>CM042684.1:32231884-34733161 GCA_023614405.1 Avena insularis
CAGAGTATATCTATTCGTCATATGGATGGACAAATCCCACTCTTGATCCATGTGTCTCAACCAATACTTTCCGAACACTCAATGCCACCTTTATAGCCACCCAGTTACGATGTGGTGTTTGATGTCATCAAAACATCCATCCGGTAAAGGTGATATGCATGATCTCATGGTCGAAGGAATTAGGTTACTATGTATCAGAAAGCATATAGCAATTGAACTATTAAAATGACTTGATCTTTATGCTACGCTTATCTATAGGAGTATGTCCACCATATCATTCTCCTAACTATATGATCTTGTTGTTAATAACATCTCAATGTTCATGATAGGGAAACCACAATCATTTATTAACCAACAAGCTAGTATTATAAAGAGGCTTTACTAGGGACTTCAAATTAAGTTTACTAATCACACAAGTATTAATGTTTTCTTGTTAATACTATTATAGCATGAATGTAAACATTTATCACAAACACAAAGATATAATAATAACTACATTTATTATTGCCTCTAGGGCATATCTCCAAATGCAGTTATTATTATATCTTTGTGTTTATGATAAATGTTTACATTCATGCTATAATAGTATTAACAAGGAAACATTAATACTTGTGTGATTTGTAAACTAAATTAGAGTCCCTAGTAAAAGTCTCTTCATAATACTAAATTAGAGTCCCTAGTAAAAGTCCCTAGTAAAAGACCGAATGTTGTTCGGAGTCCTATATAACAAGTTGTTCGGAGTCCTTTATAACAAGTTGTTATAAACTAAATTAGAGTCCCTAGTAAAAGTCCCTAGTAAGAGACCGAATGTTGTTCGGAGTCTCGGATGGGATCCGGGATATCACGAGGAGATCCAGAATGGTCCGGAGAATAAGATTCATATAAGGAAAGTCCTGTTTCGAGGTTGGAGAATGGTTCCGGTGTTTTCATCGGGAATGTTCTAGAAGGTTCCGGAAGGTCCGGCACTCCGGAGGGGAAGGGTACATGAATGTGTCATAACAAGTTGGAATGGTTGCATCATGTACTAGGTGTCATCGCTGAGCAAAATAAAGGGATAAATCAAATCCTAGTTTGAAAAGTCAAACGCTAATTTGAAAAGTCAAATGGCAAGTTTGCTTGGTGGAGGGAGAGTAGGAAACCTACTTGGGGAGGAAGTCCCTCTCCCTCCACCGCCGGCCTTGGAAGCCGAGTTGGGGAGGCACTCCCCTCCCCTTGGTCGCGCCCTCCCACCTATATAAGGAGGGGCAGGGCTGCCCCTCCAAGATACACACCTTGCCCTCTCCAAACCCTAACCCTAAGCCACCGGCGCCACCACCTCCTGCTGCTGCCGCCGCCTAGGGCAAACCCTAGCCGCCGACTTGGGCTTCCCCAAGACCTAGCCGCCGGCCTAGCCCTCTCTCCTTGGTGTGTATAAACCCTAGATCACCGAGGCCTCTCTCATAGTCCACCATACTCGCTCCGGCTTAAGGCAAAGCCTGAGATCTCCCTCTACTTAGGTACCACGTCGTGCTGCTTGAATCGCGAGAGAGTGCTACAACCTCCGCCTCTGGAACAAGGAGAGGAAGTTCTTCATCAGTCGAGCGTGTGACCGATCATGAAGCGCTTAGGAGCAGCGGAGAAGGATCGTCTGTGATCTTGAGATCGGCAAAATGCGACTACATCACCCACGAATCCGCTCGTTAAACACTTTGGAATCTTCGAGGGTGAGTTATTTCATCGACTCGTTGCTACAATCTAGTAGATAGATCTTGGCTTGTTTGTTTGTATGCGATAGAATTTTTTTGTTTTCCATGCTACGAACCCCGCCTGAATTTGCGAGCTCCCGTCAACCGTCGCTTGCACGAGCACATGCAGGTTCTTCTCTCCCGAGCGCGAGAAGAACTTGGCTCCGTGGAAACACCCGATTTGGACGTTCCTCTAGGACAAGCCTGATATCCGCTTTAAAACCCGTCTGGTGCAAATAATCCTCCACACGTACGAAACCAAACGCCCTTATTTTTTCGGCTCTAAAAGCATATCCACTCGGGGGCCCTAAAGCCCACCTAAAGGGCTATGGGGGGTGCCGGCTCTCAAAATCGCGCCCAGCCTGCCCCCTCCCCAAACTTATTTTTGCGCTGGCGCGGACCGGTTTGCCATCTGGCGCCCCAAGGCCGAACCCAACCCACCGGGGGGGCTAGCAAGGGCGTCGGATGGAGCTGAAAACGACGCGGGCCAACCCTAGCAGTGAGATAGCTGGCTCGTCTCCTGAGCGTCATCCCGTCGCCAGCCACACATTCTCCCTCCATGCCCTTTCACTGCTTCCCGCCTCGTCTTCCCGCCATTTTCTCGTTATATGTAGGCACGGCGGCTATCGCCATTGCAGATCTACACCATGGCTAGACCTTTCACCCTCTCCCTCTACATCATGGCCGGCAGCTGTGGTGCTGCTATCGCTAGTAGGGCCGGCGCACAGCCATGCCTGGCTGCCGTGCTCCTCAACCTCTCCAACCGCCCGCAGAAGAGCCATGGCACTTGTTTTTGCCTCTCCCTGGACCCCAACCACATCGACTCCGAGTGCTCCGACAACAAGTGGGTCGACTCTGACGACTCCAGCATAGCCTACACCGATGAGCTGGGCTGGTCTAGTCCCCTGCCCGAGCCCGAGGAGCTTCCGCGGCCGCCGATACCCCACGGCTCGGCTTACTGGAGCGCCGGCGAGCCTCACGGGTGGGACATCTTCCGCCAAGTTTTCCTGCCAGAGCACCTCCGACTGCAAGAACTTGACGACGTCTACATGTGTTTCTTCTATGCGTTGCACAGAGAGCCCGACGACGCCGACTTGCGTGCCAGACGCGACCGAGCAAAGGAGGAGACCGGTGCAACTAGCAAGATACAACTCGTTGTTTGTCATGTGGGGTGTTTGATCTATGAGGTGTTTGACCTGTGGGGTGTCGTGCCGCCGCCACCTCGTGACGAGAGCAGCGCCTTTGGCCGCCGGAGGAGTTGATCTTTTACTTTCTACGTAAAAATTAAAAACAAATGTACTCAAATGTTTAAATACTCATTATTTTTTTTATATGGAGGACATGGCTATGAGTCCGTGGCCCTCAAATTGTGGACCAGTCCGACGCCCCCTAATACGACCTAAAATCAGGACTTGCCGAACGCCAATAATTAGAGATGCTCCAGGCTAGAAACGGGCATAGGAGCAAGCAAACACGTGCGTAGATCTACTACTCCGTGAGCAGATCTAGACAGCTACGCTACACTGTACGGTACTACAGCAAGCATCGGGGAAAAGCAACCGGGACCCGGCGGCCTGGTCTCGATCATGAACAGATGCTAAGACAGGGCCCACCTGGCACTGACTGAGACTCGCTCCCCGACAAACACGCATGTACGGCCACGTCAGCACGCCCCACCCCCACCTTGTTGGGGTTCAGTAACGTGGGGTCCACAAAGTGTATCCTTCTGTCCCCACGTGCCGGCCACCAGAAGCGCGCGGCGAGCCGGCGATCTCCTCCAACACGCCACCGTGTGCTGGTCGCCGACGGCATCGGGCTCCTGCAACTGCAACTGGGCCTGCACCGCCGCATGCTGCCACGAGCGCCTTTGCCAGGACGGCTACAGTTCCGTGCTCAGCTGACACTGCACACGCCTCACGCCTGGCGGCTCCACTGACACGTGGGCCCCCGGCGCCAGCGGCAGCGCGTGCTCCCGCTCCCGTGCGCTGCTCCGCCACCTCCTCCTCGTCTTCTCCGTCACGGAGGAGCGGAGCACTGGAGATGCCCGCAGAACGCGACGGCACGGACCTTCACACTGCCCGCGTGACCCCACCCTGTCAGTTGTCAGTTGTCACTGCACGTCGTGCCAAGGCAGCCGCTCTATATAGAGATCGGCTCGCTCCTCCTCCAGCTCCCCTTCCTCCTCCCGCGAATCTCGCCAACGTCCGGCGACCGACCCTCCACCAGCCTCTGCTCTCCGGCGCGACCATGGAGACCTCCATCTCCTCTTCCACCTCCTCACCTCTCCGCTACCACCACAACCCGGCCACCCCGAGACCGAGCCTCAACCCCGCCCCACGCCTCGCCCCGGCCGGCGCCGGCCGCCAGCTCACCACCCGCCTCCGCGCCGTCTCGCCCTCGCCCACCCCGTCCCCTCCCACGCCCATGGAGTCCTTCGGCTTCGACGCCCTCAAGGACACCTTCTCCGTGGACGTCGCCGCGGCCGAGGCGCGCCCGCTCGACGTGCCGCTCGCCGCGCCCTTCACCATCGCCTCCTCGCGCCTCGACGCCGTCTCCAACGTCGCCGTAAGGGTCGAGCTCTCCAGCGGCGCCGTGGGGTGGGGCGAGGCACCCGTCCTGCCCTCCGTCACCGCCGAGGACCAGCCCGCCGCCCTCGCCGCCGTCGCCCGGGCATGCGCCGCGCTCACCGCCGCCCCGTCCGCGCCCCTCGGCGCCGTGCTCCGGGACGTCGCCACCGCTCTGCCCGGACACGCTTTCGCCTCGGTGAGACCACCTTGTCCCTACTCTGTTAGCCGGCCAACAATTTGGTTCCGCCTACTACATAGTTTGACAGTCTCACGGTACAGTCTGTACTGGTACCTATGAGTTCAGAGAGCGAATTCTTCAGCCGATGCTGATGGGGAATTCAGTTCTAGCAGATGCTTTAGGGTCTTTATGTAGATGAAGATGGCCTTTGTGCTGCACTTAACTCACCAGAATTTATACATCCAAAATCAGACAAGTCGTCCTACCTTCAACTGGAAACCTGCTTTTCAGTTCTTAGAATTGGATTGTTTCTGTCCACATACAACCGCTTTAATTGTTCCTCTTGGAAATTAGTCAAACGTATTGTTCGATTTTTTTCCCTTCATCACTACATGAGTGTTTCACACAAGAATGGTTCTCTGATCCTATGCTCTTCTCCGAAAAGGCCAGAGCAGGAGTGGAGATGGCAGTGATCGACGCAGTTGCCAACAGCATCCGCATACCTCTCTGGAGATTATTCGGCGGAGCATCAAACACCGTGACCACGGACATCACGGTATGCTTATCAAACTGTCCTCCGCACTGAGTCTAGCATGCATGCTTACGGTTGCTTTATGATCAATGTTACTAAATTTCATCTATGTCTGAATTCAGATTCCGATTGTCACCCCAAATGAGGCTGCTCAATTGGCTGCGAAGTATCGAGGACAAGGGTTTCAGACTCTGAAGCTCAAAGTGGGGAAAAACCTGAACTCTGACATAGAAGTTCTCAAGGCTATACGGCTTGTACATCCTGACTGCTCGTTTATCTTGGATGCGAATGAAGGGTACACGGCAGGTCAAGCGATTGAAGTTCTTGACAGACTAAACGGTTTGTACTCATGCTACTATAGAAACTCACAGTTTTAATCTTCCTTCAGTATGTTCAGTCATTTTACTTTTTAAAATCCCAGTCATCGGGAGATTATCTGGTTCTGCTACTGAGTTAGTTTATCGCCATTGGTTTCAGAAATGGGAGTGACTCCTGTACTCTTTGAGCAACCTGTTCATAGGGATGACTGGGAAGGTCTCCGTGATGTTAGCGTTGCTGCTATGGACAAGTACAGAGTCGCTGTTGCTGCTGATGAAAGCTGTCGGAGTTTGCTTGATGCTCAGAAAATAATACATGGAAATCTTACTCATGTTATTAACATCAAACTGGCAAAGATGGGTGTTCTTGGAGGACTCGAAGTAATTGATGCCGCAAGAAAAGCTGGTATTGCACTTATGATTGGTGGTATGGTCGAGACTAGGATTGCCATGGGCTTTGCTGGTCATCTAGCGGCTGGACTAGGTTGTTTCAGGTTGGTT
Source organism: Avena insularis (assembly GCA_023614405.1). Classification (NCBI taxonomy): domain Eukaryota; kingdom Viridiplantae; phylum Streptophyta; class Magnoliopsida; order Poales; family Poaceae; genus Avena; species Avena insularis. The sequence continues at coordinate 32,237,704 of CM042684.1, forward strand.
AATTGTGAAACTTTCACTGCAAACAGAGGTTATTTGTGAAAAATATGAAATTTTCATTTTTCTTTCAACTAAACTAGGAACTTCAAACTAGAAATGATGGTACAATGTTTTAGACCTCGTATCTATCAGACAATGTTTTAGACCTCGTATCTATCAGACAATGTTTTAGACCTCGTATCTATCAGACAATGAGGCTGCTCAATTGGAATCTGAATTCAGACAATGTTTTAGACCTCGTATCTCTCAAATCAGGTGCTAAAATTGTTCTTTTCCTATTTTGGTTTCAGTTTTATTGACCTGGACACACCTCTTCTATTGTCTGAAGATCCAGTCTACGGTGGCTACGAAGGTAGGCTTGGACAAAATCTTGTAAAGCTGCAATTTCCTGTTCATGTTATAGCTATGCTTTCATTTTGTTTCTGATATAATGCCACACATGTTTCTGTCCAATGTTTCGTTGTAGAAAACCACTCCATTTTGTGAAAATTATGTTGTTATTTGTCAGCTGTTTATTGCTACTAAGAATTACTATCCTACCATTACAACACTTGAGCTCTGATATTTTGAAGCAGTATATAGCCAATCCTTCTGTTTGTTTCAAAAGCTATTGTTCTCTTCCTTGCAAGATGTGGATCTTTAGAGTAAATCAGATTATTACCTCTTGACTTACACGACTTCTTTCATCAGCTTCTGGACCTCTCTACAAGTTCACAAATGCTCGAGGCCATGGTGGCTTTCTTCACTTGGACAACAATAATGGATGCGTATGTCACAACTCACTCATGTTGCTCAACTCAAACCGTCATCTCAAGTAAATGTTTATATTCTATCTAGCAATCATATGTTTACTCAACTAAAATTATAGCCATGAACTTAAATTAACCTACCGACCCTTACATGACCAACCTATATATGATCAGACAATAGCGGCTTATTTGTACTTGTGAAACAAACCAGACTCCAGAGTTGAGGATTTAGAGCAACTGTTTTTGCACTATGTATAAACACGCATATACATGTATATATGTAGCTTATTGAACTATCTGCTCTTTAACAGAAATGAAGATGGATAAGGCACGCCTTCGTCCTCCCGGAACTTCATGAAGCACATCAGCATCCTGCAGTGTAGAAATTATCGCAATCGACAGCTATCATGTGAACTGAAATCAATTGATCACTTGTAAGATGAACATTGCTTAAAAAGTTCCATTTATGTACCGTTGTAAGCCGAGTGGGACCTGGAGTATTTGATCAGGTTGTAGATAGACAAATTCAGAAGGCCAATTCGGCTGGCGCTGCTGTTGTATCCATGTGGTGCAGTAAACATATCACAACAAATAAATTAGTCTCATAAAAAAGAAACGGGGAGAAGAGAAGACCTCCCGTCCAGCTTGAGGTACATTTTCATCTCGAGATGTCGATTGTTTTTCATATTTTGGGACGTCAAAACAATCATTTTTTAAATGTACATGAGAGTGTATCTGTACTTTTGCATAACCTAGTATGTCCATGCAATCTTCACCCAGCAGAAGAATAACACAAATATAATATTCTTCTAATCAGATTTGAGACCAGAGGAAGAGGTATCCTAAAACTTGTTATGTGATGAGATTTCCTCAAACTAATTTATCTTATCAAAATAAAATGTAAGCATTCCAAAAATGAGATATATGACTTATATTCGCCTATAATCTCATCCAAAATAAGATCCGACGAGGTCCAGAATCTGACCGTTATTATAGGCCTCTCATCTTTGTGTTGCTGCGAGCTGTAGATATAGGAGCTCACGCTCCGTTAACCCACATAAAAATAATGAAGAGCCAGACATAGCAGCTCACACTCCGTTAAAACAAATAAAAATAACGAAGTGCTGATTCTACATTGCACCCATCTAGCTAACTAATCCCATCGCTCTCCAGGATTTCTAAATCTGGATTTCTCGATGGAGTTCCTCGCCAGGGGGTGAGAAGGCAGTGTGTAGCCAGGATCGTGCTAAGATTTCAGGGCTAGGGCGAAACTAGAACCGGGTCCACTTAATATAATAAATATCAAAGCAATAACTTTATGTGTACATAAAAAATGTTACCAAAAGTGATGTGTATGTTAAATAATTCATACATATTGTCTTAAAAAAATTCGACATTCCTAGATGTTAAGACACTTATGATGGGATATAACATTACTTTTACCGATTATCAAGTTGAATCTATATCAGATCATGTCGACATTTTTTTTTTGGAAAGGAGCATATATTAATATCAGATGATACCAATTACACCCAGCCTCTGCAACAACACATTGCCCTGGCGGCCACACGGATGCACACAGCCAAAAAAAGAAAGAAGAATTACAAAACAGAAAAGCTCCGCTACAGTGACCCATTCATTGAAGCTACAGTGACCCATTCATTAAAACAGCAGTACTACCACCACCAAGACATCATCATAAGTCCAGCTTCTCCAAAAACGACGTCTTCAAGAAGGGAACAGTGCACAAACACCGTCATCGCCCGATCAAAGATCTAGGTTTTCTCCCTGAAAAAATTTCGCGCTCTCAAAACAATACCTTCAACAAGACCATTGCCAGGCACAACCAATTAAGGCCAAACCTTGGGTTTTCACCCTAAGAGGTAGGACCATGAACCTCTCATGTGCAGTCGCCCCCACTTGTATGCCACTGCTCCAATTCACAAGTCACCTAGCCAATTCCTCATCATCATCCAGACTCGAACCACCATTGTCTGTCCTTAGATCTCGGTCTCCATAACTTTCTCCGCCAGCACCATGGAACGAGAACATGCCCCATGATAATAACAGCCAACAAAGCTTCGAATCACACCCTCTAAAACCAAACGGTCAGGATAAAACATGGGTGCGTACGACCGAATTCAATCCTTTCAGCAAACTCATGGCATGATAGCACTTATAAAGTTCGCCGGCGGAGACTTTCGGAACACGACACAGAAACCAGATCAATGGAGACCAACATCCGGCAGATCGTCTTTCCTGAAATGGATCCCGTCGACATGGTGTCTAGAGGCCGTGGCACGATCTTTGCTCTGTCACTCCTCTTTCCTTGTTGGCCATTATTTTCTTGGCTACAAAAATTTCAAAAATAGAAGGACCAGAGCAATCAGTACTCACATGCAACGAGAAAATTATCAACTTTATGTCGCATTCCTTGTTTCTCTTTTAGAAAACTATATGCCACATTCCTAGGTCTGCATTGTGGCTAAGATATAGCCCACTGTTTTTACCTGATTTAGCTAACCAAAGTAAATAAGGCCCACTAACCAAAGAAACAAAATTACCAAAGGAAAAAAGCCCAATTCAGAGTGAAGGCCACTGGTAAGTGTTACTGATAAGAAGCCTTCGATGAATAAATTTGTGCACACAGTACACGAGGATCGTCGGGGACGAGGAGATGACGAAGAGGACCGGGAACTGGACACAGAGGGGGACCGACTGCAGCCATGGGTCTAGCCACAAGCGCACGGCCTGCCCATTCCCAATGGCGAAAGAGACCCCCAGGCCAACAAACAACTTAATCTCCTGGATGGCCCGCCAGAACTGGGACCCCTCACTCCTATCGCAGGCAAGCAAGGGCCAACCAGCGAGATATTTGGCTTTCACCAGTTGGAGCCAAAGTCCCCCATCCTCCCTGAGGATACGTGTCGGGGGGATAACCCCCGGTAGGGTCATGAAAGGTGAAACATAGCGCAGCTAGGTTAGCTCCGAGTAAAGAAAGAACTAGGCCGGGTAAGAACGGCTGGGTAAGATAAGCATGAGCGACCGACATATAAACTATGTCGGCCCCCATAAGACAAAGTTGTAATCCTTGCAGGAACCAACGATCCGAGTCTACCGAGGAAGGGCCGAGTCAAGTAGGACGCGTGGCACCTTTCCGAGTAAGGATCAGGAGGGACCATGGTCAAAAGAGAAGGGCGACGCCGGGTGAAACAAAAGGAGCCGGGTAACGCCCAAAGCATACGCTGACGTACAAAGTTGGAGCATGACGCCAAAAGCAACACGAAGCAGCGCACGCAAAGACCGTTAGCTGTCAAGCTTTATGGACTGGGCCATTGGGCTTAGGGCAAGCCCATGACCCGACCCACATTGTAGGGACCAAAGTCCAAACAGTAAACCTTAGAACCCAAAGGGGTATAAGCTAGCTAGCGCTGCCTATATAAGGAAGGGCATAGCAGTAGTAAGAGGAGGTTGGACCAAGTAGGGGACTAGTGCACAAAACCCTAGTTCATACAGCTCAAGGAGCACTTGTAACCTTCGGGTATCAATAAAATCTCTAAGTCTGGAGAGTTTCTCTTGTTCTTCGTGCATGGCTCGACCATGCACTCCCTCCCCGGTGACCACAAGCACCCATTCGGCCCCCAACTTAAGCCTACCCATGGCATCTGCCGTGCCACCACCACGACAATACGCCACACCCATTTCATCATCAAGGCCACATTAAAGCAACGCGAGTCAAGAATACCTAAGCCCCCAAGGCACTTGGGGGCGCAGATGTCTGCCCACTTAACCATATGGTACCTCTGGTGGCCGTCCCGAGCCGCCCAGAAGAATCGAGACAGCTCCTTGGCGAATACTGCATGGATTCCTTCCGGGAGAAGGTACATCCTCATCTGGTACATAGGCAGACTCGAGAGGCAAGAGTTGATAAGGACTGTCTTGCTCCCCTTGGTCGTAAGATGAGCCCGCCAGGGCTCGGCTTTAGACCGGACTCGTGTCACTAGGGGTGCTAAGTCCTTAATCATAACCCTCGTCTCCCGGATGGGCATACCTAAGTAGGTAGTAGGGAAGTCCGCCAATCTGTAGTTCAAATTATCGGCAATACGCTGGCGCTCCTCGTCAGCGAAGCCGAAAACAAAGACCTCACTCTTGTCGAAATTAATCTTCAGGCCAGACATAGACTCGAAGCACATCAGCAGGAACTTGAGGTTAATAATGTTGCGCTCTGATCCCTGAACCATGATCATGGTATCGCCCGCATACTGGAGATGGGTAATACCTTCCCCAGGGACCAAATGCCCCACCACCCTCGAGATATGGCCAGCAGATTTGCCCCTATCCAAGACTTCGGCCAGGGCATCCATCGAGGAGTTAAACAGGAGAGGAGAGATGGGATCCCCCTGCCTGACTCCGCAAGATGGGCTAAAGTACAGGCCAATCTCCCCATTGATGTTGATGGCCGTCCTACCACTCCTCACAAACTGCATAATCCAGTAGATCATCTGGTCGTCAAACCCTCTCCTCTCCAAGACTAGACGAAGGAAAGCCCAGTCCAGTCGGTCATACGCCTTCTGGAAGTCTAGCTTAAGGAACACTCCCTTCTGATGGCGAGACTTCACTTCATGAATGATTTCATGAAGGGAAAGCACACCATCATGAATCAAGCGTCCCTTAAGGAAGGCCAACTGGAGGGGGTGGGTGAGCCTTTCCGTAACTGGGGCAAGGCGCAAGGCACAGACCTTCGCAAAGATCCGCTGGATCACGTTGATAACCGTGATTGGTCTGAACTGGCGAATATCCATGGCCCCTACTACCTTGGGGATCGGGGATATCACACCAAAGTTCAGACGGGACATAACCAGAATCTCGCCAAGGAGCTGTCTCGATTCTTCTGGGCGGCTCGGGACAGCCACCAGAGGTACCATATGGTTAAGTGGGCAGACATCTGCGACCCCAAGTGCCTTGGGGGCTTAGGTATTCTTGACTCGTGCCGCTTTAATGTGCCCTTGATGATGAAATGGGTGTGGCGTATCCTCAGGGAGGATGGGGGACTTTGGCTCCAACTGGTGAAATCCAAATATCTTCGTGGTCGGCCCCTGCTTGCCTGCGATAGGAGGGAGGGGTCCCAGTTCTGGCAGGCCATCCAGGAGATTAAGTTGTTTGTTGGCCTGGGGGTCTCTTTCTCCATTGGTAATGAGCAGGCCGTGCGCTTGTGGCTAGACCCATGGCTGTAGTCGGTCCCCCTCTGTGTCCAGTTCCCGGCCCTCTTCGCCATCTCCTCGTCCCTGACGATCCTCATGGCTGGGGCCTTTCGAGAAGGGAGATGGAACATATTGTTCTGGCGAACTTTTAGCGAGGCCGAGGCAGAGGAACACCGACGCCTGGAGGAGGCCCTCCCTTCCTCGCTTTCTGGGGAGCAGGACTCGGTTGCCTGGAGCCTGACGTCAGGGGGGAGTTCTCGGTCATCTTTGCATACCGAGCGCTCTTCCAGGGCCCAGAACTGAGCTGGACCTCTCCCCTGTGGAAGTCCCCCCTCCCCCTCAGTATTCGCATCTTCCTGTGGCAGCTCCTGCAGGATCGGATACCATCGGGGGTCGAGGTGGCAAAGCGTAATGGCCCGGGCAATGGCTGTTGTCCCCTATGTGGGACCACGGAAACCTGTGCCCATATTATGTTCTCATGTTCGGCAGCTCATTTTTTGTGGAGCTGTGATAGGGAAGCCCTAGGTCCCCCCTGGCAGGCCCAGGAGCTTGGGGAATTCCTGCAGGCTGCGGTGTACCTTTTCGGAAGGGGCCGCCGCCTTTTCTGGATGGTCTTTGCAGCCCTGGCGTGGTCCCTATGGAATATCTGCAACAAGATGGTGATTGAGCATATTTTTCCCTCCCGGGCGTCTGACTCGTTTTTTTCTCTTATTGCTTCTCTCCAGCAGTGGTCCTCGTTGGTGCGCCAGCGTGACCGGGAGGCCTTCGATGACACCCTTCAAGCCCTGAGAGTGGCGGAGGCTCCTTTCTCGGCGACATCTCCGGCTTGACTGCTGCTTTGTCCGAGGTGTTGGGGGTGGCGGTGTCCCAGTTGCTTTCTTTTATTTTCTTGGGTCGTCTTGTGTTGTGGCCCTAGCAGTCGTGCTTGACCTTTTCCCGTTTTCTTTGGCTGAGGCCGTTGTGGTTGTGTGTGGATGTTGTATGAACCAGGATTTTGCTTTATTTATAAAACAGGGCGGAAGCCTGTTTCGAGAGAATCTCTCTAGCAGTACAGTGTATTGGCTGTCCCGTAAAATTTTGGACTGATATGCATTATCGAGACCAAAAAGTGGCCTTTTTAGATATCGTAAAACGGCCCGAACCATAAATATTTTTGTCGTTTCTCGCAAAACGGCCCGTCCGTCCCGCATATATTCGGGACAGGAGGCCTCAGATGCGGTATACCGCATCCTCTTCCTCCACCAAACCCCACGCGCAGAGCCCCGCATAACTCGGGCCGCCGCCGCCGATTCCGCCGCCGTCCATCGCCACCACCCAACGCCGCATTAGGCCATCCCGCACCCATGGGCCAATCGTGCCGCAATGTGGCCGACCATGGCGGGAGCTCGAGCTCTCGAGCTCGCGTGTTGCCGTCTCTATGGATGAGGCCACTCTTCGGGCGCTCTGAGGCCGCGCGTGCTCGCGGAGCACTGTCCTGCACCCGCGCTACCTTGCCGGCTTGGGCCGGCTTCGGGTTTTTTGGCCCTGGCCGCAATGACGCGGAGGCGGGTGGCTCTCACGCGGCAACGCCTGTCGTCCGTGCGCCACCGCCTTCTCCGGCGCCCTCTCCTCGAGCTTTGCCTGCCACGCTCCCGCGCACGCCCTCTCCGCCGCGCGTGGCGCATGTCGTCGTTGACTCCGACAACTATGACAATGGCAAGGCCACAGAGGACGACAACGTCCGGGAGAAGTTTAATTCGCTCGGGACGATCATCTCCGATGTGTAGGACCGCGCCAAGCGTCGCCGTGTCGAGCGGGAGGCCGAGCAGCGGCAGCTCTGCAGTGCGATGTGCCACTCCCTGCGCGAGCACCAGGCGCGTCTCGGCTTCTTCGTCGTGGACTACTCCGACTCCTCCTCCTCCGACGACAGCAAGTTGGCGCGCGGCGCCGCAACAACGAGCTCCGGTTAGTAGGTACCGCCAGTAGGGGTAGGAACGCGCTAGGGTTTGCACCAATGCCGCAGCGGCATCAATTTGTTGTGTAAATATTATGATCTATAATCTATGAAACTATCCACTATGTATGATCTTGTGACCGATCTGGCCCCAACCTATATTTTTTGAATATGCAGTTCTTGATTCGGTACCTGTTCTGCGTTGATGATTTTCGTACTGCAAAACTAGTTTGCGGTACAAGCTTTTAGGGCGTCTGCTAGAGATGCTTTTTCTGGTACTGATGTTGATTCGCTGATGTGCAACAATCTACTGATGATGAATCCCTAACGAAACAAGTAGGCAAACACCACTTTTCTGCAACAAGCTGCTGATGCTAATTCCCTAACGTGCAGCCAAAGATACCCGAACACCACTTCTTTACTACACCTCTGAATGTACTAATTTATGTTCGTTATCTGCACATCACTTCCTTCTTCTGGACCGAATTTCAAGGCCCAAACTAACTCCTGCAACTTACAAGTAGAAATAAGAGAAGTCCCAGATTTTACCTAAAAATCTGGGCCAGCCATCCTAGTCGCCGTCCTTGCCGACGACGACCTCACCACCGTACTCATCAGCGTCCTTGACGATGTCCTCGCCGACGACGACATAGGGTTCCAGTAAGCAACGCCCCCATCGTCTTAGCCCAGCCGTCCCCATCGGTGCTATTGCTTCCGCAGCCATCGCCACCTGCGACCTTAGCCCCCTCTAAAGGTATTAGTTCGAATAGTTCGACCACCCCCTCGCGGATCACTGTCTCCGCCGCTCTCTGTATACCGGTAGGTCTTTTCTCCTAGTAAGAAAATACAAGGACACCTACTGAGAGAGGAATTAGTACGAGGTTTTCTTAACAAAACGTACTGGACGGAGAACATGACCTTTTGCCACCGTGGCTTCAAACATGTCGCCTCCAGAATTCTTAGGACCAACTATCAGCCTGGCAGACAAGTTCTTGGACCGCAGATCACATTTTGATAGATGTAGGACTAATTTGCACCTAATGAGATAGTTGTAGGACAGTGAGTGTAATTTTCTCTATTAATTATAATAGTTTATAAACATGATGTCCAGATCTAAATATTTAGGATGCAACGAGCGGGAATTAAAGGACCATTCTCGCCCATTTATACTAATTTCATTTACTTCTTAATAAATTTGTCATGTTAGGATTTTTTGTTGTCCTAATTGATACATATTTCTATAAATTATATTATAATAATCATTTCACCTACAAATCACATATTTAATAATGAAAACTTGCGCTTTTTTTATTAAGAAACATATCTCTTGTACTTCTAATAATAATGATTATAAATATGTGTACATTTTTGTGTTACATTGAAGAATATTTTTCTACTTTGGGAAATTTAGTAGAATGTTTTTTTACATTGGATTTGACCCTAGTTTTAATTATGGGAAAACTATCACACTTATTCAAAAATGAATTCACGCCCGTTAATTTATCATTTTATTTCATATGTATGCTTGTCAATATTATCTTTGTTATCTACAAATCTTGCTATTGCATGTATCAATGTTAGTATAACTAAATACATGATTCTAGGGTGTATGAGTTGTCAACAAATAATTGTCCATCGGCACTAATCTTGCTCACACTGGCTAACGCTCTTGCTTTGTAAACTACACTCATATTGTTCTTGAAGATCAATGGTTATCCATAAAAAAAACTATGCTTTTGTACTTCATCTTGTCCTATGGGGGTTTCAAGAACGGCGCGGTGGAGGCTTCTTTGGCGTGTCGATCGGCAACACTGCCTCCGTCGATCTCCAGCGTTGGGGTTGGCCCTGCCATGCCCTCCTATCGGCGTTCTGGTCACGAGCGCCATGGTCATGCTGGCCAGCTTCTCCCTAGATCGACGGGTGTTGGGCTGACAAGCCTAGAGCATGCTTGGTCGATGAAGCTTTGAGGGTGATCGGTGCGATATACTAGTTGCTGGATGGAGTTTTGGTGTGGCTGACCCAGGTGAAAACCCTAGTTTTCGGGCTTATAGCTCCCATGCGACGTCTTTACGCAGAATTGGAAGGAACACGACATCATTGCAAATGCGACGCTTGTGAGGCAGCTAATAGCCCAGGGCCACACGGGCCATAAAACGGTCGTTAAGGACACATTTAACTTTGTTCCAAGATTAGGGTTAAGCCAAACCGATCGGCTAGGACAACCAGTCAAGCCAGTCAAACCAACCGCATCTGACCGAGAGCGCGCGTCACACTGACTGTAGCTTCCCCAACGGCGGTGGCGGACCTCACCCATCGTTCTCGACGGCGGCGGCAGGGCAATTCTTTTAGGCGAGAGCGCTTTCGTTCGACGGCGAAGGTGGTGAGTTCCATTTGAAACCTAATTCCTCTCCCATTATTCTCAATTCGAGATCTGAGCGTGCCCATTGATGCTAGATTATGGAGGCCGGGTGTGCTGAACAGGGCGAGGGGGAACGAGATGGAGCATGGAGAGGGGACTTCTAATCGGTATATCCCGCATCTCTTCACTTAATTTCTCTAAGGTTGAGTTCTTTGTTCGCTTCCGCTAGCTCACAGTGCCCGCCAAAAATAGGGGAGACGATGTTGCGCACCACACCTTCGAATTTCGCATCAATTTCTTTCCCTCTAGGGCTGTTTTAGTTGATGGCAGCACGCAGATCATTGAGAGAGACACTGTTGTTAAATGGGAGGTGGAATTAGAACATGTTGATCCCTAAGAGCTAATAAACATGGGAGAGGAGGCGGTGAGGAAAATGGTGGAAAAAATTAGGGATAGTGTGGTTTGGGGGCCAAAGCAAGAAGTTTCTTTGTTACGATTTGATGATTGCAAATGTGACTATGTTAGAGTTAAGACAGGGGAACATATAGTTGATGAAATCGATGAGCGAAACGGTTGGACAAGCAAAACTGTTCTGTTTTTAGCAAAGCTTAGTGATCTGGAACCTAATTCGAGGGTTGGATATGTGGCCTCGAAGCTAGCTGTTCAGATGGTCGAGGATGACTGGGCTGCACAAAGGCAAGTAATGCCTATACTTACTGAGTTGGAAGTGTTAACAGTGGAGGCTGATGCTAATGCACAAGGGGAGGCTGCAGATGCTAATGCACAAGGGGTTGCACAAAGGATTGTAACTGTTGATTGGAATTCAGTTGAGATACATGACCGGACTAATTTGGTCATTGCACCAATAGATGACATTGAAATGGCAAAGCTTTTTAGCATTCCTATAGATGACAGAGACAAGGAGAAGAAGAGGGATGAAGCTACAAATAATGGTGACAACCATTTAAGAGATGAAGAGGCAGATATAGATCCAGAGTTGTTAGAAAATGTTGCAGTTCATGTAGATGATGCACATGATGATGAGCTAGTAACAGTTTATGACAAAGAGGACCCAGCTATTGAAGTTGGGAGATTGTTTCCAAGCATGGATGAATTCAGGATGTGTTTCAAGACATATGCAGTCAAACGTGAGTTTGCTACCAAGACTATGTGGACTGATAAAAAGAAGTTCTATGCAAAATGCATAGGTTATGATGGTGGTGCCAGGCCTTGCAAGTGGTATATATCTGCTAGACGCCAACCTGATGGAAGGACAATAAGAGTGAATCAAATTCCAAAACCTCATACTTGCATTACAATTTCTCAAACAGTTACAAAGATGACATCACAATTATGGGTTGCAGAAAAAATCAAGCATATTTTAGCCACAACACCAAACAACACTGCAAAGAGACTGAAAATAGACTTGGAAAAGCAGTACCCCATTAAGCTGAATTATACTACAGTGTGGAAGGCAAAGCAAAGGGCAATGAAGGAGCTATATGGTGATTAGGCAAATACCTTTCGAATGCTTTATAACTTCAAAGCAGAAGTAGAGAAGAGGTCACCTGGAAGTGTTGTGGAGATAGATACTGAGGTAACAGCTGATGGGAAAGTCTTCTTCTCTAAATTCTTCATGGCTTTAAAGCCTTGCATCGATGGCTTCAAAGCAGGGTGCCGTCCATATTTGAGTATAGACTCATCTTTCTTGACTGGAAAGTGGAATGGTCCACTAGATGGACACAATTGGATGTTCCCTGTAGCTATTGGCATGTTTCCGTCTGAGACAGAGGCATCATGGACATGGTTCATGATGCAGTTGAAAAGATGCATAGAGCCAGTCTCTCCATTGGCAGTGCACACAGATGCATGTAAAGGTTTAGAAAATGCAGTGAAGATTTTTTTCCCTCATGCTGAGCAAAGGGAGTGCTTCGGCCATATGTGGATGAATTTGATCAAAAAATTCAGAGGAGATGATTTTGGACGCATGTGGCCAACATCAAGATCTTACACCAGACAGACACATTCATATCACCTTGACAAGATTAAGGCGGCATGCTCTGAGGAGGATAGGGTCAAGTTTTGTATATGGTTGGAAACCTACCATTCTCTTTTATGATACGGGGCAGGTTTTAACACTGCCATCAAATGTGATCATATCAACAATAATTTGGTAGAAAGTTTCAACAACAAAGTGAAGGAGTTAAAAGACCTGCCTGTCCATGACATGGTTGACCAGATCAAGATCATGATCATGAGGTTGTGGGAATTGAGAAGAAGGCTTCGTGATGTTCTTCAAGGAGATAAGCGTCCTGATGTTGTGCAGCAGGTGGTCAACAGGAGCAGAAATCTTGCACATTTGCGTATTGAGAAATCCTCATTGTGGGGTGCTGAAGTCAGAGATACAAATACTGGCAGGAGGCATGTTGTTGACACTCAATTGCATGAATGCACATGCCTTGAGTGGAAACACACTAGGAAGCCTTGTGAGCATGCTATACTTTTATTGGTATCCAAACACAAGCTAAATATGCACCCATATTTGCATGAGTATTATTCTATAGCAAAATTCAAGGCTGCATATGGAACACCAATTCCAGCACTTATAGATCAGTCTTAGTGGCCTGAAGTGGACATTCAGTTCTCCTTGTGTCCTCCTTTGATGAAAAGAAAGGCTAGCAAGCCCAAGCAGAGTAGATTCAAGGCTTGGTTTGAGAAAGGTGGGAACAGCAAGAAGGGAAAGAAAGATGAAAAGAAAGATGCCAAGCTAAAAAGGACCCAAAAAGGTAACAGGAATAGATGCAAACTCTGTGAAGAACTTGGACACCGAGCTGGCTCTACCAATTGCAGATACACTGCTGAAAAGCCAAAGTATGTTCATCCAAAATATATGTATTTCTTGTTGATGATTTTTCTCCCCCCAGCTAACTTGCTTGTTTTCAGGAGGAAGCGTGGAGAAAAAGGCCCACCTCTTGTTGTTGAAGAATGCTGGCCAGTGAAAAGGGCAAGAATCAATGGCCAAAGAAAGAAGAGAACTAACCAAATCATGTTTGGTGCTGCTGAGGTGCAATCTGAACTTGTTTTGGAGGATGGTGTGCAAACTGTTGAGGTGCAAAGTGAACCTGTTAATGATGTTGAGGCTTTAGGGCACACCGTTTATGATTTGTAAGCTCTGGTGCAAAATGAGGGGCAAAATGAGCATGTTGTTGAGGCTCTAATGCAAAATGAGCATGTTGTTGAGGCTCTGGTGCAAAATGAGCATGTTGATGAGGCTGTGGTGCAAACTGACCATGTTGATGAGGCTGTGGTGCAAACTGACCATGTTGATGAGGCTCTGGTGCCAGATTGTGTTATTGAGGAGGTGCAGGAGGTGAAGGAGACTCTTGTACGTGTTGTGGGGAGGCCAGATGGTTATGGTAAGAAAAATAAGAGCATAAACCTGTTGTGTGGTGTGAAACTTGTGAAGGAGAAGAAAACGAGGGGTAATAAGAGCCAAAAGAAATAGACTTTAAATTTGGAACTTGTTGTTCTTGTAAACATTTGTTATTGTAATAATTTGGCACTTGTTGTTGTAATAATTTGGCACTTGTTGTTGTAAACATTTGTTATTGTAATAATTTGGCACTTGTTGTTGTAATAATTTGGCCGAAATTCAAATATGATGGTAAATTTTAATTTCAACCAATTTAGCTATGTGTACTTTTCTATGTTTGTAGACTATAACTCCTCCTCACCCTGATCCTTTTTGTGAAGTACAACTCACCCTCACCCAAAATGTGGTAGAAATGGGCTCCAAAGTTAGGGTAAACCACCCTATTTCTAACCAAAAAAATTTCGACCATTTCTAAAACCAAGTTTGATATTTTTCTCGCAAATATGTCACATAACATGACACCATGCGAAGGTTTTGTATTTGTTTGATTTTTTTTGAATTAGTTATACACGTTTGAATGTCTGGTCAAACTTTTTGAAGGGTTTTCATAAATATTCTTAGCTAGGGGCTGAGGCTCACTAAAATAGCATTAGATCTCTGATGAAATAACATGTTGTGAACCTAAAAATGATTTTTACAAAAAATCATCAGCATGAAATCATGTACCTGTAGTTCATATCTTACCCACTTCCAGCCGATTTGGCAGGATTTTTCTTTTTCACCAGGGATGGAATAAAAGGTTTGAGATACTCAAGTTGGGAAATTGTACATGATAGGTGGTCTAGTATTTTTTAAAAATAGGATGTTACCATTTTGAAACTTCAATTTGGTGGTTGCTTCACAAATCCCCCCTCTTTCGGCACTCAGAAAATAGAAAATGGATTTTCTGTGCTAGAAAGGAAAACTTTGTACTACAACATTGTTAGTCATCCCATTATACACATGCATGCCCAATATGGGCACATTATCACAAACTATGCCTTGATTCTAGCCATATCATTGGTCATTTGACCCAAAAGCCAGAAAACCTTGGAGGAGATAGGTCATTTTGTGAAGGGTTTTTGAAATATGATCAATATACCAAGTTTTATATTTCACAACTATGTCACATAACATGACACCATGCGAAGGTTTTGTATTTTTTTGATTTTTTTGAATTAGTTATGCACGTTTGAATGTCTGGTCAAACTTTTTGAAGGGTTTTCATAAATATTCTTAGCTAGGGGCTGAGGCTCACTAAAATAGCATCGGATCTCTGATGAAATAGCATGTTGTCAACCTAAAAATGATTTTTACAAAAAATCATCAGCATGAAATCATGTACTTGTAGTTCATATCTTACCCACTTCCAACCGATTTGGCAGGATTTGTCTTTTTCACCAGGGATGAAATAAAAGGTTTGAGATACTCAAGTTGGGGCATTGTACATGCTAGGTGGTCTAGTATTTTTTAAAAATAGTATGTTACCATTTTGAAATTTCAATTTGGTGGTTGCTTCACAAATTGCCCCTCTTTCGGCACTCAGAAAATAGAAAATGGATTTTCTGTGCGTTGAAAAGGAAAACTTTGTACTACAACATTGTTAGTCATCCCATTATACACATGCATGCCCAATATGGGCACATTATCACAAACTATGCCTTAATTCTAGCCATATCATTGGTCATTTGACCCGAAAGTCAGAAAACCTTGGAGGAGATAGGTCATTTTGTGAAGGGTTTTTTAAAATATGATCAATATACCAAGTTTGATATTTTTTCTCACAACTATGTCACATAACATGACACCATGCGAAGGTTTTGTATTTTTTTGAATTAGTTATGCACGTTTGAATGTCTGGTCAAACACGTGAAAACCCCGTTGATTGCATCCTAAACCCAGCTAACCCTAAGGCCGAATGAGAAACGTAGATCTTACCCTAGCGCGGCACTGTGGCCGTCCGATCACGTCTTCTAGAAGGATTCCGCGGGTGGCTCTGGACGATCCGTGGGAGGGCTTGTTCTGCAACCTGATTGGTTGGCGTCTCTTAAAAGGATTTCGCGGCTAGCTCTTGGAAATCCATATGATGGATGATTCTGGAATCTGATTGGCTCGCATCGTTTTTTCCATGAACAGATAAGGTACAGCATGACACACTCCATTGACCGTTAGATCGAGTGTGGCATACCAGGGCGCTGGGCGGGGCGGGCTATACCATGCATGTATGCCATGCAGCTGCCTCTCGCATCATAGTCTAGCTATTTTTCGTGCAGCCAACCGACGTAGCAGCGCTGTAGCGTATTTACTCCTTCCGTCGTATTAAATAAGTATACGTCTAACTTTTTTCTTTAGTCAAACTTACTCTCTTCCGGTTCATGCGCCATAGAAAAACATGCAATTTCAAAAAATTACTCCCTGATTTATGCATTAATTGCCTCCATTCTACTCCGTCTGTCCCAAATTACTCTGCGTTTTGAGTTTAGTAAAAGTCAATATTTATAAACTTTGACTACGTATATAAGAAAAATATAAAAATCTAAAATATGTAATAAATATAATTAGATTCACCATAACACATACTTTTATATTATATAAAATTGATATTACAAATGCTAGTATTTTGTTGAATATGCTTGGTGGAGTAATAATTTTCCGAGTAGACTAACTTATATATTTATTGCCCTGATTTACTATCCTGCAATTACTTAAATGGTCCATTTTCCTCTCCGGTTGTTTTTTCATGCATGCATGCGGTGTAAAAATAGTGTGAACTTGTAATTACATACGACTAATAAAGCAAAGTGTTTCTTCTTCCCTTGTGCTACTCTACATGCAGTGTGAACAAGGTTGCATGCGGTGACAACTCTTAATTTATTTTTAAACTTAGTTTCATAATATGACAAATTTGTGTAATATATGTTCATATATTTATCTACAAGGTTGGTCAAATTTGACAAAGTTTGACTTAGACAAAACCTAGAAGTACACGATGCGTGGGACTTGGGACTGTCAGACTGTGAATGCTCTGTGGGCTCCGACGCGGTGCGTGGTGCGTGGGACTTTGGACTCAGCGTGACTTGGGCGCCCGCCTGACTTTGGACGTTTTTTCTGTCTTTCCCATTCATGCATGCATGCAGGAGGGCGACGGTGCAGGGAATGGTCACGTCGCATCCTAGCAATTTTATTGCACTGACCGCATTGATCGCGCATGCGGCTACGCCCGCTGCCTACACACAACACAGCGCACGCGGCTGCGTAACGAAAGATTCCCACGCTGCCCTTCACGCTGAGCCCCACTGATTCATGGTTACGGCCCTCAATAAATAGTGGCAACGCCTTTGCCTCCTGATCTTCAACCTCGAGTCCCTTTGCCTTCTTTGCCTCCTCCCAGCCCCAAAAAAAACCTCTCCGACGAGCGACCATGGAGACCTCCTCCCTCTGCTGGCCTTCGGAATCCGAGGTCAGTGACGAGGACAACCACCCAGACCACAGGCAGATCTCGGAGGCGCCCACGCGCCCGAGGCGTCGCAACAAGGGGGGCGACGCAAAGCCCCGGCCGACCCCTGGGACCAAGGCCACTTCATCCACATCCCCCGCCCCGCCGTGGCGGCAACCTCCCCGAATCCGGCCCCTCCGACGAGGCCCTCAAGTCTGAGGAGGAGGCGGAGGCGAAGGAGGTGGCTGCTGCCGATAAGGCGGCGGAGAAGGAGGCCGCACACGCCCGAAAGAAAAGACGGCAACGGGAGGAGGATGAGCAACGGGAGGCAGCTCGCTGGGCCTTCGAGGAGGAGCAGAGACAGCGGGAGAGACGGGAGAGGGCAGCGGACTGGAAGGCGGCGGCGGCGTTTGCCCGAGCGGCACCGCCCCCACCGCCGATGGAGTAGGGCAACCTCCCGGTGGCGAGGTTGGCCGGCAGCCCTAAATCCACGTAGTAGCTAGGGTTAGGGTTTAGGCGCACTTAGGGTTTATGTAATGTGGGGTCCTCTATGTAATGTGGAGCCACTCTCTATATTGTACCCCTCTCTATATTGTACCCCTTATATTATATAATATATTATCTATGTGAGACTTGTTTTTTTATTGTATTGTCATTTGTCAAAACACCCAAAACAACAAGTGTATAAAACAAAAGACACAAAAAAATTATCATATAATACTCGTGCAATATTTATAAAATAAGTGAAATTAGAAAAGCTCAAAATGAAGAATAAGTTAACGTAATGATGGTTGATTATTTTCAAACAACACATGCAACACATGGTTTATTTTCAAACAACACATTTACATATTTACATAAGTTAAAGGGGCGCCCAAGTTAAAGTGCTCGGCCTCTAAGTTAAATAGATGCCCTTGGACTTATTTATATAAAAGATTGCGACCTCAGCACGAGTATCTGTAGATCCACACGTCCGTAGTTAGATTATAACGTGAGTACTATTTTTTTTGTCCAATTTACAAGTAGTTATTATTGGGCCTGGATACGACCATTTTGGCCTGGCTAAGTTCTATTTGGGCCTGGCCTTTTTCAATCACTCCTCATCGATTGTTTTTTTAACTTTTCAACCCCTCCCCTGCCTCAAAAATTGCACGAATTTGTGTTGCATTTTATTCAAGCCAAAGACATAGACCATTACATCCATCTCTACATGTTCTACGATAACAAAGCATCACTCGAACACTGATTGCGTTGTCTAATGACTAATGATCAGGAGATAAACAAATCCAAGAGAAATTACACAAAAATAAAAAAATCGGCCATCAGATTTTCCTGCTTCTTCAATTCGATGATTTGTCTTAGCTGCTTGTTCATCTTCTTTAGCTCGGCCTTCACTTCCGCATCCACCGTAGTACCAGCGGAAATAGGGTTGCCAGATCCCAATTGCTCCACCACGAACAGGTTTTCGAGCTCCCGGGATGCTACCTCCACCCCAATTCGCTCGATGTACTCATCAAGCCACTCAAAATGCCCACATTTTGGCAGTTCCTGAAATCGCAGAGATGAACCCTAAATTCTAAATTCGATGAAATGCATAAAATTTTGAAAGAAAAGCGAGAAATTGGCGCTCGGAACACTCAGATCTCACCTTCCCCGGCTCGGGCTTGCTCTCACACTTCACAAATTTCCGGCCAATGTTGTCGTTCTTATCGGTGGATGTGACAAGTCGCTTCAGGGGAGCGGTACGGGGGCAATCGGGGCACCTCGTTATCGGCACCGCACCATACCGAGGCCATGAGCGGAGGGAGGCTGAAGCGGAGCTCGACATCCCTCGCCGGCGTTGCCGCGCTTGCGCCGGAGAAGAAAACGAAAGGGGATGAGATGCTGGAACGGTGGCGGGAGGGCTCGGGTGCAGGGACGGATCGGGCCAACGGCTCTCTTCTACCACAGCATGGGTCCCACGATATGAGGTGGATATCAGGTGGGTCTCGCCGTGACTTGGACTCCGCTCAGCTGATTCGAATTCGTTGACGGTCTCGTGAGGTTAAGTGAAAGTGTCGCACGTGAGCTATTTGCCGCTTCAGAAACGTCGCATGAGAGCTATTCTTTGCAAAGATGTAGTGTTCTTTCCAATTCCGTATAAAGACGTCGCATGGGAGCTATAATCCCCTAGTTTTCGGCCTTTGGCCAGAGCCGGTGATGGTGACGCCTTGTGTTATGTAATGTCAACCCTAGTTTTCGGTCTTTGGCATGGCTCGATGTGGTTCAACCTGGGTAGCAACCTGCCTGGTTATGTAATGTCACCATACGCGTAAGACAGGCAAATATAATTTCGAGTACTGAAGATATGGAAACAGGTAAAACGTGAACGAAGCTGATGCATTTTGGCAAAGCATGGAAGTTATGTTAAGTAATGATTCGCAAAACGATTTAGGTGCATTTTCGCAACCTTAGCTTGGTAAACTGCACGAGCCGTGATCTTAATGCTCTTATACATCTTGGTGCTCTGTACTTGTGTCTGAATAATGTTTAGAGGAGCTGTTGCACTGCAGTTATCGTCGTTCAGATCTAGTAGTATGTTCCTGTGGAATAAGTGTACTCATCAATGGTGGTATATCTCCTGTCCTGTATCTGGATGCTGGATGCTGGACAAGTGTTGCGGCAGAGGTGCTACCTGTTCGTCATGCATGCCCTCACAAGTCCGTTGCTCCGCGCGTGTCTGCAGTTTGCTCTGGCGCATCGATCGCATCTGAGTCGTCACTACTTTCTTCCAAGTTCCAACCAACATGAAGCTCCTAGTCCGTGTTCGTCCAACCGCTGTGGCGTTGACACTTACACCTCGTGATCATCAAGAACATTGCTCCTCCTTCTGCTCTTATGGTTGTGGTTGTGAAGGAAAAATAAAGTCTCTGACAACGAAGGAACGGTTTTTGTTTTCTCCAAATAATGAACGTTACTACTCCAACAATCAAGGAGCACTACAACCTCCTTCAAGGTTTGAAAGGCGTTGTAGAAAGATTGTTGGAACCTAGCTAAACGCTGATTGGGACTAGATTTGTGCCAAAAACATGTACCCATTAATTATTCGGCGCCCTATTAAATGTAATTACTCAATAAAAACGAAAAGTTTAGGCGCATGCATTGGTGAAGTTGCATGCAAAAATTAATTCATTGGTTGCATGGAGTAGAAAGTGGGGATAAAAAATGGTGCATTAATTTTGTAATTAAGTCTAACACGCCTAGGAGGAATGGAGTTTTGAAAACGCATGTTTTTGTAAGACGCCCTCCAAACCGTGACGAAGGGAGTAGTGGTTTGAGAGTGACACTAAAAGCGTTCCGATCCAATAGACCCAGATCTCCCCGGAACAACCGGAGCGAGTAGATGATGGGTGCGATGAGGATGCCTTCAACAAAGTAACGGTACATAGAAGCACAAGGTAACGATACATAGAAGCCGCAATCACCCGCCATGATTAGAGTCGTAGCACGATTTTCTCCGGTAGTGACTCCTCCACTCTCAGTCAATACTAGATGTGATGTGAGATCCGCCACGACTTTCACCTAGCCGGCCACAACCAGCGAAGAGGCCACAACCGCCATGCCCGGTGCGGCCGCCCCGCCGTCCACATGTTGATGGCAAATCTGCACACCGACAAGCCCGACAAGCCATCACCACACACACTAGAACAGGCGCAACCAGCAAGGGCTGCAACACGTCACCCTCGCCCCGCGATCCAAATAGGCCTAGATCAGGCCCAATGATGTGGCGCCGCCCTTTGTTGTTCTGCCTACACCATGCCGGGAAGCGCTCTGGCAGCACGTAGAAGGAGCAAGATCGGGCGGTGCCCAGGGCCGTGGCCAGAGGGATCCCCGCTGCCACTACGGTGAGCGGACTTTGCCCAACGACGCCATCGGTGGCAACTAGGAGAGGGAGGTTGTGGAGGGGATCTAGAGGGCGCCGGCGTTGGTCGCCCCGGGTGCGGCTAGGCGCAGCCGCACGGGATCCTCCCCCGCTAGGTGGGTACTACTTTTTGATGAAAAAATGTACAAGATAGATATAGATGAGAATGACATCCCAATTGTGCACCTCAAGATAGGTACTCAGTAGTTTCCTCTTCATCTTTGCTGTGATCATCCAAGACATGATCGCTCATCAAAGTCAACGAGCCGGACGTCGTCAAAACAAATGCAGTGTACGGACATAAAAACAAAATCGAACAGAACACTTGTGGAACTACATTAGGAAATGTAACCAATTCAGTATGCAACCAACAAACGAAATTTGTAGGGTTTTTATTTTTTCAGTCACTGGTGCAGAGTCGCAGCAGGCTGCAGCTTGGCGTCGAGTACGTCGGAGCAGATGTTACCCATGGAGCGGTAGAAAGCGGCGAGGCTGGAGAGCTGTGCCGCGGACATCTTCGCCATGAGCGACCGCGCCGCCGCCTCCCGCTCCTTGCTCACCTTCAGCCGGCTGTTGAGGTACCCGGACGCGTTCCGCACCGTCGCGCCCATCTGCTTCAGCCGCTTCTCCTGCTGCGTGCTCAGAGCCGCCGCGATCGTCTCCAGGAACTCGCCCCCGGCGTCCAGGTCCCGCCGCTCTGACTCCGCCGCCATCTTCTGCGTGTCGCCGCCGCCACCGAAGTACATATTCTTGGCCAGCGAGAAGCTACGGACGAGCACCTTCCGCTGCTTCTCCATATCGTGGCCCAGTTTCGGCGTCGCCATCGCGGTGACCGCGGCCCGGCAGCGTGCGGGCACGGCAGCGAGTTTGGCCTGGTAGGCGACCACGGCGCGGACGAACTCCTGGTACGCCTTGGCGCAGCCGGGGTAGTCGAAATCGTCGGATCCGGCCTTACGCATGCGCTCCGGGTGGAACTGGAGCCCCATGATGAACTTACCCTCGCCGGGGCTGTACGCCTCTGGGTCGTAGAACCCCTCCACCAGCCCGTCCGGCGCGAACGCCATCGGCACGAACCGCTGCGCCAGCCGCCGCACGCCCTGGTGGTGGTAGCTGTTCACCATGATCTCGTTGCGCTCTTGGCCGGCGAGCGACTCGGCGAACCAGTCGTGCAGCGGCGTGCCAGGGAGCACGCGCACCGGGTGCCGGTGCCCGTCGTAGTCCGCGTAGTCCATGTGGACTACGGAGGCGGCATGGGAAGGGAGCTCCTGGTCGACGTCCTGGTAGAGGGAGCCGCCGCAGGCGACGTTGAGCACCTGGGAGCCGCGGCAGATGCCGAGGTACGGGATGCCGCGCTCGAGGCAGCGGCTCGCGAGGAGGAGCTCGATGGAGTCCTTCTCGTGGTCACTGGAAGCGTCACTCGGGTGGAGCCGCCGCACGGCCTCCAGCTGCTCCGGCGTGAGAGTCTCATCGCCACCGTAGAGGGAGGGGTCGATGTCCTCGCCCTCGCAGAGCAGCACGCCGTGGATGGGCTCGAAGGAGTCGAGCATGGCGTGCACGCCGGCGACACGCGGCACGATCACCGGTACCGCGCCGTATCCTACCACGAGGTCTAGGTGGTACTCGCCGACGAAGTCGACGAACTTGTTCTTGCGGACAGTGCGGCGGGAGACGATGAGCACGCGGGGCAGGATGCGGGACCGGTCAGGGGAGGAAGACATCGCCGGCGAGCTAGCAGTTGCGCCGTAAGTCGGCGAGTATAGCTCTTGAGATTGCACTTGGAGATCAATGGCGGTCGGTGTTGATTTTGTGGGGAAGTTTGCATCTGGATGGAGCTATTTATAGAAGAACATCGGGCGTATAGTACGCGGATGGTGTGTCAATCTTATCACGAAATCAAGTGCGAATAATTCATTTCCAAAACTGGAGCGTATTACCATGCGCGCGCGGAGGAGGAGGAAACTTACACCGACGTCATTAACTAGGACGATGTACGTGTTGGATTGGATGTGTACAACTCCGTCTAGGCGCCGCGTGCAAACACCACAAGTCAAAGGGGCCAAGAGCATCCCACTCTTTGGGCAAACCCCCAGACCAAAATCCGGATTAAATTTTGCTCGGATGGAATTTGATTTTGGCATGGAAACGCCGAGTTTTCCACTCGCGTTTTCAGGCCGAGTTCCCGCGTTCGGCTAAATTTCAGACGAGTTTGGCAAATTCATGCGGATTTCATAAAGATGAGCGAATATAGGCGGATTACATCGAATTTAAACTAAAGTATTAGATAATAGACTAAAAAAGGACGTGTACCGCCGTCGCATTCGCCGATGTCGTCGCCGCTTCTATATGCCGAAGTTGCAGTAGAAGGACGTGTAGCCGGGATCGGCCCCTGCCATCGTCCTTGCTATCGTTGTCGTCGTCGTCGCTCGGCGGCTGTGGCGGGCGGGAGCTCCCCTGGCCGGCATCGCCGCACCTCCACGGCTGGTAGAAGGGGCCGGCTTCGTCGTCGTTGTCGTCGAGGACGACGAGCAGCGCCTCGCCAGGCGTAACGCGCCGACCAGGCTGGCGTTCGCCTCTGCTGCGGCGGGCGTGCGCCCGCTTCCGTCTCCTCCAGTCAGATGTCCGGTGAGGATGGCTCCACCGGCGGCTGCAACGCCGCCTTACGGAGGGACTCCTCCATCGTCATCTTGACGGTGAACGCCTCCTCGTCGACCGGTACCGGCCAGTCCTGCGGCTCCGGCTTGGGTGTGCGAAGGCGGAGACGGCCGGTGGGCGGCGCCGGAGCGCGCGCCTCGTTGATGACGATGCCGCGCGACCTGGTCCTCGGCGGCGAACGGACCGGCGTCTCCGGCTCCCGCGTAACGGGGCGGAGCAGCGGCGAAGCCATCGGCGCGGAGCCCGACGAGTGGGAGGCCAAAGCGGAGGAGGAAGAGCTCAGGCTGGCCATCCTCCTCGGCAGCCAGTTGGCCGGAGGGCGCCGCCCCGACCTGGCCGCCGGCGTGGGGTTGCGGGGGAAGGCGAGGCGAGGCTCGTTGCCGGCGTGGATGTGCTCCAGCACGGCGGCGAGTGTGCGCCCGAGAGCGCTCCAAAAGCGGCGGCGCCCAGCCGCGTTGTTCCTCTTCGGCGGCGAGCCCGGCGGCCCCTCGTGGCGGGCGAGCGCCTGCTGCCGCCACTTGGCGAGATGCTGCTCCCAGAAGTCCAGCTCGGCGAGGTCCGGGTTGTCCATGGCGGCGATGGCCGCCGCTATCTCGTCGTCGAGCTCCTCCGGTTTTGGCTCCGGCGGGATAGGGATCCCATCGGCTCTGAGCTTCCAGCCGGTTGGGAAGCGGATGTCCGACGGCGCCATGTAGCCCGCCTCGTACAACATGCGTGCCTCCCAAGGCTGAAGGGTCCGGCGGCCGAAGCCATTTGCCGCCACCGGGTCGCCAAGGTACCTTTCGCCCATGGTGTGCGGGGAAGGAGAACTCGGAGTTCGCCGGAGTTGGTGAGCTGTGGAGGGGAAGTGGAGGAGCGTTGGAGGGAGTGAAATGAGCCGGCGATGCCACCGGATAATATAGGCCGAGAAGGGCGGCGAGGACGGGAAAAGGGGAAACGGCGGGAAGTTAGTGCCCGCCGGGCCGTCGTGGGAGCCGAGGCGATGACGGTGGCGCGGTACTTCGGCGATGTGTGGCCGAAGCGGCTGGCAGTTATTGTCCAACAGTCGCCGCGTGGTTTCGAGGGGGGACGACGACTCGGCTTCCGTCGCTGACTCGGCGGGTCCACACGCCTCTTCGCTTCGTCTGGCGTTTACATGGCGTTTTCGGGATCCTGAGAATGGCCTGGGAAGTCCGAACCAAAGTTGGTCCAAATCCGAACAAAAAGAGGTTCATGAAAACTTGTTTGGGCCGCTTTTCAACGTCCTGATCTAAATTCGGAGCGTGCACAATAACACTACATGTCCCCAAAAAAGTATGAAAATTTGTGTTTTTTTTTCGTTAAAATGTAGTGATCGAGTCTAGCAGAGCGACCCGGCGATAGTTTCAGTTGACTATGGCCTAGATTTAGGGCGGACGGGGGTCGACCAGCCATAGACCTGCGCCGTACCGCCACACCGTCGCGTCGCCGGCGTCCCGCACAGTCGCGACTCAGCCGGAACCGAAAGCTAGACACCAGGGGAGCACTATACCCGCTGCCGGAGTTCCCCGCGCGTGCTCAGCCACGGGAGGGGAAAGGCAGGGGCCTGCCGCAGCCAGCACGGACCGGGCCTAGACCACGGTGACTGCCGGTGATGTAAAAAAGGGGATGATGAGGGGATGGCTAGGAATGGGGGAGGTGGACGCTGACTCCGTCGCCTGTGTGGGGGCTACGAGAGTCACGAGAGCTCTCAGTTTTCTTTCTATCCCATCGAGCAGAATTTGTGCACCCTTTACTCTCAATAAACAGATTCCGGCCCACACCAAGAGCAAATAATCGCTTGTATTCTCCTATTTTTGTGATGGTTAAACCTTCGTATTTGAGAAAATCTTAATCAAAAGAGAAATGTTAAATCATACAAAGTATTGAAGTTTAAATTGGCTTATTCAAAGTTGCATTCCGCCATGTACCCGGTAAGCCACGGCATATCCTGCGTCTAGCCTTGCCCTTTACAAAAACGTATATTGAAAATTCAATACAATTATTCAACCATATATGTATTAGAAGAGAAGTATTTAAAATGATGTAACACAAAGTGCTTGTCCTTCTAGTTAATGTCATTATTGGTTAGTCGTAGGTTATGAGTTTGAATCCCACTTCTTCCATTTATCTTCTTTATTTTATTATTTTGTCTTTCACCTTACTAGTAAATTTTATTCCTAGGTATTATCATTCGAGCTTTATTTTTTCCTCCTCCTTACCTTTTTAAAGCGTAGATATTAGAGATGCATTATGTTTAATGTACGCATTAATTTATTTTTCTATATATGAAGTCCCAATTGTGTTCAACAGGCCCAAGATATACTTTTTTTTTTGCAAAATGCTATAAAAACTAAATTTATATCTTCTCCATTATAATTTACATATACTTGGACATGGTTGTGGTTGTCATGTCAAATATGTTCTTTATTACCTTATTGAAAGGATCATATGGGCACCTAGAGGGGGGGATAGGTGCTACTTTAAATTTTATTCCTTTTCAATTTAGGGTTTGACACAAAAGTTAAATTCTCTAGATATGCAACTAAGGTGAATTTACCTATATGTCACACTAGAACAAATAACTAAGCAAGAGCAATATATAAGTAAAGTATGATAAAAGATAGAAGTAACCGAAATAGAGCACGCGGAGACACAAGGATGATTTCCCCCAGTTTCTTCCTTTTAAGAGGAAGTACATCTGCGTTTGGAGAGGAGGTTGGAGAGGAGGTGGTTCCAAACCACCAACGCCACAAAAGGCCTCCCTTGTTCTCCGGTAAAACTCACCCCATGGGGATCGATTCACGCTTCCACTATATCGGTAACCTTTGAGGTGGAAACCGGTACCTTTACAACAAGTTTGAGGCACACATTCACAACTGAATAGGAGGCTCCCGAATGCAAGCAAGCTATCACAACAATCAAAGACAAGCTTGTAAGAATCAAAACAAGGCCTAGGGTTTCTAAAGAAACACCAGAGCAAGGGGCCCTCAAGTGAATGAGGGGGAAATGTAAATCGCTTCGGTGTAGATATAGATCGGTGTCTTCTTCTTCCATTCTCCAAAGATCAAGAGCTTTGGGTGGTTAGTGGCTTAACTTTTAGGGTTCTTGAGGTTCAGAACAAGCAGCCTCCAAAGGTAGAAGAAGGGGCCTTTATATAGGGCCCCAGAAAAAAGATCCGTTGGAGTCACTTAACCCGGAGTGTTCGGCTGACACCAACCGGACATTCCGATTCGGGCCGGACACTCCGGCTGCTTCACCTCGGACGTTCCGATCTGGGGAAGTTTCTTCAAACAATCCGGACAGATTCCGAGAGGATTTCGATGTGGACACATAATGGATACAACCTCCGGGCGAAAACTCGAGGAAATCTCAGGCCGGACATTCCGGCTGGAAGCACCCGGACATTCCAGATGGGCCGGATACTCCGACCAAAACCAGCCAGAAAGTCCGGCCAAAACTATTTTCCCTTGAGTCAATTCATTTTGAATCCTGCAGCCACTTTGGATAAATTCATTTAGAAACCTCTTTTTCTTTTGAGTGAGCAATAATATAATTGTACGCTTGATAAGTTAAATATACCCTAAAACATTTTAGCACACCTTTCCAACAAACATCAAAACATGAAACACTTATGTTATTTAAACACACAATTTTCTAAAATAAAATTTATTTAAAGACATGTGAATTTTTGTTTAGCATATATTTTTTATAGCAAAATAGACGTTACCAAATACTATGTGATTTTTTTTATGTGGCATACCCTTCCGTGAAATCCTGGTTCTGTCACTGTTCCCGCGAGGAAAGAGACATAGTCCAAGTGGTGCTTGAATGCTTGATAAACAAATTTCAGCCCACAATATTTTAACAAAACCAAATATCGCTTGTATTCTCATACATTTGTAAATCGGGAGCAGCCGATGTTCTTTTCCCTAAGGTATTATTGTTTTGTTGGTGATGGTTCCTTGGGGAATATGCACCGGGAACATACTAAATCATATTACACTCATGTACTCGGAAGTTAGAAGAGGAGAGGCATATGCTTAATTAGCAATAAGCATGTGCCATCCGTACCTCTCTGCGGTCACCTGATTTTGACAGATTAGAAATGAATTTTTTATAAACTTTTTTAAGTAGTGACAGTACTGTTTTTTTGGACCTGGATAGTACTGGTTTTCTCTTCCACGTTTGGTGCCGAAATGTGCTTGATCGTTAATTATCCTAGAGAGGCTAGTAACATGGTGCTGATATGTACGTGTCCGAGCTTGGGTACGTCTAATGTTCAACCAATATTGTGTAATTGCCCCAATTGTGTACTTATTTATCGTAGTTTTCTAAATTTGGTGGAATGTTTTTTGATTTATTTTCAAATCTCGGTGTAACTCATCACACGTACTTGCACAACAGCACAAGAACATCAAAATGTACGGCTCGGCGTGTGCGCGGTCCAGCATCGTCGGCTATTCCTATGTGTGGTGGTACCACTGCATGTTTGGCCATGTGTGGTTGTTTCCCAGAGGCGGGGATGTTCCCGTGGGGCATGGTGGAAAATGGTGGAGAATGATCCAGTGGTTGAGCCGGTATTGGCTACGAGTATGCCAGTGAAAGCTTGTTTGAGCCTTGTCGATTAAGTATTTGTTTCGTTCCAGCACTATCTTCTACTTGCAATTTGTCCACGAGCTACGACAAGCCTTGTCTAGTTTCGGTGATGGAGAAGCGAGGACGACGGCACACCTTTCAGCTCGCTTGAGTTCTTGTATTCGCCGCTAGCTAGTCCAAGGAGCTATTTATATTTTTATTATTTTTAGGTTTTCTTTTATTGCTGCTGAAGATTATGGATAGATCGGTGGACTTTTCACGAAAACAGAGTTGTTCATTTTGCACCATTCCTTGCGTGACACTTTCTTTAAACCATCTCCTTTCTTGCTACTCCCTCCGATCTATATTACTTGTCGTTGAAATAGATGACAAGTAATATGGATCGGGGGAGCAGCTTTTTTCTCCAAAGATATGGGTGTGTTTCTTTTTTTTTTTTGTGAAAAAAGAAAGAATTGTTGTGAGGTGCATTTGTAAAGAAGCGTGTAATATAACCCTAGACTATATATAACATAATGTGCGAAACATATGGAACACGATGTACTTTCATATCAGGAGCAGATCATGTGTATATGCATGATTGCGTGTGCATCTGCTAAAGGACGATTCGATTGGCCCTACTGCCTACATGATTGCAGATGTTTGTAGAAAACGACATACGCAAGCATGGAACACGGTAGAGCAACGTGAGCAGATACATGCAAAGCCCTACATTTTGCGGTTTGGAAAGAAAAGACACCGATCCTGCATAACCAACCGTCGGACCCGTAAATTATTTTTAGGGGAACCATAAAATGGAGGCTCTGGTGCCTTATACGTGCAGCTCCGGAGTTGATTTTTAAGGTAAACCTTGAGCTTCCTTCTCGATGTTGAAATGTATAAGTGAATTGCACTAGCTCTTTTCATAAGTTCGGACTTTTGGTTGCGTTGGCTAGTGCATGAAGCTTGTTATGGTATCAGAGCCTAAGGTCTCGAGTTCGAGTCCTGACTCTCGCAATTTATCCTAAAATTGCTGTTGACCCCTCTGTGTCCACATATAGGCCTCTTACGTCATACGTGAGTTTCGCGCGACGTCGCTCTCTTCCGGTTGCACATGCTGACTTCTCCCCGTCACATGTGAGAGGGGGTGTTGAAGTGTATAAGTGGATTTCACTGGCCATTTCCATCAGTTCAAATTTTTGGTTGCGTTGGCCAGTGCATAAAGCTTGACACTCGAATCAGTCTTTCGTCCCGCTTTATAAATAAAGCAAAATCCAGATTCATACAAGCATTCACCCACAACAACCGGCCGATACTAAAAGATTGAGAAAATAGGTTCATGTCCGCTGGGGCCACAACACAGCAATGCCCAAAGCTAAAAGTAAAAGGGATGATACACCAACAACACTCTAGCCGCCGTGAGGGGAAGCCATCGTGACGAGTGGTCCGGGTCCGAGAAGAGGAGCGCCGCCATCTTCAAGGTCCGAAGAATGTCATCGAGAGCCTTCCGGTCACGATGTCTCACCTTAAGCTTGACAGGAGAGAAACTTCATCTCGAACCTCGCCGGACCTGTACCTAGTTTGGCGAAATTCCATCATGTCGCCCGGACATGGCAGCCATATCTCGAAATAGGCTTTCGCCCCTCTTTATAAATAAAGCAACCAGTTGAGACAGCTGCTGGGCCAGACAGCACAACGCCCAAAAGGAGAGACTCAACACGATACAAGAAGCACGGACCAACATGCCCAAAAAGAAAAAAGAAAGAAACACAAATGGCAGTGAGTCGACTAAACAAGGACAATCCGAGACCGCTGCGCCCACCGGCTATGTCCCACCACGCTACAAGCCCTCCGATGCACCCCGTACCAAGCAGCACCCTCGCGGAGGGAGGCGCCGATGCACGATGCAGCTACCCGGACTAGTGAACTGGTCCTAGGGTTTCCCCTGGTACTCGGGGCACATAGGGAGAGGGATCTCCGCGACGCCCTCCAAGAAGGAAAGGCGCCACTCGAAAGCGGCACCGCGGCGGTGTCGGCTAAGCCGACAAGGATTTCTCCCGATCCCCTCCCCACCACGGTGCCCCGAGGCACCCGAAGCACCACCACCAACCTTGCCACCCACGAGCATGCGCCACCACGCTCTCGAAACCACCCTCATCGTCTCATCGAGGACCTTGGAGTGCGACCTGCAAGACGGAGGACCACACCGTCACGAGACGAGGGATCGCAGAACCGAAGCCGTACGGGAGGGACCAACCTTCACCACCAAGAGGTGGTAGTCGACCGGACAGGGTATCCGGGGCACACCAGGCCTCGGTGGGCCCGGCCAGGCCCGGAATGGGCCCATGAAGCCCCAGTCACCCCGCTGCAACAGGCAAGGCACGGTATCGCAGTCCCAAGCCCTAGCGGTGTCGCCGCCTCCATCTCCAGGGGGTGAAGCGTCCACCAGCAGGGCGGCCCACCCAGGCCCAGATGGGGCCCGAGGGGCTCAGATCTGGGTTGGAGAGTCCCAGCCCGCGTCGCCGGAGCGCTCCACCTCGCAGCAGCCTGCGTCGACACCCCGCCGTCCTCCCGGCCTCGAGCCGGACCGCCGCCTGCGGAGCACCGCCGCCGGTGAAGGGCCACCACCGCAGCAACACCCAGGATCTGCAGGAGGAACGCCACCAGCCGCCCCCGCGGGTGCGGCCGCCGCGCGCCCTCCTGCCGCCGCCTCGAGGAACAGAGGGCCCCAGTATGCGCCGCCACACGCCGACCTCGCCCGCACGCCGAGATGCATAGCGCTAGAGCCAGCCCTCGCCAAGAACTAGCGCCGGGAAAGGGTGGGCCTACCGCCGTGCGCTGCTGCCGCCCGGCTGACCAACGCCGCGGCGGCGAAGGAGGAGGCGAGGGCTGGAAGCTAAGTTCTGGCGCCGCTTGATCGCTTCATGAGGGCGACGCGAAGCGGTTTTCCACGGCTGTCCAATCCGCACGAGACGACTGGCGAGGCCCCATGGCAGCCATATTCTACCTCTCCCCCATTGCGATCTGATTTCGATGGGCTATGTGAATTTTACTAACAGTCAATATGTATCATTAAATATGGTCGATGACCATATTAAAAAAAAAGTGTCAAGTTCAAGTACTACGGGCCGGTGAATATTACTCTTTTGTTTAAACTGCTGACTGCCCATGCATATCCAGCGGCCTAGGGAATAAATGAATGTTTATAATTCATATCCAGCGGCTACGGATAGTTCATATCTCTCCGTTCTTGATGCTGGATAGCTATCGAATTTAATTCCCACATGACCGTGACAATTTAGAATGAACGAATGTTTTTGTGGATAGCTATCGAATTTGACAAACTAGTCGTGCTACTTAAAATGGATTTTGGTAACTTTTGTGAGTAGTCAGAGCAGAGTTTCCATGTCTGGTCGTTATCCTGGCGGACGTGTACGTCTGAGCGCTCGCCTTAATCGTGGACACGTCAAATGCTAATCGCTACGCATGCTTGCAAGTCAAAGGCGCTACGCTACACTTCTCTGCTATTCGTGTCCCGCACTCCAATCTGTTTCAAAATATAAGATGTTTAAGATTTTTTCTAAAAGGTACTGCCTGCGTTTTAAAATATAAGATGTTTTAGCTTTATAAAAAGACTGTATCTAGCCTTTTTTAGTGTTTAGATTTGAAGTAAACCTATACATTTTTTTCACAAAGCTAAAATATTTTACATTTTAAAACAGAAAGAGTATTTATCTAGATGTCTTTTAACGTGTAGGTTTGGAACGAATAAGTAAATCTATATACTAAAAGATGTGTAAATAGGTATGTCTCAGATAAAGACTAATAATATATTGAAACACCAAGTACTTAGATAACTAGCTAGCTTGGCTCTACGTTGAGCAAAAGGGCAGTCTCCATCGTAGTGCAGTATTAATTTTCTTCTGTTGTTGTTTTGGCGAACGAACGGTAGCGGCAATTTGTGCACGTGTTCAGAGATAGGTGCCCGCATGAGCTAGGCAGCTAGTTAAGTGTTACTGTAATAACGTCCCTACCTGAGCGGTGCCTCGATCAAGAGAAGCAACTGTGGAGGCGGCGCTAGAACCGATCGATCTGTTGGAGACAACGATGCAGGCAACTGTTGTAACTCTCGTTGGCAACATCGTCGATCTGCTCCGTCTCCCGTGGTCTTGGAGCCTCGGGGTATGGTTTGGTATGGCAGACCACGGTCCCTCTTCAGCGGCAGGTTTCTCGTATTTTGTTTAGATTTTTTAGTGTTTTTTTATGATGTTAAGATAACTGCTACATCTTTAAATCAGAATGACGTTCTCTCTTATCTTTGCTCTTGTGGTGCATCTAGTGTAAGCGAAGTGAAGGTGGAGTCATGCGTCTGGTAGATTTCCTAAGATCTGCTCCGTTTTCGTGTTAGTGTTGTGAATTCAGGTTAGTCTCTTTCGATTATTGTCTCTTTCGATTACGGATGTTATTATTGGCGATGGTTGTTACTTAGTGCGCTGGTCATTTGGGGCCTTAACACGATGACTTTTCATATGTCTACTACAACAAGCTCTATTATGACAAGTTTTTTCTAGCTCCGGTGATGGAGGGGTGAGAAAGACATCGCGCATTCGGCTCGTGCTGGTGTTTGTAGTCGTCGCTAGCTGGTCTATCGATCTATTTGTAATCTTTATTAATTTTAGATTTCTTTGTACCGTTGTTGATGATTATTAATAAATTGGTGGAATTTAGTAAAAATAGTGTTACTGTAATAAGCTGCACTATTTTGATCTTGCGTGATCCGCTTTATTGGCCAGCAGATCGACTTTGTTATTTCTTCAACCGGGCTTTACACCAGGAGCGGGCATAGAGCAAAGTAACCCGATGTTACTATATGAGTTTCACATAATTTTTACCAAGATTTAGAGGCGTCATATACCGTAAAATGATCAAATATATGAAGAAATTTAAGTTAGACCCGCTGTCATGTGATCCCTCCTAACCTATGCAACTTTGTGGTCCGGTAGTTCAGTGGCCAAGGCATAGCGGGGTCCGAGTTGCTTGTAATCTTGCGAAACGTCTGTAGTAACTTCGTCAATTGTCGAGAGGGGCCAAATAGGGCTGAATATAAATCTAACGGGAAAACGATCGTTTGAACTAGTCGAAGCTATGTTCTTCTCGCCTATTATTTTCCTCTCAATTACCTTGCTCAGCTCCAGCTGTTGGTCTCCAGATCAAGCTTGTTTAAACCTATACACTAAAAGATATCTAGATACATTTGTTTCACAAAGCTAAAATGTTTTATATTTCTGAATGGAGGGAGTATATATTTTTCCGCTCATTGTGGTCCCTATCTGAATGGAAAGTTATTCAAATTTGAACAAATTTCAAAGTTAAAAATTGTTTTGTGGTCCCTATCTAAATAGAAAATTGTTCAAATTCCAAAAAGTATAAATTTAAAAAATGTTCAAAATTTTTAAAAATTTCTAGAATTCAGATTTTGAAAAATATGTTAAATTTAAAATTTGATCAGATCTAAAAATGTTCAAATTCTAAAATTGTACAGATCTAAAAAATTCAAATTCGAAATTGCTCATATTTAAGTAAAAAATAAGAAAAGAAACCAAAAAGAAAATAGAAACACCAGGAGAAATCCAAAACCAGAAAAACAAAAAAGAAATCAAAAACCAGAAACTATAGTCCATCCAACTGGAAAAAAGAATACAATTGAAAGGGGTATTGGACCTGGCCCATGTGAACAAAGGATACGCGGAGCACCAGATAGGGACCGTAATAAGCGGAGAACAGGATTTCCGTTGACCGTGTAGTTTCCATAGCTCCTTTACACCGCCCGCAGCGGCATGGGACAGTCAGTTCGTTTTTTTTAAGCAACCACATACTACACGAAGTAACACACATCACATGGATACTAAACGATAGACCGGGACAAAATAATTATCTCAAAAACATAGCAGATAAAAATCTAAGAGAACGAGAAATATAAAACGATACCTAGTATTTTCTGCAACCACCGAATATAGAGGCCGCCATCAAACTCCAGTGCCGCCGAGACGAACGCTAGAAAAGACGCCAAACCTCCACCATTGAAAAATTCAAAAAAGCACTATCATCAACGATGCTTTGTGAGTCGATGAATATGCCTGCTGCATGCAATGATACACATGTTGTTGTGGCACGTCGACCGGGGGGCGTCCTTGTGCTGTCTTGGACCAAGATCCGTCGCCTCCCATCGATGAAGTCGTAGAGGAATGACAGATCCACCACCTCCGGACCAACATCCTTGCTGCAGAGAAACCACCTCGCCCTGGCCGCCAGCACCGTCGCAGTTAATGACGAGCACCGACGAGACAACGAGAAACTGATCTCGTCGTCACTCTGAAGAACAGCAAGAAGACAAAGCCATGCTTCTCGGGACGCGAGACATACCGTTGCCGCTTCGCTACAGGCGACGGGCGAACCCGTCTCTCTCCACCCCTCCCTCTCCCTCTCCTCGGCCGCTGCCGCCGGCGTAAGTCGTCGGGCTTCTCCCGTGCGGGGCTGGCAGCGGCGGGGCGACCTCTTCCCGACGAGCGAACGGAGGGCAGGACCTCCCGACGGCGCCGGTGCTCCTCGGCGGTGGACGGTCCGTCTCGGCGGCGTGAGACCCGCGACAGGGTGGTGGCGATGTGGCGGCGCAGCCGTTGGCTGCGGGGGGCTGCGATGGCCAGCATGGCCGGCTGGTCCCGACGAGCGGCCGGCAGAGCCCAATCCGCCCAGATCTAGGCCCAAAAGGGCACCATCTGGCCTTGGGCGGGCCATGCCTGGCGCGGCTGCGGCTTCTCCGATGGATGAGGTAGCAGAGCTTGGGCATGGGTTGGTGGCAGCGGCGGTGCCCCTGCTGCAGTGTTACGGCGGGACTTCACGGGCCCTCTCGGGCTCAGCCGGGCCGGCGGGCCTGGTGTGTCCTGCTGCTACACCCGGTCGGCTACCGCCTCCCGACGATGGAGGTGGTGGAGGTAGTTCCCTCCCGGGTGGCGCTGTACCACTGACCCTCCCGGTGCTCCTTGCTTATCGTATTTAACGACCTCGCGACGTGGACCTCGGTTGTTGGAGATATGCCCTAGAGGCAATAATAAATGTAGTTATTATTATATCTTTGTGTTTATGATAAATGTTTACATTCATGCTATAACAGTATTAACAAGGAAACATTAATACTTGTGTGATTTGTAAACTTAAATAAGAGTCCCTAGTAAAGCCTCTTCACAATACTAGCTTGTTGGTTAATAAATGATTGTGGTTTCCCTATCATGAACATTGAGATGTTATTAACAACAAGATCATATCGTTAGGAGAATGATATGATGGACATACTCTTATAGACAAGCGTAGCATAAAGATCAAGTCATTTTAATAGTTCAATTGCTATATGCTTTCTGATACATAGTAACCTAATTCCTTCGACCATGAGATCATGCATATCACCATCACCGAAAGGATGCTTTGATGACATCAAACACCACACCGTAACTGGGTGGCTATAAAGGTGGCATTGAGTATTCGGAAAGTATTGGTTGAGACACATGGATCAAGAGTGGTATTTGTCCATCCATATGACGGATAGATATACTCTGGGCCCTCTCAGTGGAATGTCATCCAATTAGCTTGCAAGCATGTGACTGGCTCACAAGGGATCACATATCAGGAGCGAAAAGAGTACTTATCGATGCGAGGTTGAACTAGGTATGCAGAGATACCGACGATCATAACCTCGGATAAGTAAACTATCATGAGACAAAGGGAATTTGGTATCGTATGTAAGTGGTTCATTCGATCGCAAAGTAATCGTAGAAATATGTGGGAGCCATATGAATTTCCAGATTCCTCTATTGGTTATTGTTCGGAGAAGTGTCTCGATCATGTCCGCATAATTCACGAACCGTAGGGAGACACACTTAAGGATTCGACGTTGTTGAGTAGTTATGGAATGATAAGTAAGAGACCGAATGTTGTTCGGAGTCTCGGATGTGATCCGGGATATCACGAGGAGATCCGGAACGGTCCGGAGAATAAGATTCATATAAGGAAAGTCCTGTTTCGGGGTTGGAGAATGGTTCCGGTGTTTTCATCGGGAATGTTCTAGAAGGTTCCGGAATGTCCGGCACTCCGGAGGGGAAGGGTACATGAATGTGTCATATCAAGTTGTAATGATTACATCATGTACTAGGTGTCATCGCTGTACAAAATAAAGGGTTTAATCAAATCCTAGTTTGAAAAGTCAAACGCCAATTTGAAAAGTCAAACGGCTATTTTGTGAGGTGGAGGGGAAGTAGGAAACCTACTTGGGGAGGAGTTCCTCCCCTCCACCACCGGCCCACTTGGGGAACCGAGTTGGGGAGGGACTCCCCTCCCCTGGCGCGCCCCTCCACCTATATAAGGAGGGGCAGGGCTCCCCTCCTAGCAAACAAGTTGCCCCCCTCTAAACCTAAACCCTAGCCGCCGCCTAGGGTTTCTCCCCTAGCCGCCGACTTGGGCTGTCCCAAGCCCTAGCCGCCGGCCCTAGACCCTCCTCCTTGGTGCGTCTAAACCCTATATCACCGAGGCTCTCTCTCATAGTCCACCATACTCGCTCCGGCTTAAGACGAAGCCCTGCGAGATATCCCCTCTACTTCCGGTACCACGCCGTCGTGCTACCGGAATCACGAGGAGAGTGCTAAAACCTCCGTTGCCTGCTAGAACAAGGGAGAGGAAGGTCTTCCTCGAGTACCGAACGTGTGACCGACCGCGGAAGCGCTGCCAGAACACAGCGCCGGAAGGATCGTGTACGCGATCTTGAGATCGGCAAGAGTACGACTACATCACCCACGAGAATCTGCTCTCGTTAAACACTTTGGAATATTCGAGGGTAAGTTATTCCATCGACTCGTTGCTACCATCTAGTAGATAGATCTTGGCTTGTTTGTTTGTATGCGGTAGAAATTTTTGTTTTCCATGCTATGAACCCCTACAGTGGTATCAGAGCCGTGTCTATATGTAGATCTGTTGCACGAGTAGAACACAATGGTCATTATGGGCGGTGGTGATTTTATTATCAATTGCTTATTGTGTACTTTGCATCTTGCGGTATGGTGGGATGAAGCGGCCCGGGCTAACCTTACATGACATCGTTCATGAGACTTGCTCCACGCTCAACATGCAACTTGTATTGCATAAGTGGCTTTGCGGGTGTCTGTCTCTCCCATCATAGTATAGATCCAATTTACAACTGGCACTTGATAGTTCAAACATCAACATTGTGGTTCTTGTTCGTAAGTTAGAACGACACTTATTGAAAGCCCCAAACCACGTAAAACATGCAAAGAAATTAGAGGCGTCTAACTTTGTTTTGCAGGGGTGTGCTGTGATGTGATATGGCCATGATTGTGATTATATTTGATGTATGCAATGTTCCTTATTGTAAGTTGACAACCGGCAGGAGCCATATGGTTGTCTTTAATTTCTGTTAAGACCTGCGTGACTATTCAAAGTAGTTGTA
The DNA here is from genome assembly GCA_023614405.1 of Avena insularis. Taxonomy (NCBI): domain Eukaryota; kingdom Viridiplantae; phylum Streptophyta; class Magnoliopsida; order Poales; family Poaceae; genus Avena; species Avena insularis. The sequence goes on from CM042684.1 coordinate 32,275,427, forward strand.
ATAGTTGAAGCTGGTGGACGACAACCATGGAGCGGCGTCATTGACCTTGATGCAATGCCGGTGATGATGGAGATCATGTTCGTGATTGAAGATGGAGATCGGAAGCACAAAGAAGAAAGGCCATATCATATCACATATTATGAATTGCATGTGATGTTAATCCTTTATGTATCTTGTATTGCTTAGTTAACGATGGTAGCATTATAAGATGATCCCTCATGCACATAAATTTCAAGTTCGAAAGTGTTCATCCTTAGTAAGCACCATTGCTAAAGCTTGTTGTTTTGAAGCACCACGTGATGATCGGGTGTGTTAGATTCTGCAAGTGTATACAACGTGGGCAAGCCAGATTTGCTCATGCGGAAGCTAAGGTTTGATCTTGATGAGCCTAGCATGTACAGACATGGTCTCGGAACACGGATCACTGAAAGGTAAAGCATGAATCATATAGTAGATATGATGAACATGTTGATTGTTCGCCATTGAAGCTACATCAACTCTCGTGATGATCGGTTTTGATGTGGTGGATTTGGTTCGTGTGATCACTAAAACAATGTGAGGGATATTGTTTTGAGTGGGAGTTCACCTAGATTAATTTAACTATTAATTAGAACTCAATTTGTCATAAACTTAGTCTAAACTATTGCAAATATGTTGTAGATCAATGGCAGCCCCTACCATCAATTTTAATGCGTTCCTAGAGAAAGAAAAGTTGAAAAACAATGGAAGCAACTTCGCGGATTGGTTCCGCAATTTGAGGATTGTCCTCAATGCTGGTAATTTGACCTATGTGCTGGATGCACATTGGGTGACCCTAAGCTCACGCTACCGATGAAGTAAAGAATGTTTACCTCGCTCGGAAGAATCAATACTCCACAGTTCAGTGTGCTATCTTGTATGGTTTAGAATCGGAGCTTCAGAAAAGGTTTGAGAATTCAGACCCACATGATATTGTCCGTGAACTCAAATTGATCTTTGAGACTCATGCAGCAGTTGAGAGCTATGAGGCTTCTGAAAAGTTCTTTAACTGCAAGATGAAAGAGGGCAGCTCCATCAGTGAGCATGTGCTTAAGATGTCAGGGCACGCAAACAAACTTCAAAGCTTGGGTATAGTGATTCCTAATGCTTTGGGGATTTACCGTGTCCTCCAATCACTACCACCAAGTTACAAGAACTTTGTGATGAACTACAATATGCAAAGCATGAACAAGCAGTTGCCAGAACTCTTCTCCAAGTTAAAATCTGCAGAAGTGGAGATCAAGAAAGAGCACCAAGTGTTGATGGTCAATAAGACCACCAAATTCAAGAAAGGCAAGTCTAAGCAAAAGGGACACTTCAAGAAGGGTGGTAAGAAAGTTACGCCATGCGAAGAAGACCAAGGATGGACCCAAGCACGTCTGAGTGCTTTTCTTGCAAGGGAGAAGGTCCTTTGAGGCGGAATTGCCCAAAGTACTTGGCAGATTTGAAGAACGGCAACATCAAAAAGAAAGGTATATTCGATATACATGTTATTGATGTGTATCTCACTAGTACTCGTAGTAGTGCCTGGGTATTTGATACTGGTTCGGTTGCTCATATTTGTAACTCGAAACAGGTGCTGCAGAATAAATGAAAGCTAGCAAAGAACGAGGTGACGATGCGCGTTGGAAACGGATCAAAGGTTGATGTGATCGTGGTCGGCACGCTACCTCTTCATTTACCATCGGGATTAGTTTTATACTTAAATAATTGTTATTTGGTGCCTGCGTTAAGCATGAACATTATATCAGGATCTTGTTTATTGCGAGACGGTTACTTGTTTAAATCCGAGAATAATGGTTGTTCGATTTATATGAGTAATATGTTTTATGCACATGCACCTTTGATAGATGGTCTATTCTTACTGAATCTCGATAGTGGAAATACACATATTAATAACATTGAAGCTAAATGTTTGAAATCGAGCGATAACTCAACCTATATGTGGCACTGTCGTCTTGGTCACATTGGAGTGAAGCGTATGAAGAAACTCCATTCCGATGGACTTCTTGAATCACTTGATTTCGAATCACTTGAAAGATGCGAAGCATGTCTGATGGGTAAAATGACTAAGACTCCATTTTCTGGTATGATGGAGCGAGCTACGAACTTATTGGAAATCATACATACCGATGTGTGTGGTCCAATGAGTGTAGCATCACGCGGTGGTTATCGTTATGTTCTTACCTTCACGGATAACTTGAGTAGATATGGGTATATCTATTTCATGAAACATAAGTCCGAAACTTTCGAGAAGTTTAAGGAATTTCAAAGTGAGGTTGAGAATCAATGTAACAAAAGGATTAAATTTCTACGTTCTGATTGTGGAGGTGAATATCTAAGTTACGAGTTTGGCGAGCATTTAAAGAAATGCGGAATACTTTCACAATTGACACCGCCGGGAACACCATAGCGTAATGGTGTGTCTGAACGTCGTAATCGAACTCTCTTAGATATGGTTCGTTCTATGATGTCACTTACAGATTTACCGCTATCATTTTGGGGTTATGCATTAGAAACAGCCGCATTCACTTTAAATAGGGCACCATCTAAATCCGTTGAAATGACACCGTATGCATTATGGTTTGGGAAGAAACCTAAATTGTCGTTCCTTAAAGTTTGGGGATACGAAGCCTATGTAAAGAAGTTACAGCCGGACAAGCTTGAACCCAAAGCGGAAAAATGCGTCTTCATAGGATACCCAAAGGACACTATTGGGTATACCTTCTATCATAGATCCGAAGGCAAAATCTTTGTTGCCAAGAATGGATCCTTTCTAGAGAAGGAATTTCTCTCGAAAGAAGTGATTGGAAGGAAAGTAGAACTCGACGAGGTTGTCGAACCTTCTCTCGAACTTGCGAGTAGCGCAGCACCGGAAGTGGTTCCTGTGGCGTCTACACCAGTAAGAGAGGAAGCTAATGATGATGATCATGAAACTTCCGTTTAAATTGCTACAGAGCCTCGCAGGTCAACGAGAACTCATACCACTCCTGATTGGTATGATTCCGTTATGAGTGTCATGTTGGTGGACAACACCGATGACCCTGTGACATATGAGGAAGCGATGATGAGCCCAGATTCCAATAAATGGCAAGAAGCCATGAAATCCGAGATTGGATCCATGTACGAAAACCAAGTATGGACTTTGGTGGACTTACCGGATGGCCGGAAGCCTGTCGAGAATAAATGGATTTTCAAGAAGAAAACAGATGCCGATGGTAATATTACTGTCTATAAAGCTCAACTTGTCGCAAAAGGGTTTCAACAAATTCAAGGAGTTGACTACGATGAGACCTTCTCACCAGTAGCGAAGCTAAAGTCTGTGAGGATTTTGTTAGTTCGCTGCATATTATGATTATGAGATATGGCAGATGGATGTCAAAACAGCATTCCTCAATGGAGACATTGATGAAGAGTTGTATATGATGCAACCCAAAGGTTTTGTCGATCCTAAAGATGCTAACAAGGTATGCAAACTTCAATGATCCATTTATGGATTGAAGCAAGCATCCCGAAGTTGGAATCAACATTTTGATAAGGTAATCAAACTTTTTGGTTTTATACAAACTTATGGAGAAGCTTGTATTTACAAGAAAGTGAGTGGGAGCTCTGTAGCATTCTTAATACTATATGTAGATGACATATTGTTGATTGGGAATAATGTAGACCTTCTTAATAGTGTCAAGGAATATTTGAATAATAGTTTATCAATGAAAGATCTTGGCGAAGCAGCTTACATATTGGGAATAAAGATTTATAGAGATAGATCGAGACGCCTAATATCATTGTCACAAAGTACATATTTGGACAAAGTTCTAAAGAGGTTTGGAATGGAAGATAGCAAGAAAGGGTTCTTGCCCATGTTGCCCAATACGACCTTGAGTAAAACTCAAAGTCCAGCAACGGCAGAAGATAGAGAAAGTATGAGTAAGACTCCCTATGCCTCAGCCATAGGATCTCTAATGTATGCCATGCTATGTACTAGACCCGAAATTGCATATGCTGTTAGTTTGACTAGCAGATATCAAAGTGATCCAGGAGTGGATCATTGGACGTGATCAAAACATCCTTAAGTACTTGAGAAGAACTAAGGATATGGTTCTTTCTTATGGAGGTGATGAACAGCTCGTTGTTAATGGTTACACCGATGCTAGTTGGAACACCGATCCAGACGATTCTAAATCTCAATCTGGATACGTATTTATTTTGAATGGCGCAGCAGTTAGCTGGAGGAGTGCAAAGCAAAGCGTTGTGGCGAGATCTTCAACTGAATCGGAATACATAGTTGCTTCAGAGGCTTCACAAGAAGCGATATGGATGAAGGAGTTCATTACAGAGCTCGGTGTGGTTCCAAGTGCGCTGGACCCAATGTCTATCTACTATGATAACATGGGCGCCATAGCCAATGCGCAAGAACCAAGGTCACACAAGAAGCTAAAGCATATCAAGGTACGTTTTCACGCTATTCGAGAACATGTCCAAGATGGTGACATAAAGATTTGCAAAGTACACACAGATCTGAATGTGGCGGATCCGTTGACTAAACCTCTCCCGAGGGCAAAACATGACCAACACCAAACTGCCATGGGTGTTCGGTATATTACCATGTAATCTAGATTAGTTGACTCTAGTGCAAGTGGGAGACTGTTGGAGATATGCCCTAGAGGCAATAATAAATGTAGTTATTATTATATCTTTGTGTTTATGATAAATATTTACATTCATGCTATAACAGTATTAACAAGGAAACATTAATACTTGTGTGATTTGTAAACTTAAATAAGAGTACCTAGTAAAGCCTCTTCACAATACTAGCTTGTTGGTTAATAAATGATTGTGGTTTCCCTATCATGAACATTGAGATGTTATTAACAACAAGATCATATCGTTAGGAGAATGATATGATGGACATACTCTTATAGATAAGCGTAGCATAAAGATCAAGTCATTTTAATAGTTCAATTGCTATATGCTTTCTGATACATAGTAACCTAATTCCTTCGACCATGAGATCATGCATATCACCATCACCGGAAGGATGCTTTGATGACATCAAACACCACACGTGGCAGGTGGCTATAAAGGTGGCATTGAGTATTCGGAAAGTATTGGTTGAGACACATGGATCAAGAGTGGGATTTGTCCATCCATATGACGGATAGATATACTCTGGGCCCTCTCGGTGGAATGTCATCCAATTAGCTTGCAAGCATGTGGTAGCTCTGAGGGATCACATATCAAGGAGCGAGAAAAGAGTACTTATCGATGTGAGGTTGAACTAGGTATGCGAGATCTGATCATAACCTCGGATAAGTAAACTATCGTGAGACAAAGGGAAATTGGTATCGTATGTAAGTGGTCCATTCGATCATAAAGTAATCATAGAAATATGTAGGAGCTATATGAATTTCCAGATTCCTCTATTGGTTATTGTTAGGATCGAATGTCATCGCATCATTCATAGACCAGAGAGACAGACACTTATTAAACGTTGTTATCAAACTACTCAACAACGTCGCAATAGATTGACACTTAACATTGATGTTATCATTCAAACAACAAGCCAGATCAGACTCTTTATGTTACAAATCACACAAGTATTAATGTTTCAAATTACAATTATAGCATGGTATGTAAACATTTATCATAAGTATGAAGATATGATAATAACCACTTTATTATTGCCTCTTGGGCATATCCACCAAAGTCAATAATCTAGTTTCAAACCTTGTGTATTCAACACCTATGGCTTTCTACGGTGTTGTATGTACACGATTGCTAGTGGTCGATTGATCTCGGATCGACACTTCGGTCAGGTGTGTAATTGCATGTCTTTGCGTCTCTACGCATCACTCATTCTCTAATGAGATGGCTTTGTATAAATTTGGTCCTTTGGTGAGACCTTTAGTTCTTTGGGGTTAAAACATGTTGATAATATTGTCATACACTATATCTTCATAGCACTATCCCGCTGTGAACCACACCTAGTTTGATATCAAACTACTTGACACAAATGCCCTCTTTAGCTACTCTAATAGCAGTCATATACTTAGCCTTTTATAATAGTACCTGTCACAATGTCTTAACTTTGGAACTCATCCAAATCCATTATGGAACTTACTTTCCATCATATTGTGCCACCCTTAGTTTAGATTGAGATAAACTTAATTTGTATTTTGCGATAAAACTAGTATCAATGTAGTACTTTTACAATGAACTAACCATCTATTTGTCACTTCTACAAAACAATATATTCTTTAGTTCTTCCAAAAGATCATAAGAATATCCTTACTATTGTCCAATGATCATCTTATGAATCATTCTGGTATATGCTCACATCATTTAGAGCATAGGACATATCTGGATTTGTACATATCACAGCATGATTGATATAAATACTCTTTGTGATTTCATACATCAAGTATCAACCTATACTTGAATCTTTGTTTCACTTATCAAGTGTCAATATACTTGAATATATCATCAATATTGAACTCATTCAATCCTTTCTGTGCGACAGGAACATTTCTTGTAGTTTCTATATTGAACTCATTCAATACATCATCTATGTACTTTCGGCACAACCATATTAGCGTCTATTGATGCCAAATATTTGGGTTTTGCCTAAGTATTTCATCAGGATGAAATTCTTAATATGTGTTAATAAAAGATACATCATTTCCAATCAACAATATGTCTTCCACATAATGTATTAGAAACATGTCTTAGCGCTCCCACTTAATTTCTTGCAAATGCAAGCATCTTCATCGTCTCTGATGAAATTAAACTATTTTAACAGTTTCATCATAGTGAAGATTCCAACTCCGCAATGCTTACTTCAACAATTGAAGTTTTCATATGCTTTTAGCATCCTTTGAATTAACAAAACCCTTTGGACCGTGTTATGCACACATCCTAGGTAACAATTCTATTAGAAGAACTTGTTTTGTTTATTCAACTACCACATAACAAAATTATATGTAGTGGTTGCTACATTAATCCGTCTAGACTAAATATCGCTATGAAAGATCAAATCTTGTCATATACAACCTTTGAACATTGTTGTGAACTCTTTCCCAACATGTGGACTATTTCATAGATATGAAACATCCATGTCTATTTCTTTATAGATCCAAATACGACTGTAAGGTCTTGTACCTTTCCAGAGGGTCTTCCAAGCTCAAAGCTTGATTTCTTGTATATGGAACTATCACGGATTTTATGGCTTCAAGCCATCTGACGGAGTCAGGGCCCATCATCGCTTCTTTGCATGTAGTCGGATCATTATTGTTAAATAATGATTTAACTCTCAAATCTTGGTATTTGATTGTTTACCCGACCTACTTGTTTCAATAGGAACTTAGACCTCCGTGACCACAACCTTTGAGGCACGTGAGTCATGAGCATTGTTGCTGCCTCCGGAACATTTTTCGGTGCTGCGCAACTCTGCACATATAGCTAAGGTTCTTTTAACCTTATCAAAGTTCTATTGTCCTCCCACTTAACTTTTCACGAAAAATTCCTTCTCAAAGAAACTTGACGTTCTAAGCGACAAACACTTTTGTCTCTGGTGTTATGGAGGAATACTTAACTATTATTCAAAATAACATACAAAGATATGTTCATCCGACTTTGGTTGCAAACATCTTTCTTATGCATAGCATACCATTTTTTTAAGAAAGGACAACTTGGGTTTTATCCCAAACCATAACTTTATATGGTGTCAATTCAACGGATTATGATGGAGCTCTTTTCAGTGGAAAAACGGTAGTCTCTAAAGCTTTTGATCTTTAAAATATAATGGCAGTTTTATGAATTACACCTTTGATCTTACCATGTCAAACAAGGTTTAATTACATATCTCGAACGCTCCATACTCTTATGGTGTTTCGGAGAATGCAAATCCACGGAACGATTCCTTAAATCTTAGGTATTATGCTAAACTGGTAACTCAAATATCTTCCTTTATGATCTTATCATAAACTATTTATATTCTTGTTACAATGATTTTGCACTTCATCTTGAAAGTCTTTTGAACTTTTCAAATGTTTCATACTTCATCCTTATTAAGTAAATATTCATATATTCACTCAAATTTTCGGAGAAAGCATATGAAGTTGAAATCCACCGCTCTTGACCACACATAATGGATTTCATACAACAATATGTACAAGTTCCTATAAGCTAGTCATTCGTTCCCTTTTGGCCTATGAACGAAGTTTTAATTATCTCTAGGAAAGTTTCACAAGCGTCATTTGATCAAAAATCAAAAGACTCCAAAATTCCATACACATGGAGTTTCTTCATGTTTTCTTTCCAATATAATTTAAACGGCGATGTCACTTTCTAAGTGATCTTTCAATCAATTTGTCTTTCGACATTTTTAGCACTAGTTTTATGGATATGATTTCTCCAACGAGATTTGTGATTCATCCATCTTTTATGGATTACGGCAATTATTTGAACAACCCTTTTGTTCTCATAATACCTGATAAAACAAATCTTGAAGGCAAGCTTTGATGTCAAGTAGCACAATAACCCTTTATTTGTTCTCGATGAACATCATCACATATTCTTTTGCTAGTTACTTAGGCCATTGTAGTTCATGAATTGTGTTGTTTCGTATGACGATTCACACCAACAAATTCAGTATCAAATACTTAAGAACCACATTGTTTAATAAGCAAAGAATATAGCCATAACATGTATATCATCTATATACTTAAGCTGAACAATTCTAGTCTTTTCTTTTCTGCCATATATTTATGAGATTCTCTTTCAGTATTTCCTTTTCTGTTTGAAAGAATCTATCAACATCAATAGTGGAGCCATATACATGACACATAGTCCAAAGCATGTATAGTAAAATACCAATGTCTTTGGACTTGCACTTTGAAGTAGATCACCATCATCAAATGTTTGGTGTTCTTTCAAATTTCTTTCTTTAGTAATCTCTTGGTGTAGTAAACATTTTACCTACATCAAATATTCACCCTTATCATGGAATTATCCATGATCAAGCTACTTTTAGCTTATAACTGTGAATCATGAGTATAATGTTGCTCTCCAAAACCTTTTGGAGGATTAGAAAAACTAGTGTCTCTAACCTTTTGCAAATTCTCATCAAATATGAGAACATGTCTTTTGCCATATTATACTCTATCATGTTGCAACCAAAACTTCGTTTCAGATATCACAATATCTTCCACACATCATGGTTTCTGAAACAACTCTTTCAGATCCTAGATAACCTTGATATTAAGACAATCCATTGAATATCAAGAATCATGGAGACAAACATGATACTCATACACTAACACTTGGAATTGTCACTCTTGATTTAATACCAATTATTAAACTTCATGGAGCAACCGGAACTTACTGAAAGTTTGCAATAGGACTTTTAAACTTTAGATTAACACTTCAAAACAATACGATACCAGTTCGTAAAGTAACTAACCAGAATTCTATAGTTCTATCATCTCAATTATAACTAAGCGCAAGGTGGTAAACGGATGCCAATGACTACAACAACTATGCAAATTCACTTTGATTTAATTTATGATAAATAGTGTTCAACTTTTAATCATATTGCCGTTGAACTCCCACTCAAAACAATATCCCTCACATTGTTTTAGTGATCACACGAACCAAATCCACCACATCAAAACCGATCATCACGAGAGTTGATGTAGCTTCAATGGCGAACAATCAACATGTTTCATCATATCTACTATATGACTCATGCTTTACCTTTCGGTGATCCGTGTTCCGAGACCATGTCTGTACATGCTAGGCTCGTCAAGATCAAACCTTAGCTTCCGCATGAGCAAAACTAGCTTGCTCACGTTGTATACACTCGCAGAATCTAACACACCCGATCATCACGTGGTGCTTCGAAACAACGAGCTTTAGCAACGGTGCTTACTAAGGATGAACACTTTAAAACTTGAAATTATGTGCTTGAGGGATCATCTTATAATGCTACCGTCGTGAACTAAGCAATACAAGATGCATAAAAGGATTAACATCATATGCAATTCATAATATGTGATATGATATGGCCTTTCTTCTTTGTGCTTTCGATCTCCATCTTCAAGCACGAACATGATCTCCATCATCACCGACATTGCATCAAGGTCAATGACGCCGTTCCATGGTTGTCGTCCACCAGCTTCAACTATTACAACTACTTTAAATAGACACGCGGGTCTTAACAGAATTTAAAGACAACCATATGGCTCCTGCCGGTTGCCGACTTACAATAAGGAACATTGCATACATCATATATAATCACAATCATGGCCATATCACATCACAGCACACCCCTGCAAAACAAAGTTAGACGCCTCTAATTTCTTTGCATGTTTTACGTGGTTTGGGGCTTTCAATAAGTGTCGTTCTAACTTACGAACAAGAACCACAACATTGATACTAGCATTGTTAATCACCCGTTGTAAATTGAATCTTAACTATGTTGGGAGAAACAGGCACCCGCAAAGCCACTTATGCAATACAAGTTGCATGTCAAGCGTGGAGCAAGTCTCATGAACGATGTCATGTAAGGTTAGCCCGGGCCGCTTCATCCCACCATCCCGCAAGATGCAAAGTACACAAGAAGCAATCGGCAACAAAAGCATCAACGCCCACAATGACCATTGTGTTCTACTCGTGCAACATATCTACATATAAACCTGGCTCTGATACCACTGTAGGGGTTCGTAGCATGGAAAACAAAAAATTTCTACCGCATGAACACACAATCAAGATCTAATCTATGACCAAGCCAAGATCTATCTACTAGATTGTAGCAACGAGTGGATGGAATACTAACCCTCGAAGATCCAAAGCGGTTAACGAGAGCAGATTCTCGTGGGTGATGTAGTCGTACACTTGCCGATCTCAAGATCGCGTAGACGATCCTTCCTATGCGTTCGGCAGCGCTTCATGATCGGTCACACGTTCGATTTTCGACGAAGACCTTCCTCTCCCTTGTTCCAGCAGGCAGCGGAGGTTGTAGCACTCTCCTCGCGATTCCGGCAGCACAACGGCGTGGTACCGGAAGTAGAGGGGAGATCTCGCAGGGCTTCGCCTTAAGCCGGAGCGAGTATGGTGAACTATGAGAGAGCCTCGGTGTTCTAGGTTTTAGACACACCAAGGAGGAGGTGCTAGGGCCAGCGGCTAGGGCTTGGGGCAGCCCAAGTCGGCGGCTAGGGGAGAAACCCTAGGCCGCAGCTATGGTGGGCGGCGACGGCTAGGGTTTAGGTTTAGAGGGGGAGCAACTTCTGTGTCAGGAGGGGCAGCCTTGCCCCTCCTTTTATAGGTGGGAGGCGCCGACCAAGGGGAGGGGAGTCCCTCCCCAACTCGGATCCCAAGTGGGCCGGCGGTGGAGGGAGGGAACTCCTCCCCAAGTAGGTTTCCTACTCCCCCCCCACCTTCCAAAATAGCCGTTTGACTTTTCAAATTGGCGTTTGACTTTTCAAACTAGGATTTGATTAAACCCTTTATTTTGTACATCGATGACACCTAGTACATGATGCAATCATTCCAACTTGATATGACACATTCATGTACCCTTCCCCTCCGGAGTGCCGGACATTCCAGAAACTTCTAGAACATTCCCGATGGAAACACCGGAACCATTCTCCAACCCCGAAACTGGACTTTTCTTATATGAATCTTATTCTCCGGACCATTCCGGATCTCCTCGTGATATCCCGGATCCCATCCGAGACTCCGAACAACATTCGGTCTCTCACTCATCATTCCATAACTACTCAACAACGTCGAATCCTTAAGTGTGTCTCCCTACGGTTCGTGAATTATGCGGACATGATCGAGACACTTCTCTGAACAATAACCAATAGAGGAATCTGGAAATTCATATGGCTCCCACATATTTCTACGATTACTTTGCGATCGAATGAACCACTTACATACGATACCAATTTCCCTTTGTCTCACGATAGTTTAGTTATCCGAGGTTTTGATCGTCGGTATCTCTGCATACCTAGTTCAACCTCGTTACCGATAAGTACTCTTTTCTTGTTCCCGTGGTATGTGATTCCTTGTGAGCCAGTCACATGCTTGCAAGCTAATTGGATGACATTCCACCGAGAGGGCCCAGAGTATATCTATCCGTCATATGGATGGACAAATCCCACTCTTGATCCATGTGCCTCAACCAATACTTTCCGAACACTCAATGCCACCTTTATAGCCACCCAGTTACGGTGTGGTGTTTGATGTCATCAAAGCATCCTTCCGGTGATGGTGATTAGCATGATCTCATGGTCGAAGGAATTAGGTTACTATGTATCAGAAAGCATATAGCAAATGAACTATATTAATTGACTTGATCTTTATGCTACGCTTATCTATAGGAGTATGTCCATCATATCATTCTCCTAATGATATGACCCTGTTTTTAATAACATCTCTATGTTCATGATCAGGAAACCATGATCATATATTAACCAACAAGCTAGTTTACAAATCACACAAGTATTAATGTTTCCGGTTAATACAATTATAGCATGGTATGTAAACATTTATCATAAGTATGAAGATATGATAATAACCACTTTATTATTGCCTTTTGGGCATATCTCCAACAGGTGAGATGGCGGGGGTGATTGCAAAACCGTGGTGGCGCGCGCTGGTGGACGACGAGGTTGGTGGATGTTCCGGAGGGCCCGGAGGTGTCGTTTTTTTGGGGGTCGGGAGAAATCCCTGTCTCGGCACCGGCGCGGTGACGCCTGCGGGTGTCACCTTCCTTCCTGAAGGGCGTCGGAGATCCCTCTTCCCCACCCCGTGTGGACTGGGGAAACCAGATTGGTTCCGGGGAGACCCCTTGGAACAATCCGGCAGCAGCGGCGTCATCGTTGCTTTCCTTCTTGGAGGTGTTGCTTGGTGCACGACGCTTCAGAGCGATAGCAGCGGGGTGGAATTTCATCGGAGGGCGCAGTGGTGGAGAATCCCATTCGTTTTCGTCAAACCGCCGTTCTCGGCATTGTTTTCTCTTTCTTTCCCTTTTGTTTCTCTTGGGCTCAGATTGTGCTGTTTTGCCCCGGCGGTGGTATCCTTGTATCGGTGGTTTGCTATATAAATATAGCGACCAAGCCATCGATCCGAAGGACCGACAAGCACACGTTTTCATCAACTCTGATGCTCCGCCATGAAAGACGCTGCCGGTGTGGGAATAGAGTTGAGAAAGATTTATTTGCCCATGCGCTGCTCCCACCAACCCAACGATGCACCACACAGAGATACCCTAAACCTAACTATTAGACGGAGAAATGAGGTCCCCGCTCCGTCCTGCCATCGGAGCGGCAAGTGGAGGGAGAGGGGGACCAGCATTCCCGCCGAAGATCTGAAGGAGTTTCTCCGCCACCGCCTGTTTGGGAAGAGAGACAGAAGCTTTTTTCAAAGGGTTTCTTAGTTTTCTCGGCTTAATCTACTGGTTCGCCAGTTTTTTGTGTTTTTTCTAGTTTTCTACTTGTGTTTTGGATTTGAACAATACACGAAACATTTTTAAAAACCAATACAAATTCAAGATCTAAATAAATTTGAAATATGAACAAATTTCAAATTCAAAATCTTATCAAAATTTATATTTGAACTAATTCAAAACATAAAAATTCAAATCTATTTTTTTCAAAAAATTGAAAAACTAAAGTAAAACAAAAAACAAAAAGAAAACAAAAAAAGATATAAAAGGAAAAAGAAAAACTTAACAGGGCAGCAACCGGACTTGGTCTGGCCCATCGAATGAATTTTGGCGCAATTAGCATGAAGCGGGGTATGTGTCATGAGCAGTTTTGGCCGCAACAGGAGGCATCAATGAAAACCTGAAACCCACTAAGACGATGGGGCCCCACTCTAAATGGGGCGTGTCTAGTAAAGAATTAGATCCACGGGTCTGGTTGTTGGTAAGAAGTTAAGCCCATTGGGTCTAACAGATACGGGTACGGAGGTTTCCGACTCGAACCCGCAGACCCGTGTGTGACATTTGTAGCCCCACATGTAAGTGCCAAGGGAACCCTAGACCACCCAAACCCACGTGACATGTCCCAAACCCCAACACCCCACTCGTCCATTGACTCAACTCCCTCCCGCTGTCCCGCATGCGAGCGGCACACCACAATTCTCCTGCTCTCCCTCTCTTTGTCCCGCACTGCCTCAAGCAGACCCTACACACGCATCCCTCACGTCCCCCTGCATAGACCCCGCCATGGAGGCTGAGCCGCTGGCGGTAGAAAAGAGAGGAACGCGAGAGGAGGAGACGAACGCTTTAGATCCAAGGTACCTAAAGAGCGGTGCACGATTGGGGTTCCTCCTCGGCGTGATTCCATCGTCCTCGAACGACAGGGAGCAAAAGGATGTGGCCAGGGCGCATCTTTGCCGCCAGTGGATGGCACATGTAGGAAACGTCACGAAGAAGAGGAAGCACGTCGTCGTCAACAAACAACCGTAGAAATCTTAGTTATGCTAACATGTTGTATATTTGCTATAAGATTTTATGTCAAATTGTTGCTATCTTTGTTGTGAGTTAGTTTCTATGAGAACTGCTGTCATTTTCCGTGAGTACCGGTCGAGTCCCCGTTTACCCGACGAGTGACGGGTTTGGTGAAAATATGCACCCGCCTATATATTCGTATAGGGGTCATGGGGTGGGAAAATGGGACGGATGCGTGTATGGGGCCTGGACCCGGACTAGAACCCGACGGTGCCATGCGGAGGCATATATGATTTGCCACGTTCCTCTCTCCTCCGTACACACCAATTTTCCGGTTGGGCAGAGAGCTACGATATCCAGCCCATTCACGTTTCAATCCGCACGCACTTCCCAAGGGTGCTCCTCTCTCGTGCCCTCGCTCGGGCCGGCCGAACGAAGGCCCAGAGAATCATATATCTATTCTTCTTCTTTTCAGTCGTGGGCCTTTTCTTATTCTCAGAAAAAAAGGTCGTGGGCTTTTTCTTCGCACGCGCCGTTTTCCGCAGATGCTACTTCGTTAGATCAGCTGGTTTGTAAGTTCCGCTCAAAAGAAAAAAAAGAACCTGGTTTGTAAGTCGGACAACGCGGGGTTTCTTCCTCAATTTTTGTGTTTTTTATCTCGGGTCCCAGCCAACCACGTGTTCTCTTTTTTGGATCAAAATTCCGCTTTTGCTATAGAAAGTTCGACTTTTGCTACATATTGTCCCGCTTTTGCTGCATGTAGCAGAAAAATTCGGAAAATAGAAATTAGACCTCATGAGATTCTCCGCCACATGACAGTAGCAAAAAAAATGTCTTAATATAGCAAAACCGACTTCATTGAAGCTATCGCCGGAGACATCACCGGAGACTCTCGCCAGAGACCTCACCGGAAACCTCGTAGCAAAAAGTTTGCACTATTGTAGCAAATTTAGAAAACTGATATAGCAAAAAAAATATGCTAATGTAGCAAAAGACGACTTTGCCGAAGACATCGTCGGAGCAAAAACTTGTAGCAAAAAATATGCTATTGTAGTAGCGCCGTGGTCGCAGGTAGCAAACCCCATGTAGCAAACCTCGACTACCCTTGTAGCATAGCGTCAACTCGCATGTAGCAGACCCGACGCTCCTTGTAGCATCGTCGTCGATAGCCCACCGTCGACCCATGTAGCAAATCTCCATGTCGTAGGTAGCAGCGCCGCTGGCCCCATGTAGCAAACATCGACGCCTAATGTAGCAGCGCCGCCGTCGAGCATCACTAGACGCAACATCGTCGCCGACGAGCAGGCCACATACGCAGTGCCTTCATCAAGACTAGCCCCAAAGTGCGTATTATAGGTGGTATCATGTATCACATGCATGCAAAATGTTCATGTGTCATTATAATTAATGATAAAAAAGATTATATTGATATCATAGCACATAGAACTAGAAAACTAATCCAAAATAAAATCTTGTATACAATTTTACATTAAGATTCTATGAAACAATAAATACAATAAAATTATGTTACTACAATATTATACTATGCATTGTGGAGATAATATCATATACTAGTATCATATGCATGATACTACAATATGATACTCTCCGTGGTGACTAGTCTGAACATTACCTGTCACGGCTCGCCTCTATTGTTTGCATCTTGTAGCGGCTGCTGCTGCTTCCATCATTGTCTTGGAAAATCAAGCACAGATGGGCGCAGCATATATCGCTGAATATGATATATGTAGTAATCATGTTTTAGTGTTACATACATCCCTATTCAGTGACAATTAATATAAATCGTAGGGAGTAGTAAATTTATTTGCACTCCATCGGAATACTTTGAAAATTCTATATAGTAACCAGAAGATCAGAGAGTACAAACAACAGTTCTGAATAGGCATTTCGCGTTAGGAAACACTGCTCTTGTAAGTAAAGTACTCTATCTGAATTGCGGGTAAAAATGAATATAACTCTGAATATGTGTTTTTCAGGATGCCCTTGCAGGAGGAGTGAGATAGTAAGAGGTTCTTACCAAATTTAGAACCACTCCCTTTTTTCCTTTGATGAACACCATACGTCTGAATATTATAGTACATATGATGAACATTGATTGTCCTGCATTTCGTTTGGAACAAATGTTGAGCTTTGCATGCCAATTGCAGTTGGTGAATTATAAAAAAGTATTAAAAAATATATATGGAACAAAAATTAAAGTATATTCAGAAAAATCATAGATACATTACTACTGGTGGATGAAAATAAATTTATCATAGAATGTCTCATGACAAATATAGTAAAACAAAAGCAATATAAGTGAAACAAAAAAGTTATACCAGCAAGGATAAATGTTTGGACTAAGTGGCACTTCCGGCCTATTGGGCCTCTTCCACGCGACACGGAGTCCTGTGTGCAACTTAAGACAATTTATACTCAGCGTCATCACAAGTTAGCATTGTCTAGACATAAAGTCATCGACGGCAATGCACTAAAACAAAAGTTGCCGCTAAGAACCAATGACAATTTATACCTTGTCTTCCTCTGCAGCGCCTTCATCTTCTCGTCGATCCTGCACCCGTTACAGTTCATAGAGCTGGTTGACAACACCCAAATAATAGCACCTCTTTACCGCTGCAAACACACGAAGGGATGATCTTTCGGCGTCAGGCTCAGTACTTTCAAATGCTAATAGAAAAGACATCATTTTATCATGTAACAAACCATTGGAAAAAACTCTCCAATTGACTGTATTTTTCACACATTTCTCTCATAATATATGAAATATGGACATACCTGGATGAACCTAAATTGGTTCACCATATCTCTTATATAGGAACAGCACTACTGAAGAAGCACTTGTTGGAGGCATCGGTATGCAGCTCTCACCTTCCTCCCAACATGCTTCGGAAGAAACCCCAGATTTGGTCTTCAAATCGGATGATGGCGGTGCTAAGATGGCGGCGTGTTCCCTCTTGAGGGCATCATTCTTGGAGGTGGATCCGGCCAGAGGGACGTGTTGTTTGCGGAGGTGTTGGGCAGACTTTTGGCTACATGAGACCCCTCCACATGCAAGGAGCGTAGATGAGCCCTTTGATCTCTATGTTAGGTATGCCCCCTCCACATGCAAGGAGCGTCAGACTTTTGGCTCGAGAGATGGCCGGCAGTATACAAGTATAGGTATACATATACGCGGCTTCACGCAGCTCCAGCGCATGGGCATCGGCCTCGTCGTCTCCATGTTCGCCATGCTCGCCGCGGGCGTGCTCGAGCTCGTCCGCCTCCGCTCCATCGCCGCCCACCGCCTCTACGGCAAGTACGACATCGTGCCCATCTCCATCTTCTGGCAGGTGCCGCAGTACTTCATCATCGGCGCCGCCGAGGTCTTCACCTTCGTCGGCCAGCTCGAGTTCTTCTACGACCAGGCGCCCGACGCCATGAGGAGCATGTGCTCCGCGCTATCCCTCACCACTGTCGCCCGTCACCCACCGCCCCACGCTGCCCCGGCGCCGCACGCCACGGTACACCGGGTGCCACGTCTCCTTGAACTTGGTGCGCCCCGCGGGGCGTTTCGGCGGCGTCGGCCCGCGCTCGTGCGAGGACGTCGTCGTCGCGGACGAGGAAGGGGAGCTGGTCCAGCATGTTCACCTGATCTACTTTGCTCGCTGGAATTCGACTCAATTCAGAGAGAGAGAGACTCAGGTGTTTTGTGCTGCGTAAAAAACGTTGCAGCTTTTCTGCCTTCTTTCTTTCCTTTTATTCATCGATAAGGAAACAGAAAGGAGCGAGAGATGCGGGGTTCGATCCGATACAGTCGTGCCATCCCACGACTAACGAGCACGATCCGACCTCACCGTCCACTACGCCTACGACCAGGACTCGACAGAGCTGGTTCAACTAGCTACTGCATGTTGCGAACAGGCTCGCTGACACGCGGATTCAGTTAAGGGAAATAACTAAAGTACTTGGGGGAAAAAAAACTAACGTGCACAGGATTATAAATCTAACAATCACTCCCTAATCCTGGGCACAGCCTTATTTTCTACCATGCCAATCTTGGTTCTGAGTTCTTGGAATCTGACTCGCCCCAGGGGTTTCGTCAGTAGGTCCGCCAGCTGATCTTCAGTCTTGACATAGCTCACTTCCACTTTGCCCTGCTCAACACACTCCCTAATGAAATGATAACGAAGTTCGATGTGCTTACTTCAATCATGGAACACTGGGTTTTTGCTGAGGGAGATGGCTGACTTGTTGTCAATGAAGAGTTTGAACTGGCGCGCGTCTTCGTTCTTCAGATCAGCCAGCAGCCGTGCCAGCCAGACACCTTGACAGACTGCACTGGTGCCGGCTACGTATTCAGCTTCACACGAGGACAGAGTGACTATCTTCTGTTTCTGTGATTGCCAGCTGATTGGGCTGCTTCCGAGGTAGAAGAAGATGCCTGAGGTACTCTTGCGATCGTCCTGATCTCCGCCATGATCGCTGTCACAATAGCCAACCAGGTGAACCTGTTCTGCTCCCCTTGCAAAGTGGCACCCGAAGTGGAGTGTACCAGCGATGTACCGCAGTACATGCTTCACCGCAGCCATGTGTTCCACTGTCGGCCGTTCCATGAAACGACTCACGTAACTGACAGCAAATGTGATGTCAGGTCGGGAGTGTCTGAGTACCTTAAGCTTCCGACTATGCTGCGAATTCAGTGGCGTCCACGGTGTGCTTCCACTATCCTTGGTGAGCTTCAGCTTGTGTTCAGTTGGAGATGAACAAGGATTGCAGCCAACCATGCCGCTCTTCTCCAATATCCTCGGCGTATGCTGTCTGCGTCACCGTGATGCGGTGAGGCCTTGTTGCACTTCCAGGCCGAGGTAGAAGCTCAGCTTGCCCAGATCACTCATGCGGAAAGTGCTCTTCATTTCTTCCTTGAACATGGTGATCCCATCCTCGCTACTGCCGGCGATAATGAGGTCATCAACATAGATTCCCAGGAGAATCCGCTCACTCCCGTCGCCGCGTGTGTACATGGCGTGCTCGGATGGGCTCCTCGCGAAGCCGAGCTGGTGGAGGACGCTGTCGAGCCTTGCGTTCCAGGCGCGCGGGGCCTGTTTTAGCCCGTAGAGGGCCTTCCGCAGGCGAAGAACCTTGCCGCTGGCCTCTGGCACTTCGAAACCTGGAGGCTGAGCGACGTACACCTCTTCGTCGAGATCGCCATTGAGGAAGGCGGTCTTCACATCCATGTGATGCACCGGCCAGCCGGCGTGAGCGGCGAGGGCGAGGAGAAGGCGCACTGACTCGAGGCGTGCGACAGGAGCGTATACCTCGTCGTAGTCCACGCCGTGGCGCTGCACGAACCCCTTCGCTACCAAGCGTGCCTTGTGTTTCTGCACTGCTCCTTTCTCATCGCGTTTGACCTTGAAGATCCACTTGAGCCCTATCGGGCGGTGGCCGGCAGGAAGTTCGGCGAGCTCCCAGGTGCCGTTCTCAGTGATGGAGTCCATCTCGTCCTGCATGGCCTGCCTCCAGCAAGCATGCTCGTTGGCATCACGGTGAGACTTGGGCTCGTCAGATGCAGCAAGGTGCAACTCCTCTGCACTTTCTTCAGGTTCAGTGTCTTGAGCAGGTCCGGCTTCCAACACATTCTGCAACGTCCTGAACCGGTGCGGGTGTCCTCCGCTGTCTTCAGCATCCAGCATGGAGGTGAGGCTCGTGGGTGGCGACACGAACTCAACCTGCGCGGGTCGTGGAGGTGGCGCAGCTGACTCTGGTGTCGCGTTGTAGCCAGGCGTCAGGTTACCTGTCGGAGTGATGCTTCGACTCTGGCATGACCGGCACACTTCCTTGCTCCATTGGTACTGACATGGACATGTAGTCCACTTTGAAGGAGTTGCCATTGCCGTCGCAAGCATTTGCCATCTCGTTCCAGCTCCACTTGGCCTTCTCGTCGAAGACGATGTCACGGCTGACTGACACCCGCTTTGTGACAGGGTCATAGCAGCGGTACGCCTTGCTGCCGTGCTCGTAGCCGATGAAGACCATGGGACGGCTCCGGTCTTCCAGCTTCTTGAGGTGCGGCCGCACATCCTTGACATGCGTGATGCAACCGAATGTGCGGAGGTGAGCGACGTCCGGCGCGTCTGGTGCCATGCCTCATACGGGTCATGCGGTGGCGCTTTGCGTGGGCGCACGGTTGAGTAGGTAGACGGCAGTGGTTACCGCCTCGCCCCAGAACATGCCAGGCATGCCTTTGGCCTTGAGGAGACTCCGCGCCATGCCGACGATCGTCTGGTTGCGACGCTCCACGACCCCATTCTGTTGGGGAGAATAGGGGGCCGTCAGGTGTCGCTGAATGCCGTGGTCCGCGCAGTAGCTGAGGAAGTCTGACGTGAATTCCCCGCGGTCGGTGCGGAGTGTGCATAGCGCTGGCCAGATCGAGCTCGGCGCTGGCGCAGCGCTTGATGGCCTCTGCAGCATCGCTCTTGTTCTCCGGAGTGATCCACATGTATCTGCTCTTGTCATCGACGAGGAGGAGGAACAACTTCTTCCCAGTGGGCGTCGCCGGCGTGATGGGACCGCACAGGTCACCATGCACCAACTCGAGTGGCTTGTCGGTGCGGTACTTGGCGACGCGAGGGAACGGGGCGCGGCGATGTTTTCTAGCTAAACAACTATCGCAAAGTTCGTCAGGGTGATTCAGAGTAGGCAGACCACGTACCATATCACCACGGCCCAGCTTGCCGATGGCCTCGAAGTTCAGATGGCCATAGCGTGCATGCCACAGCCACGGATCCTCGCGCCTCGCAGGCACACGGGCTGATCCACCTTGAAGTCGGCGATGTAGAGGCGGCTACGTCCCCGTGTGACCTTGGCCAGGAGGCGACGACGACGGTCTCGTACGAAGCAGGTCCCGCCCTCGATCAGAACTTGGCATCCAAACTCATCGAGTTGGCCCAAGCTGACTATGTTGTTCTTGAGCCTGGGGATGTAGTAGACGCCGTCAAGCGCGCGGTGTCCGCCGCCCTTGCACTTGAAGAGGATAGTGCCTCTCCCCTCGATGGCGACGAATGAACCATCGCCCAGCTTGACGGTGCCGTGCACCGATGTGTCGAGGTCGGAGAACGCTGCGCGCCACCCCGTCATGTGGTTGCTCGCCCCGGTGTCGAGGTACCAGCCCGGCTCCGTCTCCTCGACTCGTCCAAGGTTCACGTGCGCGCGTTCCTCGACGAGGTGGATGCCGTTCATCGGTTCCTGCGGGGTGACTGTGGCGTTGGCGACGGCGCACACTTCCACCATCAGAAGCGACGGGTCCTCGTCCTCAACCTGTTGGACCAGGTTTGCCTCCTCGTCCCTCTTCTTCTTGCGGCACTCGCGAGCCCAATGGCCCTTCTTGCCACAGTAGCGACACTTGTCGTCTTTGGACGGAGCACCGGCGCCGCGCGAGCCGCCGTCCTTGCCTCCGCTCGGGCGCGCCTTCGGAGGTTTGCCCGAGCCAGAACCGCCTGCGCCGTCAGAGTCACGCCGTTTGGTACGGGCGCGCCACTCATCTTCAGTGAGGAGGAGTTTGTTGGTGACGCCGTCGATCGCGTCATCGAGGTCATAGCCCTCTTCCGCCGTCAGCAGCCGCCCAACGAGGTCCTCGATGGTGAGCTGCTTCAAATTGACAGTTTGTTCAATAGCCATGACCATGGGTCTGAACTTACGAGGCACGATGCGCAGGAACTTCAGGACCGCCTTGTACTCGTCCTGTGGGTCGCCGAGCAGCTCAAGGTCGCTGATGATGTTCGTCAGGCGAATCGCGAAGTCCTCGATTGATTCACCGGGGCGGAAGCGGAGCTCCTCGTACTCGCGACGACGTGTCTGCGCTCTCGCCTCGCGGATGCGTTCGCAGCCGAGGCGCATCGTCTTGATGCACTCCCATGCCCCTTGCGCGCTGTCCTTGGCCGCCAGGGTACGGATGAGCTCGGGAGGTACGGCGCGCAGCAGTGCCGCCAGTGCGGCCCGGTCGTCGTGGTCGTCATCGGCGCCAAACTCGATGACGTCCCACAGATGCTGAGCTTGGAGCTGCACCCGCATGACGATCGCCCACTCGGCGTAGTTCGTCCTTGTCAGCATTGGGTAGTTGGCGGAGCCGGCGTTCTCCCGAGCAGCGCTCGCGCACCATCTCGCCACCGCCTGCGCGCGATAGACTGCGCCCGCGCCGCGGAGTCGGGGACACGGAGGTGCGACGCGGCCCCGACGGCTTCGATCCGCCCGCTGTGCCGTCGCCCACCTGCGCCCCCTTCGCCTTCTCCGCCGCCGTCGGTGTCTTGGACATGGTGGCTCTGATACCAATTGTTCACCTGATCTACTTTGCTCGCTGGAATTCGACTCAATTCAGAGAGAGAGAGACTCAGGTGTTTTGTGCTGCGTAAAAAACGTTGCAGCTTTTCTGCCTTCTTTCTTTCCTTTTATTCATCGATAAGGAAACAGAAAGGAGCGAGAGATGCGGGGTTCGATCCGATACAGTCGTGCCATCCCACGACTAACGAGCACGATCCGACCTCACCGTCCACTACGCCTACGACCAGGACTCGACAGAGCTGGTTCAACTAGCTACTGCATGTTGCGAACAGGCTCGCTGACACGCGGATTCAGTTAAGGGAAATAACTAAAGTACTTGGGGGAAAAAAAACTAACGTGCACAGGATTATAAAGCTAACACAGCAGCCGTCGATGGCCGTGTCCATTGCTTGCCGTCGAAGTGCCCAAAGCTTGGTGGCCGCTAGAGTGTGGCTTGCTGAGCTGGAACCTTGTTTTGTATTCAGTGTCATGTGGAGAGTGTGGCTTATTTATGGGTGGCGCAAGTCGACGAAGGTGGCGCGCGGCCGGTGGCCATGGAAATTGCGGGGATCACACAGGTTATCAGATATTTTGCTGATGGAAGTCGACTCTTCAGAGTGGACATGCTATGTTAAGGGCATGTTCACACGGCAGACCCATCTGGTGTCCGTTCATGCAGACACGCGGGACATGCCCGACGCTCCAGCTGGCCGACTCATTTGGACAAACGTGTCTGGCTTGATCTATTTATGCATCTAATCTGAGATTCGGTTACGTCGATCCGGACGTACGCGACAACGTTGGTGCCTATCCGCGCATGTCACTGACCCACCCATCAGCCACCGTGACCCGTGGCATTGATTCAGACGCGGTCAGCGGCACCGATTCAGACGCAACCGTGACAGCGATTCAGAAGCGCTGGTGGAAGGCTGATCAGCGGCAGTCAATGGCGACAAGACGACACGCTGACTCACTGGACGCTGCCTGCGTTCTTACGCCGGCATTGATGGCGAAGGAGCGGGAAGCTACGCGCGTACGCGGGCGAAGGGGCTATTTAACCCGGCGCCCGTCGGTACCGCACTCCTCACCTCTCGCCATCGCAAAACCTACCAGCAGCCGCCGCAACCACCAAAGATGAAGACGCCGTCCTGGCTAAAGAGGACCAAGAATGACCACGAGGCGTCTGGCTCTAACGGCCAGCGCGCTCGGCTGCCGGCCTTCCTCCAC
This sequence comes from Avena insularis, assembly GCA_023614405.1. NCBI lineage: Eukaryota > Viridiplantae > Streptophyta > Magnoliopsida > Poales > Poaceae > Avena > Avena insularis. The sequence continues at coordinate 32,299,443 of CM042684.1, forward strand.
AACACGTCCTTGCCGCCTCCGTTGCGGCAGCGACATTCCGGAACGACCCTGTGAGGGACTACCCGCCATTGCAGGACTGCCCCACCCGACGGTACTACCGCGTCGGGGAGTGCGAACACTGGTGGAGGGAGAGGCGTGACATCCAACACATGGATGTCTTCCTCCCCACTGGTTGACACCTCAATCGGGACCGTGTCCCGGTGCCGCCACCGCCCAAGGCAGAAAGAGGACTGACAGAGGAGATCCGCCGCCGGATCAGCAACCTCCCGCTGGCCCAACGGTGGGAGAGGGGCTACCACTCCGAGGCGTACTGGAAACAGTTCCTCAAGTGGGAGCACAAGGTACGACGCGCCACCACCATCCGCCGTGACCTGCAGCCGACTGAGTTCCACACCATCCCCGACATCGACTCAGACGATGAGGGAGCCGTCAACCACTCTGACGTCGACCTCGGCAGCGAGGAAGGAAACAACGATGACGACAACGACATCGTCGTCAAGTAGGTGGCGATGGACGACATCACCACGAACCTGCCCCGGAGTACCGCGAGGTGCTGGCGCGGGGCTACGACAAGGACGCCTTCACCGACCAGGCCATTGCGGTCAGCGCGCGGGAGGAGGAAGCCCAGTGGGTCGGCTTCGAGGAAGCCGTCCAGCTCACCGCCCTGGTGGCGCAGACGAACGCCCAGTTTCCACCGCCGCCTTCGCGGCCGGGATGGGTGCCCCCGATCGCGCCGGAGGTGGGAATGGAGTTGGCACACCTCCAGCACGGTTGGGCGCCGTGCCTGGGCAGGTGATCAGTCCAGTTGCGCCCGCTCCCGCACCGGCCCTGCCACCGCCAAACCTTTGAACGTCGCCAGAGTATATCGACCTCGTAGGTAGCGCTAGCGCGCGAAGATCAACAACTAGTGCTAGGAGTAGTTTAAATTCATGTAAATTAAGTATGAACTTTTCATGTTTTTAGCGCGAACCCTTTATGTTTGAATTTGCAAAATAAAAATTCGCAGCCAGGACGGACAAATGAGTCACGCCACTAGACCCAGCTAGCCGAACAGGACGGACTCCTCCCCAAATTGACCGAAGACCGATCCAAACGAACAGAAACGAACTGTTTGGATCGATCGAATGGGTCGGGCCCGGTGGATAAGCAATGGGCTGCCTGCTCGTGATGGTAATTAGGCCCCACGTGCTAAGCCCATGGAGTCATGATGATTCCCCTTCGGTTTTCCCGCTAGCTGCAAACTCCACGCCAATTACGGTGGTGAACGTTTTGGGTTTTCCCCTTGCAAGTGCCAAGTGTGTTTCCTAGCGTAAGAATGTTTTTTTTTTGCGGGTGCTAGTGTAAGAATGTTTAAGGTACATTGATCTATGATACCCATTCTAGCGAGACTTTTTTTTTGCAAATAGGACTATATGGCATTAAAAGAAACCTCGAATGGTACAAAACTGCTAAACAAAAACAAAAATTACATCCAAATCTTTAACAAACCCTTCATCTTCAACTTCTAGACCGTGTTGACGGCGCCCTGCTGCTGCCGCTCATTCCTGAGCCTGCGAAAAGTTGTTGGTTGCGGACGGGAAGTCGCCGAATAGGTCAAAAACACCACATCCCGTTACGGAGAGGAAGAAAAATGATAAATTGTCGACGAAGCTCCTTAACGATCCATGGATCCCCATAGTCAAAAGAAGTCCTCGAGAACCACACCACTCCCACAAGCTCCTTGAGATTGCCGTCGAGATGGGGCTAAAGCCGGGAAGATATTATTGGAAGAGACTCCGCCGCCACCACCTGAGCGCCGCCCCACCAAATTTGAACCCTAAAAATAGTAAAATGGAGCCATCCCGCCGTCGGACGCCTAAATCCACCCACCTCCAAGGCGGCTCGGGCCGACCAGGAGGCGATGTACCACTGGGCGGCCGAGATGGAGAGGGCCCTGTCCAACCGGGAGGCGGACCGCAAGAAGGCAAATCATGGTGGAGCGCCCGACCATCACCGTGAATGCCTCCAGCAGCACGCCATCTGGGAAAGCAAGCGACGGGGCCAGTGGTAGCGGAAACAGCGACTGCGGCAACAATGACGAGTAGCCGTAGATACGACCTCCTCCAGCAGCAGTACTAGTATTCATCTTTTTTATTTTGTTCAAATGTGCGTTTTTGTAATGAGACCGGACCAAATCTAATGGAAAACAAGTTTTAATACTAGTTTCATTTACATATGGGCCCGAGCGGCCGACTGGCGGACACCCGTGGTCCGTGCGCTGTCCAGGCTGACCCAAACATTTTGCCCAATTTGGTGCGTCGATAGATCGGGCCAGACGCATCTGTCCGGATGGGTCATGCCGCTGGAGAGGCCACGCTCGTCCCGCACATCCACGCGAACACGTTCCGACTCGATCAAACGGATTGGATCGTGTCGGTGGAGATGCCCTAAGCAATGGGTTTTCTCCTTGTGATGTACGCAGTAGACTGTCTTTCGGTCACTGACATGCGGTGACATGTGGGTTGTACCACTGGCCAGTCCCACTTGTTAGGGACTCAATGGCAGGAGGAATTGGCCGGATTCTTAGATGGAGAGGTCCTAAAACCAAAAGAAGAATACCATGTGGAGTTGGATATATAAGGCAATAGGACCGTAAAAAGAGATTATTTTGTATATATATATATATATATATATATAATGAAACTCGTGTATCGAATGTAATATGTTCGACACTTCGATCTCTATATTCATGATGAAGTTGCGTAATATAATGATTCCTTTATTGATGAGTGCAAAACATAAAATAAAAATAAAAACAATAAATAGAAAAATATAAAATAAATTCTCTGTCGCGGCACAAAATGTGGCCAAAATGCTGCCCGACAGAGAATCATCTGTCCCGGTTCGTATACTTCCCCCTCGTAACCGAGAGCGGCAACGTGGAACCTTTTTAGTTCTGGTTCGTAGTGTTGGAATTATGCCCTAGAGGCAATAATAAAGATGTTATTATTATAATTCTTGTTCATGATAAAGTTTATATTCCATGCTAGAATTGTATTAAGCGGAAACTTTAATACTTGTATGGTTTGTGAACAACACCGTGTCCCTAGTACGTCTCTATGGACTAGCTCATTGATCAATGATGGTTAAGGTTTCCTAACCATAGACATGAGTTATCAATTGATAATGAGATCATATCATTGGAGAATGATATGGTGGATAGACCCAAACTAAGCGAAGCAATTAGATCGTGTCATCGTGTTCGTCTTTGCGAAGTTTTTCTTATGTCAAATATTGTATTCCTTAGACCATGAGATAATACAACTCCCTGGTATCGGAAGAAAGCTTTGAGGTCATCAAACGTCATCCTATGAGAGGGTGATCATAAAGGTGTCTCTCGTGTCGGAAAGTATTTGTTGGGTTGTATGTATCGAGATGGGATTTATCCTCCCAAGTCGGAGAGATATGCTTGGGCCCACTCGTGTCGATATCAACACGCTTGCAAGCATGTGGTTAAGGAGTTAATCACAAAGTGATATCGGATTACGGAACGAGTAAAGTACTTGCTGTGAGCGAGATTGAACTAGGTATGGCGATAGACGATCGAATCTCGGGCAAGTAAAATATCGCGACGAAGGGAATATATATGGGATTGATTGAATCCTGGCATCGTGGTTCATCCGATATGATCATCGATGAATGTGTGGGAGTCAATATGGGTGCCTGGACCCGCTGTTGATTATTGATAGAAGATCATATGCGCATATTCTCGAACCCGAGGTCACACATAACGTGTCTCGGCGCTAGGATAGATTGGATAATTGGTTTATGAATTTTTGTTGAGTCTCGGATGGGATCCGGGACATCACGAGAGGTTCGGAATGGTGGAGAATAAGATTCATATAAGGCGGTGCAGTTTTGGAGTTGAATTGTTCGGATTAATCGGTATTGTGCAGGCTTCTAGAACCTTCCGGAAGGGGGCCAACGTGGTCCCACCTTCCGGGAGGGGGCATGGGCCTATGAGGGAGTGTCCTGGCCGCATTGGGCCAGGGGCACAAGGCCCCATAGGGTCCAGCCGATTCTAGAGAGATTTAACTCGTTTAAATCTCGGGATAGAATTTCTAGATAAGGGGAGAGTTTAAATCGTTTAAACTAGAGATAGGCTTGGAGGAGGGGCTAGGGCTGGCCGCCCCTCCCCCTCTATATATAGAGGGCTGGTGCGCCCCCTTCCCCTTACACATCTCCCTCCAAGCCCTAGTAGCCCTGCTGCCTTCCTCTCTCCCTCCCGACTGTTTGCAGGCGAAGCCCTGCTGCAGAAATTCTCCACCAAATACACCACGCCGTCGTGTTGTAGATCCAATCCATCTCTCTACCATACTTGCTGGTCCAAGGAAGGAGGAGACGTCGAGGTGCTGCACGTGTGCATCTCACGGAGGCACCGCCACTTGTGGTGCTAGATCGGATCGGATCGCGAGGAGGAGAAGCGAGTACGACTACATCACCCACGTTAACCGAGCGTTCGCTGTGCGAATCTTCAAGGGTATGAAGATCTAATCCAATCTATCTCGTTGTTTGCATCTTCTAGATTAGATCTTGGCTTTCCCTCTGTTCGCTTCCGTAGAAAATTTTGATTTACTATGCTGTGAAACCCTTCACGTAGCGCAATCGGGAGTAAAGGGTGGGAGCTTTCTTGATTTCTCCGTCCCGGTTGACACTGGGGATCCTCTTTCCGTGATGGTGACTAGACATCTAGGCCCCACGTGCTAAGCCCATGGAGGCCTGGAGAGACAAATCCCCCTTTGTTTTCCCGTGTTTTATCTTGCTCGGGTTGGTGGTGAAGCATTGGGTTTCCCCTTGCAAGTACCAATTGTGTTTTCTAGCGTGAGAATGCTTGCGATGATACGTTGATCTATGATACCGATTCTAGCAAGATTTGGGAGTGGATGCTAGTAGAACACAACTCACAAAATGGAGAGCATTGAAAGATTGTTAAAAAAAATTAAACCTACGTAATTCGAAAATACCTAGTGACAAAATTCAGACAAAATTGCGCGCTTTGCCGAAGATTTTACATGATATTATGTCTCTTTTTTTTCTTACACACTAGTGGAAACGAGGCTTTTGGTTGAGGTCGGAAATGGGCTTTAACACCGGTTCTTCTACGAACCGGTGTTAAAGGGGGTGCCCGTACCAGCGTGGCACGTGCAGTAAAAAGGAGCACCCCCTTTAATACTGGTTCGTGCCATGAACCGGTGTTAAAGGCCCTGCACCAGTGGCCCGCGCAGCCCCTGACATGGTTATACCCTACGGGTATCCGATGTTAGCCTATCTGATCCAGCCCGAAGGAAGGCCCACTCGACGATCTGCCGAGGTCCATGACGCTCATGACGGTTCGGGTGGTACGAAGCCATGTGGACACGGACTCTCAAGCGTACAAGACAAAGATGCCTCAAGACTAGAGTTTGAATACAACTTATAACCTACTCGTATTGGCACCCGAGACCTAGCCTCCCCATATATAAAGGCTAGGAGGGTCCAACGAGGAGGGCACCGACTACACAAACGACCTACAGACGCCATAACCCCCAATAGATAGATCTACGATCTCCACCTCCACAATAGATCTACAGATCTAGACCAGACTCATACTTTCGCACACGCATCCACGCCAGATCGAATCTGCGCATCCTGTAACCTTCGGTTCCGCCGTAATCAAAGAGCAGACAAGCAGGAGTAGGGTTTTCCCTCCGGGGGCCTGAACCTGGGTAAATCTCGTGTCCCCTGGTTGCTTGTCTGTTAACCGTGCCACGATCTCCAGCATCCCCATCTTCTCCAAAACCCAAGTCCATAACAATGGGCATTGACGAGATTAAACCTCGTCAATTGGCGCCGTCCGTGGGGATCAAACCCACGACCACGTTCGCCCCGATGACCCCGTCGATCGCGCTGTCTCTATGCATAGGGGCTGCGCCAGCACCGCCGGGTGACCTTCCACAATCTTCGGATGCGGTGACCTGCTGCGGTCTTCGACCGCAGCGACCCGATACGATCATCGAACCCACAACCACGACTCGGGGGCTCCCTCGACATCGGCGACCCAATGCGGTTTTCGGCTGCGATAACCCGATACATCCTTCCGATGTGGCGACCCCGTGTGGTCTTCGATTGCGACAATCTTCGGATGCGGAATTCGCTGCCGCCATCGACCCCAGGAACCCGTCGCTGCTATGACCGTGGCCCGGCAGTCGACTACGTCTGCCGTGTGACCCGCTACCGCGTCGACTCCGTCCACGACAACTACCAATAAAGCTAAGTTTCCCTCTATTTAGAGCTGATTTCCTTTTTTAACTCGCACTCGAAACACTCGGGGGCCGCGCCCTATTCGAGTAACCCAACGTGCCATCGGCTCCACGCACTCGAGCACCTCGAACGCGACAGCCCGAGTAGCTGATTCTGCCTGATCGTCGAATCCTTGAACTCCGAGTGCCTCGGCAAGGTACTGAGACTAAGGGTAATCAGGCTAACGAAAAGGCCTAGCATACAGTGCAAAAGTGTCGTCTCGATCGGCACCAGAATTTTACTATACAAGCCGACTGGCAAATATTTCTTGCAAGATACAAGTACTTCACAAATTTTCATGTTTTCTGCAGCCTAGAGGGACGTCGAAATTACATCTCCTTATTGTATCGGGTCCTCCAACGGAGTCGACCAATGCCAAGACCCGAGTCGATGTATTCCTCGGATGACCACATCAATCAACGACGAAAGCGGCGCTGGCCGCGCACCCGAAAGAAGCAACGGTGTCGACTTCATCCGCAACATCGACTCCGCTACGTTGACTCCTGGCTCCTTATGTGTGAGACGCTGACTCGGTGCATTTCCGGGTCAGTGGTTTCTCCTCGCATAAGTCTCCACTCGAGTCTACGACTCCGCCAGACACTCGGAGGCTACTCCAAACTAGAGCGCTGGTCGCGCACACACAAGATCTTCGAGTCCTACGCCGAGTCTACGACTCCACTATGGACTCGGTGGCTACTCCCATAAGGAGGATTGATTCAAGCATCCGAAAAACTTGTGTCCTACGGACCTGAAGCAAACAATGGCTGAATTAAAGTCTCTGCTCGAGTCTACGACTCGAACAGACACTCGGGGGATACTCCCATAAGGAGCGCTGGTCGCGCACCCTATAGTCCATTGTGTTGACTACGTCCACAATGTCGATTCCTTTACAACAGCCGAACAAATTCAGCTGACCCGATGAACTTCCGGGTGAAGTGCTTTGCACTCGACACAACTTTCGACTCCGACATCCAAATACAAGGTTCAAGACAACTAAGTCTCCACCCGAATCTACGTTTCGGATGGACACTCGGGGGCTACTGACATGGTTATACCCTACGGGTACCCGATGTTAGCCTACCTGGTCCAGCCCGAAGGAAGGCCCACTCGACGATCTGCCGAGGTCCATGACGCTCATGACGGTTCGGGTGGTACGAAGCCATGTGGACACGGACTCTCAAGCGTACAAGACAAGGATGCCTTAAGACTAGAGTTTGAATACAACTTGTAACCTACTCGTATTGGCACCCGAGACCTAGCCTCCCCATATATAAAGGCTAGGAGGGTCCAACGAGGAGGGCACCGACTACACAAACGACCTACAGACGCCATAACCCCCAATAGATAGATCTACGATCTCCACCTCCACAATAGATCTACAGATCTAGACCAGACTCATACTTTCGCACACGCATCCACGCCAGATCGAATCTGCGCATCATGTAACCTTCGGTTCCGCCGTAATCAAAGAGCAGACAAGCAGGAGGGTTTTCCCTCCGGGGGCCTGAACCTGGGTAAATCTCGTGTCCCCTGGTTGCTTGTCTGTTAACCGTGCCACGATCTCCACCATCCCCATCTTCTCCAAAACCCAAGTCCATAACAATGGGCATTGACGAGATTAAACCTCGTCAGCCCCCCCTTTAACACCGGTTCGTGGTTTGCACCGGTGTTAAAGAGAACTCTCTACCATGACCCACACCCCTCTCTTCCATTTTTTCACTCTCTCGTTTTGGAGCCTAGCAAGAGGGTGAGAGGTGTGCTAGTTTGTGTTTTTTTCCTGTGCACAAGAGGTGTTCGGTGAAATGCCCGAGAGATCGAAATAAGTTTTCTCGTTGCTCTTTCCTTCTCGGTCGAGGTCGGCAACTTTATCCTTTCATGTGTCATTGATGTACTATATATAAATGGTCATCTCCCTATTAATTTTTGATATACTATATATTAATGCAGATGAACCGACAATGGATGTCACGGTGACCGGCGCTGAGTATATTACGGGCCTCCAAAATTTCATTGTTGTGGCTAATGCAAACCGTGGTCACAATGGTTTTATGTGTTGTCCGTGTGTTCCTTTGTCGAACAAGAAAGACTACTCAAATACCAGAACCATTCACGCCCACCTGCTTCGATCCGGTTTCATGCCCAGCTATAATTGTTAGACCAAGCACGGAGAAAAAGGGGTTGTGATGGAAGACAACGAAGAAGAAGAGGATGATGACAACTATCATAATATGTATCCTGAATATGATGATACTGCAACGGGGGTAGATAATGAAGATCAAGAGGCAGCAGATGGGCCCGCTGATGACGATCTTGATCGGGCCATTACTGATGCAAAGGAAGAATGTGAGACTGAAAAGGAGAATGAGAAGCTGGAGCAGATGTTAAAGGATCACAAAACATTATTGTACCCAACTGGCGAAGATGGCCACAAAAAGCTAGGTACCACACTGGATTTGCTGCAATGGAAGGCAGAGAACAGTGTGACTGACAGCGCATTTTCAAAGTTGTTGGTAAAAATGAAGAATGTGCTTCCAAGAAATAATGAGTTGCCCAACAGTACATACCAAGCAAAAAAGGTTGTCTGCCCTATAGGATTAGACGTGCAGAAGATACATGCCTGCATTAATGACTGCATCCTCTACCGCGGTGAGAAGTACGAGAATTTGGATGCATGCCCGGTATGCACCTTTGCATGATATAAGATCAGACGAGACGATCCTGGCGATGTTGAGGGCGAGGACCCTAGGAAGAAGGTTCCTGCCAAGGTTATGTGGTATGCTCCTATAATACCATGGTTAAAATGTCTCTTCAGAAATAAAGAGCATGCCAAGTTGTTGTGATGACACATGGAAGACCGTAAGAAAGACGCGATGTTGAGACACCCCGCTGATGGGTCACAGTGGAGAAAAGTCGAGCGAGAATACCCGGACTTCGCATGTGACGCAAGGAACTTAAGGTTTGGTCTAAGTACAGATGGCATGAATCCTTTTGGTGAGCAGAGCTGCAGTCACAGCACCTGGCATGTGACTCTATGTATCTATAACCTTCCTCCTTGGTTATGCATGAAGAGGAAGTTCATTATGATGTCAGTGCTCAACCAAGGCCCGAGGCAACCCGGCAACGACATTGATATGTACCTAAGGCCATTAGTTGAAGAACTTTTACATCTGTGGGCCAAACCAGGTGTACGTATGTGGGATGAGGACAAAGGGGAGCCATTTGACCTACGAGCGTTGCTTTTCGTAACCATCAATGATTGGCCTGCTCTTAGTAACATTTCAGGGCAGACAAACAAGGGATACAATGTATGCACACACTGTTTAGATGAGACTGAAAGTGTATATTTAGAGAAATGTAAGAAGGTTGTGTACCTAGGGTATCGTTGATTTCTTCCGAACCTGCATCCAGTAAGAAAGAAAGGCAAGCATTTCAAATGTCTGGCAGAATCCCAGAGGAAGCCCGTCCTCCATACCGGTGAGGAGATATTTGGTATGGTCAAGGACCTAGAAGTAATCTTTGGAAAAGGTCCTGGCAGTCTATCATTCGAATAGCGATGCGGACACCGCCCATGTGGAAGAAGCAATCTATATTTTGGGACCTACCCTATTGGAAAGTCTTAGAGGTCCGCTCTTCAATCGACGTGATGCACGTGACGAAGAATGTTTGCGTGAACCTGCTAGGCTTCTTAGGAGTGTATGGGAAGACAAAAGATACACCAGAAGCACGACAGGACCAGCAACGTATGAAAGACCCTGAAGAGCCTATGCATCCTGAGAACGAGAAGGGTAAACGATGCCACTTAACTCCTGCCAGCTATGCTCTTACCAAAGCAGAGAAGGAAATCTTTTTTGAATGCCTAAGCAGTATCAAGGTCCCGTCTGGCTTCTCGACGAATATAAAGGGAATAATAAATATGGCAGAGAAAAAATTCCAAAACCTGAAGTCTCATGACTGCCACGTGATTATGACACAATTGCTTCCGATTGCATTGGGCGAGGGGGGACTTCTACCTGAAAATGTTCGAGTACCCATTGTGAAGCTATGTGCATTCCTCAATGCAATATCTTAGAGGGTAATCGATCCAGAAAGCCTACCAGGGTTATAGACAGATATGGCCTAATGTCTTGTCAGCTTTGAGTTGGTGTTCCCACCATCCTTCTTCAATATTATGACGCATCTCCTGGTTCACCTAGTAGAAGAGATTGCCATTCTCGGTCCTGTATTTCTACACAATATGTTCCCCTTTGAGAGGTACATGGGAGTCTTAAAGAAATATGTTCATAACCGTGCTAGGCCAGAAGGAAGCATCTCCAAGGGCTATATGTAGAGGAGGTCATTGAGTTACATGTTGATTTTATTCCTGACCTTAAAGCGATTGGTGTTCAGAACCACGACATGAGGGAGGCTAGTGGAAAAGGCACCCTAGGATGTAAAGCAATGATATGTAGGACAGGCATTCTCTCAATCAAGCACACTACGGTTTTTCAAAGATCTATCTTGGTTGCCCGTATATCAATGAACACAAGAATTTAATACGCCTCAAACACCGGGCGATCGATGAATGGATTATAAGTGAACACATGGCGAGTTTTGGCGGCTGGCTGCAAAGACTTCTCACGAATAACACCACTATTGGGGATCAGCTGTACTTGTTGGCCAGGACACCATCTTCGACTGTATGTAATTTCCAAGGATACGAGATAAATGGGAATACATTTTATACGATAGGCCAAGATAAAAAGAGCACCAACCAAAACAGTGGTGTCCGCTTCGATGCAGCAGAAGATAATGGGCAAAAGACCACGTATTATGGGTTCATACAGGAGATATGGGAACTTGACTATGGACCTAATTTTAAGGTCCCCTTGTTTCGATGCAAATGGGTCAAGCTAACAGGAGGAGGGGTTGAGGTAGACAAGAAGTACGGAATGACAACAGTGGATCTCAACAATCTTATGAAGGTAGACAAGAACTTAGACGAACCATTCGTCTTAGCCAATGATGTGGCTCAGGTTTTCTATGTGAAGGACATGTCTACCAAACCGAAAAAAGAAAAAAATAAGCAAACAGATACATCACATGATGAGCCAAAGTGTCACATAGTTCTTTTAGGGAAAACAAACATCGTGGGAGTGGAGGACAAGACAGACATGTAAGAATATTATAATAAGTTTGATGAAATTCCGCCCTTCAGAGTGAGGACTGACCCAACCATCCTGTTAAACGGTGCTGACATGGCATGGTTACGGCCGACGCGATCATAAGATTGACTATATGTATTAATTGAGCCATTTTTGGCACACATATGTATCTCAACATGGAAATCAATGTCACATTTCTTCTGTTAACAGTATATGTATTAAATGAGCCATTTTTCTTCCTGCCATTTCTTCCCGCCATTTTTCTTCCCGCCAGTTTTTTTCGCCATTTCTTCCCGCCAGTTCTTCCCTCCAGTTATGTTCCTGCCATTTCTCACTATATATATATGTAGGGTTGGCCTCCATTGTCATTGCACATCTCTAGACTCATATATGCAACCTCATCACTCTTTCCCATGGCTTCCACCGTAGCACTAACCCCTAGGGAGGCTGAGGCGCTTTGCACCTCGAACTACCCACCAGCCATTGTGTCCCCGTCGGCTGGATCTTTGGCCGAGCGAAGGCGTGCTGGTTCCTCCTGTCCCTCTAGGTGTGGCGCGTCGGATGGCCATCACGAACCACTACTACTTCGAGCTCACGCCGGAGCAGCGGAGGAATCCCATATGGCATCCCGACTATTTCCCTACTTGGGAAGCCTTCTTCGGGGATCGGCGTGAGAGGGCGCTCGCCAGGCACGAGGAGGACGGACCACCTCTTCCGAACTTCAACGAGGCCGGCCGGTGGCTGTGGTGGCGTGGTCGGACTCTCCAGAGCGTCATGGCCTACGACACTGCCGCCGACTCTAACCCCCGTCTACGCTACCCTCAAGTCCAGCCACGCGTACTCAGCCTTCAAGGTTCAATTACGGCGACCCGGCAGCGACGATGGCGGCGACAGCCGCGATCTGGCGACTACAGTGGCGAGTATTACAGGTGTAGGCAGGAGCATGACTGAATCACTCCAACATTGCAAAACAAGTTCGGCCGATTGTGACTTAATCTGGCCATGTATCTTAATTTTTAGTTCTTTTATGTATCTTAATTTTCAGTCATGCTTTATGTAATTTACTGTTAGTTGCATTATGTACTTTAATTCCAGTTCTATCATAATAAAAATATCAAACTTGGTATATTGATTATGTCTCAAAAAAACCTTCACAAAATGACCTATCTCATTCGGTTTCTTGGCTTTCGGGTCAAATGACCAATGTTATGGCTAGAATCAAGGCATAGTTTGTGATAATATGGCCATATTGTGTATACATGTGCATCATGGGATGGCAAACAATGTTGCAAGAGGAAGTTTTCCTTTTTGTCGCACCAAAAATGCATTTTCCATTTTCCGAGCATAAAAACGGACGGTTTTGTGAAACAACCACCAAATGGCTAATTCAAAAAACTATCACCATATTTTACAAAAATACTAGACCACCTTATATGGACAATGTACCAACAGGGGGATCTGAAACCTTTCCGTCCACCTCTGGTGAAAAAGACAAATTCCTGCCGAATCGGTAGGAAGTGGGTCAGATATGAACTACAGGTACTTGATACGATGCTCATGATTTTTTATAAAAATCATTTTTAGGTTCACAATATGCTATTTTATCAAAAATCCAATACAAGTTTAGCGAGGTTTGGCCCCGAGCTAAGAATCTTCATGCCCGTTGTTCGACAAAGTTTGACGATAGTTTAAAACAGGGATAAAAAATTAAAAAATGATCGAAACAATGCGAAACCTTCGCGTGGTGTTATATTATGTGACATAGTTAGAAGTAAAAATATCAAACTTGGTATATTGATTATGTCTCAAAAAACCTTCACAAAATGACCTATCTCATTCGATGTTTCTTGGCTTTCGGGTCAAATGACCAATGTTATGGCTAGAATCAAGGCATAGTTTGTGATAATGTGGCCATATTGTGCATACATATGCATCATGGGATGGAAAACAATGTTGCAAGAGGAAGTTTTCCTTTTTGTCGCACCAAAAAGGCATTTTCCATTTTCCGAGCATAAAAAACGGACGGTTTTGTGAAGCAACCACCAAATGGCTAATTCAAAAAACTACCACCACATTTTACAAAAATACTAGACCACCTTATATGGATAATTTACCAACAGGGGATATGAAACCTTTCCGTCCAGCTCTGGTGAAAAAGACAAATTCCTGCCGAATCGGCAGGAAGTGGGTCAGATATGAACTACAGGTACATGATACGATGATCATGATTTTTTACAAAAATCATTTTTAGGTTCACGATATGCTATTTTATCAAAAATCCAATGCAAGTTGAGCGAGGTTTTGTCAGATTCCAAAGTATACAAAAGATGCGGCATTTAAATATACAAATAATTCAAAAATGTTAATACAAAATAAAATATGATTTTCTCTAATAAAAATGTTAATTACTTTTTAGATGCTTAATATTTCTTATGTTCAAAGTTTTAGGGTTTGACTATTTTATTTTTGTTTCAATTGAATAATCAAAATTTATATTTAAGTGTTTTAATCCTTTTGAAAATTTTCATCTAAAGTAACTATAAGATGTTTTTATATGAATGGATAAGTCTTATTTTTATGAAAATTATGATATATTATTCATATTTTTCTGAGTTGAAATTAAAAATATATGAATTTTCTAAATTCTATCCTATTTTTTGAATTAAAAATGCCCCACCCCTTTAATGTACGACATAAATGCCCTCCTTTAACACTGGTTCCAGCCAGGAACCGGTGTTAAAGAGAACATTATTTATTTCAGCGTCTTTTCCCTTTAACACCGGTTCCAATCGGTGTTAAAGAAGGCGTCAAGCAATTCCTTTAACACTAGTTCCAGCCACAAACCGGTGTTAAGGGGGGGGGGGGTTATAACGCGCGCCTTCCTCTTCCTTCTTCCCCCAGCCAGATCGAAAGGGCGCGCAGAGGAAAGCAGAGGAGAGCGTGAGCCGTCCAGCCGTCGCCGTCCACACCCTCGCCGCCTCGCGCCGCCATCCTTGAGGCGCCATCTCCCCACGATCGATCAAGCGCGCAAGGAAGAAAGGAGAAACAAGCGCGTCGCCTTGCTATCGCCGCCGTGCACTTTCCACTCGCGGAGCTGTCACCGCCGCCCATCCACTCATGAGCGCATCGCCGGGCGCCGCCGCCACGCCGCCGCTGCGTCACCGTCGCGCGCCTCTCTCCCGTCCCACGTCTGACCCGTCGCCATGCCCGCCTTGGCGATGAAGCTATCATCATGCATGCATATCATCAATAGGTGTATCTATAGGTGTATTTATATGTTTATTTGAGTATGTGTATATATATGTATATATGTTTGTATGAGTATGTGTGTATATATATGTATATTAATTGTATCTATAGGTGTATTTATATGTTTATGTGTATATATATGTATATATGTTTGTATGAGTATGTGTGTATATATATGTATATTAATTGTATCTATAGGTGTATTTATATGTTTATTTGTATATATATGTGTGTATTTATATGTATATATCTTTGTATGAGTATGTGTGTATTTATATGTTTAATTGTATCTATAGGTGTATTTATATTGTATGAGTATGTGTGTATGTATATCTGTATTGTATTGTATGTGTATTGTATATGTGTATATTTGGTGCCACCGACGACCACCGCCACCATTATGCTGTCGACCCTGACCTCCTCTGCCCTCGCTGATCCTACACACGCGTCGAGGGTGAGTCGCCCATTTTAGGTAGCCCACATCGTGTTGGTTCGAACACACACCCCCACGCATCCCGGCCCCTCTCTCGCCCTAGCGCCGCCAGCCGCCGCCCTAGCACACCTCTCATTGTCAATATAGCATTATAATAACCTCTCATATGAATCCGGGGTTTCTCCGAATTAGGGTTTGGAATGACCAAGCATGTATTAGGGTTACATTTCAATATTTTTAACCTGTCCTATCATCATCCTTGCTTGAGCATTTCAATAGATGTATTACTGATATTTGTGTGATATATTATTGTTTTAAAAACTATGGGTCTACTCAGTAGAAACCTTGAAGAGGAAGAAATAATGGAGAACATGATCCATGAGGACACCTCACAATATCTGAACTTGGAGGGACATGATGACAGCTCAAGTAGTCATGGAGAAGATGACGACTCCGGTGAACGCACTTTAGTGATTACAAAGTCCGTCGAGGTATATGCATGGATTAAGCCTCTACTGACTTGCACCGATTGATTTGTATATATGTACATGTATTAATTAACGCTTCTTTCTTATTTTAGCCCTCTGGATCGACCAGCCAGCAACAATCTTCTTATACGAAAAAGAGCAAGCAAGGCGCGAGCCATTGGTTGAAAGATCGTGCAAAGTTCACGATCGAAGCAGTCCGTGTTGATGGCATGCCGATGGAGCCCAAGAAGGCCGCAGACAAATTTGTACGTCAGGCTGGAGTTCTTATTAGGGACCAAATCCCAATCATAATTGAATATTGGAATAAGCCAAAGAAGGGCGACGGTACCTTTGTCGATGAAAGATCCAAAGAAACGCTTTGGAATTCGTTGTTGGTAAATTTCACCCTTCTGCCAGAGGAGGATGAAAACAAACCGGTTATAAAGGAAAATGTCAAAGAGTGGACTCTAAATAAGATGGCTGACGCTTTCCGCAACTGGAAGACAAAATTGAACAAATTTGTCGAACCTCGCGAGACTCCAGATTTCGAAGACGCGTATATTATTATACGAAGATAAGACCTCACTGGCCCGAATTTGTGGCATACAAGGAAGGTGCTATAGCTACAAAGAGGTCAGAAACCAATACGCTAAATGCCCAGAAGAAGGAATATCACGGAGGGGCGGGGTTAGGTGGCTACATATCTCGAGGCCTAAGTGGGAGGAAGCTGAGAAGGCCTTAGCGATAGAGGATCACACCCAGACACATGGGTGGGACCTACGTGCAAAGACTTGGTTCTCTGGAATCGGGGCAAGGTTGGACGAAGGATTGTGTATCTTCCCAACCCTCCTTGCCAAACCCGTCACTGAACTCATCACGGCATACGAGGAAACAGCCGCCAGGACTTTTCACCCCGACAGAGAGAATGACGAGCTCACACGCGCCATCGGTAAAAAAGAACACCCTGGACTTGCACGAGGCACAGGGGGTATGACGTGGAAGGATGGGTTTGCCGAGTGGGGCGACTCTTACAGATGGCGCGGCAGAAAAGAAAAAGAGCGTACAGAGCGGATGACACAGATAGAACATGCACTTGTGGCGCTGCAGGCGCAAGTGAATGCACAAAAGAGCCAGCAAGCTACCGGCCCATCTCAACGGCACGAAGAGCCTGCATTGGAAGATGTCGGAGGCCTAGATTCTGCGCGGAAAAGCAGCGTGGCTTCCACGGAGAACGTGTAGCCCACGCTTGAAATGGAGGGTCCTCGATACCCCGTGGATGAGATCACGGAGAGCGAACATGCCGAGCTGCATGTGAGATTAATGGGCTTATCCATTAAGGTGGCGGTCGGCTATGCCTTACCTCCTGTAGCTGGTGGAAGTTAACACTGCCGACCGATTCCAGATGGCTATGCTATTGTCGGGGTGGATGAGGTTGTGAAGGAATATGAGGAAGCACAGCTTGACCATGCTACAGGTGAAGGGGAAACTCAACTCAAATTTGCAGTGAAAACAACCATTCTTTGGAAGAAGGAACACATCGTGCTTCCAAATTGGAGGCCACTGGCACCCCCGCCGTCTCCGCAGCGTTAGCAGTCTGAGCCGCCTCAGCCGTCTCCAAGTCATTAGAATACTCCCCTGTCGTCTCTGGCACTTCAGCCATCTCCGGCGCGCCAGCCATCTCCTACGCGTCAGCCATCTCCGGTGCTTCAGCCATCTCCTCAGCGTAAGCGGAAGAGCACTGCCACGAAGAGCATCACTAGCACTGCCACGAAGAAATCCGCAGGAAACCGTACGCCAAAGAGTTCAAGAAACTACGTCCCGCAGCCTTTCGCCAAGCCATTGCCGGTTTTGCCGTGGAATCGTAGCGACAAGGAGACCAATAGGATCTCGGAAGAAGAGGTCAAGAAATTATTTGCACCTAGACGGGCCGAGCCAAAGGAAAAACTAGATCCGGCGGTGGTGGAGAAGTTTTACAATAATCTTTTCAAACCTGAAACCCCACTTGTGCTTGGGACTCTGGCGCCAGATTTTTAAGGGGGATGCAATATGGAGGGAGACTGAAAGTAGCAGTCGTGCGGCACCCCAGAAAACAGTTCCCATGCTCGGAGAGCAGGAAAACCAATCATGCGCCCCGCTCCAAGTGTTCGACACACGGGACGCTCCTCCTGTAAATGATTACGAGGCAGAGTTACAAAGAAAGGCCAATGAGATGGGGATGACTTATATTGCATACTTGAACATCATGGGAGACAACTTGCCCAAAGACGATGCCAACCCCATACATGTTGGAATTATACCCTAGAGGCAATAATAAAGATGTTATTATTATAATTCTTGTTCATGATAATGTTTATTTTCCATGCTAGAATTGTATTAAGCGGAAACTTTAATACTTGTGTGGTTTGTAAACAACATCGTGTCCCTAGTACGCCTCTATGGACTAGCTCATTGATTAATGATGATTAAGGTTTCCTAACCATAGACATGAGTTGTCAATTGATAATGAGATCATATCATTGGGAGAATGATATGATGGACAGACCCAAACTAAGCGAAGCAATTAGATCGTGTCATTGTGTTCATCTTTGCGAAGCTTTTCCTATGTCAAATATTGTATTCCTTAGACCATGAGATAATACAACTCCCAGTATCGAAGAAAGCTTTGAGGTCATCAAGCGTCATCCTATGAGAGGTGATCATAAAGGTGTCTCTTAGGTGATCGAAAGTACCCGTTGGGTTGTATGTATCGAGATGGGATTTGTCCTCCCAAGTCGGAGAGATATACTTGGGCCCACTCGGTGTCGATATCAACACCGCTTGCAAGCATGTAGTTAAGGAGTTAATCACAAAGTGATATCGGATTACGGAGCAGTAAAGTACTTCTGTGAACGAGATTGAACTAGGTATGACGATGCACGATCGAATCTCGGGCAAGTAAAATATCGCGAGACGAAGGGAATATATATATGGGATTGATTGAATCCTGGCATCGTGGTTCATCCGATATGATCATCGATGAATGTGGGATTCAATATGGGTTTCAGACCCATTGTTGATTATTGATAGAAGATCATGTCATATATTCTCGAACCCGCGGTCACACATAACGTGTCTCGACGCTAGGATAGATTGGATAATTGGTTTATGAGTTTTGTTGAGTCTTGGATGGGATCCGGGACATCACGAGAGGTTCGGAATGGTCCGAGAATAAGATTCATATAAAGGTGCAGTTTTTGGAGTTCATAATTGTTCGGCTTAACGGTATTGCGAAGGCTTCTAGAACCTTACGGAGGGGACCAACGTGGCCCCACCTTCTGGGAGGGCATGGGCCTATGAGGGAGTGCCCTGGCGCATTGGGCCAGGGGCACAAGGCCCCATAGGGCCCAACCGCCAGCTAGGTAAAACCCTAGATAGACCTTCTAGAAGGGGGTTCCTTGCCCCACTCCTCCTCCTTTGGCCGGCCTAGGGATTGGGGAGGGGTTGGGGCTGCCCACCTCTCTATATAGAGGGCTGGGCGCACCACCCCCCCACCTTCCCTCCAACCCTAGCCGCCTCTGCCCTCCTCTCTCCTCCCGACTGCTTGTAGGCGAAGCCCTGCTGCAGAAATTCTCCACCAATTGCACCGCGCCGTCGCGTTGTAGATCCAACCCATCTCTCCACCATACTTGCTGGACCAAGGAAGGAGGAGACTTCGAGGTGCTGCACGTGTGCATCTCACGGAGGCATCGCCACTTGTGGTGCTAGATCGGATTGGATCGCGAGGAGGAGAAGCGAGTACGACTACATCACCCACGTTAAAATGAGCGTTCATGTCTGAATCTTCAAGGGTATGAAGATCTAATCCAATCACTCTCGTTGTTTGCATCTCCTAGATTAGATATTGGCTTCCCTCAGTTCGCATCCGTAGAAAATTTTGATTTACTATGCCGCGAAACCCTACAGTGGTATCTGTAGGGGTTCGTAGCATGGAAAACAAAAATTTTCTATCGCATACAAACAAACAAGCCAAGATCTATCTACTAGATTGCAGCAACGAGTTGATGGAATAACTCACCCTCGAAGATTCCAAAGTGTTTAACGAGCAGATTCGTGGGTGATGTAGTCGTACTCTTTCCGATCTCAAGATCGCGTGACGATCCTTCCGGCGCAGCGTTCCATGGCGCTCCCTTGATCGGTCACGTTCGGTGCTGCGAAGACCTTCCTCTCCTTGTTCCAGCGGCGGAGGTTGTAGCACTCTCCTCGCGATTCCGGCCTGTGGCGTGGTACGGAGGTAGAGGAAATCCCAGGCTTCGCCTTAAGCCGGTAGCAGTATGGTGGAGCTTATGAGAGAGGCTATTAGTGGTCTAGTAATTAGACACACCAATTAGAGGGCTCTAAACCAATTAGAAGGCTCTAAACCGAATAGCTCTAAACCGGGGTCTAGATCTAGGGTTTTAGTTTAGAGGATAGGAAACTTGTGTGTGTAGGAGG
Source organism: Avena insularis (assembly GCA_023614405.1). Classification (NCBI taxonomy): domain Eukaryota; kingdom Viridiplantae; phylum Streptophyta; class Magnoliopsida; order Poales; family Poaceae; genus Avena; species Avena insularis. Next base: position 32,319,521 of record CM042684.1, read on the forward strand.
GGAGCCCTGCCCCTCCTTATATAGGTGGGAGGGCTGGCCGGCCAAGGGGAGGGAGTGGAGTCCCTCCCCAACTCGGCCTTGAGGTGGGGCGCCGGCTTGGGGAGGAGGGAATCCCTCCCCAACTCGGTTTCCACTTCCTCCTCTTTTCCCACTTCCCAAAATTGCCGTTTGACTTTCAAACTAGCCGTTTGACTTTTCAATTTAGGATTTAAATAAATCCTTTATTTGGGACAGCAAGAATACTTAGTACATGATGCAATCATTCCAATATATAATGACACACTCATGTACCCCTTCCCCTCGAGTCTTGGGACATTCCGGACCTTCTAGAATGTTCGATGAAAACAGGAATCATTCCGCTACTCAAAGCAGGACTTTCCTTATATGAATCTTATTCTCCGGACCATTCCGGATCTCCTCGTGATATCCCGGATCCCATCCGAGACTCCGAACAACATTCGGTCTCTTTCTCATAATACCATAACTACTCAAACAACGTCGAATCCTTAAGTGTGTCTCCCTACGGTTCGTGAATTATGCAGACATGATCGAGACACTTCTCCGAACAATAACCAATAGAGGAATCTGGAAATTCATATGGCTCCCACATATTTCTACGATTACTTTGCGATCGAATGAACCACTTACATACGATACCAATTTCCCTTTGTCTCACGATATGTTACTTATCCGAGGTTATGATCGTTGGTATCTCTGCATACCTAGTTCATCCTTGTTACTGATAAGTACTCTTTTCTCGTTCCCGTGATATGTGATCCCTTGTGACCCAGTCACATGCTTGCAAGCTAATTGGATGACATTTCACGAGAGGCCCAGAGAATATCTATCCGTCATGTGGATGGACAAATCCCACTCTTGATCCATGTGTTTCAACCAATACTTTCCGAACACTCAATGCCACCTTTATAGCCACCACATTTACGGTGTGGTGTTTGATGACATCAAAGCATCCATCCGTAAAGGCAATATGCATGATCTCATGGTGAAGGAATTAGGTTACTATGTATCAGAAAGCATATAGCAATTGAACTATTGAAATGACTTGATCTTTATGCTACGCTTGTCTATAGGAGTATGTCCACCATATCATTCTCCTAACGATATGATCTTGTTGTTGATAACATCTCAATGTTCATGACAAAGAAACCACATCATCAATCAACCAACAAGCTAGTGAAGTATAGAGGCTATACTAGGGACTTCAAATTAAGTTTACAAATCACACAAGTATTAATGGTTTCCTTGTTAATACTATTATAGCATGAATGTAAACATTTATCATAAACACAAAGATATATAATAATAACCACATTTATTATTACCTCTAGGGCATATCTCCAACAGTCTCCCACTTGCACTAGAGTCATCTAATCTAGATTACATGGTAATATACCGAACACCCATGGCAGTTTGGTGTTGGTCATGTTTTGCCCTCGGGAGAGGTTTAGTCAACGGATCCGCCACATTCAGATCTGTGTGTACTTTGCAAATCTTTATATCCCCATCTTGGATATGTTCTCGAATAGCGTGAAATCGCAGCTTGATATGCTTGACTTCTTGTGTGACCTTGGTTCTTGCGCATTGGCTATGGCGCCCATGTTATCACGATAGATAGACATTGGGTCCAGCGACTTGGAACCACACCCAGCTCTGTAATGAACTCTTTCATCCATATCGCTTCTTGTGAAGCCTCCGAAGCAGCCATGTATTCCGATTCAGTTGAAGATCTCGCCACAACGCTTTGCTTTGCACTCCTCCAGCTAACTGCTGCACCATTCAAAATAAATACGTATCCGGATTGTGATTTAGAATCATCCGGATCGGTGTTCCAACTAGCATCGGTGTAACCATTAACAACGAGCTGTTCATCACCTCCATAAGAAAGAACCATATCCTTAGTTCTTCTCAAGTACTTAAGGATGTTTTTGCATTGTCCAATGATCCACTCCTGGATCACTTTGATATCTGCTAGTTAGACTAACAGCATATGCAATGTCGGGTCTAGTACATAGCATGGCATACATTAGAGAACCTATGGCTGAGGCATAGGGAGTCTTACTCATCTTTTCTCTATCTTACGCGATGTCGGACTTTGAGTTTTACTCAAGGTCGTATTAAGCAACATGGGCAAGAACCCTTTCTTGCTATCTTCCATTCCAAACCTTTTAGAACTTTGTCCAAATATGTACTTTGTGACAATGATATTAGGCGTTCGATCTATCTCTATAAATCTTTATGCCTAATATGTAAGCTGCTTTAAGATCCTTCATTGAAAAACTATTATTCAAATACTCTTTGACACTATTAAGAAGGTCTACATCATTCCCAATCAACAATATGTCATCCACATACAGTATTAAGAATGCTCTGAGCTCCCACTCACTTTCTTGTAAATACAAGCTTCTCCATAAGTTTGTATAAAACCAAAACTTTGATTACCTTATCAAAGCGTTGATTCCAACCGGATGCTTGCTTCAATCCATAGAGGGACCGCTGACGCTTGCATACCTTGTTAGCATCTTTAGGATCGACAAAACCTTTGGGTTGCATCATATACAACTCTTCATCACTGTCTCCATTGAGGAATGCTGTTTTGACATCCATCGCCATATCTCATAATCATAATATGCAGCGATTGCTAACATAATCCTCACAGACTTTAACCGCTACCGGTGAGAAAGTCTCATCGTAGTCAACTCCTTGAATTTGTCGAAACCCTTTTTGCGACAAGTCGAGCTTTATAGACGATAACATTACCATCAGCATCTTTTCTTCTTGAAAATCCATTTGTTCTCGACAGCCTTCCGCCATCCGGTAAGTCCACCAAAGTCCATACTTGGTTTCGTACATGGATCCAATCTCGGATTTCATGGCTTCTTGCCATTTATTGGAATCTGGGCTCATCATCTTCCTCATATGTCTCGGGGTCATCGGTGTTGTCCACCAACATGACATTCATAACGGAATCATACCAATGCAGGGTAGTGCGATTTCTTGTTGACCTCCGAGGCTCTGTAGCAACTTCAACAGAAGTTTCATGATCACTATCATTAGCTTCCTCTCTTATTGGTGCAGGCACCACGGAACTTCTTCGGTGCTGCGCTACTCGCAATTCGAGAGAAGGTTCGACAACCTCGTCGAGTTCTACTTTCCTTCCAGTCACTTCTTTGAGAGAAATTCCTTCTCTAGAAAGGATCCATTCTTAACAGCGAAGATTTTGCCTTGGATCTATGATAGAAGGTATACCCAATAGTTTCCTTTGGGTATCCTATGAAGACGCATTTTCCGCTTTGGGTTCAAGCTTGTCCGCTGTAACTTCTTTACATAGGCCGCATCCCCAAATTTTAAGGAACGACAATTTAGGTTTCTTCCCAAACCATAATTCATACGGTGTCGTTTCAGCGGATTTAGGCGGTGCCCTATTTAAAGTGAATGCGGCTGTTTCTAATGCATAACCCCAAAATGATAGTGGTAAATGTAAGAGACATCATAGAGCGAACCATATCTAAGAGAGTTCGATTCTGACGTTCGAGACACACCATTCTGTTGTGGTGTTCCCGGCGGTGTCAAGCTGAAAGTATTCCACATTTCTTCAAATGCTCGCCAAACTCGTAACTTAGATATTCACCTCCACGATCGAGCAGAAATTTAATCTTCTTGTTACGTTGATTCTCTACCTCACTTTGAAACTCCTTAAACTTCTCAAAGTTTGGACTTATGTTTCATGAAATAGATATACCCATATCTACTCAAGTCATCCGTGAAGGTAAGAACATAACGATAACCATCAGCGATGCTACACTCATTGGACCACACACATCGGTATGTATGATTTCCAATAAGTCCGTAGCTTCGCTCCATTATACTGAAAATGGAGTCTTAGTCATTTTACCCATCGGACATGCCTCGCATCTTTCAAGTGATTCAAAATCAAGTGATTCAAGAAGTCCATCGGAATGGAGTTTCTTCATCGCTTCACTCCAATGTGACCAAGGCAGCGATGCCACATATAGGTCGAGTTATCGCTTGATTTCAAACGTTTAGCTTCAATGTTATTAATATGTGTATTTCCACTATCGAGATTCAATATGAATAGACCATCTATCAAAGGTGCATGTGCATGAAACATGTTACTCATATAAATCGAACAACCATTATTCTCGGATTTAAACAAGTAACCGTCTCGCAATAAACAAGATCCTGATATAATGTTCATGCTTACTTGAGCACCAAATAACAATTATTTAAGTATAAAACTAATCCCGATGGTAGATGAAGAGGTAGCGTGCGACCGCGATCACATCAACCTTTGATCCGTTTCCTCGCGCATCGTCACCTCGTTCTTCACTAGCTTCCGTTTATTACGCTCTCTGTTTGAGTTACAAATATGAGCAACGAACCCGATATCAAATACCCAGGCACTACTACGAATACTAGTGAGATACACATCAATAACATGTATATCAGATATACCTTTCTTCTTGATGTTGCCGTTCTTCAAATCCGCCAAGTACTTTGGGCAATTCCGCTTCCAGTGACCTTCTCCCTTGCAGAAAAAGCACTCGATGTCGGGCTTAGGTCCAGCCTTGGTCTTCTTCGGCGTGGTAACTTTCTTACCACCCTTCTTGAAGTGTCCCTTTTGCTTAGACTTGCCTTTCTTGAATTTGGTGGTCTTATTGACCATCAACACTTGGTGCTCTTTCTTGATCTCCACTTCTGCAGATTTTAACATAGCAAATAGTTCTGGCAACTCTTTGTTCATGTTACGCATGTTGTAGTTCATCACAAAGTTCTTGTAACTTGGTGGTAGTGATTGGAGGATCGGTAAACTCCCAAAGTATTAGGAATCACTATACCCAAACTTTGAAGTTTATTTGCGTGCCCGGACATCTTAAGCACATGCTCCTTGGCCAGACTACCCTCTTCCATCTTGTAGTTAAAGAACTTTTGAAGCTTCATAACTTTCAATTGCATGAGTCTCAAAGATTAATTTGAGATCCTCGACAATATCATATGGATCGACTCTTCAAACCTTTTACGAAGCTCGATTCTAAACCATACAAGATAGCACACTGAACTATGGAGTCTTGATTCTTAGCGAGATAAACATTCTTTACTTCATCGGTAGCATCAATTTGCGGTGGGTCACCTAGCGGTGCATCCAGCACATAGGTCAAATTACCGACTGTGAGGACAATCCTCAAATTGCGGAACCAATCCATGAAGTTGCTTCCATTGTTTTCAACTTTTCTTTCTCTAGGGCAGCATTAAAATTGATGGTAGGCTGCCATTGATCTACAACATATTTGCAATAGTTTAGACTAAGTTTATGACAAATTGAGTTCAAATTAATTAATGAAATTAAACTAGGTGAACTCCACTCAAAACAACATCCCTCACATTGTTTTAGTGATCACGAACCAAATCCACTACATCAACACGATCATCACGAGAGTTGATATAGTTTCAATGGCGAACAATCATCATGTTCATCATATCTACTATATGATTCATGCTTTACCTTTCGATCCGTGTTCACGAGGCCATGTACGTACATGCTAGGCTCGTCAAGATCAAACCTTAGCTTCCGCATAAGCAAATCTGGCTTGCTTACGTTGTATTCACCGGAATCAAAGACACCCGATCATCACGTGGTGCTTGAGCGACAAGCTTTAGCAGTGCATACTAAGGATGAACACTTTAGAACTTGAAATTTATGTGTATGAGGATCATCTTATAATGCTACCGTCGTCTACTAAGCAATACAAGATGCATAAAGGATTAACATCACATGCAATTCATAATATGTGATATGATATGGCCTTTCTTCTTTGTGCTTCGATCTCCATCTTCAAGCACGAATATGATCTCCATCATCACCGGCATAGCATCAAGGTCAATGGCGCTTCTTCATGGTTGTCGTCCACCAGCTTCAACTATTACAACTATTTTGAATAGAACGCGGTCTTAACGAAATTAAAGACAACCATATGGCTCCTGCGGTTGCCTACTTACAATAAGGATCATTGCATACATCAAATATAATCACAATCATGGCCATATCACATCACGCACCCTGCAAAACAAAGTTAGGCGCTTCTACTTTCTTTGCATATTTTACGTGGTTTGGGGCTTTCCATAGGTGTCGTTCTAACCTACGAACAAGAACCACAACATTGATACTAGCATTGTTGATCACCCGTTGTAAATTGGATCTTTACTATGCTAGGAGAGAGCGAGCACCATAAAGCCACTTATGCAATATAAATTGCATGTCAAGCGTGGAGCAAGTCTCATGAGCGATGTCATGTAAGGTTAGCCGGGCGCTTCATCCCAACATACCGCAAGATGCAAAGTACACAAAAGCAATCTACAATAAAAGCATCAACGCCCACAATGACCATTGTGTTCTACTCGTCTGTGAGATCTACATATAGACACGGCTCGATACCCTTTGTAGGGGTTCGTAGCATGGAAAACAAAAATTTTCTATCGCATACAAACAAACAAGCCAAGATCTATCTACTAGATTGCAGCGAGTTGATGGAATAACTCACCCTCGAAGATTCCAAAGTGTTTAACGAGGCAGATTCTCGTGGGTGATGTAGTGTACTCTTTCGATCTCAAGATCGCGTGAGCGATCCTTCGGTAGCGTTCATGGCGCTCCTTGATCGGTCACGTTCGATTTTCGACGAAGACCTTCCTCTCCCTTGTTCCAGCGGGCGGAGGTTGTAGCACTCTCCTCGCGATTCCGGCAACTGGCAGTGTCTGCAGGAGGTAGAGGGAAATCCCTTGAGGCTTCTTAAGCCGGTGCAGTATGGTGGAGCTTATGAGAGAGGCTATTAGTGGTCTAGTAATTAGACACACCAATTAGAGGCTCTAAACCAATTAGAAGGCTCTAAACGAATAGCTCTAAACCGGGTCTAGATCTAGGGTTTAGTTTAGAGGATAGGAAACTTGTGTGTGTGGGAGGAGCCCTGCCCCTCCTTATATAGGTGGGAGGCTGGCCGGCCAAGGGAGTGGAGTCCCTCCCCAACTCGGCCTTGAGGTGGGCGGCTTGGGAGGAGGAATCCTCCCCAACTCGGTTTCCACTTCCTCCTCTTTTCCCACTTCCCAAAATTGCCGTTTGACTTTCAAACTAGTTTGACTTTTCAATTTAGGATTTAAATAAATCCTTTATTTGGGACAGCAAGAATACTTAGTACATGATGCAATCATTCCAATATATAATGACACACTCATGTACCCTTCCTCCGAGTCTTGGGACATTAGGACCTTCTAGAATGTTCCCGATGAAAACACGGAATCATTCCGCTACTCAAACAGGACTTTCCTTATATGAATCTTATTCTCCGGACCATTCGGATCTCCTCGTGATATCCGGATCCCATCCGAGACTCGAACAACATTGGTCTCTTTCTCATAATACCATAACTACTCAAACAACGTGAATCCTTAAGTGTGTCTCCCTACGGTTCGTGAATTATGCGGACATGATCGAGACACTTCTAGAACAATAACCAATAGAGGAATCTGGAAATTCATATGGCTCCACATATTTCTCGATTACTGCGTCGAATGAACCACTTACATACGATACCAATTTCCCTTTGTCTCACGATATGTTACTTATCCGAGGTTATGATCGTTGGTATCTCTGCATACCTAGTTCATCCTTGTTACTGATAAGTACTCTTTTCTCGTTCCCGTGATATGTGATCCCTTGTGACCCAGTCACATGCTTGCAAGCTAATTGGATGACATTTCACCGAGAGGGCCCAGAGAATATCTATCCGTCATGTGGATGGACAAATCCCACTCTTGATCCATGTGTTTCAACCAATACTTTCCGAACACTCAATGCCACCTTTATAGCCACCCTGTTACGGTGTGGTGTTTGATGACATCAAAGCATCCATCCAGTAAAGGCAATATGCATGATCTCATGGTCGAAGGAATTAGGTTACTATGTATCAGAAAGCATATAGCAATTGAACTATTGAAATGACTTGATCTTTATGCTACGCTTGTCTATAGGAGTATGTCCACCATATCATTCTCCTAACGATATGATCTTGTTGTTGATAACATCTCAATGTTCATGACAAAGAAACCACATCATCAATCAACCAACAAGCTAGTGAAGTATAGAGGCTATACTAGGGACTTCAAATTAAGTTTACAAATCACACAAGTATTAATGGTTTCCTTGTTAATACTATTATAGCATGAATGTAAACATTTATCATAAACACAAAGATATATAATAATAACCACATTTATTATTACCTCTAGGGCATATCTCCAACAGTATCAGAGCTAGATCTATGCGTAGATGTGATTCACGAGTAGAACGCAGCATGGTTGTTGCGGGCGTTGATGTTTTATGTTGCAAGCCTCTTGTTTGTGTTCTTCTTATGACGCGGGATAGTGAGATTGAAGCGGTCCAGGCCAACCTTACGCGACGTCGTTCGCGAGACCGGCTCCGCACTTGACGTGTGGCTTGTTCCACACATGCGGCTGGTGGATGCCTGTTTCTCTCAATATAGTTGTCATGGGTTTAACACCGGAGTTTGGCAACCATAATATCACCGTTGTGGCTTTCAGTAGGTAAGACTCGTTCTTAGCATCTACTCCCATTAGCCACGTAAAACATGTAACAACAAAGTAGAGGCGTCTAACTTGTTTTTGCAGGGAGTGTTTTCTGTGATATGGTATGGCCCAAGATGTGATGTGTATAATGTATGCGATGATCATGTTTTGTAATGTTTCACGACTTGCATGTCGATGAGTACACAACCGGCAGGAGCCATATGGTTGTCTTTATAATTGTGTATGACCTGCGAGTCAACTTCTTATACGCCATGTGTAATAGCTTTACTTTATCGCTAAGTAGTTAGCAATAGTTGTAGTTGCTATTCATGGTGGAGGCAATCATGGTGGAGTGATGGAGATCATGCCGGCACGCACAAGATGGAGATCGTTGCGTGAAGATTGGCTATACCATGTCACATAAAGTTATATGCATGTGATGTTTATCCTTTTATGTATCTTATTATGCTTAGATCGCGACGGTAGCATTATAAGATGATTCCTCACTTAAAGATCAAGATAAAACTGTGTTCTCCCCATGTATGCACCGTTGTGAAAGTTAAATGCGTGTCCAAGCATCACGTGATGATGGTGCTATAGACTCTCGCTCACATACAAGGTGCAAGCCAGTTTGCACACGGAAATACTTGGGTTTGACTTGCGAGCCTAGCATGTCTGAGACATGGCCTCGGAACACATGAACCGAAAGGTTAAGCATGAGTCATATGAATGATATGATCGACGCCGTTGTCCACCATTGAAACCACATCTCTTCTCGTGAAGATCGGATTAGGTGTGGTGAATTTGGATCGTGTTCACTAAACAACTTGAGGGATGTTGAATTTAGTGGGAGTTCATCTAGTAATTTGATTAAAAGTTGAACTAGTTATCATGGACGTAGTCTAATTTGTACTTGCAAATATTGTAGATCACATGGCTAAGTCCAACTTCAACTTCAACGTTTTTGCTGAGAAAGAAAAGCTTAAAACAATGGGTCTAACTTCACCAGCTGGTTCCGCAATCGAGAATCATTCTCTCTGGCGGTCAAAGGACTATGTCCTTGAGAAGCGTTAGGTGACGCCCTCTCGCAAATCGTCGTCGATGAGAAAGCTGTCTATCGGCGCAAAGATGATTATGGTGTGATTAAGAGCACCATGTTGTTTGCTATGGAATCGGACCTTCAAAATCGTTTTGAAGACTATCCGGGCCCTTTGAGATTCTCGAGGAGCTGAAAACCATGTTTGAGACTCAGGCCCGTTCGAGATATGAGATCTCGAGAAGTTCTTTAAGCGCAAGATGGAGGAAGGAGTTCGTTAGTGAGCACGCCATTAAGATGTCGGGCTACACTCAGCATATGAGCAAGCTGGTACGCAAGATTCGGAGGAGCTCAAGATTGATGGGTTCTGCAATCACTCCTCCCAGCTACAAAAGTTTTGTAGTGACTCATAATCAGATTGGTTCCTTGATACGATCATCGAGCTCTTCGCAAAGCTGAAGGCTGCGGAGGTGGACATCAAGAAGGATAATCATGTGTTGATGGTCAACAAGCCCTCCTTTAAGAAAGGTAAGGGTGCAAAGCCCTTCAAGAAAGGCGGCAAGCGCGTTGCCCTGCTGAGAAGAAGCTCAAGTCTGGTCCTAAGCCGGACCTTTGAGTGCTTCTATTGCAAGGACAAGGGTCCTTTGGGCGCAACTATTGAAGTACTTAGCGGACAAGAAGGTGACACCATCAAAGGTATATTTGATATACATGTTATTGATGTTTTCCTTACTAGCCCTCGTTGTAGTGCACAGGTATTTGATCTTGGTTGATTGCTAATATTTGTAACTCGAAGCAGGAGCTACGGAATAGGCGGACTTGCGAGGATGAGGTGACGATGCGCGTTGCAGCGGATCAAGAGTTGATGTGATGGCCGTCGACGCTCTCCTTAGTTTTACCTTTGGGATTAGTTTTAAACCTTAATAAATGTTATTATGTGCTGCGTTGAGCATGAACATTATTTACGGATCGTGTTTATTGCAAGACGGTTATTCATTTAAATCGGAGAATAATGGTTGTTCTATTTATATGAGTAACATCTTTTATGGTCATGCACCTCTTGTGAATGGTTTATTTCTTCTAAATCTCGAAAGGGATGAAACACACATACATAACATTGAGTCTAAGAGATGCAAATTAGATAGTGATAATACTACTTATTTGTATTTGTCGTCTAGGTCATATTGGTGTAAAGCGCATGAAGAAACTCCATTCGATGGACTTTTGGAGTCTCTTGATTTTGAATCATTTGACACATACGAACCATGCCTCATGGGAAAGATGATCAAAACCCGTTCTCGGTATGATGGAGCGAACAGCGGACTTGTTGGAAATCATACATACCGATGTATGCGGACCAATGAGTGTTTGACCTTGCAGTGGATATCGCTATTTTCTCACTTTTACTGATGACTTAAGTAGATATGGGTATATCTATTTAATGAAACATAAATCTAAAACATTTGAAAAGTTTAAGGAATTTCAGAATGAAGTGGAGAACCATCGTAACAGAAAGATTAAGTTTCTACGATCCGATCGTGGGGGCGAGTATTTGAGTTATGATTTTCTCACGCATCTTAAAGCAAGCGGAATTGTTTAACTCACTCCACCGGAACACCACAGTATGAATGGTGTGTCGAGCGGAATCGAACTCTATTAGATATGGTCCGATCGATGATGTCTCTTACTGATTTGCCGTTATCATTTTGGGGTTATGCATTAGAAACCGCTGCATTCACTTTAAATAGGGCACCATCTAAATCCGTTGAGACGACACCGTATGAACTGTGGTTTGGTGCTAAACCTAAGTTGTCATTTCTTAAATTTTGGGGATCGAAGCTTCGTCAAGAAGTTGATGCGGACAAGCTCGAACCCAAAGCGGAGAAATGCGTCTTCATAGGATACCCTAAGGAAACTATTGGGTATACCTTCTATCCTGAACCGAAGGCGAGTGTTTGTCACAAAAGCGGTTCCTTTCTTGAGAAGGAGTTTCTCTCGAAGGAAGTGAGTGGGAGGAAAGTAGAGCTAGGCGAGGTTATTGAACCTTCTCTTGAATTGGAGAGTAGCGCAGCACCTGAAATTGTTCGATTGCACTGCACCAACAATAGAGGAAGCTAATGACAAGGATCATGAAGCTTGGACGATCTGCTCTTGAGCGTCAGCGGTCGACAAGGTCGCGTGCCCCTCACGAGTGAATGCAGCAACCTGTCTTCTTTGTCTTGTTAGTAGAGACGGTGAACCTCGAACTATGAGGAAGCAATGATGAGCGGACTCGAGAAATAGCTAGAAGCCATGAAATCGAATTAGGATCCATGGCGAAAACCAAGTATGGACTTTGGTGGACCCTCCTAGCGACGAAAGGCCGTTGAGTGCAAATGGATCTTCAAGAAAAGCGGACACGGATGGTAATGTTACCGTCTATAAGGCACGGCTTGTCGCGAAAGGTTTTCGACAAGTTCAAGGTGTTGACTACGATGAGACTTTCTCTCCCGTAGCGATGTTTAAGTCCATTCGGATTTTATTAGCAATTGCTGCGTTTCATGACTATGAAATATGGCGGATGGATGTCAAGCGTTCCTCAATGGCAACATTGATGAAGAGTTGTATATGATGCAACCCGAAGGTTTTATCGATCCTAAGGATGCTAATAAAGTATGCAAACTTCAGCGTTCCATTTATGGTGAAGCAAGCATCTCGGAGTTGGAACCTTCGTTTTGATCAAGTGATCAAGAGCTTTGGATTTGTTCCAAATAGCTCTGAAGCTTGTATCTACAAGAAAGTGAGTGGGAGCTCGGTGACATTTCTGGTACTATATGTGGATGACATATTGATTATTGGAAATGACATTAACATGCTTAACGATGTGAAGAGTTATTTGAACAAGTGTTTTTCAATGAAAGACCTAGGTGAAGCTGTTTATATATTGGGCATCAAAATCTATAGAGATAGACAAAGACGCCTGATAGCTTTAAGCCAGAGTACATACCTAGACAAAGTTCTGAAAAGGTTCAGAATGGATAAGGCAAAGAAAGGTTCAGTGCCTATGTTGTTAGGTAAGATATTGAGCAAGGCTCGGTGTCCATTCTGGTAAATGATAGGGAAGCTATGAGCAAAGTGCCTTATGCCTCGGCCATAGGTTCTATCATGTATGCCATCTGTGTACTAGACGGATGTGTCCAATGCTCTTAGTTTGACGGCAGATATCAAAGTGATCCGAGTGGAACCTTTGGACAGCCGTGAAGAACATCCTAAAGTACCTAAATAGGACTAAAGAAATGTTCTTAGTCTATGGGGGTGATGAACAGCTCGTCGTAAAAGGTTACATCGATGCTAGTTTCGACACCGACAAGGATGATTCTAAATCTCAGACAGGATACGTTTATATTTTGAATGGAGGAGTTGTGAGCTGGAGAAGCTGCAAGCAAAGCGTGATCGCGGGACCTACAGTAGAAGCAGAATACATGGCTGCTGCAGAAGCGTCAAGTGAAGGAGTTTGGATCAGAAACTTCATCACTGAGCTTGGCGTGGTTCCAAGTGCATTGGACCCACTAGAGATATTGTGTGACAACACTGGCGCCATAGCACTTGCTAAGGAACCAAGATATCATCCAAAGACCAAGCATATCAACCGCAAGTTTCATATAATCCGAGATTATATAGCAGATGGGGATCTGAAGATTAGCAAAGTACATATAGATCTGAATGTCGCAGATCCATTGACTAAACCTCTTCCACGTGTAAAACATGATCAGCACCTCAGTGCCATGGGTGTGAGATTGTTGCCAAATGTAAACTAGATTATTGACTCTAGTGCAAGTGGGAGACTGTTGGAATTATGCCCTAGAGGCAATAATAAAGATGTTATTATTATAATTCTTGTTCATGATAATGTTTATTTTCCATGCTAGAATTGTATTAAGCGGAAACTTTAATACTTGTGTGGTTTGTAAACAACACCGTGTCCTAGTACGCCTCTATGGACTAGCTCATTGATTAATGATGGTTAAGGTTTCCTAACCATAGACATGAGTTGTCAATTGATAATGAGATCATATCATTGGGAGAATGATATGATGGACAGACCCAAACTAAGCGAAGCAATTAGATCGTGTCATTGTGTTCATCTTTGCGAAGCTTTTCCTATGTAAAATATTGTATTCCTTAGACCATGAGATAATACAACTCCCTGGTATCGGAAGAAAGCTTTGAGGTCATCAAACGTCATCCTATGAGAGGGTGATCATAAAGGTGTCTCTCGGTGATCGAGAAAGTACCGTTGGGTTGTATGTATCGAGATGGGATTTATCCCTCCCAAGTCGGAGAGATATACTTGGGCCCACTCGTGTCGATATCAACACCGCTTGCAAGCATTTGTTTAATGAGTTAATCACAAATTTATATCGGATTCTGAACGAGTAAAGTACTTCGTGAGCGAGATTGAACTAGGTATGGCCATAAACGATCGAATCTCGGGCAAGTAAAATATCGCGAGACGAAGGGAATATATATATGGGATTGATTGAATCCTGGCATCGTGGTTCATCCGATATGATCATCGATGAATGTGTGGGAGTCAATATGGGTTTCAGACCCGCTGTTGATTATTGATAGAAGATCATGTACGCATATTCTCGAACCAGGGTCACACATAACGTGTCTCGGCTAGGATAGATTGGATAATTGGTTTATGAGTTTTTGTTGAGTCTCGGATGGGATCCGGGACATCACGAGAGGTTCGGAATGGTCAGAATAAGATTCATATAAGGCGGCAGTTTTGGAGTTGAATTGTTTGGGTTAATCGGTATTGTGGAAGCTTCTAGAACCTTGGGAGGGAACCAACGTGGCCCCACCTTAGGGAGGGCATGGGCCTATGAGGGAGTGCCCTGGCCGCATTGGGCCCGGGGCCCAAGGCCCCATAGGGCCCAACCGGCCAGCTAGGGTAAAACCCTAGATAGACCTTCTAGAAGGGGGAGGTTTCCTTGCCCCCCACTCCTCCTCCTTTGGCCGCCGGCCTAGGGCTTGGGGGAGGGGTTAGGGCTGCGCCCACCCCTCTATATATAGAGGGCTGGGGGCGCACCACCCCCCCACACCTTCCCCTCCAACCCTAGCCGCCCTGCTGCCCTCCTCTCTCCCTCCCATCGCTTGTGGCGAAGCCCCGCTGCAGAAATTCTCCACCAATTTCACCGCGCCGTCGCGTTGTAGATCCAACCCATCTCTCCACCATACTTGCTGGACCAAGGAAGGAGGAGACGTCGAGGTGCTGCACGTGTGCATCTCACGGAGGCATCGCCACTTGTGGTGCTAGATCGGATCGGATCGCGAGGAGGAGAAGCGATGCGACTACATCACCCATGTTAAATGAGCGTTCGCTGTCACGAATCTTCAAGGGTATGAAGATCTAATCCAATCTCTCTCGTTGTTTGCATCTCCTAGATTAGATCTTGGCTTCCCTCTGTTCGCATCCGTAGAAAATTTTGATTTACTATGCCGCGAAACCCTACAATACAGCCATGGAAGTATGGGAAGAATCTCGTCAAGAAAGAGGAGCTCAAGAATCTACCAACAAAGATGCGAAGATTGCACAAGTGGTACCTTGATTTCTGCAAGACGGGAAAGGAAGAATGGATCACGGCGCATATAAGAGATCAGATTTTCTTGTGCGGAGACGACGAGATAAGCTTCAACATTCAAGACTTGCATTTTCTATTCAATCAAAAGGAACTCGACAAAGCTGCCATCAGCCTTTATTGTGTGTAAGTACTATTTTTTTAATTTTTATCTCATCTCATTCAATTCATTAATTGCATGTATATATATATGCTCACCATATATGTATATATATACTATTATGCAGGAAAAAGGTTATGGAATGCATGAAAGGAGGCCCTTTTGACATTGGGTTCATTGACCCAAATAGAGTTCATGAACAAGTGGTAAAACTCAAACCCGGGCAAATAGAAGATTTCTTGCTAACGTCTTTACTGAGACAACAAACCAAAAGGGAAATATTATTGCCTTACAACTTCTCGTGAGTGTTACCCTCTCTTGTACATATTATGTTTCGGCTTACTCGATGTTAAGTGTAACTGATGATGAGTTATGCGTGCGTAGGTTCTACTTTATTCTGCTAGTCATTCAACCTGACTCGGGAAAAGTCCTTGTCATGGACTCGTTACGAAAATACCAAGAGCTACGAGCAGACTTTAAAGAGATGCTCCAGAGGTAATTTCAATCATATTATCGCACTAGATCGGCAACTTTTCGTGACAACTAGTAATTAATTACTCCTTTATCCATTTTTTTGTCGGACAGGGTTTGGAAAAGGTTCACGGGCAGGGCCGTGGGTGAATGGTCAGAAGAACTAAATTTTGTAGACCAAAATGTAAGTAATACTAGCTAGCTAGGTCTGCGTATCTCTTTGATTATGCTTCCAATTCCATTATATCATGCTTTATTGATTATTATTTTGATTGAACTCTCTATTCTCGTAAAGTGCGCGCATCAGGGACCCGGCAATAACTTATGTGGATACTATATTTGCGAGTTCATTCGCAACACGATATGTGCGACGGGCCAAGCCGCACTAGAACAACTTAGAGTAAGTAAACAAAGTACACTATATTATTTTATTACCATCAATTGTGTTGAGTTTTATTCTTATATATATATTGACCCCATTCTTCATATATATTTAGATCGAACGGATGCGGGACTAACTCCTACCATTTGGCCGCATACGAGCCATTCAAGTGAAATTGACGGGGTTCATACTTGATGAGGTCGTCACGCCTGGCGGAGAACTCTTTAGATATCCACCAAAATGAACGTTGTATATATGTTTGAACATGTTTGTCTTGTACTTGATGCTTCAACGTTTACGGAGAATACCACGCAATGACGATGTTTGTGTATAATAATAGTTGCTTAATTATTCATGTACTCGTATCTACCGACGACGATGTATGTGTATACCGCTCCTGATCAATTCCCCTCCCCTCCCGTCCCGCTTGCCGAAGAAATCGCCCAGAGGGTGGCGGAACTACCCGCGAGATTTAGGTTGTTTTCCTGCAGCAGAGATTTATCTCTTTCCTGTCGTAGCACAGAACCATTAACCGGTGTTAAAGGGGGCTGAACGCTGCGACAGCCCCACGTACGCAACCCTTTAACACCGATTTAAAAACCGCTGTTAAAGGGGGAGGGGGACTCTAACACCGAACCCTCAACAGCGGTTCCAGAACCGGTGTTAGAGGTCTCGTTTTCACAAGTGAGAATATATAGACCCATCAGCACCGTAAGAGCGACACTTCCAGTCGACCAATTGCACTACGCAAAAATATCTAACTTAGGTGACACGTGACGCGCGTATAGAGGTCTTGCCTCTCAGCCATACGATTCATCAAGTACTCCCTAGGCTACTATATGGCCGCGTGAGCTAGCTAGCTAGAATGCGTCTACTTCGCCGGTCGCTATACAAGGGAAGACTGCCACGATTTTGACAGGAAAATCGGAAGAAGATTCGATAGCTTTAAACTGATTTTATCCAACCCAAATCTTGTACGATACATGAGAGAATAAATAGCAAGTAAATACTCCCTCGATCCATATTTATTGACTTATATTTGTCTAGATTTGGATGAATCTATACACTATTTAGTATATAGATTCATCTAAATTTAAAAAAATCCAAGTCAATTAATATTGGTCGGAGGGAGTAACTTTTGTTGCGATCATCTTGTGCCGCCATCTGGAACCATGGCTTTTCAACCAACAGCGATGTCCTCATCTTGCTCGCATGTCATGTACTGGCTGTTTTTCTTTTTTAAAAAAACGACCGCTTTATTATGTAGGTAGTAACACTACAACCGGTCTCTACATAAGTAAGATGTACATAGTTGTCAACCATCCACTATTACATATCCACTATTACATAAAGTTAAAATAACTAGGTGAAAGAATACAATTGTCTGATATAACAAAACGCCTAAGAAGATGGATGATTAATCCGTAGATTACACTTCCCTCCGTAGATTTTCTTATTATCATCAACTAAATATCTAGTTGAATTAGTGCCCTATACATAAAATCTACCAAAAATTTACATTTTCTCGAGTAAATTCCACCTGAACTCACCAGAACCTTCAGAAAATTACACCATGGTTAAACTAAATAAAATATCATTCCATGATGTCAATCTAGGTCCAATAAGGTCTCATATGAATGATATATTTAGAGGGTTTCGATTCCACCAAACCTTGGTGGTGCATTGATATGCCTTTTCTTTCTTTAGTTGGACTATGCACTAGACTTTTTTCTAGCGAACAACAATGAAAAACGATTCGTACTGATGCATTGCTTGACAAAACTAAAAGAGTGCGATAAATGGAGATTCGTGTGGATAAAACTTAAGAAGCTCGACGATGGCATCATTGATAAATGGAGATTCGTGTCAAGCGGAGGTGTACCTTTTCTTTTTGGGGATTTTTTCTTTCGGTTTCGATTCTGATTCGAGGACTTGAGGGGAAACACGAGCTTCTCTTTTGCTGTTCTTTGCCCTGCAAGGGGGTATGTTCTTCTTCCCTATGCATCGGCTTTTCGATGCGCATAGGGATCGAGAGTAACGGCGCGGCCGGCGATGTTGGCGCTCTGTACTTTTAGGGTTAGGGTTTTCTTTGCCTTTTTCTTTGTCAGACTTCTACCCGAAAGGATCTACAGAGCCTGGTACAAACAGGCTGTAATACCATTGCTGCTTTATTAGATCGATTAGATGTAGGCCTTTCGGTAGATGCCTATGTCTATGGAATAACATAGGTCCGTATCAACTAAAACCACAGGGAAAGAGAGAGATCAGTACACACCTTCGTTCTGGCTCGATGAGCCAGAGGCATTGGCCATGGGGGCGACGGCGAGAGCGAGGTGAGTGTGTGAAAAGGCGGCGACAGAGCTTTCTGTCGCTAAACGCTAAAACCCTAGATCGGTAGGGATGTCGGTGGGGATTGCAGCACAGGCGAACCTCATGCGTTGTGCCACCGGCCCCCACCCTTTATATAGCGCTGCGACAGGGGCCCGCCAACCATAGTGGGTTGGGCGCCCCCGATCAGGGCACGGATCTAAGGGCCTGGTGGGTCGTTGGGCCCACACGGAGGAGATCAATCTAACACTATGATGAGCTATGAGACACTTCATAGCAGCATTGAACTGGGATGCATGCTCTGCCAGCGTCCCCGTCCGCCGAAGCTGAGATAATTGCCAAAGCAACAGCTCAAACTCACGACAACCAAAATGAGACGGCGACCAATGTTTTCACACACCAAGTTAACAAACGCCTCCCCAGAGAGATGAGCATTGATCCAGAGAATATCTAGGCCTAGGTATGTGTCCAAATGTCTTATCTACCGAGATACGACTATCCTCCGATCATAGACTACTGTCTAATATATGGAGTTCCGTGACTTGTTTGTGAATAGGTGTACGCGATTGGAGGACACAACGAGGGATATTTTCTCCCGACATGGATGGCAGCATGATCTGCTGATGGATCTGTCATCGCTAGAGGCCGTTATCCTATCAACATGTTTTTGTAATTCTCGTGTTTATGTTTTGTCACAAGGTGTGTAATTGATCAGCCGTGTGCATTCTAGTTATGACGAGCCTGGGGTCACTAGTAGAAAACAGTCCTTTCGTCCAGGCCATTAGTCTCGGCTGTGGTTGGGGCTTGGACTAATGGCCCTGGCCGGATGGCCTGAGCCACCTAGAACCATATGTCCTGGCCCGTTAGACCCTATTAGTCCCGGTCTAAGACTCAAACCAGGATTAAAGGGCCCTGGCCTTGCCGCTCGCTGGGGGCACCCCCTTTAGTCCCTGTTTGTATCTCCAACCGGGACTAGTGGTCTGGCCCTATATATACGCACAGTCCCCTCCCCCTCCCAACTGTTTTTTTCCTAGTGGGAGAGAGTGTTGTTGTGATATTTTTTTCTTGTTCATACATATGCACTAGAGGTGTTCGGTGAAATGTCCATTAGAGCGATGCAAGTTTAGGTCACACAAGACAGAGATGATATGAGGTGCCCGAGCCACACTTAAGTTTTCTCATCTTTGTTTCCAAGTGTAATAAAAGTTTAGCAACTATTTTCTCGTTAAGACCGTCGTGCGGTACTAATTTTAGCATAGTGATTGCATTTGACATATATTTGTATGATACAGATGAGTCATCTATGGATGTACGGTGACCGACGCTCTGCCGCTTTCAGAGAAGGCGTGCGTTCTTTTCGAGTTGTGGCAGAGGAGAACAAGCGACGGGATGGTTTTATGTGTTGTCCATGTGTTGACTGTAGGAATAACAAGGCTCACACTTCCGCAAGAGTCATTCAGAGCCACCTGCTTCGGTCTGGTCTTATGTCCGGCTATAATGTTTGGACCAAACACGGAGAAATAGGGGTTGTGATGGAAGACGGCGATGAAGAAGAGAACGATGATGAAAACTACCGATCTATGTTCCCTGAATACGCTGATACCGCAATGGAAGACAATGAAGAAGAAGTAGGTGAAGAACGGGAAGCAAAGCGAGACTGCGACACAGAAAAGGAGAGGTTGCAGTTTGAGCAGATGTTACAGGACCACAACAAATTGTTGTACCCAACTTGTGAAGATGGCCAGAAGAAGCTGGGTAGCACACTGGAATTGCTGAAGTGGAAGGCAGAGACCGGTGTGACTAACTCGGGATTTGAGAAGTTGCTGGTACTCATGAAGAGGTTGCTTCCAAGAAATAACGAATTGCCCGCCAAGAAGCTCGTCTGCCCTCTAGGATTAGATGTGCAGAAGATACATGCGTGCCCTAATGACTGCATCCTCTACCGCGGTGAGAAGTACGAGAATTTAGATAATTGCCCGGTATGCACTGCATTGCGGTATAAGATCAGAAAAGATGACCCTGGTGATGTTGATGGCGAGCCACCCAGGAAGAGGGTTCCTGCCAACGTGTTGTGGTATGCTCCTATAATACCACGATTGAAACGTTTGTTTAGAAACAAAGAGCATGCCAAGTTGTTGCGATGGCACATGGAAGAACGTAAGAAATACGGGATGTTGAGGCACCCCGCTGATGGTCGACAGTGGAGAAAAATCAAGAGAGACTTCCCAGACTTTGCTGGTGAAGCAAGAAACTTATGATTTGGTCTAAGTACAGATGGCATGAATCCTTTGGGGAGCAGAGCTGCAGTCACAACACCTGGCCCATCACTCTATGTATCTACAACATTCCTCCTTGGTTGTGCATGAAGCGGAAGTTCATTATGATGCCAGTGCTCATAGAAGGCCCTAAGCAACCCGGCAACGACATTGATGTGTACCTAAGGCCATTAGTTGATGAACTTTTACAGTTGTGGGCCGAAACAGGTTTACATGTGTGGGATGAGCACAAACAGGAGCCATTCGACCTACGAGTGTTGCTGTTCGTAACCATCAATGATTGGCCTGCTCTTAGTAACATCTCAGGACAGACGAACAAGGGATATAATGCATGCACACACTGTTTAGATGAGACTGAAAGTATATATCTGGATAAATCTAGGAAGAATGTGTACCCGTACAATCGTCGTTTTCTTCCGCCCAGACACCCCTTAAGGAAAAAAGGCAAGCATTTCGATGGCGAGGCAGATCACCGGAAGAAGCCTGCCCCCCGTACTGGTGCTGATGTATTTGGTATGGTGAAGGAATTAAATGTAATATTTGGAAAGACGCCGACGGACGCGCACCCATGTGGAAGAAGAAATCTATATTTTGGGAGCTACCCTATTGGGAAGTCCATGAGGTCCGCTCTGCAATCGACGTGATGCACCTGGCAAAGAATCTTTGCGTGAATATTCTAGGCTTTTTGGGCTTGTATGGGAAGTCAAAAGATACACCGGAAGCACGGGAGGACCAGCAACGTCATAAAGGACGAGACGGCAAGCATCCAGGGCAGTTTCAAGGGCCTTCCAGCTACGCTCTTACCAAGGAAGAGAAGGAAATCTTTTTTGAAGTCCTTTTCAGTATCAAGGTCCCGTCTGGCTTATCGTCTAACATAAAGGGAATAGTAAATATGAAAGAGAAAAAATTCCAAAACCTAAAGTCCCATGACTGCCACGTGCTTATGATGCAATTGCTTCCGGTTGCATTGAGAAGGATTCTACTGGAAAATGTTCGGCTAGCCATTGTGAAGGTATGTGCATTCCTCAATGCAATTTCTCAGAAGGTAATAGATCCAGAAAGTCTATCGGAGTTACAGATTGATGTGGTCCAATGTCTGGTCAGCTTCGAGTTGTTGTACCCTCCATCTTTCTTCAATATTATGACACACCTCCTAGTTCACCTAGTCGAAGAGATTAGAATTCTCGGTCCTGTGTTTCTACACAATATGTTCCCCTTCAAAAGGTTCATGGGAGTCTTAAAGAAATATGTTCATAACTGTGCTAGGCCAGAAGGAAGCATCTCCAAGGGCTATGGAACAGAGGAGGTCATTGAGTTTTGTGTTGACTTTCTTCCTGACCTTATGCCGATTGGTGTTCCTGAATCTCGGTATGAGGGAGGTCATTTGGAAAAGGCACACTAGGAAGGAAAACAATGGTATGTATGGACAGGGATTCTTTCAATAAAGCACACTACATAGTTCTACACAATTCCACCTTGGTGGCTCTATATATCGAGAAACACAAGATTATTGTACGCTCGGAAAACCCGGGGATGCCTGACTCCTCGATTAAAGTGGAACACGAGGACACTTTCGGCAGTTGGTTGCAGAAGCATCTCATGAATAACAACACTATTGAAGATCAGCTGTACTTGTTGGCACGGTTACCATCTTCGACTATATGTACTTTCCAAGGGTACGAGATAAATGGTAATACATTTTACACGATCACCCAAGATAAAAAGAGCACCAACCAAAATAGTGGTGTGCGTTTTGATGCAACAGATGACAATGGGCAGAAGGACACATATTATGGGTACATAGAGGAGATATGGGAACTTGAGTATGGACCTACTTTTAAGGTCCCTTTGTTTCGGTGCAAATGGGTCAAGATGACAGGAGGAGGGGTACATGTAGAGAAAAAGTATGGCACAACAACAGTGGATCTCAACAATCTTGCGTACATGGACGAACCATTCGTCCTAGCCAACGATGTGGCTCAGGTTTTCTATGTGAAGGACATGTCTACGAAACCGAGAAAAAGAAATCAGCAAAAGAATACATCGTCCGATGAGCCAAAGCGCCACATAGTTCTTTCAGGGAAAAGAAACATCGTGGGAGTGGATGACAAGACAAATATGTCAGAAGATTATAATAAGTTTCATGAAATCCCGCCCTTCAAAGTTAAAACTGACCCAAGCCTCCTGTTAAATGATGAAGATTCTCCATGGCTACGACGCAGAAGAAAACAACAACACTAGATAGGGATGTTGGTGTAATATATTAAACCTTTTATGTAATCATATTGTTAAATGATGAAGATTCTCCATTGCCATGACGGCTGCACTATAAATAGAGGGAAAGGGCAGGGCAGGCTGGGCCAGGCAGCACCAATAATAGGGGTTGAACCTTTAGTCCCGGTTGGAGAAACCAACCGCGACTAAAAGGATTGCGGCAGGCTGGTCCAGGTAGCACTAATAATAGGGGTTGAACATTTAGTACCGGTTGGAGATAGCAACCGGGACAAAACACAAGTGACCGCTAATAATAGGGGTGAGTGTCGACATTATGTCCTGAGTGTCGACACTACGCCGAGCTGCTTGTACTATAAATATGCCAGTCCTCCAGCCAGTTTGAGGCATCTCCAAGATCGATGGTTTTCGAGAGAAGGGACACCACTACGGCCAGTTTAGGAGATGCCGGGATCGATCCTCGGCATCTCCAAGAAACTGGTCATAGAGGCACTCCCTAATATGTGAAATTAGGTTAGCTTCCAGGCATATTGATCTAGTTAGAGAAGTTACAAGCTGCAAGATGGTCTTTGAGAGCAGGGACACCACTACGGCCAATTTCATTGAGATGTCGCCGGAGCCCAGTCCTCCGGCATCTCCAAGAAACTGGTCCTAGAGGCACTCCCTAATATGTGACCGCACGTGTTTGGAGATCAGATCTTCATGGTAAGTACGAATCGGGACAACATCTTCATAGTTTGGAAAATTCGTAGTACGAATCGGAACTAAAGTTCCCCCTTTAGTCCTGGTCCAACCATAAAACAAGACTAACACTCAAGACATTTATTAATATTTAAAAACCGAGACTACGGAATCGGGACTAAAGGCCCCCTTTAGTCCCGGTCCAGCCACAAACCAGGACTAACAATCAATACATTTATTAATATTAAAAACTGGGAGAAACCAGACTAGCTAACACTCAGGACTAAATCCGCCCCCTTTAGTCATAATCATGCCTAGTCCTATAATATACAGCTTCAGGGTCTTCTTCGTCATCGTCATCATCATTGTCATTGTCACCTGCCACTCTGGGGATCCTGAGCCCAGCCATGGCATATACCGGGGGCACCTGCCACTCCGGCCTCGGATTCACGGCGGGTGGGTGGACTTGTGGGCACCACAGGCGAGGATGGTCTCCCCCGGCGATGTAGCGCATCACGCCTATGATAGTACGGTTCGCCCACCACATACGGCGTCCGGCTTCATTGTGGTTCACCGGGGGCAGGCCATCACCATCGTACCTGACGAGCTCCCTTTCCTGTCGGTTAGCGAAGAAGGCATTCCAGGTGTCGTAGTTGTCGGGATCCCACTAGGTATCCATCCGCTGCTCCGACATGAGCTCGTGGTAGAAGTGGTTCGTGATGGCCACCTGTCGGGCGGAGCCTTGACACACGGGAGGGACAGGAACACCTCCAGCACTCAACATCCAGCCGACAGGCGGCCGGTAGCCTTGTGGGCAAGGGTAGCTTGAGCGCCTGATGCCTCCCGTCTCCTCGAGGTCGAGAATGGCCCAAGATGGCGTATCCATTTCTGTGAGAGAGGAAGGTGTGGATGTGTGCATAACCATGGCGCGGTCGGCCTATATATAAATGGAAAGGGCGGGAAAACATGGCGGGATGCGGTGGGAAATGGCGGGAAATATATTTAGTCCCTGTCAGTGGCTACAACCGGGACTAAAAGCTCGGTTAAGAGGAAAGGGCGGAAAAACTTGGCGGGAAGCGGTGAGAAATGGCGAGAAAAATCTTTAGTCCCTGTTAGTGGATACAACCAGAACTAAATCTTATTCATAAAATGGATTTGGATTAATTATTCAAATTCAAGAACTTTTCATGTTGAAAGTTTAGTGAGATTCAAAAATATGCAAAAAATAATAGTTAATGCATTTTTAAATTGATAATGGCAAAATGGTTAATAATTTGACTATTTAAAATATTTATTTGATAAAACTGAAAATGGATTTGGATTAATTATTCAAATTCAAGAACTTTTCATGTTGAAAGTTTTGTCAAATTCAAAAATATGCAAAAAATAATAGTTAATGCATTTTTAAATTGATAATGGCAAAATGGTTAATAATTTGACTATTTAAAATAATTATTTGATAAAAAAGAAAATGGATTTGGATTAATTATTCAAATTCAAGAACTTTTCATGTTGAAAGTTTTGTCAAATTCAAAAATATGCAAAAAATAATGGTTAATGCATTTTTAAATTGATAATGGCAAACTGGTTAATAATTTGACTATTTAAAATAATTATTTGATAAAACAGAAAATGGATTCGGATTAATTATTCAAATTCAAGAACTTTTGACGTTGAAAGTTTTGTCAAATTCACAAGTATGCAAAAAGTATAATTTAAATGCTTTAAATGATATTTTTGAAAATTTGAAAAAAAAGCACACGCGCGCTGGGGTTTTTGGCCTAGCGCGTGAAAATTTGGGCCATTAGTCCCGGCCCAGTTTACCAGCCGGGATTAAAGGCCTGGACCCAGCAGCAACTAAACGCCCCCTCTAGTCGGTCGTGGCACCAGTGGTTAGTCCGGTGGTGCCACGCATCGAAAAAGTATAAATGAGGCCTTCTCCCTAGGTGCGTTCCACGCACCGGGAGAAGTGGAGGCCAGAGAGACGACGAAGCGCCGCCAACTCCGACGATCCTCCACGCCCGCCGCGCCTCCCTCTCTCCGCCCAGCCGCCGCGGCCCGCCTGCGTCCCATGCCGCGCCCACGCCCGCCCGGCTTCGGCCGTGCACCGCGCCACCGCCGCCAACTCCGACGAAGCGCCGGCCGCGAGGCTGCCCGCCGCCAAGTCCCGTGTCCGCACCTGCCGCCAGCGCCACCGCCGGCCGCGGCCACCGCCGGTGAGTGTTAGGGTTAGGATTAGTACTTAGGATTTTTTAGTTTAGTATTATAGTTTAGGATTTTTTAGTTTAATGTATAGTTTAGGATTATAGTTTAGGATTTTTTAGTTTAATGTATAGTTTAGGATTATAGTTTAATATTGTAAGTTATGTTTATTATAGGTTTTTTATTGTAATATAATAGTGTGATATAGTATTTTTATTGTAAGACCCTCTTTGTAACCGGAGTTAGAGTTAGGGTTAGGGTGTTGGTGCTCGGTGGTGACCGGAGTTAGGGTTAGGGTGGTGGTTCTCGCGGGAAGCCGCTTAGTCGCTCGCCTCTCCCGCGGCGACCATCACCGGCCACCGCCACCGCACCTCCAGGTTTAGGGTTTAGGGTGGTGACCGGAGTTAGGGTTAGGGTGGTGGTTCTCGCGGGAAGCCGCTTAGTCGCCCGCCTCTCCCGCAGCCACCATCACCGGCCACCGTCCACCGCACCTCCGGGTTTCTGGGTTTTAGGTTTTATTTTGTTAAGTTCAAATAAATATTGTGTGCATTTTGCAGGAACTATGGATCCACCTAGTCCCCTAGTCCGCAGAGACCTAGATTCGGAACACTTCCTTGAGGATATGATTCACGATGCCGATGAGGGATCTCCCTCGAGGTATCTGAACTCATCCGGTGAGGGAGAGGAGACCAACAGACAAGAGGAAGAAGCCCATGGACGCGTAACACAGACCGACGAGGTATATATATATATGATGTCCGATGATCGTCACTAGATGCACCTAGTTGTATATATACAATGTTGACGAATGTTTCTTCTCTTAGGCCTCTACATCGAGCAAGAAAACCAAGCGCGGCCCAGCCAAAAAGTTGCCCCTGGGTACTATTTATGAAATTAAAGAGGTTTTAGGAGACGACGAACCATTGGAACCAAAGAAAACAAAACAACTATTTGTACAACAATGCGGAGTTGTTGCTATAGAGCACACCTCGATCACTGTTCAGGAGTGGAATAAGCCCAAAGAGGCGGAATGGAGTGATGTGTATATCGATGATAGGTTCAAAGATGAACTTTTTAATGACCTAATGGGACATTTCAAGCTGCCAGAATGTGACACTGAGGACGAGACTGCTGAAATGAGAAAGAAAGTCAAGCAGTTCGCACTAAAGAAGATGGCCAAACTATTCAAGAACTGGAAGAAGTCATTATGGCAACAATATCAGAAGGACAAGAAAACCCCATTATTCGAAGGCTATCTAGCGAAGCAGCGGCCTTACTGGGATGCATCTGTGCTGTATAGGAGGCCAGGAGTTGCAGAGAAAAAGTCAGAAAAAACAAGATAAATGCTGCGAAGAAGAAATATCACCATAACTTGGGGTCAGGGGGCTACGCGGCTGCCATGCCTAAGAGGGATGCAAAATAGAAAGAGCTTCATAATAAAGGGATCATTCCAGAACCAATTCGCGAAGAATGGGATTTGAGGGCAAGAAATTGGTTCCTTGGGCATGGGAGTATATATGACGAACTTACAGGGGACCTTGTTTGCAGTGACGGGATAAAGGTACCCAGGATTGCATGGCTAAAAGTGGTCAAAGATATTAAAGATGGAATAAAACAGTTTCATCCCGATAGAGAGAATGAATTGCTGACCTTGGTCCTCGAGAATCGCGAACATACAGGACGAGTCTGAGGCCTTGACGGGAGTTTCACGTGAGAGACTGGGTTTCCTAAGGACCAAGGTGTAACATCCCAAAAATACCAAACTTAGATCATCAAATTCTAATCATCAAGATTAGGGTTAACAAAAACTTTTCTAAATAAAATCATGAATGCATGCATATGTGTATGCATAGATTTTGAAATCCTTTAAAACCACTTTGTTTGTGTGATCCATTGCTTGTAAAATGTTTCTTAGGTGAAATAAACATCATCTAAAACATTTCCCACACTTTTTCTAAAGACAAGTAAATCAAAACAAATATATTAAGAGAATGGTCATTTTGGCAAATTTAACTCTCATGCCTACTTTGGTTGTCTCAAACTTTCAAAACCTAACAGAAACTTTTCTAGATCTTTGCACCCCTTGAATGTACTCATAATAGAGCATCAAGGCCCACTTTGTGATCATACAGAAACTTTCAAATGCATAGTTTAAATGACATTTCAAAATTGAATCTTCTTCATATGGGAAGATCCCACTTTTTCAAAACCCACTCAAACAAGCTCAACTTTCAAAACCCAAGCATCTGCAGACTCACCAGCACCAATCTAGCAAACCCACCAAAAATCATTTCAAAATTCAAAACTTGAGTTCATGCGGCCATTTCATCAAACAGGTTGCAGACACAAATCAAACAAAACCTCAAACACTATAGTGTGCAGTAAATTTGACCTAACTTGTTCCCTAGTTAGCTCACACACAGCTCAGTAGATCATCTAGAAATATTAGCCCAACACTAGCACCCCTGTGAGCTTGCCATTGCCATTAATGGTGAACAGCCGAGCACACCCATGTCACCCCATTGTGGACAGCAAGCTAGGAGCAGCAGCAAGCCTAGCCAGCATATGCAGGAGGCGACCACGTCCACCGCCACTCCTTGTCCCAGCAAGCGTTGCCAAGCCATGGACCACGCGCACAAGCCGCGCCCAGACCATGCCGAGCGTGCGCCAGAGCGCCACCCTCGACCATCACCCACAGACCGCGCGCCGCCCTCGCCGCGTGCATACACGATCGCTACCGACCCAGAAGACCGCCAGACATCCCCATTTGCCACCCCGTGCCATACAGCCACCGCCCGCCGTCAATCGCCGCCTACGCATGTGAGCACCGCCATTCAGACCAAACCACACCGCCCCATGCCTCGCGACCATGTCGTTGAGCATCGCCAGGAGACACAGCACCGTCCCCTACCCTTGCCCATGCCTTTAGTCGCTCATAACGTCGCCCCGACAGGCTCGCGTCGCCCAGCGGTCCTCGCTCGACTATAAATAGAGACCACCCCAGGATTTCTTCACACCATCTCACTCCTCTCCTCACCTTGGCGTGCCACACCATTCCCGAGCAAGGCGAGCACCACCTCGCTGAATTTCACTTGGAGCACCGGTCTTGGGAGAAGAAAGGAGCCAGCGATTGGAGCCACCCCAGGAGCTGCCGCGACCACCCCTGAGTTCGCCGTCGTCGACTTCGTCGTTTGCCCGCCTCGCCGACCCTCGCCAATACCCCGGTGAGCCCCCAGCGACCCTCACTGGCCGCGCTAGGTTTCGTTCTCGCCGGAGTTGTCTCGCGTCGACGATGACTCCCAGCCGTTAGATTAGAATTAGATCGAACGATCCACATTGCCCCATACCGCTTCGCCCAGCCCCGTGTCACTGACGAGTGGGGAAACCCACTTACGCAGCCCGCGGGAGCACTGCGCTTAGCAGGCCGGCCCGTTAGATTTTCCCGCACAGCCTAGTTATTCAAATTAAACCTTTTTCTTTTTCTTTTCAAACACACTTCAGCACCCAACTTCAAAAATCAAACCAGATCGATTCAGTGCATCAAATTGGATGAAACCAATTTTGTTGGAAAGGTCTGTGAATGCTGAATCCAAGCCCGTTGGATTCATGTCATTTGGATCTGTAGATCACCCATAGTAAAAATAACAAGGCAGAAGCTTTTCTGCATTCAAACATTTTTCAAATTTAAACCATAATAGCTTTTGAGTTGATTCCAACTCTCAAAAATCACATTTAACCATACCTTTCAGAATATATAAAAATATATAGGTTTACTTGCAGAAATATTGTTCAAGTAATAAAAGAATGCTCCATAAGCATTTCTAGTCACTTTATTTAATTAAAATAAAAGGGTAAAACCTTATTAAATTGTGACACCACTTTAAATCACATTCTCTTGGACTACGATATGTGGTGATGACATGTGTCAACATGATCCCATGTTTAGTTTGGAGAATATTAAATCTTAAGTAGTTTTCAATGAGTAGAAATTACTTTTCTAAAAATAAAAAGTTTTAAAACCAAGCCTTAACCTTGTAATGTTAGAGATGATGTTAGATCATCTATAGGACCCTTGTGTGTGAAGATTGCAAGTAGTTAAGTATTGTTTGGTGATTGTGTACCTCGTATTTATTCATGGACGCTAGTACCGACCAAGGATACGAGGAGGAAGGAGGATACTACGAAGAGGAAGCCGAGGAGAACTTCAACCACTGCTCTGCACAAGGCAAGCCTAATACTACTAGTGAATGTGCAAGCCTTACTAAACAAGTTGACCTATGCAAGCTTATACTGATGCAAGCTAACCCTTGCAAGATACCCTACTGATACCACAAACCCATACTTGTGATATGACTACTATATGCCTTAAGCATATGTGATCATACCCACTTGATGAACCAAATCCTAGTTTTATGTGCCAGCTCTTACTTTATTTCTTTATCAAAGCTTACTTAGAGTCTATCTAAGAGTTTGGTAAGTACTAGACAGTTGTGCTGAAGGTTGCATAAAGAGCATAAAATTTGGCCTAAGCTAGATAACCTTGATGTCATCCTAAGATATAAGGTTGTACTTAGTTGAAACTCCACTAGTTACCACCCCTCATTAGTACTACCCCCACTTATAGATGCTAGTGCTAAGCATAAAACTTGATCAACTTTAGATGGGACTACTTGGTGGAAAAATGGTTATGAAAACCTTGGAATGATGGATCCTTCTATTGAAATGTTTTGGACTTGTGTTTCCGAACACTTGATGATTTTGGTGATGAAAATGTTGAGGCATGAGCCTTAGCCCTTTATAAAACTGATGCTTGTCTGGATGCGATACCATTCCAATTTTATCGTACAACCACAATACCCGAATATTGGGTAGGGCTTGACTGGAAACTTATATACCTTAGTATTAGTTCCCTCACAGCCAAGGTCTGAGCTGAGGCTACCTTGTGACGATTGTCCACCTGTGCAGTACCCAAGATGATAGTGAGTCATGGTTGGGAGGCCAAACTCACAGGAGAGGTGCTTATACTAGGGCGTGTAATTGAAAGGTTAGGATTGATTATCCGCATACTGAGTATGGTGAATTCAGGATTTGTTCCTGACGGATGTATCGAATATTGTGGTGAAAGTGTACAATCTCTGCAGAGTGTCAAACTATTCGAATAGCAGCGTCATGATTATGGACAGTTGGAGTGGCCATACTGTTCCCCCGTCAAACTTTTCAAAATGACTTGTGAAGTGAATTGAGACTTTGACTTGACCACAACAGAGTTGTGACTTGAATTACAAGATCCCACTTAGGAGTTATAAGATTGTGACTAGCTTTGGAACTGAGTAGAGATAAACCTGGCTTTTTGCAAAACAACCCTAGAGCCTAGTGTCCTATTATCCAAAAACCCCTTACCTGTTAGTATTAGTTTGCGAGTACTTAAAGAGTACTCATGGCTTTGTCCCTGGCTATTCCATGGCGGACTATGAAGAGGAGTACCGGAGGATGGACCCGGGAAGGTTCGACAACTAGGATCATCTCCCATCGTCAGCATTGCCTGTGACCCCGAAGATGGAGCTTCGCCTACGCTACTGTTATTATTACGTATCCGCTGCTTGAAGTTGTATTAAGAACTGGATCATGAGATCCCTATTTGTGTAAGAACTTATGTATCGTTTGTAATGGATGAAGTACTATGGTATCCAATTCTGTTATGTCTCGCAAAAATGGTAATCCTGGGATTGCGATGTATGGCATAACAGGCATCGGGATTGAAAAATCCAGGTGTTGACACAAGGTAACTATAGAAGCCGAGCAAGAGCAAAGCAACGACGGGAGGAGGAGAAGGCAGACAAGTTCAAGCAGCTGCTAGGAAGATTTGACAAGCAGCAGCAGCAAATCGATGAACTTAGAGGACTAGCGCGCTTGCAGCAAGATCCTCCACTCGATATTACCGCCAACCCATCTCAGCGGAGAAGCAGCGTCGCTGAATCGGAGGTCCCGTCTAACGATGTATCCTATACTAAAGATGGCGGTCCCGGCTACCCCCGTGGATGGAATTAAGGAGCAGATACCTTGTGAGCTCAATAAAAAATTGAAGAACGTATCTGTGAAGGTGGCGGTCGGATCGACTTTGCCTTGTCCGCCTGACGCACGTTGGCATGGCCGTGAGATTCCACCTGGCTATGCTAAAATCGGGGTGGATCAAATCGTAAAGGAGTGGGAGTCAATGGAGCTTGAAATCCCTGGACCTGAAGGTGAGATCACACTGGGAGAAGTACTTGGTGGGATCATTCTCTGGGAAAAGAACAACATACGGTTTCCAGGCTCGGCTCCAAGGATAACACTACCGCCTCCGAGTCGTCGCAGGTCTCCTTCACCTCCACCTCCATCACCTCCAAGAAGCCCACCCCATGATGACTACGACCACCACATCCCAAGTCCATCTCGATCTCTGCCGCAAGCTCAACAGTCTTCGCTGCCCGCTAAGGACAATAAGCGGAAGCGTGCTCCGTCAGTGAGTACTAAAGGACGCGGTAGCCCAAAATGGAAAATGTCGCCCCTCCCAACAGTGCCTCATCAGAATCTTCCCACCAGACCTTACGATCGTACTGATGCAGAATCTGCAGCGATATCAAAGGCCGAAGTGGTGGCGCATTTTGAGAAGAAGAAACCCGAGCCCGCTCCGGTATACACCGAGAAACAAAAGGCATATGCACTTAATTTTCTGAACACACCATCGCAATATGAGTTGCACCATAAGCCAGATGACTATCTACGCACACTTCAGAAAGAAGTGGCGAAGAGCAAATCAAGCAAATCAAGTGCAAGCGGTAAAAAATCAGCAAGCATAGGTGCAAGCGGGACTAAAACTGCAATCAGTAAAAAATCAGACGTTCCCCTTCTCGGACAACAGGCAAAACAAACGATCGCACCCCTCAAGGTGGTTTCACAAAATGTTCCACTCCTCGCACAACAGCCAGTAGATATGTCAATAGCTACGGAGTTGGCGGCCAGCATGGAAATTACTCTTGATGAACTGTTAGGCCCCCAACTCGACCATCTACCCAAGATGCCACTAGCCCCTAAATATGTCGCAGGTGAGGATTTGGTCAGCAAAGAGAGGCTGATATAACTGCCAACACAAATGCGGAATCTCCATCAATGGTACTCGACAGTCATGAAGCAGGGGAGAATAATGATCGTAGCCAAAGTCCCACCTGAGTACTACTTCAGACCCGAAGAGGTACATATTGAGTTTCCAGAACTGTTTCAGTTATACCATCTCGACACCCTGGACAAATCCATCCTCAGCTGCTATTGTCTGTAAGTTTTTGAATTCATTGTCTACATGTTCAGTTTTCAGTTGTTTAGTTCGGAACATGTGATTATCCTTATTATGCAGAATGGAGATCCTGAAATGTAAAAGAAAAAGAATCTACAATATTGGGTTCATTGACCCAGATAAAGTGCATATAACCACTCTAACAGAAAACCTTCTAAGGTTTCTAATGGAGCAAAATTTCTCCGACCACATACTGTTTTCTTACAATTTCAGGTGAGGGTTTTACTCTGTTGTACACATTCACTTTTGATTAGTCGATAATAAGTGTAACTGATGAGTTACTGATGTATATATAAAAGTTTGCAGCTTTCACTAGGTTCTGCTAGACATTCAGCTTGATAAGGGAAGAGTTGATATCATGGACCCATCAAAGAGAAACCTGAAAGATTTCCGCAGCATGCAGGACATGCTACAGAAGTAAGTTTCGCGCTATATCGGTCTCTTTCGTTGATTTCCTGAGATATCAGATAATGAATAACTCATTCATTCATTTTCTTCGTCGGGCAGAGTTTGGATCCGGTTCAAGCGCGAGGTTACCGATGTATTTAGCTGACGTTTAGGACGGTCTCGGTAAGTAGCACGTGATATGTCCACGCATATCTTTACTTCTAGTTCAATACAACAATGATGCTAGATTATTATTTTGATTAAATTCTATTCTTGTAAAGTGCGCGAGGCAGCCACAGGGGTCAAATCTATGTGGATTCTACGTATGCGAGTTCATTCGCACGTTTACCACCGAACACAGTGATTATAGAGTCGATGTAAGCAATGCATTCACACCATCATTTTATTGCCGTCACATTTTGTTATCATGATTGATATTCATATTGATCTCCTTTTTCTTATATATAGTTCGAGAGAATGCGGGATCAAGTACTACCAACGCAACGCGTACTAGCAATTGCGGAGGAGCTGGCGGGATTTATTGTCAAAGAGATCGTAGACGATGCCGGAGAATTTAGTGTGAATAGGCGCTACTGATCTCCATGTAATCGAACAGACGTGCTCTAGTCCCAAGATTTTGTGATCTCCATGTAACTATGTAAATTGTATAAATTTGTATCTCGATATCGTAATACAAGTTATCTTATATATGCACGAATGTGTATGATATGCGGTGGCGTAGAAATATATAAAAACTATATGTTGAAATGAAAAATAAGTAAATAAAACAATAAAAAATGAAATCTCTATCGCGGCAGAGAAAATGGGTAAAATGCTGCTGCGGCAAAGACCCACTAGTTCCGGTCCATAACACCAACCGGGACTAGTGGGGGTGCACCCTGAGCGTGCAGGGACAGCCACGTGGACACCCGGGACTAGTGTTGGGCCTCTAGTCCCACTTAATTAGTTCCGGTTTAAAAACCGGGACTAAAGGCCCTTACGGCCCGGGACTAGAGTCCCTGTCTTCACTAGTGGGTAAATATTACTTTAATAATAAAGCCTCCATTTCCAAAGAAAAAAATGTCTAAATGTTTAATCCAAGTAAGGTCACATAATTGGCATCTCCGCTCCTGGACATGGCATTTCGTCTGGAAGGAGGGCCTTTTTTTTTACTTAAACACGATCTGAATGAATGAATCGAACCATGGCGAGTTGAGAATTTTGGGGCCCGAATTTTGACATGAGATCGGGTGAAAGATTCAGCAATAGCCCGTTATAGTCAGCACACGTGAAGAATAGTACCTTAGTTTGGAGCTATACTACTTTCCATGTCGTTTTCCTGTTGTTTTTTTAGTTTAATTAGAATTTCGCTTTGTCTGCGTGTTTCAAGGAAATTTGTTTTGGTTGAGGAATCGAGGGTGCAATTTGTTTTGAATCGTCTCCAATAAAAATGCTATAAGCAGTTTCAAGGAAATTGGAACTGCGGGAAGATCTTCTCTCTCTCAAAAAAAAAAAATACAGAATCAGTAGCTCCATAGGTCGTTTCCTCTGCTACCGTCGGCGGACTCTCTGTTCTCCCAGTACGGCGTAGGCGGCGGCTCCAGGAGCATCCCCTCGGCGAGGCCCGCGTAATACGTATCCAAGTCTATTTCCCCGGACATGTCGAGCTCGAACAGGTCGCCGCCCAGGTCCAGCGCAGCAAAAGTGGGCACCTCAAACAGCCCGCCGGCATTGTCCACGGACGACGACGGGGAGAAGGCTGTCGAGGTGGTCTCGTCGACTGGGACGACCGCGACGGCGCCGCCCGCGGCCTCCCGGCGCAGGAAGCCCGCGACCGCCTCGACCGCGGCGCGCCGGACGTCGGCCAGGTCGGCGAGCCACGGAGGCACGACGAGCAGCCACGCGGAGTCCGCGAAGTTGAGGATCGCAAGGGCGGAGCCGGAGGCAGAGCAGCCGCGGAGCGCGAGCATGGCGGCGTCGTGCGCGCGGGCCGCGGACTCGGCGGCGACGTAGGTCCCGAGCCAGAGCCGCTCACCGCGCTTGCCGGGGACGCGCACCTCGCAGACCCACCGCCCCGCGCTGCCCCGGCGCCTCACGCCGCGGTACACCGGGTGCCGCGTCTCCTTGAACTTGGTGCGCCCCGCGGGGCGCTTCGGCGGCGCCGGCCCGCGCTCGTGCGAGGATGTTGTCGTCGTCGAGGAGGAAGGGGAGCTGGTCCAGCAGCCGTCGATGGCCGTGTCCATTGCTTGCTTGCCGCCGAAGTGCCGAAAGCTTGGTGGCCACTAGAGTGTGGAGTGTGAGCTTGCTGAGCTGGAGGTTGTTTATTTATAGTTACGCCTGAGCCTGACGCGGCGACGACGGCGAGGTGGCGCGCGGCTGGTGGCCATGGAAGTTGTAGGGATGGAATTATGCGTTGCTGCCATCCTGGGGAGCCGACGCGTGGAGCACACAAGGCGTCAGATATTTTGCTCGTTCCGACTCGTCATGGTGACTGGGCATCTAGGCCCCACGTGCTAAGCCAGCCATTGCCAAGTGTGTGTGTGTTTTGTAGCGTGAGAATATCGGAGGTTTTTTTGATTTATGATACCGATTCTAGCGACATTTGATACGGTGGTGGATTCAGAAGATTCTGAAAATCTAGACAAATTTGTCTAAGAGGCCATTTTTTGAACATATAGAAAGTTAAAAAATAAAAGACTGCATATTGGCAAGTCTAGACGACTGTCCGGGCTGTAGGAATAATAGGTACTCCGCCCATGCATGAGAGTGGATGCTAGTAGTAAAACACAACTCGGAAAATTGAGAGCGTTTGAAAGATTTTCACAAATAGTAAACTTATGCATTCCAAAAAGACCTAGCGATAAAATTCGGACAAAATAGCACGCTATATATCCTGACGATTTTACATGATATTATTCTCTTTTTTCGTACACGGACACGACGATGTCATGATATTATGTCTCTCTTTTCACAGGAAAGGGACATGGCAATGTCATGATGATATATAGACGCAGCACCGTAACAGCGAGGTTTCTAATCGACCAACTGCACCATAGAAAAAATATCTAACTTATTAGGTGACATGCGGCGCTCATATAGAGGCATCTTGCCTTTCAGCCATCCGATTCTTCTGTACAAAGGAAGACTACGAGGAGTTTGACATGAAAATCGGAAGAAGATTCAGTAGCTTTAATCAGAGTTTGTCCAGCCCACATCTTTTTGTGCATGATACATGAGAGAATAAGTACTCCCTCTTCCATAATATAAGCCTTCATAATATAAGACTTTATAGCAAACTAAGCAGCTTTCTAGAAAGGATTATATTGTGGAACAAAGATAATAGTAAATCCCGCCTTTTGTTGCGATCTTGTGTTGTCATCCGGAACCGGCGTTTTACTTTGCAATGCTAGTGTTGATGAGCACATGCTCTAAGGCACCAAAGTTACATGTAATTAAAACCTTTCGAGAAGTGAAGTTGGGAACCAACTATCAATAAGGGATGAGGGAATTCCACTTTTTACTCTCTAATTTGTGCAATTGAGACACTAGTTACCCTATTTAGTAGAAGTTGTACCCAAATGTCCTATTTAAAAATATTCTAAGCATGATTTTATCTCGTTTTAGCATTCAACACTTGTTTTTGATAAGCCTGACATGTTAGGACGATGTGTCGCCACAAAATATGTCAATATCGGAGGACGTTGTTGTCGATCATATCTACCATTCTTTACACCAAATGTTCTATCCTTTGTTGCCATCTCGATAATTTTGAAGATCAATCGTCATCTCACACCTTGCCCAATAGATATGCATAAGAAAATGAGAGTTTAAATTTTCCAAACATGTTAATTTAGATGAATTTTCACTACATAGGATAATTAGTGTCACAAATGCACAAGTAGAGAGTAAAAAGTGGAATTTACTCATAAGGGATTGTTTTAGTGAATATCGGCCAAACCAAAAAAGAATCGTGACTTGGCTTGTTATGAGGCGGCTGGGTCCTCTCTATCAGGATAATCCGTTATACTAGTGACGAAGTGCCGCTAAACCTATCCCTGACGTACACTAATTTTGGCGGAGACGACAACGGCAACTTTGGGGTTTCTCTTTCCCCTCTCTCTGCGGCACCCAGCAACATGTCTAGCAAGGTGAGTGTGGGAGCTATTCCGGCTGGGTTGGCGCCTGATACGGTGTTCAACGCGGATCCTAGGCCGGCTTCGTTGGTGCCAAAATCCGGGGCTTTGCTCTGGAGCAGGGAAGCAGCAGCGAAGTCTTCTACCCAGGTGATGCAACCCATCATATGAGGTTTGAAATTGACTAAAGAAGATTAAAGTGCATTTTTTAATCTATACCTTACCAAGGTATGGAGTGCTGATGCTTGCTGTCCGTATGCATGTACTAATTTATTTATTAGAGAGAGATAGGAACAATATCTAGCCGAATCATCCAAACTGGATTGTGGAATTCTGTCAACAAAGATGTTAGAGACATCTTAGAATAACCCATTCATATACATCGTAACTTTGCAGCGGACAAAATCAAGGAAAGTTCATGTCTTAATCCCAAGACTTTCCCAAATTGTACAAGTGACTTTGGCGATTTACCACTAATTGTTCAAGGATGGTACGAGAAAGAAAACCTGCTCTTTTATTGACATCAGACTAAAAAATAAAATTAAACTAAATGCATTACGCCTCCTATCTCGCTTGCCATTATTTGGTCGCTATTGCTATGTAGACATAACAAGATTTCCAATAATATTGTCTTTTTCCCTGCAGGTTATTTATTGGGCCACGTTTATCCTCCGATCATGTACTATTCTCTAACGTATAAAATTTTACGATTTGTTTGTAAATGGGTATACGCGATTGAAAGACACGACACGACAAGGTATTTTCTTCCGATATGAATAGCTGCATGATTTATGGATTAATCCGCCATAGTTTAAGGCCTTTGTTTTGTTAGTGATTTTTTATAATATTGGTCTACTTTTTCTATTTTTCTTTTTGTATGGTTCGTGCGGCTACTGGCTACTGGCACTCCTAGTTACTAGTAGAAGTAGAAAAGGGCAAAAGCAAGTTTTGCACTATAATAAGTATGTTAGCGCTAGATCTTTTTCTCCCAACAAAATATCTATCTGAAGCGATGCATCACATCTTAGCATATTTGTGGCAAAAAGGAATAAACAAATAAGGAAACATATTCGTCGAGGCAGTGCGCGCGTGAGATTGCGGCAGCTGCTTCCAAACGGGTCACAAGAATCGCAGTCGCCCACATGGGCTCAGCACCATAGTTTTAAAAACCGGACCGGACCGCCGGTTGAACCGAAAAAACCCGGAACTGAAGTCTTCGCCGGTTCCTTAAGCACACGCCATCGAACCGGAATAAACCGAGTGAACCGCGGTTCAACCGCCGGTTTTGCGCATTAAACCGTCAACTGGTCTGACCGGTTCAGTTAGCTGAGTTTTGTTAAAAATTAAATTATGGCAGAGCTGACATTTGAACCGAGTACCTAAAACAAGCAAGTCAATAGGAAACGTTCACCTAACCAACTGAGCTGTGGTCCATTCACGTACCAAAATGAGACAGGTTTCTTTTCTATTTACACTTCTTAGCAGCATTAAGAATATTTTTGAAAGTTTTAATATTTTTTGGACGGGGCTAGGGAGCCTCCGGATGCCTGTTAGTCTCAGCCAGCCCTCACCTCATAAAAGGAAATCTACAACCCGCATGATCCAAAAATAGAAAAGAGGAAAGACGCCTAGCACAACGGATAATACTAAGGATTTAATTCCATGATGTATAAAATAAAAGCCATAACTTTAGAACCGTGTGTCGGAATTGCGAT
Organism: Avena insularis; assembly: GCA_023614405.1. Taxonomy (NCBI): domain Eukaryota; kingdom Viridiplantae; phylum Streptophyta; class Magnoliopsida; order Poales; family Poaceae; genus Avena; species Avena insularis. Next base: position 32,359,034 of record CM042684.1, read on the forward strand.
CCGTTTTCACTGTTAGCCCTCTCGTGTCGAGATATTCGAAACTAGATCCCATTTGTATATATTTTGACAAACTTTTTCGAGAAGCAACTTAGTGTTATTGGAAAACAACTTCATACAAATAGTTGCTTCCACTATTTATTTTTGTTACATTTTGAAGCAAACTTTGTTTTTGAGATACCCACTTAGCAACAACAACTAGGAACTTTGTAGTATCGAGACCCGCTACTTTGCACTACTAGTTATGTACCGTATTTTCTAATACCGTTGGTAACTTGGTTTATGAGGTAGACAACTAGTAGTAACAAAAACAACTTTTTAACATAAGTTAGGTGCAACGATATGCAACTTAATGAGCATATAAAAGGCAACTAAGATGAATAGATATACAACTTAATAACCATACAATAATTAACTAAGATGAATATATATACAACTTAATAAGCACACAAGAAGGAACTAAGCTACCAGATATACAACTTAATAACCAAACAAAGATCGACTAAGATCCATCATATGCAAGTTAATAAGCATAGAAGAAGGAACTAAGGTAACTAGCTATGTACCTTAAATAAGGGGATAAAAGGCAACTAAGATCCATGGATATGCAATATAATGAGCAGACAAAAAGCAACTAAAATCCTAGATATGCAACGTAATAAGCTTACAAAAAGTTACTAAGATCCCTAGATGCAACTTAATAAAGAGACAAAAGCGACTAAGATCCCGGGATATGCAACTTAATAAGCAGACAAAAGCAACTAAGATCCCCGAATACACAACTTAATAAGCAATAATCCCTAGATATGCAACTTAATACTCAGAAAAAAATCAACTAAGACCCCTGTATATGCAACTTAATATTCACATAAAAATCGACTAAGATATGCAACTTAATTGTTAGACAAAAATCAACTAAGATCCTTGTATATGCAACTTAATACTCACACAAAAATTAATTAAGATATGCAACTTAATAAGCAGATAAAAAGATAATAAGGTCCCCAAATATGCAACTTAATTAGCACACAAATATCAACTAAGGTCCCTGGATATGCAACTTAATTAGCATACAAAAATCAACTAAGGTCCCTGGATATGCAACTGAATAAGCAAACAAAAATCAACTAAGATCCATGAATATGCAACTAAAATAAGCAGACAAAAAGAAACTAAGATCCCTGGATATGGAACTTAATAAGCATATAAATATGAACTAAGAACCCTGTACATGTAACTCAATAATCAAACAAAAAACAACTAAGATCCCTAGAATGTGCAACTTTTTTTTCGAAAAGCAACTTATTGTTATTGGAAAACAACTTCGTACAAACAGTTGCTTCCACTATTTATTTTTGTTACATTTTCTAGCAAACTTTGTTTCTGAGATACCCACTTAGCAACAACAACTAGAAACTTTGTAGTACCGAGATCCGCTACTTTGCACTACTAGTTATCTACCATATTTTCTAGTACTGTTGGTAACTTGGTTTCTGAGGTAGACAACTTAGTAGCAACAAAAACAACTTTATAACATAACTTAGATGCAACGATATGCAACTTAATGAGCATACAAAAGGCAACTAAGACGAATAGATATACAACTTAATAAGCATACAAGAAGGAACTAAGATACCAGATATATAAGTTAATAAGCAAACAAAAATCGATTAAGATCCCTGGTATGCAATTTAATAAGCATAGAAAAAGGAACTAAGCTCACTAGATATGCAACTTAAATAAGGGGACAAAAAGAAACTAAGATCCATGGATATGCAATATAATGAGTAGACAAAAAGCAACTAAAATCCTCAATGTGCCTCGTAATAAGCTTACAAAAAGTTACTAAGATCCATAGATGCAACTTAATAGAGAGACAAAAACGACTAAGATCTCAATATACGCAACTTAATAAGCAGACAAAAAGCAACTAAGATCCCCCGGATACACAACTTAATAAGCAATAATCCCTAGATATGCAACTTAATACTCAGGCGAAAATCAACTAAGATTCCTGTAGATGCAACTTAATACTCACACAAAAATCAACTAAGATATGCAACCTAATAGTCAGACAAAAATCAACTAAGATCCTTGTATATGCAACTTAATACTCACACAAAAATCAACTTAGATATGCAACTTAATAAGCAGATAAAAAGATACTAAGGTCCCCGAATATGCAACTTAATTAGCACACAAAAATCAACTATGGTCCCTGGATATGCAAATTAATTAGTAGACAAAATCAACTATGATCCCTGCATATGAAACTTAATTAGCAAACAAATATCAACTAAGGTCCATGAATATACAACTAAAATAAGCAGACAAAAAGAAACTAAGATCCCTGGATATGCAACTTAATAAGCATACAAATATGAACTAAGAACACTGGACATGTAACTTAAAAGCAGACAAAAAACAACTATGATTCCTAGAATGTGCAACTTAGCAATAATGAATGTAAAACTTAGCACATGTGTGGAGCAACAATTTACTATCTACAAGCACGACAAAGCAAATGTGTGATAGAACAATTTATTGTGCAAATCACAACTTAGCTCATCAGCGGAATTAGTAATAAATTGGCAAGAATACAACCTTGTACATGTCTGAAGAAACAATTTGACATCTTCGTAGCTATCGTTGCGGCAACATACACTCCACTCGATCTACACGGATGTGTCTGGTGCCGCGAGCCACAACAGATGTCGCTTTGAGACCGGCGTTGCCTAGCATTCCCCGGAGTTAGTGTGGCCGCATTTACTTTGATCAACTTCACGTCACACCAATGCCATAGTTTGACGTCAGTTTTCTACCAGCTAGATGAAATGTGTGTAGACCACACGTAAACACACAGAAAATGAGACGAGGATCACAAAGTCATAAGACATGAAGATTCATGTTCTAAAAAAAGCATCGTTTGTACTACGATGTGAACAACTTTCAGGCTGATCTGTGGTGCTCAGCTTAGTCACCAGACAGAAGAATTCGACTGCCTTGCGCTGGCCATGACGATGCAATTTATCCTCCAGCACTAGAACACAGCCCGTCCAAGTATGCGAGCCCGCCAGGTGCTGCCCGTGGCGGCGGCAGAGAGCTGCTCCAGGCGTCGGGACTTGCAGCAGCAGGCCAGGTATCATGGGGCGCCGTAGGTCGTGCTCAGGCGGGAGAGGTCGTGGCACCGGAGCTCGTGCTCCTGGACGAGGCCAAGCAGAAGCTGGTGGTCAAGCTTAGGGCGTCGGAGCTGGTGCTCCTGGACGAGGCCGAGCAGCAAGTGGTGGTCAAGCTCGGGGCGCCGGAGCTCGTTCTCCCTAGACGAGGACTAGCAGCAGACCAGCTAGCTCGAGAATCCGGCGGCGAGGACGGCGGCGACCACTCCGACGACATCAACAGCATCCCCCGCCTTGTAACTCGTCAGACAAAGGGTGCGAGATCCCGTCAGCCACCAGGCAGTAAATCCCTAGCTACCACATGTCGGCCGCACCAAATCGCGCATGGAACAAATATGGCGGGAAGACCCCGGAGCGCGGCGCGGCAGTTCTTGGACTGGAATGCCGGAGGGTGTCGGCGGCAGGTGCTCCTGGGGAAATACGGAGGGGTTGGTGAGGTAGTAGATGGTGGGGTTGGGGTGAATGGGGAAGGGATGTCCCTGTCGCCGCGCTGTCAGACCTAGCTCGTCCTGCGGGTTGATCGCCTGGATCGGACGACGTAGAATCGAGTGCTCCGAAAGGCTAACCAGCCCTCGAGCACTTATTAGCACTTGGGATATTTTTTTTATATGGCAGCATTAAGAACTAAACCAACGGAACGACTAACAACCTTGCTGGCCTGCTACGCACGCATGCAAAACATGAATGTTTGCTACTACAGTACGATTTCGGAAGTCAAACTGCAGCTCGTTATCTCAAGTATTATGTCAAACCGTAATTTTAAAATGTTTTTCATAGATAATTATTTATCTATTGCATCATTTATAAATAAAAATATAATAATTTATATATTAAAAAACCAGACAGTGAACCGGTGAACCAACGGTTCGACCGGTGAAAACCTAAACCGACTGACGAGGTTTAATCTCATCAATACCCATTGTTATGGACTTGGGTTTTGGAGAAGATGGGGATGCTGGAGATCGTGGAACGGTTAGCAAACAAGCAACACGGGGACACGAGGTTTACCTTCGTTGAGGGAAAACCCTACTCGCTTATGCGCTCTTGATTACTGTAACCTGAACCGGTTATAGGGATGCGCAGATTCGATCTGGCGTGAAGGTGTGTATGCGGAAGTATGAGTCGAGAGCTCTAGATCTGTAGATCTATCATGGAGGTGGAGATCGTAGATCTATCTATTGGGGGGTTATGGCGTCTGTAGGTCGTGCCCTCCTCGTTGGACCCTCCTAGCCTTTATATATGGGGAGGCTAGGTCTCAGGTACCGATATGAGTTGGTTACAAGTTGTATTCAAACTCTAGTCTTAAGGTTTCCTTGTCTTGTGCGCTTGAGACTCCGTGTCCATATGTGCTTCATAGCAGCCGAAAACGTCATGAGCGTCGTGGACCTTGGTAGATCGTCGAGTGGGCCTTCTGTTGAGCTGGACCAGGTAGGCTAACATCGGGTACCCGTAGGGCATAACCATGTCACCGACAGCCTCACCGGTTCAATTACCGGTCCGGTTTTTTAATCTATGCTCAGCACTGAGGCATTGAGGGAGTGAGGCTAGTGACATCGATCTCGACCGCCTAGCGACATGGATTTCGACAGGAAATCGAGAAAAAAGATCGCAGCTCAGACCAGGCCACATGGATAGGTCTGGGCCACACCTTCTGGATTCGCTTTCTTCACGGGATTAATTAGCGTGTGCTTGGACACGGAAGTTACCCGGTATAGTAACGGCACGTCAACAAATATCACCTATTTATGGAACCATTCTCGCGAGTAGTTGTCACCAACCACTAAATTTATATTTTAAATACTTTGGGCCGAGAGTGATGTCAACATGTGCATATTTTTAAGTGTTTTTTCGAAAATTTCACCGATCTATTAACAATCATTAAAATCATCAACATAAGTATAAAGTGTTTCAAAAGTAACAATTACAAATAGGTCATCACTATAGGAAAACGTTGTTGGGCCGACGGCATAAAGTCGGTGCCGTCAACGTAGAGACCAACCTGGGCCAGCCCACCAACCTGGCTGTTGGCTAGAAAAGTCGTCGGCATATGGATTACTGGGCCAACGGCTATCGTCGGCGTACTGTGGGTCATCGGCGTAGTGCAGAACAGGTCGTCGGCGTACCATGTGCCGTCGACGCATATCGGGCCGTCAGATGTGCCCTCGGAAGTCTTCACCGTGACGGAAGGGAAGGGTGTTAGTCCTATGATGACGGCTAAGCCGTTGACCCAGGTGTAAGATATACGTCGATGGCTTAGCCATCGGCCCATCTTTTTTTTCATTTTTATGTAGGCACAAATTCATACTCATTTATTTACTAGGTGCTAGACCTATGGGCCCACAGATTAGAGTTTCCCTACAAAAGGACCGTCAAAGCGCCGGAATCCTACAAAAACATGCATGTGGCCCTAGCATACATGCAGAAGTGTGGTGGAAGGTTCATATATGCAGTACATAGCTCCTAGGTGTGACCGTCTATAGTTGCATGCGATAACGCTAAGAGAAGTGTTGGACCTATAGGAGAAAACTCCCGCTATGGGTCAAATAAAGGGAAACCGGTGGACTCTTGGACCCAACCTTGGTTTTTCATGTAGGTATGACCTAAAATAATCCTACACCGATATAAAATTACATTGGTAAACCCTCATATGGAGAATGCTAGGGGTTAGACCTGCTGGGCCCATGGATTAGGCTTTCGGTTGAAAAGAACCACCAGATCCCACGAAAACCTGTGTGTGGCCCTAGCATACATGAACAGGTGTGGTGGAAGGTCCAAATATGTAGTATCTAGCTCCCGGGTGTGAACGTATATAGTTGCATGTCATAATACTTAGAGAAATGTTGAACCTGTAGGAGGAAACTTCCACTATGGGTCAAACAAAGGGAACCAGTGTAGTCTTGGACACAACATTGGTTTTTCATGTAGGTATTACCTAAACAAACCTAAACCAATAGAAAAGCACATTGGTTAATCCTCGTACGGAGAATGCTAGGGGCTAGACCTACATGGCCCACGGATTAGGGTTTCGCTAGAAAAGGACCATCGAAGCGCCAAAATCCCACAAAAACTTGCATGTGTCCCTAGAATATATGCAAAAGTGTGGTGGAAAGACCATATATGCAGTACCTAGCTCCTGAATGTGACTGTCTATGGTAGCATGCGATAACACTTAGAGAAATATTGAACCTGTAGGAGGAAACTCGCTCTATGGGACAAACAAAGGGAAACCGATGGAGTCTTGGGCCCAACATTGGTTTTCAATGTAGGTATGACCTAAACAAACCTAAAAAATTGAAAAGTACCTTGGTCATCCCTCGTATGGGAAATGCTAGGGGGCTAGACCTAAGGGGACCATATAATAGGGTTTCGCTGCAACAGGACCATCGGAGCACCGAAATCCCACTAAAACATGTGTGTGGCCCTATCATACATGCACAAGTGGGGTGGATGGTCCATATATCCAGTACCTAACTCCCGGGTGTGACCGTCTACAGTTGCATGCGATAATACTTAGAGAAGTCCTAGACCTGTCGGAGGAAACTCCCGCTATGGGTCGAACAAAGGAAAACCGGTGGTGTCCATGGACCAACCTTGGTTTTCCATGTAGGTATGACCTAAAAAAACATAAACCAATATAAAAGTATATTGGTCAACCCTCGTATGGAGAGTGCTAGGGGGGCTAGACCTATGAGGCCCACGGATTAGGGTTTTGCTGGAGAAGGACCACCAGAGCACCGAAATGCCATGAAAACCTACATGTGGCCCTAGCATACATGCACAAGTGTGGTGAAAGGTTCATATATGCAATACTTAACTCCCGGATGTGACCGTCTGTAGTTGCATGCGATAACACTTAGAGAAAGTGCTGGACCTATAGGAGGAAACTACAGGTATCAGTCAAACAAAGGGAAACCGGTGGAGTCTGGGGCCTAACCTTGGTTTTCCATATAGGTATGACCTAAATGAATCTAAACCAATAGAAAATTATATTGGTCAACCCTCGTACGGAGAATGCTAGCGGGCTTGACTTACGGGGCCCACGGATTAGCACTAAAAAAATACCCCCATACCCGACGGATTTTTAGGGCGGCACAACCAAAATGTAACTCCAAATGTTGGATATGCGGCAGATGAGCGATTACGGCACCATTTTGTCGTAGCATCCACTTATACGCCGTGGCCGACGCATCGCCAACAAATTTTTTAGCGTCATCGTACGTGATCGGAGAAGCTACCGGATTTAATGCCACGGTAGATGCGTCGATGACTGTTCCAGGATTTAATGCCGTGTGGCATATACTAGTGCGCCGAGCTTTATAGGTGACATTTACAGCGTGTCTCACGCTGCTGACTGTTCAAGCATCCCGCATTGACTGGTCAAGTTTGTCTCGCTGACTAGTGTGTCCCACAACCGAGAGGCCTTTATATCTCCCTCTTCAACTTCCGCTCCCGATATCGATCTAGTCTTTTGTACTCCCTCCGCAGTACTCTCCCCAATTCTCCCTTCGGTAATCTGCAGCAGTTGGCGGCGTCTAGATCCAAGTCGATGGATCCCTATGTAAGTTATTGGTAGTTTTTATCGATCTCTATTGGTCCTCTATCCTCTATTGAGCAGAAGAAAATTTGGGGAAATTTCTCTCTGTTAGATTTGCTACTGCGGCCAGAAACCTCGGCTATTTCACATAGCCGCTAGCGAGAACGGTGGCCGTTGGGTCCTCCGATGCAACTACACATCGTCGAGGTGCGATTTCATCACATGGATCGATCCTAAAACACCCAAGCCGATGGAGCTGTCAGTGGAGGTGACAACGATGATGATTACAATGACAAGATGCAAGTTCTGTCCCAGGCCAAAATCTGAGTACAAAGCTGGTGAACATAGGGCGAAATCCAATGAGCCTAGTGGCGCCGGAGGAAATTCCATCGGTGTACTGATAGGTACTTTTCTATTGTAGTGTTTAATAAATATATTTGATCACAGTGTTCATCAAATTTTGATGTTTGGTTACTTTAATGTTTATGTTGTCGATCACAAGAGAGTCGAACTCGTTAACCACCTAACGATCCCACTATGACCAATGGGCTTTTAAGCAAGTTAGGCCCATCATATAAACCATGTATCTATATAATACAGGAACACTAACTTCTATGTACGACGCCAAACTCCCCTCTCTGCTAACCCTAGATCTCCATCCACTCTCTCTCTCTCTCTCTCTCCATTACTAACACAAGATCCCAGAACCATCTGTCTCCACTATGTCCTAAAGTGTATAGGTTGGCGTCGTGCTGATCCACATCACGGCGGTGTCCTGTGCGCCATGCGGATCCACCGCGTGGCAGGTGCTGACGTCCAGCGGCGAGGTCGTCTGCACCGTGCCGATCCGTTGTTTTTAAGATGGTGCTTAGGTTATCGAGAAGCCGATGGCGCCGTCCAGATCCAGTATAAAATCTCGTGCAGAATAGAGAGGAGCTCAATTTAGATTTTTTTAGTTTTATTCCCCTCTTTGACATGATCGAGTGACAGATTCAGTGTCCTGGTAGTAGCAGCAATAGGCAGCTGATCAGCCACCTGGATGGGTCTAGAACCACGTCTTCTGCATTAGATCACCTCCTTCTACACAAACTAACGACCGTTGCTAGATATTTGTCGATCTGGTTGCCCGTTATGGTCGGCACACGTGAATGATAGTACCTCGGTTTTGAGCTACTACAACATTTCAACGAACAGTGACATTCCCAGCTGTAGATTTCCCCAAAAGAAATGGTATAAGCAGTTTGAAGGAAATCGGAGCTACAGTCTACAGGAAGATCTTCTCTCTCAAAGAAAAAAAAGGGGGAAAAAGGTACAGGATCAGTAGCTCCATAGGTCGTCACCTCTTTTAGCGTCGGTGGACTCTCTGTTCTCCCAGTACGGCATAGGCGTAGGCGGCGGCTCGAGGAGCATCCCCTCGGCGAGGCCCGCGTAATACATATCCAAGTCAATTTCCCCGGACAAGTCGAGCTCGAACAGGTCGCCGCCCAGGTCCAGCGCAGCAAAAGTGGGCACCTCAAACAGCACGTCGCCATTGTCCACGGACGCTGTCAAGGTGGTCTCGTCGATGGGGACTACCGCGACGGCCTCCCGGCGCAGGAATCCTGCGACTGCCTCGACCGCAGCACGCCGGACGTCGGACAGGTCGGCGAGCCACGGAGGCACGACGAGCAGCCACGCGGAGTCCGCGAAATTGAGGATCGCAAGGGCGGAGCCGGAGGCAGAGCAGCCGCGGAGCGCGAGCATGGCGGCGTCGTGCGCGCGCGCCGCGGACTCGGCGGCGACGTAGGTCCCGAGCCAGAGCCGCTCGCCGCGCTTGCCGGGGACGCGCACCTCACACACCCACCGCCCCGCGCTGCCCCGGCGCCGCACGCCGCGGTACACCGGGTGCCGCGTCTCCTTGAACTTGGTGCGCCCCGCGGGGCGTTTCGGCGGCGCCGCCCCGCGCTCGTGCGAGGATGTTGTCGTCGTCGAGGAGGAAGGGGAGCTGGTCCAGCACCCGTCGATGGCCGTGTCCATTGCTTGCTTGCTGCCGAAGTGCCGAAAGCTTGGTGGTCGCTAGAGTGTTGGCTTGCTGAGCTGGCCGGAGCTTGTTTTGTACTCAGTGTGGAGAGTGTGCTTATTTATGGGTGGCGCAAGTCGACGGGGTGGAGCGCCGCGCGCGGCCAGTGGCCATGGAAATTTATGCGTTGCTGCAATCCTGGGGAGCCGACGCGTGGATCACACAAGGCGTCAGATATTTTGCTCGTGCAAGTCGACTCTTCATGGCGAAAACGAGCGGTCTGGCGCCCTGTAGGGATCTAAAGCCGCGCTGAGATTAGCACTTCGTCATTTTGCAAATTAATCCCTGCGAAACTAAAAATTATCCTGCGGTCCCACCATGGAGTAGATAAGAGGGGGTGGTACCCTATCAGATCCCAGCCGCCACCTCCTCTCGTCCCGTCCAGACATCGCCTCCTCCTTCCCAGTCCTCCTGTTAGGATTGACCCTTTGGGGTTGTCCGATCTTTCACGAATCCCTGTGGAAATCGAGGTGAAGGTGAGTGGAAGGAGGGGGAGGATAAAATCCACAAACTCACACGCGAAGAACTCGATGAACACACACACACACACGAAGACATGATACAAGCCTATTACTCACACGGGTGGCAACCGGTCCAACACAATTCCTAGGATCGGCGTCGGACAAGACACTCTCCCACGGCCAACAACGGGGGTGGGAGGCTTGATGAGATCTTGACTACTTGGAGACGAGACACCGACTCCAAGGACTTGTACAACTTAAACGCACGAGGCAAAATCCAAGATGACGAGGTTTAATCTCATCAATGCCCATTGTTATGGACTTGGGTTTTGGAGAAGATGGGGATGCTGGAAGTCGCGGAACGGTTAACAGACAAGCAACCAGGGGACACGAGATTTACCCAGGTTCAGGCCCCCGAAGGGAAAATCCTACTCCTGCTTGTCTGCTCTTGATTACGGCGGAACCGAAGATTACAGGGGTGCGCAGATTCGATCTGGCGTGGAGGTGCGTATATGAAAGTATGAGTCGACCGATCTAGGTCGTGCCCTCCTGGCCTTTATATAGACTTAGGCAGGTCCCGGGCATAGACCTAGTCGGTTACAAGTTCTAGGGTTTCACTCCTTTGAATTTCCTATCTACGCTAGTCTTGCTCTCCAAGGATCCGAAGGCGTCATGGGCCTTGGCCACCCGAAAATCTCCATGGACCGGCGTACGTCTGCCGTGGGCCTTCCTTGGGCTGGACCAGGTATGCTGAGGTCACGCACCCGTAGGGTACAACCATGTCAGTAACCCCCGAGTGATCAGTCGAATCGTAGATTCGGCTGAGGACTCTTCCATCCTTCGAGTGCAACTATGTATCAACAGTATGTGTGTAGGGATTGTTGATGCGTGTGCCTGACTCACCCGACGGATCAGGGTCAGTTAACTGTCTTAGGACAAAACAACACAATCTTCTTCAGGTTCGAGTCCCTTAACTCGAACCCGGAACATATGCTGGCGTAATTCGACTCAGGCCGCGGAGGACTTACAGGAGTGGAATTCCAGTGATTTTAATTAGTGTACCCAACGCGTCCGTCGGGATTTTTCATCGCGCCTGCTGGCACGGATTTATACTAGCAGAGCCACCGCGTTATGCGTTGGCCATCAGATGATATATGTAGGTCTTATCTTTGCGTCACAGACGCAGCATCCGAACATTTGTCACCGCGGAGGTGCTTCGGGTGGCCAAGGAGAAACATTGCTCACTTAGCATTTTACTGGGGCAAAGTTGCCGAAAAAGATTTGCGTGTTTGATCCGAAAGATCGCAGTCGAAGAACTCATAGGGTGCGCGACCAGCGCTCCCTATGGGAGTAGCCCCCAAGTGTCTGTTCGAGTCATAGACTCGAGCGGAGACTTTATTCAGGTGTTTTTTTCAGTGTTAAGTCCATTGGACACAAAAAAATTCGGATGCTTAAATCCATCCTCCCTATGGGAGTAGCCCCCGAGTATTTAGTCGAATCGAAGATTCGAGTGAGTACTCTTAGCTTTGAAGCCGAAGAATTGTAGTAGGTGCTAGTATAGCTCTTTTGATGACATTAGTGCTGACGATCAATGACCTCAAGCGTCTGCTACGCCAGGGATGATTTGACTGGACGAACGTGGGTCCCACTTGCTGACCTTGAATTGACCGGTCACGCGCGGCGTGGAGATAGTTACGGCGTCGCCTCGATTTCCGCGCGTAGTGGACTGCGTGGTAACGATTCGCTATGGCGTCGACACGTGTATGGCTAGATCTGCCGTTGGCGTTAGGTCTTCTGGATGGACGGCTGTCGTGCGTCGTCTTCACCGTTATAATCATTGGGGAAAGCTGCAGTTTGTTTTCACCGCATCTACTCTTGTTTTCACTGCCTCCTTGTGTTCCAGAGGTTCTTGCTACGCGCTGCTAGATTCTTCCACATTTCCTTCTTCCCGTCCGCACTCTCACCGTTGGTGCCACCGGAGCGCGATGGGGAAGACGAAGAAGTCATCATCTGCGGTTGGTACCAGCGCCGCCGGAGGGAAGAAAGGCGCCACCACCACCCGTGTCACCGATGGTGGTTGGCGGCGATCAGAGACGCGGGAGAGTGATCTCCGCAGGCTTCGCGAGCGGGACTTGATCCCGCAGGATAGAGAGGCCGTCAGACTCCCCGGCAACGAGGTAATCCCCCGTCCCCCCGCTGGGTATCGGGTTATGTTTCTTGCCTTCGTGATTCGTGGGTTTTCCTTCCCAGTCCACGACTTCCTTCGTAGCCTGCTCTTTCTCTATGGCATCCAGCTGCATCATCTTTCACCCAATTCTCTTCTTCACATTGCTTGTTTCATCACGTTCTGCGAGTGCTAGCTCGGCATCGAGCCACATTTTGGCCTTTTCCGGAAGCTCTATTCCGTGAAGAGGCAATCCGGCTCGGATGGTGTGTATCCCATTGGGGGTTGCATCATCTCTCTTAGGGCCAATGTTCTTTTCTTTTCTTTCTCTATGTCCGAATCTGTCCAGTACTGGCGGAGGCGATGGTTCTACATTTGCGACTCCACGGTGGCTGGGCAGCAATTTGGGCTTGCCCCTTTCGACTCCTCCCAGATAATTGAGCCAAAGAGGTCCTGGAAAAATCATATCTTGGACAGCGAGTCAGTGGAGATAGAGGCCCTTTACCGTCGGGTGGAGGATCTCCAGTTGATTCCTGATAAAGAAGTGAACGGCGTGGATATTATCCGCACGTTTCTCGAGCGTCGGGTGCAGCCACTCCAGGCTAGGGCGCACCCGATGTTTCTTTATTCTGGGCGCCATGATCCGACGAGAGTTTCGGCCGAGAAGCTTTCCAAGGGTGATCCTGACAAGGCCCTTCGCTCGCTGCTGAAGTTCAAGGTCGGAGAGGAAATCCCGGGGAAGTCGCTGACTCCACTGTTTTCTGCGATGCTGGCCGTTCCGCAGGTGTAGATCCGTGCGCGTAGCGCTTTTTGTCGACTGCATATTTGTTTTCCTTTGTTTGCTAACAAGATCCCTTTTGATTTTGCAGAGCTTCAAGGTGCCGGGCATGGTACCACCATTGCCTGAAAATTATCCGAATGCGCCGGATAATGAAGTGGTGGAGTCCGTGTCCGAACTTCCTTCGGCTCGATCGCCAGCTGAAGATGCCGACGAGTCGAGCGAGGACCATACGCGTAAACGATCACGGAGCTCCAGCGAGTCTTCGGATGTACGTCTGCCGTGGGCCTTCCTTGGGCTAGACCAGGTATGCTGAGGTCACGCACCCGTAGGGTACAACCATGTCACAAGAGGTGGGAGATAATTGGTGCTCCTTGTTAAGGAGCATGAGACTAGCAATTGATAGATCCTCTAGGGTTTCTTCAATTACAATTATCCAAGTCTAGGGTTTACAATAGAGGGGTGGGCCTATTTATAGGTCAGGGTAGTTTAGGGATAAAACTAGAAGTTGAGGCGAATCTGGGAGTTACATGGGCCAGGCCCAAAAGGCCTTTACATGCCTGCTGACGAGCAGTCCGGAGACTCCGGTGGGACGGTCTGGAGACTCCGGTCCATCTCCGGAGGGGCATACAGAATGTCCCCGGGTTGGTTTCTGGGGTCGGTCCGGAGGTCGGCCGAAGACTCCGGTGTGTCGGACCAGAGACTCCATTGTAGGCCGGGGACTCCGTTGTGTTGAGCTTCAGCAGCTGCTTCTCCTTGTCCTGCTCCCTGTTCTTCTTTCTTGGGGGCTTGGTGAAGTACTGGGGCTTCATAGCCAAGGATACATAACGTAGTTGCATGAAGTAGCAAGCCATCCAAAGGCATATCAAAGTCACACGAGGAAATGAGCAAGTTAACCTTAACTTGTAGGAGTTAGGCTCGGGCGTGAGTCATTGATCCACTTGGGGGACTTGGTGGTGTATATGGAGGGGCGTCCGTAGGACGGGCTGCATCAGCTCTGCCCCCTTGGGAAAGAGTCGTCCTCGACTCTTCATGGATATCCACTTGATCATCTCCATGGTAGGGTGACAGGTCCTTGACGTTGAACGTATTTCTCACCAGGTACTTTGAGGTTGGTATGTCGATGACGCATGCATTGTTGTTGATTCTTTTGAGGACCTTGAAGGGACCATATCCCCTTGGCTTTAACTTGGAATCACGATCATTGGGAAAGTGGTCTTTACTCAAGTGGATACACACAAGATCGTCTTCCTCGAAGATCATCTCTTTCTTGGTCTTGTTTATCCTTGACGCTTGGTGATGCACTTTTTGCTCGATCGTAGCTCTTGTGTCTTCATGTAATCTCTTCATTGCTTGGGCACGCTTGTCGACGTCCATGTTGGTACGTTCATGGAGAGGAAGAGGTAGAATGTCAAGCGATGTGAGGGGCTAGAATCCGTAGACAATCATGAACGGGCTCTTCATGGTGGTGGAGTGCTTGGCGCGATTGTAGGCGAACTCCGCATGTGGGATGCATTCCTCCCAATCTTTAAGGTTCTTATTTATCAACATGCGGAGAAGTGTTCCAAGGCTTCGGTTGACGATTTCGGTTTGGCCATTAGTTTGAGGATGCGAGGCGGACGAGAATAGTAGCTTGATGCCGAGCTTGGCCATGAGTGTCTTCCAAAAGTAGCTCATAAATTTGACGTCACGGTCGGAGACTATTGTTCGTGGTACTCCGTGAAGACGTATTATTTCCTTGATAAACAGATTTGCGACATGTGAAGCATCATCGGTCTTATGGCACGGAATGAAGTGTGCCATTTTGGAAAAATGATCCACTACAACAAATATAGAATCATGACCATGTCTAGACCTAGGCAAGCCTAACACAAAGTCCATGCTAATGTCCGAGCAAGGTGTATAAGGAATAGGTAATGGCATATAAAGACCAAATGGGTTAGACTTAGACTTAGCTTGGACACATGTAGTGCATCACTGGACGTGGCGCTCCACGCCGTGCTTCATCTTGGGCCAATAATAGTGAGTGGAGAGCATGTCATATGTCTTGTCACGGCCAAAGTGACCCATAAGTCCTCCACCATGTGACTCTTGAAGAAGCACAATTTGGAGAGACGACTTCAGAATGCAAAGCTTCTTTTGTTTGAATAGAAAACCCTTATGCAAATAGAAATCATCAACCCCTTTGTCTATTGAACACTTTGCAAAAATTGATCCAAAGAACGGGTCGGAAGCATACAAAGATTTGATGTCATCAAGACCCAACACATTTACTTTGAGGCGCGTAATAAGGCTAGTATTCTTGCGAGACAAGGTGTCCGCTACCACATTTTATTTACCCTTCTTGTACTTGACAATGTAAGGGAAGGATTCCATGAACTCAACCCACTTAGCGTGTATTTTACTCAAGTTGGAGTGAACCTTAAGATATTTCAACAACTCATGGTCAGAATGTATGATAAATTCTTTGGGCCAAAGGTAGTGTTGCCACACTTGAAGGACACGAACTAAGGAAAAAAGCTCTTTGTCATAAATCGGATAGTTGAGGCGTGCGCCATCAAGTTTCTCGCTATGGTATGCAATAGGACGCCCATTTTGCATAAGGAAGCCTCCAATGCCAATACCACTACCGTCACACTCTATCTCAAAAGTTTTTGTGAAATCCGGTAAAGCAAGGAGTGGTGCTTCGGTGAGCCTCTTTTTAAGCTCATTAAAGGCCTTTTGTTATGCTTTGCCCCTAACAAATGTGGCATTTTTCTTGGTCAACTCGTTGAGAGGGCAAGCAATGGTAGAAAAGTCTTTCACAAAGCGACAATAGAAACCGGCCAAACCATGAAAGCTACGAAGTTCACTTACATTGGTAGGAATAGGCCAGTCTCGTATGTCCTTAACTTTTGAAACATCAACTTTGATGCCATTCGAAGAAACAACAAATCCAAGGAAAATCAATCTGTCTTTGGCAAAAGTGCCCTTTGGGAGATTAGCATATAGCTTTTCACGATGAAGGATTTGTAGAACCTCCTTAACATGTGTAACATGCTCCTCTAGTGACTTGCTATAGACAAGAATATCATCAAAGTAAACAAAGACACTCTTTACAATGAGAGATCTCAAAATATATTTCATGAGGCACATGAAAGTGGATGGGGCATTAGATAAGACAAAAGGCATAACCAACCATTCATAGAGACCAAGTTTGGTCTTGAAGGCGGTTTTCCACTGATCTCCTTTAGCCATGCGTATTTGATGGTAGCCACTATGAAGATCAATTTTGGAGAAAATAGTGGCTCCACACAACTCATCAAGCATGCCAGCAATACACGGTATAGGATTGATTGGACGACAATCCATGCATGACCGCAACATATCATCCGTCTTTGGGACAAGAATCACGGGTACCGCGCTTGGGGCTAGTGCTTACTTGGATCAAACCTTTGGAGACGAGTTGGTTGATTTGTCGTTCTATCTCCTTTGTATCTTCCGGGTTCATGCGGTATGCGACGAGGTTTGGGAGAGGTACGCCGGGTATGAGGTCGATGCGGTGCTCTATTATGCAAAGGGGAGGTAGTCCATGAGGGAGCTCTTCGGGAAACACATCATTGAATTCCTTCAAAACAACCATCAAAGAAGTAGGGACATTTGTCAAGTCATTAGTTCCTTGCGCTAGTCCCTTGCAAATGAGAACATAGTGCAAGATGGATGGGTTGTTCCGCACTTCTATCATCTCACTTTTGGTGGCAAGAATAACACTCTTAGTTTTTCCACTCGAGTTTGGCTTGTAGCTCTCACTCACTATATGGTGGTTCTCTCGCTCACCGCTCTTCTCACAATATGGTTTTGTGCTTTGCGCCCTCGCTAAGTCCTTCACATGTCAGCAATTATTTGGCTAGGAGTCATTGGTTACAAAACACATGTCTTGTAAAGCCATTTGAAGGTATAAGCGTTTGTGTGACCATCATGTAAAGCACACTTGTCATATTGCCAAGGCCTACCTAGCAACATATGGAAAACCGTCATGGGAACCACATAACACTCCACCGTGTCCTTGTATGGACCAATTGAGAATGTTACCGAGACGGTGTGCTTGATCTTGACGGACCCTTGGTCACTTAGCCATTGTATATGGCAAGGGTGCTTGTGTGGATGGAGGGTGAGGTTGAGCTTCTCACACAACTCAGTGCTTGCAAGATTGTGGCAACTCCCTCCATTGATGGCAACTTTAATGGACTTCCCATTGATACCGGCACATGTTTGGAAGATGTTTGACCTTTGGTCTTCATGTTCATGAACTTGAGTTGTCAACACCCATGTGATAACAAGCGATAGACTTGCGTCATGCTCACACACAAGTAGTTCTTGGCCATCTTCCAAATGTTGCCTTGCCAAAGCTTCTTTGACTCTTGCATCAAACTCATCTTCACTCAAGTATTCTTCATCACCATTGTCATGAATGAACAAAACTTTCTTGTTTCCACATGTGGCCGACTTGTGTCCTTTGCCTCCACACTTGTAGCATTCACCATTGAATGGTTGATCATCCTTTGTGTATTTGCCACTTGGGGGCGGTTTTACTTGAGGAAGTGTTGGCTGAAGGGAAGCTTGGTGGTACTTTAGGAGCTTCCATTTGGGGTTGTTGATGTAGTGGTTGGTGCTTGCTTGTAGGTGAAGTACGTCTTTGGCTTGTTGTAATTGATGTCCTATTGCACTTGACGTTTAGCTTTTGTTGCTATGTGCACAAGATCAACCATGTTGTTGTACTTTTGGAACTCGGTGATGCGCTTGATTGGATGGTTTAAGCCATTTAGGAAGTGTGCCATTGTTTGCTCATCGCGCTCTTCAATGTTTGCATAGATCATGTTGAGCTCCATTTGCTTGAAGTACTCTTCCACGATCTTTGTCCCTTGACTAAGCATTTGAAGTTTGTTGAAGAGGTCACGCATGTAGTGCGAAGGAACAAAGCGGGATTTCATATGAGCCTTCATATCTTGCCAAGTGGTGATTGGAGGATCTTTTCTTGCTTCACGCGCGAGTTGGATTTGTTCCCACCAAAGGTTGGCATAGTCATCAAATCTAGGGATGCCATGGCCATCATCTTCTCATTGCAATAGTTGTGCATGCGGAAGATCTTGTCAACCTTGAGTTCCCACGATAGATATTCTTCGGGATCATTTGAACCAGTGAACTTGGGCATGGTGAATTTGAGCTTGCCGGAAGTTTCCTATTGCAGTGACCCAGCATACCACTACATGATGTAGTATACTATAGTCATAGACATAACACCGGCGAAACACCGTTCACTAGTATTACATCCCTCAAAGTGGTACAACAGAAACCCAGTGGGTCCAAGACATGGCTATAGTTACAACTCGACTGATTACATAAGATCCAGAGAAGACTATAGGTTAAAGAGAGAGAAAGAACTTCTTACAAAGAAGATTCAAAGATAAACAACTCCAAAACTATTATACTATTAAGACTAGTATTTTAACTAATGGCTGGCATTGCTGCTATTGCAATACACTACAGAAATAGGTTCTTTGGCTAGAGAGTATATTCCTATCTAATAAGTAACTTCGTCTTCACTTGAGTTGATGTATATGTTGACTTCCTTGTCTTCGCTGAAGAGCTTTAGCTTTTGATGAAGATTCCTGGAGCATAACTCAATATAGATGTTGTCTGTACTGGCTTCAGAATCTAGCAAGGGTTAAGAACATACGTTGAGTACGAGCGTACTCATCAAGTTCACTAGAAAAGGAGTGTTTGATGCACTATATCTACAGCCACAGACCATAGGTCGTAGGCAATGCAAGTTTTCATAAACATTTCTTCAAAGGTTGCTTTTATTCTGAAAAGCTATGTCCGTCAGCCTTCACGGGTTTACCAGAACTTTCATGGAGTTCCTTTCCCGCAGCGTTCGCAGCTCCTTCCCGGGACAGGGACTAACAAGTTACAGTTCTTACACTCTGAAGAGGTGCGTTACTTTACCCATGAGAGACCTTAGCCTTGTTGCACAACCAAGTCATGACCTTGTCCATACTTCCTTGGTATGGGGCCCAGTCTAAGATCCAAGCCAATCACTGCCCTCTCCACGGCCTCATATGTCTGCACGATCCTTCGGGGCTGGCTCACCTCCGTTAAGCCCCCTTTCGGGCAGGCTAAAACCCTGATGAGTCCTGAAGACTCTATGAGTTGGTGATGCCCAGGTAAGTACCTTATAGGTCCGGCTAAACCCCCGGTAGCCACTCATAGATAATCTAGACACCAAAAACGCGAGGCCTAAGGGTGCCCACCCATATGTTGGATCTGCACAAGGAATCACAACGTCACGTTAAGGTAGTCTTGCCTCCATACGAAAGAAAAAGGATACAACTGACTTCTCCGTCCCATTCCAAATCTCATGGTTAACGCGTAATATACGATGCAAGAATCACTGGCGACATTGGTTGTTAAGTCCTAGATAATATGTTCCTTTACCACCGGAACTTTCATAGTAGGTTATTACCTCATGGTAAATAACCTATAATCATATTATTAGGAAAATGGTGTTTTCTGACCTTTTTGAAATGCAGGTGATGACAACATTTGATTTGCAAAATACTTTACAGAAAATAATCAAAGGACATGAGCAAGTGTGAACTTTTCTTTTGTGATTGCAAGATTATGCACTCACGGTCTTCAAGACAATATAAGATCCAATATCTGAAAATTAGCATCATTGGTCCGGTAAGGACTAATATTTAAAGAAGCAGGATGCTTTTATGCATAAGCATTGAAATGCATTTTATAAACGCGAATCCCGGAATAAGTGTTGTTCTAGGGTTTGGATACTGGAAATGATGTCTTGGAAATGTGTTGTACTTTTAGATCAGTTTCACACTTGTGCTTCTTGTTATGGTTTGTGAGTGTGTGAAACATCATATAATTGTAATACATAAAACAATGAGATACACACCAACGTGAAATGTTACTCAATATTGTTTATATTATAATTGTTTATCTTCAAATTTTACTTTACCAGTAATGGCATTGATAAGGAACTTAAGTGTTTACAATCCTAAGTATGCAAGTAAAGTTTGAAACAATGTGATTGTGATTAATTGTCATCTGTTGATTATGATGAGAGTCCTTGAATTTAATTTGTTAAGAGTTGGAAATATTATTATAAGGTTTGTTGATTGAAGTGGCAAAACGAATAACTTTTGAAGAAAAAGATTCCTTTTCTAAGGTCTAAACAATCTTTGTGGTTAATCAAATGTGGTCGAGGTTGTTTGTGCTTGCTTGAATAGTTTGTACTTGAGATGCTTTATGACTTAACTATAACATACCAAAGCATTATATTTAAAGTCTTGTAGACTAAAGTTAACTTTAAAGACATAGATGGACTTAAGGTATATTGCTTATGATATTTGTATATTCTTTACTTTATATTGTTTCCTTTAAAGTTAACTAGAAAGGGTATTACTTCTATTTGAGTAGTGGTTTCCTAACATTATAATGGAATAGAATCATTTACCTTTTTATAGATGAGTGGTTATAATTTATAAACAAGGAAATAATATTAATTAACTACTTATGGATTCAATATAGTGTTTTGATATTTTTGTGAACTTGCGGTTGGAGTAAATGGAAAAGATTTAATTTAGTCACAAATTATTCTTTGAGGATTTTATAATGGATAAGAATCCTTTTAGAAAATAATTTACACTTATGGTTGAAGGATAATTTAATAAAATTGTATTTTAAAATGTGTTGAACAATTTTGACTTAATATTATGAATATTTAAGACTAATACTATTTATTAGACTCAATTGACTAATTTTAGAAATATTAACAAATTTTATTTACCCTTATATGAATTAACAACTAAGGAAATAGGTTTAAATTCAAGTTGCTAAAGTGTTTTAAATTTTTATTTACCTCAAAAGTGGAATATTATATTTTTAATATGTAAGTATTATTTTTGTGATCATTTTGGTATATTACATTTATTTTTATGATTTATAAATAATAAGATATGATTTTTATAAGATTCATTACTTTATAAATACTTAATAAATAATAAATATTTAATTAGGTGAAATAATAATGCATGATTATAGTTTTAAATTATAGTTCTTATTTTTCTAGTATTTTTGGTATTTTGTTTATATTTGTAGCATTTACCAATATTAAAATATGAATTATCAAAATAATAATACTTATAAAATCTTTCTCAAATAGTAATTATTTAAATTTTAACATAATAATGTTTGATAATAGTGTAATGTTATAGATTTTATTTTTCTGAAACTTTTCATATATTAAACATATTTTTATGAATTATAAAGCAAAAGATACTAAATTTACAAGATTTAATTACTTTATTTCAATTTCTGAAATGTTTATATTGTAATTAATATTTTTTTAGCAATTTTCTAAACAGACATAGAACCTTTTATACCGCACACATATCTAACCCTAGTCACTTACTAGTGGGCCTGTGGCCACATCATCAGCCACGCGTGCAAAGACTAAGTCAAACTGACTGACTAAGCATGGGATGATGCGAGCATGACGTCACCGGAGCTGATCCTCTCAGGTCGATGGTTGATCTTGCGATTTGGTGCACGAGCGGGGCAGTGGTTATGCTTATCGGAAAGAGGGCATGACGGGGAACCTAACATTGGCGGCACCGCTAGTTAATGGTCGCCGGAAGTTGGGCAACGACGGCGAACAACGACGACGGTGTCGGGTGCTTATGGTGGGAGCGAACGAGAGCGAAATACAGAGAATCAAATGTACTGGAAGAACCAGTGGCTCACCAGGATTGCGGTGGAGTGCATGGCGTGACCGGAGGTGGTCGAAATCGACGAGGACTACGGTGACCGGACTTCGGGAAGATGATTTCATGGCGTCGATTCCCGTCGTTGCTCTTCGATTCCTTTGACCAAGATGCTCAGAAGGACAAGGCGAAGATGGTTGCTTGAGCAACGGAGCACGGGGAAGCTCAGAACGACGGCAATCGATGGCAACTTGGAGTTAGGGTTTCGGTTTAGAAGAGGAACGAGAGAGAGAGAGAGAGAGAGAGAGAGAGAGAGAAAGAGAGAGAGAGAGAGAGAGAACTTCAAAGCAAGAGAGAGTGGATGAGGATGAGCAGACGATGTCCTGGCGTTCTTATCCCCTCCTTCAGGAGCGTCAAGTTGAAGATGGCGAGGAAGACGGTGATGTGACATTTGCGGATAACCCCCTGAAACGTTTCATCTCTCGATCCACAGTCCTCTCGCTGGTCCACTCGTCAGTCGCTGTGGTGACAAGCTGGGCTTGCTAGTCGGCTGAGGTAGGCTGCGGTTGGGCTGCTCGTGGGTGATGAATAAGAGAGAGAAGTTGGGCCATGGCCAGATTTGTTATCCTTCTGTTTTTTCCTGGTTCTTTCTCTTTTCTATATTCTGTTTTGTTTTCAGATTTGAATTTGCATCTCGAACTTAAATTTTCTTTATGGCTTTATTTGCTAAATAATTGTAACTATATTAAAAGGTATTTACTAGCATTTTGTGAGCTTTTATTCAATAATGTTATATTTCTTTATTTTCTGTCCAGGATAAACCATGGATTTATCTTATAATATTTCTTTCTTTTTAGTATTTGTAAGAGCTTTTGTTATGAATTTTTAATTTATCTTATAATCATAAACTTATTAAAGAATGCATTACTTTTAACTTATGGAATTTGATTCTCATTGACTTATATTATTAAAGGAATTTTTATGTGGTGATCTTTCATTTTTGTATGACAAATAGAGTTCTAGGGAATTAATATGGTTAATATTATTCCTATAATTTTAGTAAATAGCCATGTATACATTTAATTATAACTAATATAGGAGTTAAGGTTTGAATTGAAAATGCTTACCCTAGGGTTTAGGGTTCTTACTATACTTATATGCTTTTGTTGATATGAGTAAATATTAATAGCTAAACATATTGTCTTTATGTTTGTGATCTTTAATGATATCACCTTTTAAAATATAAAGTTATTATCTGAAATGTCTTATGGAAAGGATTTGATAAAGATAACTCTTAAACACATATGGTTATGATAATTGGAACTGACAGAGATGTGCTTAAGTGATTTGCTATAGGAAATATTCCTATAAAGCATTGTGAAAATAAAATGATTTATCCAACAAATGAGATGGATGTTAAGCTTGATTATATATTTAGGGTTTAGTGTTTACCAAGAATTCCTATATTTCAGAATTCATAATCGTAGGCTTCTAATTAAGGAATTCCTTTCCTAGATATACTACTTCTTCATATCCATCATCATGTGCTAACATGATGTGCTTTACTACACAATAATATTCTTATCCACCTTTAATTCTTCTAAATCCATTTATAAATCCAATAAGCTTGACACTAAAATCCTTTCCTAATCCTCTTATATCTATACTTGGTTATATCAACTACTCTCTTGCTGATAACCTCCAATCCAACAAATATTTACTTCTAACTCCATACATACCCTTCCTTAATCCTCCACCACCAATAGTATTCTAATAGATTCATTTATAATTAAATATATATCAAATCCCACTTCACCTCAAGTGTTTTCTATTTTCCAAGAGGAAAATACTAACTCTATAATTCAATGCTACACTAACATCATCCTAATCATACTATCTTATCTCTACTTAACTCCAACATCTTATACTAGAGTTCAACCATGTTTTACCCACCAATGTCACTTATACTGGATATAAGCATTCAATCTTGGTGACTAAAGCATGATCATTATAATCCTTTGATCCTTTATGGTTTAGGTTTCCAGTTGGCTAATCAAGGCTTTTATCCATACAACCTTACAATTGTATTATAATTATCTTCTATTTATCTCTATTGTACTAAGAGATATTATTCATTGACTATACCTACTTGATCCATTAGGATTACTCCTGGTAACTATCTTCAATAATCATCCTTGTAATCTTCTTTGTTACCATACAAATATATATTCCAGATAACTCTTCTACCATTTCAGGAGTGAGTTAACTCCATCAATTATCATATTGATCTTATTCTCTTCGAACACTCCCATCCTATAGATGATATTTATAACTAGCATGACCATCTAACTCTTCTTACTTCTTTCTCTAAAGGACTTTAAGTGAATGCTATGATAAGGACAAGAGTTGATATATCAAGTATTGATAGATTAAAAATTGGTGAATCGATAGTTGATTACTCAACATTGATGAACAGCATATATTAGAATAAGGTTCAATAGAGATGATAAGGATTAATATGGAAAGAAAGATATGTGGTGAATGGTCTTTGAATTGGTTTCCTTCCTACTCAATCTCACTAAAGAGTTAAGGTTAGGTATTACCAAGATACTCATGGTACAAGTAGATGAGATTAAGATTTAGTTGTTACATTCTTGTTACTTAAATTATATTTATAACTTGGTATTCATGAGTGGTGTAATGAATACTAGGATATGATTACTTAAGGATCAAATATAAATCATTAAATAATATATTAGGGTTTAACTTTCATTACATTTGGTCTACCCTTAGATCAAATATCCTTTACCCAAAACAAGTTTTAACAAATGTCATATTGAAACTTATCGCAGTCAACTTGATGATCTACTTAAATTCCATCAAGTTGAGAGAAGCTTCAATCACTTTGACAAGTTTTGTTCAAAAGCGCGAAAATTATTCGGATTTTCTATGGATGAATGCAATGCACACATCTGGGTTCAGCTTATTTCTAAGCTCTAATGCTGGGATGTTACACCTATTTATTACGGTTCTGGCATCGGCGGTTGCCATGATGTTGGTGGCCATCTTCATCATCCGAGATCTCACGTCTTGCTTGGTGATGGTGGTGTTGCCCTTGAGGTTGTTGTTGTGCCGCATTTGGTGGTGGAACTTGGTCCTCACGATGAGCTTGGGGAGCTAGCTCTTGTTCTTGGTGCGGTTGTTGATGAGGAGGAGGCGCTTGGGCCTCATGTGGTTGGTTTGTCACTTGGCCATCATGACGACGAGCGTTGTCTTGAGCCACATGGCAAGGAGGACACCGTGCCACATGTGCAATGTGTCGCTCCCTTTCTTCTTGATGTGGTGGAGGCTCGACATGGTGATCATGTTGTCGATGTTGACGCTCATGTCGATGATGACATCTTGGTGGGTCTTCGAGTGCTTCACGTCAATGGCGAGCTTGTTCATCCAAGTCGGAGGCCTCACTTGTTGACGAAGGAATATGCCATTGAAGAGGAGCTTGGGGTTCCACTTGAGGTTGCTCTTATTGGATCACTAGTGTCGTCGCTTGTGGACGTTGTGCTTCACGTCTTGGAGGTCTTGCGGAGAGGTCACCATCATAGCTTGATGTTGCGGCGTGCCGAGGAGATGGTACCTCTTGCAAAGAGCTGATGGAGTGAAGTACGGGTCCTTTGCTGTGAATTGAAGCACGGTGGTGTGAAGAGCTTGACACACTCAAAGAGTGCCGTGATGAGCTTGAGGCGCGGGAGCGTGGCCTTGCCAACCCATCAATGAGACGTTGAAGCTTGTCATCCGTTGCGGCGATGACGCGTTGGAGAACTTCATTTTGTTAGCCGAGGTTGTGTTGCATTGCATGCATTTGTCCTCGGACCTCGTCGAAGCGGTTGTCGACACTCTTGAACTCCATTTGCATTTTTCTAAATTGTTCATCTTGGTGCTTCTCAAGGGCATCGCAAAGGTAGTTGAATTCTCCAAGAATCTTCCAATGAGTTTCCCTTGTCATGTATTAGTCTTCATCCTCTTGAGGTTAAGGTGGTAGGTTTGTATCATCGTTCCAATCCATGATAAAAAACCAACGAGGATTGTATATGGAAAATAATACTTGGAGAGTTAGCCCTTGAACCTCACCTTCGGGATTGTTTGAAACTAGTTACCACACACGCGAACTAAAATTTTGCAAAGTGAAATCGCAAAGAAAATATCACACTAAAAGGGGGAACTAAACTTTCAAAAGCTTTTGGTGGAAGGTTGGGATGGTGGAAAGCCAAATAACCAACCAAACGAAAAGTATAGTCAAAGTGGGTAAGATCCAACAAAACTCAAGTCAAGGTAAAAGGTCAACAACTCAAAAGGGGTGACGGGAACCTACGACTATACACACACGTGGATAAAAATGGGATTGCCACGACTATGAAAAAGAGCACAAAAAGTCCTAACGAAGACTAAGCTCCATTGTCATGCCAATGCAAGAAGATATGGTGGATCGTTTGGAAAGAGGAAAAATGAGCAATGGATTTATGCACTTGCCTTGGGCGCTCTTCTTTCTCTCTTGCTTACAAGCTTGAGACAATTTTTCTTTTTATTTTGTATCTTTTTTGCTCTCCCTTTGATGCGACCAAGCCACTCTTGCTATTGCTTTCGCACTCTCAATTACCAAGGACAAATGCATAATTTGAAGGGTTCGCAGCATAGAAAACAAAAAAATTCCTACGATGGGAACTATGTACCAAGATCTATCTACTAGATACAAATAACGGGCGGATGTATATCCGTAGAGAACATACCCTTGAAGACCGACAAAGCTTAATGAGTTCAACTCGTGGTTGATGTAGACGATCTCTTGCCGATCTCAAGATCGAGAGGAAGTCCTAAGCGCATAAGCAGCGCATCCGTGCTCGCACACACGTACAAGACACCGGGCAACCTCCGCCTCCTCGCTCCAGCGATGCAGCGGAAGCACAACCCTTTCTTGCCGAATAGCCACCGGGAACATGTATCTCGCTAGTCCGAGACCATGGGGGATAAATTCTAGAGGGGGAGAGAGATCCTTCACGAGGAGGTGTGAGAGACAAGTGGAGGGGCTCCTTTTATAGGAGGAGGGCACCCAAGGGGTGGCACGCCGGCCATGGGGCTGCCCCCTCCTTCATTCATGTGGTGGACACTCCACTCACAAAATGGCCCTTCAATTTTCTCCACTCAAATATCCACTAAAATTCCCATTAAATTTCCACCAAATTTAATGCAAACTCTCATTAAATAAAACTATTTTATTTTATTCAGAATTTTGTCAATTACTTTAATGACAAACATTCACAAATAACCCCTTGCTAGAATTCCATTTCACATGCATAACCTCTTTATGCAATTTCACCCGAAAACCTATTTCGGTATCTAGTGAAATAAATTCCTGCGCTTGTTTATTCTTTCGGCATGAAACATTTGCTCCGACTGGATGCCAGTGTCCCTTAAGCGTGTCACCCTACGGTTCACGAATAATGCGGACATGATCGAGACCCTTCTCCGATCAATAATCGATGCGGGACACGGAG
Organism: Avena insularis; assembly: GCA_023614405.1. Lineage (NCBI taxonomy): Eukaryota > Viridiplantae > Streptophyta > Magnoliopsida > Poales > Poaceae > Avena > Avena insularis. Next base: position 32,386,514 of record CM042684.1, read on the forward strand.
ATCCATCTTGACTCCCACACATTCAACGATGACTTTTCTGTGATCGTGAACCTTTTACGCTTGTATCTTAATCCCTTTGTTTCACGATATATTACATGTCCGAGATTCGATCATCGGTATCTCCATACCTAGTTTGATCTCGTTACTAACATGCACTCTTTTCTCGTTCCCGTGATATAACATTCTAGTGATCAAATCACTTGCTTGCAAGCTAACCAATGTGATATCACCGAGAGGGCCCAGAGCATATCTATCCGTCATCGGGATGAAAAAATTCCAGTCTTGATCCATGATTCTCAACATAACACTTTAGTAGCTTTAAAGCCATCTTTATAATCACCCAGTTACGGAGTGACGTTTGATGTCAACAAGAAACTCTTAGGTGTTAGTGGTGGCATGATCTCATGGTCTAAGAATTAGGATTACTTCGTAGTTTGTTTATAGCAATATAAACTCAATGACTTTGATCGTAATGCTATACTTCGGATGAATGTTCATCACACCATTACACTAATGTTGTGATCTCGTTATTAACAACATCCAATGTCTATGATCAGGATACCTTGATCATCTTGTTAATCAACGAACTAGTTTATGAGAGAGGCATAACTAGGAACTTTTTGTTTGTTTATTAAACACACATGTATTAACGTTTACGTATTAATACAATTATAGCATGCAAAATAAACATCTATCATATACTTGGAATACACATAATAAACACTTTATTATTGCCTCTCAGGGCATATTCCTTTCAGTCTCCCACTTGCACTAGAGACAATAATCTAGTTACATAGTGATGTATCTAACACCCATGGAGTTCTGGTGTAGATCATGTTTTGCTCTAGGGAGAGTTTTAGTCAACGGATCTGCTACATTGAGATCCGTATGTACTTTACAAATATTTATATCTCCATCCTTGACATGCTCGCGGATGGAGTGAAACCGGCGCTTAATATGCTTGGAATGCTTGTGAGACCTTGGCTCTTTGGCATTGGCAATGGCACCATTGTTGTCACAATAGATCACCATTGGGTCCAATCCGTTTGCAACCACACCTAGTTCGGATATGAACTCCTTCATCCAAACTGCTTCCTGAGCCGCTTCTGAAGCAGCAACATATTCGGCCTCCGTTGTTGATCCCGCCACCACAGGTTGTTTGGAGCTCCTCCAACTAACCGCTCCGCCATTCATGAGAAATACGTATCCGGATTGAGACTTAGAGTCATCCGGATTGGTGTCAAAGCTAGCGTCAACATAACACTTAGCGACGAGCTCTTCTTCACCTCCGTATACAAGAAACATATCCTTAGTTCTTCGCAAGTACTTAAGGATATTCTTGACCGCTATCGATGTTACGAACCTGGATCCGATTGGTACCTACTAGTCAAACTAATAGCATGTGCCACATCCAGTCTTGTACATAGCATGGCGTACATTGTAGAGCCTATGGCTGAAGCATAGGGGACTTTGTCCATTATCTCTCTTTCTTCCGCCGAAGCCGGACTTTGAGTCTTACTCAATGTCGTGCCTTGTGTCATAGGTAAGAACCCCTTCTTACTATCCTCCATTTTAAACTTCTTTAAAATCTTATCAAGGTATGTACTTTGCGATAGCCCTATTAGGCGCCTAGATCTATCTCTATAGATCTTTATGCCTAATATGTATGACGCTTCACCTAGGTCCTTCATTGAAAATTTGTTGTTTAGATAACTTTTAACACTGTTTAAAAGATCTATATCATTTCCAATCAATAATATGTCATCCACATATAATATCAGAAATGCCACATTGCTCCCACTCACTTTCTTGTAAATACAAGCTTTTCCATAAGTTTGGACAAATCCAAACTCTTTGATCACCTCATCAAAGCGGAGATTCCAACTTCGTGATGCTTGCTTCAATCCATAGATGGATCGCTGAAGCTTTCACACCTTGTTAGCATCCTTAGGATCGACAAAACCCTTTGGTTGTATCATATACAACTCTTCCTCAATATTACCATTGAGAAACACAGTTTTTACATCCATCTGCCATATCTCATAATCGAAATATGCAGCAATTGCTAATATAATCCTAACTGACTTTAGCATCGCTACGGGAGAGAATAACTCATCATAGTTAACTCCTTGAATTTGTCGAAACCCCTTTGCGACAAGTCGAGCTTTATAGACGGTTATATTACCATCAGCATCAGTTTTCCTTTTGAAAATCCATTTGTTCTCCACAGCCTTTCGGTCGTGAGGTAAGTCCACCAAGTTCCAAACTTGATTTTCATACATGGATTCCATCTCGGATTTCATGGCTTCTAACCATTTGTTGGAATCCGGGCTCATCATCGCTTCTTCATACGTCGCAGGGTCATCATTTTCATCAACCATGAAATTCATGACAGGATTTCCGTACAGCTCGGGAGATGCACGCGTCCTGCTAGACCTGCGAGGTTCGGTAGTACTCTCTTTCAGAGTTTCATGATCATTATCATTAGTTCCCTCTTCAACAGGTGAAGCCAACTCCGGAACAACTTCCGGAGCTGCGCTACTCGCCATACTTTGAAGAGAAGGTTCAATAACCTCTTCGAGTTCTACCTTCCGACTACTCACACCTTTCGCGAGAAACTCTTTCTCTAGAAAAGATCCATTCTTGGCAACAAAAACCTTGCCCTCGGATCTGTGATAGAAGGAATACCCAATAGTTTCCTTAGGGTATCCTATGAAGACGCATTTTTTCGCTTTGAGTTCGAGTTTATCCGGTTGAAGTTTCTTCACATAAACATCGCATCCCCAAACTTTAAGAAATGACAGCTTAGGTTTGTTTCCAAACCACAATTCATACGGTGTCTTTTCAACGGATTTAGATGGTGCCCGATTTAAAGTGAATGCAGCAGTTTCTAGTGCATAACCCCAAAATGACAACGGCAAGTCCGTCAGAGACATCATAGATCAAACCATATCTAATAAAGTACGATTACGACGTTCCGACACACCATTTCTCTGTGGTGTTCCGGCAGGTGTGAGTTGTGAAACAATTCCACACTCTTTCATGTGAGTGCTAAACTCGTAACTTATACTCACCTCCACGGTCTGACCGTAGAAATTTGATCTTTCTATTACGATGATTTTCCACTTCATTCTGAAATTCCTTGAACTTTTCAAAGGTTTCAGACTTGTGTTTCATCAAGTAGATATAACCGTATCTACTCAAATCATTCGTGAAAGTAACAAAATAACGATATTCACCTCGCGCCGACACACTCATTGGACCGCATACATCTGAATGTATGATTTCCTATAAATCTGTCGCCCGTTCCATTGAACCGGAAAACAGCGTTCTAGTCATCTTGCCCATAAGGCATGGCTCACATGTATCAAATGATTCATAATCAAGTGATTCCAAAAGTCCATCCGAATGGAGCTTCTTCATGCGTTTAACGCCAATATGACCTAGACGGCAGTGCCACATATATGCGGATATATCATCATTTAGTTTAATCCTTTTAGCATCAACATTATGAATATGTGTAACATTATTATCGAGATCCAAAAGAAATAAACCATTCATCATCGGTGCATGACCATAAAAGATTTCATTCATATAAATGGAACAACCATTGTTCTCGGATTTAAATGAATAACCACTTCGCATCAAACACGATCCAGATACAATGTTCATGCTTAGTGCAGGCACCAGATAACAATTATTCAAGTTTATAACTAATCCCGATGGCAAGTGGAGAGGCAGCGTTTCGACGGCGATCACATCAACGCTTGATCCATTGCCGACACGCATCTTGACCTCACCCCTTGCTAGCGGTCGCTTGTTCCGCAGCCCCTGATTCGAGTTACAAATATTAGCAACTGAACCGGTATCAAATACCCAGGTGCTACTACGAGCACTAGTCAAGTACACATCAATAACATGTATATCATATATACCTTTGTTTGCCTTGCCGGCCTTCTTGTCTGCCAAATACTTGAGGCAGTTGCGCTTCCAATGGCCAGTCCCCTTACAATAGTAGCACTCGGTATCAGACTTAGGTCCTACTCGGGGTTTATTTTCAGGCACGGCAACAGGCTTGCCGCCCTTACTTTCCTTCCGTTTTCCCTTCTTGTCTTTCTTGAAACCAGTGTTCCTACTGATCATCGACACTTGATGTTCCTTTTTGATCTCCACTTCTGCAGTTTTAAGCATTGACAGAAGCTTGGGGAGAGACTTCTTCATGCCTTGCATATTATAGTTCATCACGAAACTCTTATAGCTAGGTGGCAGAGACTGCAGAACACGATGGATGCCTAAGTCAATGGGAATCGATATTCCCAAGGACACAAGCTTATCGGTGTAACCCGACATCTTGAGTACATGCTCACTAACGGAGATGTGCTCTTCCATCATGCAGCTAAAGAACTTTTCTGAAGCGTTGTATCTCTCTACAGCAGCATGTGTGTCGAAAATCATTTTCAACTCACCCATTGTATCAAATGCATTGCCATTTTCGAAACACTTTCGAAGTTCCGGCTCTAGCCCATACAATATGCCATAATGAACTAAGTTGTGGTCCTCCTGACGAGTCTGATAGACATTCTTCTCCTCGTCAGGGGCATCATCAAAAGGTGGGGGGCCTAACGGCGCTTCTAGCACATATTGCTTTTGTGCAGCAGAGAGGAGAATCCTCAAATTCATGGCCCATTTGGTAAAGTTGCTACCGTTCGTTGCAAGTTTCTCTTTCTCCATGAACACATTGAAATTAAAAGCAGGTGGTGCCATCTACAACAGAATTTGTAAAGTTTAGACTAAGTTTATGATAGATTGAGTTCAACTAATCCATATTACGAATGAACTCCCACTCAAAAACGACATCCCTCGTGCCTTTTTGGTGATTACATGAACCAAATCCACTACACCAAGTCCGATCATCACGTGAGTCGGTGTAGCTTCAAAGGCGAGCATCAAATGGGCATCATATCTACTATATGACTCATGCTTAACCTTTCGGTCCGTGTTCCAAGGCCATGTATATACATGCTAGGCTCGCCAAGTTAGAACCTTAGTATTCGCGTGTGTAACTGTTTTACACCCGAAATATGGTCGTGGATCCAAGAACACCCGATCATCACGTGATGTCTTGGGCGTGAAACATAATCGGTGCATACTAAAGGAAGAACACATTCCAATCTTGATATTTAAATGAGGGATCATCTTATTATGCTAACAAAGCGCTAAACAAGCAATATAAGATGCAATCAAACATCACATGTTTATTAGTGAAATGATATGGTTCCCGCATATGATCTCTATCATGTGCACCGTGGTATGATCACTATCATACCTATATGTGTAAGTCCAAGGTCTATGGAGATTACACGTTATGTATGTTGTAAGAGTATCATCTCATACTTCTACTTACAACATCACCATATCATAACACTAGCACAGCAACAATCTAAACTAGATGCCTCTAATTTATCCATTGCAAGTTTTACGTGGCTTAGGGCTTTCGAGATAGAACCTTTCTTACCTACGAACATGAACCACAACGAGGATAACCAAATTGTTGACAACTCGTTGTAAAATAGATATTGACTATAGTAGGAGAGACAGACACCCGCTAGCCACTTATGCAGACTAGTTGCATGTCAAGCGTGGAACAGGTCTCATGTGCAAGGACATGTAAAGTTTGTCCGGGCCGCTTCATCCCACTATGCCACCAATATCCAAAATTACAACAAAGGAGCAACAACATGATCATCATCGCCCACATACTCATATGTGTACTACCCATGTAAAGTATCTACGCATAGATCCGGCTCTGATACCACTGAAGGGTTCGCAGCATAGAAAATAAAAAATTTCCTACGATGGGAACTATGTACCAAGATCTATCTACTAGATACAAACAACGGGCGGATGTATATCCGTAGAGAATATACCCTTGAAGACTGACAAAGCTTAACGAGTTCAACTCGTGGTTGATGTAGACGATCTCTTGCCGATCTCAAGATCGAGAGGAAGTCCTAGCTCATAAGCAGCAGCATCCGTGCTTTCGCACATTACAAGACACTGGGCAACCTCCGCCTCCTCGCTCCAGCGATGCAGCGGACGCACAACCCTTTCTTGCGAATAGCCAGGGAACATGTATCTCGCTAGTCCGAGACCATGGGGATAAATTCTAGAGGGAGAGAGATCCTTCACGAGGAGGTGTGAGAGACAAGTGAGAGGAGGGCTCCTTTTATAGGAGGAGGGGGCACCCAAGGGGTGGCACGCCATGGGGGCTGCCCCCTCCCCTCCTTCATTCATGTGGGTGGACACTCCACTCACAAAACGGCCCTTCAATTTTCTCCACTCAAAAATCCACTCAAATTCCCATTAAATTTCCACCAAATTTAATGCAAACTCTCATTAAATAAAACTAGTTTATTTTATTCAGAATTTTGTCAATTACTTTAATGACAAACATTCACAAATAACCCCTTGCTAGAATTCCATTTCACATGCATAACCTCTTTATGCAATTTCACCCGAAAACCTATTTCGGTATCTAGTGAAATAAATTCCTGCGCTTGTTTATTCTTTCGGCATGAAACATTTGCTCCGACTGGATGCCAGTGTCCCTTAAGTGTGTCACCCTACGGTTCGCGAATAATGCGGACATGATCGAGACCCTTCTCCGATCAATAATCAGTAGCGGGACCTGGAGATCCATACTGACTCCCACACATTCAACGATGACTTTTCCTGTGATCGTCGGAACCTTTTACGCTTGTATCTTAATCCCTTTGTTTCACGATATATTACATGTCCGAGATTCGATCATCGTTATCTCCATACCTAGTTTGATCTCGTTACTAACATGCACTCTTTTCTCGTTCCCGTGGTATAACATTCTAGTGATCAAATCACTTGCTTGCAAGCTAACCAATGTGATATCACCGAGAGGGCCCAGAGCATATCTATCCGTCATCGGGATGAAAAAATTCCAGTCTTGATCCATGATTCTCAACATAACACTTTAGTAGCTTTGAAGCCATCTTTATAATCACCCAGTTACGGAGTGACGTTTGATGTCAACAAGAAACTCTTCCGGTGTTAGTGACTGGCATGATCTCATGGTCTAAGAATTAGGATTACTTCGTAGTTTGTTTATAGCAATATAAACTCAATGACTTTGATCGTAATGCTATACTTCGGATGAATGTTCATCACACCATTACACTAATGTTGTGATCTCGTTATTAACAACATCCAATGTCTATGATCAGGATACCTTGATCATCTTGTTAATCAACGAACTAGTTTATGAGAGAGGCATAACTAGGAACTTTCTGTTTGTTTATTAAACACACATGTATTAACGTTTCCGAATTAATACAATTATAGCATGCAAAATAAACATCTATCATATACTTGGAATACACATAATAAACACTTTATTATTGCCTCTCAGGGCATATTCCTTTCACAATTCTCAAGCAAACACAATATGAGCCACTCTCTACGGATAGGTACACACAAAGGAAGATAGGGGTTAACAAGGTGACGCAAGTTATACCTTCGATGTTGATGATGAACTTGCGGTCGTTGTTGCAGGATGATGTTTGGTTGTCGTGGTGTCAAGGAGCGCGGGAGATGTTGCGGAAGCTGCTGTTAGTTAACGACATGTACACGGAACACAAACAAACAAGAGGAAAATAAGCCAATGCGATATAAGAGATAAAGTCTAGCGTCAGGGCCGGAAACTCCGGTGTAGGCCGGATACTCCAGAGTAGGCCGGAGACTCCGGTGTGTTCAGGCCGGAGACTTCGGTCTGGGGACACAGCTCTAACTTCTCGTGATCTTGAGCGGAAAATCCACGCCTTGGGTTCTCAAATTCGTGAAAAATTGGCCAAAATTGGGCCGTGGGACACATGCAAAAGCTAGACCATCACCTTAGACAAGATTTGGTCGGATCAAAACCACAAATAACACTCCAAAATGATAGATCGATCCAAAGGCAAATTGGGGCTATTTTTTGGGGAATTTTCGAATTTATGGTGGATAAGATAAAAATTTGTGGGAAATTCGTGATCAACCTTGCTCTTGATACCAATATGTTAGGGTTGACCCCTTGGGGTTGCCCGATCTTTCACGAATCCCCATGGAAATCAATGTGAAGGTGAGTGGGAGGAGGGGGAGGATGAAATCCATGAAATCACACGCGAAGAACTCGATGAACACACACACACACACGAAGACACGATACAAGCCTATGGCTCACGCTGGTGGCAACCGGTCCAACACAATCCCTAGGATCGGCGTCGGGCAAGACACTCTCCCACGGCCAACAAGAGGGCTGAGAGTCTTGATGAGGTCTTGACTACTTGGAGACAAGACACTGACCCCAAGGACTTGTACAACTTGAACGCATGAGGCAAAATCCAAGAGGTGGGGGATAATTGGTTCTCCTTGTTAAGAAGCATGAGACTAGCAATTGATAGATCCTCTAGGGTTTCTTCAATTACAATTATCCAAGTCTAGGGTTTACAATAGAGGGGTGGGGATATTTATAGGCCAGCCACTTAAACATGGGTAGTTTAGGGATAAAACTGGAAGTTGAGGCGAATCTGGGAGTTACATGGGACAGGCCCAAAAGGCCTTTACATGCCTGCTAACGAGCAGTCCAGAGACTCCGGTGGGGCGGTCCGGAGACTCCGGTTCATCTCCGGTCCATCTCCGAAGGGGCATACAGAATGTCCCCGGGTTGGTTTCTAGGGTCGGTCCGGAGGTCGGCCGGAGACTCGGTGTGTTGGACCGGAGACTCTGGTGTAGGCCGGAGACTCCGGTGTGTTGAGCTTCAGCAGCTGCTTCTCCTTGTCCTGCTCCTTGTTCTTCTTTCTTGGGGGCTTGGTGAAGTACTGGTGCATCATAGCTAAGGATACATAACGTAGTTACATGAAGTAGCTAGCCATCCAAAGGCATATCAAAGTCACACGAGGAAAAGAGCGAGTTAACCTTCGCTTGTAGGAGTTTGGCTCGGGCGTGAGTCATTGGTCCACTTGGGGGACTTGGTGGTGTAGATGGAGGGGCGTCCGTAGGACAGGCTGCATCACCTCCCCTCCTTCGGTGTCGCCTCCCCCACTCCAAGCACACCGCGCCACTGCCTCGACTACCCTCCTCCTATCCCGTCCAAGCACTGCCCACCCTGCTCCCGTACTCGCCGCCGAACCATCTGCGCAACCAAGATAGGCCTGGTCGAGGAGCTCCCCAGGCGGTGTCTGGCAGGGGCGCGTGGAGGCCAAATCTGGAGTCCCTTCCTTTTCCTTTCTTCTATGTTTTTTTTAATTTATATGTAAACCTATGTGAGGAACTTTGTAATCACATGGCCAGATCCTTATAAACTCGTGTGAGGAACTTTGTAATCACATGGCCAGATCCTTGTAAACCCATGTGAGGAACTTTATAGTTGTCTTACTTTCGTACTAAAAATCATGCAAGAATTCATAGTACTTCATATATGTTTAGCCAGATCGTTTTGATAAATACTGAGGAACTTGATGCACACAACACATAACCTCAAACCACGATTTTCAGCTGGAAGGACCTCCTGGTAAAAATTCTTCAAATTTGGAGGTCCTTTATGCAAAATTGACTTACCAATCTGGAAGAAACCGACGACTGGGATAGCCGCTGGGCGCCCAGACTGCTAGAGAAAATGCGCGTTGCTCTTCATGGTGGACATCCTGCAGTAGGCGTCTCCTCTGGACTAAAACCGGCCCGAGCCAGTCCGAACGGTTGATGCAACCAGAAGAAGGTCGTGCACATTGTAGCAACACGATCTAAGCGGACCGACGTGTTTGGCGCGATCCATATGTCCATCAAATTTGTGACGCGATTGTATCGGGCGGACCGCGTGTAACTCTGTCCTCCCTCGCACGCATCGGTCCCACCTAGCAGCGACCCAACGAACTCCTTCCCTAGTCATCAATGGATATACTTTGGATCCTATGCTAGCTGTGTCACCTGAAGCCTGCACCGGCCTTGCTGCTCGACACCTGCGCTAGCCTCCAGCCTTCAATGTCGTCGCTTTGGCCTCCGTATATGCATCCAATCCCTTGACTCATTGGTCTTTTTAAGCAGGACACTAGTGGTCATCTTCTTTCACTCCCCATATTCTTTCATCGCCGCTCCTACTTTCCCACACCATAACCAAGTTCGGTAGGCATGGCCGGCGGCCTTGGATCGAGAGGTTGGCGACTAGGCCGTTCTCCAGGCCCTAGGCATGGCTGAGGCTGGCGAGGAGGAGGAAGGAGGCTCGCCCGACACGTTTCACTACCACCATCCCTGTCAACAACATCCTCGCCTGAGGACTTCACCATCGACCTCTCAGGATTCGAGTTCGGCTTCACCATCCACGGGAATGAGCCATGGGAGAGGATACAACTCCTTACCAAGTTCGTCTCCGTTCTTGATGGGCAAGGCACCAACGAAACCAAGCTGCAGGAGGCTAGCGGCGTGACCGGCGTCTGCAGAGGTGTTTAGTTATCTTGTTATGTACTAAGTATGTACTCTTCTATGTAGCAATCATGAAAATTTCCATTCATATTTAGGAATTTTTACAAGAGTTTAAATAGAATTGAACAAACTAAACCAGCACGGGAACAACACTGGCTACGTGACACAGTGGCCGTGGGAGCGTGAGGTTGCCCCGACGTTCGAGCGCCCGTAATGAACTATGCCCCACTCCTTTTCAAGAGAGTGGTAGATCGCTCTCTGCGTTTCGAGCTCCTCCCTCGTTTGGTCGAGGCGAACATGCGTGGACACATCATAGGGTTTGGTGCACACCGCGTGGAGGAACTCCGAGTGAGCATCGGTGAGTTTTCTTGTGTCCGCATGTGTTGTGGCAACATGACGTTCTTGAGGACGTCACACCCAAAACGTTGGCCGGTGGTCCGGTTCACGGGACCTAGTTACGGGCATGCCGACCACCAGGAGGCAGCCTTCTTTAGCCTCCGAGAGCCCCCTTGCTACGACACCTGCACACATGCTGATTGAATGGAGGCGAGGATCACACACTGGTCAACTAGCGCCCATGCCGGCTCGTCGAGTCGGACACATCTTCCTCGTCGTCTTCCTCCTCCTCCTTGGTGGCGAAGCGGTGGGCGTCGGCGTCAGCGGCGGTGGCGGCGCGGTGGGCCTCGGCATCGGTAGCGGCATGGAGAAGCATCTGCAGCTCTACTGCGCCTGGGTTGTGTGTGCGAGTGGTGGGCAAATGGCAACCAGACGTGGTGGGTGTTGCGCGTGCATCTATTCCAGTGAGGTTGGCCCCTCCTATTATAGACGGTGGCCGAATGTGGCGGGAACCGGTCAGAAACGACAGGAAATCACCAGAAGTGAGGGGAAACGAGGGCGGGACTGGCCATCTCTGACCAAATGGGTCGTGCCGTTAGGCGCACCACACAAGCGCGCCGAACCGCTACTCATTTGTTGTCTGAATCGTACATTTTAGGTGTACTAAATGGATCGTTCCGCTCGAAGTTTTTGCTCCTGGTGGTGACTGGGCATCTAGGCCCCATGTGCTAAGCCCATGGAGTCCTAGAGAGATAGGTCCCTCTTCGTTTTCCCGCCATTTTTACTTGCTCACGTAGCTGCAAACTTCGCTCCAATTACGGTGGTGAACTTGGGGTCTCCCCCTTGCAAGTTCAAGTCTGTTTTGTAGCGTGAGATTGTTGGCGGTCCATTGATCTACAATACCGATTCTAGCAAGATTTGGGAGTGGATGATAGGAAAACACTATGCATTTTGAAAAGACCTAGCAACAAAATTCGGGTGAAATTGCGCGCTATCAGTGCGATTGTACTCCCTCTGGTTCATATTAATTTTTTTTAGATACCTGATTCATATAAATGACTTCAACTTTATCTATATATATCTAATCAAATATTTAGAAGATATATCCATATCTAATATAAAGCTAAGACATCAATATGAACCGGAGGGAGCTCTTCGTTCTTTCAGGGCCGACGCAGTCATGATGAATATATAGACGCAGCACAGCGACGCTTCTAGTCGACTAATTGCACTATGCAAAAATATCTAAGTTAGGTGACAGGTGGCGTGCATATAGGTGTCTTGCCTCTCAGCCATACGATTCATGAAGTACTGCTAGGCAACAAAGCTAGAGCGCTCCTCGCCTATTGCATGGCCGCGTGAGCCAGCTAGCTCGAATGCGTCTACTTCGCCGGTCGCTACAAGGGAAGACTACCATGATTTTGATAAGAAAATGGGAAGAAGATTCGGTAGCTTTAACCAGATTTTGTCCAGCCCAAATCTTCAGGTGCATGGTACATAATACACGAGAGAATAAATAGAGAAAAAATAGTACTCCTTTCGATCCATATCATTTGTCACTGAAATGGATATATCTAAACATGTTTTAATGCTAGATACAACAATTCAACGACAATTAATATGAATCGGAGAGAGTAAGTAATACATTTTGTTGCGATCATCTTATGATGTCATCTAAAACCATGACTTTTCAACCAACAGAGATGTCCCTATCTTTCTCGCATGTCATGTACCCTCCATTGTTGGCGTAAGATTTGATGCATCAAGTGTTACTCCCTCCGTTTTAAAATATAGGATGTTTTAGGAATTCAGTTCATGATTCGGCCACGGTCACGCAATTTTCGTTTTCCCCAAATTAACCTCGAGTCCCGATAGCCCCATGCTGGTCGATCTCAGTTCTCGTTGCTATCTCGTGACTCGCTCCTTCCCCTCTCCTGCACTAGAGCGAGCGTCGGTGGTCTGGATCCCGTAATCCTCGCTGCTGGCAGGGCTTCCCTCTTCCCCCCTTTAACTTCCCAGACAAGCAGCGTCCCGTTGTCCCTCCTCCTGGATCAGCCCGAGTGGAGCAACACACGACAAGGAAGGCGCCTCGCCGTCCACCCACCGCCGACAATTCACCCCTCTTCCTTCCCCTAATCCCCCCATGTGAAGCCTGAGCATGTGGGAAGCAGCAACGGGAGGGGATCTGATGCCCTAGTACATGGACGCTAGCGGTAGGATCTCCCTCATCTCCTGCTGGTGCTTGCGCGTCCTTGACATGCTGCTGCTACCTGATGAACTCCCTCTCTTCCTCCTCCATCTATTCTTGCTACAATTTGTACCCTTTCTCCTCCATCACGTGATATGCAAATGCATTGTAAGTGTGGATGGTAGACATATTTTGGCAGTGTAGATGGACTAACTAAAGCTTGGTTCCATTTTTGTTCTTGGAGTAGGTTCATTCACAGAATCTTGGAGTAGATTCATACTGATTCTTGGATTAGAATCACTCATAGAAGTAGTAGTTGCATTCACAGAATCAGGTTGCATGAATCTTGGTGTGTTGCATCAGAAAGAGTTCGCAGTACAAAACAATAATTTTTCTAACTAACGGCGTGTCAAAGATACGTCATCTCTCACGCACGCGGTTCTTCTTGAAACCGCGAACACGAGGGCCAACGAGAGAGTGAATCCTGCAGGTGTCAATATCTGAGCAAAAGCTTCGCACTCTGGCATCGACAATGGTGATACCTGCAGGTGTCACTACTCTCTTGGGGGCGTTGTTGTTTGCATTCTCATCATCAATGGGTTCCGGGTGAAAACCCTAGCATGTTTTGTGGGCTCGGCGATGGTGGCCCATCACGTCATTGCCCTCTTCGGGGCATCTTTGGGGGGGAGGGGGGAGCTTGGGTTTGATCTGGTGCGGCACGCTGGTGTCATCTCCTTGGTGTGAAGCTTCTTTGTACTTGGCTTGTCCGATAGTCTAGGTCGCCTCTCGCAAGGTGTGTCCTCTCATGTTTTCTTGTTTAACTTTGAGTGTGTGGCCCGCCTCCATCCCGCTTGGTGTTTTTCTAGGTATATTTGTTTGAGGTGCTTGTAAGGGGATTTTTTCCCACGATTATGTATTGGTTTGGGCGGTTTAACTATATTCATAAAAGGGCAAAAACATGTTTTGAGATATATTTTATGTTGTGGTGGCTACAATCTTACTCACGTAGAGCGATAGTCGGAGACCTGCCGGCTAATAGCACTCGTACTTACCAATAGTAGAAAAGGGTAAAAGCAAGGTTTGCATTATAAGTATGCAAGCACTAGATCTTTTTTCCCAACAAAATATCTAGCTGAGGCGAGACATCACATCTTAGCATATTTGTGGCAAAAACAAGAATAAACAAATAAGAAAATATGTTAGTACTCCCTCCGATCCATATTATTTGACTTAGATTTATCTAGATTCAAATGTATCTAGACATATTTTAATATTAAATACATCCGAATCTAGAAAAATCTAAATTAACTAATATAGGTTGGAGGGAGTATCTTTTTATAGCCATTTTGGCGATATGATTGGTTAAGGAAGGACCAGAGAGGCGTAGAGCGGCGTAGTGGACCACCGCCCTTGTGAGATTGCTTGCACACAGGTCACAGCAATCGCAGTCACCCACACGGGCACTGAGTGAGTGAGGCGAGTGACAGCTCGACCGCCTCGCTAGCGACATGGATTTCGACAGGAAATAATCGAGAAAAAGATCGCAGCTCAAACCAGGCGACCTGGATATGTCTTGGCCACATCTTCTCGATTAGCTTTCTTTTTCCAGCGATTAATTTGTTTGTGCTTGGACCAGCTCTGTCTGCATGAAACTAACGGAAGTTACCCGGTATAGTAACCGCACGTGAACAAATATCACCCGTTTCTGGAACAATTTTCCCGAGTCGTCGTCATTAGCAACCATTAAATTTATTAGAATGCTTTGGGCCGACAGTGATGTTAGCAGGTGTTGCTTAATTATCTTTGGTCTGCTGTGTGAGTGGGTCTCTTTATTACTTTGTATCGGTTTAGTCGTATGTGGTTTTATTTATAAAATTGGACAGAAGTCTGTTTCGAGAGAGTATGACAATTGTTTTTCAGACTGTGTTAAACCTAGAGTCAAGCATTGTACCATTATGCAGTTTTTAGCATGATATTGTGAATAGCATTATTGCTCTTCTTCAAATATCGTTGACAGCGAACAGAGCTCAATTAGGTGACATGGCACTCTTAGCCAACATGGAGACGATTGTTGATGGCAGGATGCCGCGTGGGTGCGTCCGAGTCCAACGCGGACACTGGAAATCGACCACGTAAAGGCAGACGCAAAGGCAAAGGCAGACGCAACGCCACACTACACTACTACAGTAGCAGGCTGGTCGCTAGCTGCTAGCACCACAAAATATCTCAAACCTAGGTGACATGTCACTGCATGTTTTGCGGAAAAAGTGAACGTTGATGCTTGATCGTGCAGCTGGGACACCCTTTCTGTCCTCGCACCAGATACCTCATGTTCGCGTGTTAGGACATCTCCACCGACCAGAACCAAACGGTCCAGCCATGTCCTAATCTGTCTGCACGAACAGCTGGGCTAAATGTAGCATTCAACGGGATGATTCATCCGGACAAACTTAGGCCAGACCAACCTATCTGGGCATCAAATTTGGGCTTCGGATAGGTTCATCCAGACAGACATGGACGTTGTTCTGTCCAATTATTTAGCAGAATGGCCTAGTTTTAGTCATGCAATAAGCCTTCTTCCCTCTCCTCTTTCTTAGGCTGGCCTGTCCGATTAAGTCTGTCTGGGTCGTGCTACTGGGTGCGATGAACGGACAGGCCGAACCACAACACCAAAATAACCATGGCTCGAGCCAAACGCAG
The DNA here is from genome assembly GCA_023614405.1 of Avena insularis. Classification (NCBI taxonomy): domain Eukaryota; kingdom Viridiplantae; phylum Streptophyta; class Magnoliopsida; order Poales; family Poaceae; genus Avena; species Avena insularis. Next base: position 32,402,223 of record CM042684.1, read on the forward strand.
AAAATCGGACAGTTTGGATCGTCCGTTTGTGTCTCCCGGTGCAGATGCCGTTAGCATGGTTCCTAATTTTTTCAGACACTATCACTATAGTATGCGGACATAGAGGAACAAGAAAAGTCGCCTCAAAGGCCATCCATTTTTACCCGAAAGCGATGCATTAAGAGGGACTGCCAAAGGAATCCCTATCATTCATAGTGTAAAGTAACTTAGACTAGTAACTTACACATGTTACTAGTTCATGTTACTATCTTTATAGTAGGTAGTAACATGTGGATAGTGTCGTGCATACATAATTAATTAGTCTATAGACTTATATGGTCTTGATATGTGTGATGTTATGGTAACTAGCTAAGTTACTACCTCTCTCTTTCTTCATTGTCACCAATTTGCTTAGTTAGCATTGTTGGTCATGGTGGGGAGTAACTTAGAGTAGTAACATGCGTATGTTACTAGTGTAAGTTACTACTCCCTCCGTTTCAAAAATATAAGATGTTTTAAGTTTGTGAAAAAAATGAATCTAGACTTTTTTTAGTGTGTAGATTCATCCCTAAGTTAAGTGAATCTACATATTAAAATAAGTCTAGATACATTTGCTTCACAAACCTAAAACATCTTATATTTTGAAACGGAGGGAGTATCTCTATAGTGGAAAATAACATATGTGTGGTGTCATGCAAAAGCTTATTTATTGTAATGTAGACTCATTTTGTCTTGAAATGTGCAATGTTATGGTAACATAGCTAATTACCACAAGCCTCTCTCTCATCATTTTAATTGCATGTCATGTCATCTAAATGCTTAGTTGGCAACACATGTAGAACTATGTTACTAGTTAAATTACTCTCACTATGACTAGTAGCTAAGTTATTCACACTATGACTAGAAGATGGTTTTCGTTCATACGCGGGTGCCCATAACCGGAAAAATGGAGTACAAGATGTGGTCCATACTACGCTGGTCCACAAAGATGTGGTCGATGATGCTACACCAAGTATCCAATCCCCACCACCCTATTTCACGTCAAAATCGCTCTTAGCTTGTCGTGCGCGCGCATTCCTCGTCGAGTGTGTGTGTGTGTGCCGTGTGCCTGAGGAGTGACGGTTGAGCGCGGCCACAGTAGGTGGGTGGTACTAGGTTCACGGCACATACTATGTGCCTCCCTCGTCCTAAATCTCATGGCCAATTAATAGCGCAACATCGATGTGACGCGTCGCCTAAATCATGTGGCCACAACAGAGCAAGACGTGAGGTGTCACCTTCGTTCTGCTAGATATTTAGGTGCGGCGCGCTTATCAGACACCGGATACTGTGTTAGTAATGTGTTTGCAATTTTTTTTTTTGCCGTGGGTGCGCTATAGCTGAATTAATTTGAAGTGAAAGTTTCTTGATGGCATCTCCACCGGACCGACCTACGCAGTCAACCTAACACAGATCGGGATCCGACCTGTCTAGCCAACCGCGTCTAGTGGCGCGATTCATCTGTCCGCGCCGGGCAAACAGGGTGACCCTTTTTTTCTCCAAATTCAAACATACATAGTTCACGCTAAAAACTAGCAAAGTTTGTCCATAATTATACGTAATTTACATTCATAATTTAAAAACAAAAATAAACTAGCCCTAGCTACCGATCTTCGTGTGCTGGTGCCGTCGCGTCCATCTAGGGGTCGAGGTCGATGTACTCCGGCGGCATCCAGAGGTTAGGCAGTGGCAGAGCCGGAGCGGGCGTGGGCACGGGTGGGTCGATCAACTGTCCATGACATGCTGCCGGTGGCCCCATGCGGTGGTGGAGGTGCGCCAGCTCCATCCCCATCTCCGGAGTGATCTGCGGCGCTCACCCCGGTAGCGGCGGTGGTGGAGGCAGCTGGGACAAATCCCGTTCCACCATGGCGGTTAGCTGGACGACCTTCTTGGTAGCCGTCCCACAAGGCATCCTCGTCCTGCGTGCTGTCCGCAGTGGCCTGCTCGGTGAAGGCGTCCTCATCGTAGCCTCGCGCGAGGACATCCCGGTACTCCGGGGGCAGGTTCGTGGCAGGGTCCACGACCTCCTGCTTGACGACGATGTCGTCGTCCTCCTCGCCATTGTTGTCATCGCTGCCAAGCTCAGCGTCAGAGTGGTTGAAGGATCCCTCATTGTCCGACTCGATGGTGGGGACATCGTAGACCTGCCACGGCTACAGGTCGACACAGAAGGAGCTCGCCCGCCGTGCCTTGTGCTCTCAGTCGAGGAATTTCTTCTAGAAGTCCTCGCTCTAATAGCCCCTCTCCCACCGGTTTGCCGGCGAGAGGTTGCTGATGCAGCGGAGGGGTTGCTGATGAGGCGGAGGATCTCCTCCTCCATCCCTTTCCCCTTTGTGGGCACGGGGCGCACCGAGACCTGGTCCTGATTAAGGTGCCAACCAGTAGGGAGGGAGACATCGTGGTGGTTGATGCCCACGCCCTCCCTCCATCGGTGCTCGCACTCCGCCATGCGGAAGTAGCGCTGGTGGCGGAGGTCCTGCGGTGTCGGGTGGTCCCCACCGGGTGGTTCCTGTACTCCTCTGGCCGTAGCCATTGCAGAGGAAGTGAGGTAGACGGGAGCGCTGGTTGCTAGAGCCGGAGCCGATCGCCTCGTGGTCGTTCCTGCCCTTCTTGAGCCATCCCGACGTCTTCATTGTTGGCGGCAGAGGATGCTAGGGTTGCGATGGAGAGAGGTGGGGAGTGCGGTACCGATGGGCGTAGGGTTAAATAGCCCATTCGCCCGCAAACGCGCGCAGGTTCCCGCTCCTTCGCCGTCAATGCCGGCACGTGAACGCGGGCGGCGTTCCGTCAGTCAGGGTGTCGTCCCGTCACCATTGATGGCGCAGGATGCCGCCGGTCAGCCTTCCGCTCGCGTCTCTGAATCACTGTCGCTGCTGCATCTAGATCGGTGCCGTTGCGCGTGTCTGAATCTTTGCCGTGTAAGTGATGGCTGACGGGTGGGCCAGTGACACGCATGGAATAGGACACACCCTCGGTCCGCCCGCATCCAGCCCGACACAACCTTTACTCAAATTTGGTGCACGGATGGGTCGAGCAAAACGTTCTGCCCCGACGGATCGTGTCGCTGGGACACCGCGCATGTTCCGCACGACTGAACGCGTTCGGACGGGTTGGGTTGACCCGGTAGAGATGCTCTTAGGCTTTTCTTTACCAGTGATTGTACGTACTCAGGCAGTTGGTGAAATAGCTCCTTTACGTGCGTTCGCCGCAAAATAAAAGCTATTTTATGGAACTTCCAAACTAATATGGCACTTATTAGTTCATCATAATCCAGTTGTTAATTTTTTTTCTACTCAAATACCTATGTTACAAAGAATGTCAGAGTGTCATGATTATAGTGGTGATAAAATTGCAATCGACGATTTTTTCTAGATTAACATAGCTGTTATGTCTTGTTTTGTAATTGATAGACTCTTAAGGGATTCCTATGCATTTATCCAACTCTAATTTAGCTCATCTTCAATCTCGTGACAATGATGGCTTTATGAATGGAACTCTAGGGAATAATCAAAGTTTGATCCAGTGACTTGGATAAGATAATTTGATGAATGGCTTGTCTAAGTTTGGCTGCTCACTAGTCTTATACTAATGAGTCGTCAGCTCGGTCTACTTCAACTAAGGTATAGATTAAAATATAGGACTTACCAACTAAGGTTGGTACTGGCTTCTGGTACAAATGTTCAGGTACTTCTATTTGCACCAAGAATGATCCTAGTCATACACTACTTGTGCTTTACAAGATCCGAGTCAATTATATAAACCTCATAACAGAATGGTTATCATTTGTATCTTGAGCTTACTTAAGAGCAACTAGGAATACTAGTTGACTCTGAGTACTGTCAAAGTATAACATCATCAACTCTCAAAGTGAATTGATGGTGATAATGTGGTCTTGATAATGGTTCAACTTGCTATAGTTTTTAGAATGGGTACTTGTTTATCCAGAATACTCACTAATGTCCAATTCATAGGATGTTACTTAAGGCTTAGTATTAAGTATATATCTCATCCTTTTGATTATTAGGATAGGAAATTTTGGATAGAGAAGAAAGGGTAAATCAAATTCTATATAGATCAAGCTTTAGTTTATAGACTTGGATGATTTACTTGTTACTTGACTCTTGTGACTCCCAAGTGTTGGTAGATCGGATAATGTTTAAGATAAGATAGAATAAAGTAGATGATTTTATTTTTGTTGCTTAGAGATGTGTTTGTTTATTAGTACAATTTTGTTTACGAGTCTAACATCTACACTTTCTAACATAGAAGTTTACCAAAGGTTATTTCAAAAAAAATCAACACTCAGCTTGATGAGCTAGTCCTAAATCATCAGCTCAACTGAAACTTCAATCACTTTGACATGTTCTATTAAAGTTTTTTAATTTTCTCAGATTTTATATGCATGTATGCAATTGAACTAATAAACAAGAACCATTGGATATAAAGTTTTATATGCTGGCATGGTTCTGAGGGACAGTAAGGGAGCGATCACCTTCTCTAGATGTCGGAAATTACTCAGGTGTGCGGAACCATTGGAGGCGGAGCTTGAAGTATGCACGGAAGGGCTCTTCCTAGCCTTGGAATATAGCCAGATTGAAACGTACTACGCTACAATCCTTACACTCGTGTCAGTGAAGCAGAAGGACCGCTCAAGGTTTGCTCATATAATTGCTGGAAACTTTTTTGATGTGAATGCGAGATTTCAATCTTTTGCCAAATTAGATCGTGTTCAGAAGAGTAAATTACAAAAAACTACCACAATTGAGACAAGGATAACAACCCTTCAAAAAAAACCACCGAAAAACATGCATTTTGGTGGTTGTTTGTTACCCTGCCCCCAATTGTAATAGTTTTTTGTAATTTACTCTGTTCAGAATATAGTTAGCTACATTCTTGCGAATTTTGCAAGAACACACGAAGGTATCATCGTTTGGTTTTTTACCCGCAAAAAGAAACCTAAACCCGAGATTTAGCCACATCACATGCTACATATCCATGGAGCTTTTGTGGCCTTCACTAGAGAAACAATAAGAAAAGAAAAAAGATAACGCCGGAAAGGCCTCCATGGAGCTAGCAATCAAGCCTCTCTGATTAATACACAAGCCGGGTGCTCTGTGTTCTTACCAGAACAGTGAGATCTCGAACTGTCGCCGCGTTCCCAGGACCGCGGCAGTTCCAGCCGATACAACTCATTGGACATTCCTGCTATCCACGCACATCTGACCAGCAAAGAAGTAGACCAAGCTGCCCACGATCCCTACCGACTTCTGCTCAGATCGCAGATTGCATACAGCCAAGAATCAATACAAACTCATCTACTACAGAACAAAACCTCAGCGCTTCGTCTTAAGAGCCGAAGACTGCTAGGAAAACTCACCGCCGGAGAAGATTCGGAGGGAGGAACACTAGTGGAAAAAGAGCATATAGTCTTGGTTTGTAAGGGCCTTTAGTTCTGGTTTTGCACCCGGGACTGCGAAATCTGGACTAAAGGTCCCCTATCTCTAGTCCTGGTTTGTTACAACCCGGGACTAGAGGTCACCGCATGGCTATTTTTAAACGGGGGACGAAGGACCTTTAGTCGCGGGTCGTAATACGGCCCTGGACTAAAGATATTTTTTCAAATAAGTTTTTTATTTTTTCGAATTTTTTCTTGAACTTTTGAATTATTTGACTCGTAATTCTATCACTTGAAACATGTTTAGCACTAAGTATATTTAATCTTAGGTCAAATTACACTTGTGGTAAAATTTCCGGTCGGTCACCCATCCTAGCACTACCCCACTCTCAGCATACTTAACTTCTCTGTTCCATCAGGATGTTCTTGCGCGAAGCCCATTTGTATCTTGTTGTCAACACTACCATATCAATCCTATTAGTCTATATCAATATGCCATACATCTTTATTTTTTGAAATTACAAACAACTATTTTACTAAATAAAAATAAATAAGTAATAATAATATTTTAATCCAATGAAAGTAAAAACTAAATATAATAATATTTTATTCCTTTTTTGCCATTTATTCATTTAATATGGCATAAATAATATCTTTACATCTGTAAATCGAAATTCGACAAATAATATATCCATAATTATCAGAAAAATGTGAGGAATCCAAACATGAAATAAATAATATTGCAAAAAAATTGATTTTTTAAATAACCTTTTTTTTCCATTTCGAATTTTAAAAAATCTAAAATAATCCAAAACGGGCTAAGGCTATTGAAATCAAACTCATAATTTGTTTTCGCACATTTTGATAGGTTGTACATTTTTTTCCGATATCTTACGCAAAAGTTATAGTCATTCAAAGTTTTTCTGCTGGGACCCGCATCCCTTTAGGGCACCAGCAAAGGAGGCAGTACCAAGGGGTAGCTTCATCGCCTCCACGTAGGTTTGTAGTGCTGAGACTACGGTTCTAAAGAAATCCATCCAACCAAAGCAGTGGTACATGGGGCCCACCTGTTTGCTCTCATCACGTCATCTTCTTATGGTTTGATCCCCATCTTCCTTAACTTTTCTTCACTCTCGTTTGCTTTTTTCTGCTTTTGACATGAGGAGGCTGCCTCTTCCGAAGGCAGCGCCTGTCGCTGTAGAGTGTGAAACCGTGGCATCCGAGCCTACGTGGTCTGCGGGGCAGTAGGCTAGGGCCATGCATTAGCCATGTCCTTAGTCCCGGGCCGTATCACGACCCAGGACTAAAGGGTGTTGCCTGTGTCCGAACCCCTTTAGTCCCGGGCTGTATCACGACCCGGGACTAGAGTTGTCTCAGGGTCCTAGCCACCAAAAATGGTAGGAACCGGGACTAGTGCTCATACTAGTCCCGTTCCATAACAAATCGGGACTAGTATTATTCTCTAGATCGAACCGAAGACTCTTTTTCTACTAGTGGAAAGAGACCCTTACAAGGAAAAATACCTGCCTTTTAGAGCATGTATAATGGGAGGTGCTTATAAAGATAAACCAACCATTTGCTAAGCATTGGTGCTTATTTCTATAGAAAAGATGTTTAGTTAGGCATCTACCTAGTATAAATAAGCACCGATGCTAAAAAAACCGGTTTATTTTTCTAAGCACCGCTCTAAGCACCTTGCATTTTACATGTCCTTAGCAGGACACCGAAGAGACATGGCCGCCAACCCTAGATCGCGTGAAAAGCGCCATAGGCGAGAGAAAAACGGTTCGGTTCGCTAGGTGCTTTTTGCCACCCTCTTTGATTAATACAATCTTCTTTTACCAAAAACCAAGAAAAACTAAACCTGAGGTTTAGCCACGTAACCAACATCACATGCTACATACTCCAAACCGGTAGGTGAGGTCTCACGATAGGGAGGCCGCGACATACTAAAACCAATCTAGGTTTCGTTCCCCTCGTTGGCGACGCCGCTGGTCCGCTCCGTCTTCGGTGGCCTTAGGGCCTTGGAGGCGTGGTGGACCACGGTCTCTTGCCGACGGACGGGTTTTCGTTCTTCGTTTAGACTTTTTCAGTGTCTTCGTCAGGATGTTGAGGCGGCGGCTACGTCCTGAAATCAGAATAAGGTCCTCCCCGTCCTATCATCGCTTCGGTGGTGCATCTAGCGCCGGCGGAGGCGCTTGGAGTCGTGTGTCCGGCGGATCTCTTTGGATCCGGACATTTTTCGTATTTGTCCGTGTGGTTTCAGGTCTGTCTTTTTCGATCTATGGTTGTCATCTTCGGCGATGGTTGCTGCTCTGGTGCGCTGTCTTTTTTGGGCCTTAGCACGACGACTTTCCGTCTAACTACTGCAACAAGCTAGCTCTACAACGACAAGCTTTGCCCAGTTCCGATGCTGGAGGGGCGAGGACGGCGGCGCGCCTTTGGCTTGTGCTAGTGTTTGTAGTCGTCGCTAGGTGGTTAAATGATCTAATTGTATTTTTTATTAGTTTTAGAACTCTCTGTACTACTGTTAATTGATTATTAATAGATTGATGAAATTTCGAAAAAAACATCACATGCTACATGTCTACGGAGCTTTTTGGCCTCCGTTAGAGAACAAGATATAACAAATAAAAAAAAGATTACGCGGAAAAAGATCTGTCTCTTTAGGCCTCCATGGAGCAATCAAGTGGAGCCCAATCAGTACCCTTATTATGCACGGGAAGGTGCCGTTTGGATTTTAATTCCGCAAGAGTCGCAGACCCCTCACGCGTCAATTGCCAGTGGCCGCTTCCCCAGACCGCGTCACGAAAACTATAAAAGAGCCCACAACACATCACACTCTCAAATATTCCAGCTCAGCCCCAAGCTCCTCTCGCCCAAAAGAAAAAAGAAAAAACAAAACAAAAACATGGACGGATCGATTAAATGATGATGACCCGAAACCGCTGCGCCTGCCAGAGAATTTTCACAATGCTCCTAACACCGAATCGTCAAGTATCAAGCAGCACCTTCAAGAAGGAGGACGAGGACGTTGCTTTCCGGACCAGAGCGCTGGTCCTAGGGTTTTCCCCGACACGCAGAGAGGAGTGGACATAGGGTAATCATGACGCCCTCCAAGAAGGAATGGCACCACCCTTGGGCGACACTGTGTCGGTGTCGAGCAAGAGGACAATGGTTTCCTTCGAAAAACCTATGCACACCCCCGGGACGATCCATTGCATAGGAACCCCGCGAGGTCGAGGTCTCGACATCGCCCGGCTCGCCACTCACCAACATGCGCCACGATGGTCACGAAGGCACTATCGTCGTCTCACCGAAGCTACGTCAGCCTACACGACGGAGGCAAAGAGTAGTTTAAAGCATGGTCAACAGTAGTGCAGCCGTACAGGTGGGAACCGCCTCCACCACCAAGGGCAGTAGTCGACCGGACACGGCAGCGGGTGCGTAAAGCACCTTGAGGGTGTACACCAGTCCCAAGAGTGTCCGGCCATCAGGCTCAAAATTGGGTCTATGAAGTTCGCTTCCCCGCTGCAACAGCTGCTGCTACCCCTGCCCACGCTACCCGCCACCATCGGCAGTACGAGTTGCGCGTCAAGCAGATCCGCCTAGATTTTAATTCCTCAAGAGTCGCAGACTCCTCACGCGTGAATTGCCGAAAGCCGCTTCCCCAGACCGCGTCACGCAAAACTATAAAAGAGCCCACAACACACCACACTCTACCACACTCTCTCTCAAATATTCCAGCTTAGCCCCAAGCTCCTCCCGCTCCACAGTCCACCGTATAGTAAGCTAAAGGCAGCAAGCACCGACCATCTTCATCAAGGCATGTACATGACCGGCTCCGAGCAGTGGAGTTCCCCTTCGCCGTCGTCATACTTGGTCGAGCAGCACGTGGGGCCGGCTGTATGGACTACGCCGCCGAAGCGCCCAGCGGGGCGCACCAAGTTCAAGGAGACACGGCACCCGGTGTACCGTGGCGTGCGGCGCCGCGGCAACGCCGGGCGATGGGTGTGCGAGGTGCGCGTCGCCGGCCAGCGCGGTGAGCGGCTCTGGCTCGGGACGTACCTCACCGCCGAGTCCGCCGCGCGCGCGCACGACGCCGCCATGCTTGGGCTGCACGGCCGCTCCGCCTCCGCGTGCCTCAACTTCGCCGACTCTGCGTTGCTCCTCAACGTGACGCCCGGGCTATCCGACCTCGGCGAAGTCCGGCGCGCGGCCCTCGCCGCCGTCGCGGTTTTCATGCGCCAGGAGGCCGCCAGCGCCGCTGCCAGCGTCCCAGCAGACGACGAGGGCACCTACAGCGCATCCGCGGACAATGCCAGCGTCTGGTCGGCGACTTCGCAGCCTGCTTATGCCGAGGGGTCGACGTTCGAAGTGCCGGCCGCGCTGGGAAGCGACATGTTCGAGCTGGAAATGTTTGGGGAAATGGACATGGGCACATACTACGCGGACCTCGCGGAAGGGCTGCTGCTGGAGCCGCCGCCGCAGCACGCCGGCGCGTGCTGGGACACGGCGGGAGACGGCGGAGCTGACCCCGCGCTGTGGAGCTACTGAAGTATTCTACCCAGGCTCCTTTTACTCTACGCATGGATGGTACAACACAAACTGGGGCTGTTACCGGCGGCCAGCATAATAAGATTTGTGAAACTTTAAGCGCATCAAATCGTATGATCTACATGCAAGCAAACATGATCACACAAGCAAGAGCTGCTGGTGATGGTGATGGTCCACTCCCGGAACAGACGGACAGATCAGACAGATATACAGACAGGACAGACAGCGAGATGATACCAAAAAAGGGTACTATCGCTTCACTATAAGTGGCAACCAGAGGAGAAAGATCAAGGCCTGTTAATCAGACAGACAGAGGTGGTCCATGTACGCTAATTCACAACATGCATGTGGCCTAGACCCAACCAGATCCTTGCCACGCCTTCTCACACGGCGATCTAGTCCAGCTCTGCGCGTCCCGCTTCCTGAATCGCGTGACCACCTGGCGACATGCCCACAGCTGATGAAAGATATCTTGCGTGACAGGGGAAGTGACAAGTGTGCACTCCTGCAATAACTATGTTGCAATTATTATGTATACAGTAGTACAAAACTTGTTTTGCCTTCATTAGGTGAACAGTTGAACTAGTACTACTTCGTACTACCAGGGATTTGATTAGAATTAAATACAGCACCAGTCACTATTGTTGGAATTTTTATAAGTGGCCCAGCCCATTAATTATTTTACAGTCCAATAAATTTCTGAAAAAATCCCAAAAATCCATTTGGTCCATTCATGCATGGCAAGAGTTGGAAAAACTGTTTAGTCTCATATTGCTGGTTGAAAGAAAGTTCCACCACCTTATAAGAGACATGCACGCGCCCTCCTACTCCGTCGCCTGCCATGCTTCGCAACGACGCACGTCGCGGGTTGCGGCAATCTCGTCAAGCAAACATGTGGCCTCGACCCAACCATATCAACTGAGTAGGCACTAGATCTTTGGCCGTCAGCCGTTGCGCGCATGCAGAGGAGGTGATCGGGATGGTTCCGCTGGTTCCCAAATGATAAAAAAGTGCTTGGAGGCCACATTGTCTCTTCCAGCCTCCGATTTGTGGTCGTTGGATCCTCATCAGAGAAACATCCGCCCCGTCTGATCCCACCTAGGCCCGACCAGGTCCCACTTGAGGGTGTCCCACTCACTCGTGTCGTCGCATTCAAACCACAACGTCTCTCCGCCTGTCCCCATTCCGTGATTCTCCGCGTCATCGATGTCATAGGGTTAGGCCCGTGAGTCAGAGGCGAAGGAGAGCAGAGCGGGGCAGAGGGTGGCGAGCTCAGTATGCGGTGGAGGGAGCGTGATCCGCTATGGGTGACACAGGGGTGGATATGCATCCTCGAGATTTGCGATGGGGCGGCGAGCTCTTCGGCGAAGAGGGAGAGCAGCGTCTACGGAGATCCATCCCGTGCGGCCGACCATCGATATATGCGTCATGGGATCTTCGCGGGGAGGTCGGCAACCAGCGGTGACATCGAGCGAGCAACGCGGTTTTTCGTGCGGCAAGTTTTCCGGCGAAGTTCGAGTCACGCGTCAGAAGAGTGTCGAGCTATCTGGTGAGACCATTTTTGCTCAAAGACGAAGATTCAACATGGAATTGTCTTCATCCAGCACCCCGAGGTAATCATACTGCCAAAATCTCCAAATATTGGTCCACAATCTTGGCAATGTAGCATGTTCATCCCCGTTCGTTTTCCCATGGCTAAAATCCGTCCGAGGATGTGGGTTTTTTCCTTCATCCCATTTTCTGCACGAGGGTATTCACATAGCGGTCACATAGCTGGTCAATCCCCCCCCCCACTCATTTTTGCAGGTTGCAAACTATGACATGACCCATGATCTATCTATCCTGTGTATGTACTCATCCTTTTGTATATATGGTGGTTTCGGGGGTAAAATGCCAGTACCATTTTTGTTTCAGTTGTGCCTAAGGTGTGTATTTTTTGCCGATTTGTCCTTTGTTAGTGTGCCGATGGATTTTTAGTGCCTTACTATTTTCTAGCAGTACTAGATATCTTAAGTTGGAGACACCAACCGAGACTAAAAGTTTAGATTTATTTAATCATGGGTGTCGACACTATGTCATGGGTGAGTGTCGACACTATGTCATGAGTGACGGCACTATGCAAGTGAGTGGCGATACTATTTTGGTGGGTTACGGCACTATGAAAGGGATAAGTGTTGACATTATGTCGTGAGTGTCCACACTATGTTGTGGCGCTTAATCTATAAATAGGCAAGATGCATCCTTGTGAAGTTATAAACTGCAAGATGGTGTGCGGCAGGGACACCACTATGGCGGAGCTTCTCGGAGATGTTTTAGGATCCCGTCCTCAGACATCTTCGAGGAGGTCGACATAGAGGCACTCCCTAATATGTGAAATTTGTTAGCTCCCCGGCGTATTGATCTAGCTAGAAAAGTTATAAACTGCAAGATGGTGCAAGAGGGACACCACTATGGCGGAGCTTCTCGAAGATGTTTTAGGATCCCGTCCTCAAACATCTTCGAAGAGCTCGCCATAGAGGCACTCCCATATATTTATATCGAGGAGCTTCTCTAAGATGTACTGAGCTAGTGTGTCTTCTTATAAAGCTTTTGTGAATTAACCCTATTTTTGTTACAATTTGTGAGTTTGTTGAAAGCAGGTAGAAGAAGAAGTGCATTTTGTTATTAGATGGCATGATGATGCATATGTGAGTGTGTGCACTAACAAATTTAGTAGTTGTAGTAGGATGAACCCATGTATCTATGGGTTGTAGTAGTTGTAGTAGGATGAACCAATGTTTCTATGTCCTGTAGTAGTTGTAGTAGCTAGTTAGGATGAACTCATGTATCTCTGTGCTTCTATGAATAAAATGCATTTCAAGACTATGTGCCAAAATAAGATATTGATAGAATCCACATATTGAAAACGATATTGAGCTTGGAGTTCATCACATCAATACAAGATATAGATAGAATCCAAATTAATACAAGTTCATCACATGTTATTTATAAAACTTACTCCTAAACTAAACCCACAAATCCCACTACTTCTAGATCATGAAATGAGCTAACCTATCAATAAAAGATGAAAGGATTAAGTTGCTAACCTTTTAGAAACCCTTAGATAAATGGGGTGCCGATAAATCTTGTGAAAAATAGGGATAAACTCGTGCTCAGGATGAAACAGAGAGGAGAAGCATCTTGAAATGGAGTATGACTCGGGCCTAGGGAGAGCAAGATCATATATGAGGGACATTAGTCCCGATTGGTGTCTACAACCGGGACTATAGGTCCATCTTTAATCTCGGTTGAAGACACCAACCGGGACTAAAGGGTCTCAAATTACTTAGCGTTTTAGATCTAGTCAAAGTCAAACATTTTAAAACTTCACCAAGCATATTCAAAAAATACTAGCATTTATAATATCAATTTTATATAATATAAAAGTATGTGTTATGGTGAATCTCATTATATTTATTATATATTTTAGATTTTAATATTTTTTTCTTATATATGTAGTCAAAGTTTATGAATTTTGACTTTAACTAAACCCAAAACGCAGTGTAATTTGGGACAGAGGGAGTATGAACTTTTGTACTTTTGTAACAGACTCTTGCTAATTTAGTAATAGCCTCTTGCTAATCCCGTACCAGTTCTACAGTATCAATGTAATTCATACGTACTTTATAATTTATACGTATTTTTGTACTAGCCTCTTGCTAAATTGAACTGTAGTATAATTTATATGGATTTTTGTAATGGATTTTTGCACTCTCTTGATTATAATGGCCTCTTGCTAATTTTACAGGTAGTAGAAAATTTATGAAGAGTTTTTTGAATTTAAAAAGAAAATCGCCACCCCCACGACCAATGATCCTGATCATGAAGGTTCATCCAACACTAGTCGTATCATACGTCTTTGCCCTTTGCCGGTCTCTCCAACTGCAAGAGAGGTAATAGTTAATCTGAACGAGCTTGCATATGATCCGGCAGATAGGAAGAGGATAATAGAATATATAGGGCCAAAGCTACAAGATGAGATAAGACGTAATTATTTGGTTAGAGGTCCGTTTAGGCCACAACTTGGTTTTAAGTATCTACAGAGGAGCATAGGAGATCTCCAACGCCGGTTTAGTACTAAGTGGTATAGAAAATATGATTGGATAGAGTACAATGTGAAGAAGGATGCTGCATTTTGCTTATATTGCTACTTGTCCAGAGATTGTATTGAAGTCCAAGGAGGGAATGATGCATTTGTAGTCGAGGGTTTTAATTATTGGAACAAGGGCGAGCGACTAAAAGTCCATGTGGGTGAATCTCCTAATAGTTTTCATAACACGGCAGTCAAAAGATGTAATGATTTGCTAAAACATGGCTAGTCTGTTGTTGTTGCTCTAGACAAACAAAGTAAAGTCACTCAAGAGGAGTATATGATTCGGCTGAATAATTCCATAATTGATGCCCGATACTTACTGCATCAAGGTTTAGCATTCTATGGCCATGATGAGTCTAAAGAGTCTAAGAATAGAGGAAATTTTCAAGAGTTGGCACACACTTTGGAGAAGCAAAATGAGGACACAAGGAGGATCGTGTTGATCGACACTCCTAAAACTATTCAAATGGTTGCTCTAGAAATTCAAAGGGACATTGCTGAATGTTATGCCGAGGTAATAATTTATTGCTTTCGTCATTTACTTTCCTTTCTTATTTACATGTGATAAATGTCGTGAGTTCTTATGGTTATAAAAATATTTTTTGTGTGCAGATCATAGTTAAATCTATTATTGATGAAATTGGAGGTCGTGTGTTTTGTTTGTTGGTTGATGAGTCTGCTGATGTTTCTGACAAAGAATAGATGGCGGTAGTTCTGCGGTATGTCGACAAGTTTGGAGCAATCAAAGAGAGACTTATTGGTGTTGTTCATGTGAATGAGACGTCTGCTTTATGCCTCAAATCTAATATTGATTACTTGTTTGGTAAGTATGGATTGAACATGAAACAAGTTCGAGGCCAAGGTTACGACGGTGCGAGCAACATGAGAGGTGAGTTCAATGGCTTGAGAGCTTTGATCATGAGGGAAAATAGCTCAGCATATTATGTCCACTGCTTCGCTCATTAGCTTTAGTTAGTCATTGTGGCAGTAGCTAAAAAGAATGATGATGTTAGCGACTTTTTTGATATGGTAGCTGTTCTGATGAATGTGGCCGAAGATTCTTGTAAGCGAAAAGACATGATAAGAGAGATCCAATAGGAGAGAGTGAAGAAAGCCATTGGATGTGGACAACTTAGCATTGATACAGGATTAAATCAAGAGCAATCTCTTCAAAGAGCCGGAGACACTCGTTGAGGATCTCACTATAAAACTCTTCTAAGCATAAATAACTTGTTTCCAGATGTTTTTGATGTTTTCAAATATGTTGACAAAGATGGACCAAGTGATGCAAAGAAACTCCAAGCTCGTGGTCTCTTGGATTATGTCAATGATTTTGACTTTGTGTTTCATCTAAACTTGATGTTTCTTATCTTAGGACATGCGAATGCTTTATCTCTATCTTTGCAAAGGAAAGATAAGGACATCTTGGAGGCTATGCAAGAGGTGAAGTTAACAAAGAAAAAATTTCAGCAAATTAGAGATGATGGTTGGGACTCTTTATTGCAAAAAAAACTTACTCGTTTTGTGTGGATTATGGTATTCCGAAGTTGGATATGGAAGAACAATATATAGACATTCACCAACCACACTAACTATGAGCACTACAAGTTTGATTGCTTGAACCCTGTTATTGACTTGCAACTTGGAGAGTTCAGTGACCGTTTTACTAAGGTAAACTCAACTCTCCTTACCCAGATGGCCGCATTTAGTCCCAAGGATTCCTTCGATGCTTTCAAAATTGGGACTTAGTGGAATTGGCTAAGTCATATCCAGATGATTTTGATTCCATCCAATTGAAAGATCTTGCCCATGAGCTTTCATTCTACATTGATAATGTGCGAGCGGATGAAAGATTTATCGGTCTGAAAACTATCTCTAAACTTGCTAAGCTGATGATTAGTACAAACAAGCATTTGGCATTTCCTTTGGTATATCAACTGCTCACGCTTGTGCTAGTTCTTCCTGTTACCACTACACCCGTTGAGAGGTGTTTTTCAGCAATGAAAATTATAAAGACAGTGCTACGTAATCGCGTTGGTGATGATTTTATAAATCACTGTAACATTTGTTTTTTGGAGCAAAGACTTCTATATTCAACTCCACGTAGTGCTGTGATAGACCGCTTTCTAAAGATGAAAGACCGTAAAGGTCAAAAGAAATAGAGGTAATTGCTTTTGTAATCCTACTTTATTTTGATATGATATATCAATAATTATTATTTTTATTTATATAATTTTGCTACAGTATACACTATAGAATTTTTAATTAATATACTAGCATTGAATCTAGCCATGCTGAGTTATGCAAATATATATTAGTGATACGTTTTATAGGCATATATTTTTTCTATTTGTTTTTGTTGACCCCGCGACCTTTTTTCCTGGCTTCGCTCCTGCCCTAAATCCCGGTTCGTGTCTCAAACCAGGACTAAAGGTCTCGTTTGAATTGGAACTAGTGGATACGGTATCTTGCGGCCGCTTCTAGCCGTTGGAACCAGAGCATTAGTCCTGGTTCGTAACAAAACCGAGACTAATGCTTTGAACAGAAGAATAGTTTTCTACTAGTGGTGATTTTAAAATAAAAAAATTCTAAACTTTGTCATTTTGTGTATCTCAGATTACAAAATATTTAGAATTAAGATTTTGCTCGATTAAGGAGTATATCATTAGTTACTTGTAAGATTTTATTTCACAAATTTTTAGAACTTGTAAATATAGTTTTAGTTTTTTCAATACAGGCACTAGAGCCCGGGAGCCCAAAGACTTTCTGACGTGGTTGTGGCTACAATATATCTTACCCACGTAGCACCTGCCGGCTATTCGCGTTCGTGTAGTTACCAAAAGTATAAAGGACAAAAGCAAGTTTTGCACTATAAGTATGATAGCACTAGATCTTTTACCAAAAGTATAAAGGACAAGAGCAAGTTTTGCACTATAAGTATGATAGCACTAGATCTTTTTCTTCCAGCACTAGTGAAAACTAGGCCTCTTGTCCGGTTTATAAAGGCTATAGTCCCGAATGTGTATCCCGGACTACGTAATCAGGACTATAGGTTCTACCTTTAGTCTCGGTTCTGTTATAAACCGAAACTAGAGGGTCTCCACGCGGTCCCGTGTAGTGCGTTGGGCTGAAGAATGTTTAGTTCCGATTGGTAACACGAGCCGAGACTAAAGGTTTTTTGCCGCGGCAGGAGATGGGGTTTGAGATTTTTTTTGTGTTCAATTTTCATTTTAAATAAGATTTTGTATATATATTCTATGCTACTACATACTGTACACGTTGATGCATATATAATATAATTTCTCTCAAAAGCATACAAACATATATACAACTTGGTACACTAGTAGAAAAATGGCCTATAGTCCCGGTTTGTAAGGGCCATTAGGCCCGATTTTGCACCCGGGACTGCGAAATCGGGACTAAAGGCCCCTATCTCTAGTCCCGGTTTGTTACAACCCAGGACTAGAGGTCACCGCATGGGCCACCGCATGGCCTTTTTATAGCAGGGGGATGAAAGACCTTTAGTCACGGATCGTAATACGGCCCTGGACTATTTATCTTTTTTCAAATATTTTTTTTATTTTTTTTTCAAATTTTTTCTTGAACTTTTGAATTGTTTGGCTTGGAATCCTCTCACTTGGAATATTTTTAGTACTAAGTATATCTAATCTTAAGTCAAATTACACTTACGGTAAACTTTCTGGCCGGTCACCCATCCTAGCACTACTCCACCCTCAGCACGCTTAACTTTTGTGTTCCATCAGGATGTCCTCGCGCGAAGCCCATTTGTACCTTGTTGTCAACACTACCATATCTATCCTGTTAGCTCATATCAATATGCCATACATCTTTATTTTTTGAAATTACAAACAACTATTTTAGTAAACAATAGTAAATAAGTAATAATAATATTTTAATCCAATGAAAGTAAAAAAACCAAATAAAATAATGTTTTATTCTTTTTTGCCATTTATTCATTTAATATGGCATAAATAATATCTTTAAATTTGTAAACCGAAATTCGACAAATAATATAATAATTATCAGAAAAATGTGAGGAATCCAAATATAGAATAAATAAAATTGCAAAAAAATTTAATTTTTTAAATAACTTTTTTTCTTTTCAAATTTTAAAATCTAAAATAATCTAAAACGGCCTAAGGCTATTGAAATCGAACTCACAATTTTTTTCCACACATTTTGATAGGTTGTACATTTTTTTCCGATATCGTACGCAAAAGTTATAGCCAATTTAAGTTTTCCTGCCGGGACCCGCACCCCTTTATTTCCGGGCCGTATCACGACCCGGGACTAAAGGGTATTGCCCGTGCCCGAACCCCTTTAGTCCCGGGCCACGGCCCGGGACTAACGGTTCGAAACGACCCGAGACTAGAGTTTTCTCTGACTCCTAGCCACCGAAAACGGTATGAACCGGGACTAGTGCTCATACTAGTCCCGGCCCGGAACAAATCGGGACTAGTGTTAGACTCTAGATTGAACCGAAGACCCTTTTTCTACTAGTGGTATACGAGTGTCAACCAGGACTAGAGCCCGTCTATTTGATTACATGAAGATCGTTACGTTACATGGATGCTTTATTATCTCCGCAAATTGTATTCTCTTTTTGGATTTATGACCTCCTTGAGCAAAAATCCCGACAATTTCTCTTAAATTGCTAGTAGGCGTTGTTGTGGTAGGAGCTTATCCCACATCGTATTCAACTATATATAAAGAAGTAGATCATTATGAATAGAACTCAACAAAAATTATGGTATAAAATAAATTATTAATATATTATTTACATACTTCAAGAAAGTCTGTGCCCTGCTCGATACATCTGCGAATGAGCTCGCATATGAAGTATCACATAAATTGGTCCCATGTGGCTGCCCCGCACACTTTTCAAAAATATAATTCAATCAAATAATAATCAAGCGTAATAATTGTATGGAGACTAGAATTGAAGAGATGCGCGGACCTAACTCTCCTACTACTTACTGGGATCAAATGAAAAGTCATCTCCTTACGTCATTCACTCTGACCTCCTTCGTGAACTTTTCCAAACCCTGTCCGGCAAAAAAATGAATGAATGAGTTATTAATTACTTGGCATCTCAGAGAATGAATGAAATAGACAAATAGAGTGTGATAATGATTGAAATTACTTTTGAAGCATATTGAGCATGCTGCGGTACTCTTCCATGCTTTTTTTAACGAGTTCGATATTTCAACTCTTGCATAGTCAACGTTAATGTTTAGAAGAATCCAGTAAAAGATGTGCATATTTATGTACTCATCAATTACACTTTGTGTGCGAAAGGAGGGACACCACTATGGCGGAGCTTCTCGAAGATGTCTTAGGACCCCATCCTCAGACATCTTTAAGAAGCTCGCCATAGAGGCACTCCCTAATATATGAAATTTGTTAGCTCCACCAGCATATTGATCTAGCTAGAGAAATTATAAACTACGAGATGGTGCGCGAAAGCGGGACACCACTACGTGGAGCTTTTCGAAGATGTCTTAGGATCCCGTCCTCAGAAATCTTTGAGGAGCTCACCATATAGAGGCACTCCCCGACGTGTTTAAGTTTTTGGTTCTTCCTTGTTGTAACGACTGATGATTAAAATGCTAGGGCGCTACTATATATGTGTGCCTCCATTTCGGATGTGATCCTGGGGGCGGTGTGAGCGACCCTTGTGATATGCACAAGGACATATATTGAGCATCCTACTAGGCTTGCTCACGCCATCCCTGTGATTTTTGTGTCCAACATAAGTATGAGGCCCTATAATACTTGATATTTATAGTTCTGCTTCTTTTTTTGTTACAATGGCTTTTGTGAATTAATTCTATTTTTATTACAATTTGCGAGTTTGCTAAAGACAGGTAGAAGAAGAAGGAGATTTTGTTGCTGGACGGTGGCATGATGCATCTGTGGATCAGATAAATTTCGAGACTATGTGCCAAACCAAGATGATGAACTTATGTATATCTCTGTACTTCTATGAATCAAATGAATTTCAAAACTAGCTATATGTGCCAAATCATATAGAATCCATATTGAAAAAGATATTTAGCTTGGATTTCATTACATTAATACAAGATCTATAGAATCCACTTATCATGTTAATTATTGCAAAAATTAATACCAAACTAATAAACCACAAATCTCTGCATTTCTAGAGCATGAAATGAGCTAAACTAGCAATAAAAGATAAAATGATAAAGTTGCTAACCTTTTTGAACACTTGGATAGATGTGGAGCCTAAAAATCATGACAAATTTTAAGAAAAATTGCATGAAATCGAGCTTGAGGGAAGAAAGCATAGGGAGACACCACCAGCATCTTGAAATGGATCGGGCAGGGCGGAAAGAAGATATATTTGGGACAATAGTCCCGATTTGTAAATTGAACCGGGTCGTGTGACAAACCGGGACTAATGTCCATACAGCATGCTGGGTCTAGCGCCAGATCCTTTAGTCTCAGTTTGTTACACGAACCAGGACTAAAGGTTCCCTTCGAACCGGGACTAGTGGCGGCCAGGCCTTGCGGCCGTTTGTAGCCATTGGGACCGAAAAATTAGTTCCGGTTTATAGCAGAACCGGGACTTATTATCGGAACCAAATGCCTGATTTCTACTAGTGCAACAAAATATCTTAGTGTTAAGGTGAGACTTCACATCTTAGCATATTTGTGGTTAAAAACGAATAAACAGATAAGGAAACATGTTAGCAACTTTATTTATAGCCCTGTTGGTCATCGGATTCGTCGAGGCAGGACCAGACAGTGACACATCGCGTGAAATTGAGGCAGCTGCTTCCACACGGGCCACAATAATCGCAGTCACCCACACGGGGCACTGGGTGTGAGTGAGGCGAGTGACAGCTCGAACGCCACGCTAGCGACATGGATTTCGACCAGGAAGAGATCGCACCTCTCGATAGGTACGGTGTTGGCTCGGACCAGCTCTGTCTGCACGAAATTAACGGAGGTATTACCCAATATAGTAACCGCACGTGAACGAATATCACCTATTTCTGGAACTAGTTTCGCGAGTCGTTGTCGGTGTTAGCGTGTACTATATGCGTACGTATATTAGGTCTACGAGGGCAAGGGAAATCTTACTGAAAGCGCTGATTCAATCTATACCAGTTGTTGTTATGGCTGTTTTTAAAATTTTAAAAAAGGTTTGTAAGGAACTCTCGGATGCTATGACAGCCTTTTGGTGGGGGATTTGGAAGAGCAAAGGAAAATGCATTGGTGCACGTGGTGGCGAATGTGCATACCGAGAAAAGATGGAGGTATCCACTAATAGAAAACAAGGCTTTCTCGATGCCACCCAAGTGATTAGTCCCGTTTCACCACAAATCGGGACAAAAGCTCACATTAGTCCCGGTTTGTAAGACCAGGATGACGCACGGGGCAAAAAGACGATCGGTCCTGGTTCATGAGGGATCTTTAAACCTAGTTCGGGGCAGGAACCAGGACTAAAAGTGTTTGACCACACGTGACGGCTGCCACAAACATTTAATCCCGGTTTTTGGTAGGAACCATGACTAAAGGTCCATGTTCATGTATATACCATCCACCTCCATATGCTTGTGTGAGCTGTTTTTTTTCCTATTATGCACCAGTGGCGTATGTTGCTTAATTTCCCCCCTCTATGTACAAGAGGTGCCCGATAAAATGCGTGAGAGTATGATGCCACTTGAGTTGACACAAAACAAACATGATATGAAATGTCTGAAGACACTTAAGATTTCTCCTCTTTCTTTGCTGCTTGATCGAGGTTAGCATGCAAATCATTTCATCTTTCATTCATACAATGCATGTGTTGATATACAGTGGTCATTTCTCTAGATATTCTGTAATAGTTTTACATAAATTTAATTATATAATGCAAATGAGCCGGCAATGAAAGTAATGTAACCAATGCACTAGCGAGTTTATTATAGGCCTTTACAATTTTATCGGCACATGTGACGCAAAAAAAAGAAAGAAATGATTTTATGTGTTATCCATATATATTCTATCCAGACTCCTTTGACTCTACGCATGGATGGAACAACACAAACTGGGCTGTTCCCGGCTGCCAGCATAATAAAATTTGTGAAACTTTAAGCGCATCAACTCACATTATCTACATGCAAGTAAAGCATGATGACACGGGAGCGAGAAAAGGACACATTAGGGGACATCGCTGCTGGTGATGGTCCACTCCCGGACAGACAGACAACGAGATGATACCAAAAAAAATACTATCGCTTCACTATAAGTGGCAACCAGAGGAGAAAGATCAACGCATGTTAATCGGACAGACAGAGGTGGTCCATATACGCTAATTCACAACGTGTGGCCTAGACCCAACCCGATCAGCTGAGTAGGCACTGGATCTGTCCCGATTTCGTGTCCTTGCCACGCCTTCTCACGCGGCGATCCAGTCCAGCTCTGCGTGTCCCGCTTCCTGAATCGCGTGACCACCTGGCGACGTGCCCACAGCTGATGAAAGATATCTTGCGTGACAGGGGAAGTGGTCAGGTGAGTTTTTTTCTTTTCTTTTTTCATTTTCTATTTATTCTTTCTCAAATGATAAAAAGTGCTTGGAGGCCACATTGTGCCTTCCAGCCTCCGATTTGTGGCCTTTTTGGATCCTCATAAGAGAAACTTCTGTCCCGACCGATCCCACCTGGGGCCCGACCAGGTACCACTTGAGGGTGTCCCACTCACTCGTGTCGTCGCATTCAAACCACGGTGTCTCTCCGCCCGTCCCCATTCCACGATTTCTCCGGGTGTCGGTGTCGTAGGGTTAGGCCCGCGCATCGGAGGCGAGGGGGAGTAGAGCGGGGTAGAGGGCAGGGAGCTCCGTCCGCGACGGTGGGAGGGCGATCCACTGCGGGCGGTGGCGGGGTGGATCTGCGTCCTCGAGCTTCACGGCGGGACAACGAGCTCTTCAGCGAAGGGGGAGAGCAGCGTCTACGGAGATCCATCCCGCACGGGTGGCCATCGATATATGCGTCAAGGGACCTTCGTGGTAAGGTCGGTGACCCACGGGGACATTGAGCGAGCGGCGCAGTTTTTTATGCGGCGAGTTTTCCGGCGGAGTTCGAGTCGCACGACGATAGAGCGTCAAGCTATCCGGTGAGGACATTTTTGCTCAAAGACAAAGATTATCCAGCACCCCGCGAGGTAATTGTACTGCCAAAACCTCCAAATCTCAGCCCCCAATCTCGGCAATTTAGCAAGTTCATATCCACTCGTTTTTCCATGGCTAAAATCCGTTCGAGGATGTGGGTTTTCCCCCTTCACATTTTCTGCACGGGAGTATTCACATAGCGGTCACATAGTTGTCCAATCCACCGCTCATTTCTGCAGGTTGCAATCTACGATCCATGATCTATTTGTCATGTGTATGTACTCATTCTTTTGTATATATGGTGGTTTTGGGGATAAAATGCTAGTGCCATTTTTGTTTCAGTTGTGTCTTAGGTGTCTATTTTTTGCCGATTCGTCCTTGTTAGTGTGTGCCGATGGATTGTTAGTGCCTTACTCTTTTTTGGCAGCAGTATATATCTTAAGTTGAAGCAAAAACAACTCAAAATCCAAACCCAACCAAAAATACAGCATGGTCATGGTTAAGTTGTTTTTTCCACATGATTAAATTATTTCTTTAATAGTTAAGTTGGTCTTAAATTCAGATAAGCTGCTTTTTCTTTGGAAATTGGCGCTTTATTACTTAACCGTAATATTTACATCTGGTCTCTGCATAGCGAAGATGCACACAGCCGATCAATCAGACAACTAGTGACGAGAGTAAAAGTATCATCATTACAATGCTATGAAAATAAATAAACGACCTCGAGCTATGGCAGCTCTATCCGCAGATCATGCCGGCATCCATGTCAGGAGAAAATATCACTCGCCGTGTCCTCCAACCGCATAATTTTTGCCAGATATTGGTTTAATTAAGTTTCCTTAATTTTTAACTGGCTTAAATTATGTACCGAATATGTCTATGTTATGTACAAATAATTCCCCCGTGACCTGATGGATAAATGAAATGTTGTATAGTAGCAACAAAGGGCAAACGTTGTTGCTGCAGCATACTTTATTTTTAGCCCTGTTGGTCATCGGATTCGTCGAGGCATGACCAGAGAGCCACGTAGTGTAGCACAGGACCAGAGAGCGACGTGAAATTGCGGCAGCTGCTTGCACACGGGCCACAACAATCGCAGTCACCCACACGGGCACTGAGTGTGAGTGAGGCGAGTGACAGCTCGACCGCCTCGATAGGTGTTGGCTTGGACCAGCTCTGTCTGCACCAAATTAACGGAGGTTACCCGGTATAGTAACCGCACGTGAACCGAATATCACCTATTTCTGGAACCATTTTCGCCTGAGTCGTTGTCGGTGTTAGCGTGCATATTCGTAGTATAGTTGGTGTATGCAATTACCTTTATACACTTTGTAACCCTAACCCTAACGGGCCTTGAGCCCATTATATAAACATCGGTACCCCACGTATTATGTGTGCGAGGCTTTCCCCATACATCTCTCTTCCATCCTACATGGTACTACCTCCGTTCAATAACATAAGACTTCTTAGCAAACTAAAAAGGCTTGCTAAAAAGTCTTATATTGTGAAACAGAGGGAGTATCAGACTAGATCTTAAACTTAGCCGTTGCCCCACCTCCAATCCGCGCCGTCGCCACCCTCTCTTCCGCTGCCACAATGGCAGTTTCCGCCGCCTCCCTCGATGGCGTGTCCGAGGCGATTGTCGAAGGGCGTACTTCTTCCAAAGGGTTACCTCGGAAGTACCTGTATATGGATTGTCGAAGGGCGTGTTTGTTAGGCCGAATGTTCGTTCCTACCATGGTGTCAGAAAAAATAAGTTTGTTTGTGTTGCTGGGTTGCAAAAATTACTTATATCGCACGGTTTTAAAACAGGCCAAAAGTTGACCTGCAACACCGATTTAGGCATTTCCATGGGGCCAAGCCCCCTTCGTGTGCAAAATCTTCTCCGTTGATGCAACTCAGGCCCTAAACTTTACTCTATAAACCTAGTTAACTTAATCCCTTCTGATCAACATAATCACACATCGATTTAAAATAAGTTGTACATAAAAAAGATGTGAATCGACGTCGTGGTTCCATTCCAACACACAGTCCCTAGTTTGACCTT
The DNA here is from genome assembly GCA_023614405.1 of Avena insularis. Lineage (NCBI taxonomy): Eukaryota > Viridiplantae > Streptophyta > Magnoliopsida > Poales > Poaceae > Avena > Avena insularis. Next base: position 32,427,508 of record CM042684.1, read on the forward strand.
TTTGGGGTTTATTTCGTGTCCATATTTATACATTTTGTGAACGATTTTTGCCAAATTCATTGTACACGGGGAGGCCGTTTGAAATTTCCTTCGAGGTATAACTTTGCCTCACCGTTTTACACAACTTTCATGTTGTAAGTTTTTATTTTAACATTCATAAACAAGTAGATCTAAATTGTAATAATATACGTACGTTTATATAGATATCTCAGTTTAGATCTACACGTAAAAATATACGTGTAGATATCTATATAAACTGAGTAGATCTACATGTATATGAATGTTAAATCAGAAAACTTACAATATAAAAATCGTGTGAAATGATGAATTGAAGTTTCCCCTCAATTTTTTTTCAAATGGTTAACTGCGTATGACGAATTTAGAAAAATTCATTTAAATAAGCTCTAAAAAAGAACTCGATGTAACGAAATTACAAATCGTTTGTGGGAATAAATTCATAACACAGAGGGGCATCTTTTTCATGTACAACTTATCTTGAAAGGAGACATAGTTAAGTAGATTAGAGGGAATTAAAATATGTTGGTTAAAGACATAACATACATGCTATCAATCAAGAGGCCAGGGTTGACCAAGTCAGATCTCTATCCATACAGCATCCAACGGGTTAAAAGAGAAAAGGGAAAAAAAAAAAGATCCGAGCAAATAAACACGCACGAAAGTTATGTAGCTTTTTCTTCCCGTGGTAGAGGGAATAATTTACACGATACCTTTTGTTGGGATCGTTTCGGTGACCGCTTTCGGTATTGATATTGTTCTAGAAGGCAGCTGGGTTGACCATGGATCATGTATGCACCGCCCAAGACAAAATATGGTGCTCACCGTCACAATCTGCGGAGATTTATGTGTCGCGGGAAAAAAAGAATGCGCCTCTTAGGCCTTCATTGGCTTAACGATGCAAACCCTCCACGTGTAAGAATCATGGATGTACCCAGAATAATTACAAGAATCATTTGTCGATTTTCATACATTGTGGTATTTTTTCTTCATGGTTTGCTTTTGATCATCGACACCATTGTAAGAACACGTAGTGACATCATGTGTGCTTTCAACCAAGCGACCGGACTTGGGTCCCGAGCAATGGCAGCTCCTTTTCCTCTGTCCGGGCCGCACAGTTCAAGGAGGCGTAGCGTCGGAAGGTGACGTTGGTAGGTGAGGTATATAAGTAATTTTTTCGGATTACTAACTAATAACCGAAGATAGTACATGCAAGCAAGAACAGTCAAAATAGACAAAACACGAAAGAAAAGTGAGCGCAAAGGCTTTCGTTGGGTTCTGCCCGGAGCATAAGTGCCGGTCGCGTTATGAACGAGAACTAATGTAAGCATTAGCCCCGGTTCGAATGGTTAGAATGCTCCATGGGAAGGACCAACATATCTAATGTGAGCATCAGTCCCGGCCTTTGATGCAGCTGCCATGGTGGAGTATATCCGTCGATCAAATCCTCCATATAACTCGTTCTCGATCTTTCGATCTCCGTGTTCTAAGGCCCGCAAATTTCATTTTAGTGTATTTGTTGTGCATACATTGGTTGCACCCACTCTATGCAACGCAGAGCTGTCTAGCACCCGATCGTCGTGGCTTGCTTCCTAACTCTGAACTTTTTTAATGGTGCACACTAAAGGGAGAACACAACATTGGTATTAATAGAGATTATCTTATCTAATATGCTACCGTTGAGTATTAATACTAGCACACAATAAAATGTAACAGGTATCAACATCACATGTATTTAGTAATATGATATGGTCCTTCTTCACGCGCCTTGTGTTGGGGTTTAGCATAGAAAACAATAAAATTTTCCTTCACAGACAACCCTAATGCCAGGATCTATCTATTAGTAATGCAGTAATGGGAGAAGATACAATGTTCATACCTTTGAAGACCGAACGCGGTTAACATTCTGCGGGAAACGTGGGTCATGTAGTCGTACCGACGACGACCTCAAGGTCGTTCTGAAGTCCAACGGCTCCGAAAACTCCTAGTTCCACAAGTGCATCACCGCCCGAGGGAGTCACACACGCTGCTTGGCGAAGACTCCCGCTCCTCCGATCCAGCCGAGATTGTGAAAGTAGATCTCTTGGATCCGAACCCCGCAGAGCGACGACGATCCACGGTGAAAAAGTCCCTCATTCGCGCAATCCTCACTTGGGACCACGGTCATGGGATAGAGAGAGAGAAGAGAGAGGAAACTGGAAGAAATTCTTAAAGTTGAGAAGCTCTTATTTATTTTTCTTTGATTTAATTGCCTCCTATGCCTCTTCTTATATAGGGGAAGGGGAAACCCCTGGGCTCATTGCCTAAGCCATGGAGAGAAGGGAGGGGGTGGACGGCCGGCCAAGGCCCCCCCATGGGCCTCACGTGGGGGCCATGTGCCCTAGGCGGACACTCCTCCCTCTTCCCCCCTTTGGTCTTTTCCCTCATGGGCCTTTCCCCATGGAAATTTGGCTCAATAGGTATTTTGACCATTTTAATTCCTTTTTATTTCATTAAATAAATATAAATAAATAATTTAATCATTATTTATTATCTATTTACATATTATTTAATTCCTATGGCTATGGAACACCTTCCACCCCACTTCGGACATCCTTCGGACCTTCCTAGAACCCTTCCGGTTTCTTCTTCCATTTTCTTCGGTGATGCCAATGATACCAAAACGATCTCCGAGCTTCGTCAAACCCTTAAGAATGCTACCCAACGGTTCGGTAACACTCCAGACATGGACGAGACCCCTCTCGGACCAATGATCATCAGCGGGACCTGGATGCCCATAATGACCACCTGTACATTCCATGAAACTTGTTGTTGAACCATCAACATTGTGTCCTATTCCTTTTGTATCTACGATACTTGCATTGTCCGAGATATGATCAATGACATCACCATGTAGGGTTCAACCTTATTACATACAATTTCTACTTTACTCGTTCCAATAAATGATATCCCCGTGACCTAGTCACACGCTGTGCAGCTTACGGATATAACTTATCTGAGTGGGCCTAGAGTATCTTCCGTCACGCGGATGGACAAATCCCACTCTTGACGCATACGCCTCAACCTGCCCCTTTGAAGTACTCAATCAAAACCTTATGATCACAGTTGCATCGAGTGACCTTAGATGCTCTCAAGGTACTCTCGGGTAACAGTAATATGGTCTAACAGTTTAAGGAACAAGTCACTAGGTTTCCTATTTATCGCAAGTTGAAATTTATGACATGATCGTGTTACGATGCTTAGATAGGGTATGTTCACCATTTCATTCTCCAATGATATGACTCCATATCTAACTAGCATGTAATACCACATGATCAGGAAATGTTGATCATCTCTTGACCAATGGACTAGTGACTAGAGATTTCACTGGGAACTCTTGGTTGTTTACATATCACACATCTATTGACGTTTCCTTTTAATACAATTATAGCTTGATATAAAACATAATTGTAAAATTCATGAAATATGATAACAATCCACCTTATCATTTTTCTCTAGGGCATGTTTCCAATAGTCTCACACTAGCACTAGAGTATAAATAAACTAGCTGCATTTGTCAACTAATCATTAGCACCAAACAACTTGGCACTTCTGATCATGCTTTCTCATGGAACAGGTTAAATCTAGGGTATGGACTTTACATCCCCTTATATCCTTTGCAACTTTACTAATGTCATCTTAAATTACACTAATACTTTATCATCCTTATGATAACATCTTGTGTATGTATAATAGTTTTGGCAACAGAGTGAGGTCTCTAGTTTCAGATGCCAGCTGTGACGTTAGATCGGTTACATCTCATGGGCACTATGCACTGAAACACACTCTCTAAGAAGATAAACTTCCCTAGCCTTAACATTATACATACCACTAATTAGTATCCATGTACTTTTATTTTAAATGTAGATATCAAAGTCAAAATGCACTTGGTGCTACTTTACAAATTTATCACCATGCTCCCGTTGTTTTAAGGAAATCCATTAACGCGGAGATTTCCAATCCTTATAGGTTAACATGTATCCTTGTAGCATAACACTTTATACTTCAATCATGTCACCCTTCACAGATCTGGAAACACGTCTATAGTTCTCACAAGACACGCTAGACAAGTTTAACTCATTGTTTAGTGAATTACATTTAATCACTTCTGAACTTGTTCTTCTCACCAAGAACATGGATCATATTATATTGAGTATTTATCATGGTATTTAAGATAGAACTTATGTCATAACATACTGGATGTTGCACATCCTATTCTTTCATTCAACCATTGATATTTACACTTAGTGCATTTCCTAATTCAAATGATTTAGGACTATCCTTAATCAGTTCCTAGTCTGAACTCTTCAGAATCTCTTTCAGGAAAATATTCCAAGATAATGTTATATGGCATTGATTAATCTCCTAAGATTTTAATGTCCAATATACTTTCAACTTTTACCCTTATAAATCAACATTTATTGGTTATTTTTGTTCTTATTCTTGATGTGTCATACACACATATAAATTATGTCAAGCTCCCACTCAAAATATGTCTCCTACATATATGAGTCCAAAACTTTACTTTGCTCCCACTCAGCAATATGTCATTCACATGTTATTTTAGGATGACTCTCTAACTCCCACTCAATTTTATGCAAATGGCATATCTCCTCAATATTTCGAACAACTTAAAAATCTCTTGATCAATTTTCAAGTTGATAATTTATTTTAGAAGACTCTAGCTCTTTACTAGTATTAAATCCACCAGACTTCAGCAAATTTGAGTCAAATTCATTTGAATTCGTCCAAGACATCTTTCGGTGAATCGTGATTTGTATTTCAAAGACTCCCACCTTTTTTGTATGACCTTGTGGTCCTTCATAAATATCAAGTAACTCCTTTACTTGACAAGACTCAGTAACAATTTTCTTTCTAATCTCAAGTGAAATTTACTTCTAGGATTTCTTGTAACTTTAGTTTACCATCAAGTCCTTTGTAGTTCGTAGGTATGGCTTGTTCTAATAACATGAAAAATTATTTAGAAATATCTCCACACTAGGTGTAGAGCGTATTTTCCAACCCTACTTTCTTTTGTAAAAGCATACTTAAAATACAACGATCATTATCATTAATTAATTTCTTTATGTGAGGAGTCATGTTCCGGAACACATTCCGTTGTGCTTCTCAACACTCTAATGCAGGGTCATGGACTTTCATCGCGCTCTCACTTTATTTCATTAACAACATTGCCGAGAATCACACATTCTTGAGAATGTACACAACTTTTAGCAATACTTGTTTTTCCTTCTTTTGGTTCATGGATTTTATATTTCAAAGTATCCAATGAACACACTACAAGGATATTCAAGAATTCTAGATGGTTTACTTTATTCTAAATGAATGTTTGCAATTTCTAATGATCTTTACACTAAGACTACCACTCTTTATTTGGTGTCACCTATTGCCCACTTAATTTCATTACCATTGATCTAATCATAGTAATTTGACTCTCTTTTATTTGTGTGGCCCGTAATACCAAATAAATGTTTGAGATTTATGACCAAAAACTCGATGTTTTTGCATTTTAAGATCGTTTTCATGAGCTATTGCCTACAGTTTTGGGGTTCCATAGAGATTACAATGATCGTAAGACCAGATACATGTTTGAGAGTTATGACCAAAAACTCATCGTTTTCTCATTTTATGGCCGTTTTCACGAGTTTTTACCCACAGTTTTGGGATTATAGGGTGATTTACAATGACCATAAAACCCGATACATCTTTGAGAGTTATGACCAAAAACTCATTGTTTTTGTGTTTTACGAATGTTTTCAGGAGCTATTGCCCTTAGATTTGGGGCACTAGGGTGAGCCCACAAGACTCGATACATGTTTGAGAGATATGAGAAAAACTAATTGTTTTTGCATTTGACGACCGTTTTCATGCCCACGGTTGGCGTTCTAGGGAGATTTACAATGACCCTAAGACCCGATACATGTTTGATAGTTACGACCAAAAACTGGTTGTTTTCTCGTTTTATGGCCATTTTCATGAGCTATTTCCCATAGTTTGGAGGTACTAGGGAGATTTCCAACGACCATAAGTCACAATACATGTTTGAGAGTTATGACCAAAAACTCATCGTTTTCGTGTTTTATTACTGTTTTCATGAGATATTGCCCACAGTTTTGGGGCTCCAGGGCAATTTGCATAGCCTGTAGGACTTAAGGCGAAAAACATGTCGTTTTGACAACCTTTTTCATGAGCTATTGCCCACGGTGTACAAATTCCAGGGAGATTTACAATGAGCGTAAGACTCGATACATGTTTGAGAGTTACAACCAAAAAATCGTGTTTTCTTGTTTTGTGGCTGTTTTCACGAGTTTTTACCCACAGTTTTGGGATTATAGGAAGATTTAGAACGACCGTAAAACCCGATACATCTTAGTGAGTTATGACCAAAAACTCATCGTTTTTGCGTTTTACGACCGTCTTCATGACCTATTGCCCATAGATTTGGGGCACCAGGGCGATTTGCATGGCCCGTAAGAATTGATACATGTTTGAGAGATATGACAAAAGCTCGCCGTTCTCGCATTTGATGACCGTTTTCATGAGCTATTTCCCACAGTTTTGGCGTTCCAGGGAGATTTAGAATGACCATAAGACCCGATACATGTTTGACAGTTACGACCAAAAACTCATTGTTTTCTTGTTTTATGGCTATTTTCATGAGATAGTGCCCATAGTTTTGGGGTACCTATGAGATTTATAATGACCATAAGTCCTGATACATCTTTGAGACTCATGACCAAAGGCTCGTCGTTTTCGCGTTTTACAAACTTTTTCATGAGCTATTGCCCATGGTTTTGGGGCTCTAGGGCGATTTGCATAGCCCTTAAGACTCAAGACCTAAAAGACGTCGTTTTTGTGTTTGACAACCATTTTCATGAGCTATTTCCCATGATTTTGGCGTTTCAGGGAGATTTACAATGACCGTAAGACCCGATACATGTTTGAGAGTTACGGCCAAAAACTTGTTGTTTTCTTGTTTATGGCCGTTTTAATGAGCTATTGCCCATAATTTTGGGGTAATAGGGTGATTTACAACGGCCGTAAGACCCAATACATGTTTTAGAGTCATGACAAAAAACTCGTCGTTTTCGCGTTTTACGACCATTTTCATGAGCTATTGCCCACTATTGGGGGGGGGGGGTATAGGGCGATTTGCATGCCCTGTAAGACTCGATACATGTTTGACAGATATGGCTAAAAAACTAGTCATTTTCATATTTGATGACCATTTTGATGAGCTACTGTCCACGGTTTTGGTGTTCCAGGGAGATTTACATTGTCGTAACACCTGATACATGTTTGCGAGTTATGACATTTTTTTTCGTTTTCTCATTTTATGCCTTTTTTCATGAGATATTGCCCATATTTTTTGGGTACCAGCGCGATTTACAACGACCGTAAGACCGATACATGTTTAACAGTTACGACTAAAACTCGTCGTTTCCACGTTTTACGACTGTTTTCATGAGCTATTGCCCACGGTATTGAGGCTCCAGGGCAATTTGCTTAGCCCGTAAGACTTGATACATTTTTGAGAGATATGAACGAAAACTTGTCATTTTTGCGTTTGACGACCGTTTTCATGAGATATTGCCCATGATTTTGGCGTTTTAGGGATATTTACAATAACCATAATAGCTGATACATGTTGGAGAGTTACGACCAAAAACTCGTTGTTTTCTCGGTTTATGGCCATTTTCATGAGCTATTGCCCAGAGTTTTGGGGTATGAGGGCGATTTACAATGACCGTAAGACTCGAGACATGTTTGAGAGTTATGACCAAAAGTTGTCGTTTTCGCGTTTTACCATCGTTTTTATGAACTATTGCCCACCGTTTTGGGGCTCCAAGGCGATTTGCATGGCCCCTAAGACTCGATACTGTTTAAGAGATATGCCCAAACACTCGTCCTTTTTTGCGTTTGACGACCGATTTCATGACCTGTTGCCCACGGTTTTCACGTTCTAGGGAGATTTACAATGATAGTAAGACTTGATACATGTTTGAGGTTTACGACTAAAAATTCTTCGTTTTTTCGTTTTATGACTGTTTTCTTGAGCTAGTGCCAACTGTTTTGGGATACAAAGGCGATTTACAACGACCGCCACACCCGATACATGTTTGAGAGTTATGACCAAAATTCATCGTTTTCGCGTTTTATGACCGTTTTTATGAGCTATTGCCCATAGTTTTGGGGCTCTAGGATGATTTGCATGGCCCATAAGACCCGATACATGTTTGAGATATTTGAGAAAAACTCCTCATTTTCGCATTTAACGACCATTTTCATGAGGTATTCTTTGTTTCAGGCACTAGTAGAAAAAGTGAAAGAGCATTTGCTATCCCTAGTGATTTTGGTGTTTGATAACAACACACATATCAGACTAATGATTTGCAAAGTGTGTCGCAGGTACATTAAAAAGGTTTGCAAACATTCAAAAACTGTCTGCCTGGCGCGGTACCAAAAAGCGGTAGTACCGCTTTTTGCTACCGGACCAGACAGAAGCAAGTGACTAACTGTCAAAAAGTCTCTGCCGTGCTAGGTACTAAAAAGCGGTAGTAGCGCATTTTAGTACCTAGCGCGATAGAAGCTTTTTTACAGCTTGTCAAAAGCTTCTGCCTGCTCCGGTACTAAAATGCGGTAGTATCGCATTTTAGTACTGCTCAGATGTAGCCTTTTGAACGCGTTGCAAAAGTTGTCATGCCGGTAGCAAAATGCGGTAGTACCGCATTTTACTACCTGGCGTGACAAAGACTTTTTGTACATTGCAAAAAGCTTCTGTCTGCGCCGGTAGCAAAATGCGGTAGTACCGCATTTTACTACCTGGTGTGACAGAGAGTTTTTGTATCGTTGTAAAAAGTTACATGCGCCGGTAGCAAAATGCGGTAGTACCGCGCTTTACTACCCGGGCGTGATGTAGAGTTTTTGTATGGAAATGTGCTGATCTCTCCAGGTCCGGTAGTACCGGTTGCCTCAAGCGGTACTACCGCTTTCCGGTAGCAGCAATAGTAGTACCGCTGGGGGCAGGACTTGATGAAGTTTGAAAAAGGGTGGTCCGGTACCAGGTCCGGTAGTACCGGAGTTCTCCGGTAGTACCGCTTGAACTTCCGGTACTACTGCTGCAATAAAGGCATCAACGGTCAGATTTTGTGGAGGGGTATAACTACCCCTCCACCTACCTTGGGACAAAGTGCTCAGCACATTAAAGTCATTGCCCACCATTGGAGTCCATTGGAGCCACTCAAATCCTCAAGATCTCCTCATCCAACCACCCAAAGTCCTTGATCTTTGGGGAATCAAAGGAGGAAGCCCCGATCTACTACTTCACCAAAAGAGATCTTCATTTCCCCCTCATTTCATTGAGGGACCCTTTGCTCTAGTGTTTTGTTGGAAACCCTAGCTCTTGTTTTTGTTCTTACAAGCTTGTCTTTGATTGCTTTGACAGCTTGCTTGTATTTGGGAGCCTCCGATTAAGTTGTGGATGTGTGCCCCAAACTTGTAACGGTGCCAGATTCCACCTTGAAGGTTGCCGATATAGTGGAAGGTGAATCGATCCCGTTGGGGTGAGATTCATCGGAGAACAAGGGAGGCCTCTCGTGGCGTTGGTGGTTTGAAACCACCCCCTCTCCAAATGTAGACGTACTTCCCCTCAAAAGGAAGGAACTACGGGAAACAAATCCTTGTGTCTCCGCGTCCACTTTTCGGTTACCTCTATCCTTTACCGCACCTTACTTACTTGTTACTACTTTGTGTTGTGGTAGCTCTTGCATAATTGTCATATAGGTAAATTCACCATAGTTGCATTATCTAGAGAATTTACCTTATTGTCAAACCTTAATTTGAAAAAGAAAAAAATTTGAAGTAGCACCTATTCACCCCCCTCTAGGTGCCCATACGATCCTTTCAATTGGTATCAGAGCCTCGGCTCTTTATTCGGGCTTTACCGCCTAAGAGAATATGGGTAGCCAAGAAGGGGATGGTGGTAGTGAGTCGACTTCGGTGACCATGGAAGATCTCAGAAACTTGGAAACAAGATTGAGCTCTTCCTTGGTCAACAAAGTCAAGAAGATGCTTGAGCAACTTCTTAAAGACAAAGATGGCTCATCACCCCCATCTCCTCAAGAGGAACTACCATCCGTTGTACCTAAAGGGAATACTCCGGTATCCCCCGAGGGTATGGTGGTAGGGGACAAACTAGACAATGCTAACTCCTCCACACGACTTGATGGGGGGAAAGGTGAGCACCGTGATTCTTGGTACTCCCCCGATCCTCCCATCCCTCACCCTCATGTGTATAATAGAGGTGACCCACCTAAGCTAGAAGAGTCTGCTACTTTTGCTCAATGGCAATCACTAATGAGGACTCATATGCGCAGCTCTTGCATTGAACTATGGAACATCATCGAGCATGGACTCTTTATTGGGGATTCAAACAACTTGACAAGAAGAGAGGTTGTCAATAGTCAACTCAATGCCACTGCTTTGCATATGATTCAACAAGGATTGGGAACAAAGGATTACCCACACATTGAGCACTTTAGCATCCGCCAAGGAAGCTTGGGATGCTCTCACTGTGTTGTTTGTTGGAAATGAGAGTATGAGGAGGAACAGATATGATGCTCTAAGCAATGAAGCCGAAGGTTTCTACATGAAAGAAGGTGAAGATCACGAAGACATGTATCGAAGGCTCAAGACCACCGCCACCGCTTTTAGAAATGTGGGTGCCTCACATGTGGATGATGCATGGATAAAATGGAAATATGTGAGTGCACTCATGCCTTTTGAGCCCACCGACTTGAAGAGCTTACAGGGAAGACACAACTATCATCTCATGACCTCAAATGAAGTTATGCAAGAGATGGCCGCTTTCAAGGTCGCCTCCAAGAATGCCAAAGATGCCCGTGCTCGTGCCCTCGGTATGAGCAATGTGGTCAATGTTGCTTTGAAGGCCAAAGTTGTGGACTTTGAAGATGAAGATGATAGTGATGAAGGCCTCCCCTTGGACCATCCCGATGACGTCAAGATTGCTCATAGTCAATATATGGCTTTCTATGCAAAGAACTTTTGGAAGAACCCCGCCAAGGCCAAGATGGAAATGCAACGAAGAAGCAATCCAAATGGGAAAAGAGAGAATACCACTAGGTTGAGAACTTGCTTTAATTGTGGTGACCACTATCACTTTGTGGCAAGCTGTCCCTATGAGAAGAGAGAGGATAACGGTGGTAAGCTTGTGTTGAAGAAGACTCTCAAGGCACCTTACAAGAAACCCTTCATCAAGAAGAATCCCGTCAACAAGAAGTCGGGAGAAATTGTCTTGATCACTCATGAAGAATACTCCTCCGATAATGAAGATGATGAAGATGAGGAAGATGAAACTTCGCATGGTGTGGCTGCTCTAGCCACCACCTCTACTCCGACACTCTCACTCTTCGATTCTCCAAATGAGAACTCTTCCACCAAGAACGTCACTTGCCTTATGGCAAGAGGAACGAAGGTATCCTCATCATCCCACTCTACTCAATTAGATAATGATGAATGTGATGATGAAATGTCCCTTGATGTTAAAAAGGAATTAATTGCCTTTGATGAGTTCATGACTAACCTAGAAGGTGATGCTAAGCTACATTTTGGGAACATCTTAGACCAACTCTCCCATACTCAAGAGCTTCTAGATGTTAGATGTAAACTTGGGCATGAACATATGATTGAACTAGAGGCTTTGAGAAATGCTCTAGAAGAAGAACAAGAGACTAGGTTGTCTCTTGAGTCAAAACTTGAAGGGCTTGATGAGGCCAATGACATCATTGTTAACAAACTCATCAAAGAGCGTGATCATGCTATTGCTAAATACAAACGTGCTAAAAAGGACAAGATTGAGTTTGGTGTGGTTCATGAAAAACTTGCCGAGGATTTTAGCTTGCTTAACAAGGCCCACAAGGCCTTGGAGAGTGAACTCTTGTCACTCACAAAGTCCCATGAAACACTTCAAACTCAATTGGCCAATATTCCTTCACCTAGTAACTTCATTCCATCTAGTAGCACAACTATTCTTGAAGAGAATGCTAGGTTGAAGGGAGAGCTTGCTAAGGCCACATTTCCACAAGGCAACAAGTCTATTGATGATCTTTTGAGCAAGCAAAGGCGTAGTGGTGATAAAGGGCGCATTGGTTTTGTCTCTAAAACAAAGAAGAAGAACAACAACAAGAAGAAGGACATGCCCACACAAGAGACCAACAAGACCTTTGTGGAGAGTAAGACCTCAAGTGGTAAAACCATGTCTCATAATGACTTTGTGGGTAGTGCTAACCCTCACTATGTTCTAATGCGTGATCATTATGGTGGTGTGTATGCACAATACGTTGGCCCTTATGATGGTTATATTGCTTGGTCTATTTGGGTTCCCATGACCCTTGTTGCTAACAAAAGAGGACCCATTGAAAAATGGGTACCTAAAAACTAGCTTGATCTTTTGTAGACTTATGCTTCCGGAGGGTCAAAATGGGTGATCGGTAGTGGTTGCACAAATCATATGACCGGAAGCTCTTCTTTGGTTAAGGACTTGGTGTCAAATGAATTTCAAATCACTGTCACATATGCCGACAAGTCAAAATCTACGGTAAGGGGTTTCGGCAAGGTTGTGGTGGCTCACGACATTACACTCGTGAATGTCATGCTTGTTGAAACCCTTGGATACAATTTACTTTCTGTCCGTGCTCTTGGAATGATGGGCTTTGCCGTCTTTATTGATAATGATATTGTGGTCCTCATGTGGAGCAAGTCTCTCAAGGTCGCTTTCGTTGGGTACGTCGAAAATGACTTGTATGTGGTGGAATTTTCGAGGCAAGCCACTGCAGGTCCGATGTGCTTATACGGGAAGGCCGATGTGGGTTGGCTATGGCACCGCCGACTAGCCCATGTCAATATGAGAACTTTGCAAAGTCTCCATAAAGAGGGCCATATTGTTGGACTAAAAGAAAATGTTTCCTTTGCCAAAGACCATGTTTGCAGGGCATGTGTTCTAGGGAAGATGTATGACGCCCCTCACAAGCCCACGAACCAAATCAAGTCTAACAAGATCTTGGAACTCCTCCATGTGGACCTATTTGGTCCTCCATCTCATGCTAGTCTTGGTGGGAAGAAATATTGTTTGGTGATTGTTGACGACTTTTCAAGATACTCTTGGGTTTATTTCTTCAAGTTGAAGAGTGAAACTCAAAGGAACTTTATCGACTTCATCAACTTGGTTCAACAGCAACACAATGTTCCCGTGTTGATTATAAGAAGTGACAACGGCACCGAGTTCAAGAACTACACCTTGAATGATTTTCTTAGTGATGAGGGGATTAAACATCAATATTCCGCTGCATACACCCCTCAACAAAATGGAGTAGCCGAAAGGAAGAACCGGACTCTTATTGAGATGGCTAGGACCATGTTGGCGGAGTTTAAATCTCCATACAACTTCTGGGCCAAAGCCGTCTCCACCGCTTGCCATGCTTCAAACCGGCTCTACCTCCGCAAGAAAATCCACAAGACTCCATATGAGATACTCACCGGTAACAAGCCCAACATATCTTATTTCCGTGTGTTCGGTTGTAAGTGTTTCTATCTCATCAAAGGTGTTCATTTGTCTAAATTCGAGTCTAAAGCATTAGAGGGTATTTTTGTTGGCTATGGTCTCGAATCTCACACTTATAGAATCTATGACAAGCTCTCCGGAGCCGTCATAGAATCTTGTAGTGTGACCTTCGAAGAATATGATGGTCCCCAAGGGGGGCGTGTTGATGCTTGTGATGCAGATGATGAAATGCCTCAGGATGCCATAGGAATAATGGGTGTGGGTTATATCCGCCCCGTTGAGGAACCCCTTATGGCGGATCGAGAAGAACTATGCTCCACTCGAGTGGAGCCCTCATCTACACAACCTCAACATGCTCCATCTACCGATGAGGACATTGACTCAAGCCAAAGACAAGATGTGGACCCTCAACATAGTGATCAATGTGTGAACTCTAATCAAAGGGAGCTTGGTCCATTCGATGGGTTGTCAAGTGGTGCCAAGTCAATTTGTCAAGGAAGATCCATCCAAACTGTTTTGAGACGAGCTCAAATTGAGGCTAGAAGAGCACTTGATCAAGACCAAGGTCAATCCGTGCCTCCCAATGTAGAGGATGACTCCAATGATGATCAAGGTCAAGTTGATGGTCAAGACGAGGATCAAAATGATGAAGAGGGACCTCCAAGAAACAATGAGGAGATCCACGCTCGTCGCGAAGCTAGAAAGGAAAGAATGTTGGAAATAAGAGACCACACCCTCCAAAATGTTGTTGGAGATCTAAGGAAAGGAATTTCCACAAGAGCACAATTGAAGAGGTTCAGTGAACATCAAGCTCATATTTCCATGATTGAACCAAAGAAAGTGTGGGAAGCTCTTGAAGATTCGGATTGGTTAGAAGCTATGCACAAAGAGCTCAACAACTTTGAGAGAAACAAAGTATGGAAGTTAGTTGAGAAGCCAAAGGATTGCCGCAATGTTATTGGAACAAAGTGGATATTCAAGAACAAGCAAGATGAGCATGGGATTATTGTAAGTAACAAGGCTAGATTGGTTGCACAAGGTTATTCCCAAATTGAAGGCATTGATTATGGAGAGACTTATGCACCCGTGGCTCGCCTTGAGTCCATCCGTATCCTTCTTGCTAATGCGGCACATCATAACTTTAAGTTGCAACAAATGGATGTAGAAAGTGCATTCCTCTATGGTCCTTTAAATGAATTGGTATATGTTAAGCAACCCCCGGGTTTTGAGGACCCCAACTTCCCAAACCATGTCTACAAACTTGATAAGGCGCTCTATGGGCTCAAGCAAGCCCCACGCACGTGGTATGAGCACCTTAGAGAGTTATTGTTTGACCGTGGCTTTGAGGTTGGGAAAATCGATCCCACTCTTTTTACTAAGAGGGTCAATGGGGAGCTTTTTGTATGCCAAATATATGTTGATGATATTATCTTTGGCTCATTTAACAAAGCGTTTAATGATGAATTCTCAAAGCTTATGACTAGTAGGTTCCGGATGTCCTTGATGGGGGAGTTGAAAGTATTTCTTGGCTTTGAGATCAAGCAAGTTAGAGGAGGAACATTCTTCAATCAAGCCAAGTATACTCAGGATATGCTCAAGATATTCAAATGCAAGATTTGAATGGAGCCCCAACTCCCATGGCAACAAAGACTCATCTAGAACAAAATCCAAATGGTAAAGATGTGGATCAAAAGGTGTGTGTGCAAGATATCAAGCGGCTCCTAAGGAAAGCCATTTAATGGCGGTCAAGAGAATCTTTCGATATTTAGTTCATACCCCATTTTATGGTCTTTGGTACCCTCAAGGCTCAACATTCGCTCTTTGTGGATACACGGACTCGGATTAAAGGGAGACAAGGATGATAGAAAATCAACATCCGGGGCTTGCCAATTCCTTGGTAGGTCCTTGGTATGTTGGTCTTCTAAGAAGCAAAATTGTATATCTCTCTCCACCGCCGAAGCCGAGTATGTTGCTGCTGCTAGTGCTTGCACCCAATTGCTATGGATGAGGCAAACTTTAAAGGAATATGGTGTCCAGTGTGACAAAGTGCCTCTTCTATGTGACAATGAAAGTGCCATCAAGATTGCATACAACCCGGTGGATCACACAAGGACAAAGCATATTGAGATTCGACATCACTTCATTAGAGATCATGTTGCTAGAGATGATATTGATCTATCCTATGTATCAACCAAAGATCAACTTGGCGATATCTTCACGAAGCCACTTGATGAAGCAAGGTTTTGCTACTTGAGAAATGAACTAAATATCGTAGATTCTAGGAGTTTGATTTGATTATCTTGCACTCTCACCTAATACTCGATCCTTGTTTGGTTTAGATGTAGGCATGGACATAGGGGGAGTGCGGTCCTAATTGATTGGACTATCCCTCCCCCCATTATGCGCAAATTAAACAAAATCATTCCTCTTAATATCATGTTGTGATATGTGAGCTCAATGATGAGTTTCGGTAATGGACCCAAGATATATCTTCGTGGTGCCAAGCCGAGTATACTCAAATATGGTGGCCTAGGCCACCCCTCTCTCAATCGAGAGGTTGATGTGCTTACTCGTGTTTGTCACCTTTTAAATTGGTTCTTACTCATGTTTGTCATCCTCTAGTTGGTGTTGATTCTTTTGGTCATGCACTCATATTTGGCTCTCCATATGTTTTTAGTGTTTTTCCTTTGAGTGCATTGGCCCATATCCACGTGTCTCTCTAAACCCCGGCCACTCTTATCCAACAAAACCCATCTACTCTGCACAAGAACCTTCCATTTTTCTGTATCTTGGCTCTCTGTCCTGTTGGTAACGGTACTACCGCAAGTTAGCTGCGGTACTACCTCCCCTGGTTGTGTTTCCAGGTTCCTGCCTGAAAATTTCCCAGGAGCGGTACTACCGGCCTGTACCTCCGGTACTACCGCTCGGCGGTACTACCGCCCATGGAACCGGTACTACCGCTTGCGTGCGTCGGTTAAGACTGGAGATGGGGGAGAGGCACCCCTCAGTGCCTCATTCATCCCTTGTCTCCACTCCTCACCAGCGCCACCACCAGAGCAAGACGACACCGGAGGAAGCCCGCTCGTCCCTCCCTCTCCCGGATCCACACCGGATTCGCCCTCCCTGCGGGCTCCTCTCTCTTCCCCCCGTCATGGACACTGGTACTACCGCCCTCCTCATCTTCTTACTTGTTTTCTCCATTGAATCTAGGGTAACTTCGATTCTTGGTTAAACCTCGCATTCTTGAGGTTGTATCGTGTGCTATTTACCAAATCTATCACTTGGCCCGATGGAAATCGTGTTTTACAACAAATTTGTTGCCCGTACTTGGATCTTAGTTCAGATCTGCACTGTAGTCGCGGGCTGGTAGTACCGGGAATCTTTTTCCGGTACTACCGCTTGGCGGTACTACCGCTTGTGCAGGTCCGGTACTACCGCCCCAGTACTGGCAGCAATTTTTTTTCAAACACTAAACTCCATCCTCCGTTTGCCCCAGGTTCTTGTGCCCTTACCCCTATGCTATCTCCCTCGTTCTTTCATAGGTGCAGGGGGTTCCCGGGGATCGTGCAAACGCTCCAAAGCTCACTATGAGATCGAGGACTATGAGTCAGAATCTGAGACTGAGTCTGAAGAGGAGGTCATGCCTCAACCTAGTGCCCGTCTGAAACTGCCAACAACTCGTGGTCGTGGGGGTAAGGGGGTCAAGCAAAGTGCTGGTCGTGGTAAAGCTCCTCCAGCTCCTCCTCCCTCTGGTCCTCACAAGAGTCAAAGCTTCGGGCCATCTGGGCCAAAGCTGTTGTCTGATATCTCTGAGAGAGAATTTCATGCTCTGCGGGTGGTCAGTCCGTATGGGGCGGCTCGCGCTTATGCTCGAGAAAACAGCCTCTTCTTCACGGACTTTCAGGAGCGGGTGTACCATGATATTCTCATGAAAGATGACAAAATTGTGGTTCCTCAAAAATGGATCGAGATGAATCATGTGAGGAAGAATCTGAACTACTTTGGTGAGGCCCTTGACATTTGCACCAACATTAGCTTGCTTCCTATTATGGAGTTCCGGTGCAACTATGATCCAATGCTCATTGCTCAGTTCTATGCAACCGTTCACTTTGCCAAGAATGCTACTAGGATTCTCACTTGGATGACCGAGGGTGTTGTCAAGGAAGCAACGTTGGCTGAGTTTGGGGCTATCCTCGGGTACGAAGACCGTGGCAAGGATGTTCCCGTTGGCTTTCGGTGCCATGCCAATGACTATCCCATGAAGAAAGATAGGCTTGCCCCACTGTACATCTGGGGGCGCGGAATCCCTGGTAAGATCAAAGGGCTCCTTCCTACTTATGACATCTTGCACCACATCTTTCGCGAGACCATCGCCCCTCGTGCTGGGAATGTTGATGAGATTCATGCTTACATGGTGGATATTATGATGGCCACCTATCACCACCGTGACTCTGGCCTACCTATGGATGTGATGGATGTTATCTGGAATGAGATGGTCTGCGCCACTTTTTAGAGGAGGGTGCCTCCTTTTGCTCCATACATCATGGCTCTCATCATTAGCAAGTGCCCTGTGATTGCCCGTGACTTGCCTCATCTTCGTCTTGCCACTCACCGCCACAAGAATCTGCTGATCAAGACCCATCTCAAACCCCGCAATGCGGATGGTCAGATTGTTGATGAGGATGGGAACCCGGTTGAGGAGGACTCAGGTGATGCTGCTGATGCACCACAGGGTGCTGCTTTTGTGGTCTCTCGTCGCCAGCCCGCACAGCCATCTTGGGCTAAGAGGTTTGAGGCCAAACTCAAGAAGATATTCTGCCTCCAAGTGGACAATCAGAAACGCCTGTACGAGGCCCATGTCTATGCCAAGAAGGCATGTGCTCGTCAGAAGGAAATGATGGAGGCTCAAGGCTTGACTACTTCCAAGGGCTCCGAGAACAACATTACCCCAGAAGACCAATGGATCTCCAAGCACAGCAACTGGGAAGATGATGCCACCTCCTCCTTCCGTGCCCCTCCACCTCATGGTGCTGCATGGGACGACGTTGATGATGATGATGAGTGATCTCCGGGGCGTTAGTGTTGCTCTTGTCCCTTTTTGGCGTCTTGATGCCAAAGGGGGAGAAGTTGCACATTAGGTATGCGGGAGATTTGCGAGGGAAAGTCACAAGCTCGTTCTTGCCTTTGATTTTATTCGCTTGTGAACTTTATTTGGTTGCCTCTTATTATGTGTGACTTACTATGTGTGAACCTAACTATTTGTGCTATGTATGATAAGACTATGTGGTTATCATATGGATCCATCTTGTGTGTAATATGGCTATTCTTGTTGGATCCATCCTATGTGATGACATTCCTCATTCCTAATCAATATTGGTCATCACATGTTATTTAGCAAAGGTATGTCCTCTATGTGCGACTTCTACTCTCAGTTAGCTTGTTAGAATGTATGGGGCTTGTTTCTACATATCTAGGGGGAGCCCCATCTACATCTTGTCATCACTAGATTTCCCTGCAAAATGTGTGTTGTCATCAAACACCAAAAAGGGGGAGATTGAAAGAGCATTTGCTATCCCTAGTGATTTTGGTGTTTGATAACAACACACATATCGGACTAATGATTTGCTAAGTGTGTCGCAGGTACATTAAAAAGGTTTGCAAACATTCAAAACACGGTCTGCCTGGCGCGGTACCAAAAAGCGGTAGTACCGCTTTTTGCTACCGACAGGCAAACAAGTGACTAAGCTGTCAAAAGTCTCGTGCGGTGTACTAAAAGCGGTAGTATCGCATTTTAGTACCTATACGACACGGCTTTTTACAACTTGTCAAAAGTCGCACTGCGTAGTACCGCATTTTAATCGCCTCGGAATGAGCCTTTTGAGCGTTGCAAAAGCTTGTCGGTAGAAAAATGCGGTAGTACCGCATTTTACTACCTGGCGTGACAGAGACTTTTTGTACGTTGCAAAAAGCTTCTGTCTGCGCCGGTAGCAAAATGCGGTAGTACCGCATTTTACTACCTGGCGTGACAGAGAGTTTTTGTACGTTGCAAAAAGCTTCTGTCTGCGCCGGTAGCAAAATGCGGTAGTACCGCGTTTTACTACCTGGCGTGACAGAGAGTTTTTCGTATGGAAATGTGCTGATCTCTCCAGGTCCGGTAGTACCGGTTGCCTCAAGCGGTACTACCGCTTTCCGGTAGCAGCAATAGTAATACCGCTGGGGGCAGGACTTGATGAAGTTTGAAAAAGGGTGGTCCAGTACCAGGTCCGGTAGTACCGGAGTTCTCCGGTAGTACCGCTTGAACTTCCGGTACTACCGCTGCAATAAAGGCATCAACGGTCAGATTTTGTGGAGGGGTATAAATACCCCTCCACCTACCTTGGGACAAAGTGCTCAGCACATTAAAGTCATTGCCCACCATTGGAGTCCATTGGATCCACTCAAATCCTCAAGATCTCCTCATCCAACCACCCAAAGTCCTTGATCTTTGGGGAATCAAAGGAGGAAGCCCCGATCTACTACTTCACCAAAAGATATCTTCATTTCCCCCTCATTTCATTGAGGGCCCCTTTGCTCTAGTGTTTTGTTGGAAACCCTAGCTCTTGTTTTTGTTCTTACAAGCTTGTCTTTGATTGCTTTGAAAGCTTGCTTGTATTTGGGAGCCTCCGATTAAGTTGTGGATGTGTGCCCCAAACTTGTAACGGTGTCGGCTTCCACCTTGAAGGTTGCCGATATAGTGGAAGGTGAATCGATCCCGTTGGGGTGAGATTCATCGGAGAACAAGGGAGGCCTCTCGTGGCGTTGGTGGTTTCGAACCACCCCCTCTCCAAACGTAGAGGTACTTCCCCTCAAAAGGAAGGAACTACGGGAAACAAATCCTTGTGTCTCCGCGTCCACTTTTCGGTTACCTCTATCCTTTACCGCACCTTACTTACTTGTTACTACTTTGTGTTGTGGTAGCTCTTGCATAATTGTCATATAGATAAATTCACCATAGTTGCATTATCTAGAGTATTTACCTTATTGTCAAACCTTAATTTGAAAAAGAAGAAAATTTGAAGTAGCACCTATTCACCCCCCTCTAGGTGCCCATACGATCCTTTCAAAAAGGGTCTATATTCCCGGGTTGTAAGGGCCTTTAGTCCCAGTTTTGCATCCGGGACTGCGAAATCGGTACTAAAGGCCCTTACCTTTAGTCCCGGTTTGCTACAACCCGGAAATAGAGGATGCCCCATGGCCGTTTTTCAGCGCGGGGGACGGAGGATTTTTAGTCCCGGGTCGTAATACGGCCCAGGACTAGAGGTTTTTTTTCAAAAAAAAATTATTTATTTTTCAAATTTGTTTTTGAACTTTTGAATTGTTTGACTATTTAATCTTCTCACTTGGAACATTTTTTACACTAACTATACTTAATCTTAGGTCAAATTAGACTTATAGTCAAACTTTCCGGTCGGTCACCCATCCTAGCACTACTCCATCCCCAACACGCTTAACTTCTATTCAGGATGTCCTTGCGCGAAGTCCATTTTTACCTTGTTGCCAACACTACCATATCAATCCTATTAGCCTATATCAATATGTCATACATCTTTATTTTTCGAAATTACAAACAAATATTCAATTAAACAACAATAAATAAGTAATAATAATATTTTAATCTAATGAAAGTAAAAAACTAAATAAAATAATATTTGATTCATTTTTTGCCATTTATACATTTAATATGGCATAAATAATATCTTTAAATTTGTAAGTCCAAATTCGACAAATAATATATTCATTATTATTAGAAAAATGCGAGGAATCAAAATATGGCATAAAAATTGCTAAAAAATTAATTTTTTAAATAACTTTTTTCCTTTTCAAATTTTAAAAATGTAAAAGAATCAGAAAAGTATGAGGAATCCATTATTTAGAATTTTAAAAATCTAAAAATGTGAGGAATCCAAATAAGGCTATTGAAATCAAACTCAAATCCCCCCCACATATTTTGATAGGTTGTACGTTTTTTTCAAAATCATACGTAAAAGTTATAGCAATTTTAAGGTGCCCGCATACGCACCCCTTTAGTCCCGGATCGTATAATGATCCTGGACTAAAGGGTGTTTCCCGGGCCCGCATACCTTTAGTCCTAGGCGACCCGGGACTAAAGTTCCGGAATGACCCGGGACTAGAGTTTTCTCGGGCTCCTAGCCGCTAAAAACGGTATGAACCGAGACTAGTGCTTATACTAGTCCCGATACGTAATAAATCGGTACTAGTGTCAGATTATAGATCGAACTGAAGACCTTTTTCTACTAGTGAGGGAGATTTATAATTACTGAAAGACCCGATACATGTTTGACAGTTATGACCAAAAACTCGTCGTTTTTTGTTTTATGGCCATTTTCACGAGTTATTACCTACAGTCTTGGGGTACCAGGTTTATTTACAATGACCATAATAACCGACACATCTTTGAGAGTTATGACCAAAAACTCGTTGTTTTTGTGTTTTACGACCGTTTTCACGAGGTATTGACCATAGTTTTGGGGCACCAGGGCGATTAGCATGGCCCGTAACACTCGATACATGTTTGAGAGATATGACCAAAAACTCGTCGTTTTCACATTTGACGACCGTTTTCATGAGCTATTGCGCACGGTTTGGGTGTTCTAGGGAGATTTACAATGATCGTACAACCTGATACATGTCTAATAGTTACGACCAAAAACTCATCGTTTTCTTGTGTTATAGCCATTTTCATGAGCTATTGCCCATAGTTTTGGGCTACCAGGGGATTTATAAGGACCATAAGACCCAATACATATTTGAAAACTATGACCAAAAACTCGTTGTTTTCTCGTTTAATGACCGTTTTTATGAGCTATTGCCCATGGTTTTGGGGTACGAGGACCATTTACAATGATCATAAGACCCGATACATGTTTGAGAGCTATGACCAAAAAACTTGTTGTTTTCGAGTTTTACCACCGTTTTCATGAACTATTGCCCACTATTTTGGCGCTCCACGGTGATTTGTATGGCCCGTAAGACTCGATACATGTTTGAGAGGTATGACCAAAAACTCCTCTTTTTGCATTTGACGACCGTTTTCATGAGCTTATTGCCCACCGTTTTCACATTCTAGGGAGATTTACAATGACCGTAAGACCTGATACATGTCTGATAGTTACGAACAAAACCTCATTATTTTCTTGTTTTATGGATGTTTTCATGAGCTATTGCCCACAGTTTTGGGATACGAGGGCAATTTATAATGACTGTAAGGCCCGATACTTGTTTGAGAGCTATGACCAAAAACTCACCGTTTTCGTGTTTTACGATCGTTTTCATTAGCTATTGCCCATAGTTTTGGTGCTCCAAGGCGATTTTCATAGCCCGTAAGACTCAATACATGTTTGAGAGATATGACCGAAAACACGTCGTTTTCGTGATTGACGACCGTTTTCATGAGCTATTGCCCACGGTTTTGGCGTTCTAGGGAAATTTACAACGATCGCAAGAATAGATACATGTTTGAGAGTTTTGACCAAAACCTTGTATTTTCACGTTTTACAACCGTTTTTATGAGCTATTGCCCATAGTTTTGGGGTACCAGGACGATTTACAATGACTGTAAGACCCGATACATTTTTGAGAGTTATAACCAAAAACTTGTCGTTTTCGCGTTTGATGACCGTTTTCACGAGCTATTGCCCATGGTTTTAGGACTCCAGGCCGATTTGCATGACCCGTAAGACTTGATACATGTTATAAATATATGACCAAAAACTCGTCGTTTTTGTGTTTGACGAGCATTTTCATGAGCTATTGCCCATGGTTTTGGCGTTCGAGGTAGATTTACAATGACCATAAGACCTGATACATGTTTGAGATTTATGACCAAAAACTCGTTGTTTTATCGTTTTATGGCCGTTTTCATGAGCTATTTCCCATAGTTTTGGGATACGAGGGCGATTTACAACAACCGTAAGACTCGATACATATTTGAGTTATGACGAAAAACTATTGCACACAATTTTGAGGCTCCAAGGCGATTTGCATGGCCCGTAAGACTCGATATATGTTTGAGAGAAATGCCCAAAAACTCGTCTTTTTTGCGTTTGATGACCAATTTCATGATCTGTGGCCACGGTTTTCACATTCTAGGGAGAGTTACAATGATAGTAAGACCCGATACATGTGTGAGATTTACGACCAAAACTCATAGTTTTCTCGTTTTATGGCTGTTTTCACGAGCTAATGCCAACTGTTTTGGGCTAGAAATGAGATTTACAATGACCGCCAGACCCGATACATGTTTGAGAGTTATGACCAAAAACTTGCCGTTCTCTCGTTTTATGACCGTTTTCATGAGCTATTGTCCACAGTTTTGGGGCTCTAGGGCGATTTGCATGGCCCGTAAGACCCCATAAATGTTTAAGAGATATGACCAAAACCTCCTCATTTTCGCATTTGACGGCCATTTTCATGAGGTATTCTTTGTTTCAGGGAGATTTACAATGACCGGAAGACACAATACATGTTTGAGAGTTATGACCAAAATCTCGTTGTTTTTTGTTTTATGGCCATTTTCATGAGTTATTACCCACAGTTTTGGGGTACCAGGGCGATTGACAACGACCGTAATAATCATCACATCTTTGAGAGTTGTGACAAAACTTGTCGTTTTTGTGTTTTACGACCATTTTCACGAGCTATTGACCATATTTTTGGGGCACCAGGGCGATTAGCATGTGATGACCCACAAGTATAGGGGGTGTATCGTAGTACTTTCAATAAATAGTAGTGTCGATCCCAACAAGGAGCAGAAGGTGTTGACTAGTGGTATGTGATGACCCACAAGTATAGGGGATCACAACAGTCTTCGAGGGTAGTATTACCCAATTTTTTAATTCGACACAAGGGGAGCCAAAGAATACTTGCAAGCCTTAACAACTGAGTTGTCAATTCAGCTGCGCCTGGAAATAGTTCTTGCTCACAGAAGTTTATCAGTAGCAACGGTTTATAATAGCAACAGTAATAGTGAAACATGAGCAATAGTAATAGTAACGGTAAACAGTAGGATTCGAGTGTGGTAGGCATAGGGATGGATGGACGGGCATTGCATGGACGGGTCTAAACATGTAACTTCAAGATCTAGGGCATTGCAGATAAATAAGAACAAGCATACTGGCTCCATATATAGTCATACGTGCTCGCAATGAGAACTTGCACAACATCTTCTGTCTAGCCAGCCCGTGGCAGCGGGGCCTCTAGGGAACTACTGGCAATTAAGGTGCTCCTTTTAATAAAGCACCAGAGAAAATCATTAACACTCCGTGAACACATGTGATCCTCACACCACAACCATCCCCTTCGGTTGTCCCAATTTTTGTCACTTCGGGGCCTTTGGATCCGGGCAATGATATGTGTACACAACTTGCAGATAATATCACAAACAATACTATCATAATGATTCAATAAAAAGTTCAAATATAAGATCATGGCACTCTGGCCCTAGTGACAAGCATTAAGCACAACAAGTTGCAACAAAGTCAAAAACACTAATAGAGATACTAGGCACTATGCCCTAATAATCTTATTCGATTACATGATAGAACTCATCAAATCCCTACCATCCCCATAGCCTACAGCGGGGGATTACTCACTCATGGATGAGGCAAACATTGATGGTCGATGGAGAGGCGTTGGTGATGATGATGGCGATGATCCTCCCCAAATTCCCCATCCCGGCAGAGTACCAGAACGGAGTTTCTGGTTCCGAATCCTGGATTCTGGTGGTGGCGGCGCAGCGGAACTCTTTCTGGAAAAACGTCGACCCCCCAGTTTTTAGGTCAAGAGGAAACTTATAGGCTGAGAGGCCGAGGGTGCCTGGGTGGCGCACCCCTAGGCGCTGGTTACGCACCGCCAGCCGAGGTGTGCCCTGTGCATGCACTTCGTCTCGTACTCTCACTCCGTGTGTCTTCTGGTGAAATAGGATTTTTGGCATATTTTCCCGGATTTTTCCTGATAGTTGATTTTCTGCACAAAAACTAGACACCAAGGTAAATCTGCTGAAAACAGCGTTAGTCCATGTTAGTTGTATCCAAGTCATACAAGTTTATAGGAGAAACAATATCAAAAGTGTTCGGGAAAGTAGATACATTTTGGACGTATCAACTCCCCCAAGCTTAGCTTATTGCTTGTCCTCAAGCAATTCAGTTGAAAATTGAGTACGATAAAAGAACTTTCATGAACATATTTGCTTCATATGATGTATATATTCTCAGCACATGAGTAGATGCTTAAACCATTCATGATAAGAAGTATGCACCTATATGTACTCAATAGTCATTGCAAGTTATGAAGAGAAACCAACTCAATAATAAGTAGCATGAAACATAAACATAAGAAACATTGCAAATGCTCATAATAAGGTATGATAGAGTGGTATCGCGCTTGGCTTTGTCTGTAGAGCACAATATAAATGCCAAGGCACCTCTGAAGTTCAAGTGAAGACTAGAGATAAACATATCAGAGATATAAGCATCAAAGTCATGACATAATTAACCAAGTTTTGGAACAAACACAAGAATGACAACTATGCTCTCAAGAAGGTGGTCAAATAATAAGTCAT
Source organism: Avena insularis (assembly GCA_023614405.1). Taxonomy (NCBI): domain Eukaryota; kingdom Viridiplantae; phylum Streptophyta; class Magnoliopsida; order Poales; family Poaceae; genus Avena; species Avena insularis. Next base: position 32,453,778 of record CM042684.1, read on the forward strand.
GACTCAACAAGGAAGTGAAAAAGGTTTTGAAAAGTTTGAAAGGATTCCAAATACTGAAAGAAAGGTACTCATTAGCTTTGAGCTCTCATTGCCCCTATCATAGGCATCTTCATGTGGTCAAGGTGAAAGTAAGGTCCAATCTGAGTTATATGCTTGGCAGACCATAAACTAGAAATCCCAAGTCCCTTGAGTACGAGGGCCACTTTGCATGCTACTCAATTTTGGTTACCTGTAAGTTCTTGTCATTGTACATACATGCATATCATAGAGAACCGCCAACGGGGTACCCCTTGCACATGATACATGAGGTATCCCGTGATCAAAATGACAAGGCAAGCAGACAATGAGCATCTCAGCGATCTTTTTATTTACTATGTGCATAGCTTTTTATTGAGGATGCTTCATAAATACTCATTATGGTGATGCTGCAAGTTTCCACCATGATTAGGCATGGCTTAGGCTAGCGGCCCAGGCGTTTCTCTAACACAATGTATAGACTCCATGAAGTCACATGCTCCCCTTTTATTTCACACCGACGACATCCGCAAACAAAAGAGCAAGGTATCAACTGGATATCTATTCAAAAGTGTTGAAAGCATTCCCCATGACAGCACGGTTCTGATGACTCCCAGCATATAATTTGCAAGTATATAACTTTCATGGATAGGTCACAATAGTTCAATATTATTAAGTGCATGGAATAAAGTGTGCCATCAAGTTTGTGAGATCTTTACTAACTAACTTTCTCAAAACAGACAAACATTTTATTTGGAAGAAAACAAGGCATAATGAATATGCACTGAAATAGCAAATGATGCTAATAGGTAGGTATGGTGGACACAGCGGGCAATATTGGTTTTGGGGAGTTGGAAGCATAGCTAGAGCTCATACTCAGTGCAAGTGAAGGCTAGCAATAGAGAGGGAGCAACAAACGAGAGAGCAATAACTATCAAAATCATGCTTGCAACAAAACAGGACTAATTATGGCATGAAAGTGATACAAGAACTCTGAGGTAAAATAAATCATCGAGGCTTACTGACTATTGTTTAGTCATATGCATGCGTGAGCATGTGCCAAGTCGATTCACATGAAACTTTTAGAGGAGGATACCACAACATCATACCAAAATATGAATAAAACAATGCAAGCAAACATTCATATTACATGCTACAAACTATTAGCAAGCTGGATCTAATCACAAGCAAGCAAGAACTACAAAGCATCCATAATAACATACACCCTACATGAACAGACTAAGCATGCTCACAATGATGAGTATATGTACACAAATGAAAACAAATAGAGTTTGTTACCAGCCTCTTACCACACCTCAAGTTGTCTTAATCTTCATTATTGCCCTTAACTTGTGTAACTTGAATAATAACATGAAACCAAACTCCACTGAGGACGGCTGAACCCTGCAAAGAACTCAGAAAACCAAAGAAGAACAACAAATAGTTTTGGTGTTTTCTATTTTTTAAAGCATGCAAACAAAGCAAAAACAAATAAAGCAAAAGGCAAACAAAGCAAGATCTTTTTGGATTTTTCTTTTAAGGAAAACCAAAAGCAAAAAGCAAAGAAACAAACCAAGAGAAAGAACGAAAATATTTTTGCTATTTTTGTGTTTTTGAGAAAGCGGCAACAAGAACCAAAAAGAAAGCTAAACAATGGATATACAAAGAACCGATGAAACAAGATATATAGATGAGTGTGATGTCGATGTACCTCCCCCTAGGCTTAAGATTTTGGCCTAAGTGGGTCTCAATCCCATGGTTGCCAAGAAGGCGCACCGCTGTAGTACTTCGAGGAGGCTCCCTCGTCCTGGTATGAGCTCGAGGACTCCCCTATGTAGTACACAAATGGGTCGTATGAGGGTGCTTCCCCCTGATAGCGTCCATGGAAGCCAAGAACATGCAGCTTGTCATCCATCTCCTCCTTGGAGCGTGACAAAGGTCACTGAGAAATACTGAATAAAGTGGTTTGGGGTAGAGGGATCTCTCTCTCTTCCTAATCAATAAACAACATTCTATAAACCAAGCTTTCAAGGGTATAGCTAGGGGTGACAAAGTGATGCGCTTTCATAGTAGAAAGATCAAGCCTCTGAGGAGCCAAGACTGTATCATTTGGATTAACAGCATGGTACAAGGCAGGAGGAACACGTGCATCAATAATTCCGCCATAAATGGGTCCCTTAGCAGCTAAACGACGAGCAATGAGAGAACGAATATTACCTAGTTTCATTGTTGAGCGCAGCAGCTATGAAGGCCAATTGATAGTTGGAAATATTACTAGTGTTCTCCCTACCAAGAACACTAGTGGCAAGATAGTAAGCAATGTACCTGATGGCTGGGAGTTGAATATTTGTTATCTTTCTCCGTTGGGCTCTACAGTCATCATCATTGGTTATCCCGCGGTAAAGCTCCAACAAATCAGTGGGTTGAGCTGGAATCTTTTCGCCGACCCAGCTATACCAAGCCCTAGAGCTTCACAAAATTTCTTCAATGTCACATTATAAGACCTGACATAAATTTTGAAAGACATATCTGGCTTGAACATGCTGTTAGTAAAATAAAAGCTCTCCACAAATGTTTTAGTGAGCATAGCATATTGCACGCTCTCGTCCTGCATATAGCTTGTTAGTATAGCCCTCCGAACCAAAGTCATAAAATCATCAAGAATCCCAGCAGCCCGCAAAAAGGTTTGGCAAGGAAAGGTGGAGGGGTGCGCATCCCCCTCATCTCCCTCGTCGCCAAATCGCGGAGTAATGAGATCCTCATTTTATTATGGCCCAGCTCGGGAGGATGATCTTGAAGGCCTTGCCCTTCTAGGTGCATCACTCTCAAATATTTCACCAAATGTGTGGTTATCCATGAGCTCTTTTTTCTGAAATTTTTAGACAAACATCAAACCAAGTGATTTCCAAGTTGACAAATGATGAGCAACTACTATAGGAACTTGCTAGAGGGCTAAACATGCATCAAAATGAAATTTCTAATCATAGAACAAGCATGCAAGCTCACACAACCTGACAACTATATCAACAAAATACTCAAGATACAATCTATTAATCACAAATCTAATTGGACAAGTGGAGGAGGCACATACCAAGGAGCAATCCCTCCAAAAATCAGCAGCAAAGATGGGCTGAGCAAGGAAAATAGCAAGCAAGAACAACAAGAACTCGAGCTTGAGAAAGTTTTCCGGTGTTTTTCGGGAGAGAAGAAGATGGCCGTGAGGAGGCACCTTGGAGGGGCCCAGGTGGGCCACACCCTACCCAGGCGCCACCTGTAGGGAGGCCGCGCCTACCAGGGGTGTGGGTTCCTGGGGTGGCCCCCTGGGTCACTCCAGGTGTCTCGCTGCCCCTTTTTTTGAGGAAAAAATTATTTTGAATTTTCTGGAATTTTTCGGGAAACTTTATTTTTGGCCAATTTTCAGGGTATGAAAATTGATTTTCTCATAGAAACAGTTTTTTTAGAAGAAGCAAAAGCAAACAAAACCAAACTATAGAAGTTCTAAGAGACTCTAACAAGCAAACAACTAAATCTAACAAGAGAAAAAGCAAAGACTAGGAAGGAGAAAAGTAAAAGAAAGCAAGTATAACCATAGTGAAAACATTATTTTGTTCATTAAAATCCTTTTGTTAACAAGGTTGATCAAGTCTTGTTACCAAAACAATCTTATATGAAACAAAACTTTGCAATCCACAAGGTGATTATGTTACCTCATACTTGATAGCAATGGTCCCAATCATAAAAGTTTCAAAATTTTCTTGTGGAATGGGACAATATATTTCTCCAACCTTGATGCTCTCAATATTTTCAACGGAATTCAGGCAATAGCCCTTAGCAACCTTCTTGGGGAAATAGATAGTATGCTCTTTGTCATTAATATTGAATGTTACTTTTCCTTGATTACAATTGATGACAACACCTATAGTGTTTAGAAAAGGTCTCCCAAGAATAATAGACATATTATCATCTTCAGGCATTTCAAGCACAACAACATCAATTAAAACCAAGCAATTATGAGCCACTTGAACAAGAACATCCTCACATATACCAACAGGAATAGTAGTTGACTTATCAGCCATTTGCAAAGATATATCAGTTGGTATCAACTTTTCTAGCTGAACTCTCTTGTAGAGAGAAAACGGCATAACACTAACTCCAGCTCCCAAATCACATAAAGCAGTTCTAACATAATTATTCTTAATAGAGCAAGGAATAGTTGGTATACCTGGATCACCAAGTTTCTTTGGAACCTTACCATTGAAGGAATAATTTGCAAGCAGAGTAGAAATCTCCTCATTAGGAATCTTCCTATCCTTCATATACTTTGAATAAGGAGGCAACTTAATAGCATCAGTCAAAGGAATTTGCAAGAATAAAGGCTTCATCCACTCACAAAACTTGTTGTAGTGTTCTTCCTCCTTTGACTTGTGTTTCTTACCTAGAAAAGGCATAGGTTTCTGCACCCAAGGTTCTCTCTCTTTACCATGTTTATTAGCAATAAAATCTTCCTTAGTGTACCTAGTGTTCTTAGTGTGCTTCTCAGGTTCTTCCTCAACTTCCTCCTTATCAGGAGAATCATTTTTATCAATACCACTCTCAGTTTCAACATCAAAGCCATATATACTATTAGGATCTACAACAGGTTCAAGTGGTTCCTCAACTATCGTATGTTTCTTTTTCTTTCTCTTACGAGGACTACCACTACTTTCACCTTGTTGAGAATCCTGCTCAATTCTTTTAGGGTGTCCTTCAGGATATAAAGGATCTTGAGCAGCTATACCACTCCTAGTTCTAATTCCATAAGCATGTTTATCTCATGAGGCATTAACTAGCATATCCTTTTGTACCTTAGCAAGTTGATCAAGTTGAGTTTGAACCATTTGAAAGTGTTTACAAAGCATTTTAATATAATTTGAAGTTCTTTCCACAATATCTTTCAACTCTTTAATAGCTCTAGAGTTTTCCAATAGATGATTCTGAACTTGTTTATTAAAATTACCTTGCTTAACAATAAAAATGTCAAGTTCCTCTAAACATTGATCAGGAGGCTTACCATAAGGAATATCACCTTCATCAAAGTGTTGGTGTTGGAACTGGTTCAGGCACAACTGGTTCAGGAGTATACCTCTATAGTAGATGAGTGGGGAATTGGCTTACATAATTCTTCTATAGGAGGTAGATTCTTCACATCTTCAGCTCTAATACCTTTCTCGTTTAGACACTTCTTAGCTTCCTTCATCACTTCATCATTTAATTCAATAACTCCCCTCTTCCTTGGTGTTGGCGTTGGAACTGGTTCAGGCACAACTGGTTCAAGAGTAATAGGCTCAGGTGTATTTAGCTCAGTTGAAGTCCAATCATCACAATTCTTGCTTATTTTAGCCATTAATTCTTTAGCATCTGTAGGAATTCTTTTCCTGAAAACACAATCAGCAAAGCTATCTAGGTATGTCCTAGAATCATTAGTTAGTCCATTATAATAAATATCAAGAAGCTCATTTTTAGGTAATGGACACCCAGGATGTGCATGAATCAAGGCATAGAACCTTATCCATGACTCAAGTAATTTCTCTTCTTCTCCCTGTTTAAAATCAAAAAGTCTCTACAAAGCAGCATGTCTAGCACTGGGAGGAAAATACGTGCTCTACAACATCTTCTGTCCAGCCAGCCCGTGGCAGCGGGGCCTCTAGGGAACTACTAGCAATTAAGGTGCTCCTTTTAATAAAGCACCAGATCAAAGCATAAACACTCCATGAACACATGTGATCCTCACACCACATCCATCCCCTCCAGTTGTCCCAATTTATATCACTTCGGGGCCTTTGGATCCGGGCAATGATATGTGTACACAACTTGCAGATAAGATCACAAACAATACTATCATAATGATTCAATAATAAGTTCAGATCTGAGATCGTGGCATTCGGGCCCTAGTGACAAGTATTAAGCACAACAAGTTGCAACAAAGTCAAATAGCACTAATAGAGATACTAGGCACTATGCCCTAACAATCTTATTCGATTACATGATAGAACTCATCCAATCCCTACCATCCACATAGCCTACAACGGGGGATTACTCACTCATGGATGAGGGAAACATTAATGGTCGATGGAGAGGCGTTGGTGATGACGATGGCGATGATCCTCCCCAAATTCCCCGTCCCGGTAGAGTGCTAGAGTGGAGTTTCTGGTTCTAAATCTTGGCTTCTAGTGGTGGCGGCGCAGCGTAACTCTTTCTGGAAAAACGTTGAAGCCCCCCCCCCCCATTTTTTAGGTCAAGAGGCAACTTATAGGCGCAGAGTGTAACATCCCAGCATTAGACCTTAGAAATAAGCTGAACGCAGATGTGTGCATTGCATTCATGCATAGAAAATCCGAATAATTTTCGCGCTTTTGAACAAAACTTGTCAAAGTGATTGAAGCTTCTCTCAAGTTGATGGAATTGAAGTAGATCATAAAGTTGACTGCGATAAGTTTCAACATGACCTTTGCTTAAACTTTATTTTCGGTAAAGGATATTTGATCTAAGGGTACATCAAATATAATAAAAGTTAAACCCTAATACATTATTTAATGATTTATATTTGATCCTTATGTAATCATATCCTAGTATTCATTACACAACTCATGAATACCAAGTTATAAATATAACCCAAGTAACAAGAATTCAATAGCCAAGTCTTGACCTATATCATTATCATCCATTCCTATCATGAGCATCATGGTAGTGCTTAACCACTAATTCCTCATCATTTGTTGAGTAGGAAGGAAATGAAGTCAAGATCATTCACCATATATCTTTCTTTCCATATCAATACTTATCATTTCTATTGGATCTTATTCCAATACCTGTTGCTCATCAATGTTGAGTAATCAACTATTGATTCACCAATTCTTAACCTATCAATTCTTGATCTATTAACCATGTCCTTATCATAGCTTTCACTTTAAGTCCTTTAGAGAGATAAGTAAGAAGAGGTAGGTGGTAATGCTAGATTTAAATATCATGTATAGGTTGGGAGTGTTGGAAGAGAATAAGATCAATGTAATAATTGGTGGATTTAACTCACTCCTGAAATGATAGAAGAGTTATTTGGAATATATAATTATACGGTGATAGAGAAGATTACAAGGATGAATCCTGAAGAAAGTTACCAGGAGTAATCCTATTGGATCAAGTAGGTATAGTCAATGAATAATATATATTAGTCCAATAGAGATAAATATAAGATAATTATAATACAACTGTAATGTTGTATGGATAAAAGCCTTGATTACCCAACTGGAAACCTAAATCATAAAGGATCAAAGAATTATAATGATCATGCTTTAGTCACCAAGATTGAATGCTTATATCATGTATAAGTGACCTTGGTGGATAGAACATGATTGAACCCTAGTATAGACATGTTATTCTAGGTTAGCCAGGACAAGTCACCATGATATAATGTGAAGTTTGAGTATAAGATATTGGAGTCAAGTAGAGATAAGATAGTATGATTAAGATGATGCTAGAGCAACATTGGATTATAGAAATAGTATTTTCCTCTTAGGAAATACTAAACACTTGAGGTGAAGTAGGATTTGATATATATATATACATCTATTGGTGTAATGTTGGTGATGGATGATTAAGGAAGAATATGAATGGAGTTAACTGTAACCATCTGTTGAATTGGAGATTATTAGTAGTAGAATAGTTTGATAACTAAGTATAGATATGAGAAGATTATGAAAAGTTTTAGTGTCAAGCTCATTGGATTTAGAAGAATAAAAGGTGGATAAGAATATTCTTGTGAAGTAAAGCTCATCATATTAACACATGATGATGGATAGGAAGAAGTAGTATATCTAGGAAAGAAATTCCTTAATTAGAATTCCAGGATTGTGAATTATGGAAGATAGGAATTCTTGGTAAACTCTCAACTTTAAATCATTAACCAAACATAATATCCATTTCATATAATTGATCTATCATCTTATTTCCACAATGTTTTATAGGAATACTTTCCCAAAGAAAATCACTTAAGCACATTTTGGACATTTCCAATTATCATAACCATATGTGCTTAGGAGTTATCTTTATCAAATTCGTTTCCATAAAACATAAAAGAAAATAACTTTCTATTTTAAAGGGTGATATCAATACAAATCACAAACATAAAGACAATATGTTTAGCCATTAATCTTTACTCACATCAACAAAAGAATATAAGTATATTAAAAAACCCTAAACCCTAGGGTAAGCATTTACAATTCAAACCCTAACTCCTATGATAAGTTATAATAAAATATATACATTGCTATTTCCTAGATTCATGAGAATAATATTAACCATATTAATTCCTTAGAATATCATGCATCAAATAATGATATAGGATCATTATATCAAATTTTTCTCCAAACTATAAGTTAATGAAAACCAAATTATATAAATAAATAAGGAAGTATCCTATAATAAATCCATGGTTTATTATGGAAAGAAAATTAATAACAAAGGCCCTTACACAATATTAAAAAGGATTTTTATAAAGAAAATAAAGAAACATAACAATATATAATAAAAGTTCACAAAATGATCATAAATACATTTCAATATTGCTGCAATTATATAGCACACAAAATTCTATGGGAAATATTCAAACAAATGAGTAACATATAAATCTGAAAGTAAAAATACAAACAGAATAAAAAAAGAGGAAACAAGGAAAAAACAGTAGGAGGTCAGCATCTGGCCTGCGACCCAATTTCCTCCTTCGCTTTTTGACGCTCACGCGCGCCACACTACAGCCCACCTGGCCCAAGCCAGCCCAACTAGGCCCAATACCCCTTTGTCTCTCCTATCCGTCGTCTTCCTCCCAGCGACAAGCAGCTTGGTGGCGCCGCCGCCACCGTTCACCAGCATCGCGACACTCGCCGCTGCCCGCCGTCTTCTAGAGAGGAGATAAGGACGCCGTGGTGCTCTGCTTTGATCTCATCCTCTTTTCCCCTTCCAAGCAACCTCTCTCTCTCTTCGGTTCCTCAAACCCGAAACCCTAAGCCGATGAATTGCCGGTGTTCCGAGCTTCCCCGTGGCAATCCAAGCACGCTGTAAGCACCGCCTTGTTCCCCTGAGTCTCCTAGCCGAAGGAATTGAACAAGGGTGCCTCGAATCGATGCGGCGACCTTGTTTTCCCGAAGTCGGGCCGCCGTCGTCCACCTCGATTTCGGCCATGATATACTTATCGAGCCTTCCACGAGCTTCCTGGTGAGCTGCTGAGCATGCTACTGCCTTCCGTGATTTGTTTGCTTCTGGTAGCGAGCCACCGCCGTGCTTTGCCAGTCACCGTTGTGCACCACCTTCCAGTGACCAAAACCCAGCGGCGCCGCCCCTTTATTGTTCAGCACGCGCCCCTGCACTCCACGTGCTTAGCTAGGAAGTCTCGCACGCGCCGCACTCGACTAGGGCGAAACTCCAGCGGGGTGATGTCATCGCGATGCCAGGGTGATGTCACTGCGTGTGGTGAAGCCCAGCCAAACTCTGTCGGGTCCCGCTTCGCTGATGTGGCGCACTGACGTGGTGGAGACCCCACCAGTCAGTGTCGGTGAGGGTAGACTCAGGTTGGGTACAAAATGTTTTATCCAAACATTGGTTTGATGCTGATGTCACAGTGACGCAGTAATTCCTTTTAATATTTTCAGGAATTGATTAAACATTATAAAGTCAATAACTATTATTCTATAATTCAAAAAATATGTTTTATATATGAAAAGTTTTAGAAAAATAAAATCTATAACATTAAACCATTATCAAACATTATTATTCCAACAATTTAAATAATTATTATTTAATAAAGATTTTATAAGTAATAAAACTTTGAAAATTCATATTTTAATATTGGTATATGTTAAAAAATACCAAAAATCTTAGAAAAATAAGAACTATAATTTAAAACTATAATCATGCATTATTATTTCACTTAAATTAAACATTTATTATTTATTAAGTATTTATAAAGTAATAAATCTTATAAAAATCATATCTTATTATTTATAAATCACAAAAATAAATATAATATACCAAAATGATCACAAAAATAATACCTACATGTTAAAATATAATATTCCACTTTTGAAGTAAATAAAAAAACATAATACTCTAATAACTTGAATTTAAACCTATTTCCTTAGTTAATAATTCATCTAAGGAGTAAATAAAAATTGCTAATATTTTTAAAATTAGCCCATGGAGTCTAGTAAATAGTATTAGTCTTAAATATTGATATTATGAAGTAAAAATGGTTCAACACATTTTAAATATAATCTTGTTGAATTATCATTCAATTATAAGTGTAGATTATTTTCTAAAAAGATTCTTATCAGTTATAAAATCTTCAAGAATGATACTTTCAACCAAATAAAACCTTTTATCATTGTTTCACTCACAATTTTTATAATGGACTAAATCCAAAGATAATTCATAAGTAGTAAATAATATTGTTTACTTATTCACAAACCATAACCACACCCTTATAAGGAGATAAATCCTTTTATACATTTATAATGTAAAGAAACCACTACCCAAATAGAAGTAATGGCATTCTTAAACAACTTCAAGGAAATATTATAAGATTAGCAAGTACAATATCATAAGCATTACACCTTAAATCTATCCATGTTCTTAAAGTTAACTTTAGTCTACAAGACTTTAAATATAATGCTAAAGACCTTATTATGTGTTCTTGTAACATCCCTAAAATCATGTTTTCAAAGATTGCATATCATCCATGCATTCATAATCATTTAGGGATCATTTTCAAAGTCATTACAAAAATAGAAGCATTTGGGTGCTTATTATTTTATGTAATCAGGCATTGATCCAATGCTACTCTCTATTGAGAGATTATTTGTTTCAAACCAAGATTGTTTGTTCATGAGTTGGTTTCGTTGTGTTCCAAGGCTTGGACAACATTTCCAAAACAAAATATGGTTTTAAAACCATTTTCATATCTTTATTAAAACTTGTGTAAAGGCACTGTTTATTTGTAAAATTCCAAAGGAATCAAGCAAATTTAGTGAAACAGCATGGTTTTATACTAAAAAATGTGCAGGCTTCACTTTATAAAAATCTAGAAAGATTTGTAAATCAAACACATTTGATTTCATTTGAAAATATTTCCTGAAAGTCGAATTAGAAAAATAAAAAGGTTAAGGAAATAGAACTGGGCCAGGCGCTACCCTTTTGGCCCATCAACCAAAACAGCCCACCCGGGGTTCCCTTTTCCTCTTTGTTTCTCACCACAGCAATGCGCACCCACCCGCTGACAGCCCGAACCTACCTTGACCGTCAGCATCGTCCCCTAATCAACGCGCGCCCGAACCGCTCCGCCGTTACCTCGCCGTAATGATGCCGCGGTTTAAATCTGCTTAAATCCCATTGATTCAAGGAGTAAACCTCGCCTCGCTCCCGGCTACTTAAAACCCACCCTGCCACGGACATTTTCCCCCACAGAGAACCCTCTCCTCGCCACCAGGCTGCTCGGATTTCACCAAACCTCGCCGCTGTCCCGACGAACTCTGACGTCTGATTCTGGTGAGCTCTCTGCGCCCCTTGACTCCTAGCTTATCCAGAACAACCACTACATACTTACGCTTCGATTGGCACCACTTCTGTGTGCTAGGACAACCCTAAGCGTCAGCAACGTTGACGACTGAGTGAACCCGACGAGGCACTCAACTCCGGCGAGTAAATCTGGTTAGTCCCGAGCGCGCCTTGCCCTCTCTCTGATACTCACATGACTAGTGTTGATCCCCGCATCTAACGCACCACTTGCTTGTCTCTGGCATGATCTACAACACCGACAACGACGACGAACAGCCGTGCCCGACGTCAGGCTTCACTCTGATGAGGAATAGCAGCCAATTTCATGCGCCCCCCGAGTATCTGACCACACCTTGAGCTTCACTACAGTCCCACGAGCACGGTAAGCATATCCACTCCTCCCCGCGCGATCTAAATCACCGGCAACCTCTCTGACAGAGCCGCGCCGCCGCACCACCGCTGCTGGCGCCGCCCATCGGTGGTCGTTTGATCAGTAGCCATCAGATCTAGATCCAACGCAGGCGATAGAATCACTTACGCGAAGGGGTACGCTAGATATGTGCCACACGATCGTCTTTAAATCCAATGGTACACGTTGATCAATCCGGCCAAACTGGTACGGGCCAATTAGAACACGCCGTGTGGCCTGAGTTTAAATTTAAAACAGAAATTTAATCTATTAGTGATTCAAACTTGCAAAATTCATAACTTTTGATCCACACGTTCAAATTTTACAAATTTTATATCATTGGAACCAGGAGAAATAATTCTATCTGTTTATGCAGTGTGTTTAATGTTTTGATTCTGAAAAATTGGTTATTTTTGCAGAGACATTTGTAATCTTATTTTGAGTATATAAATGTTTTGAAAAATGATGTAAAGATCAAATAAAGTTTGTTTAGTGTTCTTTGGTCTTGTTTATGATCCAGTACTGTAAACTTGTCTTGTTTGGTGTAGAAAATCATCACATTGCATTTGCATGCATTCATATATTTTTTTTGTATATTTTGATATGTGAATTTGGTGCCATTATTTTATATGTAGATTTTGGTGCTAATAGTGATTGTGGTTGTGAAGATTGTTGCTACTCCCCAAACTACCAAGGCAAGTGGTGCTTCATGTTTTATTCCTATATTTTTACCTATGCATTAGAAATATTTTGTATAGAATTTGCATGGTTATTTTGCTAAGTGTATATATGCTATGCTTGGGAAATCCTAGTAGTTGTAGCAATGTTAGAATTTCCTCTAAGTAAGATACATGATATTGCCATGCTTAGCCTAGCTAGTAGCAACCAAGGGTGGACTATATATTCATGCTATGAGAAATATTACTAAGTCTTTTGACTTGTGTTTTTACTTAATAAAACAACTAAGTGAATGAAACACCTGGGTGGAATGGAAAGAATGGTTTTTGTGGAGCGGTTACACAAGGCCCATTTCTATGGTTTACCTTGTGTATCTCACTTGTGGAAAGCCACCCAGGAACAAAGGGATTTGAGATGCCAAATGTTAAGAAGCTTCTAGTGCAGCCACATGGCATTATGGGCTCTGCCTGGATCATATAGGTTGCAATAACTTAGCCATTTGGACAGTTGGTGGTAGTGGGATGATAGGTTGGAACGCGTCCATTTGGTCTAAGGGAAGGCTTCTGAAAGGTCCTGTCTTGGTAAAACTCAAGTCTTGTGGGGAACGTGCACAACCTCTGCAGATGGAAGAATCTAAGTACTTAGCCATGTCCCTGCAGATGGTGAGCATCAAGACATGGAAGCTATCAAGAATCTCCTCATCCCAATTTTCTAAGTTAAAACTTGTGGTTGAACAAGGGTGAAGGTTCACTAATTTCTATTGGTGGTTCCTTGAGAAAGTTTTGTCATAGAAAACTTAGTGTTTTCAACTAATAGGTAAAACCTATTTTGAGCAAAGCAAGCCTAAGCTACACTTAGCCAAATTCATGTAGTAACTAGATGCTAATATTTACTAAGGTATCACTTGCCAATACTATTCCAATGTATTGACCCACTGTGGCTGTAATTCATGATATTGCATGTTAATCTGATGATGATTAGGGGTTATGAGTATAAACTCAACATGTTTGCCTGTGGGACATGAATATGAAGACTTATTTATGTTATTATATTTGAACTCTTGTATTAGCCTGTGGCCATGGAGTTGTAAAAGACTATGTTATCTCTGGAATGATATGTAATAATGACCTTTGTATCTATGTACTTCATCTTAAATTGTGGATGCTAGCATTGTCCAGGGACTAGCATTGCAATCATAGGGATCTTTACCAATTTCCACACTTGTATTTTTCTTAAATTGTGGATTAGAAACCACTAAGGATTTTTTTTTAACAATTTCCACACTTGTATTTTTCTTCTCGTAAACTTTTCTAGTTCTTCTTTCTCATCTCTATTTGTAGATGAACTCCATCAACGAAGCTGTAAGGAAGGGACCACTCATGACCATGACCCTAGAGTGTGAGACTGAATTTCCAAAGGCCCTCAAGAACCTTATGGCTACCATGGGGATACATGGTGCAGCTGTGTACAAAGGTTTCCCTGTGATGGATGAAGGAGAAGAATATTGGTGGGTGCAACTTCACTTGTACAAAAACAAGGAAGACAACCACAAAGAATCAAGATTCTGTATGGTCACCAACTCAGTGATGCACACCACATTCTCTGATTCTGCAAGGGATGCAGCTTGGAAGGCCATCAAAGAGCTTGGTGATAGACTCAAGTGCAGAATGCTTAACACCCAAAATGACCTTAGAGAGGAAAAGAAGCATACTCAAGAGTTGGAAACTACCAACCAACAACTAAGGGAAGACATCATAGACTTGATTTGGGAATCTTGTGAACAAGATAGGCAGATGGCTACTAAGGATGCTTTGATAGCCATTTTGTCTAGTGAGTGAGAGTTGTAACGTACTTCGTTAGTTGGACCACCACACTTATCATTTTATTTTCAAATTTTTGTCTAAGTTATGTTGAACCTTGGATACTTGTAATGGATTTATGTATACCATGACTTGTGTGTTTGTTTCCCAATGATATGCTTGTGCTACCTTGTCTTGTGTATTTCTGTTGATGTTGTTTCTAACTTTTCTCTATCTTATAAAATAGATGCCTAATGTTACTATCAGCATGGCTGAAGAGTTCAAGGGAACTCGTTTTGGCACTCGTCTTATTGAGCTCACTAGTGTGCTCAATCTTTCGCTTCCTAGCATCATGATGCTTCCCCTCACCTAGTTTGAGAGGAAGGACCTTTAGGGCTTCAAGGTTACTCGGCCAGGAAGCTAGACTGAGCCAGCCACGAAGGCTATCACCTTCAAGCTTATGCATGACGACAAGGAGAGAGGCCTAGAGGTAGTCATGCGGGATTTACTTGGGTGGTTGTTAGGGAGACACTCTCGGGAGATTAGAGGTACTCACTTCCACGCCTTCGGTAGATGCGACGATGATGGTGAGGCTATTGAGTTTGAGGATACTGCTAGATAGACGGCAGAGCCGATTCGTCTGTACCTTTAGGACCTATAGGTTCTACTTAGGCACTTAGATACTGATAGGACCAACGTCATGATTAGCAATGACGAGCTCCAGGTGCAGCTTCGTGAGAAGGACAAGCTCTTCGCGGAGCAAGACGAGATAGTCAAGGAACTGGAGGCCAAGTTTGAGAGTCATGATAGGAAGTTCAAAAGCCAAGAGAAGAGAGTCCAAGACAGGAACAAGAGGATTCGAGAGATGACTGTAGAACTAGAGGCCAAGGACTTCGAGCTCGAGCATCAGCAGGGTGTGATTGAGAGACTTCGTTCACAGAAGAGGGCTCTCAAAGCCAAGGTAGAGGCCTTGACTACCAATGTCGAGGAATACAAGACCGCTATGGAGAATGCAGGTCTTACACTTGTTGATGAGGAGGTTGATGCAGAGGAGTAGTGATGACTACTCGTTTATTTATCATTTACCATACTTCTGATTTTGAGTCGCAATGACCATCCAACATGTGGATGGCTTGCTATTGGTGTGTTTGCTTTTCAAACTTGTTGTTTATGTCGTTGAACTTTATTTTGATGCTTGTTTGGTGATTGTCTATGTGATGTATTGTGCATGTTGAGCATCTATGGGTATCTCATTCTTATCCTTATTGAAAACCACAGATGCCTCCTCGACGTGCCAACCCCAACCCGAACAACAACAATGTCACCCCCGAGATGCCGGTGATGTTGCACAAGCACGGTGATCACGGATGATGACTACTTTCATGCAGAATCAGAATAACAACAACAACAATCAGAACAATCCACCAGGTTTTGACATGCTCACCAGATTCCTAAGGCTGAGGCCTGCAAAGTTCTCGGGAAATACTGACCCCATGGTGGCCAATGATTGGCTACGCTCAGTGAACAAGGATTTGGTAACTATTGGCTGCATCGACGAGGAGAAAGTCAGATTTGCAGCACACTTGTTGGAAGGACCAGCAGCTACTTGGTGGGATAACTTCTAGATCACCACTCCCATTGAGGATGTGACATGGGCTATCTTTGAAGATGATTTCCGTACAGCTCACATGTCATCCGGAGTGATGAGTTTAAAGAAGAAGGAGTTCCATAACCTGAAGCAGCGCCACCGCAGCGTGGCTGAATATATTGAGGAGTTCAACAATCTGGCGTGTTATGCACCGGATGAAGTTGATACTGATGCCAAGAGGAAAGAAAAGTTCCTCGAAGGACTGAACGATGAACTGAATCTGCAGTTATCTGTGGCCTATGTCCCCACCTATCAATCCCTTTGTGACAAGGCTGCCATCTTGGAGAGCAAGATGAAACAGGTTGAAAGCAGAAAGAGGAAACACAACTCTGACAAGCACAACTCGGGATCATGTCACAAGCGTTCCCATTATGATGATAATGGGAGTTCTGGATCCCACAAGCATGGGAAGTACAACAGCCACCACAACCACAACTGTCATCATGACAACAAGCATCACCGTAGTCATGACAGTGACAAGTACAAGAATCACAAGGCTGGATACAAGAGCCACCACAATGGAAGTGGAAGTGGTAGTGGAAGACAACCTATCAAGAAGGATCTCAGTCAGGTTGAATGCTTCAAGTGCAAGAAGATTGGCTACGCTCAGTGAGAAAGGATTTGGTAACTGTTGGCTGTACTGATGAGGAGAAAGTCAGGTTTGCAACACACATGTTAGAAGGACCAGCAGCTACATGGTGGGAAAACTTCCAGATCACCACTCCCATTGAGGATGTGACATGGGCTATCTTTGAAGATGGGTTCCGTACCGCTCACATCTCATCAGGAGTGATGAGTTTGAAGAAGAAGGAATTTCATAACTTAAAAGCGGCGCCACTTGGCGTGGCTGAATATATTGAGGAGTTCAACAATCTGGCGCGTTATGCACCGGATGAAGTTGACACTGATGCCAAGAGGAAGGAGAAATTCCTCGAAGGGTTGAACGATGAACTGAACCTGCAGTTATCTGTGGCCTATGTCCCCACCTATCAATCTCTTTGTGATAAGGCTACCATCTTGGAGATCAAGATGAAACAGGTTGAAAGCAGAAAGAGGAAACACAACTCTGACAAGCACAGCTCAGGATCGTCTCACAAGCGTTCCCATTATGATGATAGTGGGAGTTCTGGATCCCACAAGCATGGAAAGTACAACAGCCACCACAACCACAACCGTCATCATGACAACAAGCATCACCGTAGTCATGATAATGACAAGTACAAGAATCACAAGAGTGGATACAAAAGCCACCACAATGGAAGTGGAAGTGGTAGTGGAAGCCAGCCTGTCAAGAAGGATCTTAGCCAGGTTGAATGTTTCAAGTGCAATAAGATGGGGCATTATGCAAATGAATGCCCAGAAAATAAAGTTGAAGGACCCAACAAGGCCAACCCTTTCCAGAAGGGACAAGTGAACCACATCAATGTGGAGGAAATCTATGAGGAACACGATCTTTATTCTTTGGTAAGTTCAAACTCAATTCTGTTCCAGCATTTGTTCTCTTTGATACTGGCGCATCTCATTCATTCATATCAAGAGCATTTGTTGAAAGAAATGAACTATCAGTAGAAACTATTGGGTGTCCTATAAAAGTAAGTTCTCCTGGCGGAGAAATGATAGTGAACTCAGGATGTCATGATCTAGTCATAGAGTTTGGGAAGTATAAGTTTCCCGTTAATCTGATAATCCTAAATTCCCAAGGATTGGATGTCATTTTGGGAATGGACTGGATGACTAAGCACAAGGGAGTGCTAGATTGTGCCAACCATACTGTCACACTCACAACTCCAGAAAACAAAAGGATTAGATTCAAGACTAACTTTGAACCAAAAGGGAGTAAGCTAAATTCTCTTAACGGGGTTAGCATAGACAGTGTGCCAATTGTGAGTGAATATCCGGATGTGTTTCCGGAAGAATTGCCGGGAATGCCACCAGATAGAGATGTGGAATTTCTGATTGATTTGCTACCAAGATCGGGACCAATAGCAAAGAGACCTTACAAGATGTCAGTTGATGAGTTGAAAGAACTCAAGAAACAACTTGGAGAACAGTTGCAGAAAGGATTTATTCAACCAAGTTCTTCATCCTGGGGAGCACCAGTTTTGTTTGTGGAAAAGAAAGATAGAAGTCAAAGATTATGCATCGATTACTGTTCGCTCAATGAGGTGACTATCAAGAACAAATATCCTTTGCCTAGTATCAATGACTTGTTTGATCAGTTAGAAGGAGCCTGTGTATTCTCAAAGATTGATCTCCGGTCAGGTTATTTTCAGCTTAAGATAAGGGAACAAGACATACCTAAGACAACTTTCACCACTAGGTATGGATTGTATGAGTACACCGTGATGCCATTTGGTTTTACCAATGCACCAGCTTACTTCATGAATATGATGAACAAGGTGTTCATGGAGTTCCTTGACAATTTTGTTGTCGTTTTCATCGATGACATTTTGATCTACTCTAAGAGCAAAGAAGAGCATGAAGGAGATTTGCGTTTGATACTTGAGAAGCTTAGAGAGCATAAGTTGTATGCCAAATTCAGCAAGTGTGAATTCTGGCTAAATGAAGTTGGATTTCTTGGACATGTTGTGTCAGGAAATGGTGTAGCAGTTGATGCCGCAAAAGTGTCAGCTGTAACTAAATGGGAATCTCCTAAGTCAGTAAAAGAGGTTCGTAGTTTCCTTGGCTTGGCAGGATACTACAAAAGATTTATTGAGAATTTCTCCAAGGTAGCTAAGCCAATGACAGAGTTGCTAAAGAAAGACAAGAAATTTGCTTGGTCTGAAGGGTGTGAACTCGGTTTCAAGGAATTAAAGAAGAGGCTAGTGACAGCACCAGTCTTATGTTTGCCAGATTTGGAAAAGGATTTCCAAGTGTATTTTGATGCATCCCATCATGGATTAGGAGCAGTTCTAATGCAAGAAGGGAAAGTTGTGGCTTATGCCTCGAGACAAATCAAAACTCATGAAGTAAATTACCCTACTCATGATTTAGAGTTAGCCTCTGTTGTCCATGCACTCAAAACATGCAGACATTATCTTTTGGGAAAGCGATGTGAAGTGTTCACAGATCATAAAAGTTTGAAGTATATCTTTACTCAGAAAGAAATCAACATGAGACAAAGAAGATGGCTAGAACTCATCAAGGACTATGACTTGAGTCTGCAATACCATCCCGGTAAAGCAATTGTTGTAGCTGATGCACTAAGCTGTAAGGTATTTGTGAATGGCCTTACTAAGGGAGAGTTGCTAGATGATCTGTCTGCCCAATTTAGAGACCTCAGATTGGAGATTGTGCCTGAAGAACATCTCATGTCATTGGATGTTCAACCTACATTGTTGGACAAAATCAAAGAAGCCCAAAAGACGGATAAGGAAATTGAAGAGATTAAGGAAAAGATTGGCAAGGAAAAGCCAAAGGATTCCATGAAGACGAACAGGGTACTTGTAAGATCCCACCTTTATAAAGGTATAGATCCCTGTGATTGCAATGCTAGTCCCTGGATAAATGCTAGTATCCACAGTTTAAGATGAAGTACATAGATACAAAGGTCATTATTACATATCATTCCAGAGACAAACATAGTCTTTTACAACTCCATGGCCACAGGCCTAATACAAGAGTTTAAATATAGAATAACATAAGTAAGTCTTCATCTTCATGTGCCACAGGCAAGCATGTTGAGTGTAGACTCATAACCCCTAATCATCATCAGAATATCCTGCAACATCACAAGTTACAGCCACAGTGGGTCAATACATTTGGAAAAGTATTGGCAAGTGATACCTTAGTAGAATATTAACATCTAGATACTACATGCATTTGGCTAAGTGTATCTTAGGGTTGCTTTGCTCAAAATAGGTTTTTACCTATCAGTTGAAAACACTAACTTTTTCTTTGACAAAACTTTCCCAAGGAGTCACTAATAGAAATTGGTGTACCTTCACCCTTGTTTAACCACAAGTTTTAACTTAGAAATTGGGATGAGGAGATTCTTGATAGCTTCCATGTCTTGATGCTCAAGTTGTCCAATACCAGGGACATGGCTAAGTACTTAGATTCTTCCATCTGCAGAGGTTGTGCACTTTCCCCACAAGACTTGATTTTCACCAAGACAGGACCTTTTAGAAGCCTTCCCTTAGACCAAATGGACGCGTTCCAACCTATCATCCCACTACCACCAACTGTTCAAATGGCTAAGTTATTGCAACCTATATGATCCAGGCAGAGCCCATAATGCCATGTGGCTGCACTAGAAGCTTCTTAACATTTGGCATCTCAAATCCCTTTGTTCCTGGGTGGCTTTCCACAAGTGAGATACACAAGGTAAACCATAGAAATGGGCCTTGTGTAACCACTCAACACAAACCATTCTTTCCATTCCACCCAGGTGTTTCATTCACTTAGTTGTTTTATTAAGCTAAAACACAAGTCAAAAACTTAGAAATATTTCACATAGCATGAATATATAACCACCCTTGGTTGCTACTAGCTAGGCTAAGCATGGCAATAGTAAGCATCTTAACTTAGAGAAATTTCTAACAATTCTACAACTACTAGGATTTCCCAAGCATAGCATATAGATACTTATCAAAATATTCATGCAAGTCCTATACAAAATATTTCTAGTGCATAGGTGAAAAACATAGGGATAGAAATATGAAGCACCACTTGTCTTGGTAGTTTGGGGAGTAGCAAAAATCTTCACAATCACAATCACTATTAGCACCAAAATCTACACATAAAATAATGGCACCAAAATCACATAATAAAAATATACAAACAAAAATATATGAATGCATGCAAATGACATGTGATGGTTTTTCTACACCAAAAAAGACAAGTGTACAGTACTGAAACATAAACAAGACCAAGATACTCAAAATAGACTTTATTTGATCTTTAAAACATTTTTTAAATAATTTCTATATCCAAAATAAGCCTACAAATGTTTCTGCAAAAACAACCATTTTGACAGAGGCAAAACATTAAACACATTGCATAAACAGATAGGATTTTCTCTCCTGATTCCAATGATATAAAATTTGCAAAATTTGAACGTGTGGATCAAAAGTTATGAATTTTGCAAGTTTGAATGTTTAATAGATCTAAATTCTGTTTTTAAATCTAACACAGGACACGCGGCAGCGTCCGATTGGATGATACCGCTTTGCACTGGATCACGCTCGTGCACCGTTAGATCTAACTTAAAATCTGCGGCTCTGATCTGCTCGTACTTTTCGGCCTGGCTTCTAATCTAAACCACCGGATCTAGATCCAGTGGATCAAAACTCTCTGACTCAAAACTGGCGGCGCAGCTGGCTGCTAGCGGCAGCGGCGTTGCTGCCGACGATGTTCCGGTGGTTCTAGGAAGCAAGGGAGGAAACAGAGGGGCTTACCGAGCTCGTGAGGTCGTTGCGGTGCTCGAGGTGGTCAAGGGAGGGACGGGGGCGCATGGACTCGACCGCTATTGCTCGTCGGAGAACCTACAGCCATTGGTTACGGTCGCTCGTCGTCGTTGGCAAAGATATAGGCCGCGCCTAGCAAAAAGGATGGGGTCATTAGACGCGCACAAGCCTGGAGAACACGTGAGCATCAAAGAGAGGGAAGGGGGCGATCGGAGCTTACAGGGAGAACTCGCCGGAGTGGATGCGGTCGTCGGTGGCATTCTGGTGTTGATGCTGGTGAGGCTCTGGATGGCCCTAGCATGCACCAATGGGGTTAAACGATGCGCACGGTTGCGAAGATCATTCTGGCAAGATAAAAAGGAAAGGGGCAAAGTGTGCTCACCGGAATTCACCGCCAGAGTTAAATGCATGCGGAGTGAGCTCGAATACGCTGGGGCCCAGGTGTGGGTGTTTGGGGGGAAAGGACCGCGGCGAGGTGGTGATTATTTAGCCAGAGCAGGGGCGAAGATTACGCGTTGTATCAATGCAATTGATCAAGGCAGTCAAGAGGAAGAAACGGCCGGTGGTGACATGTTCTTGCACGGGATTTGGGGAAGATGACGATGACGTGGAGAGGGCCCATCGATCAGTGGATGGGGGGTAGGTTCTGCGCGGGTGAGGAAAAGGCAGAGGGGGAAGTGGCCCGGGTGGGCTTTTGGGCCGGATCTGGTACTGGGCTAGTTTAGCAGCGCTGGCCTTTTTCTTATTCTTTTCTCTTTTTTCATTTTCTCTTTGATTTTCTAGGAAACATTTTCAAATGAATTCAAATGCATTTGAATTCCAAATCTTTCTGGACTTTTATAAAGTGAAACCTGCATAATTTTTGAGCATAAAACCATGTTGTCTTGCTAGACTTGCTTGGCCATTTTGAAAATTCAAAATAAACAGTGCCTTAGCACAAGATTGAATAAAGATATGAAAATGGTTTTAAAACCATATTTTGTTTTGGAAATTTTTGTCCAAGCTTTGGAACTCAATCAAACTAACTTATGAACAAACAAAACTTGGTTTGAAACAAATATTCTCTCACTAGAGAGTAGCATTGGATTAATGCTTGTCTACATAAAATAATAGCACTCAATCTTCTGTTTCTTTGAAATGAGTTTGAAATTTGTCCCTAAATGGTTATGCATGCATGGATGATATGCAATCTTTGTAAACATGATTTTAGGGATGTTACAAATCTAACCCCCTTAAGGTGAATCTCGCCCTCGAGATTCAGATTGGCTAGCAAATAGGTGAGGGCGGTCTTTCCGAAGATCATCTTCTCTTTCCCATGTTGCTTCTTCTTCGGAATGATGGTTCCATTGAACCTTGCAGAATTTGATAGTCTTAGTCCGAGTAACTCTTTCTGCAGTCTCAAGAATCTTGATAGGTTTTTCCTCATAAGTGAGATCACTTTCCAACTGAACCTCCTCCAAAGGTATAGTATCCTTCAAAGAAGTCTCTTCCATCTCTGGATGGCATTTCTTAAGTTGACTTACATGAAACACATTGTGAACGGCAGACAATGATTCTGGCAATTCAATCTCATAAGCTACTTCTCCTTTACGACTCAGAATCTTGATGGTCCAACATATCTTGGGGCCAATTTTCCTTTGACTCCAAATCTCTTCACTCCACGAAGTGGTGACACTCTAAGATAAGCTCTATCTCCCACTTCATAGGTGACTTCTCTACTCTTAGGATCTGCGTAGCTTTTCTGACGGGACTTTGCTATCTTCAACCTGTCCTTTACAAGCTTGACTTTCTCTTCAGCCTCTTTGATTAGTTCTGGTCTGAACAAATTTCTTTTTCCCACACCATTCCATAGTAATGGGGTGGTACATTTTCTCCCATAGAGAAACTCAAACGGTGCCATCTCAATACTAGCTTGATAGCTGTTATTGTAAGATAATTCTGCGTAAGGCAGACTTTCATCCCAACTGGCTCACATGCCCTCAACATATCTTCAAGTATCTGGTTGGTCCTTTCTGTTTGTCCATCAGTCTGAGGATGAAAAGCAGTGCGGAATTCCAACCTCGGTCCCAATGACTCGTGTAGTTGCCTCCAAAAATGAGAAGTGAATTGAGTTCCCCTATCAGACACAATACTCTTGGGTACTCCATACAGGCATACAATCTTACTCATATAGATCTAGGCTAACTTAGCACTTGTATAGGTTGTCTTCACTGGTATGAAATGAGCCACTTTAGTTAGGTGATCCACTACTACCCAAATAGAATCATATCCTGACCTGGTCCTTGGCAATCCGGTGATGAAATCCATGCCAATCTTGCCCCACTTCCAATCAGGAATAGGTAGTGGTTCTAGCAAATCCTGCTGGTTTCTGGTGTTCCGCTTTCACTCTACTACATACATCACACAAAGCAATATGTTCGGCGATGTCCTTCTTGAGATTATTCCACCAAAATCTTTCTTTCATATCCATGTACATTTTGGTGTTACCCGGATGAATGGAATATGGTGAGTCGTGTGCTTCTTGTAAAATCAGTTTCTGAAGCTCCGGATCTTGTGGAACACAAATACGTTTTCCATACCATAAAGTACCCTGTTCGTCTTCATGGAATCCTTTGGCTTTTACTTTACCAATCTTTTCCTTGATATCTTCAATTTCCTTGTCTGTCTTTTGGGCTTCTTTGATTTTGTCCAACAAAGTGGGTTGAACATCCAATGACATGAGATGTCCTTCAGGCACAATCTCCAATCTGAGATCTCTAAATTGGGCATACAGATCATCTGGCAACTCTCCCTTAGTAAGGCCATTCACAAATACCTTACGGCTTAGAGCATCTGCTACAACATTTGCTTTACCGGGATGGTATTGCAAACTCAAGTCATAGTCCTTGATGAGTTCTAGCCATCTTCTTTGTCTCATGTTGATTTCTTTCTGGGTGAAGATATACTTCAAACTCTTGTGATCTGTGAACACTTCACATCGCTTTCCCAAAAGATAATGTCTCCATGTTTTGAGTGCATGGACAACAGAGGCTAACTCTAAATCATGAGTAGGGTAATTTACCTCATGAATTTTGAGTTGTCTCGAGGCATAAGCCACAACTTTCCCTTCTTGCATTAGCACCACACCTAATCCATGATGAGATGCATCACAATACACTTGGAAATATTTCTCCAAATCTGGCAGATATAAGACTGGTGCTGTCACTAATCTCTTCTTTAATTCTTGGAAACTGAGTTCACATCCTTCAGACCAAGCAAATTTCTTGTCTTTCTTTAGTAACTCTGTCATTGGTTTAGCTATCTTGGAGAAATTCTCAATAAATCTTCTGTAGTATCCTGCCAAGCCAAGGAAACTACGAACCTCTTTTACTGACTTAGGAGATTCCCATTTAGTTACAGCTGATGACACTTTAGCAGGATCAACTGGTACACCATCTCCTGACACAACGTGTCCAAGAAATCCAACTTCATTTAACCAAAACTCACACTTGCTGAATTTGGCATACAGCTTATGCTCTCTAAGCTTCTCAAGTATCAAACGCAAATGTCCTTCATGCTCTTCTTTGCTCTTGGAGTAGATCAAAATGTCATTGATGGAAACGACAACAAACTTGTCAAGGAACTCCATGAACACCTTGTTCATCATATTCATGAAGTATGCTGGTGCATTGGTCAAACCAAATGGCATCATGGTGTACTCATACAATCCATACCTAGTGGTGAAAGCTGTCTTAGGTATGTCTTGTTCCCTTATCTTGAGCTGGAAATAACCTGATCGGAGATCAATCTTTGAGAACACACAGGCTCCTTCTAACTGATCAAACAAGTCATTGATTCTAGGCAAAGGGTATTTGTTCTTGATAGTCACCTCATTGAGTGAACGGTAATCTATACATAACCATTGACTTATATCTTTCTTTTCCACATGCAAAACTGGTGCTCCCCAAGATGAAGAACTTGGTTGAATAAATCCTTTCTGCAACTGTTCTGCAAGTTGTTTCTTGAGTTCTTTCAACTCATCAACTAACATCTTGTAAGGTCTCTTTGCTATTGGTCCTAATCCTGGTAGCAAATCAATCAGAAACTCCACATCTCTATCTGGTGGCATTCCCGGTAATTCTTCCAGAAACACATCCGGATATTCACTCACAATTGGCACACTGTCTATGCTAACCCCCTTAAGAGAATTTAGCTTACTCCCTTTTGGTTCAAAGTTAGTCTTGAATCTAATCCTTTTGTTTTCTGGAGTTGTGAGTGTGACAGTATGGTTGGCACAATCTAGCACTCCCTTGTGCTTGGTCATCCAGTCCATTCCCAAAATGACATCCAATCCTTGGGAATTTAGGATTATCAGATTAACGGGAAACTTATACTTACCAAACTCTATGACTAGATCATGACATCCTGAGTTTACTATCATTTCTCCGCCAGGAGAACTTACTTTTATAGGACACCCAATAGTTTCTACTGATAGTTCATTTCTTTCAACAAATGCTCTTGATATGAATGAATGAGATGCACCAGTATCAAAGAGAACAAATGCTGGAATAGAATTGAGTTTGAACTTACCAGCAACAACATCAGGTTCGTCATAGATTTCTTCCACATTGATGTGGTTCACTTGTCCCTTCTGGAAAGGGTTGGGCTTGTTGGGTCCTTCAACTTTCTTTTCTGGGCATTCATTTGCATAATGCCCCATCTTCTTGCACTTGAAACATTCAACCTGGCTAAGATCCTTCTTGACAGGCTGGCTTCCACTACCACTTCCACTTCCATTGTGGTGGCTTTTGTATCCACTCTTGTGATTCTTGTACTTGTTATTATCATGACTACGGTGATGCTTGTTGTCATGATGACGATTGTGGTTGTGGTGGCTATTGTACTTTCCATGCTTGTGGGATCCAGAACTCCCACTATCATCATAATGGGAACGCTTGTGAGACGATCCCGAGCTGTGCTTGTCAGAGTTGTGTTTCCTCTTTCTGCTTTCAACCTGTTTCATCTTGATCTCCAAGATGGTAGCCTTATCACAAAGAGATTGATAGGTGGGGACATAGGCCACAGATAACTGCAGGTTCAGTTCATCGTTCAACCCTTCGAGGAACTTCTCCTTCCTCTTGGCATCAGTGTCAACTTCATCCGGTGCATAACGCGCCAGATTGTTGAACTCCTCAATATATTCAGCCACGCTGCGGTGGCGCTGCTTTAAGTTATGAAATTCCTTCTTCTTCAAACCCATCACTCTGGATGAGATGTGAGCGGTACGGAACCCATCTTCAAAGATAGCCCATGTCACATCCTCAATGGGAGTGGTGATCTGGAAGTTTTCCCACCATGTATCTGCTGGTCCTTCTAACATGTGTGTTGCAAACCTGACTTTCTCCTCATCAGTACAGCCAACAGTTACCAAATCCTTGTTCACTGAGCGTAGCCAATCATTGGCCACCATGGGATCAGTAGTTCCTGAGAACTTTGTAGGCCTCAGTCTTAGGAATCTGGTGAGCATGTCAAAACCTGGTGGGATATTCTGATTGTTGTTGTTATTGTTGTTGTTGTTATTATTTTGATTCTGCATGAAGGTAGTCATCATTTGCATCAGCTGTGCCTGTGCTGTCATCAGTTGCTGCATCTTAGGGGTGACATTGTTGTTGTTCGGGTTGGGGTTGGCACATCAAGGAGGCATCTGTGGTTTTCAATAAGGATAAGAATTAGATACCCATAGATGCTTAACATGCACAATACATCACATAGACAATCACAAACAAGCATCAAAATAACAAAAGTTCAACAACATAGACATCATGTTTTTGAAAACAAAACATACCAATAGCAAGCCATCCACATGTTGGATGGTCATTGCGACTCAATAATCAAAAGCATGGTAAATAAAAGGTAAATGTGTAGTCATCACTACTCCTCTGCATCAACCTCCTCATCAACAAGTGTAAGACCTGCATTCTCCATAGCGGTCTTGTATTCCTTGACATTGTTAGTCAAGGCCTCTACTTTGGCTTTGAGAGCCCTCTTCTGTGAACGAAGCCTCTCAATCACACCCTGCTGATGCTCGAGCTCGAAGTCCTTGGCCTCTAGTTCTACAGTCTTCTCTCGAATCCTCTTGTCCCTATCTTGGACTCTTTTCTCTTGACTCTTGAACTTCCTATCCTGACTCTCAAACTTGGCCTCCATTTCCTTGACTATCTCATCTTGCTCCGCGAAGAGCTTGTCCTTCTCACGAAGTTGCACCTGGAGTTCGTCATTGCTAAGCATGACGTTGGTCCTATCAGTATCTAGGTGCCTAAGAAGAA
Organism: Avena insularis; assembly: GCA_023614405.1. Lineage (NCBI taxonomy): Eukaryota > Viridiplantae > Streptophyta > Magnoliopsida > Poales > Poaceae > Avena > Avena insularis. Next base: position 32,481,620 of record CM042684.1, read on the forward strand.
CCTCTAAGTCCTGAAGGTACAGACGAATCGGCTCTGCCGTCTCTCTAGCAGTATCCTCGAACTCAATGGCCTCACCATCACGTCTATCGAAGGTGTGGAAGTGAGTACCTCTAATCTCCCGAGAGTGTCTCCCTAACAAACGTCCAAGCAAATCCTGCATGACTACCTCTAGGCCTCTCTCTCCTTGTCGTCATGCATGAGCTTGAAAGTGATGGCCTCCGTGGCTGGCTCAGTATGGCGTCCTGGCTGAGTAACCTTGAAGCCCCATAGGTCCTTCCTCTCAAACTTTGTGAGGGGAAGCATCATGATGCTAGGAAGCGGAAGATTGAGCACACTAGTGAGCTCAATGAGATGAGTGCCAAATCGATTTCCCTTGAACTCTTCAGTCGTGCTGATAGTAACATTAGGCATCTATTTTATAAGATAGAGAAAAGTTAGAAACAACATCAATAGAAAAAAAATAGGACAAGGTAGCACAAGCATATCATTTGCAAACCAAACACACAAGTCATGGCAAACATGAATCCATTACAAGCATCCAAGGTTCACATAACTTAGACAAAATTTTGGAAATAAAATGATAAGTATGGTAGTCCAACTAACGAAGTACGTTACAACTCTCACTCACTATACAAAATGGCTATCAAAGCATCCTTAGTAGCCATCTGCCTATCTTGTTCACAAGATTCCCAAATCAAGTCTATGATGTCTTCCCTTAGTTGTTGGTTGGTAGTTTCCAACTCTTGGGTATGCTTATTTTCTTCTCTAAGGTCATTTTGGGTGTTGAGAATTCTGCACTTGAGTCTATCACCAAGCTCTTTGATGGCCTTCCAAGCTGCATCTCTTGCAGAGTCAAAGAATGTGGTGTGCATCACTGAGTTGGTGACCATGCAGAATCCTGATTCTTTGTGGTTGTCTTCCTTGTTTTTGTACAAGTGAAGTTGCACCCACCAATATTCTTCTCCTTCATCCATCACAGGGAAACCTTTATACACAGTTGCACCATGTATCCCCATGGTAACCATAAGGTTCTTGAGGGCCTTTGGAAATTCAGTCTCACACTCTAGGGTCATAGTCATGAGTGGTCCCTTCCTGACAGCTTCGTTGATGAAGTTCATCTACAAATAGAGATGAGAAAGAAGAATTAGAAAAGTTTACGAGAAGAAAAAGACAAGTGTGGAAATTGTTGAAAATTTTCCTTAGTGGTTTCTAATCCAACCCTAGGGTCATAATCCTACAGGCAACACGGTGCTCTGATACCATCTGTAAGATCCCACCTTTATAAAGGTATAGATCCCTGTGATTGAAATGCTAGTCCTTGGATCAATGCTAGCATCCACAGTTTAAGATAAAGTACACAGATACAAAGTTCATTATTACATATCATTCCAGAGACAAACATAGTCTTTTACAACTCCATGGCCACAGGCCTAATACAAGAGTTTAAATATAGAATAACATAAGTAAGTCTTCATCTTCATGTGCCACAGGCAAGCATGTTGAGTGTAGACTCATAACCCCTAATCATCATAAGAATATCCTGCAACATCACAAGTTACAGCCATAGTGGGTCAATACATTTGGAGAAGTATTGGCAAGTGATACCTTAGTAGAATATTAACATCTAGATACTACATGCATTTGTCTAAGTGTAGCTTAGGCTTGCTTTGCTCAAATTAGGTTTTTACCTATCAGTTGAAAACACTAAGTTTTCTTTGACAAAACTTTCCCAAGGAGTCACCAATAGAAATTGGTGTACCTTAACCGTTGTTCAACCACAAGTTTTAACTTAGAAATTGGGATGAGGAGATTCTTGATAGCTTCCATGTCTTGATGCTCAAGTTGTCCAATACCAGGGACATGGCTAAGTACTTAGATTCTTCCATCTCCAGAGGTTGTGCACTTTCCCCACAAGACTTGATTTTCACCAAGACAGGACCTTTCAGAAGCCTTCCCTTAGACCAAATGGACGCGTTCCAACCTATCATCCCACTACCACCAACTGTCCAAATGGCTAAGTTATTGCAACCTATATGATCCAGGCAGAGCCCATAATGCCATGTGGCTGCACTAGAAGCTTCTTAACATTTGGCATCTCAAATCCCTTTGTTCCTGGGTGGCTTTCCACAAGTGAGATACACAAGGTAAACCATATAAATGGGCCTTGTGTAACCACTCAACACAAACCATTCTTTCCATTCCACCCAGGTGTTTCATTCACTTAGTTGTTTTATTAAGCTAAAACAGAAGTCAAAGACTTAGAAATATTTCACATAGCATGAATATATAACCACCCTTGGTTGCTACTAGCTAGGCTAAGCATGGAAATAGTAAGCATCTTAACTTAGAGAAATTTCTAACAATTCTACAACTACTAGGATTTCCCAAGCATAGCATATAGATACTTATCAAAATATTCATGCAAGTCCTATACAAAATATTTCTAGTGCATAGGTGAAAAACATAGGGATAGAAATATGAAGCACCACTTGCCTTGGTAGTTTGGGGAGTAGCAACAATCTTCACAATCACAATCACTATTAGCACCAAAATCTACACATAAAATAATGGCACCAAAATCGCATAACAAAAATATACAAACAAAAATATATGAATGCATGCAAATGACATGTGATGGTTTTTCTACACCAAACAAGAAAAGTGTACAGTACTGAAACATAAACAAGACCAAGATACTCAAAATAGACTTTATTTGATCTTTAAAACATTTTTTAAGTAATTTCTATATCCAATATAAGACTACAAATGGTTCTGCAAAAACAACCATTTTTATAGAGGAAAAACATTAAACACATTGCATAAACAGATAGGATTTTCTCTCCTGATTCCAATGATATAAAATTTGCAAAATTTGAACGTGTGGATCAAAAGTTATGAATTTTGCAAGTTTGAATGTTTAATAGATCTAAATTCTGTTTTTAAATCTAACACAGGACACGTGGCAGCGTCTGATTGGACGATACCGCTTCGCACTGGATCACGCTCGCGCACCGTTAGATCTAACTTAAAATCTGCGGCTCTGATATGCTCATACCTCTTCGGCCTGGCTTCTAATCTAAACCACTGGATCTAGATCCAGTGGATCAAAACTCTCTGACTCAAAACTGGCGGCGCAGCTGGCTGCTGGCGGCGGCGGCATTGCTGCCGACGATGTTCCGGTGGTTCTAGGAAGCAAGGGAGGAAACAGAGGGGCTTACCGAGCTCGTGAGGTCGTCGCGGTGCTCGAGGTGGTCAAGGGAGGGACGGGGGCGCACGGATTCGACCGCTATTGCTCGTCGGAGAACCTACAGCCGTCGGTTACGGTCGCTCGTCGTTGTTGGCGAAGATATAGGCTGCGCCTAGCAAAAAGGATGGGGTCATTAGACGTGCAAAAGCCTGGCGAACACGTGAGCATCAAAGAGAGGGAAGGGGGCGGTCGGAGCTTACGGGGAGAACTTGCCGGAGTGGATACGGTCGTCGGTGGCGTTCTGGTGTTGATGCTGGCGAGGATCTGGATGGACCTAGCATGCACCAATGGGGTTAAACGATGCGCACGGTTGCGAAGATCATTCTAGCAAGATAAAAAGGAAAGGGGCGAAGTGTGCTCACCGGAATTCACCGCCAGAGTTCGTCTGTGCAGCGGCGGAGTGAGCTCGAATACGCGCAGCCTGGGGGCGACTGGGTGTGGGTGTTTGGGGGGAAAGAACCGCGGCGAGGTGGTGATTATATAGCCAGAGCAGGGGCAAAGATTACGCGTTGTATCAATGCAATTGATCGAGGCAGTGAAGAGGAAGAAACGGCCGGCGGCGACGTGTTCTTGCGCGGGATTTGGGGAAGATGACGATGACGTGGAGAGGGCCCATTGATCAGTGGCTGGGGGGTAGGTTCTGCGCGGGTGAGGAAAAGGCAGAGGGGGAAGTGGTCCGGCTGGGCTTTTTGGCCGGATCTGGTACTGGGCTAGTTTAGCAGCGCTGGCCTTTTTTCTTATTCTTTTCTCTTTTTTCATTTTCTGTTTGATTTTCCGGGAAACATTTTCAAATGAATTCAAATGCATTTGAATTCCAAATCTTTCTGGACTTTTATAAAGTGAAACCTGCATAATTTTTGAGCATAAAACCATGTTGTCTTGCTAGACTTGCTTGGCCCTTTTGAAAATTCAAAATAAACAGTGCCTTAGCATAAGATTGAATAAAGATATGAAAATGGTTTTAAAACCATATTTATTTTTGGAAATTTTTGTCCAAGCTTTGGAACTCAATCAAACCAACTTATGAACAAACAAAACTTGGTTTGAAACAAATATTCTATCACTAGAGAGTAGCATTGGATTAATGCTTGTCTACATAAAATAATAGCACTCAAGCTTCTATTTCTTTGAAATGAGTTTGAAATTGGTCCCTAAATGGTTATGCATGCATGGATGATATGCAATATTTGTAAACATGATTTTAGGGATGTTACAGTACTTTATGGTATGGAAAACGTATCTGCGTTCCGCAAGACCCGGAGCTTCGGAAACTGATTTTACAGGAAGCACATAATTCACCGTATTCCATTCATCCGGGTAACACCAAAATGTACATGGATATGAAGGAAAGATTTTGGTGGAATAATCTCAAGAAATACATCGCTGAACATATTGCTTTGTGTGATGTATGTAGTGGAGTGAAAGCGGAACATCAGAAACCAGTAGGATTGCTACAACCACTACATATTCCTGATTGGAAGTGGAACAAGATTGGCATGGATTTCATCACTGGATTGCCAAGGACCAGGTCAGGATATGATTCTATTTGGGTAGTAGTGGATCGCCTAACTAAAGTGGCTCATTTCATACCCGTGAAGACAACCTACACAAGTGCTAAGTTGGCCAAGATATACATGAATAGGATTGTGGGTCTGCATGGAGTACCCAAGAGTATTGTGTCTGATAGGTGAACTTAATTCACTTCTCATTTTTGGAGGCAACTACATGAGTCATTGGGAACGAGGTTGGAATTCAGCATGCTTTTCATCCTCAGACTGATGGACAGACAAAAAGGACCAACCAGATTCTTGAAGATATGTTGAGGGCATGTGCCCTAGACTATGGAGCCAGTTGGGATGAAAGTCTGCCTTACGCAGAATTCTCTTACAATAACAGCTATCAAGCCAGCATTGAGATGGCATCCTTTGATTTTCTCTATGGGAGAAAGTGTACCACCCCATTGTTATGGAATGGTATGGGTGAAAGAAATTTGTTCGGACCAGAACTAATCAAAGAGGCTGAAGAGAAAGTCAAGCTAGTTAAGGACAGATTGAAGATAGCACAGTCCCGACAGAAGAGCTACGCAGATCCTAAGCGTAGAGAAGTCACTTATGAAGTGGGTGATAGAGCTTATCTTAGAGTGTCACCACTTCGTGGAGTGAAGAGATTTGGAGTCAAAGGAAAATTGGCCCCAAGATATGTTGGACCATTCAAGATTCTGAGTCATAAAGGAGAAGTAGCTTATGAGATTGAATTGCTAGAATCATTGTCTGCCGTTCACAATGTGTTTCATGTAAGTCAACTTAAGAAATGCCATCCAGAGATGGAAGAGACTTCTTTGAAGGATACTATACCTTTGGAGGAGGTTCAGTTGGAAAGTGATCTCACTTATGAGGAAAAACCTATCAGGATTCTTGAGACTACAGAAAGAGTTACTCGGACTAAGACTATCAAATTCTGCAAAGTTCAATGGAACCATCATTCCGAAGAAGAAGCAACATGGGAAAGAGAAGATGATCTTCAGAAAGACCACCCTCACCTATTTGCTAGCCAATCCGAATCTCGAGGGTGAGATTCACCTTAAGGGGGTTAGATTTGTAACATCCCTAAAATCATGTTTTCAAAGATTGCATATCATCCATGCATTCATAATCATTTAGGGATCATTTTCAAAGTCATTACAAAAACAGAAGCATTTGGGTGCTTATTATTTTATGTAAACAGGCATTGATCCAATGATACTCTCTAGTGAGAGATTATTTGTTTCAAATCAAGATTGTTTGTTCATGAGTTGGTTTGGTTGTGTTCCAAGGCTTGGACAAAATTTCCAAAAAAAATATGGTTTTAAAACCATTTTCATATCTTTATTAAAACTTGTGTAAAGGCACTGTTTATTTGTAAAATTCCAAAGGAATCAAGCAAGTTAGTGAAATAGCATGGTTTTATACTAAAAAATGTGCAGGATTCACTTTATAAAAATCCAGAAAGATTTGGAAATCAAACACATTTGGTTTCATTTGAAAATGTTTCCTGAAAATCAAATTAGAAAAAGAAAAAGGTTAAGGAAATAGAACTGGGCCAGGCGCTACCCTTTTGGCCCAGCAACCAAAACAGCCCACCCGGGGTTCAATTTTCCTTTATGTTTCTCACCACAAAAACGCGCACCCACCCGCTGACAGCCCGACCCTACCTTGCCCGTCAGCATCGTCCCCAAATCAACGCGCGCCCGAACCGCTCCGCCGTTACCTCACCACAGTGACGCCGCAGTTTAAATCCGCTTAAATCCCATTGATTCAGGGAGTAAACCTTGCACCGCTCCCGGCTACTTAAAACCCACCCCGCCACGGCCATTTTCCCCCACACAGCACCCTCTCCTCGCCACAAGGCTGCTCGGATTTCACCAAACCTCGCCGCTGTCCCGACGAACTTCGACGTCTGATTCCGGTGAGCTCTCTGCGCCCCTTGACTCCTAGCTTCTCCAGAACAACCACTGCATCCTTGCGCTTTGATTGACACCGCTGCTGTGTGCTAGGACAACCCTGAGCGTCGGCAACATCGACGACTGAGCGAACCCGACGAGGCACTCAAGTCCGGCGAGTAAATCTGGTTAGTCCCGAGTGAGCCTTGCCCTCTCTCTGATACTCACATGACCAGTGTTGCTCCCCACATCTAACGCACCACTTGCTTGTCTCTGGCATGATCTACAACGCCGGCAATGACGACGAACAACCGTGCCCGACGTCAGGCTTCACTCTGACGAGCAATAGTAGCCAAGTTCGTGCCCCCCCGAGTATCTGACCCCACCTTGAGATTCATTGCAGTCCCATGAGCACGGTAAGCATCTCCACTCCTCCCCGCGCGATCTAAATCGCTGGCAACCTCTCTGACAGAGCCGCGCCGCCACACCGCCGCCGCTGGCGCCGCCCATCTGTGGTCGTTTGATCAGTAGCCGTCAGATCTAGATCCAACGCACGCGATAGAATCACTTACGCGAAGGGGTACGCTAGATCTGTGTCGCACGATCGTATTTAAATCCAATGGTCCACGTTGATCGATCCGACCGAACCGGTACGGGCCAATCAGAACATGCCGCGTGGCCTGAGTTTAAATTTAAAACGGAAATTTGATCTATTAGTGATTCAAACTTGCAAAATTCATAACTTTTGATCCACACGTTCAAATTTTACAAAAAATTTATCATTGGAATCAGGAGAAAGAATTCTATCTATTTATGCAATGTGTTTAATGTTTTGCTTCTGAAAAATTGGTTATTTTTGCAGACATTTGTAAGCTTATTTTGAGTATATAAATGTTTTGAAAAATGATTTAAAGATCAAATAAAGTTTGTTTAGTGTGCTTTGGTCTTGTTTATGATTCAGTACTGCAAACTTGTCTTGTTTGGTGTAGAAAATCATCACATGGCATTTGCATGCATTCATATATTTTTGTTTGTATATTTTGATATGTGAATTTGGTGCCATTATTTTATGTGTAGATTTTGGTGCTAATAGTGATTGTGGTTGTGAAGATTGTTGCTACTCCCCAAACTACCAAGGCAAGTGGTGCTTCATGTTTTATTCCTATATTTTTACCTATGCATTAGAAATATTTTTTATAGAATTTGCCTGGTTATTTTGCTAAGTGTCTATATGCTATGCTTGGGAAATCCTAGTAGATGTAGCAATGTTAGAATTTGCTCTAAGTAAGATACATGCTATTTCCATGCTTAGCCTAGCTAGTAGCAACCAAGGGTGGACTATATATTTATGCTATGAGAAATATTACTAAGTCTTTTGACTTGTGTTTTTACTTAATAAAACAACTAAGTGAATGAAACACCTGGGTGGAATGGAAAGAATGGTTTGTGTTGAGTGGTTACACAAGGCCCATTTCTATGGTTTACCTTGTGTATCTCACTTGTGTAAAGCCACCTAGGAACAAAGGGATTTGAGATGCCAAATGTTAAGAAGCTTCTAGTGCAGCCACATGGCATTATGGGATCTGCCTGGATCATATAGGTTGCAATAACTTAGCCATTTGGACAGTTGGTGGTAGTGGGATGATAGGTTAGAACACGTCCATTTGGTCTAAGGGAAGGCTTCTGAAAGGTCCTGTCTTGGTAAAAATCAAGTCTTGTGGGGAAAGTGCACAACCTCTGCAGATGGAAGAATCTAAGTACTTAGCCATGTCCCTGGTATTGGACAACTTGAGCATCAAGACATGGAAGCTATCAAGAATCTCCTCATCCCAATTTTCTAAGTTAAAACTTGTGGTTGAACAAGGGTGAAGGTTCACTAATTTCTATTGGTGGTTCCTTGAGAAAGTTTTGTCAAAGAAAAACTTAGTTTTTTCAACTAATAGGTAAAACCTATTTTGAGCGAAGCAAGCCTAAGCTACACTTAGCCAAATTCATGTAGTAACTAGATGCTAATATTTACTAAGGTATCACTTGCCAATACTATTCCAATGTATTGACCCACTGTGGCTGTAACTTGTGATGTTGCAGGTTACTCTGATGATGATTAGGGGTTATGAGTCTACACTCAACATGTTTGCCTGTGGCATATGAAGATGAAGACTTGTTTATGTTATTATATTTGAACTCTTGTATTAGGCCTGTGGCCATGGAGTTGTAAAAGACTATGTTGTCTCTGGAATGATATGTAATAATGACCTTTGTATCTGTGTACTTCGTCTTAAACTGTGGATGCTAGCATTGATCCAGGGACTAGCATTGCAATCACAGGGATCTTTACCTTTATAAAGGTGGGATCTTACAGTTCTATAGTTAACTTTGGTCTATTATAATTAAGTCGTAAAGCATCTCAAGTCCAAACTATTCAAGCAAGCACAAACAACATCGACCACATTTGATTAACCACAAAGATTGTTTAGACCTTAGAAAAGAAATCTTTTCTTCAAATGTTATTCTTTTTGTCACTTCAATCACTAGATGACAACTAATTACAATCACATTACTTTACACTTTACTTGTATACTTAGGATTCATAACACTTAAGTTCTTTATAAGTGACATTACTTGTAAAGTAAATTTTAAAGAGAAACAATTATTGTATAAGAAATACCGAGTAGCATTCCACATTTGTGTATCTCATTGTTTTATGATATTATAATTACATGCTATTTCACACACAATCACAAGCCTTAATAAGAAGCACAAGTGTGAAACTTAATCTAAAAGGGCAACACATTCCGAATAAACCATTTCCAGTTTCCAAACCCTAGATCAAAGCTTATTTCGGGGATTTATCAAGTGCATTACATTACTTATGCATAATAGCATCTTTCTTCTTTAAACATTAGTCCTTACCGGACCAATGATGCTGATTTCAAATATTGGATCTTATATTGTCTTGAAGGTCGTGAGTGCATCATCTTGCAATCACAAAAGGCAAGTTCACACTTGCTCATGTCATTTGATTATTTTCTTTAAAGTATTTTACAAATCTAGTGTTATCATCACCTGCATTTGAAAAATGTCAGAAAATACTATTTTCATAATAATATGATTATGGGTTGTTTACCATAAGGTAATAACCTACTATGAAAGTTCTGGTGGTAAAGGAACATATTATCTAGGACTTAACAACCAATATCGCCAGTGATTCTTGCGCTGTATATCACGCGTTAACCATGACATTTGGAATGGGATGGAGAAGTCAGCTGTATCTTCTTCCTCTCGCATGTAGCCGGATGTGCAGGTCGTGGCTGTTATCACTCGTAGCGTGAATATTAATTGGTAATTCGTAGAGGATATGTAGCATATGGGTGGGAACCCTCAACGTCCCATGATAGTTCTGGCATCTAACGGTCTGTACAAACCATTGCCATAATTCAATGGGTGGGCATGGTGTACGCCAAGGAGGCATGCAGGGTCGCGAAGGGGGCAGTGATTGGCTTGGATCTTAGTCTGGGCCCCACACCAAGGATGTGTGGACGAGAATGCAACTCGAATGTGCAACAAAGTTAAGATCTCTCATTGGTAAAGTGACGCACCTCTGCAAAGTGTAAGAACTGTAACTTGTTACTCCCTGTTCTGGGAAGGATCTACGAACGCGGCGGGAAAGGAACTCCATGAAAGTTCTGGTAAACCCGTGAAGGCTGACGGACATAGATTTTCAGAATAAAAGCAACCTTTGAAGAAATGTTTACGAAAACCTGCATTGCCTACGACCTATGGTCCATGGCTGTAGATATAGTGCATCAAACACTCCTTTTCTAGTGAACTTGCTGAGTACACTTGTACTCAACGTATCTTATTAACCCTTGATAGGTTCTAAAGCCAGTACATACGATGTCTACATCAAGTTATGCTCCAGGAATCATCACGAGAAGCCAAAGTTCTTCAATAAAGTCAAGAAAGTCAACATATACATCAACTCAAGTGAAGACAAAGTTACGAACTAGATAGGAATATAATCTCTAGCCATAGAACCTATTTCTTTAGTGTATTGCAATAGCAGCAATGCCAGACCAATAGTTTAGATACTAGTCTTATTAGTATGATAGTTTTTGAGTTGTTTATTCCAGATTCTTCTTTGTAAGAAGTTTCTTCCTCTCTCTTTAACCTAGAGTGTTCTCTGGATCTTGTGTAAAGAGTTGAGTTGTAACCTATAGTCATGTCTTGGACCTGCTGTGTTTCTTTTGTACCACTCTAAGGGATGTAATACTAGTGAACGGTGTTTCATTGGTGTTATATCAACGACTATAGTGTACTACATCATGTAGTGGTATGCTGGGTCACCGCAGTGAGGGAGGCAGGGGTGTGGGCCTCCCAGGTATCCACTCCGTCTCGTACTCTGGCTCCATGTGTCTTCTGGTGAAATAGGATTTTTGGCATATTTTCCCGGATTTTTCCTGACAGTTGAGTTTCTACACAAAAACTAGACACCAAGGTAAATCTACTGAAAACAGTGTCAGTCCATGTTAGTTGTATCCAAATCATACAAGTCTAAGGAGAAACAATAGCAAAAGTGTTCAGGAAAGTAGATACGTTTTGGACGTATCAGTATGGAGCAGGAAATCTCTGTAAATACTTAGCAAACAGATTTTTAGGGGTTTTCTGATAAAGCAAGGAAATAAAGTGCAAGTAAATAAATATAGCAAATAATTGCGGCAAGTGGCCCAATCCTTTCTTAGCAAAGGGCAAGCCAGTGATAATACTAATGAGGACCAAACGTTCTCGAGGACACATGGTAATACTGTCAAGTGCTTTCGTTTCATATAGCTGATTAATCTTCTTTGGTTTTATAAGTGTTGTGTGGGTGAACCTGTGCTAATGTACCGACCCTACTTGGACTAATACATACTTGTGATTAAACCCCTTACAAGCATCCGCAACTACAAGAAAACAATTAATATAAAAACCTAACCACAACCTTAAACTCTGAAATCCTACACTCCCTTGTGCAAAGGTTTCCTAACAGGGGTTCAGGTTTCTGTCACTCTGGCAACCCCACAATTAGTAGCCAAATACACAATGCATTCCCCTAGGCCCATAAATGGTGAAGTATCATGTAGTCGACGTTCACATGACACCACTAGAAGAATAGCACCACAACTTAAATATTAAACCATTGAATAATACCTCAACACAATTCCACTACTAACAACATGACTTCTCCCATGTCCTCAAGAACTAAACAAGCTAATCACAAGACATCATATGGATCAAGATCAGAGATGATATAATGATGGATAACAATCTGAACATAAACAATAATTCAATGGTTCCACTCACATGGATCAACTACAATAGTAATCAACACCGGGAAATTTCCCCTAAGAACTATGCAAGATTCAACACAATTGTGATGGAGTGGTGATGATGGTGCTGGTGGAGATGATGGTGTGGATGATGATGATGATCCCGATGAAGTCTAGCTTGATGATGGTGTTGATGGCGACGATATCCCCTCTTCAGGAAGGAATTTCCCCGGCAGAAATATGTCTGCTGGAGAGCTCTTTCTCTCTTGGTGTTTTCTGCCCCGCGGAGGCAGTGGAATATTTCTGTGATCACTCCCCCGACTTTAGGGTTTCGAGGAGAAGATATAGGTGAGGTCAGAGGTGGTCTAGGGTGTCCACACCCCCTGTAGGCGCGGCCTAGGGTGGCCCGCGCCAGGGGGTGTGGGCCTCCTGTGGCCCAACTCCGCCTCCCCTTCTAGCATCCTTCGTCTTCTAGGAAAATATTATTTTTTGTAGTTTTTCTGGTATTTTTCCGATCTCCACGAAATTGCATAAAAACACCGCTTTTTTCCATTAGAATCCTGACTCCGACAGTTCATCCTCCAAGAATCATCCAACATGCAAAAACAGATGAAAAGACATAAGTAACACCTCTTAATATGAAATATATCAATGAATAGAAGCAAATTATGATATAGAATGGTGATGCAAATTGGACGTATCAACTCCCCCCAAGCTTAGACCTCGCATGTCCCCAAGAGAAAACTGAGCTCAGTAAACATGTCCACAGGTTTATGGAGTGAAGTGTCGATAAAAAGAATACGAACAAGAAGCATCACACTTACTAATACAAAACTCATAGAAGAAAACATCTCACCATTATAGAACTTAGCTTGCAACAAGTATGGGAGTCACAATAAAGATGCATAAATATTAAATCATAATTGGGACTGGCAAACTTTGTTCTTGGTTAGAGAACAGCTGGCAAACAGTTTTCAAGCAAAGCTTTTGTAAAGAAGTTTAAAATAGGAGTACTCTTTGCTCAAACATAAAAGCCTCTCCATAAAGTTGGCTTTCAAAGTAATACTCAATTAGATAAGAGTCTTGTGCAAATAAGGAAGATAAAGAACATGATTGAATAAATCATCATATGAATGCTTGAAACACAACAACTCAAATGCTTGCCGGAGATAGAGAGGAATAGGTTTACTGACTCAACTTAGTAGTAGAAGAAAGGCCCTTCATAGAGGGAAGCAGGGATTTCAAGTTCATAAAGACCTTTCAAAAGATTATTGTACTTACTAGCTTTGAGATCTCATTGCCCCTATCATAAGCATCTTGAGGTGATTAAGGTTAAAGTGAACAAAGATGGAGTATATGCTTGACGAAATATAAGTTGGCAATCTCATGACCCTTGAGTACGAGGGCCGCTCCTCATGCTACTCAAATTTAGTTACCGATAAGTTCTTGTCATTGTAAGTACATGTGTATCATAGAGAACCACCAAAGGGGTACCCCTTGCACATGATACATGAGCTATCCCATATCAAAATGACAAGGCAATCAGATAGTGAGCATCTCAGCGATCTTTTTATTTGCTATTTGCATAGGTTTTTATTGAGGATGCTTCATAGATTGCTCACTATGGTTATGCTGCAAGTTTCCACCATGATTAGGCATGGCTTAGGCTAGCGGCCCAGACATTTCTCTAACACACATACATAACTCCATGGGCTTACAAGCTCCCCTTTTATTTCACACCGACGACATCCGCTGTAAGGTTCCCAACCTTTAATAAGGTAGAGATCCCTGTGTTTACAATGCTAGTCCCTGGATCAATAGCTAGCATCCACAGTTAAGATGTAATATCAAGAAACAAAGGTCATAATACAACTTTACAACTAGGAATAAAATAATTTATTACATCTTACATAGCTCATTTGGCTATCTCATTACAATGCAGCAGATATAACAATAGCATGGGGTCCTTCATCTTCAAAGTGCCATAGGCAAACATGTTGGTTGTAGACTTGTAATCCTAATCATTAAACTTCACTAATATCAAACAAACCTACAACATAACAAGTTACAGCCACAAGGGTCAATACATTTGAATTGTATTGGCAAGTGATATTATGGTTGTATAGTGGAGTCTATCATCTATATGCATTTGGCTAAGTGGAGCTTAGGCTTGCTTTGCTCAAAATAGATTTTCCTTATCATTTGAAAACACTAAGTTTTTGTTTGTCAAAAATCACCCAAGGCATCTCCCAATAGAAATTGGTGATCCTTCAACCCTTGTTCAACCACAAAATTTTAACTTAGAAATTGGGATGAGGAGATTCTTGATAGCTTCCATGTATTGATGCTCAAATTGTCCTTTACCAGGGACATGGCTAAGTACTTAGATTTTACACTCTGCAGAGGTGGTGCACTTTCCCCACAAGACTTGGTTTCACCAAGACAAGATCTTTCAGAAGCCTTCCCTTAGACCAGAATGGAAGCGTTCCAACCTATCAAACCACTACCACCAACTGTCCATTTGGCTAAGTTATTGCAACCTATATGATCCAGGCAGAAGCCCAAAATGCCAAGTGGCTGCACTTGAAGCTTCTCAACATTTGACATCTCAAATCTCTTTGTTCCTGGGTGGCCATCCACAAGTGAGATACACAAGGTAAACCATAGAAATGGGCCTTGTGAACCACTCAACACAAACCATTCCTTCCATTCCACCCTGGTGATTCATTCACTTAGTTGTTTTATTAAACAAAACACAAGTCCTTGACTTTGGAACATTCCATAGCATGAATATATATTCCACCCTTGTTTTCTACTAGCTAAGCTAAGCATGATAGTAGTAGGAATCTTAACTTAGGAAATTCTTCTAAGGTTTCATCTACTAGGATTTCCCATAGCATAGTTTATACTTAGCAAAAATTCCATGCAAGTCCTACTTAGAAATATCACTAATGCATAGTGAAAATAATGGGACAAAGTATGAAGCATCACTTGCCTTTTTGGTAGAGAATATAAGTTCACTCCTTGATCTTTGCAATATTCACACTCTTCAATTCACTACAATTCAATCAAGCAAGCAATATTTCAATCTACCATTCAAGCAACATCACATAAAATAATAGAAACAAAATATTGCATGCAAGCATGTCAAACTTTGTTTTATTTACAAAAGTGGTTTATAATAGATTATAAACATTCTAAAACACTTATTGGTCATTTTATAAAGTGGCAAAACTATTTGCAAAAGATTCTACCTATAAACCATTTTTAAACCAAAGTATTATTTTATGTGGTGAAGAAATTCTTTTAATAAGGTAACAATCTATAGGGTTCACAAAATATGTTTTCAACCATAAAACCTTGTGTTTAGGGTCAGAGAGTTTATTCCAAAACATTTCCCAAAGGTTTTCTTCAAAAAGCATTTTTAACAAATAAACAATATTTTTATTTGACTAGAAATGGTTTAAATCAAAGGTTTATTCTTTTGCTGCACCAAATATATTTTTGAAACCAAAAATTGATTTATATGGTCAGTAGGTTCAAAACAAACCATTTGCCAAAGATTTTATCTCAAAAATCATTTTAGAACAAATTTTATATTCTAAATATGCCTACACAAGTTTCTGCAAAAACAAACAATTTAACAGAAGCAATTTACTAAACAAAGGGCATGGTCAGAAAGTACTTGTTTTGCTGAATCCATTGATATAAAATTTGCAAAATGTGGACATGTGGTTTGAAAGTTATGAATTTTTCAAATTGGAACATCTAATAGACCAAATCTTGTTTTTAAAACAGACTCTGGGCCACGTGGACTAATCTGATTGGCTGAAAATGTTTTGCGTGGATCGACAGACACAGAATGCAGGATCCAACTTGATCGCACGGCACAGATCGCATACCCCTTCATTTTTAAGTGAATCTATCGTGTGCCTCGGATCTGGATCGGACGGCTGCGGCGAGTTGACCAAAGGTTGGCGGCGCTGGCGGCGATGACTGGCGGCGGAGCGGCCTGGCGGTGGCGTTGCTGGCGATGTAGGAAGCGAGAGAGGGTGGGGAGAAGCTCACCAGGTTTGCCTGGTGTCACTGATGCTCAACGTGCTCGCGAGGAGGCAAGGGGCGCACGAGGTGGTGGACAATTGCTCGTCGGAGTCGTGGTCACCGTCGGATGCGCTCAGACGTCGTTGATGGCGAAGCTACAGGGCACGCCAGAGAAAAAGGAAAGCATGGGTAGATGCGTGGGAGAGTGGTGAGTGTAGGAGGGTCATCCAGAGATGGAGGGGAGATGTGGCTTATAGGGAGGCGTCGCCGGAGTTGAAGCAGACGACGGCGCTTGCTCAGTGATGATGTTGTCGACGAATCAAAGCACGCACGGATGAACGGGCGACACTGGGAGGTGCGCTAGGGGCCAGGGAGTCTACTGGTTGCACCAGGGAGCAAGGGGAGGCGTGGGCTGGACGGATTCTTCACCGGAACTCGTCAGAGACAGTGGCGGAACTGGTGGAATTGGGGACAGCCTGGGGGCAGAGAGGGCCGGGCGAGGAGGGGAAAGAGAGAGGGGGTGCAGGCGATTTAGTATGCATGAATGCGGGGCTGAATCACTGAGGCATTGATGCAATTCTGTGACGATTATAGCGAAAGCGTTAGCGAGGAGAGAGGGCGGGTCGCGTGAGGTGAGCGATGGTGAGCTAGTTCGTGGGTAAACCGTCGGTGAAGGAGAGAGGGGAGGTGGGGTCCACTGCTCATTGACCTTGCGGGTTCTAATCTGAGTGAAAACGTTTCACTGCGGGGGTGAGCAGGTGGGCTGCTGATGGGCTTAGTGGGCTAGGTTTAGTTGGGTTGCTTTGTTTCATTTTTTTTGTTCAGATTGTTTTTCTTTTTCCATTTCTAATATTCTGTTTTGATTTTATTTAATCAATTCAAGCATCCATTTGAATTCAAACCTTTGTCAAACTTTGTGTGGATTCAAACACTGATTAATAAAACATTCTGAAGTCAAATTTAGAATAATTTATTTATCCTTTTTAGTGTCTTTTAATTATTTAAAATAGGCTCTAGTATTAATTAAACAAGATTTAATAATATTTTTCAATCTCCATTTGAATTCAATCACTACCAAACTTTGGGTGAAATTTAATTCTGTTTATCAACATATTTCAAAGTTCAAAAATAGAATAATTCTTTTATTCTTTTAGGATCTATTACTAATTAAATTAATAATCCATAGACTTTAATTCAAATAGGTTTTAATTTATTTTAAAAACTCCTTTTGAAATCTAAATAATATCAAAATATTTTCAGTAGGTTTCATTTGAAAACTAAAACACTTGGAAATCTTATTTAAAATAAATTAACAAGTTTTAGTGTTTATTTAAAATGGAAAAACCTTTACTTTAACAAAAATGGATATTAATAAATCCTCATTATTTTATTTAAATAAACCTTTACTCCTTTTATCAAATAGTAATATTTTATTTCAAAAGCTTGGCCAAGATTTAATTTGGCTCTATATAATAATCCTTATTTATATTTCTACCTTTGCTTTATAAAAACCATATCTTTTTATTTATGATCCAAAAATAGTGTTTCCAACTATTATAATTTTTATTTCTTATTTGTTTACCTTTTTAATTCCTTTGGGATTATTTGCTCACCATTTGGTATGGATTTCTAGATGGTTGCTTTATTAGTTTTGGAAATTACTTTTCCTTACCTTACTAAATTCATAGGATTTTATTCATGGCTCCAAAGTAAGTGAAACCAATTATATGGTTTTATAATATTTCTAATAATCATTCTTGATCAATTTGAAATGTTTGTTTGACCAATTTCTATATGGATCAAATCCATAGTCTTAGAGGTAATCTTGAAAATGATTTTCTTCCATTAGGGTTTTGGTTTATTTCTCAAGTGTTAAAATTTCCAGATGCATTTATGAAGAATGCATTTCACTTGATTTGAGTTTAATTGGATTCAAACATTAACCAAAGTTTGTTCAAGATGGGATTTTGATTTTCCATTTAGAAACAAAAAGTTTCTTTTCACCCTAAATTTCAGCAATTATTTATTCTGTTTATTTATTTTTCACATTACAAGATTTGGAAAATCTTGGGATGTGACATCCGCAAACAAAAGAGCATGATATCAACTATGTACAATGTACAAGTGCAATGTTGAAAGAATTCCCCGTGAAAGCACGGTTCTGCTAATTCCAACGTATAGGTGCAAGCATATACAACTTTGATGACACAATGGTTCAAGTTTATTGAGGGCAAGAAAATAAGGTGTGCCATCAAGTTCGTGAGAGATTTACTAACTAGTTTTCACCTAACAAAATAATTTTTAATTTGAAAGATAGATGAGGCTTGAGAATTTACTTGGAATAGCAATAATGCTAATAGGTAGATATGGTGGACACAAATGGCATAGGTTTTGGTTTAAAGGGTTGGATGCATGAGAAGTGTTCCCTCTCAGTACAGTTTTTTGGCTAGCAAGGCTGGGTAGCAAGGAAAAGAGTTGAAGGAAACAAGCAAACATACAAGTGATAAAGTCAAACATGCAATCTTACTTGAAGACACACAAGATCTTAAATAAGGAATACTAAGCTTATGAGGCAATCAAGAAAGAGAATAAATGATACAAGATACTTGTAACGCTTTTCTATTTTCCTTCCAAACCTCAAAAAGTGTTGCTACTGAACAGAGCTTGGTTTGCCAAAACCAATTTAGATCTACTTGATGCTCCGAAAGTGATACCAATACTAATCAACAATATCAATCATATAATAGAGATTGCAAACTAAAAGAAGGAGTGCAAAAAGTAAAAGATGAAATTTCTCATTAATATTCCATAAAGGCACTCACACCAAGAGATACATAGATAACCAACTAAAGGAGAGATACTTCCACAATGCAAACCAACCTATATGATAACTTCTCTACCCAAGATATGAATCTACTAAAAAGGTAAAAAGAAAAAAGATAATGATGTGATACCGTGGCACTCCCCCAAGCTTGGAACAAGCCAAGGGGATGCCAAACCTGATGACGAATTACTCCTTCTGTGGTGGTGGTGTTCTCTTGATGAGATTTTCAATTAGCTTCCTCAAATCCTCAATCTCAAAGGTTATAGTATGAATCAACTCCGAATTATTCTCAATGCTGTTCATGATCATTTCGGACCGAGAATCCTAGTCCTTGTTGTTCTTTCCCCACTCTTCCTTAGAGTGTTCCTTCCCTGCATGGTCAGAGCGAGGTAAATCTCAAAAAGAGGGCAACTTCCCTTTGGGCACCTTTTGGTATTGTTGCTCATGTATAAGAGTATGGAAGGGGTTATTGGTGCATGAAGGAAGTGACCATGGAGCGAGGCAATGACGCGGAGTTTTCCCTCCTATAGACATTCGTACTGTCCTCCTAAGCTTGGTAGGGTTTTCCACCACTCCAATGCTTGCAATGGTAGCGCGGATGTCCGGATGCTCATCCTTCTTCACGTTTTCTTCATCCCCAACCAAGATCTCCTCCTCCATGGGGTTTTGAGGATCATCTTCCACGGGCTTCTTGCCCTTGTCGTTGGCGAGACCATGGTGCCTCTAAACTTGTGAAGATTTCCTGACAGAAACAGATCGAAATGAAAACACGACGAGAACACGATATATGATCCTCGGGGGAACCAGGGGGTTATATATGATGAAGTTTTACGACATAAGGAAGGTATTGTGTGAAAACAAGGTGGAGATGGACTCCGGGGGGCTCACACCCCCTGGTGGCGTGGCCAGCTAGGGCCTGCGCCACTAGTGGGTGTGCCCCACCTGGGCTCTGCTTCCTCCTCTGTTTCATCTCGTAACCTTCCATATGAAATAAAAACATCAAAATATAAAAATATAAGGGTTTCATGAACCTTTTGTTTGCAGCACTTTTTACCTATTCAAAGACGGACTCTGAAGATTCCTTCTTTCCAACGCCTAAAAATTCCTTTCATGCAAAGCCTCACACAATCTTTATTGGCAACATTAGTGTATGCAAAAACAAAAAACCTTTAGGTTCAAACTTCAACTGAAAACCATCAAAACAAAAGCTACCAGAGCAACTCCTTTCCATATGCCCAAAAAGAATCTGAAAGGGAATCAATATAAGAGGAAAATGCAAATGATGGCAGAAATCTGTCAAAACAGACCAGCAGGCAAAGATTGATTTTTTAAAAAATCTTTTGTTGCTCAAATCAAAAAGTGCAAAACTAATTAAAGTTGGACAACAACTTGGAGATTAAGCATAGAAAATTACAGCTCTATCCGAAGTACTGATTTACTTCACGAATTTTTACAATGTAGCACAAAAATCTGTCCTAGGACTGCCACTTTTCACAACTCCTCTACTTCTCAAAAGATGTTTGATCTTGGCACAAAAACCAAACAAAAAGGACAAGGAGTGGTTATTGCAAGTAATAACTTCCAAGACTCAATAAAACTATTGGGTTATCTCCCAAGAAGTACTTTTCTTTAATGCCTTTAAGTTAGGTTTGATAATTTCAAAGATGCTCACATGGGAGATATAGATTTGAAGTTAAAGAGAGCATCAAGAAGCAAATATCCAACACATTTGAGTCTAACCCACTTCCTATTCAAGGGAGTATCATGAGAAAACAAATTATTGAAACAAAACGCAACTAGCATAGGGAGACAAAACAAATGCAATTTCAAAGCTGTCAACATAAAACGGGGAAACTCAATATTATTGAGATGCATAAAACCATGTTCCCTCTCTCATAATAATTTTCAGTAGCACTTTGAATAGAGTTGACAATATAACTATCACAAGAAACAACTTTACCATCAGAATGAGCATACTTATAATCATCAAAGAGAGGTCTAATGTCATAAACTGGATCAATAGAAGAAAGTTGTTCCATCCTGAAATCCTCATTAGGCAATTCATTTTCATAAGGAGATTTAGCAAATTTGGAAAAGTTAAACTCATAAGCTTCTTCATCAGACTTAGTTAAAACTTTCTCCTTCTTACAATCAATAATAGATCCACAAGTATTCAAGAAAGGTCTACCAAAAATGATAGGACAAGTTTTGCTAGCTTCAGAACCAAGCACTAGGAAATCCGTAGGATATTTAATCTTACCAGAAAGAACCTCCACATCTCTTACAATGCCAATTGGACAGACTGTCTCTCTATTAGCAAGGTGAATAACCACATCAATGTCCTCAATCTCACAAGGACCAATTTCATGCATAATTTCCCTGTAAAGCTCATAAGGAATAGCACTAGAAATAGCACCAATATCACATAAACCATAATAGCAATGATCACCAATTCGAACAGAAAGCACATGGAAACTAGTTTTTCTAGCTTTTCTAGGACGAGAGACAATATTAGAAGCATCTTCATAGAAGACAATGTGCTCATCCTCTATATTTTTAGTGACAAGATCTTTCACCAGGGCTACTACAGGTTCAATGTTTGTTTGCTCATCGGGTTACACAGTTTTCTTTATACTTTAGCTAACCAATTTAGCTATGATAGAATGTTCCTTTACCTTAGCAGGAAAAGGGATTTTCTCAATGTAAGGTTTAGGCAAAATATGATCAACAGTACAAACTTCAATATTAGCAGGAACGTGGGCAACAACATCTTTATAAGGTGCATGGTACTTATCCCACTTCTTTTTAGGAATTTCAATATAAGAGGCAAAAGCCTTAAAACAATTTGCAGTACTTTGAGAATCAGGACCATACTTAGTACTAATATCAAGGAAGTCATCAGTTCCCATAAAGGATTTAATGCATTCAGATCATAATTTATACCTGACGTTCTTCCTTTGTCATTCTCCATGCTTCAGTGTTCTCTTGAATACGGTCTAGAAGATCCCATTTAGCTTCTTCCTTCATGCGTGTGAATGATCCAGCACAAGAAGCATCTAGTAAATTTTTATCATGAAGAGAAAGCCTTGCATAAAAGTTATTGATAATAATTGTTAGGAAGTTCATGAATAGGACATTTAAGCATTAGTAACTTCAATCTCCCCCAGGCTTGGTCTGTAATCGCTCCATCACAAGGCCAAAAGTTTTATATTTGATTCCTATCCTTATCAATCTCACCGGTAGGATAGAATTTAGAGTAAAAGAGAGGTACTATTTCCTCCCATTCCATGGATTGTCCACTCTTCAGTAGCTTATACCATTCTTCAGCTCTTCCTTTCAATGATATAAAGAGTAACTTCTTCTTCACCTGTTCAGTTGTGATACCTGCACACTTAAACAACCTGCATAATTGATAGATAAAAAGCAAGTGATCACTAGGATGGACAGTTCCATCCCTCAAATAGTAATTATCCATAACACGATCAACAATACTTGCAGGTATCTTAAAAGGATCTATATCAACAGGTGGCGATTCATCTACTACCCTAACAGTGGTAGTAGTTTTTCCAATTAGGAAACCAAGTGAGTTATCCATATTGGAAACAAAGTAACAAACATAAATAAAAAGCAATACTCACAGTAGAAGTTTCCTTTACTAGTTCCACTCTTCAATAGCGCTTCACTCCCCGGAAACAATGCTAGAAAATAGTCTTGATGACCCACAAGTATAGGGGTTGTATTGTAGTACTTCCGATAAATAGAAGCGTCGATACCAATGAGGAGCAGAAGGTGTTGACTAGTGGTATGGAGCAGGAAAGCTCTATAAATACTTAGCAAACCGATTTTTAGGGGTTTTCTAATAAAGCAAGGAAATAAAGTGCAAGTAAATAAAGACAGCAAATAATTGTAGCAAGTGACCCAATCCTTTCTTAGCAAAGGGCAAGCCGGTGATAATACTAATGAGGACCAAACGTTCTCGAGGACACATGGGAATACTGTCAAGTGCTTTCGTTTCATATAGCTGATTAATCTTCTTTGATTTTATAAATGTTGTGTGGGTGAACCTATGCTAATGTACTGACCTTACTTGGACTAATACATACTTGTGATTAAACCCCTTGCAAGCATCCTCAACTACAAGAAAGCCATTAAGATAAAAACCTAACCACAGCCTTAAACTCTGAGATCCTACACTCCCTTGTGCAAAGGTTTCCTAACAGGGGTTCAGGTTTCTATCACTCCGGCAACCCCTAGTCCCATAATACACAATACATTCCCCTAGGCCCATAAATGGTGAATTATCATGTAGTTGATGTTCACATGACACCACTATAAGAATAGCACCACAACTTAAATGTTAAACCATTGAATAATACCTCAACACAATTCACTACTAACAACATGACTTCTCCCATGTCCTCAAGAAATAAACGAACTACTTACAAGACATCATATGGATCAAGATTAGAGATGATATAATGATGTATAACAATCTGAACATAAACAATAATTCAACGGTTCCACTCACAAGCATCAACTACAATAGTAATCAACACCAGGAAAGTTTCCCCTAAGAACTATGCAAGATTCAACACAATTGTTACAGCGGGATGGAGTGGTGATGATGGTGTGGATGATGATGATCCCGATGAAGTCTGTCTTGATGATGGTGTTGATGGCGATGATCTCCCCTCTCTGGGATGGGAATTCCCTGGTAGAAATCTGTCTGCCAGAGAGCTCTCTCTCTCTCTCGGTGTTTTCCACCCCTCAGAGGCGGTGGAATCTTTCTGTGGTTTTCCACCCCTCAGAGGGTGGAGCCAGAGGAGGGCCAGGGTGGCCGCACCCCCTGTAGGCGCGTCCCAGGGTGGCCCACGTCTAGGAGGGTGTGGGCCCCCTGTAGTTTTTCTGGTATTTTTCTGATCTTCGCGAAATTGCATCAAAACACCAATTTTTCCATCAGAATCGTGACTCTAGCAGTTTATCCTCCAAGAATCATCTAACATGCAAAAACAGATGAAAAGACATAAGTAACACCTCTTAATATGAAATATATCAATGAATAGAAGCAAATTATGATATAGAATAGTGATACAAATTGGACGTATCAGCATGGCCTGTCAGACTCGATACATGTTTGAGAGATATGACCAAAAACTCGTCGTTTTCACGTTTGACGACCGTTTTCATGAGCTATTGCGCACAGTTTGGGTGTTTTAGGGAGATTTACAATGATCATAAGACCTGATACATGTCTAATAGTTACGACCAAAAACTCGTTGTTTTATCATGTTATAGCCATTTTATGAGCTATTGCCCATAGTTTTGGGGTACCAGGGCATTTATAACGACCATCAGACCCGATACATGTTTGAGAACTACTACCAAAAACTTGTTGTTTTCTTGTTTTATGGTCGTTTTCATGAGTTATTCCCCATGGTTTTGGGGTACGAGGGCGATTTATAATGACCGAAAGAACCAAAACATGCTTGAGAGCTATGACCAAAAAACTTGTTGTTTTCACGTTTTACCACTGTTTTCGTGAACTATTGTCCACAGTTTTGGCGCTCCACGGCGATTTGCATGGCCCATAAGACTCGATACATGTTTGAGAGGTATGACCAAAAACTCCTCTTTTTGCGTTTGACAACCGTTTTCATGAGCTATTGTCCACATTTTTCACATTCTAGGGAGATTTACAATGACCGTAAGACCTGATACATGTCTGATAGTTACAAACAAAAACTCTTCGTTTTCTCATTTTATGGCCATTTTCACGAGTTTTTACCCACAATTTTGGGATTATAGGAATATTTAAAATGACCGTAAACCCGATACATCTTATAGAGTTATGACCAAAAACTCGTCGTTTTTCTGTTTTACGACCGTCTTCATGACCTATTGCCCATAGATTTGGGGCACGAGGGTGATTTGCATGGCCTGTAAGACTTGATACATGTTTGAGAGATATGACAAAAGCTCGTCGTTCTCGCGTTTGATGACCGTTTTCATGAGCTATTTCCCACGGTTTTGGCATTCCATGGAGATTTAGAATAACCATAAGACCTGATACATGTTTAACAGTTATGACTAAAAACTCATTGTTTTCTCGTTTTATGGCCGTTTTCATGAGCTAGTGCCCATAGTTTTGGGATACCTGTGAGATTTATAATGACCATAAGTCCCGATACATGTTTGAGAGTCATGACCAAAAACTCATTGTTTTCGCGTTTTACGACCATTTCATGATCTATTGCCCACTATTGGGGGGCGTCTAGGGAGATTTGCATGCCCCGTAAGACTCGATACATGTTTGACACATATGACTAAAAAACTAGTCATTTTCACATTTGATGACCATTTCCATGAGCTACTGCCCACGGTTTTGGTGTTCCAGGGAGATTTACAATGGCCGAAAGACCTGATACATGTTTGAGAGTTACGGCAATTTTTTTTCGTTTTATCATTTTATGGCCATTTTCATGAGCTATTGCCCATATTTTTTTGTGTACCAAAACTCATCGTTTTCGCTTTTTCCGACCATTTTCATGAGCTATTGCCCACAGTTTTGAGGCTCCAGGGAAATTTGCATAGCCGTAAGACTCAATACATTTTTAAGAGATATGACAGAAAACTTGTCATTTTCGCGTTTGACGACCATTTTCATGAGCTATTGCCCACAGTTTCGGGGTACGAGGGCGATTTACAATAACCGTAAGACTCGAGACATGTTTGAGAGTTATGACCAAAAAATTGTCGTTTTCGCGTTTTACCATCGTTTTTATGAACTATTGCCCACAATTTGGGGGCTCTAAGGCGATTTGCATGGCCCTTAAGAATCGATACATGTTTAAGAGATATGCCCAAAAACTCGTATTTTTTTTTGCGTTTGACGACCGATTTCATGACCCGTTGCCCACGGTTTTCACGTTCTATGGAGATTTACAATGATAGTAAGACCTGATACATGTTTGAGATTTATGACTAAAAATTCGTTGTTTTCTTGTTTTATGGCTGTTTTCAGGAGCTAATGCCCATTGTTTTGGGATACAAAGGCGATTTACAACGTCGCCACACCCGATACATGTTTGAGAGTTATGACCAAAATTCATCGTTTTCGCGTTTTATGACCGTTTTCATGAGCTATTGGCCACAGTTCTGGGGCTCTAGGACGATTTGCATGGCCCGTAAGACCTGATACATGTTTGAGAGATTTGACAAAAACTCCTCATTCTCTCATTTACGGCCATTTTCATGAGGGATTCTTTGTTTCAAGGAGATATACAATTACGGAAGACCCGATACATGTTTGAGAGTTATGACCAACAAATCGTTGTTTTTTTTATGGCCATTTTCACGAGTTATTACCTATAGTCTTGGGATACCAGGGTGATTTACAACAACCATAATAACCGACACATCTTTGAGAGTTATGACCAAAAACTCATCGTTTTTGTGTTTTACGACCATTTTCACGAGCTATTGACCATAGTTTTGGGGGCACCAGGGCGATTAGCATGGCCCGTAAGACTCGATACATGTTTGAGAGATATGACCAAAAACTCTTCGTTTTCACGTTTGACGACCATTTCCATGAGCTATTGCGCACAGTTTGGGTGTTCTAGGGAGATTTACAATGATCGTAAGACCTGATACATGTCTAATAGTTATGACCAAACACTCAATGTTTTCTCGTGTTATAGCCATTTTCATGAGCTATTGCCCATAGTTTTGGGCTACCAGGGGATTTATAACGACCATAAGACCCAATACATATTTGAAAATGATGACCAAAAACTCGTTGTTTTCTCGTTTTATGGCGGTTTTTATGAGCTATTGCCCATGGTTTTGGGTACGAGGGTGATTTACAATCATCGTAAAACCCGATACATGTTTGAGAGTTATGACCAAAAAACTTGTCGTTTTCGAGTTTTACCACCGTTTTCATGAACTATTGCCCACTGTTTTGGTGCTCCACGGTGATTTGTATGGCCCATAAGACTCGATACATCTTTGAGAGGTATGACCAAAAACTCCTCTTTTTGCATTTGACGACCGTTTTCATGAACTTATTGCCACAGTTTTCACATTCTAGGGAGATTTACAATGACCGTAAGACCTGATACATGTCTGATAGTTACGAACAAAACCTCGTTGTTTTCTCGTTTTATGGATGTTTTCTTGAGTTATTGCCCACAGTTTTGGTGTACGAGAGGGCAATATTTCAAATATCCACTCTTTCAACTCCATCATTCAGGAACATGATCTAGAGGAAATACCCCTTAAAGGGAGAGCTTTTACTTGGTCAAATATGCAACAGCAACCTCTTCTTGAAAAACTTGATTGGATTTTTACATCACATGAATGGACCACCACCTTCCCCAACACTATGGACACTCCATTGGCTAGATTGGGCTAAGACCACATTCCTATATTGATACAAATCAGTACTGACATACCAAAATCAAATTTATTTGGATTTGAAGATTATTGGTTGGAATTTGAAGGACTATCAGATATTGTGGAAAGCAACTGGGTCAATAAAGGAAGGTTCAAGAATGATGCACATGATCTGTCTGCCAGATTCAAAAACTTGAGGCATGCTATCAAAAAATGGAGTAAATCCATCTCTAACCTCAACATTGTCATTGATAACTGCAACTTCATTTTATCTCTTTTGGATGGTCTTGAGGAACAAAGAACATTATCTGTACCTGAGATAAATTTCAGGCATATCATAAAATCTCATTTGGCCAAACTGTTGGAAGCTAAAAGAAAATATTGGAGCAAAAGGGCTAATATTAGGTGGGCTAAACTTGGTAATGAAAACACCAAGTTTTTCCACTCCATTGCCACAAGAAACTACAGGAACAATTATATTGCGGCTCTGCTGGATGAACAAGGCAATGAAATTACTGACCATGATCACAAAGCTGCTCTATTATGGACTGCCTTTAGAGATAGGCTTGGAAAAACATCTGAAACTGAGATGAGCACTACTAGGAAAAGGCCCATCAATGGCGCACCATTTTGGGACTTCTGTGGCGCATATGGGATACACCACTGTTATCTCGCCACTAAAGTTCAGTTCTGTGGCGCATATTGAAATGCGCCACAGAAGTCTGAAAAAATTCTGTGGCGCATATGGCCAAAATGCGCCACAGAAGTCCCGAACCAGATCTCAAACTTCTGTGGCGCATTTGGCCAATATGCGCCACAGAAGTTTTTTTCAAATTTCAAAAAAAAACGCCGGCCAGATCTGGCCGAAGGTGGTGCTCGCCGGAGGTGGGGGTCACCGATGGAGGAGAGAAGGAGGTCACTGGTGGATGAGGTGGAGGTCGCCGGTGGAGGAGAGGAGGAGGCCATCGGAGGAGCAGGAGGAGAAGGTCGCCGGAGGAGGAGCTCGTTGGGGTGGAGGAGGGAGGTGGGAGGAGGAGCTCGCCGGGGTGGAGGAGGGAGGTGGGAGGAGGAGGAGGAGCTCACCGGGGTGGAGGAGGGAGGAGCTCACCGGGGTGGTGGAGGAGGAGGAGGAGGAGGAGAAGAAGAAGGAGGGGGAGGAGGAGAAGAAGAAGAAGAAGGAGGGGGAGGAGGAGAAGGTGAGGAGAATGAGAGAAGAAGTGGAGGAGAAGGTGAGGAGAATGAGAGAAGAAGTGGAGGAGAAGAAGGATGGAGGAGTGGAAGAGTATAAGAGAGGGAGAAGGGGGGAGGGATTCAAAATTCGAATCCCTCCCAAAACTTCTGTGGCGCATATGGAAGAAATGCGCCACAGAAGTTTGTCCTCTTTTTTTATATTTTTGCAGGAAAAAACGATATTTTGGCCATAACTTTTTACTCTTTTTGAATTTTGAAAATTTAAATAATCGCTAAACGACCATAGGTGGTTGCGAGCGGATGCGAAATCTCGTTCTCGTCATTTTGGTATATTATACGATTTTTTTGACATCGTATGCAAAAGTTACGGCCGTTTTACCGTGGGATAAATTTTTTTTCCATAAAAAGTCGAAATGCATGTTTGTTAATTTTCCTACAAACTAGACCATATTACCTATCACTATGTGAAAGGATTTTATTTTTTGAAGTGTTTTTCGTTTTCTATTATTTTTTGCAAGGCTAAAATGGCGATCCTCGGGGGGGGGGAGGGGGGTAGAATATGTTTTTCCTACTCCATCTTCTGTGGCACATGCCTCTATATGCGCCACAAAAGATGAACTTCTGTGGCGCATATGGTCATATGCGCCACCGAATATTGGTCAGAGTACAACTTCTGTGGCGCATGCGCCACAGAAGTTCCAACTTCTGTGGCGCATTTTTCCTATATGCGCCACAAAAGTGTGAAGACTTCTGTGGCGCATTTGCTGAAATGTGCCACTGGACAACTTTTGTGGCGCATGGTCAGAACCATGCGCCACAGAAGGTTTGTCTATCTATAGCTAGTTTCCTAGTAGTGGAGGTTTGACCTGCAGAATCTTATTACCCCACATGATCTCACATCACTAGAAGAACCATTTACCCAATTGGAAATTGATGATATTATCAAATTCATGCCAAATTATAAATCACCTGGACCTAATGGATTTAATGGTTACTTCATGAAAAAATATTGGAGTATCATCAAAGTCCAATTTTATAATCTTTGCAACAGATTTCACTGTGGGGAGCTGGACATTGACAGTATCAATACTGCATACATTGCACTCATTCCAAAAAATTCAAACCCCATGAAGCTTTCTGATTTCAGGCCCATCTCACTTGTTAGCATGGCACTCAAGATTCTGACTAAACTTATTGCCAATAGAATACAGAACATTATTATCCCAATTATCAGCAAAAACCAATATGGGTTTATCAAATCTAGAACAATTCAGGATTGTCTGGCCTGGGCATTTGAATACTTACACATTTGCCACAGATCCAAGAGAGAGATCATCATTTTAAAACTTGACTTTGAGAAAGCTTTTGACATGATAGAATATAATACTATCATCACCATGCTCAAGCACTTTGGATTTGGGGAAAAGATCATTGGATGGATCAGCAAGATCCTTAATAGTGCTAACACTTCTGTGATCCTAAATGGAGTCCCTGGAAAAATATTAGATGCAAGATGTAACACCCTCAGAATCGGCCCCATGCAAGTTTCAGCGCTTCCCACCAAACCCGCATAGCAACGATACAAAGGTGCCCACTAGGCACTTTCGTGCGGGTGGAAAACGAAGTAATATCATTACACAATAGTCCATGATAGAACCCACAGAACAGATATAAACAGCAACGACTCCAAGAGTCAAGAATACAGATATACAGTACAAAGATCCAAATCACCTTGAAAACGATACAGCGTCCGAGTACGGACAAGATGCAAATTGAGCTAAGAGCCCTGAAGAATAACCAATGGCATCCATAACCCTGCCCAGGCCAAGCCGGAAGGGTAACCCTGCTAACGACGTCGATCTCAAACCTGCTTAAACAAAAGGGGTGCCGCCAAAGGGCAAAGGAAAAAGAGAGCGGACGATCGAGGCGATGCAGCGAGACTAGAATTCGGCGGTCCTCGCCTACATAGGTATGGTGGACTGAGCGGCAGTGCAGCATGCACTAAACAACCTATAGAGACTCGATACAACTGTCGGCTATCAGCAAGAGATAAGAAAGACCTATTCGAAACCATCCTGCTACTACCACCAAACATACCCATCCTGGTATTTCCCCCCTCGAGACCAAACGAGGAAGTCATCCGAGGAACTCACACAATTGACAGTTTTATTTATTCAGTTATTGGCAGCAATTACTAGTCAGGTATAGATAGTCATCCTGATATAATAAGCAGTGGGCACTTTTAGTTAACCATTCCGTTGTAGTTGCAACACTTTCTAGTCAGATACAATTAGCATGAGATATCCCAAACCCAGCAGTTGTTGGTACTTTTATTTAGTGTAAGGTTCCCAACCTTTAATAAGGTAGAGATCCCTGTGTTTACAACGCTAGTCCCTGGATCAATAGCTAGCATCCACAGTTAAGATGTAATATCAAGAAACAAGGGTCATAATACAACTTTATGACCAGGAATAAAATAATTTATTACATCTTACATAGCTCATTTGGCTATTACATTACATTGCAGTAGAATATCTATAAAGCATGGAGTGCTTCAGCTTCAAAGTGCCACAGGCAAACATGTTGGTTGTAGACTTGTAATCCTAATCATCTCATCTTACTAACATCAAACAAACCTGCAACATAATAAGTTACAGCCACAAGGGTCAATACATTTGAATTGTATTGGCAAGTGATACTATGGTAGTATAGTGGAGTCTATCATCTATATGCATTTGGCTAAGTGGATCTTAGGCTTGCTTTTGCTCAAAATAGATTTTCCTTATCATTTGAAAAACACTAAGTTTTTGCTTGACAAAAACATTCCCAAGGCATCTCCCAATAGAAATTGGTGATCCTTCAACCCTTGTTCAACCACAAGATTTTACTTAGAAATTGGGATGAGGAGATTCTTGATAGCTTCCATGTCTTGATGCTCAAATTGTCCTTTACCAGGGACATGGCTAAGTACTTAGATTTTACTCTGCAGAGGTGGTGCACTTTCCCCACAAGACTTGGTTTCACCAAGACAAGATCTTTCAGAAGCCTTCCCTTAGACCAGAATGGACGCGTTCCAACCTATCATCCCCTACCACCAACTGTCCATTTGGCTAAGTTATTGCAACCTATGTGATCCAGGCAGAGCCCATATTGCCAAGTGGCTGCACTTGAAGCTTCTCAACATTTGACATCTCAAATCTCTTTGTTCCTGGGTGGCCATCCACAAGTGAGATACACAAGGTAAGCCATAGAAATGGGCCTTGTGAACCACTCAACATAAACCATTCCTTCCATTCCACCCAGGTGATTCATTCACTTAGTTGTTTTATTAAACAAAACACAATTCCTCAGACTTAGAAATTTTCCATAGCATGAATATATATTCCACCCTTGTTTTCTACTAGCTAAGCTAAGCATGATAGTAGTAGGAATCTTAACTTAGAAAATTTATACTAAGGTTTCATCTACTAGGATTTCCCATGGCATAGTTTATACTTAGCAAAAGTTCCATGTAAGTCCTACTTTAGAAATATCACTAATGCATAGTGAAAATAATGGGACAAAAGTATGAAGCATCACTTGCCTTTTTGGTAGAGAGTATAAGTTCACTTCTTGATCTTTGCAATGTTCACTCACTTCAAATCACTACAATTCCATCAAGCAACCAATATTTCAATCTACCATTCAAGCAATTCATCACATAAAATGATAAAATCAAAGTAATGCATGCAAGCTTGCAAAAGATTGTTTTATTTGTAAAAGTGGTTTCTAATGGGTCACAAACATTTGAAAACATCTAATGGTCATTTTATAAAGTGGCAAAGTCATTTGCAAAAGGTTTCACTTCATAAACCATTTTTAAACCAAGTCATTATTTTATGTGGTTGAAAATGTCTTTAACAAAGTAATGGTTTTATAGGGTTCACCAAATACATTTTCAAATCATAAAACTTGGTGTTTGGGGTCAGAGAGTTTATTCCAAAACATTTTCCAAAGGTTTTCTCCAAAAAGCATTTTTAACAAATAACAATATTTTTATTTGACTAGAAATGGTTTAAATCAAAGATTTATTGTTTTGTTTCACCAAATATATTTTTAAAACCACAAATTGGTTCCTAGGGTCAGTAGATTCAAAACAAACCATTTTTCAAAGATTTCAACACCAAAATCATTTTGGAATAAATTTTATATCCTAAACAAGCATACACAAGTTTCTGCAAAAACAAACATTTTACCAGAAGCTTTTTACTAAACAAAGTGCATGGTTGCAAAGTGCTTGTTCTACTGATTCTATTGATATAAAATTTGCAAAATTTGGACGTGTAGAACTAAAGTTATGGATTTTTCAAATCTGCATACCAATCAGATTCTAATTCTGTTTTTAAACAAAACCCTGTCCACGTGGCGCAACCTAATTGGCCGGTACCGTTTCGTGCGGATCGGCCTCTCTGGATCGTTGGATCTTATTTAGATTGCACGGCACAGATCAACTCGTACCCCTTTAGTAAGTGATATGTTACTACGCGTCGGATTGAAATCTAACGGTGCAGATTCATGCGACCAAATAGTGGCGGTGGCGACGCTCGGCTAGCGGTGCTGCGACGGCTACAGGAAGAGAGGGAGAGGGGGAGAGGGCTCACCGTGCTCGCGCGGTCGAGGTGAAGCTCAAGGTGGCGCTGGCTTGGCGAGGGGCGCTCGGAGCTGCGGACAATTCCTCGCCGGAGTAGCTGCGAGCGGCAAGTGGTTCTGTTTGACGACGGGGGCGACGTTGCGGTTCACCCCAAGGCGAAACAAAGGCACGGTCAGATGCATACAGTCCTGGGGATCTCAGGAGTTTATGCACGCGTGGTCGCCGGGGGAGTTAACGCAGGCAATTAAGCGTATTGACGCCGGCAATAATGCTGCAGCAACGGCAGGGCGTGGTTTGGGGGTTGAAGACGACGGTGAGGTGGCGGTGGGACCCGTCTGTCAGCGTGAGGAAGAGAGGGGAATTGGGGCTTGCACGTTCGGGATCGCTGGGTGCGTGTGTGGGTGAAAACGCAGCTTGGCGTGGGGGAAGTTAATGTGGACTGGGCTGCTGGGCCAGATGGGTTGGGTTGAGTTTGATTTTTTTTGTTCTAAATGTCTTTTACTTTTTCTAATTGATTTTCTGTTTTGAAATTCAATCAAACAATTCAAACAACAAATGAATTCAAAACCTTTGCAAAACTTTATAAATTTTTTTAATTCTGTTTAACAACACAAACCAAAGTCCAAAATAAAATAATATTTTTTTATTCTTTTTAGGATCCACTTAATAATTAAATGAAATAGTCATTAGTTATTAATTCAAATAGGATTTGTTTTATTAAAATCTCCATTTGAAATCTAAATATTGTCAAGGCCATTCAGTAGGTTTTATTTGAAAATGTAAAACACTTGGAAACCTTGTTTAAAATAATTTAACAAGTTTTAGTGTTTAATTAAAATGGAAAGCCTTTACTTAAATAAAATTTGGATATTAACAAATCCTCATTATTTCATTTAAGTAGACCTTTATTCTTTTTACCAAATAGAAATATTTTATTTCAAAAGCTTGGCCAAGTTTTAATTTGGCTTTATAAAATAATCCTTATTTATAATTCTACCTTTTCTTTTGAAAACCAAATCTTTTTATTAAAAGATCCAAAATAGTAATTCCAACTATCAAAACTTTATTTATTAATTGTTTATCTTTTTAAATCCCTTGAGGATTTATTTGATCAAATAGATTTGGATGTTTCCAAATGGAATCAAAAAGTTTCTTCTCACCCAGAATTTCAACAAAGTTTTATTTTGTTTATTTATTTTTCACATTTCAAAATTTGGAAAATTTTGGGATGTGACATTTAGCCATTCTGTTGTAGTGAAGCTGATTATTAGTCATTTCGGATACAAGTCAAATTATAACAGTAAACTTTAGTTATAGTTGTCTATGATCGAGAACTGTGCTCCAAGTCGTCCATAACCGCGGACACGGCTTCTCGAAAAGATTTAACCCTGCAGGGGTGCACCAAAGTTTCCACACGCACCTACACCCTTGTTGTCAGATCACGTAGGTACAAGATCACAAAACATACACCCAACGGTATGTCGACGGGGTTTCGGAGACGATGTTTCCCAGACCCAAAGCAAGCACATGGGGGCCACCCCACTAAGCTACCCGTAACGAAGTCGGCCGGTCTCCGAGACGGACCCAGGGTTTGTGATGACGGTTGTAAACGACTGGGAACCCGAAAGTGTGACTGGGCTTGTCGATACCGCAAAAACGTGGCACGGGGTTCCAAAACAGTACAAGCGCTCCACGCGCAATAGTAAATAAATCAGTAAATCATGGCATAAGTACAGGATAGTAATAATGCCCAAACTACTTTGTGGCCCCGGTACAGTACTTTGAAATCAGGTACTAATCGATGGGGGTGCCCACACACCCCACCTGTGGTTAGCGCGCTCGATCTCGGAACAGGTGTCAAGAACTCGGGGTCCTGCGGGACACCAGTGAGCGGTTAAAAATCAGATATTGTCTATTACCCACCGGTGCCTCTGCATTTACCTACTTTCAATTTTAGTTATTAAATAATAATTAAAGTCTTGACCATCTCCAACATTAAACATGCGGCATTACTCCAACAACTGTGGAAGATCGACGACGCGACAAATCACCTATGCAAGCAACTATGACTCGCAAGGCCGACTATCTACCCACTACTACAGAATATTCTATTAGTGACAGGCTCAAAAGGCACATTAGTGACTGGCATCATGCCTGTCACTAATAACGTGTCACTAGTAACCTATTACCAATGACATGCAAGCGCCTGTCACTAGTATTGGTTTACTAGTGACAATCGTTTATTTGTGCTTCTCACTACTTAGTTTTTACAAGTGACAGTTAATGCTTAGCAATGACATTATTTCATAGTTTGCCTGTCACTCTAAATATTTCAGAAGTAAAAAAAATTACACTCGCATATATAACAAAATGTGATCACAACACTCGTATATAACAAAATATGATCATTACTCATAAGTACTACAAAGTGGAACTAACATCAATAACACAATATCCAAAAAAAAGTCTACTGTTTCAGAACAACCAACACCTCAAATTCAAATCGTCCGATTCATGAAATGTCAAAGCTTCCACCATATGCTTCCCAGGACTCATCGGCTCTAGCTGCTACCTAGAAAATCACATCCGAAACAAACACACATGGAGCAGCCAACGGTTTATGCAGCAGACCAACAGCGGAAGGCAGACAATATATCACTTCAGATCACAACTCACACATGGCACCACCCAACTTGAGATTTTCAACTTCCATCTGCACGGTGCAAAAAAAATATAACACTTATTCGGTAATAGAACACTTGCGTCAATGTTGTGCTTATTCTACTCAGCAGTGGTGCCACTGATGGTACAGATGCAACAGAACACATTAAAAAAGGAACACATTTCATGAAGAAGAGATATGCTTCTTACACTTGTGCGGAGCAATCATTAGGCTTAAATGCTTAGATGACGGTGGAAAGTTTAGTGAGGAAATAATTAGTAGTGTTGAATTGTCCAACTTTTTGCCATAGAGAACCAAACGTGGACTATGGTAAATAAATGCTTACTACTATTTAAATCTTGTAGATTAATAGGTTGTGCTATTACAAGTATCTAAGTATTTTGATTTCTCCATTCAGCTTCAGACTATTTTTTGAGCCCACAACCAACAACTTTTTTGTTTGGCTTATATTAGAATCTTCCGATTAGTTGTTAGCTTCCATAAGTAATCTAAGCATATGTTCAAGTTAGTCACAATAATTTAATATCCATTTAACCATACTGATTGAATTTTTTCAATGTTATCAACTAATGATTCCGTAGCAACGCGTGAGGTATTTTCTAGTAATTACACTATGAGTGTATCCTGGGAGGAATTTAAGTGATAGTAAAGAACAGGGATATGATAACCCGACTAGAATATGGTTGAAACAACTAAATTACTATTCTGTAACTGGATAAGCATTTGCATTTTACTCTTTGAGAATTGATATAGTAATGCACCATACCTCATTTGGTGATCCTCCATGCTTGATCAATTGGGTTTGTAGCCGCCTTTGTGCGTGAATCATGAACCTATGGTGAATCAAAATCATCAGGAGTCAAGTCGTAGTTGATTGAAGATTCTTCCATTCCTACAAACAGTTTGAAAATATTTCATTTAAGAATGTACTGTGGAAGATTTCCTATTCCTGGATAAGTAAGAAGGAACAGTGGAGGATCATAAATAGCACTGAAAGATTTTAGTTGGAGCATTCCCAAGTACAAGCACTAGAAGTACCCAGTGTGCACGACAACATAAGCTCAAAAGGTGTGCACTGTTGAAATGTTGACTTCCACATAGCCATACATGCAAACAAAATATTTTAAATTGGAACATCAAATTCAGTAAGGCAACTAGGAAAGCAGTACACATAATAGGATAATCAAGAAAAGCATGATATGCATATAATTTACAAGGACCCGTGAATGACTTCACAATATACCCGCTTATTACGATACACCTGCACTCTAATCAGCCAAGCTTGACAGAGGTCAAATGTTCGGTCAGCCAAGGTGGCGAAGTTTCAGTCGGAACAACAGATACTACCTAGTAGAGTAAGGGAGCTGGCATGTGTCATTTCAGAGAGAAGTTACTTTGCTTAAAACGAATAGAGTTGATGCTTCTAACAGGATTAAAAGTTTGGACTGCAAAACATTCTGGATGTAAATTATGAATGAGCACAACATTATTTATAGATCCTCAGTACAGTTGCATCATAGCCTCACAAAAGCCGTAGAAGAAAGGTTCAAATCCAAGAATGCTTAAAATCTAGAGAAGATAACAGTAGGGCACTACACAAGCTTCCGAGACTCACTAAATTTGAGCAAAAGGTGAGACAAGAGATACAGTCCTATGCCCTTGAACAATTTGGAAAACACTAATAACATTTCTTTACAACTTACATAAAAAACACATGATATTGTGAAATCTGCTCTAAAATGATGTATCAATTTATTTCAGAATAAACTTCTCCCTCCAATCCATATTAAGTGTTGGGGCTTTAGTTAAAATTTGGACTAAAATGAACTAAACCTCCGACTATATTTTAAACTTTCTAGCTCTCTGGATGTAAATTAAAATTCAATCATTAGAAAGTCAACAAATTGTTGATTTTCACACGGTAGCATGAATTCATATACACAATTATATTTACATATAATTTCATCAAGCTTGCAACATAGCTGAGACAACATGTAGGGAACGTTTGGTTATTTCGGTCATTCAGGCTAGTTCTCAGCTAGATTATCTAGCCCATTCCAGCTTCGCCTTCTTTACTCGGTTAGCTGTTTGGTTAGTTTACCCTAAACGACCAACTTAAATGCCTATGCTAAATAGATGGTGGCAATTACTAGTAATTTACGGTGATTCTGTGCATGAGAAATTGGACGAACCATTGCATACAAGGATATCCAACATGGAGGGCGGGGGCAGGTGACGGAAAAGAATGCAAACAACAACGGAGCTCCAGCCAAGATATCCTGAAATTGATCGAGGGCAAAGCATCTTAGGGAATAAAATGAACTATTTCATAGAGTAATTAAATAGCATTCGTACTGATCTCCTGGCATCACGTGTGACACAACAATGACAATTAAGAAACAAATTATTTTTTAGGATAAAACGGAGGACATGTACATGAAATTTGAAGGCTACGCTCGGGTACAACTAAAATGCAGAATAATCTATCTGGCAAACAATAATATCCATACTATTCTGAAAAGAGTCATCAAAGTGAAGATATTGTGGATGAATTCGCATCAAACCTGATAGGAGTCCTACGAAGTGGATTGTAGGGCGGTGGATTCATCACGGCTTGCAGGGCCACGGCACAGAGGGTGACGGAGTCGTCGCGGGCGGTGAATTCGCCGGGGCTGGGGAGGAGTCGCGGCTTGCAGGGCTTCAGGGCAGAGTCTTCGGCTCGTCTCGGGCTTCAGGGCGGGGGCGTGGAGGACCGTGGTGTGCAGGGCGGCGGCGTGGATGGCCGCGATGTGCAGGGCGGCGACATGGAGGGCCACGGTGTGCCGCGGCGGCGTGGAGGTTTTGGGGAAGATGGGATTGGCTTCACCTTTTTTTCCAAGTGTGCGGGATTAATCGGCAAGTGCGCTAGATTTCTAGTTAAGTCCGTGAGTTTTTTCCCTAGTCCCGCAAGATATTTGGACGGGTAGTTTTAATCTTTTTTTTCTAGTCCCGCTAGATATTTGGTAATACTAGTGACTGTCATCGGTAACTGGAACATTAGTGACGGGCTAGTCTTCGGACCAGTCATTGGTTATGCAAGAAAATTACTAGTGACAGGTAGACATCTTGGACCGTCACTATTATGTTCTACAACGGCTTGCTTACTGTTACTAATGACAGGCTTATTGTTGTATGTCGCTAATAACTATTACCGGTGACATGCATATTTTTGTCTGTCACTAATCTGTTGGAGGTTATAAGCTATTCCGCAGTAGTGACCACACAACAGATAATAGGATGTGGCCATGGCAATATAAGGGCTGCAAAGGATATCACGGATAAGAAAACTAGAGCATCGCAACACAAATAGCAATAGATCAACAGGAGGAAATAAAGACTATAAAAGTAAGATAGGTAGAAAGAGGGAGAATGCTCGCCTGAAAAACATTGCCGAAGGCTCATCCGAAGATCGGGTCGACTCTCGCAACAACTCATCGGCCTAATCCGTGAAGAAGCAAAGCGCTAGAAGAAACACCGGATGCACCATTTAATACTACGGCAAGAGATCGAGCATGATGCATGTATGATGTATGGCATGGCAAAGATGCGATGCAATTAGGCAATATTAAGCGGAACTGGGGTCCCGACAATTAATTATTAAGTTCATGTTGTTTAGATCTCCCCGATTTAATGTTGTATTAACAAGGCAAAATTATATCATCGGTTCGCTACACAAATTTAAATGGGGCCATTATTAGACTAGATTTGTCCGCATATAGCCTCCATATTTAATTATAAGGTGAATCGACATAAGGCCCCCTAACCACACAAGACGTATGCGAGTATGAATGATTATATGCAACAAGATATATCCTTTATAAAAATAGGGCTTGAAGAAAAAGGGTCACACATTGATCCGGAGATCTTGGAGGCTCGGAGGGGGTTCGAGGGTTCGGTCTTCGGACTCCACGAGCGAGGTCTTGATGGTCCGTGTCAAAGATCTTGTCGATCCGACGTCATCGCCACCCGGTTTCCATGATAGAGCACTTGGGTTCCCACTTCGAACGTCGGTGTTAGTCTCGGGTTGCTTCTCAACCATGAGGCCTTGTCGCATCAAACTTGCATCAATTATCTTCGAAGGTCATGGTGTTCCATGATACAATGCTCGCCTTGGTATCTGACAGCATCATCTCCTCGGATTGGGGCCAGGACACCACTACCACTGTACGAGATGCGCACGATACACTGAGGCAAAACAG
The DNA here is from genome assembly GCA_023614405.1 of Avena insularis. Taxonomy (NCBI): domain Eukaryota; kingdom Viridiplantae; phylum Streptophyta; class Magnoliopsida; order Poales; family Poaceae; genus Avena; species Avena insularis. The sequence goes on from CM042684.1 coordinate 32,521,598, forward strand.
GAGGATCCTATTCAGCAACACAAACAAAAAAACAGTGACATCAAGGGATAACAGAGGAGCGCTCACATGCTCGTCCTGAAGCGGCAAGGCACGCGTGCGCTTGCAGGCAAAGGGTTCAGGGCAGGGGAGCCGCGCGGCAACGGCTCGAGGATGGAGAGGGGCGACACCGGCGAATGGCAGAGGAGGCACACAGCGAGGCCGGGCCGAAGGACGTTCGCGAGTGGCGGCGGCAGCGCCCGCTCGGATGAGCTGTTGCCTACCGGAGGAGGAGGCCGGCGAGGTCGATGACGTTGGGGACGGGCGGGCTTGCCGCGGGCGATGCAGAGGAGACCGGCGATGGCGACGCGGCTCAGCGGCTCGGGAGGACGGTCGGGCGACGAGGAGCGGTGGCGGCCAGCGCGAGCTTGCGCGACCCTATGCAGCGCACGGAGGAGAGGGCACACGGCGATGAGCGGAGCTCAGGGAGGCGGGGGCCCGTGGGGAGAGGCAGAGCGGCGGCTCTGGCGGCTGGGGGGAAGCGAGGCGAGCGGAGGCGTGCGGGAAGGAGTCGAGCAGAGGGAGCGATGCGGGATGGAGGCGAGGGGAACGCGGGGTGGGACACGGCCTGGGTAGGTGGGGCCCGATCGGGGGTGGGTCTCCGTGTCAGTGTGCATGCGTGTGGAGTTTGGGTGGTGTTAGGTTTGAAACGGGGTGGCGGCTGGCTGGTGCGGGGTGGTGTGGCTGTGAGAAGGGACTGGCGGCGGGGGGTAGGGAGTGGGGTGAGGGGTGGTATCAGATCTAGGTTTTGCTAGGGTTAGGATTAGGGTTTGGTTGGAGGTGTCCGGCTGGGCTTTTGGGCCTGGCTGGCTGCCTCCTAAAAATAATATAGAATTTTATGTATTATTTAAAAGACTTGTGCAATTTGTTTTTAGACAAAAAAAATATCCGGAAGGGTTCGGGGATTACTTTTGAAATAGAGAGAGATCTTTGTAGAAAGCAAAACTAGGTTTTAAGAAAAATAGTTTTAGTCGATTAGATGCATGATGATGTCATGATGATGTAGAAAACAAAAATACCAAGAAATTTTTCTAGTAGTGATTTTACCCGGGGTGCTACAATTCGACACCACTAACAATGGATCTCGCCCTCGAGATCCGCCTTATGTTACGGGGAAGAAGGCCGATGATTGGAATCTTCGCGCTTCAAGTAGATCTTCACGACACCACTAACAAAGTTTACATCTCCGTCTTGAAATCGGTGACACCACCAACAAAGGTCGGGGCTCACGTCCATCGAGAGAACACTCCGGAGAAACAAAGGACGAAGGTAGAGGTATCAAAAGATAAGGCGACCTCTAACTTCCATGAGAAGAGGAAAAGTTACATTGACCCACCAGTTCGATGTACAAGAGTGAACAGTAAGAGTCCAGTAGGGTGATCAGTCCATCCCGTACCCAAACTATTAACCCATACATGAACAGGAAAATCGTGCAAACATAACTCTCGCAATTTAGAATGAAGATCTTCACAAGCGGTGTTCCGAAAACAAAGGAGTGATGAAAGTTCTTCATCGGATCTGACGCAGATGATGTCATCGCATTGGAAACCACTGGAAGACACAAAAGAAATCGTATGAAAGACACAATGATTAGGTTCCGCGATGGTTCCATTGGCATGAACAACACATGCTCAAGGTATACTCCAACTTCACCAACGCTCGTCCTTCTCACATGTTTTCAACGATATAGATATCCATCAAGGTACACATACAGATAAAGTGTCCAAGAATAAGAAGATTGTATGAAGGGGACAACACACAAGATGCAGATTTGATGATCGTAGCACCACTGTTATAAAAGGGAGGAAGCGAAACCCTGAAGGTACGACGAAAACCCAACCACGAGAAATCCTGGACTCGAAGAAAAGATAAGAGAGCAGATTCAAAACACGCAGAGGTAAGAAGAGAATAGCAGAGGGGTAAGGAGTAAAATCAGACCTAACAAGATCTATCCAACCGATTTTCCAGAAATAGTTTTGACACTCTACAATGTCTGTTAGCTAGGTTATCCTACAGGATGGACCAGTGGGGTATCGTAACTACTGAGCTCTGATACCACTCTATAACACCCTTAGAATCGGCCCCATGCAAATTTCAGCGCTTCCCGCCAAACCCGCATAGCAACGATTCAAAGGTGCCCACCAGGCACTTTTGTGCGGGTGGAAAATGAAGTAATATCATTACACAATAGTCCACGATGGAACCCACAGAACAGATATAAACAGCCACGACTCCAAGAGTCAAGAATACAGATATACAGTACAAAGATCCAAATCACCTTGAAAACGATACAACGTCCGAGTACGGACAAGATGAAAATTGAGCTAAGAGCCCTGCAGAATAACCAATGGCGTCCATAACCCTGCCCAGGCCAAGCTGGAAGGGTAACCCTGCTAACGACGTCGATCTCAAACCTACTTAAACAAAAGGGGTGCCGCCAAAGGGTAAAGGAAAAAGAGAGCGGTCAGTACTGAGGCCAGTACACGGCGAGACTAGAATTCGGCGGTCCTCGCCTACATAGGTATGGTGGACTGAGCGGCAGCGCAGCATGCACTAAACAACCTATAGAGACTCGATACAACTGTCGGCTATCAGAGAGAGATAAGAAAGAACTATTCGAAACCATCCTGCTACTACCACCAAACATACCCATCCTGGTATTTCCCCCTCGAGACCAAACGAGGAAGTCATCCGAGGAACTCACACAGTTGACAGTTTTATTTATTCAGTTATTGTTGTAGCAATTACTAGTCAGGTATAGATAGTCATCCTGATATAATAAGCAGTGGGCACTTTTAGTTAACCATTCCGTTGTAGTTGCAACACTTTCTAGTGAGATACAATTAGCATGAGATATCCCAAACCCAGCAGTTGTTGGTACTTTTATTTAGCCATTCTGTTGTAGTGAAGCTGATTACTAGTCATATCGGATACAAGTCAAATTATAACAGTAAACTTTAGTTATAGTTGTCTATGATCGAGAACTGTGCTCCAAGTCGTCCATAACCGCGGACACGGCTTCTCGAAAAGATTTAACCCTGCAGGGGTGCACCAAAGTTTCCACACGCACCTACACCCTTGTTGTCAGATCAGGTAGGTACAAGATCACAAAACATACACCCAACGGTATGTTGACGGGGTTTCGGACACGACATTTCCCAGACCCAAAGCAAGCACATGGGGGCCACCCCACTAAGCTACCCGTAACGAAGTCGGCCGGTCTCCGACACGGACCCAGGGTTTGTGACGACGGCTGTAAACGACTGGGAACCCGAAAGTGTGACTGGGCTTGTCGATACCGCGAAAACGTTGCACGGGGTTCCAAAACAGTACAAGCGCTCCATACGCAATAGTAAATAAATCAGTAAATCATGGCATAAGTACAGGATAGTAATAAAGCCCCAAACTACTTTGTGGCCCCGATGATTTTGAAATCAGGTACTAATCGATGGGGGTGCCCACACACCCCACCTGTGGTTAGCGCACTCGATCTCGGAACAGGTGTCAAGAACTCGGGGTCCTACGGGACACCAGTGAGCGGTTAAAAATCAAATATTGTCTATTACCCACCGGTGCCTCTGCATTTACCTACTTTCAATTTTAGTTATTAAACGATAATTAAAGTCTTGACCATCTCCAACATTAAACATGCGGCATTACTCCAACAACTGTGGAAGATCGACGACGCGACAAATCACCTACGCAAGCAACTACGACTCGCAAGGCCGACTATCTACCACACAACAGATAATAGGATGTGTCCATGGAAATATAAGGCTGCAAAGGATATCACGGATACGAAAACTAGAGCATCGCAACACAAATAGCAATAGATCAACATGTGGAAATAAAGACTATAAAAGTAAGATAGGTAGAAAGAGGGAGAATGTTCGCCTGAAAAACATTGCCGAAGGCTCATCCGAAGATCGGGTCGACTCTCGCAACAACTCATCGGCCTAATCCGTGAAGAAGCAAAGCGCTAGAAGAAACACCGGATGCACCATTTAATACTACGGCAAGAGATCGAGCATGATACATGTATGATGTATGGCATGGCAAAGATGCGATGCAATTAGGCAATATTAAGCGGAACCGGGGTCCCGACAATTAATTATTAAGTTCATGTTGTTTAGATGCCCCCGATTTAATGTTGTATCAACAAGGCAAAATTATATCATCGGTTCGCTACACAAATTTAAATGGGGCCATTATTAGACTAGATTTGTCCGCATATGGCCTCCATATTTAATTATAAGGTGAATCGACATAAGGCCTCCTAACCACACAAGATGTATGCGAGTATGAATGATTATATGCAACAAGATATATCCTTTATAAAAATAGGGCTTGAAGAAAAAGGGTCACACATTGATCCGGAGATCTTGGAGGCTCGGAGGGGGTTCGAGGGTTCTGTCTTCGGACTCCACGAGCGAGGTCTTGATGGTCCGTGTCAAAGATCTTGTCGATCCGATGTCATCGCCCCCCGGTTTCCATGAAAGAGCACTTGGGTTCCCACTTCAAACGTCGGTGTTAGTCTCGGGTTGCTTCTCAACCATGAGGCCTTGTCGCATCAAACTTGCATCAATTATCTTCGGAAGGTCATGGTGTTCCATGATACAATGCTCGCCTTGGTATCTGACAACATCATCTCCTCGGATTGGGGCCAGGACACCACTGCCACTGTACGAGATGCGCACGATACACTGAGGCAAAACAGGAGGATCCTATTCAGCAACACAAACCAAAAAAAAAACGGTGACATCAAGGGATAACAGAGGAGCGCTCACATGCTCGTCCTGAAGCGGCAGGGCGCGCGTGCGCTTGCAGGCAGAGGGTTCAGGGTGGGGGAGCCGCGCGGCAACGACTCGAGGATGGAGAGGGGCGACGCCGGCGAATGGCAGATGAGGCACACAGCGAGGCCGGGCCGAAGGACGTTCGCGAGTGGCGGCGGCAGCGGCCGCTCGGATGAGCTGTTGCCTACCGGAGGAGGAGGCCGGCGAGGTCGATGACGTTGGGGACGGGCGGGCTTGCATGGCGTCTGAGAGGAGACCGGCGATGGCGACGCGGCTCAGCGGCTCGGGAGGACGGTCGGGCGACGAGGAGCGGTGGCGGCCAGCGCGAGCTTGCGCGACCCTATGCAGCGCACGGAGGAGAGGGCACACGGCGATGAGCGGAGCTCAGGGAGGCGGGGGCCCGTGGGGAGAGGCAGAGCGGTGGCTCTGGCGGCTGGGAGGGAAGCGAGGCGAGCGGAGGCGTGCGGGAAGGAGTCGAGCAGAGGGAGCAATGCGGGGTGGAGGCGAGGGGAATGCGGGGTGGGACACGGCCTGGGTAGCTGGGGCCCGATCGGGGGTGGGTCTCCTTGTCAGTGTGCATGCGTGTGGAGTTTGGGTGGTGTTACGTTTGAAACGGGGTGGCGGCTGGCTCGTGCGGGGTGGCGTGGCTGTGAGAAGGGACTGGCGGCGGGGGGTAGGAAATGGGGTGAGGGGTGGTATCAGATCTAGGTTTTGCTAGGGTTAGGATTAGGGTTTGGTTGGAGGTGGCCGGCTGGGCTTTTGGGCCTGGCTGGCTGCCTCTTAAAAATAATATAGAATTTTATGTATTATTTAAAAGACTTGTGCAATTTGTTTTTAGACAAATAAAATATCCGGAAGGGTTCGGGGATTACTTTTGAAATAGAGAGAGATCTTTGTAGAAAGCAAAACTAGGTTTTAAGAAAAATAGTTTTAGTCGATTAGATGCATGATGATGCAGAAAACAAAAATACCAAGCAATTTTTCTAGTAGTGATTTTACCCGGGGTGATACACAAGAGAGGTGTAAGACAGGGTGACCCATTATCACCATTATTGTTTGTTGACACTGCTGAACTTCTGCAAATTATTGTGAAGCATGCCTGGCAGACTAATGAGTTAGATCTACCTGTTGATAATGCATATGGGCAGAATTACCCAATTCTTCAGTATGCAGATGACACATTACTCATCTTGCCTGCTGTTCAGGAGCAGCTCTCCTATCTAAAGAATCTGCTGATTGATTTCTCCAAATCAACTGGACTTAAAATAAATTTTCATATATCCTCTATGGTTCCTATCAATATGACAGCTGACAGATACAAAACATTTGCTTATAGTTTTGGATGCAGACTTGAGTCTCTGCCATTCACATACCTGGGTCTTCCAATGGGTACAACTAAACCCAGTGTCAGTGACCTTACACCATTGATCAGCAAGATTGATAAAAGGCTGGCTGGCATCTCAAATTTATTATCCCACTATTCAAGAGTTGTTGTCATCAAGTCTGTAATATCTGCTATGCCTAACCATATTAAGTGTGCCATGAAATTGCACTACACACATATTGACCATGTGAACAAATCTACAAGAACTTTTCTTTGGCATGGGAATGAAATTGAAAAAAAAGGTAAATGTCTGGTTGCCTGGGACAAGGTTTGCCTTTCCAAAAAAGCAGGGGGACTAGGAATATTGAACTTGAGACAACACAACAAGGCAATGATGATCAAAAACCTTTACAAATTCTTCAACTGTCTGCATATTCCTTGGGTCAAACTTATCTGGCAAGCATACTATGAGAATGGTTCCTACCAGATTACAATACACACAAGGGATCTTTCTGGTGGAGAAATTGCCTCTCATTTCTGATAGACTTCAAGAATATGACTACTATTATGCCTGGCCAGGGAAACAACACTATGTTTTGGCAGGACAAATGGCATGACACTGAGCTATTGTAACTACCTCGGTAAATTACGCTCCTAGTTACAAGCCTAGATGAGCGGAAATGGTTAAAATAGTACGGTGGGGCCCAAATGCCACTCACAGGTAGACCTTTCGGCCGTCCTAACCATTTCCAAACATCGGGACAAGAACGGGCGGCGTAATCGGCAGGCGAAGGGATCAACTACATACACAAATGAGTATGTATGCAAGCCACCATACAACAGTACATCAGAGCCATTCCATCTAAAAAGAAAGGAAATATTGCAATGCCATACGGCAAGATCCAAATATCCTAGATAGATATAATAGTTTAGGATATCTCCTCATACATCAAACATCAGAGTATCAGGTGGAAACGGAAGACAAAATCCGAGTACGGATAAGAAGCAAATCGGCATAAGATGCCCCATAAATAAGCACATCCCGTCCACAGATCTCACGGATCCCCGTTCCCGGAATCTCTACACCGAATGATCGTTGCCCACATCGTCCGTCTCCTCCACCCAGTATCCATCTTGCGAGTTTACCTGTTCATCTGAACCAATAATTTATCGTGTGAGACCCTAGGGGTACTCAGCAAGTCTTTATGCCTCTAAAGGGGACACAACCTGGGGTGACGCAATTGCAGCAAAAGATAAACCCTAGCAATTCTATAGATACTCGCTAACCATCCGCCTAACCATAGATAGACGGATGTCCGTGAATTAATAACAACAGTTATAACGGTAATATTAATAGATTCATCCTCCTCCCTGCTTACCGACGAGGAAGCGGACGAACAACCCCCCCAACCGTTGGCAGTTTTATTAACCATTCCATGAGTGTTGCACTATTTACTAGTCAGTTATTTGGTCAAATTAAAAGCGGTACTTTAGTTATTCTTGTCTATGATCGAGAAACTGTGCTCCAAGTCGTCCATAACCGCGGACACGGCTTTCAGAAAGTTTTACCCTGCAGGGGTGCACAAATAGCAACACACACTAGATCAACCTCGGAAAAACCAAATCAAAACCCAACAAGGCAGTCACGACAAAGCGATCACAGGATTCAGAAATATTTCAGGGGGGCACCCCATTAAGCTACCCGCAACGAAGCTGGCCGGCTACGAGACGGACTCAAGGTTTGTGTGGCCGGCTGTAAACGACTAGGAACCCGAAAGTGTGACTGGGCTTGTCGATACAGCGAAAACGGGTCACGGCCCTAAACAGTACAGTGTGCAGTACCTCACACAATTTTAAATAAAGAAGTAAAGCATGGCATAAGTACAGGATAGTAAATAAAACCTCAAACTAGTTTGTGGCCCCAAGAAATAAGAATGAATCAAGCTCTGGCTCAGGGGGGTTCATAAGCCTCCCGAATGTGGATAGCGCGAATATTCAAGGAACAGGAATCAAGTACTCGGGGTCCTATGGGACACAAGTGAGCCTGAAAAACCAAATAGCGAATATGGCTCACCGATGCCACTTTCATTAGTTATCCCATTACTACTCAGGTTAAGTTGTTTAGGTACCTCATTATCCATCAGACACTCACATACCCTACACATGCTGTTCTACGACTCGCATGGCCCAAACAACTCATGTAGTAATGGCTCATGGGATGGAGGAACAAGCTTCGGTGGGGTTTAAAAGTAAAGGCTATGCAATACTTGGGATTCAATTTAATGCAATCGCGACTCAATGATGCAAGAATAAGAAAGAGGAAATAGGTACTATATGTATGCAAGCATGTGGTAGTGCTTGCCTGGCAGCTCAGTTGAAGCGAGAGAAGGATCTGGGTAGTGCTCCTGGTTCACTTGGTATATCCCACCTTTCATTGCCTATTCGAAGAAGAGCCAAACAAACAAGGGCCAACATAAATAAAGTGCACAAGCATATGAATAAATGCATCAAGCAAACAATCATACCATGATGAATGGTGCACAATTTGCATGGCAATAAAGTAGCATGGCATGGGTGAGGTGTGGCATACAAGAATAAATCATTTTATTGAGTTTTGATCACAATTTAACCTCAATTAAGTTGCTGTATACTTTATATTTATATGATGCATGCTTCAAATCAGATCAAGGAATGCATAAACAGAAAGGTCTCGTCGAGCTAATCATTTTAGACATATTATTTGTTAAATTTGGAGTTATAAAACAAAAGTTATTAATTATTTAAGGCATAAGGGCATTTTATTGTAATTTTAATTAACTTGGAAATTAAAGTGTTCAAAATATATTTTGAAGGGCATATTTGAATTCCTCACATTTTTCTGATTTGAAAACATATATTATTTGTATTATTTGGGTTTATAAATTAAAAGTTATTTGAAAACAGATTTAAATTTTTAAATTTAAATTAATTTGGAAAAGATTTAAATTAAAACAGAAACAGAAAACATTTTATTACTCAGCTTGTCCTAGCCCTAGACACTGACGGGTGGGGTCAAACGGAGTGGGGCCACACGCGCAGAAAAGCTTTATTCACATGGCCGCCACCAATCGAGTATGACAGTGGGCTGGGGTTTTTGACCCACACGCCAATGAGCTAACAGAGATCGACATGTAGGGCCGAGGCTGGAGCGCGGGTTACGGACGGGAAAAGGCCGGGGTTTTTCGCAGAGCCGCGCTGGCCGACTAGGGGTCTGCGGACCGCAGGTTTAGCCGAAAGAGCTGCAGGGGGTTAAGTGCAAAAAGGGGTCGTCGCACTGTGGATCTTCTCCGCAGACGGATCGGTTTCGCAGGCGCTGGGCGCGCGCGTGGGATCGAACTCGGACCGGGCGGCGCGTACAGAGGCGGTACCACCGCAGCGGGCTGGCGTTGTTGTCGTGGAGATGGGCGAGGCCTAGATAGGGCGCCACGGAGCGCGAAGCGCAGACGCCTGCACTCCGACGCCGGAGGCCGCTCGACGCAAAGTCCAGCGAGGCTAGGGGGTTCTGAGAGGCGACCATGTCCAGAGAGAGAAGAGCTCACCGCTGGGCTGTCGGTGGCGCCGGATCGGGCAGGGAGCGGTCGATCGGACGAAGCGCACGATCCGAGCTAGGGTTTCGCCGGCCACGCTGGGATCCAGCGCCTGGGCTCCTCCTTCACGTCTGGCTGCAGGGCGGTGCAGGTGGTCGCCTCGGTCTTCCCTAACGCCCAGACTCTCGCCTCCTGCCACGGTGTGGTAGGGTGATGCCGACGGCCGGGCGTGGGGGGTAGCATGGTGGAGAAGAAGGGAGGAGGCAGGCGCCTCGGCCAGATCTGGAGAGGCAGAGAGAGCCGGGAGTGGTGGTAGATAGCAGAGAGGAGAGGGAGATGCCGGGGAGGTGGGGTAGATGGAAAGGTGGCTCGGCCACCTTTCTCTCCTTCACGTGCTCAAGCCGGGGCAGCCGTGCACGGGCAGGTGATCAGGGACGTCCAGGTGGGGCAGGGTGAGGCCAGGAGGTAGGCTCGGTGTGGTGGGGCCCTTAAGGCAGAGAGAGAAAAGAGAGAGGGGAGGAGAGAGGGAGCTCGGGTTGGAGCCAGGGTTGGGGTAGATAGGTGGCTCGGGCTAGGGTTTGGAACCAGGTGGGGCCAGCTAGGTGGGCCAGGGGAGTAGGTAGCTAGGTGGGCCTGCATGGTAGGGAGAGGGGCACCTCGGCATGGGTGAAGGAGAGGGTAAGAAGAGAGGGTGATGGTTGTATTTAGGGTTAGATGAGGGATAGGTTTTAGGGTTTTAGCTAGGTTAAAGAGAGGAGAGGTGAGAAGAGGGGGCATAGGGTTTGAATGCTTGCATTCATCCAGCTAGATCATGCAGACTAGGTGGAATAGGTGTAGGGTTTGGGTTTAAGAGAGAAGGTTCAAGATTGAGGCCTAGGGAAGAGGTGGTGAGGATTAGAGAGAGAGATGAGGTGGAGATGTTTGCCTTTGACAATATCAAGCAAGAACATGCCAAGCTCAAACAAGATTTAGACAAGAACAAGAGAGGGTAAGAAAAAGGTGGTGATGTGGTTTGAGCAAGATCAACTAGATCAAGCCAAAAGGAGGGAGAGAGAGAGAGGTGATCCACTCAAGAAAAGAACCAAATAAAATCCAAAGGACTAGAATAAGGTGGTTCTTGCATGGGCCATGCAAAATGATAATTGCCATGATTAAATCTTGTGAAAACAATAATATTAACATGGCATCATTCTTATGCATTCCCAAAGTTGGAATAAAAGCCAAACAAAAAGAATTAAAAGGAAGCCCCATGTGGAGTAGATGGAGGTGACCATATTTGAATAGAAATGGGACTTGCTAGTGTGTATATTCCACTAGATGCTTACTAGTCCCAAAAATATTCCCACATGAGCATAAATCCATAATAATCCATATGGAAGCTAGGAAAAAGGGTTCCACTCACAAGGCATGCAAAGGTGGCCATGTGGCTCTCATATATCAATAATGTGAAAACAACATGATGCTAAGATGAGAGCATGTGGAAATAGAATTGGATCCATCCCAACCCATATGAGCTAGAGGTAAAACCCAATAAAGTGCAAAGCTCATATTTAGTTGTATGGTGGAATTATGGGATGATGACAAGAAAAGTGGTGGAGTTAATAAAAGATATGCCCCCAACTCAACTTGGGCATTTAAACAATATATCAACAACCAAATACAATATCAAGAGGCAAATACAATTAATAATGCATATGAGATAAGAACCAAATGGAAAAGGGTTTCATATGATGCTCAAATGCAAGGTGGCATGATGACATGAGCATGATATATTGATGATGCAACAATTATATGTTTGAAGTAGCCATTATATTACTAGATCAAGTAGCATTACAATTGTTCGACAATTGGGATGCTACAACTCTCCCCCACTAAACAGGAATCTCGCCCCGAGATTCTAGGAAGAAGAAGAAAACACAAAGAGGGTAGGATACTTGGCACGGAGCTCATCTTCACGTTCCCAAGTGGCTTCATCAACGGAATGGTGCGACCACTGCACCTTGCAGAACTTGATGGACTTGTTGCGAGTCCTTCTTTCTACGACTTCAAGGATTTTTGTGGGGTGTTCTTGATAAGACAGATTTTCTTGAAGATTGATAAGCTCATGGTCCACGGTCCTGCCGGGATCCTTGAAGCACTTCTTGAGTTGAGAGATGTGGAAAACATCATGGACTTTGAGTTTTTCCGGGAGCTCAAGAGCATAAGCAACTTCTCCTCTTCTTCCACGAATTTTGAAAGGACCGATGTATCTAGGAGCCAGCTTTCCTTTGATACCAAAGCGGTGCGTGCCTCTCATGGGAGTGACACAAAGGTAAACGAGATCACCAGGGACATACTCCATGTCCGTGTGCTTTCTGTCATAATTGCTCTTCTGGCGACTTTGAGCAATCCTCAGATTTTCAAGAATGATATGAACCTTCTCCTTCGCTTGAGTCACAATGTCAGGGCCAAACAAAATTCTTTCTCCTGCACCCGACCAACCAATCGGAGTTCTGCATTTGCGACCATAAAGAGCCTCAAATGGTGCCATATCTAGACTTTTCTGGAAGCTGTTGTTGTAAGAGAATTCAGCATAAGGAAGACATTCTTCCCACTTCATGCCGAACGAGATGACGCAAGCACGAAGCATATCCTCTAGAATCTGATTGATCCTTTCAACTTGTCCTGCGATCGAGGGTGGTAAGTCAGTGCTGAAGTTCAACTTTGTTCCCAAAGCATTTTGGAAACTTTCCGTAACTTGGAAGTGAAGATGCTTCCACGGTCTGAATCGATCTCAAGCGGAACCCCATACAGAGACAATTACTGATATAGAGCTCAGCCAACTGAATTGCAGAAATGGTTTCCTTGACGGGGAAGAAGTGAGCCACTTTAGAAAGCCTGTCAATGACAACAAAGATTGCATTGTTGCCCTTCTGCGACCTAGGAAAACCAGTTATGAAGTCCATCTCTACTTCCTCCCATTTCCATTCCGGGGGTTTCAATGGCTGTAGAAGACCGGAAGGTTTCTGATGGACAGCTTTCACTCTGCGTACATCACACCGAGACATACTTGGCACAATACCATTTCAAACCAGGCCACCAATATTGTGTTTTCAAGTCCATGTACATCTTTGTGCTGCCAGGGTGGATAGAAAGAACAGAATCGTGCGCCTCCTTGAGAACTTGCTCTCTCAAACCCGGGTAGTTCGGAACAAACATCCGGTGTTCAAAGAAAAGCGTGCCTTGATCATCGACGTGGAAGGACTCATACTTCGGAAGCTGAAGTTTGGAGATGATCTTTCTTGTGTACGGATCACCAAGCTGAAAGGAGCGAACCTTTTCTTCCAAGAGAGGAGCTAGAAGGTTCGTGGAGATACCCTTGTTCCACAATTTCAAGGTTGAGCCGACGGAATTCCTCGCACAAGAGAGGCTGTTGTTCTTCCATCATGAGGTTGTTGACATAAGCTTTACCGAGAGCATCGGCCATGACATTAGCTTTGCCCGAGTGTAGTTGATGGTCAAATCAAAATCATTGATTGCTTCAATCCATCTCCTCTGCCAAGGTTGAGATCAGCGTGTGAAGATATACTTCAGACTCTTGTGATCAGAAAAGATCTCACAACGGTTGCCAAGCAAGTAGTGCCTCCATACTTTCAAAGCAAAGACAACTGCTGCGAGCTCGAGGTCATGTGTAGGATAGTTTATCTCATGCGTCTTCAATTGTCGAGAGGCATAAGCAACAACTTGTTTTTCTTGCATGAGGACCGCACCCAATCCGTGCAAAGAGGCGTCACAGAATATCTGGAACGGCTTGGATGTATCCGGAGGAACCAAGACTGGTGTGGAAGTGAGCTTCTCTTTGAGTGTCTCAAAGCTTGCTTGACATGCAGGAGTCCAAAGGTATTTCTTGCCTTTCTTGAGGAGATCGGTAAGAGGCTTCGCTATCTTCGAGAAGTTTTGAACGAAGCGATGGTAATAACTAGCCAAACCAAGGAAACTCCGCACTTCTTTGACATTAACAGGAGGAAGCCATTCAACAATTGTCTTCACAGTTTCCGGATTGACTGCAATGCCCTTGGCAGAGATGACGTGACCAAGATAGGTTACTTGAGGCAGCCAAAACTCACACTTGGGAGAACTTTGCATACAAGCGGTTCTCACGAAGCTTGTTTAGGACACACCAAAGGTGTTCTTCATGTTCTTCCTTCGACTTAGAATAGACTAGGATGTCATCCAGATAGACCACAACGAACTTGTCAAGATACTCCATGAAAACCGAGTTCATGAGCCTCGAGAAGGTGGCAGGTGCGTTGGTGAGACCGAAAGACATGACCGTGTACTCATACACGCCATAGCGGGTGGTGAAAGCTGTTTTAGGAACATCTTCCTTGCGAATCTTGATTTGGTGATAACCACTTCTCAAGTCAATCTTAGAGAATACCACAGCTCCAGCTAGCTGATCGAAGAGATCATTAATCCGCGGAAGGGGATATTTATTCTTGATGGTTTTAGCATTGAGAGCCCGATAGTCAACACAAAGTCTATCAGTCTGGTCTCGCTTCTTCACAAAGAGGGTTGGGCTACCCCAAGAAGAAGTACTGTGTTGAATGAAACCCAACTTCTCTTGTTCATCAAGTTGACGTCTGAGTTCAGCCAACTCAGCAGGACCCATTTTATAAGGCCGCTTGGAGATAGGAGCGGTACCAGGTTCAAGCTCAATTACAAACTCAACCTGACGATCCGGAGGCATACCTGGCAACTCTTCAGGAAAGACATCTGGGAACTCACAGACCACCGGAACACTCTGAATAGCTTCCATAGCATCATCATTCAGAGCCGCCAAAGAGAAAAGCTGGATAGCAGGAGTCAGACTTGGAGAATAGACTATATGGCCTTCAGGAATCTTCAGAGAAACCGAGCGTTCAGCACAATCAATTACAGCTGCATTTGCTGTCAACCAATCCATGCCCAAGATGACATCAATGTCAGAATTGCCCAGAACAATTAAGGACGCCGAGAACGAAGAGCCACCAATCTCAATTTGATTGCCATGGCTGATAAGAGCAGCCCTCATGTTTGAACCAGGAGATTGTACCACCAGACGATGTGATAAAGGAACCATATCCAGATCCTGCTCATGCGCAAACTTATGCGAAACAAAAGAATGCGAAGCACCAGAATCAAACAAAACTCTTGCAGAACTGAGTTAACGGAAGCATACCCATCACAACCTGGTGCATGCTCAGCTTGAGCGGCGTTGACACAGTTGGCACGAGCAACAGTAGACCCGGGCTTGGTGTTGATGTTGAGAGCCCGAGGTGGTGGTGCACGAACCAAAGGAGAGCTTGCCGCAGATCTTGGAGGTGGTGGAGGAAGAGCCTTGTTCTTCATCGGACAGTTCCAGCTTTGATGCCCAGTGTCTCCACAAGTGTAACAAGCACCAGGTGGACGTGGAGCAACGTAGCCAGGGACTCCGCCAGGCGCTCCAGGGTAGTGGTGGTTGTAGCCCCTGGGAGCCGCAGTGAGGAAGTTTGGTGGCCTTGCCGCGTAGCGTGAAGGTCTTGGTGGAGCCGGAGCAGCGGTGGGGTGTTAGGAACCCGACACGACGCTTAGAAGGAGATGACATAGTGAAGAGCTTGCTGCATCACGGCTGTGTTTCTTTGACTCCTCAAACACTTGCCTACTTGCTTCTTCCTGCAGAGCTGTATGCTGAAGTTCCAGAAAAGACGCCGGCCTTGCATGTGTGATTGCATACTTAATCGATGCATTGAGCCCTTGCCTGAACCTCTTTTGCTTCTTCTTGTCATCAGAGATCTCATCGCCACCATAACGAGAAAGGTTCATGAAGTTCCTGATGTAGGTATTGACATTGTCATTGCCCTGCTTGAGGTTGAGAAACACTTCCTTCATCCTCTCCATGACAATTTCCGATGAATCGCTCTTTGAAAGCTCCAGTGAACTGTCCCCAATTAGGCTGAAAACCAGTGCTTTGCCTTCGTGTAATTCTCCCACCAGAGAGTTGCATCTCCTTGAAGGTGAGTGGCACACTTTACCCATTCTTGCTCAGAACATCATCATCATCCACCTTGACATCTCACGCAACCAATCATCAGCATCAAGTGGTTGATCAGAAACATCAAACTGGCGTGGGTTGAACTTCAGGAAGCTTTTGATGTCTCCTCGCTTGGGAGGTGGAGGTAGCAGAGCAAACTCATTCCTCCTGACACTTTCTTCAAAGCGTTGCTGGTTCTGCTGCATTGCTGCCAAGGCATTGGCGATGCTTGACAACGCTGCCCCCAGTTCAGGTTGTATGTCCTCCTCAGAACGGCGTGGTGGTGCCATCCTGTTATTGATATAAAACACAAGTCAGTACTATGATGGAGAATAATAATAATCCAAAATAGTACCAAGATGGAATTAATCAAGATTTAAAGGATACAATTTACTAAGATGATATTAAAATATCAACGAAGTTCAAAGCACCTAGAAGATATTAAGCATATCGCACACGACTGAAAAGGAGTGTGGTACACAGATATATCAAAGAAAAATTTTCCACAAATTTCGGCATTAAAATACCAATAGATGCGCAAAATCACTTAACGAATCAAGATTAGTGACTATACCAATTCAATATACAAGAGCGAATGATAAGAGTAGTGGTATGGTCGCGACTCCATCCCGCACTCAAATCATTACTCCGCACATGAATAAGTAAAACACATATCCCAACACCTTCTTCTCACGAAGAACCTAAAGATTCGTAACTACAGAAACGAACACCCAAACAAGATAACGTCGGATAACAAAGAGTAAGACAGATCGCGTCGGTATACAATGAATCAGATAGATCGCGTCGGTTTGCAAAAGCCTGTCGGTATGGAATGTACCAACAGTTGATAACCAAAAGGCCGATAAAGATAACAACTTGGATGCAACAGATAGACAAGGAATTACACACACACACACAACCTATGGTACTACGGAAACCCAGAACACGTGAATCCTAGTTTGAATTTAAGAAGAGGATTGAAAACGTTACACTTCCTTACCAGAAAAGGGTGGTGGTTGGGTAAGAAGAAAAGTGGAAGCAGTCCTACTCTTGCGTTTTGTTTTTCCCTAGTATACATAACTACCAAAAATATTTGCTAGACAGACAACGACCAATTGGCTGAGACCCTGAAGGGCGGGATGGCTCTGATACCAATTGTAACTACCTCGGTAAATTACGCTCCTAGTTACAAGCCTGGATGAGCGGAAATGGTTAAAATAGTACGGTGGGGCCCAAATACCACTCACAGGTAGACCTTTCGGCCGTCCTAACCATTTCCAAACATCGGGACAAGAACGGGCGGCGTAATCGGCAGGCGAAGGGATCAACTACATACACAAATGAGTATGTATGCAAGCCACCATACAACAGTACATCAGAGACATTCCATCTAAAAAGAAAGGAAATATTGCAACGCCATACGGCAAGATCCAAATATCCTAGATAGATATAATAGTTTAGGATATCTCCTCATACATCAAACATCAGAGTATCAGGTGGAAACGGAAGACAAAATCCGAGTACGAATAAGAAGCAAATCGGCATAAGATGCCCCATAAATAAGCACATCCCGTCCACAGATCTCACGGATCCCGTTCGGAATCTCTACACGAATGATCGTTGCCCACATCGTCTGCCTCTCCACCCAAAGATCCATCTTGCGAGTTTACCTGTTCATCTGAACCAATAATTTATCGTGTGAGACCTTAGGGGTACTCAGCAAGTCTTTATGCCTCTAAAGGGGACACAACCTGGGGTGACGCAATTGTAGCAAAAGATAAACCCTAGCAATTCTATAGATACTCGCTAACCATCCGCCTAACCATAGATAGACGGATGTCCGTGAATTAATAACAACAGTTATAACGGTAATATTAACAGATCCATCCTCCTCCCCGCTTACCAACGAGGAAGCGATTTAACAACCCCCCAACGTTGGCAGTTTTATTAACCATTCCATGAGTGTTGCACTATTTACTAGTCAGTTATTTGGTCAAATTAAAAGCGGTACTTTAGTTATTCTTGTCTATGATCGAGAAACTGTGCTCCAAGTCGTCCATAACCGCGGACACGGCTTTCAGAAAGTTTTACCCTGCAGGGGTGCACAAATAGCAACACACACTCGATCAACCTCGGAAAAACCAAATCAAAACCCAATGAGGAAGTCACGACAAAGCGATCACAGGATTCAGAAATATTTCAGGGGGCCACCCCATTAAGCTACCCGCAACGAAGCTGGCTGGCTACGAGACGGACTCAAGGTTTGTGTGGCCGGCTGTAAACGACTGGGAACCCGAAAGTGTGACTGGGCTTATCGATACAGCGAAAACGGGTCATGGCCCTAAACAGTACAGTGTGCAGTACCTTGCACAATTTTAAATAAAGCAGTAAAGCATGGCATAAGTACAGGATAGTAAATAAAACCTCAAACTAGTTTGTGGCCCCAAGAAATAAGAATGAATCAAGCTCTGGCTCAGGGGGGTTCATAAGCCTCCCGGATGTGGATAGCGCGAATATTCAAGGAACAGGAATCAAGTACTCGGGGTCCTACGAGACACAAGTGAGCCTGAAAAACCAAATAGCGAATATGGCTCACCGATGCCACTTTCATTAGTTATCCCATTACTACTCAGGTTAAGTTGTTTAGGTACCTCATTATC
Organism: Avena insularis; assembly: GCA_023614405.1. Lineage (NCBI taxonomy): Eukaryota > Viridiplantae > Streptophyta > Magnoliopsida > Poales > Poaceae > Avena > Avena insularis. The sequence goes on from CM042684.1 coordinate 32,540,008, forward strand.
CATCAGACACTCACATACCCTACACATGATATTCTACGACTCGCATGGCCCAAACAACTCCTGTAGTAATGGCTCATGGGATGGAGGAACAAGCTTCGGTGGGGTTTAAAAGTAAAGGCTATGCAATACTTGGGATTCAATTTAATGCAATCGCGACTCAATGATGCAAGAATAAGAAAGAAGCAATAGGTACTATATGTATGCAAGCATGTGGTAGTGCTTGCCTGGCAGCTCAGTTGAAGCGAGAGAAGGATCTGGGTAGTGCTCCTGGTTCACTTGGTATATCCCCTGCTCAGCGTCTATTCGAAGAAGAGCCAAACAAACAAGGGCCAACATAAATAAAGTGCACAAGCATATGAATAAATGCATCAAGCAAACAATCATGCCATGATGAATGGTGCACAATTTGCATGGCAATAAAGTAGCATGGCATGGGTGAGGTGTGGCATACAAGAATAAATCATTTTATTGAGTTTTGATCACAATTTAACCTCAATTAAGTTGCTGTATACTTTATATTTATATGATGCATGCTTCAAATCAGATCAAGGAATGCATAAACAGAAAGGTCTCGTCGAGCTAATCATTTTAGACATATTATTTGTTAAATTTGGAGTTATAAAACAAAAGTTATTAATTATTTAAGGCATAAGGGCATTTTATTGTAATTTTAATTAACTTGGAAATTAAAGTGTTCAAAATATATTTTGAAGGGCATATTTGAATTCCTCACATTTTTCTGATTTGAAAACATATATTATTTGTATTATTTGGGTTTATAAATTAAAAGTTATTTGAAAACAGATTTAAATTTTTGAATTTAAATTAATTTGGAAAAGATTTAAATTAAAACAGAAACAGAAAACATTTTATTACTCAGCTTGTCCTAGCCCTAGACACTGACGGGTGGGGTCAGGAATTGGGCCACACCTGTGAACGCTTTTCACCATGCTTGCTGCCGCCTTGAGTATGACAGTGGGGCACAGGGCTTTGACACACGCCAACTTGTGTGTGTGAAGATCGACATGTAGGGCCGAGGCTGGAGCGCGGGTTACTGACGGGAAAAGCCCGGGGGTTTTTCGCATGTGGCTGGCCTGACCGCGGTGGGTCTGCGGACCGCGAGTTTAGCCGAAAAGAGCCGCAGGGGTTAAGTGCAAAAGGGTCGCGACCGTGGATCTTCTGCGACAGATCGGTGCTTTCGCGGTAAGCGCAGCTGAGATCGAACTCCGGACTGGCGTCTTGGCGTGAAGGCGGCTACCGCTGGGTGACGTTGTTGTCGGGAGATGGGCGAGGCCTAGATAGGGCGCTTCAGCGGCCTTGCGTCTGAGACGCCCGTGCACTCCGACGCTACGGAGGCCGTTCGCGCAAAGTCCAGCGAGGCTAGGGGGTTCTGAGAGAGGCGGACCATGTCCGGGGAGAGAAGAGCTCACCGCTGGTGTCGGTGGCGTCGGATCGGCGGGGAGCGGTCGATCGGCGACGCAGGCGACGATCTGGAGCTAGGGTTTCCGTCGGCCCACGCTGGGATCCAGCGCCTAGGGCTCCTCCTTCACGTCTGTGGGCGTGGTGCAGGTGGTCGTCTCGGTCTTCCAACGTCAGACTCCTCGCCCTCCTGCTGCTACGGTGGTAGGGTGATGCCGACGGTGGTGGCGCTGGGGGTGGCAAGGCGGTGGAGAAGAAGGGAGGAGGCCAGGGCGCCTCGGCCAGATCTGGAGAGGCAGAGGAGAGCCGGGAGTGGTGGTAGATAGCAGAGAGGAGAGGGAGATGCCGTGGGGAGGTGGGGTAGATGGAAAAGGTGGCTCGGCCACCTTTCTCTCCTCCTTCACGTGCTCAAGCTGGGGGCAGGCAGGCGGTGATCGGGACGCCAGTGGGGGCGGGGTGAGGCCAGAGGTAGGCTCGGTGTGGTGGGGCCCTTAAGGCAGAGAGAAAAGAGAGAGGGAAGGAGAGGGAGCTCGGGTTGGAGCCAGGGTTGGGGTAGATAGGTGGCTCTGCTAGGGTTTGAACCGTGGGGGCCAGCTAGGTGGGCCAGGGGAGTAGGTAGCTAGGTGGGCCTGCATGGTAGGGAGAGGGGCACCTCGGAATGGGTGAAGGAGAGGGTAAGAAGAGAGGGTGATGGTTGTATTTAGGGTTAGATGAGGGATAGGTTTTAGGGTTTTAGCTAGGTTAAAGAGAGGAGAGGTGAGAAGAGGGGGCATAGAGTTTGAATGCTTGCATTCATCCAGCTAGATCATGCAGACTAGGTGGAATAGGTGTAGGGTTTGGGTTTAAGAGAGAAGGTTCAAGATTGAGGCCTAGGGAAGAGGTGGTGAGGATTAGAGAGAGATATGAGGTGGAGATGTTTGCCTTTGACAATATCAAGCAAGAACATGCCAAGCTCAAACAAGATTTAGACAAGAACAAGAGAGGGTAAGAAAAAGGTGGTGATGTGGTTTGAGCAAGATCAACTAGATCAAGCCAAAAGGAGGGAGAGAGAGAGAGGTGATCCACTCAAGAAAAGAACCAAATAAAATCCAAAGGACTAGAATAAGGTGGTTCTTGCATGGGCCATGCAAAATGATAATTGCCATGATTAAATCTTGTGAAAACAATAATATTAACATGGCATCATTCTTATGCATTACCAAAGTTGGAATAAAAGCCAAACAAAAAGAATTAAAAGGAAGCCCCATGTGGAGTAGATGGAGGTGACCATATTTGAATAGAAATGGGACTTGCTAGTGTGTATATTCCACTAGATGCTTACTAGTCCCAAAAATATTCCCACATGAGCATAAATCCATAATAATCCCTATGGAAGCTAGGAAAAAGGGTTCCACTCACAAGGCATGCAAAGGTGGCCATGTGGCTCTCATATATCAATAATGTGAAAACAACATGATGCCAAGATGAGAGCATGTGGAAATAGAATTGGATCCATCCCAACCCATATGAGCTAGAGGTAAAACCCAATAAAGTGCAAAGCTCATATTTAGTTGGATGGTGGAATTATGGGATGATGACAAGAAAAGTGGTGGAGTTAATAAAAGATATGCCCCCAACTCAACTTGGGCATTTAAACAATATATCAACAACCAAATACAATATCAAGAGGCAAATACAATTAATAATGCATATGAGATAAGAACCAAATGGAAAAGGGTTTCATATGATGCTCAAATGCAAGGTGGCATGATGACATGAGCATGATATATTGATGATGCAACAATTATATGTTTGAAGTAGCCATTATATTACTAGATCAAGTAGCATTACAATTGTTAGACAATTGGGATGCTACAGCTATGTAATAAATTTCCTGAATTATTTTCATTTGCCAAAAAACCAAAAATCAGAACTGAGGAAGCTAAGCAATATTAGCTTGCAGGGGAGTTATTGAGTATGTTCCAATTGCCACTATCTCTTATTGCTGAAAACCAGATGAATAGTCTATGTATAATCCTCCAAAATTCAAATGTTCTTGAGAAAAGACAAATGGACATTCCCATGGGGAGGAGACAGATTCTGTACAAAAAAGGTATATGACCTTCTTATCAAAGCACCTGATGCACCAAAGCCCTTTGAATGGATCTGGAAATCTTCATGTCTTCCCAAGCATAAGTTCTTCTTTTGGCTGCTACTAAATGATAGATTAAATACCAGAGAACTTCTTGTCGGGAAAAATTTCAACACTGAGGAGGACACTTGTGTCCTTTGTGAGGAAAGCACTATTGAATCTGTTGAACATCTCTTCTTCAGATGTGACTTTAGTCAAAAAATTTGGTGGAAACTTGGAATTGAATGGAACACTGATTATCCACTGATTAATATGATTCAAGAGGCACATGATAGAACATTGGATCAGTTCTTCAACATTATTATGATGACAGGCTACCGGAGCTTATGGAATCACATGAATAACATCATCTTCGAGCAACACACTAGGTGCATGGATAATTGTTATAGCATATTCAAATTGTCAGTGGCTGATATTAGACATAGAATCAAACCCAGTTTACTGGATGGCATGCAAACTTGGTTAGATACTTTGTAATTTTCTGTTTATTTTTTGTGACTCACTCTGTGACTCACACCATGTACAGTGCCCTATTTATAAAATGAAAAATGACACAGTAGGGGACTTCCCCACTGTCTTTGTGTCAAAAAAAATTCTACCACCTTATTTTTTTAAAATATTAGACCACCTTGAATGGACAATGTCCTAACCGGCGGATCTCAAACCTTTTCGTCCATCCCTGCAAAAAAGATAAATTCCTACCGAATCGGCAGGAAGTGGGTCCGATTTGAACTACATTATATTATCTGATGCCCATGATTTTTTGCAAAAATCATTTGTAGACTCACTATATGACATTTCATCAGAGATCCATTAATATTTTTGCAATATTCAACCCCTAGACGAGAATGGTCACTCCCTAGTTTCACTATCATATTTTCAAATATGATATTGTCCCTACTATGGACTAATATGGGATTCATAAATCCAATTTTTTTTAAATAGTCAAAGTATTTCTAAATAGCATGTTAAGATGATGTATTGAATTTTATAAAAAAATAAAGACAAAAATCAATTCTTTTGGACTTCTTATAAAAAAGATATAAAAAATTAAGAAAAAACAGAAAAAAATATTTTAACTGGACCAGCCGAGCCGGACCAGACCTCATCTACTGCGTGCAAGTCTAAGGCCGGCACAGAATTAATTTACCGCAGCCGGGCTCTCTTCCCACGAAGGCCGGTTAGGTATTGAGGAACAGGCCCAACAGACAGACAAACCTTCGACTGGGCTAGTGGTAAGGCACACGTTGCTTGTTTTTGAAGTCGTGGGTTCGAGTCCTGGGCGACCTGTTTTTTACTAATAATCCCACTGAATAGTGGTTTGTCTCCAGTGTAAATAATAATCTCGAATTTTCTAATAAAAAAGCAATAATCGCACCAAATACCCAGATGTTAGTTTCGATGGTGCCCGTGTCTCCTTGTTGACTAATATAAACCACTAAATGGCGGTGGGTTCCGCACGTTATCAATATCCCTTGATTTTTTTAAAGGTAATAATTTCAGAAATATTGCCCCAAAAGTAGATATTGACACATGGATAAGACATGTAGTTAAAAAATGATAGACACGCCACATAGACGCAATTGCTGATGTGACCGACTACTCATTTTAAGTTATGCTAATTTGGACACTATTATGATTTAAAATCGTCGTAGTGAGCTATTGGTAACGTCGTAGGCTGCATCCACCAGGTTATGACGATTTCACCTAATGAAACTATGATGATTTTTAGCAAAATCGTCGTAATTTTTTAGCATTTAGGTCCTCTTCAACTGCATACGACCATCTGATGCGAAATCGTCTGACGATTTTGTCCATGGTCACTAAGAGAAGGTCATAGAATAACACATTCCTTGTAGTGTTTTACCATTGTTTTTATGAAGTATTGCACACAGTTTTGAGGCTCCAAGGCGATTTGCATGGCCCGCAAGACTCGATACATGTTTGAGAGAAATGCCCCAAAACTCGTCTTTTTTGCGTTTGATGACCAATTTCATGACCTGTTGCCCACGATTTTCACATTCGAGGGAGATTTATAACGACCGCCAGACCCGATACATGTTTGAGAGTTATGATCAAAAACTCGTCGTTTTCTCATTTTATGACCGTTTTTATGAGCTATTGCCCACATTTTTTGGGCTCTAGGGCGATTTCCATGGCCCGTAAGACCCGATACATGTTTGAGATATATGATAAAAAACTCGTCATTTTCGCATTTAACGTCCATTTTCATGAGGTATTCTTTGTTTTAGGAAGATTTACAATGACCGTAAGACATAATACATGTTTGAGAGTTGTGACCAAAAACTCGTTGTTTTTTATCTGATGGCCATTTTCACGAGTTATTACCCACAGTTTTGGAATACCAGGGCGATTTACAACGAACGTAATAACCGACACATCTTTGAGAGTTGTGACAAAACTTGTCGTTTTTGTGTTTTACGACCGTTTTCACGAGCTACTGACCATAGTTTTGGGGCACTAGGGCGATTAGCATGGCTTGTAAGACTCAATACATGTTTGAGATATATGACCAAAAGCTCATCGTTTTCACGTTTGATGACCGTTTTCATGAGCTATTGCGCATGGTTTGGGTATTTTAGGGGGATTTACAATGATCATAAGACCTAATACATGCCTGACCAAAAACTCGTTGTTTTCTCGTGTTATAGCCATTTTTATGAGTTATTGCCCATAGTTTTGGGGTACCAGGGCATTTATAACGACCATCAGACTCGATACATGTTTGAGAACTACGACCAAAAACTCTTTGTTTTCTCGTTTTATGGCCGTTTTCATGAGCTATTGCCCATGGTTTTGGGGTACGAGAGCGATTTACAATGACCGTAAGACCCAAAACATGTTCGAGAACTATGACCAAAAAACTGGTTGTTTTAACGTTTTACCACCGTTTTCATAAACTATTGCCCATTATTTTGGCGCTCCACGGCGATTTGCATGGCCCATAAGACTCGATACATTTTTGAGAGGTATGACCAAAAACTCCTATTTTTGCGTTTGACGACCGTTTTCATGAGCTATTGCCCACATTTTTCACATTCTAGAGAGATTTACAATGACCGTAAGACCTGATAGATTACTAATAGTTACGAACAAAACTCGTCGTTTTATCATTTTATGGCCGTTTTGACGAGTTTTTACCCACAGTTTTAGGATTATAGGGCGACCGTAAGACCCGGTAGATCTTTGAGAGACCAAAAATTCATCGTTTTTGCGTTTTACGGCCGTTTTTAGGAGCTATTGCCCTTAGATTTCGGGCACCAAGGCAATTTGCATGGCCCATAAGACTCAATACATGTTGGAGAGATATGACCGAAACAAATTGTTTTTGCATTTGACAACCGTTTTCATGAGCTATAGCCCATGGTTGGCGTTCTAGGGAGATTTACAATGACCCTAAGACCTGATACATGTTTGATAGTTACGACTAAAAACTGGTTGTTTTCTCGTTTTATGGCCATTTTCATGAGCTATTGCCCATAGTTTTGGGGTACTAGAGAGATGTCCAACGACCATAAGTCACAATACATGTTTGAGACTCATGACCAAAAACTCATCGTTTTTGCGTTTTATTACTGTTTTCCTGAGCTATTGCCCATAGTGTTGGGGCTCCAGGGCAATTTGCATAGCCTGTAGGACTTAAGGCGAAAAACATGTCGTTTTGACAACCGTTTTCATGAGCTATTGCCCACGGCTTACGAATTCCAGGGAGATTTACAATGACCGTAAGACGCGATACATGTTTGAGAGTTACGACCAAAAACTCATCGTTTTCTTGTTTTATGCATGTTTTCATCAAAGTTTTAAATAGCCGGCTATAGCTCGGCTATAGCCGTGCTATAGCCTTTTGAGAAGTCTCCGGCTACGGCTATGCCCTTCGTAGGCTAAATGGAAAATAGCCGCTAATAGCCAGCTATAGCCTGGTTTAGCCCGGTTTAGCCTTAAATTAGCCTCCAATTTAGCCGCTAAACTTATGCTCTATGAAGTTTTCTTCCTTTTCCCCCTTTTTCGAACTTATGTTAAATATGATTCAATACAACTTGTGAGTTAATTGGTTCAATACTTATTTGTGTTCAATATTTGCATGACTTGTAGCTCGAATTTTGTTTGAGTCATAGTTTTTCTTATCTTTTGAAAAGATTTAACTGAAATTTGCTCAATTTTTAAAAATACGCTAAAATAGAATATCCCGCTATAGCTGCGCTATAGCCTTTCATAGCCTCTAAAAAAGCCGCGGCTAAATGGAATAGCCGGCTATTTTAAACTTTGGTTTTCATATGTTTTCACCCACAGTTTTGGGATTATAGAGAGATTTAAAACGACCGTAAGACCTGATACATCTTTGATAGTCATGACCAAAAACTCATCGTTTTTGCGTTTTACGACCGACTTCATGAGCTATAGCCCACGGATTTGGCGCACCACGACGATTTGCATGGCCCGTAAGACTTGATACATCTTTGAGAAATATGACCAAAAATTCGTCGTTCTTGCGTTTGATGACCGTTATCATGAGCTATTTTCCACGGTTTTGGCGTTCCAGGGAGATTTAGAATGACCATAAGAGCCGATACATGTTTGACAATTATGAGCAAAAACTCATTGTTTTCTCGTTTTATGGCCGTTTTCATGAGCTAGTACCCATTGTTTTGGCGTACCTATGAGATTTATAATGACCATAAGTCCCGATACATGTTTTATACTCATGACCAAAGGCTTCTCATTTGCGCGTTTTACGAACTTTTTAATGAGCTATTGTCCACGGTTTTGGGGCTCCAGGGCGATTTGCATAACCCTTAAGACTCAAGACCAAAAACACGTCGTTTTCGCGTTTGACAACCATTTTCATGAGCTATTGCCCACGGTTTTGGCGTTCTAGGGAGATTTACAGTGACCATAAGACCCGATACATGTTTGAGAGTTACGACCAAAAACTCGTTGTTTTCTTGTTTTATGGCCGTTTTAATGAGCTATTGCCACTAGTAGAGAAAACCTTATAGCAGCAAACCTTATCACCGGCGAAGTGGAATCGCGCTCGCCGGCGGTAAGAGCTTCCAGGCTTGCATAACATTACCACCAGCGAAAATAAGCCTACAGGTCGGCGATAGAGTAACTACCACCGGCGAAAAGGGCTCATGTACGCCAGGGACAGGGTGGGCCTCGTGCCCCCAGATTGGGCTGCAACTTACCACTGGCGAAAGGGCCCGTGCTCGCCGGGGCTAGAAGAATTATCGCCGGCGAGAAAACTTCACGCACGCCAGGGATAGGGTGGGCCTCATGCCCCCAGATTGGGCCTCCACTTACCGCTGGCGGAAGGACTCCTGCTCGTCGGGGATAGGTTCTGATACCGCCAGCAAAATGGTCAGTGCTCGCCGGGGATGCATGGGGAGGGGGGGACAGGTGGGCCACTGGGCAGTGTTTTTACCACCGGCGAGTTTTCTATTTCCGCTGGTGGTAAAGGACTACCACCGGCGTTTAGGTATTGTTTCGCCAGTGGTAACCTGGCACTTATTACAAGGTCGCGAACCAGCCACTAGCAACACCTCCTCTCTCACCACTACCTCCCCTTTCTTGGAAACTCAAGCCCAAGGTTTGCTAGCTCATTCCCCCACTTATCCCCACCTATTTTATCTAATTCAACCAACAAAGTTTAATATATTTGTGGAGATGTCGCTCCCCTCGCATGCATTAGTAGATCTACTTACTAGCAAGATCTAGATCTAGATCTAGATCCATCTCCCCCCACCACCTTTCTCTCTACCGGCCGGTGCTCTCCCCCACTTCTCTTTACCGGTGCTCTTGGACCTCGCGTCAACTAATAGGTATAATATATATGGTGGAATGCATGAGTGTTGGCGTGGTTGCACGCATGGACCTTTTTGTGTTGTTTTGTTGGTGGAATATGTGTGCATGTACAATGAGTTGCCAATGTTTTGCCGGAATGTTGAATAACTTCCGTTCCGGCGAATTTCTGGCACTCCGACAAGACCATTTTTAGCAAAGGTCATGCCGAATTTTTCCGTGAAAGCAGCCGAGCGAGGCGACGGTAATGTTCTAATCTATTCATGCCGAATCTTATTGTGCAGGCGACGATGGTCATCGAGATGAAGGAAAGCATGGTGGATAGGTACGTGGAACGCGCGACTGCCTACATGTATCGAAATAACTGCTTGGAAATAAGATGTCCGTGTCGCAAATGCAAACTATCGTCATTGTTTGACCCCTTATCACGCACAGTGAATGAGAACCTCCTCAGGTATAGTTTCATCGATGGCTACACTACTCCCTGGATGGATGATGAAGATAATGATGATGAGTTTGACCATAATAAGGAAGAGGATGCCGTTCAACACGAAAATGAAGATGATGAGGAGGGAGAAGAACGGGATGTCGCACACAACGATGATAGCCGTGATGAACAATATCGGGAAGAAGAAGAACATGCGGACGACGAGGACAGGAGTAGGAATATCCCGCTAACTGCGGCCGTGCACGACCCTCATGTTTAGGAAATTCTTCTCGGCAACGCATCGACTGACCCCAGATTCACTGGTAGACGAAAGTCTAAGCTGGATCAACTGGAGGTAGACTCGAGAACTCCGTTATACGACGCAGTTCACGGGCCGGAGGAGACCCGCTTGAGAGTAACTCTCGATCTTCTAGAGATGAAGGCAAGATGTGGATGGAACGATGCAAGCGCAGGCGAACTCTTCCGATACTTGAAGAAGCACTTACCTAAAGATATCACGCTGGCATGTAGCCTACAAGAGGCCAAGAAAGTGGTGTGCCCTCTCGATTTACCGCATGAAAAATACCACGCCTGCATCAGTGACTGCGTGATTTATCGAAACGATATCAAGGTGCGGCGAGCCTCGATACGAGAGAGGGACGAGAAAAGCTCCTCGAAAAGTTGTGTGGTACTTCCTGCTCAGGCCCCGTCTCCAATGGTACTTCGCGGACCCCAAGGAAGTGAAGCTCATGCGCTGGCATGCAGAAAGGAAGGAGGCAGTGATGAAGGATCCAGTGTGGGTTGAAAACCCAGTGCCGACGCACCCTTCGGATGCAAGCCAGTGGAAAGCATTAGACGATGAGTACGAAGATTTCGGGAAAGAACCAAGGAACATCAGACTAGGTGCAAGCACCGACGGACTCAATCCGTTCGGCAACCAGAGCAGCAAGCACAACACCTGGCCCGTGTTTGTATGGATGTACAACCTCCCTCCAAGGCTATGCCTGAAGAAGAAGTACATACACATGAGCATGCTAATCCAAGGGCCGACGCAGCTAGGGAGCGATATCAACCTGTATCTTGAGCTATTGAAGGAGGAGCTAGCCATCTTGTGGGATGAAGGGGTAGAAACATGGGACGCTCACCTCCAACAAACTTTCCGTCTGAAATCAGAACTGATCACGACAGTGCAGGACTATCTCGGATACGGATATATCGTGTGCCAGGTGTGCCACGGACACAAGGCTTGTGTGAGGTGCATGGAAAGGACGCCGTTTCTTCAGCTTGGTAAGGATCCCGGGTCTTCAAAAACCGTCTACATGAGGACTCGGATGTGGCTACCCGAGAATGACTCGTGGAGGAAGCGTGGAGATCTGTTCAATGGCAAGGATGAGCTCGAAGTACCTCCGCCTAAGCGCAGCGACGAGGAGATCGATGCTTTGTTAAAAAGCTGGAAACACTACCCTCCGTCGGGTAAGATAAAGAAGCATAAGAGGAAGCGAGGAGATAAGAAGAAGGAAAAGGAACACGGTTCGCTCATGGGGTTATGGAAAAGGAGGTCCTTGTTTTGGGACTTGCCATACTAGAAGATCCTCGGTACGCCTCATAGCCTTGATGTCATGCATATTACGAAGAACGTTTGTGAAAGCTTGCTTGGCACTCTGCTCAACATGCCGGATAGGACCAAAGACGGGCCGAAAGCAAGACGCGACCTAAAGGCCCTGAATATCAGAGAAGAGCTTCACCCCCCCCCCGTCTTCTTCTACGGTTGAGGAGGAGACAAACGATCGCAAGCGCAAAAGGGCGGGGAAGCATCCGGTTGAGGAGGAGACGGAAGATCCTAAGGGAAAAAGGTCGAAGAAGAGTGAAACCCCGCGCCCCTCCTGCTTCACTCTATATCCTAACGAGCTCGAACAGATGATCGGTTGCCTCCTTGGAACCAAGTATCCCTTAGGCTACGCGGGGATGATACGTAGATGGTTGGACCCGACGAAAGGAATCTTTAGCAAGATGAAGTCTCATGACTGTCACATCATGATGACGCAGATACTTCCGGTTGCAATCCGAGGGATCATGGAACCACACGTCCGTGCAACGCTGACTAGCCTCTGTAACTTCTTCGACGTCATCACTCGGAAGTCGATAACCGTCAAGAAACTCGGGCGGCTGCAGGAAGAGATCGTCACCATCATATACGAGATGGAGATATACTTCCCGCCCGCATTCTTCGACATCATGGTCCACCTGCTGTTGCATATAGTGGACGATATCGAGGATCTCGGGCCTCCGTTCCTTCACAACATGATGGCATTAGAAAGAACGAACGGAATCATCAAAGGATACGTCCATAACAAGGCACATCTGGATGGAAGCATCGTCCAGGGCATTCTCACGAGGAGTGCGTCTCTTTCTGCAAGAATTATCTTAACAAGGAAAACCCACGTCCGATTGGTTTGCCCACAAACAAGCACCTCGGCAGGTTCGAGGGAGTAGGCCACCGCACTGTCAAGAAGGAAATGGATGTGGATCAGTGTGATAGGAGAGACGACTTTGATAGGGCCCACTTAGTAGCGCTACAACACTTGGACGATGTCACGCCTTAGGTGGAAAAGCACAAAACCATGATCAAGAACAATGCTAACAGGCCGATGACGGAAGAAGAGGTATTTAGAGCGCACAACTCCTCTTTCACGCGCTGGTTCAAAGATCAGATTGATGCCACTCCCCCGCGAATGACAAGCGTCGCGGACAGAATCATAGTGGCTTTTTCTTACGGGCCCGCGCCAAACCTCATGACTTATCAAGCATACGACATCAACGGTTACACATTCTACACGAAGGAGAGAGACAAAAGAAGCGACTATCAGAACTCGAGTGTGACGATGGAATCTTACACGGGTGAGGAGAAGAAAAGATACTACGGAAGGATCGAGGAAATTTGGGAGCTTGACTACGTCGGGGAGAAGCTACTGATGTTCTGTGTCAGATGGGCTACAGATGTCAGAAAAGAAGACGAGTATTTTACCACCAAGCGTATGGCCAACAAATCCAAGACCAACAAACCCACCGCACAAAATGAGCCATGGGTGCTGGCTAAGCATGTCGAGCAATGCTTCTTCATTACCGACCCGTCAAGGCCTAGCCGTGTCATCGTGAGGAGAGGCAAAAGGGCCCTCGTCGGAATGGATGGAGTCGCCAACGAGAAAGACTTTGACGGACTCGTTGGAGACCCGATGATGGAAGAACCCGATGAAAATGATGCAACATACATAAAAAGAAGAAGAAGGACCACATTGCCTAGGTCGTCAGCTACAACAACTCCGTACACAAGGAGTCTCGACGATGAGACTAGCGGGGTCGTCAAGTCAAAAAATACCAAGCAGAAGGGCAAGAACAACAATCAGAGTGCAAAGAAGAAACAGTAGGATTTTGGTGTGGTCGAGAAAATAACACTCATCACTTTATGTGGATCACTTATTAATGATTTTATGTGTAAGTGTGTACTATGCCATTAAACTCCTACAGAGGCGATGGATCATTTGCAACTAACTTAATTAGCCATCATTTTATGTGTGTTTGTTGCATCCGACGAAATTGCGCTATCATTTTCTGTGTGTTTGTTGCCTCCAATGAAATTGTGCTATCATTTTATGTGTACATGTTTACCTCCGATGGACTATCATTTTATGTGTTTTTTGCCTCCAACGAAATTGCGCTATCATTTTATGTGTGCATGTTTATCGCCGATGGACTATCATTTTATGTGTGTTTGTTGCCTCCGACGAAATTGCGCTATCATTTTATATGTGTTTTTTAATTTGTTGCCTTCCATGGAATTGCGCTATCATTTTATGTGCGTTATTAATTTGTTGCCTCCGACGGGATTGCGCAATCATTTTATGTGTGTTTGTTGCCTCCGACAGGATTGCGCTATCATTTTATGTGTGTTTGTTGCCTCCGACGGAATTGCGCTATCATTTTATGTGTGTTTGTTGCCTCTTACGGAATTGCGCCATCATTTTATGTGTGTTTTTGCCTCTCCAACAAAATTGCGCTATCATTTCATGCGTGTTATATTGTTGCCTCCGACAGAATTGCGTGTTATATTAGATCGATGGCTTGGATCCACCGGTACCTCGTGCGTGGGGATAGGATCAGGATTCATAAAATTTAGACCATGTATGTAATGACCACCAAAGCCCATACGGGCCCGAACGAAGCGTGTCATTTATCAGGTATTTGGCACATGCGACATAGAAACGTAAGTATCCAACTCGAATAAAACACTTGCACGTGTGCACTGACATTTCAACACCGCGTACGTGGTTTAGGGTGAGTTCTTTTAGACCCATCGGTGGGCTACCTTCACGCGCCTTCCTCTAACTAAACCTGGCAGCAGTGATCAGTGACCTGGCCCCACCTAATCCCTGGCCCACCTAAATTTACCACCGGCGAATTCTCCCCAAACCGCCGGGGGTAGCATGGGCTAGCACGCCTGCCAGTGACCCAAGCTTTATCACCGGCTCCTTTGCGCAAACGCCGGGGGTAATACCTGTGGGTCCCACCCGTCAGATCGATGCCCACCTAGATCACAGAGAGACCCATCCCCATCCCCATCTCAGATCAGATGACCACACCCGTCCCCGTCTAGGTCAGATCGGCGCTGCCGTCCCCGTCGACCCACCGTCATCCACCGACAGTGAGGTGAGTCCCCCCGCCCCCCTCTCTCCTCCCTTCCTCTCCCCCCCTTGCCCTCCACTACCTAACCCTCGCTCTCCACCTTGCAGGAGCCCATGGACGGAGCTGCGCCCCCATCGACCCTCCGCCGTCCCCGTCGACCCGCCGCCAAAGCAAGGTGAGTCCCCCGGCCCCCTCTCCCTTCCCTTCCTCTCTCCCCCTCGCCCTCCACTACCTAACCCTCGCTCTCCACCTCGCAGGAGCCCATGGACGGAGCCGCGCCACCCCGTCAACCCGCAGCCGTTCCCTTCGACCCATCGCCGTAGCGAGGTGAGTCCCCTCGGCCCCCTGTCCCCTCCCTTCCTCTCTCTCCCTCGCCCTTCACTTCTCTAGGTATTTGGGTTTGCTTGACAAGAAGTGATGCACTAATGATGTCGAGTTCATCAGTACACTGTCCAGTAACCAGATAGCAGATCTGAATTCTATGTAGGTTTGGAAAGTTTCATGGGCAATACCTTTCCATGTTTCATTGCATTGCTGATGCTAGATCGAAATGTGGTATTAACATTCCGATAATGAGATGCATAGATATAGAGCTTATATGTTTTTATCCGATGAATGTTGAGGTGATCTTTCGTGTAGAATAGTAAAATATTTTTTTAATTAACTATATAAGCAAGAATTTATCACCTTTTTAACAAGCAAGATAACTGTACGGGGATGAGCATCACATGGTTTCATGTGAGATCTGGCTGTTTCACTGCCAAAAGTGCCTATCAGTTAACTTTTGATCTGAAGAATAAAAGCATGCCTACGGAATCGAGTGCAAGCACAGGGGAGATAGGAACTTGTGGCATAACATCTGTAGAAAAAATCTTGTGTGTTAGAATCTGAGTGTCAACTCGTGGTGAGTGAATCACAAATCTTGTGTGTTAGGCAATTGGTGGCTTTTCTTCAAAATTGGTTACAATAGAAATGTTTGAATCCCACTAAGTGTTTGAATTCAACTGAGCGCTTCTATGAATAATCTTGTTGTCATTCTTGTTTGCTGTCATTCTTGTTTCCTAGCAGTAGTTTCCTAGCAGTAGTTTGCTGTCATTCTTGTTTGCTATCAGTAGAATGACTGCAGATTCTTGTTTGCTAGAATTTGTTTGCTAGAAGTAGTTTCCTAGCAGTAGAATGACGGTAGATTTGTATATAAAATGTTTCCTAGCATTAGTTTGCTGTCATTCTTGTTTGCTGTCATTCTTGTGAATCCATATGATTTATCTTATTTAGATGATGATACAACTTTTACTTGTACCGATGAACTCTCTATTAATGATTTTTAGAGGAAAAGAAATGATTTTTCTTTTTAGGAAAATGATTTTATTTTCTAGTATATGACAGCTTGCAAATGGTAGCTTTATAAGAAATGGATGACTGTTATCTTGGATACTATGTAGGTGCTACCCAATATTTGGGATGTGCCCAATAGAATATCATGAATGTATTTTCTTACAACTAGTTTAAAACATCCATGTCATAGAACAGTGGTATTTTCTTTTTCCAATGCTTTTACCATTAATTCCAGGGATGGATATTTTCCATCACATGTAGTAGTGTGCAAAATAGAAAGGATGCTTGATTAGTACTGGAAATGCTATAAACACCTTTATTTTATCCTAGATGTGCTTTGCTTGGTTTTGTGCATGGTACTCTCAAGTGGAAAGGAGCCATTGATGTGCTGCTTGGCAATGAACACCTTTATTTTATTATACAAGTTATGCTGCTTACATTAGATTTTGTTAGTTGTGCTGCTTGTAAGGTGTTTATTATACGTTAGATTTTGATTTTGTGCATTGTAAGTTGATTAGAATAGCTGAATGTTGCAGGTACATTAAGTTGATTTTGTCAGTTGGATATTGTATAAAGTCTGTTTTGGTAGTTGTAGCTGAATGTTGTGCAGGTACATTGAGTGCCAATGTTTCGCCGGAATGTCGATTAATTTTTGTTCCTGCACTTAGGCATGACCATTTTTTTAGCAAAGGTCATGCCGGATTTTCGTCGTGAATTTGTGTATCTAAAATTCTTTCTTTTTGTTTGTGTAGTGCTCGGTATAGCCATGTCGTCTTGTGGAAGCCGCAACAAAGACGATCGGGGCCAGCAAGACTTAGAGGAGCACTACAGGCTCATGACCCAGGAGATAGAGCTGGACGAGGTAGGGGGGCCAGGGCGAAGAAGACGACGAGACCACCGATGATGGCGGTGAGGAGATGGGCGTCGATGGCCGCCTTGATGGCGGTCATGAGAGGGGCGATGAGACCACCAAAAGTGGCGTCATCGGGGGTGGCTCGCAGACAACAACGTCGGCCAAGAGGGAACTGAAGAAGTGGCGACCGAACACGGTCGGCCCCACGAAGGAGACATTCACAGCGGCGGACCCCAAGACCGGTATCCCTACGGAGCCGAAGCATCTCGCGAGGGGGTACGGCCTCCAGCTGGGAGCTATCCTTCGGGACATCGTCAATGTCAATGAGATGAAACTCCGAACGAAGAAGAAGAAGCATCTGCAGGACCAACTCCTCTTGCGGCTGCATGCGCAGTACTTGTTCCCCGAGGGCTTCACGAGCCTGGATCCCAAGTAGAACATCGTGAACAAGTTCGCCCTCGGCAGGTTCACCAGGAACCTCAGCGGATATAAAACCATGCTAAGGGGGATGATTGCTGACGACGAGCCATGGGAAGAGATCAAGCGCCACTTCCCGCGGCTTACGCCCGAGGACTACACACGCTTCCTGGAAAACGAGGAGCTAGCCTACACCAAGGATCAGTTGGCCTAGGGAAAGGAGCTGGCAAAGAAGAACATCGGTCACCATCGTCTCGGCTGCCGTGGCTACGACGGCAAGGCGGACAAGTGGCAGAAGGAGGACCAAACCTACGCAGAGAAGGGCATCGACCTTGGGCCAAGTACAAGAACCCACTCTTCAGGGAATTTGCCAGGTTCCGGTACCGTAAAGAGATGGATGGGAAACTTGTCATGAGCCCTACAGTGGTGGAGGGTGTTGTCTTGGTCACTGACCCGAAGGTGGTGCAAGTTGAGAATGTTGTGGTAAGCAATTTGTCCGTCTTACTAGTTTCATACTGCTCACCACAACTCCATCTCTAAAATTCTTCATGCTACCTGGAGTTCGCGGAAGAAGCTAACGAGTCTGGCTCCTCATCCCAGACATCGACGGTAAAAGTCCCGTGGGACAACCCTCTAATCAGGGGCTTGAAGTTTGTGAAGGAGTAGCCGCCATTGAAGAGGCCGACAAGAGGTCGTGTCACTGGCGCGGGAGGAGGTCGCCAGCATGTCGATTATGGCTTGGACATGCCCACTACCAAGGACTTGCTACAGGCGAAGAAGGACCGGGAGCACGCGGCTCTATTGGAGAAGGTTGCCAACTTAGAAGCAACCTTTGAGCAGCGCGTCCAAGCCGTGGTCCAAGCCGAGGTAGAAACTAGGGTCCAGGCAGAGGTGGCCAGCAAGGTCGATCGCGTGGTGGCCAGCCGGTTCAATGAGATCATTCCTGGAATGGTAGAGTTGATCTCCACTTACTTTGCCAACGGCCAAACGGGACCACTCCCGGTCATCAGCCTAGGCGGAAGCAACTCGGGCAACATGCGGCCTCCTGCTACACGGGCTCAAGACGCACCTATATTGGTGACGCCACTCGTCGGCGCCAATGCAGGTGCTAGGGAGGATTCGCCGACAATGGGGGAAGCCAGCAGCCCCTCGATCACTTGCACGCCCTGCCTCGGTCCCTCAACGCGAGCCGAGCTCGATGCTCTCACGGTAATTAATTTAGCCTCTACGCAAGTTAATTACTTCGTCGCCGCCCCTCTCTGACCAACACATGCATGTTTCTTCACAGGAGCAAAGTGTTCCTTGCACCATGCTCATGTATGTGGACAACAAGCTCAAGGATGTTGCGAGCGGACGCATCATGAACCCAACACACCGTACGTTCCACTGCAAGCCTATGGATGATAGCGTGCATCGGGTTGAGGTGGATCGGTCGTTCCCGGGATGCGCACACTTGGTTCCTCCTCATTAACCCCTGGGTACCGAAGACGAGCTGAAGGTCGGGCAACTGAAGAATCATGTCCTTATATGTCCGAAAGCCCTACTTCGGCTGAGGACCGCTGAAAAAAATGTTCACTCCAACATCAGTGCCTATGGCGGCAAGCCAAGAAAGGGTCACTGCAGCGCCTGTGCCTGTGGCGGCAAGCCAAAGGGTCACTCCTCCACCTGCCAATGATCCTCCCGAGCCCAAGACACATAAGCACGACAACGCGGTGGACATCGATAAGGCTCCCATCGATGTTGCTCCTTCCGAGGCACTCGCCCGTGATACCATGACGAAGAAGCTCTTCCCTTCTCAAGAAACACCCGAGCAGGAAGACGCTACCGCCTTCACCGCTCCACCGCATGCTAAAGTTACCCCGAGGACACTCCGTGATACGACCATGGAGGTGATAAGACAAACCGGCAACCCTCCGTGCCATAAGAAGGGCAGGAAGCGGAAGCCGAAGCATGGGAAAGACGCCGCAGCAAGCAAGAAAGTGGTTCTCGACAAGCTGCCGGCCAAGTGGAGGACGATGCATTATCTTGGTGAATCGATCCTGCCGGACCACATTGTCAAGACGCTGTCACCGAACCTGAGTAGCCTGCATGATACTGTTAGGTATCTAGAGCAGTAGCTTCTCCAAGATAAAAATCCCTCCTACCCGCTCTTCACGGTCAGGGTCCCCAGTAACTGTGGCTTCATCACCACCACCCCCTGGCGAGTTGTTCTTCATCACGTATGAAGATATCTTCAAGCTCTTCCACATGTTACGGCTCGATCAAAACGTGGTCCGCCTGGTATCGCTAAATATGGTGCATGATATCATCATGGAGAAGACCCCGCACCTTGCTATCATGGACCCCTTCTACATGACCGTAGGCACCGTCAACAAGGAACAAGCGTTTGTCGTGAAGTATATCACAGATTTCTTGGTGGCGAATAAGGACAAGTGTTGCTTTCTCCTTCCATACTTTCCCGAGTAAGTAGTCGGTCACTAAACTTCCCGCTATTACATTCTTTCGTGAATTTCCTTAATAGCCGAGGATGATGGTTTATTCCAACTATTTTGTACAGAGAGAATGGGTGCGTCCTTATTGCCTTTCAACCGTATTATTCCCATGTCATCTATCTCGACTCCGGGAGAGACGTGCAGAAAGACTACACCGACGTCAAGTCTACTCTTGATAAATCCCTCAACGGTTTCAGAGCCGCGGTTGGCCCACTCAAGTATGAGAAAAGATCCAAAGGAATATATGTGAACACCCATGTAACCAATTTCCCCTGCCTTAGGCAATCGTCGACCAACAATGGGATGGAGCCCTGGTTTGCCATCCTACAGATGAGGGAGTACACAAAGGATGAGGAGAAACTCTTGATGCCATCCGGTCTCGAGAAAAGATGCAGAGATATGACGGAAACGACTAATGCAAACATCAGAGCCGAGTTCCGTGTCATCAAGCGGGAGATTGGCACGATACTGAAGAGGGGTGTCTTGACTAGGGGTGCCACATTCAACTACAGCGGTATCCCGCTGACTAATGCAGAGATCGAGGACCGCTTAGCTGCGATCACCGATGGGAGGACTTTCACCATGCTAGTGGCATCCATCCCTTCCCGCCGAAGCCAAAGAAAACCTAATCGAGTCACAAACTTGTCTCCTGCAAATGTTAGTCATAGAATTAAGATTAGTTTATTTTATACTTTTATTTTTGCATACCTATCTTTCCATGCAAATGTTAGTCATAGAATTACTTAACTATATCCGATGCCTTTTCTTTTTTGCATACCTATATGTTATATCTCTATTATGAATATGTGGTGACAACACTAACATTTCTTTATTGTGTGTGTGTGCGCGCAGATGCCGTGGTATGTTGTGTACGAAGGCAGGGTTCCTAGAGTCTACGAGGACTGGGAGGATTATAGGAGGCAGGTCCATCGTTTCTGTGGGAATAGTTACAAGGGCTATGCCACTTTGGAGGAGGCGGAAACTCGCTACGTGAGGTTTCTAGCGGGGCGGAGGACGGAGATGTGGAGGAGCCGGTTGACCCCCTTCATCGTGATGATGCTCGCATCCACTTTGCTAGTCGGAGTCTTGTATGAACTATGAACTGTTTGAATGTGTGAAACTGTTTGAATTAATGTGTCATATAACTCTGGAGACTTGTAATATTATGTCATATATGGTCACTTTCTACACTTGTGTGAACTGTTTGAATGTTATTGATGAATGGTTTGAACATATGTGTATTTCCTGTATCTGCTGTGTATTCTGTTATTATCCTGTGTATTCTATGAAGATTACAGTTTATTCTGTGTGTATACTTATTTTCTTTTTTTAACTCCTGGTAATATTATCCCTGGCGAAACAACTTTTCTATCCCTGGCGAAACAGATATTGCCTGTACTAAACTACCACCGGCGATATGAGCATATGCCGGCAATCGTGTTTACCCCCGGCGATTAGGGCTGCTCGCTGGCGCTGGTGTAGATTACCACCGGCAATATAGGAAAGCGCCGGTGATATAGGTGCACCCCCAGCGTTCGATTCTACTCGCCGGTGGTAGATGTATATTATCGCCCGCGAAACTCACAGGCACAGGCGATGAGGACTTACCGCCGGCGAGGAGGTCGCCAGCGAGCTCGGACACGCCGGCGATGCGCCTTTTTTGTTCACCGGCGGTACGGTTTTCTCTAATAGTGTGCCCGTAGTTTTGGGGTAACAGAGCGATTTACAATGACCGTCAGACCCGATACATGTTTGAGAGTCATGACCAAAAACTCGTCGTTTTCCCGTTTTACGACCGTTTTCATGACCTATTGCCCACTATGGGGGGTCTAGGGAGATTTGCATGCCCCGTAAGACTCGTTACATGTTTGAAAGATATGGATAACAAACTAGTCATTTTCACATTTTATGACCATTTTCATGAGCTATTGCCCGCGGTTTTGGTGTTCCATGGAGATCTACAATGGTTGTAAGACCTGATACATGTTTGAGAGTTACGACATTTTTTTTTCGTTTTCTCATTTTATGGCCGATTTCATGAGCTATTGCCCATAGTTTTTGGGTACCAACATGATTTACAGCGACCGTAAGACCCAATACATGTTTAAGAGTTATGACCAAAAACTCGTCGTTTTGTTTCATGAGCTATTGCCCACAATTTTGAGGCTCTAGGGCAATTTGCATAGCCCATAAGACTCAATACATGTTTGTGAGATATGACCGAAAACTTGTCATTTTTGCGTTTGATGACCGTTTTCATGAGCTATTGCCCATGATTTTGGCATTCTAGGGAGATTTACAATAACCGTAATACCTGATACATGTTTGAGAGTTACGACCAAAAATTCGTTGTTTTCTCGTTTTATGGCCGTTTTCATGAGCTATTGCCCACAGTTTTGGGGTACAAGGGTGATTTACAATGACCGTAAGACTCGATACATGTTTGAGAGTTATGACCAAAAAATTGTCGTTTTCACGTTTTACCATCGTTTTTATGAACCATTGCCCACAGTTTTAGGGCTCCAAGGCGATTTGCATGGCCCGTAAGACTCGATACATGTTTAAGAGATATGCTCAAAAGCTCGTCTTTTTTGCGTTCAATGACCGATTTCATGACCTATTTCCCACGGTTTTCACGTTCTAGGGAGATTTACAATGAATGTAAGACCCGATACATGTTTGACATTTATGACCAAAAAATCATCGTTTTCTCGTTTTATGGCTATTTTCACGAGCTAATGGCCACTGTTTTGGGCTACAAAGGCGATTTACAATGACCGCCAGACCCGATACATGTTTAAGAGCTATGACCAAAAACTCGTCGTTTTCGTGTTTTATGACCGTTTTCATGAGCTATTGCCCACAGTCTTGGGGCTCTAGGGCGATTTGCATGGCCCATAAGACCCGATACATGTTTCAGAGATATGACTATAAACTCCTCGTATTCGCATTTGACGGTCATTTTCATGAGCTATTCTCTTCTCTAGGGAGATTTACAATGATCGTAAGACCCGATACATGTTTGAGAGTTACGACCAAAATCTTGTCTTTTTTTGTTTTATGGCCATTTTCATGAGTTATTACCCACAGTCTTAGGGTACCAGGGCGATTTACAACGACCGTAATAACCGACACATCTTTGAGAGTTATGACCAAAAACTCGTTGTTTTTGTGTTTTTCAACAGTTTTCATGAGCTATTGACCATAGTTTTGGGGCACGAGGGTGATTAGCATGGCAGGTCAGACTCGCTACATAAACTCGTCGTTTTCATGTTTGACGACCGTTTTCATGAGCTATTGCCCACGGTTTGGGTGTTCTAGGGAGAATTACAATGATCGTAAGACCTGATACATGTCTAATAGTTACGACCAAAAACTCATTGTTTTCTCGTGTTATAGCCATTTTCATGAGGTATTGCCCATAGTTTTGGGGTACCAGGGGATTTATAACGACCATAAGACCCAATACATGTTTGAGAACTACGCCCAAAAACTCGTTGTTTTCTCGTTTTATGGCCGTTTTCATGAGCTATTGCCCATGATTTTGGGGTACGAGGGCGATTTACAACGACCGTAATAACCGACACATCTTTGAGAGTTATGACCAAAAACTTGTCATTTTTGTGTTTTACAACCGTTTTCACGAGCTATTGACCATAGTTTTGGGGCACCAGGGCGATTAGCATGGCCCGTAAGACTCGATACATGTTTGAGAGATATGACCAAAAACTCGTCGTTTTCACGTTTGACGACCGTTTTCATGAGCTATTGCGCATGGTTTGGGTGTTTTAGGGAGATTTACAATGATCATAAGACCTGATACATGTCTAATAATTATGACCAAATACTCGTTATTTTCTCGTGTTATAACCATTTTTATGAGTTATTGCCCATAGTTTTGGGGTACCAGGTGATACGTCCAAAACGTATCTACTTTCTCGAACACTTTGCTATTGTTTCTTCTCTAAACTTCTGTGATTTGGATACAACTAACACGGACTGACGCTATTTTCAGCAGAATTACCTTGGGGTCTTGTTTTTTTGCAAAAAATGAACTATCAGGAAAAATCCCGGAAAATATGCCAAAAATTATATTTCACCAGAAGTTCCACGGAGCCAGAAGAAGAGACAGAGGGGAGGCATGGGGGGCCCAGACCCACTCCAGGCGCGGGCCCACCTGACCCCGCCCCTAGAGGGGGTTTGGCCACCCCAGGCAGCTCCTCGGCCTCCCTCTGCGCCTATAAGTTGCCTTTCGACCTAAAAACCGAGGGGGGTTGATATTTTTCTAGAAAGAGTTACGCTCCACCGCCGCCACCAGAAACCAAGATTCGGATCCAGAAACTCTATTCTGGCATCCTGCCGGGACGGGGGATTTGGAGAGGATCATCGCCATCGTCATCACCAACGCATCTCCATCAACCACCAATGTTTCCCTCATCCATGAGTGAGTAATCCCCTGTTGTAGGCTTGGGGATGGTAAGGATTGGATGAGTTCTATCATATAATCGAATAAGATTGTTAGGGCATAGTGCCTAGTATCTCTATTAGTTCTATTTTACTTTGTTGCAACTTGTTGTGCTTAATGCTTGTCACTAGGGCCCGAGTGCCATGATCTCATATCTGAACTTATTATTGAATCATTATGATAGCATTTTTTGTGATCTTATCTGCAAGTTGAGTACACATATCATTGTCTGGATCCAAAGGCCCCAAAGTGACAATAATTGGGACAACCGGAGGGGATGGCTGTGGTGTGAGGATCACATGTGTTCACGGAGTGTTAATGCTTTGCTTCGGTGCTCTATTAAAAGGAGCACCTTAATTGCCAGTAGTTCCCTAGAGGCCCCGCTGCCACGGGCTGGCTGGACAGAAGATGTTGTGCAAGTTCTCATTGCGAGAACGTATGACTATATTTGGAGCACATGCCTAGGATTGTTTAGTACTTGGATGCTTGTTATTATTTATCTGCAATGCCCTAGATCTTGAAGTTACATGTTTAGACTCGTCCATGCAATGCCCGTCCATCCATCCATATGCCTACCGCACTCGAATCCTACTGCTACCGTTATTGTTATTATTGCTCCTGTTTCACTGTTGCTATTGCTTTGCTGTTGCTACTACAAACTGTTTCTACTGATAAACTTCTGTGAGCAAGAACTATTTCCAGGTGCAGCTGAACTGACAACTCAGTTGTTAAGGCTTGAAGTATTCTTTGGATCCCCTTGTGTCGAATCAATAAATTGGGTAATACTACCCACGAAGACTGTTGCGATCCCCTATACTTGTGGGTCATCAAGACTATTTTCTGGCACCGTTGCCGAGGAGCATAGCTTTATTTGTGAGTCCACTTGGATCTATTATTGTTCACTTCTACTCCTTTCATCATGGGGAAGTCTCATGATGGAAAGTTCCCTATTTTACCATCCACTACAAGAAGAGGTACTGTCCTAAACACCTCTGCTGCTCTTGATTCGCCGTCTGTTATAAGTAAGCTTGTCACACCACCACCACATACTCATGCTACACACACTGCTACTACTGCTGAGTCTGAAACTGCTTTTGATGCTCATGATGTTACTTCTACTGTGCTTAATGCGAGTGGTTCATTAGGTCCTTTTCTAGATGCTACTATGGCTAGTCTAGGAAATACCGAAACTCCTAGTGAAGACACTGTTACACCTGTTATCTCACCTGAGGCTAGTGAGAGTTATGATATTAATGATGGTTACATTGAGTTCACTGATGATTTTGTTGAAGAGTGTCGAAACACCCATGGTACTAGTGCTATGAAGAGTCTCCTTGCTAGACGTACTATTATGCCTAAGTTATCCTCTGATCCTAAGTTTGCCACTTCTCCCATAGATATAAAAGATGAAGATTATGGTTTCTCTCTTGATTTATATTATTTAGATATTGTTGAGAAAGAACCTTTTTGTGGTACTGAAAATGAGAGTGTTGTGGCTCATATGAATGAGATTTCTACTATGACTGCTTTGTTCCCTAATGATTTTAAGATGCGCAAGTACTTTGTTGCTAAGATCTTCCCTTTTTCACTAAAAGGAGAATCTAGGGCTTGGTTTAATAGATTATCTGCCGGTTCCATTGATAGCCCTGATTGCTTCTTTATTCCAGAAATATTTTCCTCCCAATGCTAGACACGCTGCTTTGCAGAAACTTTTTGATTTTAAACAGGGAGAAGAAGATAAATTGCCTGAGTCATGGACAAGGTTCTGTGCCTTGATTCATGCACATCCTGGGTGTCCATTACCTAAGATTGAGCTTCTTGATCTTTTTATAATGGACTAACTGATGATTCTAGGATGTACCTAGATAGCTTTGCTGATTGTGTTTTCAGGAAAAAAAGACTCCTACAGATGTTGAAGAATTAATGACCAAGATAAGCAATAATTATGATGATTGGACTTCAACTGAGCTGAATACACCTGAGCCTATTACTCGTGAACCAGTTATGCCTGAACCAATTCCAGCACCAACAACAAATAAGAGGAGAGTTATTCCAGCACCAACAACATGAAGTGATGAAAGAAGCTAAGAAGTGTCTAAAGGAGAAAGGTATTAGAGCTGAAGATGTGAAGAACCTACCTCCTATAGAAGAATTATGTAAGCAAAATCACCACTCATCTACTATTGAGGTACACTCTCTCCAACACTTTGATGAAGGTGATATTCCTTATGGTAAGCCTGCTGATCAATGTTTAGAGGAACTTGACATTTTTATTGTTAAACAAGGTCATTTTACTAAACAAGTTCAGAATCATTTATTGGAAAACTCTAGAGCTATCCATGAGTTGAAAGATATTGTGGAAAGAACTTCTAATGATATTAAAATGCTTTGTAAACACTTTCAAATGGTTCAAACCCAACTTGATCAACTTGCTAAGGTGCAAAAAGATATGCTAGTTAATGCTTCAGGAGATAAACATGCTTATGGAATTAGAACTAGGAGTGTTATAGCTACTCAAGATCCTTTATATCCTGAAGGACACCCTAAAATAATAGAGCAGGATTCTCAACAAGATGAGGATAGTGGTAGTCTCGTAAGAGAAAGAAAAAGAAACATAAAGTAGTTGAGGAACCACTTGAACCTGCTATAGATCCTAATAGTATATCTGTCTTTGAGGCTGAAACTAAGAGTGGTAATGATAAAAATGACTCTCCTGATAAGGAGGAAGGTGAGGAAGAACCTGAGAAGCACACTAAGAACACTAGGTACACCAAGGAAGATTTTATTGCTAATAAACATGGTAAAGAGAGAGAACCTTGGGTGCAGAAACCTATGCCTTTTCCAGGTAAGAAACACAAGTCAAAGGAGGAAGAACACTACAACAAGTTTTGTGAGTGGATGAAACCTTTATTCTTGCAAATTCCTTTGACTGATGCTATTAAGTTGCCTCCTTATTCAAAGTATATGAAGGATATTGTTTCTAATTAAAGGAAGATTCCTAATGAGGAGATTTCTACTCTACTTGCTAATTATTCCTTCAATGGTAAGGTTCCAAAGAAACTTGGTGATCATGGTATACCAACTATTCCTTGCTCCATTAAGAATAATTATGTTAGAACTGCTTTATGCGATTTGGGAGCTGGAGTTAGTGTTATGCCTTTTTCTCTCTATAAGAGACTCCAGCTAGAAAGTTGATGCCAACTGATATTTCTTTGCAAATGGCTGATAAGTTAACTACTGTCCCTGTTGGTATATGTGAGGATGTTCCTGTTCAAGTTGCTCATAATTGCTTGGTCTTAACGGATTTTTTTGTGCTTGAAATGCCTGAAGATGATAATATGTCTATTATTCTTGGGAGACCTTTTCTTAATAATACATGTGCTGTCATCAATTGCAATCAAGGAAAAGTAACATTCAATATTAATGACAAAGAGCACACTGTCTATTTCACCAAGA
Source organism: Avena insularis (assembly GCA_023614405.1). Taxonomy (NCBI): domain Eukaryota; kingdom Viridiplantae; phylum Streptophyta; class Magnoliopsida; order Poales; family Poaceae; genus Avena; species Avena insularis. Next base: position 32,567,506 of record CM042684.1, read on the forward strand.
AGGTTGTTAGAAGCTATTGCCTGAATTCCATTGAAAATATTGAGAGCATCAAGGTTGGAGAAATATATTGTCCCATTCCACAAGAAAATTTTGAAACTATTATGATTGGGACAATTGCTATCAAGTATGAGGTAACATAATCACCTTGTGGAATGCAAAGTTTTGTTTCATATAAGATTGTTTTGGTAACAAGACTTGATCAACCTTGTTAACAAAAGGATTTTAATGAACAAAATAATGTTTCCACTTTGGTTAGACTTGCTTTCTTTTTCCTTTCTCCTTCCTAGTCTTTGCTTTAGCTTTAGTTTTGCTAGTTGTTTGCTTGTTTGAGTTTCTTAGAGATCCTGTAGTTTGGTTTTTGGTTTGCGTTTTCTTCTTCCGAAAAAAAAAATTCTGCGAGAAAATCAATTTTCATACCCTGAAAATTGGCCAAAAATAAAGTTTCCCGAAAAATCCCAGAAAATTCAAAATAAATTTTTCCTCGAAAAAAGGGGCAGAGAGACACCTGAAGTGACCCAGGGGGGCCACCCCTGTCCACCACACCCATGGTAGGCCCAGCCTACCTAGGGGTGGCGCCTAGGGGGGGTTTGGCCCACCTAGGCCCCTCCAAGCTGCCTCCTCAAAGCCACCTTCTTTCTCTCTCCCGAAAAACACCGAAAAACTTGCTCAAGCTCGAGTTCTTGATGTTCTTGCTCGCGATTTTTGATCTCCTTATTCAGCCCATCTCAAGTGCTTAACAATGAGGACAAGTATAATCTTGGTTCTCTCATTGCTCGTCGTCTAGATGCTAAGGGACCCATTTATGGGGGAATTATTGCTACTCATGTTGCATCTGCCTTGGACATTGCTTTTGATCCACATGATATAGTTTTGGCTCCTTAGAGGCTTGATCTTGCTGCCATGAAGGCGCACCACTTTGTCACCACTAGCTCTACTCTTGAGAACTTGGTTTATAGAATGTTGTTTACTGACGGGGAAGAGAGAGAGATCCCTCTACCCCAAACCACTTTGTTTAGTATTTCTCAAGGACCTTGGTCACGCTCGAAGGCGGAAATGGATGACAACCTGCGTTCTCTCAACTTCCATGGGCACTATCAGGAGGAAGCACCATCATATGACCCCCCTGCGTATTACACAGGGGAGGCCTCGAGCTCGTACCAGGACGAGGCAGCTTCCCCGAAATACTACGGAGACGCATCTACTTGGACACCCTACGATTGAGCCCCACTTAGGCCAAAAACCTAAGCTTGGGGGGAGGTACACCGACACTGTTTTGCTTTCTTTTTTGTTTTTGTTGCTTCTTTCAAAAACCTAAAAATACCAAAAATATTTTCGTTGCTTCTCTTTGGTTTTCCTTAAAATAAAAATCCAAAAATATTTTGCTTTGTTTTTGTTTGGTTTTTCTTTGTTTGCTTATTTCTAAAAAATCGAAAACACCAAAAATATTTGTTGTTCTTCTCTAGTTTTGTGAGTTCTTTGCAGGGTTTAGCCATCCTTAGTGGATTTTGGTTTCATGTTAATTATGCAAGTCACACAAGTGAAGGGCAATAATGAAGATTAAGACAACTCGAGGTGTGGTAAGAGGTTGGTAATGAACTCTATTTGTTTCATTTTTGTACATATACTCATCATTTCGAGCATGCTTAGCCTGTTTGTGTAAGGTGTATGTCATTATGGATGCTTAGTAGTTCTTGCTTGTCTATGATTAGCTCCAGCTTGCTAATAGTTTGTAGCATGTCATATGAATGTTTGCTTGCATTGTTTTATTCATACTTTGGTATGATATTGTGGTATCCTCCTCTGACTGTTCATGTGAATCGACTTGGCACATGCTCACGCATGCATATGACTAATAAATAGTCAGTAAGACTCGATGATTTATGTTTTCTCAGAGTTCTTATATCACTTTCATGCCATAATTAGTCCTATTTTGTTGCAAGCATGATTATGACAGCTATTACTCTCTCGTTTGTCGCTCCCTCACTTTTGCTAGCCTTCACTTGCACTAAGTACGTGCTCTACCTGTGCTTCCAACTCCCCAAAACCAATATTGCCTGTTGTGTCCACCATACCTTCCTATTAGCATAATTTTCTATTTCAGTGCATATTCCATATGTCCTGTTTTCTTCCAAAATAAAATGTTTGTCTGTTTTGAGAAAGTTAGTTAGTAAAGCTCTCCGAACTTGATGGCACACTTTATTCCTGGTGCTTAATAATCCTGAACCATTGTGACTAGTCCATGAAAGTTATATGCTTGCTAATTAGTAACTATATACTGGGAGTTAGCAGAACCATGCTGTCACGGGGAACGCTTTCAACACTTTTTGGATATCTCATCCAGTTGATTCCTTGCTCTTTTGTTTATGGATGTCGACGATGTGAAATAAAAGGGGAAGTTGTGAGTTCATGGAGTTTATACATTGTGTTAGAGAAACCCCTGGGCCGCTAGCCTAAGCCATGCTTAATCATTGTGGAAACTTGCATCATCACTATAATGATCATTTATGAAGCGTCCTCAATAAAAAGCTATGCATATGATAAATACAAAGATTGCTGAGATGCTCATTATTTGTTTGCCTTGTCATTTTGGTTATGGGAATGCTCCTGTACCATGTGCAAGGGGTACCCCGTTGGCGGTTCTCGATGATATGCATGTATTTACAATGACAAGAACTTTCAGTTGACCAAATTTGAGTAGCATGTGGAGCGACCCTCGTACTCAAGGGACTTGGGATTTCCAGTCTATGGTCTATCAAGCATATGATTCAGATTGGACCTCACTTTCACCTTAACCACATGAAGATGCCTATGATAGGGTAAATGAAATCTCAAAGCTAATGAGTACCTTCCTTTCAGCATTGGGAAGCCTTTCAAACCTTCACAAAACCATTTTCACAACTTTGTTGAGTCACCACTTATTCTATGAGAACCTTCTTGAGAGCATAGTTGTCATTCTTGTGTTTGTTCCAAAACTTGGTTAATTATGTCATGACTTTGATGCTTGTATCTCTGATATCTTTATCTCTAGTCTTCATGTGAACTTCAGAGGTGCCTTGGCATTTATATTGTGCTCTTCAAACAAAGGCAAGTGAGATACCACTCTATCATACCTTATTATGAGCATTGTAATGTTGCTTATGTTTATGTTTCATGCTACTTATTATTATTGAGTTGGTTTATCTTCATAGCTTGCAATGACTATTGAGTAGACTTAGTTGCATACTCCTTATTATGAATTGTCTAAGCATCTACTCCTGTGCTGAAAATATTTACATCATATGAAGCAAAGTGTTCGTGAAAGTTCCTTTATCGCACTCAGTTTTCAATTGGATTGCTTGAGGACAAGCAACAAGCTAAGCTAGGGGGGAGTTGATATGTCCAAAACGTATCTACTTTCTAGAACACTTTGTTATTGTTTCTTCTCTAAACTTGTGTGATTTGGATACAACTAACACGGACTGACGTTGTTTTCACCAGAATTACCTTGGTGTCTTGTTTTTGTGCAGAAAATGAACTAGCGGGAAAAATGCCGGAAAATATGCCAAAAATTATATTTGACCAGAAGATCCACGGAGCCAGAAAAAGAGATAGAGGGGAGGCCTGGGGGGCCCAGACCCACAGGCGCGGGCCCAACTGACCCCGCGCCTGGAGGGGGTTTGGCCACCCCAGGCAGCTCCTCGGCCTCCCTCTGTGCCTATAAGTTACCTTTTGACCTAAAAACCGAGGGGGGGGGGGTTCAATAGTTTTCTAGAAAGAGTTCCGCTCTGCCGCGCCACCAGAAACCATGATTCGGATCCAGAAACTCCGTTCTGGCACCCTGTTGGGACGGGAAATTTGGAGAGGATCATCACCATCGTCATCACCAACGCATCTCCATCAACCATCGATGTTTCCCTCATCCATGAGTGAGAAATCCCCCGCTGTAGGCTTGGGGATGGTAGGGATTGGATGAGTTCTATCATGTAATCGAATAAGATCTATTAGGGCATAGTGCCTAGTTTCTCTTGTGCTATTTGACTTTGTTGCAACTTGTTGTGCTTAATGCTTGTCACTAGGGCCCGAGTGCCATGATCTCAGATCTGAACTTATTATTGAATCATTATGATAGTATTGTTTGTGATCTTATCTGCAAGTTATGTACACATATCATTGTCTGGATCCAAAGGCCCCAAAGTGACAATAATTGGGACAACCGGAGGGGATGGCTGTGGTGTGAGGATCACATGTGTTCATGGAGTGTTAATGCTTTGCTCCAGTTCTCTATTAAAAGGATCACCTTAATTGCTAGTAGTTCCCTAGAGTCCCCGCTGCCATGGGCTGGCTGGACAGAAGATGTTGTGCAAGTTCTCATTGCGATCACGTATGACTATATTTGGAGCACATGGGTAGGATTGTTTAGTACTTGGATGCTTGTTATTATTTATCTGCAATGCCCTGGATCTTGGAGTTACATGTTTAGACTCGTCCATGCAATGCCCGTCCATCCATCCCTATGCCTACCGCACTCGAATCCTACTGCTACCGTTACTGTTACTATTTCTCCTATTTCACTGTTGATGTTGTTGTTGCTTTGCAGTTGCTACTACAAACTATTTCTACTGATAAACTTCTGTGAGCAAGAACTATTTCTAGGTGTAGCTGAGCTGACAACTCAGTTGTCAAGGCTTGTAAGTATTCTTTGGCTCTCCTTGTGTCGAATCAATAAATTGGGTAATACTACCCGCGAAGACTGTTGCGATCCCCTATACTTGTGGGTCATCACCAGGGCATTTATAACGACCATCAGACCTGATACATGTTTGAAAACTACGACCAAAAACTCGTTGTTTTCTCGTTTTATGGACGTTTCCATGAGCTATTGCCCATGGTTTTGGGGTACGAGGGAGATTTACAATGACCGTAAGACCTAAAACATGTTTGAGAACTATGACCAAAAAACTTGTTGTTTTCACATTTTACCACCGTTTTCATGAACTATTGCCCACTGTTTTGGCGCTCCACAGCGATTTGCATGGCCCATAAGACTCGATACATGTTTGAGAGGTATGACCAAAAACTCCTGTTTTTGCATTTGACGACCGTTTTCATGAGCTATTGCCCACGTTTGTCACATTCTAGGGATATTTACAATGACCGTAAGATTTGATACATTTCTAATAGTTACGAACAAAAACTCGGCGTTTTCTCATTTTATGGCTGTTTTCACGAGTTTTTACCCATAGTTTTAGGATTATAGGGCGACCGTAAGACCCTATACATCTTTGAGAGTTATGACAAAAAACTCATCTTTTAGGAGCTATTGCCCTTAGATTTTGGGCACCAGGGCGATTTGCATGGCCCATAAGACTTGATACATGTTTGAGAGATATGACCAAAACTAATTGTTTTTGCATTTCACAACCGTTTTCATGAGCTATTGCCCACGGTTGGCGTTCCAGGGAGATTTACAATGACCCTAAGACCCGATATATGTTTGATAGTTATGACCAAAAACTGGTTGTTTTCGCTTTTATTACTGTTTTCCTAAGCTATTGCCCATAGTTTTGGGGCTCTAGGGCAATTTGCATAGCCTGTAGGACTTAAGGCGAAAAACATGTCGTTTTGACAACCGTTTTCATGACCACGGCTTACGAATTCCAAGGATATTTACAATGACCATAAGACTCGATACATGTTTGAGAGTTATGACCAAAAACTCATCGTTATCTTGTTTTATGGCTGTTTTCACGAGTTTTTACCCACCGTTTTGGGATTATAGGGAGATTTGAAACGACCGTAAGACCTGATACATCTTAGATAGTTATGACCAAATGTTAGAACTGATTTAAATCAAGGTAATAATTCCTAGTGTTTCACAAATATATTATTAAACACAAATGTTAGTGTTTTAAGGTCAAGTGTTTAATATTAAACCCATTTGCAAAAATGTTTTACCTATAAACCATTTTTAAGTCAAACAACACTTTATTTCAATAGAAATGCCTTTAAACAAAGTAATAATTTTCTAGGGTTCATCAAATATGTTTTTAAATCCTAAAACTTGGTTTTTAGAGTCAGAGAGTTTAAATCAAATCATTTTCCAAAGGTTTTACTCAAAAAGCATTTTTAACACATAAACAATATTTTTATTTAACTATAAATGTTCTTATTCAAAGATTTATTCTTTAGTATCACAAAATACACTTTTAAATCTACAAGTTGGTTTATATGGTCAGTAGGTTCAAAACAAGTAATCTCTTTGCTCATTCCAGAAGCAAATCATTAAAAAAAGTGCATGGTTGGAAAGTAATCTCTTTGCTCATTCCATTGATATAAAATTTGTAAAATTTGGACATGTGGATCAAAAGTTATGCAATTTACCAATTTACACATCTAACAGAAAAGTTTCTGGTTTTAAAACAAACTCCAGGCCACGTGGTGTGTTATGATTGGTCCATACCGTTTCGTTTGGATTAGGCAATGTGGACCGCAGGATCTACTTAACATCGCACGGCACAGATCAATCTATACCCCTTCGGGTTAGGTTCTATCGTATGCATCCGATCAAAATCCTACGGCCTAAATCAAATAACCTAAAACGGGCGGCGCTGGAGGCGGCGAGTGGCGGCGGCGCGCTCAGACGATGGAGTTACCGGCGAAATAGGAAGCACGAGAGAGGGAGAGAATGCTCACTAGGTTCGTCGCGTCATGCTAAAGCTCGAGGTGGTCATCATCGTCGAAGGGGCGCTCGGGCGTCGCTGCAATTCCTCGCCAGAGATGTCCCTGGTGTCGTCGATGATGAAGCTACAAGGCATGGGAGAGTGAGGGAAAGGGTCCGTTAGACGTTTGAGAGAGAGGAGGTTGGAGGGGTATCGTCCAGAGAGGAATGGGAGGTCGGGATTACCAGGGAGAGGTCGACGGAGTTGCTGTCGACGGCGCAGTGCTATGTCAAGGTTGTCGCCGAGGCTACAGGCCACGCGCGTGTGAGAGGAAAGATCTGGCAGACGCGCCTGTCGATGGGGAACACGCTGGGGTGAGTCAGGGGCAGTGGTGGGGTCTGGTGTCGCCAGAATCATCGTGGATGATCGTCAGAGATGGCGGCAGTGCAAGCGGAATTCAGGGCAGCCTGGGGGCTCTCTGGCAGAGGAGTTTGGGGGGGAAGAGAGGAGAGAGGGAGGGGTTTAATCGTGCATGGTCGCAGTGAGTAATCGTCGTGGCATTTAGGTGAATTGAAGTCACGATTGAATTGCAGAAATGGCCGGCGAGGTCAGCGCGCGGGTGAGGAAGACGACTGACGAGTGGGGCTGCTTCGTCAGCGTAAGAGAGAGAAAGGGTGGGGTCCAGCGCTCAGTGCCTCTGCGGGTTGCTTTGTGGGTGACAGAAAATGGTTCGGGGGAGAAGGGAGTGGGCTTGGTGGGCCTGGTTTGCTGGGCTGGGTCCTTTCCATTTTTTTTGTTCTGTTTCATTTTTCTTTTTCTTTTTTGATTTTCTGTTTTCAAATTCAAACTCTTATTTGAATCAGATTTATTTAACAAATTTCTTCAAAACTTTTCAGTAGTTTCTATACTATTTAAACATGTATTTTAAAGATAATTTTGGAATATTTCTTTTATTCCCATATGGTTTAATTATTTATTTAAAATAGACATTTTGTCTTTATTAAATAGGATTTTAAATATGATTCTAATCCATATTATTTATTCAAATGATTTAACTTTCTGTTTTAAATTCAAATATTTATAGAACCCTTTTAGTAAGTTTTATTTATTCAATAGGGTGTTAAATAATTCTTTTTGAATTATTTTAATATGTTTTATTAATTATTTTAAATTGGGTATTTCCCTTAATTCAAATAGTATTCAATAGGATTTATATCCATATAAATTTTATTTAAATGATTCTTTTATTTCATTTAAGTAAATTAAATAAATTTTATTCCACTTGGGAAAATTCCATTTATTATTATCCCATGATTTAATTAATCATTTCTATTAGGAATTTTTATCTTTATCCATATATAATTAGAATATGTTTTAATGCCATATAATTTTATTTGGAATAATATTTATCCGATTATTTTATTTTGGACTTGGATTATATTTATTCCATTTTCTTATGGATTTGTCCAAGATTTAATTTGGCTTTTGAATATTCCTTATTTATTTATTTATTTATTTATCTTATAAAATCCATATCTTTTTAATTATAGATCCAAAGTTGGTGATTCCAATTGTATAATTTTATTTAATATTTGTTTATCCTTTTAAATCTCTTTAGGATTATTTTGTCACCATTTGGTATGGATTTTAGATGGAAGCTTTGTTAGTCTTTGGAAATTATTTCCTTTATCTTATTAACTTCTTAAGATTTTATCTATGGCTCCAAATTAAATAGAATTAATTTCTATGGTTTTATAATATTTCTATTTGTCATTCTTGATCCTTTATAAATGTTTGTTTACTAATTTTTTATATGTATCAAATCCATAGTCTTTGAGATATCTTGGAAATGATTTATTCCATTAGGGTTTTTAGAGTTTTGGTTTATTTTCCAAGTGTTTAAATTTCAAGATGCATTTATGAAGAATGCATTTCACTTGATTTGAATTTAGTTGGATTCAAACTTTATTCAAAGTTTGTACAAGATGGGTTTTTAAGTTTCCATTTAGAAATAAAAAGTTTCTTTTCACCCTAAATTTCAACAATGAATTATTTTGTTTATTTTATTTTCACATTACAAAATTTGGAAAATTTTGGGATGTAACAGGCTACCACCCTTAAAAGAAATCTCGTCCTAAGATTTGGGAAGGCTAGAAGTTACAAGTTGGCTCAAGGCAACTAGGGTACCACCAGCCGTAAAAAGTTTTCAACTAGATTACATCTTGGCTTGCTTGGGATCTTGATGAAACTTCTCTGGACAGACATCTGCATAGTGTCCTTTGTTTCCACACTTGAAACATCTGACAAGGCTGAGATCCTTCATAGGCTTGCGTGTCTTGTACCTCATCTTTTCTGGACAATTGCTTACATAATGTCCTTGGTCACCACAATTGTAACATGTGACAAGGTTGAGTTCTTCACGTATCTTCTGTGGACAAGTTGATACATAATGGCCTAGCTCTTTGCAGTTGTTGCACCACACTTGGCTATTATCCTTTGGGATCATTGCTTCTTGTTTGTTTCCTTGGTTCTTCTTCTTTTCTGGACATTCATTGGCATAGTGTCCCATCTCTTTGCAATTGTAACATTGCACTTGGCTTTTGTCCTTCTTCTTCTTGGGTTTCTCCAAAGCTAGGAGTTCTTCTAGTTCATGTTCTTCATATCTCACCTCAAAGGTGGGAAAGTCTCCTTGTTTCCTTAATCATTTCCTTGGATAATACATATGTTTACTCTTTTGTGCATCAAGGTGAGTCATGGTGCATGGAGGTGCAAGCTGAGATTTTCCTTTGTCTTCATCCTTCTTGGTAGAAGTTGTTTCCTCATGGGGGTTTCCAAACTTTTGTTGCACTCCACCTTGTTTCCTTTGTTGAACTATAGGATAGATGGGGCATTGGATAGGGACATGATTATTTCCTTCACATAGGAAACGAGACACTTGAGATGTGGGGCATTGTTTAGTTGGATGCTTCTCTTCACAATTTGGGCATTGATATCCATGCTCTTTGGAAGTGTGATCCATGTCTCCACAAATATTGCAAGCTTGAGTTCCTTCTATAATATCATCCTTGACATCATTATTATCACAAACTCCTTGGGAAAGGTTGTCTTTCATGTTGATCATGTGAGTGGTCATCCCTTGCAATAATTGAGATTGATTTTCCAAAAAAAATTGCAAGGTTGGGTCTAACTCATTGTTGTTGGATAGAAACTGAGTTGCCATCTGAGTCAAATGGGTTTGGTTTACTAGTAGTTGTTCTCTCATGTGCATCTCTTGGTTGTTGTTGTCACCATTCTTGATGTTGGAGTTTCTTGGAGTAGTCATCTGTTTGGGTTGGATTGGGATTAGAATAGGCAAAGAATTCTAAGGAAGAATTCTAATCACACACAACAATTCATACAAGCAATGTGCAAGCAACCACAAACAAACATTCCACTCAAACAACAAGTTTCAAGCACATTTTTAGGCAACAAAAATATTTGTTTGCTACACCACATAAGTTTGTGGGTTTGATCTAAACTAAATATGGTGGTCCAACTATATGGTTCACTTGAGATCATTCCATCCTTCTTAGTTGATTCTTCCTGAACAAGATCATTGTATCCTTGGAGAAATTCTTGTACCTTGGTCACAAAATTTCAAAGGTGTTGATGATTCCTTCTAAGTTGTGTTTCCTTAGTCTTCAAGTCTTGAGTAATATTTCTTGTCTCACTTGTAGTCCTTAGTGATGTCCAAGTTGAAGTCCTTGGTGAAACTAAAGTTGAAGTCATTGGTGATGTTGAAGTTGAAATTGAAGTCATTTGAGTTGGTGAAGTCCTTTGCTCATGGTAAGGTCTTTGCTCATGGCAAGGTCTTTGCTCATGGTTGAGGTCTTGTCCATCAAGTTGAAATAGAAGAGATGTAGAATCAAAATCAAAAATTGTTGAGGAAAGAGTTTATAAGATTGTTTGTAAATAAGTTTTGGAACAAATACAACTCCTATTTTTCTAAGGGGTTTTGTCCAATCCTAAGGTTACAATCCTACAGGAAACACAGTGCTCTGATACCATCTGTAGAGGTCCCAACCTTTAATAAGGTAGAGATCCCTGTGTTTACAATGCTAGTACCTAGATCAATAGCTAGCATCCACAGTTAAGATGTAATATCAAGAAACAAAGGTCATATTACAACTTTATAACCTGGAATAAAACAATTCATTACATCTTACATAGCTCATTTGGCTATCTCATTACACTGCAGCAGAAATAACTATGTAGTATGGAGTCCTTCATCTTCAAAGTGCCACAGCCAATCATGTTGGTTGTAGACTTGTAATCCTAATCAACACACTTCACTAACATCAAACAAACCTGCAACAAAATAAGTTACAGCCACAAGGGTCAATACATTTGAATTGTATTGGCAAGTGGTACTATGGTAGAATAGTGGTATCTATCATCTATATGCATTTGGCTAAGTGGATCTTAGGCTTGCTTTGCTCAAAATAGATTTTTCCTTATCATTTGAAAACACTAAGTTTTTGTTTGTCAAAATCACCCAAGGCATCTCCCAATATAAATTGGTGATCCTTTAACCCTTGTTCAACCACAAGTTTTTAACTTAGAAATTGGGATGAGGATATTATTGATAGCTTCCATGTATTGATGCTCAAATTGTCCATTGCCGGGGACACGGATAAGTACTTAGATTTTACTCTCTTCATAGGTGGTGCACTTTCCGCACAAGACTCGACATGCATCAAGACAAGATCTTTCAGAAGCCTTCCCTTAGACCAAAATGGACGCATTCCAACCTATCATCCCCTACCACCAACTGTCCATTTGGGTAAGTTATTGCAACCTATATGATCCAGGCAGAGCCCATAATGCCAAGTGGCTGCACTTGAAGCTTCTCAATATTTGACATCTCAAATCTCTTTGTTCCTGGGTGGCATTCCACAAGTGAAATACACAGGGTAGGCCATTGAAAAATGGGCCCTGCTAACCACTCAACAAAAATCCATCCATGCAAGTCCCTTTCCACCCAGGTGATTCATTCACGTAGTTGTTTTATTAAACAAAACACAAGTCCCTGACATAGAAATATTTCATACCATGTATATAATCCACCCTTGTTTTCTATTATCTAGGCTAAGCATGATAGTAGTAGGAATCTTAACTTAGGGAAAATTCTACTAAGGTTTCATCTACTAGGATTTCCCATGGAATAGCATTCTTAGTAAAATTCCATGCAAGTCCTACCTAGAAATATCACTAATGCATATTGAAAATATTAGGACAAAAGTATGAAGCACCACTTGCCTTTTTGGTAGAGATTATAAGTTCACTCCTTGATCTTGCAATAGTCACACTCTTCAAATTTCACTACAATTCAATCAAGGCACAAATTCAATCTACCATTCAAGCAACTCATCACATAGAATAATAAAAACAAAACAATGCATGCAAGCATGGCAAAGATTGTTTATTTGGAAAAGTGGTTTCTAATAGGTTATAAACATTATAAAACACCTATTGGTCAATTATAAAAGTGGTAAAGCCATTTGGAAACAAGTTAGTAAAATGGCTACTTTAAATCATTTTTGTTTTGTTATAAATGATTTAAATCAAGGTAATAATTCCTAGTGTTTGACAAATATATTATTAAACACAAATATTAGTGTTTTAAGGTCAAGTGTTTAATATTAAACCCATTTGCAAAAATGTTTTACGTATAAACCATTTTTAAGTCAAACAACATTTTATTTCAATAGAAATGCCTTTAAACAAAGTAATAATTTTCTAGGGTTCATCAAATATGTTTTTAAATCCTAAAACTTGGTGTTTAGGGTCAGAGAGTTTAAATCAAATCATTTTCCAAAGGTTTTACTCAAAAAGCATTTTTAACATATAAACAATATTTTTATTTAACTAGAAATGTTCTTATTCAAAGATTTATTCTTTAGTATCACAAAATACACTTTTAAATCTAAAATTTGGTTTATATGGTCAGTAGGTTCAAAAAAATCCATCTATCAAAGATTTTATCACAAAAATAATTTTAGAATGAATTTTATCACACTAGTTTCTGCAAAAACAACCAATTTTCCAGAAGCAAATCATTAAAAAAAGTGCATGGTTGGAAAGTAATCTCTTTGATGATTCCATTGATATAAAATTTGTAAAATTTGGACGTGTGGATCAAAAGTTATGCAATTTACAAATTTACACATCTAATCGAAAAGTTTCTGGTTTTAAAACAAACTCCAGGCCACGTGGTGTGTTCTGATTGGTCCATAGCGTTTCGTTCGGATTAGGCAAATCTACTTAAAATCGCACGGCACATATCAATCTATACCCCTTCGGGTTAGGTTCTATCGTATGCATCCGATAAAAATCCCAAGGCCTAAATCAAATAACCTAAAACGGGCAGCGCTGGCGGCAACGCGCTCAGACGATGGAGTTACCGGCGAAATAGGAAGCGAGGGAGAGGGAGAGAATGCTCACTGGGTTCGCCACGTTGTGCTAAAGCTCTAGGTGGTCGTCATCGTCGAAGGGGCGCTCGGGCGTGGCTGTAATTCCTCGCCGGAGATGTCCCTGGCGTCGGGCACGCTCTGGCGTCGTCGATGATGAAGCTACAAGGAACGGGAGAGTGAGGGAAAGGGTCTGTTAGACGTGTGAGAGAGAGGAGGTTGCAGGGGTACCGTCCAGAGAGGAAGGGGAGGTCGCAATTACCGGGGAGAGGTCGACGGAGTTGCTGTCGACGGCGGCGGTGCTCTGTCGAGGTTGTCGCCGAGGCTACAGGGCACGCGCGAGTGAGAGGAAAGATCTGGCAGACGCGCCTATCGATGGGGAACACGCGGGGGTGAGTCAGGGGCAGTGGTGGGGTCCGGCGTCGCCGGAATCGTCGCGGATGCTCGTTGGAGATGGCGGCGGTGCAAGCGGAATTCAGGGCAACCTGGGGGTTCTCTGGCAGAGGAGTTTTGGGGGAAAGAGAGGAGAGAGGGAGGGGTTTAATCGTGCATGGTCGCAGTGAGTAATCGCCACGGCATTTAGGTGAATTGAAGTCGCGATTGAATTGCAGAAACAGACGGCGAGGTCAGCGCGCGGGTGAGGAAGACGACTAACGAGTGGGGCTGCTTCGTCAGCGTAAGAGAGAGAGAGAGAGAGAGAAAGGGTGGGGTCCAGCACTCAGTGCCTCTGCGGTTTGCTTTGTGGGTCACAGAAAATGGTTCGGGGGAGAAGGGAGTGGGCTTGATGGGCCTGGTTTGCTGGGCTGGGTCCTTTCCATTTTTGTTTGTTCTGTTTCATTTTTCTTTTTCTGTTTTGATTTTCTGTTTTCAAATTCAAACTCTTATTTGAATCAGATTTATTTAACAAATCTCTTCAAAACTTTTTAGTAGTTTCTATACTGTTTAAACATGTATTTTAAAGATAATTTTGGAATATTTCTTTTATTCCCATATGGTTTAATTATTTATTTCAAATAGACATTTTGTCTTTATTAAATAGGATTTTAAATATGATTCTAATCCATATTATTTATTCAAATGATTTAACTTTCTGTTTTAAATTCAAATATTTATCAAACCCTTTTTAGTAAGTTTTATTTATTCAATAGGGTGTTAAATAATTCTTTTTGAATTATTTTAATATGTTTTATTAATTATTTTAAATTGGGTATTTCCCTTAATTCAAATAGTATTCAATAGGATTTTAAATCCATATAAATTTTATTTAAATGATTCTTTTATTTCATTTAAGTAAATTAAATAACTTTTATTCCACTTGGGAAAATTCCATTTATTATTATCCCATGATTTAATTAATCATTTCTATTAGGAATTTTTATCTTTATTGATATATAATTAGAATATGTTTTAATGCCATATAATTTTATTTGGAATAATCCTTATCCTATTATTTTATTTTTGGACTTGGATTATATTTATTCCATTTGCTTATGGATTTGGCCAAGATTTAATTTGGCTTTTAAATATTCCTTATTTATTTATTTCTTTCTTTATCTTATAAAATCCATATATTTTTATTTATAGATCCAAAGTTGGTGATTCCAATTTGTATAATTTTATTTAATATTTGTTTATCCTTTTAAATCTCTTTAGGATTATTTCCTCACCATTTGGTATGGATTTTAGATGGAAGCTTTATTAGTCTTTGGAAATTATTTCCTTTATCTTATTAACTTCTTAAGATTTTATCTATGGCTCCAAATTAAATTGAATTAATTTCTATGGTTTTATAATATTTCTATTTGTCATTCTTGATCCTTTATAAATGTTTGTTTACTAATTTTTTTATATGGACCAAATCCATAGTCTTTTAGATATCTTGGAAATGATTTATTCCATTAGGGTTTTTAGAGTTTTGGTTTAATTTCCAAGTGTTTAAATTTCAAGATGCATTTATGAAGAATGCATTTCACTTGATTTGAATTTAGTTGGATTCAAACTTTATTCAAAGTTTGTTCAAGATGGGTTTTTATGTTTCCATTTAGAAACAAAAAGTTTCTTTTCACCCTAAATTTCAACAATTATTTATTTTGTTTATTTATTTTTCACATTACAAAATTTGGAAAATTTTGGGATGTGACAGTAAGACTCGATACATGTTTTACAGATATGGCTAACAAACTAGTCATTTCCACATTTGATGACCATTTTCATGAGCTATTGCCCACGATTTTGGTGTTCCAGGGATATCTACAATGGTTGTAAGATCTGATACATGTTTGAGAGTTACGACAGTTTATTTTCCTTTTCTCATTTGATGGCCGTTTTCATGAGCTATTTCCCATAGTTTTTGGGTACCTGCATGATTTACAATGACCATAAGACCCGATACATGTTTAAGAGTTATGACCAAAAATTCGTTGTTTTGGCGTTTTATGACCATTTTCATGAGCTATTGCCCACAGTTTTGAGGCTCTAGGGCAATTTGCATAGCCCATAAGACTTAATACATGTTTGTGAGATATGACCGAAAACTTGTCATTTTTACGTTTGACGACCGTTTTCATGAGCTATTGCCCATGATTTTGGCATTCTAGGGAGATTTACAATAATCGTAATAACTGATACATGTTTAAGAGTTACGACCAAAAACTCGTTGTTTTCTTGTTTTATGGCCGTTTTTATGAGCTATTGCCCACAGTTTGGGGGTACAAGGGCAATTTACAATGACCGTAAGACTCGATACATGTTTGAGAGTTATGACCAAAAATTTGTCGTTTTCACGTTTAACCATCGTTTTTATGAACTATTGCCCACAGTTTTGGGGCTCCAAGGCAATTTGCATGGCCCGTAAGAATCGATACATGTTTAAGAGATATGCTCAAAAACTCGTCTTTTTTGTGTTCAACGACCGATTTCATGACCTGTTGCCCACGATTTTCACGTTCTAGGGAGATTTACAATGATAGTAAGATCTGACATATTTGAGATTTATGACCAATAAATCATCGTTTTCTCGTTTTATGGATGTTTTCACGAGCTAATGCCCACTGTTTTGGGCTACAAAGGTGATTTACAACGACCGCCAGACCAGATACATGTTCGAGAGCTATGACCAAAAACTCGTCGTTTTCGTGTTTTATGACCGTTTTCATGAGCTATTGCCCATAGTTTTGGGGATCTAGGGCGATTTTCATGGCCCATAAGACCCGATACATGTTTGAGAGATATGACCAAAAACTCCTTGTTTCCTCATTTGACAGTCATTTTCATGAGCTATTCTCTGATCTAGGGAGATTTACAATGATCGTAAGACCCGATACATGTTTGAGAGTTATGACCAAAAATTGTTGTTTTCACATTTTACCATCGCTTTTATGAACTATTGCCCACAGTTTTGGGGCTCCAAGGCGATTTGGATGGCCCATAAAACTCGATTCATGTTTAAGAGAAATGCTCAAAAACTCGTCTTTTTTGCGTTTAACGACCGATTTCATGACCCGTTGCCCACGGTTTTCAAGTTCTAGGGAGATTTACAATGACAGTAAGACCCGATACATGTTTGAGATTTATGACCAAAAAATCATCGTTTTCTCATTTTATGGCTGTTTTATCGAGCTAATGCCCACTGTTTTGGGCTACAAAGGCGATTTACAACGACCGCCAAAGCTATGACCAAAAACTCGTCGTTTTTGTGTTTTATGACCGTTTTTATGAGCTATTGCCCATAGTTTTGGGGCTCTAGGGCGATCTGCATACCCCATAAGACCCGATACATGTTTGAGAGATATGACCAAAAACTCCTTGTTTTCTCATTTGATAGTCATTTTCATGAGCTATTCTCTGATCTAGGGAGATTTACAATGATCGTAAGACCCGATACATGTTTGAGAGTTACGACCAAAATATCGTCTTTTTTTGTTTTATTACCCATAGTCTTGGGGTACCAGGGCGATTTACAACGACCGTAATAACCGACACATCTTTGAGAGTTATGACCAAAAACTCATCGTTTTTGTGTTTTACAACCGTTTTCATGAGCTATTGGCCATAGTTTTGGGGCACCAGGGAGATTAGCATGGTCCGTAAGACTCGATACATGTTTAAGAGACATGATCAAAAACTCGTCGTTTTCATGTTTGACGACCGTTTTCATGAGCTATTGCCCACGGTTTGGGTGTTCTACGGAGATTTACAATGATCGTAAAACCTGATACATGTCTAATAGTTACGACCAAAAACTCGTTGTTTTCTCATGTTATAGCCATTTTCATGAGCTATTTCCCGTAGTTTTGGGGTACCAGGGGATTTATAACGACCATAAGACCCAATACATGTTTGAGAACTACGACCAAAAACTCGTTGTTTTCTCGTTTTATGGCCGTTTTCATGAGCTATTGCCTATGATTTTGGGGTACGCGGGCGATTTAAAACGACCGTAATAACCGACACATCTTTGAGAGTTATGACCAAAAACATGTTGTTTTTGTGTTTTACAACCGTTTTTATGAGCTATTGACCATAGTTTTGGGGCACCAGGGCGATTAGTGTTAGATCTCACCTTTATAAAAGTAAAGATCCTTGTGATTGCAATGCTAGTCCCTGGATCAATGCTAGCATCCACAGTTTAAGATGAAGTAGACAGAAACAAAGGTCATTATTACATGTCATTCCAGAGACAAACATAGTCTTTTACAACTCCATGGCCACAGGCCTAATACAAGAGTTCAAATATAGAATAATATAAAAAAGTCTTCATCTTCATGTGCCACAGGCAAGCATGTTGAGTGTAGACTCATAACCCCTAATCATCATCAGAGTAACCTACAACATCACAAGTTACAGCCACACACTAGTAGAAAACGGACCTTTGGTCCAGAGCATTAGTCCCGGTTCCCTGGTCCCAACGGCTAGAAATGGCCACAGGGACCAGAATACATTAGCCCCAGTTCGTATGGGAACTTTAGCCCCGGTTCGTTTCTCAAACCAGGACTAAAGTCCCCGACTATATCTTCTTCCCCTTCCCAGCCCGAGCCATTTCAAGCTCACACAATCATCTCTCAAATTTCTCCCCTCCAATCTTGAGTTCTTCCCCATTTTTCTCAAGATTTGTGAAGATTTTTTGGCTCTACATCTATCAAGGGTCCT
This sequence comes from Avena insularis, assembly GCA_023614405.1. Classification (NCBI taxonomy): domain Eukaryota; kingdom Viridiplantae; phylum Streptophyta; class Magnoliopsida; order Poales; family Poaceae; genus Avena; species Avena insularis. Next base: position 32,585,741 of record CM042684.1, read on the forward strand.
AAGAGGTTAGCAACTTCATCATTTCAGCTCTCATTGTTGTTTTAGCTCATTTCTTGCTCTAGAAATGGATAGATTTTGTGTGGGTTCTATCTCTGTATATCTGGTTAATTTGGCACATATAGTTATCGAAATTCATTTGATTCATCGAAGCACATAGATACATGAGTTCATCCTATATACATATCTTGGTTTGACACGTTGTCTTGAAATCCGGTCGGTTCACAGTGCATCATGTCACCGTCGAGCAACAAAATATTCTTATTTCTTCTACCTGTCGTCACAAAATCCATCGAAACAAAAATAAGTACCAAAACTATGAAGGCACACATATATATAGTGGCGCCCTAGCATTTTAGTTAATCAAGGCCAGTTAAGCAAGAAATTAAGAACAAAAACATGAACACGCCAAGGAGCTACCAAATTAAATTAGGGAGTGCCTCTATGGCGAGCTCCTCGAAGATGTCTGAGGACGAGGCAACCTAAGACATCTTCGAGAAGCTCTGCCATAGTGGTGTCCTTGCTCTCGCACACCATCTTTTAGTTCATATCTTTTCTAGCTAAATTAGTATGTTGGTGGAGCTAACTAATTTCACATATTAGGGAGTGCCTCTACGGCGAGCTCCTCGAAGATGTCTGAGGACGGGGTCCTAAGACATCTTCGAGAAGCTCCGCCGTAGTGGTGTCCCTGGTCTCGCACACGATCTTCCTTGCAGTTGATAGTTCACAAGGAAGCCTATTTATATATTAAGCAGCACAACATAATGTCGACACTCATGACATAATGTAGACACTCACCCCTGTCATATTGTCGCCACCCACTGAAACAGCGTCGCCACTCACGACATATAGTGTCGTCACCCACTTTTAGTCCCGATTGGAGACACCATTCGGGACTAAACGGGCTCATGTCGGGCCTAGCCTGCCGCAACCCCTTTAGTCCCGCTTGGTGTGTCCAACTGGGACTAAAGATATAGTAGAAAGTTTTTTAAATCAGTGCTTGTTTGTTGTATACGATGTGTTCTTTTATTTTTAGACTAGTACTACTCTTAGCATCGTGATTTTGTTTGATGAACTTATAAAATGTAGATGAGACGACAATGGATGTACGCTGACCAAATCTCTGACGAGTTCATTAAAGGCGTGCGCTCTTTTCTCGTTGTGGTAGAGGCAAACAAGCGGAATGGTTTTATCTGTTGTCCATGTGGTGAGTGTCATAATCAGAAGGAATACTTTTCCTCAAGAGTCCTTCATCGCCACTTGTTTCGGTTCGGTTTCATGTCTGGCTATAATTGTTGGACCAGGCATTGAGAAAGAGGGGTTATGATGGAAGACAACAAAGATGAAGAGAATGATGACAGCTATCCTATGTCCCCTGGATACGGTGGTACTACAATGGAAGACAATGATGAAGAAGAAGCAGAAGAACATGCATCATATGAGCCAGATGATGATCTTGGTCGGTTCATTGCTGATGCAAAGGGAGAATGTGATAGCGAAAGGGAGAGGTTGAAATTTGAGCAGATGTTAGATGATCACAACAAATTGTTGTACCCCAATTGCGAAGATGGCCACAAAAAGCTAGGCAACACACTGGAAATTGCTGAAATGGAAGGCAGAGGTCGGTGTGCCTGACAAGGGATTTGAAAAGTTGTTGAAGATAATGAAGAAGCTGCTTCCAAAGGATAACGAGCGCCGCCTTGATGCCTACGAAGCAAAGAAGGTTGTCTGCCCTCTAGGATTAGAGGTACACAAGATACATGCATGCATTAATGACTGCATCCTCTATCACGGTGAGCAGTACGAGAATTTGGATGCATGCCCGGTGTGCACTTCATTGCGGTATAAGATCCGACGAGATGACCGTGGTGATGTTGAGGGGGAGCGCACGAGGAAGAGGGTTCCCGCCAAGGTGATGTGGTATGCTCCTATAATACCACGGCTGAAACGTTTGTTCAGAAATGAAGAGCATGCCAAATTGTTGCGATGGCACAAAGAAGATCGTAAGAAAGACGAGATGTTGAGACACCCCGCTGATGAGTGTGATGGGGAAAAATTGAGAAAATACGGACTTTGCGGTGTGACGAGAAACTTATGGTTTGGTCTAAGTACGGATGGCATGAATCCCTTTGGGGAGCAGAGCTGCAGTCATAGCACATGGCATGTGACTTTGTGTATGTATAACCTTCCTCCTTGGTTGTGCATGAAGCGGAAGTTCATTATGATGCCAGTGCTCACCCAAGGCCCGAAGCAACCCGGCAACGACATTGATGTATACCTAAGGCCATTAGTTGAAGAACTTTTACAGCTATGGCACGGACAAGGTGTACGTGTGTGGGATGAGCACAAACGTGAGGAATTTAACCTACGGGCATTGTTGTTCGTAACCATCAATGATTGGCCTGCTCTTAGTAACATTTCAGGACAGACAAACAAGAGATACAATGCATGCACACACTGTTTAGATGACACTGAAAGTATTTATTTGGATAAGTGCAAGAAGAATGTGTACCTAGGTAATCGTCGTTTTCTTCCGCCCATGCATTCCCTAAGAAGGAAAGGCAAGCATTTCAATGGTGAAGCAGATCACCGGAGTAAGCCTGTCCGTCGCACTGGTGATGCTGTATTTGATATGGTGAAGGATTTAAAAGTAATATTTCGAAAAGGGAATGGCGGGGCAGTCCGTTCAGAAGATTTGGCGGACACGCACCCATGTGGAAGAAGAAATCTATATTTTGGGAGCTACCCTATTGGAAAGTCTTAGAGGTCCGCTCTGTAATCGACGTGATGCACCTGATGAAGAATGTTTGCGTGATACTGCTAGGCTTCTTGGGCATGTATGGAAAGAATAAAGATACACCAGAAGCACGACAGGACCAACAACATATGAAAGACCGAGAAGGCAGGCATCCAGAGTTGTTTCAAGGTACTGCCAGCTACGCTCTTACCAAGGAAGAGAAGGAAATCTTTTTTGAATGCCTGAGTAGTATCAAGGTTCCTTATGGCTTATCATCCAATATAAAGGGAATAATAAATATGGCAGAGAAAAAATTCAAGAACCTGAAGTCTCATGGCGCCTTGCGTGCTTATAGTGATTGCTTCCGGTTGCTTTGAGGGGCTTCTGCGGAAAATGTTAGAGTACCCATTATGAAGCTATGTTCGTTCCTCAATGCAATTTCTCGGAAGGTAATCGATCCGGAAAAGTCTACGGTTCTGAAAGATGTGGTCCAGTGTCTTGTCAGTTTTGAGTTGGTGTTCCCACCATCCTTCTTCAACATAATGACGTACCTTCTAGTTCACCTAGTCGAAGAGATTACCATTCTCGGTCCTGTATTTCTACACAATATGTTCCCCTTTGAGAGATTCATGGGAGTCTTAAAGAAATATGTCCATAACCGTGTGAGGCCAGAAGGAAGCATCTCCAAGGGATATGGAACAGAGGAGGTCATTGAGTTTTGTGTTGACTTTATTCCTGACCTTAAGCCAATCGGTGTACCTGAATCACGACATGAAGGGAGACTTAGTGGAAAAGGCACGCTAGGAAAGAAAGCAAAGATATGTATGTACGGACATTCTTTCACTAAAGCACACTATACAATTCTGCAAAGTTCCACCTTGGTGGCTCCATATATCGAGGTACACAAGAATATTATGCCTTCGAACTATCGAAGCGATCCGACAGGTTGATTAGAGATGAACACATGAAGACTTTCGGCGGTTGGTTGCAGACACATCTCATGAATGACACCACTGTTGGAGATCAGTTGTACTTCTTGCCCAAGTCTCCATCTTCAACTATATTGACTTTCCAAGGGTACAAGATCAATGGGAATATATTTTACATGCACGCCCAAGATAAAAAGAGCACCAACCAAAATAGTGGTGTCCGATTTGATGCAACGGACGAGAATGGGAAAAAGAACACATATTATGGTTACATAGAGGACATATGGGAACTTGACTATGGTCCTAATTTCAAGGTCCCATTGTTTCAATGCAAATGGGTCAAGATGACAGGAAGTGGGGTAACGGTAGACCAGCTGTACGGAATGACAACAGTGGATCTCAATAATCTTGCGTACGGAGACGAACCATTCGTCCTTGCCGATGATGTGGCTCAATTTTTATATGTGAAGGACATGTCTACTAGACCGAGAAAAAGGAAAGATAAGCAAAAGAATATAATATCATACGATGATCCAAAGTGCCACATAGTTCTTTCAGGAAAAAGAAACATGGTGGGAGTTGAGGACAGGATAGACATGTTAGAAGATTATGACAAATTTCATGAAATTCTGCCATTCAAAGTGAAAACTGACCCAAGCATATCGCTAAATAAGGAAGATGCTCCATGGTTACGGACAAGAAGACAAACCAAAACACTAGATGTGGATGTTGGTGATGTAATGTATTAAACCTTTTGTGAATTAATCCTATTTTTCATTTATTAAAGGAAGATGCTCCATGGTTAATAAAGGAATTTCTGATATTGCTGTAGGCAGGTACCAAAACTGTAGACTAGGTAACACTTAGACATTTATTAATATTAAAAATCGGGACAAACCGGGACTAGCTAACACTGAGGACTAAAGCCACCCCCTTTAGTCATAATCATGCCTAGTCCTATAGTACACAGCTTCAGGGTCTTCTTCATCATCGTCATCGTCACCTGCCACTCCAGAGATCCTCAGCCCAGCCATGGCATATACCGGGGGCACCTGCCACTCCAGCCTCGAATTCACGGCGGGCGGGGGAGGAGTCTCCTGGAAGACGATGCCGCTACCGCCGAGCGGGGGAGGGGCCTTCTTGTGGCTCTGTGGCGGGTAGACTTGTGGGCACCGCAGGCGAGGATGGTCTCCCCGAGCGATGTAGCACATCACGCCGATGATAGTACGGTTCTCCCACCATAGACGCCGACCGACTTCATTGTGGTTCACCGGGGGCAGGCCATTACCCTCGTACCTGGCGAGCTCCCTTTCCCGTTAGCAAAGAAGGCATTCCAGGTGTGATAGTTGTCGGGATCCCACTGGGGATCCATCTGCTGCCCCGGCGTGAGCTCGTGGTAGAAGTGGTTCGTGATGGCCTTTGTCGTGAGCCTTGAGGCACGGGAGGGACAGAACCCTCTAGCGCTCGACATCCGAAGGCCAGCAGTAGCCAGTGGGCAAGGGTAGTTGGAGGCCCACAACGCCTGGGTCTCCTGGAGGGTCAGAATGGCCTAGTAGGAACTGTCCATAGTTGTGAGAGAGGAAGGTGTGGATGTATGGATAGCCATGGCGTGGTCGGCCTATATATAGATGGAAAGTGCTGGAAAACATGGCGGGAAACGGTGGGATATGGCGGGAAATATCTTTAGTCCTGATTAGTGGCTACAACCGGGATGAAAAGCACCGTTTAGAGGGAAAGGGCGGGAAAACATGGCGGGAAGCGGTGGGATATGGGGGAAATATATTTAGTCCTGCTTAGTGGCTACAACCGGGACTAAAAGCACCGTTCAGAGGGAAAGGGCGGGAAAACATGGCGGGAAGCAGTGGGATATGGCGAGAAATATCTTTAGTCCCGGTTAGTGGCTACAACCGGGACTAAAAGCACCATTCAGAGGGAAAGGGCGGGAAATATCTTTGACCTAAGTTCGAAACGGCAAAAAATTCAAAACAGGCATAAAAAATTGAAAAAAAGTCCGAACAGTGTAAATCCTTCGCGTGGTGTGATATTAAGTGACATAGTTGCAAGGAAAAATATCAAACTTGGTATACTGATTATGTCTCCAAAAACCTTCACAAAATGACCTATCATGTTCGAGGTTTCATGGCTTTCGGTCCAAGAGACGGATGTTATGTGTTGAATCACGGCATAGTTTGTGATACGGTGCCCATATTGTGCATGCATGTGTATATTGGGATGTAGAACAATGTTGCAGGAGGAAGGTTTCCTTTTCGTCGCTCGGAAAAGCCATTTTCCATTTTCCGAGCGCAAAAAGATGGGTCGTTTTGTGAAGTAGCCACCAAAATGCACTTACAAAATGCTACCATCCCATTTTTCTAAAATAGTAGACCATGTTACGTGAACTATATCCCAACCGGGGGATCTCAAACCTTTCTGTCCTTCCCGGGTGAAAAAGACAAATGTCTGCCGAATCGGTAGGAAGTGGGTCCGGTTTGAACTACAGGTACATGATCTAACGTCCGTGATTTTTTGAAAAAAATCATATTTAGACTCACAATATGTCGTTTTTCCAGAGGTCCACTGCAAGTACTAACATTCTCATCCCCTATCTTCACGCACGCCGTTTTGACCTAAGTTCAAAACGACAAAAAATTCAAAAAAGGGCATAAATAATTGAAAAAAGGTCTGAACAATGTAAATCCTTCGCGTGGTGTGATATTATGTGACATAGTTGCAAGGAAAAATATCAAACTTGGTATACTGATTATGTCTCCAAAAAAGCTTCACAAAATGACCTATCATGTTCGAGGTTTCATGGCTTTCGGTCCAAGAGACGGATGTCATGTGTTGAATCGCGGCATAGTTTGTGATACGGTGCCCATATTGTGCATTCATGTGTATATTGGGATATAGAACAATGTTGCAGGAGGAAGTTTTCCTTTTCGTCGCTCGGAAAAGCCATTTTCCATTTTCTGAGCGCAAAAAGACGGGTCGTTTTGTGAAGCAGCCACCAAAATGCAGTTACAGAATGCTACCATACCATTTTTATAAAATAGTAGACCACGTTACGTGAACTATAACCCAATCGAGGGATCTCAACCCTTTTTGTCCTTCCCGGGTGAAAAAGACAAATGTCTACCGAATCGGTAGGAAGTGGGTCCGGTTTGAACTACAGGTACATGATCTAACGTCCGTGATTTTTTGAAAAAATCGTTTTTAGACTCATAATATGTCGTTTTTTCAGAGATCCAATGCAAGTTCTAACATTCTCATCCCCTATCTTCACGCACACTGTTTTGACCTAAGTTCGAAACGACAAAAAATTCAAAAAAGGGCATAAAAAATTGAAAAGAGGCTCGAACAATGTAAATCCTTCCCGTGGTGTGATATTATGTGACATAGTTGCAAGGAAAAATATCAAACTTGGTATACTGATTATGTCTCCAAAAAACCTTCACAAAATGACCTATCATGTTCGAGGTTTCATGGCTTTCGGTCCACGAGACGGATGTTATATGTTGAACCGCGGCATAGTTTGTGATACGGTGCCCATATTGTGCATGCATGTGTATATTGGGATATAGAACAATGTTGCAGGAGGAAGTTTTCCTTTTCGTCGCTCGGAAAAGCCATTTTTCATTTTCCGAGCGCAAAAAGACGGGTCGTTTTGTGAAGCAGCCACCAAAATGCGATTCTGAATGCTACCATCCCATTTTTCTAAAATAGTAGACCATGTTACGTGAACTATATCCCAACCGGGGGATCTCAAACCTTTCTGTCCTTCCCGGGTGAAAAAGACAAATGTCTACCGAATCGGTAGGAAGTGGTTCCGGTTTGAACTACATTTACATGATCTAACGTCCGTGATTTTTTGAAAAAATCGGTTTTAGACTCACAATATGTCGTTTTTTCAGAGGTCCAATGCAAGTTCGAACATTCTCATCCCCTATCTTCACGCACGCCGTTTTGACCTAAGTTCGAAATGACAAAAAAATTCAAAAAAGGGCATAAAAATTTGAAAAAGGCCCGAACAATGTAAATCCTTCGCGTGGTGTGATATTATGTGACATAGTTGCAAGGAAAAATATCAAACTTGGTATAATGATTATGTCTCCAAAAAAGCTTCACAAAATGACCTATCATGTTCAAAGGTTTCATGGCTTTCGGTCCACGAGACGGATGTTATGTGTTGAATGCGGCATAGTTTGTGATACGGTGCCCATATTGTGCATGCATGTGTATATTGGGATGTAGAACAATGTTGCAGGAGGAAGTTTTCCTTTTCGTCGCTCGGGAAAGCCATTTTCCATTTTCCGAGCGCAAAAGACGGGTCGTTTTGTGAAGCAGCCACCAAAATGCAGTTACAGAATGCTACCATCCCATTTTTCTAAAATAGTAAACCACGTTACGTGAACTATATCCCAACCGGGGGATCTCAAACCTTTCTGTCCTTCCCGGGTGAAAAAGACAAATGTCTGCCGAATCGGTAGGAAGTGGGTTCGGTTTGAACTAAGGGTACATGATCTAACGTCCGTGATTTTTTGAACAAAATCATTTTTAGACACATAATATGTTGTTTTTCAGAGATCCAATGCAAGTTCTAACATTCTCATCCCCTATCTTCACGCACGCCGTTTTGACCTAAGTTCGAAATGACAAAAAATTGAAAAAGGGCATAAAAAATTGAAAAAAGGTCCGAACAATGTAAATCCTTCGCGTGGTGTGATATTATGTGACATAGTTAAAAGGAAAAATATCAAACTTGGTATACTAATTATGTCTCCAAAAAAGCTTCACAAAATGACCTATCATGTTCGAGGTTTCATGGCTTTCGGTCCAAGAGACTGATGTTATGTGTTGAATCGCGGCATAGTTTGTGATACGGTGCCCATATTGTGCATGCATGTGTATATTGGGATGTAGAACAATGTTGCAGGAGGAAGTTTTCCTTTTCGTCGCTCGGAAAAGCCATTTTCCATTTTCGGGCGCAAAAGGCGGATCGTTTGTGAAGCAGCCACCAAAATGCGATTCTGAGAATGCTACCATCCCATTTTTCTAAAATAGTAGACCACGTTCGTGAACTATATCCCAACGGGGATCTCAAACCTTTACATCCTTCCCGGGTGAAAAAGACAAATGTCTTAGCGAATCGGTAGGAAGTGGGTCCGGTTTGAACGACAGGGACATGATCTAAGGTCCGTAATTTTTTGAAAAAAATTATTTTTAGACTCACAATATGTCGTTTTTTCAGAGGTCCACTGCAAGTACTAACATTCTCATCCCTATCTTCACGCGCCCGTTTTGACCTAAGTTAAAGCGAAAAAAATTCAAAAAAGGGCATAAATAATTGAAAAAGGTCGAACAATGTAAATCATTCGTGGTGTGATATTATGTGACATAGTTGCAAGGAAAAATATCAAACTTGGTATACTGATTATGTCTCCAAAAAAGCTTCACAAAATGACCTATCATGTTCGAGGTTTCATGGCTTTCGGTCCAAGAGACGGATGTTATGTGTTGAACCGCGGCATAGTTTGTGATACGGTGCCCATATTGTGCATGCATGTGTATATTGGGATATAGAACAATGTTGCAGGAGGAAGTTTTCCTTTTAAATGCTCGGAAAAGCCATTTTCATTTTCCGGCGCAAAAAAGGGTCGTTTTGTGAAGCAGCCACCAAAATGCGATTCTGAGAATGCTACCATCCCATTTTTCTAAAATAGTAGACCATGTTACGTGAACTATATCCCAACCGGGGGATCTCAAACCTTTCTGTCCTTCCCGGGTGAAAAAGACAAATGTCTACCGAATCGGTAGGAAGTGGTTCCGGTTTGAACTACATTTACATGATCTAACGTCCGTGATTTTTTGAAAAAATCGGTTTTAGACTCACAATATGTCGTTTTTTCAGAGGTCCAATGCAAGTTCGAACATTCTCATCCCCTATCTTCACGCACGCCGTTTTGACCTAAGTTCGAAATGACAAAAAAATTCAAAAAAGGGCATAAAAATTTGAAAAAGGCCCGAACAATGTAAATCCTTCGCGTGGTGTGATATTATGTGACATAGTTGCAAGGAAAAATATCAAACTTGGTATAATGATTATGTCTCCAAAAAAGCTTCACAAAATGACCTATCATGTTCAAAGGTTTCATGGCTTTCGGTCCACGAGACGGATGTTATGTGTTGAATGCGGCATAGTTTGTGATACGGTGCCCATATTGTGCATGCATGTGTATATTGGGATGTAGAACAATGTTGCAGGAGGAAGTTTTCCTTTTAAATTTCGGGAAAGCCATTTTCCATTTTCCGAGCGCAAAAGACGGGTCGTTTTGTGAAGCAGCCACCAAAATGCAGTTACAGAATGCTACCATCCCATTTTTCTAAAATAGTAGACCACGTTACGTGAACTATATCCCAACCGGGGGATCTCAAACCTTTCTGTCCTTCCCGGGTGAAAAAGACAAATGTCTGCCGAATCGGTAGGAAGTGGGTCCGGTTTGAACTACAGGTACATGATCTAAGGTCCGTAATTTTTTGAAAAAAATTATTTTTAGACTCACAATATGTCGTTTTTTCAGAGGTCCACTGCAAGTACTAACATTCTCATCCCCTATCTTCACGCACGCCGTTTTGACCTAAGTTCGAAACGAAAAAATTCAAAAAAGGGCATAAATAATTGAAAAAAGGTCTGAACAATGTAAATCATTCGCGTGGTGTGATATTATGTGACATAGTTGCAAGGAAAAATATCAAACTTGGTATACTGATTATGTCTCCAAAAAAGCTTCACAAAATGACCTATCATGTTCGAGGTTTCATGGCTTTCGGTCCAAGAGACGGATGTTATGTGTTGAACCGCGGCATAGTTTGTGATACGGTGCCCATATTGTGCATGCATGTGTATATTGGGATATAGAACAATGTTGCAGGAGGAAGTTTTCCTTTTCGTCGCTCGGAAAAGCCATTTTTCATTTTCCGAGCGCAAAAAGACGGGTCGTTTTGTGAAGCAGCCACCAAAATGCGATTCTGAATGCTACCATCCCATTTTCTAAAATAGTAGACCATGTTACGTGAACTATATCCCAAGGGGATCTCAAACCTTCTGTCCTTCCGGTGAAAAAGACAAATGTCTAGAATCGGTAGGAAGTGGTTCAGTTTGAACTACATTTACATGATCTAACGTCCGTGATTTTTGAAAAAATCGGTTTTAGACTCACAATATGTCGTTTTTCAGAGGTCCAATGCAAGTTCGAACATTCTCATCCCCTATCTTCATATGCCCGTTTTGACCTAAGTTCGAAATGACAAAAAAATTCAAAAAAGGGCATAAAAATTTGAAAAAGGCCCGAACAATGTAAATCCTTCGCGTGGTGTGATATTATGTGACATAGTTGCAAGGAAAAATATCAAACTTGGTATAATGATTATGTCTCCAAAAAAGCTTCACAAAATGACCTATCATGTTCAAAGGTTTCATGGCTTTCGGTCCACGAGACGGATGTTAGGTGTTGAATGCGGCATAGTTTGTGATCGGTGCCCATATTGTGCATGCATGTGTATATTGGGATGTAGAACAATGTTGCGGAGGAAGTTTTCCTTTTCGCTCGGAAAAGCCATTTTCCATTTTCCGCGCAAAAAGGCGGATCGTTTTGTGAAGCGACCACCAAAATGCGATTCTGAATGCTACCATCCCATTTTCTAAAATAGTAGACCACGTTCGTGAACTATATCCCAACGGGGATCTCACACCTGTCTGTCCTTCCCGGGTGAAAAAGACAAATGTCTGCCGAATCGGTAGGAAGTGGGTCCGGTTTGAACTACAGGTACATGATCTAAGGTCCGTAATTTTTTGAAAAAAATTATTTTTAGACTCACAATATGTCGTTTTTCAGAGGTCCTTTGCAAGTACTAACATTCTCATCCCTATCTTCACGCACGCGTTTTGACCTAAGTTCAAGAAAAAAATTCAAAAAAGGGCATAAATAATTGAAAAAAGGTCTGAACAATGTAAATCATTCGCGTGGTGTGATATTATGTGACATAGTTGCAAGGAAAAATATCAAACTTGGTATACTGATTATGTCTCCAAAAAAGCTTCACAAAATGACCTATCATGTTCGAGGTTTCATGGCTTTCGGTCCAAGAGACGGATGTTATGTGTTGAATCGCGGCATAGTTTGTGATATGGTGCCCATATTGTGCATGCATGTGTATATTGGGATATAGAACAATGTTGCAGGAGGAAGTTTTCCTTTTCGTCGCTCGGAAAAGCCATTTTTCATTTTCCGAGCGCAAAAAGACGGGTCGTTTTGTGAAGCAGCCACCAAAATGCAGTTACAGAATGCTACCATCCCATTTTTCTAAAATAGTAGACCATGTTACGTGAACTATATCCCAACCGGGGGATCTCAAACCTTTCTGTCCTTCCCGGGTGAAAAAGACAAATGTCTACCGAATCGGTAGGAAGTGGTTCCGGTTTGAACTACATTTACATGATCTAACGTCCGTGATTTTTTGAAAAAATCGGTTTTAGACTCACAATATGTCGTTTTTTCAGAGGTCCAATGCAAGTTCGAACATTCTCATCCCCTATCTTCACGCACGCCGTTTTGACCTAAGTTCGAAATGACAAAAAAATTCAAAAAAGGGCATAAAAATTTGAAAAAGGCCCGAACAATGTAAATCCTTCGCGTGGTGTGATATTATGTGACATAGTTGCAAGGAAAAATATCAAACTTGGTATAATGATTATGTCTCCAAAAAAGCTTCACAAAATGACCTATCATGTTCAAAGGTTTCATGGCTTTCGGTCCACGAGACGGATGTTATGTGTTGAATGCGGCATAGTTTGTGATACGGTGCCCATATTGTGCATGCATGTGTATATTGGGATGTAGAACAATGTTGCAGGAGGAAGTTTTCCTTTTCGTCGCTCGGAAAAGCCATTTTCCATTTTCCGGGCGCAAAAAGACGGATCGTTTTGTGAAGCAGCCACCAAAATGCAGTTACAGAATGCTACCATCCCATTTTTCTAAAATAGTAGACCACGTTACGTGAACTATATCCCAACCGGGGGATCTCAAACCTTTCTGTCCTTCCCGGGTGAAAAAGACAAATGTCTGCCGAATCGGTAGGAAGTGGGTCCGGTTTGAACTACAGGTACATGATCTAAGGTCCGTAATTTTTTGAAAAAAATTATTTTTAGACTCACAATATGTCGTTTTTTCAGAGGTCCACTGCAAGTACTAACATTCTCATCCCCTATCTTCACGCACGCCGTTTTGACCTAAGTTCGAAACGAAAAAATTCAAAAAAGGGCATAAATAATTGAAAAAAGGTCTGAACAATGTAAATCATTCGCGTGGTGTGATATTATGTGACATAGTTGCAAGGAAAAATATCAAACTTGGTATACTGATTATGTCTCCAAAAAAGCTTCACAAAATGACCTATCATGTTCGAGGTTTCATGGCTTTCGGTCCAAGAGACGGATGTTATGTGTTGAATCGCGGCATAGTTTGTGATATGGTGCCCATATTGTGCATGCATGTGTATATTGGGATATAGAACAATGTTGCAGGAGGAAGTTTTCCTTTTCGTCGCTCGGAAAAGCCATTTTTCATTTTCCGAGCGCAAAAAGACGGGTCGTTTTGTGAAGCAGCCACCAAAATGCAGTTACAGAATGCTACCATCCCATTTTTCTAAAATAGTAGACCATGTTACGTGAACTATATCCCAACCGGGGGATCTCAAACCTTTTTGTCCTTCCCGGGTGAAAAAGACAAATGTCTACCGAATCGATAGGAAGTGGGTCCGGTTTGAACTACAGGTACATGATCTAACGTCCGTGATTTTTTCAAAAAATCGTTTTTAGACTCACAATATGTCGTTTTTTCAGAGATCCAATGCAAGTTTTAACATTCTCATCCCCTATCTTCATGCACGCTGTTTTGACCTAAGTTCGAAACGACAAAAAATTCAAAAAAGGGCATAAAAATTTGAAAAAAGGCCCGAACAATGTAAATCCTTCGCGTGGTGTGATATTATGTGATATAGTTGCAAGGAAAAATATCAAACTTGGTATACTGATTATGTCTCCAAAAAACCTTCACAAAATGACCTATCATGTTCGAGGTTTCATGGCTTTCGGTCCACGAGACGGATGTTATATGTTGAATCGCGGCATAGTTTGCGATACGGTGCCCATATTGTGCATGCATGTGTATATTGGGATATAGAACAATGTTGCAGGAGGAAGTTTTCCTTTTCGTCGCTCGGAAAAGCCATTTTCCATTTTCCGAGCGCAAAAAGGCAGTCGTTTTGTGAAGCCACCAAAATGCGATTCTGAATGCTACCATCCCATTTTTCTAAAATAGTAGACCACGTTACGTGAACTATATCCCAACCGGGGGATCTCAAACCTTTCTGGCCTTCCCGGGTGAAAAAGACAAATGTCTGCCGAATCGGTAGGAAGTGGGTCCGGTTTGAACTACAGGTACATGATCTAACGTCCGTGATTTTTTGAAAAAATCGGTTTTAGACTCACAATATGTCGTTTTTTCAGAGATCCAATGCAAGTTCTAACATTCTCATCCCCTATCTTTACGCACGCCGTTTTGACCTAAGTTCGAAATGACAAAAAAATGAAAAAGGGCATATAAAATTGAAAAAAGGTCCGAACAATGTAAATCCTTCGCGTGGTGTGATATTATGTGATATAGTTGCAAGGAAAAATATCAAACTTGGTATACTGATTATGTCTCCAAAAAACCTTCACAAAATGACCTATCATGTTCGAGGTTTCATGGCTTTCGGTCCAAGAGACTGATGTTATGTGTTGAATCGCGGCATAGTTTGTGATACGGTGCCCATATTGTGCATGCATGGGTATATTGGGATGTAGAACAATGTTGCAGGAGGAAGTTTTCCTTTTCGTCGCTCGGAAAAGCCATTTTCCATTTTCCGGGCGCAAAAAGACGGGTCGTTTTGTGAAGCAGCCACCAAAATGCAGTTACAGAATGCTACCATCCCATTTTTCTAAAATAGTAGACCATGTTTCGTGAACTATATCCCAACCGGGGGATCTCAAACCTTTCTGTCCTTCCCGGATAAAAAGACAAATGTTTGCCGAATCGGTAGGAAGTGGGTCCGGTTTGAACTACAGGTACATGATCTAACGTCCGTGGTTTTTTGAAAAAATCATTTTTAGACTCACAATATATCATTTTTCACAGATCCAATGCAAGTTCTAACATTCTCATCCCCTATCTTCACGCACGCCGTTTTGACCTAAGTTCGAAACGACAAAAAAATCAAAAAAGGTTTTGAAAAAGGTTTTAAAAAAGGTTTTAAAAAAGGTTTTAAAAAGGTTTTGAAAAAGCTTTTTAAAAAGGACCTTTAGCCCCGGTTTGTTGTACAACCGGGCCACGAAACGCTGGCGCGAAACCTTTAGCCTCGGTTTGTCTTTATAACCGGACAAACTGGGCTAAAGGGGTGGGTACCACTGCTGCGCCCAGCCCTCCTCGCCACCCCTTCTCGCTGGAGTAAGCTCTAGTTTAGTAGTACGTGTTAATTTTGTTAGTTATTTTGTTAGTGTTAATTAGTTAGTGTATATAATTTTGTTAGTGTACTTTAGGGTTAATTAGTTAGGGTTATTTTAGGGTTTATTAGTTAGTTAGTTTAGTTAATTGTTTGTTAGATATTTTAGTTAGTGTTAATTTTGTTAGTTATTTTGTTAGTGTTAATTAGTTAGTGTATATAATTTTGTTAGTGTATTTTAGGCTTAATTAGTTAGGGTTATTTTAGGGTTAATTAGTTAGTAAGTTTAGTGTAATTGTTTCTTATATATTTTAGTTAGTGTTAATTTTGTTAGTTATTTTGTTAGTGTTAATTAGTTAGTGTATATAATTTTGTTAGTGTATTTTAGGGTTAATTAGTCAGGGTTAATTAGTTAGTAAGTTTAGTGTAATTATTTCTTAGATATTTTAGTTAGTGTTTAATATATTTTGTTTTGCTAGTGTAATTTAGTTAGTGTAATATAGCTTATTTTAGTTAGTGAATTTTAGGATTTTAGTTAGTGTTTAATATAGTTTATTTTAGTTAGTGAATTTATTTAGTGTTTAATATAGTTTATTTTAGTTGATACTATTTATTTTCATCATGTTTAAAGTATATAGGTTTAATTTAGTGTTTAGGAATATGCCGATTCCTCATCCTCGTTCACTCGGCGTGACCCCCGGAGCGCTACTAGACAGTGTCACCGGGCATCCACGGGGCTAGGCTCCGACGGGCTGGCACTGGGAGGTTCTACCAGCCGGGGGACGTCGTCTCGTGAGGAATCCGGGTGTCGTCGTTGACCCGGATCTTCTGTGGTGGCGGCCGAGTGGTCCAGGTGCGATCGAGAGGAGCCGCCCCGGCAGGTGGTATGGTCGTGTCAGGGAGGAGGACGATCACGTCCGGCGCTACATGCACATTTTAGGAGTCCGGGACGCCAATACCTGGCAGCTTCTTCAGGCACCTTACCCGAGATATTCTCCGGTGATGGTTCCTACACTTTGGGTGCAGACCTGCCGCGGCTCAGTAGCCTGGGCTCAACTTCTTCGCCGAGCTATCTAGATGTGTAATAGGGTTGTATTGTTGTTTAATTGGTACTTTATTGTTGTACTAGCTAGATTATTCGAGATGTATTGTTGTTTAATTGGTACTTTATCTTTCTTTATCGCATTGTTTAAGCTGGATTACTTTATCTTCCTTCATTTTATCGCATTAAGCAAAATGGTTTTATCTTTCTTCTGTATTAGTTAAGTTATGGACGGTAGAGACAACGAAGAGCACATCATGTACAACATGATAGATGAGGGTACAGGAGGTTACCATTATGATGGAGCATATGATGATGGAGATGATGATGGATCCCAATACCTCAACTTGGATGAAGCCGACGGAAGAGACGACTATGATGAATTCTTTGGTGGAGATGACGGTGGAACTGACGGTGGAGACACCACCATAGCAAAGACCGGCGAGGTATATAAAGTCTCTGCTGATCACGAGCTAGTAGATGCATTAGTTGATTCATATATATATATGTACTAACGACTGTTTCTTCTCTTAGACCTCCGCGTAGGCGAATCTTCTGCAAGGAAACGAGGCCCGACCAAAAAGTTGGCCGATGGTATGCGTTTCACCATTGATCTAGTGTCTGAGTTCGGCGAACCTTTGGAGCCGAAAGAGGCCGCAAGTGTATTTGTATACCAATGCGGAGCGATAGTCAGGGACGCCATCCCGATCACTACTCAGAAGTGGAATAAGCCAAGAAAGAAAAGTGATCGAGTTGGAGAAACTTTTGTCGATGACAGAGCCAAAGACGGTCTTTGGAATTCACTCATGGCACACTTCTCTCTGCCTGAATTGGACACTCCTGAACTCACTGAGGCATTGAGGTTGCAAGTCAGAAAGTGGGCCCTTAAGAAGATGGGCGGACGGTTCAAGGACTAGAAGAAAAGATTGTAAAACAACTTTGCCAAGAAGGGGCTGACTCCGCCATTCGCTGGCCCGCTAGAGAAGCAGCGGGATAACTGGACCCCATTTGTGAAATACAAGGAATCAGAAGAAGCTACAGCCAAGTCAGAAAAGAATAAGATAAATGCGGCCAAAAATAAATATCACCATACTATGGGGACAGGTGGCTACAAGACGGCCGCGCCGAAGTGGGAAAAAACCGAGGAAGAAATGCGTAAAAAAGGGGTCACGCCAGCTACAAATAAGTGGCCCGTGAGGTCAAAATATTGGCTCCTTGGGCATGGGGGGTCGTATGACACTGAAACCGGGGAGATTATTGTTACAAAGGAGGCCATTACTAAACCCAAAGATGAACTTGTTAAAGTGATACAACTGAGAAAATATGGAAAGTTCATTCCGGCGAGAGAACGATGGTGACATATGCCCTCGAATCTGAAAAAGTCGGACGAACACGAGGCTTTGGCCCATCTGTTCCATGGAAGATGGGGTTTCACGACATCGACACTTATAGAAGCCGTCCGAAAAAGCGAACGGCGTAAAGGAGGAGGCAGCGGTTGGAGGCGGTTGAAAAAAGGAACGAGGAATTTCAAGCCATGTTCAAGCTGCAGGAGGAGCATATTAATGAACTTAGAGTACTGGACCGACATCAAGATCCTGCATTAGACAGTCCGGTGGGCCCATCTCAGCGGAGAAGCAACGTGGCTTCCACGGAGGTACAAGCTAATAATCCAATGCTGATGGACAATAATGCACCGGTGATAGATGATACGGACGGTGCAACGATGGTTCGCTACCCCGTGGATGAAGTCAAGGCAAGGACAGCTTGTGACCTACATGTCACAGTGAAGAACATTTCTATGAAGGTGGAGCTCGGCTTTGCTTTACCTTGTCCATCGAAAGCGACCTACCATGGAAGTCAGATTCCAGCTGGCTATGCTCGTGTCGGTGTGGATGAAGTTGAACTGACATGTCGATCACTTGAGCTTGACATCCCTGCAGACGAAGGGGAGCAAACACTTGGAGAAGTGGAGGGTGGGATCATTCTTTGGAAAAACAACACATCGTGTTTCTAGGCTGGGCACCAAGGAAATCTTCTCTTCCGAGAAGCAATCCATCACCTCCAAGGCCACCATCACCTCCGAGTCCACCGTCTCCACCAAGAAACAATAGTCCACCCCTTCCTGAGAGGGATCGCAGCGCGACTGCATCTCCATCTCTGGCGCCTCCGCCCACTGAATCAAAGGGAAGAAATCGGAAGAATAACACCGCTACATCGAGGGAGACCCGACGCCGAAAACGACAAGATCCCCTCCCAAGAGTACCGCCGTCTCCTCCCAAGTTAGCTTATCACCGGACTGATGAGGAAAGCGTGGTGATCTCCTGGGCCGAAGTGAAGGCCCATTTTGCACCAAAACAACCCGAGCCACAGGTGCTAGTTGATCCAAAAGTCAAGAAGCACTTCAAGGCATTCCTTCAGCAACCACCCCAACATGTGTTAAATAGGAAAGATGACTATACACGCTGTCTTACGAAGACACTAAAAGAGAAGTCATCAAGCAGTACTACAAATGGGATAAAATCAAAAGAAGTTGCCCAGCTCGGCAAACAGGCAAAACAATCCATTGCCCCGCTCAAGGAGTTACCCTAGCCCACACAAGGTGGAATAGATATGGAATTAGCTATTAAATTTGCCAAGGAGTGTAACGTGTCGGTCGAAGCACTTCTAGCCGGCGGAGATAATGTCGCCAAGGGACGAATAACACCAAAATTTGTCTACGGGGAGCCTCTGGTCAGTGATGAGGTATTCGATGATCTGCCAACATATATGCGACTGTTGCATATCTGGTACTTGAAAGTCACAAAGGAAGGGAGACAATTTCTCCTGTGTAAAGTTGGAGAGGAGTACTTCCGTCCAGACGAGATCTCCATTGAACTTTGTGAACTATTTCAGTTATTCAACCTAGACGCCCTCGACAAGTCCCTCCACAGCATATATTGTCTGTAAGTAATTAAGTCAAAAACTCAGCTCGTTCAATTCATTTCCTGTCGTTATCCTCACTATAGCTCCTTCTGTATGATATTATATATGCAGAATGAAGATTCAAGAATGTAGAAGAAAGTCAATCTATAGCATTGGGTTCGTTGACCCAAACATAGTTAATGGACATACGCTAATAAATAACCTCGAGGAAACGGAGGATAACTTGCTAATGTTTTTAATGGAGCAACATTACAAAACACAAATACTATTTCCTTACAACTATGGGTAAGAGTCTTATTGTCTTGTACACATTCAATTTTTGTTTACTCGATGTTAAGTGTATATAAATGTGCGCAGCTTCCACTGGATTCTTCTAAACATTGACGTTGACCGTGCAAAAGTTGAAATCACGGACTCGTTAAAGAAGCCGATGGAAGACTACCGCAGCATAATTGATTGCCTCCAAAAGTAATTTCAATCACTATATCTGTCTCTTTCGTTCATTCTCTGAGATGTAAACTAATTAATAACTCACTCATTTCTTTTTTGCCGGACAGGGTTTGGAAAAGGTTCACGAAGGAGGTTCGGGGTGAATGGCGTAAGGAGCTCACTTTTCGTACGGTCCCGGTAAGTAGTACGAGAGCTAAGGGACTAATTTATGTGGATATTACAATTATCATTCTTATAATTATCATGCTTGATTATTACCTGATTGAATTATATTCTCGATCGAAAAGTGTGCGATGCAGCCACAGGGGACTAATTTATGTGGATATTACGTATGCGAGTTCATTCGTGCGTGTATGGAGCAGGGCACAGACTTTCTTCAAGTACGTAAACAATATATTCGCAATTTATTCTATACCATAGTTTTTGTTGAGTTCCATTCATAATGATCTACTTCTTTATATATAGTTGGATGCGATGCGGGATAAGCTCCTACCACATGAACGCCTACTAGCAATTCAAGAGGAGTTGTCGGGATTTTTTCTCAGGGTCGTCATAAACTCAAAAGGAGAGTACAACGTATATAGACCTTCGTGTAATCGTGGATAGACACAAAAGGACAGTATCTGTTGTAATGATGATCTTGGTGTAAATCAATTAGACGAGCTCTAGTCTCGGTTGTGTATATATTTATATGTATTTATGTTATCGTGAGTGAAATTATATTATACATGCATCAATGTATACAACATGTAGTAGCGTAGAATAATATGTATATGAAAACACAAAATGAAAAATAATCAAACACAAAAAAGAAAACCCTAAAACCCTAAAACCCCACCTCCTGCCGCGACAGCAGTTTGGTGCAAAACGCTGCCGCGGAAGAAGAACTTTAGTCCCTGTTCGTGTTACGAACCGAGACTAAATATCCTCCAGCCCAGCGCTCGCAGCGGGGCCACGTGGATACAATCTAGTCCCTATTTGTAACAGAACCGGGACTAAAGGCCTAACCTTTAGTCCCGATACGTTAGTCCCGGATTGCAATCCGGGACTAAAGCCTCTTACAAACCGGGACTAGTGTCCTGTTTTCTACTAGTGACAGTGGGTCAATACATTGGAATAGTATTGGCAAGTGATACCTTAGTAGAATATTAGCATCTAGATACTACATGCATTTGGCTAAGTGTAGCTTAGGCTTGCTTTGCTCAAAATAGGTTTTACGTATCAGTTGAAAACACTAAGTTTTTCTTTGACAAAACTTTCCTAAGGAACCACCAATAGAAATTGGTGAACCTTCACCCTTATTCAACCACAAGTTTTAACTTGGAAAAATTGGGATCATGAGATTCTTGATAGCTTCCATGTCTTGATGCTCAAGTTGTCCAATACCAGGGACATGGCTAAGTACTTAGATTCTTCCATCTGCAGAGGTTGTGCACTTTCCCCACAAGACTTGATTTTTACCAAGACAGGACCTTTCAGAAGCCTTCCCTTAGACCAAATGGACGCGTTCCAACCTATCATCCCACTACCACCAACTGTCCAAATGGCTAAGTTATTGCAACCTATATGATCCAGGCAGAGCCCATAATGCCATGTGGCTACACTAGAAGCTTCTTAACATTTGGCATCTCAAATCCCTTTGTTCCTGGGTGGCTTTCCACAAGTGAGATACACAAGGTAAACCATATAAATGGGCCTTGTGTAACCACTCAACACAAACCATTCTTTCCATTCCACCCAGGTGTTTCATTCACTTAGTTGTTTTATTAAGCAAAAAACTCAAGTCA
Organism: Avena insularis; assembly: GCA_023614405.1. Lineage (NCBI taxonomy): Eukaryota > Viridiplantae > Streptophyta > Magnoliopsida > Poales > Poaceae > Avena > Avena insularis. The sequence continues at coordinate 32,607,143 of CM042684.1, forward strand.
TTGACTTAGAAATATTTCACATAGCATGAATAAATAATTCACCCTTGGTTGCTACTACCTAGGCTAAGCATGGCAATGGTAAGCATCTTAACTTAGAGGAAATTCTAACAATTCTACAACTACTAGGATTTCCCAAGCATAGCATATAGATACTTAGCAAAATATTCATGCAAGTCCTATACAAAATATTTCTAATGCATAAGTGAAAATATAGGGATAAAAACATGAAGCACCACTTGCCTTGGTACTTTGAGGAGTAGCAACAATCTTCACAACCAAAATCACTATTTGCACCAAAATCTACACATAAAATAATGGCACCAAATTCACATAACAAAATATACAAGCAAAAATATATGAATGCATGCAAATGTCATGTGATGAGTTTTCTACACCAAACAAGACAAGTGTAGAGTACTGAAACAAAAACAAGACCAAGATACTCAAAGTAAACTTTATTTGATCTTTAAAACATTTTTCAAATAATTTCTATACTCAAATTAAGCCTACAAGTGTCTCTGCAAAAATAACCATTTTTATAGAGGCAAAAGTTTAAACACATTGCACAAAAAGATAAAATTCTTTCTCCTGATTCCAATGATATAAAATTTGTAAAATTTGAACGTGTGGATCAAAAGTTATGAATTTTACAAGTTTGAATCACTAATAGATCAAATTTCTGTTTTAAATCTAAACTCAGGCCACGCGGCGTGTTCTGATTGGCCCGTACCGGTTCGGGTGGATCGATCAACAAGGGCCATTGGATTTAAAGAAGATCGTGCAGCCCAGATCTGGCGTACCCCTTCACGTAAGTGATTCTATCGTAGCCGATGGATCCAGATCTAACGGCCGCTGATCAAACGACCACTAACTGGCAGCGCGCGGCGACGGTGAGCAGCGGCGTGCTTGGTCTACGGTGTCGTGGCGGCTACAGAGGGGGATGGGGTCAGTGGAGGGGCTTACCAGACTCGTTTAGGCGTGCTGGAGCTCAACGTGGCAGTGTCTTGTCAACGGGCGCACGGACATGGTGGAAATTCCTCGTCGGAGTGGAGTCGGTCATCGGGCATGGCTGTTCGTCGTCGTTGCCGGCGTTGTAGATCATGCCATAGTGAAACAAGCGGTGTGTTAGATGCGCACTAGTCTGGCAAATACGTGAGCAACAAAAAGAGAGACGGGGGCGGTCGGGAACTACCAGGAGACGTCACCGGAGTTGAGACAGACGGCGGTGCTTGCTTGACGTTGAGGTTGCCGACGAATGAATGGCAGCGCGAGTGGGTAATCTTGGCAGTGCGAGGAGATGGGGAACTCACTCGCGGTGTCGAGGTCAAGGGCAGTGGTTGGCGAATTTGAGCTGAAGCTCGCCATCGGGCGATGCAAAGGTGGTTGGGGTCGATTCGGCAGCCTAGGCGAGAGAGGTGGCGACTAGGGAAAAGGAGGGAGGACGCAGCGATTAAATGCAGGCGGTCGGGGAGAGAATTACTCTGTAATCAATCGAATTGATGTGAGGTTTAATCACTGAAACAGCGGCGTGATTTGGGGAGAAAGGAGTCGAGTGGAGAGAGAGAGTTACTTGGGTTAACCCTTCCGGTAAACGAAGCGTTTTCAGGAGAAGCTGCTGGGCTAAATGGGCTGGGTTGGGCTAGATTAGTTTGTTTGTTTTATTTTTTTCTTCCTTTCTCTTTTTCTTTTTCTGATTGAATTTTTGGTTTGAAATTAAATGCTCAAATCAAATCTGTTTCAAATGAAACTTTCTCCAGACATTTGTTTATTGAATCTTGCATCGTGGGGTGTGTAACCCATCTGTTCACACTTAAATTCAAATTGGGTTTGAAAACGAAATTTAAACCATGCCTTATTTAAATGTTTATAAATAGTGTATGAATGGTTTATAAATCATAATTTGTTTTTGAAAACCTTGACCAAACCTTAGGAACAACACTCAAGCTCAAGCTCAAATCCTTACTGATTAAAATAAGTATTTTTCCTATTAGAAGGTAGCAATATGGCCATAACCTTGCTTACATAAAATAATAAGCATCAAATGCTTCTGTTTTTGTAATGACTTTGGAAATGAACCCTAAATGATCATGAATGCATGGATGATATGCAAAGCTTTGAAAACATGATTTTAGGGATGTTACAAATCTAACCCCCTTAAGGTGAATCTCGCCCTCGAGATTCGGATTGGCTAGCAAATAGGCGAGGGTGGTCTTTCCGAAGACCATCTTCTCTTTCCCATGTTGCTTCTTCTTCGGAATGATGGTTCCATTGAACTTTGCAGAATTTGATGGTCTTAGTCCGAGTAACTCTTTCTGCAGTCTCAAGAATCTTGATAGGTTTTTCCTCATAAGTGAGTTCACTTTCCAATTGAACCTCCTCCAAAGGTATAGTATCCTTCAAAGAAGTCTCTTCCATCTCTGGATGGCATTTCTTTAGTTGACTCACATGAAACACATTGTGAACGGCAGGCAATGATTCTGGCAATTCAATTTCATAAGCTACCTCTCCTTTATGACTAAGAATCTTGAATGGTCCAACATATCTTGGGGCTAATTTTCCTTTGACTCCAAATCTCTTCACTCCACGAAGTGGTGACACTCTAAGGTAAGCTCTATCACCCACTTCATAGGTGACTTCTCTATGCTTAGGATCTGCGTAGCTCTTCTGTCGGGACTGTGCTATCTTCAATCTGTCCTTAACTAGCTTGGCTTTCTCTTTAGCCTCTTTGATTAATTCTGGTCCGAACAAATTTCTTTCTCCCACACCATTCCATAGTAATGGGGTGGTACATTTTCTCCCATATAGAAACTCAAATGGTGCCATCTCAATACTGGCTTTATAGTTGTTATTGTAAGAGAATTCTGCGTAAGGCAGACTTTCATCCCAACTAGCTTCATAGTCTAGGGCACATGCCCTCAACATATCTTCAAGAATCTGGTTGGTCCTTTCTGTTTGTCCATCAGTCTGAGGATGAAAAGCAGTGCTGAATTCCAACCTCGTTCCCAATGACTCATGTAGTTGCCTCCAAAAATGAGAAGTGAATTGAGTTCCCTTATCAGACACAATACTCTTGGGTACTCCATGCATACATACAATCCTACTCATATAGATCTTGGCTAACTTAGCACTTGTATAGGTTTTCTTCACGGGTATAAAATGAGCCACTTTAGTGAGGCGATCCACTACTACCCAAATAAAATCATATCCTGACCTAGTCCTTGGCAATCCGGTGATGAAATCCATGCCAATCTTGTCCCACTTCCAATTAGGAATAGGTAGTGGTTGTAGCAATCCTCCTGGTTTCTGATGTTCCGCTTTCACTCTACTACATACATCACACAAAGCAATATGTTCGGCGATGTCTTTCTTGAGATTATTCCACCAAAATCTTTCTTTCATATCCATGTACATTTTGGTGTTACCCGGATGAATGGAATATGGTGAGTTTTGTGCTTCCTATAAAATCAGTTTCCGAAGCTCCGGGTCTTGCGGAACGCAGATTCGTTTTCCATACCATAAAGTACCCTGTTCGTCTTCATGGAATCCTTTGTCTTTTCCTTTGCCAATCTTTTCCTTAATCTCTTCAATTTCCTTGTCTGTCTTTTGGGCTTCTTTGATTTTGTCCAACAAAGTGGGTTGAACATCCAATGACATGAGATGTCCCTCAGGCACAATCTCCAATCTAAGGTCTCTAAATTGGGCACACAGATCATCTGGCAACTCTCCCTTAGTAAGGCCATTCGCAAATACCTTATGGCTTAGAGCATCCGCTACAATGATTGCTTTACCGGGGTGGTATTGCAAACTCAAGTCATAGTCCTTGATGAGTTCTAGCCATCTTCTTTGTCTCATGTTGATTTCTTTCTGAGTGAAGATATACTTCAAACTTTTGTGATCTGTGAACACTTCACATCGCTTTCCCAAAAGATAATGTCTCCATGTTTTGAGTGCATGGACAACAGAGGTTAACTCTAAATCATGAGTAGGGTAATTCACTTCATGAGTTTTGAGTTGTCTCGAGGCATAAGCCACAACTTTCCCTTCTTGCATTAGAACCGCTCCTAATCCATGATGGGATGCATCACAATACACTTGGAAATCCTTCTCCAAATCTAGCAAACATAAGACTGGTGCTGTCACTAGCCTCTTCTTTAATTCTTGGAAACTGAGTTCACATCCTTCAGTCCAAGTGAATTTCTTGTCTTTCTTTAGCAATTCTGTCATTGGCTTATCTACCTTGGAGAAATTCTCAATAAATCTTCTGTAGTATCCTGCCAAGCTAAGGAAGCTACGAACCTATTTTACTGACTTAGGAGATTCCCATTTAGTTACAGCTGACACTTTAGCGGGATCACTGCTACACCATCTCCTGACACAACGTGTCCAAGAAATCCAACTTCATTTAACCAAAATTCACACTTGCTGAATTTGGCATACAGCTTATGCTCTCTAAGCTTCTCAAGTATCAAACACAAATGTCCTTCGTGCTCTTCTTTGCTCTTGGAGTAGATCAAAATGTCATCGACGAAAACGACAAAAAACTTGTCAAGGAACTCCATGAACACCTTGTTCATCATATTCATGAAGTAAGTTGGTGCACTGGTCAAAACAAATGGCATCACGGTGTACTCATACAATCCATACCTAGTGGTGAAAGTTGTCTTAGGTATGTATTGTTCTCTTATCTTGAGCTGGAAATAACCTGATCGGAGATCAATCTTTGAGAACACACATGCTCCTTCTAACTGATAAAACAAGTCATTGATTTTAGGCAAAGGGTATTTGTTCTTGATAGTCACCTCATTGAGTGAACGGTAATCTATGCATAAGCTTTGACTTCTATCCTTCTTTTCCACAAACAAAACTGGTGCTCCCCAAGATGAAGAACTTGGTTGAATGAATCCTTTCTGCAACTGTTCTCCAAGTTGTTTCTTGAGTTATTTCAACTCATCAACTGACATTTTGTAAGGTCTCTTTGCTATTGGTCCCGATCCTGGTAGCAAATCAATCAAAAATTCCACATCTCTATCTGGTGGCATTCCCGGCAATTCTTCCGGAAACACATCCGGATATTCACTCACAATTGGCACACTGTCTATGCTAACCCCCTTAAGATAATTTAGCTTACTCCCTTTTGATTCAAAGTTAGTCTTGAATCTTATCCTTTTATTTTCTTGGGTTGTGAGTGTGATAGTATGGTTGGCACAATCTAGCACTCCCTTGTGCTTGGTCATCCAGTCCATTCCCAAAATGACATCCAATCCTCGGGAATTTAGGATTATCAGATTAACGGGAAACTTATACTTCCCAAACTCTATGACTAGATCATGACATCCTGAGTTCACTATCATTTCTCCGCCAGGAGAACTTACTTTTATAGGACACCCAATAGTTTCTACTGGTAGTTCATTTCTTTCAACAAATGCTCTTGATATGAATGAATGAGATGCGCCAGTGTCAAAGAGAACAAATGGTGGAACAAAATTGAGTTTGAACTTACCAGCAACAGCATCAGGTTCCTCATAGATTTCTTCCACATTGATGTGGTTCACTTGTCCCTTCTGGAAAGGGTTGGGCTTGTTGGGTCCTTCAACTTTCTTTTCTGGGAATTCATTTGCATAATGCCCCATCTTCTTTCACTTGAAGCATTCAACCTGACTCAGATCCTTCTTGACAGACTGGCTTCCACTTCCATTGTGGTGGCTCTTGTATCCACTCTTGTGATTCTTGTACTTGTCATTGTCATGACTACGGTGATGCTTGTTGTCATGATGACGGTTGTGGTTGTGGTGGCTGTTGTACTTCCCATGCTTGTGGAATCCAGAACTCCCACTATCATCATAATGGGAACGCTTGTGAGACGATCTCGAGCTGTGCTTGTCAGAGTTGTGTTTCCTCTTTCTGCTTTCAACCTGTTTCATCTTGCTCTCCAAGATGGCAGCCTTGTCACAAAGGGATTGGTAGGTGGGGACATAGGCCACAGATAACTGCAGATTCAGTTCATCGTTCAATCCTTCGATGAACTTCTCTTTCCTCTTAGCATCAGTATCAACTTCATCCGGTGCATAACGCACCAGATTGTTGAACTCCTGAATATATTCAGCCACGCTACGGTGGCGCTGCTTCAAGTTATGAAATTCCTTCTTCTTCAAACTCATCACTCCGGATGAGATGTGAGCTGTACGGAAACCATCTTCAAAGATAGCCCATGTCACATCCTCAATGTGAGTGGTGATCTGGAAGTTATCCCACCAAGTAGATGCTGGTCCTTCCAACAAGTGTGATGCGAATCTGACTTTCTCCTCATCGGTGCAGCCGATAGATACCAATTCCTTTTTCACTGAGCGTAGCCAATCATTGGCCACCATGGGATAAGTAGTTCCTGAGAACTTTGCAGGCCTCAGTCTTAGGAATCTGGTGAGCGTGTCAAAACCTGGTGGGTTATTCTGATTGTTGTTATTGTTATTGTTGTTGTTGTTGTTTTTGTTGTTGTTGTTGTTGTTCTGGTTCTGCATGAAAGTTGTCATCATCTGCATCAGCTGTGCCTGTGTTGTCATCAGCTGCTGCATCTCGGGGGTGACATTGTTGTTGTTCGGGTTGGGGTTGGCACGTCGAGGAGGCATCTGTGGTTTTCAATAAGGATAAGAATGAGATACCCATAGATGCTTAACATGCACAATACAGCATATAGTCAATCACCAAACAAGCATCAAAAATAACAAAAGTTCAACAACATAGACAACAGGTTTTGAAAAGCAAACACACCAATAGCAAGCCATCCACATGTTGGATGGTCATTCCGACTCAAATAACATAAACATGGTAAATGATAAATCAATGAGTAGTCATCACTACTCCTTTGCATCAACCTCCTCATCAACAAGTGTAAGACCTGCATTCTCCATAGCGGTCTTGTATACCTCGACATTGGTAGTCAAGGCCTCTACTTTGGCTTTGAGAGCCCTCTTCTATGAACGAAGTCTCTCAATCACACCCTGCTGATGCTCGAGCTCGAAGTCCTTGGCCTCTAGTTCTGCAGTCATCTCTTGAATCCTCTTGTTCCTATCTTGGACTCTTTTCTCTTGACTCTTGAACTTCCTGTCCTGACTCTCAAACTTGGCCTCCATTTCCTTGACTATCTCGTCTTGCTCCGCGAAGAGCTTGTCCTTCTCACGAAGCTCCACCTGGAGCTCATCATTGCTAAGCATGACGTTGGTCCTATCCGTATCTAGGTGCCTAAGAAGAACCTCTAAGTCCTGAAGATACAGACGAATCGGCTCTCCCGTCTCTCTAGCAGTATCCTCGAACTCAATAGCCTCACCATCCTCGTCACGTCTACTGAAGGCGTGGAAGTGAGTACCTCTAATCTCCCGAGAGTGTCTCCCTAACAAACGCCCAAGTAAATCCTGCATGACTACCTCTAGTCCTCTCTCCTTGTCGTCATGCATGAGCTTGAAGGTGATAGCCTCCATGGCTGGCTCAGTCTGGCGTCCTGGCTGAGTAACCTTGAAGCCCCAAAGGTCCTTCCTCTCAAACTTGGTGAGGGGAAGCATCATGATGCTAGGAAGCGGAAGATTAAACACACTAGTGAGCTCAATAAGACGAGTGCCAAAACGAGTTCCCTTGAACTCTTCAGCCGTGCTGATAGTAACATTAGGCATCTATTTTATCAGATAGAGAAAAGTTAGAAACAACATCAACAGAAATACACAAGACAAGGTAGCACAAGCATATCATTTGCAAACAAACACACAAGTCTTGGTGTACATAAATCCATTACAAGCATCCAAGGTTCAACATAACTTAGACAAAATATTGGAAATAAAATGATAAGTGTGGTGGTCCAACTAACAAAGTACGCTACAACTCTCACTCACTAGACAAAATGGCTATCAAAGCATCCTTAGTAGCCATCTGCCTATCTTGTTCACAAGATTCCCAAATCAAGTCTATGATGTCTTCCCTTAGTTGTTGGTTGGTAGTTTCCAACTCTTGAGTATGCTTCTTTTCCTCTCTAAGGTCATTTTGGGTGTTAAGCATTCTGCACTTGAGTCTATCACCAAGCTCTTTGATGGCCTTCCAAGCTGCATCCCTTGCAGAATCAAAGAATGTGGTGTGCATCACTGAGTTGGTGACCATACAGAATCTTGATTCTTTGTGGTTGTCTTCCTTGTTTTTGTACAAGTGAAGTTGCACCCACCAATATTCTTCTCCTTCATCCATCACAGGGAAACCTTTGTACACAGTTGCACCATGTATCCCCATGGTAGCCATAAGGTTCTTGAGGGCCTTTGGAAATTCAGTCTCACACTCTAGGGTCATGGTCATGAGTGGTCCCTTCCTTACAGCTTCGTTGATGGAGTTCATCTAAAAATAGAGATGAGAAAGAAGAATTAGAAAAGTTTACGATAAGAAAAAGACAAGTGTGGAAATTGTTGAAAAAATTTCCTTAGTGGTTTCTAATCCAATCCTAGTGTCATAATCCTACAGGCCACACAGTGCTCTGATACCATCTGTAAGATCCCACCTTTATAAAGGTAAAGATCCCTGTGATTGCAATGCTAGTCCCTGGATCAATGCTAGCATCCACAATTTAAGATGAAGTACACAGAAACAAAGGTCATTATTACATGTCATTCCAGAAACAAACATAGCCTTTTACAACTCCATGGCCACAGGCCTAATACAAGAGTTCAAATATAGAATAATATAAATAAGTCTTCATCTTCATGTGCCACAGGCAAGCATGTTGAGTGTAGACTCATAACCCCTAATCATCATCAGAGTAACCTGCAACATCACAAGTTACAGCCACAGTGGGTCAATACATTGAAATAGTATTGGCAAGTGATACCTTAGTAGAATATTAGCATCTAGATACTACATGCATTTGGCTAAGTGTAGCTTAGGCTTGCTTTGCTCAAAATAGGTTTTACCTATCAGTTGAAAACACTAAGTTTTTCTTTGACAAAACTTTCCCAAGGAACCACCAATAGAAATTGGTGAACCTTCACCCTTGTTCAACCACAAGTTTTAACTTAGAAAAATTGGGATAAGGAGATTCTTGATAGCTCCCATGTCTTGATGCTCAAGTTGTCCAATACCAGGGACATGGCTAAGTACTTAGATTCTTCCATCTGCAGAGGTTGTGCACTTTCCCCACAAGACTTGATTTTCACCAAGACAGGACCTTTCAGAAGCCTTCCCTTAGACCAAATGGACGCATTCCAACCTATCATCCCACTACCACCAACTGTCCAAATGGCTAAGTTATTGCAACCTATATGATCCAGGCAGAGCCCATAATGCCATGTGACTGCACTAGAAGCTTCTTAACATTTGGCATCTCAAATCCCTTTGTTCCTGGGTGGCTTTCCACAAGTGAGATACACAAGGTAAACCATAGAAATGGGCCTTGTGTAATCACTCAACACAAACCATTCTTTCCATTCCACCAGGTGTTTCATTCACTTAGTTGTTTTATTAAGAAAAAACTCAAGTCAATGACTTAGAAATATTTCACATAGCATGAATAAATAATTCACCCTTGGTTGCTACTACCTAGGCTAAGCATGGCAATGGTAAGCATCTTAACTTAGAGGAAATTCTAACAATTCTACAACTACTAGGATTTCCCAAGCATAGCATATAGACACTTAGCAAAATATTCATGCAAGTCCTATAAAAAATATTTCTAATGCATAGGTGAAAATATAGGGATAAAAACATTAAGCACCACTTGCCTTGGTAGTTTGGGGAGTAGCAACAATCTTCACAACCACAATCACTATTTGCACCAAAATCTACACATAAAATAATGGCACCAAATTCACATAACAAAATATACAAACAAAAATATATGAATGCATGAAAATGTCATGTGATGAGTTTCTACACCAAACAAGACAAGTGTACAGTACTGAAACAAAAACAAGACCAAGATACTCAAAGTAAACTTTATTTGATCTTTAAAACATTTTTCAAATAATTTCTATACTCAAATTAAGCCTACAAGTCTCTCTGCAAAAATAACCATTTTTACAGAGGCAAAACTTTAAACACATTGCACAAACAGATAAAATTCTTTCTCCTGATTCAAATGATATAAAATTTGTAAAATTTGAACGTGTGGATCAAAAGTTATGAATTTTACAAGTTTGAATCACTAATAGATCAAATTTCTATTTTAAATCTAAACTCAGGCCACGCGGCGTGTTCTGATTGGCCTGTACCGGTTCGGATGGATTGATCAACGAGGGCCATTGGATTTAAAGAAGATCGTGCGGCACAGATCTAGCGTACCCCTTCGCGTAAGTGATTCTATCGTAGCCGATGGATCCAGATCTAACGGCCGCTGATCAAACGACCACTAATTGGCAGCGCACGACAACGGTGAGCAGCGGCGCGCTCGGTCTACGGCGTCGCGATGGCTACAGAGGGGGCTGGGGTCAGTGGAGGGGCTTACCAGACTCGCAGAGGCGTGCTAGAGCTCAACGTGGCAGTGGCTTGTGAAGGGGCGCACGGACACGATGGAAATTCCTCGTCGGAGTGGAGTCTGTCGTCGGGCACGGCTGTTCGTCGTCGTTGCCGGAGTTGTAGATCATGCTAGAGTGAAACAAGCGGTGTGTTAGATGCGCACTAGTCTGGCAAATACGTGAGCAACAAAAAGAGAGACGGGCGATGCGGAACTATTAGGAGGCGTCACGGAGTTGAGAGACGGTGGTGCTTGCTTGGCGTTGAGGTTGCCGACGAATGGGAGGCCTTGGCAGGTGAGTGGGTGATCTTGGCAGTCTGAGAGAGGAGATGGGGAACTCACTCGCGGTGTCGGGAGGGCAAAGCGGCGGTGGTTGGCGAATTTGAGCTGAAGCTCGTCGGGCGATGGGTGGTTCGGGTCGATTCCGAGCAGCCTAGAAGAGAGAGGTGGCGGCCAGGGAAAAGGAGGAGGGAGGGCAGGCGATTAAGTACATAAGGTCGGGGAATTACTCTGCAATCAATCGAATTGATCGAGGTTTAATCACCGGAAGCTTGGCGTGATTTCTGTGAGGAGAAAACTTTGGGCTAAATAAATTTGAGTGGTTGGGCTAGATTAGTTTGTTTGTTTTATTTTTTTCTCCCTTTCTCTTTTCCTTTTTCTGATTGAATTTCTGGTTTGAATTCAAATGCTCAAATCAAATCTGTTTCAAATGAAACTTTCTCCAAACATTTTTTTATTGAATCTTGCATCCTGGGGTGTTTAACCCATCTGTTCACACTCAAATTCAAATTGGGTTTGAAAAAGAAATTAAAACCATGCCTTATTTAAATGTTTATAAATAGTGTATGAATGCTTTATAAATCATAATTTGTTTTTGAAAACCTTGACCAAACCTTAGGAACAACACTCAAGCTCAAGCTCAAATCCTTACTAATTAAAATAAGTATTTTTCCTATTAGAAGGTAGCAATATGGCCATTGCCTTGCTTACATAAAATAATAAGCATCAAATGCTTCTGTTTTTGTAATGACTTTGGAAATGAACCTTAAATGATCATGAATGCATGGATGATATGCAAAGCTTTGAAAACATGATTTTAGGGATGTTACAATTAGCATGGCCCGTAAGACTCGATACATGTTTGAGAGATATGACCAAAAACTCATCATTTTCACGTTTGACGACCGTTTTCATGAGCTATTGCGCATGGTTTGGGTGTTTTAGGGAGATTTACAATGATCATAAGACCTGATACATGTCTAATAGTTATGACCAAAAACTCGTTGTTTTCTCGTGTTATAGCCATTTTTATGAGTTATTGCCCATAGTTTTGGGGTACCAGGACATTTCCAACAACCATCAGACCCGATACATGTTTGAGAACTACGACCAAAAACTCATTGTTTTCTCATTTTATGGCCGTTTGCTTGAGCTATTGCCCATGGTTTTGTGGTACGAGGGCGATTTACAATGACCGTAAGACCCGAAACATGTTTGAGAACTATGACCAAAAAACTTGTTGTTTTCACGTTTTACCACCGTTGTCATGAACTATTGCGCACTGTTTTGGCTCTCCACGGCGATTTGCATGGCCCATAAGACTCGATACATGTTTGAGAGGTATGACCAAAACTCCTCCTTTTGCGTTTGACGACCGTTTTCATGAGCTATTGCCCACATTTTCCACATTCTAGGGAATTTACAATGACCGTAAGACCCAATACATGTCTAATAGTTACAAACAAAAACTCTTCGTTTTCTCATTTGATGGCCGTTTTCACGAGTTTTTGCCAACAGTTTTAGGATTATAGGGCGACTATAAGACCCGATACATCTTTGAGAGTTATGACCAAAACCTCATCGTTTTTGCATTTTACGACCATTTTTAGGAGCTATTTCCCTTAGATTTCAGGCACCAGGGCGATTTGCATGGCCCATAAGACTCGATACATGTTTGAGAGATATGACTAAAACTAATTGATTTTGCATTTGATAACCGTTTGCATGATCTATTGCGCACGGTTGGCGTTCCAGGGAGATTTACAATGACCCTAAGACCCGATACATGTTTGATAGTTATGACCAAAAACTGGTTGTTTTCTCGTTTTACGGCCATTTTCATGAGCTATTGCCAATAGTTTTGGGGTAGTAGAGAGATTTCCAACGACCATAAGTCATAATACATGTTTGAGAGTCATGACCAAAAACTCATCGTTTTCGCGTTTTATTACTGTTTTCGTAAGCTTTTGCCCATAGTTTTTGTGGCTCCAGGGCAATTTGCATAGCTTGTAGGACTTAAGGCGAAAAACATGTCGTTTTGACAACCGTTTTCATGAGCTATTTCCCACGGCTTACGAATTCTAGGGATATTTAGAATGACCGTAAGACTCGATACATGTTTGAGAGTTATGACCAAAAACTCATCGTTTTCTTGTTTTATGGCTGTTTTCACGAGTTTTTACCCACAGTTTTGGGATTATAGGGAGATTTGAAACGACCGTAAGACCTGATACATCTTAGATAGTTATGACCAAAAACTCATCGTTTTTGCGTTTTACGACCGTCTTCATGAGCTATTTCCCACGGATTTGGGGCACCAGGGCGATTTGCATGGCCCGTAAGACTTGATACATGTTTGAGAGATATGACGAAAAACTCGTCGTTCTCGCATTTTATGACCGCTTTTATGAGCTATTTTCCATGGTTTTGGTGTTCTAGGGAGATTTAGAATGACCATAAGTGCTGATACATGTTTGACAGTTACGACCAAAAACTCATTGTTTTCTCGTTTTATGGCCATTTTCATGAGCTAGTGCCCATTGTTTTCGCGTACCTGTGATATTTATAATGACCATAAGTCCCGATACATGTTTGATACTCATGACCAAAGGCTTGTCGTTTTCGCGTTTTACGAACTTTTTCATGAGCTATTGCCCACGGTTTTGGGGCTCTAGGGCGATTTGCATAGCCCTTAAGACTCAAGACCGAAAACACGTCGTTTTCGTGTTTGACAACCGTTTTCATGAGCTATTGCCCACGGTTTTGGCGTTCCAGGGAGATTTACAATGACCGTAAGACCCGATACATGTTTGAGAGTTACGACCAAAAACTCGTTGTTTTCTCGTTTTATCGTTGTTTTAATGAGCTATTGCCCATAGTTTTGGGGTAACAGAGCGTAAGACCCGATACATGTTTGAGAATCATGACCAAAAACTCGTCGTTTTCGCATTTTATGACCGTTTTCATGACCTATTGCCCACTATGGGGGGGTCTAGGGCGATTTGCATGCCCCGTATGACTCGATACATGTTTGACAGATATGGCTAACAAACTAGTCATTTTCACATTTTATGACCATTTTCATGAGCTATTGCCCACGGTTTTGGTATTTCAGGGAGATCTACAATGGTCATCAGACCTGATACATGTTTGAGAGTTACGACATTTTTTTTTCATTTTCTCATTTTATGGCCGTTTTCATGAGCTATAGCCCATAGTGTTTGGGTACTAGCATGATTTACAACGACCATAAGACCTAATACATGTTTAAGAATTATGACCAAAAGACCTGATACATGTTTGGCGTTTTACGAACGTTTTCATGAGCTATTGCCCATCATTTTGAGGCTCTAGGAAAATTTGCATAGCCCGTAACACCCAATACATGTTTGTGAGATATGACCGAAAATTTGTCATTTTTGCGTTTGACGACCATTTTCATGAGCTATTGCCCATGATTTTGGCATTCTAGGGAGATTTACAATAACCGTAATACCTGATACATGTTTGAGAGTTACGACCAATAACTCGTTGTTTTCTCGGTTTATAGCCGTTTTTATGAGCTATTGCCCATGGTTTTGGGGTACAAGGGCGATTTACAATGACTGGACTCGATACATGTTTGAGAGTTATGACCAAAAATTGTTGTTTTCACATTTTACCATCGCTTTTATGAACTATTGACCACAGTTTTGGGGCTCCAAGGCGATTTGGATGGCCCATAAAACTCGATTCATGTTTAAGAGAAATGCTCAAAAACTCGTCTTTTTTTGCGTTTAACGACCCATTTCATGACCCGTTGACCACGGTTTTCAAGTTCTAGGGAGATTTACAATGGTAGTAAGACCCGATACATGTTTGAGATTTATGACCAAAAAATCATCGTTTTCTCGTTTTATGGCTGTTTTCACGAGCTAATGCCCACTGTTTTGGGCTACAAAGGCGATTTACAACGACCGCCAGACCTAATACATGTTTGAAAGCTATGACCAAAAACTCGTCGTTTTTGTGTTTTATGACCGTTTTTATGAGCTATTGCCCATAGTTTTGGGGCTCCAGGGCGGTTTGCATAGCCCATAAGACTCGATACATGTTTGAGAGATATGACCAAGAACTCCTCGTTTTCGCATTTGACGGTCATTTTCATGAGCTATTCTCTACTCTAGGGAGATTTACAATGATCATAAGACCCGATACATGTTTGAGAGTTACGACCAAAATCTCGTCTTTTTTTGTTTTATGGCCATTTTCACGAGTTATTACCCACAGTCTTGGGGTACCAGGGCGATTTATAACGACCGTAATAACCGACACATCTTTGAGAGTTATGACCAAAAACTTATCGTTTTTGTGTTTTACAGCCGTTTTCATGAGCTATTGACCATATTTTTGGGGCACCAGGGCGATTAGCATGGCCTGTAAGACTCGATACATGTTTGAGAGAAATGACCAAAAACTCGTCGTTTTCATATTTGACGACCGTTTTCATGAGCTATTGCCCACGGTTTGGGTGTTCTAGAGAGATTTACAATGATTGTAAGACCTGATACATGTCTAATAGTTACGACCAGAAACTTGTTGTTTTCTCGTGTTATAGCCATTTTCATGAGATATTGCCCATAGTTTTGGGGTATCAGGAGATTTATAACGACCATAAGACCCAATACATGTTTGAGAACTACGACCAAAAACTCGTTGTTTTCTCGTTTATGGCCGTTTTCATGACCTATTGCCCATGATTTTAGGGTACGAGGGTGATTTACAATGATTGTAAGACGCGATACATGTTTGAGAGCTATGACCAAATTTTTTTTAGTTTTCGCGTTTTACCACCGTTTTCATGAGCTATTGCCCACAGTTTTGGCGCTCCACGGTGATTTGGATGGCCCATTAAACTCGATACATGTTTGAGAGGTATGACAAAAAAAACTCCTCTTTTTGTGTTTGACGACCGTTTTCATGAGCTATTGCCCACATTTTTTACATTCTAGAGAGATTTACAATGACTGTAAGACCTGATACATGTCTGATAGTTACGAACAAAAACTCGTCATTTTCTCATTTTATGGCCGTTTTCACGAGTTTTGCCCCACAGTTTTGGGATTATAGGGCGATTTACAACGACCGTAAGACCCGATACATCTTTAATTGTTATGATCAAAAACTCATCATTTTTGCGTTTTACTTTATGGCTATTTTTAGGAGCTATTGCCCACAATTTTGGTGCTCTAGGGCGATTTGGATAACCCGTAAGACTCAATACATGTTTGAGAGATATGACCGAAAACTCGTCGTTTTCGTGTTTGACGACCGTTTTCATGAGCTATTGCCCATGGTTTTGGCGTTCCAGGAAAATTTACAATGATCGCAAGAACAGATACATGTTTGAAAGTTATGACCAAAACCTTGTATTTTCACGTTTTACAACCGTTTTTTTGAGCTATTGCCCATAGTTTTCGAGTACCGGGGCGATTTACAATAACCGTAACACCCGATATATGTTTGAGAGTTATGACCTAAAACTTGTTGTTATCTTGTTTGATGACCGTTTGCACGAGCTATTGCCCACGGTTTGGAACTCCAGGCCGATTTGCATGGCCCGTAACACTTGATACATGTTATAGAGATATGACCAAAAACTCGTCGTTTTTGTGTTTGACCTGCATTTTCATGAGCTATTACCCATGGTTTTAGCGTTCTAGGTAGATTTACAATGACCGTAAGACCCGATACATTTTGAGATTTACGATGAAAAACTCGTTGTTTTCTTGTTTTATGGCCGTTTTCATGAGCTACTGCCCGTGGTTTTGTAGTATCAGGGCGATTTACAACGACTGCAAGACCCGATACATGTTTGAGAGTTATGACCAAAAAATCGTCGTTTTTGTGTTTTACGACTGTTTTTTTAGGCTCTAGGGCGATTTGCATGGACCATAAGACGTGATACATGTTTGAGAGATATGACCAAAAACTCGTCGTTTTCGCATTTTATGATCGTTTCATGACCTATTGCCCACACTTTGAGGGTTCTAGGGAGATTTACAACGACTGTAAGAGTCGATACATGTTTAAGAGTTTAGACCAAAACTCGTCGTTTTCGCATTTATGGCTGTTTTCATCATCTATAGCCCATGGTTTTAGGGTTTCAGTGCGATTTATGACTACCTAAGTCCCAATACAGGTTTGAGAGTTATGATAAAAAAACTGACCGTTTTTGTGTTTTATGTCCGTTTTCATGAGCTATTGTCCACAAATTTGTGGCTCCATGGTGAGAACCCTGTCGCAACCATTTGCAGGCAGCTATAGTATGATTCTTGCTGAGATCAAAGTGGAGTCAGGAAGTTTCGAGGAGGTGTGTTTCATCCATGAGAATAGATTGTCGAACATGGAAGCTCATAGGTTAGCTCGATCAGCTGTGTCTACTAGTGTCGGACCTCAGGTTTGGGTCCTCCAGCCCCCTGATGGTCTTTGTATCAAGAACAGTGTGTTAGATCAATAAAGTGTTAAGTTTTCCCTCAAACAAAAATCTAGAAGGATGGCCTTGGGGCCAGTTTTTTTTTTCTTGAACATGACGTGAAGGAACGAAGATCGGTGAAATATAGCAGTAGGCAGCTGATCAACTACCTGGATGGGTCTAGAACCACACGTCATCTGCATTAGACCAAACAACGACAATTGCTAGATATTTTCTCGATCTGGTTGCCCGTTATGGTCAGCTAACGTGAAGAATAATACCTCTGTTTGGAGCTACTACTTTCGTGGTCGCTAGAGCGTGGAGTGCGGAAAGCTTGGTGGTCGCTAGAGCGTGGAGTGTGAGCTTTTTGAGTTGGAGCTTGTTGTCTACCCAGTGTCGTGTGTAGAGTGTGGTTATTTATAGCTACGCCTGAGCCTGACGTGGCGGCGACGGCTGGTGGCCATGGAAGTTGTGGGGATCAAATCATGCGTTGCTGCAATCCTACGGAGCCGATGCTCGTTCCTACTCGTCATGGTGACTGGGCATCTAGGCCCCACGTGCTAAGCCAGCCAATGGAGGCACACAGAGACAGATTTCTTGGGTTTTCCCCCATGCAATTGCCAAGTGTGTTTATGATAATGTTGGAGGTTTGATAGATTTATGATTACCAATTCTAGCGACATTTGAGAGTGGATGCTAGTAAAACACAACTTGAAAAATGGAGAGCATTGAAAGATTGTCACAAACAGTAAACTTATGCATTTCGAAAAGACCTAGCGACAGAATTCGGACGAAATCGCACCCCATCTTGACGATTTTCATTTTTTTTTAGCTGGCTAGAATGCGTCTACAGGGAAGACTTCGAGGAGTTTGATAGGAAAATCGGAAGAAGATTCAGTAGAATGTCCACTAAGTTGAGCACACCTTGACAGAGTGCACTACAAGCGGCGCGGCGAAGCGCCCAATTCCATTCAGTATATATCAAGCGTGGTAAAACTTATTTTGAGATAGATATTTTATGTGGCGGTGGCTGCAATCTTACGTACGTAGAGCCGACATTCGTAAACCTGCCGGCTACTAGCACTCCTAGTTACTAGGAGTAGAAAAGGGCGAAAGCAAGTTTTACACTATAAGTATAATGCTACCGCTAGATCTTTTTCTCCTAACAAAATATCTAGCCGAAGCGAGACGAATAAACAAATAAGGAAACATATTCGTCGAGGGCCAGAGAGCGACGCAGTGTACCACTACCAGCGCGCGCGTGAGATTGCGGCAGCTGCTTCCACACAGGACACAAGAATCGCAGTTGCCCACATGGGCACACCACTGATGCACTGAGTGAGTGAGGCGAGTGACAGCTCGACCGCCTCGCTAGCGACATGGATTTCGACAGGAAATAATGGAGAAAAAGATCGCAGCTCAAACCAGGCGACCTGGATAGGTCTCGGCCACATCTTCTCGATTACCCCGTTCAAAAAAAAAAAACATCTTCTCGATTACTAGCTTTTTTGGGAGGGGGGACCAGCTCTGTCTCCACGAAATTAACGGAAGTTACCCGGCCTATTTTTGGAATCATTTTGGCGAGTCGTCGTTAGAGCATCTTCGCTCGTTGGGCGAACCTAAACCGAAAACTAGACTTTTTTTTGGCCGGATGAAACTAGTTTTC
This sequence comes from Avena insularis, assembly GCA_023614405.1. Taxonomy (NCBI): domain Eukaryota; kingdom Viridiplantae; phylum Streptophyta; class Magnoliopsida; order Poales; family Poaceae; genus Avena; species Avena insularis. The sequence goes on from CM042684.1 coordinate 32,626,016, forward strand.
GGCGCTGACACGCCGAAGTTCATGAGCTAAATTTCATTAAAGATGGACGAATTTCATTAAGATGGGTGAATATAGACGGATTACATCGAATTTAAACTAAAGTAGTACATAATAAACTAAAAAAAAGACCGCCGCCGTGGTCTACGCCGGTGCCTTCGCCGTTCTACATGCCGAAGTTGTTGTACAACTCCGTGTAGCTAGGATCGGCCCGGCCATCATCCTCGCCGCCGCCGCCATCGTCGTCGTCGCTCGACGGCTGGTGCTGGTGGGAGCTCCCCTGGCCTAGGTCGCCGCATCTCCATGGCTGGTAGGATGGGCATTCATCCTCGTCGTCATCGACGACGTAGAGCGGGGCGCCCTAGTAGGCGAGCTCGCGCCTGGAAAACGCCCCTCTCCGGGCTGCATGATCCTCGGCCTGCTGCTGCAGGCGGTGGACGCGCTGCCGTTCCTGCTCCTCCTAGTCCTTCCTGGACCACTCCAGGATGTCCAGCGACGACGGTTGCGGCGCCGAGTCACAGAGCGACTGCTCCAGCGCCATCCTCAAGGCGCTGTCTTTAGGCGGCGCTGAGCCTTTAGTCTTCGGGCGGCAAAGACGAAGGATGCCGGTTGGCGACACCGACGTGCGTGGCTCGCCGATGAAGATGCCGCGTGAGCGTGTCCGTGGCGGCGAGCGCACAGGCAAGCCCGCCTCGCGCTTGACTGGGCGTAGCACCGGCGAAGGCGCAACCAACGTCTTGGCGATGAGCAGAGGTGGGAGGCGGCGAGGAGGAGGAGAGATCATGGCGCCATCCTCCTCGGCATCCGGTTCGTCGGAGGAAGCCGCACTGACCTTGTAGGGTTCGCAACATAGAAAACAAAAAAATTCTACGACGGAAACATCTAAGTACCAAGATCTATATACTAGATACAAGCAACGGGTGGATATACATCCATAGAATACATACCCTCGAAGGCCGAATATCGTTAACGGGGTTGTACTCGTGGATGATGTAGAAGAACGCTTGCCGATCTCAAGATCGTGATGAAGTCCATCTGGTCTAGCCGGTCCAACACCATCAAGTCCAGCACCGCAAAGCAGTGGTGCATCCGTGATCCCACACACGTCCGGGTACCCCGACAACCTCCGTGCCCTCGCTCCAGCGAAGCAGCGGAAACACAACTCTTTCTTGCCGAAAAGCCACCGGAAACATGTATCTCGCTAGTCCGAGACCATGGGGGATAAATACTAGAGGGAGAGAGAGATCCTTCACGAGGAGGTGTGAGTGAGAAGTGAGGAGAGGGGCTCCTTATATATAGGGGAGGGGGGCAGACCAAGGGGGCATGCCCCACCTCTCCCTCATTCATGTGGGTGGACACTCCACTCACAAAATGCCCCTTCAATTTTCTCCACTCAAAATCCCACTCAATTTCCCATTAAATTTCCACCAAATTTAATGCAAACTCTCATTAAATAAAACTCCTTTTATTTATTCAGAATTTTTCAAACATTCACATAAAACCCCTTGCTAGTATTCCATTTCACATGCAGAACCAGTTTCAGCAATTTTAACCGAAACAGTTTCGGTGTCTAGTGAAATAAATTCCTGCGCTTTCATTTTTCTTTCCCTGGCATATTATTTGCTCCAAATGGTGTCGGTATCCCTTAAGTGTGTCACCCTACGGTTCGTGAATAATGTAGACATGATCAAGACCCCTCTCCGATCAATAATCAGAAGCGGGATCTGGAGACCCATACTGACTCCCACACATTCAACGATGACTTCTGTGATCGTGTGAACCTTATACACATGTAACTCAATCCCTTTGTCTCGCGATATATTACATGTCCGAGATTAGATCATCGGTATCTCCATACCTAGTTTGATCTCGTTACCGACAAATTCCACTCTCGATCCAGTACCGATATGTTACTGACATGCACTCTTTTTTCGTTCCCGTGATATAACATTCTAGTGATCAAATCACTTGCTTGCAAGCTAACCAATGTGATATCACTGAGAGGGCCCAGAGTATATCTATCCGTCATCGGGATGAACAAATTCCACTATCGATCCATGGGCCTCAACATAACACTTTATTAGTTCTGAATCCATCTTTATAATCACCCTGTTACGGTGTGACGTTTGATGTTATCAAGAAACTCTTTCGGTGTTAGTGATTGACATGATCTCATGGTCTAAGGATTAGGATCACTTCGTAAGTTGTTATAGCAATATAAACTCAATGACTTTGATCGTAATGCTATACTTCGGATGAATGTTCATCACACCACTACACTAATGTTGTGACCTCGTTATTAACAACATCCAATGTCCATGATCAGGAAACCTTTGATCATCTTGTTAATCAACGAGCTAGTTTATAAGAGAGGCATAACTAGGAACTTCCTTTTGTTTATTAAACACACATGTATTCCAATCATTTGTCTTGCGACATTTTAGCATTAGCTTTATGGATGTGATTTCTCCAACTAGATTTGTAAATCATCCATCTTATATGGAATATGGTAATTATTTGAACAACATTTGTTCTCATAATACCTGATTTAAATAACAATTATTAAAACTAATCTTGAAGTCAAGCTTTGATGTCAACAAGAAATACAAACAATGGTTTGTTTGTTTTCGACGAACATCATCACATATTCTCTTGCTAGTTACTTAGGTCATTTTAGTTCATGAGTTGCGTCGTTCTGTATGAAATTTCATACCAACCAATTCGGTATCCAATACCTAAGAACCATATTATTTAACAAGCAAAGAATACAATCATAACATGTATATCATCTATATACCTAAATTGGATATTTCCAATCTTTTCTTTTTCTGCCAAATATATTTTATAGATTCTCTTTTAGCATTTCCTTTTCCTTTTTAAAAGAATCTATCAACATCAAAAGTCGCGCCATATACATGACACATAGTCCAAAGCGTGTATATTCAAATAATAATACCTTTGGACTTGCACTTTGAAGTAGATCGCCGTCATCAAAATGATCGGCATTCTTTCAAAATCCATCCTTCAGTAATCTTTTAGTATAGTAAACACTTTACATACATCTTATATTTATCCTTATCATGGCGACTTTCATGATCAAGCTAATGTAGCTTATAAAGACGAATCGTGAGTATAACGTTACTTTCCAAAAACCCTTTTAGATGATTAGGATGTCTAGCATCTCCAACCTTTGTAAATTCTCATCCAATATGAGAACATACATTATACTCTATCATATTGCAACCAAAACATTGTTTCAGATATCGTTATATCTTTCATACATGATGGTTTCTGAAACAATTCTTTCAGCTCCTAGATAAACTTGATATTAAAAAACAATCAAGAATCATGGAGGCAAACATGATACTTAAGATACTAACACTAGAATTGTTACTCTTGATTTAATACTAACTAATAAATTTCACGGAGTAAATAGAGTTTGCTGAAAGTTTGTAATAGGACTTTAAACTTTAGATTAACACTCAACACAATACGATACCAGTTCGTAAAGTAAATATCCATAATTTTATAGTTCTATTATCTCAATTACAACTAACCATAAGGTGGTGAACGAATGCCAATGACTACAACAAATTATGCAAATTCACTTTGATTTAATTTATGATAAATTGAGTTCTACTAATCCAAATTAGAAATAAACTCCCACTCAAAAACAACATCCCTCGTGCCTTTTTGGTGATTACATGAACCAAATCCACTACACCAAGTCCGATCATCACGTGAGTCAGTGTAGCTTCAAAGGCGAGCATCCATATGGTCATCATATCAAAACATATGACTCATGCTTAACCTTTCGGTCCGTGTTCCAAGGCCATGTCTGTACATGCTAGGCTCTCCAAGTAAGAACCTTAGTATTCGCGTGTGTAACTGTCTTACACCCGAGATATGCTCATGGATTCGAGTACACCCGATCATCACGTGATGTCTTGAAGCGACGAAACATTGTCGATACATACTTAAGGAAGAACACATTTTTATCTTGATATCTAAATGAGGGATCATCTTATTATGCTAATAAAATTCCAAACAAGCAATATAAGATGCAATCAAACATCACATGTTAATAAGTGAAATTATATGGTTCTTGCACTTGATCTCCATCATGTGCATCATGGTATGATCGCCATCATACCTTTATGTGTAAGCCCAAGGTCTATGGAACTTACACGTTATGTATGTTGTAAGAGTATCGACTTATACTTCTACTTACAACATCATCATATCATGACACTAGCCAGGAACAATCTAAACTAGACGCCTCTAATTTATCCATTGCAAGTTTTACGTGGCTTAGGGCTTTCGAAGATAGAACTGTTCTTACCTACGAACATGAACCACAACGAGGATAACCAAATTGTTAACAACTCGTTGCAAATTATATATTGACTATAGTAGGAGAGACAGACACCCGCTAGCCACTTATGCAAAACTAGTTGCATGTCAAGCGTGGTACAGGTCTCATGTGCGAGGACATGTAAAGTTTGTCCGGGCCGCTTCATCCCACTATGACACCAATATCCAAAGTACAACTATGAAGCAATAAAATGATCATCATCGCCCACATACTCATATGTGTACTACCCGTGCAAAGCATCTACGCATAGATCCGGCTCTGATACCACTGTAGGGTTCACAGCATAGAAAACAAAAAAATTCCTACGATGAAAACATCTAAGTACCAAGATCTATCTACCAAATACAAGCAACGGGTGGATATACATTCATAGAATACATACCCTCGAAGACTGAATAACGTTAATAGGGTTGTACTCGTGGATGACGTAGACGAACGCTTGCCGATCTCAAGATCGTGATGAAGTCCATATGGTCCAGCCGGTCCAGCACCATCAAGTCCAGCACCGCAAAGCAGTGGTGCATCCGTGATCGCACACACGTCCGGGTACCCTGACAACCATCACGCCCTCGCTCCAGCGAAGCAGCGGAAGCACAACTCTTTTTTGCCGAAAAGCCACCGGAAACATGTATCTCGCTAGTCTGAGACCATGGTGGATAAATACTAGAGGGGGAGAGAGATCCTTCAGGAGGAGGTGTGAGTGAGAAGTGAGAAGAGGGGATCCTTATATAGGGGAGGGGGCAGCCCAAGGGGGCATGTCCGCCGGCCATGGAGGGTGCCCCCACCTCTCCCTCATTCATGTGGGTGGACACTCCACACACAAAATGCCCCTTCAATTTTCTCCACTCAAAATCCCACTCAAACTCCCATTAAATTTCCACCAGATTTAATACAAACTCTCATTAAATAAAACTCCTTTTATTAATTCAGAATTTTATTAATTACTTTAATTAACAAACATTCACATAAAACCCCTTGCTAGTATTCCATTTCACATGCAGAACCAGTTTCAGCAATTTCAACCGAAACAGTTTCGGTGTCTACTGAAATAAATTCCTGCGCTTTCATTTTTCTTTCTCTAGCATATTATTTGCTCCAAATGGTGTCGGTATCCCTTAAGTGTATCACCCTACGGTTCATGAATAATGTAGACATGATCGATACCCCTCTCGGATCAATAATCAGAAGCGGGATCCGGAGACCCATACTGACTCTCACACATTCAACGATGACTTCTGTGATCGTGTGAACCTTATACGCATGTAACTCAATCCCTTTGTCTCGCGATATATTACATGTCTGAGATTCGATCATCGATATCTCCATACCTAGTTTGATCTCGTTACCGACATGTACTCTTTTCTTGTTCCTGTGATATAACATTCTAGTGATCAAATCACTTTGATTGCAAGCTAATCAATGTGATATCACCGAGAGGGCCCAGAGCATATCTATCCGTCATCGGGATGAACAAATTCCACTCTAGATCCATGGGCCTCAATATAACACTTTAGTAGTTCTGAACCCATCTTTATAATCACCCTGTTATGGTGTGACGTTTGATGTTATCAAGAAACTCTTCTGGTGTTAGTGATTGACATGATCTCATGGTCTAAGAATTAGGATCACTTCGTAAGTTGTTATAGCAATATAAACTCAATGACTTTTATCATAATGCTATACTTCGGATGAATGTTTATCACACCATTACACTAATGTTGTGACCTCGTTATTAACAACATCCAATATCCATGATCAGGAAACATTTGATCATCTTGTTAATCAATAAGCTAGTTTATAAGAGAGGCATAACTAGGAACTTCCTTTTGTTTATTAAACACACATGTATTAATGTTTCTGTATTAATACAATTATAGCATGCAAAATAAACATTTATCATAAACAAGGAATATGATAATAACCACTTTATTAGTGCATCTCGGGCATATTTCCTTTAGACCTAGACGCCGGCGTGGGAGTGCGCGGGAAGCCTAGACGCGGCCTATTCCCGGCGTTGATGTGCTCCAGCACCACCTTCAGGGCCCGGCCTATTCCCGGCGTTGATGTGCTCCAGCACCAACACCGGCGACCCACCGAGTTGTTGCGCTTCGGCGGCGACTCGTCGGGCGGCCCCTCGTGACGGGCGAGCTCCTAGGTGCGGCGTTCTGCGAAGAACTCCTCCCAATAGAGGAGATTATCGGGCGACTCGGCGGCGGAGGGGTCGTCCATGGCGCCGATGAACTCCTGGATCTCGTACGGGAGCTCCTCCGGCGTCGGCGCCGGCGGGATAGGGATGCCGCCGGCGCTTAGCTTCCACCCCGGAGTGTTCCGCGTGTCCGGTGACGCCATATACCCGTCCTCGTAGAGCAGGCGCGCCTCCCCCGCCTGGAGGGTGCACCGGCGGAAGCCGTTCGCTGCCACACCGTCACCGGGGTACCGCTTGGCCATGGCTAGGGGAGGTGAGTGAGGGAGTGTTCGCCGGAGTTCGGGCTGGTGGGCTGGGGGAGCTGTGAGAGAGTGTGAGGACTCCGGCGAAGGGTACGGCTTATATTGGCCGAGGTGGGCAGCGAGGGGTGGGAGGGGTGTAGCGGCGAGGGCGGGAAAAGGGGAAACACCGGGAAGTTGGTTCCCGCTAGTCCATCGCGGGAGCCAAGGCGCCGGTGGTGGTGCCGCAATTCGGCGACGCGTGGCCGACGTGACAGGCAGTTAATGTCCGGCGGTCACCGCGTGGTTCTGAGGATGACGACGACTCGGCTTCCGTCACTGACTCAGCGGATCCACACGCCGTTTCGTTTTTTTTCGTCGAGTTTGCTGCGTCCGGCGTTCCTAGGGCATACTCGGGAACCTGGGTTCGGCCTGGATAGTCCGGATAAAAATTGGCCCAAATACGACCGAAAACAGGTTCCTGGGTACGCGACTGGGCCAATTTTTGGCATCCGGACCGAAATTCGGCGTCCGGATCGGCGTCCTAGGTAGCCGAGTGGAGATGCTCTTAGAAACAATTAAATTTATTTGAATACTTTGGGCCGATAGTGATGTTAGCTGCAGGTGCAGTTTATCTTTGATGATGTGTTGTGTAAGAGGGTCTCTTCGTTACCTTCTATTGGTTCGGCCGTGTGTGTGGTTTTATTTATAAAAAGATATGAAAGCCTATTTTGAGAGGTACAACAATTGTTTTTCAGAATGTGCTAAACGTAGAGTCAAGCATTGTAGTACCATTATGCAGTTTTTAGCATGATATTTTGTATTTTTTGCCAATTCTGCCCAAATCTGGAAACTTCAATCGAATCTGACCCTGGAGAGAAAGTAATTTGAAATCTAACCCCTCACGTCGACGCTATTTGAACTGGCGCCAAAGTAACGCAGGTCAGCGATGGTGTCGAGATGGAGATGCAGGTGGCGCGGAGGGATAACGTGGCGCCATGTCGTCGCCATTTCAAATGGCACCGAACCTAGGGTTAAAATTAACCATCTCCTCCAACCGGTCCCGGTCCAATTCACCTCGTCCCGCCGCCGTAACGGTTCCTCCTCCTCCCGCATGCCCGTCTCGCCACAGTGGTTCCTCCTCCGGGGTCCGTCGCCAGGCTCCGCCATTCGGCCGCTCCGACGCCGGCCGCCGCACCCCATCCACCTCGTCGGCCTGCAGGCCGACGGCTCCTGGCCGGCCGCATCTCCTCCGCCCCAACCTCTTGACCGGCCGATGCTCCTCCGTCCCCACCTCGGCCACGCTGGCCTCTCCCCGTCCCCGTCCTCTCCCCTCTTAGGTATGTCTCCTCTTCCCTCTCTCCCTCCCCCAAATTTGTAGTATTAGGTTTGGAAATGAGCTTGTAGTAGTAGTAGTAGTAGTAGTAGTAGTAGTAGTAGTAGTAGTAGTAATAGGATACATTGGGAATATTTTTGCTAGATTGATTGGTGTTTGCAATGTAGATTGATATTATTGTGATGAAAAATTTGCAATATATATGAGTGACATTGGGTAGTTTGTTTGCTACGTATAATGAAAGAATTTGCAATATAATATATGAGTGTCATAGGGATATTGGTATTATTGTGTCACAATTTGAATGGATAATATGTGAAAGAATTTTGTTAGTTTTCTTGTTGTCTAATAGTTAGTCTAGTAATTATGTAACCTGTCGCAATTTTTCGGATAATGCATTCTCTAATTTAGTTTCCATTTCAAAAAGGTGCTCTTGTATCTTCGATTTAGAGGGGTCAATGGTTTCCATTCCCCGAGCACCAGCAGAAGCAACAAATAAATTGTACTATCTAGCACTTTATCATCATTTCGTGGCATGCAATGTACTTATCATATAAGTACAAAACAATATGAGCTGCAGATATTTCATCAACTGCATCATCTCAAGTACTCATTACAAACATAATAAAAACGGTGCTAAATTAAGCATCATGGAGGCCCTCCTACAACCAAGCCTAATACATGATGATATCAGAATATGCTCAATAGTTCCATAACTTCCACTTCGTGTTTTCCTTATTCAACCATGACTTGCTATCATCAAACTCTTTCCTTCTCTTGTCTTCCCTTTGTTATTCTTTCTTCCTTGCCTCTTTTTCTTTCTTCCTTTTAGCTTCTAACTCGTATTTCCTTGAGCGCTCCTTCCGTGCTTCTGCAATCCCTTGCAACTCCAAGTTTATTTTATCCTCATGCTTCTTTTTCTCCTCATCGAAAACCTTTCAAGACTCCTCCAAAGTGTCAGGCCCATAAAGGGGACACCACCGTGTCATATCTTGGCAATGCTCACACCAAACAAGTAGAGGATCCTTGGGTGTGGTTTCGTATAATTTCCAATACTTAGGTGGAGATGGAGGAGGACGCATAATGAGTTTCCATGCCTCGGCTGGTTTCGGGCCCAAAAGAATGCTCATACCCCATAAAAGAAGATAGTCATTATAACACTCGGGGCCATCAATCCACTGGAAGAAGTAGCATGTACAATGTTCCTGTCAAATAAACTTTACCATATCAACAATCAATAATGAATCAAGTATGATAGATGCCATGTCACAAGCCAACAAAACTCAGGCGTTTATCGGAGCAACGGTAGAATGCGCGGCCAGCGGTAGTGTGGTAATTAGATTGTTGGATATGACAAAGTTTACCGCAACAATATTTTGGTACCGGATATCTTGGTAACCCCGGAGCATCTTTCCATGACATATTGGGATACTTGACTTTGATAATTTTCGCAAACTTCATCTGACGTGCAATCTCCGTCCACATGTCCGGAGAATCTACAAATATTGTGATAATTAACATAGAAGGGATTCACACTATCACTTATAATGCCCTAAGCTATATTATACAACCGGATAATTGTCCATTGAAGTGCTCCCAACATAGCAAACACTATAGCAAACACTAAGACAAGCTCATATCCAATGCATACACACACTAGCAAACACTATAGAAATGAATCCCTAGAAAAATATTCACACATGTGCATATTTTGGTTTTTGCATATGTAAACTAAAATAGAGAACACTAAGACAAGCTCATATCCAATGCATACATACACTAGCTACACTTTGTTCAAACAAATATTAGTTACAAAAAAATCTAGATAACATATCTATGATCTTTTAGGGATTCAACAAAATAGAGATGAATGAGATGAAATTTGACATTCTAATAGGTGGAATTAAAGGGGATTTGAGAGAGATTACCTCTAAGAAGACTTGCCATGGTCCAAATTCAAGAAATCTTTGAGTTTCAACAAGATTTGAAGAAAGCAGCGAAAGAGAGAGAGAGAGAGAGAGAGAGAGAGAGAGAGAGAGAGAGAGAGAGAGAGAGAGAGAGCTCGTGGCGGCTAGGAGGAGGAAATGGAAGGGCTAGAAAAAGAGAAACTGGTCGATTGGCTTTAACCCTAGGTTCGGCACCATTTGAAATGACCCAGGCATGGCGCCACGTCATCCCTCCATGCCACATGCGTCTCCACCTCGGCGCCATTGCGGACCTGCGTTACTTCAGCACCAGTTCAAACGGCGCCGACGTGAGGGGTCAGATTCCAAATTAGTTTTTTTCCGGGGTCAAATTCGGTTGAAGTTTCCAGATTTAGACAGATTTGGCAAAAAAATACTGATATTCTGAATAGCACTATTGCTCTTCTTCACATATCGTTGACAGCAAACCGAGTTCTATCAGATGACAATATGGCACTCTTAGCCGACTTGGACACGATTGTTAATGGCAGGATGCCGCGTGGGTGCGTCCAACGTGGACACTGGAAATCGTCCACGTACGTACACTGACCATGGCCTTTCTTTTGGCCCGCAAAGGCAGACGCAACATCACACTATGACTACACTACGATAGCACGCTGGTCGCTAGCTGCTAGCACCACAAAATATCTGGAACCAAGGTGACATGTCACCGGATCTAGACTATGCACCTTCCCTCCTTGGCCATATGATTCGGGGAAGAGGGGTAGATCGGGATCATGTCGCGGCCCTATTGTTTTTTCTTTTTTTTTTATAAAATTTCAACGATTTATTAATAATTGTTAATGATAGTATAATGAGTTTTAAAAGTAATAAAAATTACAAATACAGACCCACCACTTAGCATGTTGATTCTCCAGATTGAGCCTATCAATCTCGGGTTTAGTGTGGCAGTTGAACAGATGGAAGCTGGGCATAACGTGCAACCAGCATATTAATTTTTTCGGGGAAAAAATAAATACCCGGACATAGTACATGCAAGCAAGAACAGTCGAAATCCATCGACAAAACAGGAACAAGAAAAGTCGCAGCAAATCCCTGACTATTCTGCCTTCTCTCTGCAATCTCTTATCCCCATTCCCCATTCCCCTCTCGTCTCTCCCCCGCGCCACTCTTCCAGCGATGAAATCTCCCTCGTCGGCGATGAGCTTCCCGTCAGGAGACGCATCAAGGCGACGAGATTGGTGTACCGGTTCGTGGGCGAAGTAGTGGAGGAGTATCTACGGAGAGTACGTACGGATCGACGCGTCGAGGGCAGCGATCGTGGTGAGACGGGCGTATAGGTCCCATGTATCGACGCATCCGAGGAGCGGGGGAGTGGCCGTGGTGAGAGGCGACGGAGGACGACCATCTTCGGCGCCCTCCGTCGATCTCAATGCCGATTTTGATTTGGTGAGTTCTGCACGATCCATCCCAATCTCCCTCCTTCCCCCGTCGATTATGCTCCGGTGCCTAGCTTGGCGTCGGCGCCCCCTATTTTTTGGCCCTGGTAGTGCTGCTAGGATTGAAGGATTAGCCTGTATTGTTGGTTTCTGCTTCGATTTTGCAATTTACATAGGCTGTGACGTTGCTTAGGCGTGGTTCCCCCTCCCCTGTCAGGCTTGTAGTGCTGCTAAGGTTGAAGGATCCTCCCCGGTAGTGTTGTTTCAGCCATGATTCTGCAACTGATTTTATTGTGCACTTGATGCACATCATTGAACTATATGACATGTCTTCTGTCACATACATGGGGTAACCATAATGTAGTCTTAGCCCAACTAGTTACATACTAACAATCTACCGTAGTGTGCATGTTGTTTTGTGCTCAGTATGTGTACATAACATAATAGCTTCTGTGATATTTTCGATTCAACGGTTCATGTAGCTTATATTCATTTTTTTGCAAGGAACCATGCATTTCAATGTATATTTTTATATCTAGAGGATGAAGTTTTATCCCGACTGGAAAACTCCGCTTTTGACATGTCGTGTGTCACCGCCTCTGGGCTTCCCCGGGCGTGTTTCCATTGCTGCCTCATGGCCACCACCGTTCTGTCGTGCCAAGCTGGTTGGGGATCTGAGGCCCTCCTCACATGTATTTCGCTGCAGCACTATTGCTTTCCCGCATTGCTACCTAGTAGTATGGATAAGATACATGCTAGCTTGGTTTGTGTATGTGTGTGTGTGGATCTGTCGTGCTAAACTCCAACTCCTAGATGACCGGAGGTTTGCCAGGCGAAGTTCATGCGTGATGATTTAGGATGGCACAAGGGGTTGAGATCTTACTTTTGAGATGTAGATTTTACCCAATGTGATGTAATTGTTGCGCCTAATACGTAGTTTTATTACATCCTCAGATGATTTTCATACATCCACAATCCTTTTGCCACACCTTAACGGTCCGTTGGGCAATAATACCTCCTAGATTTTTTGTTACTAATACCATGTTTTAGTACATCTTTTGCTGATTTTAATACAGCCAGTGATCTTGTTTTTTATATTTATAGTATTACAAGTGTGTAACTTTTTTGTGTCATACTCCTCTACTTAAAAAGTAAGCTAGACCTTCTCCCTTCATTTTTTTTACATCCCCATCACTCATTGTATGTAAAAATTGGGGGGGGGGGGGGGGGGGGGTATGATGAACGGTTTGAATGTATGGATGTAGTTCTAGTGCATTTGTTACATGCATGATCTACATGATCTTTTGAATAGAATGTACAATTTTTTCAGTGATTAAATCACCATGGTATTAGTGCAAATAAAAATTATGCCTTACGTAAATTATTGTGCTAGCATGTGTTTTTATACCAGTAGATATGTGTTTGTTACATGCCCGGACTTTTTGGGCTGTTGTCTACATGTAGTTTTAGCTTTAACTGCAATCGTTGCACAACCATAATGTAGTTGTTCATATACCGCCATGTACTTTTCCCGTGCAACATGTTTGCTATATAGAAGTTGATTTATTACATCCATTTCTTTGTTTTTATTTTTATCTCATTCTCTTATTTTACTCAGTACCTAGATCTAACACCTTTTCTTTCCATGCACATTCTTGAATGTCAGATCAACATATGGATGTGATAACGGTTGTATTTTACATCTACCTGCGGAAGGGTATCTTTTGTCGTTCAACAGGGCCAGATTTCATCTATGCAAATCAGAGGATGTATTGTACTTAACTTATTACAGTAAAATATGATGCAGATGTACCTGTGATTTTTGTTTTTTGGCTTTTGGAAACCACATACTATGTGGATTATGCTAATTTCCGAACTAGCAACGGACCTGGTACTTTTCCATGTCTCAACAAAACATTGGTTTGCTCGTGCTGGGAAGCATGGGACGTGAGGGACCGGGGCGGGGACCAGTTTTTGGGTCACAAGCTGGGATGGACATCTATTTCTTTCTACTTTTAGGAGTGGCACCGCGGAAGATCACACAGTGCGTGCGCACTGTGTATCCACGTCCGTCGCTTTTTGCCCGAAAGCGATGCATTCGGGAGGGGGCTGCCAAAGGGATCCCTATCATCCCATAAGAAGGTGGTTTTTCTTTATGTGCGCGTGCCCATAACCAGAAAACCTAGTACAATCATGCATGCGCTGGTGAGAGATGTAGTCCAGAGAGTACACTAGACTAGATGTGGTTGTGGTCGATGATGCTATTGGCAATACTAGACCAGTTCGTTCACCTTTGGGGTCTTATCTCGGACGTTCATCTCTCTCTCTAGGGATTGAACATTCCATTACATGGACTCTGTCTCCTAACGGTTGCTACTCGGCAAACTCTGCTTATAAGGCGCAATTCATGGCCTCTTTGCCTTGTTCCTTCGGCCGATCGTTTGGAAGCCCCGGGCCTCGCCCAAATGTCGCTTCTTTGCTTGGCTGGCCATCCAAAATCGCCTTCGGACCGCTGACCGTCTGGCTAAGAATGGATGGCCGTACCATCCCACCTGTCAATTGTGCAGATGTTCCCCTAAGAAGGCACGACACATCTTCTTTGAATGTCGGTTTTCCAAGAGAATCTGGTCGGCTGAGGCAATTTGGCTTTCCTGTCCTGACTTATTACTTAGCATTGGCTCCGACCGTCTCAAGGTGATTAACTATTGGCAAGCCATTGCCAGATCACCCGCTTCCTTTTCCAAAGGGCTTAGAACAGTGATCATGCTCATCACATGGGAGATCTGGAAAGAGAGGAACGAGAGAGTTTTCAACAACAAATCTTCGCTTCCTACGGAAGTCATGCGTAGGATAAAAGAAGGAAAGGATTGGATCATAGCGGGAGCGAAAAACCTGGCGGATCGGAGCTTGTGGGTTAACCGGTGGTTTTTGTTGTGTTGTTGCTCCTTTTCCTTTTTGATGGCTTAGTCTGTCACCCCTTGTTTTGCTCCTTTTATATCAATATATAGGCAAAGCTTTTGCCTCATTTAGAAAAAGATGATGCTACACCAGGTCTTCAAGTGCTGAATTCCCCACCCTAGTTCACGTCAAAATCGCTCCTAGCTTGTGGTGTCGCATTATTGCTGGTCGGGTGTGTGTGTGTGCGCGCCGTGTGAGAGTGTGTGGTCGGGGGAGTGACGGTTGAGGAAGCAGCAGCCACTGTAGAAACGTTGCACGATCACCGCCGCCGCATGTGTGCCCTCGTCGACCTCAATCTCATGGCCAATAGCGCAACATCGATGTGACGCGTCGCCTAAATCCTTGTGGCCAACTGAGCAAGACATGAGGTGTCGCCTAGATATTTAGGTGCAGCGCGCTAGTGAGACACTGGATAATGTCTTAGCAATTTTTTTATTTAGTATCTAGACTAGTTGAGTGTCCGTACACAGGATAACAAACTTAAATATAGAGACATTAAATATGGTATTCCCTCCGTCCTAAAAAGGATGTCATAAATTTATCAAAATTTATACGAATCTAGACATGTTTTAGTATATAGATACATCCAAATTTTAACAAATCTGATACATCCTTTTTAGGATGGAGGGAGTATATGATTTCGATGCGACAAATATCTTCCTAGGATAGCCATGTCTCACTTATAATGGGATACATGTAAACTTAATTTTATAATTTTTCATGTGTCAAAATATAATATTAAGGGACTGTTTGGCTGGGCTTAAATCTAACTTTTAGAGTTTGGCCTATAAATTATAAAAGCACCAAAGTATGTGCTTTTGGTTTTGGTTTTTGGCTTTTAACTGGACATAGTAGTATGATGGTATAAGCACCAAAGGACCTAGAGGTTGTTTTGTTGTTCTTATTTATGGCCTTTTGCTTTTGGCTTATAAGCCATAAAAGCACCGAAATAGGTGCTTTTGACTTTGGCTTTTAAATTTCGGTGCTTTTGTGGCTTATAAGCAAACTCCAAAAGCTAGATTTAAGCCTAACCAAACAGACCACTATTTAGGTGCTTTTGTGGCTTATAAACGAAAAGCAAAAAGCCATAAATAAGCACAACCAAACATCCCCTAAGTGTCATATTAAGGTCTGGTTTCATATGCATTGTGAACATCTGCATGATCATCGTTGGGATGGACAATGACCTTTTTTGCACTTTCAAAGAAGGAAAACTTGAGTACAAGGTGAATGTCCAGATGTAAATCTTTTATTAAGCGCCTATCTAGAAATGTGGCCAATGTATTATGCAATCCAGAAATGTCTCATCTTGAATGCCGCACACCTTTCGCCATATCCAACCAGGCGGTTTGTGCATGCAACGGATTACGACAAGCAAACTTCCTGCATCAATGTGCTCATATAGTCGGTCATGGTTACACGATAAATGGTAGAACACATATTCACCAGTAAATAAACACACACGCACACGCACGCGTACACACACACAAACAATTATATCATACAATTACAACATATAAGGCAAATTCAAACTATCTGCACAATTCTATTTATTTGTTATACATTCTCACCGCAATCCCTCGGAGCATCTCCTGCAGATCCCTTAGATAGCCACAGCCCTTAAAATTTCGGTTGATTTAAGATTCTGGCCAGTTTTTTTGGCTTGAGTAGATCCCATAGAATGGGCCGTCCCGAAAATAATTTTAAGGCCCTCCTTATATCCGCTCCCACGACCAATGTATCTAGGGGCTGGAGGCTGATTTACGACTCAAATCTCGGCCAAATTCCCCACTGCTCCTCGACTCCTCTGACACCAAATCCGGCCAAATCAACCGTCTTTGCACTGCTGGCGACCACATATGGCACCAGCTCCCCCAATCTCGGCCCGCTCCACCGCTTCCACCACGAATCCGTGTCAGGAGGCCCTGCCTCCCATGTGGTTGCCGCGCCACCGTGGAGAGAAGCTCCGAGGGCGAGGCCGAACGCCACCCCTGGTTCCGCTCGGAGGGAGCGTGGAAACACGTTGCGATGCTGGACGAGTATGCCCCGAAGAAGAAAAGAAGCCGCATGGAGCGCCACCGCTAGAGAATACCGTGCCTCACAAGGACCACCACCAGAAGTAGAAGGTAACAAAGCCGAAGGTGATCGACATCTCCGATATCGAGTGACAATCTCGTCGGCATCATCGCGTCCGAAGGTAGTGAAGGAATTATAGACGCTGAAATTTTCGTGTAGTTAGGATTAAGATTAATCGATGTACAGATCTATGCATATGCTAGAGATGCTGGTATGAAGTGTGTTGTTTTATTAGATGACGATCTTTGAGTTGGCACGCGGCTTTAAAAAAATTACGGTACATGTTCATGGGACCTGTTCTAGTGCAGGATAACTCCTATCTTTTTTAGTGAAGGTAGGAGGTTTTAAAGTATTCGACCGAGATACTCCTTCTGTCAGGCTAGTACACACGGAAGACAGAATCTCTCGAAAAAATAGTACAGCCACATTTGTCAAACAGGTACACAGCTCACACAAGCTGACCACTCTTCTTCTCTGTCGTCAGGGCCGGTCCTGAGGGGGACTAGCGGGGCAGTCGTCCTGGGCCCAAAAAAAATTAGGGGCCCAATAATTTATAGGCCTACTATTCATCGTAAAAAAATACATTTTTATAGGCTATACATTGACTCCCTCGATACCAGGAAATAGACATCGATCGCTCATAGGGCCTGATCGCTCGCCTACCTCAATGATCGATTCCTAGGCCAAGGAAGGGATCGCTGGACTCGACAACTCCCAGGTATTGGTGCATCGCTTGACCACGACCAAGGAATATGCTCGACTCGAGTACTCGACGACTCCAGGAATTGGTCTAGACAAGCTTATTCACTTCGGCTTCCCACGTACCAGCCATGCCCTGCTTCCCTAGTCTCGTTGCCTGATCGCCTCCCCTGGATCGTATGGCCTCTCGTCTCCTGATCGCCTCTCGAGCGTCCTGCCTCAAGCCCTTTATGATCGACCGCCAGGCACACCGCACGCAGGAAGGCCATCGACGATCTTCAAATCTGCCTGCTGGTCTGGCCCCGCCTAGCCGTAGTTCTTATTTCTTAGTTCTTAATTCTAGTTAATAATTGTTGTTCTTGATTTCTTTTTTTGTAGCGAGCAAGGTTAACTGATTATGGGCGCCTAAATCCGGTGCTTAGAAAATAAAAAGGAGAGAACAAGAGAAGAAATTAATAGAATCATAGAGAGAATCTTTTCATAAATTTTTGAAGAGCAACACGAGCACTGCGAGCAATCCAGATGAGTTGGCGCTAGTTTTTGTGGGGGAACACACTAATGTTGATTCAGAAGATAATATCGGTACAGAGGACGATGTTCATACCAACGCAGATGATGACAATGTGAGTAATCATGATGATGGATCTGCTAATATTGTTATCTTAATATTTCTATCGCTTATCGGATCTTATTTACTATGCTGGTGACTGTTGCATAAGCTGAAAGAAGCTTTTCAAAGTTGAAATTATTGAAGAACTATTTAAAATCTGTAATGTCTCAGGAGAGGTTAAAGGGTTTGACAACTCTATGCATCGAGAAAAAGTTAGTGGACGAGATTGATATTGATTCCATCGTCATGGACTTTGCTTTTAGAAATTTTCGAAGAAAATTTTAAGGTATCATGCAAACATTGTTATTTTTATATGAATGTTATAGTTGGGAGTATACTTAAAATATTTATTTTTCATTATCTCATATATGCATAATTTTTTTATAACAAGGGCCCCAAAATTTTAGTTTCGCCCCAGGCCCCTGAAATCTCAGGACCGGCCCTGCGCACAGTTCCCACTCATCAGCAACGCCGGCCGTTGACCCATCCTCCTCGCCCTATCCTGTCGAACACGGCGCCAAAACGGAGCTTGCGCCGCTCCAGTCTGGTCTCCATGTCTGCCAGGTCCGGTCGAGGCAACCTCGGGAATAGTACCAGAGGGGCGAGCCGTCCGTGCAAAGGGTGGTGCAGAAGAGCTCGCCGCCCTCGGATCTGGCCGCCAGTGCCCTCTAATCGATATACTGCTAAACTTAGTCCGAAAAACTTGATAGCCATGAAAATAGTCATCTCCCGGTAAAGCATAAAAGGGATTATCAGCCATGATTGAGTACTGAAATATCTTCAGACATATAATGAAATACACCATGGTGGTAGTTAGTGGTACTCATTTGAGATGCTTCAGAAATAGAGAAAATAGTTTTCAGTTGTCAACCATAAAGAGGTAATGCTAAATACTGAAGGGTAGTGCATTCTCTACTTAGGAAACAATTTGGTGTTCAGCTACCTCAAATGTGCATCACTTGTTTGTTGCGGTTGATTTTTTTTCTTTAGCTGTAGTTTGAGACTCAACCTTGAGCCGTTTTGTCTGTTGGATTATTGCAGCTACCGTTGAAACCAAATTCGTTTGACACTGGCAGGTCAATAAATCCAGGATCGTAGGCTCGATCAGAATATATCAATATAAGGTGTTGTTGCAAATTATCCAGCTTCCATGCTTTTTTCAACTCGGTGTGTCTTTCCGTAATGTAGGCATGTAGTGGGCTATTTTTTTCATGGTGCTTTAGCGTGTATGACACATAAAATTCAGTATCAAAGGTTTGTTCAGTTGATGACATCAACAATAATAAGTGTTAGGGCCGGATTACATAATGGCAGGGGTTGAATCCCCAAGATAATTGGGTGGAGGGAGGGGGATTACGCTTAGCCTACTGTTGGGAAAATAACAGTACTATTATAGTGGCAAGTCAAGTTCTTACAATACAAGAAGGATTAAATTGGTCCAAGTCCAACAACTATTCTTTATGGAGGCATGTTTCTACTTTTTATGGAGTTTCGTGACTTATTTGTGGAGGGATGTACGCGATTAGAGGACACGACGAGGGATATTTTCTCCCGACATGGATGGTCGCGTGACTTGAGGGTTGATCTACCTTAGATTAAAGACAATTATTTCGATAGTCCTTTTTTTATAATGCTTGTCTTCCTTTTTATTCCATTGTTCTATCGTTCATGTGGTTGTGTGCATCTTAGTTATGCAGAGACCGAGTGTAAACATTAAACATTTTATGTTAATAAATGCACCCATTTTCAAAAAAAAATAAAAATTGGCCAAGTTGGTGGAGTGTAGTCAATGCTGAAGAGGCACTAACTCAAGTTCTTTGACCATAGTATGGATTTAACAAGCAAACTGATAAAACAACTTTGCAAAACTTTAGTAGCACATAAAACAAACAAACATAGAGATGATTTATAGCCTTTACTCCAGTGTGCGGAACCATTGGAGGCTGAGCTTGAAGCATGCAGAGGAAAGGCTCTTGCTAGCCTTCGAATATAGCCATCCATGTGTTCAGATTGAAATGGATTGCGCTACGACCCTTACCCTTGTGTCAATGAAGGGCTCAAGGATTGCTCATTTAATCGCTGAAATGAAAACATTGGATGTGCATGCGAGATTTTAATCTTTTGTAAAATTAGATCGTCTTGAGAATACGGTTAGCCACATTCTTGCAAATTTTGCAAGAACACAACAATGTACCGTTGTTTGGTCGGGTTTAGGACATGTATATGTTGTTTAGGTCTATAATCAAGAACTTCTTCCTTTAGTTCTTCAAAAAAACTTCTTCATTTAGCCCTATCGGATTAATACAATCTCCTTTTACCTCGAAAAAAACCAGCATCACATATTATACACATCCAAGAAGCTTTCTGGCCTCATCTAGAGAACAAGATAACAAAAAGAAGTTGACTGAAACGCTCTCGCATCTCCTCCCTCGCGGAAACAGGCGGCGGCTCCCATGATGGAAACAGGCGGCGTCTTTCCTAGAAGCAACCTCTACCTCTTCTTGGAAGGCTCGAAGGCACCACAAACGAAGCCGTTTGTGCTGCCACTAGGACCGCCACTTGGAGCGGTAGAACCGCAGCCTGGAGCGGCAGAACCGCCGGTGGCTGCATTCTTGCCCTCATCATCAAGCACCACTATCTTGGACTCCTGGGTCGGCACGTACTTAGGGCTCGGTGTGCCGAGAGGCTCATGATACGTCCAATTTTCATCACCATTCTATATCATAATTTGCCTCTATTCATTGATATATTTCATATTAAGAGGTGTTACTTATGTCTTTTTATCTGTTCTTGCATGTTGGATGATTCTTGGAGGATGAACTGCCGGAGCCAGGATTCTGATGGAAAAAGAGGTGTTTTGATGCAATTTCGCGAAGATCAGAAAAATACCAAAAAACTATGAAAAATCCTATTTTCCCAGAAGACGAAGAATGCCAAAGGGGAGACGGAGATGGGCCACAGGAGGCCCACACCCCCCAGGCACGGGCCACCCCTAGGTCGCGCCTACTGGGGGTGTGGCCCACCTGGCCCACCTCTGGCTCCGCCCTCTCGCCTATATCTTCTCCTCGAAACCCTAATACACGGGGGAGCGACCACAGAAAGACTCTGCCGCCTCTACGGGGCGGAAAACACCGAGAGAGAAAGAGCTCTCCGGTAGACAGATTTCTGCCGGGGAAATTCCTTCCCGGAGAGAGGAGATCGTCGCCATCAACGACATCATCAATCTAGACCTTATTGGGATCATCATCATCATCATCCACACCATCATCTCCACCAGCACCATCATCACCACTCCATCCCGCTGTAACAATTGTGTTGAATACTTTCATAGTTGTTAGAGGAAACTTTCCCGGTGTTGATTACTATTATAGTTAATGCTTGTGAGTGGAACCATTGGATTATTGTTTATGTTCAGATTGTTATCCATCACCATATCATCTTTGATCTTGATCCATATGATGTCTTGTGAGTACTTCGTTCAGTTCTTGAGGACATGGGAGAAGTCATATTGTTAGTAGTGGATTTGTGTTGAAATATTATTCAATGGTTTAGTATTTAAGTTGTGGTGCTATTCTTCTAGTGGTGTCATGTGAACGTCGACTACATGATACTTCACCATTTATGGGCCTAGGGGAATACATTGTGTATTTGGCTACTAATTGTGGGGTTGCCGGAGTGACAGAAACCTGAACCCCCGTTAGGACACCATTGCACAAGGGAGCATAGAATCTCAGAGTTTAAGGCTGTGGTTAGGTTTATATCTTAATTGCTTTCCTATAGTTGTGGATGCTTACAGGGGGTTTAATCACAAGTATGTATTAGTCCAAGTAAGGTCGGTACATTAGCACATGTTTACCCACATAACACTTACAACACCAAAGAAGACTACTCAGCTATTTGAAGCGAAAGCACTTGACAGAATTTCCATGTGTCCTCGATAACATTTGGTCCTTATAAGTATTTCCATCGGCTTGTCCTTTGCTAAGAAAGGATTGGGCCACTTGCTGCAATTGTTTGTTGTCTTTATTACTTGCACTTTATTTATTTGCTTTATCAGAAAACCCTTAAAAATTCGTTTGCTAAGTATTTACAGAGATTTCCTGCTCCATACCACTATTCAACACCTTCTGCTCCTCGTTGGGATCGACACTCCTATTTATAGAAAGTATTACGATACACCCCCTATACTTGTGGGTCATCAAGACTATTTTCTGGCACCGTTGCCGAGGAGTGAAGCGCTATTGAAGAGTGGAACTGGTAAAGGAAACTTCTACTCTGAGTAATGCTTTTTATTTCTGTTTGTTACTTCGTTTCCAATATGGATAACCCACTTGGTTTTCTGTTTGGGAAAACTACTACCACTGTTAGGGTAGTAGATGAACCACCACCTGTTGAGATAAATCCTTTTAAGATACCTACAAGTATTGATCGTGTTATGAATAATTATTATTTAGGGGATGGAATTGTCCATCCTGGTAATCACTTGCTTTTTATCCATGAATTATGCGGGTTGTTTAAGTGTGCAGGTATCACAACTGAACAGGTGAAGAAGAAGTTACTTTCTATATCATTGAAAGGAAGAGCTGAAGAATGGTATAAGCTGCTGAACAATGGACAATCAATGGAATGGGGGGAAATAATACCTCTCTTTTATTCTAAATTCTATCTTCCCAGTGAGATCCATAAGGATAGGAACCTGATATATAACTTTTGGCCTCGTGATGGAGAGAGTACATCTCAATCTTGTGGGAGATTGAAGTTTCTAATGTTTAAATGTCCTATTCATGAACTCCCTAACAATATTATTATCAATAACTTTTATACTAGGCTTTCTCTTCATGATAAAGATTTACTAGATGCTTCTTGTGATGGATCATTCACACATATGAAGGAAGAAGCTAAATGGGATCTACTAGACCGTATTCAAGAAGACACTGAAGCACGGGAGAATGACAAAGGAATAAAGTCAGGTATAAACTATAATTATGAATGCATTAAATCTTTTATGGGAACTGATGACTTCCGTGATATTAGTACTGAGTATGGTCCTGATTCTCAAAGTATTGCCAATTTTTTTAAGGCCTTTGCCTCTTACATAAAAATTCCCAAAAAGAAGTGGAATAAGTACCATGCACCTTATAAAGATGTTGTTAGTCATGTAACTGCTAGAAATACTAAAGTTTGTACTATTGATCATATTTTTCCTGAACCTTATGTTTAGAAAACACCTTTCCTAGTTAAGGTAAAGGAGTATTCTATGATAATTTGTGCGAATAACAAAGGTACAAAGAAAGCTGTGGAACCTGGTGAGCAAATAAACAATGAACATGGAGTAGCTATTGTGAGAGATCTTGTCACTAGAAATATAGAGAATGAGCACATTGTCTTCTATGAAGATGCTTCTAATATTATCTCTCATCCTAGTAAAGATAGAAAAGCTAGTGTCCCTGCGCTTTCTGTTAGAATTGGTGATCATTGCTACGATGGTTTATGTGATATTCGTTCTAGTTCTAGTGATATTCCTTATGAGCTTTACAGGGAAATTATCCATGAAATTGGTCCTTGTAATCTTGAGGACATTGATGTGGTTATTCACCTTGCTAATAAGGAAACCATTTGCGCTATTGGTATTGTAAGAGATGTAGAGGTTCTCTATGCTAAGATTAAGTATCCTGCTGATTTTCTAGTGCTTAATTCAGCAGCTAGTAAAACTTGTCCTATCATCTTTGGTAGACCTTTCCTGAACACTTGTGGGGCTATTATAGATTATAAAAAGCAGAAAGTTTTAACTAAGTTTGATGGAGATTCTTATGAGTTTAACTTTTCCAAATTTGCTAAAGCTCCTTGTGAAAATAGCTTGCCTAATGAAGATTTCAGGATGGAACAACTTGCTTCTATTGATCCCGTTTATGACCTTGGACCTTTTTTTGATGATTGTAGGTATGCTCATTCTGATGATAAAGTTGTTTCCTATGGCGGTTATATTTTCAACTTTATTCAAAGTGCTACTTAAAGTTATTATGAGAGAGGGAAACATGGTTTTATGCATCTCAATAATGTTAAGTTTCCTTGTTTCATTTTGAAAGCTTTGAAGTTACATTTGTTTTGTCTTCCTATGCTAGTGGCTTTTTGTTTCAAAAATTTGTTTTCTCATTATACTCCCTTGCATAGGAAGTGGGTCAGACTCAAATGTGTTGGATATTTGCTTCTTGATGCTCTCTTTCACTTCAAATCAATATCTCATATGTGAGCATCTTTGAAATTATCAAGCCTAATTTAAAGGCAATAAAGAAAAGTACTTCTTGGGAGATAACCCAATAGTTTTATTGAGTCTTGTAAGTTATTACCTCAGTAATAACCGCTCCTTATCCTTTTTGTTTTGGTTTTTGTGTCAAGAGTAACTACTTTTGAGAAGTAGAGGAGTTGTGAAAAGTGGCTATCCTGGGACATATTTTTGTGCTGCATTGTAAAAATTCGTGAAGGATCTCAGTACAATGGATGGAGCTGTAATTTGTTGTGCTTGTTCTCCAAGTTGTTACCCAACTTTCATTAGTTTTGAACCTTTTGATTTGAGCAACAGAAGGTTTTCAAAAAAATCAATCTTTACCTGCTGGTCTGTTTTGACAGATTTCTGCCATCATTAGCATTTTCCTCTTTTATTGACCCCCTTTCAGATTCTTTTTGGGATTTTGGAAAGGAGTTGATGTAGTAGATTTTGTTTTGATCGATTTCAGTTGAAGTGTGTACCTAAAGGTTTATTGTTTTGCATACACTAATGTTGTCATTGAGGTTTGTGTAAGGCCTTGTATGAAGGGAATTTCTAGGAGAAGGAGAAACAGAATCTCCAGAGTTCGTCTTTGAATAGGTAAAAGTGGTAAAAACAGAAGGTTCGTGAAAACCCTATCTTTTTATATTTTTGATGTTTTTATTACATCCGGAAGGTTACGAGACGATACAGAGGAGGAAACAGAGGCGAGGGTGGCCACACCCACCCTAGGCGCGGGCCCCCAGCTGGCCGCGCCTGGAGGGGGTGTGAGCCCCCTGAGCTCCGTCTCCGCCTTGTTTTTGCACAGTACCTTCCTTATGCATTGAAACTTCCTAATATATGTAACATCCCAAAAAATTTGAACAATTATTATCAAATTCCAATCACCAAAATTAGGGTTAACAAAAACTTTTGTTAATTCAAATCTTTATGAATGCATGTGTGTATGTGATGATTGTATGAATGCATGAATGGACTTGCGGGATTGATATAAATAGCAAGGAATGGTT
The DNA here is from genome assembly GCA_023614405.1 of Avena insularis. Lineage (NCBI taxonomy): Eukaryota > Viridiplantae > Streptophyta > Magnoliopsida > Poales > Poaceae > Avena > Avena insularis. The sequence goes on from CM042684.1 coordinate 32,651,130, forward strand.
TAAAGATGAAAACAACATCATCTAAAACATTTCCAAGCAGAAACAAATCAAGAGAAAATAAAAAACAAAACAAATAAGCAAATGGTCATTTTTGCCAATCTTGCTCACTAGACCACTTTGAGTGTTTCTAGTCCAAGATTTTAAACAGAAACTTTTCCATTTCTTTTCACCCCTTGCTAGACCAAGTAAAAGTGAATCAAAGCCCACCTTTCAAACTTGCAGAAACATTTGGCAACTTGATTCAAATCACAATTCAAAATTGAATCTGATTCATATGTGAAGATCCCACATTTTCAAAACCCAAACAAACCAGTGCACCATGACCAATCCAACTAACTAGAGACTCCCTAGTAGGTAACCAACACACCCACCAAGTTTGAATCCAAAATTCAAATTTGAACCTCTTGCGGCCATTTCATCAAACACCTTGTAATCAGCAAACAAACAAACATCAAACACTATTAGGAGCAGTGATTTTGGCCAACCGTGTTCCCTCTATAGCTCACACTACACTCTCAGTAGATGATCTAGCTCAATTAACAAGCTTTAGCACCACTGTGAGCTTGCCATAGCCATCAATGGTGACCATGCCGAGCCTAACTTTCCATCCTCATGTCAACAGCAAGCTAGGAGAAGCACCAAGCCTAGCAAGCATGTCTAGGACACTCTCCACCGTCCACCGCCACCCCCTGTCCAAGCCTCGAGCACTGCCAGCCCCCGGACCACACTACCCGAGCATGCCAAGCCTCTCTGCGAGCGAGCCGAGAGCGCGCCAGAGCGCCAACCGCGACACACTCCCATAGACCACGCGCCGCCCTTGCCGCTTGCGTGCGTGATCACCAGCATCCGAGCAACACGACAGACAACCCCATCCATTGCCGCGCGGACCATGGATGATGTGCGCCATTAAAACCACCGTCGGACCTGCCCAAAGCGCCATGACGTTCTGACTGTTTGGCACCGCCCCAAACCGCGTGACCTTGCCGTTGAGCTTCGCCAGGGAGCATAGCACCGTCCCCTACCTTTGCCCATGCCTTTAGCCCACTGTGACGACGACCACGACGAGATCAGCCCGCGCTCATCGGTCCCCTTCAGGCACTATAAAAGGAGGCCACCCCCGTTCGATTTGAGCACACCATCTCACTCCCCACCTCTCACTGATCACACCCACTCACCCCCGGATCAAGGCGAGCACTAGGTGGCCGAAAATTCACCGGAGTCTGCCGCTGCAGAGGAGGAGAGGCGCCGTCGATTGGAGCCGCCCCAGGAGAAGCTATCAGTACCAGGAGGATCGCCGTATTCGACTTTGTCGTTCGCCCCCATCGTCGACCATCGCCTAAGACCCGGTGAGCCGCCGTCGACCCCCATTGGCCGCGCTAGGGTACGACCTCATCGCGTCCTGTTCAGGCATGGACGATGAACCACAGCCGTAGATCTAGCTTCTAAGCCTATGCCCCTAATCGCCCCGTACCCCTATATAAAAATATATAGGTTTAATTGCAGAAATAATGATCAAGTAATAAAAGAATGCCTCATAGGCCATTCTAGTCACTTTATTTAATTAAAATAAAAAGGTTAAACCTTATTAAATTGTGACACCACTTTAAATCACATTCCCATGTACTGAAATATATGGTGATGACATGTGTCAACATGAGCCCATGTTTTAGTTGGAGAATATTAAATCTTAAGTAGTTTTTCAATGAGTAGAAATTACTTTTCTAAAATAAAAGAAATAGAACTATTTGCCTTAATGGTTGTAATTCTTGTGATGGTCCTATATCATCCAGTGAAAACCTTGGTGTGATAAGTAATAGTAGTTAAGTATTGTTTGGTGATTGTGTATCTCGTATTTATTTATAGACGCTAGTACCGACCAAGGATACAAGGAGGAAGGAGTATACTACGAGGAAGAAGCCGAGGAAAACTTCAACCACTACTCTGCACAAGGAAAGCTATTACCTGAGCAAGCTTAATACTACCAGTTGACTTGGCAAGCTAAAATTTGCTTGTTACTATGCCAATTAGATGCCTTAAGCATATGTGATTATACCCACTTGATGATACCAAATCCCACTTTTACTTGCAAACTTAATTCTTTTATTTCTTTATCAAAGCTTTTATTTGAGTTTACTTAGTGACTTGTAGATTCTAGAAAGATATTTGAAGGTAGCATAAAGAGCATAAAACTTGGCCTAAGTTAGATAATCTTGATGTCATCCTGAGGCATGAGATTGAACTTAGATAAGATACATTTGATTACCCCCCCCCCCCCCTCATTAGTATTTACCCCCACCTGTAGATGCTAGTGCTAAGCATAAAATTTGATCACTTTAGATGTGAATACTTGGTGAAAATGGTTATGAAAACCTTAGAATGATGAGTCATTCTACTGAAATGTTTCGCCATGTGTTTCCGAACACCAGATGATTTGGATGATGAAATTGTTAAGGCATGAGCCTTAGCCCTTTATAAAACTAATGGTTGTCTGGATGCGATACCATTCCAATTTTACCGTACAACCACAATACCCGAAATTTGGGTAGGGCTTGACTGGAAATATATATACCTTAGTATGGGTTTCCATACGGCCAAGGTTTGAGATGAGGCTGCCTTGTGAAGATTGTCCACCTATGCAGTTCCCAAGATGACAGTTGGTCATGGTTGGGAGGCCAAACTCATAGGAGAGGTGCCTGTACTAGGGTGTGTAACTGAAAGGTTAGGATTGATTATCCGCATACTGAGTATGGTGAATTCAGGATTGTTCCTGACGGATGTATCGAATGTTGTGGTGAAAGTGTAGAATCTCTGCAGAGTGTCAAACTATTCGAATAGCCGTGTCCGCGGTTATGGACAGTGGGAGTGGCCATACTGTTCCGTTGTTAGATGTTTTCAAAATGACTTGTGAAATGAATCATGACTTTGACTTGACCACAACAGAGTTGTGACATGAAATTCAAGTTCCCACTTAGGTGTTATAAAACTTTCAACTAGCTTTATTTGCTTCTGAACTCAGTAGAGATAAATCTGGCTTTTTGCAAAAAACAACCCTAGAGCTTAGTATCCTACTCAAAGACCACTTCACTTGTTAGTACTAGTTTGTGAGTACTCAAAGAGTACTCATGGCTTTGTCCCTGGCTATTCCCGTGGCCAGACTATGAAGAGGAGTATTAGGAAGACGAACAGCAGGAAGGTTACGACAACTAGGATCATCTCCCATCGTCAGCATTGCCTGTGACCATGAAGATGGAGCTTCGCCCACACTATCATTATTATTACGTTATTCCGCTGCTTGACTTGTATTAAGACTGGATCATGAGATCCTTATTTTTGTAAGACCTTATGTATGGTTTTTAATGGATGATGTATTGTGATATCCAATATGTTATGTCTCGCAAAAATGGTAATCCTGGGATTGCGATGTATGGCATAACAGGCATCTGGGATTAAAAATCCTGGTGTTGACAAGTTGGTATCAGAGCCATCCGCCTGACCATAGGAGACCCTAGTTTAGAATGGATGTTTGAATCAAAAAAACTTAGTTTCAAAACCAAGGAAGTGAGTGTTTATGAAAACTTATTCTCATTCTTATCACTTAGACTCTTCATAAAAATTCATGTTCCTCAAAAATTCTTGCAAACTTACATAAAATTGACACACTTGATCACTCTACTAACTTACTCATCCTATATTCTTATAGATGAACATGAAGTGCAGCAAGTTTTATCAGTTGGTGAATGGAGGAGACCTCATTTTTGAGCGTGACTTGGACCAGCTTTCAGAGTTGCTGGAGCATCCGCACCCCGAGTTCTTCGGAGCTCAGCTCAACGATCAGGAAGGAGAGGATTTGCAGTGGATAGTTGTTCCAAGTCTCCGAGGAAAGATTGAATCCCCCACCTCGGAGGGAATTCAGTTCACCTTGAGAGAGAACAACTGGCTTGATGGACTTGCCAGGGCCATGCAGGAAGCTCTTGCCCGTCTGTGTGGGCAGAGTATAAATCAGATCAAGGGTACCCGCTTTGAGTTTTACCCAAGGCGTGATGTTATGGGACAGCCATTGGAGGCCCCGTATCACCACGAGCTGAAGAGTCAATTGGACCACCTCATCTTCATGATGTATGACTGTTAGAAGGAGTTGGACAGTGCCCGCTCCTACGCCAACCACAAGTACGCCATCGCTGCCAAGAAGGATCAGACTATTGCCATGATAGTGAAGGATCGCCGGTCTCGTCGTCGTCAGCTCGACAAGAAGGAGTGCATCATTGCCCGTCTTCGCCACCGGATCGTATTTGGAGGAGACCGTCCATGATAGGGATATGTAGCTGGAGGAGAGGGAGAATGCAGGGGACGACCTTCGTGGAGACTCCTACTCCTATCTCAGTGACGATGATGACTTTCTGGAGGATCAGGCCATGGACTTCTTCACCGATGAGGATGACTTCGCCTTCATCGATGATGATGAGGATCATGAGGACACCGACTCTGAGGAGTAGTAGCACTTGAGCACTAGCGTTAGTGAGTTGTATTCGGTCCCACTGTATCGTAGTTTCCCAGAATGGTTCTTAAAACCATCTGTTTTCCTTTGTTGTGGTGTGTGTCTGTATCGTGTGCTATGAATGAATGAAAAGCAAGTTGCTAGAAAAATCTGAGTCAAACTTTGAACTCTTTTCAAACACAAAACCCCGAACCTTAGAAATTTCCCTCTTTTCTCATGATCTATCTCAATCTTCAGATGCCTCGCGGAGGAAGCACTTCATCCCCGGACCCGATGCTACAAATCTTGCAAATGTTGGTTTCGGATCGCGAAGCCGAAAGAGCCGAATGTCAAGCCAAATTATCCACCCTTCAACAGATAGCTCATATGGCCAACAACAATCAAGGCCATGGAAATTAGGACAACCATGGATCTAAGCTCAAGAATTTCCAGAACACCAATCCAACCGTTTTCACCAAGTCTGAAGAGACCGTAGATGCAGATGATTGGCTGCAAACCATGGAGAACAACCTAGAGGTTGCAGGAGTGGAAGCTAACGAGAAGGTACTATTTTCCACCCACTACCTGGCCGGAGATGCAAGAGCATGGTGGAACAGCGCAATGATCAGAGGATGATGATGACTTGGGAAGAGTTCAAAGTCAAGTTCAGCAGAACCCATGTGCCACCGAGTTTGATCAAGAGGATGAGATATGAATTCAGGGAACTGAAGCAAGGGAGGATGACCATAGTGGAATACCGTGACAAATTCTTGTCATTGGCTAGGTATGCACCGGATGAGATAGACACTGAAGCCAAGAAGAAGGAGAGATTCCTGAATGGTCTGCACGATGAGATGCAGATGGTGTTAGTCAATATCCCCTTTGCTGATATTGAAGCTTTAGTGGAATCTGCCATTCAGATGGAACGCAAGATCAACCAAGCCAATGATAACCGCAAGCGTCGCATGATGCATCAACCAGGAACCCACCATACACCCAAGTATCACCCAACCCATCTCCAGGATTTGCCCCAAGAACCAATAGACTCCCGATGAACCTTCTGACCTATCCCAACCGTGGAAACCCAAGGCCCGGAGGAAACCACAACAACCCCGGGAACCCCAGCAATTTCAACCGTGCCCCGCCCAAGTTCAACAACAACAATGTCGCCACCAACACCAACACTGCCCCAAGGACTGGAAGCAATGTTGTGCCTGTTGCAGGGAAGGACAAGTCTCGGGTGACTTGTTATGAATGTGGAACCAAGGGTCACTATTCCAATGAGTGCCCCAAGAAGATTGCCGCAGCCCCCAATGCAAATGCCCCAGCTCAGCAGCAGCGTCGTGTTCAGCCTGGAAGAAGGTTTGTCCCAGGGAACTCACTCAACCGCAATGGCCGTCTCTTTCTCATGCATGCTGAAGAAGCCCAAGAAGCGCCAGATGTCGTGTTGGGTATGTTTTCTGTTAACTCAGTACTTGCAAGAGTGTTGTTTGATTCTGGAGCATCGCAATTGTTTGTTACTGAAGAATTTGCATGCACTAGTAAGATTCAACCAACCAAATTGAAGCATGTTATGATAGTTCAAATACCTGGTTCAACCATGGCATAGATTTTTATGCTAATCTAATAGTACTCGGAACTAAAGGTTTGGAAGTCGTACTAGGAATGGATTGGATGTCCAAACATAAAGGATTAATCGACTATGCCAAGAAAGCCATAACCATTACCAGTACAGTCAGAATATCAGTAGAGCATGTATCTGAAACCTTGCCCCATCAATTCAAATGCAACAAGAGTATAGCCCAACCAACCATTGACCAAGTCTGAATAGTCTGTGAATACCCTGATGTATTTCCAGATGTCTTGCCCGGTATGCCCCTAGATCGGGATATCGAGTTTATCATTGAACTAATCCTAGGAACCGTACCCATAGCCCAGAGACCATATAGTATGAACCCGTCTGAACTAGTGGAGCTGAAGAAGCAACTGGATGATATGCTGGAAATAGGATTGATCCAACCAAGTGTGTCGCCATGGAGATCACCTATGTTGTTTGTGGATAAGAAAGCTAGAGGTAACCGTTTATGTATGGATTATCGGAAGTTGAATGATGTCACCATCAAGAACAAGTACCCGTTGCCAAAGATAGAAGACATGTTTGACCAGTTGACTGGTGCCAAAGTGTTTTCTAAGATTGATCTTAGAACTGGCTATCATCAACTCAAGATTCACGTAGAGGATATTCCAAAGACTGCCTTTACCATCAGATATGGATTATACGAGTATACTGTCATGTCTTTTGGATTAAGCAATGCCCCCGCTTATTTCATGAACCTCATGAATAAGATTTTTATGGACTTCCTGGATAAGTTTGTCGTTGTTTTCATCGATGACATTCTGATTTATTCCAAATCAGAAGAATAACATAAGCTATACCTAAGGACCATTCTTGGGACCCTTAGAGAGCATCAGCTGTATGCCAAGTTTAGCAAATGTGAATTCTGGTTACAGGAGGTAGGATTCCTCGGACATATCGTATCAGCCATAGGAATTGCCGTTGACCCTGCAAAAGTGAAGGATGTTGAAGATTGGCAAGCCCCAACCACCCAAACCCAAGTTCGTGCATTTCTCGGATTAGCGGGATACCACCCCAAGTTCGTAGAAGGATTCTCGAGTATCGCCAGACCCATGACCCAATTGCTAAAAAAGGATAAAAAGTTCGAATGGATGGACAAATGTGAAGAGAGTTTTCAGGAACTCAAGAGGAGATTGATTTCAGCCCCAATCTTGATCATGTCGGATATCACGAAGCCCTTTGATGTGTATTGAGACGCATCCAAGATTGGTCTCGGATGTGTGTTGATGCAATAAGGCAAAGTAATATCTTATCTATCCCGCCAACTTAAACAGCATGAACAGAATTATCCAACCGATGACCTTGAACTAGTAGCTGTAGTTCTAGCCCTGAATACATGGAAGCATTATCTTATGGGAAACCGTTGTGAGATTTATTCGGATCACAAGAGCCTGAAGTATATATTCACTCAGAAGGAGCTGAATATGAGGCAGAGAAGATGGATTGATCTAATCAAGGACTATGATCTGGACATTCACTATCACCCCGGTAAGCCAATGTGGTAGCCGATGCCCTTAGCAGATTGTCGTGCCGCTTGAACTCCATGATTCTGAAGGAGCAACCAAGTTTGCACAAGGAGATGGAAGATTTTAGAATGGAATTAGTAAGTGAAGGATTTTTGGCTAGCATAGAACTTCAACCCACTTTGATCAGTCAGATCAAAGAGGCTCAGAAAGGTAATGCTAGTATCGACGGAATCAAACATCGTATTGGTACAGGAAAAGTACCCGAATTCACCGAGGACGAAGGAGTTCTATGGTACAAAGGATGTCTCTGTGTACCAGCAGATTCAGAGTTGAAAGAAGTTATTTTGAAGGAGGCCCATGATACTCTTTATTCTATCCATCCCGGAGGAACAAAGATGTATCAGGATTTGAAGGAACAATTTTGGTGGCATAAGATGAAGAGAGAAATTGGAAGCTATATCGCCAAGTGTGACATTTTTCAGAGAGTCAAGGTGGGACATCAGAGACCCGCAGGACTGTTGGAACCATTGCAGATTCTGGAATGGAAGTGGGATTCCGTTGGAATGGACTTTATCACCGGATTACCTACTTCTAATAGGGGAAATGACTCTATTTCGGTAGTAGTTGACAGATTGTCCAAGGTAGCCCATTTCTTATCAGTCAAGACCACTTACCAAAGTTCGAAGCTAGCGGAGCTGTACATCACTAGAATCGTCAGTTTGCACGGAGTTCCCAAGAACATCGTATCAGATCGAGGAACTCAGTTTACCTCGAGATTCTAGAAGAAAGACCAGGAAGGACTGGGAACCCTACTAGATTTCAGCACCGCGTATCACCCCCAGACCGATGGACAAACGGAGCGAGTAAATCAAATACTCGAAGATATGTTGAGAGCCTGTGTGCTAGAGTATGTATCTAAATGGGAAGACTGTCTGCCATTCGCAAAATTTTCTTACAACAACAGTTATCAAGCTAGTTTGCAAATGGCCCCATTTGAATTCATGTATGGAAGGAAGTGTCGTACCCCTTTGAATTGGTCGGAAGTAGGAGAGAGTCATATTTCGGGCCCGACATCCTACGAGAAGAAGAAGAGAAAGTTCACAAGATCCGTGAGAACCTTAAGACCGCCCAATCAAGACAGAAGAGTTATGCCGACAAGATACGTCGAGATCTCGCTTTCAATATTGGAGATTTTGTGTATCTCAAAGTGTCACCTTTGAAGGGAATGCAGTGTTTCCAGCTCAAAGGAAAGTTAACCCCCAAATATATCGGACCTTTCAAGATTCTGAATCATCGAGGAGAAGTATCATATCAACTGGAAATGCCATAGGAGATGTCAGCAGTGCATAATGTGTTCCATATATCGTTACTTTGCAAATGCCTAGAAGTCCCGGAGAAGACTGAAGTTTTCAAAAACATGGATCACTGCACCATAGAGATTAATGATGACCTGACGTATCCCGAAGTACCCATCCATATTTTGGAGGAAGCTTTCAGGACCACCAGAACCCGAAGCATCAAGTTTCTCAAGATTCAGTAGAGTAACCACAGTGAAGAAGAAGCTACCTAGGAGCGAGAAGATCACATCAAGATGGAGTTTCCCGATCTTTTTAAATCCTAGTTTTCTTCTTTCTTCTTTCTCAAATCTCGAGACGAGATTATGTTTAAGGAGGGAAGTTTTGTAACATCCCAAAAATGTTGAACAATGATTATCAAATTCCAATCACCAAAATTAGGGTTAACAAAAATTTTGTTAATTCAAATCTTTATGAATGCATGTGTGTATGTGATGATTGTATGAATGCATGAATGGACTTGTGGGATTGACCTAAATAGCAAGGAATGGTTTAAAGATAAAAACAACATCATCTAAAACATTTCCAAGCAGAAACAAATCAAGATAAAATCAAAAACAAAACAAATAAGCAAATGGTCATTTTTGCCAATCTTGCTCACTAGACCACTTTGAGTGTTTCTAGTCCAAGATTTCAAACAGAAACTTTTCCATTTATTTTCACCCCTTTCTAGAACAAGTAAAAGTGAATCAAAGCCCACCTTTCAAACTTGCAGAAACATTTGGCAACTTGATTCAAATCACAATTCAAAATTGAAACTGATTCATATATGAAGATCCCACATTTTCAAAACCCAACCAAACCAGTGCACCTTGACCAATCCAACTAACCAGAGACTCCCTAGTATGTAACCAACACACCCACCAAGTTTGAAACCAAAATTCAAATTTGAATCTCTTGCGGCCATTTCATCAAACACCTTGTAATTAGCAAACAAACAAACATCAAACACTATTAGGAGCAGTGATTTTGGCCAACCTTGTTCCCTCTATAGCTCACACTACACTCTTAGTAGATGATATAGCTCAATTAACAAGCTTCAGCACCACTGTGAGCTTGCCATAGCCATCAATGGTGACCATGCCAAGCCTAACTTGGCACCCCCATGTCAACAGCAAGTTAGGAGAAGCACCAAGCCTAGCAAGCATGTCTAGGACACTCTCCATCATCCACCTCCACGCCCTGTCCAAGCCTCGAGCACTGCCAGCCCCTAGACCACACTGTTCGAGCATGCCAAGCCTCTCTGCGAGCGAGCCGAGAGCGCGCCAGAGCGCCAACCGCGACACACGCCCACAGACCACACGCCGCCCTCGCCGCTTGTGTGCGTGATCGCCAGCACCCCAGCAACATGCTAGACAACCCCGTTCATCGCCCGTGGACCATGGACGTTGTGCGCCATTAAAACCACCGTCGGACCCGCCCAGAGCGTCGCGATGTTCCGACCGTTTCGCACCGCCCCACGCCACGTGACCTTGCTGTTGAGCTTCGCCAGGGAGCATAGCACCGTCCCCTACCTTTGCCCATGCCTTTAGCCCACTGTGACAACGACCACGACGAGCTCAGCCCGCGCTCGTCCGTCCCCTTCAGGCACTATAAAAGGAGGCCACCCCGTTTGATTTGAGCACACCATCTCACTCCCCACCTCTCACTGATCACACCCACTCACCCCCGGAGCAAGGCGAGCACCAGGTGGCCGAAATTTCACCGGAGTCTGCCGCTGCAGAGGAGGAGAGGCACCGTTGATTGGAGCCGCCTCAGAAGGGTCGTCGTCGTTGACTTTGTTGTTCGCCCCCATCGCCGACCATCGTCTGAGCACCGGTGATCCCCCGTCGACCCCTACTGGCCGCGCTAGGGTTCGACCTCACCGTGTCCTGTTCAGGCGTGGACGATGAACCACAGCCGTAGAGCTAGCTTCTAATCCTACGGCCCTAATCGCCCTGTACCCCTTCGCCACTCTCTGTCTCACTAACGAGTGGGGACAGCCACTTAACTAGCCCGTGCGCGCTGTGTGTAGTGGGCCGACCCAGTTAACTCTCCCGTGCGACCCAGTAATTCAAATTTAGGTTTATTCTTTTAGTTTCAAACTCAGTTTTGTACCTAGATTCAAAAATGGACCCAGCTCGATTCACTAAACCAAAATGCATGAAACCAATTTTGTTACAAAGGTACCGGAATTCTTAATCCAAGCCCGTTGGATTCACACCATTTAGAATTGTAGATCACCCATGGTAAAAATAACAAGGTAGAAGCTTTTATGCATTCAAACATTTTTCAAAATTCAACCACAGAAGCTTTTGAGTTGATTCCAACTCTCAAAAATCACATTTAACAAGACCTTTTAGAATATATAAAAATATATAGGTTTACTTGCAGAAATAATGATCAAGTAATAAAAGAATGCCTCATAGGCCATTCTAGTCACTTTATTTAATAAAAATAAAAATGTTAAGCCTTATTAAATTGTGACACCACTTTAAATCACATTCCCATGTACTGAAATATATGGTGATGACATGTGTCAACATGAGCCCATGTTTTAGTTGGAGAATATTAAATCTTAAGTAGTTTTTCGATGAGTAGAAATTACTTTTCTAAAATAAAAGAAATAGAACTATTTGCCTTAATGGTTGTAATGCTTGTGATGATCCTATATCATCTAGTGAAAACCTTGGTGTGATAAGTAATAGTAGTTAAGTATTGTTTGGTGATTGTGTACCTCGTATTTATTTATAGACGCTAGTATCAACCAAGGATACGAGGAGGAAGGAGGATGCTACGAGGAAGAAGCCGAGGAAAACTTCAACCACTGCTCTGCTCAAGACAAGCTATTACCTGAGCGATCTTAATACTACCAGTTGACTTGGAAAGATAAAACTTGTTTGTTACTATGCCAACTAGATGCCTTAAGCATATGTGATTATACCCACTTGATGGTACCAAATCCCACTTTTACTTGCAAACTTAATTCTTTTATTTCTTTATCAAAGCTTTTATTTGAGTTTACTTAGTGACTTGTAGACTTTAGAAAGATATTTAAAGGTAGCATAAAGAGCATAAAACTTGGCCTAAGTTAGATAATTTTGATGTCATCCTGAGGCATGAGATTGAACTTAGATAAGATACACTTGATTACCACCCCTCATTAGTATTTACCCCCACTTGTAGATGCTAGTGCTAAGCATAAAACTTGATACTTGATCACTTTATATAGGAATACTTGGTGAAAATGGTTATGAAAACCTTAGAATGATGAGTCATTCTACTGAAATGTTTCGCCATGTGTTTCCGAACACCAAATGATTTGGATGATGAAAATTTTAAGGCATGAGCCTTAGCCCTTTATAAAACTGATGGTTGTCTAGATGCGATACCATTCCAATTTTACCGTACAACCACAATACCCAAAATTTGGTAGGGCTTGACTGGAAATTTATATACCTTAGTATGGGTCCCCATGCGGCCAAGGTTTGAGCTGAGGCTGCCTTGTGAAGATTGTCCACCTATGCAGTTTCCAAGATGACAGTTGGTCATGGTTGGGAGGCCAAACTCATAGGAGAGGTGCCTGTACTAGGGTGTGTAATTGAAAGGTTAGGATTGATTATCCACATACTGAGTATGGTGAATTCAGGATTGTTCCTAACAGATATATCGAATGTTGTGGTGAAAGTGTACAATCTCTGCAGAGTGTCAAACTATTCGAATAGCCGCGTCCGCGGTTATGGACAGTTGGAGTGACCATACTATTCTGTCGTCAGATGTTTTCAAAATGACTTGTGAAATGAATCATGACTTTGACTTGAACACAACAGAGTTGTGACATGAAATTCAAGTTCCCACTTAGGTGTTATAAAACTTTCAACTAGCTTTCTTTGCTTCTGAACTCAGTAGAGATAAATCTGGCTTTTTGCAAAACAACCCTAGAGCTTAGTATCCTATTCGAAGACCACTTCACTTGTTGGTACTAGTTTGCGAGTACTTAAAGAGTACTCATGGCTTTGTCCCTGGCTATTCCCATGGCCAGACTATGAAGAGGAGTATCAGGAAGACGGACAACAGGAAGGTTACGACAACTAGGATCATCTCCCATCGTCAGCATTGCCTATGACCATGAAGATGGAGCTTCGCCCATGCTATCGTTATTATTACGTTATTCCGCTGCTTGACTTGTATTAAGACTAAATCATGAGATCCTTATTTGTGTAAGACCTTATGTATAGTTTGTAATGGATGATGTACTATGATATCCAATCTGTTATGTCTCGCAAAAATGGTAATCCTGGGATTGCGATGTATGGCATAACAGGCATCTGGGATTAAAAATCCGGGTGATGATAATATATAACCCCCGGATCCCCTGAGGTTCGTATATCATGTTCTCGTCGTGTTTTCATTTCGATCTGTTTCTGTCAGGAAATCTTCTCAAGTTTAGAGCACCATGGTCTCCGCCAATGACAAAGGCAAGAAGCTCGAAGAGGATGATCCTCAAAACCCTAAGGAGGAGGAGATCTTGGTTGGCGATGAAGAGTACATGGAGGAGGAGGAGCATCTGGACACCCGCACTACCGTTGCAAGCATTGGAGTGGTGGCAAACCCTACCAAGCTTAGGAGGACAACACGAATGTCTACAGGAGGGAAAACCCCACGTCATATCCTTGCTCCATGGTCACCTCCTTCACGCAACAAGAACCCTTTCCATACTCTCTTAATTGAGCGACAGTACCAATAGATGCCCAAAGGGAACTTGCCCTCTGTTTGGGATCTGCTTTGTTCTAATCATGCAGCGAAGGAACACTATAAGAAGGAAGAGTGGGAAAGGAATAACAAGGACTGGGATTCTCGGTCCGACATGATCATGAACCACATTGAGCATAATTCGGAGTTGATTCATACTCTGACCTTCGAGATTGAGGATTTGAGGAAACTGATCGAAGAGCTTATCAAGAGAACACCACCACCACCGAAGGAGTAGTTCATTATCAGGTTTGGCATCCCCTTGGCTTGTTCCAAGCTTGGGGGAGTGTTGCGGTATCACATCATTATCTTTTATCTTTTACCTTTTTAGTAGATTCATATCTTTGGTAGAGAAGTTATCTTATAGGTTGGTTTGCGTTGTGGAAGTATCTATCCTTTAGTTGGTTATCTATGTATCCCTTGGTATGAGTGCCTTTATGGAATATTTATGAGAAGCTTCATCTTTTCTTTTTGCACTTCTTATTTTAGTTTGCAATCTCTATGATATGATTGATCTTGTTGATCAGTATTGGTATCACTTTGGGAGCATCAAGTAGATCTAAATTGGTTTTGGCAAACCGAGCTCTGTTCAGTAGCAACACTTTTTGAGGTTTGGGAGGAAAAGAGAAAAAGCTTACAGGTATTTTGTATCATTTATTTTCTTTCTTGATTGGCTCATAAGCTTAGTATTCTTTATTTAAGATCTTTTGTGTCTTCAAGGAAGATTGCATGTTTGGCTTTATCACTTGTAGGTTTGCTTGTTTCTTTCAACTCTTTTGCTTGCTACCCAGCCTTGCTAGCCAAAAACCTATTTTGAGAAGGCATACTTCTCATGCATCCAATCCCCTTGAATCAAAACCCGTGCCATTTGTGTCCACCATATCTACCTATTAGCATTATTGCTATTCCAAGCAAATTCTCAAGCTTCATCTATCTTTCGAATTAAAAATTATTTTGTTATGTGAAAACTAGTTAGTAAAGCTCTCACGAACTTGATGACACACCTTATTTTCTTGCCCCTGATAAACTTGAACCATTGTGTCATCGAAGTTGTATATGATTGCATCTATACTTTGGGATTAGCAGAACCGTGTTATCACGGGGAACGCTTTCAATACTTATGGATACATATCCAGTTGATATCATGCTCTTTTGTTTGCGGATGTCGTCGGTGTGAAATAAAAGGAGAGCTTGTAAGTCCATGGAGTTATGTATGTGTGTTAGAGAAACGCCTGGGCCGCTAGCCTAAGCCATGCCTAATCATGGTGGAAACTTGCAGCATAACCATAGTGAGCAATCTACAAAGCATCCTCAATAAAAACCTATGCAAATAGCAAATATAAAGATCGCTAAGATGCTCACTGTCTGCTTGCCTTGTTATTGTGATTATGGGATAGCTCCTGTATCATGTGCAAAGGGTAACCCGTTGGCGGTTCTTTATGATACACATGTACTTACAATGACAATAAATTACCGGTAACTAAATTTGAGTAGCATGAGGAGCGGCGCTCGTACTCAAGGGACATGAGATTGCCAACTTATATTTCGTCAAGCATATACTCCATCTTTGTTCACTTTAAGCTTAATCACCTCAAGATGCTTATGATAGGGGCAATGAGAGCTCAAAGCTAGTAAGTACCATAATATTTTGGAAGCTCTTTATGAACTTGAAATCCCTGCTTCCCTCTATGAAGGACCCTTTCTTCTACTTCTAAGTTGAGTTAGTAAACCTACTTCCTCTCTATCTCCAGCAAGCATTTGAGTTGTTGTGTTTCAAGCATTCATATGATGATTTATTCAATCATGTTCTTTATCTTCCTTGTTTGTACAAGACTCTTATCTATTGAGTATTACTTTAAAAGCCATCATTGTGAATAACCTTTTATGTTTGAGCAAAGAGTACTCTTGTTGTAAAACTTCTACAAAAGCTTTATTTGTGAAACTGTTTGCCAGCTGCTCTCTGACCAAGAACAAAGTTTACCAATTCCAATTATGATTTATCTTTATGCATCTCTATTGTGACTCCTATACTTGTTGCAAGCTAAGTTATATAATGGTGAGTTGCTTTCTTCTATGAGTTATGTAATGGTAAGTGAGATGCTTCTTGTCCATATTCTTTTATCAACACTTCACTCCATAAACCTATGGACATGTTTATTGAGCTCAGTTTTTGCTTGGGGACAAGCAAAGGTCTAAGCTTGGGGAGAGTTGATACGTCCAATTTGCATCACCATTCTATATCATAATTTGTCTCTGTTCATTGAAATATTTCATATTAAGAGGTGTTACTTATGTCTTTTCATCTGATTTTGCATGTTGGATGATACTTGGAGGATGAACTGCCGGAGTCAGGATTCTGATGGAAAAAAGAGGTGTTTTGATGCAATTTCGCGAAGATCATAAAAATACCAGAAAAACTATGGAAAATCCTATTTTCCCAGAAGACGAAGAATGCCAGAAGGGGAGGCGGAGATGGGCCACAGGGGGCCCACAACCCCCCAGGCGCGGGCCACGCCTACAGGGGGTGTGGCCCACCTGGCCCACCTCTGGCTCCGCCCTCACGCCTATATCTTCTCCTCGAAACCCTAATACACGGGAGAGCAACCATAGAAAGATTCTGCCGCCTCCGCGGGGTGGAAAACACCGAGAGAGAAAGAGCTCTCCGGCAGACAGATTTCTGTCGGGGAATTCCTTCCCAAAGAGGGAAGATTGTCGCCATCAACACCATCATCAAGCTAGACTTCATCTGGATCATCATCATCATCCACACCATCATCTCCACCAGCACCATCATCACCACTCCATCCCGCTGTAACAATTGTGTTGAATACTTGCATAGTTCTTAGGGGAAACTTTCCCGGTGTTGATTACTATTGTAGTTGATGATTGTGAGTGGAACCATTGAATTATTGTTTATGTTCAGATTGTTATCCATCATTATATCATATTTGATATTGATCCATATGATGTCTCGTGAGTAGTTCATTCATATCTTGAGGACATGGGAGAAGTCATGTTGTTAGTAGTGGATTTGTGTTGAGATATTATTCAACGGTTTAATATTTAAGTTGTGGTGATATTCTTCTAGTGGTGTCATGTGAACGTCGACGACATGATACTTCACCATTTATGGGCCTAGGGGAATGCATTGTTTATTTGGCTACTAATCATGGGGTTGCCGGAGTGACAGAAACCTGAACTCCTGTTAGGAAACCATTGCACAAGGGGGTGTAGGATCTCAGAGTTTAAGGCTGTGGTTAGGTCTATACCTTAATTGCTTTCCTGTAGTTGTGGATGCTTGCAGGGGGTTTAATCACATGTATTAGTCCAAGTAAGGTCGGTACATTAGCATAGGTTCACCCACACAAGACTTACAACACCAAAGAAAAATACTCAGCTATTTGAAGCGAAAGCACTTGACATAATTTCCATGTGTCCTCGAGAACGTTTGGTTCTTATAAGTATTTCCACCGGCTTGTCTTTTGCTAAGAAAGGATTGAGCCACTTGCTGCAATTGTTTGCTATCTTTATTACTTGCACTTTATTTCTTTGCTTTATCAGAAAACCCCTAAAAATTTGTTTGCTAAGTATTTACAGAGATTTCCTGCTCCATACCACTAGTCAACACCTTCTGCTCCTCGTTGGGATCGACAGTCCTATTTATCAAAAGTACTACGATACACCCCCTATACTTGTGGGTCATCAGCTCACTAGAGCCCATGGCAAACCTGCTAGTGGCAAGGCCGAACAAGAAGATGGTCTTCATTTGTCTATAGTTGGTGATTGGCTTGTTTAGATACTCGGCATCCTTGGAGTGATCTTGAGACAGAGAATCGCAGGGAGGTTAGTGCAAGTTCGAAAAAAGGGTGGTTAGTGGAAGAACTGAAATTAGTTACTACCGAGTTTGGCTTCTGTAGTGGGCGTCCTCCAAGATGATGGTGCAGCTCTCCTCATCACAGCTAGCTCCGCTAAGGTATTTGAGGTTGGACACATGGATCCACCTGGACCTCCACTTATGCAGGTGGTTGTACACCTGCTATATATGAGGACACCTCGAAAATCAAACACCTTGGGAGCACAAGTGTTCAAGTGCACCTCCTTGAACCCATTTTCCGTCCTTACAATGCTCTTGTTGATCTCACATATCTTGTCCAGCACAAATGTCGAGAGGAACGGTTGCCACTTCATGCTGCCCTTGACACCCTTATCATGGCTTGTGTTATGGGATTTGCCCGCCTTGACGACCATCTTTTTGGCCAGGATAGCGGCAGCTTGCTCTATAATCTCCTCTACTGTGTATGGGAGATACAGATAAGATCTCAGAGCGCTGTGGATAGATGAGCCTCAAAGCCGGGAGCTGGGGCTGGGTCTCAGCGAGAAAGGTCTCCTGAAGACCCGGGAGGGCTTGGTTGAACTCATCGGGGTCGTGTCCTACATGTATTACCGACACATCTAGGTACATCTAGCAGTTCTCTACCAGTACTACACTTTCCTTCAAAGTTCCTAGTCCGTGTCCTTCCACCCGCCCATGTGATCCACTAAGAAGTTCGCTATTTCTTCTCTTCTGATTATCATGGAGGGATAATGTCTCCAACAATCAAGGAACAGTTAACTGAATGTTTTCGTTTTGGAGATGTGCTCCAAGTCTCCAACTGAAAGTAGACACGACAATAATAAGCACTCAATTAACTATCTTTGGTAATCGTTTTTAAGAAGAAAAAAAAACGAGATGTGACTGAGCAGATAGGTAGGATGACATGACTCATTGGCAAAACGAGTAACATGTACATGTATGACTTAGTAGTTTCATCCAAGTCAGAGAGCAGATAGATTGTACGAACACAAAGCCAAACAAAACGCTTGTACTCGAGCTACATCAACGTCACAGTGATTCATTATGCCACTGTAAATTTGCAACAATTGCAATCACTAGGTTTTGGGCCACTACTCGTGTAGAGTCGGAGACGGTGGCTGGAGCTTGGCGTCGAGCACGTCGGAGCAGATGCTTCCCATGGCGCGGTAGAACGCGGCGAGGCTGGAGAGCTGCGTGACGGACATCTTGGCCATGAGCACCCGTGCCGCTGCCTCTCGCTCCTCGCTCACCTTCAGCCTGCTGTTAAGGTACCCGGACGCGTTCCACACCGTCGCGCCCATCTGCTTCAGCCGCTTCTCCTGCTGTGAGCTCAGCGCCGCCGTCGTCTCCAGGAACTCCGCGCCGGCGTCCAGGTCCCGCTGCTCCACTTCGGCCGTCTTCTGCACGTCGCCACCGCCGAAATACATGTTCTTGGCCAGTGAGAAGCTGCGGACGAGCACCTTGCGCTGCTTCTCCATGTCATGGCTCAGCTTCGGGGCGACCCCGACCAGGCCGCGCAATGGCACGTTCAGGACCTGCGTGGCGACGACGGTGAGTTTGGCCTGGTAGGCGACCACCGCGCGGACGAACTCCTGGTAGGCCTTGGCGCAGCCGGGGTAGTCGAACTCGTCGGAGCCCGGCCTGCGCATGCGCTCCGGGTGGAACTGGAGCCCCATGATGAACTTGCCCTCGCCGGGGCTGTACGCGTCTGGGTCATAGAACCCCTCCACCAGCCCGTCTGGCGCGAACGCCATCGGCACGAACCGCTCCGCCAGCCGCCGCACGCCCTGGTGGTGATAGCTGTTCACCATGATCTCGTCGCGCTCTTCGCCGGCGAGCGACGCGGCGAACCATTCGTGCAGAGGCGTGCCAGGCAGGATGCGCACGGGGTGCCGGTGCCCGTCGTAGTCGGCGTAGTCCATGTGGCACAGGGTGGAGTCAGCGGGATGGGAAGGGAGCTCCTGGTCAACGTCCTGGTATAGAGAACCGCCGCAGGCGACGTTGAGCACCTGCGATCCGCGGCAGATGCCGAGGTACGGGATGCCGCGCTCGAGGCAGCGGCGCGCGAGGAGGAGCTCGATGGAGTCCTTCTCGTGGTCCAGGGCGGCGTCGCTCGGGTGGAGCCGCCGCACGGCCTCCAGCTGCTCCGGCGTGAGCGCGTTGTCCCCACCGTAGAGGGAGGGGTCGATGTCCTCGCCCTCGCAGAGAAGCACGCCGTGGATGGGCTCGAAGGAGTCGAGCATGGCGTGCACGCCGGCGACACGTGGCACGATCACCGGTACCGCGCCGTAACTTACTACGAGGTCGAGGTGGTACTCGCCGACGAAGTCGACGAACTTGTTCTTGCGGACAGTGCGACGGGAGACGATGAGAACACGGGGCAGGATCCGGGAGAGGTCAGGGGAGGAAGACATGCCCGGCGATCGAGCTCGTTGTTGCCTCGAGAGATTATTGGACTTGGAGATCAATGGCGGTGGGTTTGTGGGTAAGTTTGCATCTGGATTGAGCTACTTATAGAAGATCATCGATCGAGAGCGGTGGGTGAATATCGATCTTATCACGAAATTAAGTGCGAATAATTTATTTCCGAAACTGAAGCGTATTACGAGAGCGGGGGAGAAGGAAACTGACGGAGACGTGTCATTGACTAGGAGGACGTGCGTGTTCAGGATGTGTACAACTCCGTCTAGGCGCCGCGTGCAAACACCACAAGTCAAAGGGGCTAAGCACAATAACACTACATGTCCCCTAAGAAAAGTACTCCCCCACCTATATCAGTTGACTTAGATTAGACAAGTATTTAGTGCCAGATACATTCGTATATAGATAATTTTGAATCAACTAATATGAGTCGAAGGGAATACCAAAATTGAGTTTTCATTTCTCGACCGCGTAATCATTCCTGGCTATATGTGATTGAGATCGAGACAGCCCACATCACGCAATCCGACGATGAGGAGACCGCCGTGAGAGGGTGAATTTCAGTGGTGTCCATGGATATACCTACATACTTAAGAATTAAAGACAATCCAATGACCTAATTTTTGTTCATATTTTTTAAATTTCAGCTTGTAATTGAAATACTTGATGTAAATTCAGCAACCCGGCCATCTTTGTCTCAGCCGTTTCATAGATTAGTCACATTCCTCTCTGCCGTTTCATAGATTAGTTGTATCTTTTAGAAACTTTTTTGTGTAGCTTTCTGCCGTCGTCACCTGATTTTGATATATAGATTAGAAGTGGATTATTTATGAACTGTTTTGAGTAGTGATAGTACTGGTTCTCTCTTTCCTGTCCTGGTGTCGTTAATTTGACTAATAAAATATAAATTTTATAACATAAAAATTACACCATTCAAATATATAGCATCTAAAGTTTTTAATGATATAAATTTTATATTATTTTATTTATATTTTATTGATCAAATTGGCAACCTAGTAACCTGTGTGACCAATAATCCCAAAGTACATGTATCGGATGGCTATAGCGGCCGGCTGACAGAGGTCGCATCTGGTCCGGGCTGTTCCTCGTAGTGCCGCCCTTGCTGCCAACTCACTCACATGAGCCGTGGGTGCGCGCGTGCACCTGGACGTCTTCGTCACCGGTGACGTCAATTCCAGTTCCATCCTTATTTTACGTGCATACACACGAATGCATGCTATACACCGAAAACGTCAAGCACAGCCAAACATACACGCAGTTTTATCGTTCGAAAAACGTCTCAGCGCGGAATAGCCCCACGCCCAATATTCTCTTCCACGGATTGAGTTTGCGGGATCTATTCCGCATGAGACGTTTCTAAACGGTAAAACCTGTTTTCGATGGCCTATAAACTCGTTATATTATATATATAGTTCACGTGTTGTACGAAAATGTAGCTAGTTGTTGCGGCGTAGACCGGCGAGAGAGTGTATATATATATATATATATATATATATATATATATATATATATATATATATATATATATATATATATATATATATATATATATATATATATATATATATATATAGCTCTTATCACGAAATCATATATATATAGCTCTTATCACGAAATCAAGCACGAATAATGTATTCCCAACACTGAAACGTATTACCATGCGCGGAAGAAGGAAACTTACGTGCGTGATGGTTGTGTACAGCTTCGTCTAGGCGCCCCGTGCAAACACCACCACAAGTCAAAGGGGCTAACACAATAACACTACATGTCCCCAAAAAGTACTAGTAACAGAATTTGTGTTTTCGTTAAAATGCAGCGATCGAGCCCAGGACTAGGAGAGCAACCCGGCGATGAGGGAACGATGGAGGTTCACACCGAGAGGGTAAATTTTAGTGGTGTCCGTAGATAAAGTTTCAATTGTAGCTAAGGTTCCTCGACACTAACGAGTCCTCCTCCCGTAAGAAAAAGAGAGGCGGCGGCTAGGGTGAAAACCCTAGCAGCCGCCGCAATCTACTTCATCCTCGTCTTCTACGTCTGGGAATCGACGGGTCCCCGTCTCCTCTGCTTGCCGCTCCGGCGATGGGAGAGGGTGGGGACTTCGGACCTACGCTCGGCGTTGTAGAAGGTCCCTAAAGTTAGAGTTTGATCAACATGCATCGACGCTATGGTGGCTATGGCGGCGTTGGGCGGGACAAGAATAAGGTATACCCGTCTCCTCTTCCACCTTGTCTGCGACGATCTTGCCGCTGGCGTTGAGGAGGGCGGGGATCCGTCTGATCACCACTTCCATGAAGTGGTGGATCTCGTTCAGTCTACGTGTGTTCTAGGTTTGGTGTTACAAGTTTCAGATCAATTCAAGGGTTCAATGGCGACTGCTTCAACTCTGGGGCACTGGTCCTTAGGGGCACGTGCATGAAGACTTCCCGACTATCATCAACAACGCCAGGCCGGCTCCGGTAAGGGAGCGGTGACAGCGGTGCGTTGGCGCCTCGCTCTGGCGGCAGTAGTGGTCGTTAGGTGGTCCAAATACCTTGATGTAATTTTTATTATGTTTAGGATGCTTTGTACTTCTTGTAAACTCATGAAATAGATTCGGATGTTTTCCGCAAAAAAAGTACTAAAGTTTCAATTGACTAGGGCCTAGATCTAGGGTGGACGGTGGTCGACAAGTCGTAGACCTGCGCGGCTCCGCCACGTCGCCGGCGCCTCGCACAGTCGCGCCTCAGCAGTTGATGGCAGAGAAGGGGATGAGGAGGGGGTGGCTAGGAACATGGGAGGTGGATGGTGACTCCATCGCCTGTGTGGGGGCGACGAGCTCATGGGTTTTTCTTTTTCCTATCTCATCAAGCGGATTATGTGCGTCCTTTACTCCGAATGCTGCTGATAAACAAATTTCAGCCCACACTATTTTAACAAGAGCAAATAATCGCTTGTATTGTCATACTTATGTGATGGTTAAACATTTGTATTTGAGAAAATCGTACAAAGTATTGAAGTTTCAATTGACTTATTCCAAGTTGCATTCCTGCCAGGTATTCCGGTATGCCAGGTCATACCTTGGGCCTTGCCTTGCACTTTACATAAATATATATAGAAAATTCAATACAAATATTCAACCGTATATGTATTAGAAGAGAGACATTTAAAAAGATATAACATGAAGTGCTTGTCTTTTTAGTTATTTCCATTATTGGTTAGTCATAGTTTATGAGTTAAAATCCCACTTCTTCCATTTATTTTCTTTATTTTATTATTTTGTGTTCACCTGACTAGTAAGTTTTATTCCTAGGTAAGTTTTATTCCTAGGTATTATCATTCGAGCCTTATTTTTGCTTCTTCCTTACATTTTTAAAGCGTAGATATTAGAGATGCATTATGTTTAAGGTACATATTACATATATATACCATATTAATATGTTGGTAGGTTGAGATAGGATTACAAAACTAGGAAACAAACTATTGTTATTAACGTTGGTGAAAATATACACAATTGTATATTTGGTGATGTACTTGAAATAAAATTTTATTTATTTTGTTACATGTAAAGTCCCAATTGTGTTCAACAATCCCGGGGTATTCATTTTTTTGTAAAGTGCTACAGAAACTAAATGTATATCTTCCCTATTATAATTTACATATATTTGGACATGGTTGTGTTGTCGTGTTAAAATACGTTCTTTATTAGCTTATGTTATGCAAACACATAGTTTTCTAAAATAAATTTTGCTAAAAGAAATGAGATTTTCTTTTGTTTCACATATACTTTGGATGGAAAAATAGACGTTATTACCAAACACTATGTGAGTTTTTTGATGTGGCATACCCTTTCGTGAAATCCTAGACCCTCCACTGCTCCGGCTAGGAAAGAGACCTAGTCCAAGTGGTGCTTGAATGCTTGATAAACTAATTTCAGCCCACGGTATTTTAACAAGAGCAAGTATCGCTTGTATTCTTATACATATGTAAATCGAGGGCAGCCGGTAGTATTTTCCCTGAGGCATTATTGTTTTGTTGGAGATGCTTCCTTGGGGAATATGCACTGGGAACATACTAAAACATATTACACGCATGTACTCGGAAGTTAGAAGAGGGGAGGCATATGCTTAATTAGCAATAAGCATGTACCATCCGTACCTCTCTGCCGTCACCTGATTTTGAAAGATTAGAAGTGAATTTTTTATAAACTTTTTTTAGTGATAGTACTGTCTTTTTATGGGACTGGATAGTACTGGCTTTCTCTTTCCCGTTTGGTGCCGAAATGTGTTTGACCATTATCCTAGAGAGGCTAGTAAATATATATAACATGCTGCTGATGTGTACGTCCGAGCTTCCGTACGTCCAATGTTCAACCAATCTTGTGTAACTGCCCCAAATGTGTACTTATTTCTCATAATTTTCTAAATTTGGTAGAATGCTGTTTGGTTTATTTTCAAATCTTGGTGTAAATCACACTTACTTTCACAAGAACAAAAGTGGTATTCCATCTTCACGAGACTTGCGAGAAAAAGGACCGCCATTACATATTTAGCCACGCCCCACCCCTTAGAGACGATCTAGGGTTTCCGCAGCCGTTCCACCCCTCTGCCAGCCGCCTCTAGAGCGATATTGGTCAAAGTTCAGGCAGGGGATGATATGGCGGCGGGTTCCTTCCTCTGCCGCGGCTTTACGACACGCAGGCTACGGTGGATCCTCTCGCGGATGTCCCGGTTCAGCGTGTGCGCGGTCCGGCCGGTGCTTCCTATGCGTGGTGGCGCCGCTGCAGCTTTTGCCATGTGCGGTTGTTTGTCGGAGGCGGGGACGTTCCCGTGGGGCATGGTGGAAGATGGTGGAGTATGATTGGATGGATGAGCCGGTGCCGGCTACGAGTATGCTAGTGAAAGCTTCTTTTGACCTCGTCAATCAAGCATTGGTTCCGTTCGGCCTCAGCAGCCGCAAGGGCTATCACAAAAATTGCAAAAATGTCTCCTTTTAATTGCCGACTATCAAATAGATCAGAAAATGTTACGAGATTTAGATTAATTGAATTCAGTATAAGTTCAAGACATATTAGAGCTCTAACCATGTTTCGGCTTGTGATCAATCCATAGATACCAATCGAAAATAAATAGACACTCAAAAAAAGTACATGCTCAAACATCATTAATTAACTCCTTATAAATCTCGATTCATTTCAATATGAGGACAAGAATTAAACCGATTCAATTAATTACAATAGATCCAGCACTATCTCCTACTGTACTTGCAATTTGTTCACAAGCTACGACAAACTTTGTCGGGTTCCAGTTTCAATAAGAGAGAGGGGCGAGGACTGTGGCACGTGTTCGGCTCGCTCGAGTGCTTGTGTAGTTGCCGCTAGGTAGTCCGAGGAGCTACTTTCGTTTTTTGTTACTTTTAGGTTTTCTTTTACTGCTTCTGAAATTATGGATAGATGGGTGGAATTTTCATGGCCAGTTTTGCACCATTCCTCGCATGACATTTCTGCATTACTGGCGAGTCACTTTAAACTATCCGCTTTCTTGCTAGCTTTCTTGTCCAAAGATGTGGGCGTGTTTGCTTTTTTTTCTGTCATAAAAAAGAAAGAAGTGGAGTGAGTTGCATTTGGAAAGAAGCGTGTAATAATAGGACCGGCCGTAGATTATATATATAACATAATGCGCAAAGCATATGGAACACGATGTACTTTCGGATCAGGAGCAGATCATGTGTGCATATGCATGTCCCATCCCATCTACTAAATAAATGACGATTTGATTGGCCCTAGCTAGCTACTGGCTACATGATTGTACTAGATGTTTGTAGAAAACGACATATATATGCAAGCATCGATTGCGATCCGATTTTGACGGAATCAACACAAATTCGTGAAGGAGGTAGCGTAGCCATTGATTGACCAGGAGATGATACTACGTGCTTGCCGGCTGGTGTGACGAGATGTTTAGCTAAAAAAAGCATGGAACATGGACCTCAGCGGCGCTCGGGACTCGAGGCACCAGCGTTGCCATGTGTTTCCTGCCTTTATGGAGTACGTATTCAGTTCAGAACCGTCCCAGGATAGCTAGCTAGCGGCGGACATAGGTCGCATCTGCTGCGGGCTATGGATCGACCTGGGCGTCTCTCTTGTCACCAGTGACGCCAATGCCATCCTTCTACAAAACATCACCAAGCATAAGCAGCTTAACATGCATATATTTAGTCGATCTAAAGGCTTGGTATATACTAGTACGTCTGGCCGCCCCATGCAAACATATACTGCTACATGTCCCCCGTCAATACACGCACTCCTTATTCTATAAGACTTGACTCAGAGTACTAGTACGCCTAGATTCATATGTAAGTATCTACTACTGAAACAGCGTATTATAAGCCAGGAGGAGATGGGAGGAGGTTGTGCTACGGATTGCAGGGAGGAGCGGAGGTGCTCTGGGTTGACATGGTAGCGTGACGTTGACCAGTTGCCGTCGGTGGAAATCGCTGGGTGTCCATGGCGGAGGGCGGCGAGCTTCCGGGAGACGGTGAGCCTCCTTCAAAATAAGCGTCCGCATCTCCTTTCTTGCGAGCTCTCGATTCTGCATCCCCACTTGGCCGGCCTCGGTGGCGGGGGAGTGGTGGTTGTTGAAGCGACAACTGTGTTGGGTAGGAGATGCAGTTGGGACTATCTGCTGCTAGAAGAGGATCTTCATCACGCAAAGGCCATTGCTTGACGATGCGATTTCTGGCTGAGAAGGCAGCCAATTCTGATGCCGGTGAGGGCATCCTTTCAACCTCCCAGGCGGAGGCCTTTCCTCAGGAGCTTCGACGGCGAGGTGCGCCCTCTCTCTCCCAAGTGGTGCGTCCCCGGCGAGAGGGATGGTGGCCGTCGGTGGTCTCCTGATCGCGAAGGTGGAGAAGAGGACGAAGGGGCCGATTGCTTTTTTATCTTTCCCCCAAGGTCCTCTGTGCAAAATGTCGGGGCTTTCTGTAATTTTCTTTCTTGTAGGGCCATGTTGCCTATATGTATTCCACCGACAGTTTTCAATGAAGCAGCACTAGGCCCTCCTGGGCCTTTCTCGTTCAAAAAAAACACACGATCTAATATATAGTAATCTAGATAAATATAAGTCAAGTTTTATGAAATGGAAGGAGTATTTGTCTTCCCAGCATAATGATTTTGTTTATTAAACAGCTGACTGCCCATGCATATCCAGCTGCTCAGGAAAAAAAATAAAAGAGGCTACGGATATAGTTCCTATCTCTCTGGTCTTCATGCAGTATTCTAAAATCAGATGAAAACCAGCGGACTATATATATTTAATTGCCACATGGCCGTGACAATTTAGAACGAAAAAGAATGTTTCGGTAGATAGCTATCCAATTTGACAAAGCTAGTCGTGCAACTTAAAATGGATTTTGATACCCGGCCTTTGTGAGTAGTGAGAGCATTGGTTATCCTAGGCTACGCCAGATGACAAGCCGCCGACGTGTACGTCTGAGCTAGCGATCGCGCTTGTGCAAATACCTAATTAAGCTCGCCTTAAACGTGGACGCGTACGTCAAATGCTCTCCATCGTTTAATCAGCGTGCATCCAGCAAGACAAGGCGCCGCTCTCTGACTTCTCTACTGCCGAACAAATTTGACTCTACGTTGAGCGAAAGGGCAGTCTCTCCATTGTAGCGCAAGAATCATCTGGTGGCTGCAATTTTGCGATTTCGTTTTGGGCTTTTTGTTGAATGAACGGTATAGCTGCAATTGTGCACGTGTTTACAGATATAGCTACCCAAAAAGGAGCTAGGCAGTTAAGTGTTCGTGCACATGTGTTTAGACATAGTTAAGTGTTAACTAGTTTTAGCGTTTTAAACCGATTCGCGATGGAGGAGGCGGCCCATCTAGGGTTCTTTCCTTTTCGGTGACGACGCCCCTAGTGTGCTCCAGCTTTGTTGGTCTTGGAACCTTAGAGACCTGTTGGACCATGACTTGTCACCAGCGGGAGGGTTTTCTTTTTTTTCCTGTTCGTTTTTTGAGTGTCTTCTTCAGCCTGGTGAGACGGCGGCCATATCTTCAAGTTAGAATAAGGTCCTCCCTCTGTATCTTACTCTAATGTTGCATCTAGCACCTCTGAAGGGCGCATGGAATTGTTTTTTCCAACGAATCTCCTAGGGCCCAGTCATTTTTCATTTTCGCTAGTGTGCTTTAATTTCACGTCGGTCTCGTCCGATCTACTGTTGTCATCTTTGATGATGGTTATTGTTCTTATACGCTAGTCTTTTAGGATCTTAGCACGACGATTTCTCGCTGCCTATGGTAAGCTTTACTACGACAAGATTAGTCCGGCTATGCTGACGGAGGGAGAGGCTAGCGGTGCATATTCTGCTCCTGCTGGTGTCTATAATCGTTGCTAGGTGGTCCAATGATCGCTAGGTGGTCTAGTGATCTGATGGTAATTTTTATGATCAGTGGATTTTTGCAAAAAAACTAGTTGTACTATTTCATTCTCACCTACATGAAGGACTAAGAAGCTTTCATTTCATATTGTCGGTCCAGCAATAAATTACAATAGGGACCTACAGCAAATAGAAAATTATAGACAGATCCACACTTTTAAGAAAGGTCTTAAAATAAACAAAGAAATCCCATCAAGTTCTCAACCAAAGCGAAGCACGACCGCACAGTCGACCACCTCTTCGACAGGAACAAAACCACTTGGGCGGGGCTGCAGGAGCCCATTGTAATAGAGAAAAGAGGCCCTCCTTCTCAGCATGGAAGCATGGCAGTTGATCAATAACTATTCATTGTCGGATGGAAGGAATGGAAGGAGACCACAAAGGTGGAAGTGATCGCCATTGGACATCTGAGATGGTAGTGAAGCTGTGCCACCATGGATGCACTCCTGAATAGAGAAGCCTTGTCGCTCCCCTTCTACAGATCCGACTAGTAGCAGGCTCATGCACCAAGGCCCCGATCTCCCTCGCCCCTAATATGAGCAAAAGGAGGAGCACTTGAATCTTCACTGCTTGCAACGATTCCATCGAAACTCTATCTTATTGATAGATATGTTGGTGCCAGTCCCGCTGGTCGCGCACAACACCTCACCACCACAACCAAGAAGAGTACCGTCGTAGGCCACCACACGTAGCTCGAATGCGCTGGTGACATGCTCCACACTGGCATGATGCTGAAACCAAACCCTAAACATCTAAACATAGTTGTACATGGGGGACCCTCACCCACCACAATGCCAGCTATTACGGGAGAAAGGAGAGAGAGAGAGAGGGGCCAACCGGCCCAAATCTAATAGGAAACTAAGGGGAAAGTGTGTGTGTGGGTGGGTTGGGGGAGGAAGGGGAGAGCGGTGAAAGAGAGGAAGCGGTTTCCTAGCGTGATATACTTTATTCTCCAGTAAATCGACTTTGTTAGCCATAGCTTTCTTTACCATGTATAGATCCGATAAAACCAGAGTAAATTGCATAAAACTGCCAAAATTCGGGTACCAATTGCAAGTCGATAACAACTTCCATAATTTTGCGAGCCAGTAGCAATTCTGAGGCACAGCGTTGCAAATCAACACTACTAGGAAAACCTTATCTATGGCGCATGGATTTTTATATTTTCTGGCGCATATGGGAATGCATGCGCCACTAATACCACGCCACTAAATTATAATTCTGTGGCGCACAATGATATGTGCCACAGAAATCTCAAAATTCTGTGGCGCATATTGCCAATATGTGCCACAGAATTCTCTTGTCGAATTTTTTAAAAAGGCGGTCTAGATCAAAAAAATATTGTGGCGGCCAATATGCGCCACAAAATATTTTTTCAAAATTCAAAAAAAGCGGACCAGATCTGGCTAGAGATGGTGATGGCCGAAGAACAGGGCGTCGGAGATGGTGGTGGCGAAAGGAGGGGGTTGACGGAGGAGGGAGGCCACTGAAGGTGGTGGAGGCTTCCAGAAGAGGAGGAGGCCTTCAGAGGAGGTGGAGGAGGAGGACATTGCTGGAGGAGGAGGTCGCCGAAGGAGGAGGAAGAGGAGGAGGAGGAGGAGAGGAGAGGAGAAGGAGAGAAGATAAGAAGGGGAGAAGGGGAGGAGGGAGGAGAAGGGGAGAAAAGGAAGATAAGGGGAGAAGTGGAGAAGGAGGGAGGAGAAGGGAAGGAGAAATAGAGGAGAAGCGTGGAGGAGAAAAGAGAGGGAGAAGGGGCACCGGCGGGATTCAAATTTCAAATCCCGCCCAACAAAATTTTGTCATCTTTTTTATCGCATGAACACACAAGATACAAAGTGTTTAACGAGATCGAATTCTCGTGGTTGCTGTAATCGTTCACTTGCCGATCTCAAGATCGTGTAGACGATCCTTCTGGCGCCACGTTCCGGCAGCACTTCCGCAGTCGGTCACACGTTCGGTACTCGATGAAAACCTTCCTCTTCCTTGTTCCATCAGGCAGCGGATGTTGTAGATCTCCTCGCGATTCCAGCAACACGACAGTGTGGTGGTGGAGTTGGAGGAGTAGATCCTGCAGGGCTTCGCCTAAGCCGGAGAAGGTATGGTGGAGGAGAGTGGGCCTCAGCGGCTAGGGCGTAGGAGCCGAGGGGAGGAGGCGCCGACGGATTGGGGTGTAGGCAGCGGTGACTTGGAGGGCTAGGGCGTCGACGACTTGGGGCATGGCGGCGGCCAACGGTTTTGGGGTGGAGGGGTGGGGCGCCCCCTCCCCTCCTTATATGGGTGAGGGAAGGGGTGGGCCGAGTCCTCCCCCCAACTCCCCCTTGGCCGGCGGCTTGGGAAGGGAGAGGGAAACGTCTCCCCTCTAGGTTTCCTTTCCTCCCTCCACTAGGACTTTGACTTTTCAAATTGGGATTTGACTTTTCAAACTAGAGTTTGATTATCTCTTCCATATCCTTGGCCGACTTGACCTAGTGGTATATGCTCCTACCCCATTAGGGTATGGTGCATTCCAAGTACCCCCTCTGGGGTGGTGGACCTTCCAGAACATTCTAGAAGCTTACGATCAAAACACAAAAAACACTTCTGAACCCCGAAAATTGACTTTCCTTATATGAATCTTATTCTCTGGACCATTCCGGAATTCCTCGCGATGTCATGGATCCAATTCGAGACTCCGAATAACATTCAGTCTCCAACTCATATTCCATATCTACTAAACAACATCGAATCCTTAAGTGTGTCTCCCTACGGTTCGAACTATGCAGACATGATCGAGACATCTCCCTGATGAATAACAATTAGAGGAATTTGGAAATCCATTATGGCTCCCACATATTTCTATGATTACTTGTGATCGAATGAACCATTTACATACGATACGGATTCCCTTTGTCGCGTGATACTTTTACTTATGTGAGGTTTGATCGTCGGTATCTTTATACCTAGTTCAACCTCGTTACCGATAAGTAATCTTTACTGGTTTCATGATATGTTATCCCTTGTGACCTAGGCACATGCTTGTAAACCAATTGGATGACATTCCACCGATAGGGCCGAGAGTATATCTATCCGTCGAATGGATGGACAAATCCCACTCTTGATCCATGTGCTTCAACACATACTTTCAGAATACCTAATGCCACCTTTATAACCACCCAATTATGGAAGTGGTGTTTGATGTCATCAAAGCATTCATCTGGTGATGGTGATTAACATGATCTCATGGTCAAAATATTTAGGTTACTATGTATTTAAAAGTTTGTAGCAAACGAACTCTAAATGGCTTGATCTTACGCTACGCTTACTATAGGAGTTTGGCAATCATGTCATTCTCCTAATGACATGATCTTGTTATTAATAACATCTAATGTCCATGGTCAGGAAATCATGATCATCTATTAATCAACAAGCTAGTTTTAATAAGAGGCTTACTAGGGACTTCTTTTATGTTTACAAAACACACATGTATTAATGTTTCCGGTTAATACAATTATAGCATGGGATGTAAACATTTATCATAAACACAAAGATATAATAACAACCATTTTATTATTGCCTCTTGGGCATATCTCCAACAGATCCCACCAAATTTCTGTGGCGCATTGTTCCCCTAAATGCGCCACAGAATAGTGAAGTTTTCTGTGGCGCATTGCCTGAAATACGCCACTGTAATTTGTCTGTGGAGTATGGTCACACATATGTGCCACAGAAGATCCGTCTATCTATAGCTGATTTCCTAGTAGTGCAAGCTAAAAAAATTTCTAATAGCATTTTAACATGCTTACTGACAGCTGGGACCCATTTGCGGAGCAGACTAGTCAACAAAAGTTGCCACATAGGAATTTTGACTTTTCCTTTGGCATATCTAGTGAATCCACTCTGAAAAAAGATCCCACTACATCGTCAGTTATTTCTTGGGTTGGCCAGAAACCGCAGCGGAAGCATTTTCCCCTCACAGCCTCTGGGATCAGACATGGAGGCGCCCCCGCCATCCTCCTGCATCGCCGCTGTTGAGCCCCTCCCGCCAAACAATTCAAAGTCACTCCCCGTGCCACCCGCAACTCGATCAACACACCATGTCTTCCCGGGGCTCACCATCGAGCCACCATAGTCCCATTCGAGCTCTGCTAGCAAGACCGCACAGGTAGTCCCATTCGAGATCCGCCGGCGTGATCCACTCTCGCCTGCTCCAGGGATGACCATGGTCGAATAACATCACATCCAGGTGGTCAAGTTTTCTCTGTCCCCTCTAGCTGAAAACAGAGGATTATGGATGGAAGAGTCGGGGCAGCAGGAGGTGTGTGGCGCATGAAGACACATGACCAGTGGTTGCTCGAGTGGATCCTAGAGAAGGAGAAGTGGGTCTTCTCATGGAAAATCCAGGCGACAAACGCATAGTTCTCGGATGTGGGCATTGGGCTGAACAGGCAGAACAGTGGTGGCGGTCTGAGTTGGGTGTGGTGTAGCAGCCGGGGCAGCGTGCGTAGAGGTGCAACATGTCCACACAGTGTTCTGGTCCTGTAGCACTAGAGCACGAGTTCCCAGGTACATGGTGGTGCTATTCTGGATAGCCAGCACCAGGAACCCCTCTAGATCCACCGATTAACACCGCACCTGGAATCCCTCACATCCCCGCTGATGGCTCTATGAGGACTCCTTCCTCTCGGACGGTGCTGCGACTTGAGCCTACCGACTCCCACCTATCCATCCTCGTCTTCTTCTACCTCCATGAGCCTATCCTGCCCCCAACGACGATGTTGGCGTGCTATGGGAACGGGCACCTCTATGGATGGGAATGGCCTTGAGCTTGGTCGCCTCTCATCCTCTTCATCCCTGCCCCTGTCCCTGCCTCCTCCCATCCTCATCATCCCTGCCCCTGTCCCTACCCCCTCCCATCCTCTGGTTCCTCGCGAGACTGCCGAGCTAACGTGTGGAGAAAAAATGACCGAGTTGTCTACCGACTCGTCCAGTGTGACTTGGCAGTGGCAGGAAGTGTAATTCCACCAAACTTACATGGGTAAAAGGGGGAATAGAAATATTGTACAGATGACAAGCAAACATTGTGTTCTTTATTAGTAGGTACAACTTACCATAGACTAGCAACACATGTATATTACTAGTCTAAGTTATTCCCACTATGATTTGTCTGATATAAGGACCCCTCATGGATAGAGAGGGTGATACGTCGGAAATGTATCTATAATTTTTGATGCTCCATGCTTGTTTACTATCTACTTTGCTTTGCTTTGTCCACACTTTGAGGTGTTTTTATATGTTTTCTGGTACTAACCTATTAACAAGTTGTCACAGTGCCAGTTGCCTGTTTTCTTCTGTTTTTGGTCCCAGAAAGGCAGAAAATCAATATTCTCGGAATTGGACGGGACAAAAGCCAAAGTCAATATTTTACCGTGGGCAACACGAAGCCAGAATACGAGACGGAGGAGGCTCACCAGGGGGCCACACCCCATGGCCGTGCGGGTGGTCCTACCCCGCGCCTTGGGGGTGCAGCCACCCTGGTGGCCCCCCTGCCTCGCCTCTTCCCTTATAAAGTCCCCCCGATGCCAAAACCCTAGACACCCGATCAATATTCTACGAAACCGTCTGTAGCCGCCGCCACCATCGTCCCTAGATCTGGGGGGTCTGAAGCTCTTCCTGGCACCCTATCGGAGGGGAGATCATCCTGGAGGCCTTCTTCTTCATCGTGCCAGCCTCCGGTATGAAGCGTGGATAGTTCCACCTTGGACTACGGGCCCATGTAGTAGCTAGATGGTTGTATCTCCTCCTTGTGCTTTCATGTATAGATCTTGTGCGCTCCATTCATGATCAAGATCTAATCTATTTGTAATCATGCATGTTGTGTTTGCGGGGATCCGATGGATATTGAGATTACTATGTTAGATTGATTAATGGTTTTGTCTTATTGATTCTATCATGTTTGTGTTGATTGTGATCATGCATGCTCTTCGTTGTTAGTAGCTATCTTGGCCAAGTAGTTGCTAGTGACTCCTAGAGGGGGTATTTATGCTCGATAGTGGGTTCATGCCTCTATTTTCCAAGGGAAGTGACAGAAATATGTACGGTTATAGATGTGTTGTTGCCACTAGGGAGAAAACAATGGTCTCTTGTTCATGGAACAAGTGGATTGTTTACCTTACACACTTTGCTTAAAGCAGTTGTCTGTTGCTTACAACTTAATATTGGAGGGGATTCAGATGATAACCTGAAGGTGGACTTCTAGTCATAGATGCAGCTGGATGGCGGTCTATGTATATTGTTGTATTGCCCAATCGAATCCCATAGGATCTTTGTGTCTAGTATTGCATTATTATGCCTTGCTCAGTCCTGTCAATTGCCCTGCTATAATTTATTTACCCAGCATGCCATGTTTGTTTATCTAAGGAGAACACCTCTAGTGAACTATGGACCCCGGTCCAATCTTTACCATTGATACATCTTCCACTGTTACTGTTTACTTGCTGTAAACCGTCATCACCTTCCACACCATATAGTTAATCCTTTGTTACAGCAACCGGTGAGATTGACAACCTCACTGTTCGTTGGGGCAAAGTCTTGAGTTTATGTTGTGCAGGTTTCCATGTTGCTTGCAACACCTTTGAGACGTTTCCTTCCTCCTACTGGTTCGATAACCTTGGTTTCTTACCGAGGGAAGACTTGCTGCTGTGCTGCTTCACACCTTGCTCTTGGGGTTTCCCAATGAAGTGCTCCACATCAACGCAGCACCATCAAGCTTTCTGGCGTTGTTGCCGGGGAGGCTAAGGACGTGTTCACAAGGGGAGTCCTCCTTAACCTTTCTCTTTACTTTGTTTTTAGTTTGCTTAGTTTCTTTTGATTGGTTTTTTTTGCCTATTTTTCAAAAACTCCAAAAAAATAGTCTAGTTTGGTTTGCTTTCTCTTATCAAAAACACAAAAAAATAGTTCCTGCTCGGCTGCTATTTTTGGCTTGCACCACTTTTTCCAAAATGAACTCTGCTGAGAACACCAAGTTGTGTGACTTCACTAGAACAAACAACAATGATTTCCTTAGCACTCCTATTGCTCCACCTACTCCTGATGCTACCTTTTATAAAATTAAGCCTCCTTTGTTGAATCTTGTGATGAGAGAGCAATTTTCTTGTGCTAGTTCTGATGATGCTGCTGCCCATCTCAATAACTTTGTTGAACTTTGTGAGATGCAAAAGTATAAGGATGTAGATGGAGATATTATTAATCTTAAGCTGTTTCCTTTCTCCTTTAGAGGAAAAGCTAAAGAATGGTTGCTATCCTTGCCTACAAATAGTATTGATTCTTGGATTAAGTGCAAGGATGCTTTTATTGGAAAGTACTACCCTCCTGCTAAGATTATATCTATGAGAAGTGACATTATGAAATTTAAACAACTTGATAATGAACATGTTGCTCAAGCTTGGGAAAGAATGAAATCTTTGGTTAAGAATTGTCCTACTCATGGACTTACTGTGTTGATGATTATCCAGACTTTTTATGCAGGTTTGAACTTCTGTTCAAGAAACCTGTTGGATTCAGCTGCTGGAGGTACCTTTACGGGCATCACTTTGGGTGTTACAACAAAACTCCTTGATAGTATGATGGTTAATTACTCTGAATGTCACACTGAGAGAGCTCCACATGGTAAGAAGGTAAATTCTGTTGAAGAAACCTCCTCTTTGAGTGATAAGATTGATGTTATTATGGCTATGCTTGTTAATGGGAAAGCTCCTTTAGATCCAAACCTTCCCTTAGCCTCTTTGGTTGCTCAAGAAGAGCAAGTTGATGTGAACTTCATTAGAAACAACAATTTCAACAGCAATGACTATAGGAATAATTTTGGTAGCAACAACAATTATAGGCCTTATCCTTCTAATAATGGCAATTCCTATGGAAACTCCTACAACAATGCTAGGGGTGCCCCCTCTGAAATTGAAGTTATGCTCAAAGACTTTATTTGTAAACAAAATGCTTTCAACAAGACTGTTGAGGAAAATCTTTTAACTGTTGAGAAAAATATTACCTCTTTGTCTGAAGCATAGTCCTCCTTGATTAATAAAATGGCTGCTAAACCCGAAACCTTGGAAAGTACCTTTGCTGCTACTCATGCCATACAAGTTACTATTGATGAACATGTTAGACTGTTAGCTCAACTTCATGCTAAGTGGGAAAGGGAAGCTGAAATTGATAGAAACAATAGTGTGTGCACCATCACTAGAATGGATACCACTAAACCACAATAAGTCCCTATTCCTTCTCCTACAATGCCTAAGCCTAATGAGTCTACTACTAGTGATTCTAAGTTTGATTTTGATATAGATGGTTGAAATATTTCTGAAGTGATTTTGTTCCTGCAAAAACTTGCTAGAAGTCCTGATGCTAGTGATATGCATGTTGCTTTCACCAAAACATTACATATGCTCTTGTTAAGATTAAGGAAGAGAAGTTAAAACACAAAGCTTCTAATCATAGGAAAGTAGAAGATAGTTGGGAACCCATTATTAATATGCAA
Source organism: Avena insularis (assembly GCA_023614405.1). Taxonomy (NCBI): domain Eukaryota; kingdom Viridiplantae; phylum Streptophyta; class Magnoliopsida; order Poales; family Poaceae; genus Avena; species Avena insularis. The sequence continues at coordinate 32,688,017 of CM042684.1, forward strand.
GTGAATGACTTTGATCTCAAAACTTCATGTGATCTTGGTTCTAGTGTCTCTATTATGCCTAGGAAGGTTTATGAAATGCTTGATTTGCCACCTTTGGAAGATTGTTATTTGGATGTCCCACTTGATGATAATGTTAAGAAGAAACTCATGGGGAGTATTAATGATGTTCTCATTATGGTTAACAATTCTTATGTCCCTATTGATTTCTATGTTTTGGATGTTGAATACAATGCTTCTCGCCATATTACTTTGGGAAGACCATTTCTTAGAACTGTTGGTGCCATCATTGATATGAAAGAAGGCACCATTAAATATCAATTTCCATTCAAGAAAGGTATTGAACACTTCCATATGAGGAGAAAGAAGTTGATTTTTGCTCCTCCTTTGAAAGCAAGGTTTGATGTTAATGCTTCTTCATTTGAAAATACTTGATTTCTTGCTTGTTCTGCCTAACTTAAAGGCGTTAAAGAAATGTACTTGTTGGGAGATAATCCAAGAGTTTCCTTGAGTCTTGGAAGTTATTACTTCAGTAATGACCTCTCCTTATCCTTTTTGTTTGCTATTTGTGCCAAGAATGGCCTCTAATGAGAGGGAAGTAAGATTTGGGGAGTTGCTGTCCCGAAACAGATTTCCGTCCCCCACCATAAAAATTCATGAGGAGTCTCTGTAAGTCGGATTGAGCTTACAATTTACGAATAAATCCCCCAGTATGTTAGATAACGTTCGTTAGTTCAACACTTTTTGATTTGAGCAACAAAAGATTTTCGAAAAAATCGGTTTCTACCTGCTGGTGTGTTTTGACAGATTTCTGCCATTATTTGCATTTGCTTCTTATTGATTCCTTTTTGGGTTCTCTTTTGGGGAATTGAGCATTTTGAAGGAGTTTCTACAGTAGCTTGTGTTTTGAATGAAAAGTTTTTCTGTTCTAAAGCTAAACCCAAAGGTCTATTATCTTTTGAATACACTAATGTTGCTAATGAAGATTGTGTGAAGTTTTGTATGAAGGACAAATTTCAGGTGTAGAGAGAGAATGATGTAATGAGATGAAGAATGGACAAAATCTCAAGCTTGGGGATGCCACCCCGGTGTCACCCCAAGAAATATCCAAGTGGTACAAGCTTAAAAGCTTGGGGATTCCCAAGGCATCCCCTTCTTCATCAATAAAAAGCTCAGGTCTTTATAGATACTCCGTTTTATTGTTTCATGCACTGTTGTGTTGTTCTTGGAGCATCTTAGTTTTCATTTGGTTTTCTTAGTTTGTTTAGTTTTCTTGAATAAAGTAGTTTGGACCCCCGTTCTCTCTGTGTTGTTTCAAATAAGTTGATTGGTGTTGGAAAGGAGTAGAAAGTTCTTGCTTGAGAAGTGCAAGAGGAGCTTGCATTGACTGTGACTTAAACTTTAGCATGTCATGCTAGGTGTTGTTTTGACCTTATGCTTAGTGATTATTGTTGTAGCATGACTTGTTCCAAACAATTGGTATTGCTTAGTGTGCCTTGAAAGAATCATGCGTTGTTTTAGCATACAAAAGCATAGTATTGTGGTATTCTCCTTTGATGCTTTGTTTGGGTTGACTTGGCACATGCTCACACCATGTTATGACTATGAACAAGTCACCATAGCCTCTTTGATCATTTAGTCCTTGACTTGCAGTACCACTCTATGATTTGATTAGTAATGTTTTGTCGCTCTGCATGATTATGGTCATTATTGCTCTCTTAGTTGGATGCTCCCAGTCTTTTCCTAGCCTCCACTTGTATGAGTAAGCTCTACTCATGCTTCCAACTCCCAAGAAACCAAGTTATTCCAAAGTGTCCACTATAAATTCCTATGCATGGTACACCATTCCAAGTATATTCTCGTTTTCAGCTATTCTTCCAATTAAAAAGTATTTTGTTATGTGAAAACTTAGTAATTAAAGCCCTCACAAACTTGATGGCACACTTTATATTCCTTGCCCCTAATAAACTTGAACCATTGTGTCATCTATGTTGTATATTCTTGCACTTATACGTTGGAATTAGCAGAATCATGCTGTCATGGGGAACATTTTTAACATTGCACTTGTACTTTGTACATAGTTGATATCATGCTCTTTTGTCTATGGACGTCGTCGGTGTGAAATAAAGAGGGAGCTTGTAAGTCCATAGAATTATGTATTTTGTGTTAGAGAAACGCCTGGGCTGCTAGCCTAAGCCATGCCTAATCATGGTGGAAACTTGCAGCATCACCATAATGAGCACTCTGTGAAGCATCCTCAATAAAAAGCTATGCACATAGTAAATAAAAAGATCGCTGAGGTACTCATTGTCTGCTTGCCTTGTCATTTTGGTTATGGGATAGCTCTTGTACCATGTGCAAGGGGTACCCCATTGGCGGTTCTCTATGATACACATGCACTTACTATGACAAGAACTTACAGGTGACTAAAGTTGAGTAGCATGCGGTGCGGCCCTCGTATTCAAGGGACATGAGATTGCCAACTTATACTTTGTCAAGCATATACTCCATCTTTGTTCACTTTAACCTTAATCACTTCAAGATGCTTATGATAGGGGCAATGAGGGCTGAAAGCTAACAAGTACCATAATTTTTGGAATCTTTTTTTTGAAACTTGAAATCCCTGCTTCCCTTTATGTAGGTCCCTTATTCCACTATTATATTGAGTCTCCACCTTCTACCTTTAGGCACCATTAAGAGAGCATAGTTTTCATTCTTAGTTCTATGTGCAGTGTCCAAAACTTATTGATTGATGCATATTGTTGATATTGCTTGTTTTTGTGCTACTTGTATCTAATTACTCTTATGAACTTTGAAGGTGCCCTATGCATCTATTTGCTACTCCATGAGGGACAAGCTGAATGCCACTATGCCATGTTTTCTATATGTGAAACAAACAAACATTTTTCAATGCATGTTATTCATGATCTTTGTTTGTATCCTTTCATGTTGCATGCATAGTTACTTTGTCCTATTGTTAGAACTCCATCTTTCATGCACATGTTTAGAGTTCTTTGATCCCAGCTTTCAATGCTTGCAAATGATTTGATCTTGGTTTTGATGGTGCATGTCACCTCAAAAATTATTATTTTTATCACTTACCTACTCGAGAACGAGCAGGAGTTAAGCTTGAGGATGCTTGATATGTCGGAAACGTATCTATAATTTTTGATGCTCCATGCTTGTTTATTATCTACTTTGCTTTGCTTTGCTTTGTCCACACTTTGAGGTGTTTTTATTTGTTTTCTGGTACTAACCTATTAACAAGTTGCCACAGTGCCAGTTGCCTGTTTTCTTCTGTTTTTAGTTCCAGAAAGGCAGAAAATCAATATTCTCGGAATTGGACGGGACAAACGCCAAAGTCAATATTCTACCGTGGGCAACACGAAGCGAGAATACGAGACTGAGGAGGCTCACCAGGGGGCCACACCCCATGGCCGTGCGGGTGGTCCTACCCCGCGCCTTGGGGGTGCAGCCACCCTGGTGGCCCCCCTGCCTCGCCTCTTCCCTTATAAAGTCCCCCCGATGCCAAAACCCTAGACACCCGATCAATATTCTACGAAACCGTCTGTAGCCGCCGCCACCATCGTCCCTAGATCTGGGGGGTCTGAAGCTCTTCCTGGCACCCTATCGGAGGGGAGATCATCCTGGAGGCCTTGTTCTTCATCGTGCCAGCCTCCGGTATGAAGCGTGAGTAGTTCCACCTTGGACTACGGGTCCATGTAGTAGCTAGATGGTTGTATCTCCTCCTTGTCCTTTACGTATAGATCTTGTGAGCTCCGTTCATGTTCAATATCTAATCTATTTGTAATCATGCATGTTGTGTTTGCGGGGATCCGCTGGATATTGAGATTACTATGTCAGATTGATTAATGGTTTTGTCTTATTGATTCTATCATGTTTGTGTTGTTTGTGATCTTGCATGCTCTCCGTTGTTAGTAGCTGTCTTGGCCAAGTAGTTGCTAGTGACTCCAAGAGGGGGTATTTATGCTCGATAGTGGGTTCATGCCTCTATTTTCCAAGGGGAGTGACAGAAATCTCTACGGTTATAGATGTGTTGTTGCCACTAGGGAGAAAACAACGGTCTCTTATTCATGGAACAAGTGGTTTGTTTACCTTACACACTTTGCTTAAAGAAGTTGTCGGTTGCTTGCAACTTAATACTGGAGGGGGTTCGGATGATAACCTGAAGGTGGACTTCTAGTTATAGATGCAGCTGGATGGCCGTCTATGTATATTGTTGTATTGCCCAATCGAATCCCCTAGGATCTTTGTGTCTAGTATTGCATTGTTATGCCTTGCTCAGTCCTGTCAATTGCCCTGCTGTAATTTATTTACCCAGCATGTCATATTTGTTTATCTAAGGAGAACACCTCTAGTGAACTATGGACCCCGGTCCAATCTTTACCATTGATACATCTTCCACTGTTACTGTTTACTTGTTGCAAACCATCATCACTTTCCACGCCACACAGTTAATCCTTTGTTACAGCAACCAGCGAGATTGACAACCTCACTGTTCGTTGGGGCAAAGTCTTGAGTTTGTGTTTTGCAGGTTTCCACGTTTCTTGCAACACCTTTGAGACGTTTCCTTCCTCCTACTGGTTCGATAACCTTGGTTTCTTAATGAGGGAAGACTTGCTACTGTGCTACTTCACACCTTGCTCTTGGGGTTTTCCGACGAAGTGCTCCACATCAATGCAGCACCATCAGAGCGCTACCAGTAATAAGTTTTTGTATGCTTGGGTTATACTCCTTGTCAAGGATGGATCCATGGTTCCAACATGGAGGGATTGAATGATTCTGCCTCTAGCTCAGCCGAAGATGGATATGAAAAAAGAATCTTTCTTGTAGAAATGCATGGGGAAGTGAAATCCTAAATTATGACCTAATATGTTGGTGAGCAAAGAGACAGTAGCACAAAATCAACATCAAGAATTGCCATAAAAAACAAGTCCTAAAAGCAATTCACATGTTGACGAACTAAATCTTGTACAAACTATATACATGAATACAATAGGGGGTTAAATAATCTCATACCTTGTCTTGCAGATTATGGTTGTTATAAAATGTCATCCTCCCTTCTTAGATCCTCGTCATATCCGATGCTTCCTTCGAGGCCATAGCTCCGCCACAGGACGACTCAGGTCGTTTATCCATGCCACTCTGAGAAAAAAATGATCGATATTGATCTGATCGTGCATGTGTTACATGGACAACCCTTCTGATCATCGCGTCAAACACGGGCTTCCTCTATCTAGATAAATTCCTTGTCTCCCACTGAATGTGCTTCTAGGATCCTGGGATTTTTTTTATCATACTAGAGATTTTCATAGTAGACACACGAGAGGTTGTCGTGCTAAGTCCCAAAAGGACCACCGCCCAAGAGAAGCCACCATCTCCAACAATGAAAACCGTAGATCAGAAGAGATTGTCATGAAATCACACCAACAAGCACAAAAACTGACCTAATCTCAGGAGACCCCCCGAAAAACGACTCCACACGCCCTCCGCTAGTGATAGAAGCACCACTGAAGCGAGGATAGGAAGGGAAGAACCTTATTCTGACTTGACGATGTAGTCATCGCATCACCATCACAAAAAAGTCACGGAAAAACAAGTTAAACAAAGAAGGCAAACTCTCCCACTAGTGAGAGGTCATGGTCCGCCACAACTTGAAGGCTCCAAGCCTACCAAGGTGGAGCGGACTGACGGTGTCACCGGCTAGGGGAACGGAACCTTAAATGAATTTTTACACCATTTTGTTGTTAAAGAAAACACATGAATGCCGCTCTGCATCTAGCATGATCGACTCGTGTCATTTGGACATATGTACTTAGCTATACCCACAGATCAATATAACAGGTCAATCGTGCAAATAATTGTTGTCGGGAGAAATTTTGTAAAGAGATAACTGGTGCATAGTGCTTAATTACCACTAAATTTTTAAATATGTATATATCCACAAATTAATGCACTCAATTACCACTAAATTTGCAGGACCCATCCACTTTTCTAGATTACTGCTATCTCTAGATTGTTTTAATGCCATTAATATCACATCTCCTATATAAAGCTTTGTCATATCCTTTGTTCTCTCTCAGCACTCACAAGTCATATTCAAGAATCGTCAACGATACTTTGTCAATACCACCTCTAGTGAAGATGAAGTCATCTGCCGTGCTACTCCTAACTCTCGCATGTATTGCAATGGCATTAGGTAACATCTACCTTGTTTCTATATGATGTTACTTTTCGCAAACCCAACCAACATATGATTACATTCATGATATATGATTACATTCATGATATGTGTTTATTGTTCGTGGTGATATCTTTCCAGATGTACAAGCAAAGAAAGAATGTAGGGTACATGTTGTCGGGCGCTCAGACGTATGCTCAACTAGTACTTGCTCGGATAGTTGCCGCCAAATGTCAGACAAAAACTGCCCTTCAGGCGCCGGGTGCACGTGGAGTGCTATTTGTGGTGAAAGGATGTGTGCTTGCAGCCTGTGTGTAGATTTAGATCATGCTGCTCTATAAGGCTCCAACAATGATAAATATGAAGCCAATAGCTAAGTTAAGATTTGTTCATATGGACAAAGAAATAGCAATGCCATAAAATATGTATCATGACTTCTGTCGGAAAATTGATATGGACCATAAGTTTTATGTTGCACCTCTAGTTAGGTGTAATTGACTTCTGTCGGAGTATGTTTTTCTGCCTCCATAATAAGAAATATAGCAATGGAGGGACATGCTATTTAACCCCGGGGTACAGAATAGTTATTCTACGGTCATCCTTGTTTTTGCAATTAGTACATAATTTTTACTTCGTGTAAATTTTTCTTACCTTGGAAATCAAGAAGAATATAATAAATATGGGCATAACATAATATCTTTTTTAGATGTAAATACTCTCTCCGACCCATATTAATTGACTTGGATTTGTCAAAAATTGGACGAACCTATATATTAAATAGTGTCTAGATTCATCCAAATCTAGACAATGTGAGTCAATTAATATGGGTCGGAGGGAGTACATTTTTTTGTGTTTCATATACTATAATGACTCATAATTTTCTATGTCAATTTTTGTCGTAGTGGGTCAATATAAAAGTTATTATTTGTATACAAGGCATACTTTTCTGAATATAACAACATTAAAATGTGCTCTGTGCAGAATAATTTTTCTGCACCCTAGCTGATAAATAACATTTCTGTGTAGTCTAATATATATTTGATACTCCCTCCGACCCATATTAGTTGATCAAATTTATCTAAATTTTGATAAATCTAGACACTATTTAATATATAGGTTCATCTAAATTTTAACAAATCAAAGTCAACTAATATGAGTCGAAGGGAGTACAAGAGTTATATAAATGGGCCAGAGGTGAGCATACCTTTTTCTCTACACTAGGGCCCAAACAAGGGATTCGCCTCTTTTGAGACTCAGCTTTGTCGTGTGTCCTATCATTCCTCCCCCGTTTCATCAAATGTCTTATATATATTAATTAAAATATGAGTAGGAGCAACTAATTAATCACCATAGGTAACTCTACTTATTATCTTTGTACGCAGAACTCACGCTCTTATGGAAATCTTCGCAGTAGTACAATAATTCACCACGGCATATCAGCTCTGATATGCCAAAAAACTAGGCCACCTCTATTTTTTGAGAATGAGGCACACTTCTAGTGTGGATACACAACACTGAGAGGCTAAAACCAGGCCCATCATCGCTGCATGCGGGGTACAAATTTCAGCCCATTAGCAACTTTTGTTTTTCAGAACTACAATGTTTTGGAGAAATTGTTTGTTGCAAAAACCTCAACCGGGCATGAGTTCGAGCCTAGCTAGCATCCACGTTGTTCGTGGATCAAGTAGTTCATTATTTTCTAACAACATCAAAAGGGATTTAATAGCATAAAACCATCACTTTCGTGCAAAATGTTCGGAAATCACCACCTTTCGTCAATTTTACAAAATGTGACCACTTTGCTACAATTTTTCTTGGCAATTCGCGCTAGACTCACATATCCAGCGAATTGACATTGTTTCCAACAGGAGGATCCCACCAGGATGCTGACGTGGCAAACGGGAGACGCCTTCGGACTGCCTCCGTCACACGGCATTAACGTGGCTGTCTGAAGCAGTTATGTATTGGTTGCCCCCTCCCTTCCAGCGCGCACTGGTCGACGATGTCGGTGGCTACTCCCGACGGCGATCTTGACGGCGGCGCCCCTTTAATCATCCGTGGCGATTCGGATTCTAGGGGTAGTGGAGGCATGGATTGGACTACTCGTGCCGCCTTATCCCCGCGATCACCGTGGGATGGCGCTGGCTCGCCGGCGAGATCAACTGGAGCTGCCGTCGCCGCTTTGGCAAGGGTGGTTCTCGATTCACCAGCGAAGGCGAGCTACCGCTAGGGGTGTTGCTTCGGCGGCATTGAGTAAGCTCCCCACTCCACCTTCTGTGTATAGTTTTTGCTTGCACTGATGTTGTAATAAACCTAGTCAAAAGCTTAACTTGTTTAACTTTGCTCTGATTAGGGATTAGTTTAGTGTCTGCTAAAAATTGTAATGTTTGACATGATGAACTAACTAGTAGTTTAACTTGTTTAACTGTAGTTTGGATGATGACATCTGGAAAATAAGATTTAATTTACCTGGTGAGGAAAATCTAAAGAGAACAATGTGTAGTTCTGACATAACCTATTTGAATTTGGTGGCACTTAATGAGGAATTTGATGGTTATAGTTACGATGGAACAGTGTTTATTTTATTGTTATTTCACTTACTACTACTTCGAATTTGTTATAGAAACAATAAACAATAAAACACAACTTGTAGTAGTAAATTGCAGCTGATAAACGATCAGCAATATACATGGTGATAGGCTTTGGGCAACAAATTACTCGTGCCCGCTCAGTTGAGGCCCTCGAGGGCGTTGCGGCCGAGGCGGACGGCGTTGACATAGTCGCGCATGCTGTGCGAGGCGACACCGGGGACGAGCAGCCCGGTTGCGCGGTAGAGCAGGGACACGGCGCCCTCTCGGTAGTCTGTCCCGGCCGCGATCCACAGGAGCATGGCCTTCACCAAGTCGCCGATCGCGTTACAGTACTTCGAGAGGGCATACCACGGGTCGAAGTAGTTTGGGTCCGACACTTTGCCAGCAGTTAGCACCCGCCCGTCGCACCACCCGTCGTAGTACACGCACGTCCCGCCATGGCGGAACTCAGCCACCGGAGGCGCGTCGAACGGCACCCTTGGCACCACGTCGTACCGGTACACCATGCGCAGGTAGTCCTTCTTCGCGTCCGTCGTCGTCACCCTCGCGCGGAAGAACTCGGCGAACGTGCTGTTCCCGACGCGCGGCTGCCCGTAGGTGTGCACGGCGGCGAGCCTGTCGAGCACGCGCCGCTCCCCGTGGAGAGCCAAGACGGCCGGGAATAGGACGGCGAGCGCGCCGCCGAGGCTGTGGCCCGTAATGACGACGCGGGCCTTCGGGTGGGTCAAGAGCTGCTCCTCGAGCACCTTCCGGAGCTCGTAGTAGGCGACGATCTTGCCAGCCGGGATGTCGGCGGGGGCATCGCGATGGAAGGCGCGCGCGGCGTCGTCGTCGCCATCCTCCTCCTGGAGCCCGAGCGCCTTGAGGAAACCCACGTGGACTTGGCCCATTTCGCCTAGGCCTATCCATGACAGGTCCACGTCCGTCGCCCAATCCTGCGTGTTGAACATCTCCGTGCCACGGAACGCCACGAGCACCACTTCCGCGTCCTGGCCGCCGTCCGTCGCCACAAACGCCTGCGTCGTGTCCAACTGGAGGAACTCTGCGTGTGTATTTGAATTTAATGTTATCAAATTGGGATTATTTTATTTTTGGTCGTCTATTTTAAGAATTTACTGATATGATCAACGTTTGATGTACGTAGTAGTTTTTACATGTAGCATGAAACATAAATTATTCTCTAGTCAAAGAAACTAGTACTATTTCTCAATCGATTTTATACATTATTTAAAAAACATATATTCTCTAAATTGTACTTTAGTTGATCAAAAAATATGCACCCTCAGTCCTAAAAGTTTTCTACTAGTATCATTCAGTACGGACTACATACGGAATGAAATTAGTGAACATCTCTACTATTCCTTAAAAGCAAACGCGACAATATGGTGGTACGTCGCCTTTTTCCCTCCACGTGGAAAAAATCGAAAAAACCAATCGCTAAAAAACCCGGCCGAGGAAACCTTCAAGCCGTAACCCCAGGGCAGCACCATCCCGACCTCTCCTCTCGCACCAGCCAACAAGGGAAAAAAATCCCCATCCATCGCAAATTCCTTGTCGCGCCGCCGACGCTCCGCTCCGGCCGGCTCCCGTCCCCCGCCTTGCTACCCCCATCATCCCGTGCGCCGCGCTACCGATGTCGCCCTTCCCCATTCCCCATGTCTCCTGGCCAATCCGCAGCCGCCCGGCCTCCCCATCTGCCACGGAAACCGTCGGTCGGCTTGATCTACGGTAACTGCCGATGCAGATCGTGGAGCTCGCGGATCATGGAGGTCGTGCTGGTTACCTCCTCTCCCAATAAAAAAGGTCCGAGTCCTCCTATTCTCCTAATGCTACATGTTAGACGCCCACCGACGCTCCTTGCCGCACCTCTGACGCTTCGGCCGGTTCCCGTCCACCACCTCGCTGTCTCCACCGTCCCGCTTGCCGCGCCCGTGGACTGAACCATCGCGTGCTAACTCCTCACCGTGCCCGTGCTCCACGGACGGCTGCGCCCATGCTTACAAGTACGACTCTTCGACGCTTGTGGACGTAAGAGCGTTCTAGCCGAAGCCGCTTGAGGAGGTGACCGAGGGCGCGCATGTCCTCACCATTGCCAACTCCCTCGGCAATATCAAGGTATACGGGCTCTCTGTTAATTTTTGTTAGATAGCTTCTAGGTTTGATTTGCTATGCTTGATTAAGCACCACAAACATCACATCGTACTTGCTCTATTTTCTAATGGTGAGGCGTACTTATGTCAAGATTTAGCCAATATTACTGAATTTGTAATTTGGTTTGAAATTCTGTTAGAGAGTATGTCATTTCTTAATAGTTTGTAGATTGGTTAGCTAACTAGCGAGCGAAATACATTTGTCCTTGCTTAATTTAGCGATGCCTCTCAATTGTGAATTCACGGCAACTTTATTAAAATATTGCATCCTGGATAGGTAGTAACATGTAACTGAAAATGACACTCCGAGAAACTAATAACATGTAACTGAAAATACCAGTTTATAGAACTCAACAACATGTAACTGAAAATGCCAGTGTGTAGAGCTCAACAGCATGTAACTGAACATGCCAAGCTGAAGACATAGGACTGATAGAAGCTAGCGGCCAACCAATAGCATAACAGGTAATGCTAAGGAGGAGAAGAACTAGGAGGGTAGGTACGTGTCCCACCCAGGAAGAAATTACAAGATACATTGTTGAGAAGAAATTACCAGGACACTGAGTTCTTTGCGAAAATAAGGTCCTGGTAGTGTGTAGTCAAACCTTTTCTATATACACTTATTGAATATGATGGACCACATAAATAGATGTTTCTAGCCGGTGCTAATATTCTATCAGTTTGTCAATGTTGGTATAATAGACGAATGGTTATAGATATATGCTATAGGTCTCCCAGTCGGGATGCCGTCTTCGCCCTTGCCATCTTCCCATAATATACTATTGCTCTCTGTCGCAGGACTGTTACACTTTGACACTCCCGGTGTCATTTCTGACCTTGGCACGCTGACGGCTCCTCAACGACATTCCGTCATTCAGCCCGCCATAATGCCCTCTCTTGCTCTAGAGTCATTCTGCTTTTTTCGCCCGCTCTATCATCTTCATTCTCTCCCGCTCAGCTTGCCCGAAATAGTGGCATGGCAGATTGGTGGAGACAACCCTGAGTTCAGCCTACTAGACATGGCTACCAGATTGACAGAGACCTGTTGCTTCCACTATAGCCTCTAATGGTGAGCCTGGTCCCATCATCCTCTGTCCTCCCTGGGAGATCTTCTCAATTTTGTCAGAATCTTTAATGTAAAATCCAACTGAGGTCTAGGTTGCATTTATTCAAACTATGTGGTTTGATGTTAAATCCTATGCAAATTTCAATTTTTGTTCAACACAATAGTTTAGGGAGGTTGATGTCTATTGCTTCTGTCTTCTGATTGATATTTGTTAGTATAATTGTCTTGAAGTAAAGTCTAAGTGAGATCTGGGTTCACGTACACTGTATTTTTAAATCCCTACACATTATTTTGAATATCTATATACTTCTCTAGGCATTTTTCCAGTTCATGTGTAAACATTTTTGCAAGTATTGATCTCTTGGTTCTTGACAAACTAGCTGTGGCAATGTTATCAAACAGGAAGAATGTTTATCTTAGTTTGCTCTTAGTATCTACTTTACTTGGCTTTTCTTTCATAACACAATGCATTATTTGTTCTACTGTTATGTGATTATATGTTCCTCTGTTACATGATATATAAATCAATCAGGAGAGTTTGATGTGTAATGTGATCCTTCATGTATCTTGTACGGAGAAACTATATCATGTTTTCCTCGGCAAAAGCATATTTAGATTATTCATGTTATCTGTACAAGCAATTAAGACGTACAAAGAACATGAACTAATCAACACGATGTATGCACTTAATTCTTATGGATGTTGCTTATGAATTTGAATAATCATCACCGGCCGCAGAATCGTTGCCGAAGCTGTCCGCACCTGATGCGCCACAACATTGATTACCGATCATCTTGCTTCCCAGCCCCCACACCCCCATGCTGAGGCATTAGTCTATTCCCTCGCGCTACTGCTGTTTCTTGCTCTTTAGGTTTTGATTGATCAATCGATTTTCGTGGCATGCAGGTAGAGGCGATGGTTCTGGGACAGTGTACCATCACGTGGAGACGACTGCAAGATACACAACTGAGTTCTACATCTGCAACCTGCTTCTCGGATCCACTTCCTTCTGCTGGTTCTTGTGGTAATAGACATCTGTGTATTCCTTAGGCCTCAAGATTCGAGAAATTTGATTGATGCCGCTAGGCACATACTTATCATTTGGTGAGTTCGGGGATCCCTAAAAATAATCTGATGATCGATGTCCTAAGAGAGTAGGAGGCTTAGTGAAGGATGGTGTTTTGTTCCTTAGGCAAACATGTAAATACCTTTCAAAATTGTATGCCTTTCTTGCTTTCTCATGTTGTTGTTTCTATTGTTCTCCAGTAGCAAAAACTCTTCTATCTCAACTATACTCAGTTGAACATAGCAACAAAGTACAGACCCAGACTGAATCGGTGAACACACAACGACAAATTGCAGGTGATAAAACATATGAGCTCATTTCCTAGATTTTTTGGGCAAAATTCTATTGGAAATTACATAGTGCGTTCAAAAGACAAATAATGCCCTCTATACTACATCCAGTTTACTCTAATCATTTAATTCCATCTTACTAAGAGCTAAAGTATTTTTTAAAATACTCAGAACTAAAGATAGCCAAACTTGAATCTCATATTATCGCAAAACATATTATCTTAAAAAATATGTACTTATTATGTTTGTTACATGGATCATCTGCTTGCATATATCTCATTTGAAAATTTTAAAGTAATGCTTGAACAAAAAGTTATGCCCCGCTCACTGCTTGGGTTGGGTCAGTAAGTAACATTTGAAATTTGTATCCATTGCACCTCAAATTCAGTATATGAATGCATATATCATCAGTATAGCGCAATTATCATGTTTTTTCAAATTGACGTGGCAGTGAGCCCTCATGCAGACTGCGATGAGGCAATAATTTGTAGCTTACCATTTAGCTGAATAGACCTGGATCCAGCCTATCTTGAGCTGGTTGGTATATTTCTAATCTATGATTGATGTGGAGGTTTGACTGGTCCTATTTTTGCAGCTCGCTCATCATACCAATTACCTGAATAAATGTTATTTACGCTTTTCCCTTCATAAAATGGAATAATTGATATTTGTGCTATTTTAGAGTGAAAAGTAATTGAGGCAGATACCACAAATATCTTAATAAGACGTCTCAAGCTAAAGAGAAAGGAGAGTGAGGCTAAATACGCAGGTTCTCGGACTCTAGGGGAAAGCAGCAAGGGAAAGAGGTAAGACTGTTTCGTATGCAAAACATTTGCTCTATATTGTTCGTAGTCTCCTCTTCTTCCATTTGTATATAGTATAAAACTATGGCTTCATGTACATATGATATGGATCAACCTTGTGGCATTTCTTGTTGCATTTAGCAGTTCTTTTAGCCTCTATGGTTATTATGTAGTGAACTTGTCACAATATCAGGAATAAGCTTATTAAAATCCATGAGCTCTAAACTTTTTGTGCCCAGTTACTCATTCTGGTTTAAAGTTTATGTTGTTTAAGTCTGTTAGTAAGTCAAAACCTATTTCTGCTTGTTTGTGATTCCATTTTTGATGTTCCTAAGGGAATGCTCAATTTGATCCAAGAAATGAGGTCATAGGCTAATTTAAATTCCAGTTTCTCACGAATTGAGAAAAAAATCTAAATTCATATCTTGTTATTCTAACCTTCAGAGAGAGGGTTGTCATATCGCGTTATTCTTGATTTTAGAGAGGGTTCTCTACAATATAAATATTACAACCTTCAGGAAGAATATGTCAGAACACTGCATGCAAGGATAGAAGAGATGTCCAGCAATCAAGTCCGGTGTTTGTAGCCTTATGCTCAAATCCGTTTCCTCTAGCTGGGTCAATAACTACGCCTCAAGTTCAATATCTAAGTGCATATAGGATAATCAAGCTTATCTATTTTTCCTGCTGCATACACACGAGTTTCATTATAGGGCTTACTTGAAACAATTCGAGTTTGTCTCATGTGTTCTGGAAAGTACGATGCACCCCTAAAACTTGTTTATGTTTCTTTTGTCCTTCTTTTGCTATTTTGTTTTAACGACTATGACAGGAAGAATGTGTGGTCTGTGTCATTCTGTCATCGGCTGTCAATCATAAAATCGTTTGGACAAATATGAAATATGTAGTTAGATGTTCTAACTGTAATGGAATCATGGTAATCTGCTTTATTGCCACTTTGGTGATGTTTGTGTTAAGCATGGATATTAAGGGCAGTACAAAATCTTTGTAAATGCTTGATCAGATTTATATCTGTTTTAGACTAATGATCCTTGTTGTCTTACTTATGAAAAATTAAATTATGTGGTTGATTGACTATGAAATTTTTATTGATCGATTGCAGGTGGGGGTAGGTGGTACTGGAGTGGGACATCGAACCATCACCGAGGAGCTTGTGAGGTATCGACACCGCCATTGACCTCTTCATCACAACCACCCTCTCACTGTTGAGGTAGGCCTATCTCTTGCAGTCTTGTCATTCATTCTCTGCATAACTAGGATATATCCAGTGGCTTGGAGATCAACTGTCATCAGTGTGTTGTTAGTCCCCTAATTAAATCTGTAGGACTAGAGATATGGTGCTGGTTCCATCTTCAGTTCTGCACTTAGGCTAATGCACGCGGGTTATAGCCTTTGAACCCGGAAGCTCAACTTTTAAAAATAATTCCAAATAAGTAGCACCCTCCTAGCTAAGAACTGTTTGAGGATTAGTATTGATGTCCACTCATGGCACTTAACAGAGTAGGGTATATGTGATTCTCCATAGAGTTATAGGTAAACTGAGTGTTCTTTGTTTTATAGGGTTAATATGATTCTGATAAAACCTACACAATATAAGAGTCTCATCAGGATGAAATTTGTATGCAGTCATCAGAAGCTATGGCCTTTTGCTGTTGTAGCCATTTCTGTAGTGGCTCATATCTTCCATAGTAAATACACCTGACTTATGGCAGCCATGATAGAGGAACGTATTGCAATCATAATTGTATCGGAAACTGGTTCACTACTGTTATCCTCTATAAAGAAAATCAGATACCTAATTAACAAACTTAGAAATTACCAAATTGCAATCATTTTCTTTGTTCAGGAAAAATCCATTTTTAACTTCTTACAATAGCATTTCCTCCTATTTGAGTTGTTTTCCTAATTCTTCTTATGCGAGAACATCTTAATCTTAGTTCTTCAAGAAAGATCCCATCAGCTCGAGTGCAGCTCCTGCAAGATCAGGAGATCCATGTACGCTGTGACAAACATGACCAAGCAGAGATGCAGCTTCTCACTATAGATGCATCATGATGTCGTTGTGAATTGCATGCCCTCTCTCTCTCTGTCTCTCGCTGTGACAAACATGACCAACCTCTTACAAAGCAGATCAATGATAGAAAAAGAAAAAACTAGGAAGACCGAGCTTGCCACCGGAGCCAGGAGAGCGAGACCGAGGGTACATGACTCCACGACGACGCCCCCAAGAGGGTGACGACGCAACGCGCCTCAGTCATCGAGACCAAGACGGTCAAGGTTTTTCACCCGGAGTCCAAGCATGGAGTAGCTACCCACAACAACGCCTCCAAGATGGGTATGACACCCGCAGGCATCACCGCCGTCGGCGCCGAAGCGCTGAGGTTTCGCCGAAAAAACCATCACGCCACACCCAATATCTTGGATTTCCCTCCGCCCCCGAACCAGGTATCTCCTCGCCATCCTCATGGCCAAAAAAGAAGACCACCACCACCTCCACGTCGCTCGCTGTAGAACCATCCGAGAAGTCCACCTTTCACGGCCGCCGCCCCAACATCCTAGACCTCACACCTACGACGCGACAAATTCCTCAGGGAAAGTCCACCGACATGAGAAGGTCAAGTCAGGCCGTCCAATAGAGGGATAGACAGTGTGTAGGCTCAGCTCATCGACAAGCCAAACCCGCAGAAGCCGAAACCGGGACTACTAGGTAGACAACGGATCTAGGCCTGCTGACCCTGATCTAGTACCCCATCCACACCATGGCCAGGCAGTGGGCTCCCGGGCGTACCATAAGCCCCTGAAACCCGTATTGGCAGCAGGGCCCGCGAAGCTGGATTAGGCCCGGATGGGCCCAAATCTAGGCCTAGGGCGCCACCGCCATGGTCCAGCTCCACCCTCCATTGTCGCTGCACCTCGCCGGCCAGCCTTCCCTGCACCTCCCATAGTCCAGGTGAGACTATCCCCATAGCAGATCACCATGCACGTGCCAGATCTCCACACGCTAGGACCTCCTCCGCTGGCCTCTGGAGCAGCGCCACCATGTCCGCCCTGGCCACCAAGAACAACCGCCTCCAGCTGCGAGATCCGCCCGACCACGACATGCCGGCCAACACCGTGTCGAGCACCAGCTTGGCCCAGCGGTCCTCGTCGGAGGCGGAGGAGGGGGAGGAAGGAAGAGATATGAGAGGAGGCCTAGGGTTCCCGCCGCCCCGGGCGTTTCTCGCTTGACCTAATTACTTCATGATCAAACACTCAAACACCATGCCCTAGCACTCCGCCTTTCCTTAGCTTCTGACACATTCCGCCAGCCAAAATCGAGCTCGGCACCCATTGACCATTAAATCTACCTTCTTCGTCCGAACCATCGAATATCACCCGTTGCAGTAGCCGTTCCCTAAGATACATCATCTTGATTATATCACCCGTTGCAGTAGTTGTTCCCTAAGATACATCATCATCTTGAAAAGCACAAACAGTTTTGGTGTATTATATCCCAATTTTTTGGTGCCCTAAATTTTTTCTAGGTGCCTAATTTCACATCATCTATTGAGGTGCACTTAGCTAGTATTTAAATAGGGAAGGCACTCAGGTACGCCTCCCTATCTGGTATATTTATTATAGGTCCATCAAAGCCTGCACTATAGCCCCTTTTCTTCCGAAATAACTTCACATTCTATATCTCACACCATAAAACCTTTAAATTTGAACATTTGGATTTCACTCAAACATTTGAGATAAAATTCGGGAAATTAGGTTTGTATTATTCTGAAATTATTTGACCTGCAAAGTATTATTCTAGAAAAATAGGTGTGTATTAAGGAAACTGTTTTCAATTTTAAATATTTGATTTTTCAAATTACACAAAGGATTTCGAACTAGTTCTTGGCACATTCTTGTTGCAAAGATCAAATCCATGTGTTATATTTTTTGATAGATAC
Organism: Avena insularis; assembly: GCA_023614405.1. Taxonomy (NCBI): domain Eukaryota; kingdom Viridiplantae; phylum Streptophyta; class Magnoliopsida; order Poales; family Poaceae; genus Avena; species Avena insularis. The sequence continues at coordinate 32,706,141 of CM042684.1, forward strand.
AAAAAAGTAAAAACTTAGAAAAGTGTGAGGTGTTCATGTCATGGGGTTCAATCACAACTTTATCGACACAGAGAGCGGGTTTTCTGAACACCATGACAGGTACACCCGCCTATCTAGTTTTTTCAAGTAATCGTGTATTACATTAATGTTAAAATAGATTACGAAAGATTCTCATGAAACTGCCCTCAAAAATTTGCGAAAAGAATCTTGTTGAGAGCATGCGCAAACCTTTACTTTTTTTCTCCCAAACAAAAGAAAACACAATCTTCAAACTTTGCAATCATTAGTATATTAGAAAAGAAGCAGTATACGAAAAATAAACTCGGGTTTTTTTTCCACGGTGAATATCTAAAAATAAGTATTTTAAGAATATATTTAAATTATTTAAGTTTATGGTCCAAAAATTGTGAATTTATTTTGCAACCATTGTAGTCCAATTATGTTCTTGACCTGCAAAGTTTTAAGCTTGTGTTTTCTTTCATTTGGGAGAAATAAAAAGGGAAAGTTTGTGCATGGATCTCGACACAATCATGCATGGTTTGGATCAGGGTGTGAAGCAGTACACGTCGGGATACACTACAGGATGTGATCGATATGCCGAGGGCTAAAGGCCATACCAGCACTACAGAGAAAGCCAGTACCCCCAAGCGGATAGCAAGATTTAGGTAATATATAACCTTTTTGTTTTTCCGCTATCTAACTTACATGGCGATATTTAAACTCTCTTTTGTTGAACATACCAAGAGTACTATGTGACTATTTGACTAATTACCCCCCCCCCCCCTCTTTAACTATGTGAATATCATTACTAACGTAGAATACGATGTCCCGATTATAGATAGTTCTATTAACCCCGCATGTTTGCATCAAGAAGATACAAGTAACAACAATTTACATATATACTCTATTATATGATATGACAACCCGGGGTCTGCATATCTATGATGCATACAACCACAAAACTATGATAAAAAGTAAAAGGAGCAAAACAGTTCATGCCTGACTCATATGCCGTCTAATGTGATGGAGGACCCATCCAAACAATATGCAATGGCATGTTCCTATGGTTATATGTTTACACCTTATGTTGACGGTTGACATATCATATACTATATTTTTTCCATCTCTAAATATATGGTGTTTGACATGCATAACCTCCAATATATACATGTGAGGCTATAACCGCTAGTTTTTGTATTAACATAAGAGCAAAAAAATATTTTAAAACAATTTATTGCCGAAACTATACTAAATTTTTTTGAGGTAATAACTATACTAATTTTTATCTCATGGATCTTGGTAATTTTAAGATATTGTTAGTAAAATTTAGAAAATAGTTACTGCACACCCTTTAGAGAACTACTCCGTATATTTATTAACGAAACTGCATGGTTTCGGTGAACGAATGTGCCTGAAATTAACGAAAGTGAACTAGATAGCTCAAGAGACCCTTGTGGCCAATCAGCAGCTTGTGGCGCCTGATCAGGTTTGTCATAGGGCCAGACAGTGACCCATGCTATTGGTTGAAGAAGTACGATATGACATGCACTTGGATGATCAGGTATTTTCTCTTTCAATGAGGTTCATGCCAAGGGTGTTCTCTTCAGATTTTCTACCACTAGCTATATAGACATATCAACAAACTACCCCCTAGCAAGAAAGTGAACATTGACATTAGATGTCAGCCAAGGGTGTTCTCTTCAGATTTTCTACCACTAGCACTATAGACATATCAACAAACTACCCCCTAGCAAGAAAGTGAACATTGACATTAGATGTCACGTTGTTGTCGTATTTACCGATGAAAAACGTCGTCTTCCAATGAAACAATATGATTTTAGCCTTGGTCCCGTGGATTATGACTACAACACTATACTTACAGATTAATCTATGGTTGTTTCTTGAGTTTTTTCTCCTATTTTTATAAAGGCTATTTTATTGATGTAATAAGCTGATATATCAGTGTGGATGTCTCTAGCTTTTACTCTTACGATTAACTCCGGGTACAGTAAAAAGATTCCGTTTGCACGCCTCTTTTACTGATTTTGTCTCCTTACAGCTGCCAAACTTAACTATGGAATAATTTATTTGCCAGCGGCTTGATATAACCTACCGTAATCTGGAAGACTGAAATTAGTGAGACATTTTTAACTTAATAGATTTATCTGCTGCTTGTTATGTACTCCATGATTTATTTGCCAAATTTATGGAGCTTATGCATGCGCTAGGGTAATAGTGGTCAGTTGGTGCTTATCGTTCTGTACTCCGTGATTAAAGGGCCTCAAATTTTTGGCTGCTCTCCATGTCTGTGTGTAGCCAAAGTTCGGTAACTATTTGCCTGTATGTATTACTCATTTTAACGTGTTAAAAAAGGCTGGTAGAGTCTGCATGCTGAAGAATATATATGTGTATGTGTGCGTCTGCTGTGTTCGCACACGTGCATGTGCTTTTTTAACATGGTCTACGAAATTAATTCAATGTGTTTTTCTGAAAAAGTAAACAATTAACATTCATGTATATGGAGACCGGGTAGAAATTTCTCCCTTTAATCTTGGAAAAAAAGATATGACCAGTTGTGATCTTTGAAAAATAAACAATTACGAATTTCACTATATATATGTTGTTTGGATATCTAATTACAGTCATATTGTTTTTACAAAAATTAACATGCACACGCTTGGATGATGTGTGAACCTTGTATGTGGATGTTGCTTTATTTATAAAGCGGGGCGAAAGCCTATTTCGAGAAAAAGAAACAATCACGAATTTCACTATATATGTTGTTTGGATATCTAATTACAGTCATATTGTTTTACAAAAATTAACATGCACACGCACTTGCTTTCCGTTCTCTTTTTTGGTCCGGCATGATTTGATAAATTCCCGTGTGAGTAGTACACATTACTTGCATATGCACTACCATGTACTGCCTCTCTGTCCCGAAATTAGATATCGCAAATTTGTCTAGATTGACAACCGCGTCAAGCATGCATATCAAGGAAAATTTGTGACAAGTAATTCGTCACAGAGGGAGTATGAGAAATTAGATGAAACCGGCGTCTACCGGAACTTGGTTAATAAAAGTAAATGCTTAAGCGTTTAACAAAATACATTACAGAAGAGGAGGTTAAACTTCTACACAATAGACAGGGATTACTTTGTAAACTATCACTAAAATGAGACGGAAAAACAATCACTAAACTTAACACACATACTAATAGAACCACATGTATAGCAATGGAGAAAATGCATGTGTGTGTGCATGTGTGTGTGTGTGCATGTGTGGTTGTGTGTGTGTGTGTGTGAGAGAGAGAGAGAGAGAGAGAGAGAGAGAATCGTCCTTGAACTTTGTTTCCACAGCATATCATAACTCAACTTCATAAGTTGTTGTGGTCAATGAGCTTACTGTGCTTCTTGTTCACTTCGCTTGTAGTAGTTTACTGAAGGTGGTTGATTTTTACGAAATAATGTGCACTTGTTCCTTTTGTTTGTTGCTTGATGTGCTTGTGTTTGTTCACCGCGATCAAGGTCAGAAACAAGATCATGCATATATATTTATACTGAGGCCAATATTTATGGAAGAAGTTATATTCCCGTGAAACGGTTATATATGTGGTGTACGTACGTGTGATGATGTTCCATATGATCCCAAGCAAGCCGCCGTTGAGCGCGATGAAGTTGAGGATGAACTCGATGGCGGCGCCGATCCACTTGGTTGGGTAGTAGGTGGCGTCGAGGAGCTTCTGGATGAGCTGGATGAGCGCCACCACCAGGTCGCCTGGCGTGGTGCCGACGATGGCGGTCGGGTCGCCAGAGATGCGCAGCAGGAGCAGCGACACGATGCGCATCAGCAGCAGCAGGATGATCAGATTCTGATGAGGAGGAACAGCTCCTGTGTATAGTACGAGCTAGCTAGCTTCTAATTTGTGGGGGAGCTAGCACGACGTGATTTTATAAAGATGAGCTCAAGGCAGGGAGAAAAGGAATTAAATGACCCTTTTTTATAGGGATCTCGTAATCATTCGAAGTCCAAATCGCGATCGAGTGTATGGAGGACAACCAAACAAGTGTTAACATCACCGCACGTTATTGTTGCTCCCGATAAACTGCCTCGTCCACTAACTTATGATACGTCTGGAGAACTGGTTCAAAGATCGATCATCCTATTGCTTACGTGTGGTGGTTGTTCGTTTTGAAAAAATCTACTGTGTCTCCCTTTGTATTTTTCTCTACTGTGACCTTAATTACGTGCACGTGTCGTGTGGCTAACCGGACCTCGCCGCCGCGGGCTGCTCCGGGCGTGCATGCCCACAGGTGCATGCCCAACTAATCCTCGATCTTGGCCAAGTGGTGGACGCCTGTCGAGTCAACCGGTATATCATCCTGATCAGCGACATCAGGGCACTAGTGCAAAACAGTTCTTCGGTTTGATCTGCATAAAGTTAGCAGTCCCGGTCACGAACCGTGACTAGTGCTAGTCTCGGATCGTGAGACCTCCAACGGCTAAAAATGACCGCAGACACTAGTCCTGGGTCGGACCATAGCTCTAGTCGTGTCGTGGGAATGACCGCGACAGATGCTACAATCGGCAGCGAGTAGTAGAACGAGGGGTAAGGGCAGCCAGCCATCTGCGGTGCGAGATGAGGGCGGGGACACAGGGTTTTACCCAGGTTCGCCTCCCCGGAGGGTAAAGACCTACTCCTGCTAGATTTTATTGATGAGAGAGTACAAGGAGAGCTCGACCACTAGGCGGCGAGTCATAGGGGGTGTATGATGAAACGTGTCCTCTATACGTACCCTAGGGAGGTTTATATAGGCTCACCTCGCTAGGGTTTACAGATCTACAACCGAAATAGTTAAGGATTCGGAGGGTGCTTGACCTAATCCGACTAGGCCTAGCTACGCTTCTGGGCCTTCAGCTTCCAGTCGCCTGGCTCCTTGTTGGGTCTTGATCCAGTCGCCGTCCTGCAGGCCCACTCGCTGGCAGCTTGGGCTAATAGGAAACGTCCTGCTGGGTATACCCCACTCGGCATATCCACATCAATAGTCCCCGAGGCCGTCGTTGATTCGTCACAGGTGTTCTTGGCGGTCAGAGTATGCGGGTCCAATTTGGACGCCCAGTTGAATCGGCGGCGGACTCCCTGAATGTAAGAGGGAACTTGTTATCTTAGTCGCATTAACGGCAACCAATCGAATCGCAGCACGGTGAATGGGTCGGCGAGTAGTCGGATCACTGCTATGGTGATCAGGTCGGCGAATGGTGGAGTTGCAGCTAGGGAGACCAGGTCGGCGAATAGTGGAGTCGCCGAAACTGGCGAGTCGAGTAGACGAAGTTGGATCGTCAGCATCGGTCAAACTAGCCATTCGGTAATCCAACGGTAATATCAGCATAATCACCACGCGGTAACGACTTCCCGAAAATGGCGGGTAGCAACCGCTATATAAGGAGAGTGACAGGCGAAGGGCGATCATTCCCCACACTTCCTCCGATCTCGTGCATCTCCCAGTCTTCCATTCCTCCGTAGCGACCAGAGCGACCCAGAGCGACCCGCAACCCTAGATCCTTCAACTGATGGTGCCTTCGACGGAACCATGGGGGAGATCCAAGTGCACGAAAGTGCTGCTGATATCATTTGAGGAGGCAGGGATCCTCTGCGCCAGGAGATGGCGCATCCCCGTGGCCAGAGAAGTGGTGCCAGATCCGCGCGATGGAGAGTTTATCTGCTTCACCAGCCACCTGGAAAGGGGATCGGATTCCCCACCTCCATCATTTTTCGCCGCTTCTGTGCGTATTACGGCATCCAGCCATCAGAACTAGGACCGCACAGCATCGAGCAACTCGCCATCTTCGTGGCGTTTTGCGAGTGCTACCTAGGCTGCCGGCCGTACTTCCCCCTGCGGCAAGATCTGTTCCACGCGAGGATCGGACGCGAGGAGACAGGCGGCCCGATGCTATCCGTGGGCGGCCTCACCTTTCAGCTGAAATCGAAGGCCTCCTTCTTCGATCTAATGCTGCCGAAGAAGGCGACGAACGAGTGGAAGAAGCACTGGTTCTACGTTAGCGAATCGACTCCGGATGGCGAGGTGGCGCTTCCGATGTACTCCGCCGACTGTCCCGAGCTGCATCGGCTTCAAGTCGCCAAGCTCCCGCACGACCAACGGATGGTGGTCGACGAAATGTTGCTGACGATCCGCAACTTGTAGAAGAAAGGCCTCCAAACCATCAACCTCTACAACTGCTGGTTCGGGCGGCGGTTGGTGCCTCTAGCCGACCACGCCCACTGGATGTACGAGTACACGGGCAAGGGCGAGCCGACGAAGTCTTGCCACGCCGAGTGGAAGCTCAACGATTATACCTCGGCCTTGAAGAAAATCACCGACGTGGAATACCTCGACGTGAAGGCTGGGTTTGACCCATATACCGCGACGCGCAAGGCTCCAACAGTAAGTTATTACTTCCTTGCACATTTTGCGGACGCAGATATGCATTCGCGGTTTCTCTAATCGCGTTTATCTTTGTAGTTGTTCCAAGTGGTGGAAGGTTGGCTTCCGCCCGCTGATGACAAAAACTCGAATGAGTCCGTCAAGGACGAGAGCGAGTCCTTGTCGGACAAGGGCAATGTCGGAGGCAACGATGACGTAGTCGAAGATGAAGATGATGACGAGGCCGTGGAGGTTGCCGCACCCACGGCCCGTAATACCCGTGTACAGCGACAAGCGAGCTCGAGGCAAGCAAGAGCCTCGAGGCTCACGACGAGGGCGACGACCATGTCACCGCCTAGGTCCGCGAGTAGCTCTGAAGCTACCAGCGTGGCCGAGGAGGCTGGGGCCAGTGCACCCACACATGCGACCGTGGCAGCCGTCGCGGCCGTGGTAGAGGGTGAGGTGCCGTTGGCATTGCTGCCACCGCCCTTCATCATAGTCACCGGGCTCGGGGCCGCCCCCTCCGCGGGCGCCTCGCCACCAAAGGGAGCGCCTGCGGCGATTGCCGCAGATCCTCCTGCTGCGTCCTCATCCTCGAAGAAGCCCTCAGTGTCTTGGGCATAGAGCATGTTCGAGAAGGGCCTTAGTCGGAAGCTAGGGCCAGAGTTGGAGAAGCCGGCCAGCATTTGTACTGGTCTTCGCTTTATCCCAGTCGCCAAGTGAGTACCCTTTAGATTATTTATTTGAAGAACTGATTCATATTTGGCCGGCGAGTTTGTTGACGGCATTGTGTTGCAGGACTGGTGTGAAGAAGATAGGTCACCTGTCGGTGGCGAAGGTCCCATTGGGTGCCACAGAAGCGTGAGTCGACTCTTCAAAGAAGAGGAAGGGCGACGAGGTCGAGGTGCTTGTTGAGGGCGCGAAGAAGGCAAAGGGCGACGAGGTCGTCACAATCTCGGATGAGCTAGTCGGTGCTCCGAGTGAGGCTCCGATTGGAGAAGATGCGGTTACGAAGGCCGCAGTGGACGGGAAGTCGCAGCAAGTCGAGCGCGCGGCACTAGTTGGTGCGACGGGCCCAACGGCGAGTGCCGCGGGGGCGGCGGTGGCCACCTTCCCTCGCTTTGTGGCGAGGGCCTCCAGCGCAGTCGGCGGAGGTCGAGCAGCGTCGCGTGCGCAGGCCTGTTGTGCTCCCGTCGGTGGACGCGGTCGAGGTCCACAGTATGCTGGGTGCAGCGATCCAGGTATGTCCAGTCCCCGAGGATCTGGTCACTGAATTTTTAGCGATTGGATCCTTACTATTTTTGTTATCCAGTCCCCAAGTGGCTAGTTGCTGAATTTCAGCGGCTAGGCACTTAGGAATTTCTTCGCTGCCCAGTCCTCGAGGGGCTAGTCGCTGAATTTCAGCGGCTAGGCACTTAGTAGTGTCTTTGCTGATATTATTATGGTTGTGCAGGGCCTGCAGCGCGAGTCGGCGGACCGATTGGCCGCCAAGGAACGTTTGGAGAAGGAACTTCACTTCGTGCAGGGGACGAACGAGCAGTTTCGAGCGACTGCTGGTAAGAATTTGACGTGCTTGTTATCAGGGACGTCTTCTCCTTGTGTTGTGCTCACAGCTGTGTTGATGCAGAGAGTCAGGCGGCCGTGGTGGAGAAGGCTCGCGAGGGTATGGTCCCCGCCAGCGAGTTGATGGCAGCCCAGGCGTCTTTAAGCACCGCGGAGAAGCGCATGGCCGAGCTCGAACGAGAGCTCAAACCGCGAAGGCGGAGGGAACCTCGGCCGATGAAAGGCCAAAGGCGGCCGTTGCTGCTGCTGCTGATGAGCGGAAGTTGTCGGATGCGCTCGTTGCTGGGCTGCAGTATGATCTCTCGAATCTGCAGGATTTCATCACGGGGCGCTGCCGCACTTTGATCGGTAAGTCCCCGAGCGCGCGGGTCGCCTTTATTTTTTCTCTTGATTCTGATTTTGAGCTCCTTCTGCCCTACAGGGAGGATTCTTGATGATGAGGCCGAAGCGCAATCGTATTACGTGTGGCAGTGTGTCACCACGCTGGTGGATTCGGCCAAACTGTCGGCGACTTGCATTCGCGTGTGTCTTCAAGAAATTTCCCCGACGGAGGTGATCCCCAGCGACCTCGTCGAAGTCTGGCACTACCTAGAGAAGGCTCCGACGGTCGTCGATTTCATGTGATGGTCGGCCTTCCGTCGTGGTGCTGCGACTGCGCTGAGCCTTGGGCTCGCGCATTTCCCCGACGACTTCGACCTGGACGACGTCACCAGTGGGTACCCTTCATCGACGGGCGTGGTCGAGATCTCTGAGGTGCAGAAGTTGACCGAGCGGGCCGCGGTTTACTCCGACCGGGTGCTGGCGATGGATGATCTCCTTCCATACCAGGAGACGATCATTGCGCCGAACGACCCCGAGACAGCGAGCCGCGACTCCAAGGTGGAGCAACCCTTCCGATCGGCAATGGCGGGCACCTTGACGACGTACCCATCTAACCTGTGGGTTCCCTTCATCCGTGTTCGTGGGAGCGGTGGCGCATCATCGTCGAAGCCTGCAGATTAAATTAGTTGGCCGAGTGGCGTTAGTTGTAACAACTATGTAACTGCCCTTGTAAGCGAACAAATTTTGCTGCCATAAGGAATGAATGAATGCTTTTGTCAGTGCTTGATTTGATTGTGAATTGTTAAAATTGTCCGAGTCCCCGAGCGCGTCCGCCCTTTTGTGGGGTTTACCTCGTTTTTACGTGTATGCTTGTTTTTATACTGTTAGTCAGTTGAGGTCAACTCGCCCGTGGCTTGGAAAGTCAGTCGCGTGACGACTCCAAGGGGTGCTCTGTACTTAGCCGTTTTCCCGGGCGCGAACAGGTGCGGGTGGCCGAGTCCCCGAGCGTGGTACTTGGCTTCTCTAGTCGCATGCCCAAGGTAGGTGAGGACAAGGCGCGTTGTATTAGACGCGTCGCTGCACCTGATCCGTGGGATCAGTCGCGTGGCGAGTCCAGGACACTCTCTCGTACTTGGCGTTTTCCCTAGTCGCTCAGGTTTGGACTGGCTTAGTCCCCGAGCGTGGTACTTAGCCGTTCGAGTCGCTGCGCCAAGGATGTGGAGGACTGGGTCGCTGTTGGAAGCGAATTCGGTTGTCTTGGCTCAGAAATCCAGTCGAGCGAGGCGACTCCGATGGGGCTCTAGGTTGTATTTTTTCATGGACGATACGAGGCCCGAGAATTTTTGGTGCCCTCATACCGCACTACTTGGTTGTGCCGGTCTGATACGTCGGAAACGTATCTATAATTTTTGATGCTCCATCCTTGTTTTGTATCTACTTTGCTTTGCTTTATCTACACTTTGAGGTGCTTTTTACATGTTTTTGGTACTAACCTACTAACAAGTTGCAACAGTGACATATGTCTGTTTTCTGCTGTCAACACCCGGGTTTTTAATCCCAGATGCCTGTTATGCCATACATCGCAATCCCAAGATTACCATTTTTGCGAGACATAACAACTTTGGATATCACAGTACATCATCCATTACAAACCATACATAAGGTCTTACACAAATAAGGATCTCATGATCCAGTTCTTAATACAAACCAAGCAGCGGAATAACGTAAAGGTAACGATAGTGTAGGCAAAGCTCCATCTTCAGGGTCACAAGCAATGCTGATGATGGGAGATGATCCTAGTTGTCATAACCTTCCTGTGGTCCTTCATCCTGATACTCCTCTTCATAGTCTGGCCACGGGAATAGCCAGCGACAAAAGCCATGAGTACTCTTTAAGTACTCGCAAACTAATACTAACAAGTTAAGGGGGGTTTTGTAGTGGGACACTAAGCTCTAGGGTTGTTTTGCAAAAATCCAGATTTACCTCTACTAAGTTCAGAAGCAAAGAAAACTAGTTGACAGATTTAAACACATAAGTGGGAACTTTAATTTCATATCACAACTCTGTTGTGGTCAAGTCAACATCATAAATAATTTCATAAGTCATTTTGAAAACATCTGACGGGGGAACAGTATGGCCACTCCAACTGTCCATAACCGCGGACGCGGCTATTCGAATAGTTTGACACTCTGCAGAGATTGTACACTTTCACTACAACATTCGATACATCCGTCAGGAACAAGTCCTGAATTCACCATACTCAGTATGCGGATAATCAACCCTAACCTTTCAATTACACTCCCTAGTATAGGCACCTCTCCTGTGAGTTTGGCCTCCCAACCATGACCAACTGTCATCTTGGATACTGCACAAGTGGACAATCTTCACAAGGTAGCCTCAGCTCAGACCTTGGCCATGAGGGAAACCATACTAAGGTATATGAATTTCCAGTCAAGCTCTACCCAATCTTCGGGTATTGTGGTTGTACGGTTAAATTGGAATGGTATCGCATCCAGACAACCATCAGTTTTATCAAGGGCTAAGGTTCATGCCTCAACATTTTCATCATCAAAATCATCTGGTGTTCGAGAACACATGTCAAAACATTTCAGTAGAATGACTCATCATTCTAGGGTTTTCATAATCATTTTCACCAAGTATTCCCATCTAAAGTTGATCAAGTTTTATGCTTAGCACTAGCATCTATAGGTGGGGGTAAAAACTCATGAGGGGTGGTAAACAAGTGGGGATTATCTAAGTTCAATCTCATGCCTTAGGATGACATCAAGATTATCTAACTTAGGGCAAATTTTATGTTCTTTATGCTACCTTCAATTTTCTTTCTAGAATCTACAATTCACTTAAGTAAACTTTAAGAGCAAGCTTTGATAAAGAAAAACTAAAGTATTAAGCTTGCAAGGAAAACTAGGTTGGTGTATCCAGTGGGTATAATCACATATGCTTAAGACATATAGTTGGCATAGTAACAAGCAAGTAGTGGCTTGCAAGTATTGGCTTGGTAAGATAACATTATAAACTTGCTAAGTTTCAAGTGTTAGCTTGCAAATATTAGCTTGCCTTGTGCAGAGCAGTGGTTGAAGTTCTCCTAGACTTCTTCCTCGTAGTATCCTCCTTCCTCCTCGTATCCTTGGTCGGTACTAGCGTCTATAAATAAATACGAGGTACACAATCACCAAACAATACGTAACTATTTACAACCATCACACAAAGGTTCATACTTGGGAATCTAGCATCATCACTAGCATTACAAGATTAAAGCACTTGTCTTATTTATTTTACTTTGAGAAAAGTAATTTCTACTCATTGAAAAACTACTTAAGATTTAATATTCTCTAACTCAAACATGGGATCATGTTGACACATGTCATCACCACATATTTCAGTACATGAGAATGTGATTTAAAGTGGTGTCACAATTTAATAAGGTTTAACCTTTTTATTTTAATTAAATAAAGTGACTAGAAATACCTAGGTGACATTCTTTTATTACTTGAACATTATTTCTGCAAGTAAACCCATATATTTTTATATATTCTGTAAGGTATGATCAAATGTGATTTTTGAGAGTTGGAATCAACTCAAAAGCTCTTATGGTTGAATTTTGAAAAATGTTTGAATGCAGAAAAGCTTATGCCTTGTTATTTTTACCATGGTTGATCTACAACTCCAAATGATTTGAATCTAACGGGTTTGGATTAAGCATTTCAGTACCTTTCTAACAAAATTGGTTTCATGCATTTTGGTTCAGTGAATCGAGTTGGGTTGATTTTTGAATATAGGTAAAGAACTGTGTTTGAAATTAAATGAATAAAGCTTAATTTCAATTGTTTGGTCGCGCGGGATGTTTAACTGGGCCGGCCCACTACGCCTTTGTCTGTGAGATTGTTAAGTGACTGTCCCCACAGCGTCGGTGAGACGGTGGTCGGGCGATGCAGGCGGTGTAGGGCACGATCTAACTCTAATCGAACGACTACGGTTCATCGTCCACGTCGGGCAGCACCGGCGAGACAGAAACCTAGTCACGGCAAGTGGGGTTCGTGGGAGGCTCACCGAAGCTCAGGCGAGGGTCGGCGACGGAGGCGATCGACGAAGTAGACGATGGCGGTTCTCCTGGTACCAGCAGCTCCTCCTAGGGCGGCTCCAATCAACGGCTCCCTTCTTCTCCAGCAGCAGTGGGCTCCGGCCAAATTCCGGCAATGCGCTGCTCGCCTTGCTCCGGGAGTGAGGTGGGGTGGTTCTGGGTGAGAGGGGATTGAACTGGTGTGGCGAATTCGTGCTGGGAAGGGCTCCTTTTATAGGCAACGACCGCCGGCTGAGGCGAAGGGCGGCGTGACGTGGGGTAGTCGTTGGAGGCGATGATACATGCAGCTACTAGCATGGGCGATGGTAGAGGGCGGTGCTGTGCTCCCTGGCGAAGCTCCACGACATGGTGGCGAGGCGTGGGGCGGTGCTGAGCGGTGCTCTGAGCGGGTCTGACGGTGGTTTTAAGGTCGCACAGCGTGCATGGTCCGCGTGGCGGGGAACGGGCATGTCTGCGGGGTTGCTGGGGTGCTGGTGATCATGTACGCATGCGGAAGGGGCGGCGCGCGGTCTGTGGGTGCTGGTCGAGCATGGAGCACTGGCACGCTCTCGGCTCGCGCGCAGAGAGGTTTGGCATGGGCGTGTCGTGTGGTCCAGGGGTTGGCATTGCTCGGGGCTGGGACAGAGAGTGGTGGTGGATGGTGGGGTGCTTGCTAGACATGCTGGCTAGGCTTAGTGTTGCTCGTAGCTTGCTGTCGACAATGGGGTGGCATGGTGAGGCTCGGCCTGCTTGCCATTAATGGCTAGGCTTGCTCACAGTGGTGCTAAAGATTGTTAAAGAGGCTAGATGATCTACTAAGGGCTGGTTGCAACCAGAGAGGGAACAAGTTAGGCCAATTTTACTGCACGCTATAGTGTTTGATGTTTGTTTGGTTTGAATCTGCAAGGTGTTTGATGAAATGGCCGCAAGAACTTTAAATTTGAATTTTTGATTCAAACTTTGTGGGTTTGCTAGGCACATGCTAGGGAGTGTCTGGTTAGTTGGATTAGTCAAGGGGCATTGGTTTGATTGGGTTTTGAAAATGGATGATCTTCACATATGAATAACATTCAATTTTGAATTGTGATTTGAATGAGGTTGCCAAATGTTTCTACAAGTTTGAAAGGCGGGCCTTGATTCACTTTTTCTAGTTCTATCAAGGGGTGAAAAGAATTGGGAAAGTTTCTGTTTGAAATCTTGGACTAGAAACACTCAAAGTGACCTAGTGAGTAAGATTGGCAAAAATGACCATTTGCTTTATTTTATTTGTTTTTGATTTTCACTTTATTTGTTTCTGCATGGAATTGTTTTATATGATGTTATTTTCATATTTAAACCCTTTCTTGCTATTTAGGTTAATCACACAAGTTCATTCATGCTTTATCAAATCATTACATTCACAGATGTATTCATATGATTTAAATTAATCAAAGTTTTTGTTAACCCTAATTTTAGTGATTAGAGTTTGATGATCCATGTTTAATATTTTTGGAATGTTACAAACCTTCCCCCCTTAAAAAAAATCTCGTCCCGAGATTTGAAAAAGGAAGAAAAATATTACCTAGGATTTAAAGAGATCGGGAAACTCCGTCCTGATGTGATCTTCGCGCTCCCAGGTAGCTTCTTCTTCAGTGTGGTTGCTCCACTGAATCTTGAGAAACTTGATGCTTTGGGTCCTGGTGGTTCTGAAAGCTTCTTCCAAAATACGGATGGGTACTTCAGGATAGGTCATGTCATCGTTGATCTCTATGGTCTGGTGATCAATGTTCTTGAAAACTTCAGTCTTCTTCGGAACTTCAAGGCATTTGCGAAGTAACGATATATGGAACACATTGTGCACTGCTGACATTTCTTCTGGTAGTTCCAATTGATATGATACTTCTCCTCGACGATTCAGAATCTTGAAGGGTCCGATATATCTGGGGGCTAACTTCCTTTCAGTTGGAAACGTTGCATTCCTTTGAAAGGCGACACTTTAAGATACACGGAATTTCCGATATTGAAAGCGAGGTCTCGACGTCTCTTGTCGGCGTAACTCTTCTGTCTTGACTGGGCGGTCCTGAGGTGCTCACGAATCTTGTGAACTTTCTCGTCGGCTTCTCGTAGGATATCGGGTCCGAAAATCTGACTCTCTGCTACTTCCGACCAATTCAAAGGGGTGCGACACTTTCTTCCATACATGAATTCAAATGGGGCCATTTGCGGACTAGTTTGATAACTGTTGTTGTATGAAAATTCTGCGAAAGGAAGATAGTCTTCCCATTTAGATCCATACTCTAGCACACATGCTCTCAACATATCTTCGAGTATTTTATTTACTCGCTCTGTTTGTCCATCAGTCTGAGGGTGATACGCTGTGCTAAAATCTAGTCGTGTTCCTAAACCTTCTTGGACTTTCTTCCAGAATCTCGAGGTAAACTGAGCTCCTCGATCTAATACAATGTTCTTGGGTACTCCCTGCAAACTGACGATTCTAGCGATGTATAATCCGCTAGCTTCAAACTCTGGTATGTGGTCTTGACGGGTAAGAAATGGGCGACTTTAGACAGTCTGTCAACTATGACCCAGATAGAGTCATTTCCCCTACTAGAAGTAGGCAATCCGGTGATAAAGTCCATTCCAACTGAATCCCATTTCCATTCCGAAATCTGTAGAGGTTGCAACAGTCCAGCGGGTCTTTGATGTCCCGCCTTGACTCTCTGACATATATCACACTTGGCGATATAACTTCCGATTTCTCTCTTCATCTTATGCCACCAAAATTGTTCCTTCAAATCCTGATACATCTTCGTTCCTCCGGGGTGGATAGAATAAAGAGTATCATGGGCCTCTTTCAAAATCACTTCTTTCAATTCCGAATCTATTGGTACACAAAGGCGTCCTTTGTACCACAGAACTCCTTCTTCATCTTTCGTGAATCTGCATTTTTGCTCGCATCTGATACGACGCTTGATTCCGTCGATACTAGCATTTCCTTTCTGAGCCTCCTTGATCTGACTGATCAAAGTGGGTTGAAGTTCTATGCTAGCCAAAAATCCTTCACTCACTAATTTCATTCGGAAATCTTCCATCTCTTTGTGCAAGCTTGGTTGCTCCTTCAAAATCATGGAGTTCAAGCGTCACGGCAATCTGCTAAGGGCATCTGCTACCACATTGGCTTTACCAGGGTGATAGTGAATGTCCAGATCATAATCCTTGATTAGATCAATCCATGTTCTCTGCATCATATTTAGCTCCTTCTGAGTGAATATATACTTCAGGCTCTTGTGATCCGAATAAATCTCACAATGGTTACCTATGAGGTAATGCCTCCATGTCTTCAGGGCTAGAACTACGGCTGTGAGTTCAAGGTCATGGGTTGGGTAGTTCTGTTCATGCTGCTTCAGTTGTCGGGATAGATAAGATATAACTTTGCCTTCTTGCATTAGCACACATCCGAGACCGATCTTGGATGCTGACATGGTTATACCCTACGGGTACGTGACTTCAGCATACCTGGTCCAGCCCAAGGAAGGCCCACAGCAAACATACGCTGGCCCATGAAGATTTTCGGGTGGCCAAGGCCCATGACGCCTTCGGATCCTTAGAGAGCAAGACTAGCATAGATAGGAAATTTAAAGGGGTAAAACCCTAGAACCTGTAACCGACTAGGACTATGCATGGGACCTGCCTAAGTCTATATAAAGGCCAGGAGGGCACGTCCTAGATCTCTCGACTCATACATTCGCACACGCACCTCCACGCCAGATCGAATCTGACCAGAACCTTGGTTCCGCAGTAATCAAGAGCGTACAAGCAGGAGTAGGGTTTTCCCGGGGCTGAACCAGGTAAATCGTGTCCCCTGGTTGCTTGTCTGTTAACCGTTCCGCGATCTCCAGCATCCCCATCTTCTCCAAAACCCAAGTCCATAACAATGGGCATTGACGAGTCGAAACCTCGTCAGATGCGTCACAAAACACGTCAAAGGGCTTCGTGATATCCGGCATGATCAAGATGGGGGCTGAAATCAATCTCCTCTTGAGTTCCTAAAAACTCGCTTCACATTTGTCCGTCCATTCAAACTTCTTGCCCTTCTTCAGTAATTGGGTCATGGGTCTGGCGATACTCAAGAATCCTTCTACGAACTTGTGGTAGTATCCCGCTAATCCGAGAAATGCACGAACTTGGGTTTGAGTGGTTGGGGGTTGCCAATCACTAGTGCAGACCCCCCCTTTAACTCCGGTTGGGAGGCCCTTATAACATCGGTTCTACAACCGCTGTTGAGGGTTCGGTGTTAGAGGGGGGCCCCTTTAACACCGGTTATTATACAAACCGGTGTTAAAGGGTGGCACATCGGGGCTGCCGCGAGCTCACCTTCTTCAACACCGGTTCGGGGCTGGCACCGGTGTTAAAGGTTCTTCTGCAGCGAAGATTTGAACGTTTTCCTGCAGCGGCAGAAAACGGCTTAATCTTCGCCACGGCAGAAGTTCTGCCTCGCCTGCTTAGGCGTATTTCTGCAGGAGGAGGGAGAGGGGGAATCGATCGGGAGCGGTATACACATACATCGTCATCGGTACATACGAGTACATGAATAATTAAGCAACTATTATTATACACAAACATCGTCATCGGCACATACATCGCCATCGTTCATTTTGGTGGATATCTAAAGAGTTCTCCGCCAGGCGTGACGACCTCATCAAGTATGAACCCCGCCAATTCCTCTTGAATGGCTCGTATGCATTCAAATGATAGGAGTTGGTCCCGCATCCGTTCGATCTGAATATATATGAAGAATGGGCCGTCAATATATATATAAGAATAAAACTCAACACAATTGATGGTAATAAAATAATGTTGTGGACTTTGTTTACTTACTCTAAGTTGTTCTAGTGCGGATTGGCCCGTCGCACATATCGTGTTGCGAATGAACTCGCAAACATAGTACCCACATAAGTTATTGCCGTGTCCCTGATGCGCGCACTTTACGAGAATAGAGAGTTCAATCAAAATAATAATCAATAAAGTATGATATAATGGAATTGAAAGCAGAATCAAAGAGATACGTAGACCTAGCTAGCTAGTATTACTTACATTTTGGTCTACAAATTTTAGTTCTTCTGACCATTCACCCACGGCCCTACCCGTGAACCTTTTCCAAACCCTGTCCGGCAAAGAAAATGGATAAAGGAGTAATTAATTACTTGTTGTCACGAAAGTTGCCGATCTAGTGCGATAATATGATTGAAATTACCTCTGGAGCATCTCTCTAAAGTCTGCCCATATCTCTTTTTCTTTTCGTAACGAGTCCATGACAAGGACTTTTCCTGAGTCGGGTTGAATGACTAGCAGAATAAAGTGGAACCTACGCACGCATAACTCATCATCAGTTACACTTAACATCGAGTAAGCCGAAATAGAATGTGTACAAGAGAGAGGGTAATAGTACTCACGAGAAGTTGTAAGGCAATAGTATTTCCCTTTTGGTTTGTTGTCTCAGTAAAGACCTTAGCAAGTAATCTTCTGTTTGCCCGGGTTTGGTTCTTACCACTTCTTCATGAACTCTATTTGGGTCAACGAACCCAATGTCAAAAGGGCCTCCTTTCCTGCATTCCATAACCTTTTTCCTGCATAATAGTATATACATATATGGTGAGCATATATATATATATATGCAATTAATGAAGTGAATGAGATGAGATATAAATTACAGAAATAGTACTTACACACAATAAAGGCTGATGGCAGCTTTGTCGAGTTCCTTTTGATTGAATAGAAAAAATGCAAGTCTTGAATGTTGAAGTCGATCCCGTCGTCTCCGCACAAGAAAATCTCATCTCTTATATGCGTCGTGATCCATTCTTCCTTTCTCGTCTTGCAGAAATCAAGGTACCACTTGTGCAATTTTCGCATCTTTGTTGGTAGATTCTTGAGCTCCTCTTTCTTGACGAGATTCTTCCCATACTTCCATGGCTGTATGGGGTTGGCATCGCATTTGGGCAAGTTGTCTCCCATGATGTTCAAGTATGCAATGTAACTCATCCCCATCTCATTGGCCTTTCTTTGTAGCTCTGCCTCGTAATCATTTACGGGAGGAGCGTCCCGTGTGTCGAACATTTGGAGCGGGGCGCATGATTGGTTTTCCTGCTCTCCGAGCATGGGAACTGTTTTACAGGGTGCCTCACGACTGCTACTTTCAGTCTCCCTACGGCGCCTTGCATCCGCCTTCAAAATCTGGCGCTCGTAGTCCGGCACAAGTGGGGTTTCAGGTTTCAAAAGATTTTTGTAAAACTTCTCCACCACCGCCGGATCTATTTTCTCCTTTAGCTCGGCCCGTCTAGGTGCAAAGAATTTCTTGACCTCTTCTTCCGAGATCCTATTGGTCTCCTCGTCGCTGCAATTCCACGGTAAAACCGGCAATGGCTTGGCGGAAGGCTGCGGGACGTAGTTTTTTGAACTCTTTGGCGTATGGTTTCCTGCGGATTTCTTTGTGGCAGTGCTAGTGATGCTCTTTGTGGCAGTGCTCTTCCGCTTACGCTGAGGAGATGGCTGAAGCACCGGAGATGGCTGACGGGCCGGAGATAGCTGGCGCGCCGGAGATGGCTGAAGCGCCGGAGATGGCTGCCGCGCAGGAGATAGGTGAAGCGGCTCAGACTGCTGATGCTGCGGAGACGGCGGGGGTTCCAGTGGCCTCCAATTTGGAAGCACGATGTGTTCCTTCTTCCAAAGAATGGTTGTTTTCACTGAAAATTTGAGTTGAGTTTCCCCTTCACCTGTAGCATGGTCAAGCTGTGCTTCCTCATATTCCTTCACAACCTCATCCACCCCGACAATAGCATAGCCATCTGGAATCGATTCGGCGGTGGTAAGTTCCACCAGCTACAGGAGGTAAGGCATAGCCGATACCACCTTAATGGATAAGCCCATTAATCTCACATGCAGCTCAGTGTGTTCGCTCTCGTGGTCTCATCCACGGGTATCGAGGACCCGCAATTTAAAGCGGCAATGCGTTCTCCGTGGAAGCCACGCTTTTCCGCTGCAGATGCAGGCGCGGCAGCTTCCAATGTGCTCTTCGTGCCGCTGAGATGGGCGGTAGCTTGATGGCTCTGTTGTGCATTCACTTGCGCTGCAGTGCCGCAAGTGCATGTTCTATCTGTGTCATCCGCTCAGACGCTCTTTTTTCTTCGCCGCCATCTGTAAGAGTCGCCCACTCGCAAACCCATCCTTCCACGTCATACCCACGTGCCTCGTGCATGTCCAGGGTGTTCTTTTTACCGATGGCGTGTGAGCTGGTCATTCTCTGCCGGGATGGAAGGTCTGGCGGATGTTTCCTCGATGCCGTGATGAGTTTAGTGACGGTTTGGCAAGGAGGGTTGGGAAGATACACAATCCTGTTCGGGTCCAACCTTGCCCCGATTCAGAGAACCAAGTCTTTGCACGTAGGTACCACCCATACTGCAGGGTGTGATCCTCTAGCAGGGGCCTTCTCAACTTCCTCCCACTTAGGCCTCTGAGATATGTAGCCACCTGACCCCGTCCTCTGGTGATATTCCTTCTTCTTGGCATTAAGCGTATTGGTTTCTGACCTCTTTTTAGCTATAGCACTTTTTTATATGTCACAAATTCGGGCCAGTGAGGTCTTATCTTCGCATAATATCGTCTTGAAATCTGAGTCTCATGAGCTTTGACAAATTTGTTCAATTTTGTCTTCGATTCTTGAAAGCGTCAGCCATCTTCTTTAGAGTCCACTCTTTGACCTTTTCCTTTATAACCGGGTTGTTTTCATCCTCCTCTGGCGGAAGGGTGAAATTTACCAACAACGAATTCCAAAGCGTTTCTTTGGATCTTTCATCGACAAAGGTATCGTCGCCCTTCTTTGGCTTATTCCAATTTTCAAAATTATGATTGGGATTTGGTCCCTAACAAGAACTCCAGGCTGACGTACAAATTTGTCTGCAACCTTCTTAGGCTCCATCGGCCTGCCATCAACACAGACTGCTTCGATCGTGAACTTTGCACGATCTTTCAACCGATGGCTCGCGCCTCGCTTGCTCTTTTTCATAGAAGAAGATGGTTGCTGGCTGGTCGATCTAGAGGGCGAAAAGAAGAAAGAAACGTTAATTAATACATGTAGAAGAAGATTGTTGGTGGAAGTCAGTAGAGGCTTAATCAATGCATATACCTCGCCGGACTTTGTAATCACTAAATTGCGTTCACCGGAGTCTTCATCTTCTCCATGACTACTTGAGCTGTCATCATGTCCCTCCAAGTTCAGATATTGTGAGGTGTCCTCATCAATAATGTTCTCCATTATTTCTTCTTCTTCAAGGTTTCTACTAAGTGGATCCATAGTTTCTAAAACAATAATATTATCTAGAGTAAGAGTGTAAACATTCAAGTGGACTTGGATTCATACACAAATATACATATTATTCATACAAAAATACACAAATGAAATTAAAACCCTAAGGATGCTTGATCATTTTAAACGAGTTCCGAGGGGTCCAAACCCTAATCAGGATGAGTCAGAGCTCCATAATGACACCCCCAAGAGGGTAACATTGGCAGGATGCAAGTTTGTATACAAGTGGGGCGGGTTTGCGGACAATTATTTAGTCTCAGACAGCTACACCTACACGCAGTCTAATTTGTATACAAGTTTTAATCTATGCATGTAGTACAATTTATATTAGCCGGTGAAACTATGTTGCCCGCGAACCCGCCCCGCTTGACACCCTATCTATACTACTACTCCCTCCATAATTACATGCCATCTTAGTTTCGAGTTTCCCGATTTTGACCATCAAGTTCACCACCAACACTAAGTAAACAATATTATCGATGTTACAACATCAGAAACTTTACTCAAATATGAATACACGACTATATCTTTTATACATCACACATATTCCCCACATTGTTCACCAAATGATGGTCAATATTTGTGGACGGATGGAGTACAAATGTAGTATTTGAGATAAATATATGCCCATGGTTTATTTCTCTATTTCTAATCGGATTGATTCAAAGTATATTCATCTTGTTTTAATGTCATTTCTTTCTACAAAGTTTCACTACAAATAAGTAACAAAGACATGTAAAAAAAGTAACAAAGTTTCACTACAAATAAGTAACAAAGTTTCACCACGAGCACGTGGCTGGCGTGGTGGCGATGTGGCGGCGGTGGCCTTGAGGGCAATGGCGGGCGAGGCTGGCGAAGCGGGCTGGCGGCTGCGCTCTCGCTGCTCTCTGCGGCAGCAGGGCAGCGTGGGCTGGACGGCGGCTGACAAGCTGCTCACGCTCTCTGCCAGCGCTGGCGCGGTGGGTCTTAGCGGCTGCGAGGCGGCTCCGACGGCGAGGGCGAGGGCGAGGGCGCCGGCGAGGGCCGGCGCGCGCTGCTCTCTGCTCTCTGCAAGGCGTGGCGGTCTGCTCGGGGAAGAAAGGAAGGGGAAGGCACATTTAATATCACCCCCCCTTTAACACCGGTTCCAGAACCGGTGTTAAAGGGGAATCATTCAGCGCAGATGATAACATTCTTTAACACCGGTTCCAGACACGAACCGGTGTTAAAGGGAGGATCTTAAACAAATAATCGCTTCCTTTAACACCGGTTCGTGTCTGGAACCGGTGTTAAAGGGGGGCATTTATTTCATGCATTAAAGGGGCTTTTTTAATTCAAAAAACAGGATATGAATTTAGAAAATTCATATCTTTTTCATTTCAACTCAGAAAAATATGAATAATATATCATAATTTTCAGAAAAATAATATCTATCCATTCATGTAAAAACATTTTATATTTACTTTACATGAAAATTTTCAAAATGATTAAAACACTTACATATAAATTTTGATTATTCAATTCAAATAAAAATAAATTGTTAAATCCTAAAACTTTGAACATAAGAAATATTAAGCATCTAAAAAGGAATCTAACCCTATTTTATTAGAGCAAATCATATTTTAATGCCGTATCTTTTGTATTAACATTTTTGAATTGATTGGATATTTAAATGCCGCATCTTTTGTATACACTTGAATCTGACCAAGCCTCGCTCAACTTGCATTGTTTTTTTTGATAAAATAGCATATTGTGAACCTAAAAATGATTTTTGTAAAAAATCATGAGCATCGTATCATGTACCTGTAGTTCATATCTGACCCACTTCCTACCGATTCGGCAGGAATTTGTCTTTTTCACCAGAGGTGGACGGAAAGGTTTTAGATCCCCCTGTTGGTACATTGTCCATATAAGGTGGTCTAGTATTTTTGTAAAATGTGTTGGTGGTTTTTTGAATTAGCCATTTGGTGGTTGCTTCACAAAACCGTCCGTTTTTTATGCTCGGTAAATGGAAAATGACTTTTTGGTGCGATAAAAAGGAAAACTTCCTCTTGCAACATTGTTTATCATGCCATGATGCACATGTATGCACAATATGTCCATATTATCACAAACTATGCCTTGATTCTAGCCATAACATTGGTCATTTGACCTGAAAGCCAAGAAACCTCGAATGAGATAGGTCATTTTGTGAAGGTTTTTTGAGACATAATCAATATACCAAGTTTGAGATTTTTCCTTCTAACTATGTCACATAATATAACACCACGCGAAGGTTTCGCACTGTTTCGATCTTTTTTTATTTTTTATCCCTGTTTTAAACTATCGACAAACTTTGTCGAACAACGGGCATGATGATTCTTAGCTCGGGGCCATGCCTCGCTCAACTTGCATTGTTTTTTTGATAAAATAGCATATTGTGAACCTAAAAATTATTTTTGTAAAAAATCATGAGCATCGTATCATGTACCTGTAGTTCATATCTGACCCACTTCCTGCCGATTCGGCAGGAATTTGTCTTTTTCACCAGAGGTGGACGGAAAGGTTTCAGATCCCCCTGTTGGTACATTGTCCATATAAGGTGGTCTAGTATTTTTGTAAAGGTTTCAGAACCTTTAGTCCCGGTTGGAGACACCAACCGGGACAAAACACGAGTCAGCACTAATAATAGGGGTGAGTGTCGACATTATGTCGTGCGGCGTGTACCTTGTCCCGGATGGTGTCACCAACCGGGACTAAAGATGAATTTAGTCGGTTGGAGACACCAACCGACAAAACACGCACTAATAATAATAGGGGTGAGTGTCGACATTATTTCGTAAGTGTCGACACTATGTCGAGCTGCTTGTACTATAAATAGGCATCCTGTGAGTCCAGTCCTCCAGCCAGTTTGAGGCATCTCCAAGATGGTTTTAGAGCGAGGACACCACTACGGCCAGTTTCAGGAGATGCCGACGAGCCCAGTCCTTGGCATCTCCGAGAAACTGGTCATAGAGGCACTCCTAATATGTGAAATTAGTTAGCTGTGTGTATTGATCTAGTTAGAGAAGTTACAAAGCTGCAAGATGGTTTCGAGAGCAGGGACACTACGGCCAGTTTCAGGAGATGCCGACGAGCCTGATCCTCAAGATCTCCAAGAAACTGGTCATAGAGGCACTCCTAATATGTGACCACGCGCTTTGGAGATCAGATCTTAATGGTAAGTACGAATCGGGACAACTTCTTCTCATAGTCCCGGTCCATCCACAAAACAAGACTAACACTCAAGACATGTATTAATATTAAAAACATGAACTAGAGTTACATAATATGAGCATGATCTTCTTGGCATATGTCCTTCCTTATGGTCGCTTCAGACGTAACCATGGAGCATCTTCTTTACTTAACGGAATGCTAGGGTCGGGTTTTCCACCGTGAAGGGCAGAATTTCATCAAACTTATTATAATCTTCTGACATGTCTGTCTTGTCCTCGATTCCCATGATGTTTCTTTTCCCTGAAAGAACTATGTGACGCTTTGGCTCATCATATGATGTATTCGTTTGCATATTTTTTCTTTTTTTTGGTCTGGAGGACATGTCCTTCACATAGAAAACCCGAGCCACATCATTGGCTAGGACGAATGGTTCGTCTAAGTTCTTGTCTACCTTCATAAGATTGTTGAGATCCACCGTTGTCATTCCGTACTTCTTGTCTACCTCAACCCCTCCTCCTGTTAGCTTGACCCATTTGCATCGAAACAAGGGCACCTTAAAATTAGGTCCATAGTCAAGTTCCTATATCTCCTCTATGAACCCATAATACGTGGTCTTCTGCCCATTGTCTTCTGCTGCATCGAAGCGGACACCACTATTTTGGTTGGTGCTCTTTTTATCTTGGCCTATCGTGTAAAATGTATCCCCATTTATCTCGTACCCTTGGAAAGTACATACAGTCGAAGATGGTGTCCTGGCCAACAAGTACAGCTGATCCCCAACAGTGGTGTTATTCGTGAGAAGTCTTTGCAGCCAGCCTCCAAAACTCGCCATGTGTTCACTTATAATCCATTCATCAGACTGTCCCGGGTGTTTGAGGCGTATTAAATTCTTGTGTTCATTGATATACGGGCAACCAAGATAGATCTTTGTAAAACCGTGTAGTGTGCTTGATTGAGAGAATGCCCGTCCCTACATATCATTGCTTTACATCCTAAGGTGCCTTTTCCACGCAGTCTCCCCTCATGTCGTCATCCTGGAACACCAATCGCCTTAAGGTCAGGAATAAAATCAACACAGAACTCAATGACCTCCTCTGTTACATAGCCCTTGGAGATGCTTCCTTCTGGCCTAGCACGATTATGAACATATTTCTTTAAGACTCCCATGTACCTCTCAAAGGGGAACATATTGTGTAGAAATACAGGACCGAGAATGGCAATCTCTTCTACTAGGTGAACCAGGAGATGTGTCATAATATTGAAGAAGGATGGTGGGAACACCAACTCAAAGCTGACAAGACATTGGGCCACATCTGTTTGTAACCCTGGTAGGCTTTCTGGATCGATTACCTTCTGAGATATTGCATTGAGGAATGCACATAGCTTCACAATGGGTACTCGAACATTTTCAGGTAGAAGCCCTCAATGCAATCGGAAGCAATTGTGTCATAATCACGTGGCGATCATGAGACTTCAGGTTTTGGAATTTTTCTACGCCATATTTATTATTCCCTTTATATTTGACGAGAAGCCGACGGGACCTTGATCTCGCTCGGACATTCAAAAAGATTTCCTTCTGCTTTGGTAAGAGCGTAGGCGGTGGAGTTAAGTGGCATCGTTTATCCTTCTCGTTCTCGGGATGCATAAGCTCTTGAGGGCTTTCGACGTTGCTGGTCCTGCCGTGCTTCCGGTGTATCTTTTGTCTTCCCATACACTCCTAGAAAGCCTAGCAGGTTCACGCAAACATTCTTCGTCACGTGCATCACGTCGATTGAAGAGCGGACCTCTAAGACTTTCCAATAGGGTAGGTCCCAAAATATAGATTGATTCTTCCACCTGGGCGAGTGTCCAGCATCGTCATTCGAACAGATAGACCGCCAGGACCTTTTCCAAAGATTACTTCTAGGTCCTTGACCATACCAAATACCTCCTCACCGGACGGAGGACAGCTTCCCGGGTTACGCCAGACGTTTGAAATGCTTGCCTTTCTTTCTTATTGGATGCGTGTTCGAAGAAATCGGCGATACCCTAGGTACACAACCTTCTTACATTTATCCAAATATACACTTTCAGTCTCATCTAAACAGGTGTGCATGCATTGTATCCCTTGTTTATGCCCTGAAATGTTACTAAGAGCAGGCCAATCATTGATGGTTACGAAAAGCAATGCTCAGAGGTCAAATGGCTCCCCTTTGTGCTCATCCCACATACACACCTGGTTTGGCCCACAGCTGTAAAAAGTTCTTCAACTAATGGCCTTAGGTACACATCAATGTCGTTGCCGGGTTGCCTCGGGCCTTGGATGAGCACTGGCATCATAATGAACTTCCTCTTCATACACAACCAAGGAGGAAGGTTATAAATACATAGTCACAAGCCAGGTGATGTGACTGCAGCTCTGCTCACCAAAAGGATTCATGCCGTCTGCACTTAGACCAAACCTTAAGTTCCTTGCGTCACGTGCGAAGTCTGGGTACTCTCGCTCGACTTTTCTCCACTGTGACCCATCAGCGGGGTGTCTCAACATCGCGTCTTTCTTACGGTCTTCCATGTGCCATCGCAACAACTTGGCATGCTCTTTATTTCTGAAGAGACGTTTTAACCATGGTATTATAGGAGCATACCACATAACCTTGGCGGGAACCTTCTTCCTAGGGGCCTCGCCCTCAACATCGCCAGATCGTCTCGTCGATCTTATACCGCAAGGTGCTTATCGGGCATGCATCCAAATTCTCGTACTTCTCACCATGTAGAGGATGCGATCATTAATGCAGCATGTATCTTACGCACGTCTAATCCTAGAGGGCGACAACCTTCTTTGCTTGGTATGTACTGTCGGCAACTCATTATTTCTGGAAGAAGATTCTTCATTTTACCAACAACTTTGAAAATGCTTGTCACCACCGTTCTCTGCCTTCCATTGCAGCAAATCCAGTGTGGCACCTAGATTTTTGTGGCCATCTTTGCAAGTTGGATACAACAATGTTTTGTGATCCTTTAACATCTGCTCCAGCTTCTCCTTCTCCTTTTTAGTTTCACATTCTTCCTTTGCATCAGTAATGGCCCGACCAAGATCGTCATCAGCGGGCCCATCTGCTCCCTCTTGATCTTCATTATCTACCCCGTTGCGGTATCATCATATTCAGGATCGTATTATGATAGTTGTCATCATCCTCTTCTTCGTTGTCTTCCATCACAACCCCTTTTCTCCGTGCTTGGTCCAACAATTATAGCTGGGCATGAAACCGGATCAAGCGGTGGGCGTGAATGGTTACGGTATTTGAGTAGTCTTTCTTGTTACGGCGGAACACACGGACAACACATAAAACCATTGTGACCACGGTTTGCATTAGCCACAACGATGAAATTTTGGAGGGCCCGTAATGTACTCGGAAGTGCGGCGGTCACCGTACATCCATTGCCGGTTCATCTGCATTAATATGTAGTATATATCAAAAATTAATAGGGAGATGACCATTTATATATATAGTACATCAATGACACATGAAAGGATAGTTGACGACCTCGACCGAGGCAGAAAGAGAAACGAGAAAACTTATTTTGAGCTCTCGGGCATTTCACCGAACACCTCTTGTGCATATGAAAAAACACAAACTAGCACTCCTCACACCCTTTTGCTAGGCTCCAAAATGAGATAGTGAAAAAATGGAAGAGTGGGGTGTGTGTGGGCTGCGGTGGTGTCTTATATAGCCCCCCCCTTTAACACCGGTTCATGCCACGAACCGGTGTTAAAAGAGACTCTATAAACCTTGCGAGTCCTTTAACACGTCTGGCATGATATGAACCGGTGTTAAAGGGGGGGCTCCTTTTTTGCCGCAGGGGCCACGCTGGTACAACCCCCCCTTTAACACCGATTCGTAGAAGAACCGGTGTTCAAGCCCTTTTCCAAGATCAACGAATAGCCTCGTTTCCACTAGTGAATCTTCGACATCTTTCACCTTTGCAGGGTCAATGGCAATTCCTCCAGCTGATACGATATGTCCGAGGAATCCTACCTCCTGTAACCAGAATTCACATTTGCTAAACTTGGCATACAACTGATGCTCTCTAAGGGTTCCAAGAATGGTCCTTAGGTGTAGCTCATGTTATTCTTCTGATTTGGAATAAATTAGAATGTCATCGATAAAAACAACGACAAACTTATCCAGGAAGTCCATAAAAATCTTATTCATGAGGTTCATGAAATAAGCGGGGGCATTGGTTAATCCAAAAGACATCACAGTATACTCGTATAATCCATATCTGGTGGTAAATGCAGTCTTTGGAATATCCTCTGCACGAATCTTGAGTTGATGATAGCCAGTTCTAAGATCAATCTTAGAAAACACTTTGGCACTAGTCAAATGGTCAAACAGGTCTTCTATCTTGGGAAATGGGTACTTGTTCTTGATGGTGACATCGTTCAACTTCCGATAATCCGTACACAGACGGTTACCTCCATCTTTCTTGTCCACAAACAAGACAGGTGATCTCCAAGGTGACGCACTTGGTTTAATCAGTCCAATTTCCAGCATGGCGTCCAGTTGCTTCTTCAGTTCTGCTAGTTCAGACGGGTTCATACTATATGGTCTCTGGGCTATGGGTCCGGTTCCAGGGATTAGTTCAATGATAAACTCAATATCCCGATCTGGGGGCATACCGGGCAAAACATCTGGAAATACATTGGGGTATTCACAGACTATCCGAACTTGATCAATGGTAGGTTGGGCTATACTCTTGTTGCACTTGAATTGACGAGGCAAGGTTTCAGATACATGCTCGACTGATATTCCGGCTGTACTGGTCATGGTTATGGCTTTCTTGGCACAGTCAATTAATCCTTTGTGTTTGGACATCCAATCCATTCCTAGTACTACTTCCAAACCTTTAGTTCCGAGTACTATTAGATTAGCATAAAAATCTATGCCATGGATTTGGATAGGGACGGCTTTGCAAATTTACCTAGCTTTGGTGGTTGAACCGGGTATTTGAACAATTATAACATGCTTCAATTTGGTTGGTTGAATCTTAATAGTGCATGCAAATTCTTCAGTAACAAATGAGTGCGATGCTCCAGAATCAAACAACACTCTTGCAAGTACTGAGTTAACAGAAAACATACCCAACACGACATCTGGCGCTTCCTGGGCTTCTTCAGCATGCATGAGAAAAAGACGGCCGTTGTGGTTGAGCGAGTTCCCTGGGGCAAACCTTCTTCCGGGCTGAACACGACGCTACTGCTGAGCTGGGGCATTTGCATTGGGGGCTGCGGCATTCTTCTTGGGGAACTCGTTGGAATAGTGACCCTTGGTTCCACAGTCATAACAAGTCACTTGCGACTTGTCCTTCGCTGCAACAGGCACATCATTGCTTCCGGTCCTTGGGGCAGTGTTGGTGTTGGTGGCGGCATTGTTGTTGTTGAACTTTGGTGGTGCACGGTTGAAATTGCTAGAGTTGTCGGGGTTGTTGTGGTTTCCTCCGGGCCTTGGATTTCCACGGTCGGGATAGGTCGGACGGTTCATCGGGGGTCTGTTGGTTCTTGGGGCAAATCCTGGAGATGGGTTGGGGCGATACGTTGGTGTCTGGTGGGTTCCTGGTTGATGCATCATGCGATGCTTGCGGTTCTCATTGGCCTGGTTGATCTTTCCTTCCATCTGAATGGTAGAGTCCACTAGGGTTCAATGTCCGCAAAGGGGATATTGACTAAAACTGTCTGCATCTCATCATGCAGACCATTCAGGAATCTCTCTTTCTTCTTAGCTTCAGTGTCGATCTCATCCGGTGCATACCTAGCTAGTGACAAGAATTTATCACGGTATTCCACTACTATCATCCTTCCTTGCTTCAGTTCCCTGAATTCATCTCTCATCCTCTTGATCAAACCCGGTGGCACATGGGTTCTGCTGAACTTGACTTTGAACTCTTCCCAAGTCATCATCTGACCTCCTGTCATTGCACGAACGATGTTCCACCATGCTCTTGTATCTCCAGCTAGATAGTGGGTGGAGAACAAAACTTTATTGTTAGCTTCCACTCCTGCGACTTCCAGATTGTTCTCCATGGTTTGCATCCAATCATCTACATCTAGGGGCTCTTCTGACTTAGTGAAAACAGGTGGATTGGTGTTCTAGAAATTCTTGAGCTTAGATCCATGGTTGTCCTGATTTCCATGGCCTTGATTGTTGTTGGCCATCTGAGTTATCTGTTGAAGGGTGGCTAAGTTGGCTTGACATTCGGCTCTTTCAGCTTCGCGGTCAGAAACCAACATTTGCAAGATCTGCAACATCGGGTCCGGGGATGAACCGCTTCCTCCGTGAGGCATCTGAAGATTGAGATAGATCATGAGAAAAGAGGGAATTTTCTAAGGTTCAAGGTGGTTGAAATTTTTTTAAAGTTTGACTCTGATTTTTCTAGCAACTTGCTTTTCATTCATTCATAGCACACAATACAAACACACACCACAACAAAGGAAAACAAATGGTTTTAAGAACCATTCTAGGGAAACTACGATACAGTGGGACCAAATACAACTCACTAACGCTAGTGCTCAAGTGCTACTACTCCTTGGAGTCAGTGTCCTCATCATCCTCATCATCGTCATCGATGAAGGCGAAGTCATCCTCATCGGTGAAGAAGTCCATGGCCTGATCTTCCAGAAATTCATCATCATCGCTGATATAGGAGTAGGGGTCTCCACGAAGGTATTCCCCTGCATTCTCCCTTTCCTCCAACTGCATATCTCTCTCGTGGATGGTCGCCTCCAAATCCATGATCTGGTGGCGAAGACGGGCAATGATGCGCTCCTTCTTGTCGAGCTGACGGCAACGATACTTGCGATCCTTCACTAGCATGGCGATGGTCTGATCCTTCTTGGCGGTGATGGTGTACTTGTGGTTGGCGTAGGAACGGGCATTGTCCAACTCCTTCTGACGGTCATACATCATGAAGCTAAGGTGGTCCAACTAAGTCTTCAGCTCGGGGTGATGTGGGGCTTCCAGTGGCAGTCCCATAGCATCACGCCTTGGATAGAACTCAAAGCGGGTACCCTTGATCTGATTGATACTCTCCCACACAGACGGGCAAGAGCTTCCTGCATGGCCCCGACAAGTCCATTGAGCCAGTTGTTCTCTCTTAAGGTGTACTAAATTCCCTCTGCAGTGGGAGGTTCAATCTTTCCCCGGAGACTTGCAACAACTAACCACTACAGATCCTCTCCTTCCTGATCATTGAGCTGAGTTCTGAAGAACTCGGGGTGTGGACGCTCCAGAAGTTCCGAAAGCTGATCCAAGTCACGCTCAAATATGAGTTCTCCTCCATTTCCCAACTGATAAAACTTGCTGTACTTTACGTCCATCTATAAGAATATAGGATGAGTAAGTTAGTAGAATGATCAAGTGTGTCAAATTTTATGTAAGTTTGCAAGAATTTTTTAGGACATGTATTTTCATGAAAGAATCCAAGTGATAAGAATGAGAATAAGTTTTTGTAAATACTCACTTATTTTGGTTTTGAAACTAAGTTTTTGATTCAAACGTCCATTCTAACTAGGGTCTCCTATGGTCAGGATGGCTCTGATACCAACTTGTCAACACCCGGATTTTTAATCCCAGATGCCTGTTATGCCATACATCGCAATCCCAAGATTACCATTTTTGCGAGACATAACAACTTTGGATATCACAGTACATCATCCATTACAAACCATACATAAGGTCTTACACAAATAAGGATCTCATGATCCAGTTCTTAATACAAACCAAGTAGCGGAATAACGTAAAGGTAACGATAGCGTAGGCGAAGCTCCATCTTCAGGGTCACGTGCAATGCTGATGATGGGAGATGATCCTAGTTGTGATAACCTTCCTGTTGTCCTTCATCCTGATACTCCTCTTCATAGTCTGGCCACGGGAATAGCCAGGGACAAAAGCCATGAGTACTCTTTAAGTACTCGCAAACTAATACTAACAAGTTAAGTGGGGGGGGTTATAGTGGGACACTAAGCTCTAGGGTTGTTTTGCAAAAAGCTAGATTTACCTCTACTAAGTTTAGAAGCAAAGAAAACTAGTTGACAGATTTAAACACCTAAGTGGGAACTTTAATTTCATATCACAACTCTGCTGTGGTCAAGTCAACATCATAAATAATTTCATAAGTCATTTTGAAAACATCTGACGGGGGAACAGTATGGCCACTCCAATTGTCCATAACCGCAGACACGGCTATTCGAATAGTTTGACACTCTGTAGAGATTGTACACTTTCACCACAACATTCGATACATCCGTCACGAGCAAGTCATGAATTCACCATACTCAGTATGCGGATAATCAATCCTAACCTTTCAATTCCACGCCCTAGTATAGGCACCTCTCCTGTGAGTTTAGCCTCCCAACCATGACCAACTGTCATCTTGGGTACTACACAGGTGGAAAATCTTCACAAGGTAGCCTCAGCTCAGACCTTGGCCGCGAGAACCCATACTAAGGTATATAAATTTCCAGTCAAGCCCTACCCAATCTTTGGGTATTGTGGTTGTACGGTAAAATTGGAATGGTATCGCATCCAGACAACCATCAGTTTTATCAAGGGATAAGGCTCATGCCTCAACATTTTCATCATCAAAGTCATCTGGTGTTCGAGAACACATGTCAAAACATTTCAGTAGAATGACTCATCATTCTAGGGTTTTCATAATCATTTTCACCAAATATTCCCATATAAAGTTGATCAAGTTTTATGCTTAGCACTAGCATCTATAGGTGGGGGTAAAAACTCATGAGGGGTGGTAAACAAGTGGGGATTAGCTAAGTTCAATACCATGCCTTAGGATGACATCACGATTATCTAACTTAGGCCAAATTTTATGATCTTTATGCTACCTTCAATTTTCTTTCTAGAATATACAATTCACTTAAGTAAACTTTAAGAGCAAGCTTTGATAAAGAAAAACTAAAGTATTAAGCTTGCAAGGAAAACTAGGATAGTGTATCCAGTGTGTATAATCACATATGCTTAAGGCATATAGTTGGCATAGTAACAAGCAAGTAGTGGCTTGCAAGTATTGGATTGCTAAGATATCATTATAAACTTGCTAAGTTGCAAGTTTAGCTTGCAAATATTAGCTTGCCTTGTGCAGAGGAGTGGTTGAAGTTCTCCTCGGCTTCTTCCTCGTAGTATCCTCCTTCGTCCTTGTATCCTTGGTCGGTACTAGCATCTATAAATAAATACGAGGTACACAATCACCAAACAATACTTAAATATTTCCAACCATCACACAAAGGTTCATACTTGGGAATCTAGCATCATCACTAGCATTATAGGATTAAAGCACTTGTCTTATTTATTTTACTTTGAGAAAAGTAATTTCTACTCATTGAAAAACTACTTAAGATTTAATATTCTCTAACTCAAACATGGGATCATGTTGACACATGTCATCACCACATATTTCAGTACATGAGAATGTGATTTAAAGTGGTGTCACAATTTAATAAGGTTTAACCTTTTTATTTTAATTAAATAAAGTGACTAGAAATGCCTAGGTGACATTCTTTTATTACTTGAACATTATTTCTGCAAGTAAACCCATATATTTTTATATATTCTGAAAGGTAGGATCAAATGTGATTTTTGAGGGTTGGAATCAACTCAAAAGCTGTTATGGTTGAATTTTGAAAAATGTTTGAATGCAGAAAAGCTTATGCCTTGTTATGTTTACCATGGTTTATCTACAACTCCAAATGATTTGAATCCAAAGGGCTTGGATTAAGCATTTCAGTACCTTTCTAACAAAATTGGTTTCATGCAATTTGGTTTAGTGAATCGATCTGGGTTGATCTTTGAATATAGGTAAAGAACTGTGTTTGAAATTAAATGAATAAAGCTTAATTTGAATTGTTGGGTCATGCAGGATGTTTAACTGGGCCGGCCCACTACGCACAGCGTGTACACGGGCTGGTTAAGTGACTGTCCCCACGCGTCAGTGAGACGGTGAGGTGCGAAGCGGTACGGGGCAGTGTGAACCGCACGATCTAACTCTAATCAAACGGCTACGGTTCATCGTCCATGTCGGGCAGCGCCGGCGAGACAGAACCCTAGTCACGGCAAGTGGGGCTCGTGGGAGGATCACCGGGGCTCAGGAGAGGGTCAGCGATGGGGGCGAACAACAAAGTCGACGATGGCGGTTCTCCTGGTGCCGACAGCTCCTCCTGGGGCAGCTCCAATCAATGGCTCCCTTCTTCTCTAGAAGCGGCGGGCTCCGGCCAAATTCCGGCGATGCGCTGCTCGCCTTGCTCCGGGAGTAAGGTGGGGTGGTTCTGGGTGAGAGGGAATTGAAATGGTGTGGCAAATTCGTGCTGGGGAGGGCTCCTTTTATAGGCCAGCGAGAGGGGCAGCACGGCGTGGGCTGAGGTCGTCGGAGGCAACGGTACAGGCAGATAGTGGCATGGGCGACGGTAGGGGCAGTGCTGTGCTCCCTGGCGAAGCTCCACGGCGTGGTGGTGAGGCGTGGGGCGGAGCTGATCGGTCGGAACGTCGCAGTGCTCTGAGCGGGTCCGACAGCGGTTTTAAGGTTGCACATCATGCGTGGTCCGCGCAGCGGCATACGGGCATGTCTGCGAGGTTGATGGGGTGCTGGTGATCATGTACGCACGCGGCAGGGGCGGCGCGCGGTATGTGGGTGCTGGTCGAGCATGGCGCACTTGCGCGCTCTCGACTCGCGCACAGAGAGGTTTGACATGGGCATGTCGTGTGGTCCATGGGCTGGCATTGCTCGGGGCTGGGACAGAGAGTGGCGGTGGAGGGTGGGGTGCTTGCTAGACATGCTGGCTAGGCTTAGTGTTGCTTGTAGCTTGCTGTCGATAATGGGTGGCATGGTGAGGCTCGGCCTTCTTGCCATTAATGGCTAGGCTTGCTCACAGTGGTGCTAAAGATTGTTAAAGAGGCTAGATGATCTACTAAGGGATGGTTCCAACTAGAGAGGGAACAAGTTAGAACAATTTTACTACACACTATAGTGTTTGATGTTTGTTTGGTTTGAATCTGCAAGGTGTTTGATGAAATGGCGCAAGAACTTTAAATTTAAATTTTTGATTCAAACTTTGTGGCTTTGCTAGGCACATGCTAGGGAGTGTCTGGTTAGTTGGATTAGTCAAGGGGCATTGGTTTTGTTGGGTTTTGAAAATGGATGATCTTCACATATGAATAACATTCAATTTTGAATTGTGATTTGAATGAGGTTGCCAAATGTTTCTGCAAGTTTGAAAGGTGGGCCTTGATTCACTTTTACTAGTTCTATCAAGGGGTGAAAAGAATTGGGAAAGTTTCTGTTTGAAATCTTGGACTAGAAACACTCAAAGTGACCTAGTGAGCAAGATTGACAAAAATGACCATTTGCTTTATTTTATTTGTTTTTTATTTTCTCTTGATTTGTTTCTGCATGGAATTGTTTTATATGATGTTATTTTCATCTTTAAACCATTTCTTGCTATTTAGGTTAATCACACAAGTTCATTCATGCTTTTATCAAATCATTACATTCACACATGTATTCATATGATTTAAATTAATCAAAGTTTTTGTTAACCCTAATTTTAGTGATTAGAGTTTGATGATCCATGTTTAATATTTTTGGGATGTTACATCTGCTATTTTTGGTTTCAGAAAAGTTAATAAAGAAATATTCTCAGAATTGGACAGGACAAACGTCAAAGTCAATTACTTTCCGTGGGGAACAAGAAGTCCAGAGGGGAGCCGGAGGGGCCGTCCAGGGCAGCCAGACCCACCCTACGTGTGGGTGGGCCCTGCCCCGCGCCTGGGAGGGGTGTGGGGTCCTTGGTCGCCTCATCGGCCTCCTCCTTCGCCTATAAGAAGCCTCCGACCCAAAAACCCTAAAGCATCCAGAAGAAATGCACGAAAACCTTTATAGCGCCGCCGCCACCGAAGGGGAGATTCGGGGGAAGTTCCCCCGAAGCCATCTCCATCGGTCTCCATCGCCATCTTCATCACCATTGCTGATTCCCATGATAAGGAGGGAGTAGTTCTTTCTCGAGGCTAAGGGCTCTACCGGTAGCTATGTGTTCATATCTCTCTCTATGCATGATCTTGTGGTCATGAGCTTTGTAATCAAGTAGATCTACCTTGCTACTCAAGTGCTTCATTAGATCTCTGCTCTCCCCATGTGTGTGAAAGTGACAACGTGCACGCCATGGTGGCACTTAGGTTTGAGTCTACATAAATACTCTTTGTGCTTTAATAGATCTATGCTTTTCCCCACGTGTGTGAAAGTGACAGTGTGCATACCGTGTGTGGCACTTTGGATAGATTAAATATTTGTTATGAGTTATATTTGGAGTTGGATGTCTCTATGAAATTGTGGTGTTTTTTGGAACCATCTAGCGCTCAAGGTGACAGTGTGGGGTTATCTAGATTGGGGAAGGCCCTACCATGGATTAGAGTGTCCAACCGGAGAGTAGTTAAGAGTAGTATCATGAAGAGAGGATATTTATATGAAAGAGTGTTCACTAGTGAAAGTATGATCCCTAGGCCTTGTTTATAAACATTGAAACACCATTTGCATCTAGATCTGTTGCATGTTTGCTTGCTTTAGTCGTTACCCCAAGTCAACAACAAGTCAGAAGCTATTTTCTGGCACCGTTACCACTTGTATTTCACTATCTCTTCGCCGAACTAGTGCACCTATACACCTGCAAGTGTATTGGGTGTGTTGGGGACACAAGAGACTTATTGTATCTTGATTGCAAGGTTGCTTGAGAGGGAAATCCTTTGACCACTCCCTCCCTGAGTTCGATAAACATTGGGTAATCCACTTAAGGGAAACTTGCTGCTGTTCTACAAACTTCTGCACTTGGAGGCCCAACAATTATCTACAAGAATAGAAGTGCGTAGACATCAAGCTCTTTTCTGGCGCCGTTGCCAGGGACTAAAGAATAAGAAGCTCCCTCATCAACAAAGCGCCATCACGGTCGTGTGACCAAGGGTCGGCTTCCGCGAGTAGTATAACACTATTGTTACGAGTGCGAATGGCACAAGGTATGCAGAGTGAACACAATTTGTGCGAATCAATCTTCTTTATTTCATAGTGGGTAGGAGTTACATGTCTGGAGTTCTAGAAGTAGAACTTCCGTAGGAGGTTTACATTCCATGGCCGCTTGACGTCGATTTTTCTGTCGCCTCGGACGCAATGAGGTAGTAGGCGTTGTTGCCCAGGACTCGCCCGATGGCGAATGGTCCCTCCCAAGGGGGAGAGAGCTTGTGCATGCCCTTCTTGTCCTGGATCAGATGCAAGACTAGGTCGCCTTCCTAGAAGGTGCAAGTCCGGACTCGCCAGCTGTGGTAGCGGAAAAGTCCTTGCTGGTAGATGGCGGTGTAGGAGCAAGATAGGTCACGTGCTTCATCGAGCTGGTCGACCCCGTCCTGGCATGCGAGCTTGTTGTCGGCCTCCTCATAGTTGACCACCCGCGGCGAGTCGTGCTCGAGGTTGGTTGGCATGACGGCCTCGATGCCGTACACCATGAAGAAGGGGGTGAAGCTTGTCAACCTGTTGATGGAGGTGCGGATGCCCCAGATGACGGAGGGGAGCTCTTCCACCTAGCATCCCGGAGTTCACTCGAGGGGAACTTGCAGTCACAGCTTCAGTTCGTGGAGGATGCTCCGGTTGACGCGTTCTGCTTGGCCGTTGGACTCCGGGTAGGCGACTGAGGCGAGGTCGAGTCGTATGTGGTGCTCCTCGCAGAATTCAGCCATGGTTCCTTTGGCGAAGTTGGTGCCGTTGTCCCTGATGATGCTGTGCGGGAACCCGTAGCAATGGATGAGATCGCGTAGGAACTTGGTGGCGGTATTCCCGTCACATTTGCGGACTGGCTTGGCCTCCACCCACTTTGTGAATTTATCGACTGCGACTAGGAGGTGGGTGAAGCCGGAGGGGGCCTTCTTGAAGGGCCTACCATATCCATGCCCCACACGGCGAATTGCCAGGTGATGGGGATGGTCTTGAGCGCCGAGCTTGGGACGTGAGTCTGGTGGGCATACTTCTGGCATCCGACACAGCGTTGGACGATATCGATCGCGCCAGCGTGCGTGGTGAGCCAGTAGAAGACGTGTCGCATGGCCTTGGTGACCAGGGACCGAGCGTCACCGTGGTGGCCGCAGTCGCCAGCATGGATGTCTTGGAGGATCTGGCGACCTTCCGTTGGTTGGACGCAGCGCTGGAACACACCGGTCACGCTGCGCCTGTGGAGCTCGCCGTTGATGATGACAAAGGATTTGCAGGGGCGTACTATCATCCGGGCCTCCGTCTCGTCAGCGGGTAGGGTCCCTACCTCCAGGTAGGTGACGTATGGCACGGTCCAGTCGCTTGGCTCTGCGAGCATGGCGACCAAGGCTGCTTCTGGTTGCAGCGGAATCCCGATGTCGATCTCCCTCGGGGGAGAGACGGACGGCTTGGTTATGGTGTCGAGTAAGACACCGGTGGTTGGCGCAAGTCCGGCCGACCTAATGCGGGAGAGGGCGTCGGCCTCTTCATTCTTGCGCCGGTCGATCCAGTCGACGGAGTAGCTGGCAAAGTGGCCTCCCAGCTGATCCACTGCTTGGCGGTATGCCGCCATGGTGGGGGAGACTGCATCGCATGTGCCGGTGACTTGCCCAGCGACGAGGTCGGAGTCGTCGTAACAGCGCAGACGATTGATGTTCATTTCCATGGTTGATCGCATGCCATGGAGGATCGCCTCGTACTCGGCCATGTTGTTGGTGCAGGGGGTGAAGTCGAGGTAGAGGATGTAGCGTATTTTGTCGTCCTTTGGAGATGTGAGGACAATCCCTACCCCTGCGCCATCTATGTTCTTGGAGCCGTCGAAGTGTAGTGACCAGTAGTGGAGGTACGGTAGCTTCTCTGGCTGCTGCGCCTCCTCCTAGTCGGCGAGGAAGTCTGCCAGAGCCTGCGACTTGATTGCCTTGCGCGGCTTGTACCTGATGTTGTGGACTCCGATCTCCACGGCCCACTTGGCGACTTGCCCGGTCACCTCACGGTTGCGGATGATGTCCTGCAATGGCGCCGAGGAGACGACCGTGATTGGGTGATCCTGGAAGTAGTGCGGCAGTCGCCGCTGGGCTCTGAAGATCGCATACACCAATTTCTGGTACTGCGGGTAGCGCTGGCGCGACTCTATGAGGACTTCGCTGATGTAGTAGACAGGTCACTGCACTGGGCGTTCCTTGCCCTCTTCTGGTCGCTCGATGACCTTGACGTCGCTGACGACTCGCTTGGAAGCCGCGACGTAGACGAGCATGCGCTCCTTGTTGACGGGGGCGGCGAGTAGCGGGACCGCGAGTAGCACTTCCTTGAGTGCGTGGAGCACGTCGTCTACCTCCTTGTCCCACTGGAACATGGGATTTTTGCGCATCAGGCGGTAGAGAGGCATTGCCTTCTCGCCTAGCTGGGGGATGAAGCGACTGAGAGACGCGACTCAGCCGCCCAACTTCTGGACGTCGCGTAGGCACTCGGGTTTGCCGAGCCGGACGATCATGTTGATCTTGGTGGGGTTCGCCTCGATCCCTCGTTTGGAGACGATGTACCCCAACAGCTGTCTAGTAGGTACACCGAAATTGCACTTTCCTGGGTTTAGTTTGATCTTGTACCTCTGCAGATTTGCGAAGGTTTCGGCCAGGTCGGCGAGTAGATCGCCCTGGCGAGTAGACTTCACCACCACGTCGTCGATGTAGACGTGGATGTTGCGTCCAATTTGTCTCACAAGGCATTTTTGCATGCACCTCTGGTAGGTCCCCCTGGCGTTCTTGAGGCCGAAGGTCATGGCGGTGTAGCAGAATTCTCCGAATGGCGTGATAAACACCGTCTTCTCCTCGTCCTCGACTGCCATTTTAATCTGGTTGTAACCAGAGTAGGCGTCAAGGAAACACAGCGACTCCGAGCCCGCGGTCGAGTCGATGATTTGATCGATCCGCGGGAGGACGAACTGCTCCTTGGGGCAGGCGTTGTTGAGGTTTGTGTAATCGATACACATTCTCCAGGTCCCGTTCTTCTTCTCGACCAGGACTAGGTTTGCCAGCCACTTGGAGTATTTGATTGGCCGTATGAAGCCTACAGCGAGTAGATGCTGCACCTCCTCGGCGATTGCTCGGCGGTGCTCTTCAGCGAAGGGCCGCAGCGACTGCTTGATGGGTCGCGCTTTGGGGTCGGCGTTGAGTTTGTGCTCAGTGAGTTCCCTCAGGACACCAAACATGTCGGATGGCTTCCATGCGAAGATGTCGCGATTCTCACGGAGGAACTCGATGAGTGAGCCTTCCTATGCTGGGCTCATGCCCGTTCCGATCATCACTGTCTGGCTGGAGTCGCCTGGGACCAGCTCGATGGAGCGCGTGTGCATGGTTGCCTTGAAGGCGATTGAGCCGCCGCCCTCTGAGTTGGGCTTCTTGAGTATGGTGCGGTCGTCGTTGTTAACCCCTCTCGTGTACTTGGAGAGCTCCTCCACGTGGTTGTCTTCTTCGGCTATGACGACATCGGCGAGCTCGGCGCCTTTGGCCTCGCACTCTGCGGCCATGTCGGGGTCACCGTGGATAGTGATGATGACGCACGACTCTGGGAGCTTAATCGCGTTGTACGCGTAGTGGGGCGCCGCCATGAATTTGGCAAACGCCTGCCGCCCCAAGACGCAGTGGTAGGGGCTGTTGAAGGGAACCAACTCGAAGACGATCCGTTCGGTGCACAAGTTCACTAGGGTTCCGAAGGTGAATGGAAGCGTCACCTTTCCGATCGGGTACGCCTTCCGACCGGGGACAATGCCGTGGAAGGTGGTGTAGGTCGTCTCGATCATGGACTGCGGGAGCCGCAGTCGCCTGAACGTGTCCAGGTAGAGAATGTTGATGGAGCTTCCGCCGTCCATCAGCGTCTTGGGGAGCCAGTAGTCCCCCACCTTGGGCTTGACCACCAAGACGACTCGCCCCGTATATTCGATCAGTGGCGAGTGGTCTTTGCGGCTCTAGGTGATCCGCTGCTCGGACCAGTTGAGGAAGCGCGGGACGTCGACCTGCGACACCGCGTTGATGGCAACAGCGCGGGTGATGACCTTCTTCTCGCTCTTGGTGCTGAACCCGGTGAAGGTGTGGAGCGATCCCACGTCGTTGCCGAATGCCCCGCTATTTGGCAGGTGGTTATGGGGTCCTCCCATCCCCTCAAGGAGTTGCAGTCAGCGGTCGTGTGTGTGGCGGGCTTCCCCTCCCTGCCGTGGAACACACAGGGCTGGTTGAGGAGAGCCACAGGGTCAAACCACGGCTTCGCCTTGTAGTTTACCCCATCGCTGCGTTGGCCCCCGTCGCGGCGGAAGCTCTTGGGCTCGCGTGGCGCGTAGCCGGCGTTGGCAACGAAGTCGACTCGCCTGTCAGTGCGGCGCTTGCCGATGAGGCGAGTGTTGCTGTAGCGTAGCTCGGGTCGTCTCCGGTTGTTGTGACCGCTCGTGCGGCGATTTCCTCCCGACTCGTCGTCGGTTTATTGGTTCGGGTCCTCCTCCGCGTACCTCTTGGCGATCTCAAGGAGGTCTGGTATGTTATCGAGTGTCTTGTACACCCGTTTGAGTTTGGAGACCAAGGGCTCGTAGAGGCACGAGGTCTTGAAGCAGTGTATCATTGTATCTGGGTGGATGCCGGCCGCGTTGTACCACAGGTCCTGCCACCGCTGACCCAGCTGCGGGTCGACTCGTGGGTACCTAGACGCATCACTCTAGGTCCTCGATGGTGGTGGCGCGGGTGTAGGAACCCTCGAAGTGCTTGACGAAGGCGTCGCGCATATCCTCCCAGGAGTCGATGCTGTCTGCGGGGAGGGTGTTGATCCATTGTCGGCACGCTCCCTCCATCATCATGGGAGGTAGCGGGCGGCGACCAAGTCGGTGTGGCCGGCGATTCCAATCGCCATGAGGTACGTGTCCAGCCACACAGATTGGTCATACAAGGGGTCGTACTTCTCGATCTCCTTCGGCGCTTTGAAGTTCGCTGGGTATTTTTCGCCTCGGATCATTGGTCCAAAGCACCGGGGGCCGACTCGGCTGAGCGATCCCCTTGGCTCGCCATCGTGGCGGTTGGTGAGGGTATGCCTCAAGTCGTTAGGCTGGCATGCGCGCCAGCTCTGGTTGTTGATGATGTGGGTCCGCGCGTCGACTGGCTGCCCGTTGGCAGCGACCATGTTGTTCGTTAGTCGCGGGTCGTTGGTGGAGAGTGCCTCGTTCGTGGGTCGCGGATGGAGCTGCAGGGGCTCGGGGGAGTGGGAAATTGAGAGTGTTTGCCATTGTCGGGCGGCCGCTCGAGGCCGCCCTGCTTCCTGACGAGCGGGAGTAGACGTGTCCCCGCGAGTCTGCTCCGGCAGCTTATTGCTCGACGACCTTGGCAAGTAAGGCCCTGGCGTACTGGATCTGCAGGGCGCCTTATCCGGTCATGTTGATGTTGTCAACCGCGGCTCGACTCGCGATGACATTGTCCATCGGAGTGGAGAACAGCGGGAGGCCGTTCACGTCTCGCTCCTGCGCGGAGATCATGATCCTCGGTTGGTTTGGAGGGGGCGTGCGGCCGGGCGGTAGTGGGGGAGCGCCGTTCGCTGACGCGCCTGGTGGTGGTCGAGTGCTTCCTCCTGGCGACGCGTTCTCGCAGATCACACAATAGGCCATGCAGGCCGGGTCACTCTCGTCGTCGAAGTTCAGGGCGCGACCCTGAACGATGGGGTTCAGGCGCGACCTGATGTGGAGTTGGTGGTAGCGCGAGAGCTCCTGCACCGTTACCTGCTCAAGGCGAATTTTTTTGCGCTCGGCCTGTTCCTTGCGGACCGCCTCCTCTAGTCGTAGGCGGAGTTCTTCGACCTCCGTCGTCGTTCGAGTCGGCAGGATCGGCGTGGAGAAGGGGTCTGGCGGGGCGTCCGTGCCGCTCTCCATGTAGGTCGCGACGTAGCGACCAGATCCGGCGTTGGGGTCGCCGGAGTTCTCCGATCCAGAATCGGAGTCGAAGATCCCAAGGATGGAAGGATCCTCGAAGTCCCCCACGTTGGAGACTTGGGTGATGGAGCCCGCGGGTGACGCAGTGACGATGGATCCAGTGACTAACGTTGGGGTCACCGAGTCGGCGTCGTCGTTGAGGGTCGCGTCGTCCGCAACCACGTTGGTCTCGGTCACGTTGCTGTTGGCCAAGTCGTACTCGGAGGCGAGGCGGGGGATGGTGCGGACCTGACTCTTGGAGAGTCGATCATGCGGTGGCAACTCGCAAATGCGAGCCGAGTCCTCCGAGACAACGACGTCGATGAAGTCGATGAAGAGGCTGATCTTGCCGACCGGCATGATCATGCTGTGGGTGACGGGTTGCACCGCCCGGACGTAGCTACTCAGCAAGATTTGGAGGATCTCGCCAATCGCGATCATGCGGCCGGTGGCGATCGTCTCGTTGATTGGCAGATTGGATCTCGCCACAGAACACCGACCTGACCGGCCAGGCCCCACGGTGGGCACCACTGTCAGGGGAATGACCACGGCAGATGCTGCAATCGACAGTGAGTAGTAGAACGAGGGGCAAGGGCAGCCAGCCATCTGCGGTGTGAGATGAGGGCGCAGACATAGGGTTTTACCCAAGTTTGGCCCCTCGGAGGGTAAAGACCTATTCCTGCTAGATTGTATTGATGAGAGAGTACAAGGGCGAGCTCGGCCACTAGGTGGCGAGTCGCAGGGGGTGTATAATGGAACGTGTCCTCTATGCGTACCCTAGGGAGGTTTATATAGGCTCACCTCGCTAGGTTTTACAGATCTACAACCGAATTAATTAAGGATTCAGAGGGTGCTTGATCTAATCCGACTGGGCCTAGCTACGCTTCTGGGCCTTCAGCTTCCAGTCGCCTGGCTTCTTGTTGGGTCTTGATCCAGTCGCTGTCCAGCAGGCCCACTCGCTGGCAGCATGGGCCAATAGGAAACGTCCTGCTGGGTATACCCCACTCGGCATATCCCCATCAAGTCCTAGTCCGTAATACGGCCCGGGACGAATAACCTGGAGCGGGTCAGCTGCTCTTTTCGGGGACTATTAGTCCCGGGTCGTATCACGTCCCGGGACTAGTTGTCCCTCAGTATATAAACAACTTCGTGTCCACCTTCCCTAACCATGGTGGCCATTTTACTCAAAAAAGCAAGCCGAGTTCATGCCATTTTTTTCTCAAGATTTAGTTTGCAACCCATAAATCCAAAGTT
The DNA here is from genome assembly GCA_023614405.1 of Avena insularis. Classification (NCBI taxonomy): domain Eukaryota; kingdom Viridiplantae; phylum Streptophyta; class Magnoliopsida; order Poales; family Poaceae; genus Avena; species Avena insularis. The sequence continues at coordinate 32,750,283 of CM042684.1, forward strand.
TTAAAAGGTTAGAACTTCATTCTTTCATCTCTTATTGCTACTTTAGCTCTATAATGCTCTCTAGAAGTATAGAGATATGGATCAATGCATGCATGCTCTAGAAGTAGAAGGATTTTGATATGTGTAACAAATTTTGATTAGGCACATAGTTACTAAAAATTAAAATGTGTAATTTTATAGTTTTAGAGCTTAGAATGGAATGCGGTTTTGACTGATAGAACAATAATAAAAAACTCCACATTTATCATGTTAATTGTTTTCTCTAATTTCACAAATTGGTGCATGTAAATTTTTCAAAATTCAAAATTAATGCTCTAGAAGCTCTCATTATAACTTGTAATAATTTTATCATATTGTGTAATGGTTTTTGATATACTTTTACTATAATGCAGATGGTCCGGGAATGGATGTACGGTACTAATCGACGCTCTGGCGAGTTCATTCATGGTGTTCATGAATTCATCCATGTTGCTGATGCAAACAAGCGCAATGGTTTTGTATTCTGTCCATGTAGTGGATGTAGGAATCAGAAGGATTACTCTGAATCAAAAACCCTTCACAGCCACCTGTTGAAGTCCGGCTTCATGCCCAGTTATAATTGTTGGACCAAGCACGGAGAGAGAGGGGTTATAATGGAAGACAATGAAGAAGTGGAGGAGGATGGAAACTATCATGATTTCCCTGAGTACGGAGATACTTCCATGGGGGATGCTGAAGGGGAGGATGAAGAAGAGACACATGATGAACCCGTTGATGATCTTGGTTGGACCATTGCTGATGCACGAAGAGACTGTGAAAATGAAAATGAGAGGAAGAAGTTCAATCACATGTTAGAGGATCATAAAAAGTTGTTGTACCCAAATTGCGAAAATGGTCTGAAAAGCTAAAAGACACGAATTGCTTTGCTGCGATGGAAGGCAGAGTGTGCTATACCTGACTCCTCATTTGAAAATTTACTGAAAATGATGAAGAATATGCTTCCAAATAATGTATTGCCCGCTAGTACGTACGAAGCAAAGAAGGTTGTCTGCCCTCTAGGTTTAGAGGTTCAGAAGATACATGCATGCCCTAATGACTGCATCCTCTACCATGGTGAGGAGTACGAGAATTTGGATGCATGCCCGGTATGCACTTCACTTCGGTATAAGATCAGACGAGATGACCCTAGTAATGTTGAGGGCGAGCCCCCCCCCGGAAGAGGGTTCCTGCCAAGGTGATGTGGTATGCTCCTGTAATACCACGGTTGAAACGCTTATTGAAAAACAAATAGCACGCCAAGTTGTTGCTGATGGGTCGCAATGGAGAAAAATCGACAGAAAGTACCTGGACTTTGCAGATGACGCAAGGAGTTTAAGGTTTGGTCTAAGTACAGATGACATGAATCCTTTTGGGGAGCAGAGCTCCAGTCACAGCACCTGTCCAGTGACTCTATGCATCTATAACCTTCCTCCTTGGTTGTGTATGAAGCGGAATTTCATTATGATGCCAGTGTTGATCCAAGGTCCGAAGCAACCCAGAAACGACATTGATGTGTACCTAAGGCCATTAGTTGAAGAACTTTTACAGTTGTGGCACGAACCCGGCATACGCGTGTGGGATGAGCACAAGCAGGAAGAATTTGAACTTTGAGCATTGCTTTTCGTAACAAATCAATGATTGGCCTACTCTTAGTAACCTTTCAGGACAGTCAAACAAGGGATACAATGCATGCGCACACTATTTAGATGAGACTGAAAGTATATATTTGGAACATTGTAAGAAGAATGTGTACAATGAGTATCGTCGATTTATTTTGGCCAAGCATCCCTTAAGAAAGAAAGGCAAGCATTTCAACGGTCCGGAATGTCACCAGACGAAGCCTAAGGAGCGTATTGGTGCTGATATATTTGATATGGTCAAAGATTTAGATCAAATAGTAACCTTTGGAGAGGGTCCTGGCGGAAAATCTGTTCCGAAGGACGTTGACGGACACGCACCCATGTGGAAGAAGAAATCTATATTTTGGGAGCTACCATATTGGAAATTCTTAGAGGTCCTCTCTACAATCGATGTGATGCATGTGACGAAGAATCTTTGCATGAACTTGCTAGGCTTCTTGGGCATGCATGGGAAGACAAAACATACACCGGAAGCACGAAAGGACCATCAATGTATGAAAGACCCATATGGCCTACATCCAGAATGGTTTCAAGGTCATGCCAGCTATGCTCTTACCAAACAAGAGAAGTAAATATTTTTTGAATGCCTGAGCAGTATTAAGGTCCCGTCTGGCTTCTCGTCGAATGTAAAGGGAATAATAAATATGGCAGAAAAAAGTTCCAAAACCTAAAGTCTCATGACTGCCACGTGATTATGACGCAAATGCTTCCGATTGCGTTGAGGGGGCTTCTACCGAATAATGTTCGAGTACCCATAGTGAAGCTATGTGCATTCCTCAATGCAATCTCTCAAAAGATAATCAATCCTGAAGATATACCACGGTTACAGAATGATGTGGTCCAATGCCTTATCAGTTTCGAGTTGGTGTTCCCACCATCCTTCTTCAATATTATTACGCACCTACTGGTTCACCTAGTCGAAGAGATTTCCATTCTCGGTCCTATATTTCTACACAATATGTTTCCCTTTGAGAGGTTAATGGGAATCTTAAATAAATATGTTCGTAACCGTCCTAGTCCAGAAGGAAGCATCTCTAAGGGCTATGGAACAGAGGAGGTCATTGAGTTTTGTGTTGACTTTGTTCCTGACCTTAGGCCGATTGGTCTTCCTCAATTGCGGTATGAGGGGAGACTGAGTGGAAAGGGTACTCTAGGAAGGAAATCAATAATATGTAGGGACGAACATTCTTACACTAAAGAACATTACACAGTTCTACAGAATTATATCTTGGAAGCCTCGTATATCGAGGAAGACAAGAAATTTTACGCTCCAACAACCCTGGAAAGCATGACTCTTGGATTAGAGATGAACACATGAAGAGTTTTGGCGGTTGGTTGCAACATCTCATAAAAAACAACACTCTTGGAGATCAGCTATACTTGATGTCCAGGTTTTCTATGTGAAAGACATGTCTACCAAACCTAGAAAAAGAAAAAATAAGCAAAAGAATACATCAGACGATGAGACAAAGTGCCACATAGTTCTTTCAGGAAAAAGAAACATCGTGGGAGTGGAGGACAAGACAGACATGTCAGAAGATTGTGATAAGTTTCATGAAATTCTACCCTTCGCAGTGAAGGATGACCCAAGCATCATGTTAATGAATGAAGATGTTCCATGGATACGGCGGAATCATAAAGGGACACACGCGAAGAAATGATGTGTAATAATGTAACATTTTATGAATGAAGATGCTCCATGTGCCCATTTTTATATTGTTGTCTGCAAACCATCTTGAGTGTGTTAGTCCCGTTTTGTGGCTAGACCGTGACTAAAGGGGGTCCTTTAGTCCCGATTCGTACTTACCATTAAGATCTGATCTGCAAACGCGCGTGGTCACATATTAGGGAGTGCCTCTATGACCAGTTTCTTGGAGATGCTGGAGGAATGGGCTCCGACGGCATCTCCCTGAAAGTGGCCATAGTGGTGTCCCTGCTCTCACACACCATCTTGCGGCTTGTAACTTCTCTAACTAGATCAATACGCCTACGAGCTAACTAATTTCACATATTAGGGAGTGCCTCTATGACCAGCTTCTTGGAGATGCCGGAGGACTGGGCTCCGGCGGCATCTCCCTGAAACTGGCCGTAGTGGTGTCCCTGCTCTTGAAGACCATCTTGGAGATGCCTCAAACTAGCTGGAGGACTGGACTTACAAGGATGCATATTTATAGTACAAGCAGCTCGGCATAGTGTCGACACTCACGATATAATGTTGAAACTCACCCCTACTATTAGTGCTCACTCGTTTTTTGTCCTGGTTGGTGTCTCCAACCGGGACTAAAGGTTCAGCTTTAGTCCCGGTTGGCGACACCATCTGGGACAAGGTACAAGCCGCACGACATAATGTCGACACTCACCCTATCATTAGTGCTGCCTAGCCTAGTCTACCGCAATCCCTTCAGTCGCGGTTGGTTTCTCCAACCGGGACTAAAGATGAACCCTCTATTTATAGGCATTTCCCTCTCTTTATAGGCCTTTTCGTCTATTTATAGCCTGCCCGCACTTTCCTTCTATTTATAGGGCGACCGTCATGGCCACCCACACATGCACACAGTCCTCGCCGCCTACTTTAGGATGCCCATCCCGCATCCTCGTAGTTGACTCGGCGGCAACGATGGAGTACTGGTGTAGAGGGAGTGTCCCAACCTTTATTAACATAAGGTGGTGTCCCCTATGTTTACAATGCTAGTCCCTGGATCAATAGCTAGCATCCACAGTTTAGATGTAATATCAAGTAACAAAGGTCATAATATAACTTTATAACCAGGAATAACATAATTTTATTACATCTTTACATAGCTCATTTGTCTAATACATTACATTGCAGCGGAATAACTATAAGCATGGGGTCCTTCATATTCAAAGTGCCACAGGCAGACATGTTGGTTGTAGACTTTGTAATCCTAATAAACACACTTCACTAAATCAATCAAACCTGCAACATACAAGTTACAGCCACAAGGGTCAATACATTTGAATTGTATTGGCAAGTGATACTATGGTAATATAGTGGAGTCTATCATCTATATGCATTTGGCTAAGTGGAGTTGAGGCTTGCATTGCTCAAAATAGATTTTTCCTTATAATTTGAAAATACTAAGTTTTTGTTTTGACAAAACTTTTCCAAGGCATCTACCAATCAAAGATTGGAGATCCTTTTTCCCTTGTTCAACCACAAGTTGTTAACTTAGAAATTTGAATGATGAGATTCTTGATTGCTTCCATGTCTTGATGCTCAAATTGTCCTTTACCAGGGACATGGCTAAGTACTTAGATTTTACACTCTGCAGAGGTGGTGCACTTTCCCCACAAGACTTGGTTTCACCAAGACAAGATCTTTCAAAAGCTTTTCCTTAGACCAAATGGACGCGTTCCAACCTATCATCCCACTACCACCAACTGTCCAAATGGCTAAGTTCTAGCAACCTATGTGATCCAGGCAGAGCCCATAATGCCAAGTGGCTGCACTTGAAGCTTCTCAACATTTGACATCTTAAATCTCTTTGTTCCTGGGTGGCCATCCACAAGTGAGATACACAAGGTTCACCAGTCCCCTGGCCTTGTGTAACCAGTCAACCAAAAACCACCAAGCAATTACCATTCCACCCAGGTGATTCATTAACTTAGTTGTTTTATTAAACAAAAACACAAGTCCTCAGACTTAGTAATTTTTCCATAGTGTGAATATATTTCCACCCTTGTTTTCTATTAGCTAAGCTAAGCATGATAGTAGTAGGGATCTTTATCTTAGGAAATTTCTACTAAGGTTTCATCTACTAGGATTTCCCATAGCAAGGTTTATACTTAGCAAAAATTCCATGCAAGTTTTACTTAGAAAAATCACTAATGCATAGTGAAAGTAATGGGACAAAAAGTATGAAGCATCACTTGCCTTTTTGGTAGAGGGTATAAGTTCACTCCTTGTCCTTGCAACAATCACACTCTTCAAGTCACTACAATTCAATCAAGCAAGGCACAAACTCAATCTACCAATCAAGCAAAACATCACATAAAATGACAAAGTCAAAGTAATGCATGCAAGCATGCCAAGCTTTGTTTTGTTTGAAAAAGTGGTTCCTAATGGGTCATAAACATTTGAAAACACCTATTGGTCATTTTGTAAAGTGGCAAAGTCATTTGCAAGAAGTCTCACTTCCTAAACCATTTTCAAAACAAAGTATCATTTTATGTGGTGTAGAAATACTTTTACTAAGGCATTAATCTATAGGGTTCACCAAATATGTTTTCAAACCACAACACTTGGTGTTTAGGGTCAGAGAGTTTAAAACAAAACATTTCCCAAGAGTTTTCTTCCAAAACCATTTTTAATAAATAAACTATATTTTTATTTGACTAGATTTGGTTTTAAATCAAAGAATCATTCCTTTGTTTCACCAAATACATTTTTGAAACCACAAAGTGTTTCCTCTGGTCAGTAGGTTCAAAACACTCCATTTTCAAAAGATTTTAACCCCAAAATCATTTTTGAACAATTTTCACATCCTTAACAAGCATACAAATGTTTCTGCAAAAACAACCATTTTAACAGAAGCTTTTTGCTAAACAAATGGCATGGTTGGCTAGGGCTTGTCTCACTGATTCCATTGATATAAAGTTTGCAAATTTTGGACGTGTAGATCAAAAGTTACATGGGTTTGAAAATCACAATCTAATCTGATTTCAAATCTGTTTTTAAACAGAACAGGTGACACGCGGCATGATTTCATTGGGCGGTACCGCTTCGGCTGGATCGCGTGCTGGAGACCGTAGGATCTAATTTAGATCGAGCGGCGCAGAGGCATACGATACCTGTTCGCTTATATTCTATCACAGCCATACGATCTAGATCTAACGGACGCAAACAACAGACCACTAACTGGCGGCGCTGCACGGCGGTGGACGGCGGCGACGGTCAGGCAGCGGGCTAGCGGCTGTTCTAGGAAGCAAGGAAGACAGAGGGGATGCTCACCGTGTTCGCGAGGATGAGGTGGTGCTCGACGTGTGGTCGACGTGGCAGGGGGCGCACGGGAACAGTGGCGATTGCTCGTCGGAGACGTCGTCGGCGTCGGATGGTTCTGTCTGCGGTCGAAGGCGACGCTGTAGATCACGCAGAGGCAAACAGGGGGTGTGGTCAGACGCGTAAGATCAAGGAGATGACATGTGCGTGAACTAGAAGGCGCGGGGTGGTCTGAAACTACCTAGGTACTTGCCGGAGTTGAAGACAGACGCGGCGGCGCTCGGAGGCTTGTCGTAGTCGACGCTCTGGGGCGCCCGCGGTTGAACGGAGGGTACTGGGAGATGCGTCTGGGAGTGGGGAGTCTGCTAGTGTGCTCGGGGAGGTAGGAGGTGGCGAGGCTCGGCCGGAGTTGGTGGAGGAAGCTCGTCGGAGTAGCGGCGGTTTGGAGATGATTTCGAGTAGCCTGGTGGCGATGAGGAGTTGGCGTCTGAGGGGAATGACAGAGGGAGGAGAGATGCTTATGTACGCATGGTCAGGGGCAAGATTAACGCGGCCATTACTCGTGAATTTACGCGCGGAATCACTGGCAGAAACGGCCGGCATGGTCGTCGCGAGGAAGAAGAGGAGTGAGCTGGCTGTGTTTGTCCCAGCTGTCAGCGAGGAATGAGAGGGAGAAGGGGTCCACCAGTCAGCGTCTGTTTGGGTTAGAATCTGTGTGTGAATCGTTTTCTTCCGGGGAGGGAAAGCTGGGCTGGTTTGTTGGGCTTGTGGGCTTGGCCGGCTGGGCTAGGTCCAAATCCATTTTTTTCTTCCTGAAACCTTTTTCCTTTTCTATTTCCTAATTTCTGTTTTGAAATTCAAACAACCAAATCACATCCAAATCAATTCAAACAATCATGAAACTTTGTAACTTTGAAATTGGTTCTGTTCAGTAGCAATATCCAAAATTCCAAAACCAAAATATTAATTTTATTTTTGGGTCCATTATTAATTAAATAATTAGACCTTGTTTAATAAAACAAAATAGAAATTGATTTATTTAAAACTCCTTTTGAAATCTATTTATTTTCAAAACCAAATCAGTAGGTTTTGTTTGAGAAAATAAAATATTTGAAAAACCTATTTTGAACAAATAATAAGTTTTGATGTTTTGGAAATAGTAAAACCTTTATTAATAAAACTTGGATATTAAATCCTTTATTATTTTATTTAAATAAATCTTTACTATTTTTATCAAAACAAAATGTTTTATTTCAAAAGCTTGGTCAAGGTTTAATTTGGCTCTATAAAATAATCCTTATTTTTTAAAAATTCTATTTCATTTGAAAACCAAATCCTTTTATTTAAAAGATCCAAAATAGCAGTTCAAAAATAATTTTATTTTCCTTTATCAAATGTTTATCTTTTTAAATCTCTTTAGGATTTTATTTGATCCAACTTGGTTTGAAAGTTTCCAATTGGATTCAAAAAGTTTCTTCTGGCCCTAAAAATCAAACAAAGTTTTATTTTATTCATTTATTTTTCACATTACAAGATTTGGAAAAATCTTGGGATGTGACAACTGGGCTCCGCCGGGCATGTCCGAGACTAGGATCCGCCGGGATGGCACTGGATGGTGCTACCTTCCGGGATGCGTATCTTGGTGAGGAATCCGGGTGTCGTCTTAGACCCGGAGCTTCATTGGTAGAGGTCGCCTGGGCCAGGAAGGGTCTAGAGGGAGCCGGCCACCGAGGAGGTGGTACGGTGTCCTGTCAGGAAGGAGGACGGGCACGTCCGTCGCTATATGGATGCGTTGGACACCAAGGTCGACTATACCTGGCAGATTCTTCAGGGATCTCACCCAAGCTATGGTTGTGTGATGGTTCCATCTCTTTGGGTTTTCACCTCCCGCGGCTTAGGAACTAGGAGTCGTCGTTAAGTTTGATTGAGCAAGATGTATTAGTTTCAATACATTTATTAGTTTCAATACATTTATTAGTTTCAATACTACGGCATTTTGATTGCTATAGGTAGGTAGAAAAAAACAACATTTGATCACCTGAGCGAACTCACAAGAATACAACAACATCTTCATATTTAGTCCCGGGACTAGGTAACACTCAAGACATTTATTAATATTAAAAACCGGGACAAACCGGCACTAGCTAACACTCAGGACTAAAGCCACCCCCTTTAGTCATAATCATGCCTAGTACTATAGTATGCAACTTCAGACTCTTGTTCGTCATCGTCATCATCATCGTCATCGTCACCTGCCACTCCGGGGATCCTCATCCCAGCCATGGCATATACCATGGGCACCTGCCACTCCGGCCTCGAATTCATGGTGAGCGGGGGAGGGGTCTCCTGGAAGACGATGCTGCTACCGCCGGGCGGGGTAGGGGCCTTCCTGTGGCTCTATGGCAGATGGACTTGTGGGAACTGCCGGCGAGAATGGTCTCCCCCGGCGATGTAGCGCATCACGCCAATGATAGTACGGTTCGCCCACCATAGATGGCGGCCGGCTTCGTTGTGGTTTACCAGGGGCGGTCCATCACCCTCGTACCTGGCGAGCTCCCTTTCCTACCGGTTAACGAAGATGGCATTCCAGGTGTCGTAGTTGTCGGGATCCCACTAGGGATCCATCCGCTACTCCAGCATGAGCTCGTGGTAGAAGTGGTTCGTGATAGCCGCCTGGCGCGCAGAACCTTGAGGGATAGGAGGGACAGGAACCCCTCCAGTGATCAGCATCTGCCGGTGGGCGACCGATAGCCCGGCGGACAAGGGTAGCTGGAGGCGCACAGTAGGCGCTGTCCATTGTTGTGAGAGAGGAAGGTGTGGATGTGTGGATAGCCATGGCGCGATCACCCTAGACATAGAGGGAAAGGGCGGTAAAACTTGGCGGGAAGCGGCGAGAAATGACGGGAAATATCTTTAGTCCCGGTTAGTGACTACAACCGGGACTACAAGCTCTGGTAAAAGGGAAAGGGCAGGAAAACTTGGCAGGAAGCGGTGGGAAATTGCGGGAAATATCTTTAGTCCCGGTTAGTGACTATAACCGGGAATAAATGGATATTATATTAAGATTCTTTATATTTTCCTGATAATAATAGACATATTATTTGTTTTTTTCGGATTTTTACAATAGGAGATATGATTTTCCAAAGTTTTATATTTGATTTGAATTAAAAAAAGAAAATTTACAAATAACATAATTTATAAATGAGGCATACAGATGTATGGATATTATATTAAGATTCTTTATATTTTTCTGATAACAATGGACATATTATTTGTTTTATTTGGATTTTTACAATAGGAGATATGATTTTCCAAAGTTTTATATTTCATTTGAATTAAAAAAAGAAAACTTACAAATGCAATAAAATATAAATGATGCAAACAGATGTATGGATATTATATTAAGATTCTTTATATTTTTTGATGATAATAGCCATATTATTTGTTTTATTTTGATTTTTACAATAGGAGATAAGATTTTCCAAAGTTTAATATTTGATTTGAATTAAAAAAGAAAATTTACAAATTAAATAATTTATAAATGATGCAAACAGATGTATGGATATAATATTAAGATTCTTTATATTTTTCTGATAATAATAGACATATTATTTGTTTTATTTGGATTTTTACAATAGGAGATATGATTTTCGAAAGTTTTATATTTGATTTGAAATAAAAAAAGAAAATTTACAAATGAAATAATTTATAAATGATGCAAACAGATGTATGGATATTATATTAAGATTCTTTATATTGTTCTGATAATAATAGACATATTATTTGTTTAATTTGGATTTTTACAATAGGAGATATGATTTTACAAAGTTTTATATTTGATTTGAATTAAAAAAGAAAATTTACATGAAATAATTTATAAATGATTCATACTGATGTATGTATATTATATTAAGATTCTTTATATTTTTCTGATAATAATAGACATATTATTTGTTTTATTTGGATTTTTACAATAGGAGATATGATTTTCCAAAGTTTTATATTTGATTTGAATTAAAAAAAGAAAATTTACAAATGAAATAATTTATAAATGATGCAAACAGATGTATGGATATTATATTAAGATTATTTATATTTTTTTGATAATAATAGACATATTATTTATTTTATTTGGATTTTTACAATAGGAGATATGATTTTCGAAAGTTTTATATTTGATTTGAATTAAAAAAATAAAATTTACAAATGAAATAAAATATAAATGATGCAAACAGATGTATGGATATTATATTAAGATTCTTTATATTTTTGATGATAATAGCCATATTATTTGTTTTATTTGGATTTTTATAATAGGAGATATGATTTTCCAAAGTTTTATATTTGATTTGAATTAAAAAAGAAAATTTACAAATGAAATAATTTATAAATGATGCAAACAGATGTATGGATATTATATTAAGATTCTTTATATTTTTTTGATAATAATAGACATATTATTTGTTTTATTTGGATTTTTACAATAGGAGATATGATTTTCCAAAGTTTTATATTTGATTTGAATTTAAAAAGTAAAATTTACAAAAAAACACACTAGTCGCGGGCCGTGGCTTAACCCGCGAATAAAGGGTGGGTCTTTATCGCTGGTTAAGCCACGACCCGGGACTAAAGACCCTCTAGTCCCGGGCGGTGGCTTAACCCGCGACTAAAGGGTCGGCCCTTTATATTCCGCGAGCCACCGCCCACGCCTAGCACCTAGCATTTCGATGAATACGAAGACGAAGGGGAGGTGCTGCCCGCCGACGCATAGAACGTAGGGGAGGTGCTGCCCGCCGACGCATAGAACGTAGGGGAGGTGTTTCCCGCCGATTCCACCGCGCCGCCGCCCTCGTCTCCGGCCGCCCCGTTGTGCTGCCACGCTCCATGCCGCCGTCCTACACCGAACGTGCTGCCGTCGGCGTCGGTTAATTAGTACGTATAGGAGGGGTATTGTTTTTTGTTTGTTTTAGTTATTAGGGTTATTAGGGTTAGTTTTACCACAAATAATATTAGGGTTATTACCTTTGTGGTAATAACAATAACCCTAACAATATTAGGAACTAGTTGATTCCCCGCGCGTTGCTGCGGAACCATGTGTAAAATATGGACAATGAATTACTAAAGTAAAATTTTAAATAGATGTTTTATCTAATTAAGAATGATATATGGACTGCTAATTTTGTTATAAAACTTCTTAAACAAAACAAAAAAGCTGTGATATGTATTTTCCAACCGAAGAAATAATCCGCAGCTGCAAGTTTCAGAGGAAGCACAGCGTCACCTGCAGCATGGTACATAACTATACCTGGTAAAAAAGATACCAGTGCCTTCGCTGACATACGAATATTTGGCCTCTACTTATTATATTGTCGTGACTTAATTAGAATTGCTCATGACAATCCCATTAAAATAGTTTAATAGAAAGCTCCACATCTTACAGTTTTACATAAATACATAATTTTTCCAAAATCAGACATAAAGCTGTGAATATCCAAGGTCAAGTATTTTTATTTATGTTGTACAAACCAGAAAAGAAATCCTCGCATGAGGCAATGGCAAGGAAGTTACTTCCATTGCATATGTGCTCCTGTTTTCCTCACTAATTAACCTGCACGAAGGAAAAAATACATCTATGGTAGTTTGAATGGAAGAATTTTTATCTATGAATCGCTATATATTTTGCACACTTTGCACGTGTTAAATAATTTAGGCAAAAAACGTCTGAACTATGCCAATAATCAATTTTCTCGCTTTTTTTTGGCAGGTAAACAATTTTCTCGCTGACCAGCTGTGAACATTACACACGCACCTCCAGAGATGTGTTAGCATAGCAACATTGAAGCTCTTCAATCTTCCTTTCTCTGCATAGTCATACAAAAGAAAATGAACAAAGCAATACATATTCAGACCTCAAGATCCGTAAATATGCTTTGGGATCCTATCCTTAGTAGCAGGAAAAATAACTCGGCTTGGCAAGGATGATTAAATTAATTTTAACCCGTCATGTGGAATTTGCTCTTGTTCAGCTGCCCCAAATAACGGGTCTGGTTCAGGAATTCGGCATTTGGTTTCTTAAGCATTGTGAAAAGATCCAATTTCTTAAATTTCACACGCGATAAGGATCATCATATAAAGTTTAAATTATATATAAAATCTTTATTCCTCTATTAACATACATACATACATGATAGCTGAAGTAGGGTCCAAGATAGCCTCTGTCGGGCTCGACAGCTTAACTGACGGAAACTCTATCTTCAGAAGAAAAAAACATACAACATCAACGTCAATCGTCAGCATCACCCAAATATGTTGGGTTCAGTTTATCAAATCAGACTACTTGGTGTACAGAACTCAGAAGAGAGGAAGTATATTACACTACCATGCTACATGCCGGTGGAAAAGAGGAGCCAGACAAAGTCAATTTTCACAGAGAAGCAAAGGGGCATTGCGGCGTCCAAATTACTGAGCACAAAGCAAGGTCGAGAAGAAATCTCTTGGAGGAGATGAACCAAATATCCTTGACCGTGTCCAAATTGTTAAGTACCTGATGAAGACGTGAACTTGGATCATTTTTGCTTCTTCGCATGCTTATAAAACTCGATAACAATCTAACAAATTTGAATTCAAATATGCACAATATAAAATCCTTGTAAGAAAATTAATTCAAGTCATCTTGATATATCTGTCATAATATCAAGTAAATGAAAAAACTGGAATAAAAAATTAAAATAAATTATTAGCCATTACATATTTCAAGAAATAGAGGAATATAAAATTATAGATATATGAAAATACCCACCTTATAAGTAGTATTGGTTCAGGGCACTGCCTGCCATAAAGACCTCAAAGAAAAAAGCATCGGTTTTCTTGAAATTTAACCTCAGCTATCTTCTAAAGAAACCCCAAGTCCACTAAATGTCGGTACTGTTAGCTAGCTGGGAGAGAGAAAATATGATATGAAAAGAATAAGTGATCTGAAGACATGAAAAGTAGAAGTTAGTAGCCTTGTTCTAGTAGTAGAAAAAATTCCGATGCATCATATAATACTCCCTCCGATCCACATTAGTTGACTTGGATTTATCTAGATTCGGATATATCTACTACCTAAAATATGTCTAGATACATCTGAATCTAGACAAATTTGAATCAACTAATATGGGTCAGAGGGAGTATTAAACTTCAGTGGGCACGGTTCCATTTCTGGGTGCAGCATGTACGTAGAGGTACTGAAATATGCTAGTTTCTGTTTTCCGGTTTGACATACTGAAATACGCTTGTTTCTAAGTAGGAGTATTACTGAAGGTAAGAAAGTGTGCAATGTATGATCAGAACAACTGAGATTTTCTTACCTGCCATCATGGACAATGAGGCCATAGAATGAAGAACACCAGATTAATCTAGAGAGAGAGACACCCAGGGGTGTCGTTACATGCTAACAGCCATATGTGCAGTCGAGAAGAATGAAGGAATCCCTGCACGGGAGCGACCGTGAGCCGAGGCGCTACCAGCGGTTTGATGGGCATGACGACCAGAGCTTGGATCGCAATCGGAACGGTGGAATTGTCGGTGTAGGACGTCTCCCCTGGGACATTGTGGTCAGGAGATGGATTGAAATAGGGAAGATGAAGAAGATGAGAATAATTAGTGGAGAAACCAGAGGGGAGGGACTTAATAAGAGTAGTAACTACTAGGAAGATGAGAGGTCTTGACTCTTGAATACGTGGAGATTCAGTTACTTGCCAATTGGTGGAGCGGAAGGTACCGAGGGAAATGGTTCGTTTTCTTTTCTTTGTGTGGGAAACGGACGTGGGGACTGCATGAGATGAGGACCGGGCCAACGCTAGGAGCCTAGGATGGATGACTCATGACCGTACATTTGAAATCTGATGGATATGAATAAATGGGGTGACGTGGCTGCACCATATTTGAGCTTGCAAACATTAAATGCACCTTAGTGGGGATGAACTTTATAGATATTATAGATATTAATTGTTTTTAGTTGTTATTAATATATAAATGCTATTATTAGTTATTGTTTTAGTAAATATCACATTTTCTGGTAATATTATATTATTAGTTATTGTTAGTAGTATATTGTTAGTATAGTATATTATTAATTTTTTGTGGTAATATTATATTATTTATGGTAATATTATATTATTTGTGGCAATAACAATAACCCTAACAATATTAGGAATATTAATTGTTTTAGTTGTTATTAATATATAAATGCTATTATTAGTTATTGTTTTAGTAAATATCACATTTTGTGGTAATATTATATTATTGGTTATTGTTAGCAGTATATTGTTAGTATAGTATATTATTAAATTTTTCTAACCTGTTTAACTCTCTTTCTGTTATAGTTAAGCCATGGATCCAGGCGATGATCCTGGTCGCATTGGTGAAGGTATTCTTCAGGGCATGATAAGAGGTGAAATTCCTCTTAATATTACTGCCGGTGAAGATATTTTGCTCGAGGAAGAGATTTCCTCATATCTGAATCCATCTGGTGATGGACAAGAGGAAAATCTGATGTACCAAGGGGAAGACCGGATGAACGAAGGGCAAACAAATAACAACAATAATGATGGCCCCTCGACAGGATCCGGCGAGGTACATATATATAAAGCCATGTGTTACCTCTATTCATTAATTGATCTAGATATATTAATATATATATATATTAATCACTCTCTCTTCTTCTTTTAGCCCACCGGATCGAAGCAATCGACAGCTCGAACAAAACGAGAGCCAAACAGAAAGTTAGATGGTAATCAGAGGTTCACCATCGAAGAAATAGATGATGATGGAGAACCGATTGCTCCAGAGAAGCACCGGAGGATGTTTGCAAATCAATGCTGGGTGATTATTAGGGACAACCTGCCGATCACCATTCAAGAATGGAACAAGTCAAAGAAACCCGGTGAAGAATCCAACAGTTATATCACCGATGATGCCAAAGATGACCTTTGGCAGAAGCCCATAGCGCATTTCATACTACCTCCAGAGTATGAAGAATTTGAAGCAGATGGTATTACCCCACGTTCGAGTGGGCTTGAAAGAAGAGAGAAAGTCAAGGAGTGGGCTCTAAGCAAGATGGTCGAACTGTACCGGAACCACAAGAAATGTTTATACGCGAAATATGTCGCGAAAAAGAAAACTCCATACTTCATAGGAGAAAACGAGAAGTTGAGAGAACAGTGGACCGATTTTGTAACGTACAAGCAATCTGATAAAGCATAGGAAAAGTCAGCAAAGAATGCATTAAATGCTGCCCAACAGAAATACCATCATAAAATGGGGACAGGTGGCTACAATAGTGCTGTCCCTAAGTGGGAAAATATGGAGCGGGACATGAGGATTAGAGGCATCACTCCTGGTACAGATGGATGACCCGAGAGGTCAAATAACTGGTGGTACGGGCACAGGGGATCGTTGGACCCAGAAACAGGGAAGACATTATTTCATGAAAAAATTCTAAAACCCTCCAAAGACCTTATTCAAGCAATGAACGATGCTCAATTGGGATTGTTCCGTCCCGAGAGAGAGAACGACGAGCTGACACGCGCCCTCGGGAATCCTGAAAAGGGTAGACGAACACGAGGCAAAGGCGTCGATGTCTCATGGAAGAAAGGGTTTCCTCAGTATGATGCCAATTACAGAAGCCGTCAGAGAAAGAAGGACCGGGAGGTAGACCGGATCTCCAAGGTAGAGCAGGACCTAGCTGATCTGAAGAACCTCATGCAAGAAATTAGCCAAAGGTCGTCGTCAACTCACCCACAGGCTGATGATCCTGCATTGGATCTTAGCCAGCGGAGAAGCAGCGTGGCTTCCACGGAGGTCCGGGCTGATGATCAAGCACTGTTGGATGATGCACCGGCTCCTCGCTACCCCGTGGATGATGTCAGAGAGATGGCACAATGTGAGCTACATCATCCAATGAACAACCTGTCCTTCAAGGTGGCAATCATCATTGCTTTACCTTTTCTACCTGGAGCACTCCACCATTCACTTCCGATTCCACCTGGCTATGCTCGTGTCACGGTGGATGACATAGTGGAGGATTTTGCGGACCTAGAGATTGAAATCGCTACGCCGGAAGTCCTTACAAAACTAGGAGATGTCAAGCGCAACATCATTCTATGGAAGAAGAAGTACATAAGGTTTCCAGGCTCGGCGTCAAGGCCACCGAATCTGAGGAATCCAAGTCCACCCCGCCCCGATGACCGTCAACCTCCAAGTCCACCCCGCATTGAATATCGTCAACCTCCAAGTCCACCCCAACCCGATTATCGTCAACCTCCAAGTCCACCCCGCCCCGCTGACGATCACCGCAGCAGGAGTACATCAAATCGATCCCCGCCTCCGTGCAATACTACTACCTCGTCGAAGAAACGGAAGGTCGACGCTCCCCCGCGTCCCACATCGAAGAAAGGTCAAACGGCGAAGATAGTCGACATCCTGCAGCTCTTCCAAAGAGACCATATGACAATACCGATGAGGAAACTGCCGCGGATGTGGCTGCCCAAGTTAAGGCACATTTTGCACCTAAAAAGCCTGAGCCAAAGACGGTATATGATGAAAAAACCAAAAAGTGGGCTAAGTCTTTCTTGAGCAACCATCCTAGATATCAATGAATCTAGAATCAGACTATGACCGGGAGATTATTAAGGAAGCAAAGAAGAAAAAAAGCACAAGCGCAAAAAGCGGGAAGCAAGTTGCCCAGCTCGAACAACAGAAGAATCAATCGGTACCCCCGCTTAAAGTCATTTCAGACCTCGACAAGGCCTTCAGAGCTGAAATGGATATGGACATGCAAATAATGGACCCTAGAGCCAGTACTAATGCTGCACTAATGGGCACCACTGTATCAGAGGCCAAAGCACTTGCCTACGAAGCAAATATCTCTCTTGGTCAATATTTAGGCTATGAAGATACGCCAGTGGGTCAGATAGTACGGAAGTATGTCCAAGGGGAGCCTCTATTCAGTAATGAGGATCTCGCACGTCTATCCACACATATGCGACATCTGCACACATGGTACATGGTGCAAACAGAAAAAAGCATCAGAAAGATTGGTTTGCGGTGGACGTTAGAAATGAGCATCACTTCAAACCATACTCGATACAGGTTTCAGTTATACAACCAGCGCGCCCTCGATAAATCTATCATTGATTGCTACTATCTATAAGTGATTTATTTCTATAATTAAGTTTGTAGCTCAGCTCGTTCATTGCATTTAATATATTGTTCCAACTATATATCCTTTTGTATGATATTATATTCTGCAGAATGAAGATACTTGAATGAAAAAGAGCTAGAAGATATGACGTTGGGTTCATTGACCCATATATCGTTAATGAATATATGTTAAAGAATCACCCCAAGGACGTGGAGGAAGACCTGTGCAGGTTCTTAACCGAGAATAATTTTGTTAAGGAAATACAACTTCAAGTGAATGTCTCTATCTTGTTCACATTTTATTTTTTCTTACTCGATGAGCTATGCATGTATACTTATATAACCATCCGTAGATTCCATTGGATCTTGCTAAACATTCAATTTGACAAGTCCCTAGTTGAAGTCCACGACTCATTAAGTTGGGACCAAGAGCAGTGGAGCGACATGAAAGCAATGCTCCATAAGTTATTTTAATCATTATCGCATTATATCGGCCTCTTTCGTTCATTTCTTGATATCAAGTAACTAATAACTCATTTGTTCATTTTCTTTGCCGAGCAGGTGTTGGACACGGTTCAGACAGAAAATACCAGGTCCATTCAAAGAGGAGCTAACTTATAAAATGGTGAAGAGTTTACAGCAGCCACCGGGAACTGATTTATGTGGATACTACGTCTGCGAGTACATCCGCGAGTTGACGAGTGAGCGAAAAGTAGATTCACATTATATTTATGATTTGCGGGAGAAACTAGAGCCAGACCAGCGCATCCGAGCAATTCAAGAGGAGCTGGTGGGATTTCTGATGAAGGAGGTCCTTGATGTACATGGAGAACATTATGCGGATGACGTGGAACTCTATATGCCTTAGTGATATCCATGTAGTTGATATGATATATATATCATTAATGACCATGTAATTTGAAAACATTTCTTCCTTTTCTTTTGGTATGATTGATTATATGTATACTTGCAAGGGATCGATTAATTATATTGATGCATCAACGCATACTGTGTATGTAGTAGCGTAGAATATGTGTACTGAAATATATGTTTAAAATTATAGTGAAACACAAAACGAAAAAAAACGAAATGGCAAAAAAAAGGAAACACACGATCTCTGCCGCTGTAGAGAAACACACAATTCTCTGTCGCAGGAGGAAACCGTATAGTCCCGGAAGGTTTCCGTCCTCCGCCTCGCTGAAACATCCACTTGGCTATTATCAGTCGCGGGCCGTAGCGAGCCAGGACTAGAGAGGGGGGCTCTAGTCCCGTTTTAGCAGTCCCAGGCCCAAAACCAGGACTAGAGCCCGTTACGGCCCGGAACTACAGACCTGTTTTCCACCGGTGAGGGCAAGCCAGACCACATCAACATACCACCCAGCAACAGTCTACACAATGATCTGTGTGACCCCTCACCTATCGGCAGCGGCGGTACCCGGACGGTGTGCCAAATTTTCTCAAAAGCTCATCACGCTGCTTCCATCGGTTTTAGCACAATTTTCTTGGCACCGACAATGACACCCGCTACATGGACCTTCAAATAGCTGCTTTCTCCCTGACTACCCATGGTGGCTTACTTCCTCCTATCCGGTTGATCGCAACTAGTATGTTGATACGAGCGCAACAGATCATCTTACAAATGATCTTGACGAGCTCGGCATGAAGGAGAAATATCATAGCAAAGATCATGTGCAAACAACAAACACCGTTACACCGTGATATAGTTGAGACTGAGTTGACACTTTCAACGCATGCCTCTGTTGCTTATCTTTTTGGATGATGCTTTCTCTATAATATTAACTTGTTTTCTTACTAATTGACTCCCTAGTCATGTTATTCATATGCAAACTCCACTTAAACGTCTTTAATGTGAGGTACCTGATTGTACCTTCTTTTAGGTGCTTTGTTGTGCATGTTGGACACGCCTCCGCCCTTAAAATAAGCGCAGGCCCAAGCCCAAATTTCGCCCTAAGCAATGTCTTTTTGTTCCTATTCATATATTATTGTGTGATCTATGTGGCCAACATGTTCCTATTCATATATATTATTTTGTGTTCTATGTGGCTATATGGATTTCGTGGTTGTCTATAATTTGTTCATGATATATGGTCTTTTTTTAAAATTTTCATTTATTTTAGATAAAATATGTGGAAGAAAATGTTGAAAAGGGGAGGTGGCGGCGCGACAGCCGGTGCTGCAAAATAGGGTAGCTGGTAAACTGATGGCCATTTTGCTGCCCCATTTTTTAAAAACAGCTATCCCGTTTCCCAAATTTACTATCCATGAGGTGTCCTTCGGTGTTCCCCTCTCTCCTAAATTTATGAAACTAAAACACAAGGATGGTCAGGATTGGCCAATACTCCTTCGGTTTGGAATGCACGAAGGGGTATCGGTTAATCCTGATCGCCCTTGTGTTTTCAGTTTCATAAATTTGTAGGAGAGGGGGACACCTAAGCAAAGGTCCTTAGTTATTTCATAGGAGCGATAAAGCTTGAACTCAGATTTGTGGCATCATTTTTGTAGTGTCATCCGTAAAAATCTTAGAACCGTGAATTTGATGTGTGTGCCATCGACATCGAGGATCGAGCGATAGCGTCCATGTCATCAGCTCACTATCAGCCTTTCGCGGCCTGATCAGTTAGCTAAGCCTTGTTGGACTGTAGCAAATAGGCGACAGGAACACAACAGCTAACTAAGCCGTTCTACCCTACATGTGTTGGCTAATTCATTGAGTGGTAAGCACGGTATATATGCACATGCGATGACAAACATCATGCTTGGAAACCAGCTGGTAACCACATCCTGTTGTACTGTTTCTACCAAGTTCCAAAGAGTACAACATGACAAAGAGCAACCACGCACATCGGAGAACCCAAATTGCAGTTGTTGATCGCCGAAAGTGACAACCCATCTGTAAGTAACGACTTCTTTTCTACCGAGCAAGTAGCCGATATCGAGCATTACGTTTCTAGGCGTACAAGTGATTGGATTAGGAAGAAAAATGAGACATGATTCGAAAAATAGGTCGCAAATTTTAAGATCCTTAAAGTCTCACTCGATAAGAACACTTTATTATCATGCAATTTAGGAATATTTACGAGTACATATTACTAGTTCCATGGTACACTTGCCGTGTAGTACACTGGCAAGACACTTTTTATTCGGCGTACACAGCTGAAACTGAGGCAGGAAGTATTTCCTAACTTAAGGTGCATATATGTTGTATCGTCGACACTATATATGTCTCAACTGCGGCGTGTTCAGGAAGATTTTTTACTGTCATGCAGTCGCTCGAACAGGCTGCCGTCGAACAAACCCCTGATAATTTCTCGCTGCAACAAGCCTTCTTTATCTTTTGCCACTTTGTACAGTAACTTCCACTCCAGTCTGGCAGTGGCCCTGTGAGAAAGATCGGGTGATATGTATTCAGCTGTTACGTACTTTTCATATAAACTAGCATTGTGGCCCTCGCAAATGCGAGGGCACCACCGTTATTTTTTTTATAGAAGAGCGTCATCTTTAATTTCTCAAAATTTATGAGAAAATATCTTCTTAAATTGATGGACATTGATTGAAGTAATGCATTATACAACCAGCATTTTCATATATAAACCAAATAGTTATCACATGCGTAGAAGAGATCTTTAATCGTATTTAGGCATTTTTAGGGAACATAAAATATACTTTGTTAATAAGGCTAAAGCTTTTATGTCAAAAGAGTATTTTAATCATTAAACATCAAGAGTTTTAATTCTACCTTTGTCTGATCTTACCCCGTGTCCCTTCATTTGCCATAAAAATACACGATACTCTCATGTTGATTTAAAATGTATGATGTCTTACAAATGGTCAGTTTAAAGTATACAACCGGACCATTAGTTTGTTACTACGGAAAGAAGGAGATATATTATATCTCAGATTAATCGATCTGACTTTATTTGCAAGGTTCCGATAAATGTTTTGCCGACCAATAAAAATAGCTTATCTTTTATTTTGCAACTATGCAATATTTTGTTTTACTATTTTTAACCTACTATTTAGTCAATTCATTATGCGCTATCTCTCACTTGTATTTGTCTTGCCATATAACATGACTATATTATCATGGACGGCATAGTTTTGGCATCTTAATCAACTACATTTTTTCTACATGATTGCAAATTCCTAGGAGAGTATCCTAATAAATTTATGGATAAGGAACCACATAAACTTCCTCATGGTTTTCAATTTACGTAATAGTTTATTTAATCACTTAAATCATAGGAAAATCATAAAAACTCATTATATATAAATAATTTCAAAAGGTTATACTGAGACCAAATTTACTTCCACTTGACTATGATTTATACAAATACCTTGTCTTTTTGGGAGGATTAATTGTGTCTTTAGAATCACCCTCCCTCCGATAACTTAGGTCATACTCTTTGAAGTCACTCGCATTTTGAAAACATGTGATGTTAGTTAAACTCATCTAATTTAATTTTTTAATTTTATATGTATTTAGTGATATGTAGGATGTATGTACGCATTTTTTTTTACTCGAAAAAAATCTTAGAGCCTCATTTTTTTGTGTCAGGTTGTCAATAGGACACTATGTCTTAGGGAATATCAATCATATCGATCTTTCATGTAGTTTCCTTTTTCATCTTCGATCGGTTTTGGAGCGAGCATCACACATACCGTCTCTTTTCTTAAGTATAGTAGCTTTGGTAGGCTAAAATAGTCTACGAAAATATACTATCCTGAGACACGTACCAACCAGTTTTGAAGTTTTTTTCTCGTTGACCGACTTGATTTTGAGTTACCTTCTTATACATCACAATAGTTACTGTACTAAGTTAGCTGACCGATCTTGAGGTGGTGGATTTAGTTCTGCTCGTAGGTGATATACCAAGCTAGCTAGAGAATCTGCGTACTAAGCAAGCCGATCGATCATGTACAGATGATCTGAGTTACCAACCTAGCTAGCTAGTTAGTTTGAGATGGAGTCGATCAATTTTTTTGATAGCAGAAGTCGTCTTTGCCATACAACCTGGATGGATACTGCCATATGACTCTGCCGTGAGCTTCCTTTTCGTACATTGTCTTCGGTCACGGCTTTTGCACACGGACTCCACTAATTACGCGGAAGAGAAAAAGCAACTACGCGGCCGTGGAACGAATACCTATGACTCGTCGTGGCCTTTTTCTTTACAACGTCTCCTGCGACGGCTTCAACTTGACACGGGACTTCACCGATTACACAGCCGGCAACCGGGCTGTCACGTCTAATATATTACGTAATCTATAACTCTGATTAAATCATAGCCATCAATTATATATCTAACCGTCTAAATAATTTTGATGATGTGGATCAACGTAACGCCTCGAAAAACAGTCTTTATATTGCTTTTAGTATATAATAGATAATTATTAAAAAACGAAAAATAAAATACTTATAGAAATAAAAGAAGTAAGAAAACAATCATGCTAGACTAGTTTATTACACTTACCAGCCAACAAAATCATACATATCACGGTTATCTTTAATCATGGTGTTCACCTCATCTTCTGTCAAAGCATTTGGCCTAGTTCGACCAAACTTGCTGAATATAGCATCAAATTTTGATGGATTAAATCTACACGGTCAACAAAGTGTAGTTAGCAATTTCACTTAGAATTGACCTTCATGACAAAAAAGGGTAGATACAGGTGCATTTTGCAAACATACCTCCCTTCAGTATCATATACTTCAGTATCACTCCCATGCTTTCCTTTGTGGATATTCTTTATATGGATTGAGAGCAGAGGGGAAGGAAACCATCCCTACAATAAATAAAATTACATAATTTCATGTGTATATATTAGTTTTGTATTGCAGTTAATTATTTAAAATAACTTTTTATTGATATTCCAGGGGAAACCCTAAGATCTTCGGGTCGGGCGATGGCGGTGCCGCGGTGTCGGTATCGCGTTTTCTCTTGGGAGCATCGACTGTGGAGTAACGTTGGATGGAAGCGGCAGGAGGGGTGGAGAGGCTAGCGCGTGGGGGGTGGTGCTGCTTGGCACTAAGGTGGTGTCGGTGACTGGTTTGGCGACAGTATGCGCATCGATCTACATGCTGATGACAGGTTGGCGGAATATTATGAAGGCGGCGACATCCAGAGCGTGTGTGCGGGCGCAACTCCGTGGATATGCTGAGCGGTTCTAGGGCTCCTTTTGCTTGAGTTCGTGCCGCCGCGCCAAGGCACTCCAGCTTCTCTTGGCGAGTGGCAACAGTGTGGGTGACCATGGGGCGGGGTCGAAAGAGGTAGATAGGGGTTTGATAGATCTGGGGAGCTGACGATACGGTTATCGTTTTTACTCAGTGTTTTGCTTTTGCGGTTCCGGTTTGTATGATCTTTGTAATGGCCTTTGTCAAACAATGTGGTTCTAATAATAAATAAAGGTTGTGTGCGTCGTTTGATGCAGAGGCCAGGGCTACGCTCCCCATTTCAAAAAAAAACTTTTTATTGCTATTTATTACAAAAGTTAGGTCGAAAACACCACGTATTTAGGTTTAACTGGAAAAATCTCACTAAGAGTAGTAGATACTTACCAAGTGCGTAGATTCTAAATGTGCTTGATGGATTCTCGCACCTTTTATTTCTCTAGTTAATCAGTGTTAACAATAACATAAATTCTTATATGATTTAGAGAAATCATTTACTCCAACCAAGCTATCTGTGAGATTTATTTTTCGATGGCTCCAACAAAAAAAATCTAGCGGAATTCCAATCTTGTGCAGGCATGAGGTGGACGTGACATTGCAATCCAAGTTCGTTTGTAGTTACGTCCGTGTTTTAAAAATACATGTAAACAAAAGAGAACCATACCGGTTGAGTAGGGTAACTGACGATGAGACCGAAGACTATGGAGAGAGCAAAGGATACAAGGTGCCCAAGCCCTATCGCTCGCAGGCCTGAAATAAAAAGGTGGCGCCAAAAAACACAATTAGCATTTCAGCTGCATATAGAATCTGGATTGGAGAAAATACGTCTGCTTAGCACTAATCTCGCTCATTTGGTATTGCATCAGATCGAAGATGTAAAAAAGGCGGCGTGCGTGGAGACCCAAGCAGTGGACGAGTCACCTTGGAAAGTCTCCCATGGGTAGATGACCCCGTCGCCGTTGCGGTCGAAGAAGGCGGCGTGCTGCTGTAGAACGCTCATGCCGCGGGTGTTCCGCCCCCTGGACCCCTCTGGGTGGGTCGTGTCAGCTGCCACCATAGCTCTCGCGAGATCTGCAGATAATTAAGAGCCCTTCACTCCCTCAGTCTCACTCATCGTCTTGGTAACCAACCGATCGACCGAGAAAGAACAGGGCAGAGAAACCTTCCATCTGTGAACATCAGTGTCTGAAGAAAGCAAAGGATAAATAGTATATACGTACATGGCTTAGGAAGCTGCTCCTGCAGTTCGGGGTTGAGTTTCCGCTGGCTCGTGACGAGCGCTTGCGGCGCCACCGTCTCCAGCGACAGATTCGACATGGTTAATTAGTTACTCGATCAATCTCTGCTAGGATTTGCACTTCTGCATATATATCAAACAATCAGGATTGTGGTTCGTGTTCCGGAATACCAAAGGAGAGAAGAGGGCAGCGGAGTCTAGTCTAGATGTGAAGTAATGGAGCATATATACAATATACCTTTGGAACAAGGCGAGGCGCAAAAGCTCTTAATTTGGAGCAAGTTGAGGCGCACATCGTCAAGGGGAGCCTCGCAATATATACACACCTTTTCTTAGAGAGAAGAACACGGCTCGCTCTTTGATGTCACATCAGTTAGCTCCAAGAAGAGAGTGCATGTGTTAGATTAGTATGAGGTTCACGTGCCGGTGTTAAACTATGGGGCCACGCAAAGTCATACACGTGCAACAAGACTACTACTATACCCTCCCTTCAATAAAAGGTGTTGCTGATACTTGGATATGTGCCGAAAGCCCTGCTGATGACATACTGTCGTTCTGGATCATATGCCTACTTGCTTGTGGTATTTAGCCCAAGGTTATATATACCTAAAATATGAGTCCATGCTCATCATATTCTTTTGATAATGAGGATGTATTAATGCCAAGTTGATACCAAATAAATACATCCGACCTCTCCAACAACGCAATGTCTACAACAAACCTAGACATTAGGATGCACATAGCCGAAAAAACAAAAAAAAAGGAAGAAAAAATGACGCCACCACGTCTACGGAAGTTTCAACTTTGAAGCTCACTTTCAGGCTAGGCCTGGTGTCGAAATTCAGAATAGGACTTTTTTTTGGTTTTATATGTCTAGCAAATATTGAAAGGAATACTGAATACCCATCCAGAGACGTGCTCGGCTGAATACGTTCCTCCGTGCTCGCCTAACTATATGTACAGTGTTGTCAAGTCTAGATGCTTCGTAGACTTGAAAATTAAAAAATCTACTGCTTCGTAGTGCTCGCCGTAACAATCAAAAGGGTTGCACAAGACGAATTCGACTGCAACTCCCGGACGTTGACAGAAACAAATTACTCCCTCCGTCTAAAAATAACTAAATTAAATTTAAATGTATCTAGACATATTTTAGCGTATAGATACTAAACAAAACCTAGTCAATTATTCCTGGACAGAGGGGAGTATGTCTTCTCAGCTTTTTCGTACGAGCGAGAAAGGTCGGACTCTGATTTGTGATATCATTTTCGTAGCGCTAGCCGTTAAAAGCTTAAAACCATAGATTTGATGCGTGCCATCGACGTCGATCGAGGGACACCGTCCATGCAGGCTCACCAACAGCCTTTCGGTACCGATAAGTTAGCTAAGCCGTGTTGGACTATAGCAAACAGGTGACACGAACATAACAGCTAACTAGCTACTACTACACATGTGTTGGGTTAATTCATCGAGTAGTACGGTGCTAGCTATGCACACGCACAAACATCATGCTTGGACATACCAGCTGGTAACTATTATCTCTACTCGCTATGTTGCACAATATAATTAAGTCTTTTAGCACCAAATTCTAAAAAACTCGGTCTAATGTTTTTTACCAAGTTCCAAAGAGTACAAGGGGACAAAAGCAACCACGCACATCGGACAACCCAAATTACAGTCGTTGATCGTCGATAGTGACAAACCATCTTTAAGTAACACATCTTTTCTACCGAGCAAGTAGGCGAGATCCAGCATTAAGTTTCTACGGGACTTATAACAGAAGAGAGACGGCTACGATGAATACTCCTCCATGCCATTCCGGCCATCGGTAGATCCGGTGAGCCAGAATGAGGACAACCGACTTCTATCCGCTCTACCATGTAGCACTCCTATGGGGAGTGCGCCTTAGAGCGTCTCTAGCAAATCCTTAAAAATACAGCTCTTAAAACTATATATATAAGGACCGTGAAAAGTCTGTTTTATGGTGCGAAAATGACTCAAATCCTGCACGCCGGCCTGTCCTCACGCCCTGCCCCTTCGCCGTCTAGACGCCGCTCGCCCTCCTCCACGCCGCCTAGCCTCCTAGTTCGTGCCTGCCTGCCCCAGCTCGAGGTCCACCATGGCCGCCATGGTGGCCATGTTCGGTGGTTTGGCCTGAAATCGGTCCGTTTCCAGATGAGCGATTGGGCAGGTTTGACCGGTTTAAGGTGCTCTTTAAAGTTTTCGTCCAAAACCGAAGATATAAGGATTCGGGGGTTCCAAATAAGGCGCCTTTTAAAAAAATACGGGTTTTCCCGATATAAGAAATTTGAACTATCCATTTTTCTCGACCAAAACCGTAAACTGACTGTTATTTTAATGGCTTGACCATTTTAATGGTCATGCTCTTACCTGACTGGTCGACCGAGTCAAGCCAAGCGTCTTCGGGCTCAGGAGGTATCACCGCGCCTAGGTTTGGCACATTGAGCGCACATCATTCCTATGGCCAATTCCTCTTTTGTCTCCGCTCCTACCTCACCCAACCCCGTCTTGCTGATCCGATTGATTGAGAAGTTCAAGGTAGAATTGGATCAGATGGTGTTTCAAAAATATGGGATAGTGCAGAAAAATATATTTATACTAAACATCACCTGAGTACTTCGAAGCAGTATATTATCCCCAGGTTATAGAGTACCCAGTTTTCTAAATTCAACGGGTAGATAGTAGGATGACTCGGAACACTTTAGTAATTATTTAGCACAACTTGGTGAAGCTAGTAGACGATAAATCTCAAAGTGCACGTGTTTGCTTTATCGTTATTTTTTCTCATGGTTTTCTACATCTATAGAAGAAATTTCATGAATACTTTTATAGCGGTGACAAGAAATTGAAGTTATCCTAACTTACATCAGTCAAACAAAATCATCATGACTCGGTTACTGGTTACATCACACGTTTCAGAGACACTAAGAACCAGAGCTATAGCTTGGTGATAACTGAAAGAGACATGGCCTAATTAGTTCTTAATTGCTTGAGATCCCACCTCAAAGAGAATTTCCATGTGACTAACCGATAATGTTAAGATTTTGTGCAAGTTTTTCTTATGACAAACGTTGTACATCCATTTATTTGTGAATCCTCAAGCGATATTAGCAACACTCAACGTCCAACGTGTTACTTTTCTCACTTCTACCATGAAAAAACACTTTCATCTGCAATGATCGGGTTCATACTCCCATCACTTACTTTTTATAATATTGTCATGAATTATACCCATTGTAAAATTGATGATAATGGTTGTAACTTATAACATTTTTTTGCATACGGTTTCATCTTTGCTCTCCATTTGTTTTTGTTGCAAATGAACCTATTTTTTACACACAAATTAACATTTTCTTCCAGTTTTGCATGGATCGATCTAATGGAATTTTATTTAATCTTCTGTTGATGTATGATGTGGCCAATTAGCAAACTATTTGAATTATTTCTGCTTTTTGTTTAATGTATCCACCTTTTCTTGATAGAAATTCCTGTCGTAGCTCGCGGGGTATTGTCTAGTACAATTTTTGTTTCATTCCATCCATCTAGAATAATTCCCGTATTCAAAGCTTGTAATACCTCTTTCGTCACTTCCTCCCCAACCACACACCAAGATTTCTTATAGAACACCGCATGTAGCCCATCTGTACTTCATACTAGTTGGCCTAGAATTTGAGTGGGACAGGGCGGGCCCAGCTCAAGTCAAGGGTATTCAGTTGAATACCCAATTTTTTTTGGCAAAATGTTGATATGTCAATTTTATGCAATGTATATACAAAATATTAACCATCTTATAGTGAAACAAAGGATGTAGAGTAGCTTGACTGGTCAGAACAATCTGTTGAACCTTTTGGTTTGGGATTCAAATGCCCATGGCTGCATTTCATTGATATTTTTTATACACAACTTTTTATATACTTTGAATACCCGCTCTTAAAATTTTAGGCCCGCCCTCATGTGGCTCAGTGCCGCATATGCACTGTGTACTCGTTTTTCTCTAGTAAATATAATCGATGTTAGCTTAAAAAACCATGACAAATTATGCTTCTCCTATTTCAAAAATAAAGATGTCTAGGATTGAAGGAAATTAATGGCTTTGAGTGCTGGCCTATAAGATTGAAATTTTAGATCCGGGTCGATATACATACTTTGGATGGACGAGTCACCAGATTGGACGCAATTAATTGTTGCTTAAGCACCAATAATATTTGCTTTGTACTCGCTCAATGTGGTGAGAATACATATAATATCTTGTGGATGTAGCAATTAATCCTCCGATCTATAGCAATTAATTGTTGCTTAAACACAAATATATATAGGTGCTCCTGTGATATACGTAGTATATGTATAAGATCTTGTGGATGTAGCAATTAATTGTTGCTTAAACACAAATAAGATTTTCTCTGTATATATCAGAGGACGCGAGGATCCTAGAGCACCTATATATATAGCTACACCAACAAGATCACCACAAGGACCAAGGAGTAGTTGCCAGGATTACAATGGTCGGTCTAAGACAAGTGCTCGTTCTTTTTATAGCTTTCCTGGGATGCTTTGCCTTTCTTTCCTGCGGTAAGTATTTCATTAGAACTTCTCATGTGTCATTTACTTTCTTTATGGGGGAAGGCAATTCGATCAATTGGCATGTATATATGCGAAAAAAATTGTTTTAAGAAAACTGTAATAATTTATAAAAAATAATAAAGGTCATATGCATCAGTCAATGTCGAGGCCGGGGTTTTATTCCCCTACGACAAAATTGTCGGAGAATAAAACTCACATATGCTTTTATTACTTCCATGCAGCGCGCAACATCAACGACGTGATGCATAGCAGTAAGATCACCGTACAGTGCTGCGCACACTGGAAAGCACAACCGAGCCCGAATGCCCCTTTGGTTTGTTGCACGCCCGTGGAGAGATCAGCATGCTTTCGGACGAAAAAGGAATGCATGGCAAAATGCTGCAGATGATCCAAAACTAATTTTACCGCCCGGTCCCTTTCTACTCTGTAATAACTGGGTAACTCTATTATTATTCGGGAATAAGAAATGTGATGAAAATAAACCATGAGTTATTGTTGCTTTTATCTTATTTTTCCACTGTAATATTTTTCTTGTCTTATTGACACACACACAAAATCTCGTGAGATTCACCTAACTTTGCTACTAGACTAGATTGTTCTCTGAGTATTTTCCGTGATAGGTCACATATGTGTATGCTGAGCTGAATCTTTAATAAAAACTAAAGATCCTCGTATTAATTATTCAATGAATCAGATATATCATTTTCATTACAGTTATTTTGCAGAAACTTTGGAGCTGCAAATCATGTACCCACAAAGTCCCATTTATCATCACACATATAAACGTAATGCACCTAAAGTTACCCATGTGCTGCAATGCACCAAGGAATCCCGCGGCTGAGATTGAAGAATATTAGTCTACAATGACGAGGAACATGATCAGATGATGTTTAGTGTTTGGTGTTGGTCGAAGGAGTTGTGTACCTGTGTGTTGGGGATTTCATGTAACAATGCTCTGAAGTATATATGGTCACTTGTTATGCTAGTTACGTCCTTGAACTCACATGTTTGATTATCCCTTCTAGTTCCTTCCTAAGAAAATTGAACTCCAGAAATATTCTTCATGGACGTGGTGTATTTCCTGTTAACTGTCATGTTTCGAAACAAATTTGTGCGTTTTGGCATTGCAACATTCATAAGAAAACAAAGATCACTCGTTTTTCATTGAGATCCCAAACAACAGAGATGCGACATGTAGCATTACAGACAGGAAGATCATACTACAGAGCACGCACACCATCCTAGCTAAGGCACCAACTAGTCCAAAACACACATTCTACAGGACATCGTAGCTTCTACTTTCTGCAAGCCTGCAACTAAACTGAAGACTGATTCCACAAGACGGCATCTCACACATCAGTTGAACTCCCGCTGACAGCGCTGCTTCCCTTGTAGCTCTTCTTCCCCAGGAGATTCAGTTTCGAGAAGTAATTCTTCGCAGACTCGACACCAAAATCGAGTGCACACAAAATAGAGGAATGTGCCATGGCGAGTG
This sequence comes from Avena insularis, assembly GCA_023614405.1. NCBI lineage: Eukaryota > Viridiplantae > Streptophyta > Magnoliopsida > Poales > Poaceae > Avena > Avena insularis. The sequence continues at coordinate 32,781,606 of CM042684.1, forward strand.
CAGCGGCCTTCGTGCCAGCACTGTCCTAGAGCATCTCGAGGGACGTGATGCTGTTGGAGGGGCATTGCCAGGAACGTGGATTGGAAAGCCCGCCCCAGATGGCGGCGGCTTCGACATGGCGGACGAGGCAGGCGTACTACAGCCCGTGACAGAGTCCCAAAGTTCACACGTGCGAACGCTGAAGGTGCCATCGACGATGATGGCGTGCCAATGCCGCCGGAGAAGACAAGGGTTCTAACAGAATGGGGAAACTTCCGGAGTATCTGCCCTCTTCTTTGTTAACTGACGTGCCTAAATTACCAGGGTGGTCAGATTACGTGGAGAGTTAGCACTTAGCAGCCTAAACCGGTGATGTGGCATGGTCGATCGGTGGTTTCACGGCGGTAGGGGCGAACATTTGAACAAGTTAAACAGATTAATGGCCAAACTTGGACCTTTCCAAAGTTTAGGGTCATATTTCTACTTCATCCGAAGATAAGGGGCCAATTATGGACTTTTTCCTTCCTGTTTTCAAGTGGTTGATCCATGTTTCTACCTTTTGTGACTAGTGAGATGTATGCTCTATTGAAATTTAATTATGAAATAAAAGTTCATATGCATTGATCAATGTGGATGCTAGGTAATTCCCACTTTTCAACAAAAAGGACTCTAGTACCAATAGCACCACGACTTCATATCATGTTGGGGTCTAATTTTGAAGGCCCATCGGAATCAAAACGATATTGATGCTCCACCAATTATATATTTGGTTTTTGGTTCACGAGTTAAAAGTTTTGAATTTTCAAACAAAAACCATTTAAAGTGGCTATCTCACTCCTCGTGTCATCTATCTTTACTATTAAATTCAAAAATGCGATGGTGTGTGGTGTCAGACATGCAACAAATTACAAGCAAAATGTCATCCCGCGTACCAGTATAATTGTCTTTTGGGATGATTTGTTGTAAGTCGGATACCCGGCTTTGTTTGAGCGCTGACTGGTGGGCCGCTTGTCGTCCCCGAGCTGGAATACTTTTCTTTGGTACAAATACTAACAATCCCACAGATACCTCCGTCTAATCCATCCAGAGTGTACATGCATGTCTCATCAGAAATAATCTAATAACGAACCTTCCTTTTTTAGTGGATGGCTAACTATTGTAACAAACCTTTGTCTATCTCAACAAAAACCACCGAGTGCAACTATGAGAAATCGGGCGGGATCTATTGTTCTTTTTTTTTGTCTCCACTCCTATCATGTGCTGCTGCGGACAACGAATGTTGTAGGCAACATGGAGCCAGGGCCGGTCCGGTGTGGGTGTGGGTGTGGGTGTGGGTGTGTGTGGGGGGGGGGGGGGGGGGAATAGCGGGGATGATCGACTCCTCAACTCACACAAACGACTCCCAGGCTAGGGATTGAGGGATCGCTCGACCTCGATTTATGCGACGACTCCCAGGCATCGGCGTATTGCTCGACGCCTCGACCATGACCAGGCCCTGCGCTCGACGCCTCCCAGCCAGGCATCGCTTATTCGCTTCGGCTTCCCAGGTACAGGCCATCCGGCCCTGCTCCCCAAGTCGTCCCGTCGCCTGATCGCCTCCCCTGGATCGGATCGCCCTCTACGATCGACCACCAGGCACGCCACACATAGGAAGGCCAACGACGATATTCAAATCTGCCTGCTGGTCTGCCCCCGCATCCCCGCCTAGCCCTAATTCTTACTTTTTTAATTCTAGTTAGTAATTGACTAATTTTTGTTCTTGATTTCTTGTTTATTGGATAAAAGAAGCTTTTCAGAGTTAAAATTATTAAAGAACTATTTGAGATCTTCAATTTCTTAGAAGAGGTTAAATGGTTTGGCAATTCTATGCATCAAAAAGAAGTTAGGTTTGGGAAAATAGCACCACGGCAGTGTACACGGTGGACCGGAAGGCGCTGCTCACATTCACCGTCGACGACTTCAGTGCGCTCAAAACCATCGCCGGCGCCTAAGCGAGAACATGCCCGTCATCCGCGTCGCCGGAGGGACCAACTCCAATGACTAATCTACCAACCACATCGTCCACCACACCATCCATGTACTGGGTTTCTCCAAGGAGCTTGCTGCTTCTAGACCGCACGAGATACGCGTGTTTCCCATCATGCATTGCCTTCTTCCTCATTCCTGTTGTTTGGTGTTTTTAAACTGTGGCAATTTACTAGGTTTGAGCTGCTCCTTGATTTGGTTGATTCATTTTTGTGCATTCAGCCAAAGGTGACCAATCGTTTTGATGCGCATGAGCAGATCGAAACGGCGATCGCGATGACGCTGAAGGAGATCAAGCCGGCATGCCGGAGCATCAGCTGCAGCCTCCTCATGCTACATCACCCCGCCATATTCCTCGGCCCCAGGTATAATTAATACGAGCCTTTTAGGGCCCGTTTGGTTCAAAGGATTTTTACAGGAAAAGTACAGGATTTCGGTTCCTGTAGGAATTGGCACCGTAGCATCGTTTGGAATGCAGGAATCGAGCGTAGGAAAAGTGGAGGAAACTTTCCTTTGAAGCCGTTGTCGTGGGAAAATCACAGGAAAGGAAACATTGGCTCTGACCTCATTTTTTCATTCCTGTGCGATGGTTGGAGACAAATCAAACACATGGCTGCTCGTAATACTTCCATTAACTCTACAACCTGCACCATGAGATCCTGCAGCCACTGGAAATGCTGCAAGGGGTACCGCCAACAAATAGCTCAGACTTCTCCTTAGCCCCCAGACCACAGTTGAAGAAAACTTCTTGGAAGCATTGGACCGTAGGCAAGATGCAGGAGAGAGATGAGAGGAAAATCGAAATGCAATTTTGGGTTGCGGTCGCATGGTCTATGCATACATTCTTCGGCTTTGGATCATGCAGATAGCCGAGAGAAGAATACATATGGTTATCAAGTATATCATTCAAAGGGCAAATGGTTTTAATCTTGATTCCTCTGGTCTTTTTCCTGCGTTTCAAACAAGCTCGTCTGATCCTTTCCTGTGTTTTGCATTCCTATGGTTTGCACTTGCATTTCTTTCCTATTCCTGCGTTTCTCCTATTCCCGTGTTTTTCCTATCCTACGTTTAGTAGGAATTAGCTATGGCAGAGGTTTCTTTTCCAAACATTTTTTTTCTCCATCAAATCGGCAATTGATCAGTCATGTGCTTACCAACGACATTCATTGTCATGCAAGCTCTGTACTTTAAGGTTGTTTTCCTTGTGCCATGGACCTTCCGTATGTACACATAAGGAGTAGCAAAAGCCAGGTCTCTGAGTTTTGGATCTTGCAATGTGCAGAGGTATATTTGAACCATATTTCGTAGTTTTGTATGCGTTTTCTTTGCAAGAAATTGTGCATAAAAATTTATTTCAAGCACCATTTTTATAATGAGAATTGTACTGCCATCTATCTAGCAAGTTGCAGTTGTGTATTTTCATTGACGTTGTTATGCAGAACTGTTGTAAGCGATCACTGAGAGTATACAGTACTGTTGTTTTTGGGATTTGAGAAGTTTGGTTCAAAGTAATCAATCTGTATATGCCGATGACAGTTCCCGTCTTGTTTTTATCTGTTATGAGTGTCTTCTAGATTGCCATAGAACTGGACGTATGTATCTTCGGTACACAATGTTTAATTAGTTAGGCTTTGTGTGGCTAGGGCTTATATATCTTGGATCTTATTGAAATATTTGTACGGAACTTCTGAAGTTATGTGTGTTAGATGTATATTTGTATATTGTATGTCCCCACTTGTTAGGGGGTTTTCCTGCATATTTCCACTGTGTACATGTACTATATATTGTGGCATTTGGCCCCTGAGTAATACAAGTTGCCTATTCTTAACATGGTATCAGAGCCACGTTAGCCCTTTCCTCTTTCTCGCAACTTTGTCGGCCGCCACCGTCCCTGTCGCCGCCGGTCGCCGCCCGTTTTGCCCCGTTTCAGATATGGATCGATCCGGTCGCCGCTCGTTTTGCCCCGTTTCAGATCTGGATCGATCTGGGTCCCGATCGAGATCCAAATTGTGTTCCAGATCGGAATTCTCCAACTCCGTCCACGCTAGGGCCACCCATCGACCGACGCCAGCCCCGTGCTGCTGCCCACACCGTGTTGCCATCCAGATCGACAGACGCCAGCCCCGATCAGATCTCGTGCTGCCACGCGGGACCCCGCTTCTGCTCGACGCCCCGTCCCCGTCCCCGCCTCTGCGGGACCCCGCCTTTGCCTCAGCGGGAGACAGATCCCGCCACCGCCACCAGGACGCCACCTCGCGGGCGTGCCGCCCGAGCTGCTGGCCCGCCGTCTCTCGCCTAAGCCTGGCTCTCGCCCGAGCCTGCTGGCCGCCTGCCTGCTGGCCGCCTCTTGCCTGTCCCTGTCGCTCGTGTCGCCTCTCGCCCGAGCCTGTTGGCCGCAGGCAGGCCCGTCTCAGCCGCCTTCTCTTCCGGTCTCGATTTCCCCCGGAATAGGTTCGCTCCGCCTCGATCTACCTTGTTCCAGTGCTCAGATCACCGGTGGTGCCCTGTTCTAGGCAGAATTGGCCGGAGATTGCTGGTTTGCGAGCATTGACTTCCAGTCAGATCTAGTCAAAAAAAAGTGAGAGAGAGATGTCTTCTGCATCGGGCTATGTTGTGATTTCTCGTTGCCCGGTGATTTTCGATGGCGTGAATTATCCTGATTTCGCTGCCTTTATGCGCGTTCACATGCGCGGTCTCCGCCTATGGGGTGTGCTCTCCGGCGAGGTCTCCTGTCCACCGTGCCCCTGCTCCTATGGCTCCTCTTCCGCCGACGCTGATTGTTCTCGGCGCTGATGCTTCTCAGGAGGCCAAGGATGCTGCTCAGAGTGTCGATGATAGTGCTATTGCTGCATATGAGCTGAAGCTCAAACAGTACTCTGCTGATCTCGAGACCTATCGCCATGATCTGACCGCCTACACTCAGTGGGTCGATGAAGATGCTCGTGCTGCTACTGTTCGCACCTCCAGTGTTCTGCCCCAGTTTGCTGCTGAGTTCATGAGTCTCCCTACTGTTGCTGCTCAGTAGGCACATCTTCATCAGCGCTATCAGCCGTCTGGGGATGCTCTTTACCTGTCTGTGGTCCGCCGGGAGCATGCTCTTTAGTAGGGTGATTCCACTATTGATGAGTTTTATACTCAGAGTGCTGCTATCTGGCGTCAGCTTAATTCTCTCCGTACTGCTGTTTGTGGCACATGCCCGTGCTGCCAGATTGTGCGCTTTGATTTGGAGTTCCACCGCATCTATGAGTTTCTGTCTCAGCTCCGCCAGGAGTTCGAGCCCCGCCTTGCTCAGTTGAATGCTCGTGGTCGTGTTCCGCTTTCTGAGGTGTTGTCTGAGCTTCGGGCTGAGGAGACTCGTCTACGTGGTGCTGGTCTTCTTGCGGTTCCGTCTGTGCTTGCTACTCGTGGTCCTCCTCTGCCGCCTGCTCCCTTGACTCAGACGCGGTCCTCTGTGCCGCTGCCAATACTACCCACTCCTCTAGGCCAGGGTCAGATTTAGCACCAGCAGCCTTAGGGTCAGAGTCAGCACCAGCAGCCTCAGGGTCAGAGTCAGCACCAGCAGGCTAGCAGTCAGGGTCGCCGTGGTTCTCTTCGTCACTTCTCTTACTGTAACAGGGATGGTCACACTTGGGCCACCTGTTATACACGGGATCCCAGTTTACGTCAGCAGCACCAGGCTCGTGGGCAGTCGGCTCTTTCTGGATTTTCAGCAGTTGCTCTCTCTGATCAGGACATTATCAGGAGTCTTCGCGGTTTGCTTGCTGCTACAGGATCTTCTTCGATGGGCATTGCTGGTTCTGTGACTGATTCTTCAGGCACTGCGCGACCACCACCTTCTACACAGTCAGGTACGTCCCCGTGGTATCTGGATTCTGGAGCTTCTTTTCACATGACCTCTGAGTCTTCTTTTCTGTCCGCTCTTCGTTCTTTCCCTTCTCCTGTCCGTGTTCTCACGGCCGATGGCATGCACCTCTCTTCCTGTTTCTAGTCGGGGCACCCTTTCTACTTCTTCTTTTTATGTTCCTGATATTTCTCATGTTCCTCGTCTTAAGATGAATCTGTTCTCTGCTAGCCAGCTTACTGACTCTGATTGTCGCGTCATTCTTGATGCTGATTCTTGTGTTGTTCAGGGCCGTCGTACACAGGCCCTGGTTGGAGCCGGCCCTCGCAGCCGTGACTCTTCAGGACTTTGGGAGTTAGACTGGTTTCGTGTTCCTTCCGCTGCCACTTCATCTGCCAGTTCTTCTCCGGTCGTCGCCTCTGCTACAAGCTCCTTTCAGCAGTGGCATCATCGTCTTGGTCACCTTTGTGACTCTCGCCTGTCGTCACTAGTTCATCGTGGTCTTCTGGGGTCTGTCTCAGGAGATGGATCTTTACATTGTCAGGGCTATAGGTTGGGCAAACAGATTTAGCTTCCCTACCCTACTAGCGCGTCTGTATCTCAGTGACCTTTTGATTTAGTTCATTCCGATGTTTGGGGTCCGGCTCCTTTCGCTTCGAAAGGGGGTCATCACTACTATATTTTATTCATCGATGATTTTTCTCGGTACACTTGGTTGTATTTTATGCGCCCTCGCAGTGAAGTGCTCTCCATATATCAGCGTTTTGCGGCCATGGTCCGTACTCAATATTCTACACCTATTCGTGTGTTTCGTGCTAATTCTGCTGGTGAGTATATCTCCTAGATGCTGCGTGGTGTTCTTGCTGAGCAGGGTACCCTTGCTCAGTTCTCCTGTCCTGGCGCACATGCCCAGAATGGCGTTGCTGAGCGTAAGCATCACCATCTTCTTGAGACCACTCGGGCCATGATGATTGCTTCTTCCGTTCCTCCGCATTTCTGGGCTAAGGTTGTCACGACGTCGACTTACCTCATCAATATTCAGCCCTCTACCGCTTTGCAGGGTGGTATTCCTCTTGAGCGTCTATCTGGACATTCTCCAGACTACTCCATGCTTCGCTTGTTTGGTTGTGTTTGCTATGTTCTCCTTGCTCCTCGAGAACGCACCAAACTGACCGCTCAGTCTGTTGAGTGTGTCTTCCTTGGATACAGTGATGAGCATAAGGACTATCGCTGTTGGGACCCCGTTGGTCGTCGGATGCGTATCTCTCGTGATGTTACTTTTGATGAGACGTGTTCTTTCTATCCTCGTCCCACCACTGGTACCTACCCAGTGGAAGATATCCCTTTTCTTCTTTTTCCTGACACACCTCCTTCTACTCCTATTGTGTCTTCTTCAGGATCCCCTCCCCCTGATGTCTCTTCTTCGACACCATCCTCCTCTGCTCCGTCTAGTTCTCCTAGTTCTCCTCGTTCTCCGGAGGCTTCCTCTGCTATTACTTCTTATTCATCGTCTCCTGAGTCATCTTCCTCTGATGATCTTCCCTCTGATGAGCTTCCCTCCAAACCGTTACTCTCCCAGTCAGTATGGTCTTTCTGTTGCCTCTGAGCGGACTTCTTATCGGGATGCTGAGCATCATCCTGAATGGCAGCTGGCCATGGCTGAGGAGATTGATGCGCTTGAGCGCACTAGAACCTGGGATCTTGTTTCTGCCCCTCCCGGTGTTCGTCCTATCACGTGTAAGTGGGTCTATAAGATTAAGACCCGCTCTGATGGATCTCTTGAGCGCTATAAAGCGCGTCTTGTGGCTTGTAGTTTTCAGCAGGAGCATGGTCGTGACTATGATGAGACCTTTGCTCCTGTGGCTCATATGACCACTGTGCGTACTCTTCTTGCTGTTGCTTCTGTTCGTCACTGCTCTGTGTCCCAGCTTGATGTTTAGAACGCCTTCCTCAATGGTGAGTTGAGTGAGGAGGTTTACATGCCGCCTCCTCCTGGGTATTCTGTTCCCGAGGGGATGGTTTGTCGTCTTCGACGTTCTCTTTATAGCCTCAAACAGGCCCCTCGTGCCTGGTTTGAGCGCTTTGCCTCTATAGTGACTGCTACTGGTTTCTCCCCTAGTGCTCATGATCCAGCGATGTTTGTTCACACTTCTTCTCGTGGACGCACTCTTCTTCTCTATGTTGATGATATGATCATTACTGGTGATGATCCTGAGTATATTGCCTTTGTTAAGGCTCGTCTTCGTGATCAGTTTCTTATGACTGATCTTGGTCCTCTTCGATATTTTCTTGGGATTGAGGTTTCCTCCACTTCTGATGGTTTTTTGATCTCCCAAGAAAAGTATATGCATGACCTTCTTGCTCGTGCTGCTCTTGGGGATGAGCTCACTGTTGAGACCCCTATGGAGCTTAATGTCAAGCTTCGTCCTACTGATGGTGATTCTCTTTCTGATCCGACGCGTTATCGTCATCTTGTTGGGAGTCTTGTTTATCTTGCTGTCACTCGTCCTAATATATCTTATTCTGTTCATATTCTGAGTCAGTTTGTTTTCGCTCCTACCACTGTTCACTATAGTCATCTTCTCCGTGTTCTTCGTTATCTTCGTGGCACGATCACTTGTCGCCTTTTCTTTCCTCGTTCCAGCTCCCTCCAGCTCCAGTGCTATTCAGACGCTACGTGGGCGAGTGATCCTACGGATCGCCGTTCACTTTCTTCTTATTGTGTGTTTCTTGGTGGTTCTCTTATTGCTTGGAAGACGAAGAAACAGACAGCGGTTTTCCGTTGGAGTGTTGAGGCTGAGTTGCGTGCTATGGCCTTGTTGACTGCTGAGGTGACCTGATTACGGTGGTTGCTTGCGGATTTTGGGGTCTCTATTACCATACCCACTCTGGTTTTGTCTGACAGTACAGGTGCTATTAGTATTGCACGTGATCCGGTCAAGCATGAGCTTACCAAGCATATTGGTGTTGATGCTTTCTATACACGTGCTTAGGTGCAGGCTTAGGTTGGTGCGCTTCAGTATGTGCCTTCAGAGTTACAGTTGACGGATTTCTTTACGAAGGCATAGACCATTGCGCATCATACTTTCTTTCTCTCCAAACTCAGTGTTGTCGAGCCACCATGAGTTTGAGGGGGGGGTGTTAGATGTATATTTGTATATTGTATGTCCCTACTTGTTAGGGGGTTTTCCTGCATATTTCCACTTGTACATGTACTATATATTATGGCCTTTGGCCCCTGAAGAATACAACTTGCCTATTCCTATCAATGTGCAACTGAACATCAAACTGCCGCTCTGTGTTTTTCATAGTGAGATCTAATTATGTTGATTCCTGTGCATATTAGTTTCAACGAGCTTATGAGAACATAATCCATTCTACAACTATTCACTCATAAGGCTGCATCCTGGAATTTATTCACTCATAAGGTAGCATCCTAGAATTTTCTGATGTACTGCGAAGAGATTCTAACATTTGGGATCACTCAACACATGAAACACTTAGAATGTCTTTTATGAAGCATGTGCGGTTAAAGTTTGGGCTAAAATAATATGTGTCCTTAAATTGATTCATGTATCCGGAAATATATTTGGATGATAGTGCATTTCTACCTACTACAAATGATTGTGTCTCTAATGAGATCGTGATGGAAACTAGGTGGAGTCTACCTGCTACCGAACTAAAGTGGTTTTGAGTTATGAGCTAACTGCTTCTGGACTTGGCAGTTTCAGTTTTCGAATTTATGAACTAGAGGAGAAAGACCTGTGAAGAAGAACAAGGTGATGTGCTTTGTCCTCCCAAGTGATTCTGTGAAAAAGATCAGATTATTTTGCTGGTCGGCACAAATATTTTTGGTTACATCAGATGTGTATTGAAGTTATATTCCTTTTAATTTAGTTATATAATGAACACATCAACTCTGTTGGTGGTAGGCCCTTGCCCCTCCAATTGAGTTGGAGGATAAGCATGTGGAGAATTATTTTTTCATGAAAGATAATGCATGGATATTAGTGTCATTGTTTTGAGTAATGCATGGTGGGGATGCACGAGTGCACATGTACCTAGAAAACATCGATGGTACACGATCAAAGAAGAAAAGAGTGGTGCTCTGTTTACATATCACACCAAGGGTGTTTAATTATATGGTGACTTCCCTAAAAAAATGAAGGGAATATGCCCTGAGAGGCAATAATAAAATGTTTATTATGTGTATTTCAAGTATATGATAGATGTTTATTTTGCATACTATAATTGTATTAATACGGAAACGTTAATACATGTGTGTTTAATAAACAAACAGAAAGTTCCTAGTTATGCCTCTCTCATAAACTAGTTCGTTGATTAACAAGATGATCAAGGTTTCCTGATCATAGACATTGGATGTTGTTAATAACGAGATCACAACATTAGTGTAATGGTGTGATGAACATTCATCCGAAGTATAGCATTATGATCAAAGTCATTGAGTTTATATTGCTATAAACAAACTACGAAGTAGTCCTAATCCTTAGACCATGAGATCATGCCAATCACGAACAGCGGAAGAGTTTCTTGTTGACATCAAACGTCACTCCGTAACTGGGTGATTATAAAGATGGCTTCAAAGCTACTAAAGTGTTATGTTGAGAATCATGGATCAAGAGTGGAATTTGTTCATCCCGATGATGGATAGATATGCTCTGGGCCCTCTCGGTGATATCACATTGGTTAGCTTGCAAGCAAGTGATTTGATCACTAGAATGTTATATCACGGGAACGAGAAAAGAGTGCATGTCAGTAACGAGATCAAACTAGGTATGGAGATACCGATGATCGAATCTCGGACATGTAATATATCGTGAAACAAAGGGATTAAGATACAAGCGTAAAAGGTTCCGACGATCACAGGAAAAGTCATCGTTGAATGTGTGGAGTCGATATGGATCTCTGTGTCCGCTACTGATTATTGATCGGAGAAGGGTCTCGATCATGTCCGCATTATTCGTGAACCGTAGGGTGACACACTTAAGGGACACTGGCATCCAGTTGGAGCAAATGTTTCATGCCGAAAGAATAAATAAGCGCATGAATTTATTTCACTAGATACCGAAACGGGTTTTCGGGTGAAATTGCATAAAGTGGTTATGCATGTGAAATGGAATTCTATCAAGGGGTTATTTGTGAATGTTTGTCATTAAAGTAATTGACAAAATTCTGAATAAAATAAAAGAGTTTTATTTAATGAGAGTTTGCAATAAATTTGGTGGAAATTTAATGGGAATTTTGAGTGGATTTTTGAGTGGAGAAAATTGAAGGGCCATTTTGTGAGTGGAGTGTCCACCCACATGAATGAAGGAGGGGAGGGGGCAGCCCCCATGGCCGGCGGCCACCCCCTTGGGTGCCCCCCCTCCTATAAAAGGAGCCCCTCCTCTCACTTGTCTCTCACACCTCCTCGTGAAGGATCTCTCTCCCCCTCTAGAATTTATCCCCCATGGTCTCGGACTAGCGAGATACATGTTTCCGGTGGCTGTTCGGCAAGAAAGGGTTGTGCTTCCGCTGCATCGCTGGAGCGAGGAGGTGGAGGTTGCCCGGTGTCTTGTACGTGTGTGCGAGCACGGATGCGCTGCTGCTTTGCGGCGCTAGGACTTCCTCTCGATCTTAAGATTGGCAAGGGATCGTCTACATCAACCACGAGTTGAACTCGTTAAGGTTTGTCGGTCTTTAAAGGTATGTTCTCTACGGATATACATCCGCCCGTTGTTTGTATCTAGTAGATAGATCTTGGTACATAGTTCCCATCGTAGGAATTTTTTTGTTTTCTATGCTGCGAACCCTACAGTGGTATTAGAGCCGGATCTATGCGTAGATACTTTACACGGGTAGTACACATATGAGTATGTGGGCGATGATGATCATGTTGTTGCTCCTTTGTTGTAATTTTGGATATTGGTGGCATAGTGGGATGAAGCGGCCCGGACAAACTTTACATGTCCTCGCATATGAGACCTGTTCCACGCTTGACATGCAACTAGTTTGCATAAGTGGCTAGCGGGTGTCTGTCTCTCCTACTATAGTCAATATCTATTTTGCAAGCGAGTTGTCAACAATTTGGTTATCCTCGTTGTGGTTCATGTTCGTAGGTAAGAACGGTTCTATCTCGAAAGCCCTAAGCCACGTAAAACTTGCATTGGATAAATTAGAGGCGTCTAGTTTAGATTGTTGCTGGGCTAGTGTTATGATATGGTGATGTTGTAAGTAGAAGTATGAGATGATACTCTTACAACATACATAACGTGTAATCTCCATAGACCTTGGACTTACACATATAGGTATTATAGTGATCATACCACGGTGCACATGATAGAGATCATATGCGGGAACCATATCATTTCACTAATAAACATGTGATGTTTGATAGCATCTTATATTGCTTGTTTAGCGCTTTGTTAGCATAATAAGATGATCCCTCATTTAAATATCAAGATAAGAATGTGTTCTTCCTTTAGTATGCACCGATTATGTTTTCGTCGCTCCAAGACATCACGTGATGATCGGGTGTTCTTGGATCCACGACCATATTTCGGGTGTAAAACAGTTACACACGCGAATACTAAGGTTTTAACTTGGAGAGCCTAGCATGTACAGACATGGCCTCAGAACACGGACCGAAAGGTTAAGCATGAGTCATATAGTCGATATGATGCCCATTTGATGCTCACCTTTGAAGCTACACCGACTCACGTGATGATCGGACTTGGTGTAGTGGATTTGGTTCATGTAATCACCAAAAAGGCACGAGGGATGTCGTTTTTGAGTGGGAGTTCATTCGTAATATGGATTAGTTGAACTCAATCTATCATACACTTAGTCTAAACTTTACAAATTCTGTTGTAGATGGCACCACCTGCTTTTAATTTCAATGTGTTCATGGAGAAAGAGAAACTTGCAACGAATGGTAGCAACTTTACCGAATGGGCCATGAATTTGAGGATTCTCCTCTCTGCTGCACAAAAGCAATATGTGCTAGAAGCGCCGTTAGGCCCCCCACCTTTAGATGATGCCCCTGACGAGGAGAAGAATGTCTATCAGACTCGTCAGGAGGACCACAACTTAGTTCATTGCGGCATATTATATGGGCTAGAGCCGGAACTTCGAAAGCGTTTCGAAAATGGCAATGCATTTGATACAATGGGTGAGTTGAAAATGATTTTTGACACACATGCTGCTGTAGAGAGCTACAACGCTTCAAAAAAATTCTTTAGCTGCATGATAGAAGAGCACAGCTTCATTAGTGAGCATGTACTCAAGATGTCGGGTTATGCTGATAAGCTTGTGTCCTTGGGAATACCGATTCCCATTGACTTAGGCATCCATCGTGTTCTGCAGTCTCTGCCACCTAGCTATAAGAGCTTCGTGATGAACTATAATATGCAAGGCATGAAGAAGTCTCTCCCCGAGCTTCTGTCAATGCTTAAAACTGCAGAAGTGGAGATCAAAAAGGAACATCAAGTGTTGATGATCAGTAGGAACACTGGTTTCAAGAAAGACAAGAAGGGAAACGGAAGGGAAGTAAGGGCGGCAAGCCTGTTGCCGTGCCTGAAAGGAAACCCCGAGTTGGACCTAAGTCTGATACCGAGTGCTACTATTGTAAGGGGACTGGCCACTGGAAGCGCAACTGCCCCAAGTATTTGGCAGACAAGAAGGCCGGCAAGGCAAACAAAGGTATATATGATATACATGTTATTGATGTGTACTTGACTAGTGCTCGCAGTAGCACCTGGGTATTTGATACCGGTTCAGTTGCTAATATTTGTAACTCGAATTAGGGGCTGCAGAACAAGCGACCGCTAGCAAGGGGTGAGGTCATGATGCGTGTCAGCAATGGATCAAGCGTTGATGTGATCGCCGTCGGAACGCTGCCTCTCCACCTGCCGTCGGGATTAGTTATAAACTTGAATAATTGTTATCTGGTGCCTGCACTAAGCATGAACATTGTATCTAGATCGTGTTTGATGCGAAGTGGTTATTCATTTAAATCCGAGAACAATGGTTGTTCCATTTATATGAATGAAATCTTTTATGGTCATGCACCGATGATGAATGGTTTATTTCTTTTGGATCTCGATAATAATGTTACACATATTCATAATGTTGATGCTAAAAGGATTAAACTAAATGATGATATATCCGCATATATGTGGCACTGCCGTCTAGGTCATATTGGCATTAAACGCATGAAGAAGCTCCATTCGGATGGACTTCTGGAATCACTTGATTATGAATCATTTGATACATGTGAGCCATGCCTTATGGGAAAGATGACTATAACGCCGTTTTCCGGTTCAATGGAACGGGCGACAGATTTATTGGAAATCATACATTCTGATGTATGTGGTCCAATGAGTATATCGGCGCGAGGTGGATATCGTTATTTTGTTACTTTCACGGATGATTTGAGTAGATACGGTTATATCTACTTGATGAAACACAAGTCTGAAACCTTTGAAAAGTTCAAGGAATTTCAGAATGAAGTGGAAAATCATCGTAATAGAAAGATCAAATTTCTACGGTCCGACCGTGGAGGTGAGTATCTAAGTTACGAGTTTAGCACTCACATGAAAGAGTGTGGAATTGTTTCACAACTCACACCTGCCAGAACACCACAGAGAAATGGTGTGTCGGAACGTCGTAATCGTACTTTATTAGATATGGTTCGATCTATGATGTCTCTGACGGATTTGCCATTGTCATTTTGGGGTTATGCACTAGAAACTGCTGCATTCACTTTAAATCGGGCACCATCTAAATCCATTGAAAAGACACCGTATGAATTGTGGTTTGGAAACAAACCTAAGCTGTCATTTCTTAAAGTTTGGGGAAGCGATGTTTATGTGAAGAAACTTCAACCGGATAAACTCGAACCCAAAGCGGAAAAATGCGTCTTCATAGGATACCCTAAGGAAACTATTGGGTATTCCTTCTATCACAGATCCGAGGGCAAGGTTTTTGTTGCCAAGAATGGATCCTTTCTAGAGAAGGAGTTTCTCGCGAAAGGTGTGAGTAGTTGGAAGGTAGAACTCGAAGAGGTTATTGAACCTTCTCTTCAAAGTATGGCGAGTAACGCAGCGCCGGGAGTTGTTCCGGAGTTGGCTCCACCTGTTGAAGAGGGAACTAATGATAATGATCATGAAACTCCGAAAGAGAGTACTACCGAACCTCGCAGGTCAAGCAGGACACGTGCACCTCCCGAGCTGTACGGAAATCCTATCATGAATTTCATGGTTGATGAAAATGATGACCCTGCGACGTATGAAGAAGCGATGATGAGCCCGGATTCTAGCAAATGGTTAGAAGCCATGAAATC
This sequence comes from Avena insularis, assembly GCA_023614405.1. Classification (NCBI taxonomy): domain Eukaryota; kingdom Viridiplantae; phylum Streptophyta; class Magnoliopsida; order Poales; family Poaceae; genus Avena; species Avena insularis. The sequence goes on from CM042684.1 coordinate 32,796,794, forward strand.
CAAGATGGAATCCATGTATGAAAATCAAGTTTGGAACTTGGTAGACTTACCTCACGACCGAAAGGCCGTGGAGAACAAATGGATTTTCAAAAGAAAAACTGATGTTGATGGTAATGTGACCGTCTATAAAGCTCGACTTGTCCCAAAGGGGTTTCGACAAATTCAAGGAGTTGATTACGATGAGACATTCTCTCCCGTAGCGATGCTAAAGTCAGTTAGGATTATGTTAGCAATTGCTGCATATTTCGATTATGAGATATGGCAGATGGATGTAAAAACTGCGTTTCTCAATGGTAATATTGAGGAAGAGTTGTATATGATACAACCAAAGGGTTTTGTCGATCCTAAGGATGCTAACAAGGTGTGCAAGCTTCAGCGATCCATCTATGGATTGAAGCAAGCATCACGAAGTTGGAATCTCCGCTTTGATGAGGTGATCAAAGAGTTTGGATTTGTCCAAACTTATGGAGAAGCTTGTATTTACAAGAAAGTGAGTGGGAGCAATATGGCATTTCTGATATTATATGTGGATGACATATTATTGATCGAAAATGATATAGATCTTTTAAACAGTGTTAAAAGTTATCTAAACAGCAAATTTTCAATGAAGGACCTAGGTGAAGCGTCATACATATTAGGCATAAAGATCTATAGAGATACATCTAGGCGCCTAATAGGGCTATCGCAAAGTACATACCTTGATAAGATTTTAAAGAAGTTAAAAATGGAGGATAGTAAGAAGGGGTTCTTACCTATGACACAAGCCACGACATTGAGTAAGATTCAAAGTCCGGCTTCGGCGGAAGAAAGAGAGATAATGGACAAAGTCCCCTATGCTTCAGCCATAGGCTCTATAATATACGCCATGCTATGTACAAGACCAGATGTGGCACATGCTATTAGTTTGACTAGTAGGTACCAATCGGATCCAGGTTCAGAACACTAGAAAGCGGTCAAGAATATCCTTAAGTACTTGCGAAGAACTGAGGATATGTTTCTTGTATACGGAGGTGAAGAAGAGCTCGTCGCTAAGTGTTATGTCGACGCTAGCTTTGACACCGATCCGGATGACTCTAAGTCTCAATCCGGATACGTATTTCTCATGAATGGCGGAGCGGTTAGTTTGAGGAGCTCCAAACAACCTGTGGTGGCGGGATCAACAACGGAGGCCGAATATGTTGCTGCTTCAGAAGCGGCTCAGGAAGCAGTTTGGATGAAGGAGTTCATATCCGAACTAGGTGTGGTTGCAAATGCGTTGGACCCAATGGTGATCTATTGTGACAACAATGGTGCCATTGCCAATGCCAAAGGGGCAAGGTCTCACAAGCATTCCAAGCATATTAAGCGCCGGTTTCACTCCATCCACGAGCATGTCAAGGATGGAGATATAAAGATTTGTAAAGTACATACGAATCTCAATGTAGCAGATCCGTTGACTAAAACTCTCCCTAGAGCAAAACATGATCTACACCAGAACTCCATGGGTGTTAGATACATCACTATGTAACTAGATTATTGTCTCTAGTGCAAGTGGGAGACTGAAGGGAATATGTCCTGAGAGGCAATAATAAAATGTTTATTATGTGTATTCCAAGTATATGATAGATGTTTATTTTGTATGCTATAATTGTATTAATACGGAAACGTTAATACATGTGTGTTTAATAAACAAACAGAAAGTTCCTAGTTATGCCTCTCTCATAAACTAGTTCGTTGATTAACAAGATGATCAAGGTTTCCTGATCATAGACATTGGATGTTGTTAATAACGGGATCACAACATTAGTGTAATGGTGTGATGAACATTCATCTGAAGTATAGCATTACGATCAAAGTCATTGAGTTTATATTGCTATAAACAAACTACGAAGTAGTCCTAATCCTTAGACCATGAGATCATGCCAATCACTAACACCGGAAGAGTTTCTTGTTGACATCAAACGTCACTCCGTAACTGGGTGATTATAAAGATGGCTTCAAAGCTACTAAAGTGTTATGTTGAGAATCATGGATCAAGAGTGGAATTTGTTCATCCCGATGACGGATAGATATGCTCTGGGCCCTCTCGGTGATATCACATTGGTTAGCTTGCAAGCAAGTGATTTGATCACTAGAATGTTATATCACGGGAACGAGAAAAGAGTGCATGTCAGTAACGAGATCAAACTAGGTATGGAGATACCGATGATCGAATCTCGGACATGTAGTATATATTGAAACAAAGGGATTAAGATACAAGCGTAAAAGGTTCCGACGATCACAGGAAACGTCATCGTTGAATGTGTGGGAGTCAGTATGGATCTCCAGGTCCCGCTACTGATTATTGATCAGAGAAGGGTCTCGATCATGTCCGCATTATTCGCGAACCGTAGGGTGACACACTTAAGGGACACTGGCATCCAGTTGGAGCAAATGTTTCATGCGGAAATAATAAATAAGCGCATGAATTTATTTCACTAGATACCGAAACGGGTTTTCGGGTGAAATTGCATAAAATGGTTATGCATGTGAAATGGAATTCTATCAAGGGGTTATTTGTGAATTTTTGTCATTAAAGTAATTGAAAAAATTCTGAATAAAATAAAAGAGTTTTATTTAATGAGAGTTTGCAAAAAATTTGGTGAAAATTTAATGGGAATTTTGAGTGGAGAAAATTGAAGGGCCATTTTGTGAGTGGAGTGTCCACCCACATGAATGAAGGAGGGGAGGGGGCAGCCCCCATGGCCGGCGGCCACCCCCTTGGGTGCCCCCCTCCTCCTATAAAAGGAGCCCCTCCTCTCACTTGTCTCTCACACCTCCTCGTGAAGGATTTCTCTCCCCCTCTAGAATTTATCCCCCATGGTCTCGGACTAGCGAGATACATGTTTCCGGTGGCTATTCGGCAAGAAATGGTTGTGCTTCCGCTGCATCGCTGGAGCGAGGAGGCGGAGGTTGCCCGGTGTCTTGTACGTGTGTGCGAGCACGGATGCGCTGCTGCTTTACGGCGCTAGGACTTCCTCTCGATCTTGAGATCGGCAAGGGATCGTCTACATCAACCACGAGTTGAACTCGTTAAGCTTTGTCGGTCTTCAAAGGTATGTTCTCTACGGATATACATTCGCCCGTTGTTTGTATCTAGTAGATAGATCTTGGTACATAGTTTTCATCGTAGGAAATTTTTTGTTTTTTATGCTGCGAACCCTACAAAAAATCCCTCAAAAAAGAAAAGAAGAAAAGAGTGGAGAAAGATAGATATACGTGGCCAAAAGGAAAAAAAATCGAGGATAAAGCCATAATACAAATGTATTTTTTGTCCTCTTAAAACATTGCTCGGTACACACGTTAGTGAAACACAACATCGTTAATATATTGACATATTTATTTGGTATTCTGTAGCAAGGCTCGGTGGTACATGCATTCTTTGTGTTCTGCACGTCGTGTCTAGGGAGCACACCCTTGTATTTTATTGCTTTCTTTTGGTGCATGAATTAGAAAATGGTGGACCAATTTGGAGTTTGTAAAATGGCAAGTAATTGTCCTATTTTGCATCCAATAATATTTATATCAACATTGGCAACTTTGTGAAGCTACAAAATAACGCGCGATATGAAGATACATGGCCCAACACCAACAAAAATGCAACTTAATTGTAAAAATACACTAATACACACCACATACATAGATCATTCTTCGCCCCGCATCAGCGAGCATGCATGTACACACACGTGCCAGAAAGCCATCTCCATCATGATTAGATCAAAAGTTCTAAGCCTTGAGCGGCTTGCAGACGACGGTGGCGTGCGTGCGGATCTGGTTGCTGAACTGGCCAGGCTTCTCTGTGGTGTCGATCTTAGCCTGCCCTGGGGGCGGCAGCAGCTGGAAGTTCTGCACCATGTTTCCGAGCGTAATGCCGATGATGGGCAGCGCCAGGATGATCCCAGGGCAGTTTCGCCTGCCGACGCCGAAGGGCACGAAGCGGAAGTCATTGCCATGAGCTTGGACGGCCCTCTCCTCCTCAAGGAACCGCTCTGGCCTGAACTCGTCGGAACGCACCCACCGCTTGGGGTCGTTGGCAAGGAACCAGGCGTTGACAAGGATCTTGGACTCGGCGGGGATGTCGTAACCGGACAGCTTGGCATCCTTGAGGTTCATGTGTGGCACGAGCAGCGGGATGGCCATGCGGAGGCGGAGTGTCTCTTTCACGACGGATTGCAGGTAAGGGAGACGCTCCAGGTCCGGCTCCGTCACCGCCACGTTGGGGCCCAGCACGGCTGCCAGCTCGGCGCGAAGCTTCAACTGGATGTCCGGGTGGTTCACCAGCTCAGCAATGCCCCACTCGATTGACCATAGTGTTGTCTCGATGGCTGCAAGGAATTAACCAATGGTCATCATTGTGAACAATTGTACTCCTAGTTTAGCTTTTCTTATACTACTGATGGATGTTATTGCGTGTCTTTTGCAAATTCTAACAACGAACAAGTCTATGACATAAGCGCGATAAGACAATGCTGTACTACTGTTACTGCATTGACAATTTACTTTTGACCCAGTTTATGGCTACCAATTATTCATTCATATATTATACACGGTCCAGTGTACTCCTAGCACGTTGAATGAGAATTAGCTTAATTATAATGAGAGTCAAATGACAGCTGATCGATCTTCCAGAACTGAACAACTCTATGATATATCGATAATATTCTTATATATTAAAGCATGAATAAAAATTCACTTTTAAGAATATGGGCTTTTGGAGGGTCGGATTAGGAGGCTTCCTGTGTCGTGCGTGCTACCTTTGTTAACAAAGAAATATCCCTCATTGTTAACATCACGACGAACTCATTACATGACTACATACTTAATTAACAATATGTCTACTTCTCTTCTTAGATTTTCTTTTTCAACTTGGGTAGATCGTCCTAACCCTGTTTGATTCTTTATTAAAGAATAACATTTTCCTTTTTCAAAGTTGCGGGTCAAATATAAGCACTTCATTAATTTTACCTGCAACGTTGATGTTCTCGACAATGTAGAGGACGTTGTCATGGTTGATCTCGCCCTTCCTTTCAGCCTCGAGGATGTGGTCCATGGCGCACCTGATCTCACCACTTTGCTCCAACGCCTTCCTGCATTTCCAAATTAATGGGGAGGGAACATGCATATTATTGGGTAAACAACTGATGAAGCTTCTGAAACATTGAAAGTGCAGCCATGTCGACATCACGTTGTGCGGATTAAACTAAGCATGCAGATGGTTGATTGGTTGTGCTTGATAGTACCATGAAAGAGTCAATTCTAGGTGCACAACAACTTGCTACAATAAAATTTGTCCTTTACTGGTTCCCAACGTTAGCATTGACCTGATCTGAGGTACTAGTACTATGGCAGATCTGGATCTTATCCGCCACCTTGTCAAACAGAAGCCTAGCTAATTAACATGTGCATGCACTGATGGGCGTATAAACCAAGTCCCCTTTGACTTGTAGCATGTACGCGCCATGCTTGCAATTAGTTCATCTAATGTGACATCGATAACCATTAACTTTGTTGTCATAAGGCTAAGAGTAGCTGCCAATTTGTACGCCCTTCTTTACTACTACACTGTTCAAAAAATAGGCCGAATCAGCGATTAATAGGCCGATTAATCGCTACTAGGGGCCTGATCGTGTCGATTACCATTAATTATTTGTGTTAATCGTTTAGTCCGATTAATAGGTCTCACACTCCGATTACTAGGTATGTTCCCAATTAACCACTACATTTGGTCATAAAAGTTGCAAAATTATTAACACATATTGCCCATCCATCTGCTAGCCCGCCCTAATGAAGTAGGTTTTGCGAAGCTCTCGCTCGATCCCTGCCTCCAAGAGCTTGATTTTTGCCATCACCAACCAGTTCCTTGTCGTTGTTGACTAGTTCCTCGTAGTTGCCGATCAGACCTTAGATACAAGAGCTCGAGCGTCTTGAGGATCTCATCCGGGAGCTTAAGGTTGCCTTTAATAGGGTAGATGGTTGAGGTGCAAGAGGATTCATACGTGTTTTAGGTGCTAATTTTTGGTGGCTGCACCGATTAATAGTCGACCGATTAAATTCCGAATTACGATTAGTTGCTACTCTCAAGCCAACCGAGCAGTTAACGGTTACAGATTTCCTTACCATTGCTATATTATATGTTGCAACAATAGGAAAATACAAAAGTACTATATAGGTAAATAGATTAACATCTATAATGTCAAATGTATACCATGTAAAATATATTTCACAGTGATTTCAATAGTATTGATATTTTTTTGCTATATACATGATTAAATTTTATATAGATCAAAAATTTGTATGCAACATACTTCCTCCGTCCAAAAAAGAATGTCACAAACTTGATTAAATTTGGATCTGTCTAGACACTATTAAGTATATAGATACATCTAAATTTAGAAAAATCTACAGTATATTTTTCAAGATGGAGGGGGTATTTAATTTTGTGGACTTACTTGCGTGGCTGTACGAAGTCGTCCTCGAAGACTTTCATCCTCTTGGCCTTGAGATTGGTGCATCGGTTGAGGTATCCCCGGAGGAAAGGGCGGAGGAAGGGGATGAAGTCGCCGTAGTTGTAGTCGAAGCTCTGGGAGAGGATGCTGCGCTCGGCGTTGAGCGCCCTGAGCTTGTTGAAGAGCGGGTCGGCGAGGGAGTCGAAACGGCGGTCGAACATGATGCGGAACATGTCGTTGTACATCATGAGCTGCAGCCTGCGGCGGATGACGACGCCGGTGGTCGTGGACGCCGGGTCGGCCCTGACGTCCTCCACCACGAGCCGCGCCTCCTCCTCCCACCCGACGCGGTTCTGCGCCACCACCTTGCCGGTGAAGAATGGCACGGTCATGATGCGGCGCATCTTGCGCCAGTGGTCGCCGTAGACGGTGAACACCATGTCCTGGCCCTTGCCCGTGAAGATGTCGAAGACGGCGTTGCGGGTGCGGGAGCCGAACTCCACGCCCTGGGTGTGGAGCACCTCCTTGGCCAGCTCGGGGCTGGAGACGACCACCAGGTTGCGGACGCCCATGCGGAGGTGGAAGACCTCGCCGAAGCGCTTGGCCATGCCCATCAGGTTGCGGTGGTTCAGGTCGTCGCCGACCTGGAGCCAGTTGCCCACGATGGGGTAGCCGGACGGGCCTGGAGGAAGCCGGAAGCGCTTGCCGGTGAGCTTGGCGACAGCGATGGTGAGCACCGCCGCCGCAAAGAGGCCCAGTAGGGCCTTCTCCAGGAGGTTGACGTCCATCTTGAGTAGGTGGCTGTGGAATTGGCACCGCAGAGGAGATGGATATGATTGATGAAAATCTGGCGATTTATAGAGATCGATGGAGGGTAAAATATTCACATTTTATTTCGTCAAGTGGACTACCCGATTCCATTAACCACGTACTTTGGCAGCGCGATTGTTAGCTGATGCAAACCTGGCATTAGCGAACTGTCTTAGTCTCAGTTTAGTCTCCGAATAAGCTAATTCTAGCTAGTTGTAGCTGTAGACAAGCGGGCATGTTTACAGGGTGGTGGGTTGGCACGATCTTGATTATTCTTGCTGCACAACTCGGGCATGTACGTTTGCTCACTTATCGTAGAATAGAGTAGATAGGGGGAACACGGCGATTCTACCGTGCATCCTATTTATCGTGCACGTTTTTATCGTCAATTTAGTTTTTCATGATCCGTTCTGACAATTTTCATCAAGTTTCATCATGTTTTTGTAAAATGCAGGAAAACTGAACTAATTTAAACACAGTGAAATTAACTGAAACATTGCAGGGGACGTCTGCTTTAGTGCTACTCCCTCTCCCGATCGAACTTAATAGAGCAACCTGGTCTTTATCATTAATTAATCTCTAATCCCCTATTAATTAATTGGTCGCGTAGAGCCAAACTTAAACCCATAGTAGCCATGTGTATATCTATGTATATATTCCTATATGGAGATTGATCTTCTTGACATAAGCGTCCTGATAGACAAAGGTGAGGACAAGGACATGGCCACTGCAAGACATGAAGGCAGAGGCACAATTTGCTCTTCACTCGTCCCTCCTCCTTGAACATCGCACCGAATTCGCCAGTCATTGCTAGCTCAATTATAAACCACTGCACGCGTAATTAGAGGATCGGATTCACGCTGATAGAAACCTCTGGCGACAATGACGCTCGATACTTATAGGAGGCAACTACTGCTCGCCGCCAGCAAGGGCGGAGCTACCATGATTTTTGAGTGACGGACACACCAAGATATACAGATTACATACATATATGGATACATACGGGTTTATACAGCCTACATGTAGAATTAAGTTTTTGATAATAGTTTGTTAAGGACCATCATGCCCTTATTTTTCAAGGGGTACGAAGAGATGTCAGCCATTGTTGTGTTTAAATTTGGATAGCGAGGAGCACCGTAGAGAAAGTGCATTGCAGGCTAGATAGCATGCATGGTACAAAGACATTTCTGCATTGGAGTTGCCCATTCCGTATATTGAACTGAACTGTTTTTTCCTAAGTCAATAAGAAGAAATAAGATTATTATATCCTATTGTTTCAATGAACTCCGAGTCATTCGTAGCAAACTGTATCTACTACATTGATATCACGACATGCCGATAGTCCTGACTAATCAGAATGGGCACGTTAGGTCGAAGATGAAACTGTGGGAATTTTATTCACCTGCATGATGGCATATCCATCGACAAAATATTGTCACCTAGGTTAAAAAATATACCATGGGGATAGATTATTCCACATCGTAACTATAGATCCACGCCCCCACATCTCCACACACTAGATTATCCTCGTGACAAAATGGTACCTCTATATATCAAAGGAAGTTGAGGTTTTAGTTGAAGATTGTGATGCTATAATGACACACGCCCCCTCTCCCCAAAACCTATGAGAAATCCAACTCTCATCGGAAAGATAATATCCGTTCTATTAATGGTAATACCAAGAGTAATTTGGACAAGAAACCTTTTGGGGTCATTGTAAAAAACAACTCTATAAACTATGTAATAAAAGATCAAATCTGAAGGCCTATGGTAACAAAAGCTACAAATCTACACATTTTAAGCCACTGGTGGAATATGAGAGAGAGAGTAAGTGGATCCACTCTTTCATTTTTCATCGATGCCTTAACCTTTGTAATTTTGGGACTTGCCAAGACCACATAAAGTGTGTTTTGTGAATTTTTCTCCGATGATTGGTGAGAAGCACAAATTGTATAAAAGTCTTATTTTAACCAATTATATCATATCATGAAATTATAATGCAATAGCAATATAGGAAACCATACATACGTTTTTTCTGCAAATTTTAGTTATCTTTAATTATTTCCCTCATGAAAGCCTTCGCCTAGAATGTCAGCATTTTTGTTTGGGTTAAAAGATATTTTATTTTTATTAATGGTGTATTTCTTTATGTGGATGAGCTAACTTACTTTTAGAAACATAATATATATCCACTCTAATATTTTGGTTTACAAGGATCTAACTTCTTGTAATTGGTGTCAAATATGTATATATTGACAACAACTGGAGTTGTTATTAGCTGAAGGCTAGGATATTACATTTGTACACTTTAACCCAAACCTATTATATGAAGACACCGAGTTAGCAAACATCATATCCCCATCCACTTTTATGAAATTGTTTGGACACCATCATACCAATTTCACATTCTTGCGGTCGCAATGTGTGGCTGGCTTTGTACGGATCCATCTAATTTTTCAAAAGATGATTAAGAGCATCTTACTTGCTTGTGTTAATATGTTGTTAACTATATCCATGCCATGGACCACATCGCAGGATACAACTAATCCAAAAGAAAGTGTTATTATGTGTAAATTGTCTAACATGAAAGAGAAAGCAACAGAGTCAAATTGGGCTCGAGATACATGTAGCCCCCTTTTCTAGAAAAATAATCAAAACTGGCAATTTTTAAGTCGCTTTGAAGAAGAAATCTGGATATAGATAAGAATGTTTCCTATAAGCATGTAAAATTGCAGTGAGAATAACTTACTATATTTTAGGATATGCAAGAAATGTCATATTTTGACAAGATTTGGGGTTTGAAAATGTGTACCGAGAGGACCAAAACAACCATACGAAAGATTGGAGTTCTCTAAAATATCATTCACTATGAACAGGAACATCACCGCGCGCATGTGCATCCCACTCCTAGTACACTTCTGGGTGAGGAGACTTTTTCCAGATCTGTCGATGTAGCCTTTAGATGGGGACACATTCCCCATAATAAATAGAACTTGCATATCTCGTTCATAGCGACTGGTGACTGGTCAAATTGTACCAAGTCATACAAAATGAAAACGCTGTGGTATAACCGTATAATAACCCAAGCTCTGACACTAGTTGGCTGCAGGACAGCGCGGTACCACCCAACTCGTACGAAATGAACATGCTTAGGTATCATAACATAATTCCAAGCAGCTGACACGTACTCGTGGGACAACGTGCATAGCCAAAAGTCAGCTCTAACAAGTTCACGTTCATCGGCTAGGTTTTCTTCGATGACGACAAGTTGAGCTCGACAGCTAGGGAGATGCGTTTCTCCATGTTGCAAAACTACATATTTTAGCAACACGCCGATGGTAAGCACATATTTATTTCATACTTGTTGTATATTGACTTTTCGAGAACAATCATGCCTGACTTTCAAATGTTAGATCCAGCGCAGACATATTCCTGGTTCCGGCGGGTACATGTCTCATGTACCGCACAACAGTTGACTTGCTAGAGGATGGTTATTAATCGATGCACAGACTATATCATCCATCTTTCAGTTAGAGAGAAAGAAATATCAAAATCTTTGTACGTCATAGTAGGAAATTGCATCTCTCTTTGTCTAGACAGTTGTTTGAACCGGGGAGATATGAAACTACTCACCAAAGGAAATTTCAATGGTGAACCGTATGCGGTGAAATTGACAAAACTCGCTTTATAAAAATTCCAAACATGAACACAAAATTATAATCTAAACAGTCAAAAGAACTAGGAACTGATATCATGAATCAAATCACGATGTCAACGTGCATCTTCTTTTATGTAGACCTTTTGAACCGAAGCACCGTTCTTTACATTAGAAGGGATTAGGAGAGCAAGCTTTGAGCACAACACGTGCAAAGGTTTATAAATCTCTAGCAAATCTCTTATATCACATTCTCACATAATGACTATAAAGTATAGTGCAAACGCATTTACCGTATGGTCTAAATTGTACCGTATTATTCTCCATAATTATTGTATTACGGAAAAGAGTTACAATAAATATAGAATGAGGTGTGCTTCGGTCCCCCCCCCCCCCCCCCCCCCCCTTTCAAACTTACGTTTGAACGGGCCAGCTTTATTTTGACCCGCCGAAAATCGTATCCAGGTTATGTATACATCCGTAGAGGTGTACTCGGTCGATGTGGGTATACTCCATGTTCTTACCGGCTGATCCCACCTCTTGTTACCGTGATCTACATCTCTGCGTGCCATGTTTTAAAATTTTGCTGCTTCTGCTATATAACTTCTGATTTTCGCCTCCCACAGGCGCATGAGTATACGTATACATTGACTATACGTCCAAGAGAACCATACCGGCTTCAGATGGGTTCATACGGTCTTCGAAACGAATCGGTATCGAATTTTTGTTGTCATAGTTTGAGAAAATGGAAGGGAGAGGGGGGGGGACCGAAGCAAAAGTGTAGATAGGGAGAGAGATTCGCCTAACCGAAGAACGTTATAAGTGCCATACACAGGTGCGCGATCCTGCTATCTAGGATATAGTCACATAGCCAACTGCGCACTATTCCATCTTTTTAACAAACATAAGTTGATGGCATGCCATGCCTTGTGTTCAAGAATTGTGATGTACCCACCGACTAGTGGTTCACGCTCGTCGAGAAGTTAGGTTTGACTACTTGATAGGCCATTAGAGGGTAGGCCATGTTGGCTAGTGGTTCATGCTTGTCGAAAAGTAAGGGTTTACATCCAGTATGGCCTACCTGCTAACATATTTAGGCTTATTAGTAGGTTGCCCATGTTGGCTAGTGGTTCATACTCGTCGAGACGTTAGGCTTGCCCGCAATTGCATCCCGAATAGAGATACCCCCCCCCCCCCCCCCCCTCAGATCATGACATAGTGCTTTAGGGATAATTGATCGCTAGATGTGATGCCACTAGTCAAGGAGCTATCACGAAGTTTTTTCATCTTCTCAATGGTGCAATGCTCTCTTTTTGTTATGGAAGGAGATTAATCAGGGTTCTGATCCCTCTGCCATGGTCCTTGCTAAATGTATCTAGCTTTGGCCAAAAATGAGGGGCAGGGCCGGCTCTAAGGGGTGGCGACCCTGGCATCGGCCAGGGGCCCACGGCTGGTGGGGGCCCAAAAAATTTATACTAGGTACGTATATTACCGGTGTATACACGAGCGAGAGTGAGAAACTAGGCGTCGCGAGTCCTGACTCCCGAGTCCGACGCGAGAAACCAGGCGTCCACGACGCCGGAGTCCACGACGCGAGACGGCGAGAAAAACCAAGGGTCACGAGTGGCGAGTCTCCTGGCGACGCCGACGGCCCGACGCGATCATGGCATCACGCGAGCAGGAAGCCAGGAGCCTAGAAAATCAATCCAGTATGCCATGGATCCTTTTGACTCCATCTCTAATTCTCTAATTATTCCTTCTCTAATTCTCTTTGGAATGAATCGGCCGGCAGCAGGGACGATCTCTACTAGACTACTAGGGCCCTGCGCGGCTGCTGTCGTTGTTTGCAGTTTTGCACGCGTTTGCTGCTGTTGCTAGGGCCCTGCGCGGCTCTTCCACTTAGATCTCTACTAGGGCCCTGCGCTGGTACAGGTACTTACTAGTATATTAAATCTTGATTGTTCTATTTTTATTTTTAATTCTTTACATGATCATGATGTAGTCGATTTCTTCGTAATTTTAGGTGATATATATGGCGCCAAGACAGATGTCTGGAGCTGCAAAAAGGAATAAACGAAAATGAGAGATTGAACTTATTCAATCACAAAAAGGTGTTTTAAAAAAGTATTTTCCGGCAGCAAGTAATGTTAATGTCAATGACGATAATCAAAATCAAGAATTTAAACCCGGACAAGATGATGATCATAATTCAAATGCTGATGATCCAATCAACGAACAGTTCTCGGATGTGGATAAGTAACTAAATAGCTTCGATTTATGTATAAGCAAGTAACTAACTAAATATAGTTTCTTGAATTTTAATGTAGATCTTGATGTTTCTGAGATACATATATGATAAAAAAAATTAATATGTCTATATATACATTAGCCTTAGGGGCCTATGCCGTCGACTTTGCCTAGGGCCCTGAAAAACGTAGAGCCGGCCCTGATGAGGGGCATTGTCTTGCATCCCGGCGAGGTTGATCTCTTCGTTGAAATGCACTTCGTCAGGGGGATACTCTACCAATTGAGCGCACCTGATGCAGTTACGTGGAAGATTCAGAAACAACCTAGTGGAGGAGATGCTTTGGTTCCGCTCAAAGCCCCACTCAAGCCTTCTCAAGTCGCTTCAAACTAGAAGATTCAAAGTACAATTATGATTCACAAGCATATGATAAGATTATGTTTGGAGAATATATGTACAAGTTAAATGTAGAAGCCACGTTTTATTAGTGATAAATTGTACAAGTTGTATGCTCATGTTCTGGGAGCAAAACATTTGTGAATAAAAATCAATAGGTCGTAGCTAAACTTGACATGTACGCTCGATACGACCACTCATCTTTAGATTATTACGATATGGTTACTCAACTATAGAATACGCTACTTACGGTAACTAAATACTCAGTGTTGTAACATATCTATGGTAACCCGGAGTGGTACAGTTTTGTATTAGCTGACGTGGCAGTGTCTGGACCCACATCGTACACATGATCAAATGCTGTTTGGCCAATATACCATCTTTGATGTTTGGTTTTCTTAAAAAATGATGTTTCTTAAAAAGTGTTGTATGAGTAATGAGTATGTTGTGTTGGTCAACGGATAATAAATAAATAAATGTATAAAGTTAAATTTTGTACACCCATGTCGACAGGAACAACACATCTGTGAGTTTTTTGAGTGTAAAATACATCATTAAGTAATCATAGAGATCGACATGTTACATGCTATTCTTGGCCTGTGACTTGTGAGTACTTTAGTTTTTTTTTTTTTAGGAATAGGCTTGCTCTTTTGTGGAGTTTTGTAGAGACTTTAGCGTTGTTTAGGCCTGAACTGATATGTTGTTTGGGCTTAGTTCGCCCAATGGACCAAACATCGACCAGGCCCATATAATCTGCTTTCCTCTTTTTTCATGTGATGAAGCATGTCCGGCAGTCTGGCTTGTAATTCCAATTAATTTCTCAACATAATATGTCAATTAATTGGAGAAAATACAGTACTAGTAGTATGGAGTATCTATCCGTAATTATTTCAATTAATTTCACAACAAAATATCTCGATTAATTGGAGGAAATATATAGTACTCCCTCCGCTTCGGTATATTGGTCCTCTCATGAAAAATATTTTGTTCCGCTCTATGGTCAGACTAAGGCCCATTTAAATAATTAATACCCCTAACTAATGTTGTTTTGGCTCTCTCTCCTCCCTCAAATTACTGGCTAGTGGAGCTGCATGACCAATCAACGTCCACCTTGGTCGTGGCACTGATTTCTATTCCCACGGTGATTAGAGGATTATAATGGAGGAGGAAAACACCGGTAGCCAATCAACATCCACCTTGGTCGCACTGCAGCATGTAGCAGGCCCAATATACCGGAGCAGAGGGTGTACCAAGTATCTTATCATAATATCATAATTATTCCAATTAATTTGTAGCTAAATTGGTGCCACATATCCAAATCTTCGTTGGTGCTATTCTAGATTATTCTATTTATGAGCATTAATATCTCGTCAACTATAAAATGACTTCCCTTTCATCTTCTCTTCTCACAACTCACAAGCCCAATAATCAATCGTGAACGAAACCATTTCTTGACACCAAATCTAAGCCAAGATGAGGATCGCTCTAGCCCTGCTTCTTGCCCTCGCCTTCCTCGTACTAGCATCAGGTATATTATTTAACTTATTCATGCGTGATGTTGCTTCACCAACCAGACATCAATTTTCATTAGGATCAAGATGTACTCCACATATTTTTCATACTTGATGATATATTGCAGATGCGGGAAGACAGCATTGCACGAACACAATTATGGGGCGTCCATACGGGTGTCCAGCCGATTCTTGTGTAGAAGATTGCAAACAAATGCACCAGAAGGATTGCGGCACGGACGTCAACTGCAACGTGACGGCCGATTGTGTTGGAAGGGTGTGCAAGTGCACGGTGTGCGGATCAGCTGCCACCCCGTCGGATGTACCAATCAAAGCAAACTATATATGAGGTTAACTAGCTATGTTATGATTAGTCCGTGCCAAAAAAAAATAACGATGCATTCATGTGTGGTGTAGCATCATTATGTTTTTTTAGAAACACAGTACAATCGTAGAAACTCACAATACGTACATGCATCCACCCCTATGAACACACACACGTACAGCCTACCTTTATAATTAAGCACCTCCGAGAGACTAAGCTGACGGATCGAGTCTTGAGATTGACGAAGTCACCACGGCCGTCTCACTGTCGACGGAAACGTCGCCTCCCACTGAAAGAATATTTCACATTATATGCAACACACGATGTTAAACTTAGGGTTTAAACTTTGGTGGGATAGGGATACAAACACCCTCCTAGCCACCCAACCACAGATTGATTTGCAGCATCAAGACTTTTTGATACAAAGTGATGTGTACTAACTAGAACAAAATATCGGCAGGGGAGAAAAAATATATTTCAAATACAAAAGGGAGACGGGAGGAAAACCATGAATGGTTTTACGCTCGTTATGGCCTTTTTCGGGTATTTAGCTAGTTTATTTTTTGGTCTCTCCGCTGCTCCGAAGCTTCTTGAAACTTTCTGTCTTGTTGATCTTGGCATTTATTCCGGACTCAGCAGGACGCTTGTTCGTCTGCTCACCCACCAAGACAGAATACAGAGTTAGATAATCCTCAAGATAAACATCAAAGAAAAAAAGAGGAAATGGAGAAGGCAGAGCATGAGAGCAAACCTTGTGTTTCTTGTCTGCTGCGGCTGAGAAGGCTTTGGCTGTTGATATGGGTATCTGAGAAGAGGTGCCGACCTTGCTGCTCGTGGCCGGTGGTGAGACGAAGAGCTGGCTCGATGCTTTTGACGCATCACTCTTGGTTGTTGTTGTTGCTGCTGCTACTGCCGATGATAATCCTTTCTTCGGGGTCTTGGATTTCACTGGCGGCTTCACTGGCGGCGGCGGCACACCTCCTATGTCCGCAACCATTTTGGCTACACCTCCGAACCGTGGCATGGTACCTAGCTGATGGTCTTAGAGGGATGGCTAACCGTGGGATGAATTGAATGATGAGGGGAGAAGAAGGGGATGGAAGGCTTTATAGGCTGAGACCAAGCTCATCGATTGGAGTAGGTTCGTCGATCATCATTATTTTATGCTATACGGTGGCTAATTAATGCACGGCGCCTTGACCCGAGAGGGAGACGGGTAGCTTCCTTCCTACCGCTAGATGTGCTGTATTTTATGACTATATTTTACACCTAACATGATTAACTACTTACTAAGTAGTTTTAGGATGGTCCTAGTGCTAGTATCATAAGGTGTAGCATGCATGCCAATTTGGCAAAAATCTAATGTGGCATCACAATTAATAAAGAGAGAGGTGGTTAAAGTATCAGATAGATACCGTATCATAGCACGTAAAACTGAAAATCACAATGGCAAGTAAATCTTGTACATATATTTTACATAGAGATTCTACAAATCAATAAATATACCACTACTATAATACTACTACATGATACAATGCACTAGAGACATAATACCATACACTAGTATCATATACTCCCACTATGACCAGCCTTAACTAGTTAGATAGAGTTTTCCTCAAGCATGCATGTGTTGACTAGATTGCATTTTTTTGTTGACTTGCACCAATAGTTAGTGCAAAACAGCGTATAGCATAAAAAGTACCCCTTCCGCAGAAAAAAAATATCTGGGACAGGTGTAAATCAAACAAAGTTATCTCGGCATTTTTGCTGCAAAATTTAGTAATTTTCAATTAATTTTCTCACGAAAGCCTTGACCTAGAATCCACAACAAACCCAACTCTCATCGGAAAATGTGATGTACGTTCCGGGAAAAATTGGACCGATGTAAACCATATATACCATTTTGGCTGCAAATTTTAGTTATCTTAAATTACTTTCCTCATGAAAGCCTTGGCCTAGAATCTTGGCATTTTTGCTTAGGTTAAAAGGTAGTTTATTTTTAGTTAATGGTGTCTTTATTTATGCAGATGAGCTAATTTATTTTCAGAAAACACAATATATATATACTCTAATATTTTGGTCTACAAGGATCTAACTTCTTGTAATTGGTGTGAAATATGTATTGACAACAACTTGACTTGCTATTAGCTGGAGGATAGGATATTGCATTTGTCCACTTTAACCCAAACCTATTATATGAAGACACCATGTTAGAAATCATCGTCTCCCATCCTCTTTTATGAAATTGTTTGGACACCATTATACCAACTTCACTTTCTTGCGGTCACAATATGTGGCTGGCTTTGTACGAAGCCATCTAATTTTTGAAAAAGTGATTAAGATCGTCTTACTTGCTCGTGTTAATATGTTGGTAAATACATCCATGTCATGGACCACAACCCAAGATACAATTAATCCAAAAGAGAGAGTGTTTTTGTATGTGTAAATTCTCTAACATGACAGAGGAAGCAAAAAACTCAAATTGGGCTCAAGCTACAAGGTAGCCCTAAAAATAGTCAAAACTGCCTTTTTGTTGTGGCTTCTAAGAAGAAATTTGGATGTACATACAAATGATCCTATAAGCATGTAAAATTGCAATGAGAAATTACTTATATTCTAGGCTACACAAGAATGTCAAATTCTGACAAAATTCGGGATATGAAAATGTGTACCGACAGGACCAAACAACCATACGATCTCCTTCTCTCTCCCCTGATTTATTTCCACCATGGCATCACATAACGTATACAACTTTCTCATAACTATTGGTGTTCTATGAAATAGCAGTCACTATGAACAGGAACATCACTGCATGTGCGTCCCACTCTTAATTCACTTCCGGGTGAGGAGACTTTTTCCAGATCTGTCGATGTAGCCTTTCGATGGGGACACTCTCCCCATAATAAATAAAATTTGCATAACTCGTTCATACCGACTGGTGACTGGTCAAATTGTACCAAGTCATACAAAACGAAAACGCTGTGGTATAACCGTATAATAACCCAAGATGACACTAGTTGCTGCTGGACAGCGGGCATACCACCCAAAACTCAGCTGGTTTACATTGTACCTACTCGTACGAAACGAACATGCCCATGTTAAAGGCATCATTTTCACAACTTAGGATTTTCCCTAGGTGAAAACCTAAGATCATTGATCGGACGACAACGATTTTTGTGCTATGTTTCTTTCTTGAAGGCGTGGCATGTAGAGAACATTTTTTGCGTCCCGGTGTTTTCTTTGGTGATGTTTAGTGTATTGATACTGCGAGTGATTGATCACCGCTTAGCTACAAGTCTTGCACGGTATCATAGGCAAAATACATAATTAGTCAAATCACATGCATCCATGTACTCAAAATCATAAATGTAAAAACAACTCTTAAGATACAATTCATTATCGTAGTAATTGTCTCTTAAGATATCACTGTGTAGAATAACGATTTAAGATACTCACTGCTAGTGGCTGCAGGACAGCGCACATACCATCCAAAACTCAGCTGGTTCACATATTGTACCTACTCGTACGAAACGAACATGCCTAGTTATCATAATCCAAGCTGACGCTCGTGGGATAACGTGCATACCCAAAAGTCAGCTCTAATAAGTTCACGTTCATTGGCTAGGTTTTCTTCGATGACGACAAGTTGAGCTCGACAGCTAGGGAGATGCCTTTCTCCCTCGCAAAACTAGTAATCACTTTGATCCATATTAGTTAACTCAAATTTGTTTAGATAATGATCACTAAAATTTAACTAGACATATTCGTATCTAGACAAATCTAAGTCAACTAATATGGATCGAAGAGAGTACTTAGAAACACGGCGATGATAAGCACATATTTATTTTTTACTTGTTGTATTGACTTTTCCAAACAATCATGCCTGCGTGGGTTGCCTTTCAGATTTCAGATCTGGAGGAGACATGTCTCTTGTACCCCACAACAGTTGACTTAGACGTGGCTAGAGGAAAGAGATTTTCAATTATCAGATAGGAGGAATACAATCCATGCTGAACGCATCAGCAATTTCTGGCTGTGAGTTTCTAAGCCCAGGCAGTTCGCTCGTGTACTCTCCCTAGCAAGCTAAGCCGTGGCTTATGCCATCGGCCTCACGGTTAACTTTTGGTATTACGGTATCTCTCTCCTTAATACTTTCTCGCATATTTGTGATCATCTCGGATATTTGTGATCCTCTCGGATACTTTTGTTATTACAATCTCTCTCCTTTGTACTTTATAGTACGAAATTGTAGATCTCTTTATCCGTGCGTTGCTACGGAAAAAATAAAAATTTCACAATAACAAACGAAATGATGGATTTAAGTGATTGCTCCGAGCACGATGGGATAAAACACCTCTCTGAGTCAAGACGGAATAAAATACCGGTGTTATCTAAGTTTTTTCCCAATTTTGACCAACATCGTTAACCTAGCCTCTTTTCATCTTAATATTTAATTTTTATAATCTTATTAATTGATCTACCCTTTTTCATCGTTATTTTTAATTTAGGTTATGTGTTCTACTTCATCTAGGTAGAGCTACGTCGTTGGAGTTGTAATGTGATTGTGAACTTGTACTCGAAGGTGTAATGTGATTGTGAACTTGTACTCGGAGGTGTGAACTTGTGGCACAAACACTTGATGTATGAACTTGTATGTCATGATTGATGTGTAATGTATTGTATTCATGTTGGTTCTATTATGCTTTGGCAAATTGCAAGTTTCTGAAAAATTTTGTGCTCTTTATACTGTATTCTGGACTATATTGTATATTTGAATATCTGTATATTATTATTTATAGTGGTCTGTAAAACTTGAATTTCGAAAATATTATCCGAGGCGCATATAGGATACTATAGGAGGCGCATATACTATAAATATCCGAGGCGCATTGTAAAACATATGCGAGGCGCATATGATATGCGCCTCCTATATTTCACATATGCGAGGCGCATACCGATATGCGCCTCGCATATGCGCCTCACATATGTGAAGTATAGGAGGCACATATCATATGCGCCTCGCATAAGAAATACCCGAGGCTTGAAGCTAGAGGCGCATATGATATGCGCCTCGGATAAGCTTTTAGGTGCGCCTCGCATAGGCTTTTCTCTAGTAGTGATGTTATCTACCACTTTACCGGTACGCTCCATTTATCGTCTCTACATCGTGTGGAGTTTCATAACCTATTTATGGAGATGTGTACTCGATTGGAGGATATAGCGAGAGACTATTTCGTCCAACATGGATGGGTGTAGAATCTTTACATCGTCCATTCAACTCCTTAGGCGATTTGCATTTGCACATTATGATATGTATTTTGATATACAATTGTACTTGAGCCGCCGGTGTGCATCATTACTACATATACTAGTTGAGTGCCCGTGCGCTGCTACGGGAGTTGGAAAACTTAATGTTTTATACTTGGAAAACAAGCTGGTGTCACCGGTCTTACCTTCATCTAGTCGGATCTCCGGAGGCACTTAGACATGTTCATTCCGAAATATCTGGGTTTTAATTTTTGAGTAAAAACACCAGGTTTTCAACATGGTAAAGTTGGTTAAACTAACATATACTGTTGCGACCTGCGATTTGGAGGTCGGGCTACACGGAGCTCGGTATCACAGTTGCTTGCTGCCTCACGATCCTAGCTGTTTGTTCTAAGTTAAATAATGGTGTATCGAATTGCATAGTAAGTGTGCACGTGAGCATATATTTTAAATTCCCGAAGCAAAAAAAATAGTATGACTATTGCAAAATTTATAATTTAACTCTAATATGAGGCAAATTAATAAAAACATGTACTCACTCCGTCCAAAAATAACTGACTTAGCCTTGTCTAGATTCCAATGTATCTATACACTAAAATGCATCTAGATATATTTGAATCTAGACATAACCAAGTAGTTATTTCTAGACGGAGGGAGTACTAAGAAACATTATGCACTATTTATTATCTGACAAAGGTCAACTTCTCTATGCGATAAAACACTCGGTTTAGTTACAGGGATATTGTATTTAGCTTGTTTATCCAAATAAACATTGTCATGAAACATCCATGTGCAAAGTGTGTACATATAAGGAGAAATTCTGTACTCTACATGATTTTAAAAAATGAATACATGGTAAAAACAACCAATCATCGTGAGTTGTCATCGGATTCATCATCAGTTAGAACAACGGTTGTCATGGAAAAACTTGTGCTAACCTTGCCTGATCGTCTGTGCACCACCAGTCCTTGGTTGCAAGTCGACTTCCGATATCTTGCCCCTCTGTCCTTAGGAGTGTCACAATCTCAATCTGCTCTCTAACGGGGACATACTTGGCAACATACTTATTGAAGATGGTATGCTTCCAGATACAAAGTGTCACGTTAAAACAAATATGTTAGCTAAAAAATTACCAGCTTCAAGGATACAGTGAATGATAGGATTGGCAGCTGAAATGCGTGCACAAAAAATGTCGACTTACTACAATGTACATGTTGTTTCTACCAACATTGATATTGTTCGTCATTGATATGTAAACAGGAACTTTGGAGTGAAGGGAGCAGCCTCTCTTGTCAACATTCCATCTCCTGCTCGGCTGCTCCCTAGTCAGATATTTACTGGACTCGAGAGGTTTCCAAGATCCTATGCATTTACCGGACTCGAGAGGTCTCTGAAGTGCTCTATAACCATGGTCCGTCCTGAATAAGAATCATTTCCCCCTGAATGGTTTTTGAAGTGAATCAGAAAAAAAGAGCTTAAAATTCACCAAACTGTTTCAGCCTCAATACAGGTTATCTCTATCACTGTTACACCACCAGCTGTACTTACACTTTTAGGAGCAGCCGATCGTGAGGTGAAGTTACTCTTTTAGGACCAGTTCCACTTCTATCAACGGGACACTGACTTGCAAAATAGATAGACTGTTCTTCGAATATCCTACATTGTAAAATATAGGATGCCACTTATTGTTCTTGCCTGGGCGTTGTAGTATGGCAATATGTTTTGAACGATTAAACTTACACAAAACTTAAACAACTGCATTTGTTTTTTAACCAACAGAAAATTTTCTAAAATTTCAGGGCTTACAGGCCAGATTCTACAATGTAAAATGTATATATTTTAATAGTTTAAATATTATATTTTTCATTTTACTAAACTGGAATAATTACACATGATTACTTAAACAACTGCATTTGTTTTTTAACCAACATAAAATTGTCTAAAATTTCAGGGCTTAAAGGCTAGATGCTACAATGTAAAATGTATATATTTTAATAGTTTAAATATTATATTTTCATTTTATTGAACTGGAATAATTACACATGATTAATATGCTTTTCATATTAATGTGGATATTTAGAATCTAGCCTCTCAAAGAAGCATGGTGCCTATAATTAATCAACCCTGTCATAATCATTAGAATCATTATTAAAGCAATACCATCCCAACTATACAAGAGAACAAAAGGTTTGTATAAAACTATAAATTAAAACATTTAATGTATTATGACTGATAAACTTAACTGAAAGAACAATAAACTTTCAAGAATAGGATTCTAAGACTTCACACTGTTCTACCTCATGATAGCCACAAATAGTAAAATACAGGACCTTTATCTCCAATATCCTGGAGAAGAATAGTTACTTTCTCCCTATTTTTCCAGATAGATTTATTTCCCCAAGATAAGACATAATCATGCCTTGAAGTTGTATGAAGGAAATTCTTTAAAGGCAATCTAACTCAAACGATGATCCATATTCATGAGTGTCCTTAGTGCCTTCTCCTGATCTGGGTGGTATATGTTTATGTTGTATTACATTTTATATATGGCTTCTCTGTCCCATTTCTTTGTACTCAAAAGAAGTCTTGTTAACTCTCGGGTCTAAAGAAGAGAATTATCACAATCCTTGGAAATTTGTTCAGAAGATGAATAGGATTACAATCTCGAAATCGTATAGAAAAATGATACATGAACAATATGAAAATGGATACTTCGACAACCGATATGAATATAGTATTAAAATATGGAAGCAGAACTTGCATGGAAATAATTAAGATGATCTCCTAAAATCTCAAGGTATAACCATGGGCATCCTTTGAATAGGATCAAAATCCTTAAATCATATAGAAAAATGATGAATGGATAATATGAAAATCGATACTTCAACCACTTATGTGAATACATAAATATAATCTCAAAGAAGAACTTCTATGGAATTAGTTAAGCTAATCTCCTAGAATCTCACGATATAATCATGGGTTAACCACCAAAAAAGGGGCACAAGCCACACCAACATGGAAAATTCAAGAGTGGTGGTGATGTTTTAGTCTTTTCAAACTATAGAGGTGATTCTGGTAGGTTGCATCAATCCCCAGAGATAAACAACAAGCAGAATACAGATCAAAGCTAACAATTTGGGAAGGATTGGCACAAACCAGTAATTGATACACAAGCCCAACGACATGGCTAGCGAGAAAATCATGGAGGAAATGGCGGCGCGTAGGCAGGGCGACGTCGTGTCAGAGTTAGCGTTGCATGTGGCAGCATGGCACAGTGGTCGCACGTGTTGGGCGTTGTGTCACTATAAGTATAAAGGAATCTTCAGGTTAAGAAAGGTTCTTGTGTCATGAAAACTAAATCTGTTGTCTTCTTATTTCTAAACTTGTTGTTTTATGTAGTGCCCATAAGCGAGCATACAAATAAAATATATCAGTGCTCATAAGGATTGGATCCTGAGTTCATCCTTGTATTCCGGATGGTGTAATAAGCCAATAATTCATGGTCATGTACATGGTTGATGTAAAAATGGGAGCAATACAAGCTTATCTTTACCAAAAAAAACAACAGTTTTATTTTGAAACATTTCCGTGAGAGCCATGCCAAGGTGTTAGGTAATGTTAGAAAATAGGATGTGATGTTCTGCATTTCATGAACAGTTGCAGACTGGACAAAATCTAGGTGGGTAATAGACTAATATATAAATACCATTTAAATTATGAGGCAAACAATATCATACCTACAGTTATTTTGTTATTATGAATACTCGAAGGATCGATCAGAAATCAGAAACTTAACGGGTACTTTTAACACAATATTAGATAAAAGAAGACAGATTGGCAAAATACCTGAAGAGGGCTGGACACACTCAATAAAGGTCTGAAGACGTCAAAATTTCGTGAACAACTTGCTTCCATTTATTCTTCGAGCCCTCAATGTTTGATTTATTGGTGAATATGACCTTATCGGAGTAACCTGTGTATAATTATCTTCAAACGAAGTGCACAGAAATAAGAAAAGAGTGCACTGATGGGAACAAAACAAGAACACAACTAACCAACTTGAAGCCATCGTTATACAGGATTTGCAAATTCCCGGGAATTGATTTATACTTCACACCCATGGCATGCGCCGATGAAGACCTTGGGTATTCTCCATGTCGATCATTGCAAAACGAAAATAGCCCTGCAAGTGAAGTCAATAACGAATCTTTAGAAACCTGAAGATTGTTTTCATAGAAGATATGTATGTGCGGGTTAAAAAGAACATAAGGAATCAGACTTGATCCTTGGCCCCTGCCAAGCTGCCGTCACCATCTCCTTCACTGATGGATTAGATATTACTCCCTCCGTTTCAAAATATAAGATGTTTTAGCTTTTTGAAGCAAATAAATCTAGACTACTTTTAGTATATAAGTTCACTCATGTTTGGAGTGAATCTACACACTAAAACAAGTCTAGATACATTTTCTTCACAAACCTAAAACATCTTATATTTTGAAACGGAGGGAGTACATGTGTAATATCTAAAATACCATCAGGTTACTCCAATACCATCACCAGCCATGGGAGAGCTTTCATATGTTACATGTGTATGTTTATTGTACATGTGTGTATCGAGTATCAACATCTCAGTTCACAAGATGGGGTTTGCCTGCTGTCGTGCGACTCATGTCCTTCCGCAAAGCTATCTACTCTACTACGTGCTCACTGCTCCCGTGTGAACCAATCTCACTACTAGTAAATGTCCACTACATCTCAACCGATCTAATCGGTACATAATAATACAATCCATTAACGCCCATATGCATCCATTTAAAAATCAAATATACAACAACAAAAATGGCAAACCTTCGGCAGCCTTGAGAGGATAGGGGAGAGGTGCTCAGGTGGATAAGGTTGGACTGCAGGTGGTCGAGGCAACGAGGTCGACGTTGGGAGAAGGTTGAGGTAGGAGGATGTCGAGGCGGGGTCGATGCTGGATGAGATCGAGGCAGAGTTGATGCCGGAAGAGATCAAGGCAAGATCGGGTCGGAGGAACTCCAACAGTGTGGTGTGCGAGCGAAGGAGATTGAGGCAGGCTCGTTGTGGATGAGATCCAACAAGCGGGAGGAGAACGCGGGTGGCCAGATAAGGACGCACATGATGAGGGCGGTGGCGGACGCAATATGCGCGTGGCCGCGGTGGAGAGGCTGCTGCAGTTCCTCCTTGACGGGCTGGGATAGGTCGTCGGCAGTGGTCCCAGATCACGTCGGGCTACGGGCGCTTCGGGGCCCTCCTCCTTGGACTCGGGCTATAGTGGTGGCGGGAGGACGGCTGAGACAGAGGAGAAGATGAGAGGGGCGGCAGCGGGACCCTGTGCAAGGGTTCCATGGGAGGAGGTCGGGGCCCTTGATCGCGTTCTGGGCGGACATTTACCACTTATCGGTGGCAGGAGAGAGTAATTAACTAAGCTAAGTATCTATAAAATTCACCGTACCATTCGATGTAGATTAGACGGTGTTGATTCTACTAATGTTTGATGTCAAAGTGCAAAGTGCGACTTACCAACACCAACTTCTTTTTAATATTAAAGAAGTTGTGTGAACCGGGGAGATGAAACTACTCACCAAAGGAAATTTCAACGGTCAAACGTAGAAGATACTTCTCCCTTTCGACGGCTCTCTCCGCCTTCGACTTCTACACGTCATCATGCCCGCGGATGATAGCCACGTCCTTCTCCAGGATCCTGATACGGTCGTGCAATATAGGGAGCTGCGATACTTTATTCGCCTCGGCTGAGCAGTAGCCAAAGGAACATGCGAGGTCACCGGAAGAATACTCGAAGACCCCTATGAAGAATAAGGCAGTAAGAACAAGTCAGAAGGTACATGCGAAGGAAGACATAACATATATATATTTACATCAAAAGCTACTGCGTAGCAGTTCAAAAGATCCTCTGTACAAAGCATCACATGCTACTCCTAAGAAAACAACTATAGCAGCTAAGCGTACGACTATGTAGAGGCAGCCGAGGGTTTCGTGACGTCCGTGGCAACCTCCGTCTCCATGGCATGTGCCGTGACCAACCTCTTCTGGTCTGCCGAGTACCTCGCGAGCAGTTCGATGAGCCACGGGCCATACTTCTTGCATAATGAAGAAAAAGGAGCAAAAGCTACCTCAGTGCCATCGCCCGCCATGGGAATCTTCGAAGTGACCTTGCTGAGGTCCAGCTGGGCGCCATAGGCTTGCGCCATTGCCATCCCGAGGGAGGCGCTTGTGCCCTTCTGCACCTTCTTGTATTTGGCAGATGCATCCCTCGCTAAAGCCTCTGCTAATGAGTCGACATCCTCTAGAGCAGCGCTCTTCGGTAATATATCCTGGTGGAAGCGGCCGAGAACTTCCTTGGCCTTGACCATGACATCTCGGGTGGAGTTGCAATGGTCTTCGACCGTGGAAAATGCACCAGCCAGAAGATCCCCGTGCTCCAAGACCTGGCGGTCAAAGACGACGCAGTTGCCTCTACAACAACCAGGACTTGTCAACTCAAGAAAAACAAAAACACGGAACAAGAAGGGGCAAACTCGCACGGCATATGTAACTTACCAGACAACGCCTGGGCAACAGCCATAAGCTGGTCAGAGAGCGCTTTTTCCCGCTCAGCTGCCTTCGCCGCCCGCTTCTCCTCGAGCTCCTTCGCCTCTACCTTGAAGCGTTTGAGAGCTTCCACAACGCCTTTTGCCTTGGTCTCCGCCTGGCTGCGACTCTTCTCGAGAGAGGTCAGCCGACTGAGCGCTTCATTGTTCTCATCTACAATCAAGGCAAAAGAATCAGCCAAAGCCCTATAGGGATACCTCATAAGTATCAGAAAAACAGATACTCACCGCGAAGCTGCCAAAACTCCGTCTCCAGGCTCAAATGCTGCAGCCCCAGGCGATTCATCTCCCGCATGAAGGGCTGCACACAATAAAAAAGGGCTAAGTCAAAAACACAGAAGACTTGAGGGCTTGTCAAGACAATAGCGGATCACTTACGTGTTCACCTGGAGACTCTGAAGGATGGGAAGTTGTCGTACAAACAACAACCTTGCAAGTCCTCAACTTGGAAGAAACTCGAAGAGCTGCTACGGGAGTTGGCCGTTGCCTTTGGGGAAGGTGATGTCGCCTTGGCGCTCGCCGCCTTCGAATCCACGACGATCTCATCAGTCTCTTCCTTCACGGACTCATCTGGAGAGGACCCTCTAATCCAACGCGAACAGCAACAACACAACCATTAGTCAAAAGATTCATCGACACATACACACATACACACACAGATAGAAAAATGGACACTGCTTACGAGGCGATATCGGAGAGGTCGAAGAAGTCTGCCTTTTTTGCTTCTTGGGCTGCGGACCGGGCCGGATGGACACCACCAGAATCGGCCTAGCGACATCTTCATCACAGGCATTCTCTTGCAGGAAGGCAGGTCCCCTTGGCGTCACCGGCATTGAAGCATCCGAGCCTTCACTTCGGCTCCTCTTGCGAGAGTTTCCATCTCTATGCTCGGGGGCTTCCCCCGCAGGCGACTAAGTAGCAGGGACGGTCGATTCTGACTCGTCCATGTCCCCGCCGTCCAGAGCGCTCTTGAACTGCTCAGGAAGGGGAGGCAACATCTCCTGCACCTTCAAGTCCTACAAACCAAAAGAAAACCGTATCAGCTTCAAGCACATGAAGAACCCGCAATGTTAGAAGTTGCATCATATGCAAATAAATAACTAACATGAGGAACATCCTTGAACACACTGAAGGGGCCAGTCAACGTCTCTGCCGGCAAGGCCTCATCGGCTCTGAGGCTTAGTGCGGTGACCCAGCATACACTGCATGTGTAGTACACTATAGTCGTTGACATGACATCCACAGAACACCATTCCGTAAATATCACATCCCTCAGAGTGGTACAACATAAATATTACAGGTCCATATTACAAACATACACACTTCATTATTATTACAAAAACAAAAGTTTAGAACTTCAAGTGATTCAAACTTACAAACCAACTTAAATAGTTTGAGCGAAAGATTAAAGTTTCAAACTCATGCTCCGAATTGAGCTCAACAACTTATTATATAAATTTTATGCTGCTCGGCTCAATTGGTTTACTACTAACTAAGGAAACTACTCGGACTCGTTGCCCTCCACTCCATAGCGTATCTTATAGTCCACCCCTTCCACTCCACCGGACAGGCCTGGTTCCTTGTAGTAGACATCCTCTTGTCCTTCAGCTGCGTACATCGGAGTTTCTTCTGGCTCCTCGGAGCCTAAGCAGGGGATGAAAGGAAAGAGTGAGTAATAGCGTTACCCAGAAAATTCATTATATGCAAGGTGGGAAGTTTAATGCTCTATCTACCACCTCGAAGTATCAGTCCTTGGCACTATGTAGTTTTTGTAAATATTTCTTCAAAGATTGATTTCATGTTAAGTTTGTTTTTGGAGTAAACACCTTCCTTTGTCCCATCCTTTGTCAGTCGTATTCTACTCCGACCTTCTTGAAGGGTTTGGCAGCATAGTAAATCAAAATTTTCTACGGAAGCGAACAGAGGGAAAGCCAAGATCTAATCTAGGAGATGCAAACAACGAGAAAGATTGGATTAGATCTTCATACCCTTGAAGATTCGCACAGCGGAACGTTCGTCGGAACGTGGGTGATGTAGTCGTACTCGCTTCTCCTCCTCGCGATCCGATCCGATCTAGCACCACAAGTGGCGGTGCCTCCGTGAGATGCACACGTGCGGCACCTCGACGTCTCCTCCTTCCTCGGACCAGCAAGTATGGTGGAGAGATAGATTGGATCTACAGCACGACGGCGTGGTGTATATGGTGGAGAATTTCTGCCGCAGGGCTTCGCCTACAAACAGTCGGGAGGGAGAGTGGAAGGGCAGCAGGGCAACTAGGGTTGGAGGAAGGTGTGTAGGTTGTGAGAGGGGGGGTGCACCAGCCCTCTATATATAGAGGGGGGTGCGGCCAGCCCTAGCCTCTCCTCCAAGCCTATCTCTAGTTTAAACAATTTAAACTCTCCCTTATCTAGAAATCCTATCTTATCTTATCTCTAGTTTAAACGATTTAAACTCTCTAGGATCGGCTGGGCCCTATGGGGCCTTGTGCCCCTGGCCCAATGCGGCCAGGACACTCCCTCATAGGCCCATGCCCCCTCCCGGAAGGTGGGACCACGTTGGCCCCCTTCCGGAAGGTTCTAGAAGCTTCCGGTACAATACCGATTAACCCGGAACAATTCCGAACTCCAAAACTGCCGCCTTATATGAATCTTATTCTCCGGACCACTCCGAACCTCTCGTGATATCCCGGATCCCATCCGAGACTCAACAAAAATTCATAAACCAATTATCCAATCTATCCTAGCCGAGACACGTTAAGTGTGTGACCTGCGGGTTCGAGAATATGAGACATGATCTTCTATCAATAATCAACAGCGGGTGCAGGCACCCATATTGACTCCCACACATTCATCGATGACCATATCGGATGAACCACGATTCCAGGATTCAATCAATCCCATATATATATTCCCTTCGTCTCGCGATATTTTACTTGCCCGAGATTCGATCGTCGGTATCGTCATACCTAGTTCAATCTCGTTCACAACAAGTACTTTACTCGTTCCGTAATCCGATATCACTTTGTGATTAACTCCTTAACCACATGCTTGCAAGCGGTGTTGATATCGATTACGAGTGGGCCAAGTATATCTCTCCGACTTGGGAGGGACAAATTCCATCTCGATACATACAACCCAATGATACTTTCCGATCACCTGAGAGACACCTTTATGATCACCCTCTCATAGGATGACGTTTGATGACCTCAAAGCTTTCTTCCGATACCAGGGAGTTGTATTATCTCATGGTCTAAGGAATACAATATTTGACATAAGAAAAACTTCGCAAAGACGAACACGATGACACGATCTAATTGCTTCGCTTAGTTTGGAGTGCATCCACCATATCATTCTCCCAATGATATGATCTCATTATCAATTGACAACTCATGTCTATGGTTAGGAAACCTTAACCATCATTGATCAATGAGCTAGTCCATAGAGGCGTACTAGGGACACGGTGTTGTTCACAAACCACACAAGTATTAATGTTTCTGCTTAATACAATTCTAGCATGGAATATAAACTTTATCATGAACAAGAATTATAATAATAACATCTTTATTATTGCCTCTAGGGCATAATTCCACCAGTCTCCCACTTGCACTAGAGTCAATAATCTAGTTTACATTTGGCAACAATCTCACACCCATGGCACTGAGGTGCTGATCATGTTTTACACGTGGAAGAGGTTTAGTCAATGGATCTGCGACATTCAGATTTGTATGTACTTTGCTGATCTTCAGATCTGCATCTGCTATATAATCTCGAATTATATGAAACTTGCGGTTGATATGCTTGGTCTTTGGATGATATCTTGGTTCCTTAGCGAGTGCTATGGGCGCGATGTTGTCACACAATATCTCCGGTGGGTCCAATGCACTTGGAACCATGCCAAGCTCGGATGAAGTTTCGATCCAAACTCCTTCACTTGACGCTCGCAGCAGCCATGTATTCCGCTTCTCATCAGATCCCGCGACCACGCTTTGCTTGCAGCTTCTCCTCACAGCTCCTCCATTCAAAATATACACGTATCACGTCGAGATTTAGCATCATCCTTGTCGGTGTCGAAACTAGCATCGACGTAACCTTTCTGACGAGCTGTTCATCACCCCCATAGACTAAGAACATTTCTTTAGTCCTATTTAGGTACCTTAGGATGTTCTTCACGGCTGTCGATGTTCCACCGGATCACTTTGATATCGCCGTCAAACTAAGAGCATTGGACACATCCGTCTAGTACACAAAGATGGCATACATGATGGAACCTATGGCGAGGCATAAGGCACTTTGCTCATAGCTTCCCTATCATTTACCGTAGCTGGACCTCGAGCCTTGCTCAATATCTTACTCGACAACATAGGCCTTGAACCTTTCAATGCCTTATCCATTCTGAACCTTTTCAGAACTTTGTCTAGGTATATACTTTGGCTTAAAGCTATCAGGCGTCTTTGTCTATCTCTATATATTTTGATGCCCAATATATAAGCAGCTTCACCTAGGTCTTTCATTGAAAAACACTTGTTCAAATAACTCTTCACATCGTTAAGCATGTTGATGTCATTTCCAATAATCAATATGTCATCCACATATAGTACCAGAAATGTCACCGAGCTCCCACTCACTTTCTTGTAGATGCAAGCTTCGTAGCAATTTGGAACAAATCCAAAGCTCTTGATCACTTGATCAAAACGAAGGTTCCAACTCCGAGATGCTTGCTTCAGTCCATAAATGGAACGCTGAAGTTTGCATACTTTATCAGCATCCTTAGGATCGACAAAACCTTCGGGTTGCATCATATACAACTCTTCATCAATGTTGCCATTGAGGAAAGCAATCTTGACATCCATTTGCCATATTTCATAATCATGAAACGCAGCAATTGCTAATAAAATCGAATGGACTTAAACATCGCTACGGGAGAGAAAGTCTCATCGTAGTCAACACCTTGAACTTGTCGAAAACCTTTCGCAACAAGCCGTGCTTTATAGACGGTAACATTACCATCCGCGTCCGTTTTCCTTTTGAAGATCCATTTGCACTCAACGGCCTTTCGGTCGCTAGGAGGGTCCACCAAAGTCCATACTTGGTTTTCGCTCATGGATCCCAATTCGGATTTCATGGCTTCTAGCCATTTCTCAGAGTCTGGGCTCATCATCGCTTCCTCATAGTTCGTAGGTTCACTGTCTTCTACTAACAAGACAGTCAAGACAGGGTTGCCGTACCACTCAGGAGGGGCACGCGACCTTGTCGACCTGCGACGTTCAGTAGCAGCATCGTCCGAAGCTTCATGATCCTTGTCATTAGCTTCCTCTATTGTTGGTGCAGGCGGCACTGGAACAATTTCAGGTGCTGCGCTACTCTCCAATTCAAGAGAAGGTTCAACAACCTCGTCTAGCTCTACTTTCCTCCCACTCACTTCTTTCGAGAGAAACTCCTTCTCAAGAAAGGAACCGTTCTTTGCGACAAACACTTTGCCTTCGGTTATGTGATAGAAGGTATACCCAATAGTTTCCTTAGGGTATCCTATGAAGACGCACTTCGCTTTGGGTTCGAGCTTGTCCGGCATCAACTTCTTGACGTAAGCTTCGCATCCCCAAACTTTAAGAAACGACAACTTAGGTTTAGCACCAAACCACAGTTCATACGGTGTCGTCTCAACGGATTTAGATGGAGCCCTATTTAAAGTGAATGCAGCGGTTTCTAATGCATAACCCCAAAATGATAACGGCAAATCAGTAAGAGACATCATCGATCGGACCATATCTAATAGGGTTCGATTCCGGCGTTCAGACACACCATTGCTCTGTGGTGTTTGGTGTATGAGTTGTGAAACGATTCCACTTGCTTTGAGATGCGTGAGAAAATCATAACTCAAATATTCGCCCCACGATCGGATCGTAGAAACTTAATCTTTACATTACGATGGTTCTCCACTTCATTCTAAAATTCTTTGAACTTTTCAAACGTTTCAGATTTATGTTTCATTAAATAGATATACCCATATCTACTTAAGTCATCGGTAAAAGTGAGAAAATAGCGATATCCACCGCGTGTCGAAACACTCATCGGTCGCATACATCGGTATGTATGATTTCCAACAAGTCCGTTGTTTCGCTCCATCATACGGAGAACGGGTTTTGATCATCTTGCCCATGAGGCATGGTTCGCATGTGTCAAATGATTCAAAATCAAGAGACTCCAAAAGTCCATCGAATGGAGTTTCTTCATACGCTTTACACCAATATGACCTAGGCAGCGATGCCACAAATAAGTAGTATTATCACTATCTACTTTGCATCTCTTAGCCTCAATGTTATGGATGTGTGTTTCATCCCTTTCGAGATTTAGAAGAAATAAACCACTCACAAGAGGTGCATGACCATAAAAGATGTTACTCATATAAATAGAACAACCATTATTCTCGATTTAAATGAATAACCGTCTTGCAATAAACACGATCCAGAAATAATGTTCATGCTCAACGCAGTACATAATAACATTTATTAAGGTTTAAAACTAATTCGAAGGTAAAACTAAGGAGAGCGTGCTGACGGCCATCACATCAACTCTTGATCCGTTGCCAACGCGCATCGTCACCTCATCCTCGCAAGTCGCCGTCATTCCGAGCTCTGTTTGAGTTACAAATATTAGCAACTGAACCGGTATCAAATACCCGAGCACTACAACGAGGGCTAGTAAGGAAAACATCAATAACATGTATATCAAATATACCTTTGATGGTGCCAGCCTTCTTGTCCGCTAAGTACTTGACAGCGATTCGCAAATGACCCTTGTCCTTGCCATAGAAGCACTCGGTCCGGCTTAGGTCCAGACTTGAGCTTCTTCT
Organism: Avena insularis; assembly: GCA_023614405.1. Lineage (NCBI taxonomy): Eukaryota > Viridiplantae > Streptophyta > Magnoliopsida > Poales > Poaceae > Avena > Avena insularis. The sequence continues at coordinate 32,830,949 of CM042684.1, forward strand.
CAGGGCAACGTGCTTCACGCCGCTTTTCTTGAAGGGCTTCTTTGCACCTTTACCTTTCTTAAAGGAGGATTGTTGACCATCAACACATGATTATCCTTCTTGATGTCCACCTCGCAGCCTTGACTTTGCGAAGAGCTCGGTGATCGTATCGATGGAACCAATCTGATTATGAGTCACTACAAAACTTTTGTAGCTGGGAGGAGTGATTGAGAACCAGTAAATCTTGAGCTCCTCCGGAATCTTGCGATCCAGTTGCTCAAGGCGTTGAGTGTAGCCCGACATCTTAATGGCGTGCTCACTAACGGAACTCCCTTCCTCCATCTTGCGTTAAAGAACTTCGGAGATCTCATATCTCTCAGCGGGCTGAGTCTGAAACATGGTTTTCAGCTCCTCGAGAATCTCAAAGGGCCTGGATAGTTTTCAAAACGATTTTGAAGTTCGGTTCCATAGCAAACAACATGGTGCTCTTAATCACACCATAATCATCTTTCGCTTGATCGATAGACAGCTTTCTCATCGGCGTAGCGATTGCTTGGGGGTCACCTAACGCTTTCCCAAGGACATAGTCCTTTTGTCCATGTCAGAATGATTCTTAGATTGCGGAACCAGTTGGTGAAGTTAGACCCATTGTTTCTAAGCTTTTCTTTCTCAGCAAAAGCGTTGAAGTTGAAGTTGGACTTGGCCATGTGATCTATAGTATTTGCAAGTACAATTTAGACTATGTTCATGATAAATAGTTCAACTTAATCAAATTACTAGATGAACTCCCACTAAATTCAACATCCCTCAAGTTGTTTAGTGAACACGATCCAAATTCACCACACCTAATCCGATCATCACGAGAAGAGATGTGGTTTCAATGGTGGACAACGAAGTGTCGATCATATCATTCATATGACTCATGCTTAACCTTTCGGTTCTTGTGTTCCGAGGCCATGCATGCTAGGCTCGTCAAGTTAGACCCAAGTATTTCCGCGTGTGCAAAACGGCTTGCACCCGTTGTATGTGAGCGAGAGTCTATAGCACCCGATCATCACGTGATGCTTGGACACGACGAACTTTCGCAACGGTGCATACATGGGGAGAACACAGTTTTATCTTGATCTTTAAGTGAGGAATCATCTTATAATGCTACCGTCGCGATCTAAGCATAATAAGATACATAAAAGGATAAACATCACATGCATATAACTTTATGTGACATGGTATAGCCAATCTTCGCGCAATGATCTCCATCTTGTGCGTTCCGGCATGATCTCCATCACTCCACCATGATTGCCTCCACCACGAATAGCAACTACAACTATTGCTAACTACTTAGCGATAAAGTAAAGCTATTACATGGCGTATAAGAAGTTGACTCGCAGGCCATACACAATTATAAAGACAACCATATGGCTCCTGCCGGTTGTGTACTCATCGACATGCAAGTCGTGAAACATTACAAAACATGATCATCGCATACATTATACACATCACATCTTGGGCCATACCATATCACAGAAAACACTCACTGCAAAATCAAGTAAGACGCCTATACTTAGTTGGAGCATGTTATACGTGGATCAAGTGAGTAGATGCTAAGAACGATTCTTACCTACGGAAAGCCACAACGGTGATATTATGGTTGCCAAACTCCGGTGTTAATCCCATGACAACTATAGTGAGAGAAACTGACATCCACCAGCCGCGTGTATGGTACAAGCCACACATCAAGTGCGGAGCCGGTCTCGCGAACGACGTCGCGTAAGGTTGGCCTGGACCGCTTCAATCTCACTATCCCGCGCCATAAGAAGAACACAAACAAGAGGCTTGCAACAGAAAACATCAACGCCCGCAACAACCATGTTGCGTTCTACTCGTGAAACACATCTACGCATAGATCTAGCTCTGATACCACTGAAGGGTTTGGCAGCATAGTAAATCAAAATTTTCTACGGAAGCGAACAGAGGGAAAGCCAAGATCTAATCTAGGAGATGCAAACAACGAGAAAGATTGGATTAGATCTTCATACCCTAGAAGATTCACACAGCGGAACGTTCGTCGGAACGTGGGTGATGTAGTCGTACTCGCTTCTCCTCCTCGCGATCCGATCCGATCTAGCACCACAAGTGGCGGTGCCTCCGTGAGATGCACACGTGCGGCACCTCGACGTCTCCTCCTTCCTCGGACCAGCAAGTATGGTGGAGAGATAGATTGGATCTACAACACGACGGTGTGGTGTATATGGTGGAGAATTTCTGCCGCAGGGCTTCGCCTACAAACAGTCGGGAGGGAGAGTGGAAGGGCAGCAGGGCAACTAGGGTTGGAGGAAGGTGTGTAGGTTGTGAGAGGGGGGGTGCACCAGCCCTCTATATATAGAGGGGGGTGCGGCCAGCCCTAGCCTCTCCTCCAAGCCTATCTCTAGTTTAAACAATTTAAACTCTCCCTTATCTAGAAATCCTATCTTATCTTATCTCTAGTTTAAACGATTTAAACTCTCTAGGATCGGCTGGGCCCTATGGGGCCTTGTGCCCCTGGCCCAATGCGGCCAGGACACTCCCTCATAGGCCCATGCCCCCTCCCGGAAGGTGGGACCACGTTGGCCCCTTCCGGAAGGTTCTAGAAGCTTCTGGTACAATACCGATTAACCCGGAACAATTCCGAACTCCAAAAACTGCACTGCCTTATATGAATCTTATTCTCCGGACCACTCCGGAACCTCTCGTGATATCCCGGATCCCATCCGAGACTCCGAACAAAAATTCATAAACCAATTATCCAATCTATCCTAGCGTCGAGACACGTTAAGTGTGTGACCCTGCGGGTTCGAGAATATGCAGACATGATCTTCTATCAATAATCAACAGCGGGGTCTGGGCACCCATATTGACTCCCACACATTCATCGATGACCATATCGGATGAACCACGATGCCAGGATTCAATCAATCCCATATATATATTCCCTTCGTCTCGCGATATTTTACTTGCCCGAGATTCGATCGTCGGTATCGTCATACCTAGTTCAATCTCGTTCACAGCAAGTACTTTACTCGTTCCGTAATCCGATATCACTTTGTGATTAACTCCTTAACCACATGCTTGCAAGCGGTGTTGATATCGATTACCGAGTGGGCCCAAAGTATATCTCTCCGACTTGGGAGGGACAAATTCCATCTCGATACATACAACCCAACAGATACTTTCCGATCACCTGAGAGACACCTTTATGATCACCCTCTCATAGGATGACGTTTGATGACCTCAAAGCTTTCTTCCGATACCAGGGAGTTGTATTATCTCATGGTCTAAGGAATACAATATTTGACATAAGAAAAACTTCGCAAAGACGAACACGATGACACGATCTAATTGCTTCGCTTAGTTTGGGTCTGTCCACTATATCATTCTCCCAATGATATGATCTCATTATCAATTGACAACTCATGTCTATGGTTAGGAAACCTTAACCATCATTGATCAATGAGCTAGTCCATAGAGGCGTACTAGGGACACGGTGTTGTTCACAAACCACACAAGTATTAATGTTTCCGCTTAATACAATTCTAGCATGGAATATAAACTTTATCATGAACAAGAATTATAATAATAACATCTTTATTATTGCCTCTAGGGCATAATTCCAACACTTCTATGGTCTCCCTCCTCCCATTGTTGATTACAAATAACGGTGAATGTGTTATTCTCCTTGGAGGCAACCTAGTGGTTCCTTCCAAAAAAATTAAGATCCTTCTCTGTGGTTATTATTTTAGGTGAGGAGGTTGATCATCCTTGAACCTCTATACTCGTATTATTTTCTGGAAAGTCACTAACCATTCATAAAGTGTATCCTTATTCTTTAAAGTATGTCCTAAACATGCAATCATGAGTGTCCTTGTAAGATCGATAGATTAGATTTTTGTAGCGACTTTGCAAGAACAATAGATGGAAGCCGACCTCGAACCCTAGTTCGTGCCCATGCAATCTGTTTGTGGTGCTCATGAGGATGCCCGCGTGTCATCCTTTGCTCAATTCACTAATTCACCTGTAGTGCTAATAGATTGGATGCGGGATGGATTGGCCCCCATACCAATTACCCTTATTATTTGCTCTTGTTATGCTGGAGCGTTGAATCATAGTGTGCCTTTTCCTTTAGTTAGTTGAGAGCCGACGGTGTACAGTCTGAACCATAGAATGATTTGACATTCAAAATATAATAGAGGTAGTTGCTGCCAAGCATAGGACATGCGGAGAGGCTAAACCTTCTATTGATTCTATGGTATCTTACTATAAATATGCTCTTCTAGACCACCATGAGAGTTTCATATAGGTTTTGTGGTGTTTGCTAGTTGTGTTCCAAAGTTGAATGTTGAGTGTTCAATGATCAGGTACCATCTACATTCTTCATAAGGATTTCATGATTCATCAAGGACAAGGACACTTTTTCCTACCCAAGGTGCCATGCTTGTTTCAAGTTCCTCGAGAGCGAGATGTTGATTTTCACATTGATCTTATTCCTGGCTTTCGACTTATCTCTACTCGTTATTAGTTGTTATGATGAACTCAAGAAGGATTGAAGAAGCTATTGGAAGAGATGTTATCCTAGGGTTTCTTTTGACATAGCGTGTCATAGTGGGATGCATTCGTTATGTCAGTAGAGAAGGGGGATGTTAGTTGGTGAAAGTGACTGGATTATCGAGTACTTAATGGGGTTACCATCAAGGAAAAAGAAAGTTCCCTTCATGGTGGACTTGTTAGATCTGCTAATGGAGCTGTGTTCTCCAAGATTTGTCTCCAATCTGGCTATGATCAAACTCATGTGAAGGGACGGGAAACAGGAAATTGGAAAGATTGCCTTCTATACTAGGTACAAGTATTATGATTATAGTTGTTTTCTAGACTAACCAGTTCCCTTGGCATCATTATGAGGACAATGAGAAATATACTACATATGTTTCTTGATGACTTCGTGGTAGTGTTCATTGAGGATACCCTTATATATTCATAGAAATAAGAAGGGCACAGAGCACCTTTTGAGATTTGGATTGGAGACCTTGAGAAAGCCAATTTATGTAAAGCTAAACAAATGTGAGTTTCTATTTTGAGAAGTGGTCTTTCTTGGTCATGTGTTTGTTCATGCAAGATAACAAGGTTATAGCTTATGCTTCGAGGCAATTGAAAAAAAAAAGCACGAGAAGAACTATCCTACTAAGTGTTGTAACATCTACGGTAACCTGGAGTGGTACAGTGTTGTATAAGCAGACATGGCACTGTCTAGACCCACATCGTACACATGATCAGATGCTGTTTGGCCAATATACCATCTTTGATGTTTGGTTTTCTTAAATAATGATGTTTGGTTAAGTCGAGCAATATGAGTATGTTGTGTTGGTAAACGGATAGATAAACAAATGTATAAAGTAAAATTTTGTACACGCATGTCGACAGGAACAACACATCTGTAAGTTTTTTTGAGTGTAAAATACATCATTAAGTAATCATAGAGATCGAGATGTTACATGTACTACTTAACAAGGCTTGCTCTTTAATTTTTCTTTTTTTTTCGAGGGAGAGGCTTGCTCTTTAGTGGGCTTTTATAGAGACTTCAGGCCTGAACTGATATAGTGGGGTTTTATAGAGACTTTAGGACTTTATTAGTGGTTTTTTTTTTAGGGAGAGGCTTGCTCTTTAGTGGGGTTTTATAGTGTTGTTTGCCCAATGGACCAAACATCGACCAGGCCCATATAATCTGCTTTCCTCGTTTTTCATGTGATGAAGCGTGTCCGGCAGTCTGGCTTGCAGATATAGGAAATTCCAAAAAATATTTTTCTCAACATAATATGTCAATTAATTGGAGAAAAGATATATGGAGTATATATCCATAATTATTTCAATGAATTTCACAACAAAATATTTCGATTAATTGGAGTAAATATATATCGAGTATCTAACCATAATTATTCCAATTAATTTTTACTAGCTAAATTGGTGCCACCTATCCAAATCTTCGTTGGTGTTATTTCTGGATTATTGTATTTATGAGCATTAATATCTCATCAACTATAAATATACGGGCTTCCCTTTCATTTCTCACAAAGCGCAACAATCAATCGTGAACGAAGCCTTTTTTGACACCAAATCTAAGAACCAAGATGAGGATTGCTCTAGCTCTGGTTCTGGCCCTCGCCTTTCTCGTACTAGCATCAGGTATATAATTTAACTTATTCATGCGTGATGCTTCTTCACCAACCAGACAACCATATTGCATTATGATCAAGATGTACACATTTTTCTTATTCGATTATATATATATATATATATATATATATATATATATATATATATATATATATATATATATATTGCAGATGCGGGAAGACAACATTGCACGGACACAATTATGGGGCGTCCATACGGGTGTCCAGCCGATTCTTGTGAAGAAGATTGCAAACAAATGCACCAGAAGGATTGCGGCACGGACGTCAACTGCATCGTGACGGCCAGTTGTTATGGAAGGGTGTGCAAGTGCACCGTGTGCGGATCAGCTGCCACCCCGTCAGATGTACCAATCAAAGGAAACTATATATGAGGTTAATTAGATTAGTCCGTGTCAAAAAATAATAATAGCTAGCGATGCATTCACGTATGGTGTAGCATCAATACATTTTTTGCTAGAAAGTGATGTACTACTAGAACAAAATATTAGTACTGCAGAATTTTGTGAAATTATCAAGTGATTGATATGTGTGGTTCTCACTATACTATTCCATTTGTTTAAGAAATATATCGATGTATATCAAAATGTTTTTGTTGGAACCGATGAGGGATATGGGATCTCCCTACCCTAAGTATTTCTCATTAACTTCCCAAGTATATTAGCTTAAGGTGGAGACAGTAATTGCAACCGCGAAAGCACATGAGTAAATTCTGAAATATATAGTGTATTGCGTTGCACTCACCTGGATGATTCTTTTAGAGATTTGATTATGTTTTCTTATCTTATGAAAATTTCTCTATCTTCTCATATTAATTAGCCAGGGTATGGGAAATCCTGTCCAAAACTATGTCGCACAATACATCTAGAAACGGAGGCGGCATGTGAGATAGAGAACCGGCTGAAAAATAGTACTTTGTGATTTTCACGAATTTTATTTGTAATATACTATTTTCCTAGCGGCATATTTGGTTGCAAATGAAAACAAAGGGAGTGTACAATTAAAAGAAATGGATACTTTGTGGCGGAGCAACACTAAACATCAAGGATGGGCCGGACTAAAGAGAAGTGTACAATTTGGGCTCTTAGTGGGCTGGGTTTCATCAATCCATAGGGCCAAAATTCGTTTTTGCTCCAGGGCTGGGCGGTCCACAGCCCGGGTATAGCTTTACCTAAAGAGAGTTTTTTACATTTAGGTACTGTAATTTTCAGCCCTATAACTTGAGTTGTGATTATTCATCATCTCACAAGTGTAATTGATTGAGACCTGTAAAACATAGATGGAGTAGAATTTCACTGAGTTGCTATATGAGGATCGATCATATGATGTCATCATTAGAAAGTTCATAGGTGTGAATCATGTAAAGCATGTCAAAGCAGTGATGCCTCGATTGACTAACTAACCGAGTGATCAAAGCAAAGGTATGCTATGCACAACATGTACCTATCAGGATGACCTTCTTGCACAACATGTACCTATCAGGATGACCTTCTTGCTGGATTTCCTTGCATCTGCATATATGCGAAAGGAAACAAAAGTTACAGGTATGGGCATACCCGAGGCGCATACCCGTCGCGCATGAGTATAGTCGTGTCCCACAGGTAAATAGTCGTTGTGCATATGTAGAGGTGCTCCACGGGTAGAGCACTTACCCGTGGCGCATGCCCTACTTGGTACGCCACGGATAAGTTTTGCCCTAGCGGGATGGAGTGGCCCACTTGCTCTTGGCGCATGGCAATATAAATTTCAACTTTTCTTGCAAAAAAAAAGGCCATGGCACGATAAAACGATCATAACTTTTGCATGCGATCTCAAATTAAAAAGTTTTTATATGAAAATTGATATACACGAAATTTTACATCTTCTCGTAACCACTTATGGTTTTCACCAATTTTTTAGAATCTTAAAATTAATAAAGAAAAAAAGTTATATAAAAAAATCATGTAGAAAAAAATGGAACTCACTTACCCGTGGCGGGTGCGCCACGGGTAAGTGATGGCGTCATTCAAATTTGAATCTCCACCCGGCCACCTACACCCTTCTCCTCTTCCTCTCTTTCTCCTCCTCCTCCCCTCCTCTTTCTCTTTCTCCTCCTCCTCCTTATCATCTCCTTCTCCTCTCCTATGACCGCATCGCCCTCCTCCAATCGCACCTCCTTTGATCGCGCCCTCCTCTGGAAGCCACGGGCGCCACGTCCTACCGCCTTCGTCCGCCACCTCCGGCCCGCAACCGCTCGACGCCCACGAGGACTAATGCGGCCACTGCCTCCCGCACCTCCCTGCAGTGGTGGGTTGTGGCCTCGGCCACGGCCACCGCGCTGAGGAGAGGCGAGGTGACAACGGTGAGCGTGGGACTCGATTTAAAACGAGGGTGGTTTTGCAAAAAAAAAAATTTGAAAAAACATATTCGTGGCACACTTAGACCCGTACCCGTGGCATACCAGGTAATTTTTACTAGCCATGGCTAGTGTGCCACTGGTAGCCTCTTTCTTAGTAGTGAAGTTATCAACATCAACAGATCATGTCTAACTAATAAGCGATGGCAGGCCTGGTGAAAGACTAGTTAAACATGATAGAAACAACCCCCCTCCCCCCTCCCACCCTCCCACCCCACACACACACACACACACACTTACACAGACACACAAAAAGATAGTATCAAAGCAACTGTACTGCGCTTAGAATGTGATGGGGCAATGCATATGGCTAGCTACTTGCGTCATTGGTTAGGTAATGTTAATTTCTTTTTCGGATAACAGCAGGAGCAGTGCAGAAGCTTAACACTGAAAGGACAAATGAGTTCAACTGATTTTAATTTTTACATAAGGAAAATGCAATATTATCATGGTTTTCACAAAAGGTACCATGTTGTAATTTCCTTTTATTTCAGGGTGCTATCTGTAATCCTGTAACAACTGCTTGACTAAATAGAGTTTCCAGGCCCATCGGGGCCTCTCCCATTCAAGAAAAAAAGCTTGCGGATATACGTATTGTAACCAAACAATGTTTGCTCAATGTCAGACAAACTTAAATTATTATTAGATTTCATATATCCTATAGCGTGTAGTGCTTTCAGTGTACAAATGATCAAATCTACAAACAAGAAAAAAATATAGTTACCCGGATAAGCAGGATCATGCGATGATGAGCATATTTGATTTGGACATCATAAGTTTTAATCGCTCTGACGATAAAACACGCTGTAGCTCTACAATTGTACCTTGGTCTCCAAAAGGATACACTCCAAGCCAACCTGAACTGGATCACATGCGGCAGTGGAAGCAGTAGGTGAAGGGCGGTGATCATCATAGCCTTCAATGTGGAGGGTGAACACACCGTCGTGGTCTTGTTCCCATGTCCATTTCTATCCCTTTGGACTCCAAAGCCCCCGTGTGTCAATCTCATCTGAACTGCGGCTGCGATCATCCAGACCGTCCTCATCGTCGCTAGGTTCCTGGACAGCCGCTTGTGGACAGGTAATGACTTGCGCTGACGGACGGCCCACTTGTGAAGAATGACGGACGAAAGGATACCAAAACCAGCGCAAGCCATTTACCTGTTTGGTTGGACTTAAACCTGGCTTTTGGATTATGGCTTATAAGCCATAAAAGCACTTAAATAGGTGCTTTTGGCTTTGGATTTTGACTTTTATTTGGACATAGTTGTATGATGTTACAAGACAAAAGCTAATATCTAAAGCACTTTTTTTTGAGAGGATAATATCTATCTAAAGCACTTATTCAGGTGCTATTTGGCTTATAAGTCAAAAGCTATAAGCCACAAATAAGCCCAACCAAATAGCCCATTAGACTTACTCTCGGGTGGGGTTTTATGCAGGGTTTTGCCTTTTTAGGCCCAAACTATTTTGCTGTTTGGGCTTATTTAGCTGAATGGGCTGAACATTGATCTGCCTAGGCCTGTATAGCATGTTATCCTTCTAGTTTTCAGGTGAAGCATGTTTCTCGTAGAAAGATGTAATTTCAATTATTATAATTAATTTTATGCTAATTATTTAAATTAATTGGAGAAAAGATATACAGAGTGTCTATCCATGGTTATTACAATTAATTTGCAGCTAAATGGTTGTCACTTATCCGATCTTCCATGGTGCTATTTCGGGATTGTACCGATCAGCATTAATATCTCATCAACTATATAAAGAGACTACCCTAAAAAAACTATATAAAGAGACTTTTCTCTTCCTCACAACTCACAAGCCCCGCAAAAAAAACCCTTTCTTCACACCAAATATAAGGCAAGATGAGGATTGCTCTCTAGCGCTGCTCCTGACCCTTGCCTTCGTCGTACTAGCTTCAGGTACAGTTTAACTTGTTCGTGAACAATATGTTGCTTCACCGACTGGAGGAAAAACTAATGACTTAAATTCATCGTTAGTAACTAAACTTGTTTACCAAAGTTAATATGGTCATTGTACAATGAAAATACGAGTTTGCGATCACTGAAGACACGTCGGAGCATTACTAGCGGACACAGCTTGCGCTGTAGAGATGTATTTGATGACGTGGCGAGTTGGACCCACAAACCACTACAGGAAATAATTGCTATGCCGACGGCCGGCTGCCGTCGGCCTGCCTCGGCATGCCGTCGGCACAGGCTGTGCGGCACAGGCGGTGGCGTCAGCGTAATCCCGTCGTCACAGCGGCTCCGTGGCCCGGCACAGCCCTCACCTCGGCCGGCGTCTTCAAGGGCCCAGCGTGTCGATCAGCAGCCGTTTTGGCTAACGGTTTAGCACAGCTTAGCTACGCCAAGCCCTAAAGCCCTGAGGAATGGAGCTACGCCGACGACCAGGCCGTCGGCATAGCCTAAAATACTTTTTTTATTTTTTTAAATCTTCGAATTATTTGACTCCTTAATCTCCCGCTTTAATCATTTTAACACTATTTATAGTTAATAATTGATTAAATTGCAGTCTTAGTCAAGTTTCCGTTCGGTCATCCATCCTAGCACTACTCTAGCTCTAGCACGCTTAACTTCCTCGTTCCTTCAGAATCTCTTCCCGCAAAGCAATTTACTCATAGTTGTCAATACTAGGATATCATTCTTATTAACTCTTATATCATGTCATATAGTTGTATTTTTTGAAATTACAAGAAATTATTTAAGTAAACAACAATGAATAAGTAAAAATATTATTGAATTCAAATAAAAATATAATGATTTTATTTTCTTTGTATTTTTTATTTAATATGGAATAATTAATATCTTTAAATCTGTAAATCGGAATTCGGCAAATAATATGTCTAAATTGATTAGAAAAATAAGAGGAATCCAAATATGATATCAATATCAACTTATCACAAACTATGCCATGATTCTTATCATAATTTCATTTGCAGTTTAAAGCAGCGCATAAAGATTCTTAGCTCGGGTGAGACTTCGCTAAACTTGAAGTGGATCTATGATGAAACAACATATTTTGAACCTAAAATGATTTTTGTAAAAATCATGAGCATCGATCATGTACATGTAGTTCATATGTGATCCACTTCCCTCTGGATTAATGAGAATTTGTCTTTTCACCGGGGATAGATGGAAATGTTTGAGATCGGTGTTATGAATTATCCATGTAAGGTGGTCTAGTATTTTTAAAAATGTGGCGGTAGCATTTTGAATTAGCCATTTGGTGGTTGTTTCACAAAACCGTCCAGTTTTTTGCACTTTCGATAAATAAAGCGGCTTTTAGTGCGACAAAGGAAAACTTCCTCCTAAAACATTGTTCGCCATCCATGATGCATACTTATGCAGAAAATAAGACCTATCTATCTACACTCAAATATTACACATTTATAAAAAAATTAAGTAAAATATAAAACATTATATATAGTTTAAAACGGGTATTATAAATTCAAAAACGATCCAAACAACGTGAAACCTTCGCGTGGTGTCATATTATGTGACATAGATAGAAAGAAAAATATCAAACTTGGTATACTGATTATGTCTCAAAAAAACCTTCACAAAATGACCTATCTCGTTCGAGGTTTCTTGGTTTTCGGGTCAAATGACCAATGTTATGGCTAGAATAAAGGCATAATTTGTGATAATGTTTCCATATTGTGCATAAGAATGCATCATGGGATGGCGAACAATGTTTAAGGAGGAGGTTTTCCTTTTCGTCGCACCAAAAAGCCGTTTTCCATTTTCCGAGTGCAAAAAACGGACGGTTTTATGAAGCAACCACCAAATGGCTAATTCAAAATACTGCCGTCACATTTTTCAAAAATACTAGACCAACTTACATGGATAATGTCATAACAGGGGGATCTCAAACATTTCGCTCATCCTCGGTGAAAAGACAAATTTCGAATCAGAGGGAAGTGGGTCAGATATGAACTACAGGTACATGATCGGATGCTCATGATTTTTTACAAAAAACATTTTTAGGTTCAAAATATGTTGTTTCATTATAGATCCACTTCAAGTTTAGCGAGTCTCAGCCCCGAGCTAAGAATCTTCATGTCCGCCCTTCGACAAAGTTTAACGATAGTTTAAAATGAGCATTATAAATTCAAAAACGATCCAAACAACATGAAAGCTTCGCGTGGTGTCATATTATGTGACATAGTTAGAATGAAAAATATCGAACTTGGTATATTGATTATGTCTCAAAAAACCCTTCACAAAATGACCAATCTCGTTCGAGGTTTCTTGGCTTTCGGGTCAAATGACCAATGTTATGGCTAGAATGAAGGCATAGTTTGTGTTAATGTGTCTATATTATGGATAAGCGTGCATCATGGGATGGCGAACAACGTTTTAGGAGGAAGTTTTCCTTTTCGTCGCACCAAAAAGCCGTTTTCCATTTTCCGAGTGCAAAAAACGGGCGGTTTTGTGAAGCAACCACCAAATGGCTAATTCAAAATACTACCGTCATATTTTTAAAAAATACTAGACCACTTTACATGGATAATGTCATAACAGGGGGATCTCAAACATTTCCGTCTATCCCTGGTGAAAAAGACAAATTCCTTTAAATCAGAGGGAAGTGGGTCAGATATGAACTACAGGTACATGATCGGATGCTCATGATGTTTTACAAAAAACATTTTTAGGTTCAAAATATGTTGTTTCATCATAGATCCACTTCAAGTTTAGCGAGTCTCAGCCCCGAGTTAAGAATCTTCATGCCCGCCCTTCGACAAAGTTTAACGATAGTTTAAAATGGGCATTATAAATTCAAAAATGATCCAAACAACATGAAACCTTCACGTGGTGTCATATTATGTGACATAGTTAGAAGGAAAAATATCAAACTTGGTATATTGATTATGTCTCAAAAAACCCTTCACAAAATGACCAATCTCGTTCGAGGTTTCTTGGCTTTCGGGTCAAATGACCAATGTTATGGCTAGAATGAAGGCATAGTTTGTGATAATGTGTCCATATTGTGCATAAGTATGCATCATGGGATGGAGAACAATATTTTAGGAGGAAGTTTTCTTTTTCGTCCCACCAAAAAGCCGTTTTCCATTTTCCGAGTGCAAAAAACGGACGGTTTTGTGAAGCAACCACCAAATGGCTAATTCAAAATACTACTGTCACATTTTTCAAAAATACTAGACCACCTTACATGGATAATATCATAACAGGGGGATCTCAAACATTTGCGTCTATCCCTGGTGAAAAAGACAAATTCCTGCCGAATCGGTAGGAAGTGGGTCAGATATGAACTACAGGTACATGATCGGATGCTCATGATTTTTTACAAAAATCATTTTTAGGTTCAAAATATGTTGTTTCATCATTGATTCACTTCAAGTTTAGCGAGTCTCAACCCCGAGCTAAGAATCTTTATGCGTGCCGTTTTAAACGGGCAAATGAAATTATGATAAGAATCACAACATAGTTTGTGATAAGTTGATATTGATATCATATTTGGATTCCTCTCATTTTTCTAATCAATTTAGACATATTATTTGCCGAATTCCGATTTACAGATTTAAAGATATTAATTATTCCATATTAAATAAAAAATACAAAAAATAAATAAAATCATTATATTTTTATTTGAATTCAATAATATTTTTACTTATTCATTGTTGTTTACTTAAATAATTGCTTGTAATTTTAAAAAATACAACCATGTGACATGATGATATAAGACTTAATAGGAATGATATCCTAGTATTGACAACTATGAGTAAATTGCTTTGCGGGAAGAGATTCTGAAGGAACGAGGAAGTTAAGCGTGCTAGAGCTGGAGTAGTGCTAGGATGGATGACCGAACGAGAACTTTGACTAAGACTGCAATTTAATTAATTATTAACTATAAATAGTGTTAAAATGATTAAAGCGAGAGATTAAGTAGTCAAAAAATTCAAAGATTAAAAAAATAAAATAAAACAAATTTTAAAAAAAATAATTTTTTTTAAAAAAATAAAAAATATATTTTAGGCTATGCCGACGGCCAGGCCGTCAGCGTAGCTCCATTCCTGTGCCGACGGCCTGGCCGTCGGCGTAGCTCCAGGCTAGACTGTTATCGAAGAAGGCCGTTGACTGACATGTGGGGCCCGCTGGAAGACACTATGCCGAGGAGGGAGGGCCGTGCCGACAGCCACGGAGCTGTACCGACGAGGACATACGCTAAGGGGGCTACGCCGACGGCCACCATCGGCACAGCCTGTGCCGACGGCAGCCGGCCGTCGGCGTAGTAAAAATTTCCTGTAGTGGTAGGAGAAGGCGGTAAAAATGATTGAGACATATACATCCTACGACAGTATTTTACCTGCCTAACGCTTTAATTTTAGCTTAAGTATTTTCCCTATTGTATGTTTCTATTTACCTTCCTAAATCTTTTATTTTACCGGATTTGCTAAAACATAGCTAGCTATGACATAGCTAGATCCGTGACCATCCATTTGTTTTGCTCCAGGATTGGTGCAGGTTTTGTTGTTTCTTTGGTTTCTCCCGGGTTGAGTTGGTCAGGCCGACTTTGACTCGTGCGATTTGTTGCCGCCCGGTGCTTGTTGATCCAAAATAACTGATATGTTGTTGTTTCCTATGTCTGGGGTGGGATTTTGTTGTTGTTTTTGGGCTACGCTAGATTCTTTCCCGCGTTTGTTGCAAAAAAAAGTTACTTGTTTTTTTAGCTACTAGTTCTACTGTTCGGTGATGGAAACATGTGAGTGGCTACAAATGTTTTCTCTATTTTGAGACGCAAATAACCTGTTGCTATTTATAGATTGTCTAAAAATAGATTTGTGGATGTGGTTGTTTTGAATAAAAAGCGAGAATAATTTATATAGTTGATTTTTTTTTCATCCACTTATTTTTTGGCTTTTGTTCCTATAAATCCGCTTTATCTTTCCTTTTTGTTTTTCTATTTTTTAGTGTGACATAGAGATTGCTTATATAAGTACTAGGCTTCTGTCTTTTATGAATTCAGCTTGGATCGGTGATTAGCATATCGCGTTTTCTAGTACATAGTGAAGGGAAGAGGATAGGGGCTGAAAGTTTTTCCTCCCGAGGTATTTATCTATTTTTTATCGATTATTGTAGTCAATTCAATTTATTAGGTATGTATAATTTTTATCGATTGTTTTTTATTGATGTCCATGAGGTGGTCGAGTGTCTTGGGCTTGACGCGCCCAAATTCCTCCTTGAAGTCAGGGCGTTTGACGCCGTCCTTGAAGGCGTCGATCGTTTTCTCTTCCGAGATGTGCGCCGCGGAGTTCTTAATGTTGGACCATCATAATATGTATGAGCGAATGGATTCGTCCGTTCGTTGGATGTAGGCCAGCAGCTCCTCGATCGAGGCTGGCCTCTTGCTGGTGCACTTAAAGTTTCGGATGAAACTGTATGTCAGCTCCTCCCAGTTTCGGATTGAGCCTGAAGATAGGCTGCTGAGCCAGATTCGAGCTGCACCTGTCAGCTGCAGCTGAAGGCATTGCAGGGCGGTGTTTTTGTTTCCGCCGTGCAGCTTGACGAACGACAGGTGGTCACTGAGCCACGCCTTTGGGTCCTACGTGTCATCGAACTTCGGAGTGTCCGAAGGAAGCTTGAAATTTCTCGGCATCCGTGTTCGCCGAACAGATCTGCTGAAGCATCGAGCTCCGTAGAGTTCTCCGTCGTCATCCTCTTCAGATTCGGATGATCACGCGCGTTTGGCGCATGCCTTGTCGACCTTGCGCTGAGCGAGGTCGCTTCGAGCATCGTCGAGGTAGATCATGCTCGTCTTCCTCCTCTTCGTCTGAGGGCGTGGGGCTGCGGTTGAATCTGACCGCAGCTTTCTTTTTCGGCTCCCCAGGAGCCTCATTATGGAGCGCAGCTCCGACGAGTCCGGGTCCAACTAGTGCGGACTTGTGCATAGCTCTCTTCGGGTCCCCCACCGGAGGTGGATGGGACGCGGGATATGTGGTGGCTGCCATGATCGCAGCTTGCGGCATCTTGGGTATGACGTTGCCGTTGACGTCCATCTCCATGAAGGACGTGTTGAGGGTTCGGGTGACCTTGCGACGTGCAGCGGGGTCCATGTTATCCGTGCGAGAGCGATGCTTGTTGGCTTGATTGTCATGCGAGCTGGAGCCACCAGCGGCATAGAGTGCAGCTCGCCGCGCGCTAGACTCTGAGGCTGCTTGCTTGCATTTGTCGAGCTCCTCCTACAGCTTCACCTGCCTGTTATGCTCGCCGATGAGGAGGAGGTGGTATGCCATCAGCAGGTCCCGTGAAGAATTCACGGGCAGGATCTTGTTGCCCGCCACGGCTTCGCGTGCCTGGCGCCAGCCGTCTTCGTTGAGGTTGATCTGATTGTAGGCGGCAGCGTCGCCCTCGTTGGGTGCGAGGGATGGTTGCCAACGGTTTCCTCCGTTTCGCCCTCTGGGTTGGGCGGCTGTACGTGGGCACCCGAACCTGGTGGTTGTTGTTCCACGTCGATTTGGATGACCATGGCACACTGGTAGCGCCTGCGGATTGGATCGCTGCTGTCGCAGCTTTCGGATCCGGAACCGTAGGTTCCTTCATCCGACGGGGGGCCGCACAGATCTGAGTTTCAGTTGCTACTGTCATATGATTCATCTATCAGTGTTGACATGCGTAGCACGCTGGGATGCGGGGCCCATGAGGCGGTCCTGGTTGATGGCAGTGGCACCCGCTCTGGGAGGCGGAGAGTGCCGTCTCCCACTGAAGCGAAGCCCCGTAATCTCGAGCCTGTCGCCTACGGGCTCGAAGTCCTTCATGGTGGCTGGCGAGTGGGCGGTGAAGTCGAAAGCACCAAGGAGGAGATGGCTCTCCGTCGTCGTGGAGTTGTAGATCGCTTTGGTTGGAACCGTCGCAATCGCACGATCAGCGCCCCCGCTTCCCACAGACGGCAAGTAAAAGTATGAAGAGTACGCCTCATTGACAAAGCTCGAAGCATCACTTATATACATCAAAAGGCCACTGTGTGGCACAAGGAAATTGTTCGACAAATATTACAGCAAAATAAGAAGACAACTATGCTAAACTACAAAAACAGAGCCTAGGCACCCGCATCCGGAGTGGCCTAAGAGCCAGACTGCTTGCTCTTGACCTCCTCCTGCTGCTTCGCCGCATACTCCGCTAGAAGGTCAATGAGCTTCGGCCCATAGCGCTTACAGCGAGATGCAAGGAGGGCGAAAGCTACCTCTGAGCCATCGGCAGTCGTTGGCATCTGGGAGGTGATGCGCGGAAGATCCAGCTCCGCTCCAGATGCCATAGCCATGGCCAACCCCATCGAGGCGCCGAGGCCCTTCTGCTTGCGCTTGTAGGCTGCAGGTGCATCCTCTAACATCGCATCCGCCAAAGAATCAACATCCTCAAGGGCAGCACCCTTGAGAACGATCTCCTTGTAGAACCGCCCAAGGACCTCCTTGGCCTTGGCAAGGGAGCTAGCAGTAGTACAGCAGCGGTCTTCAACCGCCGCGGTGGAATCGTCCAGAGCGCTCCCGTGCTCCAGGGCACTGCGATCGAACACAATGCCCGAAGCATCTAGAGCAAAAGAAGACAAAGTAGGAATCGAATAAGGGCATGAAGACAGAGCAGCCGAAAAAACAAAAGCAGGCAAAAGCACTTATCGGAAACAGCCTTGGCAACAACCATCAGCTTCTCAGCCACCTCCTTCTCGCGCGCAGCCGCAACCGTTGTGAGCTGCTCCTCGCGATCCAAAGTCTCCCGCTGCAAACGCTCCTTGGCCTCGACAGCAATAGCCAACTTCTGCTGTAGGCGCTCTTTCGCCTCCACGGCGTCAGCAGCCTGTTTCTCCGCGCGACCAAGACTCTTTTGAAGAGTCTCCAGTCGACGAAGAGCAGCGTTATTTTCATCTACAAAAGAATCAAGAACACACATGAGCAGCACAAGCTACATTCAGGCAAGCAGACGAAAAAGACAAGATCAATTACGGCATGTACCTCGAAGTTGCTGCATGCTGGCCTCCAGCACTAGATGCTGCTGAACAAGGAGGTTGGCACTATGCATAAAAGGCTGTGAAAGCAAACAAAAGTATCACAAAAAGATCTCGGGGGTTGCGCCCAAGAAACGAGTAAAACATCAAACAACGCGACACGAAAAACGCTCGGGAGCTCCCCCCTGGGACACTCGGAAAGTAACTTACATGCTCAGACGAGGACTCCGATGGTCCGAGTGTAGTCTTCTACGCGACGATAACTCGAGCTTCCTGTGGAGAGGGGTTCAGAGCATCGCCAGCAGAGTTGGCCACCGTCTAAGAAGGAGGGGCCATCGGCTTCGACTCCCCTACGTTCTCCTGTGAGCTCTCACTAAGAGAACCCTCCGAGGAGTGGCTGCAAGGAAAACATCCATCAAAGCAAGAAGAAAAGTGCACAAAACAAGAACGAATAGCATCCGAAGAAATTTACGAGTCGATGTCACTCAAATCAAAGACGGGCGGCGCCCTCCTCTCTTTCTTCTTTTCCTTCTTATTCTTCGCCGGCGGCTGCGGCGCCACTGCCTGCAGAGGCACAGCCGGGAATGGCACTGAATAAGCACCATCATCTTCTTTGTGGCGCATGAGGAAGGAGGGGTCCCTAGGCGTCGGCTGAGTTGAGGCATCCAAAGACTCGCTCGAGCTCCGTGCTCGCTTTCGGGTCTGCCCCTCGCTTGCCTCGGGGGCTTCCTGAGTTGGCGACTGCGCCGGCGGAAGCTCGGACTCGGAGTCCACAACTTTGTTGTCCGGCGCGATCAGAAACTTTTCGGGCAGTGGAGGCACCATGCCAGCCACCTTGAGCTCCTGCACAATGAAGACAACAAAGATAAATAAAAATAATCCTAAGGAAAAGCACCTGAAGAAGACGCAACGCGCATGTCACGAATCTACACCTGAGGAACTGGTTTCGTGGCACTGAACGGGGACATCAAAGACTTCCCCAGAAGATCCTCATCAGATTTGTACTTCAGCAGCGTTCGAAGAACTATGTCGAGGTGGCCTCAGGACAACTCCTTGGCTGAGACCCTTGTAGGGTCGTTGCGGCTAGCGTAAAGAAACATCGGATGCGCCCTCGCTTGGAGTGGCTGCACCCGATGTTTGAGGAAGGTGGGATTATATCCACACCATTAACCTCCTTCCCAGGCACCATCTGGAGCGCCTCCACCCGACGGTAGAGCTCCTCTACCTCTCTCACCTCGCCCTCCAGGATATGGTTCTTCCAGGATATCTTCGGCAAGATCTCCTGGGCGGAGTCGAAGGGGGCAAGGCCGATGTCTTGCCTGTCCACTGTGGAGTCGCGGATATAAAACCACTTCTTCCTCCAGTATTGGATGGACTCAGACATAGAAAAGGAAAAGAAAAGAATAGAAGATCGAAGGGAAATGACGCAGCCGCCAAGCGGGTAGACCCCACCGGTGCCGGACTGCCTCTTCACGTAATAGAGTTTCCGGAAGAGGCCAAAGTGCGGCTTGATACCGAGCCAGCACTCGCAAAAAGTAATGAACCAGGCGATGTGGAGAAGAGAATTGGGCGAAAGATGGTGGAGTTGGATGCGATAGACAAACAGGAGTCCATGAAGAAAATCGTGGACTGGGAGAGAAAGGCCGTGAAGAACGAAGGCGACAAACATCACCCGAAACACTACGGGTGGACGGGGAATTACCTCATCTCCGGGGATTTTGATAGCCTCCTTATCCTGCGGGATTAAACCCGCATCATGTAGCTTGTGCAGGTCGCCCTCGCGCGTCTCCATGCGCCGCCACCCGCCATTTGTGATGCAAGCAGCGGTGGTCCTTTTCTTGCCGCCGGCAGCAACAGCACTTGTGCCCGCTCCGGTGGAGGCCTTATTTGACTTCACCATCATGGCGCGTCGACGGCGGCGGTGTGCACGCAAGAATGAAGAAGGGAAAGATCGGAGAGCGTCCAGTGCGCGCGAGGATGAACTCGTGAAAATGGAGGCAGTGAAAGCAAATGGCAAAGGGTGAAAACAAACTGCTGTTTTCCCCACGGTTATAAAGATGAAGACGATGACCAGGAACCATCCATCTAGAAGCCCTAACATTGGGAACAGATCCAACCATAAACGTGTCAACAGAGCAGAGAACCGTCGCCCGCATGCCGTCCACTACGCATAGAAATCAAGGAGATGCCTTAATTCTCGCCACATCGCGCACAACCAGTCAACTCCAACTCAGAAAGTAGGACCCACGTTCGTCCAGCCACGTCACCCCGCAAACGGTTGAGGTCACCAATCGTCAACAATGACTTCATCAAAGCCACACTATCAACGGTAAAATATCTTCGGCTGATAACTAAAAGTACTCACCCTAATCTATGATTCGAGCAACTACTCGGGGGCTACTCCTATCAGGAGCGCTGGTCGCGCACCCGGGACACGAAAAAGGTGCTACACCACTGTTGATTCTTCGAGTCCTACGTCGAGTCTACGACTCCACTAAGGACTCGGGGGATACTCCCATAGGGAGGATTCATCAAGCATCCGAAAAAATTGTGTCCCACGGACCTGAAGCTCAAATTGCCTGAACTAAAGTCTCTACTCGAGTCTACGACTCGAACAGACACTCGGGGAATACTCTCATAGGGAGCGCTGGTCGCGCACCCTATTAATTCTTTGACTAAAGATCCTTCGGATCAAAGATACAAAAACTTTCTGGCAACTTTGCCCCAATCAACGCTAAGTGAGAAGCATCCTCCTTGGCCACCCGAAACACCTCCGCGGTGATAACATTTCGGATGTTGTGTCTGCGACACAAAGATAAGACCTGCAGATATCATCTGATGGCTTGGTAACACACCTGACCGCGCTCTTCGAGTAAAAAAAACGTGTCAACAGGCACGATGAAAATCCTGACGGACGCGTTGGGTACATCACTCGAAAACTACTAGGATTCGACTCCTATAATACCTCAACGGCCTGAGTCGAATTACGCCAGCATCCATTCCAGATCGAGTCTAGGGACTCGAATATGAAGAAGATCGTGTTGTTTTGTCCTAAGACAGTTAACTGGCCCTGATCCGTCAGGAGAGTCAGACACACGCATCAACAATCCCTACAAAGTAAAGCCATTCCTCTTATGAATGTAAACAGCTGTACCCGAACGATTGAAGAGTCCTCAGCCGAATCTACGATTCTAATGAACACTCGGGGGCTACTGACATGGTTATACCCTGCGGGTACACGACATTAGTATACCTGGTCCAGCCCAAGAAAGACCCACAAGAATATACGCGGCCTGTGAAGATTTTCGGGTGGCCCAAGCCCATGACGTCTTTGAATCCTTGGAGAGCAAGACTAGAGTAGATAGAATATTCAAAGGGGCAAACCCTAACTTGTAACCGACTCGATCTTTGCCCGAGACCTGTCTATCTCTATATAAAGGCTAGGAGGAAACGACGAGGAGGGCATCTTCTTCACCGCATACACACCTCCACGCCAGATTGCATCTTCTCACCCCTGTACTTTTTGGTTCCGCCGTAATCAAGAGCAGACAAGCAGGAGTAGGGTTTTCCCTCTGGGGGCCTGAACCTGGGTAAATCTCGTGTCCCCTGGTTTCTTGTGTGTTAACCATTCCGCGATCTCCAGCACCTCCGTATTCTCCAAAACCCAAGCTCATAACAATGGGCATTGACGAGTCAAAACCTCGTCACCATTGTTCTTAGATATAACCATTTTTGTTGTTTTTCTATTGATCTTTAACATAGAAAAAATGAGCAATACAAACTCGCAAAAAAAAGAGCAACACAAAGACACCATGCAATGTATGTCATCAACCACCCTGTCTTTGTGAAAAATCTCCACTTAGTCTTTACAAGTTTTCTGTTAAAATGGTTTATGATAGTTTTGAAGATTCAGTTGTAAGCTTCTCTATTTTTAATATCAATTTTTATCTATAGCATTTTATATTTTATTTTTTTATTTAATATATCGTTTGTTTTCATGATTTTTTGCTGGTTTTTTTCTTGTTGTAGGTTGTGTCATGTTGTTTTAACGACCGTATAGGATTTTTATGTCCTAATGATTGCACGAAAGTGTTAGCTAAACTTTCTAATCATGGGTTAGAGAACTTAATACCTAAGAGTGACCACCATATTTATCTAAAAAGGGTCGGCATAAAAATTTACATGTGCGGTCCATACTATGGAACTCTTTGATTGAAGCTTTCAATATATAACCAGAGGATATTTTGTCATTCCAATATGATCGATGGAAAGACTTTTTAAAGTTAAACTTGCTTTGGGCGATGGTGATAGGAAGAATTGGGCTCGCTTCCCAAGTAAGGTTATATATATTTCATGTCAGTGTTTTTGATTTTTTAATGATTTTTAAAAAAATGCGTAGAAGATGACAATTGTAGATAATAAACAAAATAAATAAAAGAAAAAGAACTAACCAAATGATTATCATCGACATCAAGCCTGTACACATAAAAAAGAGGAAAAAAATCATCATCCCTGAGCTTCATCTTTTGAGCATACATGGTAGTAACTACCCCGTTAATTTCTGATTGGGTAACATCGCGAATATCTTCAAAATGTGTCTTGAAAAAATATGGCTCACACCCATATATGGTATATCAAATACCTCTAAACATTGTAACAAATATTTGAAAACATTGTTAAAAAGGCACTAAAAAATCAAAAACACTGACATGAAATATATATAACCTAACTTACTTGGGAAGCGAGCCTAGTTCTTCCTATCACCATGCCCGAAGCAACTTTAACTTTAAAACACTCTTTCCATTAATCATATTTGAATGACACAATGCCCTCCGGTTCTGTATTGAAAGCTTCAATCAAATAGTTTCGGTATGGACCGCACATGTAAATTTTTGTGCCAACCTTATCCAAATAAATATGGTGGTCACTCTTAGGTACCAAGCTCTCTAACCCACTATTTGGGAGTCCAGCTAACACTTTCATCCAATCATTAGGACATAAAATTCCTATACGCTCATTAAAACGACATGGCACAATCTACAACAAGAAAAAATTTAGCAAAAAATCATGAAAACAAACAATATATTAAGTAAACAAAATTTAATATGTAATACTATAGATAAAAATTGATATTAGAAATAGAGAAACATACAACTGAATCTTCAAATTAGTCATCAACCATTTTAATAGAAAACTTGTAAAGACTAAGTGGAGCTTTTTAACAAATGAGGAGTGTTTGATACATACATCACATGGTGTCTTTGCGTTGCTCATTTTTTCTATGTTAAAGATCAATAGGAAAACAATAAAAATGGTTATTTCTAAGAATAATCGATACAGACCTAATGAACTGAATTGACTATAACAATTGATAAACATAAAAACAGATAAATACTTGGGGAGGAAAAAACTCTCATCCTCTATCCTCTTCCCTGCACTAGCTACTAGAAAAACGCCGATATGATAAACACCAATCCAAGCTGAATTCATAAAAGACATAAGCCTAGTAATTATATAAGTAATCTCTTTGTTAAATACTAAAAGAAAAAAAATGAAAGACAAGGAGGCTCTGCGGTGACCCAGCATACACTTGCATGTGTAGTACACTATAGTCGTTGACATGACACTCACAGAACACCGTTCTGTAAATATCACATCCCTTAGAGTGGTACAACAGAAACATTGCGGGTCCATATTACAAACATTCACACATTATTATTATTACAATACCAGAAGTTCAAGACTTCAAAAGGTTCAACTTACAAACCAAAATATAAAGTGTTTCAGCGGAATTTAAAAGTACAACTCCGACTAGGAGTTGAGCTCAGCAGCTTATTCTATAGAGTTCATGCTGCTTGGCTCCGTTGGTTACTACTAACTAGGGATACTTAGTTGGACTCGTTATCATCGACACCGTAGCGGATTTCATAATCCACTCCTTCACACCTCCGGACAGATCAGGTTCCTCGTAGAATACATCTTCTTGACATTTAGCTGCATACATTGGCACGTCTCCGGGATCCTCAGAGTCTAAGCAGGGGATCAAAGGAAATGATGAGTAATAACGTTACCCAACAAGTTCAATATATGCAAGGTGGGAAGTTTGACGCTCTAACTACCACCTCAGACTATAAGTCCTTGCCACTATGCAGTTTTTGTAAATCTTTCTTCAAAGATTGATTTTATTATAAAAATCTATGACAATCAGCCTTCACAGGTTGACCAGAACTTTCGTGGAGTTCCTTTCCTGCCGCGTTCGTAGCTCCTTCCCGGAACAAGGAGTAAAAAGTTACAATTCTTACACTCTGCAGAGGTGCGTTACTTTAATTACCCATGAGAGATCAACTCCTTGTTGCACAACCGAGCGTACTTTCCCGTCCAAAATTCCATGATGTGGGGCCCAATAGTTGGTCCAAGCCAATCACTGGCTCCTTCGCGACCTCGCATGCCTCCTTGGTGTACACCATGCCCACATAATGAATTACGGAAATGGTTTGTACAAACCGTTAGATGCCAGAACTATCGTGGGACGATGAGGGTTCCCACCCATATGCCGCATATCCTCTACGAATTACCAATTAATATGCATGCTACGAGGATAACAACCACGACCTGCACATTCGGCTTCATGCGAGAGGAAGAAGATACATCTGACTTCTCTGTCCCATTCCAAATCCCATGGCTAACGCGTAATATACGGCGCTAGAATCACTGATGTCAGGGGTTATTAAGTCCCTACTTGATCATCATTGTTGCAAATAGCACCCTAAGTTCTATTGCTCCATTATATCATCACTTAGGATGATATCTATGATTTCTTTATTTGTGAAAATAATATTTTCTTTCTTTTATAGTATATATGATAACACACAATTTGCAAATACTTTGATAAAGACTCTTCAAAGGACATGAGCAAGTGATGAACTTGCCTTGTGATGGCAAGTGAAAGTACAAAGGAATTCGCCTAGAGGGGGTGAATAGGCTTTTAAAATTATTACGGCTTAGGCTCAAGTAAATGCGGAATAAAACTAATGTTTAATTTATTGAGCACAAAACCTAGCCGCTAAGTTCACCTAGGTGCATCAACAACCTATGCTAAGCAATACAAGCAACAAGGTGATAGCAAGGAATAAATACTTCAAGCATGATGGCTATCACAATGTAAAGTGCATAAGTAAAGGGCTCGGATGAGAGATAACCGATGGACGCGGAGACGAAGATTTGTTTCCCGAAGTTCACTTCCAAAGAAGCTATGTCTCCGTTGGAGAGGTGCAATGGCGCAATGCTCTCCGAACGCCACAAATGGCTCACCTCGAGGTGTGGTGGCTCGATGCTCACCCAATGCCACATAAGGCCTCACCCCGGATGCGGAAGCACGCAACTCACCGATGCCACAAAAGGCTCACCCTATTCTCCCGAGTGCGCACCATAAAAGGCGGGCACTCTCTCCACTATGGGACGCTTGAGGGTGGTCACTGAATCCGTACAAGATTGGGGCTAACTCCACAACTTAATTGGAGGCTTCCAACAACAAAGCCACAACAGGCTACAATGCCACAAAAGGCCAACAATGTCACAAAAGGCTACAAGACCACAAAAGGTCAACAAGACCACAAAAGGTCAACAATCCAACCACACAACCATCTAGGGTTCCAAGGAACCCAAGAGAAACAAGCTCACAAGCTTGAACTCGCCGAATCTCCGAGGAGAACTCAAATCTATGCACCAAATGCAAGGGCAAGTCCTTCTCTCCCAAATTCCAACAAAGCTACAAAAGCTATTGGGGGAATAAGGGAGGAAGAACACAAGAGGAGAATACAAAACTCTCCAAGATCTAGATCCCAATGATTCCTTCACAAAGAAGGGATTTGGCTTGGGGGATTGTAGATCTAGATCTCCTCTCTCAAATCCCTCAAAAAGATGCAAGAATCATAGGAAGGGAAAGTGAGAGGGAAAGCTTCTTCAAGGTTAACAATGGAGGAGAGAGAGAAAGCCAGGAACCAAGAAGAAAAGCTAGTACCCATGAAGGGGAAGAGGAGCCCCTTTTAAAGGGCTCCCAGATCTGCCCGTTATGGGCATTCACGACTCCTGGCCGGAACTTCCGGTGGGAGGCCGGAAGTTCCGATGGCACACAGCCAACGGTCAAAAACTGCGGAGCGAGAAACATAAAAAGCGAGTCCTGGCCGGAACTTCCGCCGGTCCACCGGAACTTCCGGTGTGAGTGAAACTTTTGGTGAAAGTTCCGACAGAAGTTCCGTCAAATAGACATATCCAAAACAGAAGGTTACTGAACGTGAGCGGAAGAAGACCCGGAACTTCCACCGGAACTTATGGCGCCTAAAATTCCCTAGCGGAACTTCCGATGGAAAGACGGAACTTCCGGTCAGGGAAATTCTAGAAACCAGAAAAGCAATAAATTTTGCATCCGAACTCCAAATGGGATGAAACCAATTTTGTTCGAAATATTGGGTATCACCTTGGGAGAAAATACTATGAATATATATGTGAAGTATCCCCCAAGGTGTGGATCCGAAAAACTCGCAAGATCAAAAACCGCAATAAGATATGCAAGTGAAATCCTTAGATGATGAACTAGAGCTTGTTATGATGATGACCACAAGCTCTAGATCCTCTCATGGACAAGAACCAAATAACAACCAATAAAGATGATGTTATGAATGCAAAGGTTTGAGCTCTCTCCGAACGATGCAAACGAGACACCCGCTTGAGAGCCCCTCTTGATAGTACGGCTATCTATCCTAAACCCGGTATCCCAACTAACAACACGAGAACGACAAAAGAGAAGCCCTATCAAGAACATACCTTTGCCTTGAGCATCCCACTTGAACTTGATGTAGACTGTCTTGTTCTTCTATAGTGGGAACACCTTTCTTGGATGCTCTTGCTTGATGAAGATGAAGACTTGCAAATTGCTCCCCCATACTCCATGGGGGAACCTCTTCTTTGAACTTGTCTTCATAATTCCATGAGCACGAGGATGGAAAGCTTCAAGCATGAGATCTTCTAGAGATGGCGCATCTTGAGCTCGCCCTTCTTCATCCCTACTTGAGGTTGATCCATCTTGACGCAACTCTTTGCACATGTCTTGATCAACCTTCAAGCTCCTTCTTTCTTCATGATTCCAATGGGCACAAAGCCCTTGGACATTTCTTCATCTTCCAACATTGAGACCAACACATGGCCCAAGCGATGCCAATGGACAAACCTACAAGTGAAACTCAATTTACACATTAGTCCATAGAGATTATCATTAATTACCAAAACCACACATGGGGGCATACATGCCCTTTCAGCAAGGTAGTGAAGTCTGATGCTTGCACTGGACCTTGAGCTTCTATGTCTACAAAAACATCATTATTGCCCGGTAAGGATAATATTTAAAGAAGCAAAATGATTATGCAAAGTAATGTAATGCATCATTTAACTTGATATGCATTCTTCCCGTTATTATAAAGAGTCTTTTTAATAGTAAAAGATTTATATAAATATTAATTTTTTAATATTTATAATAGAATATTTTATTCTTTTATTTTATTTCCCTTTTATTTGACTTTTATTGATTTAATAACTCTTTTAAGAATTATCACTTAAATATCAAAAAATGTTATTAAATATTTGTTTAGTATTTTTTTTAAATACTACAATATTAATATATGATGGAAGTGATTTTTATTTATTTTTATCATCTTTCAATAATTTTGTAAAATTCCATAAGGAATATTTGATTTACAAAATTCTTAATAAAATTTAAATGTCTAAAATTTTATATCTTAATTTATTTGGATAGTTTGGATTTTTGTGAATCCAAAATATTTTATTTATAATTTTTGGACTTTTATTTATTTTCTAGAATTTAATTAAGTTCAGGGGTATTTTGGTCTTTTCCTATTTATTAAAACAGGCCTTAAAGGTTTTTGGGCTGGTTCATTCTTATTGGGCCCTTGTGGCCCATGAGACTTAGTCAAAACAACTGCCTCGAAGGGTTCTAGCCGAACTTAGCCCACTCACTCGCTGTCTCTCACCCTCGAGCTCACTCCTCTCCTCCATCCTCGACCCCGTGGTCGGTGATGCCTCCGTCGACGATTCCGGCTGTCGTGGACCGTTTTGGTCACCGCCGTGGTGCGGGAAGAGGTTTTCGGCTATGCTCTTCCCTCCTGTCCAACTGGACTTGGACAAGGAGCTCTCCTGCGACAGATCGATGCCGTCCCGAATCCTAGGGTTTGGGGTTGGCGTTGATCCTGGCGCCGCCGCTGCTGTCGTTCGCTGTGGTGATCACCTCGCCCCTAGGCGTGGCTATGGTCACCGCCATGGCGTTGTATGGATCGCAGCGCCCCCTGGGGGTGCTCCCTGTGCCGCCATGGTCGTCGGCCGCCTCTTCTTCCTCTTCTAGTCTCTAGCGAGGACCTTTGGTGAGTTCAGTTCCTCTCCCCTTGTGCTCTCTGTGCTCGCTCGTCCTATTCTAGATGTTGGTAGTGACCTCTCTGGTTACTATCTTGTCCTGATTAAGATGATTTATTCCATTTAGGTTTCATGTCTGATAAGATCTGGTTGTGAAGTTTAATGGGAATTTGGGATGCTTTGCACCTCATTGTTAGTGACCACCGCCATTTGATTATGTGATGATAATGTTGATGTGTGATTAAGGTTGGATTGAATGATAGGGTTGCATATTATTGTCTCTGGATGGTACTCTGGTGAATTGATGTGTTTATCTATTGTCAGTATCTTGATACTAGCAATGATCTAGTGAGTGAGAATTTACTGACCTAGTTATTGTTGGCTTGCCATATGATGCTTGTTCTGAATTTTATTTAGTAGAATCTAATGATTCTTTGATCATGAATAAATACCTAGGATATGATCCCTATTTCTAATTCCAGGAAGATGATTTGGTAGATGATTTGTGAATGTTGGACTATTTGATTGTCTATGTGATAAGGTCAGTACTTATGAAACCTTCTTAAGATGGTACTTAAGTAGATCTTGATACTGACTAGGCTTAAAGTCATTTCTAGGGCTTGATGGATGTTGATAGATAAGTTGGGAACTTTATTGTTTGACCTAGCCAGTGATGCTGGTCTGAGGCTCTAGGAACTAAGCTTCTATGTTGCTGTCATTTTCCAATTTGGTTAAGACATCAACTTCTTACTAGATCTTAGATCCTAGTAGTTTAATATATATGGTTTTGTTTGTGGCTTATAACATCTGAGGTGCTATTCCTTCTTGGAGATGTGCCCAGATTTTGTAAGAACAATTGATAGACTAAAAAGGTTGCCTTTGTTATGACCAATTCTGTGAGGCTGGTCTGAGAATTTTGGTGTTTTGAAAAGATTTTGATCTTGGTATTTAGGTTTAAAACCTCTAGGATAGCTTCACCTCACTTGGGTGATTATTGAGAGGTTATCTTATGCATCAGTATATATACTTTGCTTGGGATAAGATAAACATATCACATGGTCGTTTATGATACTCACCACAAAAACTATGTTGGTGATGGCTTGATGTGCTGGTGGTGTTGCTGGTCTGATCTAGTCCTTCTCCTCTTGATGTTGTTCTTGTGTTCCCTTGATGCTTGTGCTTGGCCTTGAGGAACTCTGCTCCTCCTAGCTCCTGTGAACTTGGCCTTGCTATTCACCTGATCCTTCGCCTCCTTATGTCACCATCAGATGATATGTTGCTTGATCTGGTGTGAGATGATATTGCTGGTTTATCTGGCTCTGGCTAAGCTAGCTGTTCTAGTGTGTGTGAGTAGTGAAGAGATGCACTAGTGCTTCTCCACGGCTATGCTAAATAGTTTTGTGTTGTTGGGCTGTTGCTAAGGTGATGACAACACACACCATGCACTGACCTAGTTATTGTTGGCTTTCCAGATGTTGCTTGTTCTGAATTTTATTCAGTAGAATCTAATGATTCTTTGATCATGAATAAATACTTAGGATATGATCCCTATTTCTAATTCCAGGGAGATGATTTGGTAGATGATATGTGAATGTTGGACTTTTTTTTTGAAACGGAGGCAAAAGCTTTGCCCCATCTATTAATTAATAAGAATGTGCCCAGATTTTAAGGAGAAAACCGGGCGAAAACCTACAATAACAGGCCAAGTTCAGCCATACACCATAACACAGGGACAACACCCACAACCTAATAGAAGGGACAATACCCACAACCAAATAGAAGACTTAGAGAGCCACGCGAACGAAGCACCAAGCACAACCCTCCTACATCGCACCGACAATGGACATGCTAGGAAAAAGGTGCATCCATCAAGCAACTACAGATGCAATTCCTGTAGCACCCCTTTTTTGCTTGATTTCTTCTTCCCAAAGACCGATCTTGGCCTAGAACCACCTCTCATGGACTTAACCTTACATCCAATAGATTTGTCGGTTCCAGGATAGGAAGCGACCAAAGTAGCGAGAAAATCGCAAATCTCTCTAGCGACAACAGCCTGCACGAGTCACCACTCGACTTAGCACCCCATCACCGTGGAAACCATAAGCCTCCAGACTCAAAGCGAGAGGGACTGCAGCATCGACATCACCACTCTCCTCGAAGTCAAGCTCCTCAGCCATGATCAAACCCATGCCCTCACACTCAGAGGCAGCCGACACAACAGGCTGCGACAACGGACCATGAGGAGAGAAACAACTGTAGAGTTGCTCTTCCTCAACCACAAACGATTTCTGCTCGGAGGAATCAAGCACAGTCGAATCCTATGCTTCAGCGTGCACTAGACCATCAGAAGGGCATGCCTCCATTGGCTCCAGAGAACCAGCACCACGCACCAACAACTTTAGAGCTGCCACCTCTTCACGAAGGGGGCGACACACCTCCTCGATGCGAACGTCAACCAGCTGAAGGAGCTCCAAGCGCATCAAGGTGACCTGGGACTGGAAGAGAGAGTCCAAAGCGGCATTGACCTTGAACTGCTCGCAACACCTGGTAGAGGGACTTGGAGGCACCACAACAATCACCGACGAGTGGCCCACAACCTCAGCCCAACTCCGGGATGATGAGGGACGACGAGGCCGAGCAGACGGAGAACGGCTCCGCTGGCAAGGACCACGAGCGACCGGAGAAGGAGCACAAGTGACCGGAGAAGGAGCACTGGTGAACACCTCGTTTCTCTCCTCGTGGTCCGTTGTCGCAGCATGTTGGACTATTTGATTGTCTATGTGATAAGGTCAGTGCTTATGAAACCTTCTTAAGATGGTACATAAGTAGATCTTGTTACTGACTAGGCTTAAACTCATTTCTGGGGCTTGATGGATGTTGATAGATAAGTTGGGAACTTTATTGTTTGACCTAGCCAGTGATGCTGGTCTGAGGCTCTAGGAACTAAGCTTCTATGTTGCTGTCATTTTCCAATTTGGTTAAGACATCAACTTCTTACTAGATCTTAGATCCTAGTTGGTTAATATATATATGGTTTTGTTTTTGGCTTATAAAATATGAGGTTCTACTCCTTGGAGATGTGCATAGATTTTGTAAGAACAATTGATAGACTAAAAAGGTTGCCTTTGTTATCACCAATTCTGTGAGGCTGGTCTAAGAATTTTGGTGTTTTGAAAAGATTTTGATCTTGGTATTTAGGTTTAAAACCTCTAGGATAGCTTCACCCCACTTGGGTGATTATTGAGAGGTTATCTTATGCATCAGTATATATACTTTTCTTGGGATAAGATAAACATATCACATGGTTGTTTATGATACTCACCACAAAAACTATGTTGGTGATGGCTTGATGTGCTGGTGGTGTTGCTGGTCTGATCCAATCCTTATCCTCTTGATGTTGTTCTTGTGTTCCCTTGATGCTTGTGCTTGGCCTTGAGGAACTCTGCTCCTCCTAGCTCCTGTGAACTTGGCCTTGCTATTCACCTGATCCTTCCCCTCCTTATGTCACCATCAGATGATATGTTGCTTGATCTGGTGTGAGATGATGTTGCTGGTTTATCTGGCTTTGGCTAAGCTAGCTATTCTAGTGTGTGTGAGAAGTGAAGAGATGCACTAGTGCTTCTCCACGGCTGTGCTGAATAGTTTTGTGTTGTTGGGCTGTTGCTAAGATGATGACAGCACACACCATGCATTTTGGTGTGTGTCCTGCCTGTGTGCTTGCTGTGCAACTTGTGGATATGCTCTTGACTTGAAAGTTACTGTTATCTGGTTACTTTTACCTAGTTGGTGAAACTTGCCCCTTCTTGCTGTCATTTGACTTCTGGCTTAAACTTATGAAAGATACATTCTTTCATATTGGTGAAACTTGCCCCTTTTATAAATTACTCAATGATGAATCTTGATCAGTGCACTTCACTGACAAGTCTGAGAGTAAAAACAATACTAACCCTAACCTTCTTTATTTTTTATTATTGTTTATTTTGTAGGTACACATTTGAAGATGAATATTTTAGTTTAGGTTTTCTTTATAGAATAGTCCAATGTAATATTCTTTATTCTTTTGTAATTTTAGTTCTATTCTTTGGTAATCTTTATTTTATTATTTTGTAATAAATATTATATTATTATCAATAAAGAAATATTCTTATTCTTTATTTATTTGCTATGGTGTAGATTGTGGATAATTTCAATAAGTTACATTTTTGTAACTTATTTATTGAATGAAAATATGAAATAGATATTCATATTATTAATTGTTTTCTTTAAATAAAGTTTGATTTAAATTGGTTAACTCTTAATTTAATCAAGATTCAAACATTATTCAAAAATCATTTAACTTATAATTCAAACACTCAAGTTTTAAATTCAAATTTCATTTCCCAAAACACATAATTCCTCAAAGATCATATGAGAGTCTATAGCAATCATCCTTTAAGACTAAACCTAATCTCAAAGTATGAAAGAAACCTTGATCACTTTAGGTTTTTATTTGGCACATTTTACCCACATTTTCACAGATGAATGCAACATTCCAAATTCCTAAATCTACCCTTCGTTAGTTCCTAAATACTGGGATGTTACAGACTTCCCCCCTTAAATTAAACTTTGTCCCGAAGTTTGTGGAGATGTACCTGAATAGTTCTGGATAAGCTTTTCTTAAATCCTCTTCTTTCTCCCACGTGGCTTCTCTTTCAGGGTGATGTTCCAATTGTACATTGAAATACTTGATTGCTCTGTTCCTCAACCTTGTCAAGTTTTCTTCCAAAACTTTACAGGCCTTTTCAATATAGGTCAAGTCTGCTTGTAGTTCTATTTCCTGATGTGTGATTGCATCATCCGGAACTCTTAAACATTTACGAAGTTGTGACACATGAAAAACATTGTGAACTTGAGCCAATCTTGATGGTAACTCTAAAGCATAAGCTATAGTTCTGTTCTGACTCAACATCTTGAATGGTCCGATGTATCTTGGACTCAATTTTCCTTTAACTCCGAACCTTGTCACTCCTTTCATTGGACTTACTTTCAACTATACCATATCTCCCACTTCTGGATGCCATGATCTTCGACTTTGATCTGCATAACTTTTCTGCCTACTCTGAGCTATTTTCAGTCTATCCCTGATCTCAATGATATCTTGTCTTTCCTTGATATATTCTGGCGCAAATTCTTTGTTGCTTCCAGGCTCATACCAACATATTGGGGATCTACACTTCCTTCCATACAGAACTTGGTATGGAGCTGTCTTTGGACTACTCTGATAGCTATTATTGTAGGAAAATTCTGCCAATGGTAGATGATCTTCCCATGTTCCTCCAAAATCTAGTGCACAAGCTCTTAACATGTCTTCTAGTATTTGATTTGTTCTTTCAGTTTGACCTCCTGTCTCAGGATGATATGTTGTGCTGAAATCTAACTTTAAACCAAGTGCTTCATGCAATTGCTTCCAAAATGCTGAAGTAAACACTGATCCCCTGTCAGTTACGATCTTTTTGGGTACTCCATGCTTACTTACAATCTCTTTGACGTAAACTTCAACTAGCTTCTCGGCATTATCTTTCTGATTTACCAGAATAAAATATGCACTCTTAGTGAGTCTGTCCACAATTACCCATATCATATCCTTCCGTTTAGGTGTCATGGGCAATCTTGTGATGAAGTCCATACCTATTTCCTCCCACTTCCATTCGGGAATTTCCAAAGGTTGTAATGGTCCTGCTGGACTTTGATGTTCGGCCTTCACCCTTTGGCACGTATGGCATTCAGATACATATTTAGCAATATTTCTTTTCATGTTATTCCACTAGAATAATTCTTTCAAATCCATATACATTTTAGTACTTCTTGGATGTATAGAATAAGGTGTTTCATGTGGTTCTCTGAGTATGACATCTCTAATATTAGTCACATCTGGAACACATAGACGGTCCTGAAACCATAAAGACTCATAATTTCCAAGGCGAAAAACTGATTTTTGCCCTTGAGACATCCTCCGAATTTCCTCAGCAATAAAAGGATCTTCTGCTTGATGTCTAAAAATTTCTTGCTTAAGATCACTGTTCTGCTCTACAACTACCTGCATAGTAGGTAATCCTCCAAGAACCTCTGTTCTAATGAATTGAAGCTCTAATCTTTCCAAGTCCATGTGTAACTCTTTTGGTAGCTCCCTATTGCTGGGTTGAATATCTGCACTCTTTATTCTTAATGCATCAGCTACAACATTTGCTTTCCCTGGAGTATAGTTGATTTTTAAATCATAATCTTTGATTAGTTCCAACCAACGCTTCTGTCTCATATTCAATTCCTTTTGAGTGAATAAATATTTGAGACTTTTATGGTCAGTGTATAACTCACATCTGGCTCCATAAAGGAAATGCCTCCATCCTTTTAGCGCAAAAACTACTGCTGCTAACTCTAAATCATGAGTTGGATAGTTGACTTCATGTGGTTTCAGTTGTCTTGAACCATAGGCAATCACTTTCTGATCTTGCATTAATACACAACCTAGACCTTCTTTAGATGCATCACAGTATATCGTGAAGTCATTCCCTGTTTCAAGAACTGCTAAGATTGGAGCTGTGGTTAACCTGGTTTTCAACTCCTGAAAACTTGCTTCACACTTCTCATCCCAGTTGAATGGTGTATTCTTTCTTAGCAATTTGGTCATTGGTCCAGCTATTTTGGAGAAACCTTCAATGAATCTCTGATAATAACCAGCCATTCCTAAGAAACCTCGAATTTGTTTCATATTAGTTGGTGCAATCCACTCCAGTACTGACTGAACCTTAGATGGATTTATAGCAATTCCATCTTTACTTATCACATGACCGAGGAATTCTTCCTCATCTAGCCAAAATTCACACTTACAAAACTTAGCATAAAGTTTGTGTTCCCTTAGAGTCTGCAATGCTACTCTCAAATGATCAACATATTCTTCCTTATCCTTGGAATATATCAGAATATCATCAATAAAAACTATGACGAACTTGTCCAAATATGGCATGAAGATCTTGTTCATCAGATTCATGAATATTGCAGGTGCATTGGTCAAACCAAATGGTACTACCAGGTACTCATGGTGTCCATATCTTGAGACAAATGTTGTCTTTGGAACATCTTCTGGTTTGATTTTTATTTGATGGTATCCAGATCTTAAGTCGATCTTTGAAAATACTCCAGCTCCTTTCACTTGATCAAACAAATCTTGAATTCTTGGTAAAGGATTCTTATTCTTGATAGTAACGTTGTTCAGATTTCTATAATATCCACACATCCTTCTTCCACCATCTCTCTTATCTACGAAGATTACTGGTGTTCCCCCATGGAGATACGCTTTCCTAAATAAATCCTTTTCTGGCTAACTCATCAATTTGCTCTTTGAGTTCTTTTAACTCTTTGGGTCCCATTTTATATGGTGCTTGAGCTATTGGTGTTGTACCAGGAATTAGATCAATAGTGAACTCTATCTCCCGATCTGGTGGAATTCCCGGTAGCTCTGTTGGAAAAACATCTTGAAATTCATTTACTATAGGAATATCTTCCAATTTGACCTCTTTCATTGAGTTCAACTACAGATCCACCATAATATGACTGTGCTTATCAGCTTGATAAACTATCCTTGCTCCACTTGGAGTTTTGATTGAGACAGTTTTCTCCTCACAATTTATCTGAGCCCCATGCTCCATCATCCAGTCCATCCCCATCACTACTGCAATTCCCTTCAAAGGAATCACATAAAGGTCTGCGAAGTATGTACAACCACAGATCGAGATAACTTGATCTTGTTTTATGTGGCGTACAATCACATTTCCCCCTTCTGTAACTATGGTCATAAGACTTTCTAACGTTGCCCTTCTAATCCCGAACTTATCACAAAATTCTTCAGAAATGAATGAAGTAGTTGCACCAGTATCAAATAGAACTTTGCCGGGATTGGTAAGGATATTGAGCGTACCTATCACCGCATGCTCCGAATTATCCACCTCCTCGAGGGTTACACAATTCAGTTTCCCGGTAGGTCTGTTCCTCTTGCCATTGTTGTTCTTGCCATTATTTCCTCCTTTATTGGGCTGTCCATTTCCTCCACTGGCTTGTCCTCCTCCCTTGGTAGGCCAACCTCCTGGTGGTTTGCTCGGACAATCGGGCTTAATATGCCCCTTCTGACCACAACCGTAACAGATCACTACAGGCTTTTTGCATTCCCTCTGGAAATGCCCTGGAATTCCACAATTGTTACAAATAACATTCATTTTCTCGGATTGGATTGATTTCCACCACTGCCCTTGTTATTGTTATTGTTATTGTTGCCAAAGTTCCTATTCCGAGGTTTGAATTCCAGATTGGGTTTAGGTTTGCTTGCCTGAATTCTCTTGGTTTCCTTCTTGGCTCTCTTCCTCCTATCCTCTTGGACATTCTTATAATCATCTTCGAAAGTAATGGCTGCATCCAGCAACTCCTGATAAGTTTGCTTATTGGCTAACCTTAGCTGCATCTTCACAAATGGGTTTAACCCACGCAGAAAACGCTTCTTCCGCTTCTCTTCAGTGTTGGCATCCTCTTCAGCATAGCGAGACAGTTGACTATACTCCCGGATGTACTTCATGACACTAGTATATCCCTGCTGAAGCTCCTCAAATTCTCTCTGCTTCAACTCCATAACACTTTCCGGGACATGATATTCACGGAATCTCTGCCTGAACTCTTCCCAGGTAAACTCCCTTCCTGGTTGTTGCATGGCCAACTGATTCTCCCACCATGATGCTGCAGGTCCAGTCAGAAGATGAGTTGCATACCTCAATTTCTCCTCATCATTGCAACCTATAGTTTTCAGCTTCCTTACAGTATCTGTTAGCCAATCTTCTGCATCCATTGGTTCAAGAGCTGATGCAAAAGGTAACGGTCTTGCATTTTGGAAATCAGATAGACTCACTCCTCCACCTTCAGGTGCCCTCTGATTTGCTCGTCCTAGCAACTCCTCCATGAACTTGTTCTGGGTCTCTTGCATCATTTGCATACACTGCATAAAGTTCTGCTCCATTAACGGCCTCATTGGTGGTGGTGGTAATGCTCCTTGATTTGCTGCATCTGCATCGGCCTTCTCTTTGGCCTCTCGCTCCATACGTTGCTGCTCAGTTTCGTTTTCTACACCCGTATCCATGACCCTCTAGTCCTGCAACATAAAGCGAATACTCATAGTTACATCATGCACATGTGTTCTGAGCTCGACTTTACGCACATAACTAGTCACACAATGAAAATCCAAATATGCATTTCACATATTATACATAATATCATAATAATACAAAGTCATTACAACATATACCATATAGGTATAATAAAAAACTACCTTATTCATCACACTATCTTATTTCTTTGAGTACAGTACACGGTACTCGATATCACTAACTAGTTGCCTCCTTCTAGTAGTAACTACGCTCATCATACATGCCTGATGTCCAACCGTGATGACGTGTTGTTCGTCGCACAGTTTGTGGAACAAATGGCCTTCCATAAGGAACATACTCTGTATCTGAAGTGTCAGGACATGAGTCATTACTCAACCTGAGCGCATTGACTCCCTCCAGCTCAGCTGAAAAGTATTCAGAAACATATTCAACATTATCTCCCGCCTGCATCTCCTGAGCTTCATTCCTTGAGTTGTCAACAGGATACATAGATCCTGCTGCTTCCCAGGTGCTCCTTTGGGAAAGATAGTTAAACACTGGATAATGCATATTCCCTGGGCTTTGAGAAGATGTTGATGATTCAAACACTCTCTCCTTAGGATCTTCTTCTTCCTCCTGATTATCTATTGACATGGTATTTCTACTATTGTTACTAGGGTTAATCCTTGCACCCATCTAGCTAGATTGTCCAACATTTCTATCAGAACCATCTGTGGACATCTGGTGTTCATGAGATCCTTCATATGATCCCATTCTCCAACCATCAGAATTCTCAATAGGAAGTTCTGAGTCAGAACCATCCTCTGAGGCCTGTGGTACTGCATACCTCATATCCATAGTAGGATCATGTATAGGTTCAGGTCTTGGGGAATAAGGATATGGTATAAAAGATTTAGGATCTATTGGTATATCCTTAAAGATAGGTGTTGGACTACTACCTGCTTCCTTCTCTAACTGGAATGCTAACTGCTTCCTCCTTTCTGGATCAGTTAGATCCTCTAACATATCATTTTTATCTTCAACAATCCCTTGATGTGTCTTGTAAAAAGACGCAAAGAGTGTTCGATATCTATCCATAAACTTGGAAACTAACTTAGGATGCTTCTTAACCAAAGTAAGATGATCCGGTATAGGCTCCGAGTCTATAGAATCATGAGGTATCACAGAGAATGTGCTACCTTCTAACTCCTTGGTTTTTTGCTCCCGGATATTAGCTATCGCCTCCACAACAGCAACATGATATGCTGCTAAATGACTCCTACCTTCTCCTATAGGTAGATCGTGATATAATCCAAGCTCCTCTGGAATTTGGATACTGACACGATACTTGGATAACATCCGGCCATCAAGGTAAATGATAGTATTCACTGGAATTCTAGTTGGACAACTAAATATCTTTAAAAGTTGACGAAGTTAGTCTGTGAATGATCCTTGATAATCATCAAGAGTCTCCTCTTTCCTTACCAAAGTCTGTTTTGGAAACTTTGGTGCCATATCTCTGTATATCAGAAAATAGTTTTGATTAGTATCCAATAATATATTGGATCATAACAAATAATTATCGCACTAAAATATATAACGAAATATTCTCAATGGAATACTCATTATATTACTTTTAGAGAATTCTTTATCGTTGCTAAACTTTCTTACAGGTAATACCCTTTACTAGGTTTCCAACCTAAGGTCAAATGAACTTGCTCTGATACCAACTGCGGTGACCCAGCATACCACTGCATGTGTAGTACACTATAGTCGTTGACATGACACTCACAGAACACCGTTCTGTAAATATCACATCCCTCAGAGTGGTACAATAGAAACATTGCGGGTCCATATTACAAACATTCACACATTATTATTATTACAATACCAGAAGTTCAAGACTTCAAAAGGTTCAACTTACAAACCAAAATATAAAGTGTTTTAGTGGAATTTAAAAGTAGCAACTCTGACTAGGAGTTGAGCTCAACAGCTTATTCTATATAGAGTTCATGCTGCTCGGCTCCATTGGTTACTACTAACTAGGGATACTTAGTTGGACACGTTATCATCGACACCATAGAGGATTTCATAATCCACACCTTCAACACCTCCAGACAGATCAGGTTCCTCGTAGAACACATCTTCTTGACATTCAGCTGCATACATTGGCACGTCTTCGGGATCCTCAGAGTCTAAGCAAGGGATCAAAGGAAAGGATGAGTAACAACGTTACCCAACAAGTTCAATATATGCAAGGTGGGAAGTTTGATGCTCTAACTACCACCTCGGACTATAAGTCCTTGGCACTATGCAGTTTTTGTAAATATTTCTTCAAAGATTGATTTTATTATAAAAATCTATGGCAATCAGCCTTCACAGGTGACCAGAACTTTTGTGGAGTTCCTTTCCTGACGAGTTCGTAGCTCCTTTCCGGAACAGGGAGTAACAAGTTACAATTCTTACACTCTACAGAGGTGCGTTACTTTACCCATGAGAGATCAACTCCTTGTTGCACAAGCGGGCGTACTTTCCCGTCCACAATTCCATGATGTGGGGCCCAGTAGTTGGTCCAAGCCAATCACTGCCCCCTTCGCGACCTCACATGCCTCCTTGGTGTACACCATGCCCACATAATGAATTACGGCAATGGTTTGTACAAACCGTTAGATGCCAGAACTATCGTGGGATGATGAGGGTTCCCACCCATATGCTGCATATCCTCTATGAATTACCAATTAATATGCACACTATGAGGATAACAGCCACGACCTGCACATTCGGCTTCATGCGAGAGGAGGAAGATACACCTGACTTCTCTGTCCCATTCCAAATCGCATGGCTAACGCGTAATATACGGCGCTAGAATCACTGATGTCAGGGGTTATTAAGTCCCTACTTGGTCATCATTGTTGCAAATAGAACCCTAAGTTCTATTGCTCCATTATATCATCACTTAGGATGATATCTATGATTTCTTTATTTGTGAAAATAATATTTTCTTTCTTTTATAGTATATATGATAACACACAATTTGCAATTACTTTGATAAAAACTCTTCAAAGGACATGAGCAAGTGATGAACTTGCCTTATGATGGCAAGGTAGTGATGTCTGATGCTTGCACTAGACCTTGAGCTTCTATGTCTACAAAAACATCATTATTACCCGGTAAGGCCAATATTTAAAGAAGAAAAATGATTATGCAAAGTAATGTAATGCATCATTTAACTTGATATGCATTCTTCCCGTTATTATAAAAAGTCTTTTTAATAGTAAAAGATTTATATAAATATTAATTTTTTTTAATATTTAAATAGAATATTGTATTCTTTTATTTTATTTCCCTTTTATTTGACTTTTATTGATTTAATAACTCTTTTAAGAATTATCACTTAAATATCAAAAATTGTTATTAAATATTTGTTTAGTATTTTTATAAAATACTACAATATTAATATATAATGAAAGTGATTTTTATTTATTTTTATCATTTTTCAATAATTTTGTAAAATTCCATAAGGAATATTTAATTTACAAAATTCTTAATAAAATTTAAATGTATAAAATTTTATATCTTAATTTATTTGGATAGTTTGGATTTTTGTGAATCCAAAAATATTTTATTTATAATTTTTGGAATTTTATTTTATTTTCTAAAATTTAATTAAATTCATTGGTATTTTGGTCTTTTTATATTTATTAAAACAGGTCTTAAAGGTTTTTGGGCTGGTTTATTCTTATTGGGCCCTTGTGGCCCAAGAGACTTAGTCAAAACAACTGCCCCGAAGGGTTCTGGCCCAACTTAGCCCACCCACTCGTTGTCTCTCACCCTCGAGCTCACTCCTCCATCCCCGACCCCATGGTCGGTGATGCGGCCGCC
This sequence comes from Avena insularis, assembly GCA_023614405.1. NCBI lineage: Eukaryota > Viridiplantae > Streptophyta > Magnoliopsida > Poales > Poaceae > Avena > Avena insularis. The sequence goes on from CM042684.1 coordinate 32,872,986, forward strand.
GACCATTCACACCGTCATGGAACATTTTGGTCGTCGCCGTGGTGCGTGAAGAGGTTTTCACCTCCGCTCTTCCCTCCTGTCCAACTGGACTTGGACAAGGAGCTCTCCTGCGACAGATCGATGTCGTCCCGAACCCTAGGGTTTGGGGTTGGCGTTGATCCTAGCGCCGCCGCTGCTATCGTGCGCTGTGGTGATTCACCTCACCCCTAGGCGTGGCTATGGTCGCCGCCGTGGTGCTGTATGGGTCGCAGCGCCCCCTGGGGGTACTCCCCGTGCCGCCATGGTCGTCGGCCGCCTCTTCTTCCTCTTCTGAGAAGGAGCACAAGTGACCGGAGAAGGAGCACTGGTGAACACCTCGTTTCTCTCCTCGTGGTCCGTTGTCGCAGCATGTTGGACTATTTGATTGTCTATGTGATAAGGTCAGTGCTTATGAAACCTTCTTAAGATGGTACATAAGTAGATCTTGTTACTGACTAGGCTTAAAGTCATTTCTGGGGCTTGATGGATGTTGATAGATAAGTTGGGAACTTTATTGTTTGACCTAGCCAGTGATGCTGGTCTGAGGCTCTAGGAACTAAGCTTCTATGTTGCTGTCATTTTCCAATTTGGTTAAGACATCAACTTCTTACTAGATCTTAGATCCTAGTTGGTTAATATATATATGGTTTTGTTTTTGGCTTATAAAATATGAGGTGCTACTCCTTCTTGGAGATGTGCCTAGATTTTGTAAGAACAATTGATATACTAAAAAGGTTGCCTTTGTTATCACCAATTCTGTGAGGCTGGTCTGAGAATTTTGGTGTTTTGAAAAGATTTTGATCTTGGTATTTAGGTTTAAAACCTCTAGGATAGCTTCACCCCACTTGGGTGATTATTGAGAGGTTATCTTATGCATCAGTATATATACTTTTCTTGGGATAAGATAAACATATCACATGGTTGTTTATGATACTCACCACAAAAACTATGTTGGTGATGGCTTGATGTGCTGGTGGTGTTGCTGGTCTGATCCAATCCTTATCCTCTTGATGTTGTTCTTGTGTTCCCTTGATGCTTGTGCTTGGCCTTGAGGAACTCTGCTCCTCCTAGCTCCTGTGAACTTGGCCTTGCTATTCACCTGATCCTTCCCCTCCTTATGTCACCATCAGATGATATGTTGCTTGATCTGGTGTGATATGATGTTGCTGGTTTATCTGGCTTTGGCTAAGCTAGCTATTCTAGTGTGTGTGAGAAGTGAAGAGATGCACTAGTGCTTCTCCACGGCTGTGCTGAATAGTTTTGTGTTGTTGGGCTGTTGCTAAGATGCTGACAGCACACACCATGCATTTTGGTGTGTGTCCTGCCTGTGTGCTTGCTGTGCAACTTGTGGATATGCTCTTGACTTGAAAGTTACTGTTATCTGGTTACTTTTACCTAGTTGGTGAAACTTGCCCCTTCTTGCTGTCATTTGACTTCTGGCTTAAACTTATGAAAGATACATTCTTTCATATTGGTGAAACTTGCCCCTTTTATAAATTACTCAATGATGAATCTTGATCAGTGCACTTCACTGACAAGTCTGAGAGTAAAAACAATACTAACCCTAACCTTCTTTATTTTTTATTAGTGTTTGTTTTGCAGGTACACATTTGAAGATGAATATTTTAGTTTAGGTTTCCTTTATAGAATAGTACAATGTAATCTTCTTTATTCTTTTGTAAATTTAGTTCTATTCTTTTGTAATCTTTATTTTATTATTTTGTAATAAAGGTTATATTATTATCAATAAAGAAATATTCTTATTCTTTATTTATTTGCTATGGTGTAGATTGTGGATAATTTCAATAAGTTATATTTTTGTAACTTATTTATTGAATAAAAATATGAAATAGATATTCATATTCTTAATTGTTTTCTTTAAATAAAGTTTGATTTAAATTGGTTAACTCTTAATTTAATCAAGATTCAAACATTATTCAAAAATCATTTAACTTATAATTCAAACACTCAAGTTTTAAATTCGAATTTCATTTCCCAAAACACATAATTCCTCAAAGATCATATGAGAGTCTATAGCAATCATCCTTTAAGACTAAACCTAATCTCAAAGTATGAAAGAAACCTTGATCACTTTAGGTTTTTATTTGGCGAAAAATTTACCCACATTTTCACACATGAATGCATGCAACATTCCAAATTCCTAAATCTACCATTCGTTAGTTCCTAAATACTGGGATGTTACAGGCTCCGTAGGAACAAAAGACAAAAAAATAAGTGGATGAAAAAATTTAACTATATAAAAATATTCTCGCTTTTTATTCAAAAAGACAACATCCATAAATCTATTTTTAGACAATCTATAAATAGCAAAAAGTTATTTGTGTCTCAAAAAAGAGAAAAAAATTCACAGCCACTCACATGTTTCCATCGCAGAATAGTAGAACCAGTAGATAGAAAAATAGGTAATTTTTTTGCAACAAACGCGGGCAAGAAACCAGCACAGCCCAAAAACAACAAAAAAGCCCACCCCTAGACACACAGAAAACAGCAGTAGATTAGTTATTTTGGGCCAACAACCACCGCACGGCAACAACTCGGATCAGTCAAAATCGTCCTGACCAGCTCAACCCGGGACAAACCAAAGAAACAACAAAACCCGCACCAATCCTAACGCAAAACAAACAGACGGTCACAGATCCAGCTGCGACATAAGTTATGTCACAACTAGCCGTGTTTTAGTAATTCCGTTATTTTACATATTGTAGTTTTGTTCGGTTGTTCATACTCGTATCATAAGATGTTATTGTCTTCATCTTGTTATCTGCTTGAAGTGTCAATCTTTAGTTCAGTTAGCAGTATTTTTTTGTGAACTCATATTCACCTCCTCTAATAGTCTAATCCCGGCCCGTTCCTTCCCCATTGTACAACATGTTATATATTTGATATATTTACTAATTTTAATTACTTCATAATTTTAAGAACATTCAAACATTAATTGTTAAGAAATGACCGTGAGATATAATCCATTGTATGACATGCTATTTGTCTTATATAAATGCACGGATGACATCCGCATTATCTGCATTCCCTAATACTACTAGTACATTATTATGGGCCAGTTATATCGTGTTCGGTGTATCAAATCAAGCGAGCATCTGCTTCTTCTCATAATTACACTGTTGTGCTCTCCACCCTAAGCGAACTTGATCTGTTAAAAATAAACATGCATACAATGGTCGTCAGATTCCGTTAGTGAAACACTTTAACAATTTGTACGTCCAACAAACTAATAATCTCTTTTCTCCGGAAAAAAATACGAACATCCATATTCTTACAGTTGAGATGGGGTTATTACCGTTGAGTGAAGCAGGAGGCAGAAGACGGATAGCTTGACGGCAACGAGTGCGACAACGATGGAGAGTTGGAAGGAGAAGACGGGTGGTACGGCCTCGGAGGCATGGGGACCTCATGGATGCTTCTCTCTAGCATCTCCAGCACCCTGCCCATCGACGGCCGATTCGCCGGAACGGTCTGTATGCACCACAGGCCGACCAGGGCCATCTTCCTCGCGATCATCTCCCGCTCGCCACCGCCTCCATTCTCCTCCTGCGCCACCAGCATGCCGCCGTCCCCAATCATATAATCGTAGATCCAGAGCGGGAAGAAGAGGTCGGCCTCCTTCTCCTCAGCATAGGCCTTCACGTTGCTCCGGCCTCCGACCATCTCCAGCAGCAGCATGCCGTAGCTGTACACGTCCGACTTGGCCGACACGACCCCGAACCCCCGGGAGAACACCTCCGGCGCGATGAACCCCACCGTGCCCCTCGCGTCGGCCATGGTCAGGATGCTCTCTTTGGGGTCACACAACTTCGCCATGCCGAAGTCGGACACCTTGGGCCGGAACCCCTCGTCCAGCAACACGTTGTGGGGTTTCACGTCGAAGTGGATGATCCGCGTGTTGCACCCATCGTGCAGGTACTCCAGCCCCCTCGCCACGCCCAACGCGATGTCCTGCAGCGTCTCCCACCCAAGGCTCCTCACCGGTGCCGGCGTTGTCGACGACGGCGAGGAGTAGATGTACCTGTCAAGGGAGCCGTTGGCCATCTGCTCGTAGACGAGGGCGCGCTTGGAGCCCTCGAGGCAGAACCCAAGCAAGCTGACGATGTTGACGTGGGACGTCCTGCCGATGCTGATCACCTCGTTCAGGAACTCCTCGCCCTTTGTCCCGGCGTGGTGCAGGATCTTCACGGCGACCTTCATGTTGTCGCCGGGCAAGGTGCCGCTGTACACCGTGCCGTAGCCGCCTCCCCCGAGCTTTAGCTTGAAGGAGTTGGTTATCTTCTTCAGCTCCGAGTACCTGTATCTCCTAGGCGCTAGAGACCCGTACTTTTTCAGCAGCTTCTCAACCTTTGCGTTGTCTGCTAGGATTGTTTTTCTGTCCATGATGGTGGAGTAACTGAAGCTTCGAATTCGTCTGTGGAACATCAAGGCGGTGACAAGGCACGCCAGCAGCAACCCAAATGTGATGGACAATGATACTGAAATTTACAAAAAAAATTACATGAGTAGTTGTTGGTATCAACAAATTCAGTAACACGATTACATAGATAACGTGTCGAAGTTAATTCGGTTATCAAATCAAGCATGAATAACAAGAATTAGCAATCCAATCGTGATATTTTTGGAACATAGGAAGATTGCATATCATGTGTGAAACTAAAGGGAATGGATAGTTTGTGGCAGCGTTGGAGGCCTGAAAATCCTGGATGGGCTCTACAAAAGACACGCGTACGTGCAGATTGGGCTGTTAGTGGGCCCCATCGTACGTCTTTCTCTTTCCCTGCTTTGTGGTAACCTAACCAGTTTGTACAGCATGGTACTGTAATTTTCAGCTGTATAACTTAATTTCTGATATACCTCACCTCGTGAGTTCAAATCGTATGATTCTTACAATATATTTTATAATGTTTTCACTAAGTTAGCATGGATGTGATGTGAGGCCATATGGTCAGAGAATTCTAGCTCCATAACATGATAACATTTCATAGCAGTGAGTCGTATGCATATATATGGATGTAAATACTTTAATTTGATGCCTTGATGGACCGATCCAAGCACATCCATGCGTATATAAGTACAAGACGTACCTATCAGGACGACCTTCTTCATGGATTTCTTGGCATCTGCACATAGGGAAGAAAACAAAAGCCAAGATACACAATGTCATCAACAGATCAGATTATAGGTTTCAAACTAACTAATAATCAACGCGGCAGGTCCTGATGAAAGACTGGTTTAGTCTGATAGCAACGCGATTGTACTGTGCTTTGGAATGTGATGGCTGACAACACGCATATGGCTCTCTAGTTGGGTCACTGGTTAGGTAATGCTCACGCACTCAACAGATAATAAATATCGGTCTATGCATCGTCTGAACTCTTGTGTACCAAACGGCAGACGCTAGCTGGTTTGATTTTCTTACCTTGGTTTATGCGTGGACTAGGTAAGCTATTATGTCTCGTGCATATGTACGTATCGTACTCGTACGCGTTGATCAGTTCAGACGACGCATGCCCGCTGAGGAATTCCGGCTAAAAAGTAGTATTTCCTCCTTCAACTGACTTGGTTTAGTCTACATTTACACGCATCTAGACACGTTTTAGTGTATAGAAACACACAAATTTATATAAATACAAGTCACTTATTTTGGAAACAGGGGAGTATACGGTTTTAGGAAGGACATAGCTGGAGTCCATTGGCTGCGCCAAAAAAGAGTATTTGTGGATCGATATTTATACGGCGAGATCGATCAAAGATGGTGACAACCGTTGACTCGGTTTCAAGGGCGTGTAACACATCATTTCATTAACCCCTACTCCCTCCGTCCGCAAATAAGTGTACTTTTAGCTTTTATTTAAGTCAAACATAATCAAATTTGACCAACTTTATAAAAAAATATAGAAATATATATTACATCGAATTGACATATTATAAAACTAAATTAAAAATAAATTTAATGATATCATTTTGGTGTCATAAATATTGGTACGTTTTCCTAAAAAATTAGTCGAACTTAGTAAAGTTTGGTCAAAATTAGTATAAGGCTAGAAGTACACTTAGGAGTACACTTTTGTTAGTCACTCGAGAAACCTACACTGTACGTATAGGTACGTAGCATAGGTTGCTTGTTCTAAAAGTGCTGCCAGCTAAACACAACAAATCTACTTGAAAAGTAGGCTCAAATAAAACCTTTGATTGCGTGGCATGATCACAAGCTAGAAATTGGCATGATCAAAGGCCTGACGATCTTCGATCTTCTAAATTGCGCTCAAATCTTGACAAAATTCTGCGTTGTTCGGTCCCATTTGAGTAAATTTAGAGTACACCTCCTGGCAGCTATAGGCATATGCATGCTTCTGGAAACGATCATGCATCAAAACGTACGAGAAATCTAAGAGCGAGTGTGCTCACCGCATCTCGCCGGGCGCGAAGATCCGTCAGCGCAGACGCACGCGAAGGCGTCGGCGTCGGAGTCGTACCCGCACTGGCCGCCGCTGGCACCGCACGCGCCGCAGTCCCCGGCGGACGCCCTCCACTCGAGCGCGTACCCTTCGCTGAGCAGCCGCGGGTACTCCCGGCCAACACTCGCGCCCGGCGACGACAACGACCCGACCACCGGCACCACCGCGTAGCCACACTTCCCGGCCACGGCCCTCGCCTCCGTCGTGTTGTACAGCGCGTCGAGCCGCACCACGGCCTGCGCGCCCGGGCAGGCGACGTCGACGAACCCGGCCTGGGGCGGGACGGTGCAGTTGAAGAGGAAGAGGAGCTGGTGGTTGGCGGCGCCGGCGGAGAAGGGCGCGAGGCTGAGGCTGGCGGAGACGTCGACGGTCGGCACGGGGCAGCCCGTGGCGTCGGTCTGGACGTTGTCGTTGGCCACGACCACGGTGCGGTCGGCGTAGGAGACGCGGAGGAGCTTGTAACCGCCGCGGAAGGAGCGGGAGAGGGAGGCCCTGCCGCCGGACAGGCAGTCCACCTGGAACGCCGACGGGCCGCAGGGAGTCGCCGGCTGGCTGGCGTCCGTGAGCCAGAACGGGTACGCGAGGGTCACGTTCCCGCACGTCTTGGGCGCGCAGGTTGTCACGGCGGCCGCCGCCGGCGTGGGCGCGTGGTGCAGGAGCAGGAAGCACGCTCCTAGGGCGACGGAGAGGATGGCTCGTCGGGGCAATGGGGGACTCGTCATCGCGACGACGGACCGTGGCCGTGGGTGGACTTCGGAGACGGTGGGGGGAAATTGTTGAACGTACGGTATATAGAGATGGATGGATGGAGAAGTAAACGGCAACTCGATCGTGTGTTCATGATCGTGTACGTCGCGAGTAGCTAGGTCACTTTCTTGGACTTTGTCTCTCTGTTTTCAGGGTGTGAAACCGGGCTGGAACTGTTTCGTTTCGTGTGCATGCGGAGTAGTTACGCGATGCTTGCATCAGGGAATTGAGACTGGTAAGTAATGGTAGGTGAGTGCTCGACTTGGTCAGTCAAAATCGGTTTCATGCGATCGAGGCTTCTGATGAATGAACTTAATGGCCTGGGTCAGTGACATTGCCGGCCAGAGAGAGCTTACTTCTCGATCGGGGCTTTCTGGATTATGGTTCTCATAACTACGAGTTGTAGAAAAAAGCCATCTTCTCATGCATTCACAAACTCATATATACAAGTATTTCACAATGTTTCAACGGTTTCATTCATACATTGCAAACATAGTAGTAGACATATATTACACAAATGGCAATTACATAAGCCTTGAGTTTCACAAATTGCCTCTGGTGCACCAGGCATACATCTCACATGAGATACGTAGAAAGATAAATGAATGTAAGGGCAACAGGGTAAGCAAAGCATGATATACCCGTGTATCAAAATCTACAAATATAAGCAGTTAAGTTCTCCTACTAGATTAAGCATCATGGGTCGGAACCACCTTCAAGAGGAAAATTAAGCGAAGAGTCTCGTCTCTTCATCATCCCCGGGTAAATTTTTTTTCATGTGATAATTCAGTTGTTGACCCAATGGGGAACAGGGCAATGCAATCCCCCCGTAGGAGGGCCCCCGGCACCATCTTTACCGTTTATTTCTTGGAGATTCGTGCTATAATTTTTACAGAACAACCCTCCCACCTTACTTCTCAAGTTTATTGCTGTTTTGCTTATTAGCCCCCAGGTTTTTCATGTTTTATACATTTTCGTCACTGTCTTCAACGAAAGAACGTGATTCACAGATACATCTTTGTTTAATTTAATTAGCCAGTTTTAATCAGCCAATCTAATTAATATAATTTAATTAATAATTTCTTACATAATTATTTTTTCAATAATATTCAACAATATTTCATATAATTTTTTTTAAGAATTTTTCTAGAAATATCCGTACAAGTTTTATATTTTTTTCAATAATTAATATAATTTGTTTTTTCAACAATCTCTTTTGATAATTTTTATTTTTCTATTTTTTATTTAACAATATTTAGACACTCTTACTTTGTTTCATCTTAGATTCAGAAGTTTCATACAAGATTCACACGTTTTATAAACTTGTCGTACAAGTTTTATATTTTGTTTCAACAGTTAATATAATTTGTTTTTTCAACAATCTCTTTTGATAATTTTTATTTTTCTACTTTTTATTTAACAATATTTAGACACTCTTACTTTGTTTCATCTTAGATTCAGAAGTTTCATACAAGATTCACATTTTTTACAAACTTGTTTCTGCCAAGAGATATTCATATAACGACGCGAATTTGCTACACACGGGCATAGCTGCGCATAGGCTTAGAACTGTTGGATAAAGAGATCACATACACTACTAGCTTAGATGGTAATGGCTGGATCTTGAAAGTAGTAACGGTGCCTAACGGCGTTTGAAGCAGCGTGTGTGTGTACTTGGATGCGATGCCTAGGGGCTCGTGAAAATCCTAAAAAGTTTAGCTCGCTGTTTGGCAAAGAAACTTTTAGCATCTAAAATGAAAAGATAAGTCAACAAGGCTTAAAATGAGTTCTACGTAGTATACAAACCCTAGTGAAGGTTTGTGGTACTATGCAAACCCTAAAATATCATCTAACTGGTTTAGTGTATTGTTTTTTTTGGCGGGAGAGACTAAATAAGTTAGGGTTTTTCAGCATGTTGTTCGTTAGGGTTTGTCTCACCTAAACGAAACTAGATAAGCTTTGTTTTGCATGTTGCTCATTAGGGTTTGCCTCATGAAAACGAAATTAGACAAGCTTTGTTTTGCATGTTGCTCGTTAGGGTTTGCCTCATGTAAACGAAAATAGACAAGCTTTGTTTTGCATGTTCCTCGTTAGGGTTTGCCTCATGCAAACGAAATTAGACAAGCTTTGTTTTGCATGTTGCTCGTTAGGGTTTGCCTCATGCAAACGAAATTAGACAAGCTTTGTTTTGCATGTTGCTCATTAGGGTCTGCCTCATGCAAACGAAATTAGATAAGCTTTGTTTTGCATGTTGCTCGATAGGGTTTACCTCATGCAAACGAAATTATACAAGCTTTGTTTTGGTAGGGCTTCATGCATGCATGGCAAAGGAACACTAACGGCGTTAGTTCTTAGACAAATCCTGGGTCTGGATACATGTGCTCCCTATATCAAAAGAGGATAAAATCAACGGTGGATACGCTATGCGCAGCTATGTCCGTGTTTAGCAGGCTATTTCCCATTCATATAATGTAATCAACAATTTCTTACATAATTATTTTTTCAATAATACTCAACAATATTTCATAGAATATTTTTTTAAGAACTTTTCTAGAAATATTGTACGAGTTTCATACTTTTTCCAAGATAATTTTTTTAAGATACATGAGCAACAAGTGTGACTCAAATGACTCTTCAATATAGGATTCATCAAATAATCATACACATGTATGTAAATAAAGAAGATAATGCTACTTAATTATTGGTCGAGCACTACTTCAGCAGAGGAAACCCGTTGATGAACATGAAGTACATAGTAGTTTCATAGCAGATTCATAAATCCCGAGTTCACGTTTTCATATAGGATTTACTGAATCTGCTCCATAGATTCAACGTGGTTTCATATAGGATTCATCAAATAATGATACACAAATATTAAGAGAACTAATCATACGTACAAGATCCAGCAAAACTTCAAAGGTTCATACAACTTTTAGTAGATTATTACACACATGATTTAGTCAAGATACAAGCAAGATCAAACAACAGTTTCATACATGTGTCACCTTTCAAGACAAAACAAGTAGTCTCATAACATTAATTTGATATTAAGAATCATTCAAGAAAGCATACATGTTTCATACAAGAAACATAAAGAAAAAGGAAAAAATCATACACATCTCATACACCTGTCAAGATCCAAGCATGAAGTGTAGCAAGATTCGGAAAGCTACAAAATATGTAAAAAAACAAGATAATGCTACTTAATTATTGTTCGAGCACTACTTTAGCAGAAAAAACCCGTTGATGAACATGAAGTACATAGCAGTTTCATAGCAGATTCATACCCAGATCCAAGAATGTTTTTTGTAAGATTTATCCAATCCTATATGTTTCCTCAAAGCGAAACCATTCCAAATCCATAGAAATTTTGTCGATCCATAAAAAATCCATAGATGTTTCATACACTATCGAATCTGAAAAACAAGAAACAACATAAACACAATTTTTCGTCCAAGAACCAGCACAAAAAAAAGAATCTCCAAAAAGAAATAAGAAATCTTCCTCCAAAAACAAAGGAAAACAACATATCTATGTGTGGCCACAGATCTAGGCCCTCCATGTCAAGATCCATGCCTCCAAGCCTAGATCGGACAAGGAGAAGGAGCCCCGCGTGCTCGTCGTCGACGGTCGGCCGTCGTGCGTCGGCGGTGGGAGAGGACGAGGCGTCAGAGGGTAGGTGACGAGGCGGTGCTGGGAGGTGCTGGGAGGGAGGCAGGGGCGTGTGGGTTAGGATCGCTCTGGGATGGGAGACAAGCCAGACTAAGATTTTGTTCTCTCCTTGGGGGATGGCGGGTTGATTTAACGTTTTCCTAGGGTTTTTTTTACAAATATATTGAACACGTTGACTGGCAGGACTTTGCACGAATCTCCAATATTTTTGTGGTTGTGATGGTGCCGGGGGCCCAACCTAGGAGAGGGAAATCCGCGTTGATGGGGAACAGCCGTAGAAACCCCACCTTTCGCGGCCTGGTACATGATATTGGAAGTGGGGTTCTTCCGGGTCGCATGCATTCCTGCAGCTAGATCGTCATAGGAAGGATGAACCACGCCTGTTGAAAACCACCAGATCATGTGAAATTAATCTGTTTGCTTGGTTCGCGCTAGGGAATCATTGTTCGGCATACACTAGTAGGAAAAGTCCTATCCATGGCGCACCTAAAATAGGGTCAGTGGCGTATGTCTCGTGCGCCACTAATATTTTTTATCCGTGGCACACCTAGACATGTGCCATGGATAAACCCACTTATCCGTGGCACATGAGGGCATCGTGCATCACTGGTAGCGATTTCAAATTTTAAAAAAGGCGGGATGTGAAAAATTATCCGTGGTGCATGTAGGCATGGTGCGCCACAGATAAAACTTTTAAATTTCAAAAAAAAGTTGAATCTAGATCTATCGCCGTCGGTGTCTGCTCCAGCTGTCGCCTCGTCGTCATCATGTCGCGTCGCGTCGCTCCGGCCACAGCCTACCACCGCATGTAGATGCAGGAGGCTGTGGTCGAGCCAAGGGAGGAGAAAGAGGAGGGAGAGGAGGAGAGGAGAAAGAACAAGAGAGGAGGAGGAGAGGAGGAGGAGGAGGAAGAAGAGTGGATTCGAAGGATAAGAAAGAGAGGAGGAGGAAGAAGAGAGGAGGAGAATAGGAGAGGGGAAGGAGGAAGAAGAGAGTAGGAAGAAGAGAGGAGAAGGAGGAGGAGGAAGAGGAAGAAGAGAGGAGGAGGAATAAGCGGAGAGGAGGAAAGGCGCACTACATGGTGATTGATACGTCGGAAACGTATCTATAATTTTTGATGCTCCATGCTTGTTTAGTATTTACTTTGCTTTGCTTTGTCTACACTTTGAGTTGTTTTTATATCTTTTCTGGAACTAACCTATTAACAAGTTGCCACAGTGCCTCTTGCCTGTTTTCTTCTGTTTTTTGTTCCAGAAAGGCGGAAAATCAATATTCTCGGAATTAGACGGGACAAAAGCCGAAGTTAATATTTTACCGTGGGGGACAAAAGACGAGACGGAGATGCAAGCCAGGGCGGCCAGACCCCCCTAGGCGCGGGTGGGCCCTGCCCCGCGCCTAGGTAGGGTGTGGGGCCCCTGACCGCCTCCCAGCCTCGCCTCTTCACCTATAAGAAGCCCCCAATGCAGAAACCCTAAGTACCCGATCAATATTCCATGAAACCTTCTGTAGCCGTCGCCACCGTCATCCCTAGATCGGGGGGATCTGAAGTTCTTCCCGGCACCCTGCCGGAGGAGAGATCATCCTGAAGACTTTCTCTCTGGTATGATGCATGAGTAGTTCCACCTTGGACTATGGTTAAATGTAGTAGCTAGATGGTTGTATCTCCTCCTTTGTGCTTTCATGTATAGATCTTGTGAGCTCCTTTCATGATCAAGATCTAATCTATTTGTAATCATGCATGTTGTGTTTGCGGGGATCCGATGGATATTGAGATTATTATGTTCGTTTGATTAATGGTTTTGTATTTATGATTCTATCATGTATGTGTTGTTTGTGATCTTGCATGCTCTCCATTGTTAGTAGCTATCTTGGCCAATTAGTTGCTAGTGACTCCAAGAGGGGGTATTTATGCTCGATAGTGAGTTCATGCCTCTAGTTTCCAAGGGAAGTGATAGAAATCTCTTCGGTTGTAGATGTGTTGTTGCTATTAGGGAGAAAACAATGGTCTCTTGTTCATGGAACAAGTGAATTATTTACTTTACACACTTTGCTTAAAGCAGTTGTCGGTTGCTTGCAACTTAATACTGGAGGGGGTTCGGATGATAACCTGAAGGTGGACTTCTAGTCATAGATGCAGTTGGATGGCGTTCTATGTATATTGTTGTATTGCCCAATCGAATCTCATAGAATTTTTTTGACTAGTATTGTTTTGTTATGCCTTGCTCAGTTCCTATCAATTACCATGCTGTAATTGGTTTACCCTTCATGCCATGTTGTTTATCTAAGGAGAGCACCTCTAGTGAACTATCGACCCCGGTCCAATCTTTACCATTGATACATCTTCCACTGTTACTTATTTACTTGCTAAAAACCATTACCTTCCACACCATACGTTTAATCCTTTGTTACATGATACGACGGAAACGTATCTATAATTTTTGATGCTCCATGCTTGTTTAGTATCTACTTTGCTTTGCTTTGTCTACACTTTGAGGTACTTTTTACATGTTTTCTGGTACTAACCTATTAACAGGTTGCCACAGTGCCAGTTGCCTGTTTTCTGTTGTTTTTGGTTTCAGAAAAGCTAGTAAAGAAATATTCTCAGAATTGGACGGGACAAACGTCAAAGTAAATTACTTTCCGTGGGGAACAAGAAGTTCAGAGGGGAGACGAGGAAGCGGGCCAAGGCGGCCAAACCCCCCCTAGGCGTGGGTGGGCCCTGCCCCGCGCCTGGGTAGGGTTTGACCCCCCTAGCCTCCTCCTCGGCCTCCCCCTTCGCCTATAAGAAGCCCCCGATGCAGAAACCCTAAGTACCTAATCAAATCTCCACGAAACCTTCTGTAGCCGCCGCCACCGTCGTCCCTAGATCGGGAGGGGATCTGAAGTTTATCCCGGCACCCTGCCGGAGGGGAGATCATCCCGGAGGCCTTCTCTCCGGTATGATGTGTGAGTAGTTCCACCTTGGACTATGGGTCCATGTAGTATCTAGATGGCTGTATCTCCTCCTTTATGCTCTCATGTATAGATCTTGTGAGCTCCGTTCATGATCATGATCTAATCTATTTGTAATCATGCATGCTGTGTTTGCGGGGATCCGATGGATATTGAGATTATAATGTTGGTTTGATTAATGTTTTTGTCTTTATGATTCTATCATGTCTGTGTTGTTTGTGATCTTGCATGCTCTTCGTTGTTAGTAGCTATCTTGGCCAAGTAGTTGCTAGTGACTGAAGTGTTTCGCAGCATAGTAAATCAAAATTTTCTACGGAAGTGAACAGAGGGAAAGCCAAGATCTAATCTAGGAGATGCAAACAACGAGAGAGATTGGATTAGATCTTCATACCCTTGAAGATTCAAGACAGTGAACGTTCGGAACGTGGGTGATGTAGTCGCTTCTTCTCCTCCTCGCGATCCGATCCGATCTAGCACCACAAGTGGCGGTGCCTCCGTGAGATGCACACGTGCAACACCTCGACGTCTCCTCCTTCCTCGGACCAGCAAGTATGGTGGAGAGATGGATTGGATCTACAACACGACGGCGTGGTGTATATGGTGGAGAATTTACGCCGCAGGCTTCGCCTACAAACAAATGGGAGGGAGAGAGGAAGGGCGGCAGGCAACTGGGTTTGGAGGAAGGTGTAGGGGGTATGAGAGGGCGCACCAGCCCTCTATATATAGAGGGGTGCCAGCCCTAGCCTCCTCCAAGCCTATCTCTAGTTTAAACAATTTAAACTCTCCCTTATCTAGAAATCCTATCTTATCTTATCTCTAGTTTAAACGATTTAAACTCTCTAGAATCGGCTGGGCCCTATGGGGCCTTGTGCCCCTGGCCCAATGCGGCCAGGACACTCCCTCATAGTCCCATGCCCCCTCCCGGAAGGTGGGACCACGTTGGCCCCTTCCGAAGGTTCTAGAAGCTTCCGTACAATACCGATTAACTTGGAACAATTCAACTCCAAAACTACACCGCCTTATATGAATCTTATTCTCCGGACCATTACGGAACCTCTCGTGATATCCCGGATCCCATCCGAGACCAACAAAAATTCATAAACCAAGTATCCAATCTATCCTAGCCGAGACACGTTATGTGTGACCTCGGGTTCGAGAATATGCAGACATGATCTTCTATCAATAATCAACAGCGGGGTCTGGGCACCCATATTGACTCCCACACATTCATCGATGATCATATCGGATGAACCACGATGCCAGGATTCAATTAATCCCATATATATATTCCCTTCGTCTCGCGATATTTTACTTGCCCGAGATTCGATCGTCGGTATCGTCATACCTAGTTCAATCTCGTTCACGAAGTACTTTTACTCGTTCAGTAATCCGATATCACTTTGTGATTAACTCCTTAACCACATGCTTGCAAGCGGTGTTGATATCGACACCGAAAGTGGGCCCAAGTATCTCTCCGACTTGGGAGGGACAAATTCCATCTCGATACATACAACCCAACAGATACTTTCCGATCACCTGAGAGACACCTTTATGATCACCCTCTCATAGGATGACGTTTGATGACCTCAAAGCTTTTTTCCGATACCAGGGAGTTGTATTATCTCATGGTCTAAGGAATACAATATTTGACATGAGAAAAGCTTCGCAAAGACGAACACAAGGACACGATCTAATTGCTTCGCTTAGTTTGGGTCTGTCCACCATATCATTCTCCCAATGATATGATCTCATTATCAATTGACAACTCATGTCTATGGTTAGGAAACCTTAACCATCATTGATCAATGAGCTAGTCCATAGAGGCGTACTAGGGACACGGTGTTGTTCACAAACCACACAAGTATTAATGTTTCCGCTTAATACAATTCTAGCATGGAATATAAACTTTATCATGAACAAGAATTATAATAATAACATCTTTATTATTGCCTCTAGGGCATAATTCCAACAGTCTCCCACTTGCACTAGAGTCAATAATCTAGTTTACATTTGGCAACAATCTCACACCCATGGCACTGAGGTGCTGATCATGTTTTACACGTGGAAGAGGTTTAGTCAATGGATCTGCGACATTCAGATCTGTATGTACTTTGCTGATCTTCAGATCTCCATCTGATATATAATCTCGGATTATATGAAACTTGCGGTTGATATGCTTGGTCTTTGGATGATATCTTGGTTCCTTAGCGAGTGCTATGGCGCCAGTGTTGTCACACAATATCTCCAAGGGTCCAATGCACTTGAACCACGCCAAGCTCAATGATGAAGTTTCGATCCAAACTCCTTCACTTGACGCTCGCAGCAGCCATGTATTCCGCTTCTCATCAGATCCCGCGACCACGCTTTGCTTGCAGCTTCTCCACTCACAGCTCCTCCATTCAAAATATACACGTATCACGTCTGAGATTTAGCATCATCCTTGTCGTCGAAACTAGCATCGACGTAACCTTTACGACGAGTGTTCATCACCCCATAGACTAAGAACATTTCTTTAGTCCTATTTAGGTACCTTAGGATGTTCTTCACGGTGTCCAAAGGTTCCACTCTGGATCACTTTGATATCCGCTCGTCAAACTAAGAGCATTGGACACATCCGTCTAGTACACAGATGGCATACATGATGGAACCTATGGCCGAGGCATAAGGCACTTTGCTCATAGCTTCCCTATCATTTCATCAGAATGGACACCGAGCCTTGCTCAATATCTTACTCGACAACATAGGCCTTTGAACCTTTCAATGCCTTATCCATTCTGAACCTTTTCGAACTTTGTCTAGGTATGTACTGCTTAAAGCTATCAGCGCCTCTGTCATCTCTATAGATTTTGATGCCCAATATATAAGCAGCTTCACCTAGGTCTTTCATTGAAAAACACTTGTTCAAATAACTCTTCACATCGTTAAGCATGTTGATGTCATTTCAATAATCAATATGTCATCCACATATAGTACCACAAACGTCACCGAGCTCCCACTCACTTTCTTGTAGATGCAAGCTTCAGAGCAATTTGGAACAAATCCAAAGCTCTTGATCACTTGATCAAAACGAAGGTTCCAACTCCGAGATGCTTGCTTCAGTCCATAAATGGAACGTTGAAGTTTGCATACTTTATCAGCATCCTTAGGATCGACAAAACCTTCGGGTTGCATCATATACAACTCTTCATCAATGTTGCCATTGAGGAAAGCAGTCTTGACATCCATTTGCCATATTTCATAATCATGAAACGCAGCAATTGCTAATAAAATCTGAATGGACTTAAACATCGCTACGGGAGAGAAAGTCTCATCGTAGTCAACACCTTGAACTTGTCGAAAACCTTTCGCAACAAGCCGTGCTTTATAGACGGTAACATTACCATCCGCGTCCGTTTTCTTCTTGAAGATCCATTTGCACTCAACGGCCTTTCGATCGCTAGGAGGGTCCACCAAAGTCCATACTTGGTTTTCGCTCATGGATCCCAATTGGATTTCATGGCTTCTAGCCATTTCTCGTAGTCTGGGCTTATCATCGCTTCCTCATAGTTCGAGGTTCGCTGTCTTCTACTAACAAGACGGTCAAGACAGGTTGCCGTACCACTCAGAGGGGCACGCGACCTTGTCGACTGCGACGCTCAAGAGCAAAGATCGTCCAAGCTTCATGATCCTTGTCATCAGCTTCCTCTATTGTTGGTGCAGGCGGCACTGGAACAATTTCAGGTGCTGCGCTACTCTCCAATGCAAGAGAAGGTTCAATAACCTCGTTTAGCTCTACTTTCCTCCCACTCACTTCTTTCGAGAGAAACTCCTTCTCAAGAAAGGAACCGTTTCATGACAAACACTTTTCCTTCAGTTCGTGATAGAAGGTATACCCAATAGTTTCCTTAGGGTATCCTATGAAGACGCATTTCTCCGCTTTGGGTTCGAGCTTGTCCGCATCAACTTCTTGACGAAGCTTCAGATCCCCAAACTTTAAGAAACGACAACTTAGGTTTAGCACCAAACCACAGTTCATACGGTGTCGTCTCAACGGATTTAGATGGAGCCCTATTTAAAGTGAATGCAGCGGTTTCTAATGCATAACCCCAAAATGATAACGGCAAATCAGTAAGAGACATCATCGATCGGACCATATCTAATAGGGTTCGATTCGGCTCAGACACACCATTGCGTTGTGGTGTTCCGGTGGCGTGAGTTGTGAAACGATTCCACTTGCTTTGAGATGCGTGAGAAAATCATAACTCAAATATTCGCCCACGATCGGATCGTAGAAACTTAATCTTTCATTATGATGGTTCTCCACTTCATTCTAAAATTCTTTGAACTTTTCAAACGTTTCAGATTTATGTTTCATTAAATAGATATACCCATATCTACTTAAGTCATCGGTAAAAGTGAGAAAATAGCGATATCCACCAAGGCCGAAACACTCATCGGTCCGCATACATCGGTATGTATGATTTCCAACAAGTCCGCTGTTTCGCTCCATCATACCGAGAATGGGTTTTGATCATCTTGCCCATGAGGCATGGTTCGCATGTGTCAAATGATTCAAAATCAAGAGACTCCAAAAGTCCATCGTAATGGAGTTTCTTCATGCGCTTTACACCAATATGACCTAGACGACAAAGGCCACAAATAAGTAGTATTATCACTATCTACTTTGCATCTCTTAGCCTCAATGTTATGGATGTGTGTTTCATCCCTTTCGAGATTTAGAAGAAATAAACCATTCACAATAGGTGCATGACCATAAAAGATGTTACTCATATAAATAGAACAACCATTATTCTCTGATTTAAATGAATAACCGTCTTGCAATAAACACGATCCGTAAATAATGTTCATGCTCAACGCAGCACATAATAACATTTATTAAGGTTTAAAACTAATCCCGAAGGTAAAACTAAGGAGAGCGTGCCGACGCCATCACATCAACTCTTGATCCGCTAACGCCAAGATCGTCACCTCATCCTCGCAAGCCGTCTATTCCGTAGCTCTGTTTCGAGTTACAAATATTAGCAACTGAACCGTATCAAATACCTGTGCACTACAACGAGGGCTAGTAAGGAAAACATCAATAACATGTATATCAAATATACCTTTGATGGTGCCAGCCTTCTTGTCCGCTAAGTACTTGGACGATATGCTTCCAAAGGACCCTTGTCCTTGCAATAGAAGCACTGGTCCGCTTAGGACCAGACTTGAGCTTCTTCTCATAGGGCAACGCGCTTGCCGCCGCCTTTTCTTGAAGGGCTTCTTTGCACCTTTACCTTTCTTAAAGGAGGGCTTGTTGACCATCAACACATGATTATCCTTTTGATGTCCACCTCCGCAGCCTTCAGCTTTGTAAGAGCTCGGTGATCGATCGATGGAACCAATCTGATTGTGAGTCACTACAAAACTTTTGTAGCTGGGAGGGAGTGATTGCAGAACCACACAATCTTGAGCTCCTCGAATCTTAGATCCAGTTGCTCAAGGCGTTGAGTGTAGCCCGACATCTTAATGGCGTGCTCACTAACGGAACTCCCTTCATCCATCTTGCAGTTAAAGAACTTCTCAGAGATCTCATATCTCTCAGAACGGGCCTGAGTCTGAAACATGGTTTTCAGCTCCTCGAGAATCTCAAAGGGCCCGGGATAGTTTTCAAAACGATTTTGAAGTTTCGGTTCCATAGCAAACAACATGGTGCTCTTAATCACACCATAATCATCTTTGCGTGACTGATAGAGCTTTCTCATCAGCCGCTAGTTGCGGCAGGGGGTTACCTAACGCTTTCTCAAGGACATAGTCCTTTGTCCGCTGCATGTAATGATTCTTAGATTGCGGAACCAGTTGGTGAAGTTAGACCCATTGTTTCTAAGCTTTTCTTTCTCAGCAAAAACGTTGAAGTTGAAGTTGGACTTGGCCATGTGATCTACAGTATTTGCAAGTACAATTTAGACTATGTTCATGATAAATAGTTCAACTTAATCAAATTACTAGATGAACTCCCACTAAATTCAACATCCCTCAAGTTGTTTAGTGAACACGATCCAAATTCACCACACCTAATCCGATCTTCACGAGAAGAGATGTGGTTTCAATGGTGGACAACGAAGTGTCGATCATATCATTCATATGACTCATGCTTAACCTTTCGGTTCTTATGTTCCGAGGCCATGTGCGTACATGCTAGGCTCGTCAAGTTAGACCCAAGTATTTCCGCTGCAGTAAATCGGCTTGCACCCGTTGTATGTGAGTGTAGAGTCTATAGCACCCGATCATCACGTGATGCTTGGACACGACGAACTTTCACAACGATGCATACTTGGGGAGAACACAGCTTTTATCTTGATCTTTAAGTGAAGAATCATCTTATAATGCTACCGTCGCGATCTAAGCATAATAAGATACATAAAAGGATAAACATCACATGCATATAACTTTATGTGACATGGTATAGCCAATCTTCGCAATGATCTCCATCTTGTGCTCCGCATGATCTCCATCACTCCACCATGATTGCCTCCACCACGAATAGCAACTACAACTATTGCTAACTACTTAGCGATAAAGTAAAGCTATTACATGGCGTATAAGAAGTTGACTCGCAGGTCATACACAATTATAAAGACAACCATATGGCTCCTGCCGGTTGTGTACTCATCGACATGCAAGTCGTGAAACATTACAAAACATGATCATCGCATACAATATACACATCACATCTTGGGCCATACCATATCACGAAACACTCCCTGCAAAAACAAGTTAGACGCCTACTTTGTTGTTGCATGTTTTACGTGGCTTATGGGAGTAGATGCTAAGAACGATTCTTACCTACGGAAAGCCACAACGGTGATATTATGGTTGCCAAACTCCGGTGTTAATCCCATGACAACTATAGTGAGAGAAACTGACATCCACCAGCCGCATGTATGGTACAAGCCACACGTCAAGTGCGGAGCGGTCTCGCGAACGACGTCGCGTAAGGTTGGCCTGGACCGCTTCAATCTCACTATCCCGCCATAAGAAGAACACAAACAAGAGGCTTGCAACAGAAAACATCAACGCCCAACAACCATGTTATGCTCTACTCGTGAAACACATCTACGCATAGATCTAGCTCGATACCCTTCAAGGGTTTCGTAGCATAGTAAATCAAAATTTTCTACGAAGCGAACAGAGGGATAGCCAAGATCTAATCTAGGAGATGCAAACAACGAGAGATTGGATTAGATCTTCATACCCTTGAAGATTCAAGACAATGAACGCTCGCCTAACGTGGGTGATGTAGTCGCATCGCTTCTCCTCCTCGCGATCCGATCCGATCTAGCACCACAAGTGGCGGTGCCTCCGTGAGATGCACACGTGCAGCACCTCGACGTCTCCTCCTTCCTCGGACCAGCAAGTATGGTGGAGAGATGGATTGGATCTACAACATGACAGCGTGGTGTATATGGTGGAGAATTTCTGCCGCAGGGCTTCGCCTACAAACAGTCGGGAGGGAGAGAGGAAGGGCAGCAGGGCAACTGGGTTTGGAGGAAGGTGTAAGGGGGTATGAGAGGGGGCGCACCAGCCCTCTATATAGAGGGGGTGCGCCAGCCCTAGCCTCTCCTCCAAGCCTATCTCTAGTTTAAACAATTTAAACTCTCCCTTATCTAGAAATCCTATCTTATCTTATCTCTAGTTTAAACGATTTAAACTCTCTAGGATCGGCTGGGCCCTATGGGGCCTTGTGCCCCTGGCCCAATGCGGCCAGGACACTCCCTCATAGGCCCATGCCCCCCTCCCGGAAGGTGGGACCACGTTGCCCCCCTTCCGGAAGGTTCTAGAAGCTTCCGGTACAATACCGATTAACCCGGAACAATTCAACTCCAAAACTACACGCCTTTATATGAATCTTATTCTCCGACCATTACGGAACCTCTCGTGATATCCCGGATCTCATCCGAGACTCGAACAAAATTCATAAACCAAGTATCCAATCTATCCTAGCCGAGACACGTTATGTGTGACCGCTGAGTTCGAGAATATGCAGACATGATCTTCTATCAATAATCAACGGTGGGTCCGGGCACCCATATTGACTCCACACATTCATCGATGATCATATCGGATGAACCACGATGCCAGGATTCAATTAATCCCATATATATATTCCCTTCGTCTCGCGATATTTTACTTGCCCGAGATTCGATCGTCGGTATCGTCATACCTAGTTCAATCTCGTTCACAGCAAGTACTTTACTCGTTCCGTAATCCGATATCACTTTGTGATTAACTCCTTAACCACATGCTTGCAAGCGGTGTTGATATCGATTACCGAGTGGGCCCGAAGTATATCTCTCCGACTTGGGAGGGACAAATTCCATCTCGATACATACAACCCAACAGATACTTTCCGATCACCTGAGAGACACCTTTATGATCACCCTCTCATAGGATGACGTTTGATGACCTCAAAGCTTTCTTCCGATACCAGGGAGTTGTATTATCTCATGGTCTAAGGAATACAATATTTGACATGAGAAAAGCTTCACAAAGACGAACACAAGGACACGATCTAATTGCTTCGCTTAGTTTGGGTCTGTCCACCATATCATTCTCCCAATGATATGATCTCATTATCAATTGACAACTCATGTCTATGGTTAGGAAACCTTAACCATCATTGATCAATGAGCTAGTCCATAGAGGCGTACTAGGGACACGGTGTTGTTCACAAACCACACAAGTATTAATGTTTCCGCTTAATACAATTATAGCATGGAATATAAACTTTATCATGAACAAGAATTATAATAATAACATCTTTATTATTGCCTCTAGGGCATAATTCCAACAGTGACTCCAAGAGGGGGTATTTATGCTCGATAGTGGGTTCATGCCTCTAGTTTCCAAGGGAAGTGACAATTGATGGGGATATGCCTACCGGGGTATACCCAGCAGGACGTTTCCGACTGGCCTAGGAACTAGCGAGTGGGCCTGCAGGACGGCGACTGGATCAAGGCCCGGTGTGGATCCAAGCGACTGGAAGCTGAAGGCCCAGGCGAGTAGATAGGCCCAGTCGGATTAGGTTAAACAGGTACCGAAGCCTTAACTGATTCGGTTGAGATATGTAAACCCTAGGGGAGGTAAGCCTATATAAACCTCCCTACAGGGCGTGTAGAGATACGTTCCATCATACACCCAAGCGACTCGCCGCCTAGACGCCGAGCTCGCCCATTGTACCACCGTCATAATACAATCTAGCAGGAGTAGGTCTTTACCCTCCGAGGGGCTGAACCTAGGTAAAACCTTGTGTCTCCGCCCTCATCTCGCACCGCAGATGGCTGGCCGCCCTTGCCCCTCGTTCTACTACTCGCTGCCGATTGCAGCATCTGCCGTGACCATTCCCACGACAGTGGCGCCCACCATGGGGCCTGGCCGGTCTGGCCGGTGTTCTGTGGCGAGATCCAATCTGCCCATCAACGAGACGGTCGCCACCGGCCGCATGATAGCGATCGGCGAGATGCTCCAGATCTTGCCGAGCAGCTACGTCCCGGTGGCGCGACCCATCACGCACAGCATGATCTTGCCAGTAGGCACGATCAGCCTCTTCGTCGGCCTCACCGACATCGTCGTCTCGGAGGACTCGGCTCGCATCCGCGAGTCACCGCCACGCGATCGGATCTCCGATAGCCAGGTCCGCATGATCCATCGCCTCGCCTCCGAATACAACTCGGCCCATAGCAACGTGGCCAAAAACTCCGCGGCCGCGGAAGACGCGGCCCTCAATGACGACGCCGACTCGGCGACCCCGACATCACTCGCCGGGTCCATCACCGCGGCTTCACCCGCGGGCTCCATCACCCAGGTCTCCAACGTGGGAGACTTCGAGGACCCCTCCATCCTTGGGATCTTCGACTTCGACTCTGGGTCAGAAAACTCCGCCGATCTCCGCGACGGGACCGGTCGCCACGCCGCGACCTATATGGCGACTGGCACCGATCCGTTGGAGGATCCATTCTCCACCCTGATCCCTCCCAACGCCACGGCAACGGAGGTCGAGGAACTCTGCCTGAATCTGGCGGAGGCCGTCCGCAAGGAGAAGGCCAAGCGCGAATTTTTTTGCCTCGAGCAGGTGACGGCGCAGGAGCTATCGCGTTACCACGCGCAACGAATCAGGACCCGCCTGAACCCTACCATTCAGGGGCGCGCCCTGAACTTCGACGATGAAAACGACCCGGCCATGGGCCGAAGCGCACCGGCTGCGAGAACGCGCCACCAGGAGGAAGCGCCCGGCCCCCTCCAGGGTCGACGGCGATGGGCGCACCACCTCCACCCAACCGCACGCCCCCCAGGGATCAGCCGCGGATAGTAGCCTCCTCACGGGAGCGAGACGCGAACGGCCTCCCACTGTTCTCCACCCCGATGGACAACCTCGTGGCGGGCCGAGCAGCGGCTGACAACATCACGGCCACCGGCGACGGCGCCCTACAGATCCAAAGACGTGGGGCCCCGCCGTGAAGGCCGCCGAGCAGCAAAACGCAGCGCCGACTCGCAGGTCGAATGTACTCGCGTTCTTGGGAAGCAGGCGGCCTCCAGCGGCCATCTGGCGGCAAACACCCTCAATCGCCGCCACGAGCCACTGCGGTTCCAACACCGACCCGAACGCGCACTTCTCCAATTAACGACCCCATGCCAGCGACCAACTTCGTCGCTGCCAACGGTCAACCCATCGACGCCCGCACCCACATCATCAACAACCAAAGCTGGCGCGCACGCCAGCCCGACGACCTGCGACACACCCTAGTCAATCGCCGCGACGGCGAGCCGATGGGGTCGCTAAGTCGACTCAGACCCAGGTGCTTCGGACCGATGATCCGAGGTGAGAAGTACCCGGCGAACTTCAAGGCGCCGAAGGAGATAGAAAAGTACGACCCTTCGTATGACCCCTCCGTGTGTCTCAACACATACCTCATGGCGATGGGGATCGCCGGCCACACCGACCTGCTAGCCGCCCGTTACCTCCCCCTGATGATGGAGGGGACGTGCAGGCAGTGGATCAACACCCTCCCCCAGGACAGCATCGACTCCTGGGAGGAGATGCGCGACGCCTTCGTCAGGCACTTCGAGTGTTCCTACACCCGCGCCACCACCATCGAGGACCTGGAGCGATGCGTCCAGGGACCCCGCGAGTCGACCCGCAACTGGGTCCAGCGGTGGCAGGAACTATGGTACAACGCGGTTGGCATCCACCCGGACACTGCGATCCATTGCTTCAAGACCTCGTGCCGCTACGAGCCCTTGGTCGCCAAGCTCAAGCGACATTCTCGCACACTCGACAACATACCGGACCTCCTCGAGATCTCCAAACGGTACGCGGAGGAAGATCCAAACCAGGAAACCGATGACGAGTCGGGAGGCCAACGCCGCACGAGCGGCAATGACAACGGACGACGGTCCGACCTACGCTACAGCAACACTCGCCTCACTGGCAAGCGCCGCAGTGACGGGCGAGTCGACTTCGTCGCCAACGCCGGGCACGCGCAACGCGAGCCCAAGAGCTTCCGCCGCGACGGCGGCAACTACAAGGCCAAGCCAAGGTTCGACCCCGCGGCCCTCCTTAACCAACCTTGTGCGTTTCACAGCAGGGAAGGGAAACCCGCAACGCACACGACCGCCGACTGCCACACCCTCAGGGAGATCGAGAAGGCACGGCGAGCAAGGGAGGACCCCGACAACAACCCGCCAAACGGCGGAAAATTCGGCAACATGGCCGGCTCGCTCCATACCTTCACAGGCTTCAACACAAAGCGCGAGAAGAAGGTCATCACCCGCGCCGTCGCCGTCAACGAGGTGGCCCAGGTGGACGTTCCCCAGTTCCTCAACTGGTCAGAGCAGCCCATCACCTGGAGCCGCTAGGACCACTCGCCGCGCATTGATTACCCAGGCCGAGTCGCCCTGGTGGTCAAGCCAAAGGTGGGCGACTACTGGCTCCCCAAGACATTGATGGACGGCGGCAGCTCCATCAACATACTGTACCTGGACACCTTCAGGCGGCTGCGGCTCCCGTAGTCGATGATCGAGACGACCCACACCACGTTCCACGGCATCGTCCCCGGTCGGAAGGCTTACCCGATCGGCAAGGTCACGCTGCCAGTCACCTTCGGCACGCCAGCAAACTTCCGCACCGAGCGGATCGTCTTCGAGCTGGTACCCTTCGACAGCCCCTATCACTGCCTCCTGTGGCGCCAGGTGTTCGCCAAGTTCATGGCAGCGCCCCACTATGCATACAACGCGATGAAGCTCCCCGGGCCGTGCGGCGTCATCACCATCAACGGCGACCCCGACATGGCCGCCGAGTGCGAGGCCAAAGGAGCCGAACTTGCCGACGCCGTCATCGCGGCAGAGGCCAACCACGCCGACGAGCTTGCCGTCACGCGGCGGGTGAACAATGACGACCCCACCATACTCAAGAAGCCCAATTCAGAGGGCGAAACACACCTTCGAGGCAACGACGCACCCGCACCGCCGAGCTGGTCCCAGGCGACTCCAGCCAGATGGTGACGATCGGAACATGGATGAGCCCAGCCTAGGAAGGCGCGCTCATCGAGTTCCTCCGTGAGAACAGGGACATCTTCGCATGGAAGCCCTCTGACATGCCTGGTGTCCCTAGGGAGCTCGCTGAGCACAAACTAAATGCCGACCCCAAAGTGCGACCCGTCAAGCAGTCGCTGCGGCCCTTCAATGAAGAGCGCTGCCGAGCTATCGCCGAGGAGGTGCAGCGTCTACTCGCTGCAGGCTTCATCCGGCCAATCAAGTACTCCAAGTGGCTGGCAAACCCAGTACTGGTCGAGAAGAAGAACGGGACCTGGAGGATGTGTATCGACTACACAAACTTGAACAGCGCCTGCCCGAAGGAGCAGTTCGTCCTCCCGCGGATCGACCAAATAATCGACTCCACCACGGGCTCGGAGTCGCTGTGTTTCCTCGACGCCTACTCTGGGTACAACCAGATCAAAATGGCTGTTGAGGACGAGGAGAAGACGGTGTTCATCACGCCATTCGGAGCCTTCTACTACACCGCCATGACCTTCGGCCTCAAGAACGCCGGGGCGACCTACCAGCGGTGCATGCAGGAGTGCCTCGCGAACCAAATTGGCCGCAACATCCACGTCGTCGTGAAATCCGCTCGCCAGGGCGATCTACTCGCCGACCTGGCGGAAACATTCTCCAACCTGCGGAAATAAAAGATAAAACTCAACCCAGGTAAATGCACCTTCGGTGTACCAGCAGGGCAACTACTGGGGTACGTCGTCTCCAAACGCGGGATCGAGGCGAACCCCACGAAGATCGACACGATCGCTCGACTTGGCAAACCCGAGTGCCTGTGCGACGTCCAGAAGCTTGCCAGGCGAGTAGCGGCTCTCAGTCACTTCATCCCCCGCCTGGGCGAAAAGGCGATGCCCCTATACCGCCTGATGCGCAAGAACCCCACCTTCCAGTGGGACAAGGAGGCGGACGACGCACTCCGCGACCTCAAGAAGGTGCTACTCGCAGCACCGTTACTCGCCGCCCCCGTCGACAAAGAACCCATGCTGGTCTACGTCGCGGCCTCCGAGCGCGTCGTCAGCGCCGTCATGGTCGTCAAGCGACCGGAGGAAGGAAAGGAGCGCCCGGTACAACGACCGGTGTACTACATCAGCGAGGTCCTCACCGAGTCGCGCCAGCGATACCCGAAATACCAGAAACTGGTATACGCGGTCTTCAGAGCACAGCGGCGCCTGCCGCACTACTTCCAGGAACACCCGATCACGGTCGTCTCCTCAGCACCGTTGCAGGACATCATCCGCAACCGTGAGGCGACTGGGCGAGTTGCTAAGTGGGTCGTCGAAATCGGCGTCCATAACATCAAGTACGAGCCACAAAAAGCAATCAAGTCGCAGGCTCTAGCGGACTTCATCACCGACTGGGAAGAGGCCCAGCAGCCCGAAAAGCTGCCATACCTCCACTACTGGAGCCCGCACTTCGACGGCTCCAAGAACGCGGACGCGCAGAGCAGGTGGATCGATCGACTTCACCAAGGGCGACAAGCTCCGCCACGCCCTTCCGCCGACTTCACCCCCTGCACCAACAACATGGCCGAGTATGAGGCACTACTCCACGGCATGCGAGCCGCCAAGGAGATGAACGTCCACCGCCTACGCTGCTATGGAGACTCCGACCTCGTCGCGGGGCAAGTCACCGGCACTTGCGACGCCGTCTCCCCCACAATGGCGGCATACCGCCAAGCAGTAGACAAGCTGGGGGGACACTTCGCAGGCTACTCCGTCAAGTGGATCGACAGGCGGAAGAACGAGGAGGCCGACGCACTCTCTCGCATCGGGTCGGCTCGACTCGCGCCACCCGCCGGCGTCTTCCTCGACACGATCACCAAGCCGTCAGTCTCACCCCCAAGGGAGATCGACATCGGAGTCCCACTGCAGCCAGAGGCGGCCCTGGTCGCACTCGTCGCCGAGCTAGACGACTGGACCAGGCCCTACATTGCCTACCTGGAGGCTGGCACCTTGCCGGCAGACGAGACGGACGCCCGGATGATTGCACGCCGATGAAAATCCTTCACCATCATCGACGGCGAGCTCCACAAGCGCAGCGTGACCGGCGTGTTCCAATGCTGCGTCCAACCCGCCGAGGGACGCAAGATCCTCAACGACATCCACTCCGGCGACTGCGGCCACCACGCCGGCGCCCGCTCTCTGGTCGCCAAGGCTATGCGACACGGCTTCTACTGGCCCACCGCGTCGACATCGCCAGCGCTGGTGCCGGCACGCCAATCAGACACACGTGCCGAGCTCAGCACTCAAGACAATCCCCATCACCTGGCCGTTCGCCGTGTGGGGTATGGATATGGTAGGACCCTTCAAAAAGGCCCCCTCCGGTTACACCCACCTTCTGGTCGCGGTCGACAAATTCACAAAGTGGGTGGAGGCCAAGCCAGTCCGGAAATGCGACGGGAAGACCGCCACCAAGTTCTTACGCGAGCTCATATATCGCTATGGGTTCCCAAACAGCATCATCACAGACAACGGCACCAACTTCGCCAAAGGGGCCATGGCCGAGTTATGCGAGGAACACCACATCCGGCTCGACCTGGCGTCAGTCGCCCACCCGGAGTCCAACGAACAAGCCGAACGGGCCAACCAGAGCATTCTCCATGGCCTGAAGCCGCGGCTCCAAGTACCACTCGAGCGCACCGCCGGGTGTTGGGTCGAGGAGCTACCCTCCGTTATTTGGGGCATCCGCACCTCAGTCAACAGGTCGACAGGGTTCACCCCCTTCTTCATGGTGTACGGCGCTGAGGCAGTCATGCCCACCGACCTCGAGCACGACTCACCAAGGGTCGTCCACTACACGGAGGTTGCGAACGAACTCGCACGACAGGATGGAGTCGACCAACTCGACGAAGCACGCGACCTAGCTCGCTCACGCACCGCCATCTACCAGCAAGGACTTCGCCGCTACCACAGCCGGCGGGTGAAAACTCGCACCTTCCAAGAAGGCGACCTCGTGCTGCGCCTCATCCAGGACAAGAAGGGCATGCACAAGCTATCCCCCCCATGGGAGGGACCATTCACCATAGGGCGAGTACTCGGCAACGATGCCTACTACCTCATCGACGTCCGCGGAGACGGCAAACTCGACGTCAAGCGACCATGAAATGTAAACCTCCTATGGAAGTTCTACTCCTAGAACTCCACATATGTATCCTCAGGTCGCTACGAAATAAAAATGTTGGTTACCACAAATTGCGCCTACTCTCCGTGTCTTGTGCCACTCGCACTCGTAATAACAACGTCAAGCTCACCGCAGAAGTCAACCTCTGGTACCGCGATCGGCATGGCCAAGTAGTGCGATGCAAGGGCACTGGGATACCCCAGGCCTTGTAACGTCCACGAAAAACGCCTACCCGGAGCCCCATTGGAGTCGCCCAGCTCGACTGGCTCAACGAGCCAAGACAACTGTCGTCGCTTCTTACAGCGACCATAATCCTCCGCATCCTCGACATAGCGACTCGAACGGCCAAGTACCACGCTCGGGGACTGATGACCAGTTCAGCGCGAGCGGCTAGGGAAAACGCCAAGTATGAGAGCATGCCTAGGACTCGCCATGCGATTGACCCAACGGGCCAGGCAGGAGTGATGCGCTCAAACCAACGCGCCAAGTCCTCACCCACCCTCGAGTCGCGACTAGAACAGCCAAGTACCATGCTCGGGGACTCGTCCACCCGACCTCGTTCGTGCAAGGGAAAACGGCGAAGTACAAAGCACTCATGGGAGTCGCCGTGCGACTGGCTCTCCGAGCTCGGGCGAGTCGACCTCATTAAAACATCCAAAACCGCAAACACATAACAAACGAGGTAAACCCCATAAAAAGGGCGGACGCGCTCGGGGACTCGCTCAACCCTCAATCAAAATAAAACACACGACAAATTGCACAAAACACGATATCTCATTAATAGCATGTCGCAAACTGTCTCAAAATACATAGTATGCCCAGCGGCAGAACTGCTACTAACGCCCCAGGGCAAACCAGTTCACTCTACAGGCTTCGACGACGACTCGCCAGCACCCTTGCGATTGCGGATGAAGGGAGTGTATGGGTTCGACGGATACGTTGTCAGCTCACCCGCCATCGCTGCACGAAAGGGCTGCTTGACCTTGAAGTCTCGGTGCTGCGGCTCGGGGTCGTTGGGTGCGACGACCGTCTCCTGGTAAGGAAGGAGGTCGCCCATCGCCCAGACGCGCTCGGAGTACACCGCGGCGCGGTCCGTCAGCTTGAGCACCTCGGAGATCTCCACTGCGCCAGTCGACAACGGGTAGCCACTCGTCACGTCGTCCAGATCGAAGTCCTCCGTGAAGTGAGCAAGCCCAAGGCTAAGCGCCGTCGCCGCTCCGCGCCGGAATGCCGATCGCGTCATGAACTCAACGACCGACGGCGCCTTCTGCAAGTACTTCCACACCTCGACGAGGTCGCTGGGAATTACTTCCGTGGGCGACATCTCTTGAAGGTATGCCCGTATGCACGGCGCCGACAACGTCGCCAAATCGACCAGTGTGGCTACACACTGTCGTGCGTCGAATGAGCTCGCCTCTTCCGTGCTATCAAGGATCCGACCTGCAGACAGAAGATGATAGTGAGTACATCAAACAATACACAACGCATATGCAACAGGCAGGAGCAGACACACTTACCAATCAAGGGGCGGGAGAGATCCATGATGAAGCTTTGAAGAGAAGTATAGTCGTCCTGAAGCCCAGCGACAAGGGTGTCAGAAACTTTACGTTCCTCTGCGGCCTTGTAGCAGGCCTTGGTTTCGCCCATTCGCCGAACTCGCTTCCTCCTTCGCCTCCTTCAGTTCGCGTTCGAGGTTGGCGATACGCTTCTCAGCCGAGCCCAACGCCGATCGAGCTGCTTCCAACTCACTCGCTGGGACAAGTCCTTGGCGGGCCTCTTCTGCCTTCGCAGCGTTCGCCTGGAGCTCCTTGTTCGCCTCTTGGACGGTGGCCAGCTCCTTCTCCGTGCGACGCTTCGCGGCTAGCCGGTCAGCCGACTCGTGCTGCAAGCCCTGCACACATACCCAGAAGAATTAACAACAGCGAGATCCTAAGTGCCCACCCGCTGAAATTCAGCGAGTGCGCACTCGAGGACTGGCAATCAAAAAACTCTAAAGTGCTCACCCGCTGAAATTCAGCGAGCGTGCACTCGGGGACTGGCAATCAAAAAATCCTAAAGTGCCCACCCGCTGAAATTCAGCGAGTGCGCACTCGGGGACTGGACGCAAAAAATAAAACAAGACGCTAAAAGAATCAGACCGCTGCAATACACCGGCCTGATCCTCGGGGACTGGACATACCTGGATGGCCGCGCCAAGCATGCCATGAAGTTGTATCGCGTCCACGGACGCGAGAAGGGTTGGCGTGTGCCCACGACGCTGCTCGACCTCCGTACTGGTGACCCCAGGCGCGCGGCTTGAGGGCGAGGTACCATTCGCTGTAGCCGCTTTGGCCATGAAGCGCGGGAACGTTGCGACAGAGGTGCCGGCACAAAAGGAGGCCGGTTCGGCCGCCCCAGGCGAGGGAGCACCCTCCTTGGTCGGCAAGTCCGCCTCCGCTACGGGTTCACTCAGTGCGATCGCCGTGTCGTCAGACACTGTGACGACATCATCGCCCTTGGCCTTCTTGGCGCTATCCGCGGGGATGACGACCTCGTCCGCCTTCCTCTTCCGGGAGGGATCCTCCTCACCGATGATGGGTGGCACCTTGGCCACGGTTGGATGGCCTATCTTCTTAGCTCCGGTCCTACAAATTGATCGCGTGAGCAAAAATAATCCGAGTACAATGAAAGACAAAGTAGGTGAGCAAAACTCACTTAGCGACTGGAATAAAGCGTAGCCCCGTGCGGATGCCGGCCGGCTTCTCCAGCTCGGGGCCTAGTCGGCGACTGAGGACCGTCTCCAGGACATCGTGCATCCAAGACACGAATGGTTTCTTTGTTGTCGAGGCTGCGGCCGGAGCTTCCAAAACATTTTCGGCAGGAGCATCCTTGGGCGGCGAAGCCACCGCGACCGGAGCGGCCCCCGACCCAGAGACTGGGGCGAACGGCGGAGGCATCGAGGCCAGAGGCACCTCATTCAGGACGGCGGTGATATCTGGCGCCGTCGCCATCTGTGGGGCTTCACCCCTGGCCAGGCTGGTGGCGTCGGAGCTGCTTGGCGAATAGGGTGGAGACGCCTATTTCGCTGGCTTCGCCTTCTTCTTTGGAGGGGCTTTCACCTTCTTCTCCTTCTTCTCCTTCTTTTCCTTCTTCTTCTTCTTCTTCTTCTTCGACGGAGTAGCCTCGCGATGCGAGGTATGCTCGGGGAGCTCATCGTCATCGTCATGACGCTCGAGGTTTTTGCTCGCCTCAAGCTCACACTGCCGCTGTCCTCGAGTTTTCCGGACCAGCGGGGCAACCTCTTCCTCGGACTCGTCGTCGTCGCCAGTCCCGTCGCTCTCGACGCCACCCCTTGCAGGAGGCGAGTCGCTCACCTCCTGGACGGATGAGCTCGAGTTCTCCTCGTCCGCCGGCGGAAGCCATCCTTCCACCACTTGAAACAGCTGCAATAAACACAAGACAATGTTAGTATAACCGCGACAGCATCTGACTGCGACTGCGAATGATAGAAAGACGACTCACCGTTGGGGCTGGATACTTTGCGGTGTAGGGGTGACCCCGGCCTTCGCGTCGAGGTACGTCGCCTGGGTGATCTTCTTCAGCGCCAGGAGGTAATCCTCGAGTCCTCCCACCGGCAGCGTACTCATACATGTAGTGGTCGCGGCGGGCCAGGGGGACAAGTCGCCGCTCGAGCCAGCAATTGTACAAATTTATGGGTTGGAGGCCTCTCTTCTTCAGGTCGTGGATGGTCTGAAGCATTTCATCAACGACCATCCGCTGGTCTGTTGGAAGCTTGCCGACTTGGAGTCGGCGCGGCTCGGGCCGGTCGGCGGAGTATCCTGGGATCGCCACCTCGCCGTCTGGAGTCGTCTCGGTGACGTAGAACCAAGAATTCTTCCATTGGCTCGCCGCCTTGGCGGGTAGCATCAGGTCGAAGAAGGAAGCCTTCGATTTCAGCTGAAACGTCAGGCCGCCCGCGGCGAGCATTGGGCCGCCCGCTTCCTCGTGACTGATCCGCCCATGGTATAGATCTTGCCACAGGGGGAAGT
This sequence comes from Avena insularis, assembly GCA_023614405.1. Classification (NCBI taxonomy): domain Eukaryota; kingdom Viridiplantae; phylum Streptophyta; class Magnoliopsida; order Poales; family Poaceae; genus Avena; species Avena insularis. The sequence goes on from CM042684.1 coordinate 32,906,590, forward strand.
AGGGCCTGCAGCCCAGATAGCACTCGCAGAACGCCACGAAAATGGCGAGCTGCTTGATGCTGTGCGGTCCCAGATCCGACGGTTGGATCCTGTAGAAAGCGCAGAAGCGCCGGAAGAAAAGAGATGTTGGGAATCCCAGCCCCCGCTCTAGGTGGCTGGTGAAGCAGATGAACTCACCCTCGCGCGGGTTCGGGGTCACTTCTCCGGCCGCAGGGATGCGCCACCTGCCGGCACGCAGGATCCCGGCCTCCTCGAAGGACGCTAGTTGCGCTGTCGTACACTTGGACCTACCCCAAGGCTCGGTGGAGGGGGCTATTGGCGGAAGGATTCGTGGGGGTCGGAGGATTTCGGTTCGACTGGATCGCGATTCGGAGGAAAACGAAGGGGCGCGCAATCGGGGGAAATGACAAAGAGATGGCTCTCCGATCGCCCACCATTCCCCTTATATAGCGGTTGTTACCCGCCAAATTAGGGAGCCGTTACTACGCGGTGATTACGCCAAAAGTTACCGTTGGATTACCCCAACGGCTAGTTTGACCGCGTTTAACGGTCCAACTTAAGCCACTCGGCTCGCCGACCCGATCACTACGACAGTGACTGAGTATTTCGCCGACTCGACTCGCCAAAGCTGCGATCAGAATGACTAGGTTTATCCTTTAATCAGGAGCCCGCTGACGATTCGAATGGATGTTCGCTGAAGCAGATACCCGATCGCCAAGAACCACTGCGCCCAATCAGCGGCCTCGGGAATACTAATGGGGATATGTTTACCGGGTATACCCAGCAGACGCTTCCGATCGCCCAGAACCGGGCGAGTGGGCCTGCAGGACGACGACTGGATCAAGGCCCGGTGTGGATCCAAGCGACTGGAAGCTGAAGGCCCAGGCGAGTAGACAGGCCCAGTCGGATTAGGTTAAACAGGTACCGAAGCCTTAACTGATTCGGTTGACATATGTAAACCCTAGGGGAGGTAAGCCTATATAAACCTCCCTATAGGGCGTGTAGAGATACGTTCCATCATACACCCAAGCGACTCGCCACCTAAACGCCGAGCTCGCCCATTGTACCACCGTCATAATACAATCTAGCAGGAGTAGGTCTTTACCCTCCGGGGGGCCGGACCTGGGTAAAACCTTGTGTCTCCGCCCTCATCTCGCACCGCAGATGGCTGGCCGCCCTTGCCCCTCGTTCTACTACTCGCCGCCGATTGCAGCATCTGCCGTGACCATTCCCACGACAACAATAATCTCTTCGATTGTAGATGTGCTATTGCTACTGGGGAGAAAACAACGGTCTCTTGTTCATGGAACATGTGGACTGTTTACCTTACACATTTTTCTTAAAGAAGTTGTCTGTTGCTTGCAACTTAATACTGGAGGGGGTTCGGATGATAACCTGAAGGTGGACTTCTAGTCATAGATGCAGTTGTTGGAGATATGCCCTAGAGGCAATAATAAATGTTGTTATTATTATATCTTTGTGTTTATGATAAATGTTTACATTCATGCTATAATAGTATTAACAAGGAAACATTAATACTTGTGTGATTTGTAAACTAAAATAGAGTCCCTAGTAAAGCCTCTTTATAATACTAGCTTGTTGGTTAATAAATGATTGTGGTTTCCCTATCATGAACATTGAGATGTTATTAACAACAATATCATATCGTTAGGAGAATGATATGGTGGACATACTCCTATAGATAAGCGTAGCATAAAGATCAAGTCATTTTTTATAGTTCAATTGCTATATGCTTTCTGATACATAGTAACCTAATTCCTCCGACCATGAGATCATGAATATCACCTTCACCAGAAGGATTCTTTGATGACATCAAACACCACACCGTAACTGGGTGGCTATAAAGGTGGCATTGAGTGTTCGGAAAGTATTGATTGAGACACATGGATCAAGAGTGGGATTTGTCCATCCATATGACGGATAGATATACTCTGGACCCTCTCGGTGGAATGTCATCCAATTAGCTTGCAAGCATGTGACTGGATCACAAGGGATCACATATCACGGGAACAAGAAAAGAGTACTTATCAGTAACGAGGTTGAACTAGGTATGCAGAGATACCGACGATCATAACCTCGGATAAGTAAACTATCGTGAGACAAAGGGAAATTGGTATCGTATGTAAGTGGTTCATTCGATCGCAAAGTAATCGTAGAAATATGTGGGAGCCATATGAATTTCCATATTCCTCTATTGGTTATTGATCGGAGAAGTGTCTCGATCATGTCCGCATAATTCACGAACTGTAGGGAGACACACTTAAGGATTCGACGTTGTTTGAGTAGTTATGGAATGATGAGTAAGATACCGAATGTTGTTCGGAGTCTTGGATGGGATCCGGGATATCACGAGGAGATCCAGAATGGTCCGGAGAATAAGATTCATATAAGGAAAGTCCTGTTTCGGAGTTGGAGAATGGTTCCGGTGTTTTCATCGGGAATGTTCTAGAAGGTTCCGGAATGTCCGGCACTCCGGAGGGGAAGGGTACATGAATGTGTTATATCAAGTTGGTATGATTGCATCATGTACTAGGTGTCATCGCTGAACAAAATAAAGGGTTTAATCAAATCCTAGTTTGAAAAGTCAAACGCTAATTTAAAAAGTCAAACGGCTATTTTGGGAAGTGGAGGGGAGGTGGAATCCGAGTTGGGGAGGAGTTCCTTCCCTCCACCGCCGGCCCCCTTGGGAAACCGAGTAGTGGAGGGACTCCCCTCCCCTGGCGCGCCCCCTCCACCTATATAAGGAGGGGCAAGGCTGCCCCTCCCAGCACCCAACACCTCCACCTCTAAACCCTAGCCGCCGGCGCCGCCACCTCCTGCTACCGCCGCCGCCGCCCTAGGGAAAACCGCCGCCGCCGCCTAGATAACCCTAGCCGCCGGCCGAGCCTCCTCCTCGGCGTGTCTAAACCCTAGATCATCGAGGGTCTCTCTCATACTCCACCATACTCGCTCCGGCTTAAGGCGAAGCCCTGCGAGATCTCCCCTCTACTTCCGGTACCATGCTGTTGTGCTGCCAGAATCTCGAGGAGAGTGCTACAACCTCCGCTGCCTGCTGGAACAAGGGAGAGGAAGGTCTTCATCGAAAATCAACGTGTGACCGATCATGGGAGCGTTGCTGGAAGCATAGCGCGAAGAATCGCTTCACGCGATCTTGAGATCGGGAAGAGTACGACTACATCACCCATGAGAATCCGCTCTCGTTAAACACTTTGGAATGTTCGAGGGTGAGTTATTCCATCGACTCGTTGCTACAATCTAGTAGATAGATCTTGGCTTGTTTGTTTGTATGCGGTAGAATTTTTTTTGTTTTCCATGCTACGAAACCCTACAGCAGTTGGATGGCGGTCTATGTATCTTGTTGTATTTCCCAATCGAATCTCATAGGATCTTTCTGACTAGTAATTGCATCATTATGCCTTGCTCAGTTCCTGTCAATTGCCCTGCTGTAATTTGTTTACCCTTCATGCCATGTTGCTTATCTAAGGAGAGCACCTCTAGTGAACTATGGACCCCGGTCCAATCTTTACCATTGATACATCTTCCACTGTTACTTGTTTACATGCTGCAAACCACCATTACCTTCCACACCATATGGTTAATCCTTTGTTACAGCAAACCGGTGAGCTTGACAACCTCACTGATTCGTTGGGCCAAAGTCTTGAGTTTGTGTTGTGCAGGTATCCGCGTTGCTTGCAACACTTGTGTGACGTTTCCTTCCTCCTTCTGGTTCGATAATCTTGGTCTCTACTGAGGGAAAGCTTGCTGATGTGCTCATCATACCTTGCTCTTGGGGTTCCCAACAAGGGCCTCTCTGAAAGCCAACCAAGCTTTCTAGCACCGTTGCCGGGGAATAAATAAAGAAGCTCCCACGTCAACAAGGCGCCATCATTATAGAAAACCGGTGAACATGACAACCTCACTATTCGTTGGGGCAAAGTCTTGAGTTTGTGTTGTGCAGGTCTCCGTGTTGCTTGCAACACCTGTGTGACGTTTCCTTCCTCCTACTGGTTTGATAACCTCGGTTTCTTACTGAGGGAAAACTTGCTGCTGTGCTTCTTCATACCTTTCTCTTGGGATTACCAACAGACTTGTCGTTAAGGAGTCATCATCAAGCTTTTTCTGGCACCATTGCCGGGGAGGGTAATGTAACACCCTCGCCTGATAAGGCTGAGTTCATGTGTATAGTGCCAATCCCTGGATCGGTTCACAGGCACACACAGTACAAAATGATACCAAATATAACTGTGCATCATAAATACAACGAATATGATCCAAAATTTACATTATTTATACAAGTACACAACAGAAAACGAATACAAGGTAGATCTCCATCCTTCAAATGTGCCACAGGCGAACAATTGTTGAGTGGAGTCTCGCGACCTATGAACGATCACTCAGATACGATATAACCTGCAACATGAAACGTTGCAGCCAAGTAGGCTAAAGTGGTTAACAACAGATCTATCAACTACATGCTTATTTGGTCAAGTGGAGTTTCAGGCTCATTTGCATAAAGCAACAGTTTTATCCTAACATTTGTAACAAAGTAGTTTTTCCAATACGATAAATAGGACACTCTGGTTCACTCCCAGGTGCTCCTACCCAATTATGTTCACCCAACAAGTTTTAAGTAATTAAGAAATAAGGATGAGTGAGAAATATCATAGCATCGATTATCGGTCGCTCAAATTGTCCATAACCAGGGACACGGCTAAGCAGTTTATACACCTGCAGGATTAGTACACTTTACCCATGTGACTTGGCCAGCCCATCTCGCATCACCACTCTCATATTGGGTGATGATAGGAGAAGTCCAAGAAGGAACCGCTTAAGTAGCTCCCCAATCCCGGCAAGACCGGTCCAACCTACACTATCTACATCTCTGGATACGCAGGTTCGAGTTACCACAACCTACTGAGTTCAACCAACCGCCCATTTCATTATTGGCACATGGTTGCAAACGAAAGCTTCCAAACAAAGAAAACAATCATTTCTCAGTGTCCTGGGCGGCATTCCCCACCAAAATCCACACTCGATGACCCAATCAATGTCATTTCGCCCAGGTGGTTCATTAAAACATGTTGGTTTGTCATTTAGCAAAACATAAGCCTTTCAAAACATATAACTTTTCATGATGTGATTCCCTTCCTCGTCTAAATAGCATAGCTAAGCAATCTACCAATACGATGGCTCATAAACAAGGAATACTAGGGAATAATATGGGATATAGCATAGCATATACACATCAATTCCTACAGATGCAATTCTACAAAAGCATCTACAATGCATAGGAAAACAATAGGACATTTATGACCAAGATAGCACCACTTGCCTTTGTTGTAGATGTAGTCGATTAGATAATCCTCACAATTCTCATAGATATAATGGTTGCTCTCGTCATAACCATAATGCTTGCAATCATAGTAGTTGCAATCACACACGTTGCACTCCTCGCAATCTATCGATCAAACAATTGCATACAACATAAACAATAGCACATAGAGATCAAACAAATGCAACAAATGCATGCATGACAATTTAATAAGTCACAATGGTTGTTACTTTAGTTCTATAAACAATATTGAAGTATATGATGCATGCAAGACACCAATTAATGCAATGGAGTACTTGTTATTAATAATTACTTGCCAATATAGGGTTTTTAATAGTTCTGTTGTAACGCCTGTTCTAACTGTCAAATTAAATTTGTTTCTTAGGTTTACTGGATAGAGGACGTTAATACGAACCAGTAGGCGTTGGATTCACCCTAATCGGAGTTATAGATCTTTTTGTATGAATTAAATAGTGTTTAATGGGTTTTAAATGATTCATATAGTTTCTGTTGTATAAAAATCAAACTAAAATTATATCTGTAATCTCCACGGAATTGTGATTTCAGGGACATATTATTTGTAATTTTATGAACAGTATTTATTTTCTTATGAATTTATTACTCTATATAGGCCATTAAACCATTTAAATCTTGACGGCAAAACCTTACAGTAAAATGCTGAACTAATTGCATATTGATGATCTACATGGAACCAGTATTCCATCGGTATATCATTTATATTTTTGTGACAAGCAGTTAATTTACTATGAATTTAATGATTTATAAAGCCATTAAAACTAATTAAATTGCTACGGGTTAAATAATCTGCAAAGGCTAGATCCAACCAGATATTATTAAAGTATATTACAGGAGCTTCAATTTGATATATTATACGCAATTTTTGGACGTGGTATGAATTTCTAATAAATTTTACAAGTTAGATCTATAATATGAAATTTTAAATTCGAACGGTATATTACAGGGAATATTCCGCTGACTGGACAGGTTGACTTTGCATGCTGACTGGGACTAGATGTTGACCTTATGTTGATGTGGCGTTGATGAGGAAGATGACCGGGATGACGACATGGCACGCACCGGTTTGATTGGATCTCGACCGTCTCGATAGGATCCGGTGGCTAGAAAAAGAGATTGACCCGATTTTGGCTCAGAATAGACAAGAAATAGATTTGTGTTAGAGAGACAAATCCGTAGGTCAAATCGAAAAACACAGAACATGAAAGTTGTGGGGAATCATTATTCCTACCTTCTCACCAAAGAAATTTGGATTTGAAGAAACGAGCGTGAGTAGATCTTGGATTTACACCGTAAGATCTAAAATATGGCGATACGAAATTCTCTGGCTGTGGTGGATGAAAAGAGGTGAGGTTTGTCGGGATTGAAAGATTTCGACGATCCCTACAACTTTCGTTTTTTGACCGAAGGCAAACGACGAAGTCTAGATGGGTTAAAAAGCGAAATAAGATTCGGGCATATGTAGATTCGAGATTTCGAGAAGAAAAACTCGTACAGCTATGACTCCACGAGTTTATATGGAGGTTTGAGACGGTGTAGAGATAGGCCTTGGAGTAGGGAACAAGTAGAAATAAACGGAAGTCAATTCGGAGTTGTAGATAAAAACTTATAAGAGTTTGAATAGAGATAGGTATAGAAAATCAATTTTCGCACGCTTTTTAAAGCAACCAACCGATCGATCTATACGTGGCTGGCTGGCTCGTCAAATTTGGCTGGCTGGACCGCTTTTTTTTATATATATACTTGTTTCCCTCGTATCTTTTGCATACGAACTTCAAATGACATGATTCTTGTTTCTAAATTTTTCTAAAATTGAATAAATCATTATAGGATCAAATTTTTAATATCTTTACTAGTTTAGAAGTAGTGGATTTATAAATCCTTGTATATTTCATTTTATTTATACCTTTATGTGTTTGTATTTGTTCCATAACTTTTTCATACTAGCTCCAAATGAGCTCAATTTTGTTTCTAAAATTTTGTAATATTAATTGGATCTTTTTAGGCTATAATTTAGCAATAATTTATGCCTTAGCAATAGTGGGTTTTATAAAGTCAATTTAATTACCCTTAGGAACATTTGGGCGGATCAACTATAGGATTTAGATATCAGGATTTGGATTCAGTTTGTGAGAACTTTGCATGGATGTAATGAAATGCTTATGAATGCTTCATGATTTTCATTTTGAAATCTTGCACACCAATTCTACAATACATAATCAATCCATGCCCTTTTGCCTATATGGCTACTTAGGTCATAACAAAAGAATATAGGATTTTGAATTCAAGGTTGAGAGGATTTTCTATTCAAAAAGTTTCTTCTCTTTGAGAATTTTCAACATAATCAAACAATCAATCAAACTTATTTATTTATTTCACATTCCAAAATTAGGAGAATTTTGGGATGTGACAGACTACCACCCTTAAAATAAATCTCGTCCCGAGATTTGGGAAGGCTAGAAAGAACGAAAGAAAGGTTCGGGATCCATTAGGATGCTACCACCCTTAAAAGAAGTCTGACTAGATCACTTCTTCAGGGTTCACTTGGCTCAATTGGTTTTCATTGCACATTCTAATTCATGATTGATAGTTTCTGAGGAATCACTTCTTAAACTAGCGAAACTCTCATGGTGGGCAATTAGGAAACGTTTACTTCACGGTACCCATTAATCATGGTTGAGATTCATCCTTACCGTACATTCCTATGCTTAGCAATGGATGCTTTTAGAAGGGTGTAACAATATACCATTCTAGGGTTTAGGCTCAATGTCGACTCTCTGCTAAGGTTGAAAAGGGCACTCAAGATTCGCAAAGCCAACAGTACAAGAGCGAATAATAAGAGTAGTAGGAATGGTGATCAATCCATCCTGCACCCAAATCATTACCCTGTATGAGGATAGGTGAATTACGTTTTTCTATCACTCGGGCATTCTCACTTGCCTTGAAGAATGTTTTCATGGGCACGAACTAATGCTCTATGTAGACTCCCATGTCTTCAAACAACAAAGCTACTACTAAAACTAAACTATCGATACTTCAACTTTCAGGTTGTGTAATCTACTACATAACATCATTTCAACACTTCATACTTCCACATCTCTTTTTTTTCCATTAGATAAAGCATTCTCTTTCCTAAATGCATTATGTTGTCAAACATTCCACTTAACACATCATTATATCTCCATGGGTTTGAGATAGAGAAGATTTGATTGTAGGGAGAAGAAGCTACTAAGGAAGTAATCCTACTCATAACTATATGAAGCAATCAATGTCACAAACAAGAAAACAATCATAAGAAATCAACACACAAGCAAGGACTTGCATAACAATAATACATAGGTCTAAACTTAGTAGTATATAACCACAAAATAGTTTGAAAGCATTGGGAACAATACTAGAGTAAAACATAGCAACATATAAGCACTAAACTAAATCTGTCAAAACAGTACAGCAGGTTTCACGAATTTTTCTGACTAACTTAAACTCGCCAGGAATTTTATCCAATTTTTGTGCGTTTACTACAGGTAATTACGCTCCAGATCCTATTTTTTTAGATTTTTATGAGTTACCAATAAAATATTAAAAATCGCGCGGTACTACAGGTCCGGCAGAAAACTGCAGCAGTAATCCCACGAATTTCAATCAATTCACACCATTAAAATAATTTTAAAACCACACGAAAACTCCAGCAACTTTAGAGTTTCAAAACAACAAATCCTAAACAAGGCAACACACGATATGGTTTAGTACAAACAAGCAAGCAACCTATATTGTCATACCACATAAGTTGGTAAGAACAATATGCTAACACGATAGCGATGATCTCCTAAAGAGATAAAATATGGTGGTCCAGACATACCCAAACGTGGTGAGATGTTCATTTATGTCATGTTATTTGTTCTTTACTTGTGTGCCAGCTCTCATATAGCGATTTGCTTTATAGAAAACTACTAATAACATTTTCCAATTCTTGTAGTTTTTATGGTAGATCACTTCTTCTACTAATCAATTGAATGGACATCTACAAGTTTGAACAAGGAGAGGTGTTGGAAAATGATAGACAAGGAATATAAGAACTCTAATAAGTATAAAATATGATAGTTCTCCTAATAGAGGTATTCTATTGCTAATCCATTTCTAAGGTCACGATCCTACAGTCAACACACAGCTCTGATACCATCTTGTAACACCCTACTTTGATAAGGCTGAGTTCATGTATAGTGCCAATCCTCGGATCGGTTCACAGGCACACACAAAATGATACCAAATATAACTGTGCATCATAAATACAACGAATATGATCCAAAATTTACATTATTTATACAAGTACACAACAGAAAACGAATACAAGGTAGATCTCCATCCTTCAAATGTGCCACAGGCGAACAATTGTTGAGTGGAGTCTCGCGACCTATGAACGATCACTCAGATACGATATAACCTGCAACATGAAACGTTGCAGCCAAGTAGGCTAAAGTGGTTAACAACAGATCTATCAACTACATGCTTATTTGGTCAAGTGGAGTTTCAGGCTCATTTGCATAAAGCAACAGTTTTATCCTAACATTTGTAACAAAGTAGTTTTTCCAATACGATAAATAGGACACTCTGGTTCACTCCCAGGTGCTCCTACCCAATTATGTTCACCCAACAAGTTTTAAGTAATTAAGAAATAAGGATGAGTGAGAAATATCATAGCATCAGTATCAGGTCGCTCAAATTGTCCATAACCAGGGACACGGCTAAGCACTTAGTTTATACACCCTGCAGGGATTAGTACACTTTACCCATGTGACTTGGCCAGCCCATCTCGTACCACCACTCTCATATTGGGTGATGATAGGGAGAAGTCCAAGAAGGAACCGTTCGGTAAGTAGCTCCCCAATCCCGACGCGCACCGGTCCAACCTACACTATCTACATCTCTGGATACGCAGGTTCGAGTTACCACAACCTACTGAGTTCAACCAACCGCCCATTTCATTATTGGCACATGGTTGCAAACGAAAGCTTCCAAACAAAGAAACCAATCATTTCTCAGTGTCCTGGGCGGCATTCCCCACCAAAATCCACACTCGATGACCCAATCAATGTCATTTCGCCCAGGTGGTTCATTAAAACATGTTGGTTTGTCATTTAGCAAAACATAAGCCTTTCAAAACATATAACTTTTCATGATGTGATTCCCTTCCTCGTCTAAATAGCATAGCTAAGCAATCTACCAATACGATGGCTCATAAACAAGGAATACTAGGGAATAATATGGGATATAGCATAGCATATACACATCAATTCCTACAGATGCAATTCTACAAAAGCATCTACAATGCATAGGAAAACAATAGGACATTTATGATCAAGATAGCACCACTTGCCTTTGTTGTAGATGTAGTCGATTAGATAATCCTCACAATTCTCATAGATATAATGGTTGCTCTCGTCATAACCATAATGCTTGCAATCATAGTAGTTGCAATCACACACGTTGCACTCCTCGCAATCTATCGATCAAACAATTGCATACAACATAAACAATAGCACATAGAGATCAAACAAATGCAACAAATGCATGCATGAGAATTTAATAAGTCACAATGGTTGTTACTTTAGTTCTCTAAACAATATTGAAGTATATGATGCATGCAAGAGACCAATTAATGCAATGGAGTACTTGTTATTAATAATTACTTGCCAATATAGGGTTTTTAATAGTTCTGTTGTAACGCCTGTTCTAACTGTCAAATTAAATTTGTTTCTTAGGTTTACTGGATAGAGGACGTTAATACGAACCAGTAGGCGTTGGATTCACCCTAATCGGAGTTATAGATCTTTTTGTATGAATTAAATAGTGTTTAATGGGTTTTAAATGATTCATATAGTTTCTGTTGTCTAAAAATCAAACTAAAATTATATCTGTAATCTCCACGGAATTGTGATTTCAGGGACATATTATTTGTAATTTTATGAACAGTATTTATTTTCTTATGAATTTATTACTCTAAATAGGCCATTAAACCATTTAAATCTTGACGGCAAAACCTTATAGTAAAATGCTGAACTAATTGCATATTGATGATCTACATGGCACCAGTATTCCATCGGTATATCATTTATATTTTTGTGACAACCAATTAATTTACTATGAATTTAATGATTTATAAATCCATTAAAACTAATTAAACTGCTACGGGTTAAATAATCTGCAAAGGCTAGATCCAACCAGATATTATTAAAGTACATTACAGTAGCTTCAATTTGATATATTATACGCAATTTTTGGACGTGGTATGAATTTCTAATGAATTTTACAAGTTAGATCTATAATATGCAATTTGAAATTCGAACGGTATATTCCAGGGAATATTCCGCTGACTGCACAGGTTGACTTTGCATGCTGACTAGGACTAGATGTTGACCTTACGTTGACGTGGCGTTGATGAGGAAGATGACCGGGATGACGACGTGGCACGCACCGGTTTGATTGGATCTCGACCGTCTGGATAGGATCCGGTGGCTAGAAGAAGAGATTGACCCGATTTTAGCTCAGAATAGACAAGAAATAGATCTGTGTTAGAGAGATAAATCCGTAGGTCAAATCGAAAAACTCAGAACATGAAAGTTGTGGGGAATCATTATTCCTACCTTCTCACCAAAGGAATTTGGATTTGAAGAAACGAGCGCGAGTAGATCTTGGATTTACACCGTAAGATCTGAAATATTGCGATACGAAATTCTCCGGCTGTGGTGGATGAAAAGAGGTGATGTTTGTCGGGATTGAAATATTTCGACGATCCCTACAACTTTCGTTTGTTGACCGAAGGCAAACGACGAAGTCTAGATGGGTTAAAAAGCAAAATAAGATTCGGGCATATGTAGATTCGGGATTTCGAGAAGAAAAACTCGTACAGCTATGGCTCCACGAGTTTATATGGAGGTTTGAGACGGTGTAGAGATATGCCTTGGAGTAGGGAACAAGTAGAAACAAACGGAAGTCAATTCGGAGTTGTAAATAAAAAGTTATAAGAGTTTGAATAGAGATAGGTATAGAAAATCAATTTTCGCACGCCTTTTAAAGCAACCAACTGATCGATCTGTACGTAGCTGGCTGGCTCGTCCGGTCGGTCCGGCTGGGCCGGCCCGTTCAGTTTTTTTTATATATATATACTTGTTTCCCTCGTATCTTTTGCATACGAACTTCAAATGACATGATTCTTTTCCTAAATTTTTCTAAAATTGAATAGATCATTATAGGATCAAATTTGTAATATCTTTACTAGTTTAGAAGTAGTGGATTTATAAATCCTTGTATATTTTATTTTATTTATATCTTTATGTGTTTGTATTTGTTCCATAACTTTTTCATACTAGCTCCAAATGAGCTCAATTTTGTTTCTAAAATTTTGTAATATTAATTGGATCTTTTTAGGCTATAATTTAGCAATAATTTATGCCTTAGCAATAGTGGGTTTTATAAAGTCAATTTAATTACCCTTAGGAACATTTGGGCGAATCAACTATAGGATTTAGATATCAGGATTTGGATTCAGTTTGTGAGAACTTTGCATGGATGTAATGAAATGCTTATGAATGCTTCATAATTTTCATTTTGAAATCTTGCACACCAATTCTACAATACATAATCAATCCATGCCCTTTTTCCTATATGGCTACTTAGGTCATAACAAAAGAATATAAGATTTTGAATTCAAGGTTGAGAGGATTTTCTATTCAAAAAGTTTCTTCTCTTTGAGAATTTTCAACATAGTCAAACAATCAATCAAACTTATTTATTTATTTCACATTCCAAAATTAGGAGAATTTTGGGATGTGACAGGTAAGGACGTCTTCAATAGGGGAGTCCTTCACTTCCTTTCTCTTTAATTTGTTTTTAGTTTGCTTAGTTTCTTTTGCTTGGTTTTGTTTGCCTCTTTTCAAAAACTCCAAAAAAAATAGTCTAGTTTGGTTTGCTTACTTTATTCAAAAAAACAAAAAAATTAGTTCCTGCCCTAGTTGCTACCATATCTGGTTTTGGACCAATCTTTATTTCACCTATGGAAGAGATCTCCACTTTTAAGCAAAAAAGTGAAGAGAGTTTTAAAGAAGCTTGGTCTAGAATTTCCGCTTTGCAGAGGGAAACTGAGCCTAAGATGAGTCTTAACTTGGTTATTGATAGTTTCTACCGCGGTATTGCTCTTATTTATAGATATGCTTTGGACGCTGTGGCTGAGAAAGATATTTTGCTATGTACTGAGGATGAAGCTTTTGATTCCATAAAAAAGTTGATTGCAATTTATAATACACCTGGCAAGTCTGATTCCTCTTTCACAAATATTTTTGCTAGGTTGAACACTTTTGAGACTAGTATTGCTGCTATGAATAGTTGCTATCACACGCTTAGAGCTTACCATGATTATGTTCCCATTAATTCTGAGATTTCAAAGTGGTTTCCCACAATCAAAGTCTCTATAAATACTACACTTTTTGATGCTCGTTGTGATATCATGTCTGAATTTTGTCTCATGCCTAAAGATATTTATGATTCTTTGAGTATTTGGGGGATTTCTGAAGGAGGAGAGGAAATATCTCTTACTAATAATGCCACCTTATTGCCCATTGGAATAGCTGAAGGTGTGTTTACAAAAATCTCAGGGAACATGGTGTCTACTGATTATCTTGTTATTGAATGTGTAGGCAAAGGACAGATTACACTTGGAAGATCCCTACTAAAACACCTTGGAGCAATAATAGATGTGGGAAAGGGCATTATGCACTTTTCTCCTGTAAGCAATCATATCTTCCCTAAAGATAAGAAGAAAGGAAAGAACAAGAGGGGTAATGCTTCTTCATTTGAAAATACTTGATTCTTCTTGCATCTTGTGCCTAACTTAAAGGCGTTAAAGAAAAGTAATTGTTGGGAGATAACCCAAGAGTTTCCTTGAGTCTTGGAAGTTATTAGTTCAGTAATGACCTCTTCTTATCCTTTTTGTTTGCTTTTTGTGCCAAGAATGACCTCTAATGAGAGGGAAGTAAGATTTGGGGAGTTGCTGTCCCGAAACAGATTTCTGTCCTCCACCAAAAAAACTCGCGAGGAGTCTCTGTAACTCGGATTGAGCTGACAATTTAAGAATAAACCGCCCAGTATGTTAGCTAACTTTCGTTAGTTCAACACTTTTTGATTTGAGCAACAGAAGATGTTCGAAAAAAATCAGTTTCTACCTGTTGTTATGTTTTGACAGATTTCTGCCATTATTTGCATTTGCTTCTTATTGATTCCTTTTTGAGTTATCTTTAGGTGAATTGAGATTTTTGAAGGAGTTGCTACGGTAACTTGTGTTTTTAGTGAAAAGTCTTGTTGTTCCAAAGCTTTGCCAGAGGTCTAATATCTTTTGAATACACTAATGTTGCTAATGAAGATTGTGTGAAGTTTGTATGAAGGAAAAATTTCAGGTGTAGAGTGAGAATGATGTAATGAGATGAAGAATGGACAAAATCTCAAGCTTGGGGATGCCACCATGATGTCACCCCAATAAATATCCAAGAGGTACAAGCGTCAAAGCTTGGGGATGCCCAAGGCATCCCCTTCTTCATCAATAAAAAGCTTAGGTCTGTCTAGACACTTCATTTTTATTGTTTCATGCATAGTTGTGTTGTTCTTGGAGCGTATTAGTTTTCGTTTGGTTTTCTTAGTTTGTTTAGTTTGCTTGAATAAAGTAGTTTGGACCCCAGTTCTCGCTGTGTTGTTTGCAAATAAGTTGCTTGGTGTTGGAAAGGAGTAGTAAGTTCTTTCTTGTAAATGCAAGAGGAGCTTGCATTGACTGTGACTTAGACTTTAGCATGAAATGCTAGGTGTTGTTTTAACCTTATGCTTAGTGATTATTTCTGTAGCATGTCTTGTTCCAAACAATTGGGATTGCTTAGTGTGCCTTGAAGAAATTATGCGTTGTTTTAGCATGCAAAAGTATAGTATTGTGGTTTTCTCCTTTAATTCTTTGCTTGGGTTGACTTGGCACATGCTCACACCATGTTATGACTATTACAGGTCACCGTAGCCTCTATGATCATTTAGTCCTTGGCTTGTAGTACCACTCTTTGCTTTGATTAGTAATGCTTTGTTGCACTGCATGATTATGACAATTATTGCTCTCTTAGTTGGTTGCTCCCAGTCTTTTGCTAGCCTTCACTTGTATGAGTAAGCTCTACTCATGCTTCCAACTCCCAATTAACCAAGTTTTTCCAAAGTGTCCACTATAAATTCCTATGCATGGTGTGTTACACCATTCCAAGTATATTCTTGTTTTCAGCTATCTTCCAATTAAAAACTATTTTGTTATGTGAAAACTTAGTGATTAAAGCCCTCACAAACTTGATGGCACACTTTATATTCTTTGCCCCTAATAAACTTGAACCATTGTGTCTTCTATGTTGTATATGCTTGCACTTACACGTTGGAATTAGCAGAACTGCGTTGTCAACGGGAAAATTTCAACATTGCACTTGTACTTTGTACTTAGTTGATATCATGCTCTTTTTTCTATGGATGTGACCGGTGTGAAAAAAAAGGGAACTTGTAAGTCCATGGAGTTTGTATTTTGTGTTAGAGAAACGCTTAGGCCGCTAGCCTAAGCCATGCCTAATCATGGTGGAAACTTGCAGCATCACCATAGTGAGCTATCTATGAAGCATCCTCAATAAAAAGCTATGCATATGGTAAATAAAAAGATCGCTGAGATGCTCATTTTCTGCTTGCCTTGTCATTTTGGTTATGGGATAGCCCATGTACCATGTGCAAGGGGTACCCCATTGGCGGTTCTCTATGATATGCAAATACTTACAATGACAAGAACTTACAGGTGACTGAAGTTGAGTAACATGAGGTGTGGCCCTCGTATTCAAGGGACTTGAGATTGCCAACTTATACTTTGTCAAGCATATACTCCATATTTGTTCACTTTAACCTTAATCACTTCGAGATGCTTATGATAGGGGCAATGAGGGATAAAAGCTAACAAGTACCATAATTTTTTGAAGATCTTTTTGAAACTTGAAATCTCTGCTTCCTTTATGAAAGGTTTTTCTTCCACCATTATTTGAGTCTCCACCTTCTACCTTTAGGCACCATTAAAAGAGAATAGTTGTCATTCTGTGTGCAGTGTTCCAAAGCTTATTGATTGATGCATATTGTGATATTACTTGTTCTTGTGCTACGTGTTTCTAGTCACCCTTGTGAACTTTGAAGGTGTCCTATGCATCTATTTGCTACTCTATGAGGGACAAGCTGAATGTCGCATCCCAAAATTTTCCAAATTTTGTAATGTGAAAAATAAATAAACAAAATAAATAATTGTTGAAATTTAGGGTGAAAAGAAACTTTTTGTTTCTAAATGGAATTATTAAAACCCAACTTGAACAATCTTTGGATAAAGTTTGAATCCAACTAATTTCAAATGAAGTGAAATGCATCCTTCATAAATGCATTTTGAAATTTAAACACTTGGAAATAAACCCAAACTCTAAAAACCTAATGGGAGAAAATGATTTCCAAGATATCTCTAAGACCATGAATTTGGTCCATATAAAAATTTATCAACAAACATTTACAAATGATCAATAATGACAAATGGAAATATTATAAAACCATAGAAGATGGTTTCACTTAATTTGTAGCCATAGATAAAAACTTATGAATTTAATAAGATAAGGAAATTGGATTTTCCAAAGCTAATAAAGCACCTATCTAAAAATCCATACCAAATGGTGAGCAATTAATCCTAAAGAGATTTAAAAGGATAAATAAATATTAAACAAGATTTTACAAATTGGAATCACCATTTTTGGATCCTTAAATAAAAAGATATGGTTTTTATAAGCAAAGGAATAAATAAATAAATTAGGACTATTTTAAAAAGACCAAATTAAAATCTTGGCCTCAACCATGAGCAATGGAATAAATATAATCCAAGTCCAAATGAATTAACTGGATAAATAATATTCAAGTGAAATAAAATGGCCCTAACCAAATTCTATTTGAATAAAGATAATTGACCAAATTAAATGATTAACAATCATATTAAAATACTTTAAATAATTCAAAGTGAATTATTTAACACCCCATTAAATAAATAAACCTACTAAAAAGGTTTTGTGAAAAATTGGAATTTAAATAAGGGTTTGAAAATATAATAATCTTATTTGAATAATGGCATATGCTTATTTTTAATAAAGAATAAAACATAAGAAAAATAAAAGACTTATTCCTAAAATAGTATTTAAAATACATGTTTAAACAGTATGGAAATATACTGCACATTTGAAAAAGGTTTGAATTCAAACAATGTTTGAAAACATTTAAAGAAAATCAAAACAGAAAAAGAAATCAGGAAAAAGAAAAAGAATCAGAACAAAAAAAATGAAAGAAGCTAGCCCAACCTAACCTAGCCCAGTCCAGGCCCAGCTAGCCCATTTACCTCGTCCCGCGAGAAAACGATTCGCACTGCAGATCCGACCCTCCCCCTCACTAACTGCTGGTCCCCACTGCCTCTCTCTCTCGCTGTCAAGCAGACCCCACCGGTCAGGTCATCTTCCTCACCCGCCGCTGACCTCGCCTCAACTCCGGCCGTTTCTGCCCATTTAAACATCTGTTTAATTCGCTTAACCACGCTAGTAATTCCTCCCCACAACCGTTCTATCTTAACTGCAATCCTCTCCCCTCTCATTCCCCTCAGACATCGCTGCTAGAACGCCCCTAGGCTGCACGAATTCCTCCTTGCTCCACCTCTGTTCCGACGAAGCTCTCCGTCCAATCCCTGTGCCGTCTGACCACCCCTCGCCTCCCAGTGCATGCAAGCCTGCTCCCCATCTCCTGGCGCTTCTCCCTGTACCACTCACTTGCCAGCACGCTCTCTGAAATGTCGGCAAGGACCACCTCCGAGCGTCGTCGTCTGCCACTCCTCCGGCGAAATCCCCAGGTAGCTTCTGTCCACCCCTGACCCTCTAGTTGATGCTCCTGTAACCGTCACACTCTCCCGCATCTAACTGTACCTTCCTATTGCCTTCTGGTGGCCTACAAGCTCGCCCTCGACGACGAGCAGAAGCACCCGACGCCGCCGCTAACTCCGACGAGCAATCGTCGCTTCTCCCGTGTGCCCCTCGAGTATCTTACCCCACCTTGAGATTCACTACAACCACACGAGCACGGTAAGCATCTCCGCTCCTCCCCGCGCGATCTAAATCATCGGCAACTTCTCTGACAGAGCCACGCCGCCGTCCACCGCCGCCAGCGCCGCCAGTCCATGGTCGAGAAGTTGTGATCCATTGGATCTTGATCTAGTGGCTCAGATTAGATTTAATCGAAAGGGTATGCGTCAATCTATGTCATGCGATTTAAGTGAGATCCTGCGGCCAGTACAGCTCAATCCAAACGAATCGGTATCGTCCAATAGGATAGAGCCACGTGGCCACATTTTGTTTAAAATAATTTTTTTTGTTCTATTAGATATGCAAACTTGCAAAATTCATAACTTCTAATCTACATGTCCAAATTTTGCAAATTTTATATCAATGGAATCAGCAGAACAAGTACCTTGCAACCATGCACTTTGTTTAATGTTTGGCTTCAGGAAAATTGGTTTAATTTGCAGAAACTTGTGTAGGCATAATTTGAATATAAAAATTGTTCTAGAAATACTTTTAAGGTGAAATCTTTGCTAAGTGGTTTGTTTTGAACCTACTGACCATAGAAACCAACTTGTGGATTCAAAAACATATTTTGTGAAGTTAAAGAATAAATCTTTGAATTGGAACATTTCTAGTCAAATAAAAATATTGTTTATATGTTAAAAATGATTTTGGAGAAAAATCATTGGGAAATGTTTTGATTTAAACTCTTTGACCCTAAACACCAAGTTTTGAGAATTAAAAATATATTTGATGAACCCTATAAATTATTACTTTGCTAAAAGGCAATTTCAACAACATAAAATATTGTTTTGGTATAAAAATGGTTTATAGGTGAAACCTTTTGCAAATGGTTTTAATATTAAACACTTGACCATAAAACACTAACTTTTGTGTTTAGAATTGTGTTTGCCAAACACTAGGGAATATTACTTTGATTTAAATCATTGCTAGCAAAACAAAAATGATTTAAATGGCCATTTTCACTAACTCAATATCAAATGGTTATACCACTTTTGGAAATAACCAATAGGTGTTTTCAAATGTTTATAACCTATTAGAAACCACTTTTCCAAATAAAACAATCTTTGGCATGATTGCACGCATTGCATTGTTTTTATTATTCTATGTGATAATTGCTTGAATGGTAGATTGAATATTTGCTTGCTTGATTGAATTGTAGTGGGATTTGAAGAGTGTGACTATTGCAAAGATCAAGGAGTGAACTTATAATCTCTACCAAAAAGGCAAGTGGTGCTTCATACTTTTGTCCCATTATTTTCACTATGCATTAGTGATATTTCTAAGTAGGACTTGCATGGAATTTTTGCTAAGTATAAACCATGCCATGGGAAATCCTAGTAGATGAAACCTTAGTAGAAATATCCTATGTTAAGATTACTACTACTATCATGCTTAACTTAGCTAGTAGAAAACAAGGGTGGATTATATTCATGCTATGGAATATTTCTAAGTCAAGGACTTGTTTTTTGTTTAATAAAACAACTAAGTGAATGAATCACCTGGGTGGAAAGGGACTTGCTTGGTGGTTTTTGGTTGAGTGGTTACACATGGCCCATTTCTATGGTTTACCTTGTGTATCTCACTTGTGGATTGCCACCCAGGAACAAAGAGATTTGAGATGTCAAATGTTGAGAAGCTTCAAGTGCAGCCACTTGGCATTATGGGCTCTGCCTGGATCATATAGGTTGCAATAACTTAGCCAAATGGACAGTTGGTGGTAGGGGTTGGTAGGTTTGGAGCGCGTCCATTCTGGTCTAAGGGAAGGCTTCTGAAAGATCTTGTCTTGGTGAAACAAAGTCTTGTGGGGAAAGTGCACCACCTCTGCAGAGTGTAAAATCTAAGTACTTATCCATGTCCCTGGTAAAGGACAAGTTGAGCATCAAGACATGGAAGCTATCAAGAATATCCTCATCCAAATTTCTAAGATAAAACTTGTGGTTGAACAAGGGTTTAAGGTTCACCAATTTCTATTGGCGGTTCCTTGGGTAATTTTTGACAAGCAAAAAACTTAGTGTTTTCAAATGATAAGAAAAAATCTATTTTTGAGCAAAGCAAGCCTAAGCTCCACTTAGCCAAATGCATGTAGATGATAGTTTCCACTATACTACCATAGTATCACTTGCCAATACAATTCAAATGTATTGACCCTTGTGGCTGTAACTTATTACGTTGCAGGTTTGTTTGATGTTAGTGAAGTGTGTTGATTAGGATTACAAGTCTACAACCAACATGATTGCATGTGGCACTTTAAAGATGAAGGACTCCATGCTATAGTTATTTCTGCTGCATTGTAATGAGATAGCAAAATGAGCTATGTAAGATGTAATGAATTATTTTATTCCTGGTTATAAAATTGTATTATGACCTTTGTTTCTTGATATTACATCTTAACTGTGGATGCTAGCTATTAATCCAGGGACTAGCATTGTAAACACAGGGATCTCTACCTTATTAAAGGTTGGGACCTCTACAGATGGTATCAGAGCACTATGTTGCCTGTAGGATTTGTAACCCTAGGATTGGACAAAACCCCTTAGAAAAATAGGAGTTGAATTTGTTCCAAAACTTATTTACAAACAATCTTGTGAACTCTTTCCTCAACCTTTTTGGTTTTGATTCTACATCTCTTCCTTTTCAAACTTGATGGACAAGACCTCAACCATGAGCAAAGACCTCACCATGAGCAAAGGACTTCACCAACTGAAATGGCTTCAACTTCAACATCATCAAAGACTTCAACTTTATTTTCACCAAGGACTTCAACTTGGATATCACTAAGGACTACAAGTGAGACAAGAAATATTACTCAAGACTTGAAGACTAAGGAAACACAACTTAGAAGGAATCATCATCACCTTTGAAGTTTTGTGACCAAGATGCAAAAATTTCTCCAAGGATACAATGATCTTGTTCAAGAAGAATCAACTAAGAAGGATGGAATGATCTCAAGTGAACCATATAGTTGGATCACCATATTTAGTTTAGACCAAACCCACCAACTTATGTGGTGTAGAAAAAATATTTTGTTGCCTAAAAATGTGCTTGAAACTTGTTGTTTGAGTGGAATGTTTGTTTGTAATTGTTTGCACATTTCTTGTGTGAATTGTGATGTGAGTGATTAGAATTATTTCCTTAGAAATCTTTGTCTATTCTAATCCCAATCCAACCCAAACAGATGACTACTCCAAGAGACTCCAACATCAAGAATGGTGACAACAACCAAGAGATGCACATGAGAGAACTCATAGTAACCCAAACCCAGCTAAATCAAGTGACAACTCAGTTTTTAGCCAACAACAATGAGTTAGACCCAACCATGCAAAAGTTTTTGGAAACCCAAACCCAATTTATGCAAAAGGTGACAAATCAAATGATCAACATGAGAGACAATCCTTCCCAAGGAGTTTGTGACAACACTGATGTCAAGGATGATATTATAGAGGGAACTCAAGCTTGCAATATTTGTGGAGACATGGATCACACTTCCAAAGAGCATGAAGATCAATGCCCTAATTGTGAAGAGAAACATCCAACTAATCAATGCCCCATCTCAAGCTACTTGTTTCCTATGTGAAGGAAATAATCATGTCCCTGTCCAATGCCCCATCTATTCCATAGTGCAACAAAGGAAACAAGGTGGAGTGCATCAACAGATTGTAAACCCCTATGAGGGAACAACTTCTACCAAGAAGGATGAAGACAAAGGAAAATCTCAGCTTGCACCTCCATGCAATATGACTCAACTTGATGGACAAAAGAGGAAACATATGTATTATCCAAGGAAAAGATTAAGGAGACCAGGAGACTTTCCCACCTTTGAGGTGAGATATGAAGAGCATGAACTAGAAGAACTCCTAGCTTTGGAGAAACCTAAGAAAAAGAAGGACAAAAGCCAAGTGCAATGTTGCCATTGCAAAGAGATGGGACACTATGCCAATGAATGTCCAGAGAAGAAGAAGAAGTATAAGGAAATTAGCCAAGTGTGGTGCAACAACTGCAAAGAGCTAGGTCATTATGTATCAACTTGTCCACAGAAGATACGTGAATAACTCAACCTTGTCACATGTTACAATTGTGGTGACCAAGGACATTATGCAAGAAATTGTCCGGAAAAGATGAATCACAAGATAAACAAGCCTATGGAAGATCTCATCCTTGTCACATGTTTCAAGTGTGGAAACAAAGGACACTATGCAGATGTTTGCCCAGAGAAGTTTCATCAAGATCCCAAGCAAGCCAAGATGTAACCTAGTTGGAAATTTTTTAAGGGTGGTAGTACCCTAGTTGCTTTGAGCCAACTTGTAACCCCTAGCATTCCCAAATCTCGGGACGATATTTCTTTTAAGGGTGGTAGCCTGTCACATCCCAAAATTTTCCAAATTTTGTAATGTGAAAAATAAATAAACAAAATAAATAATTGTTGAAATTTAGGGTGAAAAGAAACTTTTTGTTTCTAAATGGAATTATTAAAACCCAACTTGAACAAACTTTGGATAAAGTTTGAATCCAACTAATTTCAAATGAAGTGAAATGCATCCTTCATAAATGCATTTCGAAATTTAAACACTTGGAAATAAATCCAAACTCTAAAAACCTAATGGGAGAAAATGATTTCCAAGATATCTCTAAGACCATGAATTTGGTCCATATAAAAATTTATCAACAAACATTTACAAATGATCAATAATGACAAATGGAAATATTATAAAACCATAGAAGTTGGTTTCACTTAATTTGTAGCCATAGATAAAAACTTATGAATTTAATAAGATAAGGAAATTGGATTTTCCAAAGCTAATAAAGCACCTATCTAAAAATCCATACCAAATGGTGAGCAATTAATCCTAAAGAGATTTAAAAGGATAAATAAATATTAAACAAGATTTTACAAATTGGAATCACCATTTTGGATCCTTCAATAAAAAGATATGGTTTTTATAAGCAAAGGAAGAAATAAATAAATAAATAAGGACTATTTTAAAAAGACCAAATTAAAATCTTGGCCTAATCCATGAGCAATGGAATAAATATAATCCAAGTCCAAATGAATTAACTAGATAAATAATATTCAAGTGAAATAAAATGGCCCTAACCAAATTCTATTTGAATAAAGACAATTGCCCAAATTAAATGATTAACAATCATATTAAAATACTTTAAATAATTCAAAGTGATTCAAAGTGAATTATTTAACACCCCATTAAATAAATAAACCTACTGAAAAGTTTTTGTGAAAAATTGGAATTTAAATAAGGGTTTGAAAATATAATAATCTTATTTGAATAATGGCATATGCTTATTTTTAATAAAGAATAAAACATAAAAAATAAAAGAATTATTCCTAAAATAGTATTTAAAATACATGTTTAAACAGTATGGAAATATACTGAACATTTGAAAAAGGTTTGAATTCAAACAAAGTTTGAAAACATTTAAACAAAATCAAAACAGAAAAAGAAATCAGGAAAAAGAAAAAGAATCAGAACAAAAAAAATGAAAGAAGCTAGCCCAACCTAACCTAGCTCAGTCCAGGCCCAGCTAGCCCATTTACCTCTTCCCTCGAGAAAACGGTTCGCACCGCAGATCCGACCCGCCCCCTCACTGACTGCTGGTCCCCACTGCATCTCTCTCTCTCTCTCTCTCTCTCTCTCTCTCTCTCTCTCTCGCTGTCAAGCAGACCCCATCGGTCAGGTCATCTTCCTCACCCGCCGCGCTGACCTCGCCTCGACTCCGGCCGTTTCTGCCTGTTTAAACATCTGTTTAATTCACTTAACCACGCCAGTAATTCCTCCCTGCAACCGTTCTATCTTAACTGCAATCCTCTCCCCTCTCATTCCCCTCAGACATCGCTGCCAGAACGACCCTAGGCTGCATGAATTCCTCCTTGCTCCACCTCTGTTCCGACGAAGCTCTCCGTCCAATCCCGGCGTCGTCCGACCACCCCTCACCTCCTAGTGCACGCGAGCCTGCTCCCCATCTCCTGGCGTTTCTCCCTGTACCACACTCGCCAGCACGCGCTCCGAAACATCGGCAAGGACCACCTCCGAGCGTCGTCGTCGTCTGCCACTCCTCCGGCAAACTCCCCAGGTAGCTTCCGTCCACCCCTGACCCTCTAGTTGATGCTCCTGTAACCATCACACTCGCCCGCATCTAACTGTACCTTCCTATTGCCTTCTGGTGGCCTACAAGCTCGCACCCGACGACGAGCAGAAGCACCCGACACCGTCGCTAACTCCGACGAGCAATCGTCGCTTCTCCCGTGCGCCCCTCGAGTATCTGACCCCACCTTGAGATTCACTGCAACCACACGAGCATGGTAAGCATATCCGCTCCTCCCCGCGCAATGTAAATCGCTGGCAAATTCTTCGACAGAAAGCCACACCGTCGCCACGCCGCCAGATCCATGGTCGAAATTTGTGATCCATTGGATCTTGATCTAGTGGCTCAGATTAGATTTAATCGAAAGGGTATGCGTCAATCTGTGCCGTGCGATTTAAGTGAGATCCTACGGCCAGTACAGCTCAATCCAAACGAAACGGTATCGTCCAATAGGATAGAGCCACGTGGCCAAAGTTTGTTTAAAACAGAAAATTTTGTTCTATTAGATATGCAAACTTTCAAAATTCATAACTTTTAATCTACATGTCCAAATTTTGCAAATTTTATATCAATGGAATCAGCAGAACAAGTACCTTGCAACCATGCACTTTGTTTAATGTTTTGCTTCAGGAAAATTGGTTGAATTTGCAGAAACTTGTGTAGGCATAATTTGAATATAAAAATTGTTCTAGAAATATTTTTAAGGTGAAATCTTTGCTAAGTGGTTTTTTTTGAACCTACTGATCATAGAAACCAACTTGTGGATTCAAAAACATATTTTGTGAAGTTAAAGAATAAATCTTTGAATTGGAACATTTCTAGCCAAATAAAAATATTGTTTATATGTTAAAAATGATTTTGGAGAAAAATCTTTGGGAAATGTTTTGATTTAAACTCTTTGACCCTAAACAGCAAGTTTTGAGAATTAAAAATATATTTGATGAACCCTATAAATTATTACTTTGCTAAAAGGCAATTTCAACAACATAAAATATTGTTTTGGTATAAAAATGGTTTATAGGTGAAACCTTTTGCAAATGGTTTTAATATTAAACACTTGACCATAAAACACTAACATTTGTGTTTAGAATTGTGTTTGACAAACACTAGGGAATATTACTTTGATTCAAATCATTGCTAGCAAAACAAAAATGACTTAAATGGCCATTTTCACTAACTCAATATCAAATGGTTCTACCACTTTTGGAAATGACCAATAGGTGTTTTCAAATGTTTATAACCTATTATAAACCACTTTTCCAAATAAAACAATCTTTGGCATGATTGCATGCATTGCTTTGTTTTTATTATTCTATGTGATGATTGCTTGAATGGTAGATTGAATATTTGCTTGCTTGATTGAATTGTAGTGGGATTTGAAGAGTGTGACTATTGAAAAGATCAAGGAGTGAACATATAATCTCTACCAAAAAGGCAAGTGGTGCTTCATACTTTTGTCCCATTATTTTCACTATGCATTAGTGATATTTCTATGTAGGACTTGCATGGAATTTTTGCTAAGTATAAACCATGCCATAGGAAATCCTAGTAGATGAAAACTTAGTAGAATTATCCTATGTTAAGATTCCTACTACTGTCATGCTTAGCTTAGCTAGTAGAAAACAAGGGTGGATTATATTCATGCTATGATATAGTTCTAAGTCAAGGACTTGTGTTTTGTTTAATAAAACAACTAAGTGAATGAATCACCTGGGTGGAAAGGGACTTGCTTGGTGGTTTTTGGTTGAGTGGTTACACAAGGCCCATTTCTATGGTTTACCTTGTGTATCTCACTTGTGGATTGCCACCCAGGAACAAAGATATTTGAGATGTCAAATGTTGAGAAGCTTCAAGTGCAGCCACTTGGCATTATGGGCTCTGCCTGGATCATATAGGTTGCAATAACTTAGCCAAATGGACAGTTGGTGGTAGGGGTTTGATAGGTTTGGAGCGCGTCCATTCTGGTCTAAGGGAAGGCTTCTGAAAGATCTTGTCTTGGTGAAACAAAGTCTTGTGGGGAAAGTGCACCACCTCTGCAGAGTGTAAAATCTAAGTACTTATCCATGTCCCTGGTAAAGGACAAGTTGAGCATCAAGACATGGAAGCTATCAAGAATCTCCTCATCCAAATTTCTAAGATAAAACTTGTGGTTGAACAAGGGTTTAAGGTTCACCAATTTCTATTGGTGGATCCTTGGGTAATTTTTGACAAGCAAAAAACTTAGTGTTTTCAAATGATAAGAAAAAATCTATTTTTGAGCAAAGAAAGCCTAAGATCCACTTAGCCAAATGCATGTAGATGATAGTTTCCACTATACTACCATAGTATCACTTGCCAATACAATTCAAATGTATTGACCCTTATGGCTGTAACTTATTACGTTGCGGGTTTGTTTGATGTTAGTGAAGTGTGTTGATTAGAATTACAAGTCTACAACCAACATGATTGCCTGTGGCACTTTGAAGATGAAGGACTCCATGCTATAGTTATTTCTGTTGCATTGTAATGAGATAGCCAAATGAGCTATGTAAGTTGTAATGAATTATTTTATTCCTGGTTATAAAATTGTATTATGACCTTTGTTTCTTGATATTACATCTTAACTGTGGATGCTAGCTATTGATCCAGGGACTAGCATTGTAAACACAGGGATCTCTACCTTATTAAAGGTCGGGACCTCTACAATACACAACCGAGACTAGAGCTCGTCTAATTGATTTACACCAAGACCATTACAACGGATATTGTCCTTTTGTGTCTATCCACGATTAAACGAAGGTCTATCCACATTGTACTCTCTTTTTGTGTTTATGATGTCCCTAAGCAAAAATCCCGACAACTCCTCTTGAATTGCTAGTAGGCGTTCATGTGGTAGGAGCTTATCCCGCATCGCATCCAACTATATATAAAGAAGTAGATCATTATGAATAGAACTTAACAAAAACTATGGTATAGAATAAATTACGAATATATTGTTTACGTACTTGAAGAAAGTCTGTGCCCTGCTCCATACACCCACGAATGAACTCGCATACATAATATCCACATAAATTAGTCCCCGGTGGCTACCTCGCACACTTTTCAATCGAGAATATAATTCAATCAGATAATAATTAAGCATGATAATTGTATGAATGATAATTGTAATATACACATAAATTAGTCCCCTAGATCTTGTACTACTTACCGGGACCGTACGAAAAGTGAGCTCCTCACACCATTCACCACGAACCTCCTTCGTGAACCTTTTCCAAACCCTATCCGGCAAAAAAGAAATGAATGAGTTATTAATTAGTTTACATCTCAGAGAATAAACGAAAGAGACAGATATAGTGCGATAATGATTGAAATTACTTTTGGAGGCAATCAATTATGGTGCGGTAGTCTTCCATCGGCTTCTTTAACGAGTCCGAGATTTCCACTTTTGCACGGTCAACGTCAATGTTTAGAAGAATCCAGTGGTAGCTGCGCATGTTTATATACACTTAACATCTAGTAAACAAAAATTGAATGTGTACAAGACAGTAAGACTCTTACCCATAGTTGTAAGGAAATAGAATTTGTGTCTTGTAATATTGCTCCATTAAAAACATTAGCAAGTTATCCTTCGTTTCCTCGAGGTTATTTATTATTGTATGTCCATTAACTCTGTTTGGGTCAACGAACCCAATGCTATAGATTGACTTTCTTCTACATTCTTGAATCTTCATTCTGCATATATAATAGCATACAGAAGGAGATATATAGTGAGGATAATGACAGGAAATGAATTGAACGAGCTGAGTTAGTGACTTAATTACTTACAGACAATAGAAGTTGAGGAGGGACTTGTCAAGGGCATCTAGGTTGAATAACTGAAATAGTTCACAAAGTTCAATGGAGATCTCATCTGGACAGAAGTACTCCTCTCCAACTTTACATACGAGAAATTGTCTCCCTTCCTTTGTGACTTTCAAGTACCAGATATGCAGATCGCATATGTGTTGGCAGATCATCGAATACCTCATCGCTACCGAGAGGCTCCCAGAGACAAATTTTCGTGCTATTGATCCTTGGCGACATTATCTCCGCTTGGCTAGAAGTGCTTCGAGGGGCACGTTACACCTTGGCTAATTTAATAGCTAATTCCATATCTATTCCACCTTGGGTGGGCTGGGGTAACACCTTGAGCGGGCGATGGATTGTTTTACTTTGCTTGCGAGCTGGGCAACTTTTGATTTTCTCCGCTTGCGATCGCTTGATGACTTTTCTTTTAGTGTCTTCGTAAGATAGCGTGTATAGTCATCTTTCCTATTTAACACATGTTGGGGTGGTTGCTCAAGGAATGCCTTGAAGTGCTTCTTGACTTTTGGATCAACTAGGACCTGTGGCTCGGGTTGTTTTGGTGCAAAATGGGCCTTCACTTCGGCCCGGGAGATCACCGCGATTTCCTCATCAGTCCGGTGATAAGCTAACTTGGGAGGAGACGGCGGTACTCTTGGGAGGGGATCTTGTAGTTTTCGGCGTCGGGTCTCCCTCGACGTAGCGGTGTTATTCTTCCGCTTTCTTCCCTTTGATTCAGTGAGCGGAGGCGGAGGCGCCAGAGATGGAGATGCAGTCGCGCTGCGATCCCTCTCAGGAAGGGGTGGACTATTGTTTCTTGGTGGAGACGATGGACTCGGAGGTGATGGTGGCCTTGGAGGTGATGGATTGCTTCTCGGAGGAGAAGATTGCCTTGGTGCCCAGCCTGGAAACACGATGTATTGCTAGGCTGAGGATCTCTGGAGTGGCAGGTGACGATGACGATGATGATGACGGTGACGAAGAAGACCCTGCAGCTGTGTACTATAGGACTAGGCAGGATTATGACTAAAGGGGGTGGCTTTAGTCCTGAGTGTTAGCTAGTCCCGGTTTGTCCCGGTTTTTAATATTAATAAATGTCTAAGTGTTACCTAGTCTAGTGTTCTGGTACCTGCCTACAGCAATCTCAGAAATTCCTTTTTGTCCCGGTTTGTCCCGTTTTTTTATATTAATAAATGACGATGAAAAATAGGATTAATTCACAAAAGGTTTAATACATTACATCACCAACATCTACATCTAGTGTTTTGGTTCTCTTCTTGTCCGTAACCATGGAGCATCTTCCTTATTTAGTGATATGTTTGGGTCAGTTTTCACTTTGAATGGCGGAATTTCATGAAATTTGTCATAATCTTCTGACATGTCTGTCATGTCCTCAACTCCCACCATGTTTCTTTTTCCTGAAAGAACTATGTGGCGCTTGGGCTCATCGTATGATATTATATTCTTTTGCTTATCTTTCCTTTTCTCGGTCTAGTAGACATGTCCTTCACATAGAAAACTTGAGCCACATCATTGGCAAGGACGAATGGTTTGTCTCCGTATGCAAGATTATTGAGATCCACTGTTGTCATTCCGTACAGCTGGTCTACCGTTACCCCACCTCCTGTCATCTTGACCCATTTGCATCGAAACAATGGGACCTTGAAATTAGGACCATATTCAAGTTCCCATATGTCCTCTATGTAACCATAATATGTGTCCTTTTTCCCATTCTCGTCCGTTGCATCAAATCAGACACCACTGTTTTGGTTGGTGCTCTTTTTATCTTGGGCGTGCGTGTAAAATATATTCACATTGATCTCGTACCCTTGGAAAGTCAATATAGTTGAAGATGGAGACCTGGCCAACAAGTACAACTAATCTCCAACAGTGGTGTCATTCATGAGATGTGTCTGCAACCAACCGCCGAATGTCTTCATGTGTTCATCTCTAATCAACTCGCCGACGCTTGAGTAGTTCGGCATAATATTCTTGTGTACCTCGATATACGGAGCCACAAAGGTGGAACTTTGCAGAATTGTATAGTGTGCTTTAGTGAAATAATGTCCGTCCACACATATCTTTGCTTTCTTTCCTAGCGTGCCTTTTCCACTAAGTCTCCCTTCATGTCGTGATTCAGGTACACCGATCGGCTTAAGGTCAGTAATAAAGTTAACACAAAACTTAATGACCTCCTCTGTTCCATAGCCCTTGGAGATGCTTCCTTCTGTCCTCGCACGGTTATGGACATATTTCTTTAAGACTCCCATGAATCTCTCAAAGGGGAACATATTGTGTAGAAATACAGGACCGAGAATGGTAATCTCTTCGACTAGGTGAACTAGAAGGTGCGCCATTATGTTGAATAAGGATGGTAGGAACACCAACTCAAAACTGACAAGACATTGGACCACATCTTTCTGTAACCCTGGTAGACTTTCTGGATCGATTACCTTCTAAGAAATTGCATTGAGGAACGAACATAGCTTCACAATGGGTACTCTAACATTTTCCGGCAGAAGCCCCCTCAAAGCAACTGGAATCAACTGCGTCATAAGCACGTGGCAGTCATGAGAATTCAGGTTCTGGATTTTTTTCTCTTCCATATTTATTATTCCCTTTATATTGGACGAGAAGCCAGAAGGAACCTTGATACTACTCAGGCATTCAAAAAAGATTTCCTTCTCTTCCTTGGTAAGAGCGTAGCTGGCAGTACCTTGAAACAACTCTGGATGCCTGCCTTCTCGGTCTTTCATACGTTGTTGGTCCTGTCGTGCTTCTGGTGTATCTTTATTATTTCCATACACGCCCAAGAAGCGTAGCAGTATCACGCAAACATTCTTCGTCAGGTGCATCACGTCGATTGCACAGCGGACCTCTAAGACTTTCCAATAGGGTAGCTCCCAAAATATAGATTTGTTCTTCCACATGGGTGCGTGTCCTCCAGCGTCCTTCGGAACGAACTGTCTGCCAGGACCCTTTCCAAAGATTACTTTTAAATCCTTCACCATATCAAATACAGCATCACCAGTACGACGGACAGGCTTACTCCGGTGATCTGCTTCACCATTGAAATGCTTGCCTTTCCTTCTTAGGGAATGCGTGGGCGGAAGAAAACGACGATTCCCTAGGTACACATTCTTCTTGCACTTATCCAAATAAATACTTTCAGTGTCATCTAAATAGTGTGTGCATGCATTGTATCCCTTGTTTGTCTGTCCTGAAATGTTACTAAGAGCAGGCCAATCATTGATGGTTACGAACAACAATGCTTGTAGGTTAAATTCCTCACGTTTGTGCTCATCCCACACACGTAAACCTTGTCCGTGCCACAGCTGTAAAAGTTCTTCAACTAATGGCCTTAGATATACATCAATGTCGTTGTCGGGTTGCTTCGGGCCTTGGATGAGCACTGGCATCATAATGAACTTCCGCTTCATGCACAACCAAGGAGGAAGGCTATACATACACAAAGTCACGGGCCAGGTGCTGTGACTGCAGCTCTGCTCCCCAAAAGGATACATACCATTTGTACTTAGACCAAACCATAAGTTCCTTGCGTCACCAAAAAGTTCGGGAAGTCTCTCTCGATTTTTCTCCACTGCCGACCATCAGCGGGGTGCCTCAACATCTCGTCTTTCTTACGTTCTTCCATGTGCCATCTCAACAACTTGGCATGATCTTTGTTTCTAAAGAAACGTTTCAGCCGTGGTATTATAGGAGCATACCACATCACCTTGGCGGAAACCCTCTTCCTCGTGCGCTCCCCCTCAACATCACCAGGGTCATCTCGTCGGATCTTATACCGCAATGCAGTGCATACCGGGCATGCATCCAAATTCTTGTACTGCTCACCGCGATAGAGGATGTGGTCATTAATGCATGCATGTATCTTCTGTACCTCTAATCCTAGAGGGCAGACAACCTTCTTTGCTTCGTAAGTACTGGCAGGCAGTTCATTATCCTTTGGAAGCAGCTTCTTCATTATCTTCAAAAACTTTTCAAATCCCTTGTCAGGCACACCTACCTCTGCCTTCCATTGCAGCAATTCCAGTGTGCTGCCTACCTTTTTGTGGCCATCTTCGCAATTCGGGTACAACAATTTGTTGTGATCATCTAACATCTGCTCAAATTTCAACCTCTCCCTTTTGCTATCACATTCTCCCTTTGCATCAGCAATGGCCCGACCAAGATCATCATCTGGCTCATATGATGCACGTTCTTCTACTTCTTCTTCATCATTGTCTTCCATTGTAGTACCACCGTATTTAGGGGACATAGGATAGCTGTCATCATTCACTTCATCTTCATTGTCTTCCATCATAACCCCTCTTTCTCCGTGCTTGTTCCAACAATTATAGCCAGACATGAAACCGAACCAAAACAAATGGCCATGAAGGACTCTTGAGGAAGAGTATTCCTTCTGATTCCGACACTCACCACATGGACAACACATAAAACCATTCCGCTTGTTTGCCTCTGCCACAACGAGAAAAGAACGCACGCCTTTAATGAACTCGTCAAAGATTCGGTCAGCGTACATCCATTGCCATCTCATCTGCATTTTATAAGTTCATCAAACAAAATCACGATGCTAAGAGTAGTACTAGTCTAAAATAAAAGAACACATCGTATACATCAAACAAGCACTGATTTAAAAACTTTATACTACATCTTTAGTCCCGGTTGGACACACCAACTGGGACTAAAGGGGTTGCGGCAGGCTGGGGCCGACATGAGCCTGTTTAGTCCCAAATGGTGTCTCTAACCAGGACTAAAGGACACTCCAATCGGGACTAAAAGTGGGTGAAGACACTATATGTCGTGAGTGGACACTATGCCAGTGGGTGGCGACACTATGACAGGGGTGAGTGTCGACACTATGTTGTGCTGCTTAATCTATAAATAGGCTTCCTTGTGAACTATCAACTGCAAGGAAGATCGTGTGCGAGACCAGGGACACCACTACGGCGGAGCTTCTGGAAGATGTCTTAGGACCTCGTCCTCAGACATCTTCGAGGAGCTTGTCGTAGAGGCACTCCCTAATATGTGAAATTAGTTAGCTCCACCAGCATACTAATTTAGCTAGAAAAGATATGAACTTAAAGATGGTGTGCAAGAGCAGGGACACCACTATGGCAGAGCTTCTCGAAGATGTCTTAGGATGCCTCGTCCTCAGACATCTTCGAGGAGCTTCTCATAGAAACACTCTAATTTAATTTGGTAGCTCCTTGGCGTGTTCATGTTTTTGTTCTTAATTTCTTGCTTAACTGGCCGATGATTAACTAAAATGCTAGGGCGCCACTATATATATGTGTGCCTTCATAGTTTTGGTACTTATTTTTGTTACAATGGATTTTGTGACGACAGGTAGAAGAAAGAAGAATATTTTGTTGCTCGACGGTGACATGATATGCACTGTGAACCGTCCGGATTTCAAGACAACATGTCAAACCAAGATATGTATATAGGATGAACTCATGTATCTATGTGCTTTTATGAATCAAATGAATTTCAAGAACTATATGTGCCAAATTAACCAGATATACAGAGATAGAATCCACACAAAATCTATCCATTTCTAGAGCATGAAATGAGCTAAAACAAGCAATGAGAGCTAAAATGATGAAGATGCTAACCTCTTAGGACCCTTGATAGATGTGGAGCCAAAAAATCTTCACAAATCTTGAGAAAAATGGGGAAGAACTCGAGCTTGAGGGGAGAAAATTGAGAGGGATGATTGTGTGAGCTTGAAATGGCTCGGGCTGGGAAGGGAAGAAGATATAGTCGGGGACTTTAGTCCCGGTTTGAGAAACAAACCGGGGCTAAAGGTCCACGCATTAGTACCATACCAGAACCGGGACTAATGCTCTGGACCAAAGGTCTGTTTTCTACTAGTGTTGCTTTGCTTTGTCTACACTTTGAGGTGTTTTTATATCTTTTCTGGAACTAACCTATTACCAAGTTGCCACAGTGCATGTTGCCTGTTTTCTTCTGTTTTTGGTTCCATAAACACAGAAAATCAATATTCTCGGAACTGGACGAGACAAAAGCCAAAATTAATATTTTACCGTGGGGGACACGAATCTAGAAGACGAGACGGAGACGCAAGCCAGGGCGGCCAGACACCCCTAGGTGCGAGTGGGCCCTGCCCAGCGCCTGGGTAGGGTGTGGGGCCCCTGGCCGCCTCCCAGCCTTGCCACTTCGCCTATAAGAAGCCCCCGATGCAGAAACCCTAAGTACCCGATCAATATTCCACGAAACCTTCTGTAGCCGCTGCCACCGTCGTCCCTAGATCGGGGGGATCTGAAGTTCTTTCCGGCACCCTGCCGGAGTGGAGATCATCCCGAAGGCTTTCTCTCCGGTATGATGCGTGAGTAGTTCCACCTTGAACTATGGGTCCATGTAGTAGCTATATGGTTGTATCTCCTCCTTTGTGCTTTCATGTATAGATCTTGTGAGCTCCGTTCATGATCAAGATCTAATCTATTTGTAATCATGCATGTTGTGTTTGCGGGGATCCGATGGATATTGAGATTATTATGTTAGATTGATTAATAGTTTTGTCTTTACGATTCTATCATGTCTGTGTTGTTTGTGATCTTGCATGCTCTCCATTGTTAGTAGCTATCTTGGCCAAGTAGTTGCTAGTGACTCCAAGAGGGGTATTTATGCTCGATAGTGGGTTCATGCCTCTAGTTTCCAAGGGAAGTGATAGAAATCTCTTCGGTTGTAGATGTGATGTTGCTACTAGGGAGAAAACAACGGTGTCTTGTTCATGGAACAAGTGGACTCTTTACCTTATACACTTTGCTTAAAGTAGTTGTCTGTTGCTTGCAACTTAATACTGGAGGGGGTTTGGATGATAACCTAAAGGTGGACTTCTAGTCATAGATGCAGTTGGATGGCGGTCTATGTATATTTGTTGTATTGCCCAATCGAATCTCATAGAATCTTTTTGACTAGTATTGCATTGTTCTTCCTTGCTCAGTTCCTGTCAATTGCCCTGCTGTAATTTGTTTACCCTTCATGCCATGTTGTTTATCTAAGGAGAGCACCTCTAGTGAACTATGGACCCCGGTCCAATCTTTACCATTGATACATCTTCCACTGTTACTTGTTTACTTGTTGCAAACCACCATTACCTTCCACACCATATGGTTAATCCTTTGTTACAGCAAACCGGTGAGCTTGACAACCTCACTGATTCGTTGGGGCAAAGTCTTGAGTTTGTGTTGTGCAGGTCTCCGCATTTCTTGCAACACCTGTGTGACGTTTCCTTCCCCCTACTGGTTCGATAACCTCGGTTTCTTACTGTAGGAAAACTTGATGATGTGCTTCTTCATACCTTGCTCTTGGGGTTCCCAACAGACTTGCCGTTAAGGAGTCATCATCAGTGGTGCGCCACTGGTAAGTGGCCTCTATTTTTTTTGCAGGAAAAAACGATTTTTTGACCATAACTTTTTACTCTTTTTTAATTTTGAAAATCTAAAAAATCTCTAAACGATCGGAGGTCATTGCGAGCGGATTCGAAATCTCATTCTCGTCATTTTGGTATATTAAACGTTTTTTCGACATCGTATGCAAAAAAGTTATGACCGTTTTACCGTGCCATAACGTTTTTTGCAAAAAAAGTTGAAATTCATATTTGTTAATTTTCCTATAAACTAGACCACATAACCAACCTATATATGAAAGTATTTTATTTTTTGAAGTGTTTTTCATTTTCTTTAGATTTTTGCAAAACTAAAAAGGCGATCCACTGGGGGTTTAGCAGTTTTTTTTGAACTTATCTGTGGTGCACCTCTATTGTATGCACCATAGGTAACCCAGGTCAGTGGCGTACCTTATAGTGATGCGCCACGGATACTCGGTTGAAACTTCGTGTTCCACTGATACTCGGTCGAAACTTCGTGCGCCACTGATGTGGTACTTATCCGTCGCGCACACCTATTCCGTGTGCCACAGATATGCCTCCCATGGACGGGGTCGGCCGCCAGTGCTAGGTCCCACGCAATAGTGGCGCACCGTTCCAGGAGTGCGCGGCAGGTAAGTGAAGGTCAGTGGCGCATTGTTTCGCCTGTTCGCCACGGATAACTATCCGTGGGGGCATCCTTTACATGTGCGCCACTGATAAGGACCTTGTGGATAAGCATTTTCCTACTAGTGATATGATCGTCTAGCACGGCGTTATCTCCCACATCAAACGGCTTGTACCCTTTGTACCCAAACCACGGATGAGATAAGGCGCTAAACTCAGAAACACCTGGCCGCTCTTGAGAAATAGGATCTCAAGGAGATCCCCATCTGCCCCCAACTTCACAGCCGCCGCATATCCTTGCCTCCTCTATTGGCCGCTCCATCCACGGGAGGGGTGGGTATCCCGGTGCTTCGGCTCTAGTTGTAGTTAGGGTTGGTCTAGTGCTTACTTAGGGAGCTCATTATATGGAGAAGACGACATCGTATCGGAATAATTTTCCACTGCCTTTTATCCATCTCGGCACCACTTCAATCGGTGGCATCGGGTGGTAGGTGGCCCGGTCATATCGCCAGTCTCTAGATCTAGTGAGATTTTTGTCTGGTGGTCGGTGTTCGACACTCCCGCGGGTGGCACTTGTGCCGGCTGCTGCAGTTGTGTTTGACATATTGTAATTGTATGCATGGAATAAGACAAGCGAAGGGTGACATAGGTATACCCTACAGGTACCTAAGATTGGCCTTAACCAGCCCAGCAAAGGCCCACGTAATGACCCGCCACTGATGGTGAAGCTCATGAAGATTCGGGTGGCCCATGAAGGATGCATCTCCTTAGCGGATACAACAAACACTAGATAGGAAATTTGAAGAGATAACTTCCTAACTTGTAACCTACTCGTATGCGTCCTGAGACCTGGCTTCCCTATATAAAGGCCAGGAGGGAGCAATGAGGAGGGAACCAAAACCCTAGTACGCATACACCTGCCAGATCTAATGTGTGCATCGTCGCCATAAAAGCACCCTTGTAACCTTCGGTTCATCATCAATCAAGAGCAGACAAGAAGTAGGGTTGTTCCTCCGGGGGTATGAACCGAGGTAAACCATGTGTCCTCGTGTTGCTTGTTTGTTAGCCGACAAAGTCTCTAGCTCGCAGCTCTTCCTCAAAACCCAAGTCCAAAAACTATGGGCATTAACATGTTCACCCTGCGTCAGCGGGGTTTCTCTTTCTCGACTGTGTCAGATGAAGATGATGGTGTCGTGTTCTAGTGACCATGGGAAAGATCCCCAGCTGACATTCCACAAAGTCTCGGCCTCATCTCTTTTGATGACTCGATTCAGCGGTTCAAAAAACATACTCTTATGCAAAGGTGCACTGCTAAATCTAGGTATGACGGTTGATCACCTTTTTTCTGGTCCTACCATGGTGGCAGCGAAGGACGATGGAAGACAGTTCGGTGAGGCACAAGTTTCTCCAATGGTGGAATTGTAATTTTACTTGTGGAGTTGTTTATGCAAAGTTGCTTGACAAGCATGTTTATCATAGGTGCTGAGCATATATGTAATATTTGGATTGTCTAATGGTATATATGGTTACTTAAAAAATCCACGAATGAGATTGAGTACATTTTGACATAGTGCCCCTTTGCGGAGGATATATCGTTCTATGTGTTGAGTTGGATCGGAGTTGAAAAAATCACTTCTCATCACTACATGGGTGGTTAGTACAACACGTGATGCTGTGGAGGCGAGAGGCAAAGACACTTCTATGATTTAGATTTTGTAACTAAAACTATCCATCAAAGTACTATTTATATGATGTTTTATCTATTTTAGCCCCCCTAATCAAACTTATAACACTAATACACTCTAACTGCCCCCCTCAATGGTAAATTCTGGCTCCGCCCCAGCGTGATGCACTATGACTGAATCAGTACAACACAATGCACGGGTGGTGCATTACCTGGACACCACGCCGAGCACTGCGACCAAAGGCAGTGTCATGCAGCACAACAAGAAAATGCACAAAAGGTATACTGCCATGACATTGTGTTGTGCACTGCGATCGAAGGCAGTACGATATAATACAACAAGGCAGTGCACGGCTAGGTTTCCGGGAGCTGCCGTGATAATTGATAACATGGCGTGCATAGCGACCAAAGGCAGTGCGATGCAAAACAATGAGGCAGTGCAAGGCCCATACACAGTTCACTGCTAGGACACCGTGCCTTGCACTGCGATCGAAGGGCACCTTGCACTGGAACAAAAGTTAGTGCACCCTACACATCAAAGAGAGTGCGAAAAAAGTTTATGGAAACATATCAACGGTGGATCTAGTTTTGAAGATCTACGCAACTAGCATAGCCATGAGAACGGGTATCAATTTCGGCAACCCATTTGAAAGATATCACAATTTTAGTTTCAAATCTACAAAAGGAAAGGGAAAAAGGACATGCGACCCTCTCTGCATCCACCACGTGTCGCAAATGGCAATGTCGGGACCGCACGGAGGCACTCAACGCCCGCCATGCGGAGGCAGCAGTGGCGATGCCACGCGGCCTCAAAGGAGCGCGCCCTTTTTTTAGTCTTTTTGTAAGATTTTTGCCTATTGATCCAGATTGTAAACAATACATGAACCATAGTAATTGGATGACTTTGGGTATTCTGATTGAGGATTCATTTGTCATATAATTTGTAACGTTCTTAGTTAGGGGTTGCGAGTAAGTTTCATCACAATTAGTTTATGTTATGTTATTGAACCAAGACCAGCAAGACGTGTTCATCCATCTGATACAAAGACAAACTAGATTGTTGGGGAGATAACCTCGGGTAGGGTAAAGACGGGAAAAGACGAAAGGATGTTGCCCGTCTAGTTTCCGAGTTATTGTCAGAGTCGGCCGAATCCTGTTGAGGTCGTCCAAGATAGGGAAGGGTAGGACCCTTATGATAAATGCAAGGCATTACCCGGCCGGGATACTACGTAACTCGGCCGGGTTAGCCCGAGTAATCTCGATGCAGGTGAAGGACAAGCCGAGTTACGCGAGGTAAGGCCGAATGATACGAAGCTTGCAGGAGAAGGAGAAACCCAAAGTCAAACTCTAGCTACAGGCTAGAAGGAATCAGAGCGGAGCCAAGCACAAAAGACAAAGGCGCAGAGCGTCAGAGGGGCAGAAGGAGGTCACGGAGATGACAGTCCTGAAGCCCGAGGCACGCAGGAGGGGCCCCCTGGAGCCTTGCCGTCGTTACAAGGGCGACAGGGAAAGGAGGCCGCCGAACTACTAGTTTGGGACAAGCATATTCCTCGAATATGCTTGCCCCGTCAGCCCTAAAGGCACCCAAGGCTCTCCTTTATAAGGGGAGGCTTGGACCCTGAGGAAGGGATCGGCTTATTTTCAGTATCATTAGGCTAGTGAAGTTCTTCCTTTCTCCTTACATACAGCTCAAGGAGCACTTGTAGCCCAAGGAATAAGAAAGAGAGATCTTTGCTTTAGTCTCCTGTGTGTAGAATTAACTGCATCTTCCCTCCCCAGATCCCACTAGCATCCATAGGCCCCTCACTTTAGCCTACCCATGGCATCTGCCGTGTCACCACCACGACAGTTGGCGCCCACCGTGGGGCCAGCAGCGGTGCTAGCTGGAGTCATGATCCGGATGGGAAACTTCATCAACACTGGCGAGCGCGTTGTTTCTGGCTTGGTACGGAGATTTGATCTCTGTGACTACGTCAGCGACAATGCAGGCAGCTTCAGGGGAAAAACTCCCCCGCGCAACGGTGTCTTCATCAGCTTAGGAAGGCACCAGGTCTACGTCGGCGTCGACATCTCCGGCATTTATCCTCACCAGGTTGTTGTTGCAGGAGAGCCACCCCTTAGCGCTGCGAGCCATCCGCGCGGAGCGCATCCGGTGAGCAGCATCGAGGTGATGGTCACAGCCGGAGTGCAGGCGGGAGTAGCGGGTGCCGGATCAACCAGAGACCCTGCCGCAGGCGTGCAGGGCGCGCCCAGGCTGACGGCACCACCACCCACCGAGGTAATCCCTCCAGTGACCAACCAAGCCGAAGTACAGGACACTACCCCAAAGGCACCAAGAGTAAGAGGGCCACCTCTGGAAAGACCAGAAAACATTCTTCAGGCAACCATAGAAAACCTGACTACACCTGTAGCGTCGATACTTGATCCGGCAAATGCTCAGGCAGAGTTAGAAGAAACCAGGCAAAAGGTGCTGGTAGAGGCAAAAAAGGTGTCGGCCTTGCGGGAGTCCTTAAGCAGGACCCTGCGAGAATATGCCAAAGCTAACAAGCAGCGTCGCTCGAGCGGGTTGACGAGTTGAGATTAAGAGGAAGAACCTCATAGATGATATCAACAAGGAGCATGATGCTCATAAGGCGAATCGATTGATTTGGGCTTGCCGAAGTACGATGCCCGGCAAAAGAACACGAGAGCGGCAAATGCCGCAGCATTAGAGTTAGAGGATTGACCGTGAAGCCCGAAACAGCAAGAAAGAGTGAATGAGCTGGTACGCATCACAAACCGCAAAGCGAAGAAATGCTCAGAGCAGACCAGCGAGGCGGGGGCCTCGAATGGTTCACTTTCATTTGAGCAGCACCTTCCTTGTCTGTGGCAGCAGCATCCTCACCAGGAAACAATGCACGAAAATACAAAGCGGTAACTTCAGGAAAGAGAAACAAGCAAATCGTTCCGTATAATCCGGCGATAGCCGGGAAAGCAAACGAGAACAGAGGCAATGGAAGCTAAGGTAACAGTGGTGAGAGGAAT
The DNA here is from genome assembly GCA_023614405.1 of Avena insularis. Classification (NCBI taxonomy): domain Eukaryota; kingdom Viridiplantae; phylum Streptophyta; class Magnoliopsida; order Poales; family Poaceae; genus Avena; species Avena insularis. The sequence continues at coordinate 32,947,845 of CM042684.1, forward strand.
CCCGGCCGTGCTGAGAAAGACGGCGGAAGCTGAGGCAATGGAGATCTCGGCAGAAGAGAACTCGGAAGAGGCAATCACGAGAACAATATCCAGGTTGAAGTAAGGAGAGAACCGCCGCTCAACCCGCAGCCAAGACATGAACCTCGGTAGGAAAGAGAAGCAAGACCAGCTCGCCACAATCAAGTAAATGAAAGGTACAATGATGGTTATTCCGAGATGGAATATGCGACGCATGGTGGAAATAACCACTATGAAATGCAAGACAGAGTTCTGTACAAAGATTTGCCATCAAATGATGCCAGAGTAAAGCTAGACCGGCTATACCGATCCGAGTTACTGGAAGAACAAGGTCCACCGGGTCCGACATGCTTCGGACCACGGATCATGGGCGAACCACCTGTGCCGAACTTTCAGCTGGCAAGAGGCACAAAGACATATAATGGGAGCACCAAACCACAAGACTGGTTGATTGATTATGCCACTGCTGTGAAAATAGCAGGTGGGAACTTACGATGGGCAGTACGGTATGTCCCACAAATGTTGGAAGGACCAGCTAGAGTATGGCTGAATAATCTGCCCGCAGGCAGCATCAACTGTTGGTTGGATTTTGAAGAAATGTTCGTTAGCAACTTTACCAGTACATACAAGAGGCCAAACATGCCGTAACAGTTAGCCATGTGCAAGCAAAGGCCGAATGAAACGGACAGAGAGTTTTTAACTCGGTGGTGTAACCTGAGAAACTCGTGTGAAGGAGTTATAGAATCATAAGCAATAGCTTGGTTCGCTCAAGGATGCCGTTATGCCAGTGTGTTATGGCAGCGACTGCAAAGAGATATGCCAACCACATTGGCAGAAACCATCAGAATAGCGGGCTCCTATGCATTGGGAGATCCGACGCAACCAGAATTAATGTCGGCAGATCATCGGGAGCAACAAGACCAATATGCAAGAGATTTGGCCGGGTCATCCAGGCGCAATGACTTTAGAGGAAGAAGAAGAGAAGAAAGGTCGGATTATAGATATAATTCGGCCCAAGTGGCAGCGGTAGCGCAAGATCAGCCGAGTCACAGAACGACTCAATGGCAAAAGAATGGTCCTCAGCAGTGGACACCAAGGAATGAAGGAAAAAGACAGTGGACACCAGAACAAAAGAAGCAATGGCAGGAGAGGCCGAAGTACACGTTCGAATCTATGTTAGATCAGCCGTGTAAATTTCACACGTCAAACCCAGCCAGGCCGGCCAACCATGCGACCCGCCAATGTGCATGGATGAAAAATGCAATGGGAAACATCGCAGCATTCATGAAGACCTCTCCAGCACATCGAAAGATCGGCCGCATGATCGGAGTGAATACAAGAATCGATGTTACCGCCTCCTCCCCCGAGGTATGATAACTCGGACCAGAGAGATGCGGTACATCAAGTGATGAACCAAGGCTAGGATGGAAGGACGAATCTAGGAAATAATGGACGCAATGATTACAGAGAACATCATCAGTCTTATTGCGTGTTCACGACGGAACAGCAAGACAAGCAGAGTGTGCAGCGCCGGCATATGGAAGTAGATGTGGTTATGCCGGCAGTACCAAGATATATGCCTTGGTCAGATCAAGAAGTAACTTGGAGCATAAAAGATCACCCCAAGATAATGCCGAGTTCGGGGTCGTAAGCACTCGTGTTGGATCCAACATTTGTTGGACCAAGCATTAATGTGAAGTTTTCAAAGGTTCTCATTGACAATGGGAGCAGTATCAACATCATGTACAAAGATACCATGCATAAACTCGGAATATCGCAGAACATGCTGCAATCCACGAGGACCACTTTCCATGGGATAGTACCAGGACTTTCGTGCGAACCCATTGGTAAGGTTCGAGTGGATGTGTTATTCGGCACAAGAGATAACTGCAGAGCAGAAAACTTAGAGTTTGAAGTGATGGATCTAGAGAGTTGTTATCATGCTTTACTCGGACGGCCAGCATTGGCCAAATTCATGGGCAGCTGTCATGTAAGTTATCTGAAAATGAAGCTACCCGGACCACAAGGAATGATAACAGTAGCAGGGGATTACAGGAAGTCAATGGAATGTGCTTCAGTCGGGTCAAATTTGGCCGAGTCATTGGTTAAAGCAAGAAAAAAAAGAAGGATTCAGGTATGACCCTCGCTCGTAAGACAAATTTGAATATGCCGGCATTAGCCAATCCACATGGAAGTGTCTCCTTTCAGCCGACTAAAGAAACAAAGAAGTTTCATATAGATGAGCAATTCCCAGAGCGTACTGTTACTATTGGTGCAGGCCTAGATGCTAAATAGGAAAGCGAGCTCACCAACTTCCTCCGTGAGAATCGGGATATCTTTGCATGGTCAACTCAGGATCTGCAAGGTGTTCCGAGGGAGTTGGCTGAGCACTCTCTGAATGTAAGGCCAGGAGCAAGGCTGGTGAAGCAACCTCTCCGCCGCTTCGCCGAAGACAGGAGAAAAATAATAGGGGATGAAATACTCGGCTCCTTGCAGCCGGGTTCATCATGGAGGTGCTGTATCCGGATTGGTTGTCAAACCCGGTGCTAGTAGAAAAGAAGAAGGATGATCCGAATGTAGCCATTGTATGGCGAATGTGTATCGATTACACGAACCTGAACAAGGCGTGTCCAAAAGATCCTTTTCCATTACCTAGAATAGACCAAGTCATTGATTCGACCGCTGGTTGTGAACTATTGTCATTTGTAGACGCGTATTCTGGTTTTCACCAGATACCGTTAAATCCGGCCGATCAAATAAAGACTGTGTTTATTACCCCGTACGGGGCTTATTGCTATCGTACAATGTCATTCGGCCTGCGCAACGCAGGAGCAACGTATCAAAGATGCATGCAAAAATGTCTACATGACCATATAGGAAAAAATGTACAAGTATATGTGGATGATGTGGTTATCAAAACCAAAGAAAGCAAAACACTACTGGATGATATACGGTAGACTTTCGCGAACCTGAGGAGGTTCCGAATGAAGCTTAACCCGGAAAAATGCACATTTGGCGTGCCAACAGGAAAATTACTCGGCTTTCTTGTATCTAGCCGAGGTATAGAGGCCAACCCAACCAATATAAAGGCAATAGAAAGAATGGAGTTGCCAAGGTGTCTAAATGACGTACAAAAGTTCACAGGTTGTTTAGCCTCGCTCAGCCGATTTGTATGTCGGCTGGGAGAGAAGGCACTACCACTCTATCAACTGATGAAGAAATCAGATAAGTTCATTTGGACTCCACAAGCAGACAGCGCATTTCATGAATTGAAAAAGATGTTGGTCACAAATACCTTTATCTTAGCTTCTCCATTGTCAAAAGAGCCTATGTTACTCTACATAGCAGCCACTAACAGAGTAGTGAGCGCGGTAATCGTCGTAGAACGAGTTGAAGATGATAAGTCAGTACAAAGGCCGGTGTATTACTTGAGCGAGGTACTATCAGCCTCGAAACAAAATTACCCGCATTATCAGAAGATGGCTTATGGAGTGTACATGTCGGCAAAGAAACTTAAACACTACTTTGAAGAGCACCCCATCAAAGTGATTTGTGAAGCACCCATAGCCGACATATTGAGTAACAAAGATGCAAGTGGCCGAATAGCAAAATGGGCAATTGAATTGTCACCTTATGCCCATAATTCGATGGGAGGGATGCAATCAAATCTCAGTCATGTGGCCGACTTCCGTCAGAGATTGGGTCGAGGTGCAATATGAGCCACCATTGCCAGACCCGAATTATTGGACGATGCACTTTGACGGTTCCAAACTAAGAAATGGTTTGGGGGCAGGAATAGTGTTAACCTCGCCAAAAAGAGATCAACTGAAATATGTGCTGCAGATACATTTTGCCGCGTCAAACAACATAGCCGAGTATGAAGCACTTGTTCATGGATTAAAGGTGGCAAAAGAGATTGGCATACACCGAATCTTATGCTATGGAGATTCAGATCTAGTAGTACAGCAAGTCTCAGGAAATTGGGATGCATTGGATGATAATATGGCTCTGTATAGATTCCATGTGCAAAAAATCAGTGGATACTTCGAAGGATGTGAATTTCACCATATACCTCGGGCAGAAAACGACGCCGCAGATACGTTGTCAAAACTAGGATCAACTAGGCAGTCAATTCCCCCAGGTATCGCCCTAGAGCACCTAAGGAAACCATCAATAACACCGTCACCAGAGTCCGAATCTATCTTTATCCCGGTGAAGTCAAGAGAAGATAATGTGCCGATGGAAATTGACAAGCAAGATAACCGGGTATTCCCAAAGAGAAAGACAGCTGATGCAAGCATTACTATGGAGAAATCTGAGGTCGTTATGTCAGCAGAAAACATGGAAATAGATAGTGAGACCACACCAGGGAAAGTCACACCTGTATGGGCGCAACCCATATTCTTTTTCCTTAGAGATGCGATTTTGCCGAATAATGAGGTGTTAGCAAGACAGACTGTGCGAAGAGCTAAAGCTTATACGATCATAAATAATGAGTTGTACAAAAGAAGTGTCACAAGCATATTGCAAAGATGTGTGAGTTCGGCAGAAGGCCAGGAGATCCTCCTAGACATACATCAAGGAGAATGTGGACATCATGCCTCATCTCGAGCCTTAGTGGCCAAAGCATTCAGGCATGGGTTTTATTGGCCAACAGCGTTGAAAGAAGCCAAAGAGCTGGTTGAGAAATGTAATGGTTGTCAGAGATACGCAACCAAGATACACATGCCATCGTCCGAGTTAAAAACAATACCCATTACTTGGCCATTTTCTGTGTGGTGCTTAGATATGGTGGGACCATTTAAGCCGGCCCGAGGTGGGATGACCCACATATTGGTCATGGTGGACAAATTCACAAAATGGATTGAAGTGAAACCAATAAAAAAATGTGATGGGCCCACAGCAGTGAAATTCCTCAAATATATTATTTTAAGATATGGATACCCGCATAGTGTTATTACAGACAACGGCACAAACTTTGCAGAAGGAGCTTTCGCTAGATTTTGCCAAGAAAAGCATATAAGATTAGATGTTGCCTCTGTGGCTCATCCAGCATCCAATGGGCACGTGGAAAGGTCTAATGGGCTAGTATTGTCCGGAATAAAACCACTACTCGTCGAACCGCTGCAAAGGTCGGCAGGATGTTGGATTGAGGAACTACCAGCAGTATTATGGAGCCTCAGGACTACTCCAAACAGATCAACAGGATATACACCATTCTTTCTGGTATATGGGGCAGAAGCCGTGCTTCCAGCCGACATAATACATGACTCGCCAAGAGTTACCCAATATACAACCTCAGAAGTAAATGAAGTAGCTCGGCAAGATACTGTTGATCTGCTAGAGGAAGCCAGAGAGCTGGCGCTATCAAGATCAGCTATTTATCAGCAGAACTTGCGACGATATCACAGCAAGAAGGTGAATCCAAGAGTATTCAAAGAAGGAGATTTGGTTCTCCGACTGGTGCAACGCACGGCCGGCATGCACAAGCTATCGCCTCCATGGGAAGGGCCATTCATCGTGAGCAAAGCGTTGCACAATGATGCCTATTACCTAATCGATGCTCAATCACCAGGAAAGAACAGGGCATACAAAGCTGGCGAAGAAACGAAAAAACCATGGAACGTAGCTTTACTTCGTCCATTTTACTCGTAGCAGTCAGCAGTGACACATTGTAAAGTAATGTCTCAGGATGGGGCACCAAGTATGCTTTGAACCTCGGCGTCCAGAGCAGTGACTCGGGGACTGCCATATGTTATTTCAATTTCATGTTATGTATTAAACCTCGGCACCTCGAGCAACGGCTCGGGGATTGCACCAGATTGTTTGTGAGATTGGATTATGTTTAAAACACGGCACCCTGAGCGGTGACTCGGGGACTGCCCTAGATTTATTTTCTAAGCTTCATTCATGTATTAAACCTCGGCATTTGAGCAATGGCTCGAAGACTGACATATATCGTTTTTTGTGTTTGTACTACATGTTAAAACCAGGCACCTTGAGCACTGACTCGGGGACTGTCTCACATTATTTCTAGATTTGAGCGGTATATTAAACCTCGGCAACTTGAGCAGTAACTCGGGGATTGTCCTATATTCTTTCTAGATTTAAGTGGTATATTAAACCTCGGCACCTTAAGCAGTAACTCGGGGACTGTCTTACATTATTTCTGAAATTTGGTTTCTATACTAGACTTCGGCACCATAGGCAATGACTCGGGGACTGTCCTATATTGCTTCGAAGTAAGAGTTATCCTTTGTTACAAAGGGGGTATCAAACTTCGACACCCAATGTAAGGACAGCTCAATCTCGTATGATATTCGAAGTCCACACCCAGATTAACAGTCTAAACCACAGTGGTGTAAAAGCAAAAATATACACCGAACCTCAGAGGTTAAAGGCCGCCAAAGCAAGAATTCAGGCAATCAACACCAGTTAAACAAAGTAATAGCGATTACAACCATATATATGTCTCAGCGACACTCGGCAAGAGAAATTCATACCATACAAAAGACGGATAAATATTCCACGTACATCATACGCCCGGCATACCAGGGGTCGGAAATGACTTAGAGGTTTTTTGTTGGAGAGGCAATAACTTGGTCCGGGGCTGGGTACTCCGAGGTAGGTGGAACTTCGGCCGAGGTTGCCTCGCTCTCCATAGACCCAGGAATGACTTCGGAGGAAGCCCGAGGTTGCTGAGGAGCATCAGCTTGCGCAGTACAATGCCCAGTACCTTTGGAGGAGGATCGCGCGTCGCCATTATCATCTGAACTCGAACTGGAGTCACTAGAAGTAGCCGAGTCACCCTCATCTTCTCCTTGTTCAGCCGAGCTATTTTCCAAGGCATCCTCCACTACGACCTCGTCCTCGGGGTTGGGTAGGAAACTCGGACCTTCGTTCCAAGTATGCACGTCGGCATACTCAACAAGCTGGAAGGCTCGAGCTTTCCGAAGAGCGACAAAGTTTGGATCCTCTACCCATTGGGAACCAGTGCGCAAATTTCTCAAAATGTTAAGAGAAATGTCTTCATACCATGACATGATGACAGTAAGAGCCATATCGGCACCGGCTCGTCCGGCAGATTCCCTCCAAAGACTCAGCTGCCTTTCAGATGCCATTAACCTATCCACCAACAGTTGGACCTCGTCAATGTTAGGAGTCCCAAAAGTATTCAGCCAGAGAACATGGTAGGCTCGAATAGCCGCCTGCACCAAATCTCTGCCCATAATCTTCATCGGAACAATTGCAGCGCCAACAGCAACCAAGAAATCTTCCAGCGAATACTCCGAGCCCGTCTCAACGACTTCACCTCAGCGCGCCCGAGCAGTAAGGACTGCTTTAAATCTCACGGGCTTAGCTTCTGGAAAATGGTCTGCGCAAAGCACGATTGCGTTAGTCAACAATAAAGAAAAAGGGGAAACGATAACCCGGCCGCGGTCAGAAGCTTACGATGAATATAATTCAGCATTATCTGAAGGTCTTTAGCCCAATCAGCCTTGCTCTTTTCAAAGCGGGCGATCTCCTCGCTCATCCCACGTGTCTTCAGTTCGGCAGCTTCGAGGAGCTCTTTATTTTTCTGCAATTGCAGAGCTAGCCGATTTTTCTCCTCGGAGGACTCCTGGTCAAACTTTTCTAGTTCAGACTTCTGGGAGAGCTTAAGAGCCTCCACCTCGGCACGCAAACGAGCTATCTCATCATCTTTATCCTTCAACTGCGTCGAGTGAGTAGCGCTTTGTTCTAAAAAATGCAGCATCACATCAGGCATGGGCGTGCAATCTTGGTGAGATGCTGCAAAGGTTTGTAACTCGGCTTTACCAAAGCCAAAAGAGATAAAAGAAACTTAGCGCACATTTTAAAGGGGGAATGTGTAAAGTAAAAGGGCAACTAACCTTCCAGGGCCTTGACTTTCTTCCCAAGACGGATGTTAAGATTATTGATGTTACCTGTTTACCAACAAAGTGAGCCGACATCTCGCGTACAAAACAGTAAGAGTGTCAGAGATGATGAAAAGGTTTGTCGACTTACCAGCTTTTTTCACCACAGGAATAACTTTCTCATATTTTTCTTCCAATTTTCTGTGCGCAAAAAGCAACCTTTGAAATTCGGCGGTCCGCCGGTCATGTGCAACCTAAGCAATAGAGCAAATGGTGAGTAGATATTCAAAGCTAAAACAGATCCGAGTCAAGCAAAACTTAACACGGATCTAGGTGGCTAGATATTCGAAGCTATAACTAATCCGAGTCAAGCAGAACTTAACCCGGATCTAGGTGGCTGGATATTCGAAGCTACAACAAATCCGAGTCAAGCAAAACATAACTCGGATCTAGGTGGCCGGATATTCGAAGCTACAACAAATCCGAGTCAAGCAAAACTTAACCCGGATCTAGGTGGCTGGATATTCGAAGCTATAACAGATCCGAGTCAAGCAAAACATAACCCGGATCTAGGTGGCTGGATATTCGAAGCTAAAACAGATCCAAGTCAAGCAAAACTTAACTCGGACTTAGGTGGCTGCATAATCGAAATTCATATAGAGACAAATCAGGCAAAATTTAAGGTAGATCTAGCGGGATAAAGGTTCGAATTCTAAGATAAAATTCAACTAAGTAGAGAATCATAAAACTTCCAAACGAATAACAAGTTATTCGCTTGCAAGCTTCGGGGACTAGAATATATATAATAGCATCTGCAGAACTAATCAAAACTCCATAAAAAGCAATTACCCCATTCATCTTGTCACTCTCAAGAACGATCTTGGCGGCTTGATGCAGGCGGCTGCTGATGTCAGAAAACTGAAACAGCTGACTGCCTGGATTACCCTCGAACTGATCGGCAGCATTCCAGTTATTGGCATATTCAACCAGCGAGCCGAGGCTGTTCCCACTCGTCGTGCGAGTTAGAACTTTACCTCGGCCATGCTGTGTAACCACCGCTGCCGCAGGACTTTTATGAAGAGCGAGCTGGGTACTGGCGGCCGGGGTAACGGAGGCTTTTGCGGAGGCAGTTCCTTTGCGCAGCACATCGGCGATACTTGGCTGAGAAGAGCCGGCAAGACCTTTCTGGGAGGAGGAAGCTTTAGTGACAACGGCTTTTCTTGTTTTAGAAGAGGCATCAGTAGGAGCTGATACCTCGGCAATGGGAACGGCATCTTTAGGAGTCGGAGGAGTCATGGTGGCTGAGGGCGCCGAGATATGGACACCCTCGACTGGGAAGGAGTCACTATGGAAACCGCGGCGGCAGAAAGAGGCTCAGTAGAGACATCAGGGTTCACAGAGAAGGCAGCAGGCTCGGAAGAAATATCTGTAGGCCGAGTGGAATCAACATCAACGGGAGGAATCTCAGGTGCGTCGTGGCGAGGTGGCGTCCGATTCGGAGCTGGAGGAGATGCAGCTCGAGCAGGACTAGGAATCCTGGTATCTTCGGTAGGCGGAGGAGACAGCTGCCGAGTCACACGACTCGTCATGCTGGGACCACCGGGCTTAACAGAAAGTGGAGCACTGCAAAAATAAAAAAAAAGGGTCAAGTTAAATAGCAGAAAGTGAGAAACAAGAAATACGAGCAAAAGAAACTCACCCAGTAACTCCAGGCATGGTCTTGCGCCTGGGAGGATTCGGAGCGGACTTCTTCATTCTCTTCTTGGGAGCCGTCTCCGAGGCACCAGCGGGAGCCCCACATTTTCCCGAGGTACCAGGGGGCCGGGAAGCAAGAGGCTCGGCGTCGTGAACCTGACCGGCCGGATTAGCTGAGAAAGTAGAAGCCGGCAATGCATAAGAAATTGGCATCACGGCAACTACCTCTAGAACTTGGACCTCATCTGAATCACCTTCCTCTTCGTGGGCCGGGGTCTTGCCACGAGCACGATCCGGAGCGAGATCTGACTTGGGGACGAACTCTTCTGAGTCCAGCTCCCTACTATCCGGTGTGTTCCGGTCCGCAGGCCACGGGAGTGATAAAACCTCGGCGTCCTCATCCTTCTGCTCCGCAAACCTCTGTAAGACAAGAAAGAGGAAGATTAGCAAAGACAGTCGCGAAAGCAATTGGAAAGCAAAGCACTAATGATTAAGCTTACTTCGGGTGGGCGACGCTCGCGGGTGAACGACTTCAATCCCCAAGCCCAATCCTCAGGCATCTCCGTCTTAAAGATAGCTCGGACCCGCTTGAAGATGAGGTACTTGTCCAGCTCCACGGTCGAGACTCGATTGGGGTCGAGAGGACCGCTCATGTAGCAGAGTTTGTGTGTGCGTTTTTGGAATGGGCAGATTCGGCTGCTGACGAAAGTAGTCATCAGATCCTCGCCGCGTAGCCCGACGCGGATCAGTTCCTTAAGCCGAATCTCAAAAGCCTCGGCCAAAGCGTGACTCTTCCTCGGATTATAGGTCCAGTTCTTCTTGGAAGGAGGACCAATGGAGAAGGCAGGAAGCCGAATCTTATCTTCATTCCCCCTGTTCTTGACATAAAAGAAGGACTTGTGCCACTTCTTGCATGATTCTAGCCCCGCAACACGAGGAAATTCGGACTTCCTCCGAGGAGTGATGGAAGCTGCCCCACATTGGGTGAGTAACTTCTCGGAGGGCTGCAGAGATTTGTCTGGGACGACGTTGGAACGAATCTGGAAGAACTTTGACCAAACGTGCACAGACGGCCACAGGCCAAAGTATCCCTCCAAGGCAGAGATAAAGGCCGAGAGAGAGGCAATGGCGTTGGCAGGGAGATGATGCGGTTGAAGGCCGAAGTAATCGAGAAACTCCCTAGCAAAGTCTCTAAGAGGAAGACCAAAGCCGCGTGCGAAATGCGACATGAAAACTACATACTCTCCCTCCCTAAGGTCTGGAGAGGGCTCGCTGCCGGGTAAGCGACAAGCTACCTCGACGGGAATCCGACGAGTCCGAATAAGCCACTTGATCTCGCGGCGGGTGACGGAGGAACCCTGCCATGAGCCCCGCTCGGGCCTAGATCCAGCATCGTCCTCCTCGACGAGCGCACCACTGACAGAACTAGACATGAGATCGCCGGAGAAACTTGCGGAGGAAGAGATAGCGGCGGAGGAAAATCTAGAGCTACAGGGCCCCGTCGTGGTTCTACCCAAAAACAGCGGCGGAGCAGAGAAAGAACTGCCGCGCGAGTAAAGAAGAAGAACAGAGATCTCAAGAAGGAAGGCTAGGCAACGGGACCAGAAGAACTCACCGGCGATAGTGCGGATCGAAGCGAGCGGGGTGAAAGCGGCAGGCGATCTGGCGGGACCTCTGCCGTTGAGAACTCAGACGAGCGCACGGCGGCGGAAGCGTGAGTGAAGGCAGAGGCGCGAGGAAGAAGAAGGGCGCATGTAAGCAAAGGGGGAAAGTGAATCCCTCAGCGCCGCGCCCCTCTTTATAACCGCGCTACCTGCGAGGTAGTGGGATCGTGGGTAAGACGGTTGACCGTGTAGATCGTGTAGGCAGCACGAACACACGACGATGAGTGGAACCGCACCAACGACCACACGGTGGAAGAAAGAGCCACGATCCCCGATGGAAACGGCACGCGAGGCGTTGCAGTGCCGACGCGACGGGCGCGATAGAAGAATCGATGCATCTGATGAGAGGAACAAAAAACTAGGGAGACAATGATGAGTACGACACGTAGGACGAAGCGTACGCGAGAAGATACGATGATACCTTGAACGAGAAAAAGGTAACTCGGAAACCATGCAGAGCAAATACCATGAAACTGATACGACCCAGCCGAAGTTGTCGGTAGGGCCATACCAGTTTCGGGGACTAATGTTGGGGAGATAACCTCGGGTAGGGTAAAGACGGGAAAAGACGAAAAGATGTTGCCCGTCTAGTTTCCGAGTTATTGCCAGAGTCGGCCGAATCCTGTTGAGGTCGGCCAAGACAGGGAAGGGTAGGACCCTTATGATAAAGGCAAGGCATTACCCGGCCGGGATACTACGTAACTCGGCCGGGTTAGCCCGAGTAATCTCGATGCAGGTGAAGGACAAGCCGAGTTACGCGAGGTAAGGCCGAATGATACGAAGCTTGCAGGAGAAGGAGAAACCCAAAATCAAACTCTAGCTGCAGGCTAGAAGGAATCAGAGCGGAGCCAAGCACAAAAGACAAAGGCGCAGAGCGTCAGAGGGGCAGAAGGAGGTCACGGAGATGACAGTCCTGAAGCCCGAGGCACGCAGGAGGGGCCCTCTAGAGCCTTGCCATCGTTAGAAGGGCGACAGGGAAAGGAGGTCGCCGAACTACTAGTTTGGAACAAGCATATTCCTCGAATATGCTTGCCCCGTCAGCCCTAAAGGCACCCAAGACTCTCCTTTATAAGGGGAGGCTTGGACCCTGAGGAAGGGATCGGCTTATTTTCAGTATCATTAGGCTAGTGAAGTTCTTCCTTTCTCCTTACATACAGCTCGAGGAGCACTTTTAGCCCAAGGAAGAAGAAAGAGAGATCTTTGCTTTAGTCTCCTGTGTGTAGAATTAACTGCATCTTCCCTCCTCAGATCCCACTAGCATCCATAGGCCCCTCACTTTAGCCTACCCATGGCATCTGCCATGTCACCACCACGACATAGATAAACTTTATTTTTACTATAAATATATCAAAATATTCAAATATGCACTAGAAATATCTGTTAGGATATTGTTGTATTCCGTGTCTTAGATATCTTCTAAGGTGCTTGAGGATATAGGAATTAGACGTGATCCCATTACATATATCTAAAAGTCGTATAATTGGCACAAATAACCAGCAAACATGATTTAGTTTCTTTTTTATATATATTTTTCCACCTAGCAATTGAGATCAACGAAAAGGTTCTGGAAATGTAGTGTCAAAAACAATAAACAAATAATTTTCACTTTTTTAACAAATATGGGTTACAAATTTATTTAATGTGTATTTAGAATGGTAGAAATGTGCTTTTTTAACCATTGCTATGCTCTCAATTTTGTTATTTGTAAATGAAAAATATAATAGTTAAGAATTATACGTTGACACAATAAGTTATATTTATAAAGTAAAGTACTTTAGTATAAACTGATGTTGTTTGTGTAGATTCGTATGTAAATCATGTTTAGTTCACTATATGATATGTTTGTAATAAAAAACTGATGATGTATGCAGTTATATGGTTTTTATGATTGCAAATAATTGACATATAATTTATTTGGTTTACTCAAAAAGTTAAGAATGGACTAATCCTGATATAATAGTTGCACATATTTTTACTGTGTATATTATCTAATCAAACAATTGGCTAAAAAAATAATGACGTGGTCAATTGGATGACTAGCTAAAAACAAATGATGTGGATGGACATGTATAGAATTAACGAATAAATGTTATTGGGAGATGACCTGAAAAAATTGATGGTTGAATATGAATGATATGGATATATTTCATATATATATATATATATACTATTAGTGGATGTTGCTTTATAATATATATAGATTATACTGTTTTTGGACTGGCCTTAGTGTCCAAGATCAATTCACCCTCTCCTCATAGAACAACTACTAATGCATTAGTCCATGATATCGAGTTGAAAACGGGTACATTCATTTATATTTCTTTTAACCATGCTAACAGGGTTACAATAACATTTGTTCTAAAGCAAGTCCAAAAATGAACAGGAGAATGTAGTTCATTGAAATCTTTGAATTCAAAATATGGGAAAGTAGATCCACGTCGGGGGACTACTCCATTGTGTGGCCCATAATATCCCCCAGATTGTGATACTCCCTCAGACACATATTAATTGACTTGGATTTCTCAAAATTTGGATAAACCTAAATAGTGTATAGATTCATTCAAATCTAAGCCAGATAATATGGGTCGGAGGGAGTTCGTGTGGTCTTATGGTTCCTGGATATCTCAGTGCCCTTGTTTGCAATAACGAATTATATGTGATGAATTAAATAGATGGGCGGTAAGAGACCAAGGACAAATAAAGTGATGTGCAGGGTTGGGCTGTTAGATGTTATTAAAAAAAGGGTTGGGCTGTTAGAACAAACTGGGCCAGGTAGTGGCTACCTGGGTGGTACGTTCACAGCCATATGTAGAGTTTGTTTGGGCTTGCAAATACTCCGGCCTTCCAGAAGGCCTATAGACCTAACTTGCCGACGTGGATTCGCGTTAGGCCGCCGCTGGCCCGCCGGTGATGGCCCCGATTCCACCACGCCGTGCTCGTCCGCCTGCTAGTTCCGTTGCAGCTTCGCCGCGGCAATCTCCCACCACGGGGGAATCGCCGAACGGCGGCGCGGCGGCGGCTAGGGCGGACTGGCGCAAACCCTCCTCGAGTATGTCGCAGGTCGCCGCCGCGGCTGTGCATGGTCGTGAAGAGCAGGTTCAGAGAGGAGCAAGTTTGTGCATTTCGGCGATTTTTTTTTCCCGCTAGGCGCTAGGAAAGATGCATATTAGTATTCAAGTTTGTGAAATTTCAGGATCTGGCACTGTAGGAAATTCTTAGTCTTCAAGGTCGTGGATAGTGGCCGTCGCCTCTGCCCCCCTGGCATTAGATCCAATGCCTTTTAGCAGTTGGAACCGGGAACACAAAATTGACACCCGAATTATTCCCCTTTTTGGTACATACCTTATGCTGGGATTCGGATGCTCTTGATTCTAGGTCATGAATACATGTGACAGACATAAGCCTGAAGAACTAAGTACCGAAGAAAATTTTCAGAACACGCAGGAAATAGTGTCGAGTTCACAGATCGATTATAGCCGATAGAGTTGATTACAGAGGAGTGATTTGCCAGCACTCTATAGAGGCGCGGCTAGGGTTTTAGCCGTAAAGTGTTGCTGTCAGAATTCAAATAGCAACTTCTGGGTCCTCCTGAGCTGTAGATCTTCGAATCGACGTACCCTGACTCGACGAGGGGGTGAAGCGGTAAGTTGTAGTCTGGGCCGTAAGATCGAACATCGACGGTCAACAAGGATTGAGCTCAAATGAATCAACTGAAGACCAGCTAACACTTACACAATTTAAACTTCAGATACACTACCGAATTTCGTACTCTCTATGTTCCATAAAACTTGACTCATATTTGTCTAGATTCATATTATTTAGACTTGTTTTAGTGGTACATATGTACGAACTTGGACAAATCAGAGAAAAGTTTTATGGAACAAGGGAAGTAACTCCTTTTTAATTTCTAAATGCACTCCAGCACAGGTCACCTTCTTAAAGAGTTGGAAATCATCTTAAGTTTTTAGTATTCATAGGACTTCTATCCTCAGGTCCGCTACAACTTGCACTTTGTACATCCATATTGTGAGCTGAATTTTCGGTGGAATGGGAGATAAGCATGTAGGTCAAGTTATTGTTAAATAACAATTTCACAGAAAAAATAAATGGGCAGAAATACTGGAGAAATATCTTACAGTAATTCATAGAAGTTCTGCTTTGGCGGCATCTTATCCCGATCTGTATTTTAATTCATACTCGGATTTGTGCATGATGTTTTGTTGAGTGGTGTATAAAGATGTAATGCTAAAATATTTTATTACTACTATCTATATTTATCATTATGGTGTTGATATTTATTTCTATTTTCTTCTAGATGGGATGACTCTGTTGTACTTTTGTATGTCGTTGGCATACATACTCACTTGTGTATGCTTGACTCGTAACCCTTAGCCGGTTGTGTTTCCCGCGCTTGAAGCTATAACCATGACAGTGGATGGGATTGTTGGCCGGTACCATGCCCTGCCATCCGTCCTTCTTGTGGGCGGCCTCATGGCCTCCACGGTAGTACGATCTTTTATCAACTTTTAGGTTATATCGGCTTGTGAGTTAGGAACATGTTGTCCCGGGATTTACATATATCAATACAAAAGGAACTGTATACCTGATTGTCTGAATCTTGGGCATAGTAGTTCAATCGAAAAGAACTTCGTTGAATGTGTAGGATTCATCACAGGCATCCCGGTCCCGTTGATGCATATTTATCAGAGAGTTGTCTCTGTCATGACTGCATATTCTCGAACCCATCGGGTCACACACTTAATCTAGGATATCTCTAGTCTTCATTTTGAGAATATGTATCGTGTGAATCAAATGTTGTTTGGGGGTCTCGAATGAGACCCTTGATATCACGAGGAGCACCGGAATGGTCTGGAGGTAGAGAATTATACATGGCACTTCCTATTTTAGGGTTTCTGAAAAGTTCAGAAGTTTCTATGGCAACGGAAGCTTCCAAAAGGTTCCGGAGGGTCCATGGTGGGACCCACCTGCGAGGTGCGGGCCACATGGGCCCAAGCGGGGGCAACCCAAACCTAATGGGCTAGGGCGCCATGGCTAAAGGGCCCATGTGGGGGGCACCGCCCCAAACCCTAGATGGGGAGGGCTGGGGACGGCATACGCCCTTTCCCCCTATCACCTCTCCCTCCCACAAGAACTCTCTCTCTCCCGCGATGCGGCAAAACCCTGCTTCTTTACCCATAGACCATAGCAATGTTGTTGTTGTGCTACGGATTCTCGCGGAGATCTCCACCATCTCTTGTGGGATCAAGGAGGAGGAGACGACGTCGTAGCAGAACGTGTGGATACCACGGAGGTGCCATCCGTTCAGTGCTAGGATCTCAAAGGTCAAGATATACTACCGTTGAACCATCGCAAGCGACCAACTACATCACCCACGATCTCTAGATCGTTAACGCTCGTGTTCTTCGAGGGTAAGTATATTAGATTTATTCTACTTGTTACTTACATCTAGTAGATTAGATCTTGGGGGGTTCTCTCTTGCTATTCCGTAGGAGAATATGCTAGTTAAATGTTAAAAAACACACACGTACCTGTCACCCTTGATATACCGTGAACTTTGTTATACCATGAAAATCTTTAATTTTTAAAACACCCGGAAAAATCCCTAAGTTTGTCAATCGGGTCCCCAGCGCTCTAAAGATTAAGCTCAAATAGTACCTAGTACTAGAAAACTGCCCACGCGATGCACGGGGATCTAATGATTAATCTCAAATAGTACCTAGTACTAGAAAACGGCCCACGCGATGCACGGGTATCTGTCGGGATCGAGACCGGCCGTGTAGCGTTCTTATCATGCACGTACGTTCTATTCCGAGTTCCTGAAAACGCTCTCGTTGACATTGTGATGTTGATATCTATATCTATAGCTGCCAATAGTGTCTAGTACATTTGAGATCTTATCTTATCCACGTGATGCTAGAAATAATCAAATCGATTGATCAGACAAGTAGAACACCAAAAGTCTACTAGAAATATCTATAGCTAGCTCGATCGCACACCCAACCCCACCGTCCGAGATCCATCTATAAATAGCACGGCTGATCTTCAGTTTCTCACACCAGCATCCACATCCAGCTAGCTACTACCACCACCACCAGTACTCTTTTTTCTCTCTTGCAAGCATATTACCAAGATGTTCGGCGGCCTGGATATCATCGGCGACCTGACGGGAGGAGCCCATATCACGGGCTCGGTGATCCTGATGCGCAAGAACGCGCTCGACTTCAACGACATTGGCGCCACCGTGCTGGACAGCATCACCGAGTTCCTCGGCGGTGGCGTCACCTGCCAGCTCATTAGCTCCACCGTCGCCGATCCCAGTGAGCACACAACTCTCCCCCTATTAGTTCTCTATATCCATGCAATATAATGGACTTGTGATATTACGACACACTAGCTAGCTAGCTAGCTCTCACTTACACTATATATTTACGTACGTGTGCAGACAACGGCAACCGTGGAAAGGTGGGCACTGAGGCGAGGCTGGAGCAGTGGATCACGAGCCTGCCACTGATCACGGTGGGCGAGTCCAAGTTCGACGTCAAGTTCGACTGGGAGGTCGCGAAGATGGGGGTGCCCGGCGCGATCATCGTCAAGAACAACCACGCCTCCGAGTTCTTCCTCAAGACAATTACCCTCGACGATGTCCCCGGCCGCGGCACCATGGTCTTCGTCGCCAACTCATGGGTCTACCCCCAGGACAACTACCGCTACAACCGCGTCTTCTTCGCCAACGATGTGAGTTCCCTAGACATACCTGGGCGCTTACAGTATATATGTTTTAATGGAAGGAACTTGCTCACCGACTCCGTACATACGTACAACAGACCTACCTGCCCAGCAACATGCCGGCGGCGCTCAAGCCTTACCGCGAAGACGAGCTCCGGAACCTGAGGGGCGACGACACACAGGGACCGTACCAGGTCTACGACCGCGTCTACCGCTACGACGTGTACCATGATCTCGGCGACGCCCGCCAAGTCCTCGGCGGCTCCGAGGATTTCCCTTACCCTCGCCGTTGCCGCACGGGCCGCGAGCTTTCACAAACCAGTGCGTTTCTCTGTCTCTCCTCCACCCGTTGTTGGAGTATTAGTTAATAGCACTCGACTTACGAACAAAATCGTATCCTTGCATGCGCAGATCCTGATCACGAGAGCCGGCTATTGCCGCTGATCCAGAGAATCTACGTGCCGCGGGACGAGGTGTTCGGGCATGTCAAGCAGTCGGACTTCCTCGGCTACTCGCTCAAGGCGCTCGTCGACGGCATCATTCCGGCAATCCGCACGTACGTCGACTTCTCTCCCGGCGAGTTCGACTCTTTCCAGGACATCCTCAACCTCTACGAGGGCGGCATCAAGCTTCCCGACATCCCGGCCCTGGAGGAGTTGCGCAAGCAGTTCCCGCTCGAGCTCATCAAGGATCTTATCCCCATGGGCGGTGACTACATCCTCAAGTACCCTAAGCCACAAATCATCAGCGGTATGTTACTTACTTAATGATTAATAGATTCACATGTTTATACTTTGTAGCTTTTTTTTTTTTGAAATGGGCGTTTTATTACTTTAAGCAATGTTTACACCCGGCCTCTGCATAACTAGGATGCACACAGCCGAAAATCCTCTCAAGTTACAACCAGAAATAATCAAATAAGAGCATAAACGCATAGATAACACAAATGTTTGTGACTAAGATAACTCTAATCGTAGGTCACGCTGCCATCCATGCCTAGAAAAAATGTCCCGCGCCACGGCGTCCAAACGTCTACACCCTTCCGCAAAGAAGTCTCGGAACTCCATACGTTGAAGAATTGTCCATGAACGTAGGATTGTCGTTGCTCGAAAGATAACCTGTAATGGAGAAGACATCATATCATTAAAAATCTTTTCATTCCTACATAGCCATAGCGACCAAATAATGACAAGCGCTCCCACCCTAAAAACAGTCCCATATTTATCATCAATCCCATTCAACCAATTGCCAAAAACATTAGCAACCGATGAAGGGGGAGATAAACTAGAGGCCACTTGGGTGATTGACCATATAGAGCGAGCAAATTTACACTGGAAGAATAAGTGTCTAATTGTCTCATTATGATTACAGAAGACACATTGTTTACTTCCTTGCCAATTCCTCTTAACAAGATTATCTTTTATAAGAATTACCCCTTTACGAATATACCAAGCAAATACTTTCGTTTTCATGGGTATTTTCATTTTCCAAATTCTACTATTATCATCAACTGGAATATTTGGTTGGATCAAAGCTCTATAAAACGAATCAACGGAAAATTTACCATCATGTAATAACTTCCAGTTAAATTCGTCCACACCTTCCGACAACTCTATCGTAGACAATCTCAATAAGAGATTATTCCATGATAGTAGTCTAGGACCTATAAGGCTTCTACGGAAAGAGACATTAGGAGGATTAGATTCCATTACCCTGGAGAGTGTATCCCCTTTATGCCTAACTATCGAATATAGAGCAGGATATTATTCTCTAAGGGGCATTTGGCCAAGCCATCTATCCTCCCAGAACCTAATCTGTGATCCATCCTTAATATTAAAAGAACCAAAGCGTAGAAAATTTCTTTTGGTTGCCATCAGCCCAGCCCAAAAGTGTGAGTCGTCTGGCTTCCAGACTACTTGGGACAAAGCTTTGGATCCAATGTATTTCCTCCACAAAATGGTTTGCCAGACTCCTTCTTCTGAAAGAAGTTTGAATAGTCATTTACCAAGGAGTGCAGTGTTCTTGACTTGCAAATCATGAATGCCAAGTCCACCATATTCCTTTGGTCGGCAAACCACAGTCCATTTGGCCAGTCGATATTTCTTTTTCACCTCATCCCCTTGCCAAAAGAATCTTGAGCGGAAATAGTCCACTTTCTTCAAGACCCCTTTTGGTATTTGAAAGAATGAAATCATATAGAGTACCATATTAGTCAGTACTTAATTAATGATTACAAGTCTTGCACCAAGAGATAATAGTTTTCCTTTCCAGCTATTAAGTTGTTTTTGCAGTCTTTCCTCAATCCCTCTCCATTCAGCTATCGTGAGACGCCGATAATGTATCGGTATACCCAGATAGTTAATAGGAAAGATTCCATGGCCACAACCAAATAACTCAGCATATAGATGTGCCTCGTTTTTAGCTTCGCCAAAGCAATACAAGTCACTTTTATGGAAGTTGATTTTTAGTCCTGATAATTGCTCAAATGCTGAAAGTATTAACTTCAGATTCTTAGCCTTCTCAAGATCATGCTCCATAAAAAGTATTGTATCGTCAGCATATTGAAGGATTGATAATCCACCATCAACCAGATGTGGAACTAATCCTTCAATTTGGCCATCAGCCTTAGCTCTCTCAATAAGAATAGCCAACATATCCGCCACGATATTAAATAATATAGGCGAAAGTGGATCTCCCTGTCTTAATCCTTTGTGTGTCCGGAAGTATTTGCCTATGTCATCATTGACATTTATAGCAACACTACCCCCAGAAACAAAAGACTGAATGAGATTGCACCACTCCTGAGAAAAACCTTTCATACGGAGTGTTTGCTGAAGGAAAGACCAATTAACTTTATCATACGCTTTCTCAAAATCAATCTTGAACACAACTCCATTCAATTTCTTTGAGTGTAGTTCATGGATTGTCTCATGCAGGATTACTACACCGTCTAAGATGTTTCTTCCTTGTATAAAAGCCGTTTGAGAAGGGCGCACTACATTATCAGCTATTGAATTTAGCCTAATCGTTGCCACCTTTGTAAAGATGTACTTTGTAGCTGATTGATGATACACAAGCTAGCTTACGTGAAATTGTGCACGTCGCAGCGGATGAGATAGCATGGATGACTGATGATGAGTTTGCGAGGGAGATTCTTGCCGGTGTGAACCCGATGATGATCACACGTGTCACGGTGAGTCAACAAAAATCGGTCAACCAATTGCAGTTTGCGACGGAAGAGATTCTTGCACTTTTTCTACCTAGAGTTGCATTTTTTAACAAGTTAGCTACTCACTGAGAACTAATGGTCCGATTAATTAACTTGTTGGATGCAGGAGTTTGCACCCTAGAGTACTCTTGATCCTACCAAGTATGGTGACCACACCAGCACCATCAACGAGGCTCACATTGGGATGAACCTCGAGGGCCTCACCGCGCAACAGGCGGTCGCCAGCAACAAGCTCTACATCCTTGACCACCACGACCACATGATGCCATACCTCGTCCAGCTCAACAACCTTGATGACACCTTCATCTACGCCACGAGGACTCTGCTCTTCCTGAGAGGTGATGGCACGCTAGCGCCAATCGCCATCGAGCTGAGCACACCTCTCATCCAGGGCGACCTCACGACCCCGAAGAGCACCGTGTACACGCCATCCTCCACTGGTGTTGAGGCCTGGATATGGCAGCTCGCAAAGGCCTACGTCTGCGTTAACGACTACGGTTGGCACCAGCTGATCAGCCACTGGCTCAACACGCACGCTGTGATGGAGCCCTTCATCATCGCCACAAATCGGCAGCTGAGCGTGACCCACCCGGTGCACAAGCTCCTTCAACCACACTACCGTGACACGATGAACATCAACTCACGGGCACGTGAGGTGCTCATCAACGAAGGCGGGGTCCTCGAGACAATCATATTCCAGCGCAAGCACGCCATGGAGATGTCATCCATCACCTACAAGAACTGGAACTTTGTGGAGCAGGCCCTCCCCGATGATCTAATCAAGAGGTAAGTAAACAAACAAATAAAATACAAATATTCCTTAAGTATTGGAATGATAATGAACTAATGATTATCAAATCCAGGGGCATGGCGGTGCGAGACCCATCAAACCCAAACAAGGTCAAACTACTGCTGGAGGACTATCCTTATGCAGTGGACGGGCTAGCCATCTGGCATGCCATCGAGCAGTGGGTGCAGGAGTATGTAGCCATTTATTACCCCACTGACAGTGTGCTTCAGGGTGACGTGGAGATGTTGGCATGGTGGAAAGAGGTTCGCGAGGTAGGGCATGGCGACCTGAAGGATGCGAAGTGGTGGCCCAAGATGGAGACCGTGGATGAGCTGGTCAAGGCATGCACCACCATCATCTAGACAGGATCCGCTCTACATGCGGCTGTGAACTTTGGGCAGTACCCATATGCAGGTTACCACCCTAACAAGCCATCAACAAGTCGTCTTCCGATGCCAGAGCCAAACACCGAGGAGTATGCCTTGCTAGCTCACGAACCAGAAAAGGTGTACATCCGCACCATCACCAACCAGTTCCAGACCCTCGTTGGCATGTCATTGCTGGAGATCCTGTCCAATCACACTTCTGATGAGGTTTACCTCGGGCAGCGTGATACACCGGAGTGGACATCGGACGCCAAGGCTTTAGAGGCATTCAAGCGGTTCGGGGCCACACTGGAAGGCATCGAGAGCCAAGTGGTGGCCTTGAATGGAAACTCTCAACTCAAGAACCGCAATGGGCCGGCAAAGTTCCCGTACATGCTGCTATACCCAAACACCTCCGACCACGAGGGTAATGCCACTGGGATCACGGCCAGGGGCATCCCCAACAGCATCTCCATCTAATGAGATATGTAGAGGAGGGGCGTTGTACCATCATGTGAAGTGTGCGAGCGTGTTTACAAATTTGTGAACGTTGGTGAATAATTGATGTATGGTCTTGTCATAAGTGTTCTTGTTAATTTCCCTTCCAAAATTTCATAATAAATTAAGCTTCTTGTATACATGTTTTTCCAAGATTACTCTCATTTCCTTGTGCCATCTTTCTATTTCTTTGGAAAGAATATTTGACAAATTTCATTTCAGATATGACTTGCTCAAAATGAAATTTGATTAGCTGAAATGGTTTGCTTACTGGTCTCTTAGTGAGATGTTACTCATTCCATCCATAATTTTAGATTATTTCCATTTCCATGTTTGACTTGCTCTGAATTATGTCATTCCGCTAGTCAAGAATTGTATGCTAGTATCATTTGTTTCTCACATAACATTCTTATATTCCATGTACAGTGTTGTTATTTAACATATATGTAGCAGTTTTGACCGTCTACACTAGCACGTCATTTTTAAGGGTTTATTACGACTGTCTTTACAAATTGCTTATTTAGTGTATTGGAAAAAAGCAATAACTTTAACGATATAGTTGCTGCTATACCAGTGGTTACACTTGACATTATCTACCGTTAGATCTATTAATGGAAGTATATGATATTAATCATAATGAGAGAGATCATGCATTGATTAGAGGAGATTTGGAGGATCATGGGAGGGGCGACGTCCTGGGAGGAACCCTAGCATACCAGTTGCCCTCCTCCCCTCCTCCTCTCCTCCTATATAAAGGGAGGGAGAGGCATCCCTCCAACCATACAACAGGATTTTGGCTGCCTCCCTCCCACTACTATCTCCTTCTCCAAATGCTTGTCAAGAAGACTATTCTGCTACTCCGGCATTGTTGACCCCTAGATAGCGAAGCTCTGCCGGAACAAGTTCATCGGACGCGTGGATACCTTCGAAGGGCCCCTGGTCGAGGAGATCAAGATGATCTTACGGGTTTTTGATGATCACGTTTTCAAGCATGTGTGGCGCTCGTGTGGCGGGGTAGCACTTCTATTAGCGAAGGACGGCTGCGAGAATAAAGTGTGCAAAACTTGGTTCCAGGTTCCACCAGGGTATATTGTAAATTCGTTGGAGTATGACTTTGTTGTTGTTTAAATGAATCACATATTTGAATCTCAAAAAAAAATGGCAATTGATTTGAATGGATGGATAAGACGATATGGGAATTGATACATTTATTAAGCAGTGCATATCATTATTCTTTTTATTCTAGAGCTGGTACAACATGTGAGTACTCCATCCAACACAAAAACAATTTACGACAGCTGCAACGCCCATAAATCTTCTCATACATTCACAATCTCATAGTGTCGCCGTTGCCCCCACCTCCTGACAATGCCAATCGGAGAGGAAAATTATTTTCAGAAAAAAGAGGAAAAAAATGAAAGCGATGATAGCAAACTGGGTCCGCCATGTGGTTCTGGGTCTCCTTGCAGCCTTTGGTAATGGGTTGGGTTGACAGACGCACACAGCCATACACCTATAGAGTGTGTTTGGGCCTTCGACATGGCCTATTCGCCCAAACCTGGCAACATTCATCGACGTGGGTTGGCCATTCGCCATCTCCGCCGCTGGCAGACCGGCACTGCACCCTCCTCCCCCTCTTCCCCGCACCATCTCCTGCCTTGCTCGTCCCTCTGCCGGCGCCGCTGCAGCCTGCCGTTGAGTCGTGACTCTGTGCAAACGAGAGTCACTAGCCTCGCCGGGCAGTGTCCGGCCAAGCGGCGGCATGGCCAAGGAATAGCTAGCCTCCAGTCCTGCGGACCCGCTCGGCCGCGGCGGCGGCGGCCAGGGCGGCGAGTGCGGGACCCCAGAAGCGATTGTTTACTGCGGAGTGGAGCAAACCTTCCGTCAAGTATGGGAGCTGCGGGCGCGGGCGCGGCTGTGCGCCGTTGCGGTGAAAAGCGCTGCTGCTTGCTGCTTGGGTGGTAGGGAAGAGAGAGGACCAAGTAAGTTTGTGCCTTCAGCTTCCACGATTATTTTGGCCACTAGGAATTTACACATATGCCTAAAAATGTTTA
The DNA here is from genome assembly GCA_023614405.1 of Avena insularis. Classification (NCBI taxonomy): domain Eukaryota; kingdom Viridiplantae; phylum Streptophyta; class Magnoliopsida; order Poales; family Poaceae; genus Avena; species Avena insularis. The sequence goes on from CM042684.1 coordinate 32,972,782, forward strand.
GATGCTATACTTTGTGCATCCAGATTCTGAAAATTTAGGGTCTTAATTAGAGGCTAAATCTATTCCGGCATTGGAATAATTGTCTGTCTCTGGCATTAGATCCGAATCCCTTTTAGCAGTTCAAACACAAAACTCACTGGGCACCCAAATTATCCCCTTCCTGTATCATACATGGAATATGTTTTATGGTACAATGCTGAATTTTGTTGCGCTTGTTATACTCTGAATGTAAAATATTACATGTTATGTTCTCAACGAGTTGGAAATCAATGTATGATTTTTGGATTCACAAGGCTAATCTCCTCAGGTCTGGTAGAACTTGCACTTTGTACATCCATATTGTGAGGGGAATTTTCACTGGAATAAGAGATGAGCACGTAGGTGAAATAGTTGTAGAATAATACTTTCATAGAAAAAAAATTGGACAGAAAATATGGGAGAAGTATCTTACAGTAGTTCACTGAAATTCTGCTTCGGCGGCATGTCCAGATCATCTAAGCTTCTCTCAAACATTTCTAGAACTTTTGTTATAGTAGGGCGATAAGAAGGTATTACTTGTATACACCACAAGCCAATTAGGATCATCTTTCTTGCGATTTCCTCAATTTCTCCTGTGACTTCACATGCTTGTAGTCCATCTTGCGCAAGGTGGTCGTGAATCCAATCTGGAAAATACTTTTCGCTAGACTTTTCAACAATTGATTTCACATTTCTCCTGCCTCCCACCATCTCCAACAACATCATTCCATAACTATAAACATCTGACTTTGTTGAAACCACTCCAAATGTTCGAGAGTGCACTTCTGGAGCGATGAAACCAATTGTTCCTCTGGCCCCAGTCATCGAAAGATTGCTCTCCTTTGTATGACATAATTTAGCTAGACCAAAATCAGCAACCTTTGGGCCAAAGTCCTTGTCTAGAAGGATATTTTGAGGCTTGATATCGAAATGGACGATGCGTGTATTGCAGCTATGGTGCAGGTATTCTAGGCCGCGAGCAATCCCAATTGATATTGCATAGAGCCTCTCCCATCCTAAAATTTCTTTAGGGTTCTCTGAGTAAATGTACTTATCCAAGGAACCATTGGGCATATACTCATATATAAGAGCTCGTTTTGATCCCTCCAAACAAAACCCAAATAAGTTAACAATATTAACATGAGAGGTTCTTCCAATGCTCATAACCTCATTCACAAACTCGTCCCCATTTCCTTTGCAGTCATGCAAGAATTTCACAGCAACCAGACGACCATCATGTAGTCTTCCTTTGAAAACCACACCATAACCACCTCTTCCAAGCTGATCACTGCGAGAAGACGTTATCTTCATTACCTCTGAGTACATGTATCGTTTTGGAGCTAGGGATCCATAAGATACTATCATGGCCTCGTAATTCCTTTCAGTGTTGCTACTGGTCTTTTTGCAAAGGAGAAAGCCTAGTGTTTTCCCCCGTCTATGCCATATCAGCACATAAATACATGGAAAGAGCAACGCTCCAGCTGCTGTGGTCAAAACTGAGATTGAAGAAGTTGTTATTTTCTTAGTACCAGAAGTTATACTATGAACATTTAGATTTGTAAGACCATCAATATATAGTTTCTCTTTCTGAAAGAATGCAAGGCGGCAAAAATAGGAACAAGCTAGAGAATAGTTTTTTGCTACAAATTGACTTATATTATGCACAATTTTTGAGTAATTGTTTCAATCTAAATTACAGAGTAGAAGTTAAAAACATATTCTTAGAAAATCATTGTTGATGAACTACTGACATTTAACGATTTGAATGATAGCATGTGAAAATATGGTGAAAGTTCTAGCATACCTATCAGTAGTATTTTTGTGCCAGTCCTCTTGCTACCTGGAATTTCACATAATATAATGAGTTAGAAAAATCACTACTGTCAAGTACTATATTGTTTATTTTTCCCAGGGATATTAACAGGCAACATATATATAGGATCTTCATTATTTTGCTGCAGAAATATATAAAAAGGTACACTGCAATACTTCGAGGAGCATATTTGACATTCTTTAATTACTCGTTTGATACAATAATATAAGTTATATGCTCACATAATTGTGGAAAACTACTCTGCTAGATTTTACCGGGCTGTATATGAAACTCATTATCATGAACACATTCCATGTTCTGACAATACTGCCAATTGTTTCGTTAAATTATGCTTTGGATCTTGTACTTCCAAGAGTTCTTGAGTGAAACCTTGCCTTGTCACATGGGATCTGAAACTTGTCACATGGGATCTGGAAATGGAAGGCTTGCAGAACAACATTGTCTTCTGTATGGCTCGAGTGGTGGATGGCAACTGAATAGACCACGACGGTTGCAATGACAGGAAAGGGATTCATCTTCTTGCTACGGAATGGGTAGGATAATTTTCATAAACATATAAAACCATAAATATAAAGATCCACAATATAAAGAGCTAGAGAAATCCAGCCTTGAGCTTGCCGTTGCCTCCCCTACCCCTCGCCCCGCGATGTTCCCACGGGAGGGGATCGCAGACCTCGTCGTTGCCTCCCCTACCCCTCACCCCTCTTGAGCTTGCCATTGCCTGAGGAAGTCGGCAGGAAATCCCGTGGTTCTGTCATCATTGTACTACAAGCTTTTGTATGAGTTTCTCTCTGCCATCATTGGCTAGATCTTTCAATAAAAAAAAAAACTACTAGGCCAATTTGCTACCCTCGAAGAAATCAAACAACTATGTGGCAATTTGGGCTATCCGCGTCGGCCTTGTGCTATGGTTGTACTCCCTTCGTTTAAAAATATAAGATGTTTTATGTTTGTGAAACAAATATATCTAAACACCTTCTAGTATGTAGGTTTGAATCGCCAGCCGGTGTCCTCGCGGGCGGGGCGAACCCGGCCTCCAGAGGGATCGAGAGAAAAGCACTGCCAATTTGCTTGCGCAACGCCAATGCGCCGTGTCGCCCTTCCAGGAAAAAAGCAATGGACTGGACAAAATCCAAGACTTCAAAACAGCTAGCCAAGTGGCAATTGGGCATGTCGAGCAGTACTGTGCAGCCGGTGACTACGAGTACTACCTCCATTCCAGATTATAAGGTAAATACGTATTTTGAGAAAATAGTTTGACTGTAAATTTGGTCAACAAAATCCAAACTATATTTAATAAAACTTATACCATTAGATTCATATTTAAAATACGCTTTTAATGATATAATTTTTATGATATATGACTTATATATTGTTGACCAAATTTATGGTCAAACTATTTTTTTAAAATAAATATTTGGCTTATAAACTTGAATGGAGGTAGTACTACTATGCAAGTGGCAGCTAGCAAGCGTGGCACGTACCATACTCACCGGCGCATTTCGAGCCGCGCAGCTTCCCGCCGGGGGCAAAGGCACGCGAACGCGGCGGATGTGTCGCTGTACCGGCACTCCCCGCCGCTGGCCGCCCACGCGTCACAGTTCCCGGCCGGTCTCTGCCCCGCCCCACTCCAGCAGGAATCCAGCCTTGAGCATCCGGCTGTAGTCTGCTGCCGTCGTAGCATCAGTCCCGAGCACCGGCAGGTACGCGTACGCCGGCGGCGTGTCCCGGTCGTACACCCCGCCGAGGTACGCGTAGATGATCCTGCCGCAGCCCGTGGCGTTGACGAACCCGGCCTCTAGAGGCGGCTCGGTGCCGTTGCAGTTGTAGAGGAAGCACAGGGCGCGGTTGCTGGCGCTGATCCCGCGAACGGGCTGAGCGCCAGGCTGCCGGACACGTTCAGGTCGGTGCGGCCCACGCCGTCGTCGCCGGTGGCAATCCTGGCATGGGAGGCCACGAAGGTGCTGGCTGCGTAGTCGATGCGGAGGACATGGATGTTGGAACCCCGCATGCTGGAGGCCTACGTGGTGTTGGTTCTGTTGCCGGCGCACCAGAGCTCGAAGGCCGGCCGGGGGCCCGCATGCAGGAGGGCTCCGGCGCGGGCATGTTTGCCGCGCCCAACCAGAACGGATACTTCACGGTCAGGTTCCCGCAACTCATCGACTTGCAGTCGGAGACCACGCGATGGAAAGAGAGGAGGAGGAGCAAGGAGGCCAGGAACACGGCAGGAGGTGCCATGCGGGAAAGCATCTAGCTGGTAAAAGGGAAGGGCGGCTCAAGAGATAGAAGGAGCAAAATAAGCGCAAGATTATACAAGCGGTATTAGCCGACGACTTTGACTTCCACTAGAGTTGATTGGTCCATCTGTAGTTGGGGCAGTGTTAAACAAAATTATCGTAAACGTACTTCCATATTACTCTTATTATTGACTATTGTTATGTTTAGAGCAAGTAGCTGTTGGGAAAGAATATTGAAATATGGTGCCTAGTTTCTTTTATCATACTTTCTTCAATCCATATTAATTAATGGTCTTAATTTTATCTACATTCATTTGTATTTAGTTAATTATATAAACTACTCCCTCCGTCTCAAAATGGATGTCTCAAATTTGTCAAATTTTGGATGAATCTAGACACTGTTTAGTATATAGATTCGTCTAAAATTTGAAAAACCTAAGACATCTATTCTTGGACAGAGGGAGTAGATGCATTCATATGTAGACAGACATGGGACTATTAATATGGTCCGGAGGAGTATTTGTTTTTTCGTTAAACTGGTTAGACCATTTTTTTTTTTGCCAATTGTACCATTCTTTTCATGATCTAGACCCGTGCCATTGGCAGTAGTACTGGATATTTTATTAAAGTGGAGCACTACTCGATTCTGGTCCGTTAGACCCTGAATTTCTCTCGTCCCACTTGTCGATGATGTCGCTGCTCAAGCCAATACATTATTATTACCAGGACTCGAACCACCATTACTAGTACTTAAATATTAACTTTCATATTATTCTCTCTAACTGACTTCACCATGTAACTAAAAACATGTCCCCGATGACAATAGACTGCAGAGCTTCGCATCACTTCCTCTGAAACCAAACGGTTCAGAACAACACGGTTGCACGCGACTGAATCCCATCCGTTCCTGCAATCTCTAGGCATGTCGTCGAATTGGAGTTTGCCGACAAAGCCTTTTGGAACTCGACACTTCGGCCAAATCAATGAAAACAAGCATCTAGGCAGATCAACGTCATGGTGTGAGAGGGATCCTAGGATCGCCGCCTTTATTCAGGCCGACCCCCCGGCAACTGGCCACCTGACCCACCGAAAAAGGCTGGCAAATCGATGGCGACCCTCGCCGCCACACCCGCTAGGCGACGACATCACCATGATGGAGGAGATCGTGCCGACCACAAGGCATCCAAGGGCGCAGCAGCCGCGGCCCATCTAGCCTAGACGGGCCTACACCACCGCGTATCATATCGGGCCCAGCGCGTCCTCCCCTCCTAGCCGCCTTCGCGTATGGGAAACAATCGTGGCAGGCAGAGGAGGCGGCCCGCGGGTCTAGGCTCCGGCCTAGAACAGTCGTCTGTGTGGCCTATAGTCATATGACGACGAGGTTGTGGAGATGGTGCAACGCTAATTTTTCTGGCTCAGCGGTTGACCACGATCTAGCCAATTGCAAGTTTTGATTAGGCATGGCTACTGGCAAGAATCGGGCTCCAACTTTGGTCATGGAGGTGTTGTGCATCATTACCTTGTTGCAGGCATCGTCATTGCAATCATCGTCTCCTTGCTTGGGTTGCTTCTTGGAAACTCCATGCTCAGACTGCTCCTTGGAAAACCCTAGATCTAGGTCTCCTGGATCATATGGTTGCAACACTATAGATGTTGTTCTCCATCTTGAGGGCATCATTTTGGACTATATGCTTGTTGGAGGTATTAGGAGGTGGTGTTATGTGGTATCTACTCGTCGATGACGATGCGTCTTGGCAGCGTGGGCGCGTGGCGCAACGACGGATGCATGATGATGGACACGAGCATGGTAGTAGGACTGCTTGGCGTCGTGGCGGCGTCGACGACATGCCTGGAGAGGGCTATGTGTTGATATTGTCCTGAAGATAGGTCGACACACGACAACAACGACGATTTCTGGAGCATGCACATACGGTGCGCACCGAGAGACTGCCGGATCGGTTTGTTCTCCCGACTGGCCGTTGGCCGGCTTTGTGAGGTATCGGTGTTTGGTCAGGTCACATGACCCCGATCATGGCGACTCCGATCATCAAGCTTGTAGCCTTGTAGGTTTAGCAACATCTGTCTCCAGGAAGATTGTTTCAGATTGATCATTATATTTGTTGTGTCGGTCTTTGTTGAATAATATAATAAAAAAGTTGTGTGTGCAAATGTTGGGGTTTACTTGTCAAGAAAATAGAGAAAGAAATTAAGTTGGTGCTCTCGCCGTAGTACTAGAGGGGGAGGTAGTACTCAGATATTTTTTGAAGTGGAGCACTCCTCGTTTTGTATCCCAGTGTGTGCTATCAGCTTTGCTGTCTAATTGTTTTAGTTTAACAGGTCTATTTTAGTTCAGCGGCAATAAATATAGAGCAGCAACAACGGCAAGTTGGTTGAGGACATCGAACGGTGATGCAAGATCTGGTGGTGAATTGCGTGTTTTCTTTTTCATGTTGAAAGAATCGAAGTAAGAATTACTCCCTCCGTTAGGGATTATAAGACCTAAGAGCTTTTTTAAAATGTTAGGAATTATAAGTCCTTTTTCATTTATTACCATCTCACATCCAATGCATGGTCTTCTTTTTCTTTCTCTCTTTTCATGCATGTATAACTATTGATGCATGTAGTAATCAAGAGGGTGAGTTATTGCTTTTCTTAATCCTATCAAAATGGTCCATAGGCCTTATAATCTCTAATAGAGGGAGTAACTAGGGAATGAAATTCAATGTGCAGTTAAGTTGATCTCCTGAACTCACCACACTCTCCGGGGCGCGCGACGCCGTTGCAATCGCAGAAGAACCCAGCTCCATCGTTTGGCGTAGCTGCACTGGTCGCCGCTAGCCACACATATGACATGGGTGGGGGAGGGGGCGAGGCCGAGGCTTTAAAACAAATTGTAGTAGAGCAACTGGAGGCTAACTGAAAGTAAATTGCCGATCGCCATTCTAATATAGCCATACAAAGTAATTAGAGGGAATTGCAACTAATTTTTATTTTAGACGGTCAATTAATTTCTTTTGTAAATGTAAACCATTGAAGAAAAATTATTTTGATGAGCGCTTTAATCAAATCAACTACAAAGAAAAAATAGGAAGTTTAGAGTTATCAGTTCATTTGTCTTTCTAGTTTATAAAAAACATCTGAATAGTAAATTGATGCACTGCCATGGTGCATGCTCGTATACTAATGAATAAGACTTCCAGAACCTAATTTATCCATCAAGTAAGAACTAGTAGTATCAGCATAAGTACCTTTTAGAAAACTGAGGGCTGGAGTTGATACACTCGGCGGACTTTGGCTGCCCCACAGCTCCGCAGCAAGATCAACAAATTAAGCGGCCATGTCCTGATGACCTGATCCGTATTGCTTCCTTGCCTGCTCCCCCCCCCCTCCCGTCTCCGCCCCTGCATATGGGGCAGTTATCCGACGCCACGGTCCACTCGAGCAGAAACCCTCCCTTCATGCTCCCGACATACTCGTCGTCGCCGGGAAAACCAAGAACATGCACAACGGAGAGACGGCAGGTCGGGGGAAGATCCCCGGGGTAGTCGTGCAGCGTGCCGAACTCCTCGCCCATGTGGTAAAAGGACTCGTCGACGCAGAGCGTCGGGAGGAACCCCTACGACGTTGATCATTGCCGCTCGGTGCAGTTGTAGAGAACGAGCAGCTCCTTGTTCTTCTTGCTCATGACAAACGGATTCAGCCCGAGACCTAGCGAGATGTTGAACCACCGCGCAAGGCAGCCGTCATCGAGCGGGAGATTGTGGTCCACGACGAGGAAGGAGGAGTTCTCAGTGAAGATTCGAGCACCTGATACATCCCGACCATCAGGGGCAGAGCCAGGATTTGGACTTAAGGGGGAGGGGAGGGGGGGGCGAGCGATGAAAACCTAGGACCTAGCCAATGCCGTGGGAAGCGGCTGACCACAATTGCGTATCACCTCTAGGTCAAGTATACAAATGTATCGAGTCTAAAAAAAAGCAATATCAGACAAATATTTTACCACTAAAATTGGCCAGTAAATCATGATATATATGGAAATTTTGCACAATGTAGCTATTTTTTCACTAATTTATAACTTTCTTCTACGTAGTTCCATATTTTCAAGACTTGGCCAAATTCGAGATTGAATCAATGGGTGGAAAAAAATCAATATACTATATTGTTTCCTATCATTTATAAACTAACAAAGCATAGCTAAACTGAAGCGATACAAATTAGAATAGTCAGATCACATTACCAGTGCTACGTACAATTCAGTGTACCTTGACTAATTCGGTGGTGAATAGACAGGATGGTGATGACTGATGTGGACTCGTGATAAATGGGCAGAAGATTAGCATTTAGCTGCCTTGATAAGCGGGGAATCAAAGTCTAACATCGGCAATGGCAGCGAGATACGCCTGGTTTCGATGCAGCCTAAGAATAGCAAGCGAGATCAAATCTCTGATAGATGAGAGCAGAAGTGAAAAATAACTAGGCTTCCACGATTGCCCATTGCCCATGCATGGGTGGCTAGCAGATGGACGGGTTATTCTCTTTTCTGATTAGGCTTCACTTTGTGCATAAATACTTGAATTTAGGCTTAAGTATCATATTATTTAGGATAATTATGTGTGGCATTAGTATGCATATGCATTAATCACACCGCTGCAAATCCTTGAGGGGGGCAAATGGTTGAGCGGGGCAAATGGTTGAGCGAGGTCTGACCCCTGCTCGCCCCCCTTGGATTCGCCCCTACCGACCATTACTCTGGCGTCGGGAGCCACGACGACACGCATGGGAGGTGATGGGATAAGTCGGTGCCGCGACAGTTTCCTGGCCATTAAATCCGCTAACCACTCGCTGACTCGCTGCCAACTAGGGCCGGCGCGCTTCGTATGACGTGGCAGGACGTTTCGGCGCTCCCGTGCAGGCTCCTATGGGTTGGGACTAGATTAGGGTTGCCGGCGATTTATTGGGTCTGAAATGCTGCCTGCCTGTTGGATGCGCCGATGAGAGGCTAAAATGAGGTTATAGCCTCAATAGGCCTATTGAGCGCGTAATTGGCACGCCAGTAGAGATGCTCTGATGTGTACCAAATTGACGGCACAACAGAACACCCGGGACAAAATTATGGGTGGCTACTGGTTAGAGATCAACTTGAGTACCAATTTACTTGGAAATTGCTCACTTTCCGGAGGACTTATTAGATATATGGAACTTATGAAACTACGTGGATTATTCTCACCCACATGGTTACTTCGGAGGAAACAATTTGATGCAGCTTTCAGCGGTCACTAGAATGACTTTGTTGATGATTTATGCATTTTTCGTCTACACCTTTAAAAACTTTGACGGGTGTCGACGAAGACAAGCATCCCATTTTTCTCTCATTAGGCCATTTTAACTATTTGGGTTTAATAATCATATACTCGATGATATATATTGTTGGTGTTAGCCGGACTTTGAGTGGTTCTGTCCAGGCCCGTATCGGACGCGTGTTCAGAATGTTCGACCGAACAGGGCCTCCAAAATCGGAGGGCCTCCCGTTTTTATGCGTTACTTAGTACTAGTATTGCTAATGGCAGACTTAATTGGATCCAATAAATAACTTGCCCCATATCCACCTCTTAGGAAATTGCCCATAATTAACTCCACGGCCAGCCACTCACGCACGCCTCCCCTTCTCTCATTCCCTTCTATCCTCCCCGTCTCTCTCTTCTCATTTTCTTTCTCACGAGGCAGGCCCCTGGGACGAGGCGACGAGCGTAGTTCTTCAAGCTCCAATCAAACTGGGCGAATTTAATTCCGTCTCTATTTTCCAGTAATAGATCCGTTGCTACAATGAATGGAATCAAGGTCCGTTGCAATCTCAACCTCAATCCAACCTCTATTTATTTGCTGTTTTCTTCCCAATTTCTCAATCTAGTGCTCTGCTTATTTCGATCCCCTTGCTGTTCGTTGCCGTTCTAGCGATTTGGATGCATTCATTCGAGTTGGAGGCCCAGACGGAGTGCTCGGTTGCCGATTCATCAAGAGGAGGACTGGAGGCGCAACTGCACAAGCAGAACTACATCGACACACGCTGCCAAAATTAGTCAAAGGTTGTTTCATCCTATTTTGTTTTCGTGTTCTGTTTTTCATACATGGTACTTGCCTCCTACTTTCATATTTTGTAATGTCATCTAGAATTAGGAAACACCCTTCGGGATATGAAAAACGTAAGCAAAAACAAAAGATTGAAGAACTTACTCGATCTCAAAGGGGTGCTCTTGATAAATTTTTAGCAAAACAATCAAATGTTCCTTCTGAAAATCAGAGTGTCGATGTTAGTACTGATGAGATCCATGGAGACAGTACCAATGTTGAATATCACATCGGAGGTAATAATGTTGATAGGAACATGGATGTAGATTCTAATTCTAATGGCGATGACATAGATGCTAATGGGGATGACATAGACGTTGTTCCTGAGGAGAGTAGTAGTCATGACAATGCCATAGACGCTAATGCTTCTTTGCAACCTGATATATTTGATGCAAGAAATTGGGGTGCCCTTGATCCTAAAGCAATTGATGTTTTGGTAGAGAAGGGTCCTAAGAGAGATTTATCTATCCAAAAGGGTCCTAAAGATAAATTAGGTAGAAGATTTTCTGCAAAGTTATACACTAGAAATTTGCCAAATGGAGAGGAGTGTGATAGAGATTGGCTTGTTTATTCTAAGGAGCTCGATAGAATTTTTTGTTTTTGTTGCAAAATATTCGGAAAGGGTCGAGGCAAAGGTCAGTTGGCTAATGAGGGTTTTAGTGATTGGATACATCTTACCATTAGACTTAAAGAACACGAAATTGGAGCAGAACATGTTCGAAATATGGCCACTTGGTATGATTTGCGCCTCAGGTTGCAAAAGAATGAAACTATTGATAACGTAGCTCGACAACAACTTGAGAAAGAAAAGGACCATTGGCGAAAAGTTTTGCTTAGAATTCTTTTGATTGTTAAATTTCTTGTAAAACATAATCTTGCATTTCGTGGTACTAATTCCAAATTGTATGAAGATAGCAATGGCAACTTTTTAGGATTGGTTGAAATGTTGGCTGAATTTGACCCGGTTATTCAAGAGCATGTTCGACGCATAACAAATGATGAAACTCACACTCATTACCTTGGTCATGGCATCCAAAACGAGTTAATACAATTGCTTGCTGCTGCGATTAAAACAGAAATCATTAAAAAAATAAAAGAAGCAAAATATTTCTCGGTCATACTTGATTGTACCCCTGACGCAAGCCACCAAGACCAAATGTCTTTGATTATTAGATATGTTGATGCATCTTCTAGTTCTGTTTGCATTGTTGAATCTTTTTTAGGATTTTTGAATGTAAATGATACCACTGGGAAAGGACTTTTTGATGTTTTGGAAAATGAACTAAAGCAACTTGATCTAGACATAGATAATGTGAGAGGGCAGAGCTATGATAATGGGTCAAACATGAAAGGTAAGAATCAAGGTGTCCAAAAGAGACTTTTAGATATAAATCCTAGAGCATTTTATACAGCATGTGGATCTCATAGCCTTAATTTAACTCTCTGTGATATGGCCAAGTCTTGTGGTAAGGCTAAGGACTTTTTTGGAATTATACAACGTATCTACACAATATTTGCTAAATCAACTAAGAGATGGCAGATTTTGAAAGATAATATAGAAGGCTTAACTCCCAAGTCTGTGTCATCTACTCGTTGGGAGAGTCGCATAGATAGTGTCAAAGCTATCAGGTTTCAAATTTCTGATATACGAGAGGCTCTACTCCAAGTAGCTGATACTGATACAAATGATATAACCAGTAGTGAAGCTAAATCTTTAGCAAGTAATGATCTTGGTGATTTTGAGTTTATAGTAGCCATAATAATTTGGTATGAAATATTGGCTGCGGTAAACTTGGTTAGCAAGAGCTTACAGTCAAAAGATATGATTATTGATGTTGCTATTGAAAAAGTGCAGGGGCTGATTACATTTTTCAAAGGTTATAGGGAAACTGGTTTTACAAGTGCCGTGGAAATAGCAAAAGAAATTGCACTTGAAATTGATATAGATGCAACATTTCGGAAAAAGCGTGAAATTAAGAGAAAAAAACAATTTGATGAGAACCCTAATATGTGCCAATTGCTACACAATCTGCATATGATTCGTTCAGGATAAAGTATTTTTTACCGGTTGTTGATCAAGCTATTGCTTCACTTACTACAAGATTTGAACAATATAAATCATATAGCAAAATATTTGGTTTCTTGTTTACTTCTCAGGCACTACGTTTGTTGGATGATAAAAAGTTGAGGTCGTCTTGCTATTGCCTTGAGACTACACTTAAAAGGGATAAAAAAACTGACATTGATGGTAACAAATCTGACATTGATGGTAATGAGCTATATGTAGAGTTAAAGTTACTCCAAACTTTAATTCCAAAGGAAATTTTGGGACCAGTTGATATTTTGAATTTCTTAAAGCGAATGGATTGTTTTCCTAATGCAAGCATTGCATATAGAATTTTGCTAACTATTCCCGTGACCGTTGCATCCACGGAGAGAAGCTTTTCTAAGCTAAAGTTGTTGAAGTCATACTTGCGCTCGACAATGACACAAGAAAGACTTAGTGGATTGGCTATGATAGCAATTGAAAATGATATTTTGGAGAAAGTTTCTTATGAAGAACTAATTGAAGATTTTATCTCAAGAAATGCAAGAAGGATGTCACGTTTCTGCTAAAGTTTTTCTCTCAAGAAGTACAGGAGTAGTTTTCACTCTGAGTTTATTTTCCGATAAGATGTAATTGTTCCAAAAAATTGTACTATCAACCTGATAATAATATAATATAAAACATTGTTTCTGTAATTGTCAATGGTTATGTCGAGGGTCCAATTTTTCTGTTTTGCACAGGGCCTCCGTTTTCTCAGGTACGGCCCTGGTTCTGTCAACGCTAGTATAACTTTTCCATACCAACTACAGAGAGTGTCAACATCTTAATGTACTTGGCCATATTAAAGACTTGTTTGGTTCCAGAATATGTGTGATGATTAAAGGGGATGATCTCTAATCCCATATAATGGGATTGAGTAAAGTTGCTACCTTCACACAAATTAACCACACTAATCCATAAAAACTCCAATTCCCAATCCGCTAAGTAGTGGTAGCGTATTGGATGTTGAGAAATAGTCTAAAATTTCTGAAAAATTGGGATTGAACTAGCCCAATAATATTCTTGAACTAAATATATTTTTAGCAATAATTGGGGATGTGGGGTATTGGCAGGGATTACCCTCTAATTCCCACAGATACTATAGTACCAAACAAGGCCTCTAAGTTGGTGTGGCCGCCCGGTGTCATCCCCCATCTGGTGGTGAATTGCGTGTTTGCTTTTTCATGTTGAAAGAAGTACTGTACGAACTAACTATGGGAATGAAATTCAATATGCAGATAAAGTTGATTTCCTGAACTCACCGCACTCGTCGGGGCGGGCGCTGCCGGAGCAATCTCAGTAAAACCCATCTCCATAGTTACCGTACCTGCACTCGCCGCCACTAGCGACGCATTTGGGGCAGTTATCTGACGCCACGGTCCACTCAAGCAGGAACCCTCCCCTCAAGCTCCCGACGTAGTCGTCGCCGCCGGGAAACCCAAGGACCGGCACAACGGAGAGACTGCAGGCCGGGGGCAGATCCCCGGGGTCGTCGTGCAGCGTGCCGTACTCCCCGCCGAGGTGGACGAAGGAGCCATAGCGGCAGGGCGTCCGGAGGAACCCCTGCGGCGTTGACCGCTGCTCATCCGTGCAGTTGTAGAGCACGAGCAGCTCCCTGTTCTTCATGCTGATGACAAACGGACTCAGCCCGAGACCTGCCGACATGTTGAACCACCGCGGCAGACAGCCGTCGTCGAGCGGGAGGTTGTGGTCGACGGCGACGAAGGAGGAGTTCTCGGCGAAGATTTCGACGACCTGGTACATCCCGAACATGGAGTGGGTGAGCAGCGCCCGGGTGGTGCCGTCGCATCTAAGCTGGAAGGATGGGGACCCGCAGGGCGGTTGGCCGGCCTCCTCCAGCCAGAACGGGTAAGCTATGGTCATGTTGCCGCATGCATTTGGGGAGCAGGTGGCGCTGGTGGCCGGCTGCAGCCGGAGAAAGCAAGCGAAGAGCAGCGCCAAGAGAGGGATCATGATTTCGTGGACTGGGGATGTGGGCCGGTTGAGTACAAATTTAAAGCTGCGCCGTGGGGGTTGGGGTGGGGTGGGGGGAAGAATATTGCCACTAGCCAGTCCCGGGAAGAATACAGCTGCCGTGAGCTTCCGGACAGAGCTGCATCCTTACATAAATAGCACGGTAGAATAGTAGGTAGTGACAAATACGTTCTAACACGATATTCGTCGCAGTCAGTGTTAGACCAAATAGCACGGTAGCCCTCGTAAGTGCGAGAGCAATATCTTTACCTTTTATTTTTTTATATCAATTTGCTCTTAAATTCTTCATCATCATGTATATTCATGATTTGTCAATAAGATATGGTACGATTTGGTAACCACCAAAGATATGATGTGAAAAAAATATTAAAGAACATCTTTAATCATCTTTACTTTTCATACTAATGATCATTGTGCTATTTCCACGTGATGATCATATGCCTTGTTTGCATGTGATACGTTACTTTCACATAGAACCAAAGTTAGCTCGGTAGCTATTCCATAGTGTTTAAATGAGTCATTTAAGACTTACATTTGATTTAATAGGTGACACGCTGTGTCAACAAACATGTTTTCAATTATATTGATTTTTTAATAATAATAATAGTAATAGTAATATATCAAGTTCTCTCATGTGCAAGCACATGCATAATCATCTGCCACTGAGAATCCTGCTCATTGCACCGTTGAACCTATCTCTTTCATTCGACAAGAATTATGCTAATCGGTTTTGGATCTCAACTCATTGCAAAACACTCATATAGTTTACCTTCTCATAAAATAATAGCAAGAAATATTGCATGCCTCATCGTATCTCGTGTGCGAAGATATCATTGTGATTACTGTTTACACTTAGGATGATCCGTTGGTTGTGGCCTCATTTAGGTATGGATGTGAAGATCTGTCGATTGTCGTCTACTATTAAAGAGGGTTCACATGATTAGTGTTGTGATGTTATGTTTGCATAATAATTGTAGCGCATATATTTGTATCTTGCATTATGATTCAATGTAGTGATAATTAATTAAGAGGACCTATCTATTAGGATCAGCTACAAAGGATGTCCAGTGTTAGATTGACATGCGGATGCATTGTTGTTCCGTGAGAATTTGGAATATATGTATCTTTTCTACCATACTTGTCTTTGAATATGCAATTACTTTGTAATGAATAATCACCTCGAAATAGGCTTTCATCCCGCTATATTAATATATCAAGCACACGATACAACTGGACTAGATGCTTAATTGATGAAGTCTAGCGCACCGCAACAAGTTAGGTTCAGAAGAGCCAGTAGCTCGGAGGCATGGACTGGAAACACAATATTTGGAATTGTTTGTTGTTGTTGTTGCAGCCACAAACAGAGGCGGCAAACAGGACCAGTGATCTTGAGCTGTAGGGAGATGCATGTAAGAGCGAACCCTTTGCTAGTGACTGGAGTGCTGGGCATATCTTCGTCCACACATCCTCGGGAAACGGTCTTCACAAGATGACTTTTCTACAGCTCGGTAGAACCAGTGGACAAGTCTCCACAATGGGGTGTGACTGACGACAACGGTGGACTTGGATTGGCTGAGTGCACTTCTCCGCGGCAGTACCATGTCACGATAATGTTGCAGAAACAATTTGCAAAAGCTTAGTGTTATTGTTGTATCCGGGCACATTAATTGATTCTTTTTGTGGGAACATATAGCTTTATGGACTCAACGACGATGTTGATGGGTCAGTCGCAAAGATGTTGATGATGCGCAAGCGGTTGCCGCTGGCGCTTTAGCCGGCGGCCACCTGATCGTCACTGACGGTTGGATCCCGTTTCTCTTGTTTGGTATCCAATGAAGATGTGTCAGAGGATGGTAGTTATCCACCCATTCCCGTCAAGGTTGCTACGGATGGAGTTGTGGATCGTTGGACGCCGGTTGTCAGGAGGGGAAGGAACACGGGGCCGGAGATGGTTTAGGAATTCTGGAATGATATCCGATTCCCGATGCCGGTCTCGTGGTTCTAGAAGTGAAGGTCATTGGAGTCGTCTTAGGCGCCAACACAAGCCGTCGGCTATCCCTGCATGCTTGTTACTATCAAGTCGTCGTGGGATACAACCGTGTGGCACCCTCACATTATATAGGAGGCCAACGCTACTAGAGTCCGAATCTACAACTACTCGCAATCTATCCATTCATATTACAACTCCAAGTCCTAACATGAGCCGACTTGTACATAATATTAGACACAAACACAACAACAAATATGACACAGTTACGTCCCCCCACAGACCTTATCCTTTTCTCCTCCTTCCCCTGCTACGGTACCTTTATTCAGGTAGACCACCCCGGCAACCGACCACCCGACCCACTTGAAAAGGCCGGCAAATCGATGTCGACCCTTGCCGCCACGCCCGCTAGGCGAGACATCACCATGGTGGAGGATATCATGCCGACCACAAGGCAGCCAAGGGCGCAGGTACCGCGGCCCATCCAGCCTAAACGGGCCTAGACCGTCGCGTATCGTATCGGGCCTAGGCGCATCCTTCCCTCCTAGTCGCCTTCACGTACGGGAGACAATCATGGCGGGCAGAGGAGGCGGCCCGCGGGTCTAGGCTCCTGCCTAGAACCGCCGTCAGTGTGGCTTGTGGTCATAGGACGACGAGGCTGGGGAGATGGTGCAAAGCTATTTTTTCTGGCTCGGTGGCCAACCGCGATCTAGCCAACTACAAGTTTTGATCTGGCACGTCTACCAGCGAGAATCAGGCTCCAACTTTGGTCATGGAGGTGTTGTGCATCATTACATGTTTGAAGGCATCATCGTTGCAGCCATCGTCCCCTTCCCTGGGTTGCTTCTTGGAAAATCCATGCTCGAACTGCACCTTGGAAAACTGTAGATCTAGGTCTCCTGGATTAGATGATTGCGGCACTATAGATGTTGTTCTCCCTCTTGAGGGCATCATTTTGGAGTATATGCTTGTTGGAGGTATTAGGAGGTGGTGGGACGTGGTATCTACTGCGTCGATGACGACGGGTCATGGCGGCGTGACACAGTGGAGTCTCGGCGACGGATGCATGATGATGGTCACGAGCATGGTAATAGGACTGTTTGGCGTCGTGGCGGCGTCGACGGCAGGACTGGCGAGGGCTATGCGTTGATATTGTCCCGAAGATAGGTCGACACAAGACAACAACAAGGATTTTTTGGAGCATGCGCATACAGTGCGCGCCGAGAGACTGCTAGGTCGGTTTGTGCTCCCGACTCACCGTTTGCCGGCTTTGCGAGGTATCGGTGTTTGGTCAGGTCACACGGCCCGATCATGGCAACTCCGATCATCAAGCTTGTAGCCTTGTAGGTTTAGCAACATCTGTCTCCAGGAAGATTGTTTCAGTTGCTCATTATATTTGTTGTGTCGGTCTTTGTTGAATGATATAATAATAAAAAAGTTATGTGTGCAAATGTTGGGGTTTCAACCTACTTTCAAAGAAAATAGAGAAAACAAATTAAGTTGGCGCTCTCGCCGTACTAGAGAGGGAGGTAGTACTCAGATATTTTTTGAAGTAAGTTGAGCACTGCTCGTTTGTGTCCAATAGATGTTATACTTGCTCGTTCTGTTGTCTAATTGTTTTAGCTGAACAGGTCTACTTTAGTGCAGAGGCAAGAAATCTGGAACAGCAACAACACACAGCAAGCTGGTTGGGGACATCGAATCGAACGGTGCTGGAAGATCTGGTGGTGAAGTGTGTGTTTGCTTTTTCATGTTGAAAGAAGTAAGAATTAACTAGGGAATGAAATTCATTGTGCAGTTAAGTTGATCTCCTGAACTCACCGCACTCGTCGGGGTACACGGCGCCGGAGCAATTGCAGAAGAACCCAGCTCCGTCGTTGGCGTAGCTGCACTGGCCGCCGCTAGCCACGCATCTGGGGCAGTTATCCGACGCCACGGTCCACTCGAGCAGAAACCCTCCCTTCATGCTCCCGACGTACTCGTCGTCGCCGGGAAACCCAAGAACTGGCACGACGGAGAGACGGCAGGCCGTGGGCAGCAGACCCCCCGGGTAGTCATGGTGTGTGCCGTATTCCCCGCCCAGTCGGAAAAAGGACTCGTTGGCGCAGACCGTCCGGAGGAATCCTTGCGGCGTTGAGCGCTGTCTCTCGGTGCAGTTGTAGAGGACGAGCAGCTCCCTGTTCTTCTTGCTGATGAAGAACGGGCTCAGCCCGAGACCGTCCGAGATGTTGAACCGCACCGGCGGACAGCCGTCGTCGAGAGGGAGGTCGTGGTCCACGACGATGAAGGAGGAGTTCTCCGCGAAGATTTCAACGACCTGGTACATCCCGAGGATGGAGTGGGCGAGCAGCGCTCGGGCGGTAGTAGCGTTGCATCGGAGCTGGAAGGACGGGGACCCGCACTGCGGCTGGCCGGCCTCCTCCAGCCAGAACGGGTAGGCTACGGTCAGTTTGCCGCATGCCTTTGGGGAGCAGGCGGCGATGGTGGCCGGCGGCAGCCGGAGAAAGGAAGCGAAGAGCAGCAGCAAGAGAGGGATCATGATATCGTGGACTGGAATGGACCGGTTGGATTGGACGGGGGATGGTCTAAACTCTAAAGAGTATGCCACTGCCAACTGGCCACTCCTGGGAAGAATACAGCTGCCGTGAGCTTCCGGGCAGATGTGCATCCTTAATTACATGGGTCAATCCACCGGGAGAACAGTACGTAGTGACAAATACATTTTGACACGATACTCGTCGCAGTCAGTGTTAGACCAAATAGCACGGTAGCCCTCGTATATTCATGATTTGTCAATAAGATATGGTACGAATATTTGGTAACCACCAAAGATACTATGTGAATAAAATATTAAAGAACATATCTTTAATCATCTTTACTTTTCATACTAATGATCATTGTGCTATTTCCACGTGATGATCATATGTCTTGTTTGTATGTGATACTTTACTTTCATATAGAATGATCATTGTGCTATTTCCACGGTGATGATGACAGTGTTTATTTTCCTAAAAAAGCAGAGAAAACCCGTCCCCGGGTCGCTCGCGTGAGGCAACTCCGAGGTGTCCACCCCCAAACCCTAGAAGGCCACCGTCGGGCCCCCTCCCTCCGGTCGTTGACGTCGTGCCCTCTTCTCGGTCGGCGGTGGCGGCCAACCCTTGGTCACCAAAGGTGACAGGCAGTTTTGCGTGGCCTTCGTCGATCTCTTTCGCATCGGGGGTACGCACCTTGGGACTGCGCCGGTGGATCCGGGCCACGGGCGCCGGTGCTCTAGTGGTGCAGGCCGGCGGCTCGGATGGGAGGCGCAGAGGAGTAGAAGGGGATCTGGTGTGGTCCTAGAGGCGGCGGCTGCCCTGCGGTGATGCTTCTCCCGGCGTCGGCTCAATCTCTGGATTTTAGCCATGGGCTCGATAGGGTTGATGGTTGACCCGCTCGTTCCGCTTGCCGGAAGCCGAACAACGGTGTGGGGACTGCTGGTTCAGCCCGAATAATGGTGGCGGTCTTAGGGTTCCTTCAGCGTGAAGACGAAGATCTGCTTGTTGCCTTCCATCGTTGATCTGGAGTGGATAATATCATGTGAATAAAATATTATAGCTACAAAGAACATCTTTAATCATCTTTACTTTTCATACGAATGATCATTGTGATATTTCCACGGTGATGATCATATGTCTTGTTTGTATGTGATACTTTACTTCCGTATAGAATTAAAGTTATCTTGGTAGCTATTCCATAGTGTTTAAATGAGTCATTTAAGACACATATTTGATTTAATACTCCCGGTGACACCAGTGTCAACAAACATGTTTTCATTTATATTATTTTTAATAATAATAATATATCAAGTTCTCTCATGTGCAAGCACATGCGTAATCATCTACCACCGAGAATCATGCCCATTGCATCGTTGAACCTATTTCTTTCATTCGACAAAAAATGTGCTAATAGGTTATGGATCTCAACTCAATTGCAAAACCCTCATGTAGTTTACCTTCTCACAAAATAACAGCAAGAAATATTGCACGCCTCATCATATCTCGTGTGCCAAGATATCATTGTGATTACTTGTTTACACTTAGGATGATCTATTGGTCGTGGCCTCATTTAGGTATGGATGTGAAGATCCGTCGATTGTCATCTACTATTAAAGAGGGTCCACATGATTAGTGTTGTGATATTGTGTTTGCATAATAATTGTAGCGTATATATTTGTATCTTGCATCATGATTCAATGTAGTGATAATTAATTAAGAGGGCCTATCTATTAGGATCAGCTAGAAAGGATGTATACCCAAAACAAAACAAAAATCTACAAAGGATGTCCAATTAGATTGACATGCGGATGCATTGTTGTTCTATGAGAATTTGGAATATATGTTTCTTTTCTACCATACAGTATCTTTAAATATATAATTACTTTGTAATGAATAATCACCTCAAAACGGGTTTTCGTCCCAATATATTAATGTAGCAACTACACGATACAACTGGACCAGATTGATGAAGTCTAGTGCACCATAAAAGTTAGGTCCAAAAGAGCCAGAGTAGCTCGGAGGCATGGACTGGCAACACAATATTTGGAACTGTTTGTTGTTGGTGCAGCCACAAACAGAGGGGGCAAACTGGAGCAGTGATCCTGAGCTGTAGGGAGATACATGTAAGAGCGAACATTCTGCTAGTGACTGGAGTGCCGGGCGTATCTTCGTCCACACGTCCTGCAGGGAGACGGTCGATACACGGGTTTGTTGCCTGGCTTTCAGATGATGTTTCTACAGCTCCGCAGAACCAGTGGACAAGTCTCCACGCAATGGGTGTGAGTGTGACTGACGACCGTGGACTTCGATTGGCTGAGTGCACTTCTCCGTGGCAGTACCACGCACTTAAGAACAAGTATAATAGGATGACATCAACTGATTATAAAAATTAAAATAATATATTTTGACTGAGTTAAAGGTGAGAGAAGAGAAGGGAAAACAAGAGCTGATTATAAGTTAAGAGCCAGCTACAACACGTGCTCCTAGGCATTGCGTGGGAGTGACATGTAGCCATAATATTAGTAAAATAGTACATGTTTGTAATTAAATATTAAACTTGTTAGCTATAGTGATGGTTATAAATGACATGGCAGTGGCTTATAGCCAATAATGGGCTATACTATTAAACTTGCTATAATGTTTGCAGAAACTATTTGCAAACGCTTAGTGTAATGTTATGGTGCCTTGTCTTTATCTTGTGTTACTGTTGTATCTGGGCACATTAATTGAATGTTCTTTTTTTCCTTGAAATAAATAAATTGAATGTTCTTTTTTTCTTGGAAACATATAGCTTTATGGACTCAGCGACGATGTTGATGGGGCAGTCGCAAAGACGTCGATGACGCGCAAGTGGTTGATGCTGGTGCCGCGGGAGCTTTCGCCAGCGGCCACCCGATCGTCGCCGACGTTGGATCCCGTTTCTCTTGTTTGGTATCCAATGAAGATGTGTTCGACGACGGTGGTTCTCCACCCATTCCGGTCAAGGTTGCTGTGGAGGCGCTCGCTGATGGAGTTGTGGATGGTTGGACACCGGTTGTCAGGAGGGGAAGGAACATCGGGCCATGGTTCCGGGAGTGAAAGTCCTTGGAGTCGTCTAAGGAGCCAGCACGAGCAGTCGTCGGCTATCCCTTTGTGTCCATTGCTATCAAGTTGATATGGGTCACAACTCACAACCGTGTGGCACCCTCACATTATATAGGAGGCCAAGACTACAAGAGTCTGAATATACTACTACTCATAACCTATCCATTCATTCCACTCCAAGTCCTAACGTAACCCGACTGGTACATAATATTTGACACAAACACAACAACAGAGATGGCACAATTGAGGGACAGTAAAGGAACAGCTTCGGTGGCATCGACAATTCATTGATGTTAATTTCTAGCATATCAATCACCTTGCTTTCTCACGGCCTCTTCAGGTTTGAAGATAACTTCACAACTTTGCCCATGTTCTGGTAAATTGTTGTAAATTTAGTTTGGAAAATAGTACTATGTTTAAAACAGAGTGCTAAAAAATAGCGTCGGCCTCCCCAAATGCTATACACAACTATATCGTGCTAATAGCATATGCTATGTTTCAAAAATCGTTATAAAAATCTGGATACAACCCAAAAACAAAGGATTTCACAAGAATAAAGGATATAGTCCAAAAATGATGGAACAATACATGCGTGACCACCTACAAAAAAATAGTTGTCCAATTTTCTAAAAGCGTAACATCAACATCCCATGAGACAAGAACATACCATAAATTACTTATTAAGAATCATCAACATTGGCGATGTCATCTTCCGATTCAAAAGATGAATCAACAGATCCATCACCACGACAAACCTGAAACAGTTCTTCTTCTTCCTAAGGCCTCGTTCGTTTAGACCCTAAATGGCATGGATTCACCTGGATTGTGGTCCAATCCCACTCATCCAGGTCGGCAAGAAAAAATTTCCAGCCCAAACGATCTGAGGTCTTCGTTTATCCCTATACAATATATTTTTCCAAACTCATCCAGTCCATTTATACTGTCTTCGTGTGGAAAAAAATACTCACCAACAGTCCCATGGAACAATTCCAGAACACCAAAGAGCGAGCAAAACAAAAGCAGCGACGTAGACGCCAGCAATCCAATGTGGCTTAAACGAACAGATTCATTTTGGGAAAGGTTAGGAGGGATTGGTGTAACATGGATTTGGTGATGGTGTTGGGTCAACCCAATCCAAGTCTAGATTGGTTCCACGTCTGGATTTGTTTCCCATAAAACGAACGGGGCCTAAGGAGGAAAATTCGGGCCTTTGGGCCAATAGGCTGGAAAAAATAGCATGCTAAAGCTATGACGTTTTAGCATGATACTACCTGATATTTCCAAAACAGCGCCTTAGCAAGGAAAATTACTAAATTTTAGTGTGGACTCTCCGAATATGATATAGCGTGCTATTAACGCTAAAATAGCGTGCTATTTTTCTATAAAAAATCGCATCACTTGAGTTACCTGTATTCTCATTTTCTTTATACATACCCCCTACCATTCCAAGGAGCATAGTTCTATAGCTATAAACATCTGACTTGTCGAACGACACCAAACCCTCTAGATAATACTTCTGGAGCAATGAATCCAATGATACTTCCTACTTCGGCGATAAAGAGGACATTATCCTGGATTTTGCCTGTCTTAGGGCTGAAGGATCAAATTTTGTACTTAGATTTGATGGAGATCTATTGACTTATTAGGAGTTTTGAAAAAAATGAATTTGTTTTAAATTCATATGTACTGCCGTAATGACCAGAATTTTGGATCAAAACAAAATTATTCGTAGTTTTTACCAAAATTGACATGAAATTTCATTGGGAAATGTGACCCAAAGACACGGATTCGAGAGCAAATGTTCTTTTCAACAAAAGAGAGAGCAAAGGGAAGTGATGAGTAAGGATGGGCTGCCAGAACAAACTGGCCCACCTTATTGCTTTGAGTCTAAGAGTTTATTTTGGTTCAGGCGTGTACGAAGGCCTAATAGCCCATGCGGCCAAGCCTGCCAATGTTCATCGGCGTGGATTAGCATTACGCCCGCCGCCGCTTGCCGCCCTCCATTCCCGTGTCGGCGCCATCTCCCACCGCGCTCATTCCCGTGCCGGCGCCGCTGCAGCATACGGTTTCCGTCGTGAGCCCCGCAGAGAAGAGGCACTAGCCCCACCCCGGCGGTATTTTCCGCCATAGGAGAAGAGGCAATCGCTAGCCTCCAGGCCCCGCAGACCCCCTCGGCGGCGGAAGCTATGGGGGCCAGGGCGGAGTCCCGCAGTGGCGCAAATCCTCGTCTAGTACGGCGGAGGTCACCGGTGCGGCTGTGCGCCCGTGAGGGAAAGAGGCGGTGCTGTTTGCCTGTGTGGTCCCGAAGAGCAGGTTCAGACTTCAAAGGAGGACCAAGTAAGTTTGTGCTTTCAGCTTCCACGATTATTTTGCTTATTAGGAATTTATTACGCACCTGAAACAATATTTAGATGGATACACTATATGCATCCAGGTTCTGAAATGTCAGGGTCTTGATTAGAGTCAAAATCGCGTCAGGCACTACAGGAAACTCTTAGATCATCTCTAAGACAACCCATCCCCTTAATGTTAGAGCCGAATTCGGTGCACCGTTTATCGATTCCTATATTTTTGCTCCTCTAAACTTCGGCAGCCGGATTTGATCCCTTTTATTTGGACTCCTAAATTTAAACTTCGGCTAGACACTTGATCAAACACATTGCAATAAAACGAAAACACATCAAAATCAAACTAAACCACTTAGTTCATACATAGATTGCATAGTTCATACATAGATTCTAACCCTAGGATGGTCTCCGGCATCGGTGGCTGTCACAGAAACCCTAGCTACGCCGCCGAGGAAGACGTAGCCACCGAGGATGGTCGCCGGCGTCAGTGTCCACCTACTTGCCGAGGCTGTCGAGCCACGCGTCGAAGCTGTCGGTGGAGTCAGTGTAGCTGGCACCGAGGAAGACGCAACCACCGTCACGGAGGAAGAAGGCCCTGCCGCTGACCATGCAGAAGAAGGCCTTGCCGCTGACCATGTGGAAGAAGGCCCTGCCGCTGAGGAGGAAGAGGCGATCGCTAGCCTCCAGGCCCCGCAGACCCCCTCGGCGGCGGAAGCTATGGGGGCCAGGGCGGAGTCCCGCAGTGGCGCAAATCCTCGTCTAGTACGGCGGAGGTCACCAAAGTGCGGCTAGCCTGTGAGGGAAAGAGGCGGTGCTGTTTGCCTGTGTGGTCTCTAAGAGCAGGTTCAGACTTCAAAGGGGGACCAAGTAAGTTTGTGCTTTCAGCTTCCACGATTATTTTGCTTAATAGGAATTTATTATGCACCTGAAACAATATTTAGATGGATACACTATATGCATCCAATGATCCAGGTTCTGAAATGTCAGGGTCTTGATTAGAGTCAAAATCGCCTCAGGACTAGAGGAAACTATTAGATCATCTCTAAGACAACCCATACCCTTAATGTTAGAGCCGAATTCGGCGCACCGTTTATCGATTCCTATATTTTTCCTCCTCTAAACTTCGGCAGCCGGATTTGATCCCCTTTATTTGGACTCCTAAATTTAAACTTCGGCTAGACATTTGATCAAACACATTGCAATAAAACGAAAACACATCAAAATCAAACTAAACCACTTAGTTCATACATAGATTGCATAGTTCATACATAGATTCTAACCCTAGGATGGCCGCCGGCATCGGTGGCTGTCACGGAAATCCTAGCTATGCTGCCGAGGAAGACGCAGCCGCCAAGGATGGTCGCCGGCGTCAGTGTCCACTTACTTGCCGAGGCCGTCGAGCCATGCGTCGAAGTTGTCGGTGTAGTCAGTGCAGCCACCGTCACGGAGGAAGAAGGCCCTGCCGCCAACCATGCGGAAGAAGCCCCTGCCACCGAGGACGAAGAGGCGAGGCCGCAACGTGTGGCGCACTCCTGGTAGCGCGCGACCTCCGCAGCGACGCGGTCGAGATTCTTGCGCCGGAGTCTGCCATATACCGCTCGCTGGCGGCTTCAGCGTCGAGCCGCTCCCGCGCCTTCGGTCCTCCCGAGCGATGTGCGCGGCGCGGCCGTGGCTGGGAGGGGAGAAGAGCTCCGGGACCTCGCTGGGCTGGCCTAGGGGGAAGTTGAGAGGGCTGCAGTCGCTGCCGTGGAGCTCGACGTTCTTGATGTCGTGCGCCCACGCCGCCTACCGCGCTGATTGGAAGATTCCAATCCAGTTGCGGCGGACGGTGTTGTGGTCCGTGATTTCAGCGACCCAGGTCCCCCACTGGCGCTGCCGCACTTCGTGGTAATGGTTTGTCGGCGGCGGTGGGAGGCCGGGTAACCTCGATCTCTGGCTACAGATTGGCGGCGGCGACTTGTGGCTCGATCCGGCCATCGCCGGCGGGTTTGGGTGGAAGGACTAGCGGTGCGGAGCAGAACGGCGGTGGCGGAGAAGAGCGGTGGACTTTTTCGCATCGGCCACGAGGAGGAGCAAATATGAGAAAGGGCCGAATTTTTTGGGGCCAGATTCCTATATTTGCTCCTCTAAAGCCTTTTAGGTTCAAGGTTACTTGCCGTTAAATGAGCAAATTTGCTCACCTGGCCGTGGAAAGGGGATGGGTTAGAGATGCTCTTAGTCTTCAAGGTCTTGTAATGGTAGATGTCTGCCTCTCCCCCTGTCATTAGATCCAATGCCTTTTAGCAGTTCGAACCGGGAACACAATATTCACACACCAATATTTCTCTTTTTTGGTTCGTAACTTATGGATGCTGGGATACGGATACTCTCCACTAAAGATCATGGATACATGAAATATGTTCTAAGATACAATGCCAGAATTTATCGCTCTTGTTTAATTCTGAATGTACTCCACTACAGGTCACTTCCACAAAGAATTGGAAATCATTGTATCATTTTTGAATTCACTCCAGTACATATCACTTCCTCAAAGACTTGTCTCCTCAGGTTTGGAAGAACTTGCACTTTGTACATCCAAATTGTGAGCTGAATTTTCACTGGAATGTGAGATAAGCGCATACATCAATTTATTGAAAATGTTCTTTCAGGAATTAGTTTCCACTGAAAAGCAAAGGAACACAAATATGGGAAGAAATATCTTACAGTAGTTCAGAGAAGTTCTGCTTTGGAGGCATGTCCAGATCATCTAAGGGTGTGTTTGGTAGCCCGGGCCACCACAGAATCAATATCTCTGTTGAGCCAAGTGGAGTTCAGCATGTTTGAGGTCAGATTTTGGCATGTGTTTGGTAGCACGTGTCGGTTGAGAAATTCTGAATTCATCCGTTGTTTGGCGGGTTGTATGTGTTGAGATGTACTGAGAAGGTCTAAAATATACACAAAAGCCCCTGAACACACAAATAAAATGCAATCACGTCTCTATATACATGAATAAAAACAATCAAGTCCCTGTATACACAAATTAAAAGCAATCGGGTCCCTATATACATAAATTAAAAGCAATCGGGTCCCTATATACATAAATTAAAAGCAATCGGCTAGGGAGCTTCGACGGAGACGCACGGGGTTGTCCGTGTCTGGCCTTGCCCCCGTCGGCGGGCGCCGGCGAGCTTCGGCCGGGGAACTCCGGCAGAGACGCGGGGATGTCCGTGGCTGGCCTTGCAGGCGCCGGCGTGCTCCGGTCGGGGAGCTTCGGCTGGGATGCAGGGCTGGCCGTGGCTGGCCTGGCGGGCGCCGGTGAGCTCCGACCGCGCCGGTGAGACGAGCTGGGCTGGGCCGTGGCGGCGCTGGGTCGCTGGCCCGCTGCAAGACGGAAAACGGGGAGGCGGTGCGGGGAGGCTGGCCGTGGCGGGCTTCTTCGTCGAGGCGGCGGCGGCCCTCGTCGAGGAGTCGCGTGGATGGAGGTTGGAGGAATTGAGGAGGCGCAGGGGCAGGTCAGTTCCTGGTTCGTGGGGGGAATGGGTGGGGAAAATTGACCCCTATTGATTCGGTCGAGGTGCGGGGGCGTGTGGTGGATTTTTCGGGTGAGCTCAGCCCTGCCTACATGTGAAGCTCATTTTCAGCTTCACAACGAGGAGGAGCAAATATGAGAGAGGGCCGAATTTTTTGGGGCCAGATTCCTATATTTGCTCCTCTAAAGCCTTTTAGGGTTCGGTTAGGTGCTACTTCGGCCGTTAAATGAGCAAATTTGCTCACCTGGCCGTGGAAAGGGGATGGGTTAGAGATGCTCTTAGTCTTCAAGGTCTTGTAATGGTAGATGTCTGCCTCTCCCCCTGTCGTTAGATCCAATGCCTTTTAGCAGTTCGAACCGGGAACACAATATTCACACACCAATATTTCTCTTTTTTGGTTCGTAACTTATGGATGCTGGGATACGGATACTCTCCACTAAAGATCATGGATACATGAAATATGTTCTAAGATACAATGCCAGAATTTATCGCTCTTGTTTAATTCTGAATGTACTCCACTACAGGTCACTTCCACAAAGAATTGGAAATCATTCTATCATTTTTGAATTCACTCCAGTACATATCACTTCCTCAAAGACTTGTCTCCTCAGGTTTGGAAGAACTTGCACTTTGTACATCCAAATTGTGAGCTGAATTTTCACTGGAATGTGAGATAAGCGCATACATCAATTTATTGAAAATGTTCTTTCAGGAATTAGTTTCCACTGAAAAGCAAAGGAACACAAATATGGGAAGAAATATCTTACAGTAGTTCAGAGAAGTTCTGCTTTGGAGGCATGTCCAGATCATCTAAGCTTCTCTCAAACATTTCTAGAACTTTTGTTATAGTGGGTCGATACACAGGTAATACTTGTATGCACCACAAGCCAATTAAGATCATCTTTTTCGCAATTTCCTCAATTTCGCATGTGACTTCACATGCTTGTAGTCCATCTTGCGCAAGGTGGTCGTAAATCCAGTCTGGAAAATACTTCTCGCTGGATTTTTCAACAATTGATTTTACGTTTCTCCTCCCTCCAACCATCTCCAACAGCATCATTCCATAACTATAGACATCTGATTTTGTTGAAACCACTCCAAAGGTTCGAGAGTGAACTTCTGGAGCGATGAACCCAATTGTTCCCCTAGCACCAGTCATCGAAAGCTTGCTCTCCTTCGTATGGCACAATTTAGCTAGACCAAAATCAGCAATCTTTGGGCTAAATTCCATGTCTAGAAGGATATTTTGAGGCTTGATATCAAAATGGATGATGCGTGTATTACAGCTATGATGGAGGTATTCTAGGCCACGAGCAATCCTGATGGCTATCTCATAGAGCCTCTCCCATCCTAAAGTCCCTTTTGGGTTCTCTGAGTAAATGTACTTATCCAAGGAACCATTGGGCATGTACTCATATATAAGGGCTTGTTTTGATCCTTCCAAGCAAAACCCATATAAGCTAACAACATTAACATGAGATGTCCTGCCAATGCTCATAACCTCATTCACAAACTCGTCCCCATTTCCTTTGCAGTCGTGCAAGAATTTCACAGCAACATAACGACCATCGTGCAGTCTTCCTTTGAAAACCACACCATAACCACCTCTTCCAAGGTGATCACTACGAGAAGATGTTATCTTCATCACCTCTGAGTACATGTATCTTTTTGGAGCTAGGGATCCATAAGATACTATCATGGCCTCATAATTCCTTTCAGTGCTGCTGCTAGTCTTTTTGCAAAGGAGAAACCATAGTTTTCTCCCCTTTCTATGCCATATGAGCACATAAATACATGGAAAGAGCAAGGCTGCAGCTGCTGATATCAAACCTGAGACTGTAAAAGATGTAATTTCCTTCAATATATGAGAAGTTATAGTATGATCATTTAGATCTCTAAACCATCAATAGTTTAAAATTTTCTCTCTGAAAAATTAGAACAGACAAAAGTGGAAAATAAGCTAAAGTCCATAGATATTTGCTCTGGAGGACCCTTGTATTATGCACATGCTGAGAGTTTGCTTGTTTTAATTTTTATTTTTGAATCAAAGCCCTGTTATGTTACAAATTCACTAATGATCAACTGTTGAGCCTTAAATTATATGTGGAAGTTTTGGTGCACACCTATTAGTATCTTTGTCTTCCTGCCAGTCGTCTTGTTACCTGGAAAACCACATCATATTTTGTTAAAAAGAAATACCGTGCAGTAATTTAATATTGGTTGTTTCCCAAAAGAAAGAAACACACACACCATATGAATCTTGAATGTTCGCCAATAATATATGGAAAAGAAAGGGTACGTCGCAAGATAATGAAGATCCTTGGATTATATGTTTACCTGTTTTGATTGAACAACTATGTCACTTCAGTGAAGGTGTTTTACAAATAATTTTAATTATAGTCCTATGTAGATTTCATATCTTTAACTGTGCGAGATTTTACCAGACTGTATATCACTTCCATTGCAATGAGCACTCCTGAGTTCAGACTAGTGCAAGCACGTCATAATGAAAAAAAAATAGTAAGATGAACACTAACAAATGCTGCACCCATCGACCGCTAGGATTTTATCCTTGACTCCCTGTTAACTTCTGAATTTTCTGATGCCTTCAATAGAGATTGAACGGAGTGTCCTTCGTACTAGCATTGACAGCTGACACGTACATATCCCACTTGCTTCGGGTCTACTACTACATTGGATGTGTTTCAAGGTTTCAATTGATAGTCCAGCTTGCTTTGAGTCTTGAAAGTCTGGAAGATTTGATCTCGCTGGTATGTGTCGACCTGATCTTCCTGCCGGTTGGGTTAGATGCTTCCCACTGCATCTCAGTTGCATTTTTCCGTACATCTTGTGGCATGATTAATTGGCCGGATCCAACTGATTTGACCGTCTGGTTGAGCGTGTTCATTTTTGTTATTTTGGTACAATATATTGCAGCTGTAGAGGACGAGTAGCTCCTAGTTTTTGTCGCTGATGATGTACAGCGCCAGCCCCATGCCGTCGGAAACGTTGAACCAACAACGTGGGCAGACAGGGGCAGGCAGGACAAGGAGGTTGTGGTCCGGTGAAGATTTTCAGGCTGGTGCCTCCTCGCAACAGCACGCTGGTCCGGGATATAGGAAACATGGCGATGAATTAATTGCCTGGACGAGACGGAGCCGAAGCAATAAACTGGTTGGGCAATGATTTTTCAAAAGAAAACAGCATTTTCCTTAGCATTTCAAGTTTATTTACACAATAATTCGTTACAGTAATATGCAAACCAAACGAGATGGAATGAAGAGGAGATGAAGAAGATGGCTCATCTTTAAAGCTAAGAAGAGTTGCACGCTGAAGATTCTCATAAATAAGTTTGATGGAAAAAAGAAGAAGAAAGTTGAACAATTCGATGAGTGAGCTTACCACTACGAGGAGGAGGAGGGCTCTCCCATCTGAGGACGAAGCCGTCAGCGATGAGCCGCTTGTAGTTTCTCGCGTCCGCCTCACCGTTTGCTCCACCTAGCACCGGCAACACCGAAGTGTCACAGCCCTCGACGGCGCTTGCCTCATTGGAACCCCCTTCTGTTCTGACAAAAACTTGGCTCTCGTTCCTGCACCTCATCCTCATCTCCACCAGCTCTATGTGCTGTCGTGCTGCGGCGGAAGCAGCTGTGCAGTTGTACATGACGAGGCTTAGGTTGACAGGGTCGATCTTAAATGGGATGCCCAACCTGTCGGAGGCGTTCCAGAAGTGTTCGTTGCAGCTGTCGGAGGCTTCCAACAGTCCCAGCTTTCCTAAATCAACTACACGCAAACTCTCTTCCTCGTATGAGATATCAATGATCGCGAATCCATGGCCATAGCGTACAGAGCTCGGCACAACTGGAGTGTTGTCACGGCAGGCGATCTGGAATTCCGGGGAACCACAAGATCTTCCCGTCTCCATATCGATGAGCCAGAATGGGGAGGAGATGGTGAAGTTGCCGCATCTCTTGCCTGAGCTGTAGCAGCCTTCTACGTGTTGATCAGCTTCCGTGGCGGTGAGCATCAGCCGTAGCCACCAGGCCCAGAAGAACCAGCACAAGGTTTGGAATTCTTGCTAGTGAGCTGAGCGGGGTGCTGGGACCTGCCCGTGTGGTGGGAGATAGGATTAAGAGACAATACTACTCTGCTAGTGAGCGGACTGCTGGGAGACGGTCTTCACACGGTGGCCAAATGAATAGAATGTTGATTGTTGACTGGTTCTAGGGAAAGATTTTTTCTACCGTTCAGCAGATCCCAGCGTAGAAGTGTCCGCTAGGTGCAAGTGTGCAACTGGATGTGATTTAGGACGGTCTACTTCGATCGGCTGAGCGTGCTTGTACCATGGCACGTCATGTTACAAAAACAATTTGCAAAATCTTAATGTAATATTGTTGCCCCTCATTGTTCATCCTGTGTGGTGGGCTGTTGCATTCGGGCATGTTAATTCGAATGTTTTTTTTTCCGTGGGAAAGGATAGCTTTATCGACTACCGAATCTCGTTGATACGGCTGTTGCCGAGAGAGTGCCCTCCTTTTGTGCAATGTGTATGCTGTATCCTCCTGTACCCCTAAGTTTCTATAAACGATAAATATGAGACGAACGATTAATTTGGTCCCTGGTCTTTCAGATCGGTACTTGGCAGCTGTTAGATACCCCAACCCCCACATTGATGTTGCAGCAATTGACTTCAAATTCCAAGGGACCATACGATTTTCCATTCTGCCAGTCGCTGAGCCAGAACGGGTCAGGGATGGTGAGGTTGCTGCAGCTCTTAGAGCAACTCTAGAAGATCCAGTAAATACGAAAACTGTAGAATAACCCACTACTTTTAGGTTCGAATTTTTTTTGGCGCTGAGCTGATCCATAAAAGTGTGCGAACTATACTATTCTTTGCAGGTGACGGAGAAACCCCCATTCGACCTTTACATACGCAGTGTGGGAGGCTAAACCGAGCACAAACTCTACCCTGGCACCCAGCCGTGCCGCTGGGAGGTCCTATCTCGTGGGGCGACCGTGCATACGCTAGCACATATCAGTTTGCTTCACGTCTTGGCGAGCAGGAAGCAGAGCAGGTGCCATGCACTGGCCTGCCGGCTACGACCTTATCCCCTGAGCTTAACCCGCAAACATCAGCCACTGTCGGGGATGACGACGCCGATGGCTTGCCAACCCCCATTAATTGCATGGTCTACCAAGGATTACGAGTCGACGAGTCGTTCTTGGGTAGCGACTGGTAGACTAGTCGACATAGGAGGGGAGAAATAGCAGCCATTGGAGGGAGGAGCAGACCAGCAGCAGCCGGTGGAGGAGGAACAGACCTGCAGCGGTAGTAGCCGGCGAGGGAGGAACAGACCTGCAGCAGCAGCAGCAGCCAGGGGAGGAGGCTCAAAGCAGCAGCTGCTGGTTGACGAGATCAAGAGCAGAAGGAACAGGGGGACGGAGCCATGGGCTTGCGGCACCGACTAGCAGGCTCGTAACGAGGCGGCCAAGAGAGATCACATGATCGGCAGATTTGTTTTTGGGATTCACAAGGAAACTGGAGCTCGATCTAGGTATTCTAGGGGGAAACTAGGAACTAGGTAGGCAAATTTGGAAAAAATATGACAGATGGGATCACTTTTTTAGTCGACTGACTGAAAAATCTGGACTAGTCGAGGTTGGTTAGGGTGGCAAGCGGCACCCGCATAATGACCCACAAGTTTTGTGGTACCCTTAAATAAATTATGGCCATCCATTTTCGTCCATCCTAAGGCCTACAAGAAATCATACTGGTGGCAAAATAATGACTAGTATGATTCATACTGCTGGGCAAATCGGCACCACACCAGAAAAGGGCCGTAGATGGGCTGCGCCCGAGAGAGTCCAACTTGTTCTTTTGAAAAAAAACTCCTAACCCTCGCTTCTTCCACGAGTCGACCTCGCTGCATGGGTGCCGCCGCCGATCTCCCAATGCGCAACTCCGGTGCCACCGCCGCCTCGGCCCATCCCACGGCTTGCACCGATTCTATACCAATGATCTCAAACTAACCCCCTCCGCTTGCCTCCTATCCCTGTCCATCCCGCGTGCCTATCCTCGCCCTCGATCGAAGATTCCATGACGCCGCCCTCCTAGGTCACCAAGGCGGCCAAGCTCGGCACGCGGTTCCAATAGCAGGGTCAGGCGCTCATCGCGGTCCGCGGCTGGTCCGCAGCCCTATCCCTCGCTTCCTCCCATGGCTTCAGCTGTGCCAAGGAGGGATCGAGGATGGCTCCGCTGGGGCAGCCATGCCGCGGGACTCTCCGTCGAGGGGACCCTGGTTGGGGACTAGAGCCATTGTGGAACAGGGTGCACGCGCTGTGGAAGACTAGTTGCCGAGGAACTGCATCGCCGATATGCGCCTTGGAGGACTAGCTCCTAAAGGGGCATAGGACCGTGCTGTCAGGCCTCCATGCTCCGTTCCCTCCCGATGCTACTGCTGCTTCTTGGTAGTGGAGGGAGTGCGGCGTCCAGTACTCGACGCCCAGGCAGGTGGTCAGCTTCAAGGTGCCCAGGATCAGGAAGTGAAGGTCCTCAAGGGAAAGGACACGCTGCTCCTCGGCCAGGTCAACCGCCTGCCACCTTGGCTGCGTGGGTGCGGCCATGACGCGGTCGTCGGCCTTGGTTCTGTTGGCGCCACCGAGAAGGGAGAGCAAGGCTGACGATGAAGTGGTAGACCTGCTATGGATCGGGATGAGGCCGGTGAGGGGGTGGAGCAGGGGAAGAGGTCGACGAAGTAGTGTCCGGTGCTTGGGCAGGTGCCTGCCATCCCTGCCTCCTTGTTTTGCCACCGCCGAGAAAAGCGCAGTCATATTTTTCTTGGCAGCGACCTGGCTAGCTCCATGTAAGTTACCTCGCTAGCTCCATGTAAGTTATCTGCCACGACATTCTGAATTTAATATTGAAATCCCTAAATGCTTGTTGAAGGCTGGCTAATTGTGTTAACTGCAAGTTTCAGCCATTATGGGGAATATTTTCACTATTACCAAATATATATGCTAGCTCCGTTGTCACCGGTAATCGGGTCTGTTGTCACTGGTAAAAACTCGGTGCAGCTTGTAGGGACTGTAGTTGTTTTTTTGGAAAAGGAAAAAAGAGGAACAAATATTCTAGTGTAAATAGGTCAATTTTAGGAGAGGATCAAACATTATTTCTCAAGCCAATGGAGCTCCTTGGAGACAACAAATACACATAAAATGCAATAGAAAACAAAAGCTTCAGAGCATTGGATATAAAGTAGAACCGTGAGACCAAAACCATGCACTCTGAGAGCACCAATAGGCTCACTTCCTGGATCCTTTCTTAATATCCATGTGATTAGCTTGATTACTATCAGTTCCCTTTATAGTTTTTATAGAAGCATATCAAACACTGCACTTCCGCAGAGGCGCATTTGCGGTGCATGTAAAGTTGTAAACGCAGTTCCAGGCCGACAAACCGATGAGCATGCCAACATAAACACCCACACGGTTTAGTGTAAGATTATCATCTAGAGAATCTGGGTAAATGCTGGTCATGTGTGATCCTCATTTTATTTGTTGCTTGTCTTGATTATCTTATGCAGTGCTCTCTTGGCCTCTTCTAGGGTCTCCACCTTGTACGGTACATCAAATGCAAGCCTCTGAATGTTGAACTGTACAGAAGAAATTGCAAACTGAAGGTTCTTTGTCAGACAAATAGCTTATAATGATTGTCTTAGGCAGTGTCTCGTAATGTTTACATGTGTGAACTTGGATGTCTATCCGTTTGCTGTCTACTGATATAAGAGCAGCAGCATCAACCACACTTTCGGTGAACCAGAACTCTCGAAGTGGTTTGGAGAAAATTGTATTCAACTTCTACATGTACTACATCCATCAAATGTTTAAAGTACATGTACAGGCATGTAACTAATATGATGGCACAGAGAATCCGCTGTAATATCGTATACCACAAGTTTTCAGGGTTTTCGTATTTACTCTACCTTTAAGCTTTATTAATCGCCACCGATCAAGTGCAATCTTGTTAGGTTGCACTTTATACTACTTCGCATCTACAGTCAAAGTCTCCAATGTATATGTCACAGAGATTATTAAAGATAGTTTGTCATAATAATTCCTAACTTACAAAGGAATCTATGTAAGAAAATATTTCTTTATAATAAAACTCGTCAAATTAAGCACATACCGTTATTTATAGTAAAAGTTTTCCCACGGCTGGGATGCCCACTGATGTTTTGTGACCTAGCTTAGGAACCCAATCCTGGCGGACACATGTATTTTGACATCAGTTTTGAAATCTTTTAAAACTACCGAGGGAAGAATAAATCTGCATTCACTCTTAATGGTCATGTATATTATGTAACAGTGATGAGAGGTGTTGGCAGCGGTGTGCATGCGTGCTCCCGGGCCGGTTGCCCATAGTTAATTTTCTGATACTTACAACTTCCTGGGCTTGTTGGGCCTATTCTCTGGCGTTGAATCTGAGCCGTGCGATGAATTCATACTTATCATACTCTTATGAAAAGTAAAAGTACCGTAAAACTTGCCAAAAAAATATAGGCAAAAGGAGGTCTCAAAATCTAGCAAAATTAATGAAGGTTTAGTTAAAAAGTTGTGCCGCAACCCGCCCCGCTTGACACCCTAAGGTTGGTCGTGGCTAGCACTACTAGAGAAAAGGTTATAGGAGACATGCTTATGCGAGGCACATTTAGCATATGCGCCTCCTATAAAATAATGATCGCACTGCGATATCGCCTCTAGTATAAAAAAATAGGCGAGGCGATATGATAAGAATGCCTCCTATAATCCTGCACGGACAGAATCTAGCAGCCCCATATTATGCGGCGATTCTAGTCATATGCGCCTCCTATATATCGAGATAGGCGGCGCATAGGGACAGAATGCGCCTCGCATATTCTGTGTGGGCCCGCGTGTTGGTAGGTGCACGAATATGCGAGGCGCATATGGCTATATGCGCCTCCTATATTTGATAATATGCGAGGCGCATATGGCCAGAATGCGCCTCGCATATTCGTGTGGGCCCGCGTGTTGATAGGTGCACGAATATGCGAGGCGCATATACTCCTATATTTGACAATATGCGAGGCACATACGGCCATATGCGCCTCAAGTAACTCATGCGGGCCCGGGCACTGGTAGGTGGCCGCATATGCGAGGCGCATATTGCTATATGCGTCTCCTATAGTTTGAATTATAGGAGGCGCATATTGTGCAGCTGGCACCACTTTTTTCCAGCTTTTTGCACATGGAGGCAACTACCACCCCACTCACTTGTGTCACTTCTTCCTCCTCCACCAAGACAAATCTGGTCGCCCCCCTCCTCCTTCCCACCTCATTTCCCCCATTGATTCACCTTCGAAGCTTGCTCAACATCCATTGGTTGACACCCATATGTAAGTGAAGTCTCTTGCTCCTCTAGATCTACAACATGTCCATTTACTTCTCCTCCGGCTCTCTTGCGCAAGTCGTTGTTGGAGGAAGCGTGAAGGCGTTGCTTGCATGTATGCGCGTTGTCGGAGACACCGACTATATGATTGTGTTGTGGTGCTACTTTTTGTGCAAGGATTTCATTTGAGATGCCAATGTTTCGCCGGAATGTCGATTTATTTCTTTTCCGACGAATTTCTGGCACTCGCGGATGTCCTCTTTTTAGGGGAGGTCATGCCGAATTTTTCCGGCGATCCACGTCCATATATGCTCTAATTATTATCTTGCTCTTTGTACCACACAGCGTGCCATGGTCCGACCAGCGATCAACAAAGCCCGCGTGGATAGGTGGATGACATGCGCGAGGGCATGGAACGTGCAAACAAGACAGAGATAAGATGTCCATGTCGGGACTGCAAGCTGATGTATCTGATAAGGCATGATTCCGGAATGCTGGAGTCGCACCTGCTTCGACGTAGTTTCATGGATGGCTACACTCGATGGATACGTGATGATCACGAAGATCAAGATGCCAGTGATGATCACGAAGATCAAGACGCCAGTCATGATCACGAAGATCAGGGTGGTGACACTGGACATGGACACGAAGATGATCAAGGTGGCGTCGGGCATGGACACGAAGATGATCAAGGTGGTGCCGACCATGATTCGAGCTGGTTGCGAGACCCTCATGTCCAAGATCTGCTTCTCAAGGAGACGAGTAACGCCAGAGCCGCCGGTAGAGAAGGCTAAATCGAGCAAATGGAGAAAGACGCGGTCACTCCATTGTTTGACGGATGCAACGACGGGGATACCCGTCTAAATGTAACGCTTATGGCTCTGGAGATGAAGGCGAAACACAAAATGACCGATGAATGTTTCGATGACAACATTGTATTATGGCACGATATTCTTCCCAAGAAGGGGAACACATGTCCGACTAGTATCGCTGAGGCGAAGAAAGTCGTGTGCCCTCTCAATCTACCGCACGTGAAATACCACGTCTGCATAAATGATTGCATCATCTACCGGGGCGAGGACGCGGAGAAGACCACGTGTCCGGTGTGCAAGACCTCTCGATACAAGAGAGGGACCAAGAAAGCTCCTAGGAAGGTGGTGTGGTACTTTCCTCTAACTCCTCGTTTGCAGCGGACTTTCGTAGACCCTCAGGAAGCACAGCTCATCTACCGCACGCGGAAAGAAAGAGGCGGAAGACGATGATCCGGAGAAGGAAATGTTGAGGCACCCTTGGATGCTTGCCGATGGAAGGCGTTGGACCTACAATATTACCAACATTTTGGGAAAGAGTCAAGGAACCTCAAAGGGCGTGAGCAATCGGACTCAATCTGTTTGGAAGCCAGAGCAGCACACACAGCACCTGGCCCGTATTTGTATGGATCTACAACCTCCCTCCCTGGTTATGCATGAAGAAAAAGTACGTAACCATGAGTATGCTCGTTAAAGGGCCAAAACAACCTGGTACAGACATCAATCTGTATCTCACGTTGTTGAAAGAGGAGTTGGACACGTTATGGGAAGAAGGAGCCCGTACATGGGACGCCTCGAGACAAGAGTACTTTGACATGAGAGCGGCGGTGATCACGACGGTGCAAGACTATCCTGATTCGGATACTTCACGGGGCAGGTGGTCCAAGGATTCTATGGGTGCGTTAGGTGCAAGGATAATACAACGTCTGCCAGCTACTGAAAGATCCGGGTCCGGGAAAACCGTGTTCCTTGGGGCTCGGTGGCTTCCCAAGAATCACACCGGAGAAAGCTAGGACATCTGCTCGATGGGACGATCGAGCTCGAGGAATCCCACAAGAAGAGTGCGCGAAATCTACAAGTTGTTGAATAACCGGAAGGAGTGCCTGCGCAGAAAGACCGTAAGAAGCGAGCCGTTCTTTGAAGGTATGGAAGGCGAGGTCATTTTCTGGGACTTGCCATACTGGAAGATCCTCCGCGTGCCTCATAGCCTTGATCTCATGCATATCACGAAGAACGTGGGCGAGAGTCTGCTTGCCACCCTCCTTAACACCGACAAGACCAAAGATGGGCCAAAGGCAAGGAACGACTTGAAGCATATGGGCATCAGGGATGAACTTCAACCACCACCTAGCGATGATGAGGAGGAGGACGAGGTGGAGGAGACAGAAACACAGAATAGCCGTCGTCAAGGGAAAAAGGTTAAGAAGGGAGAGGTCAAGCTCAAGGCCTCATGCTTCACTCGAGTAAGAAGGAGGCCATACAGTTTATGAAGTGCCTCCTCGAGTCAAATTTCCGAACGGCTACGCGGGAAGATAAGCGAGATGGCTAGGCAGTGACGGCAGACTTCAGCGGGATGAAGTCTCACGACGTCGCCGTGCTAATGACGCAGGTACTCCCGGTCGCGATCCGAGGTATAATGGACAAGCACATCCGTGAAACACTGTTTGGCCTCTGCAACTTTTTTGACGTCATCTCTCGGAAGTCGATAGGCATTAAGCAGCTCACGAGGCTACATGACGAGATCGTGGTGATAATGTGCGAGCTCGAGATCTATTTCCCCCCCGCTTTCTTCGACATCATGCTTCATCTGCTTCTCCATGTCGTGGAGGATATCGTCCAGCTCGGTCCTGCGTTTCTGCGAAGCATGATGCCGTTCGAAAGGCTCAATGGACACATCAAGGGATACGTTAAGAACAAGTCCCGTCTACATGGAAGCATAGCAAACGGCTTCCTGGCCGAAGAGTGCATCTCTTTCTGCTCGAACTTTCTACAAACCGAGACCCCTCTTGGTATGCCATTCAACAAGCACCTCGGGAGGCTCGCTGGATGGGGTCACCGCGAGGGTCGACGTGCAAAGCATGTCGACATGGAGGGCCGAACCAAGGACTTTGAAAGAGCAAACCTGGTCGCTGCAACACCTGCGGTGGTTGATCCATACATACATGAGCACAAAGAGTTTATCAAGAAGAATTACGCTGATCAGGGGCGCCAGGTCCCGAGGGAGGAAGATGTTATCAAGGAGCACAACTCCGGTTTCACGCGGTGGTTTAGGGAGAAGGTCATAGCTAATCCACCGCAGGGCGAGTACTCGGAGGAATATAAACTCATATTCTCATTGTCACAGGGCGCCTCGCACAACCTCATGACCTATCAGGCTTACGATATCAACGGATACACGTTCTACACAGAGGAAAAAGACAATAACTGCGATTACGTAACTCGGGGGTAATGTGGATATTCTACACGGCGACATCCCGGAAAGATACTACGGAAGGATCGAGGAGATTTGGGAGCTCGACTATGTTACGGAGAAGGTGCCGATGTTCCGTGTCAGGTGGGCCAAGAGCGTCGAGAAAGAAGACCGGTATTTCACCATGATGGTTATACCGTCAAAGACCACCAGCGCGAACGCACCCGCAAGAAATGAGCCTTGGGTTTTGGCTAGCAAAGTCGACCAATGCTGGTACATCAAAGACCCGTCAAAGCCTAGCCGGGTTGTCGTCAGGAGAGGCAAAAGGAACATTATCGGAATGGACGGAGTCGCCAACGAGCAAGACTTTGACCAGAACGGCGACCCGAAGATAGAAGACGGGTATGGCAACCAAACACCATACACCACAACCCTACCTAAGAAAGGACTTCCGTTCAAGAGAAGTAGTGAAGACGTCCCGGACCTAACCTATGCAACCGCGACAAAGAAGGGCAAGAAGACGACCATTGTCAAGTAACGCTAGCACGCTCCGACCATTGTCAAGAACCGTCGTGTGTGTGGCCTACTATTATGTATCAAAACATTCTTAATTTTTATTATGTGTGTGTTATAATAATATTGCATTGAGAATATTATGTATCGACAAGACACATTCATTGAGAATACTCACTTTTCTTGTTTTAGCAATATTTGAATATTTAAAATATTTGTAGTATATTTTATAGTTTATATTTGTATGCTTTTAAATGAAAATTTGCCTTTAAAAAAAATTTCCAAAAAATTGGCCCCCTTAGGATTCGAACTTGGGTGGACAGCAGTGAAGGACAAGGCATGTTACCACTAGGCTGCTGTGTGATAGTTGATAGAAACTTGCGCACTGCCCTATTTGTCTAGGAGTGCATATTATGTGAGGCGCATTTAGCCCAGATGCGCCTCGCGTAATATTATACGAGGCGCACTTTGCGATATGCGCCTCGCATAACCGGCACACATCGACCAAGTCGCACACTAGCAGCTAGTACAGACACGAGACTTCACATATCTCGGAGGAGCCGCCAGCCGTGGAGCCCCGACGATCGGTTCGCCGCCGTGGAGGAGCCCGACGCCGCCCCGTGGAGGATGACCCGCCGCCCTGTGAAGGAGGAGCTCGCCGCCGCCCCGTGAAGGAGGAGCTCGCCGCCGCCCCGTGGAGGAGGAGCCCGACGCCGCCGTCCCTGTGAAGGAGGAGGAGCCCGACGTCGCCGCCGCCACCCACGCCTCTTCCCCTCTCTCTGGTGAGTCCCCGCCCCCCACCCACCCACGCCTCCTCCCCTCAGACAAAGAAACGATAAATCGATAGACCTCAGGCCGGGAAGGATACATTCCTCGCTTGGATCTTCCATTAGCTACTCAATCACTCCACATTGATGGCGTTCTGATGCGTGGCAACCATGGCTGGATGGTTGCGACTTGGTTTCCAGAAACGAGGACAAGGAGGAGATTGGAGAAGCACACAGAATTCTGGCAATGCGGAACCCATCTTTCAGTCGCGCGTGCGTCCAAATCCACCAGCCTCTAGCCGCGCGTGCCTCCAACCCCGCGGCGAGCTCCTTTGGCAGCGGCCGCTTCCAACCTAGCCCGCCTCCAGCCGCCCTCCTATAGATCGTCTTTAGTCCCGGCCGATTCCGACCGCCGCCGCTGCGCAGGGTCAAGGGGAATTTTGATGCAGTTCGAGCTCTCAGTCGAGGATGGCTTGTAACTCGAAAGTGTTTTTTTATATGTCAGTACGTTTGTATACATGTATATACGGGAGTATAAGGTCTGTATGTGTACTGGTATTAGAGTTAGAGAGAATGGCATAGGTAGAGGTGTATAAGAGTTAGAGTGGCATATTCCCAACTTTGATTTTTGTAATGGCATTTTTCCAAAGAGTAAAAGTTGCAATGGCATAGATCCAATTAACCCTAGTTCATGTGGCATGGTAGTTGGCTGGTGTAGATCTTAGAAAAGAAATGAAAGACAATAATGATAGGAGTAAGTAGATGACATGTGGTTAATTATCTTGCATTGAAAGGAACAGTTGCTTGCACATCAAGGTTCGAACTTGTGATCATTCTTTCCTGTAGAGCATATGTATATGTACGGAGTATATGTGTTCAGAGAACAACAAAAAGGCAATCTATGATAATTATGATCTAGTCGTTGGAATAGTTTATCTATGTGTTCAGTGAACAACAAAGAAGCAAATTTGCTCCAGTGAGGCTTTATATATCTCCTGGACTTTCGAGGGCCCCGTAAGCAAGCATTTCCTGAACAAATTTGCTCCAGTAACACTATGAATCATAGATTGCTTTTTCGTTATTTCCTAAACACTATGAATCACACAGAATACAAATTTGCTTGCTGGGACCTTGGTGTTGGAACATGCATGCACACATACAGACAGGTTCAGTTCTTTTTTCTTCCTTTCAAGAAGTGGCAAGACAGATTCAGCTCTGTGTATACATACATGCGTTGGTGACAATTTTTCAGTCTAAACCAAGTGGTGACAATTTTGTTTTCTCTGAACCTAGTGGTGACAATTTTTGAACTTTATTGTGCCCCTGCAGTTCTGTACATTTGAGCTTCTGATCATTTATTCCTTTAGTTCCTGGTAACTGTACTATTCATGCTCAGGTTGTTGACAAGCAAACAGATGATACATAGATAATCCCCTGTGTATGTATGGGTTGGTGCCTTTGTGTATACAGGGTTAATTTGTGTATACAGGTTGGTGCCTCTGTGTATGTATGGCCTAGAGAATGATATATATACATGGTGTTTGTGTATGTATGCTAGCAAAATGGCTGTGATGATGGTTGTGTTTGATCCTTTTTATGCAGGTTTTTCTTTTTGAGTTGCCAATGTTTCGCCGAAATGTTGATTCATTTCCGTTCCGGCGAATTTCTGGCACTCCTAGACATAGAAAATTAGCAAAGTTCATGCAAAAAATTT
Organism: Avena insularis; assembly: GCA_023614405.1. Classification (NCBI taxonomy): domain Eukaryota; kingdom Viridiplantae; phylum Streptophyta; class Magnoliopsida; order Poales; family Poaceae; genus Avena; species Avena insularis. The sequence continues at coordinate 33,016,159 of CM042684.1, forward strand.
CTATGAATTTTTGTGCTTATTAGTTTCATTTATTTGTGTGTTTAGAAATGTCGGATCCGGGCCCTTCTAGCCAGAAGCCCTTTTGGGAGCAGCAGGAGGAGATGGAATCCCTAGAGGCCCCGGAATTTGTTCCGCGGGACGACGAGATGGAGGAGGACGAGGATACCTCGTCGGGCAATGAGGAGATGGGGGACGCCGATGGCGACGCCGATGGAGACGCCACTACCACTGATGGCGGCGATGAAGCTACTACAGACGGTGGTAGCGCATCGAAGAAGTCTCGGAAGGATCGGACCCCGATCGTGGTCGACCTCAAAAGGTCCATCATCACAATCGTGAGCCCTAAAGGTGCGCCTTTGGAGCCAGAAGAATTTGTTGGGGGTTACTCTAACCAGCTCGCGACAATCCTCCGGAACACCATCACGATCAACATGGAGAACCTGAAGGCCGAAGAGAACAAGGGTTTCCTCATCCAGCTTTTCCGGAAGCTGCACGCAAGATACGCGTTCCCGGGTGATGAGGAAAACAAGTATAATAATGACAATCTCAAAGGGAATCCGGTGAACAAGTATGCCCTCGGGAGGATGACCAAGGCCTTGTCAAATTGGAAGGCTCGGGTGAAGAATCTGATTTTCGAGGAGAAGCTAAGTTATCCAGAGCTCGTCAAGAAGGAGCCTCTGGTCAAGGAAGAAGACTACAATGTTTTCAAGGCCAGATGTAACTCCGCCTTGGGCAAGGCTGAGAAGGGCAAGAATATGAGATCCCAAAACATTGGTACCCACCATCTCGGCTCCGGCGGTTATAGAGCCGCGAGGCCCAAATGGGATAAGGAGGACGCCGACGCTCGTGCAAAGGGGTTGACACGTCCCTTTGACGACATAAAGGAGGAGCAGGCAAAGAACTTCGTCAGGGCCCGGTTTGCCCCGCCGAAGAAAGAGGGTTCTGATTATTCTTCGGAGCCCGCCGGCCCCTTTGCTACGAGGGTGACGGACTTCATGCAAAAATATGTAAGTAGTTTGCATGCAAGTCGATTAATTGCATTCATGATTAATCAATGAAGTCCAGTTTTCTGATCAAATGCTTCGTGTTCCTTGTGCGCAGGACGAGGAGTGTAGGAGCTCCTCATCCCAGGGGTCAGCGCCACCGCCTGTCGCCAAGTGGGACACCACTTTTAATAGGGCGTTGAACCGGACCAAGAGTGTCGATCCCCTGGCGGCCCCGTCGGCTGGTCGTGTGGTCGGCTTTGGCGGCATATCATGGTCCGAGTACTATGGCACCCCGGAGCGGAAGGGCAAGAAGGCCGAAAGCGCCGAGGTAAAACACCTAAGGGAACAGGTGGAAGCCTTTCCAAATATAGTCCAAGATGCCGTGAACAAGGCTGTGTCGGCTGCCAAGACAAAGTTCCAAGAACAAGTCCAGACACAAGTCCAGTCACAAGTCCAGTCACAAGTGAACGAGAAGCTCAACACCATCCTTCCCGTCTACATGGAAAAGTACAACAAGTGGCAGAAGGGTGGTAACGGGGCCGCCACGGTTCCCAACCTCAACAGCCTTAATCGGACAATGTGGCACGGCCGAGGCGTTGGTGACTCCTCCAGCAGGGCGGTGGTGGTGGATACTCCTCAGCTCGAGCTTAACTTGCCCATCTGGGCGTAAGGCGCCACCGCACCACCGTGCCATCAGCAGCCACTCCGCCATTTGCGTGGGCAAGCCTGTCGGCGTCGGTGCCTCGACATTGGCCGAGTTTGACGCCCTCAAGGTAACTAACTAATTAAAGCGAGAGTTGGGAGGCTCAACCACACCGATGACTTGATCTCTGTTTTTCTAACGCCGCCTACATGTCGATCTTTCGCAGGAGACACTCCTTGCACTCTAATGCATTTGGTGGGCGGCAGTTGATGGATGTTGCCAAGGGTACTATTGTTCAACCAGAGAACATAAAATGCACAATGTCACAATGCCACCTGACATGATGAGGGTCAAATACAGTATGGTGCTTCCGGGCTACGAGCAAGTGGAACCTCCCTCTCAACCTCAAGGATGGGATGATGAGGACACGCCAACGGTCCTCAATACCGGCTTCGACTACTTGTACCTATGGTCAAGAGCCAGATCCGCTTGGGGACAGAGGACCAGCTCAACATCACCCTAGAGGCAGCACAACCAGCACATGATGAACACATCGAGATGGGAGACTTGGACAACATGGCACAGAATCCCGATGATGATGAAGAAATTGACCCGAACTACGGTAACCAGTTTGTTAACACAAGGTTTTCTGATTTGTATGAGCCGAGACCATCAGGCACACATCAAGTTGCCAAGACCCAACCAGCACCAACGAAACCCCCTTGCAAGGTGCGTCTCTTCCCAACTAGTCGAGACGCCGCCACCGTCCCCTTCACCGAGCCTCCAAGGCCGAGTTCCTTTGATCAGCCCCACACCTCCATAAGATGGTCGGTGAGGTGAACGCATGGTCAAGCCAGAAAGAGCAAGAAGGGTCGCAAAGGAAGCCTAAGGGTGATCGGGCCAGGATCCAAATCCTCTTTCCAGACGGCGCCGTGGGGCAAGCCAGAATCAGCAAAGACGTGGCGGTGTACCGATGATGTGTAAATCGATGCTCGAGGTCGCAGGCTCGCATGCGTAGTATTCATTATGGATGTCTCACAATTGAGCAGTGCGATTCGCGACAACGATCATCGTACTCGCTTTCAAGGCTAAGGTGCCTTCTCATATGCCGCGGCTTCCACCGCACTTCCCCGGGATATCTTCTACGGCGGCATACCGACCTGCTTTGACATGTTGAACGGGTTTCGATCGCACAATACCCTGGTCCGCTGTTCTCCTCAATATGGCCATGGAGATCACCAGAGACAAGATCCCGGCATCCATAGTGGATCCCTACTTCATGCGTGACGCCGTCCCGAAGATGCTGAGGCCATAGATCTGGCGACCGACTACCTCTCAAACTTCCCGCAAACATACTCGGACAAGGATGTGATTCTCCTTTCCTACCATCCCATCACGGAGGATGATCGGACAGGTTGTGACAGGCTGTGTGCTCACAAGCTTGAATTTGAAACACTCAACAGCCTTGTACCTCGACTCAAACAGTGCGATCCAAAAAAACTACACCAATATCAAGAAAATTCTTTATGGCGCTCTCACCGGCTACGTCGCAGCGGGAGGCGTCAAACCGGCAAGGCCACATGTAAAGTTCGGCGCGCACGTGTTTCGCCACACGACGAAGTTTGTCTCAAAGCTACCGGCAGCCTGGCGATGGGAAGGATGCCTTCACGCCATTTACCACATGAAGGCGTTCTTCAATGACATGGAGACCAAAACGCCATCCGACCTCGTGAAGTGGGCTGAAAATCTTGCATGCATACAGCTCGCAACCTCGTGCAACACTTCTTCAACATCCAGGAGGAGATCACGACAATCGTGGTACTGTGGAGTCATAAAGCCGGAGGCACCTTCCACGGCGGCTATACACCGTCCAACAGGGAGATAGACGCTTAGCGCAGCAGGGTGACGGCAGGATGTTCATGCAAATGGCGAAAACTCGGTCGGGCTTCATCAATGCCCCCCCCCCAAAGCCGACTCAAGAGCCGAAGAAGACTTCATGATTGCATTGCCTGGGTACCTAGCTGTTAGTTCCGAACTCGTGTTGTAACCTCTTATCACTATGTTAAACTTGCCTAGCAAAACCTCTAGAATATGTTTCGTCAACCGTTGAACTTGATTGTGAGAGACACTAGCTAGTTATTTGTGTTACGAACTATTTTAAGTGCTTGTTGCTTTTCATTTGTCATTGCTTCCCTACTTTCTTGTGGTTTGCTTTCTTTGTCTTTCTTCGAAATGCCGATGATTAGAACGTGTTGTGGTGTCACGTGTATGACTATGCCGCTGTTCGATCTTGTGTGCCAACTAGACTAGTAATTTGGGCATATACTCTACTTGCCGCACAAGATCAAACAGCGAGCATTGTTATTTCCGTGCCCAATCTAAGTATGAGGCACTAATCCATGTCATTCTTAGTTTGCTTTTTTTTGGTCTTTCTTCGAAATGCCGATGATTAGAACGTGTTGTGGTGTCACGTGTATGACTATGCCGCTGTTCGATCTTGTGTGCCAAGTAGACTAGTAATTTGGGCATATACTCTACTTGCCGCATGAGATCGAACAGCGAGCATTATTATTTCCGTGCCCAATCTAAGTATGAGGCACTAATCCAAGTCATTCTTGGTTTGCTTTTTTTTGGTATTTCTTCGAAATGCCGATGATTAGAACGTGATTTCTTACATTTTGTTGCACCCATATATATATATGCATGATTCTATCTTTGTGAACTGCTAGCTATTGCTTTCCACTGACATAAGTAATATCATCTTTATTATGTGTAGGAGATGCCGAGGTGTTATGTCGTCGGTCGGGTTCGGTGTGTGTACGAGGAGTGGAAAGACTGCCGAAGCAAGTGAACAACTTCGGGCAACAACTACCAAGGCTATGAGAGTAGAGAGGTGGCGGAAGAGAAGTGGAGGAGGCATGGAAGGAAGAAGTGGAGGAACTTCCTCGTGATCACCACCTTGTTGCTCTTCATTGTAGGTTATGTGTTCTACTTCATCTAGGTAGAGCTACGTCGTTGGAGTTGTAATGTGAATTGTGAACTTGTACTTGAAGGTGTAATGTGATTGTGAACTTGTACTCGGAGGTGTGAACTTGTGGCACAAACACTTGATGTATGAACTTGTATGTCATGATTGATGTGTAATGTATTGTATTCATGTTGGTTCTATTATGCTTTGGCAAATTGCAAGTTTCTAAAAAATTATGTGCTCTTTATACTGTATTCTGGACTATATTGTATATTTGAATATCTGTATATTATTATTTATAGTGGTCTGTAAAACTTGAATTTCGAAAATATTATCGGAGGCGCATATACTATAAATATCCAAGGCGCATTCTGAAACATATGCGAGGCCCATATGATATGCGCCTCCTATACTTCACATATGCGAGGCGCATATCGATATGCGCCTCGCATATGTGAAGTATAGGAGACTATGCGTCTCGCATAAGAAATACCCGAGGCTTGAAGCTAGAGGCACATGTGATATGCGCCTCGGATAGGCTTTTTGGATGCGTCTCGGATAGGCTTTTCTCTAGTAGTGTAGTCTAAGTAGTCGCTCGACTCATCTAAATAGTGGAATCAAAACATCAAGTTGACTTGTAGACTAGTTTGACGACCGAGCTTACCATTGCTAGTGCCAGAGGCAGCGGCACGTGGACGATCTGGAGGCCGAAGTCGAACTCGTAGTATCCGAGGTACGGGGTGTCGCCGCCGTCGCAGTGGACCTGGAATCCGAGCTGCGCGCGCACCTGTTCTCGCCGGCGCCCGAGACGATGCCGAACGGGTACGAGACGGTGAGGTTGCCGCATCTTTCAGGTGAGCAGCCTCCTTCTGCTTGCACGCCTGGTCCGATTCCAGTGCAAGATATACATAGAAGCAGCAGCAAACTGGTTTTTGACATCGGGGGTAGAGGATGTATTGCATGTGGAGGATGTACACATAGATGAAAGTGGGAGACGGAGCCTAAGGAATAGACTCGTTGAGCAATGATTTTTCAAAGGAAGATAAATACGTACTAGTGAACAGAACCCAAGGGACACGTCTCTTAACCAATGAGGTACCGATCGGGGTGCACGTCGCGGGAGCAATTGCAGGAAAACTCTGTGCCGTCGCTGCCGCTAGCCACACAACACATCGTTCAATCGCCTGACGCCACCGTCCACTCAAGAAGATACTGTCCTTGTCTGATGCTGGCAACTTTGTCGCTGCGGTTCCTGAAACCAAGAACTGGCACCACGGAGAAACTGCATGCCGGAGGGAGACCGCTCCAGTCGCCCTGGCTGCCATTGTTGCATAGTCCCCGCCAAGGTTGAAGAAGGAGGACTCATCGCGGCGAGGTGTAGGGATCGAAGAACCCCTACGGTTGCAAGGTGCAGTACTGCAGTTGTAGAGGACGAGTAGCTCCCGGTTTTTTGGCACCGATGATGTACGGCGCCAGCCCCGTGCCGTCGAAAACGTTGAACCAACACCGTGGGCAGCCGGTGGCAGGCAGGACACAAGGAGGTTGTTGTGGTCCAGGGCGACGAAAGAGGTGTTCTCGCGGTGAAGATTTTGAGGCTGGTGCATCGTTTGCGTGGATCATTCTGCGCCCAGGACTGATTCCACCGACAGGTATAGCCGCCGTGAGCGTCAGGAAGTTATTATAAGACCAATCATGTCTAACCCGGTCGTTGTGGCAGTTAATATAAGACCAATTATTTCTACTGATCTGGACGTTTGGACCAAGCTAGAATCTTGACAAAGCTTATTTTTCCACCTGCCACTGAGAAGTCGCTCAGATAATCTAGACCAATTATCAGCTTTTCAAGTGAACTCCTAGAAACAGGCTTTTGCATCGCTATAGCTTTTCCAGTGAACTTGGTTTCTTTACTATTAAATGGGAGTTGATGGCTCATTTTGACATCAAATATTGGGCTAATCTGGTCCGTTAAACACAACCATCAAATGTTGAGAGATTCGTATCCCTCAGATTGCACAGTGCCCTCTATAATCCCCGAGCGTCCTAATTTTTGGTAACAAAAAATAATTAGGAAAATTTATTAAGTCCAAATCAAACAAGGGAATTAATGAGCGCTGTCAATCAACTTTTCCTTTTCTTATCCTTGCTCCCCGCTTCTCATGCCCTCGAAGGGTCAAACTATCCCGCAGTGAAAAAGGCGCAAAGGAAAAAAAACGACGCCATTAAAGATGCGGGAAAAAAGTTTACATAACCCTCTATGTATCGAGTTTGGGTCGCTAACCACCCCTAACTATGAACTGGGTCATTTAATCCCCCTAAGTATTCAAAACCGGGCAAATAACCCCCTTGGACGCTGATGGCTGTTTTTTTGGCGGTATTGGCTGAGGTGGACAATGGTTTAAGCCAGGGTGGATGGTTAGCGGCATGACACAGTGGCAAAGATGCTCATACATAGTGGCATACCCGGCAGCCCAGCCATGCGTAATATAGAGCGACATGATTTAGAGACCGATTTCAGAAGAAAAAAAGTACTTCCTCCGGTCCATATTAATTGACTTAAATTTGTCTAGATTTGAATGAATCTAGCACTATTTAGTATATAAGTTCATTTAAATTTTGACAAATCAAAGTCAATTAATATGGATTGGAGGGAGTAGTAGCGAGTCTGGCGATCAACAGAAGAAAAAGTGCAAGCAGCGGATCAGATGCACAACCGCTTGGATCAATCCTAGGAGCATGCTTATCTCAATCGATTTAGGATCTCAGGTGCACAACTGCTTGTTTCAATCCTAGGAAGCAGTGAATCAGGTGCACAAAGCCAGCGCCTGTGGCCACGCCCAACTAGAGCTAGCTTATGTTCAGCCATCCAGGAGCTTGAACGAATCGTCGACTGGGACTCTGGAATCTGAACGCCCAAAACCACACCCCAGACGATCCAGTGCCTCACGAACCGGACCAAAAAGTCCCAACATATATACGGACTGCCTGGCTGCGGTGTGCGAGGAGTTGGGCACCTTCCAGGTGGTCGACCACGGCATGCTGGCCTCGTCACCGAGATGGAGCGATTGTCCCGTGACTTCTTCGTGTTGCCTGCCCAGGAGAAGCTCCTCTACGACATGTCCCGCAGCAAGGGCGGATTCATCATCTCTAGACACCTCCAGATACGCACACACACCTTGTATGTACATGCATGTTCTGCCACGTAGAAGGGTTAAAAAACAGACATGAGGATTTCCGTATTAAAAAGCTCACGAACGTATGAACATGCAAGGCGAGACAGTTCAGGACCGGCGGGAGATCGTGACATGCTAACCATCCACCATGGCTTAAACCACTGTCCACCTCAGCCAATACCGCCACCAAAACAGCCATCAGCGTTCAAGGGGGTTATTTGCCCGGTTTTAAATACTTAGGGGGGTTAAATGACCTAGTTTAAAGTTAGGGGTGGTTAGCGACCCAAACTCGATACATAGGGAGGTTATGTGGACTTCTTTCAAGATGCAGATACTCGCTATGCCTAATGGCGGCTTCACCGGCCCTGGCAAGCAGGGGAATTCGTGGCGACGACCTGGGTGACAGGTGTGTCCTTACCTCGCTGCCGCCAGCTGACGACATGCACACAGCCGCCGCCAAGGCATGATCCAGAACGAGATCTCCCCGGCCGGCCACTCCAAGGTCATCGCCTGCCATGGTATCATCGTGACTCCATCCACGCACCACCACCGTGGGACTCAGCCCTAGCCGGGCCTGAATCGCTGCCGCTACATCAGCACACGACTGCCCCTCCCGCCGCGCGTTTGTCCCTGAGCCGAGCCGGAGTCGCCGCAACCCTTCCTACATCGCCACCGAGACCCTGCTGCAGGTTCGTACGGATCATGGTATCCATCCATGACTACTTAAAACCTCAATTATCTCCACAATTTATGACCTGCAGCTCCGATAGTCTATTGTATCATGGCGAGATTGGTGTCGACTTCTCTCATCAGGGCTCATGCGTCCATGTCTCGTGTCCAGTGCATCGGTAAGTGCACATTCATTTGTTCATAGTATGAATCATCAAATCTTTTTTCTAATTTTATACACTGAACGGAGGTCAGATCAAACACCCAAAATTATTGGTATATTCATATATGTCACGGTGCACAAGAATCCACCCTTCCGATGCTCATTGAGACCTAGGTAAGCTCTAAAATCCACTCTTGTATTGTTCTCTAAATCAACGGTATATTCATATGTGTCACCATCCGCAAAAACGGGTAGTTCTTTAGCGTTGTGCGACAGTCTCGCCAACGTCTCGACAAGATGCATTATCTTCAAATGTTCCCCATCCCATTTGATGCGCTCCAGCGGCAGGTGATGATTGCCATGACGACACTTCTCTGAGCCCCTGCCAGAAGGTCGTGGAGTAGTACATGCTGGACGCAGACTCAGACGAGGGGGCATGTGGCGGAGCAAGGGTAACTTGTCATCCTCTCCATATATGTTGGTCCGTGTGACTGTGTTGTCGCATGGTAATCATATACATATATATTTTACTTAGCTTGATCTTAATCCGGATGATTTCATTTGTGTGGGTATCATCCCTAACAGATTGTTTTAATTTATTCCCTTCTACATCCTGGGATCTAAAAGAGTGGATGCAAGGAATAATTGGCGAGTGACCGTCAGTCACCATCATTAGTCCATTGTATGATGTATCAGTATTTTTTCAATGTGTTCGGGATTTTCTTTCTTCAAATGGATTATGCAAATTATGAATGCAAGAAGTTGTTAACACTGTAATTGTGGTATGCTTCTTTTATACATATTTTTCTCTGTCTGTTTCATGTTTTACTTGGAATACATGAGTAATATATATATACATTTTTTATAGAATTGATCAAGAGAGAATGACTAACATCTGTGATATTTTCCTGTTAAATCTACTTAATTCTTGACAACAAATATTTTAGCCAGAGGTAATGCTGCAGTTTTATGGAGCTTTCTGAAACCATCATGAATTTGACAAGATATATCTAACAACACGGTAAAGTCTACCTTCCAATGAGCATATTTATTTGCACCTATTATTGATTTAACAAACATCGGTGGTCTGTTATATTTGTAATACATGCTCCAATGAGTCATGCTCTACTGATAGTTTCATAGTGGCAAAGACACAATGATGGTTGACTAAGATATCACAGATATAATCGATTGACCTTTATTGACTTCAACTACTTACGGTAACCTTAGTTGGGGAATAATTTGGGGAGTAATCTTCGAACGATATTATTCCTAAATTCAGCAAAGTTGTATCTCTGGGAGCTAAATGTTTTGATTACAACAATAAAAATGGAATCTATTTTTAAGTCAAGTTTTGCATGCAGGTGAAGGACAAGGAGGTTGTGGTCCAGGGCGACGAAGGAGGTGTTCTCAGGCAGGACAAGGAGGTTGTGGTGCAGGGCGACGAAGGAGGTGTTCTCGATCGGTGAAGATTTTCAGGCTGGTGCATCCTTTTCGTGGACCATTCCGCCCAGGACTGATTCCACCGACAGTATAGCTGCCGTGAGCGTCAGGGAGTTATTTTAAGACCAATCATGTCTAACCCGATCGTTGTGGCAATTAATACTCCCTCTGTTTCAAAATATAAGATGTTTTAGGTTTGTAAAGAAAATGTATCTAAACTTGTTTTAGTGTGTAGATTCACACCAAACTTGAGTGAACCTACATACTAAAAGAAGTCTAGATACATTTGCTTTACAAAGCTAAAACATCTTATATTTTAAAAAAGAGGGAGTATAAGATAACACCAATTATTTATACTGATCTGGACTCGTTTGGACCAGCTAGAATTTTGGCAAGGCTTATTTTTTTTACCACCTGCCACTGAGAAGTCGCTCAGTGAATAGGTGCTGAAGTTTAAAATACTATGTTGTACCTATCAGCTTTTCCAGTGAACTTGGTTTAGGTTATGTTTTAGTTTTACTCAGTTCTTGCATTCATTGTGCCAATTTGTTTCATCTTAATGAAATGGAGCTGAGGAGGTGCTCCCTGTTATAATCTAAAAAGAACTAACAACCAGTCAATGACATATGAGATTTTGTCTGTTTTTTTTTGTTATTATCAAACGTCCAGGATTGGTCTCTCTGCATGTGGTGTATTTTAATCAGCCATTTTCTGTCTGCAGATCTGGGCGAAATTTGCGGGAGCTCGCGGGGGAGAAGGGAAAAGGGGTTCTCGGGGTCTTCCTGGGCCTGAGTGGAGATGCTCTTGGCCCGTGATGGAGTGTTGGCCTCGTCAATCAATGCTAGGTCTGTATCTGAACGGTTCAGATAGTATCATAAGTTGTATCTCGTGGCCGTCCGTGTGCACCGCATTCATGCCCTCTTCATGGTCATTATCTAGGGTTGTGAGCTACCAACCGTAGCCGCCGTCTCCTCGGTTTCCTTCGCCTAGGGTCTAGGTTCTCTCCATCAGGAAAACCCAACCTCGCTGTGGACGTGTGTGTGTGTCCTAGGTCCTCCTTCCGATTCCGGCGACCTTGGAATTCTTTCAAGGTCCGATCCGGCCGAGGAAGGCGATCTGGGGGTGTAGGAGAGTAGTCTTCAACACATTTGTTTTTAGTTTGGCAAATTGGTACCCGGTACCTTGTTCTCTTATCCTCGATAATGGAACATGCCTCCTTGTTAAGAGGCGCATGGGGATCGGAAAAGGCAACTCAATTTTTTGAATTCCTTTACAGGAGTAATTTTTCACATAACTGCAAACCATGAGTACCCGGTCATCGATTGGGCTGTTCAACACTTGAAAGCAAGCTGCATTCCTCGTAGAGGATGTCGATGATCGTGATGATCGCGATGATCGCAAAGCCGTAGGTTGTATAGATCTGTAGAATTTGAGTGATGGAGTCATTGCAATATATGTCGAAGTCCAACAAATCACATGAACTTGTGTTTTCATCACTGGTCCAGAAAGGTGGGGAGATTGTCAGGTTTTCGCATCTCCTCGTCGCCGAGCAGCCTCCTTCCCCTTGCTCGTCAGCCGCCGCGACGGCAAGCATCGGTAGAAGCCAGAGAAGAAGCAAAAACCAGCTGCTCGGAGCCATCGAATCAGAAAGATTTGAAACGGCTGGAGTGATCAACCCCTCCGGAGGGTAAGCAATCCACACATGGCGCGACTGCGGCGTTTTGGAGACCAGGATCCACGTAGGCCAGTATTTTTTCTTTGAAACTTTGAAATTTTCAAATTTGAAGATTTAAAAAAATTCAAGCATGTTGATAATGATATACACTACATGCCTGCCATAAATCGTGTAAAAATACATTGTATTTTGGCCTCAGCGAAAAACAGAAATTTTCAGATCTAGGACATGAACAGTACACATACCAAAGTTATCGAATTTTTCTTTTTTTCTGCACCAAAAATATAAGGAATTTGGAATTGAAACTTTTTAGATGTTTAGTGCGAGTCCTTGGCTACATGTAGGTATTTTTTTCCGAATTTTTTTAACCTTTTTTCAAAAAGATCAAAATCAACAAAATTAGAGAAGGACGGCCAAGATTAATCAACACTCTCATTTGTGAGATATATCATGGCATCTTGTATTCGTTTCTCCTCACTAAAAGATATTTCCATGAAATAATCTAGATTTTCCTTATTAGTATATATAAAAGCAATTTCTAATAGATGTCTCAACACATCTTAGGCCAACTTGATTGTTGAATGGAGGGATATACATCAGATGAAAGAATTAACCTTTTGTCACTCAACTGTTGAGGCAATTTTCTAGTGTAAGAAAAAATAGGCTAAGCTGACGGGTTTACATCCCTTCAATCACCTAAACTTGTTCCCATGCACCTCCGTCTCTCGAAATAACCAAGATGATTGAAATAATTCAAACCATTGTGTTTTCTCATTTGTTGAAAGAGATACTAATGGATATAAGTTTCTATGTTTTAGGTGGAGAAATCTATGTGGTTCTTTGATAATGGAAAACTACTTATATTCTTGTACTCTAACACTAAATACAATTGCCTCAAGGGAGCTCAACATTACTGAAAGATAAACCATGAGAACGAAAAAATGCACTTAAATACAATTGTCTTTAAAGTGGCTTGCATATATGCAATCTAAATGTGATGCAATAATATATTCCTGAGATTGCTTCATTAACTTGATACAAAACAGTAAAACTGCAGTACGCATATAGTCTGACCTACACAATTTTGGAAATGTTGTGGTTCATATATATCTGGTAGGTTTAGGATCTTATCATATGCACTTTTCGCAATATGAGACATAGACAATTTATTATCAGGATGGTTTATAGCTGGCCTTCATGTAAAATGAATTGGTAATGCATAATGCTTAATAAGGATGTAAAAAAGCACTACATTATGGAAAAGTTCTAGTCACCATATATTTGAAGCAAGTAACTTGAAGAAATGAGTACTGCATTCTTTTGTGTCATCATATCTTTGTGCCGGTTGCAGACCAACCTTCTCAAAGGGATTGTTAGTTGCAATGCCAAGCACATGAAAGAAAATACGCTATTGCAATTGAGACATTAGTAGGTTGTAAAACTATAGAGAGCTAAGACACTGGCAATCAGTCATATTCGAATGTGATATCTTAAAAGGAAAAAATAAGCTCTTTATTATGTGTGATGGTATGAGGAAGCTAGCAATCACTAAGAGCTAGCAATCATAATTTTGTCCCTAATATAATACTAACTATTGTAAACATCAAGAATCCTTAACCTTCCGGTCTTCCATGTTGTGCTTCTTTGGTGAGCCATTATAATGAGGTATCACTAAGAAACTCATTCTCCAGGTTTAGGTCAAGAGTCAACAAATCTGCCATTAATATCATGCCTTGATGGGGTCCCAGATGAGAGCTTAGCCTTCAGAATTGTGATCCAAAACCAATGAATATACAACCAGGAAACGGAGACCATCAATACACACGTTGTTTTAACTCCATTCCGCTATGATGTCCATCAGTACACAATCGATAAAAAAGAAGCAATAATACTATTATCATACTCATTAGAACAGATGATCAGCGGATTAAAACCGACTTTAGAAACAGCTAAAAGGCAGTATGTAGTGTACCTGTATAGCAGTACTGAATCGGAGACCATGGAGAGGATGGGTGTTCAGAGGAATACCATTAGATTTGGCGGGATAGTGAAACGGAGACCATGGAGACTTGGAGAAGATAGGTGTATGAATACCGTCGGATTTGGCAGGATCACTGGGGTACAAATTGGCGGTGAAATGACAAGACCACGTAGGAATAGGTGACGATGATGTCCTATTTATCCTCAGCTCCTCGACCTGGCCGCGAATGGCCGAGCCCTGGTGCTACCATTGTTAGGAATAAGCCAAATTGGCAACGACCAGTGCGTGCAGGGCGTGCATGTGTGTCAGGCCTGTTGCGTAGGCGCATAGGTAGTGGGAGCAGTAGTGGAGGCAGTTGGATGCCGGCCGGGTCATGCGTGTATGAGCGCGTCGTGCGCAGCGGCCTGGGCCAACGGATCGCGAGCTAGGTGGACAGTCGTGTGTGCGTGCGCATGTGCTCAGCATGCGTATAAATACCCCCTAATGTATTGATCGTTGTTGCCAGTGAGCCAGCTAAAATAAAAGAGATTAAGGCGTTGGAGCGCCCGTGGCGGCGTTCGTGCGCCGGCTCAGAAAAATTGCCTTTGTCTTTCACCTCCGTTCGTGCGAGTGAGAGAGCTAGCGCCGACAACCATGACCGCTAGGATTGCCTGGACAAGTGTCGCAATGGCTGATGATGGAGGTGGGGGACAGCGGCATGTCGAGGCAGGTAAATAAGGGCCTCAACGTCACTTCGCGGGACAATGAAAAGATCCTAAGCATCCATTGGCCAGATCCGATGGATCAAGTAGTCAAATCACTTGTTTCTTAATAGGAAAACGATATGGATCACCTGGGGGATCCATCGTCCAGATCGTCCAGGTGGTACTCGCGAGTAACGCATGGCAGGTGAACCCACTCCCACAGCCTACACCGCTCCATGGCCACCTCCGCCATTCGCTAGCCACACACCATCTACACCGCTCCATACCACCTCTGTTGCCAGCCGGGGACATCACCGTCGAGTCCTGCCGCCAACCGTCAGGAAGAGAACCACAAGCAGCAAGCACCAGCGCACTACCCGCGTAGTCCCGCGAACCGCCGTCCACGGGAGTGGTTAGGAGAGAGCCCACCACCACCGGCACCACGCGGGCTTTGCCTGACGGTGCACGCCAGTGGTGGTGGGGGAGGGGAGGTGGAGGGAAACCTGCGCCTGTTAGATAATCACGTGTCCTACACGTATTGGAATTGCAGTCCGAATAGGTGTAGTGTCCAAGTAGTATACGTATATGTGTTAGACTAGGTTTTGGAGTAGTACACCGACTCCTAGTTGATTAGGTCCTAGTAGTGCATATATATATGCACACACCTGGCCTTGTAATCTTGTACCGGACAACACCGTGAAGTTGAGCAATACAAGAGAGAAAGCAAGGCTCGACAAGAGCCTTTGGCAATCAAAGTTGTTTTGTGTGTGCGTGCGTGAGTGTACTAGTTAGATCAAAAGAATCGATCGGCTAGCAGCACGTGCATCTCGGCGGAAGTTATCGGATACGTGCGTGTCGTCTCGTCGGAATTTCCTCGTCGGTGTCGTCGGAAAGTACTCGGCGATAGGGGTTGTGCTAACAATTGGTATCAGAGCCAAGGTCGTCGTCTGTGATCTGCTGAAAGTACTAGGAGGTCATGGCGATGGTGAAGTTTGGCGAGCTCGCATCGACACGGTGATGAGACGGTGGGCGGCTTTGTATCCGCGCCGATCGCAAGGACTACGGGCTATGGGCTCTCAACATGGAGGTGGCCATGGAGGCTCAGGAGGTTTGGGAGGCCGATCCAGGAGGCGCAAATACGTCAAGGAGGTGCGGCACGGAAGGATCGCCAAGCGTTAACGGCGCTCTATTCCGTCGTGCCGAAGGACGTGATGCAGCACCTCGTCGGAAAGAAATTGGCGAAGGATGCATGGGAGACGATCAAGATCTTGCATCAAGGTCATGCCCGCGTGAAGGAAGCGCATCTTCAAACTTTGACAAAAAGCTATGAAGATCTGAAGATGGAGGAGAGCGAGACGGTTGATCAGTTTACCGCCCGTTTCGTTACCCTTGTCAACGCAATCAGGGGATATGGCGAGAAATTGGATGAGATCAAGAACGCCGGAAAGGTTCTGCTGCGGGCGCCAAGCGCTACATGCAGATCGTTACATCGATCGAACAATGTCTCGACCTTAATACATTGACGGTTGAGGATCTCGTCGGAAGATTCAAGGCACACGATGAGAGAATCCAGATCAGCTTCGGTGATCCAGAACAGGTTGAGCACCTGATGCTCACAAAGCAGCAATGGATGACTCTTTCAAAAGAAAAGCAAGGAGGCTCCACGAGCGACAAGGAGAAACAACGCCCAGCGAAAAAGTATATCGCGGGGCGGGAGGATGAAGATGACGCCCCGCCGCGGAGGAAGTTTGACATAAAGAAAGTAAGGTGTCATAACTGCGGCGAGCTCAATCACTTCAAGGCTGATTGCCGGAAAGCACCAAAGGAAAAGGAGAGGGCTCTCATCGCCCAGGAAGGAGATGATGGACCGATGATGCTGATCTTTCGAACCGAGTTGAAGGATGAGGAGGATCCTCCATCACCGGCTGCGGAGATTGTGGCGCAAGTGGATCACGATCTACCGTGTGTGCATCATGAGGAACAAAGTGCCCCGTTCCCATGTGAAGCCACGTTTGAGGCAAGTGAAGCCTCGGAACTTGTTCATGGCGATCTATGCGTTGGAATTTCACCTGCAACTCCGTCCGACAATAAGTTCTTCATGCTTGTGGTGGATGATCATAGTAAATACATGTGGATTGTATTGCTGAAAAGTAAGGGTCAAGCTCAACAAGCATTTGATAAGATCAAGGAAGCCGAAGAGTTCAAGGTGGAGGCAAATATAAGAGTTCTACGCATTGATCAGGAAGGCGAGCTGCATCAAACCGTGTTGACCATGGCACGGAGGATGATGAAGAGTAAAGGTTTGCCAGGAAAATTCTGGGGCGAGGATCAAATACGGCTGTGTATTTGCTGAACATGGAATCTCGAGAGTGGAGTTGGTATAACACCGTCTGAAGCATGGTACGGATGGAAGCCCTCGGTTGATCATCTTCGTACTTTTGGATGTGTGGCATGTAAAGGCGGAATTGGCGGAGCAACGTATTCCAATGATCATGACAGGCTATGAAGGCTCAAAGACATACCGCTTGTGCAATCCTTATACCAATAAGGTGGTTTTCAAGGGAGACGTAATCTTTGAGGAAGGCAAGTCATGGAATTGGGGCTACAACGAACTGGAATATTCAACTTTTCACGTCACGTGGGATCTTGAGTATGAAGAAAATATGGATCAATCGAGCTTATCCTTGTCAGCAAGTTCGGGCCCAGAAGACATTGAAGGCCTAGGGGGAGCTCCAAGCATGGACACCAGGCCAGAAGCACTAGGGATTCTCCCAGAAGACAAAGAGTTTGAAGAAAAGGCTAGTCTGTGGCCAGAAGATACGGAACTGGAAGGGTGTACAGATGCATGTGCAGCGATACCTGCACTTGTTTGCCCAAAAATTAGAGGAGGAGGGGGAGCTGAAGTGAGCCCAGCAAACAGGCCAGCAAGGCCAGAAGGCGATGGTCCAAGAGTGTGGACTGGTGGCCAGATAGATGGAGGAGACCCAACAATAGGGGGTGCAGATCCATCAAAAGGCTTTTCACATGGTATAGAGAAGCTAGAAGAAAACCAATTTGAGTTACCTCCTACTTATTTGTTCTATTGCATCCAAGAGCACCGGCAAGTAGTATATCAAATATGTAAGGCATCGATGAGAAAGTACTTCATCAAACCAAGTATAATGTCTCAAGGCATGGAGAAGGGCGCGGACAAAAAGGACTGTCGGCGTGAAGCCATGGAGAAGCCGACAAAAGAAAAGTCGGTGACATGGGTGCTGAGGAAGAAAGCGGCGAAAGCAATGCCGTGGATGACGCCCGCAAGGAGCAGCTGGCGCATTTGGGACCCAGGTCGATGTAAAGAAGCACATCGTGATTAGGAGGTGATTGTTAGATAATCACGTGTCCTACACGTATTGGAATTGCAGTCCGAATAGGTGTAGTGTCCAAGTAGTATACGTATATGTGTTAGACTAGGTTTTGGAGTAGTACACCGACTCCTAGTTGATTAGATCCTAGTAGTGCATATATATATGCACACACCTGGCCTTGTAATCTTGTACCGGACAACACCGTGGAGTTGAGCAATACAAGAGAGAAAGCAAGGCTCGACAAGAGCCTTTGGCAATCAAAGTTGTTTTGCGTGTGCGTGCGTGAGTGTACTAGTTAGATCAAAAGAATCGATCGGCTAGCAGCACGTGCATCTCGGCGGAAGTTATCGGATACGTGCGTGTCGTCTCGTCGGAATTTCCTCGTCGGTGTCATCGGAAAGTACTCGGCGACAGGGGCTTTGCTAACAGCGCCGCCTACCTTAATCTCACGGCCTCCTCCTCGACATGGATGCCATGGCCACCGACCCAGGCCTCCACTTCCACCTTGACTCAGCGCGCCTCCCTCCAAGAGCTCCCAACGTGACCCCTCGAGCTCGAACTCTGCATGGTCGTCCGCCTTATCTCTAAGCACGACCTGTGTTGCAACATACGCGAAGCACCGCCGCCGGCTCCCCGCGACGGGCAATTTTGCTATAGGAAGGCAATTTTGCAATGTAGCAATTTTTTTCAACAATGCTAAGAGTTTAAATATTTTGCTACAATTATTCTCCGTTCTGCCACAATAGCATACCTTTTTGCTATGAGGTCTACGGTTATTCTTCCGTGGAGTTGGCTTTTTTGCTATCCTTGCTAACTTATTTTGCTACAACTATTTTCTGGTTTTTCTATAATAGCCTAAAATTTTTGCTACTTCCTCCTGTTCTTTTAGAAATGAGCGCTTTTATTACTTTGAGTAATGTTTACACCTGGCCTCTGTATAACTAGGATGCACACATCCGCACAAACCACACAGAAAAAGAAAACAGAAAAGTTAAGAAAATTTACAAAAATCAAGAATAAAAACAACGGTTATAGAGTATGGCAGATCGATCCACAAATCACGCGACCATCCATGTCGGTAGAAAATATCCTTCATCTTGTCCTCCAATCGCGTACACCCCTCCACAAACAAGTCGCGGAACTCCATATATTGGAGAATTGCCCATGATCGAAGGATAGCTGTTGCTCGATATAAAATCTGCAGGGAAGAAGACACAATGTTATTAAAAATCTTGTCATTTCTACATACCCATAGCGACCAGATGATGGCAAGTGCTCCATCCTAAATAAATTCATGTATTTATCATCTATTCCATATAACCAGTTACAAAAAACATTAGCCGCCGAGCATGTGGGATATAAACTAGTGGTTATTTGGATAAATGACCATATAGAGCAAGAAAATTTACAATGGAAGAATAAATGACAAATTGTCTCATCATGGTAATAAAAAACAAATTGTGTACTTCCATGTCAATTCCTCTTTATAAGATTATTTTTTGTAAGAATTATTCCCTTACGGGGATACCAAGTGAATATCTTCGTATTTAGGGGTATTTTCATTTTTCAAATTTTACTATTATCATCAACCGGAATATCAGGTTAAATTAATGCTCTATAGAATGAATCAATAGAAAATTTACCATTTTGTAGTAATTTTCATTTGAACTCATCCGCACCATTAGATAGCTGTATCGTGGATAATCATAAGATTGTTCCAAGATGCTAGTCGAGGACCTACGAGACTTCTTATGAAAGACACATTAGGAGGATTAGATTCCATCACTATGAAAAGTATACCCCTTTGTGTCTAACAATCGAATATAGAGCTGGATATTGTTCGCGAAGAGAAGTTTGGCCAAGCCACTTATCCTCCTAGAATCTAATCTACGATCCATCCTTAATATTGAAAACACCAAAACGGAAGAAATGTTTTTAGACACCATTAGTCCCGTCTAAAAATGTGAGTCACCGGATTTCCAAACCACTTGAGACACACCTTTAGAGCCGACATATTTTCTCCATATAATATTTTTCCAGACACCATCCTCAGTCAGTACTTTGAAAATCCATTTACCCAAAAGCGCGGAGTTTTTGACTTGCAAATCATGTATGCCAAGTCCACCATATTCTTTCAGTCGGCAAACCACATTCCATCTGGCCAGTCGATTTTTTTTCACTATCTCCCTGCCAAAAGAATCTTCATCGGAAATAATCTACTTTATTCAAGACAGCTTTTGGTAACGAAAAAACAAGATCATATATAGTACCATGTTGATGAGTACAAGTCTTTTTCCTAGAGAGATCAATTTTCCTTTCCAACTATTAAGACTTTTTTAGAGTCTTTACACAACGAGTTTCCATTCAACAATTGTGAAACACCGATAATGAATCGGTATTTCCAAATAGTTGATTGGAAATTGCCCCTTACCATAGCCACAATTTCAGCGTATAGGTGGACCTCATTTTAAGCCTCGCAAAAACAATACAAATCACTCTTTTGGAAGTTCATTTACAGTCCACATAGCTGCTAGAAAGCTGATAATATTAATTTCAGATTCTTAGCTTTCTTCAGATCATGTTCCATAAATAAGATTTTATCGTCGGCGTATTAAAGAATTGAAGAATAGAGAGTCTGCAATCAACACGATGTAGAACTAGTCCTTCAATTTGGCCATAAGTCTTGGCTCTCTCAATAAAGATTGCCAACATATCAGCCACTGTATTAAATAGTATAGGCGATAATAGATCCCCTGTCTTAATCCCTTTTTGGTCTAGAAGTAGTTGCCAGTATCTTCGTTGACTTTAATGGCAACTCTACCCTCCAGACATAAATATGAGAGCATGCCACTTCTCAAAATAACCTTTCATGCAGAGTGTTTGCTGGAGAAAATACCAATTAACTTTGTCATACGCCTTCTCAAAGTTAATCTTGAACAACACACCATTTAGTTTTTTTTAGTGTAGTTCATGGATTGTTTCATACAAGATTACTACACCATCTAGGATGTTTCTCCCTTGCATGAACGCAGTTTGAGAGGGGCTGATAATATGATCAGCAAGTGAGTTTAGTCTAACCATGGCAACTTTTGAGAAAATTTTAAAAATAATATTAAAAAGGAAGATTGGATGATACTATTGTATACGTTCTGCATTATTAATTTTAGATAGTAAAATTATATTGTCAAAATTAAGTCTAAAAAGATCCAATTGACCGACCTGGAAAAACCCAAACAATTCATCTCATCCTCCTTAATGACATCCCAGAATTTTTTGTAAAATTCTACTAGGAAACTATCTGCACTGGTGCTTTATTATGTTCTATTTAAAAAATAGATTTTTAACCTCCTCCTCAATAGAAAAGGAAGTTAGGAAATTTTTTTGCTCAACAGAAACTTGTGAAATATCCGTCGTTTAAGACTCATCCAAACAGAAACATGTAACAAATGTTTAGACGGACTAGGGGAAATTCTAGGGTATCAATTAGAGATTGAAGACCCTCCAGCATTAACCTGAATCGATTCTGGCATTAGAGGAAATCTTTAGTCTTCGGGTCTTGGTAATAATGGTATCTCTATGCCATTAGCATTAGATACAACGCCTTTTAGCAGTTAGAACTTGAAACACCTGAATTATCCCCCTTTTGGTCCGTAACTTATGGACGCTGCAATGCGGATGCTCTTGACGCTAGTTCATGCATACATGGAATATGTTCTTAGATACAATGACATCGCTTCTTATATTCTGAAAGTATTGTAGTACATGCCACCTTCTCAATGTTTTGGAAATCATTGTATGATTTGGATTCGCAAGGGTTTATCAGCTCAAACAGTTGGCGGTGGTTGTAGAAATTTTCGAATTCACAAGGCTTATCTCCTCAGGCCGTGTAGAACTTGCACTTTGTACATCCAGCTTGTGATCTGAACTTTCACTGGAATGACAGATAAGTGCATGGGTCAAGTTAATGCTAAACAATAATTTCATAGAAAAAATAGAAGGGACATCAATATGGGAGAAATATCTTACAGCAATTCACAAAAGTTCTGCTTTGGCGGCATGTCCAGATCTTCTAAGCTTCTCTCAAACATTTCTAAAACTTTTGTTATAGTGGGGCGATACGAAGGTATAACTTGTATGCACCACAAGCCAATTAGGATCATCTTTTTTGCTATTTCTTCCATTTCGCATGTGACTTCACATGCTAGGAGTCCATCATCTTGCGCAAAGTGGTCGTAAATCCAATCTGGAAAATATTTCTCGCTGGATTTTTCAACAATTGATTTTACATTTCTCCTGCCTCCAACCATCTCCAACAACATCATTCCATAACTATAAACATCTGACTTCGTTGAAACCACTCCAAAGGTTCGATAGTGAACTTCTGGAGCGATGAATCCAATTGTTCCTCTAGCACAGGTCATCGAAAGCTTGCTCTCCTTTGCATGACAAAGTTTAGCTAAACCAAAATCAGCAATCTTTGGGATAAAATCCTTGTCTAGAAGGATATTTTGAGGTTTGATATCAAAATGAACAATCCGTATATTACAGCTATGGTGCAAGTATTCTAGGCCACGAGCAATCCCGATCGCTATTGCATAGAGCCTCTCCCATCCTATAATTTCTTTGGGGTTCTCTGAGTAAATGTACTTGCCCAAGGAACCGTTGGACATGTACTCATATATAAGTGCTCGTTTTGATCCTTCAAGACAAAATCCATGTAAGCTAACAACATTAACATGAGAGGTCCTGCCGATGCTCATAACCTCATTCACAAACTCATCCCCGTTTCCTTTGCAATTATGCAAGAATTTCACAGCAACAAGGCGACCATCTTGCAGTCTTCCTTTGAAAACCACACCATAACCACCTCTTCCAAGCTGATCACTACGAGAAGACGTTATCTTCATTACCTCTGAGTATATGTATCTTTTAGGAGCTAGGGATCCATAACATACTATCATGGCCTCATAATTCTTTTCAGTGTTGCTGCTAGTATCCTTGCAAAGGAGAAACCATACTCGCTTGCCGTTTCTATGCCATATCAAGAAATAAATACATAGAAAGAGCAAGGTTGCAGCTGCTGCTGCTGTCGAAACTGGGATGGAAGAACATGTTATTTCCTTTTGTAAATCAATATTACAATCACTATGATTCTTAAAGTTCATCAATAGCTTAACTTCTGCTTTCTTAAAGAGTACATACTAAGTGGTGGCAAAAAGTAGGAAGAAGCTAAGGACCATAAATTGATCATTCTTGTATATACACAAATGAGAGTTTCTTGTTTAAAATTTAAATTTAGAATCAGTTTTCAATGATTCGCGGCAAGATAAATTTAAAATTAGCATTAAATCATAGAAAATCACTATGTGAAGTATTAATTTTCAAATCATTATCTATGAAATGATGGAAAAAGTTTTAGCATACCTATTAGCACGATCTTTGTGAAGGCCTTCTCCCTACCTGGAATAAAAAATTTCATTTATTGCTTGCTTTTTCAAAAGAAAGAAACATGATCGTAATGAATCTACAATATTCTTTCATGAAATATAAAACAACACATTACAAGATAATGAAGAACAATAAAACATGGAGTGCATATCTGAAGTTCTTTTAAATTGAGGCATTGAGCAACCTATGGTGCTCAAATGCAGGTTCAACAAAATAATATATCAATTAGATGTGTAGATTTAATAGCCAGTATAAGCGATTGCATACAGCGATGCTACATTTCAGCCTGCATAGCAATTGGCAGGAACGTGCATGCTCTGTTATTTTTTTCCTGCAAAACCGTATAGTATTTAGGCTACAGAACTAGACCAGTTGCGTGTGTTCTGTTGAAATCAGACTAGTCAGCACATTTCAATACGCATACTGCAGTAATTAGCAGGTACACGCATGATGTGTCCATTTTTCATGTAAATCGCTTCTCTACCAGAACTAACTAACCAAAGAATGCTACTTAGTGTATAGAACTAAACCGGTGCATCCTTTTCTGCAGGTACCAAACTCTTTCGAGATAAATAATGGCACAGTTGAATTTCTGAAGCCCGAGGATTACTAGCAATAATACCAAATTTTAAGTGTATAAAAAAGATTTTTTTAATTCCTATTCGATGTACAGGAGGTTTAGGCTGCTGCCTCCTTACATGAAGACAACCAGGGGGTTTAGGCTGCTGCCTCCGTACATGAAGACAACCAGGGGGCTGGCACCGAGGTCCCACCACTTGCCATGTCCAGCCCTCTTGCGTCCTCGCCCTTTCTTGTCCTTCTCTGCCTTTCCGAAGATTATTAGAACATCTCCACTCGCCTATCCAAGAGGCTGCGCCGAATTTTGGTCCGAACGCCAAAAATTGGTCTAGTCGCGTACCCAAGGACCTGTTTTCAGTTGGATTTATGTCAATTTTGGTCCGGACTACCCAGGCCGAACCCAGGTTTCCGGGTACACCCTGGGAGCGCCGGACTCAGCGAATTCGGCGAAAAAAATCGAAGTGGAGCGTGGACCCGCCGAGTCAGTGATGGAAGCCGAGTCGTCGTCATCCTCGAAACCACGCGGCGACCGCCGGACAATAACTGCCCGCCGCGTCGGCCACGCGTCGCCGATTTACGGCGCCACCGTCGCCGCCTCGGCTCCCGCGACGGACCGGCGGGCACTAACTTCCCGCCGTTTCCCCTTTTCCGCCCTCGCCGCTACACCCCTCCCGCACTCTCCACCCACCTCGTCCTTTATAAGCCGTACCCCGTCGCCGGAGATCTACACACCCTCTCACAGCTCCCCCACCCACAAGCCCAAACTCCGGCGAACCCCTCTCACCGTTTCCCTTCCCACCATGGCGAACGCTACCAGGCGACGCGCGCGACGAATAACCCGGCGGCGCACCCTCCAGGCCTGGGAGGCGCGCATGCTATACGACGCCGACTACATGGCGCCGCCGGACACGTGGATGCCTCCGGGGTGGAAGCTGAGCGCCGGTGGGATTGGGATCCCGCCGGCGCCTACGCCGGACGAGCTGCCGTACGATGTGCAAGAGTACATCGGCGGCATGGAAAACCCCGCCGAAGCGGAGAGCGCCGACAACCTCCTCTACTGGGAGCACTTCTTCGCGGAGCGGCACGAACAGGAGCTCGCCCGCCACGAGGGGCCGTCGAACGAGTCGCCGCCGAAGCGCAATAACTTGGCGGGTCGCCGGTGTTGGTGGAGTGCGCCGGGCCGAACGCTCGCGGCGGTGCTGGAGCACATCAACCGCGGGAACACGCCGCGGCTCGGCTTCCCGCGCACGCCGACACTGGCGGCCAGGACGGGGCGGCGTCCTCCGGCGAACTGGGCGCCGAGGAGGATGGCGAGCATGAGCTCGTCCTCCTCCGCGTCGGCGTCCCACTCCTCCGACTCGGCGCCGCTGCGCACACAGACGACAGTCAAGCGCGAAGCGATCTCGCCGGTGCGCTCACTGCCGCGAACGCGCTCGCGCGGTCGGCGATCCGCGAACAACGGCGTCGCCCACCGGCCACCTGCGTCTCCGTCGCCCAAAGATAGAAGACTCGGCACCGGCCGAAGACGCTGCCTTAAAGATGGCGCTGGAGCAGTCGCTCCACGACACGGCGTCGCAGCCGCCGTCGCCAGTGGAGCCCTCCTCGCCGGACATCCTAGAGTGGTCCAGGATGGACTGGGAGAAGGCGGAGACGCAACGCATCCTTGGCCTGCGGCAACAGGCCGACGAGCAGGCAGCCCGGCGTCGGACGTTGTATGGGTGTGAGCTCACCTAGCATGGCGCCCCGCTCTACGTCCTCGACGACGAGGACGAGGACGTAGGCCCGTCCTTCCAGCCCTGGAGGTGCGGCGACCCAGGCCAGGGGAGCTCTCGCCAGAACCAGCCGCCCAGCGACGACGACGACGGCGACGGCGAGGATGACGGTCGCGCCGACCCCGGCTACACGGCGTTCTATAGCAACTTCAGCATGTAGGACGACGGAGGCACCGGCGACCTTTTTTAAGTTTATTATGTATTAGTTTAAATTTGATGTAATCCGCCTATATTCGCTCAACTTAATGAAATTCGCCCATCTTTAATGAATTTTAGCCGAACTTGGGAACTCGGCCTGGGTACGCGAGTGGGAAAAGGAAAATGATCTCCATCCCCCGGGGATCACTCACGTTCCATCGTCCTGGTCCCGCGCAGCAGCGCGTGGGTCCTACCATGACTTCCTTCCACCACGATTGGTTTCCTTATTTCTTCTTCCTCTCGCTCGGCCTCCCATCGCTCACGCGCATTGACCGCACAAACCATGTCTCCTCCACTGCCTCTCCTAGTAAGGCGATGCCTCTCCTAGCACGCCGCCCCAACCTTGCTCCTTCGCCTCCTTCATTATCCTCCTCCCCCGCCCTCTCCTCCTCTCCCCCTCCGTTCCATGGCCATGGGGACTGGGGAGCTCGGGTTGCCCATGAGGGATGTGCTGGTGGTGCTGCTGGCGCCGGCGGTGGCCCTAGGCTGTTGTTGCTCCCTGTGGGGGCCGTCATTGCTCCATGTCTTGCTACATGTGGTGAGCGACGCTGCTACCGGCAGCGAGCAGCGCTGCTATATATGGTGGCCTGTGCTGCTACCGGCGGCGAGCAGGGCTGCCACATACGGATTCCATTGCTGCTATCGATGGTGAGCGGTACCGCTACATACGGCGGTCCGCGTTTCTACCATGGGTGTGGCTTTGCTACCATGGTGGGTGGCGTTGCCGCAGCTGGCCCTCGTCGGAGCTGGGCGGCGAGGCTGCTTCCATGGGAGGGCGGGGCTGCTACAATGGTGTAGGCCTTTTGCTACCACTAGCGGATGGCGGTGCTTCGATCGCCAGCCCTCGCCGAGCTGGGCGGCGGACCTTGCCACCGACAAGCCACCGATGTTGCTACAGGCGGCCACCGGCGCTGCTACCAGGGGCTAGCGGTGGTGCTACAACCGACTGCCGGCGTTGCTAGGATGGGCCAGCGATGTTGCTACCAGGGGCCACCGGCGGTGCTACAACCGGCCACCAGCGCTGCTACCAGGGGTGAGTGGCGTTGGTACAACCGGCTACCGGCGTTTGTTGCGAGGCCTCTGCTGGCGTGTTCTCCGGAGACAGCGACGGTGCTGCCATGGGAGATGATGCATGTCAGGGGAGGGGAGGGAGGTGAGGCCTACCAGGGGAGGGAGGTGATGTTATTTTTTTTCTAGAGCAGCAGAGGGATTTGTGCGTGCCCGTGACGGGTCCCAAGGACACGTGTCGCCCTCTCGAACAGGACGATGGGTGTTCCCATCGTCCGGGGACGCTCAGCGCGGCCGTGGGAAAATGGGCGTACCCAGGCCGAAAACTAGTTCCGTCCGGCCGAAAAACGGATCAATTTTTGGCCTGGGTTCGGCCAACGAGTGGAGATGGTCTTAGCGCCTCTCGTTGCGGGGTGGTTCGGCATAAACAAACTAGTCGAGGACATCGGAGGAAAGGTAGGAGATCTGTTGATGAATGCGTGAAATGTGTATGGTGTTTGCAAACACAAATATATAGATGAGGGTGGTAGACGGGGTCCGAAGGAATTGATTGGTTGAGCAAAGATTTTCTCAGAAGTATTGGTCAGCAGAAACTCAAGGACAAGTCTTGGCAAATTAATGAGGTGCAAGCGATGCGATGTGACACTTAATATTGAACGGATGTGGTCCACAAATGGCAGCGGCATGTTACGTTCCAGCTGTCCTATATATCTTCAGCAATTTAATTTTTTAAATCAGTGTTTCGAATTTCTTTAAATGATCAATTGTTACATTACTGTTAAGTATTGACCGTCAAGAATTTGTGCAGCGTCAAAAATTTGTTCAACACTTTCAAAATACATACACTTGGTTCAGACGCTATTGGCATGGTTAAGAAGAGATGGAATATATTTTACAGACCAGCGTGACTATCTAAATAGTAAAGTAAAGACCAGCGATCCGAATAGAAGTACCAGTGTCGTGAACCTTCTCCATTTGATTCGGTAGAAGAGAATTAGCCTATTCTTCTTGACAAAGGGTATTATTTATATCATAATCTTCATGTAACGGCTATAGTTTAGTGGTGAAAGCAAAGTCAAAGGTGAAGGGATTAGTAGGAGAAAAACAAAAGGCCTGATTTTTAAGAGCCTATATTGATCGACCATGCTCTTCGCAATAATTGAGTTTGATCAAAAAAGAAACATATGGACGAGTGAGTAGGCAGGAACTTGGTTTAAAGATTATTTGACATGTGAGCGAACTTACGTGCAAAGGGTTGAGATGGAAGGCCATCCCATCTCAGGAGAAAGCCGTCACTGATAAGCCGCTTGTAGTCGCTCGCGTTGGCCTTGCCCGATGATGAGCCCAGCACCGGCAGGACGCAGGTGTCGCAGCCCTCGACAGCGATGCCGCCGTAGTCGGCCGTCTCATTATACCGCCCTCCGACGAAGGCAAACACCTTGTTCTGGTTCCCGCACCCCATCATCTTCGTCTCCACCAGCGCTCTGCTGCCATCCAGATGTGCCGCCTCGGTGCAGTTGTACAGGATCAGGTTCAGGCTGTTGTTGCTGAGGTGAAACGGGCGGCCGAGTTTGGCGGAGGTGTTCCGCCAGCTCGAAAAGATGTCGCAGCTGTTGGAGGCGTGCAGTAGGTTCAGCTTGCCCAGATCAACCGCACGCAGGTTGTGTTCCTCGTAGGTGATATCGATGATCTGAAAGCCGAAGAGTCCGGAACTCCGTAGGATCGGAGTGTTGTTGTAGCAGTTGACCTCGAAGTCCAAGGAGCCACACGATCTCTCTGTATCCTTCCCGGCAAGCCAGAATGGGTCGGAGATGGTCAGGTTGCCACACGTCTTCGCCGAGCAGCCTTCCTCCTCCTCCTGCTGCTGCTGCTCCTCATGAGCCGGCACGAGCATTGGAGGCAGCCACCATGTCCAAACCACCAAGAACACCAAGAGCCAGCAGTTCATAGCCATCGTCGGAGACTACGATTTGGAAGAGATAAAGTAACCAACAGTTGGGGGCTGATGGCTATGGTGGCAGGTGTATAGGAGCGGGAGGCATATAGATATATGCAGAATTTTATATGAGGCCGGACGACAGGCGAGTGGAATACTGTGGACGGAACCGTTTGACTGGAAAATATGGGCAAACTCGTCCACGAGCACGAGTTATCGCTTGGAAGTTTAAGTCGGCCACGGCTTGCGAATTTTCCCGGGAATAACCACATTATTGATAGGCAACCCGCGAGTCCATGACCAGGTCGTGTAGCCCCGTCATTTCACACTAACAGGTAACAGTATTATCAAGTGGAAAGAAAGAAAAAAATAACCTGGGCTAGGCGATCCAGCATCGGAGACTACTGCGGGGCCAACCCAAGGTGAATGCCCTGAAAGTTTCAAAACCTGGATATGGGCCCATAAGGCAGTACAGTACTATTGAGTTCAGACAGGGCAGAAGCCACTTGTTTTGAACTTACACTAGGCACTAGACACTAGGCAGAACCATTTTGTTGTTAGGGCAGCCACAATTATGCCAAAAGTAGTTCTATTTTAGCTTTTTGTCATTTGGAACTAGTTCCCAACGCTGCAAGGGTAGTTCTAAATTGGAGGAAATAGGGAATTGGCGCAACTCCATGCTCTGATGCCAAATTTGGCGATGGGATAAAAAATCGTTCTCTCCCCTCCAAACTCTCTTGCATCTCGTGCTTGGACTCGGAAGTCTCCGACGAAGCCGCACCTCAGGTGGCGACACTGGCTGAGTTGGCTGAGAGATGCAGGGAGTTGGACGAGGGGCACCGTGCGTGGTCGACGCATCCAAAGGAGGTAGCGTGGCGGCTGAAGCAGGTCGACCTGGAGTCGGAGCGCGTGTCGGCGGCACGAGACAGCAGAGAAGTCAAGCCCAAGTCGACCTCGAGTCGGAGTGCTCGTGTTGGCGGCGCGAGGCAGCGAAGAAGTCAAGCCCAAGTCAACCTAGATTCAGAGCCCACGTGCCGACGGCACGAGGCAGCGAAGAAGTCAAGCTAAAAAGGAGACGCAAGCCAAACGACCCAGGGAGCTCGACAAGGAGCGGAAGAGCAGGTGTAGCATATTCTCAAGCCTTGGCCAAACACACACAGGGAAAATTGACCTTTGAGGAGAAGCAGTCCGATGGGGATTTTTCTAGGAGGCGGGGGAGATGAGATAGGTGAGATAAGAGAGAGACGATAGGAAATAAAGAATTTTTTCTATGCCTTCCACACTTCCACTTGTTAAAGAATTTTTTCTATGCTTTTTGTGTCAGTACGGGGACTCGCAAGACAAATATTTAGAACTAGCAACGTTGTAGAGCTTTCGCTAAATTTGACGTCGTTGCCAAATAGCACCATGTATCAGATTTGACTATTTTAACATTTTGGCTGCCCTTAATCCGTTCCACACTTCCACTTGTTAATGAACGTCTAATCACCCAAACTGCTACACGTCCGTACCTAGAAATCAACTTTGTTTTAAAGCATGATTTGGATGGGTGAACTAACTTACGTGCAGGGTTCTCCCATGTCAAAACGAAGCCGCTGCTGATGAGCTGCTCGTAGTCGCTCGCGTTGGCGTCGCCGTCCGCGCCGCCCAACACCGGCAAGACGACGGCGACGCAGCCCTCCACAGCGCTCGCCTCCTCGTTCCTCCCTTCCACGCCGACGAACACCTCGCTCGCGTCCCCGCACCTCATCCCCGTCTCCACCAGCTCCCCATCGGAGAGCGCCGCGGCCGACGCATTGGTGCAGTTGTATATGATCAGGTTCAGGTTGGCGACGGGGTCGATCCTGAACTGGCGGTGCAGCTTCTCGGTGGTGTTCCAGATCGGCTCGTTGCAGCTGTCGTCGGACTTGGACGCCGGCGGCAGCTGCAGCAGTCTCAGCTTGCCCTGGTCGACGACACGCATGGTGTGGTTCTCGTAGGAGATGTCCAGGACCGTGAACCCGTAGCTGTAGGGCTTGGAGCTCGGTAGGACAGGGGTGTTGTCCAGGCAGGTGATCTCGAAGTGCGAGGAGCCGCATGATCTCCCCGTCGTCCAGTCGGGGAGCCAGAACGGGTCGGAGATGGTGAGGTTGCCGCACTTGTCGCCCGAGCCCGAGCCCGAGCCCGAGCAGCCTTCCTCG
This sequence comes from Avena insularis, assembly GCA_023614405.1. Taxonomy (NCBI): domain Eukaryota; kingdom Viridiplantae; phylum Streptophyta; class Magnoliopsida; order Poales; family Poaceae; genus Avena; species Avena insularis. Next base: position 33,047,008 of record CM042684.1, read on the forward strand.
GCGGCGGCGGCGGCAATCGGTGGTAGGCACAGGGCAAAGAGGAACCAGAAACTCGGGGACATCGTCATAGAGAAGAAGAACTGGGAATTGGGTTGCGGTGGACAAGAACGGGGGTGATTGGATAGCTAGGTGGTCAGCTGGGGCTATGGCCTGATGTGGGACATACACGATTACGGGAAAGAGGAAAGATATATTGGGACGTACAGCGAGCGGAGTACGTACAATGGCCGGCCGGAAGATTTGACTTGAAAACTCGGGGCAAAGAGGCGGACATCGCCTAGGAACTGAACGATTGACCACCCCTTGCATCTACACGGGTACCGGGTACGTATTAGGTCGTGTCTACTGAACTTTCCTGTGTAAATGCCATCGATCGTCGCTAGGTGGTTCAAGAATCTAATTATAATTTATAAAATGTAAAAATAATATTATTAAAATTGACTTAGTGTATACTTTCATATTATATAAATTTTATATCATACAAATTTATATTATTTTGTATAATTTTGGTCAAACTTTGTATAGTTTAACTAGCACGCAAAATTATGCGCAACCTAATATGGGATGGAGGGAGTAGATGAAAGTGGAAGACTTAGTCCACATGATTTGACTCGTTGAGCAATTCTGTTTTGAACGGAAAATAAATAGTCCACAGAACCCAAGGGATATGTCTTGAGAAATGTGGTGCGAGTGAATGCGATGTGACTCCCCACAGTGGACTAAAGATAGACCGAGTGTGCTCCACAAACGGCAGCGCCATGGTACGTTCCTGTCCTATATCTCTCTCTCGAAATTTTAATTTTCGAAACGAGTGTTCTGAGTTTCTTTACATGATAGTTACGTAAATGCAAAAACCATAAGTACCCCGTCATCAGTGGTGGTTGAGCTATGGCGGTCGAGAATTTGTTCAACACTTGAAAACAATGAGAAAGGGATGTATATGAGAGAGAAAAATGGCTGATTTTTAAAAGCCTATTAAGGATGCTCCTGATCTCAATCCATAAGTAAGATTTTGATGAGAAGAAACATTTCGACGAGTGTGTTTGCCACTAACAAGTGTGCCATCCCATGTCGAGAGGTACCGCAACGCGTCCTAGCTAGGAACTTGATCGAAAAATAATTTGGCGGGTGAGCGAACTTACGTGCAAGGGGTAGAGAAGAATGGCCATCCCATGATAGGAGGAAGCCGTCGCTGATGAGCTTCTTGTAGTCGCCCGCCTTCGCTTTGCCGTATGCACCTCCCAGCACAGGCACGACGATAGCCTCACAGCCCTCAATAGCATAGCCGGCGCTGTCGCTGGCATCATTATAACTCCCTGCCACGCGGACAAACATTTCACTCTGGTTCCCACACATCAATCTCGTCTTCACTATCTCTCTGTCCTGACGTGCCGCGACCGTCGCCGCCGCCACCTCGGTGCAGTTGTATAGGATCAGGTCCAAGTTGACCGGGTCAATCCGAAACGGCAGGGGCAGTTTGGCGGAGGTGTTCCAGTTCCGGTTATAGCAGCTGTTGGAGGCCTGGATTATCTCCACCTTGCCGAGATCAATCGCACGCATGCTGCGTTCTTCGTAGGTGATACTGATGATCGAGAAGCCGAATATTCCATAACCTTGAAGGACTGTACTGTTGTTACGGCAACTGACCTTGAAGTCCGGGTTTCCACACGATCTTCCCGTCTCAATGTCAGTAAGCAAGAATGGGTCGGAGATGGTAAGGTTGCCGCAGCTATTGGCCGAGCAGCTTTCTGCTTGTTGATCAGCCGACGCGACGGCCAGCATCAGCGGTAGCCACCAGGCCCAGAAGGACCAGCATCTCGCAGCCATGGCAGCACAGGATTTGAAATTTGTTGCTAGCGAGCGGGGTGCTGGCCCTAGCCGCCTGCAGAGGGAGATACAAGTAGGAGTGAGTGGAGAGTTGGGATACCTGCGTCCACACGTCCTGGGAGACGGTCTTCACACGGTGGCCAAATGACTAGCTTGTTGACTGGTTTGGGATGATTTTTCTACAGTTGGGCAGAACCAGTGGACAAGTCTCTCTCTCTATCGACTCGAGTGTGCTTCTCCGCGTCAGTTCCATGGCCCGTGATGTTGCAGAAACAATTCGTAAAACTTTTGCAGTGTTGTGGTTTCTTGTCAGTTCGGTGTTTCCAGAAGGAAGTTGGTACTCTCTCCGATTCATATTACTTGTCGTTCAAATGAATGTGTCTAGCACTAAAACATGTCTAGATGTATCTATTTCAGCGACAAGTAATATGGATCGAAGGGAATAGTATAGTTCACTAGAACCAAAAGGACAATTTTTGTCCTCGCCGATGGCGCAGCCTTCTGGAGTTCTGGTGCAGACGGAGAATGGTGCGACTCCAGTGAAGCGCGGGTTGTCGCTTCCCCGAGATCGTTCTTCCGCGCACTGCTGTATTTCCACGGAATCCAGCCTCGTCATCTTGGTGCTAACAACATCCAGTGGATAGCGGCCTACACTTCTCTCCGCAAGGGCTGTCTGGTCATTCGCCCCAACCAGGTCTGTGGTGCTCGCTCTTTCATCCGAAGCAGCAGAAGAACTTGAAAAATGTTCTCTGTGAATCAGCTAAAAGGTGTGCAGATGACCTTGGCCAGGCTACCACGGCAAAGAACATATTTAGTGCTGCCAACTGAAACTCTAGCTATGCTGAAATGTCACTGCACCGAGGGCAGACACTTATTTGATCTGTAGTGGAGTCTGGCCAGACGCATGGAACATTGGTATATTCATGATATTGTTCTTGGTACAATAATAGTCAGCGTCCGAGGTCATATTATCAAACAGATGATGGCTGGAGTGTCTGGTCATATTATCAAACAGATGATGGATGGAGTGTCTGGACGGCTGGCCGCCAAAGCTTAATCCAGTTTACCCTCAAGCCATCAACTCTGCTAGTGATTACTCTGCCAGCACCTCTTAGCTATGAGGTTAAGTCGCCATTTGGTTCCTGGAGGTTCAAGTTATGCATGTTGAGTACTGAATAGCGAAAAATATGCTCGAACCAGCAAAGTTTCTTTCATGAATCTACTGCTTGATTTAAATGTTTGGGAGGGAAGCAAGTTCAGAATTCTTGCAGCTCAGCTTAGCATTCAGTGGGAACTAGGAATCATGCTACGGATGCAATGTCTGGTATTGACAAAGTATGATCATTTATTCACTTGGCCCGACAATCAGTTTACTTGCATGCATCTACGGTACTTTCAAGTGATCCACTAGGCAAGTGGACCATTGTTCTCGTGTATGTGTCAAACCTCTTCTATGCACATTGGGATTCGTTTGGCTAGGCATCTTCTGTATAGGCAATGGGATCCTGATGCTTGTTGTTCACTGCAAGTTGTTGCTAGAAACGCACATACATGTTGGTGCCGATTGGAAACGCTGATATGTTGCTCAACTCTACAAGATTACAGTTATCAGAAGTGGAGATAGAAATTTTCAGCATCCAAGCAGGCCACCGCACGTCTGTTCCGTGTCAATAGCTGAAAATGTCACTAAAGTTTGGTCTGATGAAAGTTTCAGAGGATGGTACTAACAAACCTGTGGTCAGCTTGTCTCATACCTTTGCAAGCTCCGGGATCTTCATATGGTCAACTTCTTCATTGGAGGTAAATGCAAAATGGGGCATAATAATTATCGGAAGTGATTCACAACATCAGGTCACTACGGGAAAAAATGTCGCTGCCGTCGCCCCTCTCCTTTGCCGTGTGCCAAAAGGCCCGGAACACGGCAAAGACAATCTTTGCCGTGTGTAAACCAAGAAGAACACGGCAAAGGACAGGTGCACGGCAAACAGCAGAAAAAGAACACGGCAAAGAAACAAACACGGCAATGGAACGACGAGAACACACGGCAAAGAAACGAATCACGGCAAAGTCAATGAAGAAACACAACAAAGGTTTCCTCACGACAAAGAAGTGGGCCTCATGGCCTCGCAGGGTCACCCGCCGGCAGGGGCTGACGGCAGAATCTTTGCCGTGTGCCCTCGCCGTCAGGTACACGGCAAAGATAATCTTTGCCGTGTGTTTCCTTCTGTACACACGGCAAATAATTTTTTTCACATTTTTCTTTTCTTTAATTAGCAAGGCTTTTATTACATATATGTTAGGTGATATTATTTCATAGGATCATGAGAGCACACATATGATCATAGGTTATTGTGGTCTTGATCACTATATACATGCACCCCCCTGATTCCGACGTTCCCGTGGACTTCCTACGGCGAAACCCTGATGGTCTGCGGGCCTCGGATCGTCTACCCCCCTAGACATTCTTCTGACAGGGGTAGCCCGGCGTAGCTTTCTCTTGTTTTGTGTTCGATTATGTCATGGGATGATGTGAAACCATGTTGGTTCACAAGTTGGGGCACTATACGGCCCGGTTTCACCGTAACGGGGAGATTCCCCCTTATCTGAGTCCGTAACCTTCGCTTCTAGGTTAGAGCGCATGCATGCGAGGGGGACACATGCAATCACCTATACCAACCTGGCACCACACTCACACACATATGCTAGGAACACATGCAAGTTTTCATCGATTCCGACGTTCTCGTGGTCTTCCTCCGGCGAAACCCTGATCTGCGGGCCTCGGATCGTCTACCCCCCTAGACATTCTTCTGACAGGGGTAGCCCGGCGTAGCTCTCTCTTGTTTTGTGTCTGACTAGGTCATAGGATGATGTAAAACCATGTTGGTTCACAAGTTGGGGCACTATCCTACCCGGTTTCACACGAACGGGAGATTCCCTTATCTGGTCCGAACATTTCGCTTCTAGGTTAGAGCGCATGCATGCGAGGAGGACATATGCAATCACCTATACCAACCTTGCACCACACTCACACACATATGCTAGGGACACATGCAAGTTTTCATCGATTCCGACATTCTCGTGGTCTTCCTCCGGCGAAACCCTGATCCCCGTGCCTCGGATCGTCTACCCCCCTAGACATTCTTCTGACAGGGGTAGCCCGGCGTAGCTCTCTCTTGTTTTGTGTTTGACTAGGTCATAGGATGATGTAAAACCATGTTGGTTCACAAGTTGGGGCACTATCCTACCCGGTTTCACCTGAACGGGGAGATTCCCCTTATACAGGTCCAGAACCTTTTGCTTTTAGGTTAGAGCGCATGCATGCGAGGGGGACATATGAAATCACCTATACCAACCTTGCACCACACTCACACACATATGCTAGGGACACATGCAAGTTTTCAGATGATTCCGACGTTCTCGTGGTCTTCCTCTGACGAAACCCTCATCTGCGGGGCTCGGATCGTCTACCCCCCTAGACATTCTTCTGACAGGGGTAGCCCGGCGTAGCTCTCTCTTGTTTTGTGTTTCATTATGTCATGGGATGATGTGAAACCATGTTGGTTCACAAGTTGGGGCACTATACGGCAGTTTCACATGTGCAGGAGATTCCCCTTATATGTGTCCAGAACCTTCGCTTCTAGGTCAGAGCGCATGCATGCGAGGGGGGACACATGCAAGCACATATACCAACCTTGCACCACACTCACACACATATGCTAGGGACACATGCAAGTTTTCATCGATTCCGACGTTCTCGTGGTCTTCCTCCGTGAAACCACGATCTGCGGGCCTCGGATCGTCTACCCCCTAGACATTCTTCAGCGGGGGTAGCCCGGCGTAGCTCTCTCTTGTTTTGTGTATGAGTAGGTCATAGGATGATGTAAAACCATGTTGATTCACAAGTTGGGGCACTATCCTGCGGTTTCACTGAGCAGGGAGATTCCCTTATACTGTGTCCATAACCTTTCGCTTCTTGGTTAGAGCGCATGCATGCGAGGGGGACATATGCAATCACCTATACCAACCTTGCACCACACTCACACACATATGCTAGGGACACATGCAAGTTTTCATCGATTCCGACGTTCTCGTGGTCTTCCTCCGGCGAAACCCTGATCTGCGGGCCTCGGATCGTCTACCCCCCTAGACATTCTTCCGGGGTAGCCAGCGTATCTCTCTCTTGTTTTGTGTTTGACTAGGTCATAGGATGATGTAAAACCATGTTGGTTCACAAGTTGGGGCACTATCCTACAGTTTCACTGAGCAGGGAGATTCCCCTTATACAGGTCCAGAACCTTTTGCTTTTAGGTTAGAGCGCATGCATGCGAGGGGGACATATGCAATCACCTATACCAACCTTGCACCACACTCACACACATATGCTAGGGACACATGCAAGTTTTCAGATGATTCCGACGTTCTCGTTGTCTTCCTCTGGCGAAACCCTCATCTGCGGGGCTCGGATCGTCTACCCCCTAGACATTCTTCTGACAGGGGTAGCCCGGCGTAGCTCTCTCTTGTTTTGTGTTCGATTATGTCATGGGATGATGTGAAACCATGTTGGTTCACAAGTTGGGGCACTATACGGCCCGGTTTCACCGTACCGGGGAGATTCCCCTTCTGAGTCCAACCTTCGCTTCTAGGTCAGATAGCATGCATGCGAGGGGGGACACATGCAAGCACATATACCAACCTTGCACCACACTCACACACATATGCTAGGGACACATGCAAGTTTTCATCGATTCCGACGTTCTCGTGGTCTTCCTCCGGCGAAACCCTGATCTGCGGGCCTCGGATCGTCTACCCCCCTAGACATTCTTCTGACAGGGGTAGCCCGACGTAGCTCTCTCTTGTTTTGTGTTTGACTAGGTCATAGGATGATGTAAAACCATGTTGGTTCACAAGTTGGGGCACTATCCTACCCGGTTTCACACGAGCAGGGAGATTCCCTTATCTGAGTCCGTAACCTTTCGCTTCTAGGTTAGAGCGCATGCATGCGAGGGGGACATATGCAATCACCTATACCAACCTTGCACCACACTCACACACATATGCTAGAGACACATGCAAGTTTTCAGATGATTCCGACGTTCTCGTGGTCTTCCTCTGTGCGCCCCTGGGCAATGTCACATGGCCTTTGCCGTGTGCAGTGCGCAGTAGACACACGGCAAAGGAGTAAACGTTGCCGTGTGTCCCCCCACGGGCACATGGCAAAGGAGTGAACGTTGCCGTGTGTCCCACCCGACGGGCACAGGGCAAAGAGAGAGAACACGGCAAACACAAGGCACACGGCAAAGAGAAGGCACACGGCAAAGAAAGTCCAGACGGCAAAGATAAGGCACACGACAAAGAAGGACTACACGGTAAAGATTCATTACACACGGCAAAGGATGAACACGGCAAAGATGTGTCGGCTCCGTTAGGCGGACGGAACCGTCAAGTACTTTACTTTGCCGTGTCGATGCAGTAAACACACGGCAAAGGCTTTGCCGTGTTCCGGGCGCAAAGACACACGGCAAAGAGCCTTTGCCGTGGCTGTCATTGCCGTGTGGCTTTTGCCGTGTGCATGCACACGGCAAAGGCTTTGCCGAGTTCCGGGGGGCCTTTGCCGTGTCTTTTTCCCACACGGCAAAGAGCCTGTGTGCCGTAGTGGGTCTATGAATTTTACTTCACTCAAACAGTCCAAACTGCACTATGCAAATTCTGAATTCCTGATTTAGCCAAACAAGTATCTACCGATGCCACGGGATCCGAGCGATGCGCAAAAGAAAGCCTGACGTGCAAGCTCAGTTCAATCTATAGGAGCTTTTGATCTGCATATACCACGGGATCTCGGAACTTTCACAATCCATAAAGTATTTGTGCTCTATGTCAAAGCCGAACTGCAAGTTGGAGCTAGATGTTGCGGAGAATATACGCCATTGCTTGGGGGCAAGCAATATTTTTTGGGGGCCGTATTGTCATGCCCGATACCTTGGGAGATGTGGGTCTGGTCATCATGGGCCATGGGCTGGTAGTATCGGTTTCTGGCAATAAAAGGGAAAGCATTGAACAAGTCTAAATATTGGATAGAACCAAAACTCTGCTCGCTCTATGTTCCTCCAATTCAGTTCAGGCGATCGACTATGTCTCATGCTGGAAAACATACCAGCAAGGGGGCGGTTGTGACATAGAGATGCACGCAGCAGCAGCAGTAAGGCTGGTCATAGTGGGAAGTAACTTAGAGTAGTAACATGTATATGTTACTAGTCTAAGTTACTACCTCTACGGTGCAAAATAACATAGATGTGGTATCATACAAAACCTTATTTATTACAATATAGACTCATTTTGTCTTAAAATGTGTGATGTTATGGTAACATAGCTTACCACAAGCTCTCTCTCATCATTTAATTGCATGTCATATCATCTAAATGCTTAGTTAGCAATACATGTAGGACTATATTACTCTGACTATGACTAGCCTAAGAAGTTGTCCGTGCATATCTGGCGTTGAATTAATTGCGTGAACAAAGATAGGAGATAGAGTCGAAGCAGTAGGCTGGTTGAGCAATTCCAAATGAGGCGATGGAGCCCCTTCGGCGAAGAGGCTCCTTGTGTTTAAAAAAATGAGGCGATGGCACCACCGATAAGATACCGAGTGCTCCTTTGATTTGTGCATTCCTGGCACCAAACCAAGACCACAGACGCAAAAATTCCGCAGCCTGGAGGCATGGAGAGTAAGATTTGGCGGCTATTACTCCCTCTGTTTTAAAATATAAGATATTTTATGTTTGTAAAGAAAAAGTATCTAGACTTTTTTTATTGTGTAGATTCACTCTAAAAACGAGTAAACCTACATATAAAAAAAAGTCTAGATATATTTGCTTTATAAAGCTAAAACATCTTATATGTTACTGGCTTTGGGAGCGTACGTAAGAAAAACACTCACTGAACGTGTGACTGAAAAAACAGGGCAAGCGACAATCGTCGTCGTCTACAAATTCAATCCCTCACGTGTATAAACCATGGCTTGCAAATTTTCAGGGGCACGGAAACGGCGTTGACGGGCAAAGTTGGTGTGACCTTGACTCCGTGACTCGACCAGGATACGGAGGTTCACTCCCTCTTTTTTAACAGTATATAGGAAATAAATAGCATTCCATGATAAAAGCTCAGATGATTTTCGACGGGTGAACTTACGTGCAAGTAGCGGAGGGTTCTTCCAAGTCAAGATGAAGCCGTTGCTGATGAGCTGCTCGTAGTCACTCGCGTTGGCATTCCCATTTGCACCGCCCAACACCGGCAAGACCACGGCGACGCAGCCCTCTACAGCGCCCGCCTCCTCGTTCCTCCCTTCCACGCCGACGAACACCTCGCTGCTCGCGTCCCCGCACCTCATCCCCGTCTCCACCAGCTCTCCGTCAGAGCGGGCCACGGCCGACGCATTGGTGCAGTTGTATATGACCAGGTTCAGGTTGGCGGGGTCGATCCTGAACTGGCGGTGCAGCTTCTCGGTGGTGTTCCAGATCGGCTCGTTGCAGCTGTCGGACATGGACGCCGGCGGCAGCAGCAGTCTCAGCTTGTCCTGGTCGACGGCACGCATGGTGCGCGCCTCGTAGGAGATGTCCATGACCGTGAACCCGTAGCTGTAGGGCTTGGAGCTCGGTAGGACAGGGGTGTTGTTCACGCAGCTGACCTCGAACTCCGGCGAACCGCACGTTCTCCCCGTTGCCCAGTCCGGGATCCAGAACGGGTCGGAGATGGTGAGGTTGCCGCATGTCTTGGACGAGCCGGAGCAGCTTTCCACTTTCTGATCCTCGGCCGCCACGACGACAAGCATCAGTGACAACCACCAGGCCCAGAAGAACCAGCAGCTTGAAGCCATGGAAGTATTTGGAATTTTTGCTACTGAGCGGGGGTGCTGGGCTGGCCGCCTCGGAGGTAGAAGAGAGAATAGTCTGCTAGTGAGTTGGGGCGCTGGAGTATCTTCATCCACAAAACTTGTGGGATGGTCTTCACGCGGTGGCCAAATGACTAACCAGTGGACAAGTCTCCATAAGTTGGTGCAACTGGATGTGATCGCCCACGGTGGACCTCCATTGACTGAGCGTGCTTCTCCGCGATGGTACCCATGGCACGTCATGTTGCAGCAATTTTCAAGACTTATTGTATAATGTCGTGGTGCTTTGGTTTTTATCTGGTGTGGCATTATTATATACAGTATATCCGAAGTTTCGAACATGTTAATTCGGAGTTAATTTTGTTGGCTTTTTTAGAGTGGAATTTAGAGAGCTTTATTGATTACTAGATATTGTTTATTTGGAAGGTCGCTTCGAAGAGAGACCTTGAGTACATTATTGCCTTCTAATTTCTATAAGAGAAATATATGTGACCAACAGGGACATAGCATGACCTGGTTACGAACTGATTGTCCGCGCTCACGGTGCAAATCGAACAAAGAGAAAGTAATTGTCGTTGTAGGCTCTATCGTTAAAAGTAATAACGATTACATCTTCTTTTTTTTGGAAGGTTGCTTTGAAGAGAAACCTTAACTACATTGTTGCCACTAAGTTTCTATAAAAGAGAAATATATGTTATGGATAGGGACATCAAGTCCCTGGTCTTTCAGCATGACCTGGTTACGCCTGATTGTCCGTGCTCACCGTGCAATTCCAACAAAGAGAAAGTGCAGTGTGTCCATGGACGGATCTGCCATGGGTCAACGGTGTTCAGATAAACATCTAATTTTTTCTGCAAAAATATTCATGTATATAATGTCTAGTGTCAATGTCTTACCGTTGTTACCTTTTAGGCCAACTCCAACGCGGCCCCGCAAACAGACTTCACAGGTTTGACTCGGTCCAACCGAACACAGACCACCTCCCAACGGGCCTAGCCTAACCGTACGTGTACTTAATGTGTGTAGCTGTCTTTAGCACATACACTAGACTGCATGCAGCCGATAGTTCATTGTTTCCTGTGTAGTACCCGGCCGTTTCATTCTATTTCTTCAATTATGTTACTGTCATGTAGGATTTAGATTAGGTAGATTCTCTTGTAGCCAGCTGATTAGATGCTATTGTAACTGCTATCACGAGCACCCCCTTCCCCTTCTTCTCCCTCTACAAGACAGCAACTCTGCTTCCTTTCCCTTCATATCTCTATTAAAACCTGCAAGGCTATTGCCCACAGTTTTGGGGTTCCATTGGAATTTGTATGGTGTAAAACCAGATACATGTTAGAGAGTTATGACCAAAAAGTCGGCATTTTCACGTTTTATGGACGTTTTCATAAGCTATTGCCCATAGTTTTGGTGTTCTAGGGCGATTTGCACGACCCATAAGACCCAATAGATGTTTGAGAGATATGATCAAAAACTTGTCGTTTTTCGCGTTTTATGGACGTTTTCATGAGCTATTACCCACAATTTTGGGGTTCCAGGGTGATTTGCATGGCCTGTAAGACATAATACATGTTTGAGAGTTATGACCAAAAACTAGGCTTTTTCGCGTTTTATGACCGTTTTCATGAGCTATTGCCCAAAGTTTTAGGATTCTAGGGTGATTTGCATGGCCCATAAGACACAATAGATGTTTGAGAGTTTTGACCAAAAACTCGATGTTTTCACGTTTTATGGCCGTTTTCATGAGCTATTGCCCATAGTTTTAGGGTTCAATGGGGATTTGAATGGCCAGTAAAACTGGATACATATTTGAGAGTTATGACCAAAATCTTGGCTTTTTTCATGTTTTATGGCCGTTTTTATGAGCTATTGCCCACAGTTTTAGTGTTCGAGGGTGATTTGCATGGCCCATCAAGCCCGATACATGTTAGATAGATATGACCAAACACTCGGCGTTTTCACGTTTTATGGACGTTTTCATGAGCTATTGCCCATAGTTTTGCGGTTCCAGGGTGATTTGCACGACTCGTAACACCCAATACACGTTTGAGAGTTATGACCAAAAACTTGTCGGTTTAATTTTATATGACCATTTTCATGAGCTATTTCCCATAGTTTTGGAGTTCCAGGGAAATTTGCATGACCCATAAGATCCGATACATATTTGAGAGATATGATAAAGAAACTCTTTGTTTTTAGCATTTTATTGATGTTTTCATGAGCTATTGCCAACAATTTGGGGGTTCCAGGACGATTTGCACGGCCCGTAAGACACAATACATGTTTGAGAGTTATGACCAAAAACTAGGGTTTTTTCGCTTTTTATGGCCGTTTTCATGTGCCATTGCCCACAGTTTTGGTGTTTTAAGGTGATTTAGACGATCCATCAGATCCGATACATGTTTGAGAGATATGACCAAAAACTCAGCGTTTTCACATTTTATTGACGTTTTCATGAGCTACACCCGATAAACGTTTGAGAGTTATGACCAAAAACTCGGCGTTTTCATGCTTTATGGCCGTTTTTATGAGTTATTTCCCACTATTTTGGGATTCAATGGCGATTTGCATGGCCAGTAAAACCAGAGACATTGTTGAGATTTGTGACCGAACGCTCAGCGTTTTCGTGTTTTATGACCGTTTTCATGAGCTATTGCCCACATCTTTGGTGTTCCAGGGCGATTTGCACGACCCATAAGACTCGATACATGTTTGAGAGATTTGACAAAAAACTCATCGTTTTCGCATTTTATGGACGTTTTTATGAGCTCTTGCCCACAGTTTTGGGATTGTAGGGTGATTTACATGACTCGTAACACCCGATACGCGTTTGAGAGTTATGAGAAAAAACTCGTGGTTTTAATTTGATATGGTTGTTTTCATGAACTATTGCCCATAGTTTTGGTATTCCAGGGCGATTTGGATGGCCCATATGAACCGAGACATGTTTGAGAGATATGACCAAAAACTCGGTGTTTTTCGCGTTTTATGGATGTTTTCATGAGCTATTCCCCACAGTTTTGGGATTCCAGGGCAATTTGCATGGCCCGTAAGACACAATACATGTTTGAGAGTTATGACCAAAAACTAGGCTTTTCGCGTTTTATGGCCGTTTTCATGAACTATTGCCCATAGTTTTGGTGTTCTAGAGCAATTTGCATGACTCGTAAGACCCATACGCATTTGAGAGATATGACAAAAACCTCGTCGTTTTTCGCGTTTTATGGACGTTTACATGAGCTATTGCCCATAGTTTTGGGTTCCAGGGTGATTTGCACGAGTCGGAACATCCAATATACGTTTGAGAGTTATAACCAAAAACTCGTCGTTTTAATTTTATATGACCGTTTTCCTGAGCTATTTCCCACAATTTTGGTGTACCAGGGAAATTTACATGGCCCATAAAATTCGATACATGTTTGAGAGATATGACCAAAAAATCATTGTTTTTCGTGTTTTATGGGCATTTTCATGAGCTATTACCCACAATTTTGGAGTTCAATGGCGATTTCATGGCCCGTAAGACACAATACATGTTTGAGAGTTATGACCAAAAACTAGGCTTTTTCGCGTTTTATGGCCGTTTTCATGAGCTATTGCCCATAGTTTTGGTGTTCTAGAGCAATTTGCATGACTCGTAAGACCCGATACGCGTTTGAGAGATATGGCCAAAAACTCGTCGTTTTTCGCGTTTTATGGACGTTTTCATGTGCTATTGCCCACATTTTTAGGGTTACAGGGCAATTTGCATGGCCATAATACACAATACATGTTTGAGAGTTATGACCAAAAACTCGGCCTTTTCACATTTTATTGCCGTTTTCATGAGCTATTTCCCATAGTTTTGGGGTTCCAGGGCGATCTACATGACTTGTAACACCCGATACATATTTGAGAGATATGACCAAAACCTCGTCGTTTTCGCATTTTATGGCCGTTTTCATGAGCTATTACCCACGGTTTGAGGGTTTTAGGGCGATTTACACGACTCGTAACACCCGATACATGTTTGAGAGTTATGACAAAAAATCGGTGTTTTAACGTTTTATGGCCATTTCATGAGCTATTGCCCACAGTTTTGGTGTTCCAGGGCGATTTGCACGAAGGGCCGATACATGTTTGAGAGATATGACCAAAAACTCGTCGTTTTGGCCATTTTCATGAGCTATTTCCCACAGTTTTGTGGTTTCAGGGCGATTTACATGACTCATAACACCCGATACATATTTGAGAGTTATGATAAAATATGGTGTTTTCACATTTTATGGTCATTTTTATGAGTTTTTTCCATAGTTTTGGGGTTCCCAGGCGATTTGCACGACTCGTAACAGCTGATACATGCTAGAGAGTTATGACAAAAAACTCTGTGTTTTCATGTTTTATGGCCGTTTCATGAGCTATTCCCCACAGTTTTAGGGTTCAATTGGGATTTGCATGGCTAGTAAAACCGGATACATGTTTGAGAGTTATGACCAAAAACTCGGTGTTATCGCATTTTATGGACGTTTTCATGAGCTATTGCCCAAAGTTTTGGGGTTCTAGGGTGATTTGCATGGCCCATAAGACACAATAGATGTTTGAGAGTTTTGACCAAAAACTCGGTGTTTTCACGATTTATGGCCGTTTTCATGAGCTATTGCCCATAGTTTTGGGGTTCAATGGGGATTTGAATGGCCCGTAAAACTAGATACATATTTGAGATTTATGACCAAAAACTCGGCTTTTTCACGTTTTATGGCCGTTTTCATGAGCTATTGCCCACAGTTTTAGTGTTCGAGGGTAATTTGCATGGCCCATCAGGCTCGATACATGTTAGATAGATATGACCAAAAACTCGACGTTTTCGCGTTTTATGGACGTTTTCATGAGCTATTGCCCATAGTTTTGGGTTCTAGGGTGATTTGCATGACTCGGAACACCCGATACACGTTTGAGAGTTATGACCAAAAAGTCGTCATTTTAATTTTATATGACCGTTTTCCTGAGCTATTTCCCACAGTTTTGGTGTACCAGGGAAATTTGCATGGCCCATAAAATCCGATACATGTTTGAGAGATATGACCAAAAAATCATCGTTTTTCGCGTTTTATGGGCGTTTTCAGCTATTACCCTCAATTTTGGGGTTCCATGGCGATTTGCATGGCCCGTAAGACACAATACATGTTTGAGAGTTATGACCAAAAACTAGGCTTTTTCGCGTGTTATGGCCGTTTTCATGAGCTATTGCCCATAGTTTTGGTGTTCCAAAGCAATTTGCATGACTCATAAGACCCGATACGCGTTTGAGAGATATGACCAAAAACTCGTCGTTTTTCGCGTTTTATGGACGTTTTCATGAGCTATTACCCACATTTTTAGGGTTACAGGGCAATTTGCATGGCCATAAGACACAATACATGTTTGAGAGTTATGACCAAAAACTCGGTCTTTTCACATTTTATTGCCGTTTTCATGAGCTATTTCCCATAGTTTTGGGGTTCCCGGGCGATCTACATGACTTGTAACACCCGATACATATTTGAGAGATATGACCAAAACCTCGTCATTTTCGCATTTTATGGCCGTTTTCATGAGCTATTACCCACGGTTTGAGGGTTTTAGGGCGATTTACACGACAACACCCGCTACATGTTTGAGAGTTATGACAAAAAATCGGTGTTTTAATGTTTTATGGCCATTTCATAAGCTATTGCCCACAGTTTTGGTGTTCCAGGGCGATTTGCACGAAGGGCCGATACATGTTTGAGAGATATGACTTAAAACTCGGCGTTTTCGCAGTTTATGGATGTTTTAATAAGGTATTGCCCATGGTTTTGGGGTTCCAGAGTTATTTGCACGACTCGTAACACCTGGTACACGTTTGATAGTTATGAGCAAAAACTCGTCGTTTTAATTTCATATGGCCGTTTTCATAAGCTATTTCCCATAGTTTTGGTGTAATTAGACGATTTCGATGACTCGTAACACCAGATACATGTTTGAGAGATATGACCAAAACCTCGTCATTTTCGCGTTTCATGGACGTTTTCCTGAGCTTTTTCCCATAGTTTTGGGTTCTAGGGTGATTTGCATGACTCGGAACACCTGACACACGTTTGAGAGTTATGACCAAAAACTCATCGTTTTAATTTTCTATGACCATTTTCATGAGCTATTGCCCACAGTTTTGGGATTGTAGGGTGATTTACATGACTCGTAACACCCTATACGCGTTTGAGAGTTATGAGAAAAAACTCGTGGTTTTAATTTGATATGGTTGTTTTCATGAACTATTGCCCATAGTTTTGGTATTCCAGGGCGATTTGGATGGACCATATGAACCGAACCATGTTTGAGAGATATGACCAAAAACTCGGCGCTTTTCGCGTTTTATCGATGTTTTCATGAGTTATTGCCCATAGTTTTGGGGTTCCAGGGCAATTTGCATGGCCTGTAATACACAATAAATGTTTGAGAGTTATGATCAAAAACTAGGCTTTTCGCGTTTTATGGCCGTTTTCATGAACTATTGCCCATAGTTTTGGTGTTCTAGAGCAATTTGCATGACTCGTAAGACCCGATACGCATTTGAGAGATATGACCAAAAACTCGTTGTTTTTCGCGTATTATGGACGATTTCATGAGCTATTGCCCATAGTTTTGGGTTCCAGGGTGATTTGCACGAGTCGGAACACCCGATACACGTTTGAGAGTTATAACTAAAAACTCGTCGCTTTAATTTTATACGACCGTTTTCCTGAGCTATTTCCCATAGTTTTGGTGTACCAGGGAAATTTACATGGCCCATAAAATTTGATACATGTTTGAGAGATATGACCAAAAAATCATTGTTTTTCGCGTTTTATGGGCGTTTTCATGAGCTATTACCCACAATTTTGGAGTTCAATGGCGATTTGCATGGCCCGTAAGACACAATACATGTTTGAGAGTTATGACCAAAAACTAGGCTTTTTCGCGTTTTATGGCCGTTTTCATGAGCTATTGCCCATAGTTTTGGTGTTCCAGAGCAATTTGCATGACTCGTAAGACCCGATACATGTTTGAGAGATATGACCAAAAACTCGTCGTTTTTCGCATTTTATGGACGTTTTCATGAGCTATTTCCCACATTTTTAGGGTTACAGGGCAATTTGCATGGCCATAATACATAATACATGTTTGAGAGTTATGACCAAAAACTCGATCTTTTCACATTTTATTGCCGTTTTCATGAGCTATTTCCCATAGTTTTGGGGTTCCAGGGCGATTTACATGACTTGTAACACCCGATACATATTTGAGAGATATGACCAAAACCTCGTCGTTTTCGCATTTTATGGCCGTTTTCATGAGCTATTACCGACGGTTTTAGGGTTTTAGGGCGATTTACACGACTCCTAACACCCGATACATGTTTGAGAGTTATGACCAAAAATCGGCGTTTTAACGTTTTATGGCCATTTCATGAGCTATTGCCCATAGTTTTGGTGTTCCAGGGCGATTTGCACAAAGTCTCGATACATGTTTGAGAGATATGACCAAAAACTCGGCATTTTCGCAGTTTATGGATGTTTTAATAAGGTATTGCCCATGGTTTTGGGGTTCCAGAGTTATTTTAACGACTCCTAACACCTGGTACACGTTTGATAGTTATGAGCAAAAACTCGTCGTTTTAATTTTATATGGCCGTTTTCATAAGCTATTTCCCATAGTTTTGGTGTAATTAGACGATTTAGATGACTCATAACACCAGATACATGTTTGAGAGATATGACCAAAACCTCGTTATTTTCACGTTTTATGGACGTTTTCATGAGCTATTGCCCATAGTTTTGGGTTCTAGGGTGATTTGCATGACTCGGAACACCTGACACACGTTTGAGAGTTATGACCAAAAACTCGTCGTTTTAATTATCTATGACCGTTTTCATGAGCTATTTCCCACAATTTTGATGTTCTAGGGAAATTTGCATGGCCCATAAAATCCAATAGATGTTTGAGAGATATGATCAAAAACTTCACGTTTTTCGCGTTTTATGGACGTTTTCATGAGCTATTACCCACAATTTTGGGGTTCCAGGGTGATTTGCATGGCCCGTAAGACATAATACATGTTTGAGAGTTATGACCAAAAACTAGGCTTTTTCGCGTTTTATGACCGTTTTCATGAGCTATTGCCCAATTCAAAAACTCATCATTTTTCGCATTTTATGGCCTTTTTCATGAGCTATTGCCCACGGTTTTGGGGTTTTAGGGCGATTTACACGACTCGTAACACCCGATACATATTTGAGAGTTTTGACAAAAAACATCGTTGTTTTCATGTTCTATGGCCGTTTCATGAGCTATTGCCCACAGTTTTGGGGTTCCATTGGGATTTGCATGGTGTAAAACCAGATACATGTTTGAGAGTTATGACCAAAAAGTCGGCATGTTCACGTTTTATGGACGTTTTCATGAGCTATTGCCCATAGTTTTGGTGTTCTAGGGAGATTTGCACGACCCGTAAGACCCAATACTTGTTTGAGAGATATGACCAAAAACACATCGTTTTCGTGTTTGTGGCTGTTTTTATGAGCTATTGCCCACAGTTTTGGGATTCCAGTGAGATTTACACGACTCGTAACACCCGATACACGTTTGAGAGTTATGAGCAAAAACTCGTTGTTTAAATTTTATTTAGCCATTTTCATGAGCTATTTCCCATAGTTTTGTGGTTTCAGGGAGATTTACATGACTCATAACACCCGATACATGTTTTAGAGTTATGATAAAATATGGTGTTTTCACATTTTATGGTCATTTTTATGAGTTTTTTTTCCATAGTTTTGGGGTTCCCAGGCGATTTGCACGACTCGTACCAGCTGATACATGCTAGAGAGTTATGACAAAAAACTCTATGTTTTCATGTTTTATGGCCGTTTCATGAGCTATTCCCCACAGTTTTAGGGTTCAATTGGGATTTGCATGGCTAGTAAACCGGATACATGTTTGAGAGTAATGACCAAAAACTCGGCTTTTTCACGTTTTATGGCCATTTTCATGAGCTATTTCCCACAGTTTTAGTGTTCGAGGGTAATTTGCATGGTCCATAAAATCCGATACATGTTTGAGAGATATGACCAAGAAATCATCATTTTTTGCGTTTTATGGGCGTTTTCAGCTATTACCCTCAATTTTGGGGTTCCATGGCGATTTGCATGGCCCGTAAGACACAATACATGTTTGAGAGTTATGACAAAAAACTAGGCTTTTTCGCGTGTTATGGCCGTTTTCATGAGCTATTGCCCATAGTTTTGGTGTTCTAGAGCAATTTGCATGAATCATAAGACCCGATACGCGTTTGAGAGATATGACCAAAAACTCGTCGTTTTTCGCGTTTTATGGACGTTTTCATGAGCTATTACCCACATTTTTAGGGTTACAGGGCAATTTGCATGGCCATAAGACACAATACATGTTTGAGAGTTATGACCAAAAACTCGGCCTTTTCACATTTTATTGCCGTTTTCATGAGCTATTTCCCATAGTTTTGGGGTTCCAGGGCGATCTACATGACTTGTAACACCCCGTACATATTTGAGAGATATGACCAAAACCTCGTCGTTTTCGCATTTTATGGCCGTTTTCATGAGCTATTACCCACGGTTTGAGGGTTTTAGGGCGATTTACACGACTCATAACACCCGATACATGTTTGAGAGTTATGACAAAAAATCGGTGTTTTAACGTTTTATGGCCATTTCATGAGCTATTGCCCATAGTTTTGGTGTTCCAGGGCGATTTGCACGAAGGCCCGATACATGTTTGAGAGATATGACCAAAAACTCGGCGTTTTCGCAGTTTATGGATGTTTTAATAAGGTATTGCCCATGGTTTTGGGGTTCCAGAGTTATTTGCATGACTCGTAACACCTGGTGCACGTTTGATAGTTATGAGCAAAAACTCGTCGTTTTAATTTTATATGGCCGTTTTCATAAGCTATTTCCCATAGTTTTGGTGTAATTAGACGATTTAGTTGACTCGTAACACCAGATACATGTTTGAGAGATATGACCAAAACCTCGTCAGTTTCGCGTTTTATGGACGTTTTCATGAGCTATTTCCCATAGTTTTGGGTTCTTGGGTGATTTGCATGACTCGGAACACCTGACACACGTTTGAGAGTTATGACCAAAAACTCGTCGTTTTAATTTTCTATGACCATTTTCATGAGCTATTGCCCACAGTTTTGGGATTGTAGGGTGATTTACATGACTCGTAACACCCGATACGCGTTTGAGAGTTATGAGAAAAAACTCGTGGTTTTAATTTGATATGGTTGTTTTCATGAACTATTGCCCATAGTTTTGGTATTCCAGGGCGATTTGGATGGCCCATATAAACCGAGCCATGTTTCAGAGATATGACCAAAAACTCGGCTCTTTTCGTGTTTTCTCGATGTTTTCATGAGCTATTGCCCACAGTTTTGGGGTTCCAGGGCAATTTGCATGGCCCGTAAGACACAATACATGTTTGAGAGTTATGACCAAAAACTAGGCTTTTCGCGTTTTATGGCCGTTTTTCATGAACTATTGCCCATAGTTTTGGTGTTCTAGAGCAATTTGCATGACTCGTAAGACCCGATACGCATTTGAGAGATATGACCAAAAACTCGTCGTTTTTCGCGTTTTATAGACGTTTTCATGAGCTATTGCCCATAGTTTTGGGTTCCAGGGTGATTTGCACGAGTCGGAACACCCGATACACGTTTGAGAGTTATAAACAAAAACTCGCCGTTTTAATTTTATACGACCGTTTTCCTGAGATATTTCCCATAGTTTTGGTGTACCAGGGAAATTTACATGGCCCATAAAATTCGATACATGTTTGAGACATATGACCAAAAAATCATTGTTTTTCGCGTTTTATGGGCGTTTTCATGAGCTATTACTCACAATTTTGGAGTTCAATGGCGATTTGCATGGCCCGTAAGACACAATACATGTTTGAGAGTTATGACCAAAAACTAGGCTTTTTCGCGTTTTATGGCCGTTTTCATGAGCTATTGCCCATAGTTTTGCTGTTCCAGAGCAATTTGCATGACTCGTAAGACCTGATACGCGATTGAGAGATATGACGAAAAACTCGTCGTTTTTCGCATTTTATGGACGTTTTCATGAGCTATTGCCCACATTTTTGGGGTTACAGGGCAATTTGCATGGCCATAAGACACAATAAATGTTTGAGAGTTATGACCAAAAACTCGATCTTTTCACATTTTATTGCCGTTTTCATGAGCTATTTCCCATAGTTTTGGGGTTCCAGGGCGATTTACATGACTTGTAACACCCGATACATATTTGAGAGATATGACCAAAACCTCGTCGTTTTCGCATTTTATGGCCGTTTTCATGAGCTATTACCGACGGTTTGAGGGTTTTAGGGCGATTTACACGACTCGTAACACCCGATACATGTTTGAGAGTTATGACCAAAAATCGGTGTTTTAATGTTTTATGGCCATTTCATGAGCTATTGCCCACAGTTTTGGTGTTCCAGGCGATTTGCACGAAGTCCTGATACATGTTTGAGAGATATGACCAAAAACTCGGCGTTTTCGCAGTTTATGGATGTTTTAATAAGGTATTGCCCATGGTTTTGGGGTTCCAGAGTTATTTGCACGACTCGTAACAGCTGGTACACGTTTGATAGTTATGAGCAAAGACTCATCGTTTTAATTTTGTATGGCCATTTTCATAAGCTATTTCCCATAGTTTTGGTGTAATTAGACGATTTAGATGACTCGTAACACCAGATACATGTTTGAGAGATATGACCAAAACCTCGTCATTTTCACGTTTTATGGACGTTTTCATGAGCTATTGCCCATAGTTTTGGGTTCTAGGGTGATTTTCATGACTCGGAACACCTGACACACGTTTGGAACTTATGACCAAAAACTCGTCGTTTTAATTTTCTATGACCATTTTCATGAGCTATTTCCCACAATTTTGGTGTTCTAGGGAAATTTTCATGGCCCATAACATCCAATAGATGTTTGAGAGATATGATAAAAAAAACTTGTTGTTTTTCGCGTTTTATGGACGTTTTCACGAGCTATTACCCACAATTTTGGGGTTCCAGGGTGATTTGCATGGCCCGTAAGACATAATACATGTTTGAGAGTTATGACCAAAAACTAGGCTTTTTCGCGTTTTATGACCGGTTTCATGAGCTATTGCCCAATTCAAAAAACTCGTCGTTTTTCGCATTTTATGGCCTTTTTCATGAGCTATTGCCCACGGTTTTGGGGTTTTAGGGCGATTTACACGACTCGTAACACCCGATACATATTTGAGAGTTTTGACAAAAAACATCGGTGTTTTCATGTTCTATGGCCGTTTCATGAGCTATTGCCCACAGTTTTGGGGTTCCATTGGGATTTGCATGGTGTAAAACCAGATACATGTTTGAGAGTTATGACCAAAAAGTCGGCATTTTCACATTTTATGGACGTTTTCATGAGCTATTGCCCATAGTTTTGGTGTTCTAGGGAGATTTGAACGACCCATAAGACCCAATACATGTTTGAGAGATATGACCAAAAACACATCGTTTTCGTGTTTGTGGCTGTTTTTATGAGCCATTGCCCACAGTTTTGGGATTCCGGTGAGATTTACACGACTCGTAACACCCGATACACGTTCGAGAGTTATGAGCAAAAACTCGTCGTTTAAATTTTATTTGGCCATTTTCATGAGCTGTTTCCCACAGTTTTGTGGTTTTAGGGCGATTTACATGACTCATAACACCCGATACATGTTTGAGAGTTATGATAAAATATGGTGTTTTCACATTTTATGGTCATTTTTATGAGTTTTTTCCATAGTTTTGGGGTTTCCAGGCGATTTACACGACTCGTAACACCTGATACATGCTAGAGAGTTATGCCAAAAAACTCCGTGTTTTCATGTTTTATGGCCGTTTCATGAGCTATTCCCCACAGTTTTAGGGTTCAATTGGGATTTGCATGGCCAGTAAAACCGGATACATGTTTGAGAGTTATGACCAAAAACTCGGTGTTCTCGCATTTTATGGATGTTTTCATAAGCTATTGCCCAAAGTTTTGGGGTTCTAGGGTGATTTGCATGGCCCATAAGACACAATAGATGTTTAAGAGTTTTGACCAAAAACTTGGCGTTTTCATGTTTTATGGCCGTTATCATGAGCTATTGCCCATAGTTTTGGGATTCAATGGGGATTTGAATGGCCAGTAAAACTAGATACATATTTGAGAGTTATGACCAAAAACTTGGCTTTTTCACGTTTTATGGCTGTTTTCATGAGCTATTGCCCACAGTTTTAGTGTTCGAGGGTAATTTGCATGGCCCATCAGGCCCGATACATGTTAGATAGATATGACAAAACACTCGGCGTTTTTACGTTTTATGGACGTTTTCATGAGCTATTGCCCATAGTTTTGTGGTTCCAGGGTGATTTGCACGACTCGTAACACCCAATACACGTTTGAGAGTTATGACCAAAAACATGTCGTTTTAATTTTATATGACCGTTTTCCTGAGCTATTTCCCACAGTTTTGGTGTACCAGGGAAATTTGCATGGCCCATAAAATCCAATACATGTTTGAGAGATATGATAAAAAAACTCTTCGTTTTTATCGTTTTATTGATGTTTTCATGAGCAATTGCCAACAATTTTGGGGTTCCAGGGCGATTTGCACGGCCCGTAAGACACAGTACATGTTTGAGAGTTATGACCAAAAACTAGGGTTTTTTCGCTTTTTATGGCCGTTTTCATGAGCCATTGCCCGCAGTTTTGGTGTTTTAAGGCGATTTAGACGATTCATAAGATCCGATACATGTTTGAGAGATATGACCAAAAACTCAGCGTTTTCACGTTTTATTGACGTTTTCATGAGCTACACCCGATAAATGTTTGAGAGTTATGACCAAAAACTCGGCGTTTTCATGCTTTATGGCCGTTTTTATGAGCTATTTCCTACTATTTTGGGATTCAATGGGGATTTGCATGGCCAGTAAAACCAGAGACATTGTTGAGATTTGTGACCGAACACTCAGCGTTTTCGTGTTTTATGACCGTTTTTATGAGCTATTGCCCACATCTTTGGTGTTCCAGGGCGATTTGCACGACCCATAAGACTCGATACATGTTTGAGAGATTTGACAAAAAACTCATCGTTTTCGCATTTTATGGATGTTTTCATGAGCTATTTCCCACAGTTTTCGGATTGTAGGGCGATTTACACGACTCATAACACCCGATACATGTTTGAGAGTTATGACCAAAAATCAGTGTTTTAACGTTTTATGGCCATTTCATGAGCTATTGCCCACAGTTTTGGTGTTCCAGGGCGATTTGCACGAAGGCCCGATACATGTTTGAGAGATATGACCAAAAACTCGGCGTTTTCGCAGTTTATGGATGTTTTAATAAGGTATTGCCCATGGTTTAGGGGTTCCAGAGTTATTTGCACGACTCGTAACACCTGGTACACGTTTGATAGTTATGAGCGAAAACTCGTCATTTTAATTTTATATGGCCGTTTTCATAAGCTATTTCCCATAGTTTTGGTGTAATTAGACGATTTAGATGACTCGTAACACCAGATACATGTTTGAGAGATATGACCAAAACCTCGTCATTTTCGCGTTTTATGGACGTTTTCATGAGCTATTTCCCATAGTTTTGGGTTCTAGGGTGATTTGCATGACTCGGAACACCTGACACACGTTTGAGAGTTATGACCAAAAACTTGTCGTTTTAATTTTCTATGACATTTTCATGAGCTATTGCCCACAGTTTTGGGATTGTAGGGTGATTTACATGACTCGTAACACCCGATACGCGTTTGAGAGTTATGAGAAAAAACTCGTGATTTTAATTTGATATGGTTGTTTTCATGAACTATTGCCCATAGTTTTGGTATTCCAGGGCGATTTGGATGGCCCATATAAACCGAGACATGTTTCAGAGATATGACCAAAAACTCGGCGCTTTTCGCGTTTTCTCGATGTTTTCATGAGCTATTGCCCACAGTTTTGGGGTTCCAGGGCAATTTGCATGGCCCGTCAGACACAATACATGTTTGAGAGTTATGACCAAAAACTAGGATCTTCGCGTTTTATGGCCATTTTCATGAACTATTGCCCATAGTTTTGGTGTTCTAGAGCAATTTGCATGACTCGTAAGACCCGATACGCATTTGAGAGATATGACCAAAAACTCGTCGTTTTTCGCGTTTTATGGACGTTTTCATGAGCTATTGCCCATAGTTTTGGGTTCCAGGGTGATTTGCACGAGTCGGAACACACGATACATGTTTGAGAGTTATAACCAAAAACTCGTCGTTTTAATTTTATACGACCGTTTTTCTGAGCTATTTCCCATAGTTTTGGTGTACCAGGGAAATTTACACGGCCCATAAAATTTGATACATGTTTAGGAGATATGACCAAAAAATCATTGTTTTTCGCGTTTTATGGGCGTTTTCATGAGTTATTACCCACAATTTTGGAGTTCAATGGCGATTTGCATGGCCCATAAGACACAATACATGTTTGAGAGTTATGACCAAAACCTAGGCCTTTTCTCGTTTTATGGACGTTTTCATGAGCTATTGCCCATAGTTTTGGTGTTCGACAGCAATTTGCATGACTCGTAAGACCCGATACACGTTTGAGAGATATGACCAAAAACTCGTCGTTTTTCGCATTTTATGGACGTTTTCATGAGCTATTGCCCACATTTTTAGGGTTACATGGCAATTTGCATGGCCATAATACACAATACATGTTTGAGAGTTATGACCAAAAACTCGATCTTTTCACATTTTATTGCCGTTTTCATGAGCTATTTCCCATTGTTTTCGGGTTCCAGGGCGATTTACATGACTTGTAACACCCGATACATATTTGAGAGATATGACCAAAACCTTGTCGTTTTCGCATTTTATGGCCGTTTTCATGAGCTATTACCCACGGTTTGAGGGTTTTAGGGCGATTTACACGACTCGTAACACCCGATACATGTTTGAGAGTTATGACAAAAAATCGATGTTTTAACGTTTTATGGCCATTTCATGAGCTATTGCCCACAGTTTTGGTGTTCCAGGGCGATTTGCACGAAGGCCCGATACATGTTTGAGAGATATGACCAAAAACTCGGCGTTTTCGCAGTTTATGGATGTTTTAATAAGGTATTGTCCATGTTTTTGGGGTTCCAGAGTTATTTGCACGACTCGTAACACCTGGTGCACGTTTGATAGTTATGAGCAAAAACTCGTCGTTTTAATTTTATATGGCCGTTTTCATAAGCTATTTCCCTTAGTTTTGGTGTAATTAGACGATTTAGATGACTCGTAACACCAGATACATGTTTGAGAGATATGACCAAAACCTCGTCATTTTCACGTTTTATGGACGTTTTCATGAGCTATTGCCCATAGTTTTGGGTTCTAGGGTGATTTGCATGACTCGAAACACCTGACACACGTTTGAGAGTTATGACCAAAAACTCGTGGTTTTAATTATCTATGACCGTTTTCATGAGCTATTGCCCACAGTTTTGGGATTGTAGGGTGATTTACATGACTCGTAACACCCGATACGCGTTTGAGATTTATGAGAAAAAACTCGTGGTTTTAATTTGATATGGTTGTTTTCATGAACTATTGCCCATAGTTTTGGTATTCCAGGGCGATTTGGATGGCCCATATAAACCGAGCCATGTTTCAGAGATATGACCAAAAACTCGGCGCTTTTCGCGTTTTCTCGAATTTTTCATGAGCTATTGCCCACAGTTTTGGGGTTCCAGGGCAATTTGCATGGCCCGTAAGACACAATACATGTTTGAGAGTTATGACCAAAAACTCGGCCTTTTCACATTTTATTGCCGTTTTCATGAGCTATTTCCCATAGTTTTGGGGTTCCAGGGCGATCTACATGACTTGTAACACCCCATACATATTTGAGAGATATGACTAAAACCTCGTCGTTTTCGCATTTTATGGCCGTTTTCATGAGCTATTACCCACGGTTTGAGGGTTTTAGGGCGATTTACACGACTCGTAACACCCGATACATGTTTGAGAGTTATGACAAAAAATTGGTGTTTTAACGTTTTATGGCCATTTCATGAGCTATTGCCCATAGTTTTGGTGTTCCAGGGCGATTTGCATGAAGGCCCGATACATGTTTGAGAGATATGACCAAAAACTCGGCGTTTTCGCAGTTTATGGATGTTTTAATAAGGTATTTCCCATGGTTTTGGGGTTCCAGAGTTATTTGCACGACTCGTAACACCTGGTACACGTTTGATAGTTATGAGCAAAAACTCGTCTTTTTAATTTTATATGGCCGTTTTCATAAGCTATTTCCCATAGTTTTGGTGTAATTAGACGATTTAGATGACTCGTAACACCAGATACATGTTTGAGAGATATGACCAAAACCTCGTCATTTTCACGTTTTATGGACGTTTTCATGAGCTATTGCCCATAGTTTTGGGTTCTAGGGTGATTTGCATGACTCGAAACACCTGACACACATTTGAGAGTTATGACCAAAAACTCGTGGTTTTAATTATCTATGACCGTTTTCATGAGCTATTTCCCACAATTTTGGTGTTCTAGGGAAATTTGCATAGCCCATAAAATCCAATAGATGTTTGAGAGATATGATCAAAAACTTGTCGTTTTTCGCGTTTTATGGACGTTTTCATGAGCTATTACCCACAATTTTGGGGTTCCAGGGTGATTTGCATGGCCCGTAAGACATAATACATGTTTGAGAGTTATGACCAGAAACTAGGCTTTTTCGCGTTTTATGACCGTTTTCATGAGCTATTGCCAATTCAAAAACTCGTCGTTTTTCGTATTTTATGGCCTTTTTCATGAGCTATTACCCACGGTTTTGGGGTTTTAGGGCGATTTACACGACTCATAACACCCGATACATATTTGAGAGTTTTGACAAAAAACATCGTTGTTTTCATGATCTATGGCCGTTTCATGAGCTATTGCCCACAGTTTTGGGGTTCCATTGGGATTTGCATGGTGTAAAACTAGATACATGTTTAAGAGTTATGACCAAAAAGTCGGCATTTTCACGTTTTATGGACGTTTTCATGAGCTATTGCCCATAGTTTTGGTGTTCTAGGGATATTTGCACGACCCGTAAGACCCAATACATGTTTGAGAGATATGACCAAAAACACATCGTTTTCGTGTTTGTGGCTGTTTTTATGAGCTATTGCCCACAGTTTTGGGATTCCAGTGAGATTTACACGACTCGTAACACCCGATACACGTTTGAGAGTTATGAGCAAAAACTCGTCGTTTAAATTTTATTTGGCCATTTTCATGAGCTATTTCCCACAGTTTTGTGGTTTCAGGGCGATTTACATGACTCATAACACCCGATACATGTTTGAGAGTTATGATAAAATATGGTGTTTTCACATTTTATGGTCATTTTTATGAGTTTTTTTCCATAGTTTTGGGGTTCCCAGGCGATTTGCACGACTCGTAACAGCTGATACATGCTAGAGAGTTATGACAAAAAACTCTTGGTTTTCATGTTTTATGGCCGTTTCATGAGCTATTCCCCACAGTTTTAGGGTTCAATTGGGATTTCCATGGCTAGTAAAACCGGATACTTGTTTGAGAGTAATGACCAAAAACTCGGTGTTATCGCATTTTATGGACGTTTTCAAGAGCTATTGCCCAAAGTTTTGGGGTTCCAGGGTGATTTGCATGGCCCATAAGACACAATAGATGTTTGAGAGTTTTGATCAAAAACTCGGTGTTTTCACGTTTTATGGCCGTTTTCATGAGCTATTGCCCATAGTTTTGGGGTTGAATGGGGATTTGAATGGCCAGTAAAACTGGATACATATTTGAGAGTTATGACCAAAAACTAGTCTTTTTCACGTTTTATGGCCGTTTTCATGAGCTATTGCCCACAGTTTTAGTGTTCCAGGGTAATTTGCATGGCCCATCAGCCCCGATACATGTTAGATAGATATGACCAAAAACTCGGCATTTTCGCGTTTTATGGACGTTTTCATGAGCTATTGCCCATAGTTTTGGGTTCTAGGGTGATTTGCATGACTCGGAACACCCGATACACGTTTGAGAGTTATGACCAAAAAGTCGTCGTTTTAATTTTATATGACCGTTTTCCTGAGCTATTTCCCACAGTTTTGGTGTACCAGGGAAATTTGCATGGCCCATAAAATCCGATACATGTTTGAGAGATATGACCAAAAAATCATCGTTTTTCGCGTTTTATGGCCGTTTTCAGCTATTACCCTCCATTTTGGGGTTCCATGTCGATTTGCATGGCCCGTAAGACACAATACATGTTTGAGAGTTATGACCAAAAACTAGGCTTTTTCGCGTGTTATGGCCGTTTTCATGAGCTATTGCCCATATTTTTGGTGTTCTAGAGCAATTTGCATGACTCATAAGACCCGATACGCGTTTGAGAGATATGACCAAAAACTCGTCGTTTTTCGCGTTTTATGGACGTTTTCATGAGCTATTACCCACATTTTTAGGGTTACAGGGCAATTTGCAGGGACATAAGACACAATACATGTTTGATAGTTATGACCAAAAACTCGGCCTTTTCACATTTTATTGTCGTTTTCATGAGCTATTTCCCATAGTTTTGGGGTTCCAGGGCGATCTACATGACTTGTAACACCCGATACATATTTGAGAGATATGACCAAAACCTCGTCGTTTTCGCATTTTATGGCCGTTTTCATGAGCTATTACCCACGGTTTGAGGGTTTTAGGGCGATTTACACGACTCGTAACACCCGATACATGTTTGAGAGTTATGACAAAAAATCGGTGTTTTAACGTTTTATGGCCATTTCATGAGCTATTGCCCACAGTTTTGGTGTTCCAAGGCGATTTGCACGAAGGCCCGATACATGTTTGAGAGCTATGACCAAAAACTCGGCGTTTTCGCAGTTTATGGATGTTTTAATAAGGTATTGCCCATGGTTTTGGGGTTCCAGAGTTATTTGCATGACTCGTAACACCTGGTACACGTTTGATAGTTATGAGCAAAAACTCGTCGTTTTAATTTTATATGGCCGTTTTCATAAGCTATTTCCCATAGTTTTGGTGTAATTAGACGATTTAGATGACTCGTAACACCAGATACATGATTGAGAGATATGACCAAAACCTCGTCATTTTCGCGTTTTATGGACGTTTTCATGAGCTATTTCCCATAGTTTTGGGTTCTAGGGTGATTTGCATGACTCGGAACACCTGACACACGTTTGAGAGTTATGACCAAAAAACTCGTCGTTTTAATTTTCTATGACCATTTTCATGAGCTATTGTCCACAATTTTGGGATTGTAGGGTGATTTACATGACTCGTAACACCCGACGTGTTTGAGAGTTATGAGAAAAAACTCGTGGTTTTAATTTGATATGGTTGTTTTCATGAACTATTGCCCATAGTTTTGGTATTCCAGGGCGATTTGGATGGCCCATATAAACCGAGCCATGTTTCAGAGATATGACCAAAAACTCGGCTCTTTTCGTGTTTTCTCGATGTTTTCATGAGCTATTGCCCACAGTTTTGGGGTTCCAGGGCAATTTGCATGGCCCGTAAGACACAATACATGTTTGAGAGTTATGACCAAAAACTAGGCTTTTCTAGGTTTATGGCCGTTTTTCATAAACTATTGCCCATAGTTTTGGTGTTCTAGAGCAATTTGCATGACTCGTAAGACCCGATACGCATTTGAGAGATATGACCAATAACTCGTCGTTTTTCGCGTTTTATGGACGTTTTCATGAGCTATTGCCCATAGTTTTGGGTTCTAGGGTGATTTGCACGAGTCGGAACACCCGATACACGTTTGAGAGTTCTAACCAAAAACTCGTCGTTTTAATTTTAAACGACCGTTTTCCTGAGCTATTTCCCATAGTTTTGGTGTACCAGGGAAATTTACATGGCCCATAAAATTCGATACATGTTTGAGAGATATGACCAAAAAATCATTGTTTTTCGCGTTTTATGGGCGTTTTCATGAGCTATTACCCACAATTTTGGAGTTCAATGGCGATTTGCATGGCCCGTAAGACACAATACATGTTTGAGAGTTATGACCAAAAACTAGGCTTTTTCGCGTTTTATGGCCGTTTTCATGAGCTATTGCCCATAGTTTTGGTGTTCCAGAGCAATTTGCATGACTCGTAAGACCCGATACGCGTTTGAGAGATATGACCAAAAACTCGTCGTTTTTCGCATTTTATGGACGTTTTCATGAGCTATTGCCCACATTTTTAGGGTTACAGGGCAATTTGCATGGCCATAAGACACAATAAATGTTTGAGAGTTATGACCAAAAACTCGATCTTTTCACATTTTATTGCCGTTTTCATGAGCTATTTCCCATAGTTTTGGGGTTTCAGGGCGATTTACATGACTTGTAACACCCGATACATATTTGAGAGATATGACCAAAACCTCGTCGTTTTCGCATTTTATGGCCGTTTTCATGAGCTATTACCGACGGTTTGAGGGTTTTAGGGCGATTTACACGACTCGTAACACCCGATACATGTTTGAGAGTTATGACCAAAAATCGGTGTTTTAACGTTTTATGGCCATTTCATGAGCTATTGCCCACAGTTTTGGTGTTCCAGGGCGATTTGCACGAAGTCCCGATACATGTTTGAGAGATATGACCAAAAATTCGGCGTTTTCGCAGTTTATGGATGTTTTAATAAGGTATTGCCCATGGTTTAGGGGTTCCAGAGTTATTTGCACGACTCGTAACACCTGGTACACGTTTGATAGTTATGAGCAAAAACTCGTCGTTTTAATTTTATATGGCCGTTTTCAAAAGCTATTTCCCATAGTTTTGGTGTAATTAGACGATTTAGATGACTCGTAACACCAGGTACATGTTCGAGAGATATGACCAAAACCTCGTCATTTTCACGTTTTATGGACGTTTTCATGAGCTTTTGCCCATAGTTTTGGGTTCTAGGTTGATTTGCATGACTCGGAACACCTGACACACGTTTGAGAGTTATGACCAAAAACTCGTCGTTTTAATTTTCTATGACCGTTTTCATGAGCTATTTCCCACAATTTTGGTGTTCTAGGGAAATTTGCATGGCCCATAAAATCCAATAGATGTTTGAGAGATATGATCAAAAACTTTTCGTTTTTCGCGTTTTATGGACGTTTTCATGAGCTATTACCCACAATTTTGGGGTTCCAGGGTGATTTGCATGGCCCGTAAGACATAATACATGTTTGAGAGTTATGACCAAAAACTAGGCTTTTCGCGTTTTATGACCGTTTTCATGAGCTATTGCCCAATTCAAAAACTCGTCGTTTTTCGCATTTTATGGCCTTTTTCATGAGATATTGCCCACGGTTTTGGGGTTTTAGGGCGATTTACACGACTCGTAACACCCGATACATATTTGAGAGTTTTGACAAAAAACATCGGTGTTTTCATGTTCTATGGCCGTTTCATGAGCTATTGCCCACAGTTTTGGGGTTCCATTGGGATTGGCATGGTGTAAAACCAGATACATGTTTGAGAGTTATGACCAAAAAGTCGGCATTTTCACGTTTTATGGACGTTTTCATGAGCTATTGCCCATAGTTTTGGTGTTCTAGGGAGATTTGCATGACCCAAAAGACCCAATACATGTTTGAGAGATATGACCAAAAACACATCGTTTTCGTGTTTGTGGCTGTTTTTATGAGCTATTGCCCACAGTTTTGGGATTCCAGTGAGATTTACACGACTCGTAACACCCGATACACGTTTGAGAGTTATGAGCAAAAACTCGTCGTTTAAATTTTATTTGGCCATTTTC
Source organism: Avena insularis (assembly GCA_023614405.1). Lineage (NCBI taxonomy): Eukaryota > Viridiplantae > Streptophyta > Magnoliopsida > Poales > Poaceae > Avena > Avena insularis. The sequence continues at coordinate 33,079,599 of CM042684.1, forward strand.
ATGAGCTATTTCCCACGTTTTTGTGGTTTCAGCGCGATTTACATGACTCATAACACCCGATACATGTTTGAGAGTTATGATAAAATATGGTGTTTTCACATTTTATGGTCATTTTTATGAGTTTTTTCCATAGTTTTGGGGTTCCCAGGCGATTTACACGACTCGTAACAGCTGATACATGCTAGAGAGTTATGACAAAAAACTCTGTCTTTTCATGTTTTATGGCCGTTTCATGAGCTATTCCCCACAGTTTTAGGGTTCAATTGGGATTTGCATGGCCAGTAAAACCGGATACATGTTTGAGAGTTATGACCAAAAAATCGGTGTTATCGCATTTTATGGACGTTTTCATGAGCTATTGCCCAAAGTTTTGGGGTTCTAGGGTGATTTGCATGGCCCATAAGACACAATAGATGTTTGAGAGTTTTGACCAAAAACTCGGTGTTTTCACGTTTTATGGCCGTTACCATGAGCTATTGCCCATAGTTTTGGGGTTCAATGGGGATTTGAATGGCCAGTAAAACTAGATACATATTTGAGAGTTATGACCAAAAACTCGGCTTTTTCACGTTTTATGGCCGTTTTCATGAGCTATTGCCCATAGTTTTAGTGTTCGAGGGTAATTTGCATGGCCCATCAAGCCTGATACATGTTAGATAGATATGACCAAAAACTCGGCGTTTTCGCATTTTATGGACGTTTTCATGAGCAATTGCCCATAGTTTTGTGGTTCCAGGGTGATTTGCACGACTCGGAACACCCGATACACGTTTGAGAGCTATGACCAAAAACTCGTCGTTTATGGCCAATAAGACACAATACATGTTTGAGAGTTATGACCAAAAACTAGGCATTTTCGCATTTTATGGCCGTTTTCATGAGCTATTGCCATAGTTTTGGTGTTCCAGAGCAATTTGCATGACTCGTAAGACCCGATACGCGTTTGAGAGATATGACTAAAAACTCGTCATTTTTCGCGTTTTATGGCCTTTTTCATGAGCTATTGCTCACGGTTTTGGGGGTTTAGGGCGATCTACACGACTCATAGCACCCGATACATATTTGAGAGTTTTGACAAAAAAATCGGTGTTTTCATGTTTTCTGGCCGTTTCAGAAGCTATTGCCCACAGTTTTGGGGTTCCATTGGGATTTGCATGGTGTAAAACCAGATACATGTTTGAGAGTTGTAACCAAAAAGCCGGATTTTTAAGTTTTTATGGACGTTTTCATGATCTATTGCCCATAGTTTTGGTGTTCTAGGGCGATTTGCACGACCCATAAGACCCAATACATGTTTGAGAGATACGACCAAAAACACAAAGTTTTCGTGTTTGTGGATGTTTTTATGAGCTATTGCCCACAATTTTGGGATTCCAATGAAATTTACACGACTCATAACACCCGATACACGTTTGAGAGTTATGAGCAAAAACTCGTCGTTTAAATTTTTTTTTGCCGTTTACATGAGCTATTTCCCATAGTTTTAGGGTTTCAGGGCGATTTACATGACTCATAACACCCGATACATGTTTTAGAGTTATTATAAAAAATGGTGTTTTCACATTTTATGGTCGTTTTTATGAGTTTTTTTTCCACAGTTTTGGGGTTCCTAGGTGATTTACACGACTCGTAACACCTGATACATGCTAGAGAGTTATGACCAAAAACTCTGTGTTTTCATGTTTTATGGCCGTTTCATGAGCTATTCCCCACAGTTTTGGGGTTCAATTGGGATTTGCATGGCCAGTAAAACCGGATACATGTTTGAGAGTTATGACCAAAAACTCGGTATACTCGTGTTTTATGGACGTTTTCATGAGCTATTGCCCAAAGTTTTGGGGTTCCAGGGTGATTTGTATGGCCCGTAAGACACAATAGACGTTTGAGAGTTTTGACCAAAAACTCGGTGGTTTCCTGTTTTATGGCCGTTTTCATGAGCTATTGCACATAGTTTTGGGGTTCAATGGGGATTTGAATGGCCAGTAAAGCTAGACACATATTTGAGAGTTATGACCAAAAACTCGGCTTTTTTCACGTCTTATGGCTGTTTTCATGAGCTATTGCCCACAATTTTGGTGTTAGAGGGAGATTTGCATGGCCCATCAGGCCCGATACAGGTTAGACAGATATGACCAAACACTCGGCGTTTTCACATTTTATGGACGTTTTCATGAGCTATTGCCCATAGTTCCGGGGTTCCAGGGTGATTTGCACAACTCGTAACACCCATTACACGTTTGAGATTTATGACCAAAAACTTGTCATTTTAATTTTATATGACCATTTTCATGAGCTATTTCCGATAGTTTTGGATTTCCAGGGAAATTTGAATGACCCATAAGATCCGATACATATTTGAGAGATATGATAAAAAAACTCTTTGTTTTTAGCGCGTTATTCATGTTTTCATGAGCTATTGCCAACAATTTTGGGGTTCCAGGGTGATTTGCACGGCCTGTAAGACACAATACATGTTTGATAGTTATGACCAAAAACTACGGTTTTTTCGCATTTTATGGCCGTTTTCATGAGCCATTGCCCACGGTTTTGGTGTTTTAAGGCGATTTAGACGATCCATAAGATCCGATACATGTTTGCGAGATATTACCAAAAACTCAGCGTTTTTACGTTTTATTGACGTTTTCATGAGCTACACCCGATAAATGTTTGAGAGTTATGACCAAAAACTCGGCCTTTTCATGTTTATGGCCCTTTTTATGAGCTATTGCCCACTGTTTTGGGATTCAATGGGGATTTGCATGGAGAGTAAAACCAGATACATTGTTGAGAGTTGTGACCGAACACTCAGCGTTTTCGTGTTTTATGACCGTTTTCATGAGCTATTGCCCACATCTTTGGTGTTCTAGGGCGATTTGCACGACCCATATGACCCGATACGCATTTGAGAGATATGACCAAAAACTCGTCGTTTTTCGCGTTTTATGGACGTTTTCATGAGCTATTGCCCATAGTTTTGGGATTGTAGGGTGATTTGCATGAGTCGGAACACCCGATACATGTTTGACAGTTATAACCAAAAACTCGTCGTTTTAATTTTATATGACTCGTAACACCCGATACGCGTTTGAGAGTTATGAGAAAAAACTCTTGGTTTTAATTTTATATGGTCGTTTTCATGAGCTATTGCCCATAGTTTTGGTATTCCACGGCGATTTGGATGGCCTATATGAACCGAGACATCTTTGAGAGATATGACCAAAAATTCAGCGTTTTTCGCGTTTTATGGATGTTTTCATGAGCTATTGCCCATAGTTTTGGGGTTCAAGGGCAATTTGCATGGCCCGTAAGACATAATACATGTTTGAGAGTTATGACCAAAACCTTGGCTTTTGCGCATTTTATGGCCGTTTTCATGAGCTATTTCCCAATGCAAAAACTCGTCGTTTTTCGCATTTTATGGCCTTTTTCATGAGCTATTGCCCACGGTTTTGGGGTTTTAGGGCGATTTACACGACTCGTAACACCCGATACATATTTGAGAGTTTTGACAAAAAACATCGATGTTTTCACGTCCTATGGCCATTTCATGAGCTATTGCCCACAGTTTTGGGTTTCCATTGGGATTTGCATGGTGTAGAACCAGATACATGTTTGAGAGTTATGACCAAAAAGTCGGCATTTTCACGTTTTATGGACGTTTTCATGAGCTATTGCCCATAGTTTTGGTGTTCTAGGGCGATTTGCACGACCCATAAGACCCAATACATGTTTGAGAGATACGACCAAAAACACATCGTTTTCGTGTTTGTGGCTGTTTTTATGAGCTACTGCCCACAGTTTTGGGATTCCTGTGAGATTTACATGACTCGTAACACCCGATGGACGTTTGAGAGTTATGAGCAAAAACTCGTCGTTTAAATTTTATTTGGCTGTTTAGATGAGTTATTGCCCATAGTTTTGTGGTTTCAGGGCGATTTACATGACTCATAACACCCGATACATGTATGAGAGTTATGATAAAAAACAACGTTTTCACATTTTATGGTCGTTTTTATGAGTTTTTTCCACAGTTTTGGGGTTCCCAGGCGATTTACACGACTCGTAACACCTGATACATGCTAGAGAGTTATGACAAAAACTCTGTGTTTTCATGTTTTATGGGCGTTTCATGAGCTATTCCCCGCATTTTTGGGGTTCAATTGGGATTTGCATGGCTACTAAAACTGGATACATTTTTGAGAGTTATGACCAAAAACTCTGTGTACTCGCGTTTTATGGACGTTTTCATGAGCTATTGCCCAAAGTTTGTGGGTTCCAGGGTGATTTGCATGGCCCATAAGACACAATAGACGTTTGAGAGTTTTAACCAAAAACTCGGTGTTTTCATGTTTTATGGCCGTTTTCATGAGCTATTGCCCATAGTTTTGGGGTTCAATGGGGATTTGAATGGCCAGTAACACTGGATACATATTTGAGAGTTATGACCAAAAACTCGGCTTTTTTCACGTTTTATGGCCGTTTTCATGAGCTATTGCCCACAAATTTGGTGTTCGAGGGCGATTTGCATGGCCCATCAGGCCCAATACATGTTAGACAGATATGACCAAACACTCGGCATTTTCATGTTTTATGGACGTTTTCATGAGCTATTGCCCATAGTTCTGGGGTTCCAGGGTGATTTGCACGACTCGTAACACCCAATACACGTTTGAGAGTTATGACCAAAAACTTGTCGTTTTAATTTTATATGACCATTTTCATGAGCTGTTTCCCATAGTTTTGGAGTTCTAGGGAATTTTGCATGACCCATAAGATCCGAAACATATTTGAGAGATATGATAAAAAAACTCTTCGTTTTTAGCGTTTTATTGATGTTTTCATGAGCTATTGCCAACAATTTTGGGGTTCCAGGGCGATTCTCACGGCCCATAAGACACAATACATGTTTGATAGTTATGACCAAAAACTAGGGTTTTTTCGCATTTTATGGCCGTTTTCATGAGCCATTGCCCACGGTTTTGGTGTTTTAAGTTGATTTAGACGATCCATAAGATCTGATACATGTTTGAGAGAAATTACCAAAAACTCAGCGTTTTCGCATTTTATGGCCGTTTTCATGAGCTATTTCCCAATGCAAAAACTCGTCGTTTTTCACATTTTATGGCCTTTTTCATGAGCTATTGCCCACGGTTTTGGGGTTTTAGGGCGATTTACACGACTCATAACACCCGATACATATTTGAGTGTTTTGACAAAAAACATCGATGTTTTCACGTCCTATGGCCATTTCATGAGCTATTGCCCATAGTTTTGGGTTTCCATTGGGATTTGCATGGTGTAAAACCAGATACATGTTGGAGAGTTATGACCAAAAAGTCGGCATTTTCATGTTTTATGGACGTTTTCATGAGCTATTGCCCATAGTTTTGGTGTTCTAGGGCGATTTGCACGACCCATAAGACCCAATACATGTTTGAGAGATACGACCAAAAACACATTGTTTTCGTGTTTGTGGCTATTTTTATGAGCTATTACCCACAATTTTGGGATTCCAGTGAGATTTACATGACTCGTAACACCCGATACATGTTTGTGGCTGTTTTTATGAGCTATTGCCCACAATTAGCAAAAACTCCTCGTTTAAATTTTATTTGGCTGTTTACATGAGATATTTCCCACAGTTTTGTGGTTTCAGGGCGATTTACATGACTCATAACACCCGATACATGTTTGAGAGTTATGATAAAATATGGTGTTTTCACATTTTATGGTCATTTTTATGAGTTTTTTTCCATAGTTTTGGGGTTCCCAGGCGATTTGCACGACTCGTAACACCTGATACATGCTAGAGAGTTATGACGAAAACCTCTGTGTTTTCATGTTTTATGGCCGTTTCATGAGCTATACCCCACAATTTTGGGGTTCAATTTGGATTTGCAAGGCCAGTAAAACCGGATACATGTTTGAGAGTTATGACCAAAAACTCAGTGTTCTCGCATTTTATGGATGTTTTCATGAGCTATTGCCCAAAGTTTTGGGGTTCCAGGGTGATTTGCATGGCCCATAAGAAACAATAAATGTTTGAGAGTTTTGACCAAAAACTCGGTGTTTTCACGTATTATGGCCGTTTTCATGAGCTATTGCCCATACTTTTGGGGTTCAATAGGGATTTGAATGGCCAGTAAAACTGGATACATATTTGAGAGTTATGACCAAAAACTCGGCTTTTTTCACATTTTATGGCCGTTTTCATGAGCTATTGCCCACAGTTTTAGTGTTCGAGGGTGATTTGCATGGCCCATCAGGCCCGATACATGTTAGATAGATATGACCAAACAATCCACGTTTTCACGTTTTATGGACGTTTTCATGAGCTATTGCCAATAGTTTTGCGGTTCCAGGGTGATTTGCACGACTGGTAACACCCAATACACGTTTGAGAGTTATGACCAAAAACTTGTCGTTTTAATTTTATATGACCATTTTCATGAGCTATTTCCCATAGTTTTGGAGTTCCAGGGAAATTTGCATGACCCATAAGATCCGATACATATTTGAGAGATATGATCAAAAACTCTTTGTTTTTAGCGTGTTATTGATGTTTTCGTGAGCTATTGCCAACAATTTTGGGGTTCCAGGGCGATTTGCACGGCCCGTAAGACACAATACATGTTTGAGAGTTATGACCAAAAACTAGGGTTTTTTCGCATTTTATGGCCGTTTTCATGAGCCATTGCCCACGGTTTTGGTGTTTTAAGGCGATTTAGACGATCCATAAGATCTGATACATGTTTGAGAGATATTACCAAAACTCAGCGTTTTCACATTTTATTGACGTTTTCATGAGCTACACCCGATAAATGTTTGAGAGTTATGACCAAAAACTCGGCCTTTTCATGTTTATGGCTGTTTTTATGAGCTATTGCCCACAATTTTGGAATTCAATGGGGATTTGCATGGACAATAAAACCAGATACATTGTTGAGAGTTGTGACCGAACACTCGGCGTTTTCGTGTTTTATGACCATTTTCATGAGCTATTGCCCACATCTTTGGTGTTCCAGGGCAATTTGCATGACCCATAAGACTCGATACATGTTTGAGAGATTTGACAAAAAATTCATCGTTTTCACATTTTATGGACGTTTTTATGAGCTATTGCCCACAGTTTTGGGATTATAGGGTGATTTACATGACTCGTAACACCCGATACGCGTTTGAGAGTTATGAGAAAAAACTCGTGGTTTTAATTTTATATGGTCGTTTTCATCAGCTATTGCCCATAGTTTTGGTATTCCAGGGCGATTTGGATGGCCCATATGAACCGAGACATGTTTGAGAGATATGACCCAAAACTCGGTGTTTTTCGCATTTTATGGATGTTTTCATGAGCTATTGCCCACAGTTTTGGGGTTCTAGGGCAATTTGCATGGCCCGTAAGACACAATACATGTTTGAGAGTTATGACCAAAAAATAGGAGTTTTCGTGTTTTATGGCCGTTTTCATGAGCTATTGCCCATAGTTTTGGTGTTCTAGAGCAATTTGCATGGCTCATAAGACCCGATACGCATTTGAGAGATATGACCAAAAACTCGTCGTTTTTCGCGTTTTGTGGACGTTTTCATGAGCTATTTCCCACTGTTTTGGGTTCCAGGGTGATTTGCACGAGTAGGACCACCCGATACACGTTTGAGAGATATAACTAAAAACTCGTCGTTTTAATTATATATGACCGTTTTCCTAAGCTATTTCCCACAGTTTTGGTGTTCCAGGGAAATTTGCATTGCCCATAAAATCCGATACATGTTTGAGAGATATGACCAAAAAATCATCGTTTTCGCGTTTTATGGGCGTTTTCAGCTATTACCCACAATTTTGGGGTTCCATGGCGATTTGCATGGCCCGTAAGACACAATGCATGGTTGAGCGTTATGACCAAAAAGTAGGCTTTTTCGCGTTTTATGGCCGTTTTCATGAGCTATTGCCCATAGTTTTGGTGTTCCACAGCAATTTGCATGACTCATAAGACCCGATATGCGTTTCAGAGATATGACCAAAAACTCGTCGTTTTTCATGTTTTATGGACGTTTTCATGAGCTATTGCCCACATTTTTAGGGTTACAGGGCAATTTGCATGGCCATAAGACACAATACATGTTTGAGAGTTATGACCAAAAACTCGGCTTTTTCACATTTTATTGCTGTTTTCATGAGCTATTTACCATAGTTTTGGGATTCCAGGGCGATTTACATGACTTGTAACACCCGATACATATTTCAAAGATATCACCAAAACCTCGTCGTTTTCGCATTTTATGGCCGTTTTCATGAGCTATTACCCACGGTTTGAGGGTTTTAGGGCGATTTACACGACTCTTAACACCCGATACATGTTTGAGAGTTATGACAAAAAATCGGTGTTTTAACGTTTTATGGCCATTTCATGAGCTATTGCCCACAGTTTTGGTGTTCCAGGGCGATTTGCAAGAAGGCCCGATACATGTTTGAGAGATATGACCAAAAACTCGGTGTTTTCGCAGTTTATGGATGTTTTAATAAGGTATTGCCCATGGTTTTGGGGTTCCAGAGTTATTTGCACGACTCGTAACACCCGGTACACGTTTGAGAGTTATGAGCAAAAACTCGTCGTTTTAATTTTATATGGCCATTTTCATGAGCTATTTCCCATAGTTTTGGTGTAATTAGACGATTTAGATGACTCGTAACACCCGATACATGTTTGAGAGATATGACCAAAAACTCGTCATTTTCGCGTTTTATGGACGTTTTCATGAGCTATTGCCATAAGTTTTGGGTTCTAGGGTGATTTGAACACCTCGGATCACCCGATACACGTTTGAGAGTTATGACCAAAAACTCGTCGTTTTAATTTTATATGACCGTTTTCATGAGCTATTTCCCACAGTTTTGGTATTCCAGGGAAATTTGCATGGCCCATAAAACCCAAAACATGTTTGAGAGATATGACCAAAAACTCGTCATTTTTCGCGTTTTATGGATGTTTTCATGAGCTATTACCCACAATATTGGGGTTCCATGGTGATTTGCATGGCCCGTAAGACACAATACATGTTTGAGAGTTATGACAAAAAACTAGGCTTTTTCGCATTTTATGGCCGTTTTCATGAGCTATTGCCATAGTTTTGGTGTTCCAGAGCAATTTGCATGACTCGTAAGACCCGATACGTGTTTGAGAGATATGACCAAAAACTCATCGTTTTTCGCGTTTTATGGCCTTTTTCATGAGCTTGCCCACGGTTTTGGGGTTTTAGGGCGATTTACACGACTCATAACACCCGATACATATTTGAGAGTTTTGACAAAAAATTGGTGTTTTCACGTTTTCTGGCCGTTTCATGAGCTATTGCCCACAGTTTTGGGGTTCCATTGTGATTTGCATGGTGTAAAACCAGATACATGTTTGAGAGTTATGACCAAAAAGTCGGCATTTTCACGTTTTATGGACGTTTTCATGAGCTATTGCCCATAGTTTAGGTGTTCTAGGGCGATTTGCACGACCCATAAGACCCAATACATGTTTGAGAGATACGACCAAAAACACATCGTTTTCGTGTTTGTGGCTGTTTTTACGAGCTATTGCCCACTGTTTTGGGATTCCAGTGAGATTTACACGACTCGTAACACCCGATACACGTTTGAGAGTTATGAGAAAAAACTCGTCGTTTAAATTTTATTTGCCGTTTACATGACCTATTTCCCATAGTTTTAGGGTTTTAGGGGGATTTACATGACTCATAACACCCGATACATGTTTGAGAGTTATGATAAAAAACGGTGTTTTCACATTTTATGGGTGTTTTTATGAGTTTTTTCCATAGTTTTGGGGTTCCTAGGCGATTTACACGACTCGTAACACCTGATACATGCTAGAGAGTTATGACCAAAAACTTTGTGTTTTCATGTTTTATGGCCGTTTCATGAGCTATTCCCCATAGTTTTGGGTTCAATTGGGATTTGCATGGCCAGTAAAACCAGATACATGTTTGAGAGTTATGACCAACAACTCGGTGTTCTCGCATTTTATGGACATTTTCATGAGCTATTGCCCAAAGTTTTGGGGTTCCAGGGTGATTTGCATGGCCCGTAAGACACAATAGAAGTTTGAGAGTTTTGACCAAAAACTCGGTGTTTTCATGTTTTATGGCCGTTTTCCTGAGCCCACAGTTTTGGGGTTCAATGGGGATTTGAATGGCCTGTAAAACTGGATACATATTTTAGAGTTATGACCCAAAAACTCGCCATTTTCACGTTTTATGGCCGTTTTCATGAGCTATTGCCCACAATTTTGGTGTTCGAGGGCGATTTGCATGGCCCATCAGGCCCAATACATGCTAGACAGATATGGCCAAACACTTGGCGTTTTCACGTTTTATGGACGTTTTCATGAGCTATTGCCCATAGTTCTGGGGTTCCAGGGTGATTTGCACGACTCATAACGCCCAATACACGTTTGAGAGTTATGACCAAAAACTTGTCGTTTTAATTTTATATGACCGTTTTCCTGAGCTATTTCCCACAGTTTTGGTGTTTTAGGGTGTTTTTGGGTTCCAGGGTGATTTGCACGAGTCGGAACATCCGATACACGTTTGAGAGTTATGACCAAAAACTCGTCGTTTTCATTTTATATGACCGTTTTCCTGAGCTATGTCCCACAGTTTTGGTGTACCAGGGAAATTTGCATGGCCCATAAAATCCGATACATGTTTGAGAGATATGACAAAAAACATCGTTTTTCGCGTTTTATGGGGATTTTCATGAGCTATTACCCACAATTTTGGGGTTCTACGGCAATTTTCATAGCCCGTAAGACACAATACATGTTTGAGAGTTATGACCAAAAACTAGGCTTTTCGTGTTTTATGACCGTTTTCATGAGCTATTGTCCATAGTTTTGGTGTCCCAGAGCAATTTGCATGACTCGTAAGACCCGATGCGCGTTTGAGAGATATGACCAAAAACTCGTCGTTTTCACGTTTTATGGACATTTTCATGAGCTATTGCCCACAGTTTTAGGGTTACAGGGAAATTTGCATGGCCGTAAGACACAATACATGTTTGAGATTTATGACCAAAAACTCGGCCTTTTCACATTTTATTGCCGTTTTCATGAGCTAATTCCCATAGTTTTAGGGTTCCAGGGCGATTTGCACGACTTGTAAGACCGGATACATATTTCACAAATACACGACTCGTAACACCCGATACATGTTTGAGAGTTATTGCAAAAAATCGTTGTTTTCGCGGTTTAATGATGTTTTAATAAGGTATTGCCCATGGTTTTCGGGTTCCAGAGTTATTTGCACGACTCGTAACACCCGGTACACGTTTGAGAGTTATGAGCAAAAACTCGTCGTTTTAATTTTATATGGTCGTTTTCACGAGCTATTTCCCATAGTTTTGGTGTAACTAGATGATTTAGATGACTCGTAACACCCAATACATGTTTGAGAGATATGACCAAAAACTCGTCATTTTCGCGTTTTATGGACGTTTTCATGAGCTATTGCCCATAGTTTTGGGTTCTAGGGTGATTTGCACGACTTGGAACACCCGATACACGTTTGAGAGTTATGACCAAAAACTCGTCGTTTTAATTTTATATGACCATTTTCATGAGGTATTTCCCACAGTTTTGGTGTTCCAAGGAAATTTGCATCTCCCATAAAATCCGATACGTATTTGAGAGATATGACCAAAAACTAGTCGTTTTTCGCTGTTTATGGACGTTTTCATGAGCTATTACCCACAATTTTGGGGTTCCATGGAGATTTGCATGGCCCGTAAGACACAATACGTGTTTGAGAGTAATGACCAAAAACTAGGCTTTTTCGCGTTTTATGGCCGTTTTCATGAGCTATTGCCCACAATTTTGAGGTTTTAGGGTGATTTACACGACTCGTAACATCCGATACATATTTGAGAGTTTTGACAAAAAAAATCGGTGTTTTCACTTTTTATGGCCGTTTCATGAGCTATTGCCCACAGTTTTGGGGTTTTAGGGCGATTTACACGACTCGTAACACCCGATACATATTTGAGAGTTTTGACAAAAAAATTGGTGTTTTCACGTTTTATGGTCGTTTCATGAGCTATTGCCCATAGTTTTGGGGTTCCATTGGGATTTGCATGGTGTAAAACCAGATACATGTTTGAGAGTTATGACCAAAAAGTAGGGATTTTCACGTTTTATGGACGTTTTCTTGACCTATTGCCCATAGTTTTGGTGTTCTAGGGAGATTTGCACAACCCATAAGTCCTAATACATGTTTGAGAGATATGACCAAAAACACATCGTTTTCGTGTTTGTGGTTGTTTTTATGAGCTATTGCCCATAGTTTTGGGATTCGAGTAAGATTTACACGACTCGTAACACCCAATACACGTTTGAGAGCTATGAGCAAAAACTCGTCGTTTAAATTTTATTTGGTCGCATACATGAGCTACTTCCCACAGTTTTGGGGTTTCAGGGCGATTTACATGACTCATAACACCCGATACATGTTTGATAGTTATGACAAAAAACGTTGTTTTCACATTTTACGATCGTTTTTATAAGTTTTCTCCACGGTTTTGGGGTTCCCAGGAGATTTACACGACTCATAACACCTGATACATGCTAGAGAGTTATGACCAAAAACTCTGTGTTTTCATGTTTTATGGCTGTTTCATGAGCTATTCCCCACAGTTTTGGGGTTCAATTGGGATTGCATCGCCAGTAAAATCGGATACATGTTTGAGAGTTCTGACCAAAAACTCTGTGTTTTCATGTTTTATGGACGTTTTCATGAGCAATTTCCCAAAGTTTTGGGGTTCCAGGGTGATTTGCATGGCCCGTAAGACACTAGATGGTTCAGAGTTTTGACCAAAAACTCGGTGTTTTCATGTTTTATGGCCATTTTCATGAGCTATTGCCCATTGTTTTGGGGTTCAATGGGGATTTGAATGGCCAGTAAAACTGGAAACATATTTGAGAGTTATGACCAAAAACTCGGCTTTTTTCATGTTTTATGGCCGTTTTCATGAGCTATTGCCCACAGTTTTGGTGTTCGAGGGAGATTTGCATGTCCCATCAAGCCCGATACATGTTAGACAGATATGACCAAACACTCGGCGTTTTCACGTTTTATGGACATTTTCATAAGCTATTGCCAATAGTTTTGGGTTCTAGGGTTATTTGCATGACTCGGAACACCCGATACACGTTTGAGAGTTATGATAAAAAACTCATCGTTTTAATTTTATATGACCGTTTTCATGAGCTATTTCCCAGAGTTTTGGTGTTCCAGGGAAATTTGCATGGCCCATAAAATCCGACACATCTTTGAGAGATATGACCAAAATCTCGTCGTTTTTCGCGTTTTATGGACGTTTTCATGAGCTATTACCCACAATTTTGGGGTTCCATGGCGATTTGCATGGCCCATAAGACACAATACATGTTTGAGAGTTATGACCAAAAACTAGGCTTTTTCGCGTTTTATGGCCGTTTTCATGAGCTATTGCCATAGGTTTAGTGTTTTAAGGCGATTTAGACGATCCATAAGATCCGATACATGTTTGAGAGATATGACCAAAAACTCAAAGTTTTCACGTTTTATTGACGTTTTCATGAGCTACACCCGATAAATGTTTGAGAATTATGACCAAAAACTCGGCATTTTCATGTTTTATGGCCGTTTTTATGAGCTATTGCCCACAATTTTGGGATTCAATCGGGATTTGCATGGCCAGTAAAACAGATACATTTTTGAGAGTTGTGACCAAACACTTAGAGCGTTTTCATGTTTTATGACCGTTTTCATGAGCTATTGCCCACATCTTTGGTGTTCCAGGGCGATTTGCACGACCCATAAGACCCGAGGAATGTTTGAGACATATGACCAAAAACTCGGCGTTTTTCACGTTTAATGGATGTTTTCATGAGCTATTGCCCACAGTTTTGGGGTTCCAGGGCAATTTGCATGGCCTGTAAGACACAATAAATGTTTGAGAGTTATGACTAAAAACTAGGCTTTTTCGCGTTTTATCGCCGTTTTCATGAGCTATTGCCCATAGATTTAGTGTTCTAGAGCAATTTGCATGACTCATAAGACCTGATACGCATTTGAGAGAGATGACCAAAAACTCGTCGTTTTTCGCGTTTTATGGACGGTTTCATGAGATATTGCCCACAGTTTTGGGTTCCAGGGTGATTTGCACGAGTCGGAACACCCGATACACGTTTGAGAGTGATGACCAAAAACTCGTCGTTTTAATTTTATATGACCGTTTTCCTAAGCTATTTCCCACAGTTTTGGTGTACCAGGGAAATTTGCATGGCCCATAAAATCCGATACATGTTTGAGAGATATGACAAAAAAAATCATCGTTTTTCGCGTTTTATGGATGTTTTTGTGAGCTATTACCCACAATTTTGGGGTTCCATGGTGGTTTGCATAGCCCGTAAGACACAATACATGTTTGAGAGATATGACCAAAAACTATGCTTTTTCGCGTTTTATGGCCGTTTTCATGAGCTATTGCCCATAGTTTTGGAGTTACAGAGCAATTTGCATGATTCATAAGACCTGATACGCGTTTGAGAGATATGACCAAAAACTCGTCGTTTTATGGACGTTTTCATGAGCTATTGCCCACAGTTTTAGGGTTACAGGGCAATTTGCATGGCCGTAAGACACAATACATGTTTGAGTGTTATGACCAAAAGCTCGGCCTTTTCACATTTCATTGCCGTTTTCATGAGCTATTTCCCATAGTTTTGGGGTTCCAGGGCGATTTACACGACTTGAAACACCCGATACATATTTGAGAGATATGACCAAAACCTCGCCGTTTTCACATTTCATGGCCGTTTTCATCGACTATTACCCACGGTTTGGGGGGTTTTAGGGCGATTTACATGACTCGTAACACCCGATACATGTTTGAGAGTTATGACCAAAAAATGGTGTTTTAACGTTTTATGGCCATTTCATGAGCTATTGCCACATTTTTGGTGTTCCAGGGCGATTTGCATGAAGGCCCGATACATGTTTGAGAGATATGACCAAAAACTCGGCGTTTTTGCGGTTTATGGATGTTTTAATAAGGTATTGCCCATGGTTTTGGGGTTCCAGAGTTATTTGCACGACTCGTAACACCCGGTACACGTTTGAGAGTTATGAGCAAAAACTCGTCGTTTTAATTTTATATGGCCGTTTTCATGAGCTATTTCCCATAGTTTCGGTGTAATTAGACGATTTAGATGACTCGTAACACCCGAAACATGTTTGAGAGATATGACCAAAACCTCGTCATTTTCGCGTTTTATGGACATTTTCATGAGCTATTGCCCATAGTTTTGGGTTCTAGGGTGATTTGCATGACTCGGAACACCCGATACACGTTTGAGAGTTATGACCAAAACTCGTCGTTTTAATTTTATATGACCATTTTAATGAGCTATTTCTCACGGTTTTGGTGTTCCAGGGAAATTTGTAGGGCCCATAAAATCCGATACATGTTTGAGAGATATGACCAAAAACTCGTCGTGTTTCGCGTTTTATGGACGTTTCCATGAGCTATTACCCACAATTTTGGGGTTCCATGGCGATTTGCATGGCCTGTAAGACACAATACATGTTTGAGAGTTATGACCAAAAACTAGGCTTTTTCGCATTTTATGGCCGTTTTCATGACCAATTGCCATAGTTTTGGTGTTCGAGAGCAATTTGCATGACTTGTAAGACCTGATACGCGTTTGAGAGATATGGCCAAAAACTCGTCGTTTTTCGCGTTTTATGGCCTTTTTTATGAGCTATTGCCCACGGTTTTGGGGTTTAGGGCGATTTACACGACCCATAACACCCGATACATATTTGAGAGTTTTGACAAAAAAGTCGGTGTTTTCATGTTTTATGGCTATTTCATGAGCTATTGCCCACAGTTTTGGGGTTCCATTTGGATTAGCATGGTCTAAAACCAGATACATGTTTGAGAGTTATGACCAAAAAGTCGGCATTTTCACGTTTTATGGACGTTTTCATGAGCTATTGCCCATAGTTTTGGTGTTCTAGGGCGATTTGCACGACCCATAAGACCCAAACATGTTTGAGAGAGATGAACAAAAACACATCGTTTTCATGTTTGTGGCTATTTTTATGAGCTATTGCCCACGGTTTTGGGATTCCAGTGAGATTTACATGACTTGTAATACCCGATACACGTTTGAGAGTCATGAGCAAAAACTCATCGTTTAAATCTTATTTGGCCGCTTACATGAGCTATTTCCCACAGTTTTGGGGTTTTAGGGCGATTTACATGACTCATAACACCCGATACATGTTTGAGAGTTATGACAAAAACGGTGTTTTCACATTTTACGGTCGTTTTTATGAGTTTTCTCCACAGTTTTGGGGTTCCTAGGCGATTTACACGACTCGTAACACCTGATACATGCTAGAGAGTTATGACCAAAAACTCTGTGGTTTCATGTTTTCTGGCCGTTTGATGAGCTATTCCCCATAGTTTTGGGGTTCAATTGGGATTTGGATGGCCAGTAAAACCGGATACATGTTTGAGAGTTATGACCAAAAACTCGGTGTTCTCGCGTTTTATGGACATTTTCGTGAGCTATTGCCCAAAGTTTTGGGGGTCCAGGGTGATTTGCATGGCCCGTAAGACACAATAGATGTTTGAGAGTTTTGACCAAAAACTCGGTGTTTTCACGTTTTATCGCCTTTTACATGAGCTATTGCCCATATTTTTGGGGTTCAATTGGGATTTGAATGGCCAGTAAAACTAGATACATATTTGAGAGTTATGACCAAAAACTCGGCTTTTTTCACATTTTATGGCTGTTTTCATGAGCTATTACCCATAGTTTTGGTGTTTGAGGCCGATTTGCATGGCCCATCAAGCCCGATACATGTTAGACAGATATGACTAAACACTCAGCGTTTTCACGTTTTACGGACGTTTTCATGAGCTATTGCCCATAGTTTTGGGTTTCTAGTGTGATCTGCATGACTCGTAACACCCGATACACGTTTGAGAGTTATGACCAAAACCTTGTCGTTTTAATTTTATATGACCATTTTCCTGAGCTATTTCCCATAGTTTTGGAGTTCCAGGGAATTTTGTATGACCCATAAGATCCGATACATATTTGAGAGATATGATCAAAAACTCGTCGTTTTTCGCATTTTATTGATGTTTTCATGAGCTATTGCCAACAATTTTGGGGTTCCAGGGCGATTTGCACGGCCCGTAAGACACAATACATGTTTGAGAGTTATGACCAAAAACTAGGGTTTTTTCGCTTTTTATGGCCGTTTTCATGAGCCATTGCCCATAGTTTTGGTGTTTTAAGGCGATTTAGACGATCCATAAGATCCGATACATGTTTGAGAGATATGACCAAAAACTCAAAGTTTTCACGTTTTATTGACGTTTTCATGAGCTACACCCGATAAATGTTTGAGAGTTATGACCAAAAACTTGGCATTTTCATGTTTCATGGCTGTTTTTATGAGCTATTGCCCACAATTTTGGGATTCAACGGGGATTTGCAGGGCCAATAAAACAGATACATTTTTGAGAGTTGTGACCAAACACTCGGCGTTTTCATGTTTTATGACCGTTTTCATGAGCTATTGCCCACATCTTTGGTGTTCCAGGGCGATTTGCACGACCCATAAGACCCGAGACATGTTTTGGGGTATATGACCAAAAACTCGGCGTTTTTCAAGGATTATGGATGTTTTCATGAGCTATGGCCCACAGTTTTGGGGTTCCAGGGCAATTTGCATGGCCCGTAAGACACAATAAATGTTTGAGAGTTATGACTAAAAACTAGGCTTTTTCGCGTTTTATGGCCGTTTTCATGAGCTATTTCCCATAGATTTGGTGTTCTAGAGCAATTTGCATGACTCATAAGACCCGATACGCATTTGAGAGAGATGACCAAAAACTCGTCGTTTTTCGCGTTTTATGGACGGTTTCATTAGCTATTGCCCACAGTTTTGTGTTCCAGGGTGATTTTCACGAGTCGGAACACCCGATACACGTTTGAGAGTTATGACCAAAAACTCATCGTTTTAATTTTATATGACCGTTTCCCTGAGATATTTCCCACAGTTTTGGTGTACCAGGGAAATTTGCATGGCCCATAAAATCCGATACATGTTTGAGAGATATGACCAAAAATCATCGTTTTTCGTGTTTTATGGACATTTTCATGAGCTATTACCCACCATTTCAGGGTTCCATGGCGATTTGCATGTCCCGTAAGAGACAATACATGTTTGAGAGTTATGACCAAAAACTAGGCTTTTTCGCATTTTATGGCCGTTTTCATGAGCTATTACCCTTAGTTTTGGTGTTCCAGAGCAATTTGCATGACTCATAAGACCCGATAAGCGTTTGAGAGATATGACCAAAAACTCGTCGTTTTTCTCGTTTTATGGACGTTTTCATGAGCTATTGCCCACAGTTTTAGGGTTACAGGGCAATTTGCATGGCCGTAAGACACAATACATGTTTGAGTGTTATGACCAAAAGCTCGGCCTTTTCACATTTCATTGCCGTTTTCATGAGCTATTTCCCATAGTTTTGGGGTCCCAAGGCGATTTACACTACTTGTAACACCCGATACATATTTGAGAGATATGACTAAAACCTCGTCGTTTTCATATTTTATGGCCGTTTTCATGAACTTTTACCCACGGTTTGGCAGTTTTAGGGCGATTTACATGACTCGCAACACCCGATACATGTTTGAGAGTTATGACCAAAAAATTGTGTTTTAACGTTTTATGGCCATTTCATGAGCTATTGCCCACATTTTTGGTGTTCCAGGGCGATTTGCGCGAAGGCCCGATACATGTTTGAGAGATATGACCAAAAACTCAGCGTTTTCGCGGTTTATGGATGTTTTAATAAGGTATTGCCCATGGTTTTGGGGTTCTAGAGTTATTTGCATGACTTGTAACACCCGGTACACGTTTGAGAGTTATGAGCAAAAAAATCGTCGTTTTAATTTTATATGGCCGTTTTCATGAGCTATTTCCCATAGTTTTGGTGTAATTAGACGATTTAGATGACTCATAACACCCGATACATGTTTGAGATATATGACCAAAACCTCGTCATTTTCGCGTTTTATGGACGTTTTCATGAGCTATTGCCCATAGTTTTGGGTTTTAGGGTGATTTGCATGACTCGGAACACCCGATACACGTTTGAGAGTTATGACCAAAAACTCGTCGTTTTAATTTTATATGACCGTTTTAATGAGCTATTTCTCACAGTTTTGGTGTTCTAGGGAAATTTGCATGGCCCATAAAATCCGATACATGTTTGAGAGATATGACCAAAAACTCGTCGTTTTTCACGTTTTATGGGCGTTTTCATGAACTATTACCCACAATTTTATTGTTCCATGGCGATTTGCATGGCCCGTAAGACACAATACATGTTTGACAGTTATGACCAAAAACTAGGCTTTTCGCGTTTTAGGGCCGTTTTCATGAGCTATTGCCATAGTTTTGGTGTTCCAGAGCAATTTTCATGACTCGTAAGACCCGATACGCGTTTGAGAGATATGGCCAAAAACTCGTTGTTTTTCGCGCTTTACGGCCTTTTTCATGAGCTATTGCCCACGGTTTTGGGGTTTAGGGCGATTTACACGACTCGTAACACCCGATACATATTTGAGAGTTTTGACAAAAAAATTGGTGTTTTCACGTTTATGGCCGTTTCATGAGCTATTGCCCACAGTTTTGGGGTTCCATTGGGATTAGCATGGTGCAAAACCAGATACATGTTTGAGAGTTAGGACCAAAAAGTCGGCATTTTGACGTTTTATGGACGTTTTCATGAGCTATTGCCCATAGTTTTGGTGTTCTAGGGCGATTTGCAGGGCCCATAAGACCCAATACATGTTTGAGAGATATGACCAAAAACACATTGTTTTCGTGTTTGTGGCTATTTTTATGAGCTATTGCCCACGGTTTTGGGATTCCAGTGAGATTTACACGACTCGTAATACCCGATACACGTTTGAGAGTTATGAGAAAAAACTCATCGTTTAAATTTCATTTGGCCCCTTACATGAGATATTTCCCACAGTTTTGGGGTTTTAGGGTGATTTACATGACTCATAACACCCGATACATGTTTGAGAGTTATGATAAAAATGGTGTTTTCACATTTTACGGTCGTTTTTATGAGTTTTCTCCACAACTTTGGGGTTCCCAGGCGATTTACACGACTCGTAACACCTGATACATTCTAGAGAGTTATGACCAAAAACTCTGTGTTTTCATGTTTTATGGCCGTTTCATGAGCTATTCCCCATAGTTTTGGGGTTCAATTGGGATTTGACTGGCCAGTAAAACCGAATACATGTTTGAGAGTTATGACCAAAAACTCGGTGTTCTTGCGTTTTATGGACATTTTCATGAGCTATTGCCCAAAGATTTGGGGTTCCAGGGTGATTTGCATGGCCCGTAAGACACAATAGATGTTTGAGAGTTTTGACCAAAAACTCGGTGTTTTCACGTTTTATGGCCGTTTTCATGAGCTATTGCCCATAGTTTTGGGGTTCAATTGGGATTTTAATGGCCAGTATAACTGGATACATATTTGAGAGTTATGACCAAAAACTCGGCTTTTTTCATGTTTTATGGCCGTTTTCATGAGCTATTGCCCATAGTTTTGGTGTTCGAGGGCGATTTGCATGGCCCATCAGGCCCGATACATATTAGACAGATATGAACAAACACTCGGCGATTTCACGTTTTATGGACGTTTTCATGAGCTATTGCCCATAGTTTTGGGGTTCCAGTGTGATTTGCACGACTCGTAACACCCGATACACGTTTGAGAGTTATGACCAAAAACTTATTGTCTTAATTTTATATGACCATTTTAATGAGCTATTTCCCATAGTTTTGAAGTTCCAGGGAATTTGTATGACCCATAAGATCCGATACATATTTGAGAGATATGATCAAAAACTCGTCGTTTTTCGCGTTTTATTGATGTTTGAGAGTTATGACCAAAAACTAGGTTTTTTTAGCTTTTTATGGACGTTTTGATGAGCCATTGCCCATAGTTTTGGTGTTTTAAGGCGATTTAGACGATCCATAAGATCTGATACATGTTTGAGAGATATGACCACAAACTCAGCATTTTCACGTTTTATTGATGTTTTCATGACCTACACCCGATAAATGTTTGAGAGTTATGACCAAAAACTCAGCGTTTTCATGTTTTATGGCCGTTTTTATGAGCTATTGCCCATAATTTTGGGATTCAATGGGGATTTGCATGTCTAGTTAAACCAGATTCATTTTGTGAGTTGTGACCAAACAATCGGCGTTTTCGTGATTTATGACTGTTTTCATGAGATATTGCCCACATCTTTGGTGTTCCACGGTGATTTGCACGACCCATAAGAACCGAGACATGTTTGACAGATATGACAAAAAACTCGGCGTTTTTCGCGTTTATGGATGTTTTCATGAGCTATTGCCCACAATTTTGAGGTTCCAGGGCAATTTGCATGGCCTGTAAGACACAATACATGTTTGAGAGTTATAACCAAAAACTAGGCTTTTCGCGTTTTATGGCCGTTTTCATGAGCTATTTGCCCAGTTTTGGTGTTCTAGAGGAATTTGCATGACTCGTAAGAACCGATACGCATTTGAGAGAGATGACCAAAAACTCGTCGTTTTTCGCGTTTTATGGACGGTTTCATGAGCTATTGCCCACAGTTTTGGGTTCCAGGGTGATTTGCACGAGTCGGAACACCCGATACACGTTTGAGAGTTATGACCAAAAACTCTTCGTTTTAATTTTATATGACCGTTTTCCTGAGCTATTGCCTATAGTTTTGGTGTTCCTGAGCAATATGCATGACTCGTAAGACCCGATACGTGTTTGGCAGATATGACCAAAAACTCGTCGTTTTTCGCGTTTTATGGATGTTTTCATGAGCTATTGCCCACAGGTTTAGGGTTACAGGGCAATTTTCCTGGCCGTAAGACACAATACATGTTTGAGAGTTATGACCAAAAACTCGGCCTTTTCACATTTCATTGCCGTTTTCATGAGCTATTTCCCATAGTTTTGGGGTTCCAGGGCGATTTACACGACTTGTAACACCCGATACATATTTGAGAGATATGACCAAAACCTCGTCGTTTTTCGCATTTTATGGTCGTTTCCATGAGCTATTACCCACGGTTTGGGGGTTTTAGGGCGATTTACATGACTCGTAACACCCGATACATGTTTGAGAGTGGGGTGACCTAGCATACCACTGCATGATGTAGTATAGTATAGTCGTTGATATAACACCAATGAAACACCGTTCACTAGTATATTACACCCTCAGAATGGCACAACAGAAACACAACGGGCCCAAAACATGGCTAGAGGTTACAACTCACTCTTTACACAAGATCCAGAGAACACTCTACGTTAAAGAGAGAGAAAGAACTTCTTACGGAGAAGAATCAAAGATAAACACCGCAAGAATTATTATACTATTAAAACTAGTATTTTAACTAAGGGATTCGCATTGCTGCTATTGCAATGCACTGCAGATTTAGGTTCTTTGGCTAGAGATTATATTCCTATCTAATTAGTAACTCCGTCATCAATTGAGTTGAGGTATATGTTGACTTCTTTGTCTTCATTGAAGACCTTTAGCTGTTGATGATTCCTGGAGCATAACTTGGTGTAGACATCGTCTTCATGGCTTCAGAATCTAGCAAGGGTTAAGAAGATACTTTGAGTACAAGCGTACTCAGCAAATTCACTATAAAAGGAGTGTTTGATGCACTATAACTATGGCCACAGACCGTAGGTCGTAGGCAATGCAAGTTTTCATAAACATTTCTTCAAAGGTTGCTTTTATTCTGAAAAGCTATGTCCGTCAGCCTTCACGGGTTTACCAGAACTTTCATGGAGTTCCTTTCCCGCCGCGTTCGCAGCTCCTTCCCAGAACAGGGAGTAACAAGTTACAGTTCTTACACTCTGCAGAGGTGCGTCACTTTACCCATGAGAGATCAACCCTTTGCTGCACAATCGGGCAGCTTATTCCCGTCCACAATTCCATGATGTGGGGCCTAGAAGTTGACCCAAGCCCATCACTGCCCCCTTCGCGACCTCGCATGCCTCCTTTGTGTACACCATGCCCACATAAAGAATTACAGCAATGGTTTGTACAAACCGTTAGATGTCAGAACTATCGTGGGACGATGAGGGTTCCCACCCATATGCTGCATATCCTCTACGAATTACCAATTAATATGCACGCTTCAAGGATAACAGCCACGACCTGGACATCCAGATTCATGCGAGAGGAAGAAGATACACCTGACTTCTCTATCCCATTCCAAATCTCATGGTCAACGCGTAATTTACGGCGCAAGAATCACTGGCGACATTGGTTGTTAAGTACTAGGTGATATAGTTCTGAACAGTGGTATTCCAACTATCAGATTTAATAGATTAGCTGAGCACCCTGGATCAGTAACCAATAGTTCACATTATTATCGAAAATAGTGTTTTTTAGACCTTTTTCAAATGCAGGTGATAACAACACTGGATTTGTAAAATACTTTACAGAAAATAAACAAAGGACATGAGCAAGTGTGAACTTGCCTTTTGTGATTGCAAGATTATGCACTCACGGTCTTCGAGTTAGTATAAGATCCAAAATCTGAAATTACCATCATTGGTCCGGTAAGGACTAATGTTGAAAGAAGCAATATGCTTTTATGCATAAGTAATATGATGCACGTTCTAAACGCAAATCCCGAGGATAACGTTGTCCTAGGGTTTGGATTTCGGAAATGGTTACTTTTGAATGTGTGCTCCTTTTAGATAAGTTTCACATTTGTGCTTCTATTAGAGCTTATGAGTGGTTGTGAGCAACACATATGTATCAATAAAATATATATATTTATGAAATGCTAGTTAAGATTGCTTATATAAGAGTTCTTGTTTGAAGTGGTAAAAAGAATAACCTTCGAAGAAAAGGTTTCTCTTCTAAGGTCTAAACAAGCTTTGTGGTTAGTTAGTGGTGGTTGATGTTATTTGTTTGCTCGAATGGTTTGGCTTGAGTTGCTTTATAACTTAACTAACTCAGACCAAAGTTAACTATAAAACTTATAATAATGCTTATAGTGTTATATTAAGATTATGTAGACTAAAGTTAACTTTAAAACAAGGATAGTTTGGAAGTATAATGCTTATGATATTTGTACCTTGTGTATCTGGAATGTTTTATTTAAGTTACTTAAGAATGGTTATTCTTTTACTTGGTGTAGTAGTTTCTTGATTCTATAATGGACTAGTATCATTTACCTTTTATAGATGAGTGAGTATAGTTTATAAATCAAGATATATTGTCACTTTACTACTTTTGAACTTTCTATAGTGTTGTGGTAGTTTTTGTAATTTGGTGGTTAACATAGATAGAAAGGGTTTGGTGTATTCATAAGTTGTTCTTTAAGGATTTTATTATGAATTGGAATCCTTTGAGAATATAATCCTCACTTAAGGTTGAAGATAATTTAATACAAAGATGATTACAATGTTTTAAACCATTATGGCTTCATATTATTAATATTTAAGACCAATACTATTTATTAGACTTAATTGACTCATTTTTAGAAATATTAACAACTTTTATTTATCCTTATATGAATTATTAATAAAGTAAATAAGTTTATATTTAAGTTATTAAATTATTTGAATTTTTATTTAACTCAAGAGTAGAATATTAGATTTTTAACATGTAGATATTATTTTTGTGATCATTTTGGTATATTACATTTATTTTTGTGATTTATAAATAATAAGATATGATTTTTATAATTCTTATTACTTTATAATTACTTAATAAATAATAAAGATTTAATTAAGTGAAATTATAATACATGATTATGGTTACAAATTTTTATTTTTCTAAGATTTTTGGTATTTTATTTACATTATTAACATTCACCATTATGAATTATCAATGTTCTATTACTTATAAAACCTTTATTAAATAATATTTATTTAAATAATCATCATAATAATATATGATAATAATTTTAAGTTGTAGATTTAATTTTTCTACAGATTTTCATATATTATACACATTTTTATGAATTATAAATCAAAAGTTATTATTTAAACCAGATTTAATCATTTAATTGATTTCTGGAATATTATTAGTTGAGTTATAACATTTTATTTATTTCTTAACAGGAAATACTTTTTACACCGTATCTACACTTAGCCTGAGTCACTAACCAGTGGGCCTAGGTCCACCTCAGCTCTCAGGTTTAGAAAATGCCTTTGTTACTGACCCTGCCTTCACCCCTAAACAATGACATATGGGCCCAAGGCCATGTCATCAGCCACGGGAGGCAAAGACTGGTCAAATGTGCTGACGAGGTTCGATCCTGAGGTGAGCATGACGTCACCTGGGCTGATCCTCACTGGTTGAGGATCGATCGATCGATCTGGTGTGCACGCGGGGCTGTGACTAGGTGCGTTGGAAAGAGGAGATCATGGCGAACCTATTGGTGGTGGCGCCACTTCCTAATGGTCATCGAAACTACATCGGCAACGAGCTCATGCGGCGGTGCTTGTGGTCGATCACGTTTTATGGCCGTTTTCATGAGCTATTACCCATAGTTATGGTGTTTGAGGCCGATTTGCACGGCCCATCAGGCCCGATACATGTTAGACAGATATGACTAAACACTCGGCGTTTTCACGTTTTATGGACGGTTTCGTTAGCTATTGCCCACAGTTTTGGGTTCCAGGGTGATTTTCACGAGTCGGAACACCCGATACACGTTTGAGAGTTATGACCAAAAACTCGTCGTTTTAATTTTATATGACCGTTTTCCTGAGCTATTTCCCACAGTTTTGGTGTACCAGGGAAATTTGCATGGCCCATAAAATCCGATACATGTTTGAGAGATATGACCAAAAAATCATCGTTTTTCGTGTTTTATGGACGTTTTCATGATCTAACCCACAATTTTGGGGTTCCATGGCGATTTGCATGGCCCGTAAGAGCCAATACATGTTTGAGAGTTATGACCAAAAACTAGGCTTTTTCGCGTTTTATGGCCATTTTCATGAGCTATTGCCCATAGTTTTGGTGTTCTAGAGCAATTTGCATGACTCGTAAGACCCGATACGCGTTTGAGAGATATGACCAAAAACTCGTCGTTTTTCGCATTTTATGGACGTTTTCATGTGCTATTGCCCACATTTTTAGGGTTATAGGGCAATTTGCATGGCCATAAGACACAATACATGTTTGAGTGTTATGACCAAAAGCTCGACCTTTTCACATTTAATTGACGTTTTCATGAGCTATTTCCCATAGTTTTGGGGTCCCAAGGCGATTTACACGACTTGTAACACCCGATACATATTTGAGAGATATGACCAAAACCTCGTTATTTTCACATTTTATGGCCGTTTTCATGAACTTTTACCCATGGTTTGGGGGTTTTAGGGCGATTAACATGACCCGTAACACTCGATACATGTTTGAGAGTTATGACCAAAAAATGGTGTTTTAACGTTTTATGGCCATTTCATGAGCTATTGCCCACATTTTTGGTGTTCCAGGGCGATTTGTGCGAAGGCCCGATACATGTTTGAGATATATGACCAAAAACTCAGCGTTTTCGCGGTTTATGGATGTTTTAATAAGGTATTGCCCATGGTTTTGGGGTTCTAGAGTTATTTGCATGACTCGTAACACCCGGTACACGTTTGAGAGTTGTGAGCAAAAAATCGTCGTTTTAATTTTATATGGCCGTTTTCATGAGCTATTTTCCCATAGTTTTGGTGTAATTAGACGATTTAGATGACTCGTAACACCCGATACATGTTTGAGATATATGACCAAAACCTCGTCATTTTCGCGTTTTATGGACGTTTTCATGAGCTATGGCCCATAGTTTTGGGTTTTAGGGTGATTTGCATGACTCGGAACACCCGATACACGTTTGAGAGTTATGACCAAAAGCTCGTCGTTTTAATTTAATATGACCGTTTTAATGAGCTATTTCTCACAGTTTTGGTGTTCGAGGGAAATTTGCATGTCCCATAAAATCCGATACATGTTTGAGAGATATGACCATAAACTCGTCGTTTTTCGCGTTTTATGGACGTTTTCATGAGCTATTACCCACAATTTTGGGGTTCCATGGCGGTTTTCATGGCCCGTAAGAAACAATACATGTTTGAGAGTTATGACCAAAAACTATGCTTTTTCGCGTTTTATGCCCTCTTTCATGACCTATTGCCCATAGTTTTGGAGTTCCAGAGTAATTTGCATGACTCGTAAGACCTGATACGCGTTTGAGATATATGGCCAAAAAATCGTCGTTTTTCTCGTTTTATGGACGTTTTCATGAGCTATTGCCCACAGTTTTAGGGTTACACGGCAATTTGCATGGCCGTAAGACACAATACATGTTTGAGTGTTATGACCAAAAGCTCGGGCTTTTCACATTTCATTGCCGTTTTCATGAGCTATTTCCCATAGTTTTGGGGTTCCAGGGCGATTTACATGACTTGAAACACCCGATACATATTTGAGAGATATGACCAAAACCTCGTCGTTTTCACATTTTATGGCCGTTTTCAAGGACTATTACCCACGGTTTGTGGGTTTTAGGGCGATTTACATGACTCGTAACACCCGATACATGTTTGAGAGTTATGATAAAAATGGTGTTTTAACGTTTTATGGCCATTTCATGAGCTATTGCCACATTTTTGGTGTTCCAGGGCGATTTCCACGAATGTCTGATACATGTTTGAGAGATATGACCAAAAACTCGGCGTTTTTGCGGTTTATGGATGATTTAATAAGGTATTGCCCATGGTTTTGGGGTTCCAGAGTTATTTGCACGACTCGTAACACCCGGTACACGTTTGAGAGTTATGAGCAAAAACTCGTCGTTTTAATTTTATATGGCCGTTTTCATGAGCTATTTCCCATAGTTTTGGTGTAATTAGACGATTTAGATGACTCGTAACACCCGATACATGTTTGAGAGAAATGACCAAAACCTCGTCATTTTCGCGTTTTATGGACGTTTTCCTGAGCTATTGCCCATAGTTTTCGGTTCTAGGGTGATTTGCATGGCTCGGAACACCCGATACATGTTTGAGAGTTATGACCAAAACTCGTCGTTTTAATTTTATATGACCGTTTTAATGAGCTATTTCTCACGGTTTTGGTGTTCCAGGGAAATTTGCATGGCCCATAAAATCCGATACATGTTTGAGAGATATGACCAAAAACTGGTCGTTTTCCGCGTTTTATGGGCGTTTTCATGAGCTATTACCCACAATTTTAGGGTTCCATGACGATTTGCATGGCCCGTAAGACACAATACATGTTTGAGAGTTATGACCAAAAACCTAGGCTTTTTCGCGTTTTATGGCCGTTTTCATGACCAATTGCCATAGTTTTTGTGTTTCAGAGCAATTTGCAAGACTCGTAAGACCTGATACGCGTTTGAGAGATATGACCAAAATTTCGTCGTTTTTCGCATTTTATGGCCTTTTTCATGAGGTATTGCCCACGGTTTTGGGGTTTAGGGCGATTTACACGACTCATAACACCCGATACATATTTGAGAGTTTTGACAAAAAAATCGGTGTTTTCATGTTTTATGGCTATTTCATGAGCTATTGCCCACATTTTTGGGGTTCCATTTGGATTAGCATGGTGTAAAACCAGATACATGTTTGAGAGTTATGACCAAAAAGTCGGCATTTTCACGTTTTATGGACGTTTTCATGAGCTATTGCCCATAGTTTTGGTGTTCTAGTGCGATTTGCACGACCCATAAGACCCAATACATGTTTGAGAGATATGAACAAAAACACATCGTTTTCGCGTTTGTGGCTATTTTTATGAGCTATTGCCCACGGTTTTAGGATTCCAGTGAGATTTACATGACTCGTAATACCCGATACACGTTTGAGAGTCATGAGCAAAAACTCATCGTTTAAATTTTATTTGGCCGCTTACATGAGCTATTTCCCACAGTTTTGGGGTTTTAGGGCGATTTACATGACTCATAACACCCGATACATGTTTGAGAGTTATGACAAAAATGGTGTTTTCACATTTTACGGTCGTTTTTATGAGTTTTCTCCACAGTTTTGGGGTTCCTAGGCGATTTACAAGACTCGTAACACCTGATACATGCTAGAGACTTATGACCAAAAACTCTGTGTTTTCATGTTTTATGGCCGTTTCATGAGCTATTCCCCATAGTTTTGGGGTTCAATTGGTATTTGGATGGCCAGTAAAACCAGATACATGTTTGAGAGTTATGACCAACAACTCGGTGTTCTCGCATTTTATGGACATTTTCATGAGCTATTGCCCAAAGTTTTGGGGTTCCAGGGTGATTTGCATGGCCCGTAAGACACAATAGATGTTTGAGAGTTTTGACCAAAAACTCGGTGTTTTCATGTTTTATGGAATTTTACATGAGCTATTGCCCATAGTTTTGGGGTTCAATTGGGATTTGAATGGCCAGTAAAACTAGATACATATTTGAGAGTTATGACCAAAAACTCGGCTTTTTTCATGTTTTATGGCCGTTTTCATGAGCTATTACCCATAGTTTTGGTGTTTGAGGCCGATTTGCATGGCCCATCAGGCCCGATACATGTTAGACAGATATGACTAAACACTCGGCGTTTTCACGTTTTATGGACGTTTACATGAGCTATTGCCCATAGTTTTGGGTTTCTAGTGTGATCTGCATGACTCGTAACACCCGATACACGTTTGAGAGTTATGACCAAAACCTTGTCGTTTTAATTTTATATGACCATTTTCCTGAGCTATTTCCCATAGTTTGGAGTTCTAGGGAAATTTGTATGACCCATAAGATCCGATACATATTTGAGAGATATGATAAAAAACTCGTCGTTTTTCGCGTTTTATTGATGTTTTCATGAGCTATTGCCAACAATTTTGGGGTTTCAGGGCGATTTGCACGGCCCGTAAGACACAATACATGTTTGAGAGTTATGACCAAAAACTAGGGTTTTTTCGCTTTTTATGGACGTTTTCATGAGCCATTGCCCATAGTTTTGGTGTTTTAAGGCGATTTAGACGATCCATAAGATCCGATACATGTTTGAGAGATATGACCAAAAACTCAAAGTTTTCACGTTTTATTGACGTTTTCATGAGCTACACCCGATAAATGTTTGAGAGTTATGACCAAAAAACTTGGCATTTTCATGTTTCATGGCTGTTTTTATGAGCTATTGCCCACAATTTTGGGATTCAATGGGGATTTGCAGGGCCAATAAAACAGATACATTTTTTAGAGTTGTGACCAAACACTCGGCGTTTTCATGTTTTATGACCGTTTTCATGAGCTATTGCCCACATCTTTGGTGTTCAAGGGCGATTTGCACGACCCATAAGACCCGAGACATGTTTTGGGGTATATGACCAAAAACTCGGCGTTTTTCAAGTTTTATGGATGTTTTCATGAGCTATGGCCCACAGTTTTGGGGTTCCGGGCAATTTGCATGGCCCGTAAGACACAATAAATGTTTGAGAGTTATGACTAAAAACTAGGCTTTTTCGCGTTTTATGGCCGTTTTCATGAGCTATTTCCCATAGATTTGGTGTTCTAGAGCAATTTGCATGACTCATAAGACCCGATACGCATTTGAGAGAGATGACCAAAAACTCGTCGTTTTTCGCGTTTTATGGACGGTTTCATTAGCTATTGCCCACAATTTTGGGTTCCAGGGTGATTTTCACGAGTCGGAACACCCGATACACGTTTGAGAGTTATGACCAAAAACTCGTCGTTTTAATTTTATATGACCGTTTCCCTGAGATATTTCCCACAGTTTTGGTGTCCCAGGGAAATTTGCATGGCCCATAAAATCCGATACATGTTTGAGAGATATGACCAAAAATCATCGTTTTTCGCGTTTTATGGACATTTTCATGAGCTATTACCCACAATTTTGGGGTTCCATGGCGATTTGCATGGCCCGTAAGAGACAATACATGTTTGAGAGTTATGACCAAAAACTAGGCTTTTTCACATTTTATGGCCGTTTTCATGAGCTATTACCCTTAGTTTTGGTGTTCCAGAGCAATTTGCATGACTCGTAAGACTCGATACGCGTTTGAGAGATATGACCAAAAACTCGTCATTTTTCTCATTTTATGGACGTTTTCATGAGCTATTGCCCATAGTTTTAGGGTTACAGGGCAATTTGCATGGCCGTAAGACACAATACATGTTTGAGTGTTATGACCAAAAGCTCGGCCTTTTCACATTTCATTGCCGTTTTCATGAGCTATTTCCATTGTTTTGGGGTCCCAGGGCGATTTACACGATTTGTAACACCCGATACATATTTGAGAGATATGACCAAAACCTCGTCGTTTTCACATTTTATGGCTGTTTTCATGAACTTTTACCCACGGTTTGGGGGTTTTAGGGAGATTTTCATGACTCGTAACACCCGATACATGTTTGAGAGTTATGACCAAAAAATGGTGTTTTAACGTTTTATGGCCATTTCATGAGCTATTGCCCACATTTTTGGTGTTCCAGGGCGATTTGCGCGAAGGCCCGATACATGTTTGAGAGATATGACCAAAAACTCAGCGTTTTCGCGGTTTATGGATGTTTTAATAAGGTATTGCCCATGGTTTTGGGGTTCTAGAGTTATTTGCATGACTCGTAACACCCGGTACACGTTTGAGAGTTATGAGCAAAAAAATCGTCGTTTTAATTTTATATGGCCGTTTTCATGAGCTATTTCCCATAGTTTTGGTGTAATTAGACAATTTAGATGACTCGTAACACCCGATACATGTTTGAGATATATGACCAAAACCTCGTCATTTTCGCGTTTTATGGACGTTTTCATGAGCTATTGCCCATAGTTTTGGGTTTTAGGGTGATTTGCATGACTCGGAACACCCGATACACGTTTGAGAGTTATGACCAAAAACTCGTCGTTTTAATTTTATATGACCGGTTTAATGAGCTATTTCTCACAGTTTTGGTGTTCTAGGGAAATTTGCATGGCCCATAAAATCCGATACATGTTTGAGAGATATGACCAAAAACTGGTCGTTTTCCGCGTTTTATGGGCGTTTTCATGAGCTATTACCCACAATTTTAGGGTTCCATGACGATTTGCATGGCCTGTAAGACACAATACATGTTTGAGAGTTATGACCAAAAACTAGGCTTTTTCGCGTTTTAGGGCCGTTTTAATGAGCTATTGCCATAGTTTTGGTGTTCCAGAGCAATTTGCATGACTCGTAAGACCCGATACGCGTTTGAGAGATATGACCAAAAACTCGTTGTTTTTCGTGCTTTACGGCCTTTTTCATGAGCTATTGCCTACGATTTTGGGGTTTAGGGCGATTTACACGACTCGTAACACCCGATACATATTTGAGAGTTTTGACAAAAAAAATTGGTGTTTTCACGTTTTATGGCCGTTTCATGAGCTATTGCCCACAGTTTTGGGGTTCCATTGGGATTAGCATGGTGTAAAACCAGATACATGTTTGAGAGTTATGACCAAAAAGTCGGCATTTTCACGTTTTATGGACGTTTTCATGAGCTATTGCCCATAGTTTTGGTGTTCTAGGGTGATTTGCATGGCCCATAAGACCCAATATATGTTTGAGAGATATGACCAAAAACACATCGTTTTCGTGTGTGTGGCTATTTTTATGAGCTATTGCCCATGGTTTTGGGATTCCAGTGAGATTTACACGACTCGTAATACCCGATACACGTTTGAGAGTTATGAGAAAAAAATCATCGTTTAAATTTCAGTTGGCCCCTTACATGAGACATTTCCCACAGTTTTGGGGTTTTAGGGTGATTTACATGACTCATAACTCCCGATACATGTTTGAGAGTTATGATAAAAACGGTGTTTTCACATTTTACGGTCGTTTTTATGAGTTTTCTCCACAACTTTGGGGTTCCCAGGCGATTTACACGACTCGTAAGACCTGATACATTCTAGAGAGTTATGACCAAAAATTCTGTGTTTTCATGTTTTATGGCTGTTTCATGAGCTATTCCCCATAGTTTTGGGGTTCAATTGGGATTTGACTGGCCAGTAAAACCGGATACATGTTTGAGAGTTATGACCAAAAACTCGGTGTTCTTGCGTTTTATGGACATTTTCATGAGCTATTGCCCAAAGATTTGGGGTTCCAGGGTGATTTGCATGGCCCGTAAGACACAATAGATGTTTGAGAGTTTTGACCAAAAACTCGGTGTTTTCACGTTTTATGGCCGTTTTCATGAGCTATTGCCCATAGTTTTGGGGTTCAATTGGGATTTGAATGGCCAGTATAATTGGATACATATTTGAGAGTTATGACCAAAAACTCGGCTTTTTTCATGTTTTATGGCCGTTTTCATGAGCTATTGCCCATAGTTTTGGTGTTCGAGGGCGATTTGCATGGCCCATCAGGCCCGATACATATTAGACAGATATGAACAAACACTCGGCGTTTTCACGTTTTATGGACGTTTTCATGAGCTATTGCCCATAGTTTTGGGGTTCCAGTGTGATTTGCACGACTCGTAACACCCGATACACGTTTGAGAGTTATGACCAAAAACTTGTTGTTTTAATTTTATATGACCATTTTAATGAGCTATTTCCCATAGTTTTGAAGTTCCAGGGAAATATGTATGACCCATAAGATCCGATACATATTTGAGAGATATGATCAAAAACTCGTCGTTTTTCGCGTTTTATTGATGTTTGACAGTTATGACCAAAAACTAGGGTTTTTTTTAGCTTTATATGGCCGTTTTGACGAGCCATTGCCCATAGTTTTGGTGTTTTAAGGCGATTTAGACGATCCATAAGATCTGATACATGTTTGAGAGATATGACCACAAACTCAGCATTTTCACGTTTTATTGATGTTTTCATGACCTACACCCGATAAATGTTTGATAGTTATGACCAAAAACTCAGCGTTTTCATGTTTTATGGCCGTTTTTATGAGCTATTGCCCATAATTTTGGGATTCAATGGGGATTTGCATGGCCAGTAAAACCAGATACATTTTGAGAGTTGTGACCAAACAATCGGCGTTTTCGTGATTTATGACTGTTTTCATGAGCTATTGCCCACATCTTTGGTGTTCCACGGCGATTTGCACGACCCATAAGACCCGAGACATGTTTGAGAGATATGACCAAAAACTCGGCGTTTTTCGTGTTTATGGATGTTTTCATGAGCTATTGCCCACAATTTTGGGGTTCCAAGGCAATTTGCATGGCCCGTAAGACACAATACATGTTTGAGAGTTATGACAAAAAATTAGGCTTTTCGCGTTTTATGGCCGTTTTCATGAACTATTGCCCATAGTTTTGGTGTTCTAGAGCAATTTGCATGACTCGTAAGACCCAATAAGCATTTGACAGAGATGACCAAAAACTCGTCGTTTTTCGCGTTTTATGGACGGTTTCATGAGATATTGCCCACAGTTTTGGGTTCCAGGGTGATTTGCACGAGTCGGAACACCCGATACACGTTTGAGAGTTATGACCAAAAACTCTTCGTTTTAATTTTATATGACCGTTTTCCTGAGCTATTTCCCATAGTTTTCGTGTATTAGGGAAATTTGCATGGCCCATAAAATCCGATACATGTTTGAGAGATATGACCAAAAAATCATCGTTTTTCGCGTTTTATGGACGTTTTCATGAGCATTTTAGGGTTCCATGGCGATTTGCATGGCCTTTAAGACACAATACATGTTTGAGAGTTATGACCAAAAACTAAGCTTTTTCGCGTTTTATGGCCATTTTCATGAGCTATTGCCTATAGTTTTGGTGTTCCAGAGCAATTTGCATGACTCGTAAGACCTGATTCGCGTTTGAGAGATATGACCAAAAAATCGTCGTTTTTCTCGTTTTATGGACGTTTTCATGAGCTATTGCCCACAGTTTTAGGGTTACAGGGCAATTTGCATGGCCGTAAGACACAATACATGTTTGAGTGTTATGACCAAAAGCTCGGCCTTTTCACATTTCATTGCCGTTTTCATGAGCTATTTCCCATAGTTTTTGGGTTCCAGGGCGATTTACACGACTTGAAACACCCGATACATATTTGAGAGATATGACCAAAACCTCGTCGTTTTCACATTTTATGGACGTTTTCAAGGACTATTACCCACGGTTTGGGGGTTTTAGGGCGATTTACATGACTCGAAACACACGATACATGTTTGAGAGTTATGACAAAAAATGGTGTTTTAACGTTTTATGGCCATTTCATGAGCTATTTCCACATTTTTGGTGTTCTAGGGCGATTTGCACGAATGTCCGATACATGTTTGAGAGATATGACAAAAACCTCGGCGTTTTTGCGGTTTATGGATGTTTTAATAAGGTATTGCCCATGGTTTTGGGGTTCCAGAGTTATTTGCACGACTCGTAACACCCGGTACATGTTTGAGAGTTATGAGCAAAAACTCGTCGTTTTAATTTTATATGGCCGTTTTCATGAGCTATTTCCCATAGTTTTGGTGTAATTAGACGATTTAGATGACTCATAACACCGATACATGTTTGAGAGAAATGACCAAAACCTCGTCATTTTCGCGTTTTATGGACGCTTTCATGAGCTATTGCCCATAGTTTTCGGTTCTAGGGTGATTTGCATGACTCGGAACACCCGATACACGTTTGAGAGTTATGACCAAAACTCGTCGTTTTAATTTTATATGACTGTTTTAATGAGCTATTTCTCACGGTTTTGGTGTTCCAGGGAAATTTGCAGGGCCCATAAAATCCGATACATGTTTGAGAGATATGACCAAAAACTCGTCGTTTTTCGCGTTTTATGGACGTTTTCATGAGCTATTACCCACAATTTTGGGGTTCCATGGCGATTTGCATGGCCTGTAAGACACAATACATGTTTGAGAGTTATGACCAAAAACTAGGCTTTTCGCGTTTTATGGCCGTTTTCATGACCAATTGCCATAGTTTTGGTGTTCCAGAGCAATTTGCATGACTCGTAAGACCTGATACACGTGTGAGAGATATGACCAAAAACTCGTCGTTTTTCGCGTTTTATGGCCTTTTTCATGAGCTATTACCCACGGTTTTGGGGTTTAGGGTGATTTACACGACTCATAACACCCGATACATATTTGAGAGTTTTGACAAAAAAATCGGTGTTTTCATGTTTTATGGCTATTTCATGAGCTATTGCCCACAGTTTTGGGGTTCCATTGGGATTAGCATGGTGTAAAACCAGATACATGTTTGAGAGTTATGACCAAAAAGTCGGCATTTTCACGTTTTATGGACGTTTTCATGAGCTATGGCCCATAGTTTTGGTGTTCTAGGGCGATTTGCACGACCCATAAGACCCAATACATGTTTGAGAGATATGAACAAAAACACATCGTTTTCGCGTTTGTGGATATTTTTATGAGCTATTGCCCACGGTTTTAGGATTCTAGTGATATTTACATGACTCGTAATACCCGATACACGTTTGAGAGTCATGACCAAAAACTCATCGTTTAAATTTTATTTGGCCGCTTACATGAGCTATTTCCCACAGTTTGGGGGTTTTAGGGCGATTTACATGACTCATAACACCCGATACATGTTTGAGAGTTATGACAAAAATGGTGTTTTCACATTTTACGATCGTTTTTATGAGTTTTCTCAACAGTTTTGGGGTTCCTAGGCGATTTACAGGACTCGTAACACCTGATACATGCTAGAGAGTTATGACCAAAAACTCCGTGTTTTCATGTTTTATGGCCGTTTCATGAGCTATTCCCAATAGTTTTGGGGTTCAATTGGGATTTGGATGGCTAGTAAAACCGGATACATGTTTGAGAGTTATGACCAAAAACTCGGTGTTCTCGCATTTTATGGACATTTTCATGAGCTATTGCCCAAAGTTTTGGGGTTCCAGGGTGATTTGCATGGCCCGTAAGACACAATAGATGTTTGAGAGTTTTGACCAAAAACTCGGTGTTTTCATGTTTTATGGCCTTTTACATGAGCTATTGCCCATAGTTTTGGGGTTCAATTGGGATTTGAATGGCTAGTAAAACTAGATACATATTTGACAGTTATGACCAAAAACTCGGCTTTTTTCACGTTTTATGGCCGTTTTCATGAGCTATTACCCATAGTTTTGGTGTTTGAGGCCGATTTGCATGGCCCATCAGGCCCGATACATGTTAGACAGATATGACTAAACACTCGGCGTTTTCACGTTTTATGGACGTTTTCATGAGCTATTGCTCATAGTTTTGGGTTTCTAGTGTGATCTGCATGACACGTAACACCCGATACACGTTTGAGAGTTATGACCAAAACCTTGTCGTTTTAATTTTATATCACCATTTTCCTGAGCTATTTCCCATAGTTTTGGAGTTCCAGGGAAATTTGTATGACCCATAAGATCCGATACATATTTGAGAGATATTATCAAAAACTCGTCGTTTTTCGCGTTTTATTGATGTTTTCATGAGCTATTGCCAACAATTTTGGGGTTTCAGGGCGATTTGCACGGCCCGTAAGACACAATACATGTTTGAGAGTTATGACCAAAAACTAGGGTTTTTTCGCTTTTTATGGCCGTTTTCATGAGCCATTGCCCATAGTTTTTTTGTTTTAAGGCGATTTAGACGATCCATAAGATCCGATACATGTTTGAGAGATATGACCAAAAACTCAGTTTTCACGTTTTATTGATGTTTTCATGAGCTACACCCGATAAATGTTTGAGAGTTATGACCAAAAACTTGGCATTTTCATGTTTCATGGCTGTTTTTATGAGCTATTGCCCACAATTTTGGGATTCAATGGGGATTTGCAGGGCCAATAAAACAGATACATTTTTGAGAGTTGTGACCAAACACTCGGCGTTTTCATGTTTTATGACCGTTTTCATGAGCTATTGCCCATATCTTTGGTGTTCCAGGGCCATTTGCACGACCCATAAGACCCGAGACATGTTTTGGGGTATATGACCAAAAACTCGGCGTTTGTCAAGTTTTATGGATGTTTTCATGAGCTATGGCCCACAGTTTTGGGGTTCCAGGGCAATTTGCATGGCCCGTAAGACACAATAAATGATTGAGAGTTATGACTAAAAACTAGGCTTTTTCGCGTTTTATGGCCGTTTTCATGAGCTATTTCCCATAGATTTGGTGTTTTAGAGCAATTTGCATGACTCATAAGACCCGATACGCATTTGAGAGAGATGACCAAAAACTCGTCGTTTTTTGCGCTTTATGGACGGTTTCATTAGCTATTGCCCACAGTTTTGGGTTCCAGGGTGATTTTCACGAGTCAGAACACCCGATACACGTTTGAGAGTTATGACCAAAAACTCGTCGTTTTAATTTTATATGACCGTTTCCCTGAGATATTTCCCACAGTTTTGGTGTACCAGGGAAATTTGCATGGCCCATAAAATCCGATACATGTTTGAGAGATATGACCAAAAAATCATCGGTTTTCGCGTTTTATGGACATTTTCATGAGCTATTACCCACAATTTTGGGGTTCCATGGCGATTTGCATGGCCCGTAAGAGACAATACATGTTTGAGAGTTATGACCAAAAACTAGGCTTTTCGCATTTTATGGCCGTTTTCATGAGCTATTACCCTTAGTTTTGGTGTTCCAGAGCAATTTACATGACTCGTAAGACCCGATACGCGTTTGAGAGATATGACCAAAAACTCGTCGTTTTTCTCATTTTATGGACGTTTTCATGAGCTATGGCCCACAGTTTTAGGGTTACAGGGAAATTTGCATGGCCGTAAGACACAATACATGTTTGAGTGTTATGACCAAAAGCTCGGCCTTTTCACATTTCATTGCCGTTTTCATGAGCTATTTCCCATAGTTTTGGGGTCCCAGGGCGATTTACACGACTTGTAACACCCGATACATATTTGAGAGATATGACCAAAACCTCGTCGTTTTCACATTTTATGGCCGTTTTCATGAACTTTTACCCATGGTTTGGGGGTTTTAGGTAGATTTACATGACTCGTAACACCCGATACATGTTTGAGAGTTATGACCAAAAAATGGTGTTTTAACGTTTTATGGCCATTTCATGAGCTATTGCCCACATTTTTGGTGTTCCAGGGCGATTTGCGCGAAGGCCCGATACATGTTTGAGAGATATGACCAAACACTCAGCGTTTTCGCGGTTTATGGATGTTTCAATAAGGTATTGCCCATGGTTTAGGGGTTCTACAGTTATTTGCATGACTCGTAACACCCGGTACACGTTTGAGAGTTATGAGCAAAAAAATCATCGTTTTAATTTTATATGGCCGTTTTCATGAGCTATTTCCCATAGTTTTGGTGTAATTAGACGATTTAGATGACTCGTAACACCCGATACATGTTTGAGATATATGACCAAAACCTCGTCATTTTCGCGTTTTATGGACGTTTTCATGAGCTATTGCCCATAGTTTTGGGTTTTAGAGTGATTTGCATAACTCGGAACACCCGATACACGTTTGAGAGTTATCACCAAAAACTCGTCGTTTTAATTTTATATGACCGGTTTAATGAGCTATTTCTCATAGTTTTGGTGTTCCAGGGAAATTTGCATGGCCCATAAAATCCGATACATGTTTGAGAGATATGACCAAAAACTCGTCGTTTTTTGCGTTTTATGGGCGTTTTCATGAGTTATTACCCACAATTTTAGGGTTCCATGGCGATTTGCATGGCCCGTAAGACACAATACATGTTTGAGAGTTATGACCAAAAACTAGGCTTTTCGCGTTTTAGGGCCGTTTTCATGAGCTATTGCCATAGTTTTGGTGTTCCAGAGCAATTTGCATGACTCGTAAGACCCGATACGCGTTTGAGAGATATGACCAAAAACTCGTTGTTTTTCGCGCTTTACAGCCTTTTTCATGAGCTATTGCCCACGGTTTTGGGGTTTAGGGCGATTTACACGACACATAACACCCGATACATATTTGAGAGTTTTGACAAAAAAATTGGTGTTTTCACGTTTTATGGCCGTTTCATGAGCTATTGCCCACAGTTTTGGGGTTACATTGGGATTAGCATGGTGTAAAACCAGATACATGTTTGAGAGTTATGACCAAAAAGTCAGCATTTTCACGTTTTATGGACGTTTTCATGAGCTATTGCCCCTAGTTTTGGTGTTCTAGGGCGATTTGCATGGCCCATAAGACCCAATACATGTTTGAGAGATATGAACAAAAACACATCGTTTTCGTGTTTGTGGCTATTTTTATGAGCTATTGCCCACGGTTTTAGGATTCTAGTGAGATTTACATGACTCGTAATACCCGATACACTTTGAGAGTTATGAGAAAAAACTCATCGTTTAAATTTCATTTGGCCCCATACATGAGATATTTCCCACAGTTTTGGGGTTTTACGGTGATTTACATGACTCATAACACCCGATACATGTTTGAGAGTTATGATAAAAATGGTGTTTTCACATTTTACGTTCGTTTTTATGAGTTTTCTCCACAACTTTGGGGTTCCCAGGCGATTTACACGACACGTAACACCTGATACATTCTAGAGAGTTATGACCAAAAACTCTGTGTTTTCATGTTTTATGGCCGTTTCATGAGCTGTTCCCCATAGTTTTGGGGTTCAATTGGGATTTGACTGGCCAGTAAAACCGGATACATGTTTGAGAGTTATGACCAAAAACTCGGTGTTCTTGCGTTTTATGGACATTTTCATGAGCTATTGCCCAAAGATTTGGGGTTCCAGGGTGATTTGCATGGCCCGTAAGACACAATAGATGTTTGAGAGTTTTGACCAAAAACTCGGTGTTTTCACGTTTTATGGCCGTTTTCATGAGCTATTGCCCATAGTTTTGGGGTTCAATTGGAATTTGAATGGCGATAACTGGATACATATTTGAGAGTTATGACCAAAAACTCGGCTTCATGTTTTATGGCCGTTTTCATGAGCTATTGCCCACAGTTTTGGTGTTCGAGGGCGATTTGCATGGCCCATCAGGCCCGATACATGTTAGACAGATATGAACAAACACTCCGCGTTTTCACGTTTTATGGACGTTTTCATGAGCTATTGCCCATAGTTTTGGGATTCTAGTGAGATTTACATGACTCGTAATACCCGATACACTTTGAGAGTTATGAGAAAAAACTCATCGTTTAAATTTCATTTGGCCCCATACATGAGATATTTCCCACAGTTTTGGGGTTTTACGGTGATTTACATGACTCATAACACCCGATACATGTTTGAGAGTTATGATAAAAACGGTGTTTTCACATTTTACGTTCGTTTTTATGAGTTTTCTCCACAACTTTGGGGTTCCCAGGCGATTTACACGACACGTAACACCTGATACATTCTAGAGAGTTATGACCAAAAACTCTGTGTTTTCATGTTTTATGGCCGTTTCATGAGCTGTTCCCCATAGTTTTGGGGTTCAATTGGGATTTGACTGGCCAGTAAAACCGGATACATGTTTGAGAGTTATGACCAAAAACTCGGTGTTCTTGCGTTTTATGGACATTTTCATGAGCTATTGCCCAAAGATTTGGGGTTCGGGGTGATTTGCATGGCCCGTAAGACACAATAGATGTTTGAGAGTTTTGACCAAAAACTCGGTGTTTTCACGTTTTATGGCCGTTTTCATGAGCTATTGCCCATAGTTTTGGGGTTCAATTGGAATTTGAATGGCCAGTATAACTGGATACATATTTGAGAGTTATGACCAAAAACTCGGCTTCATGTTTTATGGCCGTTTTCATGAGCTATTGCCCACAGTTTTGGTGTTCGAGGGCGATTTGCATGGCCCATCAGGCCCGATACATGTTAGACAGATATGAACAAACACTCCGCGTTTTCACGTTTTATGGACGTTTTCATGAGCTATTGCCCATAGTTTTGGGATTCTAGTGAGATTTACATGACTCGTAATACCCGATACACTTTGAGAGTTATGAGAAAAAACTCATCGTTTAAATTTCATTTGGCCCCATACATGAGATATTTCCCACAGTTTTGGGGTTTTACGGTGATTTACATGACTCATAACACCCGATACATGTTTGAGAGTTATGATAAAAACGGTGTTTTCACATTTTACGTTCGTTTTTATGAGTTTTCTCCACAACTTTGGGGTTCCCAGGCGATTTACACGACACGTAACACCTGATACATTCTAGAGAGTTATGACCAAAAACTCTGTGTTTTCATGTTTTATTGCCGTTTCATGAGCTGTTCCCCATAGTTTTGGGGTTCAATTGGGATTTGACTGGCCAGTAAAACCGGATACATGTTTGAGAGTTATGACCAAAAACTCGGTGTTCTTGCGTTTTATGGACATTTTCATGAGCTATTGCCCAAAGATTTGGGGTTCCAGGGTGATTTGCATGGCCCGTAAGACACAATAGATGTTTGAGAGTTTTGACCAAAAACTCGGTGTTTTCACGTTTTATGGCCGTTTTCATGAGCTATTGCCCATAGTTTTGGGGTTCAATTGGAATTTGAATGGCCAGTATAACTGGATACATATTTGAGAGTTATGACCAAAAACTCGGCTTCATGTTTTATGGCCGTTTTCATGAGCTATTGCCCACAGTTTTGGTGTTCGAGGGCGATTTGCATGGCCCATCAGGCCCGATACATGTTAGACAGATATGAACAAACACTCCGCGTTTTCACGTTTTATGGACGTTTTCATGAGCTATTGCCCATAGTTTTGGGGTTCCAGTGTGATTTGCACGACTCGTAACACCCGATACACGTTTGAGAGTTATGACCAAAAACTTGTTGTTTTAATTTTATATGACCATTTTAATGAGCTA
Organism: Avena insularis; assembly: GCA_023614405.1. Lineage (NCBI taxonomy): Eukaryota > Viridiplantae > Streptophyta > Magnoliopsida > Poales > Poaceae > Avena > Avena insularis. The sequence goes on from CM042684.1 coordinate 33,122,536, forward strand.
TTTCCCATAGTTTTGAAGTTCCAGGGAAATTTGTATGACCCATAAGATCCGATACATATTTGAAAGATATGATCAAAAACTCGTCGTTTTTCGCGTTTTATTGATGTTTGAGAGATATGACCAAAAACTAGGGTTTTTTTAGCTTTTTATGGCCGTTTTGATGAGCCATTGCCCATAGTTTTGGTGTTTTAAGGCGATTTAGACGATCCATAAGATCTGATACATGTTTGAGAGATATGACCACAAACTCAGCATTTTCACGTTTTATTGATGTTTTCATGACCTACACCCGATAAATGTTTGAGAGTTATGACCAAAAACTCAGCGTTTTCATGTTTTATGGCCGTTTTTATGAGCTATTGCCCATAATTTTGGGATTCAATGGGGATTTGCATGGCCAGTAAAACCAGATACATTTTGAGAGTTGTGACCAAACAATCGGCGTTTTCGTGATTTATGACTGTTTTCATGAGCTATAGCCCACATCTTTGGTGTTCCACGGCGATTTGCACGACCCATAAGAACCGAGACATGTTTGACAGATATGACCAAAAACTCGGCGTTTTTCATGTTTATGGATGTTTTCATGAGCTATTGCCCACAGTTTTGGGTTCCAGGGTGATTTGCACGAGTCGGAACACCCGATACACGTTTGAGAGTTATGACCAAAAACTCTTCGTTTTAATTTTATATGACCGTTTTCCTGAGCTATTTCCCATAGTTTTGGTGTATTAGGGAAATTTGCATGGCCCATAAAATCCGATACATGTTTGAGAGATTTGACCAAAAAATCATCGTTTTTCGCGTTTTATGGACGTTTTCATGAGAATTTTGGGGTTCCATGGCGATTTGCATGGCCTGTAAGACACAATACATGTTTGAGAGTTATGACCAAAAACTAAGCTTTTTCGCGTTTTATGGCCGTTTTCATGAGCTATTGCCTATAGTTTTGGTGTTCTGGAGCAATTTGCATGACTCGTAAGACCCGATACGCGTTTGAGCGATATGACCAAAAACTCGTCGTTTTTCGCGTTTTATGGATGTTTTCATGAGCTATTGCCCACAGGTTTAGGGTTACAGGGCAATTTTCCTGGCCGTAAGACACAATACATGTTTGAGAGTTATGACCAAAAACTCGGCCTTTTCACATTTCATTGCCGTTTTCATGAGCTATTTCCCATAGTTTTGGGGTTCCAGGGCGATTTACACGACTTGTAACACCCGATACATATTTGAGAGATATGACCAAAACCTCGTCGTTTTCGCATTTTATGGTCGTTTCCATGAGCTATTACCCACGGTTTGGGGTTTTTAGGGCGATTTACATGACTCATAACACCCGATACATGTTTGAGAGTGCGGTGACCTAGCATACCACTGCATGATGTAGTATATTATAATCGTTGATATAACACCAATGAAACACCGTTCACTAGTATATTACACCCTCAGAATGGCACAGCAGAAACACAACGGGTCCAAAACATGGCTAGAGGTTACAACTAACTCTTTACACAAGATCCAGAGAACACTCTACGTAAAAGAGAGAGAAAGAACTTCTTACGGAGAAGAATCAAAGATAAACACCGCAAGAATTATTATACTATTAAAACTAGTATTTTAACTAAGGGATTGGCATTGCTGCTATTGCAATGCACTACAGATTTAGGTTCTTTGGCTAGAGATTATATTCCTATCTAATTAGTAACTCCGTCATCAATTGAGTTGAGGTATATGTTAACTTCTTTGTCTTCATTGAAGACCTTTAGCTGTTGATGATTCCTGGAGCATAACTTGGTGTAGACATCGTCTCCATGGCTTCAGAATCTAGCAAGGGTTAAGAAGATACTTTGAGTACAAGCGTACTCAGCAAATTCACTAGAAAGGAGTGTTTGATGCACTATAACTATAGCCACAGACCGTAGGTCGTAGGCAATGCAAGTTTGCATAAACATTTCTTCAAAGGTTGCTTTTATTCTGAAAAGCTATGTCCGTCAGCCTTCACGGGTTTACCAGAACTTTCATGGAGTTCCTTTCTCGCCGCGTTCGCAGCTCCTTCTCAGAACAGGGAGTAACAAGTTACAGTTCTTACACTCTGCAGAGGTGCGTCACTTTACCCATGAGAGATCAACTCTTTGTTGCACAACTGGGCAGCTTATTCCCGTCCACAATTCCATGATGTGGGTCCCAGAAGTTGACCCAAGCCCATCACTGCCCCCTTCGCGACCTCGCATGCCTCCTTTGTGTACACCATGCCCACATAAAGAATTACAGCAATGGTTTGTACAAACCGTTAGATGTCAGAACTATCGTGGTACGATGAGGGTTCCCACCCATATGCTGCATATCCTCTACGAATTACCAATTAATATGCACTCTTCGAGGATAACAGCCATGACCTGCACATTCAGCTTCATGCGAGAGGAAGAAGATACACCTGACTTCTCTATCCCATTCCAAATCTCATGGTCAACACGTAATATACGGCGCAAGAATCACTGGCGACATTGGTTGTTAAGTACTAGGTGATATAGTTCTGAACAGTGGTATTCCAACTATCAGATTTAATAGATTAGCTGATCACCCTGGATCCGTAACCAATAGTTCACATTATTATCAAAAATAGTGTTTTTTAGACCTTTTTCAAATGCAGGTGATAACAACACTGGATTTGTAAAATACTTTACAAAAAATAAACAAAGGACATGAGCAAGTGTGAACTTGCCTTTTGTGATTGCAAGATTATGCACTCACGGTCTTCGAGTTAGTATAAGATCCAAAATCTGAAATTACCATCATTGGTCCGGTAAGGACTAATGTTTAAAGAAGCAATATGCTTTTATGCATAAGTAATGTGATGCACGTTATAAACGCAAATCCCGAGGATAACGTTGTCCTAGGGTTTGGATTTCGGAAATGGTTACTTTTGAATGTGTGCTCCTTTTAGATAAGTTTCACATTTGTGCTTCTATTAGAGCTTATGAGTGGTTATGAGCAACACATATGTAGCAATAAAATATATATACTTATGAAATGCTAGTTAAGATTGCTTATATAAGAGTTCTTGTTTGAAGTGGCAAAAATAATAACCTTCGAAGAAAAGGTTTCTCTTCTAAGGTCTAAACAAGCTTTGTGGTTAGTTAGTGGTGGTTGATGTTATTTGTTTGCTCGAATGGTTTGGCTTGAGTTGCTTTATAACTAAACTAACTCAGACCAAAGTTAACTATAAAACTTATAATAATGCTTATAGTGTTATATTAAGATTATGTAGACTAAAGTTAACTTTAAAACAAGGATAGTTTGGAAGTATAATGCTTATGATATTTGTACCTTGTGTATCTGGAATGTTTTCTTTAAGTTACTTAAGAATGGTTATTCTTTTACTTGGTGTAGTAGTTTCTTAATTCTATAATGGACTAGTATCATTTACCTTTTATAGATGAGTGAGTATAGTTTATAAATCAAGATATATTGTCACTTTACTACTTTTGAACTTTCTATAGTGTTGTGGTAGTTTTTGTAATTTGGTGGTTAACATAGATAGAAAGGGTTTGGTGTATTCATAAGTTGTTCTTTAAGGTTTTTATTATGAATTGGAATCCTTTGAGAATATAATCTTCACTTAAGGTTGAAGATAATTTAATACAAAGATGATTACAATGTTTTAAACCATTATGGCTTCATATTATTAATATTTAAGACCAATACTATTTATTAGACTTAATTGACTCATTTTTAGAAATATTAACAACTTTTATTTATCCTTATATGAATTATTAATAAAGTAAATAAGTTTATATTTAAGTTATTAAATTATTTGAATTTTTATTTAACTCAAGAGTAGAATATTAGATTTTTAACATGTAGATATTATTTTTGTGATCATTTTGGTATATTACATTTATTTTTGTGATTTATAAATAATAAGTTATGATTTTTATAATTCTTATTACTTTATAATTACTTAATAAATAATAAATATTTAATTAAGTGAAATTATAATACATGATTATGGTTACATATTTTTATTTTTCTAAGATTTTTGGTATTTTATTTATATTATTAACATTTACCATTATGAATTATCAATGTTCTATTACTTATAAAACCTTTATTAAATAATATTTATTTAAATAATCATCATAATAATATTTGATAATAATTTTAAGTTGTAGATTTAATTTTTCTACAGATTTTCATATATTATACACATTTTTATGAATTATAAATCAAAAGTTATTAATTAAACAAGATTTAATCATTTAATTGATTTCTGGAATATTATTAATTGAGTTATAACATTTTATTTATTTCTTAACAGGAAATACTTTTTACACCGTATCTACACTTAGCCTGAGTCACTGACTAGTGGGCCTAGGTCCACCTCAGCTCTCAGGTTTAGAAAATGCCTTTGTTACTGACCCTGCCTTTACCCCTAGACAATGACATATGGGCCCAAGGCCATGTCATCAGCCACGGGAGGCAAAGACTGGTCAAATGTGCTGACGAGGTTTGATCCTGAGGTGAGCATGACGTCACCTGGGCTGATCCTCACTGGTTGAGGATCGATCGATCGATCTGGTGTGCACGCGGGGCTGTGACTAGGTGCGTTGGATAAAGGAGATCATGGCGAACCTATTGGTGGTGGCTCCACTTCCAAATGGTCATCGAAACTACATCGGCAACGAGCTCATGCAGTGGTGCTTGTGGTCGATCACGGTGGCGTGTATTTAGGAAGCAAACGAAAGGTCTACGCATACTAGGAGATTCAGTGACTCACTAGGAACGCGATGGTGTGCTTGGTTTGGCGAGGCGTGGTCGGAGACGCCGGCGAGGTCGACGAACAGCGTCGGGAGTGAGGGTTCGATTGGGTTGATTCACGCCTTATCCGCTAGTGTGAGTTGGGGCAAACGGACGAGAAGAGCACGGCAGTCTCCACCATGGTCTTACATGGTCGAGGCGAGCACGGAATCGCCGGCTCCAGCTCACCTTCGAGCTAGGGTTCTCGGGTCAGAAGAAGAAATTGAGAGAGAGAGAGCTGCAGAGGGGACATTGAGGATGAGGACGAGCAAGGACATCGCGGTGGCCTCCTTATCCTCTCCTGGCGACGGCGGCGTTGATCTTGGCGGAAGGACGACGATGACGGCATCGAGCGGCGGCGAGCTCCTCCAGCGAGTTGTTTGTGTGCGTGAGGATGACGACGACGTGCTGTTTTGTGGATAATCCCCTGGCGATTCTTTCATCTCAACCCATGGTCCTTCTTTGGTCCCACTTGTCAGTCACAGATGGAAACGAGCTAGGCTAGGTGCTAGGCTTTTGTGGGCTGCATATGGGCGTCAGATAAGTATAGGGATGTTGGGCCACGGCCAAGTAATGTTTTTATTTGTTTTACCTTTTTCTATTTTATGTTTTCCTTTTCAGATTTGAATTTGATTTATATTTTGAACTTTTCTTTGTAGGATTTATTTGCTAGATAATTGCAATAATACTAAAATATATTTAGTACCATTTGTGAACTTTTATTATATAATTTTTTTATATTTCTTTTATTTACTCAATATGAACCCCTTCTAATAATTTGTAGAAACCTTTCTTATTATTTTTCTCTCCTCTTTTAGTTATGGATTTCTTGAATGATGTATTCTTACTTGTTTATAAGACCTAACTCTAGTTGGATCAGATTTTGAATATAAATTTTTATATGTATAATGATCCTATATCATTATTTGATGCATGAAATACAAAGGAAATTAATATGGTTATTACTACTTCAATTAATTTGGAAAATGGCAATGTATATATTCTATTATTCTAAACAAAGAAGTTTAGGGTTTTGAATTATGAATATTACCCCAGGGTTTAGGGTTTTTTATATACTTAATTAGATTCCTTTATGGATATGAGTCAAGATTTAATGATTAAGCATATTGTCTTATGTTTATGATATTTGATGACATCCCCTTTTTAAAATAGAAAGTTATATCTAAATGTTTTATAGAAAGGAATTGGTAAAGATATGCTTATATGATTTGCTATAGGAAAATATTCCTATGAAGTGATATAGACATAAGATGATACATCAATAACATGAAATGGATATTCTACTTGGTTTGAGATTTAGAGTTGATTGTTTACCAAGAATAAATAGAAGAGTAATTTATAACATATAATTATATTTCACAATCCTGGATTTCTAATTAAGGAATTCCTTTCCTAGATATAATACGTCTTGTTATCCATCATCATGGTTAATATGATGAGCTTTACTCATTAAAATCTTATTCATATATTATTCTTCTAAACTCATGGATGAATCCAATGAGTTTGATATTAAAGAATTTCATAGTTTTCTCATATCCTTGCTTGGTTATACCCACTATTCTACTATTGAAAATCTTCAATCCAACAAGTAGTTCTTTCAAACTCCACTCACAACCTTCCTTAATCATCCATCACTAATATTTCTTCAATAGTTGTCTAGATCAAACTACTTCACATCAAGTGTTGGTATTTCCCAAGAGGAAACTATTTCTTCTATAATCCCATGTTGCTCAAGCATCATATTAATCATATTATCTTGTCTCTACATAACTCCAGTATCCCATACTCCAACCTCACATTATATTAATGTGACTTGCCATAGCTATCTTAGGATAACATAACTATACTGGGGTTCCAATCATGTTTTATCCACCAATACCACTTATACATGGTATAAGCACTCAATCTTGGTGAATAAGGCTTGATCATTATAATCTTTTGATCCTTTAGGGTTTAGGTTTCCAGTTGGCTAATCAAGGCTTCCATCCATACAACATTGCAGTTGTATGATAATTATCTTCTGTTTAGTTCTATTGGATTAAGAGATATAATTCATTGACTATACCTACTTGATCCAATAGGACTACTCCTAGTAACTATCTTTAGTATTCATCCTGGGAACCCTCTTTGTTACCATATATATCTTTATTTCAAATAACTCTTCTATCCAACCAGGAGTGAGTTTAACTCCTTCTATTATCACATTGATTGGATTCTTTTCAATCATTCCCATCCTATAAATGATTTCTAAAGCTAGCATTACTATTTATCTCTGCTTAGTTGTTTCTTTATAGACACTTAAATGTGAGCTATGTTCTGGTCAAGAGTTGGTAGATTGAGAATTGGTGAATCAATAATTGATTTCCCCTCATTGATGAACAACAGATATTGGAATATAACTCAATAGGGATGATAAGGATTGATATGGAAATAAAGGTATAGGTGAATAATCTAAACTTAGTTTCTTTCCTACTCAATCTTACTTAAGGAGTAGGGTTAGATATTACCATGATACTCATGGTATATGCAGATGAGATTAAGATATAGTTGTTAAATTCATATTTGGTGTTATATCCTTTAACTTGGTACTCATGAGTGATTATAACGAATACTATAATATGATCACCTAACGATCAAGTATAATTCACATTGTATCAGGGTTTAACTTTTATTACATTTAATCTACCCATAGATCAAATCTCACTTACCCAAAATAAGGTTTTAACAAAGGTCATGTTGAAAATTATCGCAGTCAACTTGATGATCTACTACAATTCCATTAAGTTAAGAGCAGCTTCAATCACTTTGACAAGTTTTGTTCAAAAGCGTGAAAATTATTCATATTTTCTATGCATGAACTCAATGCACACATCTCGGTTCAGCTTATTTCTAGGCTCTAATGCTGGGATGTTACAGAGAGTTATGATAAAAAAATTGGTGTTTGAACGTTTTATGGCCATTTCATGAGCTATTGCCCACAGTTTTGGTGTTCCAGGGCGATTTGCACGAAGGCCCGATACATGTTTGAGAGATATGACCAAAAACTCGGCGTTTTCGCGGTTTATGGATGTTTTAATAAGGTATTGCCCATGGTTTTGGGGTTCCAGAGTTATTTGCACGACTCGTAACACCCGGTACATGTTTGACAGTTATGAGCAAAAACTCGTCGTTAATTTTATATGGCCGTTTTCATAAGCTATTTCCATAATTTTGGTGTAATTAGACGATTTAGATGACTCGTAACACCGGATACATGTTTGAGAGATATGACCAAAACCTCGTCATTTTCGCGTTTTATGGACGTTTTCATGAGCTACTGCCCATAGTCTTGGGTTCTAGGGTGATTTGCATGACTCAGAACACCCGACAGACGTTTGAGAGTTATGACCAAAAACTCATCGTTTTAATTTTATATTACCGTTTTCATGAGCTATTTCCCACAGTTTTGGTGTTCCAGGGAAATTTGCATGGCCCATAAAATCCGATATATTTTTGAGAGATATGACCAAAAACTCGTCGTTTTTCGCGTTTTATGGACGTTTTCATGAGCTATTACCGACAATTTCGGGGTTCCAGGGTGATTTGCATGGCCCGTAAGACATAATACATGTTTGAGAGTTATGACCAAAAACTAGGCTTTTCGCGTTTTATGGCCGTTTTCATGAGCTATTGCCCATCGTTTTGGTGTTCCAGAGCAATTTGCATGACTTGTAAGACCCAATACGCGTTTGAGAGATATGACCAAAAAATCGTCGTTTTCGCGTTTTATGGCCTTTTTCATGAGCTATTGCCCACGGTTTTGGGGTTTTAGGGCGATTTACACGACTCGTAACACACGATACATATTTGAGAGTTTTGACAAAAAAGATCGGTGTTTTCACGTTTTATGGCCGTTTCATGAGCTATTACCCACAGTTTTGGGGTTCCATTGGGATTAGCATGGTGTAAAACCAGATACATGTTTGAGAGTTATGACCAAAAATTCGGCATTTTCACGTTTTATGGATGTTTTCATGAGCTATTGCCCATAGTTTTGGTGTTCTAGGGCGATTTGCACGACCCATAAGACCCAATACATGTTTGAGAGATATGACCAAAAAAACTCATCGTTTTCACGTTTGTGGTTGTTCTTATGAGATATTGCCCACAGTTTTGGGATTCCAGTGAGATTTACACGACTCGTAACACCCGATACACGTTTGAGAGTTATAAGCAAAAATTCATCGTTTAAATATTTAGTTGTTTACATGAGCTATTTCCCACAGTTTTAGGGTTTTAGGGCCATTTACATGACTCATAACACCCGATACATGTTTGAGAGTCATGACAAAAAATGGTGTTTTCACATTTTATGATCGTTTTTATGAGTTTTTGGGTTCCCAGGCGATTTACACGACTCGTAACACCTGATACATGCTAGAGAGTTATGACCAAAAACTCTGTGTTTTCATGTTTTATGGCCGTTTCATGAGCTATTCCCCAGAGTTTTGGGGTTTAGTTGGGATTTGCATGGCCAGTAAAACCGGATACATGTTTGAGAGTTATTACCAAAAACACGGTGTTCTCACGTTTTATGGACATTTTCATGAGCTATTGCCCAAAGTTTTGGGGTTCCAGGGTGATTTGCATGGCCCATAAGACACAATAGATTTTTGAGAGTTTTGACCAAAAACTCGATGTTTTCACGTTTTATGGCCGTTTTCATGACCTATTGCCCATAGTTTTGGGGTTCAATGGGGATTTGAATGGCCAGTAAAACTGGATACATATTTGAGAGTTATGACCAAAAACTCGGCTTTTTTCACGTTTTATGACCGTTTTCATGAGCTATTGCCCATAGTTTTGGTGTTCGAGGGCGATTTGCATGGCCCATCAGGCCCGATACATGTTAGACAGATATGACCAAAAACTCAAAGTTTTCACGTTTTATTGACGTTTTCATGAGCTACACCCGATAAATGTTTGAGAGTTATGACCAAAAACTTGGCATTTTCATGTTTCATGGCTGTTTTTATGAGCTATTGCCCACAATTTTGGGATTCAATGGGGATTTGCATGGCCAGTAAAACAGATACATTTTTTAGAGTTGTGACCAAACACTCGGCGTTTTCGTGTTTTATGAGCGTTTTCATGAGCTATTGCCCACATCTTTGGTGTTCCAGGGCGATTTGCACGACCCATAAGACCCGAGACATGTTTGAGAGATATGACCAAAAACTCGGCGTTTTTCGCGTTTATGGATGTTTTCATGAGCTATTGCCCATAGTTTTGGGGTTCTAGGGCAATTTGCATGGCCCGTAAGACACAATACTGGTTTGAGAGTTATGACCAAAAACTAGGCTTTTCGCGTTTTATGGCCGTTTTCATGAGTTATTGCCCATAGTTTTGGTGTTCTAGAGCAATTTGCATGACTCGTAAGACCCGATACGCATTTGAGAGATATGACCAAAAACTCGTCGTTTTTCGCGTTTTATGAACGTTTCCATGAGCTATTGCCCACAGTTTTGGGTTCCAGGGTGATTTGCACGAGTCGGAACACCCGATACACGTTTGAGAGTTACGACCAAAAACTCGTCGTTTTAATTTTATATGACCGTTTTCCTGAGCTATTTCCCACAGTTTTGGTGTACCAGGGAAATTTGCATGGCCCATAAAATCCGTTACATGTTTGAGAGATATGCCCAAAAAATCATCATTTTTCGCGTTTTATGGATGTTTTAAAGGGCTATTACACACAATTCTGGGGTTCCATGGCGATTTGCATGGCCCGTAAGACACAATACATGTTTTATTGTTATGACCAAAAACTCGGCCTTTTCGCGTTTTATGGCCGTTTTCATGAGCTATTGCCCATAGTTTTGGTGTTCCAAAGCAATTTGCATGAATCGTAAGACCCGATACGCGTTTGAGAGATATGACCAAAAACTCGTCGTTTTTCGCGTTTTATGGACGTTATCATGAGCTATTGCCCACAGTTTTTGGGTTACAGGACAATTTGCATGGCCGTAAGACACAATACATGTTTGAGAGTTATGACCAAAACTCGGCCTTTTCACATTTCATTGCCGTTTTCATGAGCTATTTCCCATAGTTTTGGGGTTCCAGGGCGATTTACATGACTTGTAACACCCGATACAAATTTGAGAGATATGCCCAAAACCTCGTCGTTTTCGTATTTTATGGCCGTTTTCATGAGCTATTACCCACGGTTTGGGGGTTTTAGGGAGATTTACACGACTCAACACCCGATACATGTTTGAGAGTTATGACAAAAAAAATTGGTGTTTTAACATTTCATGGCCATTTCATGACCTATTGCCCACAGTTTTGCTGCTCCAGGGCGATTTGGACGAAGGCCTGATACATGTTTGAGAGATATGACCAAAAACTCGGCGTTTTCGCGGTTTATGGATGTTTTAATAAGGTATTGCCCATGGTTTTGGGGTTCCAGAGTTATTTGCACAACTCGTAACACCTAGTACACGTTTGAGAGTGATAAGCAAAAACTCGTCGTTTTAATCTTATATGGCCGTTTTCATGAGCTATTTCCCACAGTTTTGGTGTTCTAGGGAAATTTGCACGGCCCATAAAATCTGATATATATTTGAGAGATATGACCAAAAACTCGTCGTTTTTCGCGTTTTATGGACTTTTTCATGAGCTATTACCCACAACTTTGGTGTTCCAGGGCAATTTGCACGACCCATAAGACCCGAGACATGTTTGAGAGATATGACAAAAAACTCGGCGTTTTTCGCGTTTATGGATGTTTTCATGAGCTATTGCCCAAGTTTTGGGGTTCGAGGGCAATTTGCATGGCCCGTAAGACACAATACATGTTTGAGAGTTATGACCAAAAACTAGGCTTTTCGCGTTTTATGACCATTTTCATGAGCTATTGCCCATAGCTTTGGTGTTCTAGAGCAATTTGCATGACTCGTAAGACCCGATACGCATTTGAGAGATATGACCAAAAACTCGTCGTTTTTCGCGTTTTATGGACGTTTTCATGAGCTATTGCCCACAGTTTTGGGTTCCAGGGTGATTTGCACGAGTCGGAACACCAGATACACGTTTGAGAGTTATGACCAAAAACTCGTCGTTTTAATTTTATATGACCGTTTACCTGAGCTCTTTCCCAGAGTTTTGGTGTACCAGGGAAATTTGCATGGCCCATAAAATCTGATACATGTTTGAGAGATATGACCAAAAAATCATCGTTTTTAGCGTTTTATGGACGTTTTCATGAGCTATTACACACAATTATGGGGTTCCATGGCGATTTGCATGGCCCGTAAGACACAATACATGTTTGAGAGTTATGACAAAAAACTAGGCTTTTTCGCGTTTTATGGCCGTTTTCATGAGCTATTGCCCATAGTTTTGGTGTTCCAAAGCAATTTGCATGACTCGCAAGACCCGATACGGGTTTGATAGATATGACCAAAAACTCGTCGTTTTTCGCGTTTTATGGACGTTATCATGAGCTATTGCCCATAGTTTTTGGGTTACTGGGCAATTTGCATGGCCATAAGACACAATAAATGTTTAAGAGTTATGACCAAAAACTCGGCCTTTTCACATTTCATTGCGGTTTTCATGAGCTATGTCCTATAGTTTTGGGGTTCGAGGGCGATTTACACGACTTGTAACACCCGATACATATTTGAGAGAAATACCCAAAACCTCGTCGTTTTCGCATTTTATGGCCGTTTTCATGAGCTATTACCCATGGTTTGGGGGTTTTAGGGAGATTTACACGACTCGTAACACCCGATACATGTTTGAGAGTTATGACCAAAAATGGGTGTTTTAACATTTTATGGCCATTTCATGAGCTATTGCCCACAGTTTTGGTGCTCCAGGGCGATTTGGACGAAGGCTCGATACATGTTTCAGAGAATATGACCAAAAACTCGGCGTTTTCGTGGTGTATGGATGTTTTAAGAAGCTATTGCCCATGGTTTTGGGTTCTAGAGTTATTTGCACGACTCGTAACACCTGATACACGTTTGAGAGTTATGAGCAAAAACTCGTCGTTTTAATTTTATATGGCCGTTTTCATGAGCGATTTCCCATAGTTTTGGTGTAATTAGACGATTTAGATTACTCGTAACACCCGATACATGTTTGAGAGATATGACCCAAAACTCGTTATTTTCGCGTTTTATGTACGTTTTCATGAGCTATTGCCCACGGTTTTGGGTTCTAGGGTGATTTGCACAACTCGGAACACCCGATACATGTTTGAGAGTTATGACCAAAAACTCGTCGTTTTAATTTTATATGACCGTTTTCATGAGCTATTCCCCACGGTTTTCGTGTTCTAGGGAAATTTGCATGGCCCATAAAATCCGATACATGTTTGAGAGATATGACCAAAAACTCGTCGTTTTTCGCGTTTTATGGACGTTTCCATGAGCTATTACCCACAATTTTGGGGTTCCAGGGTGATTTGCATGGCCTGTAAGAGACAATACATGTTTGAGAGTTATGACCAAAAACTAGGCTTTTCGCATTTTATGGCCGTTTTCATGAGCTATTACCCTTAGTTTTGGTGTTCCAGAGCAATTTGCATGACTCGTAAGACCCGATACGCGTTTGAGAGATATGACCAAAAACTCGTCATTTTTCTCGTTTTATGGACGTTTTCATGAGCTATTGCCCATAGTTTTAGGGTTACAGGGCAATTTGCATGGCCGTAAGACACAATACATGTTTGAGTGTTATGACCAAAAGCTTGGCCTTTTCGCATTTCATTGCCGTTTTCATGAGCTATTTCCATAGTTTTGGGGTCCCAGGGCGATTTACACGATTTGTAACACCCGATACATATTTGAGAGATATGACCAAAACCTCGTCGTTTTCACATTTTATGGCCGTTTTCATGAACTTTTACCCACGGTTTGGGGGTTTTAGGGCGATTTACACGACTCGTAACACCCGATACATGTTTGAGAGTTATGACCAAAAATCGGTGTTTTAACGTTTTATGGCCATTTCATGAGCTATTGCCCACAGTTTTGGTGCTCCAGGGCGATTTGGACGAAGGCTCGATACATGTTTGAGAGAATATGACCAAAAACTCGGCGTTTTCGTGGTGTATGGATGTTTTAAGAAGCTATTGCCCATGGTTTTGGGTTCTAGAGTTATTTGCACGACTCGTAACACCTGATACACGTTTGAGAGTTATGAGCAAAAACTCGTCGTTTTAATTTTATATGGCCGTTTTCATGAGCGATTTCCCATAGTTTTGGTGTAATTAGACGATTTAGATTACTCGTAACACCCGATACATGTTTGAGAGATATGACCCAAAACTCGTTATTTTCGCGTTTTATGTACGTTTTCATGAGCTATTGCCCACGGTTTTGGGTTCTAGGGTGATTTGCACAACTCGGAACACCCGATACATGTTTGAGAGTTATGACCAAAAACTCGTCGTCTGCTATTTCCCACGGTTTTCGTGTTCTAGGGAAATTTGCATGGCCCATAAAATCCGATACATGTTTGAGAGATATGACCAAAAACTCGTCGTTTTTCACGTTTTATGGACGTTTCCATGAGCTATTACCCACAATTTTGGGGTTACAGGGTGATTTGCATGGCCCGTAAGACATAATACATGTTTGAGAGTTATGACCAAAAACTAGGCTTTTCCATATTTTATGGTCGTTTTCATGAGCTATTGCCCATTGTTTTGGTGTTCCAGAGCAATTTGCATGACTTGTAAGACCAGATACGCGTTTGAGAGATATGACCAATGCAAAAACTTGTCGTTTTTCACGTTTTATGGCCTTTTTCATGACCTATTGCCCACGGTTTTGGGGTTTTAGGGCGATTTACACGACTCGTAACACCCGATACATATTTGAGAGTTTTGACAAAAAAATCGGTGTTTTCACGTTTTATGGCCGTTTCATGAGCTATTGCCCACAGTTTTGGGGTTCCATTTGGATTTGCATGGTGTAAAATCAGATACATGTTTGAGAGTTATGACCAAAAAGTCGGCATTTTCACGTTTTATGGACGTTTTCATGAGCTATTGCCCATAGTTTTGGTGTTCTAGGGCGATTTGCACGACACATAAGACCCAATACATGTTTGAGAGATATGACTAAAAACTCATCGTTTCCGTGTTTGTGGCTGTTTTTATGAGCTATTGCCCATAGTTTTGGGATTCCAGTATTATTTACACGACTCGTAACACCCGATACACGTTTGAGAGTTATGAGCAAAAACTCGTCATTTAAATTTTATTTGGCCGTTTACATGAGCTATTTTCCACGGTTTTGGCGTTTCAGGGCGATTTACATGACTCATAACACCCGATACATGTTTGAGAGTTATGACCAAAAACTCCGTGTTTTCATGTTTTATGGCCGTTTCATGAGCTATTCCCCATAGTTTTGGGGTTCCAGGGCGATTTGCATGGCCAGTAAAATCGGATACATGTTTGAGAGTTTGACCAAAACTCGGAGTTCTCGCATTTTATGGATGTTTTCATGAGTTATTGCCCACAGTTTTGGGGTTCAACGAGGAATTGCATGGCCAGTAAAACGGGATACATATTTGAGAGTTATGACCAAAAAAATCGTCGTTTTCACGTTTATGGCCGTTTTCATGAGCTATTGCCCACAATTTTGGTGTTCGAGGGCGATTTGCATGGCCCATCAGGCCCGATACATGTTTGATAGATATGACCAAACACTCGGTGTTTTCGCGTTTTATGGACGTTTTCATGAGCCATTGCCCATAGTTTTGGGGTTTCAGGGTGATTTGCACGACTCGTAACACCCGATACACGTCTGAGAGTTATGACCAAAAACTTGTCATTCTAATTTTATATGACCGTTTTCATGAGATATTTCCCATAGGTTTGGTGTTTCAGGGAAATTTGCATGGCCCATAAGATCTGATATATGTTTGAGAGATATGACCAAAAACTCGTCGTTTTTCGCGTTTTATGTATGTTTTCATAAGCTATTGCCCACAATTTTGGGGTCCAGGGTAATTTGCATGGCCAGTAAGACACAATACATGTTTGAGAGTTATGACCAAAAACTAGGCTTTTTCGCGTTTTATGGCTGTTTTCATGAGCCATTGCCCACTGTTTTGGTGTTTCAGGGCGATTTAGACGATCCATAAGATTTGATACAAGTTTGAGAGATATGACCAAAAACTCGGCGTTTTCACGTTTTATTGAGGTTTTCATGTGGTATTGCCCACAGTTTTGGTGTTCTAGGTCGATATGCACGGCCCATAAGATCTGATACATGTTTGAGAGGCATGACCAAAAACTCATCGTTTTCGCGTTTGTGGCCGTTTTCATGAGCTATTGCCCGCAGTTTTAGGGTTCCAACGAGATTTACAAGACTCATAACACCCGATAAATGTTTAAGAGTTATGACCAAAAATTCGGCGTTTTCACGTTTTATGGCCGTTTTTATGAGCTATTGCCCACAATTATGGGATTCAATGGGGATTTGCATGGCTAGTAAAACCAGATACATTTATGAGAGTTATGACCAAAAGCTCGGCGTTTTCGTGTTTTATGGCCGTTTTCATGAGCTATTGCCCACAGTTTTGGTGTTCTAGGGCGATTTGCATGGCCCATAAGACTCGATACATGCTTGAGAGAAATGATAAAAAAACTCATCGTTTTCGCATTTTATGGACGTTTTCATGAGCTATTGCCCACAGTTTTGGGTTGTATTGTGATTTGCACGACTCATAACACCCGATACGTGTTTGAGAGTTATGAGCAAAAACTCATGGTTTTAATTTTATATGGCCATTTTCATGACCTATTGCCCATAGTTTTGGTATTCCAGGGCGATTTGGATGGCCCATATGAACCGAGACATGTTTGAGAGATATGACCAAAAACTCAGCGTTTTCAAGTTTTATGGATGTTTTCATGAGCCATTGTTTTGGGGTTCCAGGGCGATTTGCATGGCCCGTAAGACACAATATATGTTTGAGAGTTATGACCAAAAACTAGGCTTTTTCGAGTTTTATGTCCGTTTTCATGATCTATTGCCGATAGTTTTGCTGTTCCAAAGCAATTTGCATGACTCGTAAGACCCGATACTGAGATATATGACCAAAAACTCGTCGGTTTTCGCATTTTATGGACGTTGTCATGAGCTATTGCCCATAGTTTTGGGTTTCCGGTGCAATTTGCATGGCCGGTAAGACACAATACATGTTTAAGAGTTATGACCAAAAACTCGGCCTTTTCATGTTTTATTGCCATTTTCATGAGCTATTTCCCATAGTTTTGGGGTTCCAGGGCGATTTACACGACTTGTAACACGCGATACATGTTTGAGAGATATGACCAAAACCTCGTCGTTTTCGCGTTTTATGGCCATTCTCATGAGCTATTACTAATAGTTTTGGGGTTTTAGGGCAATTTACACGACTCGTAACACCTGATACATGTTTGAGAGTTATGACCAAAAAATCGGTGTTTTCACGTTTTATGGCCGGTCCATGAGCTATTGCCCACAGTTTTGGGGTTCAATTGGGATTTGCATGGCGTAAAACCAGATACATGTTTGAGATTTATGACCAAAAACTCGGCATTCTCACGTTTTATGGACGTTTTCATGAGCTATTGCCCACAGTTTTGGTGTTCCAGAGCGATTTGCACGACCCATAAGACCTAATACATGTTTGACACATATGACCAAAAACTCATGGTTTTCGTGTTTGTGGCTATTTTTATGAGCTATTGCCCACAGTTTTGAGGTTCCTAGGAGATTTACACGACTTGTAACACCCGATAAACGTTTGAGAGTTATGAGCAAAAACTCGTCGTTTCAATTTTATCTAGCCGTTTTCATGAGCTATTTCCCTCAGTTTTGGGGTTTTAGGGCGATTTACACAACTCATAACACTCGATACTTGTTTGAGTGTTATGATAAAAAGCGATGTTTTCACGTTTTATGGTCGTTTTGTGATTTTTTTTCCACAGTTTTGGGGTTCCCAGACGATTTACACGACTCGTAACACCTAATACATGTTTGAGAGTTATGACCAAAAACTCTGTGTTTTCATGTTTTATGGCCGTTTCATGAGCTATTCCCCACAGTTTTGGGGTTCAATTGGGATTTGCATATCCGGGAAAAATCGGATACATGTTTGAGAGTTATGACCAAAAACTCGGAGTTCTCGCGTTTTATGGACGTTTTCATGAGCTATTGCACACAGTTTTGGGGTTCTAGGGTGATTTGCATGGCCCGAAAGACACAATACATGTTTGAGAGTTATGATAAAAAACTCGGTGTTTTCTCGTTTTATGTCCGTTTTCATGAGCTATTGCCCATAGTTTTGGGGTTCAATGGGGATTTGCATGGCCAATAAAACGGGATACATATTTGAGAGTTATGACCAAAAATTCAGCGTTTTCGCATTTTATGGCCGTTTTCATGAGCTATTGCCCACAGTTTTGGTGTTCGAGGGCTATTTGCATGGCCCATCAAGCCTGATACATTTTTGAGAGATATGACCAAACACTCGGTGTTTTCGCGTTTTATGGACGTTTTCATGAGCTATTGCCCATAGTTTTGGGGTTCATGGGTGATTTTCATGACTCGTAACACCCGATACACGTTTGAGAGTTATGACCAAAAACTCGTCGTTTTAATTTTATATGACCATTTTCATGAGCTATTTCCCACAGTTTTGTGTTCTAGGGAAATTTGCATGGCCCATAAGATCTGATACATGTTTGAGAGATATGACCAAAAACTCGTCGTTTTTCGCCTTTTATGGATGTTTTCATGAGCTATTGCCCACAATTTTGGGGTTCCAAGGCGATTTGCATGGCCCGTAAGACACAATACATGTTTGAGAGTTATGACCGAAAACTAGGCTTTCTTCGCGTTTTATGGCCATTTTCATTGGCTATTGCCCACAGTTTTGATGTTTCAGGGCGATTTAGATGGTCCATAATATATGATACATGTTTGAGAGATATGACGAAAAACTCAGCGTTTTCATGTTTTGTTGACGTTTTCATGAGCTACATCCCATAGTTTTGGTGTTCTAGGTCGATTTGCCCACAGTTTAAGGGTAACAACGTGATTTGCACGACTCATAACACCCGATACACGATTGAGAGTTATGACCAAAAACTCGTCTTTTAAATTTTATATGGCCGTTTTCATGAGCTATTGCGGATAGTTTTGGTGTTCTAGTGCGATTTGGATGCGACATAAGACCCGATGCATGTTTGAGAGATATGACCAAAAACTCTTCGTTTTTCGCATTTTATGGGTATTTTCATGAGTTATTGCCCATAGTTTTGGGGTTTCAGGGCGATTTGCTTGAATCCTAAGACACAATACATGTTTGAGAGTAATGACAAAAACTCGGCCTTTTCACATTTTATGGCCGTTTTCATGAGGTATTGCTCACAGTTTTGGGTTCCAGGGCGATTTACACGACTCATCACACCCGATACATGTTCGAGAGATATGACCAAAACCTCGTCGTTTTCACGTTTTATGGCCGTTTTCATGGGCTATTGCCCATAGTTTTGGGGTTTCAGGGCGATTTACACGACTCATAACACCTGATACATGTTTGAGAGTTATGACCAAAAAACGGTGTTTTCACATTTTATGGCCGTTTCATGAGCTATTGCCCACAGTTTTGGGGTTTAATTGGTATTTGCATGGTGTAAAACCAGATACATGTTTGAGAGTTATGAGCAAAAGCTCGTGGTTTTAATTTTATATGGACGTTTTCATGAGCTATTGCCCATAATTTTGGGGTCTAAGAGCGATTTGCATGGCCCATAAGACACAATACATGTTTGAGCATTATGACCGAAACCTCGGCCTTTTGCGTTTTATGGCCGTTTTCGTCAGCTATTGCCCACTGTTTTGGTGTTCCAGGGTAATTTGCACGACTCATATGAAGGGTTCCGCAGCATAGTAAATCAAAATTTTCTACGGAAGCGAACAGAGGGAAAGCCAAGATCTAATCTAGGAGATGCAAACAACGAGAGAGATTGGATTAGATCTTCATACCCTTGAAGATTCAAGACAACGGAACGCTCATTTAACGTGGGTGATGTAGTCGTATCGCTTCTCCTCCTCGTGATCCGATCCAATCTAGCACCACAAGTGGAGGTGCCTCCGTGAGATGCACACGCGGCACCTCGACGCCCTCCTTCCTCGGACCAGCAAGTATGGTGGAGAGATAGATTGATCTACAAAGACGACGGGCGTGTATATGGTGGAGAATTTCTGCTGCAGGCTTCGCCTACAAACAATGGGAGGGAGAGAGGAAGGGCAGGCAACTGGGTTTGGAGGAAGGTGTAAGGGGGTGAGAGGGCGACCAGCCCTCTATATAGAGGGGGTGCGCCAGCCCCTAGCCTCTCCTCCAAGCCTATCTCTAGTTTAAACAATTTAAACTCTCCCTTATCTAGAAATCCTATCTTATCTTATCTCTAGTTTAAACGATTTAAACTCTCTAGGATCGGCTGGGCCCTATGGGGCCTTGTGCCCCTAGCCCAATGCGCCAGGACACTCCCTCATAGGCCCATGCCCTCCCGGAAGGTGGGACCACGTTGGCCCCTTCCTGAAGGTTCTAGAAGCTTAGACAATACCGATTAACCCTAACTATTCAACTCCACAAACTGCACCGCCTTATATGAATCTTATTCTCCGACCATTCGAACCTCTCGTGATATCCCGGATCCCATCCGAGACTCCGAACAAAAATTCATAAACCAATTATCCAATCTATCCTAGCGCCGAGACACGTTATGTGTGACCGCGGTTCGAATATGCGCACATGATCTTCTATCAATAATCAACAGGGTGCGGGCACCCATATTGACTCCCACACATTCATCGATGATCATATCGGATGAACCACGATGCCAGGATTCAATCAATCCCATATATATATTCCTTCGTCTCGCGATATTTTACTTGCCCGAGATTCGATCGTCGGTATCGCCATACCAAGTTCAATCTCGTTCACAGCAAGTACTTTACTCGCTCCGTAATCCGATATCACTTTGTGATCAACTCCTTAACCACATGCTTGCAAGCGTGTTGATATCGACACGAGTGGGCCCAAGTATATCTCTCCGACTTGGGAGGGACAAATCCCATCTCGATACATACAACCCAATGATACTTTCCGATCACCTGAGAGACACCTTTATGATCACCCTCTCATAGGATGACGTTTGATGACCTCAAAGCTTTCTTACGATACCAGGGAGTTGTATTATCTCATGGTCTAAGGAATACAATATTTGACATAAGAAAAACTTCGCAAAGACGAACACGATGACACGATCTAATTGCTTCGCTTAGTTTGGGTCTATCCACCACATCATTCTCTAGTGATATGATCTCATTATCAATTGACAACTCATGTCTATGGTTAGGAAACCTTAACCATCATTGATCAATGAGCTAGTCCATAGAGGCGATTAGGGATACGGTGTTGTTCACAAACCACACAAGTATTAAAGTTTCCGCTTAATACAATTCTAGCATGGAATATAAACTTTATCATGAACAAGAATTATAATAATAACATCTTTATTATTGCCTCTAGGGCATAATTCCAACAGTCTCCACTTGCACTAGAGTCAATAATCTAGTTTACATTTGGCAACAATCTTACACCCATGGCACTGAGGTGCTGATCATGTTTTACACGTGGAAGAGGTTTAGTCAATGGATCTGCGACATTCAGATCTGTATGTACTTTGCTGATCTTCAGATCTCCATCTGCTATATAATCTCGGATTATATGAAACTTGCGGTTGATATGCTTGGTCTTTGGATGATATCTTGGTTCCTTAGCGAGTGCTATGGCACCAGTGTTGTCACACAATATCTCCAGTGGGTCCAATGCACTTGAACCACGCCAAGCTTCGATGAAGTTTCGATCCAAACTCCTTCACTTGACGCTTCGCAGCAGCCATGTATTCCGCTTTCTCGTAGATCCCGCGACCATGCTTTGCTTGTAGCTTCTCCAGCTCTGACTCCTCCATTCAAAATATACATGTATCCTGTCGAGATTTAGCATCATCCTTGTCGGGTTTTAAACTAGCATCGACGTAACCTTTACGACATTTGTTCATCACCCCCATAGACTAAGAACATTTCTTTAGTCCTATTTAGGTACCTTAGGATGTTCTTTACGGCTGTCCAAAGGTTCCACTCTGGATCACTTTGATATCTCGTCAAACTAAGAGCATTGGACACATCCGTCTAGTACACAAAGATGGCATACATGATGGAACCTATGGCCGAGGCATAAGGCACTTTGCTCATAGCTTCCCTATCATTTACCGTAGGTGGACACTGAGCCTTGCTCAATATCTTAACTGACAACATGTGCAATGTACCTTTCTTTGCTTTATCCATTCTAAACCTTTTCGAACTTTGTCTAGGTATGTACTCGCTTAAAGCTATCAGCCTTTGTCTATCTCTATAGATTTTGATGCCCAATATATAAGCAGCTTCACCTAGGTCTTTCATTGAAAACACTTGTTCAAATAACTCTTCACATCGTTAAGCATGTTGATATCATTTCCAATAATCAATATGTCATCCACATATAGTACCGTAAACGCCACCGAGCTCCCACTCACTTTCTTGTAGCTGCAAGCTTCAGAGCAATTTGGAACAAATCCAAAGCTCTTGATCACTTGATCAAACGAAGGTTCCAACTCGAGATGCTTGCTTCAGTCCATAAATGGAACGCTGAAGTTTGCATACTTTATCAAGATCCTTAGGATCGACAAAACCTTCGGTTGCATCATATACAACTCTTCATCAATGTTGCCATTGAGGAAAGCGATCTTGACATCCATCCGCCATATTTCATAATCATGAAACGCAGCAATTGCTAATAAAATCCGAATGGACTTAAACATCGCCACGGAGAGAAAGTCTCATCGTAGTCAACACCTTGAACTTGTCGAAAACCTTTCGCAACAAGCCGTGCTTTATAGACGGTAACATTACCATCCGTCCGCTTTTCTTCTTGAAGATCCATTTGCACTCAACGGCCTTTCCGCTAGGAGGGTCCACCAAAGTCCATACTTGGTTTTCGCTCATGGATCCCAATTCGGATCATGGCTTCTAGCCATTTCTCAGAGTCTGGGCTCATCATCGCTTCCTCATAGTTCGTAGGTTCGCTATCTTCTACTAACAAGACAGTCAAGACAGGGTTGCCATACCACTCAGGAGGGGCACGCGACCTTGTCGACCTGCGACTTTCAGTAGCAGCATCGTCCGAAGCTTCATGGTCCTTGTCATTAGCTTCGTCTATCGTTGGTGCAAAGTGATCGAACAATTTCAGGTGCTGCGCTACTCTCCAATTCAAGAGAGGGTTCAATAACCTCGTCTAGCTCTACTTTCCTCCCACTCACTTCTTTCGAGAGAAACTCCTTCTCAAGAAAGGAACCGTTTTATGCACAAACACTTTGCCTTCGGTTCGTGATAGAAGGTATACCCAATAGTTTCCTTAGGGTATCCTATGAAGACGCATTTCTCGCTTTGGGTTCAAGCTTGTCCGCATCAACTTCTTGACGTAAGCTTCAGATCCCCAAACTTTAAGAAAGCGATAACTTAGGTTTAGCACCAAACCACAGTTCATACGTGTCGTCTCAACAGATTTAGATGGAGCCCTATTTAAAGTGAATGCAGCGGTTTCTAATGCATAACCCCAAAATGATAACGGCAAATCAAGAAGAGACATCATCGATCGGACCATATCTAATAGGGTTCGATTCTGCTCAGACACACCATTGCGCTTTGTGGTGTTCGGTGGCGTGAGTTGTGAAACGATTCCACTTGCCTTGAGATGCGTGAGAAAATCATAACTCAAATATTCGCCCCACGATCGGATCGTAGAAACTTAATCTTTCGCTACGATGGTTCTCCACTTCATTCTGAAATTCTTTGAACTTTTCAAACGTTTCAGATTTATGTTTTATTAAATAGATATACCCATATCTACTTAAGTCATCTGTAAAAGTGAGAAAATAGCGATATCCACCACGCGTCGAAACACTCATCGGTCCGCATACATCGGTATGTATGATTTCCAACAAGTCCGTTGCTCGCTCCATCATACCAGAGAACGGTGTTTTGATCATCTTGCCCATGAGGCATGGTTCGCATGTGTCAAATGATTCAAAATCAAGAGACTCCAAAAGTCCATCAGAATGGAGTTTCTTCATGCGCTTTACACCAATATGACCTAGACGACAGTGCCACAAATAAGTAGTATTATCACTATCTACTTTGCATCTCTTAGCCTCAATGTTATGGATGTGTGTTTCATCCCTTTCGAGATTTAGAAGAAATAAACCATTCACAAGAGGTGCATGACCATAAAAGATGTTTCTCATATAAATAGAACAACCATTATTCTCCGATTTAAATGAATAACCGTCTTGCAATAAACACGATCCAGAAATAATGTTCATGCTCAACGCAGGCACATAATAACATTTATTAAGGTTTAAAACTAATCCTGAAGGTAAAACTAAGGAGAGCGTGCGACGGCCATCACATCAACTCTTGATCCGTTGCCAACGCCAAGATCGTCACCTCATCCTCGCAAGCCGTCTATTCCGTAGATCCTGCTTTGAGTTACAAATATTAGCAACCGAACCAAGATCAAATACCTGTGCACTACAACGAGGGCTAGTAAGGAAAACATCAATAACATGTATATCAAATATACCTTTGATGGTGCCACCTTCTTGTCCGCTAAGTACTTCGGACGCTATGCTTCAAAGGACCCTTGTCCTTGCAATAGAAGCACTCAAAGGTCCGCTTGGGACCAGACTTGAGCTTCTTCTCAGCAGGGGCAACGCGCTTGCCGCCGCTTTTCTTGAAGGGCTTCTTTGCACCTTTACCTTTCTTAAAGGAGGGCTTGTTGACCATCAACACATGATTATCCTTCTTGATGTCCACCTCCGCAGCCTTGACTTTGCGAAGAGCTCGGTGATCGTATCGATGGAACCAATCTGATTGTGAGTCACTACAAAACTTTTGTAGTTGGGAGGAGTGATTGCGAGAACCTGTCAATCTTGAGCTCCTCTGGAATCTTGCGATCCGATTGCTCAAGGCGTTGAGTGTAGCCCGACATCTTAATGGCGTGCTCACTAACGGAACTCCTTCCTCCATCTTGCGCTTAAAGAACTTCGGAGATCTCATATCTCTCGAGCGGGCATGAGTAAAACATGGTTTTCAGCTCCTCGAGAATCTCAAATGGCAGGGATAGTTTTCAAAACGATTTTGAAGTTAGGTTCCATAGCAAACAACATGGTGCTCTTAATCACACCATAATCATCTTTTGCTTGATGATGGCGGCTTTCTCATCAGCCAGTAGTTGCAGGGGTTACCTAATGCTTTCTCAAGGACATAGTCCTTTTGTCATGAACAGAATGATTCTTAGATTGCGGAACCATTGGTGAAGTTAGACCCATTGTTTCTAAGCTTTTCTTTCTCAGCAAAAACGTTGAAGTTGAAGTTGGACTTAGCCATGTGATCTACAGTATATGCAAGTACAATTTAGACTATGTTCATGATAAATAGTTCAACTTAATCAAATTACTAGATGAACTCCCACTAAATTCAACATCCCTCAAGTTGCTTAGTAAACACGATCCAAATTCACCACACCTAATCCGATCATCACGAGAAGAGATGTGGTTTCAATGGTGGACAACGAAGTGTCGATCATATCATTCATATGACTCATGCTTAACCTTTCGGTTCTTGTGTTCGAGGCCATGTGCATACATGCTAGGCTCGTCAAGTTAGACCCAGTATTTCGCTGTGCAAAGCGGCTTGCACCCGTTGTATGTGCGTAGAGTCTATAGCACCCGATCATCACGTGATGCTTGGACACGACGAACTTTCATAGCGGTGCATACTTTGGGAGAACACAGTTTTATCTTGATCTTTAAGTGAGGAATCATCTTATAATGCTACCGTCGTGATCTAAGCATAATAAGATACATAAAAGGATAAACATCACATGCATATAACTTTATGTGACATGGTATAGCCAATCTTCGTGCAATGATATCCATCTTGTGCGTTCCGGCATGATCTCCATCACTCCACCATGATTGCCTCCACCACGAATAGAAACTACAACTATTGCTAACTACTTAGCGATAAAGTAAAGCTATTACATGGCGTATAAGAAGTTGACTACATGGTCATACACAATTATAAAGACAACCATATGGCTCCTGCCGGTTGTGTACTCATCGACATGCAAGTCGTGAACCATTACAAAACATGATCATCACATACAATATACACATCACATCTTGGGCCATACCATATCACAGAAAACACTCCCTGCAAAAACAAGTTAGACGCCTCTACTTTGTTGTTGCATGTTTTACGTGGCTCATGGGAGTAGATGCTAAGAACGATTCTTACCTACGGAAAGCCACAACGGTGATATTATGGTTGCCAAACTCCGGTGTTAATCCCATGACAACTATAGTGAGAGCCGGACATCCACCATCCGCATGTGTGGTACAAGCCACACGTCAAGTGCGGAGCCGGTCTCGCGAACGACGTCGCGTAAGGTTGGCCTGGACCGCTTCAATCTCACTATCCCGCGTCATAAGAAGAACACGAATAAGAGGCTTGCAATAGAAAACATCAACGCCCGCAACAACCATGTTGCATTCTACTCGTGAATCACATCTACGCATAGATCTAGCTCTGATACCACTGAAGGGTTTTGCAGCATAGTAAATCAAAATTTTCTACGGAAGCGAACAGAGGGAAAGCCAAGATCTAATCTAGGAGATGCAAACAACGAGAGAGATTGGATTAGATCTTCATACCCTTGAAGATTCGCGACAGTGAACGTTAAATCCGGAGCGTGGGTGATGTAGTCGTACTCGCTTCTCCTCCTCGCGATCCGATCCGATCTAGCACCACAAGTGGCGGTGCCTCCGTGAGATGCACACGTGCGGCACCTCGACGTCTCCTCCTTCCTCGGACCAGCAAGTATGGTGGAGAGATAGATTGGATCTACAGCACGACGGCGTGGTGTATATGGTGGAGAATTTACGCCAGGCTTCGCCTACAAATAGTCGGGAGGGAGAGAGGAAGGCGGCAGGCAACCGGGTTTGGAGGAAGGTGTAAGGGGGGTGAGAGGCGCACCATCCCTCTATATAGAGGGGGGTGCGGCCAGCCCTAGCCTCTCCTCCAAGCCTATCTCTAGTTTAAACAATTTAAACTCTCCCTTATCTAGAAATCCTATCTTATCTTATCTCTAGTTTAAACGATTTAAACTCTCTAGGATCGGCTGGGCCCTATGGGGCCTTGTGCCCATGGCCCAATGCGGCCAGGACACTCCCTCATAGGCCCATGCCCCCTTCCGGAAGGTGGGACCACGTTGGCCCCTTCCGGAAGGTTCTAAAGCTTCGGTACAATACCGATTAACCCGGAACTATTCGAACTCCAAAAACTGCCTTTTATATGAATCTTATTCTCCGGACCATTCCGGAACCTCTCGTGATATCCCGGATCCCATCCGAGACTCCGAACAAAAATTCATAAACCAATTATCCAATCTATCCTAGCGTCGTGACACGTTAAGTGTGTGACCCTGCGGGTTCGAGAATATGGAGACATGATCTTCTATCAATAATCAACAGCGGGGTCTAGGCACCCATATTGACTCCCACACATTCATCGATGATCATATCGGATGAACCACGATGCCAGGATTCAATCAATCCCATATATATATTCCCTTCGTCTCGCGATATTTTACTTGCCCGAGATTCGATCGTCGGTATCGTCATACCTAGTTCAATCTCGTTCACAGCAAGTACTTTACTCGTTCCGTAATCCGATATCACTTTGTGATCAACTCCTTAACCACATGCTTGCAAGCGGTGTTGATATCGATTACCGAGTGGGCCCGAAGTATATCTCTCCGACTTGGGAGGGACAAATCCCATCTCGATACATACAACCCAACAGATACTTTCCGATCACCTGAGAGACACCTTTATGATCACCCTCTTATAGGATGACGTTTGATGACCTCAAAGCTTTCTTCTGATACCAGGGAGTTGTATTATCTCATGGTCTAAGGAATACAATATTTGACATAAGAAAAACTTCGCAAAGACGAACACGATGACACGATCTAATTGCTTCGCTTAGTTTGGGTCTATCCACCACATCATTCTCTAGTGATATGATCTCATTATCAATTGACAACTCATGTCTATGGTTAGGAAACCTTAACCATCATTGATCAATGAGCTAGTCCTTAGAGGCGTACTAGGGATACGGTGTTGTTCACAAACCACACAAGTATTAAAGTTTCCGCTTAATACAATTCTAGCATGGAATATAAACTTTATCATGAACAAGAATTATAATAATAACATCTTTATTATTGCCTCTAGGGCATAATTCCAACATCATAAGACCCGATACGTGTTTGAGAGATATGACTAAAAACTCGTCGTTTTTCCCTTTTTATGGATGTTTTCATGAGCTATTACTCACAGTTTTGGGGGTTTCAGGGAAATTTGCATGGCCCGTTTGACACAATACATGTTTGAGAGTGATGACCAAAAACTCGGCCTTTTCACGTTTTATTGCCATTTTAATGAGCTATTGCCCATAGTTTTGGGGTTCCAGGACGATTTACATGACTCGTAACACCCGATACATGTTTGAGAGATATGACCAAAACCTCGTCGATTTCGCATTTTATGGTCATTTTCATGAGGTATTGCCCACAGTTTTGGGGTTCTAGGGCGATTTGCACGACTCATAACACCTGATACATGTTTGAGAGTTATGACAAAAAAATCGGTGTTTTCACGTTTTATGGCCGTTTCATGAGCTATTTCCCATAATTTTGGGGTTCAATTGGGATTTGCGTGGTGTAAAATCGGATACATGGTTGAGAGTTATGACCAAAAACTCGGCTTTTATAGCCGTTTTCATGAGCTATTGCCCGCAGTTTTGGTGTTCCAAGGCGATTTGCACGATCCATAAGACCCAATACATGTTTGAGAGATATGAAAAAAAATCGGTGTTTTTGTGTTTTATGGACGCTTTCATGAGCTATTGCCCATAATTTTGGGGTTCTAGAATTATTTGCACGACTCGTAACACCTGGTACACGTTTGAGAGCTTTGAGCAAAAACTCATCGGTTTAATTTTATATGACCGTTTTCATGAGCTATTTCCCACAGATTTGGGGTTCAATTGGGATTTGCATGGTGTAAAACCAGATACATGTCTGAGAGTTATAACTAAAAACTTGGCATTTTCGCGTTTTATAGCTATGTTCATGAGCTATAGCCCACAGTTTTGGTGTTCCGGTGCGATTTGCACGGCCCATAAGGCCTAATACATGTTTGAGAGATATGATCAAAAACTCGGCGTTTTCGCG
The DNA here is from genome assembly GCA_023614405.1 of Avena insularis. Lineage (NCBI taxonomy): Eukaryota > Viridiplantae > Streptophyta > Magnoliopsida > Poales > Poaceae > Avena > Avena insularis. The sequence goes on from CM042684.1 coordinate 33,151,819, forward strand.
TTTTATGGACGTTTTCATGACCTATTGCGCATAGTTTTTGGCTAGCACTTGCATAGAATGATAAAGCACGTGATATGCAAAAGAGAGTTGGGCGACAACTGATGGAGTTGAAGTCCGTAAATAAAAAGAAGCCCACAAAGAAATTTGTGGGCTGGTAGAGAAAGACCTCAGATGACGAAGGTGTAGAACATTACCCGAAATCCTTCGGGTGGATCCGGGATCATCTCTGACTTGAGGAGAATGGCGTCACCCTTCTCTTGCGGGATCAGGTGCGCCTTGCACAGGTGACGCATGTCCACTTCCCTCATCGTTGATCACCGCTAGGCTCCATCGGTGACACAGCCGATGGTGGTGGTCTTCTTTGCGGCGCTCGTCCCAGTGGTGGCAAAAGAGGACTTCTTTGCCTTGCCTATCTTGCTAGCGCGGCGCGTGGCGCGATGAGCATGAATAAAGTAAGATGGAAAGATGTAGAGAATGTCTAGTGCAAAGGGCGCATGAGCTCTGGAAATGGAGGAAGCAAATCGACGAAGGAAGAAGAGAAGGAAAAATTGCCACAGTTTCTCGCAGTATAAAAGGACGAAGACGATGATGCAAGACCGTTGATTCATCAACCCTAACACGTGCCCTTCATCGCATCGTACACGTGGCGGGTACCGCCTGAACCATTGCAAGCACGCCGTCCACTATGCGTGGAAATCGAGGCGGTGCAGTAACTTTTGCGTAAACTACGCGTGACTAGTCAAATCCCAGTCAGAAAATGGGACCCACGATCATCTTGTCCCATTGTCTCTCCTACCGCAGACGGTTGAGCTCACCAGGCGTCAGAAATGACATCATCAAAAGCAAGGGCCAGCAATGAATCTAATCTTTCGATTCAAGACAAAAAGTACTTACTTGAGTCTGTGACTCAACCAACTACTTGGGGCCTACTCCTATCAGGAGCGATGGTCGCGTACCTGATAAATTTGTTAGGTCTTTGGGCAGTCGAATAAATTCATAAATCTTCAAGTCCTTCTTCGAGTTTGTGACTCCATTACGGACTCGTGGGCTACTCCCATAGGGAGCGCTGGTCGCGCATTTGAAAAAGTGCTGACGTTGATGGCATTTGTAAGGTCATCTGAAGAACTTCCGGATCGCTGTAACGTGCAACTGACGACTACAAGTCTCCGCTCAAGTGTATGACTCGAACAGACACTCGGGGGTTACTTTCATAGGAAGCGCTGGTCGCGCACCCTATGAATCAAATGATTAATATCCTTCGAATCCTTCATGATTACAATAAAACATGGATTACAATTGGCAACTTTTCTCAAAATAATTCTAAGAGAGACAATGTCTCCTTGGTTACTCGAAACGCCTCTGCGGCGATAAACTTTCGGATGCTATGTATACGATGCAAAGGTAAGACCTACAGATACAATCTGATGGCCTGGGAACGCACCTGATTGTGCTCTGCTAGTAATATTTTGTGTTAGTAGGCACGATGAAAAATCTTGACGAACGCGTTAGGTACATAACCTACAAACACTAGAATTCGAATCCTATAAGAATATTGGGGTTCCGAGCAGAAAATCAAATTTTTTGCTACAACAGATCGCCCCGATGCCCAAGATCTATCTACGAGTAATTAAGTAATGACCGAAGTTTTCAGATACATATCCTTGTAGTCCAAAAGCGTTTAACGTTCCGACGGGAACGTGGTTGATGTAGTCATGCTCGTAGCCGACCTCAAGGTCGTGATGCTTCTCACGGGTCACCCCTTGCTCCATCACCATGTAGCAGTCCGTCTTAAGACATCATAGTGCCTCAAGTGTTGCACCTCGTGGCTTTGTACACATACGGTGTACGACGAGAACCTCCGCCTCCCTGATCACACCGGGACCGCGTAAGTAGATCTCGCGACTTTAGAATCCCCGCAGCGCAACAGTGTGATGTAGATGCGTCGTCTCTTGAGCGAACAGCCCTGGGCCATGCCAATGCATGGAGACAACTAGAGGGAGATATTGGAGAGGAGGATGAGTTCCCAACTCATGGGGATCTGTGTATTGGTGTGTCCTCCAAAGGGAAGAGGGGGCCTCCTTATATAGGGGGGAGGGGCCAGCCTTGCCCCTCCCCCAAGCCATCTATGCGGTGCCTCAATGGGGAGAGTTGGCGGCCAAGATGAGCAGCCCTAGGGCACCCCAAACCCTAACCCTAGCCTCCGGCCAGGGAGGAGGGCAGCCCTAGGCACCAAACCCTAGCCCCCAAGGCCCTTCTCCCTTCCGGTTTTCCCTCATGGGCCCTTTTTCCCTAAGGAAGTTGGCCTATTAGTGGAATAATATTTCAAATTAGATTTTAATATTATATTAAATATTATTTACATTAATTAATATGTAAATACATATTACAAAATCCGATTCAACCTGAAACACCTTTTGGTTCCCCTTCCATATCCCCCGAATAGCTTTGGAACATCCCGGAACAATTTCGGTCCTCTCACCGGAACTTTTCTGGTTTCCTTTCTTTATGCGAACAACTTCAGATCTTTCTCCTCGAAACAATTCTGGCCTTCTGTTTCTCTACTATGATTCCAACTTACGGAAAACCTCAAGCTCGCTGCACTCGACCCTTAAGTGGATCCCCTCACGGCTCGGGAACAGCTACAGACTTGACCTAGACTTTCTTGCGTCAATTATCAACATCTGGACCGTGATGCCCATAATGATCCATGTGCATTCCAGATTGATGATGTCGTTTGAACCATAAATGTCGAGTCCAATTCTCTTTGTTTCTTCGATACTACTTGTCCGAGATCCGATCATAAAGGTATCTCCATACCTTGTTCAATCTCGTTACCGACAAGTACTATTTACTTGTTACCGCGATATTACATCCCCGTTACATAGTCACATGTTGCAACATTTATGGATGTAATCTCACCAAGTCATCCTAACTGTATCTTACCCACTGTTCAAAAATCATCTGATATGCCGATTTATCGTCCGATTTATCTCTTATCACTGGGTGACCGATAAGCCGATTAATCAATTTATCGCCCGATAAATCGGCCGATACACCCAAAAATCACTAATTTTGGGCTGACCGAAAAGTTAACGATAACCGATATCCTCAACATTGATCTTACCCGTTACTGGGTGAAAAATCCTGCTCTTAATGTACTCTCTTCAACATGTTCCTCCGGATACCCAACGACATCGTTATGATCACCATTTCACTGAGTGATGTTAAGTTCCATTAAAGTAACCTCGAGAGACAGTGATTTGATATGGTCTCATGGTCTAAGGAGAAGGAGACTTCGTTTCTGACTATTGCAACGATGAATTTTGTGACTTGATCGTGTCACGATCTTTGAGGAATGTCCATCACATCATTCACCAATGATATGACCTCGTTGTCAACCAGCGCTATCACTTAATGATCAGAAAACCTTGATCATCATTTTGCCCAACGAACTAGTAATAAAGGTTACTAGGGACTTATGTTTCGTATCATACCTCTATCAATGTTTCCACTTGATACAGTTATAGCACAACATGAAACTATTACGAACTTACTGGGATATGACAATAATAAACCTTTTATTATTTTCATCTAGGACTTCACCTAATAACATAGGACACAACTCGCCAGATCTTATCTGCGCACCCCTGTAACCTTTAGCATCGTCATCAATAAAAAGCAGACAAGTAGGAGTAGGATTTTCCCTCCCGAGACCTGAACCTGGGTAAACCTCGTGTCCCATATTGCTTGTCTGTTAGACGTTCCGTGATCTCCAGCATCCTCTTCTTCTCTAAAACCCAAGTCCATAACAATGGGCATTGACGAATCGAACTCTCGTCAATGATACTAACTAATATTTTCCAAACAGCGCCATAGAATGTAAATTACTAAATTTTAGTGTGGACTCTCCAAATATTCTATAGGCATGCTATTCACGCCAAATAGCGTGCTTTTTTTATGGAAAATCGCATCACTTGAGTTAGCGTGCATTCTTTTTTTTCTTTATTTAGTCGAACCACACTAGATAATACTTCTGGAGCAATGAATCCAACAATATTTCATGCCTTTGGCGATAGAGAGGACTTTATCCTGAATTTTGCCTTTCTTAGGGACGAAGGATCAAATTCCGTACTTAGATTTGATCGAGATCTATTGGCTTATTTAGAATTTTGAAAAAATGAATATATTTTAAATTCGTATGTACTGCTATAATGACCAGAATTTTGAAAAAATTATTCCTGGTTTTTACCAAAATTTCCAGAACTCTGATGAAATTTCATTGGAAATGTGACCCAAAGACACGGATTCGAGAGCAAATGTTCTTTCCAACAAAAAAGAGAGCAAAGGGAAGTGATGAGTAAGGATGGGCTGCCAGAACAAACTGGCCCACCTTATTGCTTTGAGTCTAGAGTTTATTTTGGTTCAGGCCTGTACGAAGGCCTAATAGCCGAAGCGGCCAAGCCTGCCAATGTTCATCGGCGTGGATTAGCATTACGCCGCCGCCGCTTGCCCTCCATTCCCCGCGCCATCTCCCACCGCGCTCATTCCCGTGCCGGCGCCGCTGCAGCATACGGTTTCCGTCGTGAGCCCCGCAGAGAAGAGGCACTAGCCCCACCCCGGCGGTATTTTCCGCCATAGGAGAAGAGGCAATCGCTAGCCTCCAGGCCCCGCAGACCCCCTCGGCGGCGGAAGCTATGGGGGCCAGGGCGGAGTCCCGCAGTGGCGCAAATCCTCGTCTAGTACGGCGGAGGTCACCGGTGCGGCTGTGCGCCCGTGAGGGAAAGAGGCGGTGCTGTTTGCCTGTGTGGTCCCGAAGAGCAGGTTCAGACTTCAAAGGAGGACCAAGTAAGTTTGTGCTTTCAGCTTCCACGATTATTTTGCTTATTAGGAATTTATTACGCACCTGAAACAATATTTAGATGGATACACTATATGCATCCAGGTTCTGAAATGTCAGGGTCTTGATTAGAGTCAAAATCGCGTCAGGCACTACAGGAAACTCTTAGATCATCTCTAAGACAACCCATCCCCTTAATGTTAGAGCCGAATTCGGTGCACCGTTTATCGATTCCTATATTTTTGCTCCTCTAAACTTCGGCAGCCGGATTTGATCCCTTTTATTTGGACTCCTAAATTTAAACTTCGGCTAGACACTTGATCAAACACATTGCAATAAAACGAAAACACATCAAAATCAAACTAAACCACTTAGTTCATACATAGATTGCATAGTTCATACATAGATTCTAACCCTAGGATGGTCTCCGGCATCGGTGGCTGTCACAGAAACCCTAGCTACGCCGCCGAGGAAGACGTAGCCACCGAGGATGGTCGCCGGCGTCAGTGTCCACCTACTTGCCGAGGCTGTCGAGCCACGCGTCGAAGCTGTCGGTGGAGTCAGTGTAGCTGGCACCGAGGAAGACGCAACCACCGTCACGGAGGAAGAAGGCCCTGCCGCTGACCATGCAGAAGAAGGCCTTGCCGCTGACCATGTGGAAGAAGGCCCTGCCGCTGAGGAGGAAGAGGCGAGGCCGCGACGTGTGGCGTACTCCTGGTAGTGCGCGACCTCCGCAGCGACGCGGTCGGGATTCTTGCGTCGGAGCTCCGCCATATACCGCTCGCTGGCGGCTTCGCCGTCGAGCCGCTCCCGTGCCTCTCGGTCCTCCCGAGCGATGTCCGCAGCGCGGCCGCGGCTGGGAGGGGAGAAGAGCTCCGGGACCTCGTCGGGCTGGCCTAGGGGAAGTTGAGAGGGCCGTAGTTGCTGCTGTGGAGCTCGACGTTCTTGATGTCGTGCGCCCACACCACCTGCCGCGCTGATTGGAAGATTCCAATCCAGTTGCGGCAGCCGGTGTTGTGGTCGGTGATTTCGGCGACCTAGGTCCCCCACTGCTGCTGCCGCACCTCGTGGTAATGGTTTGTCGTCGGCGGTGGGAGGCCGGGTGACCTTGATCTCTAGCTACGGATTGGCGGCGGCGACTTGTGGCTCGATCCGGCCATCGCCGGCAGGTTTGGGTGGAAGGACTAGCGGTGGGGAGCAGAACGGCGGTGGCCGAGAAGAGCGGTGGACTTTTTTCGCATCGGCCGCGAGGAGGAGCAAATATGAGAGAGAGGGCTGAATTTTTTGGGGCCAGATTCCTATATTTGCTTCTCTAAAGCCTTTTAGGGGTTCGGTTAGGTGCTACTTCGGCCGTTAAAGGAGCAAATTTTCTCACCCGGCCGTGGAAAGGGGATGGGTTAGAGATGCTCTTAGTCTTCAAGGTCTTGTAATGGTAGATGTCCGCCTCTGCTCCCTGTCATCAGATCCAATGCCTTTTAGCAGTTCAAACCGGGAACACAATATTCACACACCAATATTTCTCTTTTTTGGTCAGTAACTTATGGATGCTGGGATACGGATACTCTCCACTATAGATCATGGTACATGAAATATGTTCTAAGATACAATGCCAGAATTCATCGCTCTTGTTTAATTTCTGAATGTACTCCAGTACAGGTCACTTCCACAAAGAATTGGAAATCATTGTATCATTTTTGAATTCACTCCAGTACATATCACTTCCTCAAAGACTTGTCTCCTCATGTCTGGAAGAACTTGCACTTTGTACATCCAAATTGTGAGCTGAATTTTCACTGGAATGTGAGATAAGCGCATACATCAATTTATTGAAAATGTTCTTTCAGGAATTAGTTTCTATTGAAAAGCAAAGGAACACAAATATAGGAAGAAATATCTTACAGTAGTTCAGAGAAGTTCTGCTTTGGAGGCATGTCCAGATCATCTAAGCTTCTCTCAAACATTTCTAGAACTTTCGTTATACTGGGTCGATACACAGGTAATACTTGTATGCACCACAAGCCAATTAAGATCATCTTTTTCGCAATTTCCTCAATTTCGCCTGTGACTTCACATGCTTGTAGTCCATCTTGCGCAAGGTGGTCGTAAATCCAGTCTGGAAAATACTTCTCGCTGGATTTTTCAACAATTGATTTTACGTTTCTCCTCCCTCCAACCATCTCCAACAGCATCATTCCATAACTATAGACATCTGATTTTGTTGAAACCACTCCAAAGGTTCGAGAGTGAACTTCTGGAGCGATGAACCCAATTGTTCCCCTAGCACCAGTCATCGAAAGCTTGCTCTCCTTCGTATGGCACAATTTAGCTAGACCAAAATCAGCAATCTTTGGGCTAAATTCCATGTCTAGAAGGATATTTTGAGGCTTGATATCAAAATGGATGATGCGTGTATTACAGCTATGATGGAGGTATTCTAGGCCACGAGCAATCCTGATGGCTATCTCATAGAGCATCTCCCATCCTAAAGTTCCTTTTGGGTTCTCTGAGTAAATGTACTTATCCAAGGAACCATTGGGCATGTACTCATATATAAGGGCTCGTTTCAATCCTTCCAAGCAAAACCCATATAAGCTAACAACATTAACATGAGAGGTCCTGCCAATGCTCATAACCTCATTCACAAACTCGTCCCCATTTCCTTTGCAGTCGTGCAAGAATTTCACAGCAACATAACGACCATCGTGCAGTCTTCCTTTGAAAACCACACCATAACCACCTCTTCCAAGCTGATCACTACGAGAAGATGTTATCTTCATCACCTCTGAGTACATGTATCTTTTTGGAGCTAGGGATCCATAAGATACTATCATGGCCTCATAATTCCTTTCAGTGCTGCTGCTAGTCTTTTTGCAAAGGAGAAACCATAGTTTTTTCCCCTTTCTATGCCATATGAGCACATAAATACATGGAAAGAGCAAGGCTGCAGCTGCTGATATCAAACCTGAGACTGTAAAAGATGTTATTTCCTTCAATATATGAGAAGTTATAGTATGATCATTTAGATCTCTAAACCATCAATAGTTTAAAAAAATTTCTCTGAAAAAGTAGAACATAGAAAAGTGGAAAATAAGCTAAAGTTCATAGATATTTGCTCTGGAGGACCCTTGTATTATGCACATGCTGAGAGTTTGCTTGTTTTAATTTTTATTTTTGAATCAAAGCCCTGTTATGTTACAAATTCACTAATGATCAACTATTGAGCCTTAAATTATATGTGGAAGTTTTGGTGCACACCTATTAGTATCTTTGTCTTCCTGCCAGTCGTCTTGTTACCTGGAAAACCACATCATATTTTGTTAAAAAAGAAATACCGTGCAGTAGTTCAATATTGGTTGTTTCCCAAAAGAAAGAAACACACACACCATATGAATCTTGAATGTTCGCCAATAATATATGGAAAAGAAAGGGTACATCGCAAGATAATGAAGATCCTTGGATTATATGTTTGCCTGTTTTGATTGAACAACTATGTCACTTCAGTGAAGGTGTTTTACAAATAATTTTAATTATAGTCCTATGTAGATTTCATATCTTTAACTGTGCGAGATTTTACCAGACTGTATATCACTTCCATTGCAATGAGCACTCCTGAGTTCAGACTAGTGCAAGCACGTCATAATGAAAAAAAAATAGTAAGATGAACACTAACAAATGCTGCACCCATCGACCGCTAGGATTTTATCCTTGACTCCCTGTTAACTTCTGAATTTTCTGATGCCTTCAATAGAGATTGAACGGAGTGTCCTTCGTACTAGCATTGACAGCTGACACGTACATATCCCACTTGCTTCGGGTCTACTACTACATTAGATGTGCTTCAAGATTTCATTTGATAGTCCAGCTTGCTTTGAGTCTTAAAAGTCTGGAAGATTTGATCTCTCTGGTATGTGTCGACCTGATCTTCCTGCCGGTTGGGTTAGATGCCTTCCACTGCATCTCAGTTGCATTTTTCCGTACATCTTGTGGCATGATTAATTGGCCGGATCCAACTGATTTGACCGTCTGGTTGAGCATGTTCATTTTTGTGATTTCAATCATCCTAAGCATGATTAAATGGGAAAAATTGTAGTGTTAATGTGTCCTATTAGGCCCGTGTAGCCTGATTAGTAGCTACAAAAAACATTGACTTACTGGTACAGTGGTACTACAAGCGGTAGGTGGTGGCTGCCATGTCACGATGGCTCCTCGTAGTTGCTCGCGTTTGCTTTGCCAAATGCACGCAGCACCGGCAACAGGGTTCTGGATCGAACCGCTGATGTAGAACAGAGACACGGTCTTTTGGAGCAGTATTGGTTGTCGGGATATGGCAACCTTGGCGGTTTCAATGATTGAGCTCTGCGAGCATGTGGACGTTGGAGACGAGCAGGGAGTTGTTGGTGTAGAATATGTCGAAGATCTGGAGCCCAAAGGAGGGCTTGTAGTACCCAAGGTATAGGGCGCCGGCGGTGTAGTGAACCTGGAACCCAAGCTGCGCGCACCTGTTCTCATCGGAGGTCGAGACGAGATCGAACGGGGAGAAGACGGTCAGATTTCCACATCTCTCTGCTTGCGCGTCTGGTTTGATTCGAGGGGAAGAGATAGATAGAAACAACAGGAAACTAATTTTCAACATCTGAGTAGAGGTAGAAAATGAGGTGATGAATTGCGTGTGGCTGATGTATGCTAACATAAATGGATGAAAGTGGGAGACGGAGTCCAAAGGAATTTACTCGTTGTGCAATGAGTTCTCAAAGGAAGATAAATAGTCCACACAACCAAGGGACAAGTCTTGACAAATGAGGTGCAAGCGATGCGATGTAACTGCCCACAGTGGACCAAAGATTGACTAACTGCCCACGTTCCTGTCCTATAGACCTCTCTCAGAATTTTAATTTTTTCAATCAGTATTTCAAGTTTGTTACATAATAAGTTGTAAAGTATTAGAAACCATGAGTATCGGTAACTAAGCGTGGTTGAGCTATTAGTCAATCCAAGGAAACAATTTGATGCACTCGTCACCGCTTACTAGAATGTCTGTTCTGATGATTTATGCATTTGTCTACACCTTCAAAAATCTCAACTGGTACCGGCGAAGGCAAGCATCCCATTTCTTCTCTGTAGTATATTTTGATTATTTGGATTTAATAATTATATATACTACATGATATAAGTGGAAGGGTTCGGATTTTGTAACATGAAGCGCCACCCCGTCAAAAAAGAATGGCATCATACTTCTGGTAGCCTCAATAAATAAATCAAATTGTGCTGGCCTGTTTGTTTTGTGTTTCGGTTGTCGATGACAACATGCTGAGAATTACATTTCGGTTTCCATGACCGAGACCCCTATATGCTATATTGAAATGTAACTTGTGAACCAGGATTATATTTTGGTTATGAGATTTAAATTCCTTCCGTTGGTAGTCAACTGCATTTTGGCTATGAATAGGCCACAAAGGGGGATGACTATCAAAGATCACATTTAATGACATAATTTTTAGATACAGTGCCAAGATGCTAGTAGTAGTACAATGCATTGTGACAAGCTTATCTAGCATTAATTACACTAAAATACAGGTTAAGCTGGGATACATTGTGACTGCCCTAATTGCATGGTCCAATAGGAGCTCGATAATAAATGACTAATTCGAACGAGTGAGCTAACTCTCCCATTTCCGGCGGCTCTCAAGCTCAGGTCTGATACCAATTGTTGTCCTGAAACACAAAACTTGCCGAGTCGGAGATGGAGTCGAGTGGAGCATGGAAGAAGGGGAGGCAAGAAAGAAAAAACACACGCACCGATATGGTTTGCCACACATTTTCATTCCTCGGTCTCCCTTTAAATAGGGGATGGTGACAACAAAGTCAAAAGCTATTTTCCAATCCGGCACTCGATTTGTTCGGAGGAATCCTAGTGCCCATCTAAAACGAGCATACGCCAGCACATGTCAGTTTAGTTTGGTTTGCGTCTTGGCGAGCGGGAAGCAGAGCAAGCCTGCTACGACCTTATCCCCTCAGCTTATCTGCAAACACCAGCCACTGCCGGGAACGACGATGCCAATGGCTTGCCAACCCACCATTAATTGCATGGTCCACCAAGGATTACGAGTCGATAAGTCGACGCCGATGGCTTGCCAACCAACCATTAATTGCATGGCCCACCAAGGATTACGAGTCGACGAGTCGTTCTTGGGTAGCGACTCGTAGACTAGTCGTGACTAGTCATGACTTGTGTAGACTAGTCAGCATGATGAGAGCAGAAACGTTGGAGGGAGGAGCAGACCTGCAGCAGTAGTAGCCGTCGAGGGAGGAACAGACCTGCAGCAGCAGCAGCAGCCAGGGGAGGAGGCTCAAAGCAGCAGCTGCTGGTTGACGAGATCAAGAGCAGAAGGAACAGGGGACGGAGCCATGGGCTTGCGGCACCGACTAGCAGGCTCGTAACGAGGCGGCCAAGAGAGATCACATGATCGGCAGATTTGTTTTTGGGATTCACAAGGAAACTGGAGCTCGATCTAGGTATTCTAGGGGGAAACTAGGAACTAGGCAGGCAATTTTGGAAAAAATATGACAGGCGGGATCACTTTTTTAGTCGACTGACTCAAAAACCTGAACTAGTCGAGGTTAGTCGTGGCTAGTCTAAGTAGTTGCTTGACTCATCTAAATAGTGGAATCAAGACCGAGCTTACCATTGCTAGTGCCAGACGCAGCGGCACGTGGCGGCTGCCATGCGAGGAGGAATCCGGCGCTGATGAGCTCCCGGTAATCGCTGGCATTCACCTTGCCGTACTACGGCCCTCGCACCGTCACAGCCATATCATTGCAGCCCTTGATGGCGTAGTCCCTCGGCTCGTCGGAACGTCCGCCCGCACGGACAAAGGTATTGTTCCGGCAGGCCGTCTCCACGAGCCCTGCTCGCTCCCTCACCGCCAGCGCCGGCGCCTTAGTGCAGTTGTAGAAGATGAGGTTTTGGTTGAGGAGGCTAATCGAGAAGGGTGCCGCAATCTTGGAGGCGATGTTGGTCACTGGAATGTGGCAGCTGTAGTCCCCGAGCTTGTGGACGTCGGATACGAGCAGGGAGGCGTTGGCGTAGAAGATGTCGAGGATCTGGAGGCCAAAGTCGAACTCGTAGTATCCGAGGTACGGGGTGTCGCCGTCGTCGCAGTGGACCTGGAATCCGAGCTGCGCACACCCGTTCTCGTCGGCGCCCGAGACGATGCCGAACGGGTACGAGACGGTGAGGTTGCCGCAGCTTTCAGGTGAGCAGCCTCCTTCTGCTTGCACGCCTGGTCCGATTCCAGTGCAAGATATACATAGAAGCAGCAGCAAACTGGTTTTTGACATCGGGGGTAGAGGATGTATTGCATGTGGAGGATGTACACATAGATGAAAGTGGGAGACGGAGCCTAAGGAATAGACTCGTTGAGCAATGGTTTTTCAAAGGAAGATAAATACTAGTGAACAGAACCCAAGGGACACGTCTCTTAACCAATGAGACACCGATCGGTGCGATGTGACTGCGCGCATGGTATTATATAGATATCTCTCAGCATTTTACTACTTCTAATCAGTATTTGGAGTACATAATAAATTGTTATAGTATTGCAAACCATGCTTATTTGTAATTAGTTGTAGCTGAGCTATTACAGCTGAAAATTAGTCAGCACTTGGAAGCAAAGATAAGTGGTGTTAGCCAACAAGGCAACAACTTTGACTAGTTATGTCAAGCGCTATAACTTTCCACACCCACTAGAGTGTCAACATCCGAATGTCTTGATCAATATTTAGTTTTTTCTAAGTAGAACACCGGCTGCTTCGTGTACCTAAGATGTATAGTTGAGGTTTTCGACTAGCAATTTTGTCGTCTAACTTGTGATATTAACAGGTGTCTGAACTCGAAGGCAACAAATCTGGAACAGCAAGCTGGTTGGGAACATCGGAACCATGGAGAGATGTGTTGGTGAATTGTGTGTTTGCTTTGCATGTTGAAATACGGTCAAATAAGTAGGAGTTAACTAGGGAGTTGAATTCGATGCGCAGCTGGACTCACCGCACTTGTCGGGGTGCACGTCGTCGGAGCAATTGCAGGAAAGCTCTGTGCCTTCCACTCAAGAAGATACTGTCCTTGTCTGATGCTGGCAACTTTGTCGCTGCAGTTCCTGAAACCAAGAACTGGCACCACAGAGAAACTGCATGCCGGAGGGAGACCGCTCCAGTCGCCCTGGCTGCCATTGTGGCATAGTCCCCGCCAAGGTTGAAGAACTCATCGTGGCAAGGCGTAGGGATCGAGGAACCCCTGCGGTTGCTAGGTGTGCAGTACTGCCGTTGTAGAGGACGAGTAGCTCCCGGTTTTCGTCGCCGATGATGTACGGCGCCAGCCCCATGCCGTTGGGCAGCCGGTGGCAGGCAGGACAAGGAGGTTGTGGTCCAGGGCGACGAAGGAGGTGTTCTCGATCGGTGAAGATTTTCAGGCTGGTGCATCCTTTTCGTGGACCATTCCGCCCAGGACTGATTCCACCAACAGGTATAGCTGCCGTGAGCGTCAGGGAGTTATTTTAAGACCAATCATGTCTAACCCGATCGTTGTGGCAGTTAATATAAGATAAGACCAATTATTTACACTGATCTAGACGTTTGGACCAGCTAGAATCTTGGCAAGGCTTATTTTTTTTCCACCTGCCACTGAGAAGTCGCTCAGTGAATAGGTGTTGTACCTATCAGCTTTTCCAGTGAACTCCAAAGCTTTTCCAGTGAACTTGGTTTAGGTTATGTTTTAGTTCACGTAGTTCTTGCATTCACTGTGCCAATTTGTTTCATTTTAATGAAATGGAGCTTTGGAGGTGTGCTCCCTGTTATAATCTAAAAAGAACTAACAACATAGTCAATGACACATGATTTTGTCTTTTTTTTCTTTGTTATCAGACCAGGATTGGTCTCTCTGCATGTGGTATATAACACGAAAGTATATTTCATCGTGGTCCTCGTGATATAAGTTTGATACTCTAGATTTTGATACTTTTTCATATATAATTGGTCAAACTATATTTTTGTTGACTTTGATTAAATCTTATACTACTTCCTTCACGGTTTGCAGGACGTCTAATTAAATTTGGGTTTTTCCAAAACTGCAACATTCCTATGCGCATAAAAATTAATTGTTAATTAATGTGGCACCTTTCCTCCCAACTTTCTATGCATGCAACAGTCTTCCACCAATGCATGTGCCTTAATCGCTCACTAATAGGCCTAATTTTCAGCCAATACGTTCACGCCTAGGTTCGTACTCCCTCCGTTTCGGTTTACAAGTCCTACGCGTATATCTAGGTTATCAATTTGACCTATATAATTTGAATTATATAATATAAAAATTATATCATTGGAAAATACAAAGTCTAAAGTTTTTAATAATATATTTTTTGTAATATATACATCATACTAAGTTGCTCAGTTTGGCGACATAGAACTACGTGCAGGACTTGTAAACCAAAACGGAGGGAGTAAGATTTTTGTAGAGCGCCCTGCAAACCGTGAAAGAGGGAGTACCAACTTAAATTGGGATAAAGAGAGTACATGAGATCTGGAGATCAATTAATTGCCTGGACGGAGATATGAGACGGAGCCCAAGCAATAGACTGGTCGGGCAATGATTTTCAAAAGAATATAGCGTTCTCCGGCTACGGAGAGAACCTCGTGCGCGGTGTAGAGTGAGCATTGTTCTCTAGGAATAGGGCCAGCGAGAACGCCACCGCCGGGGTGACACTTGCTTGGTTGCCCCGCATAGCGCCTGGAAAGTAATGGCCGGTGTGTGATGGCGGATGCCCCGTGACCGCCGATGCGCCTCTTCCTCCGCTAGCGCCAGCGCCTCCTAGTTGGCCTTGAGCTTGATCCCCCTCTCTCTCTTAGTGGCCCTTGGTTTTGGGCCCCTGCGCTGCACGTCCCTCAACCACTGGGCATTGGTCATGCGCGCCGGTGTTTCCTTCGGCGCCCTCTGCTTTCTCTGCTTCATCGGCTATTCGGCGGTGGGTCGTGGTCTATTTAATTTCTTTGGCGACATGGTGCGTAGATCTGGGCGAAATTTGTGGTAACTCGCGGGGAAAAGGGGTAAGAGGGGACAAAAGGAGGGAAAACGAAAGGTATGTGGAGGGAAATCGTCTTGTTCCGCCGACAGAGCTGGCCGGCCCTCTTTTCCGCTTCATCTAGAGCCCATAGGCGAACCCCAGTGTATTGAATTCGGCATGTGTTCAACAGATGAATTTTCGGTCCAATCCGGCAAAAAGGGCTCTTGGGGGTGGCTGGGGGAATTTTGTTCATCCGGCGATAAAAAGAGGGCTCCGGTCCAATCAGGCGAAAAGGGATCTTGGGGCTAGCTGGGGGAATTTGTTTCATCCTAGGGCCTGAGTGGAGATACTCTTAGCCTGTGATGGAGTGTTGGCCTCGTCAATCAATGCTAGGTCCGTTTTCAAACGGTTCAAATTTATCTTCTCTCCGTAACAATAAATACCATAAAGGCGGGTTATAATAGGGAGTAATTTGGGCTAATGTCATGCACATGATACTAGTCTAAGTTACCAAGTGATTACATTAATTAGCTCATAGAATTATTTTGTCTAGAGAAGTGTGATGTTACGGTAAATAGCTAGTTACCACAGTCATCTGTGTTCATTTAATAGCATTGCCATATCATCAAATTGCTTATTGCACAATGCATGTAGTTGCATGTTACTACTTAGGCGGGTCATATTGCGAAATTATATACTAGTATCATGCATATGATACTAGCGTATAATACTATCCCATAATGCTTAGTATCATCTAAGAGCAAGAACAATAGAAGAGTCAATAACCAGCAATAAACCGTCACCATGTCATCTATAGCCAACCTAATAGGTAATATGTATAATAGTAAGATTTAAAAATATACAACTTTATTAATTCATAGAACCTTCCACTCTCACATATTGCCTAGAAGCACGTGCTATAGTGGCTGATAACACCTTTTTCTCACCTTTTCTCTCTCTTTCAACTAAAAAAAATTATTTAATCTTCTATAGTTAGCTGACTAGACTTTATTGTACTTGCTCTAATTGTATCATCAGCCTCAAGGTATTTAATTATTTGTATAGATTCAATGCAATTTGATGTAGTATAAGATATATTTGACATTAAATTTTCTTATTACACGTGCTATGCTACTACTAGAATCTATCTCTTTAGTAAGTGGTATGCCACATAATTATTTTACCAAAATGGAATGCATGATACACCTTATCATACTATCACTATGACTAGCCTTATGTTATCCTACTATGACTAGTCTCACGCCTATTTTGAGGATATTTTGAGGCTTGGTATCAAAATGAACAATCCGTGTATTACAGCTATAGTGTAAGTATTCTAGGCCACGAGCAATCCCGACCGCTATTGCATAGATCCTCTCCCATCCTAAAATTTCTTTGGGATTCTCTGAGTAAATGTACTTATCCAAGGAACCGTTGGACATGTACTCGTATAGAAGCGCCCGTTTTGATCCCTCCAAACAAAACCCATATAAGCTAACAACATTAACATGAGAGGTCCTGCCGATGCTCATAACCTCATTTACAAACTCGTCCCCATTTCCTTTGCAGTCGTGCAAGAATTTTACAGCAACCAAACGACCATCACGTAGTCTTCCTTTGAAAACCACACCATAACCACCTCTTCCAAGCTGATCACTTTGTGAAGATGTTATCTTCATTACCTCTGAGTACATGTATCTTTTTGGAGCTAGGGATCCATAAGAAACTATCATGGCCTCATAATTCCTTTCAGTGCTACTGCTAGTCCTTTTGCAGAAGAGAAACCATAGTCTTTTCCCCTTTCTATGCCATATCAGCACATAAACGCATGGAAAGAGCAAGGCTGCAGCTGCTGATGTCAAAACTGAGATTGAAGAAGATGTTATTTTTTTATAAATGAGAAGTTATAATATGGTCATTTAGATCTCGAGACCATGAGTAGTTAAATTTATCTCTCTGAAAGAGCACATCATAGCAAAAGTGGTAACGAGCTAAAGATATTTTTTTCCAAAGTGACCAACCTTATATTGTGCACATACTGGGAGTTTACTTGTTTCAAATTTTATTTTTGAATCAAGGCCCAATGATTATATATTATAATTATACTAGTATTATGTTGGAAATCACTAATGATCAACTAACGAGCGAGCCTTAAATTTGATATATGAACAGTTTTGGTGCATACCTATTAGTATTATCTTCTTGTCGGTCCTCTTGCTACCTGGAATATCGCATCATATTTAGTTCAATAAGAAATACTCCAATATTGTTTATTTTTGCAAAAGAAGGAAACACGCACAACATATTTGAATCTTAAATATTTTCCAATAATATATACAGAAGAAAAAGATACGCCAAAAGATAGTGAAGACCTTGGATTACATGTATGTCTTTGTTTTTATTAACAACTAAGTGCAGGTTTGGTACAATAGTATGAGTTATAGGCCCATGTAGATTTCATATGTAGATAATTGTGGGAAAAGTACTCTATTAGATTTGATTTTACCGGACTGTATATCATATTCATTGTAATGAACACTGAACACTCACTATGAGTTCATACACTATTACGAGGATGAAGTAATGGAACATCTATTCATGCATTGTTCTTTCTCCACCCACTTGTCTAAACTGGAATTCACATGGGATCAAAATATGAATAGACTGGAAGCAATAACATAATTGCAGGATAATTTTCAAGGATTCTTCTTTTAGATTTTTTATTATTTCTGCTTGGGGGATTTGGAAAGAAAGAAACAACTTCATTTTTAAAGGAACACGGCCATCTAGGGCAACCTGGAAGGCAAGAGTCATTGCGGAGCTACAGTTACTTGAACTTAAGATCTCTCAAGATCTGTCTGGTTATAGTGCCTCTATTGTAGACATACTTTAGTGATTTTCTGTACTTTTGGATGTACAAGGTATAACACCTCTTTTGTAGATACTCTATATTTAGTACAGTAGCACAGCAGGAGCCTCCCCTACTGCTTACTGTAAAGAAAACCGATTTTCCTAACATGTGATGTATAAAAAACCGATTTGCCTAGCAGGGTTTAGTGACATCTCACTACCATACATTTTAGCATGCATGGCTGAGCGAAACATGGTAGCCGCAGCCTGCAGGGATATGAAACATAGCCATTCTCTTGCAACGTAACAGCGGAGTATAACAAGCTAGTGTTCAAACTATTTTGGAAGCCTAACTGTTTAACGTGGATTCTCTCTCGTGCATCACTGAATTTGTAAAAACACTAGTGTCACACGCTAACAGGCTTGACTGGTCAATATTTTGTATGCAATGGAGATATAAAGGAGTGTTATTTGCCAGTGGCAACAACCGATGATGACAGGTGTCACATATCTCACTTGTCATTTTAGATGCTCCCATCTACCGCTAGGATTTTATGCTTGATTATTTTGAATTTTACAATCCCTTTTAAAGCTTATTTTTGTGTGGAGTACAAAGATCGAAAGGAGTGTCAGTGTTTTTTTTTTAGTGCTAGCACGCCTGGTGGTTTTTCGTGTTTTTCTAGAGTCCTAGAGGTTTTTTATTTTGAGCCTGAACTATAGTTGTAATACCCCCAATTTTTTTAAATGTATTTCTTGAATAAAAGTGATGATAGTTAACCGACTTTATTTTTAACCGTGGGCTGTATGGGAAGTTTGAAGACTAAATAGATCTAGACTGTTATTTTGTTTCTTAGCGTCTAGAGTCCAGATATTTTTGTTATTAAAAGAAAACGACATAAATATCGAGCCCAGCTCGGTCGCCTCCAAGTTCCTTACCAGACCCGTCCCTGCCCTAGTTCACCCACCTCCGCCGCCGGGTATCCACTTGCCATTACCGCATCAAGGATTGCGAACAGCCGTCAGTGGAGCCTCGTCGGAGTCCCCGCACGTGTTGGCCCGAAGACCATGGGAAGCTACAGGCTGCCCCTAACAATCGACTGGTTTGTCTTCTCCTGTCCAAACCCGTAGTCTATTTTTCCAACGAGATATTTGAGTTAGATCAATCTGGACTTGGTTAGCAGTAGTTCCTGGGTAGTTCGTTCAATGGTATGACTCGTTCTAGCATCAGGTTAGTTTGGTGTAATTTTATTAAGTCAACCCTATTCCGTCTAGAAAATGATATGATTGACCGATAGTACTTATGAAACCCGGCACTGAACTAAGGGTTTGATTTGCGACCTCCTGAACTGAATAAATCTGCTGTACATTGGAGATTGTGTAGATCCTCTAACTCCTGAAGGTTTTCTTCTACAAAATCTGAGTACAAATCGATAGTACCAAGTTCTACTTATTCTTGTGTCTAGCTAATTAATACTGGTAGTTTTCCAGATAGTTTCCGATGGTTCTAATCTAGAAATTTGTAGTGTCGTAGTATATACCTTGGGGTACATAGTCTCCATTAGTAAAAGTGAGTTCGCTGTACTCCACCATTTGATTAAAAGCCACTCTGTTTGCATAGAAGTATGTGTCCGGTATCCTGATCGTTAACTCAGGGTAGACAGACTACTGCGTAGGATTTTTTTTAAAGCACTGATGTTACCTTATTGTTTGGTAGAGTTTTTTCTCAGTGTGGTTTCATTCATCTACAGGTTTGTCAGTTTCCGGTGCCAATATTAATTCCTCGTCGTGGTTAAGACAAGTGCATGACGGACCTCTGTTTTATTGTGTGATTGTCCATTGTGTGTGTGAATGTGTGATTGCTTGTTCTCTGTCGTGGTGATGACACGGCAGATGTCATGGGTAGGCTAAAGTATGGGGCCAATGGATGCTAGTGGGATCTGGGGAGGGAAGATGCAGTTGATTCTACACACAAGTGACTAAGGCAAAGATCTTTATTTCTTCTTTCTTGGGCTACAAGTGCTCCTTGAGCCGTATACAGGGAGAAGAAGAACCTTATCAGCCTAACGGTACTAAAAACAGTCGATCCCTTCCTCAGGGTCCAAGCCTCCCCTTATAAAGGAGAGCCTTGGGTGCCTTTAGGGCTGACGGGGCAAGCATATTCGAGAAATATGCTTGTCCCAAAATAGTAGTTCGGTGCCCTCCTTTCCCTGTCGCCCTTCTAACGACGGCAAAGGTACAGAGGGCCCCTCTGCGTGCCTCGGGCTCCAGGACTGTCGCCTCCGTGACCTCCTTCTGCCTCTCTGACGCTCTGCGCCTTTGTCTCTGGTGCTTGGCTCCGCTCAGATTCCTTCTAGCCTGCAGCTAGGGTTTGACCTTGGGCTTCTCCTTCTCCTGCAAACTTCGTATCACTCGGCCTTACCTCGCGTAGCTCGGCTTGTCCTTCACCTGCATCAAGATTACTCGGACTAACCCGGCCGACTTACGTAATATCCCGGCCGGATAATGCTTTGCCTTTGTCATAATGGTCCTGTCCTTCCCTGTCTTGGCCGACCTCTACAGGATTCGGCCGACTCAATCAATAACTCAGAAACAAGACGAGCAACTTCTTTTCGTCTTTCCCCGTCTTTACCCTACCCGAGGTCATCTCTCCAACATTAGTCCCCGAAGCTGGTATGGCCCTGCCAATAAGTTCGGCCGGGCCGTATCAGTTTCAAGAGATTTCTTTTGCCTTGTTTCCGAGTTAATTTGCTCGTGGTATCATCCTATCTTCTCGCGTACGCCTCGTCCTACGTGTCCTGCTCATCATTGTATTTCTAGTTTTTTGTTCCTCAACAGTATTTATTGTCGATTACCGCTACCGGCGCTACGTCGCAACGCCTCGCGTGCCGTTCCCATCGGGGATCGTGGCTTTCTTTCCCGTTGTGTGGCCGCTGGTGCGGTTCCCCTCATCATCGTGCGTTGGTGCTACATACACGATCTACACGATCAACTGCCTCAAGCACGATCCCACTACCTCGCAAGTAACGCGGTTATAAAGAGGGGCGCGGCGCTGGGGAACTCACTTTCCCCTTTTTGCTCGCCCGTGCCCTTCTTCTTCCTCTCGCCCTTGCGCCCGCTCGCGCTTCCGTCGTCGTACGCTCGTCTGCGTTCTTGGTAGCACGAATCCGGCCGCACCGCTCCGTCGTCGTTGTTGCTGCTCGCCCGCTTTGGCGCCGTCGCCGGTGAGTTTCTCCGGTCCCATCGCCTGGCTTTTCCTCTAGAGATCTCAACTCCTCTTCTGTCACTGCACGGCGGTTCTGTCTCCGCTCCGCCGCCGTTTCTTGGATAGAATCACGACGGGGCCTTGTAGTTCTAAATTCTCCTCCGCCGCTAGTTCTTCCTCCGCGGATTTCTCCAGCGAGCCCATGTCTAGCTCCGTCAGCGGTGCCCTGATAGAGGACGATGATGCTGGCTCTGGGCCCGAGCGAGGCTCGTGGCAGGGCTCCTCCGTTACTCGCCGCGAGATCGAGTGGCTTATCCGGACCCGGAGGATTCCCGCCGAGGTAGCTTGTCGGTTACCCGGCAGCGAGTCCTCTCCCGACCTTAGGGAGGGCGAATACGTAGTTTTCATGTCGCATTTCGCGCGCAGCTTTGGTCTCCCTCTCAGCGATTTTGCTAGGGAGTTTCTTGATTACTTCGGCCTTCAGCCGCATCATCTTCCTGCCAATGCCATCGCCTCCCTCTCTGCTTTTATCTCTGCCTCGGAGGGATACTTCGGCCTATGGCCGTTCGTGCATGTCTGGTCGAAGTTTTTCCAGATTCGTTCTAACGTTGTCCCAGATAAGTCTATGCACCCTTCCGAGAAGCTGCTTACCCAATGTGGAGCAGCGTCCATTACACCTCGGAGGAAGTCCGTGTTTCCTCGTGTCACGGGGCTAGAGTCGTGCAAGAAGTGGCACAAGTCCTTCTTCTATGTCAAGAACACAGGAAAGGAGGACAAGATTTGGCTCCCTGCCTTCTCCGTTGGAACGCCTTCCAAGGAGAACTGGACTTACAATCCGAGGAAGAGTCACGCTTTGGCCGAGGCCTTTGAGATTCGGCTGAAGGAACTGATCCGCGCCGGGTTACGTGGCGAGGATCCGATGGCTACCTTCGTCAGTAGCCGAATCTGCCCATTCCAGAAATGCACGCACAAACTCTGCTACATGAGCGGTCCTCTTGACCCCAACCGAGTCTCGACCGTGGAGCTGGACAACTATCTCATCTTTAAGCGTGTCCGAGCTATCTTTAAGACGGAGATGCCTGAGGACTGGGCTTGGGGATTGAAGCCGTTCACCCGCGAGCATCCCCCTCCCGAAGTAAGCTTAATCGCTAACGCTTTGCTTTCCAATTGTTTTCGTAACTGTTTTTGCTAATCTTCCTCTTTCTTGTCTTACAGATGTTTGCAGAGCAGAAGGATGTGGACGCCGAGGTTTTGTCACTTCCGTGGCCTGCGGACCGGAATACCCCGGACAGTGGGGAGCCGGACTCGGAAGAGTTCGTCCCCAAGTCGGATCTCGCTCTAGCTCGTGCTCGTGGCAAGACCTCGGCCCACGAGGAGGAAGGTGATTCGGACGAGGTCCAAATCCTTGAGGTAGTTGCCGCAATGCCAATTTCTTGTGCATTTCCGGCTTCTACTTTCCCAGCTAATCCGGCCGGTCAGGTTCACGATGCCGAGCCTATTGCTTCCCGGCCCCCTGTTACTTCGGGGAAACGTGGGGCTCCCGCTGGTGCCTCAGAGGCGGCCCCCAAGAAACGAATGAAGAAATCCGCTCCGAATCCTCCCAGGCGCAAGACCATGCCCAGAGTCGCAGGGTAAGTTTCTCTTGCTCCTATTTCTTGTTTTTCTCTTTCTGCTTTTCAACCTGACCTTTTTTTATTTTTGCAGTGCCCCACTTTCTGTTAAGCCCGGCGGTCCTAGCATGACGAGTCGTATGACTCGGCAGCCGTCTCCTCCGCCTACTGAAGACACCAGGATTCCCAGTCCTGTCCGTGCTGCATCTCCTCCAGCTCTGAATCGGACGCCACCTCGCCACGACGCACCTGAGATTCCTCCCTTTGACGATGACTCTACTCGGCCCACAAATATTTCTTCCGAGCCTGCCGCCTTTTCTGTGAACCTTGATGTCTCTACTGAGCCTCTTCGCCGCGCAGCTTCCTGATGACTCCTTCGGCCGAGGGCGTCCATATTTCGGCGCCCTCTGCGACCGTGACCCCTTCGGCTCCTAAAGACGCCGTTCCCATTGCCGAGGTATCAGCTTGATTTGTCTTTATCTGAACTTTGATGATCCGGTCACCTAGGCCTGAGTTAAATTTTGCTTGACTTGGATCTGTTGTAGTTTCGACTATCCAGCTACCTAGGTCCGGATTAAGTTTCGCTTGACTCGGATCTGTCGTAGCTTCGAATATCCAGCCACCTAGATCCGGGTTAAGTTTTGCTTGACTCGGATTTGTCGTAGCTTCGAATATCCAGCCACCTAGATCCGGGTTAAGTTTCGCTTGACTCGGATCTGTCGTAGCTTTGAATATCCAGCCACCTAGATCCGGGTTAAGTTTCGCTTGACTCGGATCTGTCGTAGCTTCGAATATCCAGCCACCTAGATCCAGGTTAAGTTTCGCTTGACTCGGATTTGTCGTAGCTTCGAATATTTATTTACCATTTGCTTTATTGCCTAGGTCGCGCATGATCGACGGACTGCCGAGTTCCAGAGGCTGCTTTTTGCCCATAGGAAGTTGGAAGAAAAGTACGAGAAGGTTATTCCTGTGGTAAAGAAAGCCGGTAAGTCGATAAACTCTTGTGTTATCTCCGAAGCTTTTATTTTTTGTATTCGAGACGTTGGCTCACTTTGTTGTTAAACAGGGAACATCAATAACCTTAACATCCGTCTTGAGAAGAAGGTTAAGGCCCTGGAAGGTTAGTTACTCTTTTACTCTACATACTCCCCTTTGGAATGTGCACTAAGTTTCTTTTTAACTCTTTTGGCTTTGGTAAAGCCGAGTTACAAACCTTTGCAGCATCTCACCAAGATTGCACACCCATGTCTGATGTGATGATGCATTTTTTAGAACAAAGCGCTGATCATTCGGCGCAGCTAAAAGAAAAAGACGATGAGATAGCTCGCTTGCACGCCGAGGTGGAGGCCCTTAAGCTCTCTCAGAAGTCCGCATTAGAAAAGGTCGATCAGGAGTTCTCTGAGGAGAAAAATCGGCTAGCTCTGCAACTGCAGAAAAATAATGAACTCCTCGAGGCTGCCGAACTGAAGACACGGGGAATGAGCGAGGAGATCGCTCGTTTTGAGAAGAGCAAAATGGACTGGGCGAAAGACCTTCAGATAATGCTGAATTATATTCATCGTAAGCTTCTTACCGCGGTTGGGTTATCTTTCTTCCTTTTCCTACTGCCGTCTGACGCAGTCGTGTTTTGCGCAGATCACTTTCCCGAAGCCAAGCCCGTGAGCTCTAAAGCGGTTCTTAGTGCTCGCGTGCGCTGAGGTGTTCCTGTTGACGCGGACTCGGAGTACTCGATGGAAGATTTTCTTGTTGCTGTCGGCGCTGCAGTTGTTCCGATGAAGATTATGGGTAGGGATTTGGTGCAGGCAGCTATCCGAGCCTACCATGTTCTCTGGCCGAATACTTCTGGGACTCCTAATATTGATGAGGTCCAATTGCTGGTGGAAAGATTAATGGCATCTGAGAGGCAGCTAAGTCTCTAGAGGGAATCAGCCGGACGAGCTGGTGCTGATATGGCTGTCACTGTTATCATGTCATGGTATGAAGATATTTCTCTTGATATCTTGAGAAATTTGCGCACTGGTTCCTGTTGGGTTGAGGATCCAACCTTTGTCGCTCTCCGGCAAGCTCGTGCCTTCCAGCTTGTTGAGTATGCCGACGTGCATACCTAGAACGAAGGTCCGAGTGTCCTTCCTAACCCAGAAGACGAGGTCGTAGTTGAGGATGCGTCGGATAACAACTCAGCTGATCAAGGAGAAGATGAGGGTGACTCGGCTACTTCTGGTGATTCTAGTTCGAGTTCAGATGGTAACGGCGACGCGCGATCCTCCTCCAAAGGTACTGGGCATTCTATCACAGATCGACGCCTCAGCAGCCTCGGGCTTCCTCCGAAGTTGCTCCTGGGTCTGTGGAGGGCGAGGCAACCTCGGCCGAGGTTCCACCTATCTCGGAGTGCCCAGCCCCTGACCAAGTTATTGCCTCTCCAGCTAAAAACCTCTAAGTCATTTCTTACCCGTGGTATGCCGGGCGTATGATGTACGCGGAATATTTGTCCGTCTTTTCTATGGTATGAATTTCTCTTTTGCCGTGTGCGGCTGAGACATATATGGTTGTAATTGTTATCACTTTGTTTAAGTGGTCTTGTTCGTCCGAATCCTTGCTTTGGCGGCCTGCAATTTCTTGAGTTTGGGATATATATTTGCCTTTGTGCTCCCGTGGTTTAGACTATTAATCTGGGTGTGGACTTCGAATATCATACGAGATTGAGTTGTTCTTACTTTGGGTACCGAAGTTCGATACTTCCCTTGTGTCAGGATAACCACTACTTTGAAGCAATATAGGCGCCGGTCGAGTCAACGCTTATGGCGCCGAAGTCTAGTATATAAACCAAATTTCAGAAATAATATAAGGCGATCGCCGAGTTGCTACTCAAGGTGCCGAGGTTTATTAAATCACCCAAATCTAGAAAGAACATGTAACAGTCGCCGAGTCATTGCTCACGGTGCCGAGGTTTAGTATGTGAATTAAGCTTAGAAATAAATCTGGGGCAGTCCCCGAGTCATTGCTCAGGGTGCCAGGTTTTAATACATAATCCAACCTTAAAAGCAATCTAGCACAATCCCCGAGCCACTGCTCTGGATGCCGAGGTTGAATACATAAAATTGAAATAACATATGGCAGTCCCCGAGTTACTGCTCTGGATACCGAGGTTTAATACATAAAATTAAAATAACATATCGCAGTCCCCGAGTCACTGCTCTGGATGCCGAGGTTTAATACATAAAATTGGAATAACATATGGCAGTCCCCGAGTCACTGCTCTGGATGCCGAGGTTTAATACATAAAATTGGAATAACATATGGCAGTCCCCGAGTCACTGCTCTGGATGTCGAGGTTCAAAACATAATTGGTGGTTGATCCTGAGGTACTACTTTAGAATATGTCACTGATGACTGCTAAGAGTAAAATGGACGAAGTAAAGCTACGTTCCACGGCCTTTTCGTTTCTTCACCGGCTTTGTCTGCCCTGCTCTTTCCTGGGGATTGAGCATCGATTAGGTAATAGGCATCATTGTGCAATGCTTTGCTCACGACGGATGGTCCTTGTCATGGAGGCGACAGCTTGTTCATGCCGGCCGTGCGTTGCATCAGTCGGAGAACTAAATCTCCTTCTTTGAACATTCTTGGATTCACCTTCTTGCTGTGATACCGTCGCAAGTTCTGCTGATAAATAGCTGATCTTGATAGCGCCAGCTCTCTGGCTTCTTCTAGCAGATCAACAGTATCTTGCCGAGCTACTTCATTTACTTCTAAAGTTGTATATTGGGTAAATCTTGGCGAGTCATGTATTATGTTGCCTGGAAGCACGGCTTCTGCCCCATATACCAGAAAGAATGGTGTATAACATGTTGATCTGTTTGGAGTAGTCCTGAGGCTCCAAAGTACTGCTGGTAGTTCCTCAATCCAACATTCTGCCGACCTTTGCAGCGGTTCGACGAGTCATGGTTTTATTCCGGACAGTACTAGTCCATTAGACCTTTCAACTTGCCCATTGGATGCTGGGTGAGCCACAGAGGCAACATCTAATCTTATGTGCTTTTCTTGGCAAAATCTAGCGAAAGCCCCTTCTGCAAAGTTTGTGTCGTTGTCTGTAATAACACTATGCGGGTATCCATATCTTAAGATAATATCTTTGAGGAATTTCACTGTTGTGGGCCCATCGCATTTTTTTATTGGTTTCACTTCAATCCATTTTGTGAACTTGCCCACCATGACCAATATGTGGGTCATCCCACCTCGGGCCGACTTAAATGGTCCCACCATATCTAAGCACCACACAGAAAATGGCCAAGTAATGGGTATCGTTTTTAACTCGGATGACGGCATGTGTATCTTGGTTGCATATCTCTGACAGCCATTGCATTTTTTAACCAGCTCTTTGGCTTCTTTCAACGCCGTTGGCCAATAAAACCCATGCCTGAATGCTTTGGCCACTAAGGCTCGAGATGAGGCATGATGTCCACATTCTCCTTGATGTATATCTAGGAGGATCTCCTGGCCTTCTGCCGAACTCACACATCTCTGCAATACACTTGTGACGCTTCTTTTGTATAGCTCAT
The DNA here is from genome assembly GCA_023614405.1 of Avena insularis. Taxonomy (NCBI): domain Eukaryota; kingdom Viridiplantae; phylum Streptophyta; class Magnoliopsida; order Poales; family Poaceae; genus Avena; species Avena insularis. Next base: position 33,178,926 of record CM042684.1, read on the forward strand.
TATTTATGATCGTATAAGCTTTAGCTCTTCTTACTGTCTGTCTTGCTAACACCTCATTATTCGGCAAAGTCGCGCCTCTAAGGAAAGAGAATATGGGTTGCGCCCATACAGGTGTGATTTTCTCCTGTGTGGTCTCACTGTCTATTTCCATATTTTCTGCCGACATAACTACCTCGGCTTTCTCCATAATCACGCTTACATCAGCTGTCTTTCTCTTTGGGAATTTCGGGTTATACTGCTGGTCAATTTCCATCGGCACATTATCTTCTCCTGACTTTGCCGGAATGAAGATGGATTCGGACTCTGGTGATGGTGTTATCGATGGTTTCCTTAGGTGCTCTAGGGCGATACCTGGGGGAATTGACTGCCTAGTTGATCCTAGCTTTGACAACGTATCTGCGGCATCGTTTTCTGCCCGAGGTATATGATGAAATTCACATCCTTCAAAGTATCCACTGATTTTTTGCACGTGAAATCTATACAAAGCCATATTATCATCTAATGCATCCCAATTGCCTGAGACTTGCTGTACTACTAGATCTGAGTCTCCATAGCATAAGATTCGACGTATGCCAATCTCTTTTGCCACCTTCAATCCATGGACCAGTGCTTCATATTCGGCTACGTTGTTTGACGCGGCAAAATGTATTTGCAGCACATATTTCAGCTGATCTCTTTTGGGCGAGGTTAACACTATTCCTGCCCCCAAACCATTTCTTAGTTTGGAACCGTCAAAGTGCATCGTCCAATAATTCGGGTCTGGCAATGGTGGCTCATATTGCACATCGGCCCAATCTACGAAGAAGTCGGCCACAACCTGAGATTTGATTGCATCTCTCCTACCGAATTGCGGAGCATAAGGTGACAATTCAATTGCCCATTTTGCTATCCGGCCACTTGCATCTTTGTTACTCAATATGTCGGCTATGGGTGCTTCACAAATCACTTTGATGGGGTGCTCTTCGAAGTAATGTTTAAGTTTCTTTGCCGACATGTACACTCCATAAGCCATCTTCTGATAGTGTGGGTAATTTTGCTTTGAAGCGGACAACACCTCGCTCAGGTAATACACTGGCCTCTGTACTGATTTATCATCTTCGACTCGTTCTACGATGATTACGGCACTCACTACTCTGTTGGTGGCCGCTATGTAGAGTAACATAGGCTCTTTTGATAGTGGAGAAGCTAAGATGGGCGCTGTGACCAACATCCTTTTCAATTCATGAAATGCATTATCTGCTTGTGGAGTCCAAATGAACTTATCTGATTTCTTCATCAATTGATAGAGTGGTAATGCCTTCTCTCCTAGCCGACATACAAACCGGCTGAGCGAGGCTAAGCAGCCCGTGAACTTTTGTACGTCATTTAGACACCTTGGCAACTCCATTCTTTCTACTGCCTTTATCTTGGTTGGGTTGGCCTCTATACCTCGGCTAGATACGAGAAAACCGAGTAATTTTCCTGCTGCCACGCTAAATGTGCATTTTTCCGGATTAAGCTTCAATCGGAACCTCCTCAGGTTCGCGAAAGTCTGCCGTATATCATCCAGTAGTGTTTTGCTTTCTTTAGTTTTGATAACCACATCATCCACATATACTTGTACATTTTTTCCTATCTGGTCATGTAGACATTTTTGCATGCATCTTTGATACGTTGCTCCTGCGTTGCGCAGGCCGAATGACATTGTGCGATAGCAATAAGCCCCGTACGGGGTAATAAACGCAGTCTTTATTTGATCGGCCGGATTTAACGGTATCTGGTGAAAACCAGAATACGCGTCTACAAATGACAATAGTTCACAACCAGCGGTTGAATCAATGACTTGGTCTATTCTAGGTAAGGGAAAAGGATCTTTTGGACACGCCTTGTTCAGGTTCGTGTAATCGATACACATTCGCCATACAATGGCTACATTCGGATCATCCTTCTTCTTTTCTACTAGTACCGGATTTGACAACCAATCCGGATACAACACCTCCATGATGAACCCAACCGCAAGGAGCCGAGCTATTTCATCCCCTATTATTTTTCTCCTGTATTCGGCGAAGCGGCGGAGAGGTTGCTTCACCAGCCTTGCTCCTGGCCTTACATTCAGAGAGTGCTCAGCCAACTCCCTCGGAACACCTTGCAGATCTTGAGTTGACCATGCAAAGATATCCCGATTCTCACGAGGAAGTTGGTGAGCTCGCTCTCCTATTTAGCATCTAGGCCTGCACCAATAGTAACAGTACGCTCTAGGAATTGCTCATCTATCTGAACCTTCTTTGTTTCTTTAGTCGGCTGAAAGGAGACACTTCCATGTGGGTTGGCTAATGCGTGATTCACATTGCCGACTGAGCGAGGGCTGCTACCTCCTGAATCCTTCTTTTTTCTCTTGCTATAACCAATGACTCGGCCAAGTTTGACCCGGCTGAAGCACATTCCATTGACTTCTTGTAATCCCCTGCTACTGTTATCACTCCTTGTGGTCCGGGTAGCTTCATTTTCAGATAACTTACATGACAGCTGCCCATGAATTTGGCCAATGCTGGCCGTCCGAGTAAAGCATGATAACAACTCTCTAGATCCACCACTTCAAACTCTAAGTTTTCTGCTCTGCAGTTATCTCTTGTGCCGAATAACACATCCACTCGAACCTTACCAATGGGTTCGCATGAAAGCCCTGGTACTATCCCATGGAAAGTGGTCCTCGTGGATTGCAGCATGTTCTGCGATATTCCGAGTTTATGCATGGTATCTTTGTACATGATGTTGATACTGCTCCCATTGTCAATGAGAACCTTTGAAAATTTCACATTAATGCTTGGTCCAACAAATGTTGGATCCAACACGAGTGCATACGACCCCGGACTCGACATTATCTTGGGGTGATCCTTTATGCTCCAAGTTACTTCTTGATCTGACCAAGGTACATATCTCGGTACTGTCGGCATAACCGCATTTACTTCCATATGCCGACACTGCACACTTTGCTTGTCTTGCTGTTCCATTGTGAATACACAATACGACTGATGATGTTCTCTGTAATCATTGCGTCCATTATTTCCTTGATTCGTTCTTCCATCCTGACATTGGTTCATCACTTGATGCACCGCATCTCTTCGGTCCGAGTTATCATACCTCGGGGGAGGAGGCGGTAACATCAGTTGCTGTGCATTTGCTCCAGTCAACTGCGGCTGATGCTGCTGATGTGCCTGGAGAGGTGCTGCTTGAATGCCTGCAGGGTTTCCCATTGCATTTTTCATCCATGCACATTGGCGGGTCGTATGGTTGGCCGGCCTGGCTGGGTTTGACGTGTGAAATTTACACGGCTGATCTAACATAGATTCGAACGTGTACTTCGGCCTCTCCTGCCATTGCTTCTTTTGTTCGGTGTCCTTGTCTTTTCCTTCATTCCTTGGTGTCCACCGAGGACCACTTTTTGCCGCTGAGTCGTTCCGTGACTCGGTCTTGGTCTTGCTGCATTTACTTGGGCCGAATTATATCTATAATCCGGCCTTTCTTCTCTTCTTCTTCCTCTAAAGTCATTGCGCCTGGATGACCCAGCCAAATCTCTTGCATATTGGTCTTGTTGCTCCCGATGATCTGCCGACATTAATTCTGGTTGCGTCGGATCTCCCAATGCATAGGAGTCCGCTATTCTGATGGTTTCTGCCAATGTGGTTGGCATATCTCTTTGCAGTCGCTGCCATAACACACTGGCATAACGGCATCCTTGAGCGAACCAAGCTATTGCTTGTGACTCTATAACTCCTTCACATGAGTTTCTCAGGTTACACCACCGAGTTAAAAACTCTTTGTCTGTCTCATTCGGCCTTTGTTTGCACATGGCTAACTGTTGCGGCCTATTTGGCCTCTTGTAAGTACTGGTAAAGTTGCTAACGAACATTTCTTCAAAATCCAACCAATAGTTGATGCTACCTGCTGGCAGATTATTCAACCATACTCTAGCTGGTCCTTCCAACATTTGTGGGACATACCGTACTGCCCATCGTAAGTTCCCACCTGCTATTTTCACAGCAGTGGCATAATCAATCAACCAGTCTTGTGGTTTGGTGCTCCCATTATATGTCTTTGTGCCTCTTGCCAGTTGAAAGTTCGGCACAGGTGGTTCGCCCATGATCTGTGGTCCGAAGCATGTCGGACCCGGTGGACCCTGTTCTTCCAGCAACTCGGATCGGTATAGCCGGTCTAGCTTTACTCTGTCATCATTTGATGGCAAATCTCTGTACAGAACTCTGTCTTGCATTCCATAGTGGTTATTTCCACCATGGATCGCATATTCCATCTCGGAATAACCATCATTGTACCTTTCATTTACTTGATTGTGGCGAGCTGGTCTTGCTTCTCTTTCCTGCCGAGGTTCATGTCTCGGCTGCGGGTTGAGCGGCGGTTCTCTCCTTACTTCAACCGGGATATTGTTCTCGTGATTGCCTCTTTCGAGTTCTCTTCTGCCGAGATCTCCATTGCCTCGGCTTCCGCCGTCTTTTTCAGCATGGCCAGGATTCCTCTCACCACTGTTACCTCGGCTTCCATTGCCTCTGTTCTCGTTTGCTTTCCCGGCTATCGCCGGATCATACGGAACGATTTGCTTGTTTCTCTTTCCAGAAGTTACCGCTCTGTCTTTTCGTGCATTGTTTCCGGGTGAGGATGTTGCTGCCACAGATAAGGCAGGTGCTGCTCCAGCCGAGTGAACCATTCGCGAGGCCCCTGGCCTCGCCGGGTCTGCTCTGAGCATTTCTTCATTCTGCTGGTTTGCAATGCGCACCAGCTCATTTACTCTTTCTTGCTGTTTCTGCCGGGCTTCGCCGGTCAATCCCTCTAACTCTAATGCCACGACATTTGCCGCTCTCAGGTTCTTTGCCGGGGTACTGTACCTCGGCAAGCCTAAATCAACTGATTTTGCCTTATGAGCATCATGCTCCTTGTTGATATCATCCATGAGGTTCTTTCCTCTTAATCTCAACTCGTCAACCCGTTCGGGGGCGACGTCAAGCTTGTTTGCTTTGGCATACTCTCGCAGGGTCCTGTTTAAGGACTCCCGCAGGGCCGACACCTTTTTTGCCTCTACTAGCACCTTTTGCCTGGTTTCCTCTAACTCTCCCTGAGCATTTGCCGGATCAAGTATCGGCGCAACAGGTGTAGTCAGGTTTTCTATGGTTGCCTGAAGAATGTTTTCTGGTCTTTCCAGAGGTGGCCCTCTTACCCTTGGTGCCTTAGGGGTAGTGTCCTGTACTTCGGCCTGGCTGGTCACTGGAGGGATTACCTCGGTGGGTGGTGGTGCCGTCTGCCTGGGAGCGACCTGCACGCCTGTGGCAGGGTCTCTGGTCGATCCTGCACCCGCTACTCCCGCCTGCACTCCGGCTGCGACCATCACCTCGACGCTGCTCACTGGATGCGCTCCGCGCGGACGGCTCGCGGCGCTAAGGGGTGGCTCTCCTGCAACAACAACCTGGTGAGGATAAATGTCGGAGATGTCGACGCCGACGTGGACCTGGTGCCTGCCCAAGCTGATGAAGACACTGTTGCGTGGGGTTCCCTGGTCGCTGCATTGTCGCTGACGTAGTCACAGAGATCAAATCTCCGAACCAAGCCAGAAACAACACGCTCGCCAGTGTTGATGAAGTTTCCCGTCCGGATCATGACTCCAGCTAGCACCACTGCTGGCCCCACGGTGGATGCCAACTGTCGTGGTGGTGACACGGCAGATGCCATGGGTAGGCTAAAGTATGGGGCCAATGGATGCTAGTGGGATCTGGGGAGGGAAGATGCAGTTGATTCTACACACAAGTGACTAAGGCAAAGATCTTTATTTCTCCTTTCTTGGGCTACAAGTGCTCCTTGAGCCGTATACAGGGAGAAGAAGAACCTTATCAGCCTAACGGTACTAAAAACAGTCGATCCCTTCCTCAGGGTCCAAGCCTCCCCTTATAAAGGAGAGCCTTGGGTGCCTTTAGGGCTGACGGGGCAAGCATATTCGAGGAATATGCTTGTCCCAAAATAGTAGTTCGGTGCCCTCCTTTCCCTGTCGCCCTTCTAACGACGGCAAAGGTACAGAGGGCCCCTCTGCGTGCCTCGGGCTCCAGGACTGTCGCCTCCGTGACCTCCTTCTGCCCCTCTGACGCTCTGCGCCTTTGTCTCTGGTGCTTGGCTCCGCTCAGATTCCTTGTAGCCTGTAGCTAGGGTTTGACCTTGGGCTTCTCCTTCTGCAAGCTTCGTATCACTCGGCCTTACCTCGCGTAGCTCGGCTTGTCCTTCACCTGCATCAAGATTACTCGGACTAACCCGGCCGACTTACGTAATATCCCGGCCGGGTAATGCTTTGCCTTTGTCATAATGGTCCTGTCCTTCCCTGTCTTGGCCGACCTCTACAGGATTCGGCCGACTCAATCAATAACTCGGAAACAAGACGGGCAACTTCCTTTCGTCTTTCCCCGTCTTTACCCTACCCGAGGTCATCTCCCCAACATTCTCAATTGACTCGGAATTCTTGTATCCAATCTGATTCAATTTAGACTTGTTTTGATTCGTTTGATTCAGTTTATCTTTTCATGTTCAAAAGATTGTGTTTCTTATTTCCTAGCTAAATCGGTGAGAGACTATTCCAAGCGGATACTCTAATAAAGTTCGGTGAGAACTGTTTGCTTGTGGGATAGTCCGATGGCTATTCTTTTTTATGTTAGTCCGGTGAGAGACTGTTCCGAGCAGCTAGTCTAAATTAAGTTTGGTGAGTACTGCTAGCTCGTGCGCTAGTCCGGGTGACATATTCAGATATTTGGTTTCAGTGTTCATGTTGACAATGAGGTTATCAATATTCCTTCATGGTTAATTATTCGAATTGTTCTTATGGTTCTAATTGTACTTGCTGACTATTTCTATACTCATTCTTGCGTTTCATTTGGTTTTCAGATACAAAGTAAACGACATATGCATGGAAGTCGGGTGTAGCACATACCACATCAATTGATCACATATTTATACACAACTAGAAAGGTGGCCCTCGCAAATGCGAGGGCATCATCATTAGTTGGTTTTCTTAGATAGGAGCACTACCCTTGGAATGTCAAACAAAGTATATAGACACCACTATGATTACCATATGTCTCAAGTTTTGGGTAAATGATCGTGTAGTTCTTTTTACAAAGTATAACTACAATATGTGTCATTTTTCCATGATATTAAAATAATATATATAGTTAAGTTCAGTCAGTGAGCTAACTCGTAGTTCTATGTGATATTAGTTAGTACGGAAGATTAGCATTCAATTTTTAAATAATTAGGTTTCACTTGAGTGTTGACCATACCATATTTAGTCATTTCACATCAATAATAGTTAAAGTAAAATAGAATAGAATTTATCTAATCTAATATACATGTCGACTAAACAATAATTATTTGCGAGGGCATCATCATTAGTTGGTTTTCTTAGATAGGAGCACTACCCTTGGAATGTCAAACAAAGTATATAGACACCACTATGATTACCATATGTCTCAAGTTTTGGGTAAATGATCGTGTAGTTCTTTTTTACAAAGTATAACTACAATATGTGTCATTTTTCCATGATATTAAAATAATATATATAGTTAAGTTCAGTCAGTGAGCTAACTCGTAGTTCTATGTGATATTAGTTAGTACGAAAGATTAGCATTCAATTTTTAAATAATTAGGTTTCACTTGAGTGTTGACCATACCATATTTAGTCATTTCACATCAATAATAGTTAAAGTAAAATAGAATAGAATTTATCTAATCTAATATACATGTCGACTAAACAATAATTATTTTAATTTTACTTTGAGTTGATCTTTGTTCCTATTGTTTCTACATTAATTCAGAAATACACGACATTTTCATGTTAGCATGAAAAATATCAGTGTTATACACGGGAAGTCTGCACTATTCATTTTTAACCAATATTTGTACATGGACATGTTACTAAAAAATAAGATACTCCTTCCGATCCATAATAGACGTCGTTGTAATAAAATAGAGACACTTATTATGGAGGAAGGGAGTACTATTTTTATCAAAATTTAGGCTTCTTACTTTATTTTGTTATTTTAAATAATATATTTACATATTATTAACCATAGTTATAGATTGACTATTTAGATTGTTATTTTACAAACATGTTATTTTTATTTTGTTTTAATTAACTCTCTCTCTCTCTCCATAAACACTACTTCTTAATCCGCCCATTCTATGCTCCTTGTCATTGTACTTCACAAGTCATTTAACATGACTCCACTGATATGTATGTCATAGTTTGGCATCTTAATCACTCGTCATCTTTCCTAGGTGATTAGAGATTCTAATGACGTCATATTAAATTTTTAGGTCAAGAAAACCGTAGAATTGTTTTTCAAAACAACATACAAAGTAACATAGAAGTGTATGCCATCACATAATAGGAAAACTATATGAACTCATTAGACATAAATATTGTCCAAAAATATACTCAATGCAACTTTGTATTTCCAGTTCACTATGATTTTAAGTATCACATTATAAGATTTACAAGACTCAAAATTAAACAATCTATTGATTGTGATATGTCCAGGTATGGTTATCATGATCTACTGGTCATGATTTGTTGAACTACAAATATGAAAAACTATTGACTCGGGTTTTTTTCAAACACAAATTATGATTATGTTGGTGTTTATCTTGTTTATGCACTATTATGAATATCAAATGGGTGTGATGTACTAATAAACAAAAATAGGATCCGCTAATTTGATTATCAGATGTTTTGCTTTTCTGATAACTTTTGGTATGTCTCTCTTTTCCCATCCATACTTTGGTTCTAAAGTTGACTCGGTTTTATATATGATAAGTTGAAATTATCATGATGGATTAACAATGTTCTTTTCTCTGCACTTATCAATATCTTTTGGTCGTGGTCCATTAATAAAAATAGTCATCTGGATTGATGGTCCTATAATTTTGCATTTTATGATATTGCTCCTTATTTTTGCTATGGTATTATTTTTCGATTGCATGCTTTAAAAGTGTGAAAATTTCTAGAACGTGATAGATTGACATTATGATTTTTATCCTTTTTATAAGAATAATCAATGTTTTGAGTATGTGACTATATGGACCAAATGTTATAGAAGCAATATATTGTTTCATTAGTTTGTATTCTCATTGGAGTTTGTAAGGATGTCAAATTTGTTACAGTTACTATGCAATTTTTTGCTTTTCTCTCTTAAAAATAAGATGTACGGACAGATAAATATTCCATGAAGCAGCCTAGGTGCCTAGCCGCCTCTTTGACGCATGAATCCCCGTCACCTCGAACCTCTTCTCTATCTTTTCCCTTCCCACTAAAATAACCTATTTCATTTTATTCAATAGTTTCCTTTACCTCAACCATTAATCTCTATAGTTTAGTTCGAGTATAGTACATTAGTATGTTCTTTACAAAATTTCCTGTTGGTTGAAAAGGTGCTATACAAAATAAAGACTCAATAGCTCCATCTTGGTGTTAGCCTTCCACCGTTTGTGGAACAACTCATTTTAATAGTTTTTTCTTCCGAATTCTTCTTTTTCTTGGCAGTTCAGCAATATAGTGGACCCTGGACAGTTTGTCATACAAGGAGCCGGTGCCAGACACAATATTTGCATCGCATTTTTGAAACTCCTTATCTCATACGATTTTTTAAACCCTTGGGGTTAATTTAACATTCATAAAAAATATATCGTGATAATTTACGTACAAATCATTATTTTTAGAGGCTGCAATTTTTTTCCTGTCAACTGCCCCCACGTCCTATGCAGTGTACTCCTATTTCCCACACACGTGCTAACTAAACTAACATCAAATCATATTGATCAGCTATTTTTGTGAACACATATTGAGCAATATTGGAGTTCTTTTAGACAATCGGTCTGTCCTAGACTTCTGAAGCTAGCTAGCTTCCCGTATATGGTCATTGGTACATACGATCAGCTTTATATTTTTTAATCACTGATCAGCATTGGAGCCGTAACTCCGTAGTACTCTAATTGCATATTATCGATCAAAATTGGAGCCGTAACTCTGTAGAAAAAAAACTATACATGGTGCATACCGACCAGCTTTGGATTTTTATTGTCATTGGAGCACGTAACCCCGTAGGACTCAGCTTTGGACCTAGACACAGACCCCTTGAATTAACCTAAACCTTAAAAAAAACTTTTGAACTGTCACGTCCCACGTGTTACATAATTAAATTAGGTGTGTTACGTAAATTTGGTTCTCCTATTAAATCCTAACCATAAATTATAGATCTAACTGACCAAATAATCTAGATGATGTGGATCGACGTGATGCCTCGAAAAACACCCTTATATTGCTTTTAGTATATAATAGATAGATGCTTAGTGAACAATCATAAAAATATCCTAGTAGAATTTTCTTAGTGTGAGCCTTTGGTCACTTAGATCCTTATTCGTATTTATAGCCGAGTTACGAACTACAAACTGCGTCTATGTTTGTCAAATCTATATTCATGTTACTCACTGATCTTTGTCTAAATTGTCCGATGTGGATGTTCTTATAAACAAAGATAGTGTTGCCCAAAGTTAGAATATTTCCTATACTTGGTGTTATTTTGGTAGTATGGTAGCACCCCTGGTAGGATTGAATACCTGGGGTGTTACAATAGTGGCATTTTTTTTCTCGATTATATCATCCTACGCATGATTAAGTGGGAAAAATTGTTGAGCTGATGTGTGACATGGTAGGAACCCAAAATAAATTTGAAGAGTGAGTTTAGACGAGCCACAGCGTAGGCAAAAAGCGAGTCAAACCCTGCTATAAATTGGTTCGATACACTGTGCAACATTCACTCAAGCGGTTCCAAGAAAAAAACGATTCCCAGTTTTGGTTCGCTTTTATCGTGATACAAGCAATAAAGGAAAGAGAGCCACGCCTAGATAGAAAGAATATAGACCAGAAAAAGCGACTAGGTCCCACGCCAATACGAACTGATTCAACACAGTGCAGAAAAAAAAAGGGATTGGTTCGCTCTTTTTATTGTACTAGCCCCTGGCCCGGCAGCGTGGCTGGCGCCTAGGACAAAGTTTTTAAGTGGAGCACTTGATGTACTTGGTACAGTTTAAAATTCAAATTAATAATATATTGATGACAAACTTTCACAACATGTACGTGTAGCTAGAAAATGCTTCCAACCTGAATGACTTGTTGAGGTCGATATGGGGCAGAGGTTCCCGTCGGGGCAGACGCACTGGAAGGAGAACTGGTCGAACCTGCACTCGCCGCGCATCCTCCTCGTGCAGCCATCGCAGTCTCCCAGCGGCGCCGGCAGCTCCAGGAGGAACCCGTCGCGGATGAGCTGCTCGTAGTACCGACGAGGAGCGGCCAGTTGCTCAGTTGTTCCTCCATGCACCGGCACGCTCGCCGAGGTGCAGTTCCTCGGAACCCCCGGCGGCAGCGTGCCGTCCTCGCCCCAGAGACCGGAGACGTACGCTCCCATGGTGCGGTTGCCGCACGGCCGCGGCAGCCGGAGGTCGGCAGGCACGGTGCAGCCGTAGAAGAAGACGAGGCGGTTGTTGGCCGCGCTGATGTTGAGAGGGAAGAGGGCGAGGCTGGCGGAGACGTTGAAGTCGGGGACGGGGCAGCCTGCGTCGCCGGCGAAGGATGTGTTCAGGGCGGCCACCATGGAGTTGTTCTCGTAGGATATGTCGCGGACGCGGAAGAGGCCGTCCCCGAACGTGTTGCTCAGGTAGGCTTGCGCGGGGCTGTGGGCGGCGTCGCAGGCGAGGTCGAAGACCGGGTAGCCGCAGTAGAGCGGCTGCGCGCCGGCAAGGGAGAAAGGGTACCTGATGGTCAGGTTCCCGCATGACTCCTGCGTGCAGCTCGTGTAGCTGGCGCTACGTGCTACTTCCGCGAGCAGCAAGGAAGCTAGTACTATGACTGGCAACATATATGTTCTGTAATGGCATCTCAGTTCTCAAGGTCGACGCCGGCCGGAGAAGGCGTTTGGATATGCTGCCTACTTTTGACGGGATCAAAATAGGGGCATGCATGCGCCGTGCAGCTTCCGTCACATCTTTCGGCCAAGTTTACTTGTCTCCAGGCCTGCAGGATCCTATGGTCGACTGGAAACATTCGTTATGGATTTCTGGCCTTTCAATTCCGCTCCAAGTCCGACCTCTACTTGGTTGAGGTAGACGACAGCCAGAAAAAACTCATGTCCGAATTTTACAGGAATTAAAATTTCTACGAAATTGGCAGGGTTTTCTTATTTTGAGTGAGCCAAGATCGGGGGAGGGACACAAGAATAGGTGATAGGATAGGCGAGCACGCAGTCCCCCACCGCCACCGCCATTTACTAGCCAGCACCTTCGCGCCAATCTGCCCGCTGATATAGGGAGAAGGGGAGGAAACAAATTAAAACAAGGATGGCGGAGCAGGGCGCAAGGCGATTGCATTCCTTGGAGTTGACTCCCGATCGAGGCCCTACCTGCGGAGACAGATGCATATGGCGATCGAGGACTCTGGCTCGGCGGAAGATTTCGATATACTGCGAGCATGACTCGTGACTCAGGGAAGAGGGAATTTTAAATGCCTATTGAAGACGCTCTTCTCAATCCATAAGGAAGATTTTGATAAGAAGAAACTATTGGACGAGTGTGTTTGCCGCTAACAAGTGGCCCATCCCATGTCGCAGGGAAGCCAGAGGCACGAGACAGCTCGTCGTAGCTAGGACGAACTTGATCGAAAAATAATTTGACGGGTGAGCCAACTTACGTACGTACGTGTGGAGGAAGGGCCATGAAACAGAGCCATTTTCTTGCAACGTGGCAGGAAAAAAAACATGGGTGAAAACTAGAGTCGAAGCCTTTTACTCTTTCACATGGAATCTCTCTCACATATCACTTAATTTGTAAGGACACTAGTGTCACACGCTAACAAATGCTGTACCCATATATCCACCGTAGGATTTTATCCTTGTTGATTTTTTAATTTTCCGGTGCATTTGAAAGCCTGGCTGGTTATATTTTTGTGTGTGGTGCAGAGATCGGAAGGAGTGTGAGTGTTCGTTCTTTGTGGAAGTGTTAATATGCTCGGTGTTTTTATTTTGTGTTTTTCCCTGAATCCTGGTGCCTTTTTTGTTTCAAGCCTAAATTGTGTTGACCTTTTTGTAATTTTCTCTATTTCGATCAACCTAGGCATGATTAAGTGGGAAAAATTGTTGAGCTGATGCATCTAAGGATCGTTAGTTTTTTTTTGGTCAAGCATGCTCGGTGGTTTTTTTTGTTGTTGTGATTTTCAAGAATCTCGGTGGTTTTTTATTTTAAGCTTGAATTGTGGTGATCTGTTTTGCAACTTTATGGAATCCTAGGCTTGATTAAGTTTGCAAAATTGCTGTGCTGATGCATCTACCCTAGGTGTGGAACCTGACATAGTAGCCACCCAAAAAAATTTGACGAGTGATCTTACCACTACTACCGGTGGCAGTCGGTGGAGACCATGTCAAGAGGAGGAAGCCATCGCTGATGAGCTTCTTGTAGTCACCCGCGTTCCCTTCGCCCAACGCCCCCAGCACTGGCATAGCCGTAGCGCTGCATCCTGGTAAACCATACCTGCGGTCGATGCCGCCTGTTTCACTATACTGCCCTTCCACACGGACAAATGTGTTATTGCGGCATATTGTCTCCAGTAGTAGCCCCTGGGGAGGCAGCATGGCCTTGGTGCACTTGTAGAAGATGCATGGTTGATGACGCTGATAGAGAATGGAGAGCCGATATTGGAGGAGGTATTGGACACCAGAACCTGGCAACCTTCGAAGCTTGAATGATTGAAGTCTGTGAGCTTGTGGACGTTGAAGACAAGCAAGGAAGCGTTGGCGTAGTAGATGTGGAGGATCTCTGGAGCCCGTGCTCAGGTATGGGGTATCGTCGGTGCAGTGGACCTAGAACCCGAGCTGCACGCACCTGTTCTCCTCGGTGCCCAAGATGATGCCAAATGCATGGGGCGGAGACAGTCACGTTGCCGCATCGCTCAGGCTCGCATCCTTCTTTTGTTTGCACACCTATTTTGATATGAGCGTAAGATATACATAGAAACAACAGCAAACTGGTTTTTGACATTGGGGCAGGGGTAGAAAATCTAGTGCTGAGTTGATTGTGGAGGATGTATGCAAGCACAACTAGAAAAAAGTGGGAGACTAGGTGTTGAAGTATGATCCAAATTTATTAAGGAGGCTAACGTCTGACGAGCAGTATAGACCATTGAAGACCTGGGTTTCCACCGCTATATATATATCTCTTGTAAACCGTCAGATAATTTGCATGTGTGAAATTCTTAGTGTTGTGTAAACACTCCCTGTTATAGTAAAGTTTTCCTAGTTGCGCTCGTGATTTTTTTCTCCCTTTTTTGGAGAGGTTTTTCCATGTTAAATCCGTGTCCCTTTGCTATATTTTTTTTTCATTCTTCGTTATCTTGTCATGCTTATAACACTGGGTTTAGAGGAATTGACTCTTTGAGCAATTATGTTTTATAAGGAAAATAAACAGCCCACATAACCCAAGGGATAATAAATCTTGAGAAATGTGGTGCGAGAGATGCGATGTGACTCCCCACTGTGGACTAAAGATTGACCGAGGGTGCTCCACAAACGGCAGCGCTGTGGTATGCTCTTGGCCTATGATGGAGTTAGCCCACCCTCCTTTCCGCTTCATCCAGAGCCCCCAGGCGAACCCCGACGCACTGAGTTCGGCCTGTGTTCGCCACATGAATTTTCAGCCCAATCCGCTCCTAGAGGAATTTCGTCCATTCGGCGATAAAAAGAGGGTCCTCGGGGGGTCTTGCTGGGCCCAAGTGGAGATGCTCTTGGCCTATGATGGAGTGTTGGATGCGTCAATCAATGCTAGGTCCATTACGGAACGGTTTAGATATATCTCCTCTCTCTAACAGTAAATACCATGATGCTGGTCATAGTGGGGAGTAACTTGGACTAGTGTCATACACATGACACTAGTCAAGTTACAATCTGCATAGTGCATAGTAACTAATAGTTAGTGTCATGACTATATTAATTAGCTCGCAAACTCGGTTTATATAGAAAAGTGTGATGTTGCGTAGCAACGTACCCCAGTTATCTCTCTTCATTTAATAACGTGACATGTCATTAAATTGCTTACTGGGCAATGCACGTAGTTCCATGTTACTACTTAGGCCAATTATAGTGGAAAATTATATAGAGGTATATAAATTTTTAATCTCACAACTTGCAACACATTTTAGTCCCACATCATGTAAAATGAGCAAGATTAGTCCCACAACTTATAATCCGGAGTATTTTAGTCCAATTTAATCAAATTTCTACAAATTTAACCAAATTCGTTTACCCGTTGGTTGAAACTAACTCTAGAGCTCACACATGGCATCACAGTTTTTTGCAAAATGAATCCTCTGTATTTTTTATCTGCCACTTGAAACCTTGATACGGTCCTCACCTATCAAAGATTGTACAAATAAGAAAACAAATAAGAACGAGAGATGGAGGGAATCGAACTCCTAACCCTGAGTGCTGCCAAAGATATAGTAAGGGCCACTACGCAGCAAACAAACGGATTTGATAATTTTAAGAGCCCTCATTTATTATACATTATTTATTTAAGAAAGAAATACACATGACCCCCTATGTATTAGCTTTGGGACGCTAACCCCCTTAATTATGAATTGGGTCACTTAGGCTGGTCCTAGTGCTAGTATCATAAGGTGTATTATGCATGTCAACTTGGCAAAAATCTGACGTGGCATCACAATTAATGAAGAGAGATGTGGTCAGAGTATCATAGGTAAATACCGTATCATAGCACGTAAAATTAGAAATCATAATGGCAAGTAAATCTTATACACACATTTTGCATAGAGATTCTACAAATCAATAAATATACCACTATTATGATACTAGTACATGATACAATACATTAGAGACATAGTATCATACACTAGTATCATATGCATGATACTAGTTATGATACTCCCATTAGAACCAGCCTTAACCCCCACAAGTATTTAAAACCGGTTAAATTACACCCTGAAACAGTTGTTAGCAGTATTGGGAAACTGTTTCGATGATGTGGACAGTGGTTTAGTACAGGTAAAACAGAGCACGCAGAAAGATGTTTTGACTTGGTCTAAATCCCTCACTCCGCTTTATCTCAATCACACCCGGCCAGCCTGCTCGTTGTCGTGCTCCCGCCGGCACTTCCCCTACTGGTAGACAACGATGTTGTATCCACTGACCTCGAGGCGCATTGTACATCCCAACATTTAGAAACTAACGAAGGGTAGATTTAGGAAATTAAAATGTTGCATGCATTCATCTGTAAAAATGTGGGGAAAATTTTCGCCAAATAAAAACCTAAAGTGATCAAGGTTTCTTTCATACTTTGAGATTAGATTTAATCTTAAAGAATGATTGTTATAGACTTTGATATGATCTTTGTGGAAATATGTGTTTTGGGAAATGAAATTTGAATTTAAAACTTGAGTGTTTGAATTATAATTCAAATGATTTTGAATAATGTTTGAATCATGATTTAATTAAGAGTTAACCAATTTAACTCAAACTTTATTTAAAGAAAGCAATTAAGAATATGAATATTTGTTTCATATTTTCATTCAATAAATAAGTTACAAAATGTAACTTATTAAAATCATCCACAATATTCACCATAGCCAATAAATAAAGAATAAGAATATTTCTTTATTGATAATAGTATAATCTTTATTACAAAATAATAAAATGAAGATTACAAAAAAATAAAACTAAAATTACAAAAGCATAAATAAGATTACATTGGACTATTCTATAAAGAAAAAAATAAACAAAAATCTTCATCTTCAAATCTGTACCTGCAAAATAAACACAAACAAAAATAAAGAAAGTTAAGGTTAAATTGTATTACTCTCAGACTTGTCAGTGAAATGCACTGATCAAGGTTCATCATTGAGTAATATTATAAATAGGGGCAAGTTTCACCAATATGAAAGGATGAATCTTTCATAATTTCAAGCCAGAAGTCAAATGACAGCAAGGAGGGGCAAGTTTCACCAGCCAAGTAAAAGTAATCAGATGAAAGTAACTTTCAAAAAATTCTGAACATATCCACATCTGTGCAGCAAGCACACAAGCAGCACACACACCAAACTGCATGGTGTGTGCTGTCAACACCACAGCAGCAGCAAGACCAAACAAAACTGTCAAACACAGCCATGGGAAACCAAACCCCCACATCATTTCCTTGCTTCTACACATCAAGCACAGCAGCCAGCAGCTAAACCAAGCACATCAGCCAGCATCCAAACCAACCAAAGCCCAGAATCACATCACCAGGATGGTAACATAAGGAGGGGAAATATCAGGTGGATAGCAAGACCAAGGTCAAGCCACCAGGATCAGAAGATGATGGGCTAGATCAAGGACAAGCCAGGAGCTAGATATACCAGGGGAGCACAAGATCAAGCTACCACAAGATCCACCACTAACAACCACAACATCAAGTGACAGTGGTGAGTACATAGACCATCATGTGATCTATCTGTCTAAGATTAGACAAGCATACATGATCTGTATCATATTCAAACTCTCAGAAAGCACCCAATTGGGGTGAATCCATCACTGAGGTTTTAAACTCTAAAAGCAAATAGCAAAGTACAAGGATCCAACCAAAACTCAGAACAACATCATTGATTTGGCTATCAAGCTATATTTCAATTCAATAATAAATATAGCTAAGATTTCACCTCTAGGCACATCTCTAAGATAAGAGTAGCACCTTAGAAGTAAATCTTTTGGATCCATATAAATAATCAAGCCTACCATCATTTTTCCAAGCTTTGATCCAAGAAACAGTAGCTGGTACCATTACCAGAACCATCCATATGAATCAACTAGATAGAGCATAATCCCTAAGCCTCAGACCAACATCATTGGTCTTAGGGATTTCAAAAAATAACATTTCTACTTATCTTTTAATGCCAAACTTGTCTTAAGCTTAAACCAACCCAAACAATGGATTAGAATTAATCTTGTGTGCCATACAAAGATGGTGTCACAAGAACAATTTTACATGAATCAGAATAAGCATTCAATCTTCACAGATTCAATCAATCAATCTACCAATCATTTTCCTGTCATTACAGGAATCATAATTAGGACATTTCTATGTATATATTCACTATCTGAGATCATTGTGATCTCAAACCACACATGAATTCTCAAGCCAACAGCACTAGGACAATGATTTCATCACACCATACTCAATATTATTAACCAAGTAATGACAGTGGTAAGTTATCAAACCCACTGACTATACCAAGCATTGATTTCAGAGCAACTATATCATCTGAATCATATGAAATCTAAGCATAAAATCATCTGATAAGCCATCAGAACCATTATAGTTCATCTTAAGCAGCAAGTCTCAAGCTAATAATCATTTAGCATGCTTAGAGACCATCCACACATGATCTAATTCATCCAGTATATGATCAACAACAGGATATGAACCCTAAATGGAATAAATCATCTTAATCATGACAAGACAGCAACCAGAGAGGTCATTGCCAACATCTAGCATAGGATGAACGAGCACAGAGAGCACAAGGGGGGAGAGGAAAAGA
The DNA here is from genome assembly GCA_023614405.1 of Avena insularis. Lineage (NCBI taxonomy): Eukaryota > Viridiplantae > Streptophyta > Magnoliopsida > Poales > Poaceae > Avena > Avena insularis. Next base: position 33,197,578 of record CM042684.1, read on the forward strand.
ACTCACCAAAGGTCCTCGCTGAAGACTAGAAGAGGAAGCAGTGGTGGCCGACAACCATGGCGGCACGGGGAGCACCCCCAGGGGGCGCTGCGACCCATACAGCGCCACGACGGCGACCATGGCCACGCCTAGTGGCAACATGAATCACCACGACGCACGGCGGCAGCGCCAGCGCCAAGATCCACGCTAACCCCCAAACTCTAGGGTTCGGGACAGCATCGATCTGTCGCAGGAGAGCTCCATGCTCAAATCCTGTTGGACAGGAGGGATTGGCGTAGTCGACAACCTCCTCCTGCACCACGGTGGCAACCAGAACGGCCCACAACGGCGGGAATCATCAACGGTGACATCACCGACCACGGGGTCCGGGATAGAGGAGGAGAGGAGTGAGCTCGAGGGTGAGAGGCAGCGAGGGAGTGGGCTGAGTTGGGCCAGAACCCTTCAGGGTGGCTATTTTGACTATACCTAATGGGCCATAAGGGCCCAATAAGATTAAGCCAGCCCAAAAAAAACCTTTAAGGCATGTTTTCAATAAATAGAAAAGACCAAAATGCCCCTGAACTTAATTAAATTCTAGAAAATAAAATAAAAGTCCAAAAATTATAAATAATTTTTTTTGATTCACAAAAATCCAAACTATCCAAATAAATAAAGATATAAAATATTAGACATTTAAATTTTATTAAGAATTTTGTAATTTATATATTCCTTATGGAATTTTACAAAATTATTGAAAGATGATAAAAATAAATAAAAATCACTTTCATTATAAATTAATATTGTAGTATTTTTGAAAAATACTAAATAAATATTTAATAACAATTTTGATATTAAGTGATAATTCCTAAAAGAATTATTAAATTAATAAAAGTCATATAAAAGGGAAATAAAATAAATAATACAAAATATATTATAAGTATTAGAAAAATATTTATAATTCCTTTATTATTTAAAAAGAATTTTTATAATAATGGGGAGAATGCATATCAAATTAAATGATGCATTACATTACTTTGCATAATCATTTTGCTTCTTTAAATATTGTCCTTACCGGGCAATAATGATGTTTTTGTAGACATAGAAGCTCAAGGTCCAGTGCAAGCATCAGACTTCAGTACCTTGCCATCACAAGGCAAGTTCATCACTTGATCATATCTTTTGAAGAGTCTTTATCAAAGTATTTGCAAATTGTGTGTTATCATATATACTCTAAAATAAAGAAAATATTAATTTCACAAATAAAGAAATCATAGATATCATCCTAAGTGATGATATAATGAAGCAATAGAACTTAGGGTTCTATTTGCAACAATGATGATCAATTAGGGACTTAATAACCCTGACATCAGTGATTCTAGCGCCGTATATTACGCGTTAGCCATGAGATTTGGAATGGGACAGAGAAGTCAGTTGTATCTTCTTCCTCTCGCATGAAGCCGGATGTGCAGATCGTGGCTGTTATCCTCGTAGCATGCATATTAATTGGTAATTCATAGAGGATATGCAGCATATGAGTGGGAACCCTCATCGTCCCACAATAGTTCTGGCATCTAACGGTTTGTACAAACCATTGCCGTAATTCATTATGTGGGCATGGTGTACACCAACAAGGCATGCGAGGTCGCGAAGGGGGCAGTGATTGGCTTGGACCAACTATTGGCCCCCACATCATGTAATTGTGGACAGGAAAGTACGCCCGGTTGTGCAACAAGGAGTTGATCTCTCATGGGTAAAGTAACGCACCTCTGCAGAGTGTAAGAATTGTAACTTGTTACTCCCTGTTCCGGGAAGGAGCTACGAACGCGGCAGGAAAGGAACTCCATGAAAGTTCTGGTCAACCTTTGAAGGCTGATGGTCATAGATTTTAATAATAAAATCAATCTTTGAAGAAAGATTTACAAAAATTGCATAGTGCCAAGGATTTATAATCCGAGGTGGTAGTTAGAGCATCAAACTTCCAACCTTGCATATAATGAACTTATTGGGTAACGTTGTTACTCATTCTTTTCTTTGATCCCTTGCTTAGACTCTGAGGATCCCGAAGACGTTCCAATGTATGTAGCTGAATGTCAAGAAGATGTCTTCTACGAGAAGCCTGACCTGTCAGGAGGTGTTGAAAGAGTGGATTACGAAATCCGCTATGGTGTTGACGATAACGAGTCCAACTAAGTATCCTAATTAGTAGTAACCAACCGAGCCAAGCAGCACGAACTCTATAGAATAAGCTGCTGAGCTCAACTCCTAGTCGGAATTGGTACTTTTGAATTCCGCTGAAACACTTATATTTTGGTTTGTAAGTAGAATCTTTTGGAAGACTTGCACTTCCGGTATTGTAATAATAATAACGTGTGTATGTTTGTAATATGGACCCGCAATGTTTCTGTTGTACCACTGGGGAATGTGATATTTACGGAACGGTGTTCTGTGGATGTCATGTCAATGACTATAGTGTACTACACATGCAGTGGTATGCTAGGTCACCGCACGCATCCTGGGCCCTTCCCCTTCCTTAGACTAACCTGCAGCTTCATCGACGGGGTTGACCAGCCCGTGCTCACGCGCTGGTTCCAGCTCGTCTTTATCAATTGTCCATGGCCCCTCCCCGGTGTGTGCCTCCGCGTGGGTGTTCCCTGACAAGGCCACCCTCCCGCGCACGCGCTGCCTTCCCCAACCTCCGTGAGCTCGTCCTCGGTTGCGATGTCATGGAGGACAGATACCTCGAGTTCGTGCTCGCTCTACGTCAGAGGAGCCACGTCTGCTGTGAGCCCTGTGCTGGAGATCAGGCTTTTGTGCTTCTTTAGGCCAGTTCTTAGTTTATGGTATTTTTTATTTCTTTGCAGCTGAGTTCTTGGTTTTTTATTTCTTCAGTCTAAGCTTCTTCAGATCAGGCACGGGCAGGTTGCAAACCAAAAAGGAACACACAGGTTAAACTGGAGCTTTAATCAAGTGAATGTGGACATGTAGGCACATGGAAGATGCAATCGTTTCTAGATTATGGTATTTTTAATAGGTTTCTCAATGTATTGTGAAATGCTGATGTTTTGCAACAGAGAAGTGACTGTAATGTTATGAAATTTCTGAAAATAGAGGAGTTCATTTGTCCTGAAACAGAAGAGGTCATTTTATACTGAATACTAGCAATGGTGATGTGTCACTAGATTCTAATTAATAAATATGCACGGTGAAATGGAAGATTTCAGCAAAACGAATCAACCATGCCGGCCGCCGGTGAGCTTCACCTGGACGCCTTTATCAACGAACTTGGCCAGGTCAAGTATAGTCTCTTTGCGTCCCGCTAAAACAACAACACGGACTCGCATCAATCATGAGAAAACGAGGAGGTCAATGTAGGTGTAGCAGAACATGATTCATCTCCACGTGTAAAATATCAAGTGTAGATAGTCCACGTGGATCAAACCACTAACCAAAACAACCATCAGCCTCACAAACCGCCTAAACCCTAAAGAGGGGTAATTTGCCTGGTTTTGGATACTTGTGAGGGTTAAGTGACCCAGTTCATAGTTAAGGGGGTTAGCATTCCAAACTTGATACATAGGAGGGTTATATGGACTTCTTTCTTTATTTAAAGACTGATGCGTCCTTAGCTCGCTTCACGTGCAAATACACTAACATGAAACATATGAAGAAAGAGTTAGGTATCAGTCACCCAACATACTAGCTAGCTCTTGCTGACTCAACGTACATGAAATACCGAGTTAGGTATGTTGCACGCGAGTGAAGTGAAACATGATTGATTGACGAGTGAAGTGAAACTTGATTGATTGAGTGTATACATCCAGGCTACATGTAAGCCTTTATTTTGGACATTAAAAAATATGTGTTTTTAAGTTGTGAAAATATTTAAAAATATGCAAAATTTTAATCTAAAATAATTTATATTCTAGGCTATATAGAAAAATAAAATTAGAGATCTGGGTTTGCAAGCTGTGCACCTTCAAATCCTGTCAAAAGCGTCTTTTTTAGCCCTATAGAAATCAGTCTGTATTGAAATTTTCCACAACAAAAATATTTATATGATTTCCCACATGTACATATTTTTCGAAGGTGTTTTTGATACTTTGAATTGCATTTATACGTCTGTGCTTTCGTCTTATATAAAAGAATTACATACTCCCATCTAAACAATATCATTTGTTGGTCTAGTGGCTTGTGTCGTTGTGTACCTATAAAAAGGTAATGAATTCAAGTCCCTCTCATGCTTGGAGTTTTAACTATTTTATTTATACGCCTATTGACATGTGGATCCGTATGTCGGTATGCACCAATGACACAAATGTGAGAGAAAAATACATAGGGGTGATTTTGAAAAACAAAACATCATAGGTGGACGAATTTAGTCAAATTTGCTGGAATTTGATCAAATTGGAGTAAAATGCTTTCAGAATACAAGATGTAGGACTAGTCCTGCTCATTTTGCAAGATGTGAGACTAAAACGCTACCACGGTGCAAGATGTGAGACTAAAAGTGTATATACCTCAATTATATACTAGTACCATGCATATGATACCTACTAGTGTATGATACTATCCCATAATGCTTAGTATCATCTAATTGTATCATAGCCTTATGTTATTTAATTATTTACAGAATCTCAATGCAATTTGATATACAAGATGTATTTGACATTAAATTTTCTTGTTACATGTGCTATGATACCACTAGAACCCCTCCCTTCATTAATTGTTGTGCCACATCATTATTTTGTCAAGGTGAAATGCATGATACAATTTATGATACTATCACTATGGCTAGCCTTACGTTACTCACACCATGAATAGTCTCATGACTCTTTTCTTGGAAACTTGTGTGGTCATCCGCGTGCACTGCATCCATGCCCTCTTCATGGTCATTATCTAGGGTTGTGAGCTACCAACCATTTTATCCGCCATCTCCCCGGCTTCCTTCGCCTACGGTTTAGCCTAGGGTTTAGGTTCTCTCCATCAGCAAAACCCATCCTCGTTGTGAACGTGTGTCTCCTAGGTCCTCCTTCCGATTTCGGAAACCTTGGAATAGTGATAAATAAAACATATATCTGAGAATAATCTTATTAGAGACGAAATTGTTTCAATGATCACCGGAAGTGCTTCGGGTCAAATTGCTGAAATTGGTTTCAGATATGATACTGAAACAATGCAGAGGGTTTCATGTGAATGTTTTTTAATTGAAATAATTAACAAAATTCTAAATAAAATAAATAAAAGAGTTTTATTTAAAGAGAAAAACACATTTATGCTAGTGGGAAATTAATGCATGTGATTGGAAGAGGTGTTTATGTGAGTGGGATGTGCACTCGCATGAATGAGGGAAGAGGTGGGGGCACACCCATGGCCGACGGCCAAGCCCCATGGGAAGCCCCCATCATCCTATAAAAGAAGCCCTCCTCCTCCTCCTCCTCCTCTCCATTTGCACCACCTCCTCGTGAAGGTTTTCTTCCTCCTCTAGCAATTCCCCATGGCCTCAAATTAACGAAGTACATGTTTTGTTGGATTCTCAGAGTAAGATTTATCTACTCCTTCTGCTACTTTGCCGGAGTGGAGGCGAGAAGGTTGCCGGGAGCCGGACGTGTGACCGAGGACGGATACATTGCTGGCTTGAGGAGTTCTTCTACTCGATCTTGAGATCGGCAAGTGAATGTCTACATCACCAACGAAATCCAATTTCATAAAAGCTTTCAGTATTCGAGGGTAAGTCATTTTGGTTACCCTCTTACTCATTACTAGCATATACTAGATTAGATCTTGGTGCATTTAGAGTTCTTATCGTAACAAACAAATGTCTTTCAAACAAATGTCTTTCAAAGCATTATTCATGATCTTTTGTTTGTGTTGCCTTTCATGTTGCAACATAGTTGATATGTCTTATTATTAGAAATATATCTTTCATGCTTATGTTTAGAGTATTTTGATCCTAGCTATCAATGCTTTGCAATACCTTGATCAAGATTGTGATCGTGCATGTCACCTCAAAAATTATTCTTTTTATCACTTACCTACTTGAGGATGAGCAGGAGTTAAGCTTGGGGATGCTGTTACATTGCAAACGTATCTATAAATTTTTGATGCTCCATGCTTGTTTTGCACCACTTATATTATGTTTTGTCTATACTTTGTGGCATTTTTATGAATTTTCTAGAACTAACATATTAACAAGTGCCACAGAGGCAGTTTCTTGTTTTCTGCTGTTTTTGGTTTCAAAAAAACTACTAAAAAAATATTCTCGGAATTGGACGAAACAAAAACCGAAGTTCCTATTTTTTCCGACATGACACGGAGTCTGGAGGAGAGGGGGAGACGCACCACAGGGCGGCCACACCTGCTCCAGGCACGGCCAGGGGGCGCGCCGCCCTAGGGTGTGGGCCCCTGGCGATCCACCGACCTTGCCTCTTCGCCTATATAATCCTCCCGAGACGAAAACCCTAAGTGCCCGATCAGAATTCCACGAAAAAGTCCGTAGCCGCCGCCACCATATTCCCTAGATCAGGAGATATATGAAGCTCTTCCCGGCACCCTGCCGGAGAGGGGAGATCATCTCGGAGGCCTTTTTCAACACCATGCGTGCCTCTGGAGTGATGTGTGAGTAGTTCATCATTGGACTATGGGTCCATAGCAGTAGCTAGATGGTTGTTTCTCCTATTTTTGTCGTCCTATTTAGATCTTGTGAGCTGCCTATCATGATCAAGGTCATCTTATTGTAATGATACATGATGTGTTTGCTGGGATCCGATGAATATTGAGTATTATGTCAGATTGATTGTTGTTCTATCATGTCTATGTTATTTGTGATCTTGCATGCTCTTCGTTGCTAGTAGTTACTCTGGCCAAGTATTTGCTTGTGACTCCAAGAGGGAGTATTTATGCTCGATAGTAGATTCATGCCTCTAGTAATCTGGGAGAGTGACAGAAACTTCTAAGATTATAGATGTGATGTTGCTACTAGGGAGAAAACAACAATCCTTTTGCCAAGGGCAATTGTATTGTTTATATTACACACTTTCCTTAATGCAATTATCTGTTGCTTGCAACTTAATACCCGAGGGTTGTTTGGATGATATTCCGGAGGTGGATTATTAGTCATAGATGCAGTTGGATTACGGTCTATGTATCATGTTGTAATACCCAAGTGAATCTCATAGTGATCATTATGTCATGTACATGCATTGTTATGCATTCTCTATTTCTCAAATGCCGAGCTGTAATTTGTTCACCCAACATATTATTTATCTTATAAATAAATACCTCTAGTGAACTGTGGACCCTGGTTCATTCCTTCCCACTGATATTCCATCTACTGTTTACTGTTTACTTTCTGCAATTACCACAAGCAATTACTTTATTCCATACTATACGTTTAATCCTTTGTTTTCAGCAAAATCAGTGAGCTTGACAACCTCACTAATAAGTTGGGGAAAAGTATTTTGGTTGTGTTGTGTAGGTTCCACGTTGCTAGCAACACTTTCGGAAGTGGTTTGTTTCTCCTACTGGTTTGATAACCTTGGTTCCATAACCGAGGGAAAACTTGATGTTGTGCTCATCATACCTTGCTCTTGGGGTTTCCAACAGACTCTACATCAACTGAGCCATCACAAGCTTTTCTGGCGCCGCTGCCGGGGAGAAAGAAGATTTCTTCAAGGGGAGTCTCTCACTACCAATCTGTTTACTCTGTTTTTGTTTTGCTTTGTTTGGTTTGCTTCTTTTTTAAAAACACAAAAAATAGTTCCTACTTTAGTTGCTATTTTTACTGGCTTGCTTTAATCTTGCAAAAAATTACTACTCCTAAAAACACTAAGTTGTGTGTTTCACTGGCACAAACAACAATGATTTCATTTGCACACCTATTGCTCCACCTGTTCCTGAAGCTACTTTCTATGAAATTAAACCTGCTTATGAAAGAGCAATTTTCTGGTGTTAGTACTGATGATGTTGCTGCTCACCTTAATAATTTTGTTGAACTTTGTGAGATGCAAAAATATAAGGATGTAGATGGAGATATTATTAAGCTTAAATTGTTTCCTTTCTCTTTAAGAGGAAGAGCTAAAGATTGGTTGTTATCTTTGCCTAAAAATAGTATTGGTTCTTGGATTAAATGCAAAGATGATTTCATTGGAAAATATTATCCTCCTACTAAGATTATATCCATGAGAAGTGACATAATGAAATTTAAATAATTTGATAATAAACATGTTGCTCAAGCTTCGGAAAAATGAAATCTTTAGTGAAGAATTGTCCCTCTCATGGACTGACTACTTGGATGATTATCCAAACCTTTTATGCAGGACTGATTTTTTCTTCAAGAAATTTGTTGGATTCGGTTGCTGGAGATACCTTTATGTCCATCACTGATGATTATCCAAACCTCCTCCTTGAATGATAAGATTGATACTATTATGTATATGCTTGTTAGTGGAAAAGCTCATATTGATCCAAATAATGTTCCTAGCCTCTTTGGTTGCTCAAGAAGAGCATGCTGATGTGAACTTCATTAGAAGTAATAATTTTAGCAACAATGCTTATAGGAATAATTTTGGTAATAATAATTATAGTCCATATCCTTCTAATAATGGAAATTCTTATGGAAATTCCTACAACAACAATATAAGTGCACCCTCTGAAATTGAAGTCATGCTTAAGGATTTTATTAGTAAACAAACTGCTTTTAATAAAACTGTTGAGGAAAAGCTTGGAAAAATTGATGATCTTGCTTCTAAAGTTGATAGCCTTGCCCTTGATGTTGAACTTATTAAATTAAAGGTTATGCCTCATGATGTTAAAGAAATCAAGACTTTGAATGCCATTCAAGTTAGAATTGATGAAAATGTTAGGATGTTAGCTGAATTGCATGCTAGGTGGGAAAGAGAAGATGAAATTGCTAGAAATAATAATATGACTAAAATTTATACCACTACCACCACTAGTGATGTTGATGCTAGCAAATCTTCTACTATTAATGGTAAAATAATTGGTGTAGACAAAGTCCCCACTCTTTTTGTAAAATAGCCTAAACCTACTGGAACTTTTTCCAATAAAAATCCTGAAATTTTTCAAAATATGGGAGACAAAAGTTCTACTACCTTGAATGATAATTTTGATTTTGATCTTAATGGTTGCAATATTTCTGAAGTAGTTATGTTATTGCAAAAGGTTGCTAGAAGTCCTAATGCTAGTGTTATGAATATGGCTTTTACAAAACATATTACAAATACTCTCATGAAAATTAAAGAAGAAAAATTGAAACATTAAGCTTCTATTACTAGGAAATTAGAAGATGGTTGGGAACCTATCATTAATATGAAAGTGAATGATTTTGATTTTAAAGCTTTATGTGATCTTTGTGCTAGTGTCTCTATTATGCCTAGAAACATTGATGATATGCTTGTGTCTGTCTTGATGATAATGCTAAAGAGAAACCTATGGGGAGAATTAATGATGTCCTTATTATGGTCAACAATACCTTTGTCCCCGTTGATTTTTATGTTTTGGATGTTGAATGCAATGCTTCTTGTCCTATTATTTTGGGAAGACCTTTTCTTAGAACTGTTGGTGCCATTATTGATATGAAGGAAGACATCATTAAATATCAATTCCCACTTAAGAAAGGTATTGAACACTTCCCTCGAAAAAGAAATAAGCTATCTTTTGATTCTCTTATTAGAACAAACTTTGATGTTGGTGCTTCTTCATTCGAAAATACTTGATTCTTGCTTTCTATGCCTAGCTGAAAGGCGTTAAAGAAAAACACTCTTGGAAGATAACCCAATTTTTATTTTAGTAAGTTTTTCTTTTGTTAAGGCTTGGAAGTTATTGCCTCTGTAATAACCTCTTCTTATCATTTTTGTTGGTTTTTGTGCCAAGAAAAGCCTCTAATGAGAAAGTTAGATTTGAGAAAGTTGTTGTCCTGAAACAGATTTACGTGCTTCACTATAAAAAATCGTGAAAAATCCCAGAACATCGTATTGATCTGCAAATTTTTTTGTGCGCATGCCCCTGGTATTTACTCAACTTTCGTTAGTTTGCACTTTTCGATTTTAGCAGAAGATTTAAAAAAAAAACGGTCTTTACCTGTAGGTCTGTTTTAACAGATTTCTGCCATTATTTGCACTTGCCTCTTAATCTATTTCTTTTTGAGTTCTTTTGATCACTTGATCTTTTAAAATGAATTGCTACAGTAGCTTATGTTTTAATGGATGATTTACTTGAGTTGAAACTGAAACCAAAGGTTTATTATCTTGTGTACACTAATGTTTCTAATGAAGATTGTATGAAGTTTTATATAAAGGAAGTTTTCAAGTGTAGGGAGAGAATGATATGATGAGATAAAGTATGGACAAAAGCTCAAGCTTGGGGATGCCACACGTGTCACCACAAGAAATATTCAAGAGATACAAGCGTCAAAGCTTGGGATGCCCAAGGCATCCCTTCTTTATCAACAAAAGTCTCAGTTCTTCTTTCAAGACACTATATTTTTATTGCTTCATGCACTATGTGTTGTTCTTGGAGCATAAAAGCCACAAACAGGTACATGATCACTGAAACGATGAAAAATCTATCTTTTAGGCATTCCCATAAATTTTTCGTGCGTGTGTTTGCATGTTGTGAGTTCGTAGCATGCCAGATATCTATTGGTGGTAATCCCTACACGAGGCAACTAAGCAGCACCAGGCGATTGCTAGGTGAATTTGCATCAGAAGAAAACAGAGTCTGCTTGACGTGCGTACCTCCTACGCGGCGGCCGTGGCGGTAGATCGGCTGAAGCCCACTGCGGCCGATCGGGATCTTGCGAGTTCTCCGTCCTCGCCGCAGTGGCGGACCTAGGATTTTATCAATGGGTATGCCGGACAAAAAAATGATGGCTATTTAGACGGTACCTATTTACCAATGCAACAAATAATTGTAAATTTGCATTTTGATACAGTATAGAAGCAATACACAACATGTAATTGAAAGACTAAATTCAAATAAGTCAAAGTAACATATGATATTCTGAAATATGCATAAAAGAAACTTACAGTTCTACTTGTTTGGTCTACGCTTCCTCATTGCCATGAAAGACTCGATTATATCATCTTCATCCACCTCAGAGAACATATATTTCTCAATGTACGTGACTAAACAATCATCCAAGAGACTATCACTCATCTTATTTCTTAACTTTGATTTCACTAAAGTCATCGCAGAAAACACCCTTTCAACAGTTGCCGTTGCCACCGGTAGAACCAATACCAATTTGAGAAGAAAATAAACCATATCATACACTTTATGCCTCTTTGTTTCAACAAGCTTAACTGAAAGGTCAACAAGACTCTCTAGGCCTCGGAAGCTATCATCTCGTCTCATGTCAGCAATGTAGTTATCAAGTTGCAATTCAAGCTTTAGCAAATAATTACCCGGGATATCATTTGGATAGAATTGAGCTAGTCTGCATACCTTCTGTGCATCAAAAGAAGCAAATGAGTTTGAAGGATGGAAGGCTGACATACAAGAAAGTAACTCCATATTAACCTCATCAAACCGATTATCAAGCTCTTGACTAATTTGATCGATCACACCAATGTATACTTCTCTTCTGAAGTGGTCATCATTTGTTTGGTTTCGGCCACGGGCATACCTTGTTGATTTTCCATAAGGCACATAGTTACCTTCCATAGAAGGAACTTCGACACCATGTTTGTCACAAAACAAAGTGACCCTCTCAAGAAATTGAACCCAACCATTAGACCTCAGTTGTTGTATCCCGTCCTTTGCCCCATTAACAAGTGATATTGCATTAAGAATATCTTGTTACCTTCTTTGCAAACTTTGGGATAATTCATTTGTATATCCAAGAATCACAACCATCAAGTGTGCAAAGAAAACAAACTCAAAGGACTCAAATGCTCCAAGAACATAATGTATTCTTGTCCAATCATCCTTATATTAGGTATCATCTCCAAGCTCGGTGAGTACGTCATGAATTGTGGAAAACATAACAACAATGTTGTATACAGTTTTGAAATGTGAGCCCCACCGAGTGTCACCAGGCCTAGGCAAACCCATCTCTTGATTTAATCCACTCCCAGTTTCAAGTTCACCACAGTCAAGTTCTTTCTTGATACTCTCAAGCCTAGCATTTCGAAGCATGTCATGACGCTTACAAGAAACTCCAACAATATTCAATAAGAGAGATACTTGATCAAAAAACTCACACAATCAGCATTTTGCTTAGCAACGGCGATAAGAACTAGCTGGAGTTGATGTGCAAAACAATGTATATAATAAGCAGAAGGCGACTCTTGCATGATCAATGTTTTTAGTCCTTTAATATCTCCTTTCATGTTGCTAGCTCCATCATAACCTTGACCACGAATTTGAGACATAGTCAAACCATGACTAGCAAGTAAAGTTTCAATTGCATTCTTTAGTGATAAAGAGGTAGTAGAAGCTACATGAACAACTCCAATGAAGTGCTCACATGGTCTTCCTGATTGATAGACATAGCGCAAACAAAGAGCAAGTTGTTCTTTATGTGATATATCACTAGACTCATCAGCCAAAACAGCATAGGGCTCATCACCAAGTTCTTCAATAATTTTCTTTCTAGTTTCCATAGCACAAAATTGAATAATATCCTTCTGTATCTTTGGGCTATTTAATATGCAATTACCTGGAGCATTCTTCAAAACATACTTATGCACTTCTTGACTATTTTCTGCAAGAAACTCCAACAGTTCAAGGAAGTTCCCTTTGTTGCTAGAATCTTCACTTTCATCATGTTCATGGAATACCAATCCTTGATGCAAAAGAAACTTGATACATCTAAGTGAATAAGTCAACCTTATCTTGTAAAGACGAAGATCCTCATCAGTCCACTTCTCAATATGATAATCAATTGCTACCTTGGGATTTGTGAACCCAATGTATCTCTCTTGAGCTGCATTATGTGCCTTAGAATCCAGATGTTTCAAAAGTGTTTTCTCTCCAATATTCCAATTTCTCCACCCATCAACACTAAATGTATCTGACCCAGTACCCTTCTTGAACAAGTAGCATACAAAGCAAAACACAGAATCCTTCTTGATACTATATTCAAGCCACTCATAATTATACAACCATACAACATTGAATCGACGATCTCTTTTTCCAATGTTCCTTTTTGGAAAAACATGTGTATAAGGTTTGAATGGTCCTTTAAGAATATATGCTCTTCGAACTGCATCTTGATCATTAACATGATAATTTTGAATGAGATGCCTTTCACCTGGATCATGCGGAAGCTGATTGATGTCATAAACCGGGGCTAGCAGTGGTGGCGGCGGCGATGGTGGAGGCGACGATGATGGCGGGGGCGAGGGCATATGGTTCATAGTTTCTTCAATTACTCTTTCTTGCTCTTGACTGTGCTCTTTCCTCAAAGTTTCAACCGAAGAAGGATTATTTGAACCCTTTTTTTGGATGCGTGTCTCTTAAATAAAGATGCAATGTCTCCGCTTCTCTTCATGACTGAAACTTTTCAGAAAAAATAGATAAGCAATTGGCAGTACATATGGCTTCGTTTAATTATCTCGTATGTAACTAGAACAAAAGATTATCGTGTTATGCACATACTAAATCTTTTGTGTTGACGGACAGCACAGCAATGGCTAATTAGCTACTGTACTTTAACTAAGTAGAACTATATACTAGTCACTAGTGCCCTGGAACATCTAACCTATAATTGGAGGGGGTAGTACGATGCTGCACAAAATTAGAATTGATCAGCCTTTGGATCCCACATCCAACCATCTCATCCGTCCATTGTTTTTCACTTCGTGGTATAAAAGGGAGAAGAAAACCTAGACGCCCTTCGCTCCCGCTCCAGCCCCCATCGTGCACCCCCTTCCCTTCCTGCCCGCCCTCCTCACCCTTCTCTCCCATGGCCGGCCGCCGCCGTTGCCCTCCCCTTCCTTCCCGTCCTCCTCTCTTTCTCTCCCATCGCCGACCTCCTCCTCTTCCAATCCCCAACCCCCTCCTCCACCGTACTTCTAGCAGCGAGGAGCGACCACAACGTCCTCTGTCCTGCCCCGAGCACTGCTGCCGCTCCTTCGGCTCGAGGTCCCATCATCACCATTGACAGGAGCAGCGCCGGCCGCCGGCCGCCGTCCTCCATCATCTCTCCTTCCACTGATGTGATTACCTTCCTTCTCTTGGTAACATATAGGCAGATGCAGGTTCTTGTGGCCTAGACGACGGCGGTGGGGACATGGGGGAGCTCGTGGTCTGGACGGCGGCGGAGTGTATCTGGAGGCGCTCTGCTCAGTCCGATGGTCAAGGTTCACCGGAAAAATTTGAGGCCAGCCAACACAGCCAGAATAAGAAGAAGCAAAGGATGACCATGGCCATGGTGCCTGAGCGAGCAGCAGCCTCCAAAACTACAGGTTGTGTCCTCCTCTTGCACAAGTTCCTCCTAAACTGATTTATTTCTTTGTAATTTATTATATATATATACTTTGAACAACTAGGGTTGATGAATGAATCATGGAGGTTGATGAATGATTCATGGAGAAATATATTTGTGTGAGTTGTTTGACACATGTGCATCAGATAGTAATCCAAATTCTAAAATTTAGACTATGTTGCTTTCAATTTTGTACACATTCAGATTCTGGACAGTATCATTATTGAAATCAACTTATATCTCAGGTTTCTAAGATTTCAAGTCGATTTTGTAAGTTTTGTACAGATCTGATAGAGATGGACAAGGTCCATGGGTCTAGGATAGGTGCTGCCGACTCGTGCGCTTGCTGCTACTTAAGGCAGATGAGAGTGCGGTGGCGTAAATATTGGTGCTGCGGCCACGGGTGTGGCAGCGGTGTTCTCGGTGAGTAAAAGATAAAAGGTTTTGGCCTCCTTCTGTTGAAAATCTTATTATTAGATTGGTACATTAGTTATATCCATATCTCGAGATAATTATTTGCTAATCCAAGCTTTACTATTTTTGATTCTATAGGAGGTTGAGAAGATGTAACATGTACTGAGGTATGGATGATCCTTTTTACATTAGTTCTTCTACTAGATTTCGTGTATGCTCTATCTTCGGACTTGGTGGTACTGTCACCGAATGGCAGAGTAGTCGAACTTGATCAATCCTAACATATAAACTCAATTATGTCTTTCAAAGGGTATGTAGAAGTAGCGGATGGAAGTATTGTAACGATACCAAGTTCTTTTGAAATAAATTACTTAAATTACTTGAATTGAATCCTAACATGACATTGTACTCCTGATTGTTAATTCTCTCCGCCTACACTGATTGTTCATTTTCTTTTATAGTTAGTGTATGTTCTGTTTGGAGAATTATAACGCGGATGCATTCTCTCTTGCACAAAGTATAAGCAGTACTTCAATTCAGTTTGGACTATATATCATGTGATTGATGTACTAACAAAGTGTATGATTTACTATATTCAGGAATAAACATTCTATAGCAACAAATATGCAAAGACGAGTTTATGGACACGCAACTGGCGTTCGCATTCTTCCCTGAATGAGAAGAAGGCTATTCAGGCTGCCGAAGGTAAGTTCGATTTCTCGGCACGTTCTTCTTGAGTCTTGACCTCCAAGTTCTGTATTACCTGTTCGTACAGATTTATCAATATGTCCTCAGCCATATTGAACGGGAAAAAACACAAACAATTTAGGTTTTTCTTTCTGTTAATTTCTTCCTAATTCTTCAGGAATTAAGAGTATTTCTTATTTTCTCAATTTTGTATGCCTTTCATAGGCTATAATTGCTGCTTCTGAAGAAAGGGAAAGGAGCAGAGTATGATAGGTTCAGGATGGGCAGTAGATTTGTCGATAGACAAGATACTCGATAGGTGCTGCAGAGAGGCAATTTTTATATATGGTTGGGCATTATCTACTAGACTTCTCCTGTTTTTCTCAGGACCTGCTCTGATTATTCTTGCTCTTAGACTTTCTATAAGTGTTTAGGTATTGTAAATTAAGGTGGAGTTAGCTTCTGTACTTTGTTCGTTGCCCTTTTGATCCAGGGGAAGCTGGGTTCCAGAGAGTCGTGTTGTTCATTCATTTTAAGTCTAGCCTATGATTTTCCTGGATTTTTTTTACATCATCATATTTAAGGTGGCAGATCCGGTTTATGTTTATATATATGTATTGGTTGGAGAAACTGCTATGTTCAGTACTATGCTTCCAGTGAGGCAACATTATAGTTCATGGTATAGTATATTTGTTGCATCTTCATTCTTAATGAAATGAAACTTATGGGATGGTAGCCCAAAGATTTTCATATACATTTATGTATATGTAGGCTTACTTATTTATTTTTCTTATGCAAATTCTACTTATACTGCAGCGAGATGATATGCTAGGTTTGCCCCTTTGTTGGGCATTCTGCAATATGCATTGTGTTTCACGTTCTCGCGCTCTAGATTAATCGTCGATCATTCTGCAATATGCACTGTGTTTCACATTGTGTAAGGGTTTCTGTACTGATATTTTCTCGCATCATTCAGTTTATACCATACCTATATGCCATGCTCTTTGCTGATTTTTTGCTTTTATTGTTTGATCTTCCAATTCTTGTCCTCCGAGTTCCATAATTAAGGATACTATGTGCATATCAAGAAAATACAAGTACAACCAAGGTGCTTTTGGTCTCGGTGGCGCACCGGGTCATCTAATTAATATACTTCACATACATGTTCTTAAACTAAGAATTCTAACAATTCATTTTTTTCTTTGCAGCTGCTTTTTCAGTTAAAGATTTCTATACTCAAAGAAGATGTGGATGGTAGTTGCTTGTCGTGTGAGATAATTCTATTCTGAGCCTAGACCACCTCCACACGTTTTTTGGCTGTTGCTCAAAAACTATGGCCTATATTGCTGATATTTTGCAATGCCAGATCTGAAATCCCCTTGGTTCTGTGTGTCACTTCTTGTTTTCTAATAACCAATATGATGTGAATATGCTCTCTGTGTTGTTTTATGGAGCTTATGGAATGTCCACTATTCCTTTTGTTTCTGGATAACAAGATGATCGAGCATGAGGATGATCTGAACGCAGATGAGAAAGTTCTTCACTGTTGGCGGCCCCTGCAAATCCCCTAAACTAATTGATCGATGTATCAGATTGCTGGAGCTAGGTTCTGAGAACCGTCTGGACCCCAAGCATCTCTCTATACTGATGTCGCCCTTACTGGCATATGCAGACACAACCTACCGATGTGCACCGACAGGGTGTTCTCTCTATACCTGTAGTTGTAGAGTGATGCTAGCTTTACCTGACTCAAAAAATTATTAGGCTTCTCTTTATTGATTTTTACCTGTTTCCTGTAACTTCGTCTGGAGGCTGAATGCTGTCACAAACATATGGTGCTGTGGTGCTGTTTCATTCAATGGATGGAACGAAAAACCCCTATTTTTTTCTAGAAAGAGCAAATTAGTGAGGTCAAAGCCTTGTGATTTTTTCATAGTTATATTAACTGGGGTATTCTTGCACGCTACAATCTGAGAACACAATCTATTATTCTCCAGGTCATGTGTTTCCTTCTGGTTGCTTCTATTCTCATTTCTCCTACACAAGATGCCCCTGCTGCCTATTTTGTCAAGTTAAATTGTGTCTTTTGTTATTACTATGATTTATTATGCTCTATTTTCCCTTTTCTTCCGGTATATGAAACTCAGAATCTATACATATATAATAAGTGCATTATATGCAAATGTTGTACTATTTTCTTTGTTCTGTTTTAGGAACTGGGTGGCGGGCAGAAAGCGCCCGTGTAACGATGCTTAACATAGCAATTTACCAAGTGATTACCGGTGTGAAAACGGTGTTGTGTGCCAAATACCCCTGTAATCTCATATGGTTGTTAGAGATTTTAACTATACTAGGTTGGAAAACTTAAAAGTTGGGAACAGATCTCTCATGCATCAGATAAAGAAAATAGATGAAACAAGTTTTCTCGAGGTTGGCTTCTTGCCATTACACATATCCATTCTTAGCAAATGTGAAGCTTCTTAACGGCTCTCTTGAAGATGAGCTCGTCCATGAAACTTGGAATAGTTTCTAAGTGCCTTCTCTTCATTAGCCGATACAAATGAAACGTGTAATAGTTTATTTTTTATGTGCTGCTTGCTTATCATTGATTTCTATAGGTTCTTAATATAGGGTTTTCTAAGATGTACCAATGTGAAAGGGACGTGCGCCAATGGCCAAATTATCATTTTCCCACCTGTTTTTTTTGAGTTATAAAAATATAATCGATAGCCACGGGACCGTGCGCCGAGGCGCACCCCTAAATCTAGTACTATATATAGCTAACACAAGACGTTAATACCAATGTAACATAGCAAATTCAAGAAAGAAGGAAATAGAAATTAGATTAAAAAAAGAGGATCACGGTTGTCACAAACTTGCTGAATGCTGATTCCCTGCTGCCGGAGAGGCCGGAGGAAGACGGTGCTGATTCTGGAAGTCCCAAACTCCCAATCTAATCGGCAGTATTGTCAATAGTGGCTCCTTGATGCCGGACGGCAATGGGCAAGAATTAAATCTGCTGACTAGGAGTCGGCGCGTGGCGGCGTGGCCGTGGCTGAAATTATTTCTAGATCGATCAGGCGCGATCTCGTGTAATTGCCCCGCTGAATACCTAGACTTTTTTGCCCGATCAATACGAACGCTCGCCAAAGGCCTTTTTCTCCTGATCGATACCAACTTGCGCCGGGCCGGCCGGCTGGACGTTTCATTCGATCGCTAGTATACGTATACGGGCTGGGCCACAGGGTATGCCATGGCCCACCCGACATACCCTGTAGGTCCGCCGCTGGCTCACCGATCGAGGTCCTGCGAGTTCTTTCTTCAGCTGTGGGTCGCTGTCATAGTATCGTAAATCTACAACTGCAATCGGAATAACATGAAGGAACGTGGGGTTTGGCAGGGGTGCTCTTGCAAAATTGCAACGCTAACTTACACAGGCAGCGGGCGTGTTATGGAAAGATTGCGGCGGACTCAGCTATAACGCTAGGATTTGAATCGGCCGGCCATAAGCGTTTTGGATGCATGGATACACGAAAGGAGCAGATTATCCGGACTGATGGTCATTCAGTTGTTTTAATAAGTTTATAATAAAGCTGGCAGGTTACCGTAAAAAAAACCAAACTGGGCTGGGCGGTAAGCAGCCCGCCATGTGGCTCTAAGTATCGTTGCAGCCTTTGACAATGGGTTGGGTTGACACACGCAGACAAGCCATCTTTAGAGTGTGTTTGGGCCTTCGACATGGCCTACAGCCCAAACCTGGTATCGTTCATCGACGTGGATTCGCATTCGCCGCCGCTGGCCGGCCGGCAGAGCCCCCTCCCCATCTTTCCCACTCCATCTCCTGCCTTGCTCGTCCCCGTGCCGGCGATTGTTTCCTACCGAGTGGCGCAAACCTTCGTCCAGTATGCCGGAGGTCGCCGGCGAGGCTAAATCTACTCCGGCTCTTAATTAGAGGCTAAATCTACTCCGGCGTTGGAGGTAATTTCTGGACTTCTAATCTTCAAGGCCTTGGTAGTTGTACATATCTGCCTCTGGCATTACATCCAGATCCCTTTTAGCAGTTCGAACACACTACTCATTGGGCACCCAAATTATTCCCTTTCGTGGACACACACATGGAATGGTACTGTACTGAACTTCGGTGCGCTTCTTACATTATGAATGTATATACTCCTATAGTACAGGCCACCTTCTCAAAGAGTTGGCAATCAATGTATCATTTCTGGATTCACAAGGGCTTATCAGCTCAAAGAGTTCGTAATCGTTGCAAGGTTTCTGAATTCACAAGTCTAATCTCCTCAAGTCGTGTAGAACTTGCACTTTGTACATCCATATTGTGAGGGGAACTTTCACTGTAACAAGAGATAAGCGCGTAGGTCAAACTGTTGTAAAACAGTAGTTTCACAGAAAAAATAAATGGGCAGAAAATGTGGGAGAAGTATCTTACAGTAGTTCACAGAAATTCTGCTTCGGCGGCATGTCCAGATCATCTAAGCTTCTCTCAAACATTTCTAGAACCTTTGTTATAGTGGGGCGATACGATGGTATGACTTGTATACACCACAAGCCAATTAGGATCATCTTTCTTGCGATTTCCTCAATTTCTCCTGTAACTTCATATGCTTGTAGTCCATCATCCTGAGCAAGGTGGTCGTGAATCCAATCTGGAAAATACTTTTCGCTGGACTTTTCAACAATTGATTTCATGTTTCTCCTGCCTCCAACCATCTCCAACAACATCATTCCATAACTATAAACATCCGACTTTGTTGAAACAACTCCAAATGTTCGAGAGTGAACTTCTGGAGCGATGAACCCAATTGTTCCTCTGGCCCCAGTCATCGAAAGCTTGCTCTCCTTTGTATGGCACAGTTTAGCTAGACCAAAATCAGCAATCTTTGGGCTAAAGTCCTTGTCTAGAAGGATATTTTGAGGCTTGATGTCGAAATGGATGATGCGTGTATTACAGCTATGGTGCAAGTATTCTAGGCCACGAGCAATTCCAACTGATATTGCGTAGAGCCTCTCCCATCCTAAAATTTCTTTAGGGTTCTTTGAGTAAATGTACTTATCCAAGGAACCATTGGGCATATACTCATATATAAGAGCTCGTTTTGATCCCTCCAAACAAAACCCAAATAAGTTAACAATATTAACATGAGAGGTTCTTCCAATGCTCATAACCTCATTCACAAACTCGTCACCATTTCCTTTGCAGTCATGCAAGAATTTCACAGCAACCAGACGACCATCATGTAGTCTTCCTTTGAAAACTACACCATAACCACCTGTTCCAAGCTGATCACTACGGGAAGACGTTATCTTCATTACCTCTGAGTACATGTATCGTTTTGGAGCTAGGGATCCATAAGATACTATCATGGCCTCATAATTTCGTTCAGTGCTGCTGCTGGTCTTTTTGCAGAGGACAAACCATAGTCTTTTCCCCTTTCTATACCATATCAGCACATAAATACATGGAAAGAGCAAGGTTGCAGCTGCTGCTGTCAAAACTGAGATTGAAGATAAATGAGAAGTTATAATATGGTCATTTAGATCTCTAGGCCACCAGCAGTTCAAATTTCTCTCTCTGAAAGAACACAACATAGCAAAAGTGGTAACAAGCTAAAGTCCATAGATTTTTGCTCCAAAATGACGAGCCTTGTATTATGCATATGCTGAGAGTTTACTTGTTTCAAATTTTATTTTTGAATCAAAGCCCAATGATAATAGACTATAATTTTTAAATACTAGCATTATGCTAGAAAATAACTGATGATCAACTACCGAGCCTTAAATTATTATACAGAAAAAGTTCTGGTGCATACCTATTAGCATTATCTTCCAGCCAGTCCTTTTGCTACCTGGAATATTGCATCATATTTAGTTCAACAAGAAAATATCGTGCAGTAGTCCAATACTGGTTGTTTTTCCATAGAAAGAAACATGCATACCATATTTTAATCTTGAATATTTGCCAATAAAAAATAAAAAGATATGTCGCAAGATAGTGAAGACCTTGGATTACATGTCTGTCTTTGTTTTGATTTAACTACTATGGTGGTCAGGTTTGATACGATAGTATGAATTATGGCCGACGTTCCATATCCTGATAATTAAGGGAAAAAGTACTCTGTTAGATTTTACCAGACTGTATATCATATCATTGTGAGTTCAGACTAGTGCGAGGATGAAGTACTTCGTCCGTCCTATTATATCATATTCATTGTGAGCTCATACTAGTGCGAGGATGAAGTACTTGTTGGAGCTGCACCTTGCAGATGCTGATCTTCTTCTCTCTAACTCTACTCTCTCATGAACACACACACGCATATGTGAAAGAACTGAGAGGAACACACGCACACACACACCATGGAGAAAGAACATTGCTTTGCCGTGAGACATTCTCCTTGGTGCTACCACATAGACTACATTGTTTTTGTTGCCCGTAGGCCACACTTTTCTCATTCATTTGATCAGACTTAAATAGGCAATACATGATAGACACACACGTCTCCACTCTCCATCCTGATCCCATACATGTAGCTAACTACCATCTACCAAGTCTCCTATGACCACTCAAGGATCCATCATGACTCGCCTAACTATGCATGGTTTTATCCATGCAACATGCGCCACTTCTCTAACTAACAATGCATGTAACTTACTAACACTAATAGCTTTGCATGTGTACTGACACGTCTATGAAACACAGCTGCAGCTTCTAGTGTTACAAGCAGCTACAAAATAAAACATGATTTAATCACCTAAACTTAACACTAATAACAAGATTAATTCTAACAGTACTCCCTCTGTCCTAAAAAGGATGTCGCAGTTTTGTCAAGATTCACATGTATCTAGACGTGGTTTAGTGTATAGATACATATGAATCTAGACAAATCTGCGACATCTTTTTGGGACGGAGGGAGTAATAGGACTATGTAAGGACACTAGTATCACACACTAACAAATGCTGCACACATCCACTGCTAGGATTTTATCCTTGTTATTTTTTTAATTTTCCTATGCCTCAAAAAGCTTGACTGGTCATATTTTTGTATGGAGTGCAGATATTGAACGGAATGCCATTTGTAGCATTGACCTACGATAACAGCTGTCACATATCTCAGTTGTCATTCTAGATGCTCCAGGTCGGCTCCATTAGATGTATTTCAAGATTTCAATTAATACTCCAACTTGCTTTTAGTCTTAATTAAAAGTCTACGAAATTGGGATCTCGCAGGCATGTGTCAACCTGGTCAGCCTGCCATGTGGGCAAGATGTTGTAGCGCTTCATCTTGGTTCAGTATACTCTATTTGATTGATTGAGCAATGATTTTTCAAACAAGATAAATAGTTCAGGGGAACCCAAGGGACAAGTCTTGACAAATGAGGTGTTATTGACTGAGTGTGCTCCACAGATCGCAGTGCTATGGGTATGTTCCTGTCCTATTTATCTCTCTCGGCATTTTGCCTTTTTAGTAAGTATTCCGGGTTACTTTACATGATAAATTTGTTCAAGTACTGCAAACCATGAGTAACTGTAGTCATGGTTGAGCTACTACCATCGAAGATTAGTTCATCACTTGAAATCAAAGAAAAGGGATTATGAGGAGAGAAAGAAGATGACTGATTTCTTAAGCTAAGGAGTATACACGTTACCCACTAAAGATGCACTTCTTAATCCATAAATAAGTTTGTTAGGAAGACCAACAATTTGATGAGTGAGCTTACCACTACCAGGCGGCTGCTGCCATGTCACGAGGAATCCATCGTTGATGAGCTGCTCGTAGTTGCTCGCTTTCGCCTCGCCGGACATGTCCAACACTGGCATAACGGTAGCGTTGCAGCCCTCGATAGCGTAGCGGGCATAGTCACCTGTCTCATCGTAGAGCACTCCCCCGCGGACAAACATGTTGTTCTCGTTCCCGCATCTCAATTCCACCAGCGCCCCATCTCTATGTGCTGCCACCGCTGCTGTGCAGTTGTAGAAGACGAGGTTCATGTTGCTGGGGTCAATCCTAAATGGGGTCCCCAATTTGATGGAGGTGTTCATGGTCCAGGACGGGCAGCTGTTGGAGGCTTGCAATATATTCAGCTTTCCTTGATCAACCACATGCAAGCTGCGTTCCTCGTAGGCGATGTTGATAATTGCCATGCCGTAGGCCACAGGCACAGAGCTCCGTAGGATTGGAGTGTTGTTGACGCAAGCAGTCTCAAAGTCCGGCGAGCCACATGATCTTCCCGTCTCCATGTCGAGGAGCCAGAATGGGTCGGAGACGGTGAGGTTGCCGCAGCTCTTACCTGAGCAGGCTTCCACTTGCTCCTCAGCCGCCACGACCGTCAGTATAAGTGGTAGCCACCAGGCCCAGAAGAACCAGCAACTTGGAACCATGGCAGTACAAGATTTGGAATTTGTTCCTAGTGCTGGGGCCTGGCCGCCTGGGGAGATAGAAGAGAGAATACTCTGCTAGTGGCTATCATCGTCCACACATCCACATGAGTGGATACGGGCTAGACACGTTAGCCAAAGGACAACTTCTTTGACTGGTTATAGGAAGGATTTTTCAAAAGAATGCACAGTTGGGCGGCAGAACCCAATGGACCTTTGTACAGAGAGAATAGTCAAAGTAGTGACGGAATCAAGTCACACTTCATCCTTGTCCCAGTTATTATTAGACCAATTATTTCCTCTTATCATATGAACTTCTGGACCAGCTGTAATCTCGACAAGGCATTTTTTTGGGTGATTTGGCTCTTTTTTTGAGGAAAATAATCCTCCGGAACTATGAAATATGGTTTTTAGTTTCAGTTTTGGAAACAATCTATTCTTCAGACCAGATTGTTTCTTTTGTTGATTTAGCTCGTCACAATCATGTTGTATATACATCACGTCAGAAAAGGAGGGACGTCATCTCACACCTAACTAACCTGAGCAAGAGCAACACCCTTCACACATGTTTTTCTGTACGCAAAGGGCATGAACGTGCCTGAATTCGCATTAACAAAGCCAACTAAGCACACCTAACTAGTTACAGCGCTGAAACTTCAGCTTACGTTCAACGTACAATAAGCAACCTCCTTGAATTAGGCTTTCGTCCTGTTATATTAATATAGCAACTACAACCACGATACAACCAAGATAGCCTCGAAACGAAGGAAAATGCTGGGGCAGCAACAAACATACGCCCAAAGGAGCCCCAGGAACAAAGATGAAACAAAATGGAGACATGGGCGGATCAACTAAACGAGGGAGACCCGCAACCGCTGCGCCCTTCGAAGGAGTACGACCACGCTCCTAGCACCGAACCTTCAAGTACCAAGCAACACCTTCAATAAGGGAAGCTCCGACGCTGCTGCCCGGACCAGAGATTTTGGTCCTAGGGTTTCCCTCGGCACGCAGAGGGAAGTGGATGACGGGTAGCCACGACGCCCTCCAGGAAGGAATAGTGCCGCCCTCGGATGGCACCGCGTTGGTGTCGGGCGAGCCGACAAGGATTTCTCCCGAAAACCCATTCCACAACCCTCGGGCGATCCGATGCAAAGGAGCCCCATGAGATTGAGGCCTCGACACCACCAAACTTGCCACCCGCGAGCATGCGCCACTACGGTCACGAAGCCGCCATCATCGTTTCACCGAGGTTACCATCATGAGGCCTACAGGGAGAAGGCGAGAAGTAGCTTGAATCAAGGCCATTAGGACTGCGGCCAAGAGGGAGGGAACAACCTCCATCGCCAAAGACGGTAGTCGACCGATGCGGCAATAGACACACTAGTCCCCGTTGGGTACGGCCGGGCCCAGCAGGCCCGTAAAGCCCCCGCGGGGGCACACCCAGAGAATAGTCAAACTAGTGACGGAATCAAGTCTCACTTCATCCTTGTCCCAGTTATTATTAGACCAATTATTTCCTCTGAACTTTTGGACCAGCTGTAATCTCGACAAGGCATTTTCTTGGGTGATTTTCCCTTTTTTGAGGAAAATAATCTTCCCAAACTATTAAATATGGTTTTTTGTTTTAGTTTTGGAAATAATATATTCTTTAGACCAGAGTGTTTCTTCTGTTGATTTAGCTCGTCACAGTATATACATCACGTCAGAAAAGGAGGGACATCATCTCACACCTAACTAGCCTAAGCAAGAACGACAACCTTCATACATACGTTTTTCTTTAGGCTGTGTTTGGATGTATGAATTTTTGCTTGGAATTGAATTGGACCGGAGATTCCAAATCCATGATGGAAAGGAAATGACTTCCATTATCAATTCCGTTGTTTGGATATGCATGAAATTTGCTACTGGAAACAAAGGGTAGCACCAAATTCCGAATTCTGTTTGGATGTATAAACCATGGAATTAAATGTTTTGTTGTGTTTTGACAATATAAACTTGTCTACATGTATGCAAAATAGTATGCATATATCAAATATAGTGGGCTATCAATTCAAGTATCATCAGAAACAGACCAAAAGATTTACATTCGGAGGGAGTGACGAACTAACAAAAATTCGTCCAGATAAATGAACATTTTTCTTGCTTATTTGTCATTTAAAGGGAGTAACAAAATCAATTTAAGATATACTAGCAACTGGATTGAAACATTGGAGAAGGGCGTAATCCAAATTCAAGTCTCCATGACCGTCAAACCCAGTGCATCATGTGACGTGAACAAACAAATTTCTGCTGTTTAAGATGGGAAATCAGGGAGAAACAAAAATACAGATCAGGCCAGTCTTAGATCCAGATTCTTCATCAGGTCCAGGCCGCCTGCCATCACCCCGTTCCACCGCCAGCGCCGGCCATCCCGGCCGCCTTCGCGGCAGCCACAGCACCCACCTGCAGGACCCGGCAGGGAGGAGGGACGACCGGGGGGGAATAGGCGCGAGGACGGTAGGGCGTGGAGGAGGGAGGCCAGGGAGAGGGTAGTCCATGGAAGGGAGACAGGAAGGGAGGCCTAACCTGCGCGCCGCCGCCGGAGTCCCTGGTCGCTGGCGTCGCTCGCTTCGGGGAGGGAGAGGTCTGTGTCGGGGAAGGAGGGACTTGCTCTGTTTTGCGAGCGAACCGGTATGTGCGGGTTCCGTTTCCACGCAATTCGGAGGTAGCCCCCTTGGAATCGCGGGCGGGGCTCTTTACACGGGAGGGAGCGGGGGCTCGGAATTTCCGTCCGTTTCCAGGCAAAAATTCAGAGGACAACCCAAACAGCGGAAATTGATCCCCAATTCCAGATTTCACGATTCCAAGCCAAAATTCTTACATTAAACACAGTGTTAGGGAAAAAGGCATGAACGTGCACACATTTGAATTAATACAGCCAACTAACGGCAGTTACAATGCTGAAAGTTCAGCTTATGGTCAACGGACAATAAGCAACCAAAGAATAAAAAAGAAAGCACACCTTGAGCGTCAGGCCTTCATCCGTCTCGGCATGGTCAAAACATAGGAGAGGAAACATTGTGAAGCCAGGTACTCCACCAGAGAAAGTTCACGCCTTCATCAACTCTCGGGTCATCGTCAGAGGCCTTCTCGCCATGGGTCAAACCGCACTGTACCACCGGAAGGTAAAGCAGCTCACCCTAGAGCACACATGATCATATAGGATGGGTTGCCAAGGAAGAGAACAACACCTTCGCACACGGTCTACCCATAGACATTGCCGGCAGCCAGAATACTGACCACCCGACAAGACACAAGCTATAGGACAAGATCACCAAATAGCCCCGAGGCCGTTGATGTGTCGACGAACATAACAAACCACGAAATAAGAACACATGAACCAGAGGAGGATCTCCATCCGAACACTTCGCCACTAACTGTCCACGGACTACACGCAACATGTCCACCACCTTGCAGTCCAAAGACGATGCCTCCATGGAGGACGTGACGCCAGGACATCGTCGCTCGCCCAATCGAAGGGATTTGGAGTTTTCACCCTAGCATAGGGAAATGAGGAGATGAGAGGTAGACCACGACATGGACTCCAAGGAGGGGAACAACATATGAAACGTGTTGTTGTGACCGCCGCCGCCGTTCAAATGTTTCCCCCAAACCCAGCCACCCTGACTAGGCTCCAAATCCGGCGAGCAAGCACCTAAATCTAGAGCCAATGGGATGGGAGCAGTGGTAATACGTCCCAAAAGCCATATGACGTGTATCAGGATGGCCCGACCTTCATGGATTCATGGGTTTCGAGGGGGGAGGGGATGAGGAACATGAAGAACACGGCGAAGAACACACACACACGTGGAGATAAATACCAAAGCAAACCCATAGAATAGATCTCGACAATAAACCCCCAACGGAGCAACCCCCGGAACTCAAAAGATAAGCCAACAATTGTTCTAATTGAAACAGATTCTTTCTTACTAGCTGGTCCACCTATTGAATAGAACCCTAGCGAGGGAGAATAGCAACCAATAGAACACTATGGAAGATTGGCACTACTAGAACCTTGATAGATACAAGAATCCACAAGGGGAAAGAGTAGCTATGCGAAGTACCCAAATCATCTCCATACGAGTTCCACACATAAGGCGGGAGGAGCAAAACTCTCTAATTCATCATGATCTCTAATCTCAGATCTGAGCCACTAGGGGCTATTTATATTAGTATTGGTGAAGGGGTTGGTGAGTGCATAAAAGTTACATGGCCAAAGGCCAAAACAACACAGAAAATGCTTTGTCCGGTTGTAGGAACGGTTGAACCGAAGCTAGGACCCGGACTGTCTGGTTTTGGTTCGGTTGCAGGGCCGGTTCAAACCGGAGGGCATCTTGGAAGTCATCCGGTTAAAACTGAGACTGGGATCGGACCGTCCGATTGGGGCTCGGTTACAGGCCCGGTTCTAGGGTCGGTTGAACCATACCTGGAAGTGAACTAGCTTCTTTCTTCTTCCTTCTCTTCCAAGCTTCTTTCTTGGGGGTCATGGCTCCTTTGGCATCCTTTGCATCTCCTCTTGTCATCATGATCATAGGTGTAGTCCTAGTCACACAATGGGAGTTTGTCTCAAGTATCATTTCATTTAAATTGGGACTAAATGAGGTCAAGGGTTGGAAGGGATTCACCTTTGAGGTACTTGTTGGGGTAGCATGAGTTGGAGAGCTTGGTTCAATGGGTAGTATGGTGATGACCATATGTTGAGCTGCATCGTCTCCCTCCTCATGAAAGAGTCGTCCTTGACTCTAAACTCTCATCACCATGAATAGAAGGAGATATGCCCTTGTCCTTGAACTTGTATAAGGATAGATCTCTGGGGCCAAAGCCTTGTTTGTTGTTGTCGAAGAGCTTGTTGTCTTTCTTGTTGGTACGGTGTTGATGGAGGGGTTAACCTCTTGGGTGGCCCGATCTTCACGGATCTCGTGGTCAAATCGATGGGAAAGGGAGAAGGTAGCGGAAGCGAACACACACCTCGCGAAGAACACGATGAACACACGCAAAACTCACACGATACAAGGCCGATTGCTCCCGAACGGCGGCCACCGGTCCGATAGAATCCTCGCAAGGAAAGATCGGTCAACGTGCTCCCTCAAATCCACATCGGAGAGGGAAGAACACCTTGGGGAGGGTCTTGACAACTTGGAGACGGGACATCGAATTCCAAGGCCTTGTTCAACGATGGATGCGTGATGCAAAGTCCAATCGAGGTTGGTGACGATAGTCGGTCCCCTTGGTAAAGGGGATGGGGCAAAACTAGAGATTCCACAATGGGGGTTGTCTTTAGTCTATCATCTATGCCTAAGGGATACATGAGGGGTGGGGGCTCTATTTATAGGCCAGCCACTAAACAAGGGTAGTTTGGGGATAAACTAGGCGAATAGGTAAGTAAAGGGGGATACATGGGTCAGGCTCAACAAAGTCTTGAGCAGTACACATGACATGACCAGTACTGGGACTTGGGACAGTAGCTGAGTACCTAACCAGAGTGCCGCCTGGGCCGGTAGTACCGCCATGTCTGGAGCGCCGGGCTTGAGCCGCCAAGAGCGAGCGGTAGAAGGGGTGAGGTGTTGACCGGTAGTACCGGTTCCAGATCCCAGAGTACCGCCTGTAGTACCGATCACCGATCCGTAGTACGGCCGAGACAGAGAGCATTTGGTGATATGTCTTCTTCCTCCTCCTCTTCCAAGCTTCCGTCTTGTCGGGCTTGATGCTCTGGGCTTCCTCCCTTGCCTCCGTACTGGTCGGTGTGAACCTATCATGCATATGTGACGGAGTATGAAGTAGCATACCATTCCATAGGGTAGGAAGTGAGCTTGCATAGAGGAACGGATTCACCTTTGGAGTCCATGGCGACTTGGCGTAAGTTGGAGACCTTGATGTAGTAACGACCGTAGGTCGGCCGCATCATCTCCCCTTCAAAAAGAGTCGTCCTCGACTCTCCATGTTCATCACGAAGTAGAAGAGGTCGAAGGACATCCTTCATCCTGGGGTTCACCATATAGTCGTCCTCGGGAAGATTGACTTGACAACACTTCAATGTTCCTTCACCTTCCATGAAGCCTACAAAGCTCACGACAAAAGCGAAGCAACACTCAAAGCGTAGCCAATTCATGAAGATTATAGCATGAGTCCTCAAGTAGAAGGAAGTCACCTTAGCTTGTAGAGATAGCTCGATGAAGGGTAGCCATAGGTAACTCTCTTCGGTTCTTCTTGTCAACACATGGTTGGTAGAGGTTGACGTGTATGCACTTGTACCTTCACACAACGAAGACCAAGCAAAATATTTTCGTGCGTGATAGAGGAGCATGTCAAATGTGGCATGTCCATTCTTCTTCACAACACTATTAGCATAATGCATGTATAGCAAATGGGGTGCATATGCAAGGTCAAAGTGCATGGAAATCGTTTGAACATCATCCAAATGTGGGAACTCAAAAACTCCATACAATGTTTTAGTGTGGCACGCAAGGCAATTGACTAGAATTTTGATCAACGTCCTTGATGCGAGAATAGGAGAATTCGGCAAAAACACGCAAGGAAGAATGTCCAAAGCAACATCAATATGTGTGCAAACCAACCATTGGAAAGAGAAATTGTTCGACATGTTGGATGTCACACACAAATCATCAAAAGCAAATATCATGGGAATATGAGTATCCCAAACGGAAGCAAAAACAACACGTTTGCAAACAAACCAAATGAAAGGGCCAGTGGTCCTTATGTTTGTTGCAACAACAAGACGAGATTCTTGGAAGCTCTCATGACAATACATGCTCTTAATGGAATTGTGGTTGCACACAAAACATCGGAGAGAGAAATTGTTCAACAATTTTGTTACAACACACAAAACATCATTATCTAAAAGCGAAGAAACATGAATGTCACAAGGGGAGATAATACCATTAACATGCTTGCAATCAAACCATAGGAAAGAGCAATTTGCCAACATGAAAGATGCAAAGCATGCAAAAGGTATTAGAGCTGGGTTCGATCTTAAACTCACTTGTGGGATGCTCTCTAGAGCTCTTTTTATCAACTCGTGCTCAACCGAGGTTGACATTCTCGTGCGGGTACCTACACACATCATATGTAAAAGGAAGAACGTGTGTGCATGGTAGAGATACACATCATCCATCATGACGTATCTCTTCTTGTGCACATCACCATTAATTTCAATCAAGTACGACATAGATGCATGGTGAGTATGCAAGTGGGGAACATGCTTATCATGGCAATCATCAAAATCTCCAAAAATTGAGAAAGCTATGGGGGCCATCTCATTAGAACGCATATGATCAATATTGTTGCAAGCAAAACAAGTGAAATAGCAAGCATTCATCTTATCGCAAGCAACGGGAGAAATTGAATGACTAGCATGACAAGACAAGTCCGAAGCAATTGGAGGATACACACAAGATGCATAGCATGGCATGTTTATGTCAATGATATCGCAATCAAACAATTCCACATGATCAATATTATGCAAAGGCAAAGCATCATATGGGAATATGAGTGAAGCATATGTAATATCACAAGTATCATCCATAGCATGCATATCCTCACAATTCATCATGTTCACTAGTGGGATCATGGCATCATCAACACCCTTATTGTTACCTTGGTCATACCTCTCATATGAAGTGGGTGTTGTGGAAGTAGTGGTCTCCTTGTGGAGGACTTCGTCTTCTTGATGTAGCCATGGCATAGCATCATCTTCGTGCACCATGTACATCTTCTCCAATTGAGGCATCATTGCTTCATGGCTTGGCGCTTCTTCATCCATGGAACCTAGCACAACACAAGAGAACACACTAGAGGTAGAGGGTAAGTTGTTAGAATTCGAAATGGTCTCACTTGACCTATCAACTACCACTCTCAACTCACTAGGAGTATCGCTCATGCCCTCCAAGTGGAAGCACTCAATCTCACATAAGGTGGAGTCACTCATCTCACTCTTGTTCTCACTCAAGTGGGCTAAGTGGCTCTCATACTCACATGGGATTGGTACCACATCATCACTCAAGCATATGGGGATAGGCTCGGTTTCCTCAACTCCAAGCGCCTCCTTTGGTGAAGGGAAAATCCCATGCTCACCATTCTTGACCTTGTCGCCTTCAAGGTTGGATGCCATAAGGTGGACATCATCGCTCTCCTCCATGGTCGAAGGGAAAATCCCATGCTCGACCGTCTTGTGGCCATCTCGTAGTAGTGGTGGAGGTAGGCTCATGCTATCCAACTTGGCGAAGTAGAGGTTTACATTTTCCTCTCATGAGGTCGTGGAAGTCAGCGTGGCGTTGAAGCTTGATGGCGTGGAGGAAGGCTTGCTCTTGGTGCCATTGTGGTGGTGGCACGAGTAGTTGAAGGTGCCCTATGATGGTGTCGACGGAGGTCATTGGCGTGCCTTGCCGATGGTTGATGTTGGTGAAGCACTTGGTCATCCACATGACACTCGCGACGGTGATCATTTGCCTTGGCACTCTTCTTGTGCTTGTGGTGCCTTCTTGAGCTTGATTGAGCATTATGGTTGGTGCTCATCTTGAATTCTTCGTCTTGGTGGCGAAGATGCCTTAGACGATTTCTTGTATCCTCTTTATGGTGGCGATGCTCATGAGAGGATGTTTGTCGATGAAGATTCTTGTTTCTTGGCGCCTCTTGATGTATATGATGTTTGGACGCCACTCTTGTTTGGATAGGAGGTGGATCTTGGCGCCTTGGAGATGGTGGAGCTTGACGCCATCTAGGTGGTGGCACTTGATGCCTTGTCGATGGTGGCGCTTGTCGCCTTGGAGGTGGATCATCGAAGTAGGTGGTGCCCTTTGGTGTGGCACGCTTGGCCTTGAAGGTCATGGATTCTTGATGATGCGTCTCCTCTTGCTTGGCGTAGTAGGCTTCCATCTCCACGCGGTGGAGGAATTCTTCATGACTCGTGGAGGAGCCATCAAACTCGATGAAGTTCTTCGTGACCTCCATGCTCGGCGAGGCGTCGTCGATGTCGCACTCAAAGTCGTCCATGCTTGGGGAGTAATTGTTGGTGTAGTAATCCATATCACCCAAGCATGTGGAGCCATTGTCGGTGTAGTGCTCCATAGGCTCCATGCATGAGGAGCCATTGTCGACGTAGAGCTCCATGTCTTCCATGCATGTGGAGTCGTCGTAGGTGTAGTGCTCCGGGTCCTCAAAGCATGCGGAGCCATTATCAGTGTTGTGCTCCGTCATGTCCTCTAAACTTGTGGAGTCATAGTCATGGTGGCTCATCATGGATTCTTCATAGACATCATCCCCGGTTCCGGAGTCCCTAGACATGATTCACAAGACCAAGTGTTGTATATGGAAGTGGTAGTGGGTGTTGGAGATGCAACGTCAAACCTTACTTTACCTTGGAAGATCGTATCGTACAAGTGGCCACACTTGAGAGCAATAAACCAAGCAAAGTGAAGTTCACGCGGAACACCAAAACCAACTACGAACCAAAACACACACACACACAAGGCCTATGGTGGATAGGTATGGAAAATGTCATGTCAAGAACCAATCCGAAATCAAGATGTTGTAATGGCAAGTAAAGAACCACAATGTTCACAAAGCAAACAAGTTAATCCACAAGATAGGAAATATGTACAAGGGAACACACACGGTGGGATAAATGGGACTTGTGCGACGGAGAAAGTGAGCTAAGAACCAAATGATTACCTAGCGAAGACTATAAGCTCGTGTCACACAAGTACAAGGAGACGCTAGTTCGATTGCACAAAATTGGTGGGCTACAAGATATGCACAATAAGTACCACCTATATGATGTTCATCGAGCTTGCGCTTCCTATTCTATGAGGCACATGTATATATTTTTTTCTATTTTTTTTCTATTTTCCTTTTTCTTTTTCTTTTTCACTTGCCTCTTCCTTGTGCCAACAACTATACAAGATAACTATATGAGATAGCTCTCACAACGTTTGCTCGGAATCTACAAGGTATCAAATGTGCATAGCCCAAGCAATCATAAGAGGAACTAGTCTCAATAGGTTTTTGTTGCTCGCAAAGATAGTGGGGTTCACAAAGGAATGCAAGTGGGGAGAAGTCGCGGAATGTTTATACCTTTCGACGACGATCTTCACCCTTTATTGTTGGATTCCGCCTTGCTCACGGAATTTGGATGCAGTAGATAGCATGAACAACGTGGATGATGATGTAAAGCTCCTTCTCCTCTTCGAAACGAGCTAAAGAACACCAAAATCCGAGTTCGAATGCAAAAGTTATGCTCAAAACGGTGAGAGGCTGAAATCTGGGAATTTGTTTTTTCTTTTTGTACTGGGGGTAGTACCGGATTTTGGGCCCGGTAGTACCGGACTTTTGGACCGGTAGTACCGCTTGGTCCAGGGACGCCCAGATCTGACGCGTTTTCGCGATTTTGGGGCGATTTGGACGGAAAATCTTCATGAAAAACACCAAATCGACGGGGGAAATCAAGGAATTAGGCTATGGGAACGCAAAGGAAGATAGATCAACAAGTTTAGCAAGTAATCCACGAATCAAAACCTACCAAAACGCACTCAAATCACAGATCGATCCAAAACACGAATTGGGGCTATTTTTGGTGGAATTTTCGAATTTATGGGGAAAAGACCAAATCGATGAGAAATCCGTGGCAACCAAAAGCTGCTGATACCAGATGATGGAGGGGTTAACCTCTTGGGTGGCCGATCTTCACGGATCTCGTGGTCAAATCGATGGGAAAGGGAGGGGAAAGGGAGAAGGTAGCGGAAGCGAACACACACCTCGCGAAGAACACGATGAACACACGCAAAACTCACACGATACAAGGCCGATTGCTCCCGAACGGCGGCCACCGGTCCGATAGAATCCTCGCAAGGAAAGATCGGTCAACGTGCTCCCTCAAATCCACATCGGAGAGGGAAGAACACCTTGGGGAGGGTCTTGACAACTTGGAGACGGGACATCGAACTCCAAGGCCTTGTTCAACGATGGATGGGTGATGCAAAGTCCAATCGAGGTTGGTGACGATAGTCGGTCCCC
Organism: Avena insularis; assembly: GCA_023614405.1. NCBI lineage: Eukaryota > Viridiplantae > Streptophyta > Magnoliopsida > Poales > Poaceae > Avena > Avena insularis. The sequence goes on from CM042684.1 coordinate 33,232,566, forward strand.
TTGGTAAAGGGGATGGGGCAAAACTAGAGATTCCACAATGGGGGTTGTCTTTAGTCTATCATCTATGCCTAAGGGATACATGAGGGGTGGGGGCTCTATTTATAGGCCAGCCACTAAACAAGGGTAGTTTGGGGATAAACTAGGCGAATAGGTATGTAAGGAGGGATAGGATGGCCGGGATGGTGTGGCACACACATACATGACCGGTAGTAATCGCAATCAGTGTAGTGTCGCCCGGGGCGGTAGTACGCTTGCAGTCTGGAGCGTCGCTTGGAGCCGTCGATGTGAGCGGTAGAAGGGGCGGTAGTGCGCCCCGGTAGTACCGGTTCCAGATTCGTAGTACCGCTGGCCTAGTGCAAGCCCTTTGATCGATAAATCTTCCGGAGCAGAGAGCATTTGGTGATCTGTCTTCTTCCTCCTCCTCTTCCAAGCTTTCGTCTTGTCGGGCTTGATGCTCTGGGCTTCCTCCCTTGCCTCCGTACTGGTCGGTGTGAACCTATCATGCATATGTGACGGAGTATGAAGTAGCATTCCATTCCATAGGGTAGGAAGTAAGCTTGCATAGAGGAACGGATTCACCTTTGGAGTCCATGGCGACTTGGCGTAAGTTGGAGACCTTGATGTAGTAACGACCGTAGGTCGGGCTGCATCAGGTGTTGTGGAAGATCGTGATATGGGGAGGTTATAGTTGGTGTTCTATCTTGAATACCTTGCAAAACCGACAATAAAGAGAGAGAATTGTATGATGGATTGTTCATATGTGTCACACTCAAATCATGCATCTCACTTTTGGTGGCATTGGACGTGGCACTCTTTGTTTTTCCACTCAACTTTGGCTTTTGGCTCATCACGTGAAGGTGGTTCACACTCTCAGCACTCATCTCACAAGGATCATTCTCTTGTTGTATCATGGGTAAGCTTCTTGCATTTTCGGCAATGATTTGACTTGGCATCATGGGTCGAAGCACAATGGTGTTGTTGTTCCACTTGAAGGAATAGTAGTTGGTGCGACCATTATGTATAGCTCCTCTATCAAATTACCATGATCTTCCAAGAAGCATGTGATAAACCATCATTGGCACTACGTCACATTCGTCGGTGTCTTCATAAGGACTAATCTTGAAAGAGACTTGGATTTTGTACTTTATCTTGAAGGTTTTATTGTCACTAGGCCATTTGATATAATATGGATGAGGATGCTTCATATACTAACATCGTGTGAGTCCATGTGACTCGGATGTAGGTACGACAGAGGCATATGTGCACCACGCCTAGTCCGCTATAGTTACAGCGACTTGGGTGGGACGTGTGACTCGCGAGTACACCCGACATGTTGTTCTTTCTAGGGAGCAACCTAGTGACCTAGCAGTCCTAGAAACAGAAGGTCGTGGCTCTCTTGAGCTGCAAGTCGGAGTATGTGGTTACTGATATGACTGCTTGCCAAGGGATATGGATGGCTCGGTTGATGGCCAGCTTAGCAACGGCGAAGCCAAGCAGGTGATGCTCAAGGTCAACAATAAGTCAGCCATCTCGCTAGCCACGAATTCGAAGCACGTCGAGTTGATGTACCACTTCATCTGGGACTGCGTGGAGAAAAAATAGATAGAGCCGGAGTTCGTGCCAACCGAACATCAGCTCTCCGACATGCTGGCCAAGCCACTTGGTCGAGTCCGCCTCGCGGAGCTGTGCTCAAGCATCAACATGGAACTCAAGCATGGGGAGTGATTGTTGGAGTACGCTTGTGTTCTAGGAGTGTGCCGACTCGGGGTGTGCCCCGAGTCGAGTAGTGTATTGAACCGACTTCGGCGTGTGTACCGAGTCGTGTGAGTTAGCCGGCTCCTAGAATCGGCAGTGTAGTGTACATCAACACCTATACAGTCAACAGGGTAGGTAGACTAGGAGATACTAGATGTCACGCATAGTGGTCGATGGTGTTAGTTGACCCATCCCATCGGTGTCGTTGCTTTTTGACTTTTTAATGAGAAAAGTGTGGCAAACCAGATGTGTTCTATCTCCTCTTCTCCACAGCAATCTCCTGTGACGAGTCGACACTAGTTTTGGGCCAACACATAGTACCTCTCTCTGTCCCTCTCAGCATTTCAGGTTTATTTACACTCATGGTTGAGCTATTACAGTGGAGAATTATTAGTTCATTATCACTTCAATATTTCAAACCAAACTGTAGGGATGAGCAGGGGAGAAGCTAAGAAATAGCTTAAAGAAGTAGCCCACTGAAGATGCTCTTCTCAATCCATAAGTTTGAGAGGAAAAAATATAGTTGATCGATTCTATGAGTGAGCTTACCATTGCCTGGAGGAGGGGGGGGGGGGGGGGGGGGGTGCGATTTCAGGAGGAAGCCATCACTGATGATCTGTTCGTAGTCCCTGGTATTTTCCTTGCCAGATGCCCGCAGGGAGTTGGAGATGCATCCTTCCAGATAGTAGCCTTCATAGTTTTCAGAAGCTGTCACGCCCTCCGATTCTAAGAAACTCGCTGCTCTGGCTCCTGCATGTCATCCTCGTCTCCACCAGCGCTTCGTCCCGGCGTGACATGGACGCTGCCACCGTCGACGTATTAGTGCAGTTGCATATGATCAGATTCAGGTTGACGGGATCGGTCCTAAACTGCCGGCCCAGCCTCAGAGATGTTCCAGACCCATTCGTTGCAGCTGTTGGAGGATGGCAACAGTCTCAGCTTATCGAAATCAACCGCATGAATGATGTCTCCTTGTAGGAGATGTTAATTATCTCGAATCCGTAGCTTAAAGGTATGGAGCTCAGTGGAACTGGAATGCTGTTAAGGCAGGCGATCTCTCAGTCCGGGGAACCACATGACCTTGCTGTCACTTTGTCGATGAGCCAGAATGGGTAGGAGATGGTGAGGTTGCTGCATCTCTTGGCTGAACCAGAGCAGCCTTCTACCTGTTGATCAGGCACCGCGACGGCGAGCATCAGCAAGAACCAGCAGCTTGGAGGCAAGGAAACACGAGATTTTGGAATTTGTTGCTAGTAAGACGGATGCTGGGGGCCTAACAGCCTGAGGAGATTAGAGAGAATACTCTCCTAGTGGTGGGGGCGCTGGGCATATCTTCATCCACACGTTATGGGATGAATAGCTTGTGACTGATTTTGGGATGATTTTTCTACAGTTCGGCAGAACCAGTGGACAAGTCTCCACAATGGGGTGCGACTGGATGTGAGTATGTGCCTAACAACGGTGGACTTTTGGCTGAGTGTGCTTCTCCGCAGCACTACCATGACACAGTAATGTTACAAAAATAGTTGCAAAAACTTTTGTAATCTTGTGGTGCCTTGGTGTTCATCTTGTGTGGCGGTGTTGCATCCGGGCACCTTAATTTGATGTTTTTCATGGGAAGAGATAGCTTTATCGACTACCGAATGTCGTTGACATGGTTGCTCCGAAGAGAGTGCCTTTTGTGTGTGTTGTGTGTATGCTGGTATCCCCCATAGAGTACGTTGTTGCTTTCTAAGTTTCTATAAACGGATAAACGTATGTTACTCGGCTGCGGTCACGGTGCACCATGGGTGACCTATCGCTGACATGAGCGTCATACCGTATAAAATTCCTTCTATAAAACTAGCCCCTAGTTGCTACCAAATCCTATGACAAAATATTACCCCACCGAGGCTCCATCACTGCTGCTTCCAAATGCATCAGTTTAGGGCTTAGAGTCCTCTCCGCAATTTAATTTTTCGAATAAGTGTTTCGAATTTCTTTACATGATAAGTTGTTACAAAACTGCAAACCATGAGTACCCTCAGTCGTGGTTGGGCTATGGTAGTTGAGAATTAGTTCAAACACTTGAAAGCAAAGAGAAGGTGATGCGGAGAGAAAAAAGGTATTCCCTCCAATCCATAAGAAAAAAGCTAGTCGCTTTTTAAAGAGTAAGCATAATATTAAAGATACTATTCTCAATCTATACTTAATAGTTTGATGAGAAGAAACATTTGAATGAGTGAGCTTGCGACTAACAATTTGGCCGTCCCATGTCTAGATGAACCTGAAGGCACTGCCGTAGCAGGAACTTGAGTGAAAGATGATTTGAAGGGGTAGGCGAACTTACTTGCAACGGGCGGAATAGGAGGAGGAGGATCCCATGTCAGGAGGAAGCCGTCAAGGCGTCACTGATAAGCTGCTCGTAGTCGCTGGCATTCGCCTTGCACCGGCACGACGACTAAAGTGTCGCAGCCCTCGACAGCATACCCGGCGTAGTCGCTCATCTCATTGTAACTCCCAGCCACACGGACAAATACCTACCTCTCATTTCCGCACCTCAATCTCATCTCCATGACTCTGTCCCGACGTGACGTGTCCTGGTCCGGTCATTGCTGCTGCCGCCTCAGTGCAGTTGTATAGGATCAGAGTGGGTTGAGTTGATCTGAAACCTCTGGGGGGGGGGGGGGGGGCAGTTTGGCGGAGGTGTTCCAGATCGGGATGACGTCGCAGCTGTTGTAAGCGTTCAGTAACTCCGCCTTGCCGAGATCAATCGCACGAATGCTGCGTTCTTCGTAGGTAATACTGATGATCGAGAAGCCAAAGACTCCATAACCCTGAAGGAATGGAGTGTTGTTAAGGCAAGCGAGCTGGAAGTCCGGGGAACCACACTCTCCTCCTGTCTCCATGTCAGTAAGCTAGAAGGGGTCGGAGATGGTGAGGTTGCGACAACTATTGGCGGAGCAGCTTTCTTCTTGTTGATCAGCTGCCGCGACGGCCAGAAATTAAATGGTGGCATTTGACGGGGAAAGAAGCATCACTTGAGTTCCTAGTATTCTCTGTTTTTATATTTATCCTTACCCCTACCATTTCTAGGAGCATCATTCCATAGATATTAACATCCGACTTTGTCGAAACGACACCAAAGTCTAGAGAATACTCGTGGAGCAATGAATCCAATGGTATCTCTTTCTTCAGCGATAGAGGATGATATCCTTGATTTTGCCTTTGTTACGGCTAAATGATAAAATTCTCTACTTTAACTTATTTTAAATTCTTATGTACTACTGTAATGGCTAGAATTTTGGATCAAAATGAAATTCAGTTTCTTACCAAGATTTTCAAAACTTCGAGGAAATTTCCATGAAAATGTGACCCTAAGACATAGATGCCGAGAGGAAAATGTCCTTTCAATAAAAAGAGAAAACGGAAGTAATGAGTAAAGGGCGGGCTGCCAACACACCGTGGGGTCACGTGATTGATGACTGGGTGGTATGCAGTCCGCCATGTTGCTTTGTGCCGTAGTGAGGCCTTATACGATGGGTTTGACACACACACACATGGAATATGTTCTATAATACAGTGCCGAATTTCATTGCGCTTCTTATATTCTGAAAGTACTGTAGTACATGCCACCTTCTCAAATAGTTTGAAATCATTGTATGGTTTTTGGAATCACAAGGGCTTATCAGCTCAAAGAGTTGGCGGTCGCTGTAGAATTATCTGAATCCACATGGCTTATCTCCTCAGGTCTTGTAGAACTTGCACTTTGTACGTCCAGATTGTGAGCTGAACTTTCACTGCAATGGGAGATAAGCACGTATGTCAAATTATTATTACTAAATAATAATTTTACCGAAAAATAAAGGGACAACAATATGGGAGAAATTATCTTACAGTAATTCACAGAAGTTCTGCTTCGGTGGCATATCCAGATCATCTAAGTTTCCCTCAAACATTTCTAGAACTTTCGTTATAGTGGGGCGATACAAAGGTATTACCTGTATGCACCACAAGCCAATTAGGATCATCTTTTTCGCTATTTCTCCAATTTCACATGTGACTTCACATGCTAGGAGTCCATCATCTTGCCCAAGGTGGTCGTAAATCCAATCTGGAAAATAACTTTCGCTGGACTTTTCAACAATTGATTTTACGTTTCTCCTGCCTCCAACCATCTCCAACAGCATCATTCCATAACTATAAACATCTGACTTTGTTGAAACCACTCCAAAGGTTCGATAGTGAACTTCCGGAGCGATGAATCCAATTGTTCCTCTAGCACAGGTCATCGAAAGCCTGCTCTCCTTTGCATCACACAATTTAGCTAGACCAAAATCAGCAATCTTTGGGATAAAATCCTTGTCTAGAAGGATATTTTGAGGTTTGATATCGAAATGAACAATCCGTATATTACAGCTATGGTGCAAGTATTCTAGGCCACGAGCAATCCCGATCGCTATTGCATAGAGCCTCTCCCATCCTATAATTTCTTTGGGGTTCTCTGAGTAAATGTACTTGTCCAGGGAACCGTTGGACATGTACTCATATATAAGTGCTCGTTTTGATCCCTCCAGACAAAACCCATGTAAGCTAACAATATTAACATGAGAAGTCCTGCCGATGCTCATAACCTCATTCACAAACTCATCCCCGTTTCCTTTGCAATCATGCAAGAATTTCACAGCAACAAGACGACCATCATGCAGTCTTCCTTTGAAAACCACACCATAACCACCTCTTCCAAGCTGATCACTACGAGAAGATGTTATCTTCATTACCTCTGAGTACATGTATCTTTTTGGAGCTAGGGATCCATAAGATACTATCATGGCCTCGTAATTCTTTTCAGTGTTGCTGCTAGTCTTCTTGCAAAGGAGAAACCGTAGTCGTTTGCCCTTTCTTTGCCATATCACGATATAAATACATGGAAAGAGCAAGGTTGCAGCTGCTGATGCTGAAACTGATATTGAAGATGTTAAATTTTTGTATGTACCAGACGTTATTGTATGGACATTATATCTTAGACCATTACTAGTTTAATGTGCCTTTCTGAAAGTATATGAAGTGGAAAAAGTAGGACCATGCTAAAGGCCATAGTTTTTGCTCCATTGTTGCGTTATGCTTGAATAGAGAGTTGGTTGTTTCGAATTTAAAATTAGTACCAAATTTCAATGTTTATAGATAACATAAATTTAAAAAGTTATTATCATAGAAAGATACTATCGACGAACTACTGAAGTTTAAATAATTACATAAGAAAATTTTGTGAAACTTTGACCATACCTAACAGTATTATCTTTGTGTCAGCCCCCTTGCTATCTGTAATGTCAATAATATTTAGTTAGAAAGCAATACGTGTAGTGGTACAATGACATCTGCTATTTAAGAAATACAGACACCATATTTGAATCTTCAATATTTGCAAATGATCATACAATAATAATATATTTTTCTGTTCCAACTTATAAGATGTTTTGGTAGCCTAAAATACCCTACCAAAACGTCTTATAATCTGGAATGGAGGTAGCTTTATCTTAGTTGCATTTGTTTGTGCAGGAGACTGAATGACATAATTAGTTGGCTGGATCCAACTGGGCTCTGACCGTCTGGTTGGGCATCTTCATTCTTGAAATTTTGTACACATTAAAAGGGATTTTGTTTTGTTTTTTAGAACAAGCTTCTTAAGGACGCAATGTGCATGATTTAACAGATTTGTCGCCTACCTGGCTACTGGTGTGGTTTGCACTTTTGCAGAAACCAGGAGTTAAAAGAGCGCCGCAACTAGGAATTGAGCGTCCAAACGAGATGTGGCTCCGATGGGAAGGAGAACCGCAGGCAAATGGCTTGTTTTCTGAGGTCATGGTGCTAGTTTTACAGTGTGGGGATTGTACGATTGGCGACGAGCAAGGAACTGGTGCAGTAGAAGATGTCGAAAATATCTGGAGCTTGGTGATGTCCACATAGTTCCGGAGGTATGAAGTGCTGTTAGTACATTGACCGTCGCACCTAAACGATAGACTTTCTCCACCGCCTGCATTTTCTTCTCCTTGAACTTGTTTACTGGCTGCTATATGAGAGACACATATATATACACAGCAGCAACAGCAAGTTTGTTGGGGACATAGAAAGTTCAGAACAAAGAGAAATAGTACTCTCTCTGTTCAGAAATAACTGATTTGAGTTTGTCTAAATTCGAATGTACTTATACGCTAAAATACATCTAGATACATCCGAATCTAGACAAACTCAAGTCAGTTATTTGTGGACGGAGGGAGTAGGAGATTTGGTTCTTGTATGGATGACTTGCATCAGACGTAATTAAGATGGAGCGCGAATGACTTGATTAGCTGATTGTGGGTCGGTTTTTCCAAAAGAAAATCTTCCAGCACAACCCAAGGAACAAGTTTGAACTATGTGACTATCAATGGTGGACTAGGTTTGACCAAGTGTGTATCTCCGCAACAGCATGGTAGTGTAGATCGATTTGCCACGTCATGATGGTCCGCCTATCAATCCACAAGTAAGTTTGACTGACTGATTGTCATTAATTGTTCCTAAGCACTTTATATGAAAGAAAAAGAAGAACAATTTGGCGAGTGAACCTACCAGTAGTAGGCGGCTTCCATGTCACGAGGAAGCCATCGTTGATGAGCCGCCCGTAGTTGCTCGCGTTCGCCTCGCCCGAGGAGCCCAGCACCGGCATGACGGCAGCGTCGCAGCCCTCTATGGCATAGCCTTCGTAGTTGGTCATCTCATCGTAACCCCCTCCTGTGCGGACAAACATCTTGCTCTCGTTCCCGCACATCATTCTCGTTGGCACCAGCTCTCTATCCTGCCGCGCCTTTTCCCAGTTCGTGCAGTTGTACAAGATGAGGTTCAGGTTGATGGGGTCAATCCTAAATGGCATACCCAGTACGATGGAGGTCCAGATTGGTACTTGGCAGCTGTTGGAGGCATGCAATAATTCCAGCTTGCCTAGATCGACCGCACGCAAACTGCGCTTCTCATACGAGACGTCGATGATCGCAATGTTGAATGATGAAGAGCTCCATAGAACTGGAGTGTTGTTATTACAAGTAACCTCGAAATCCATGAAACCACACAATCTTTCACCCTCCTTGCCAGCGAGCCAGAATGGGTCAGAGATGGTCAGGTTGCCGCACCTCTTAGCCGAGCAGGCTTCCCCTTGCTCCTGTGCCTCTGCAACTGTGAGCATCATCGGTAGCCACCAGCAGAGCCAGAAGAACCAGCAGCTCGGAGCCATGCCAGCACAAGATTTGGAATTGTTGCGGTAACAAACGGAAGGGATGACTGAATCGGTGATATGTGGCTGTAAGGAGAGGAAACTGTGCTTAAGAATGAATGATTGATATGTGGGGCAATGCCAGTGAGTGGAGACCTGGGAAATGGTCCATGTGAATTCCTTGAGTACCCAGTTGACTGGGTAAAGGGAGACCTGGGATAAAATTTGCGTGGCTGCAGATCGAAGTTCAGAAAGTAGTTTTGAGTATCAATTTTGTTGGAAGATGCCGTGAACTCTCGGGCAGGCTCATAGTTCCACAAATCAAGCTGGAGCCGGGGGAGAATATTTCCCATGGCCAAGGATTTTTCAACATGTCTGTTTTTGTTTTAATGCCTTGATTTCGTTAAGCAGGATAACTGCATCCACTAGTACATGGTACAGTACAAGAAGTCAAGAACATGGGTGAACAATAAATCAATACTTGGTGAATGCCGCGATCTCCACAATGCCTGAACTTCAACTTTCTCGTGCATATCGATCTGGTTTTCAACGAAGCGATGCCGGCAGTTCCAAGGATAATTGCAGCATCCAGGATGATGGGGATATGTGGCGGCAAGAAGGCTCTTGAAGCAGATTGTGTATGGATGGTTTGTCTCACCAGTATGGTTGCTAACTTAGACCGTGAGCAGGAGCAGGAGCAGAAGTAGCAGCAGCTGGGAGCCGCCACAGCGTGAGATCTGGAATTTGCTGCAGCGGTGATCATTTGTTTTCTGGAGATAAGAGTAAGAGAGAATACTCAATGCTGTGCTACTGAACGGAGTGCTGGGCTATCTTCGTCCACACGTCCTGGGAGATGGTGTTCAGCAGAATCCAGTGGAGAATTCTCCACCCAAATGGGGTGCGGTTTGATGTAATTGCCAATAGTGGACTTTTGATTGACTTGGTGTGAAACACCATGATATGTGATGATGCAAAAACTTATTGTAATATTTCGGTGCCTTGCCGTTCATCTTGTGCGGCGTTGTTGTGTCTGAGGACATTAATTTGATCTTTGATTTTACCCGTGGAGAGTTGTTCCTATTCTTAGGTAATATAAATGAACTTTGTAACTCATCAGAAGTTCATCATAGCAATGAGTAAGATTGGCCGAGTGCTCTCTCTGTGGTTGAGCTACTATACTGGAGAACTGGTTCAGCACTTAAAATCAAAGATAAAGGGACCTTCTAATTCAATAGTTAAGGGTTTACTAAAAAGAAACATTTTGACTAGTGTGTCGAGAGGAAGCCAAAGGCACGGAAGCTCATCCTAGGTAGGAACTTGATCGAAAGATTATTTGACGGGTGAGGGAACTTACCTGCAAGGGGTACCGGAGGCAGGCCATCCCATGACAGGAGGAAGCCACCGCTGATGAGCTGCTCGTAGTTGCTGGCGTTTGCACCACCCAGCACCGGCACGACGATAGCCTCGCAGCCCTCGACAGCGTAGCCCGCGTTGCTGCTCGTCTCATTGTAGAACCCTTCCACGCGGGCAAACACTCTGCTCTCGTTCCCGCACCTCATTCTCGTCTGGACCAACGCTCCATTCTGACGTACCTCCGCCACTGCAGCCATCGTGCAATTGTACAGGATGAGGTTCAGGTTGGTGGGGCTTGTCTGAAACGAGCTGACCAGTTTGACAGAGGTGTTCCAGGTCGTGTAATAGCAGCTGCTGGAGGAGTGCACTAAGTCCAGCTTGTCTTGATCAATCGCACGCAGACTGTGTTCCTCATAGGTGATATTGATGATCGTGAAGCCGCCGATGGATTCAGTACTCCGTAGCCATGCAATGTTGTCGTAGCAGGTGACCTGGAAGTCCGGGGAACCACATGATCTTCCCGTCTCCCAGTCAGTAAGCCAGAACGGGTCGGAGATGGTGAGGTTGCCGCATGTATTGCCCGAGCCGGAGCAGCCTTCTGCTTGTTGACCAGCCACCGCCACCGCCAGCATCGGCCACATCGACCAGGCCCAGAAGAACCAGCAGCTCGGAGCCATGGCAGCACAGGATTTGGAATTAGTTACTAGCGAGCCAAACAGCCTGGGGAGATAGAAGACAGAATACTCTCTGCTAGTGAGTCTCAGAGTTGGACTACCTTCATCCACACCACACGTCCTGAGAGACGGTCTTCACACGGTGGCCAAACAGTGGACAAGTCTCCACCTATTGCTGACTGGTATCAGGTAAGATTTTCCAAGAGAATGACAGAATGTATAGTTCGGCACAACCTACTAGTGGACGAGTCTCAGCAGCAATGGAGGCCACTCATCAAGATTAAAGACTACTTCAATCTTGGAGCCCGTTACCTAGTGGGGAACGGCGCTAGGACCAAATTCTGGACCGATTGGTGGACGGGTGATGCCCCTATTGCTGCTAGATTTGGTCGTCTTTTTGAGATCTCCACCGACCCTTCTGCGTTGGTATGCCACGTGTTCCAGAGTGGAAACTAGCGTATCAACTTCCGACGCTCTTTTGGGAACGAAGAAACTAACCTCTTCAACCAGCTCCTCGTCGACTTAGCACAGGACTCCCCCTCCTTGTCCCTCGACTGCGTTTCCTGGGCCCTGGAGCCTTCAGGCGTTTTCTCAACTCGCTCCCTGTACCTCAAACTTTGTCAGAGAGCTGTTGTCGCCCATGCCAAAGACATCTGGAAAATCACGGTACCCCTCAAGATCAAGATCTTCCTCTGGCAGTTGGCTAGAGGCCACCTTCCATCCAATGATCAAATCCAGAAGCGCAATGGCCCATCGAATGGGCAGTGTGCCCTTTGTGGGCTGGCGGAAAACGTCAATCACATATTCTTCACTCGACACCCTAGTCCAGTGCTTGAACTCGTATGATTAAGGTGAATGCTTATGCAGCCTAGAGTTGGGACTCAGGCGCATTGGAACTATGGTGCGTGTGATCAGATTTATGTTGGGTTGCCGCTCCTTTGACAATGTTTGTGACCATGCTCTCCAAAGAAAAAGAAGGAAAAGGAAAGTGTTTTTTTTTTGAAAAAATGGAAATTAATCGTAGAGGCCCACAACATGCATATACACTCACACCCGTAAGCACCCGCGAGAATATCTTAACCTTATGAGCACCTTCGAGAGAATGGACGGGCTGACCAGGTCCTAAGATTAGGCTAGTCATAGTGGAGTAATTTAGCTAGTAACATACATGTACATGCCATATCAAATAAGCAAATTGATGTTGTGGCATGATAATTAATAAAAAAAAAAGGAATGTAGTAACTTAGTTAATTATCATAACATCACATATACCAAAACCATATGAGTCTATAACCTAATTAATTAGGATTATATGACTCTACACACATGTTACTACCCACTATAAAGGTAGTAACATAGACTAGTAACATATGCAAGTTACTAATCTAAGTTACTTAGCACTATGACCAGCCTTACGTAAGCAGATATAACACTTTAAATAATATATTTGAGATAAGGTGGAGGAGAGAGAATAGGAGAGAGAAGAGTAGTAGGCTATCATGCAAGAGCTAGATGCAGCACATGCTTTTAGTCACTTTGTGAGTGTGTAAGGTGAGTCTTAGCTAAATATAGTACTTTTTTATAGCTAATTATTGTATATATTGACTATTAGTTGGCTATAGATGATATGGCGGCGGCTTATAGCTGATACGTTGAAAACGTATCTATATTTTTTGATGCTCCATGCTTGTTTTATATCTATTTTGCTTTACTTGTCCACATTTTGAGGTGCTTTTTACATGTTTTCTGGTACTAATCTATTAACAAGTTGCAACCGTGTCAGATGCCTATTTTCTGCTGTTTTTGGTTTCACAAAAGTTAGCAAAGAAATATTCTCAGAATTGGACTGGACAAATGACAAAGTCAATTACTTCCCGTGGGGAACAAGAAGTCCAGAGGAGAGCCTCAGGGGCCAGCCAGGGGGGCCAGACCCACCCCAGGTGCGAGTGGGCCTAGCCCCACGCCTGGCTAGGGTTTGGTGGCCCTGGCCGCCTCCTCGGTCTCCCTCTTCTCCTATAAGAAGCCCCCGATGCAGAAACCCTGAGCACCTGATCAGAAATCCACGAAACCTTATGTAGCCGCCGCCACCATTGTCCCTAGATCGGGGGGATCTGAAATTCTTCCCGGCACCCTGCCGGAGGAGAGATCATCCCGGAGGCCTTTTCTCCGGTATGATGTGTGAGTAGTTCCACCTTGGACTATGGGTCCATGTAGTAGCTAGATAGTTATATCTCCTCCTTTGTGCTTTCATGTATAGATCTTGTGAGCTCCGTTCATGATCAAAATCTAATCTTTTGTAATCATTCATGTTGTGTTTGCGGGGATCCGGTGGATATTGAGATTATTATGTTGGTTTGATTAATGGTTTTATCTTTATGATTCTATCATGTCTGTGTTGTTTGTGATCTTGCATGCTCTCCGTTGTTAGTAGCTATCTTGGCCAAATAGTTGCTAGTGACTCCAAGAGGGGGTATTTATGCTCGGTAGTGTTCATGCCTCTAGTTTTCAAGGGAAGTGACAGAAATCTCTTCGGTTGTAGATGTGTTGTTGCTACTAGGGAGAAAACAACGGTCTCTTGTTCATGGAACATGTGGACTGTTTACCTTACACACTTTGCTTAAAGCAGTTGTCTGTTGCTTGCAACTTAATACTAGAGGGGGTTCGGATGATAACTTGAAGGTGGACTTCTAGTCATAGATGCAGTTAGATGGCGGTCTATGTATCTTGTTGTATTGCCCAATCAACCTCATAGGATCTTTCTGACTAGTAATTGCATTGTTATGCCTTGCTCAGTTCATGTCAATTGCTCTGCTGTAATTTGTTTACCCTTCATGCCATGTTGTTTATTTAAGGAGAGCACCTCTAGTGAACTATGGATCCCGGTCCAATCTTTACCATTGATACATCTTCCACTATTACTTGTTTACTTGCTGCAAACCATTACCTTCCACACCATACGTTTAATCCTTTGTTACAGCAAACCGGTGAGCTTGACAACCTCATTGTTCGTTGGGGGCAAAGTCTTGAGTTTGTGTTGTGCAGGTCTCCGCATTGCTTGCAACACCTGTGTGACGTTTCCTTCCTCCTTCTGGTTCGATAACCTCGGTCTCAACTGAGGGAAAACTTGCTGCTTGTTGCTTCACACCTTGCTCTTGGGGTTTCCAACAGGCTGCGGATAGACATTCGTCAAGCTTTTCTGGCGTCGTTGTCGGGGATCTACAGGCTTCAACCACTTCCTCCCCGTCAGGCACCAGCGCAGCCAACAAGCTTTTCTGGCGCTGTTGCCGGGGAGGCCAAGGATGTCTTCACAAGGGGAGTCCTTCACTTCCTTCCTCTTTACCTTGTTTTTAGTTTGCTTTGTTTCTCTTGCTTGGTTTTGTTTGCCTCTTTTCAAAAAACCCAAAAAAATTAGTATAGTTTGGTTTTCTTTCTTTATTCAAAAACACAAAAAATTAGTTCCTACTCTGGTTGCTGGCCTGTTATTGCCTTGCTTGGTCATGCTTTCTATCAATGGATGGTTTCTTTGAAACTAGTTCTTATTGGCAAGGTGGGTTCACGAAAGAACAAAAGTATTATTATAAGGAACATCGTTTGTCAAAAAAAGGGAAACACTTATGGGAACAAATTGATAAGTTGAATATTATTGCTAAAGAGGTGTGCTCTACTTATAATGTTACTTATTGCTTTGATAAGTCTTGTTGCTGTAGGAGGTATAAACACCTGCCTTTTCAATATGAGTACAATGATAGTGTTACCATATCCTCTTATGCTAAAGGAAATTATGACTTTTATGATGTGGAACAAATTGAAAAATTTATTGCTTTCAAGGGTGCATTTGAACTTGCCAGTTTGCTTGAAAATACTGATGATGCACTTTATGAATATGAGGTTTACGAGATACTTAAATTTTTCTTTGATAATTACAAGGATGCAAATGGCTATATTCTTGAATATTTTAATAGATGCTTTCGACAAATGGGAGAAACTAATGCCTTGTGAGCCTATGGAAGAAGAAATTGTTGAAACTGGAAGCTCATTAGATGAAAAAGAGGAGAGTGATGATCAAAAGGAGGAAGAATGGATCTACCCAGGCATACCTCCTAATGAGAGTAACTCTTTATCTCTTACATTATTTGATTGTCCCCCATGCTTACCCAAGGAGGATGAATGTTATGTTCCTGTGGATCCTTTTGAAATATCTACTTTGGGTAAAACCTGTGAAGGTTTTAGTCCCACTATTTTTGAGCTTGATAGAAATTATGTATTTGTAGATCATGAAAAGCCTGCTTTATGTGATAGTTATATTGTTGAGTTTATTCATGATGATACTGAAAGTTATTATGAGAGAGGGGAACACGGTCTTATGTATCTCAACAATATTAAGTTTCCCCTCTTTATGTTGAAAATCTTGAAGTTGCACTTGTTTTGTTTTCCCATTCTTGTTACTATGTGCTTCTTTGATTTATTTTATTACAAGATTCCTATGCATAGGAAGTGGGTTAGACTTAAATGTGTTTTGAATTTACTTCTTGATGCTCTCCTTGACTTCAATTCATAATTATTATGAGAGCATCTTCTTCTTGCTTCTTGTGCCTAACTTAAAGGCGTTAAAGAAAAGTACATGTTGGGAGATAACCCAAGAGTTTCCTTGAATCTTGAAAGTTATTACTTCGGTAATGACCTCTCTTTATCCTTTTTGTTTGCTTTTTGTGCCAATAATATGAAGGGTTTCGCAGCATAGTAAATCAAAAAAATTCTACGGATGCGAACGGGAAAGCCAAGACCTAATCTAGGAGATGCAATCAACGAGAGGGATAGATGAGATCTTCATACTCTTGAAGAAATCAAGATGAACGCGTTCAATGCGAGCGTGGTTGATGTAGTCGTACTATCCGTCTCCTCCTTGCGATCCGATCCGATCCGATCCTACGCCGCAAGTGGCGGCGCCTCCGAGAGATGCACACGTATGGTGCCGCGACGTCTCCTCCTTCCTTGGTCCAGCAAGTGGGGTGGAGAGATAGATTGGATCTGCAGCACGACGGCGTGGTGTTATGGTGGAGAGTTTCTGCAGCAGGGCTTTGCCTACACGCAGTCGGGAGAGAGAGAGAGAGAGAGAGAGAGGAAGGGCAGCTGCTGGCGGCTAGGGTTTGGGGTGGGGGGAGGGTGCGCCCCTGCCCACCTTATATAGGGGGCTGGCCGGCCCCCTTGGCCCCTCCTCCAAGCCCTAGGGCGGCGACCCCAAGGGTGGAGTGGGGGGCAAGTCTCCCCCCTTCTAGAAGGTTTCCCTAGGGTTTCCCCTAGGGTTTGGCCAGCTGGGCCTATGGGCCTTGTGCCCCTGGCCCAAAGCATCCACGACACTCCCTCATAGGACCACACACCCCTCCGACAAGTGGGGCCACGTTGGTCCCACTCCGGAAGCTTCTAGAACCTTCCGATACAATACCGAATACTCCGAAACGATTCCGAAATCCAAAAACTACTTTCCTTTATATGAATCTTATTCTTCGGACCATTTCGGAACCTCTCGTGATGTCCTAGATCTCATCCGAGACTCCGAACAAAAACTCATAAACCAATTATCCATTCTACCCTAGCGTCGAGGCATGTTAAGTGTGTGACCCTACGGGTTCGAGAATATGCAGACATGATCTTCTATCAATAATCAACAGCAGGATCTGGAAACCCAAATTGACTCCCACATATTCATCGATGATCATATCGGATGAACCACGATGCCAGGATTCAATTAATCCCATATATATTCCCTTCGTCACGCGATATTTTACTTGCCCGAGATTCGATCGTTGGTATCGGCATACCTAGTTCAATCTCGTTCACAGCAATACTTTACTCGTTCCGTAATCCGATATCACTTTGTGATTAACTCCTTAACCACGTGCTTGCAAGCGGTGTTGATATCGATTACCGAGTGGGCCCGAAGTATACCTCTCCGACTCGGGAGGGACAAATTCCATCTTGATACATAGAACCCAACAGGTACTTTCCGATCACCTGAGAGACACCTTTATGATCACCCTCACATAGGATGACGTTTGATGACCTCAAAGCTTTCCTCTGATACCAGGGAGTTGCATTATCTCATGGTCTAAGGAATACAATATTTGACATAGGAAAAAGCTTCGCAAAGATGAACACGATGACACGATCTAATTGCTCTTCTTGATTTGGGTCTGTCCATCATATCATTCTCCTAATGACATGATCTCATTATTAATCGACAACTCATGTCTATGGTTAGGAAACCTTAACCATCATTAATCAATGAGCTAGTCCATAGAGTCGTACTAGGGACACGGTGTTGTTCATAAACCACACAAGTATCAAAGTTTCTGCTTAATACAATTCTAGCATGGAATAAAAACTTTATCATGAACGAGAATTATAACAATAACATCTTTATTATTGCCTCTAGGGCATAATTCCAACAGTCTCCCACTTGCACTAGAGTCAATCATCTAGTTTACATCTGACAACAATCTAACACCCATGGCATTAAGGTGTTGATCATGTTTTGCTCGTGGAAGAGGTTTAGTCAACGGATCTGCGACATTCAGATCCGTATGTACTTTGCTAATCTTCAGATCTCCATCTGTTATATAATCTCGAATTATATGAAAACGGCGGTTGATGTGCTTGGTCTTTGGATGATATCTTGGTTCCTTAGCCAGTGCTATGGCACCAGTGTTGTCGCACAATATCTCCAGTGGGTCCAAGGCACTTGGAACCCACCAAGCTCAGTGATGAAGTTTCTGATCCAAACTCCTTCACTTGACGCTTCTGCAGCAGCCATGTATTCCGCTTCTACCGTAGATCCCGCGATCACGCTTTGCTTGCAGCTTCTCCAGCTCACAGCTCCTCCATTCAAAATATAAACGTATCTTGTCTAAGATTTAGAATCATCCTTGTCGGTGTCGAAACTAGCATCGGCGTAACCTTTTACGACGAGATGCTCATCACCTCCATAGACCAAGAACATTTCTTTAGTCCTGTTTAAATACTTTTGGGTGTTCTTTACGGCTGTCCAGTGTTCCACTCCTGGATCACTTTGGTATCTGCTCGTCAAACTAAGAGCATTGGACACATCCGGTCTAGTACACAACATGGCATACATGATAGAACCTATGGCCGAGGCATATGGAACTTTGCTCATAGTTTCTCTATCGTTTACCGTAGTCGGACACTGAGCCTTGCTCAATATCTTACCTGACAACATGGGCAATGAACCTTTCTTTGCTTTATCCATTCTGAACCTTTTCAGAACTTTGTCTAGGTATGTACTTTGGCTTAAAGCTATTAGGCGTCTTTGTCTATCTCTATAGATTTTGATGCCTAATATATAAGCAGCTTCTCCTAGGTCTTTCATTGAAAAAAAATTATTCAAATAACTCTTCACATCGTTAAGCATACCAATGTCATTTCCAATAATCAATATGTCATCCTCATATAGTACTAAAAATGTCACCGAGCTCCCACTCACTTTCTTGTAGATACAAGCTTCGTAGCAATTTGGAACAAATCCAAAGATCTTGATCACTTGATCAAAACGAAGGTTCCAACTCCGAGATGCTTGCTTCAGTCCATAAATAGAACGCTGAAGTTTGCACACCTTATCAGCATCCTTAGGATCGACAAAACCTTCGGGCTGCATCATATACAACTTTTCGTCAATGTTGCCATTGAGGAACGCAGTCTTGACATCCATCTGCCATATTTCATAATCATGAAACGCAACAATTGCTAATAAAATCCGAATGGACTTAAACATCGCTACGGGAGAGAAAGTCTCATCGTAGTCAACACCTTGAACTTGCCGAAACCCTTTTGCGACAAGCCGTGCTTTATAGACAGTAACATTACCATCCGCGTTCGTTTTCTTCTTGAAAATCCATTTGCACTCAACGGCCTTACGGTCGCTAGGAGGGTCCACCAAAGTCCATACTTGGTTTTCGCTCATGGATCCCAATTCGGATTTCATGGCCTCTAGCCATTTCTCAGAGTCTGGGCTCATCATTGCTTCCTCATAGTTCGCAGGTTCACTGTTGTCTACCAACAAGACGGTTAAGACAGGGTTGCCGTACCATTCAGGAGTGGCACGTGACCTTGTCTACCTGCGATGTTTAGTAGTAGCATCGTTCAAAGTTTTATGATCCTCGTTATTAGCTTCCTCTCTTGTTGGTGCAGACGGCACTGGAACAATTTCAGGTGTTGCGCTACTCTCCAACTCGAGAGAAGGTTCAATAACCTCGTCTAGCTCTACCTTCCTCCCACTCACATCTTTCGAGAGAAACTCCTTCTCAAGAAAGGATCCGTTCTTTACAACAAACACTTTGCCTTCGGATTTGTGGTAGAAGGTATACCCAATCGTTTCCTTAGGGTATCCTATGAAGACACATTTCTCCGCTTTGGATTCGAGATTGTCCGGCATCAACTTCTTGACGTAAGCTTCGCATCCCCAAACTTTAAGAAACGACAACTTAGGTTTAGCACCAAACCATAGTTCATACGGTGTCGTCTCAACGGATTTAGATGGTGCCCTATTGAAAGTGAATGCAGCGGTTTCTAATGCATAACCCCAAAATGATAATGGAAAATCTGTAAGAGACATCATTGATCGCACCATATCTAATAGAGTTCGATTTCGGCGTTCAGACACACCATTGCTATGTGGTGTTCCGGGTGGCGTGAGTTGCGAAACGATTCCGCTTGCTTTAAGATGCGTGAGAAAATCATAACTCAAATATTCACCTCCACGATCGGATCGTAGTTAATTTTCATGTTACGATGGTTTTCCACTTCGTTCTGAAATTCTTTGAACTTTTCAAACGTTTCAGATTTATGTTTCATTAAATAGATATACCCATACCTACTTAAGTCATCAGTAAAAGTGAGAAAATAGCGATATCCACCGGGCGTCGAAACACTCATTGGTCTGCATACATCGGTATGTATGATTTCCAACAAGTCCGTTGCTCGCTCTATTATTCCGGAGAACGGGGTTTTGATCATCTTGCCCATGAGGCACAGCTCGCACGTGTCAAATGATTCAAAATCAAAAGACTCCAAAAGTCCATCAGAATGGAGTTTCTTCATGCGTTTACACCAATATGACCTAGACGGCAGTGCCACAAATAAGTTGAATTATCACTATCTACTTTGCATCTCTTAGCCTCAATGTTATGGATGTGTGTTTCATTGCTTTCGAGATTCAGAAGAAATAAACCATTCTCAGCAGGTGCATGACCATAAAAGATGTTATTCATATAAATAGAACAACCATTATTCTCCGATTTAAATGAATAACCGTCTTGCAATAAACACGATCCAGATATAATGTTCATGCTCAACGCAGGCACATAATAACACTTATTAAGGTTTAAAACTAATCCCGAAGGTAAAACTAAGGAGAGCGTGCCGACGGCCATCACATCAACTCTTGATCCGTTGCCAACGCGCATCGTCACCTCATCCCTTGCTAGCCGCCGTCTATTCCGTAGCTCCTGTTTCTAGTTACAAATATTAGCAACTGAACCAGTATCAAATACCCAGGCACTACAACAAGCGCTAGTAAGGTAAACATCAATAACATGTATATCAAATATACCTTTAATGGTGCCAGCCTTCTTGTCCGCTAAGTACTTCGGACGATTCGCTTCGATGACCCTTGTCCTTGCAATAGAAGCACTTTCGATTTAGGTCGGACTTGAGCTTCTTCTCAGCAGGGGCAACGCGCTTGCCGTTGCCTTTCTTGAAGGATTTCTTTGCACCCTTACCTTTATTAAAGCTAGGGGTCTTGTTGACCATCAACACATGATTATCTTTCTTGATGTCCACCTCCGCAGCTTTCAGCTTAGCGAAGAGCTCAGTGATCGTATCAGTGGAACCAATTTGATTGTGAGTAACTACAAAACCTTTGTAGCTAGGAGGGAGTGATTGCAGAACTCTGTCAATCTTGAGCTCTTCTGGAATCTTACAGTCCAGTTTCTCAAGACGTTGAGTGTAGCCCGACATCTTAATGGCGTGCTCACTAACGGAACTCCCTTCCTCCATCTTGCAGTTGAAGAACTTCTCAGAGATCTCATATCTCTCAGAACGGGCCTGAGTCTGAAACATGGTTTTTAGTTCCTCAAGTATCTCAAAGGGCCTGGCGAACTCCTCAAAACGATTTTGAAGGTCCGATTCCATAGCAAACAACATGGTACTCTTAATCACTCCATAATCATCTTTGCGCGACTGATAAACAGCTTTTTCATCAGCCGGCGCATCAATAGCAGGGGCGTCACCTAGCACTTTCTCAAGGACATAATCCTTTTGTCCGCCAGCGAGAATGATTCTCAGATTGCAGAACCAGTTGGTGAAGTTAGTCCCATTATTCTTAAGCTTTTCTTTCTCAGCAAAAACGTTGAAGTTGAAGTTGTACTTAGCCATTTGATCTACAAAATTTGCAAGTACAATTTAGACTATGTTCATGATAACTAGTTCAACTTAATCAAATTACTAGATGAACTCCCACTAAATTCAACATCCCTCAAGTTGTTTAGTGAACACGATCCAAATTCACCACACCTAATCCGATCTTCACGAGAAGAGATGTGGTTTCAATGGTGGACAACAAAGTGTCGATCATATCATTCATATGACTCATGCTTAACCTTTAGGTTCGTGTGTTCTGAGGACATGTCTGTACATGCTAGGCTCGTCAAGTCAAACCCAAGTATTTCCGCGTGTGCAAAACTGGCTTGCACCCGTTGTATGTGAACGTAGAGTTTATAGCACCCGATCATCACGAGGTGCTTGAACACGACGAACTTTCGCAACGGTGCATACATGGGGAGAACACAATTTTATCTTGATCTTTAAGTGAGGAATCATCTTATAATGCTACCGTCGCGATCTAAGCATAATAAGATACATAAAAGGATAAACATCACATGCATATAATCTTATGTGACATGGTATAGCCAATCTCCGCTCAATGATCTCCATCTTGTACGTGCCAGCATGATCTCCATCATTCCACCATGATTGCCTCCACCACGAACAGCAACTACAACTATTGCTAACTACTTAGCGATAAAGCAAAGCTATTACATGGCGTATAAGAAGTTGACACACAGGTCATACACAATTATAAAGACAACCATATGGCTCCTGCCGGTTGTGTACTCATCGACATGCAAGTCGTGAAATATTAAAAAACATGATCATCGCATACATCATACACAATTACACATCATGTCTTGGGCCATACCATATCACAAAACACTCCTTGCAAAAACAAGTTAGACGCCTCTACTTTGTTGTTGCATGTTTTACGTGGCTTATGGAAGTAACAAGCTAAGAACGATTCTTACCTACGGAAAACCACAACGGTGATATTATGGTTGCTAACATCCGGTGTAAATCCCATGACTACTATAGTGTGAGAAACTGGCATCCACCAGCCGCATGTGTGGAACAAGCCACACGTCAAGTGCGGAGCCGGTCTCGCGAATGAGGTTGCGTAAAGTTGGCCTGGACCGCTTCGATCTCACTATCCCGCGTCATAAGAAGTACACAATAAGAGGCTTGCAACAGAAAACATCAACGCCCGCAACAAGCATGTTGCGTTCTACTCGTGAAACACATCTACGCATAGATCTAGCTCTGATACCACTGAAGGGTTTCGCAACATAGTAAATCAAAAAAATTCTACGAATGCGAACGGGAAAGCTAAGATCTAATCTAGGAGATGCAATCAACGAGAGGGATAGACGAGATCTTCATACCCTTGAAGAAATCGCACAGCGAAAACGTTCAACAGAACACGGTTGATGTAGTCGTACTAGCCGTCTCCTCCTCGCGATCCGATCTGATCCTACGCCGCAAGTGGCGGCGCCTCCGAGAGATGCACACGTACGGTGCCGCGACGTCTCCTCCTTCCTTGGTCCATCAAGTGGGGTGGAGAGATAGATTATTGGATCTGTAGCACGACGGCATGGTGCTATGGTGGAGAGTTTCTGCAGCAGGGCTTCGCCTACACGCAGTCGGGAGAGAGAGAGGAAGGGCAGCAGCTGGCGGCTAGGGTTTGGGGTGAGGGGAGGGTGCGCCCCCTGCCCACCTTATATAGGGGCTGGCCGGCCCCCTTGGCCCCTCCTCCAAGTCCTAGGGCGGCGGCCCCAAGGGTGGAGTGGGGGGCAAGTCTCCCCCCCTTCTAGAAGGTTTCCCTAGGGTTTGGCCGGATGGGCCTATGGGGCCTTGTGCCCCTAGCCCAAAGCGGCCAGGGCACTCCCTCGTAGGCCCACGCACCCCTCCGACAAGTGGGGCCACGTTGGTCCCACTCCGGAAGCTTCTAGAACCTTCCGGCACAATACCGAATACTCCGAAACGATTCCGAAATCCAAAAACTGCTTTCCATTATATGAATCTTATTCTCCGAACCATTCTGGAACCTCTTGTGATGTCCTGGATCTCATCCGAGACTCCAAACAAAAACTCATAAACCAATTATCCATTCTATCCTAGCGTCGAGACACGTTAAGTGTGTGACCCTACGGGTTCAAGAATATGCAGACATGATCTTCTATCAATAATAAACAACGGGATCTAGAAACCCATATTGACTCACACATATTCATCAATGATCATATCGGATGAACCACGATGCCAGGATTCAATTAATCACATATATATATTCCCTTCGTCACGCGATATTTTACTTGCCTGAGATTCGATCATTGGTATCGGCATACCTAATTCAATCTCGTTCACAGTAATACTTTACTCGTTCCGTAATCCGATATCACTTTGTGATTAACTCCTTAACCACGTGCTTGCAAGCGGTGTTGATATCGATTACCGAGTGGGCCCGAAGTATACCTCTCCGACTCGGGAGGGACAAATTCCATCTTGATACATACAACCCAACAGGTACTTTCCGATCACCTGAGAGACACCTTTATGATCACCCTCACATAGGATGACGTTTGATGACCTCAAAGCTTTCCTCTGATACCAGGGAGTTGCATTATCTCATGGTCTAAGGAATACAATATTTGACATAGGAAAAAGCTTCGCAAAGATGAACACGATGACACGATCTAATTGCTCTGCTTGATTTGGGTCTGTCCATCATATCATTCTCCTAATGACATGATCTCATTATTAATCGACAACTCATGTCTATGGTTAGGAAACCTTAACCATCATTAATCAATGAGCTAGTCCATAGAGTCGTACTAGGGACACGGTGTTGTTCATAAACCACACAAGTATCAAAGTTTCTGCTTAATACAATTCTAGCATGGAATAAAAACTTTATCATGAACGAGAATTATAACAATAACATCTTTATTATTGCCTCTAGGGCATAATTCCAACAGTCTCCCACTTGCACTAGAGTCAATCATCTAGTTTACATCTGACAACAATCTAACACCCATGGCATTAAGGTGTTGATCATGTTTTGCTCGTGGAAGAGGTTTAGTCAACGGATCTGCGACATTCAGATCCGTATGTACTTTGCTAATCTTCAGATCTCCATCTGTTATATAATCTCGAATTATATGAAAACGGCGGTTGATGTGCTTGGTCTTTGGATGATATCTTGGTTCCTTAGCCAGTGCTATGGCACCAGTGTTGTCGCACAATATCTCCAGTGGGTCCAAGGCACTTGGAACCACACCAAGCTCAGTGATGAAGTTTCTGATCCAAACTCCTTCACTTAACGCTTCTGTAGCAGCCATGTATTCTGCTTCTACCGTAGATCCCGCGATCACGCTTTGCTTGCAGCTTCTCCAGCTCACAGCTCCTCCATTCAAAATATAAACGTATCCTGTCACGGCACAGTTGTTTCATGCACAATTGTATTGTTCTTGGAGCGTCTTAGTTTTCGTTTGATTTGCTTATTTTGTTTAGTTTGCTTGAATAAAGTAGTTTGGACCCCCGTTCTCGCTGTGTTGTTTTGCAAATAAGTTTGCTTGGTGTTTGGAAAGGAGTAGTAAGTTCTTGCTTGAAGTGTAAGAGGAGATTGCATTGGCTGTGACTTAGACTTTTGCATGACATGCTAGATGTTGTTTTAGCATTATGCTTAGTGATTATTGTTGTAGCATGTCTTGTTCCAAACAATTAGGATTTCTTAGTGTGCCTTGAAGAAATTATGTGTTGTTTTAGCATGCAAAAGCATAGTATTATAGTATTCTCCTTTGATGTTTTGCTTGGGTTAACTTGGCACATGCTCACACCATGTTATGACTATGACAAGTCACAATTAGCCTCTATGATCATTTAGTCCTTGACTTGTAGTACCACTCTTTGCTTTGATTAGTATGCTTTGTTGCACTCCATGATTATGGCCATTATTGCTCTCTTAGTTGGTTGCTCCCAGTCTTTTGCTATCCTCCACTTGTATGAGTAAGTTCTACTCATGCTTCCAACTCCCAAGAAACCAAGTTATTCCAAAGTGTCCACTATAAATTCCTATGCATGGTGTGTTACACCATTCCAAGTATATTCTTGTTTTCATCTATCTTCCAATTAAAAACTATTTTTTTATGTGAAAACTTAGTGATTAAAGCCCTCACAAACTTGATGGCACACTTTATTCTTTGCCCCTAATAAACTTGAACCATTGTGACAACTTTGTTGTGTATGCTTGCAGTTATAAGTTGGAATTAGCAGAACCGTGCTGTCACGGGGAACCTTTTCAACATTGCACTTGTACCTTGTTGTACTCAGTTGATATCATGTTCTTTTGTCTATGGATGTCACCGGTGTGAAATAAAGAGGGAACTTGTAAGTCCATGGAGTTTGTATCCTGTGTTAGAGAAATGCCTGGACCGCTAGCCTAAGCCATGCCTAATCATGGTGGAAACTTGCAGCATCACCATAGTGAGATATCTATGAAGCATCCTCAATAAAAATCTATGCATATGGTAAAGAAAAAGATTGCTGAGATCCTCATTGTCTTCTTGCCTTGTCATTTTGGTTATGGGAAAGCTCCTGTACCATGTGCAAGGGGTACCCCGTTGGCGGTTCTCAATGATATGCAAATACTTATAATGACAAGAATTTACCTGGAACCAAAGTTGAGTATGCATGAGGTGTGGCCCTCGTATTCAAGGGACATGAGATTGCCAACTTATACTTCGCCAAGCATATACTCCAGCTTTGCCACTTTAACCTTAACCATTTCAAGATGCTTATGATAGGGGTAATGAGGGCTGAAAGCTAACAAGTACCATAATTTTTGGAAGATATTTTTGAAACTTGTAATCCCTGCTTCCTTAAAAAAAAGAGGGTCTTTCTTCCACCATTATTGAGTCTCCATCTTCTACCTTTAGGCACCATTAAGAGAGCATAGTTGTCATTCTGTGTGCTGTGTTCCAAAGCTTATTAATTGATGCATATTGTGTTATTACTTGCTCTTGTGCTATTTGTTTCTAGTCACCCTTTTGAACTTTTCAGGTGTCCTATGCATCTATATTGATACTGTATGAGGGACAAGCTGATTGCAACTATGCTATGTTTTCTGCATGTGAAACAAACAAACATTTTTCAATGCATGTTATTCATGATCTTTGTTTGTAGCTTGCCATGTTGCATGCATAGTTACTATGTCATATTGTTAGAACTCCATCTTTCATGCACATGTTTAGAGTTCTTTGATCCCAGCTTTCAATGCTTGCAAATTGTTGGATCTTTATTGTGAGGGTACATGTCACCTCAAAAATTATTCTGTTTATCACTTACCTACTTGAGGATGAGCAAGAGTTAAGCTTGGGGATGTTGATATGTTGGAAACGTATCTATAATTTTTGATGCTCCATGCTTGTTTTGTATATACTTTGCTTTACTTGTCCACACTTTGAGGTGCTTTTTTAAATGTTTTCTGGTACTAACCTATTAACAAGTTGCAACAGTGCTAGATGCCTGTTTTCTGTTGTTTTTGGTTTCAGAAAAGTTAGTAAAGAAATATTCTTGAAATTGGACGGGACAAAGGACAAAGTCAATTACTTTCCGTGTGGAACATGAAGTCCGGAGGAGAGCCGGAAGGGCCAGCCAGGGGGGTCAGACCCACCCCAGGCGCGGGTGGGCCTAGCCCCGCGCCTGGCTAGGGTTTGGTGGCCCTGGCCGCCTCCTCGGTCTCCCCCTTCGCCTATAAGAAGCCCCGTCACGAAACCACAGGCACCCGATCAGAAATCGACAACTGGTCAGAGCCGCCACCATCGTCCGTTGATCGGGGGGATCTGAAATTCTTCTCGGCACCCTAGAGGAGGGGATATCATACTGGAGGCCTTCTCACCGGTATGATGCGTGAGTAGTTCCACCTTGGACTATGGGTCCATGTAGTAGCTAGATGGTTGTATCTCCTCCTTTGTGATTTCATGTATAGAACTTGTGAGCTCCGTTCATGATCAAGATCTAATCTTTTGTAATCATGCATGTTGTGTTTGCGGGGATCCGATGGATATTGAGATTATTATGTTGG
Source organism: Avena insularis (assembly GCA_023614405.1). Classification (NCBI taxonomy): domain Eukaryota; kingdom Viridiplantae; phylum Streptophyta; class Magnoliopsida; order Poales; family Poaceae; genus Avena; species Avena insularis. The sequence continues at coordinate 33,260,059 of CM042684.1, forward strand.
TTTGATTAATGGTTTTATCTTTATGATTCTATCATGTCTGTGTTGTTTGTGATCTTGCATGCTCTCCGTTGTTAGTAGCTATCGTGGCCAAGTAGTTGCTAGTGACTCCAAGAGGGGGTATTTATGCTCGATAGTGTTCATGCCTCTAGTTTTCAAGGGAAGTGACAGAAATCTCTTCGGTTGTAGATGTGTTGTTGCTACTAGGGAGAAAACAACGGTCTCTTGTTCATGGAACATGTGGACTGTTTACCTTACACACTTTTCTTAAAGAAGTTGTCTGTTGCTTGCAACTTAATACTAGAGGGGGTTCGGATGATAATCTGAAGGTGGATTTCTAGTCATAGATGCAGTTGGATGGCGGTCTATGTATCTTGTTGTATTGCCTAATCAACCTCATAGGATCTTTCTGACTAGTAATTGCATTGTTATGCCTTGCTCAGTTCCTGTCAATTGCCCTGCTGTAATTTGTTTACCCTTCATGCCATGTTGTTTATTTAGGAAGAGCACCTCTAGTGAACTATGGACCCCGGTCCAATCTTTACCATTGATACATCTTCCACTATTACTTGTTTACTTGCTGTAAACCATTACCTTCCACACCATACGTTTAATCCTTTGTTACAGCAAACCGGTGAGCTTGACAACCTCACTATTCGTTGGGGCAAAGTCTTGAGTTTGTGTTGTGCAGGTCTCCGTGTTGCTTCCAACACCTGTGTGATGTTTCCTTCCTTCTTTTGGTTCGATAACCTCGGTCTCAACTGAGGGAAAACTTGCTGCTTGCTGCTTCACACCTTGCTCTTGGGGTTCCCAACAGGCTGTGCGTAGATAGTCGTCAATAGCTAACAGCGGGCTTTACTGTTGAACTTGCTCTAATGACTTGGGATAGAGGTGGTGGCGGCGTCTAGTGCTGCTGGCAACCATGCATGACGACGCTTACTGCTCGCCGTCATTGGTTCTAGTTAATTCCGATGGCGCTATCTACGAGGATACATGTTGTATGGGGCAGGTGTGGTAATTCAAAATCATCATGGTGATTTTCTTGTAGCCCGTTCTGAGCATCTGAACCGGATCATAGAACCTGAGTACGCAGAGGCGTTGACCCTTCGTCTGTGCGCTGTTGTTTTGGCTAAAGGGGAAGGGTTTTGACCGAGTGCTTTTTTGCTTCGGACTGCTTATTGTTGATTCAACGTCTATATTCCTCGATAAAAGACAATTCCAATGTTGGTACTTTGGTGGCTCAGGCTGGTCATAGTGGGAGTATCATAATACTAGTATCATGCATATGATACTAGTGTATGATACTATGTCTCTAGTGTATTGTATCATGTAGTAGTATCATAGCAGTGGTATATTTATTGATTTGTAGAATCTCTATGTAAAATGTGTGTACAAGATTTACTTGCCATTATGATTTCTAGTTTTTACGTGCTATGATACGGTATCTACCTATGATACTCTAACTACCTTTCTTTTCATTAATTATGATGCCACATCAGATTTTTGCCAAGTTGGCATGCATGATACACCTTATGATACTAGCACTAGGACCAGCCTCATATCATGGTTTTAGCGCAGGAGTCCTCATTGGCATCTTTTTGCCACGTGAAGCAAAATCTAAATGAGGCGGCCCATATCTTAGCCAAGTCAATTTTATTAGAGTACTAATTCTATTTGTATTTTTCATTCTGCTCAGAACTCTTTGAACTTTCGTGTGCTAATCAATAAAGCGCATGTTCTCTCAAAAAAATTTTGGACGCATCTAGGGAGCAATCAGGGTTGGATAGTCGCCCCCAGCCCTGATGACCCACAAGTATAGGGGATCACAACAGTCTTCGCGGGTAGTATTAACCAATTTATTGATTCGACACAAGGAGAGCCAAAGAATACTTGCAAGCCTTAACAACTGAGTTGTCAATTCAGCTGCACCTGGAAATAGTTCTTCCTCACAAGAGTTTATCAGTAGCAACAGTTTGATAGTAGCAACAGCAAAGCAGCAGCAACAAAACACGAGCAATAGTAACAGTAGTAGCAAACAGTAGGATATGAGCGCGGTAGGAATAGAGATGGATGGACGGGCGTTGCATGGACGAGTCTAAACATGTAACTTCAAGATCTAGGACATTGCAGATAAATAAGAATAAGCATCCAAGTACTAAACAATCATAGGCATGTGCTCCATATGTAGTCATGCGTGCTCGCAATGATAACTTGCACATCTTTTGTCCTACCAGCCCGTTGCAGCGGGGCCTCAAGAGAACTACTGGCAATTAAGGTGCTCCTTTTAATAGAGCACTGGAGCAAAGAATTAACACTCCGTGAACACATGTGATCCTCACATCATAGCCATCCCCTCTGGTTGTCCCAATTTCTGTCACTTTGGGGCCTTTGGATCCGGACAATGATATGTGTACACAACTTGCAGATAAGATCACAAACAATACTATCATAATGATTTAATAATAAGTTCAGATCTGAGATCATGGCACTCGGGCCCTAGTGACAAGCATTAAGCACAACAAGTTGCAACAAAGTCAAATAGCACTAATAGAGATACTAGGCACTATGCCCTAACAATCTTATTCGATTACATGATAGAACTCATCCAATCCCTACCATCCCCATAGCCTACAACGGGGGATTACTCACTCATGGATGAGGGAAACATGGATGGTTGATGGAGAGGCGTTGGTGATGACGATGGCGATGATCCTCTTCAAATTCTCCATCCCGGCAGGGTGCCATAACGGAGTTTCTGGTTCCAAATCGCGGTTTCTGGTGGTGGCGGTGCAACGGAACTCTTTCTAGAAAAACGTCGAACCCCCTCGGTTTTTAGGTCAAGAGGCAACTTATAGGCGAAGAGGGAGGCCGAGGGGGTGCCTGGGGTGGCCACACCCCCTCCAGGCACGGCCAAGCCTGGCCCACGCGGCTGGGGGGGCCCACTCCGCCTCGTCTTCTGGCTCCGTGAGTCTTCTGTTGAAATAGGATTTTTGGCATATTTTCCGGGATTTTACTGATAGTTGATTTTCTGCACAAAAACTAGACACCAAGGTAATTCTGCTGAAAACAACGTCGGTCCGTGTTAGTTGTATCCAAATCACACAAGTTTAGAGGAGAAACAATAGCAAAAGTGTTCGGAAAAGTAGATATGTTTTGGACGTATCAAGCCCTCGCCCTAATATGAAAAGTGTATAATTATGATAATAGCACACTTAATTCAATAACAAAGATGGTACAAGTGTTTATATAGTATATGGGAGGGTCGGTGCCCTAGTGGAACCGGTAGAGGGGCCGGTGGTACCGGCCTAATTGAGACACACAAAATATAATCTAACATAAAGTGCCCCATCCCCCACTGGCCTGTAAACGGAAAGTCGCCAAAGCCCATGGCACACACCCTGTGAATCGGATTCGCTCCCAGACGCACACTGCTGCCCAACTCGTGCGCTAAACTTGTCGTGCCAACCACTCACAAGCACCCCTTCCCCTTTCTCTCTTCTTCTCCCTCTACAAGACATCAACTCTGCTTCCTCTCTCTTCAGATCTCCGTTAAAACCTGCAAGGCTTTTCTTCCAGCTAAACATGATTTAAAAAGATTAGCTCAGTGAAAAGAGTAAAACCATGCGAGATCACACAACTTCTCCTCCATCCCCTTCACTTCACATATCATCTTCATTTGATCTAATTTTGAGCTTCTAGATTAGGATCTATATGGGTTATGTAACAAAATTGTTCCAGCAACTCAATTATCAACCCACCCGACAAGAACGCGAGGATAGGAGCGATTGGGAAGGCCTTAGGGGGTTACCTTGACGGTTATGGTGCTATCAGCGAAAACAATGGAGCATTCATGCCAGCGAGGCCTTGATTTAGTGCTCGAGGAAGAAGATCCGGAGGCGTGATGGCGCCCAACACTTGTTGTGGGACGCTTCGTTGGAAACCCCAAGAGAAAGGTATGAAGCAGCACAGCAGCAAGTTTCCCTCAGTAAGAAACCGAGGTTATCGAACCAGTACGAGGAAGGAAATGTCACACAGGTGTCGCAAGCAACGCGGAGACCTGCACAACTCAAACTCAAGACTTTGCCCCAACGAATCAGTGAGGTTGTCAAGCTCACCGGTTTGTTGTAACAAAGGATTAAACGTATGGTGTGGAAGATAATGGTTTGCAACAAGCAAGCAAGTAACAGTGGAAGATGTATCAATGGTAAAGATTGGACCGGGGTCCATAGTTCACTAGAGGTGCTCTCCTTAGATAAACAACATGGCATGAAGGGTAAACAAATTACAGCAGGGCAATTGACAGGAACTGAGCAAGGAATAACAATGCAATTACTAGTCAGAAAGATCCTATGAGATTCGTTTGGGCAATACAACAAGATACATAGACCGCCATCCAACTGCATCTATGACTAGAAGTCCACCTTCAGGTTTTCATCCGAACCCCCTCCAGTATTAAGTTGCAAGCAACAGACAACTGCTTTAAGCAAAGTGTGTAAGGTAAACAGTCCACATGTTCCATGAACAAGAGACCGTTGTTTTCTCCCTAGTAGCAATATCACACCTACAACCGAAGAGATTATTGTCACTTCCCCTTGGAAACTAGAGGCATGAACCCACTATCGAGCATAAATACCCCCTCTTGGAGTCACTAGCAACTACTTGGCCAAGATAGCTACTAACAACGGAGAGCATGCAAGATCACAAAACAACACAGACATGATAGAATCATAAACACAAAATCATTAATCAAAGCAACATAATAATCTCAATATCCATCGGATCCCCGCAAACACAACATGCATGATTACAAATAAATTAGATCTTGATCATGAACGGAGCTCACAAGATCTATACATGAAAGCACAAAGGAGGAGATACAACCATCTAGCTACTATATGGACCCATAGTCCAAGGTGGAACTACTCACGCATCATACCGGAGAGAAGGCCTCCGGGATGATCTCCCCTCCGGCAGGGTGCCGGGAAGAACTTCAAATCTCCCCCACGATCTAGGGACGATGGTGGCGGTGTCTACAGACGGTTTCGTGGAGATTTGATCGGGTACCCAGGGTTTCTGCATCGGGGGCTTTTTATAGGCGAAGAGGGAGACCGAGGAGGCGGCCAGGGGTGGCAAACCCTAGCCAGGTGCGGGGCTGGGCCCACCCACGCTTGGGGTGGGTCTGCCCCTCCTGGCTGGCCCCTCCGGCTCCCCTCTGGACTTCTTGTTCCCCACGAAAAGTAATTGACTTTGATGTTTGTCCTGTCCAATTCCGAGAATATTTTTTTACTAACTTTTCTAAAACCAAAAACAACAGAAAACAGGCATATGGCACTGTTGCAACTTGTTAGTAGGTTAGTACCAGAAAACATATAAAGAGCACCTCAAAGTGTAGACAAGCAAAGCAAAGTAGATACTAAACAAGCATGGAGCATCAAAAATTATAGATACGTTTCCAATGTATCAAGGCGCAGGATTCCATGACGGCGTCCATGGCGCCGTCGTCGGAACTCGAGGAGACAAGGGTTAGACGAACGGGTCGCTAAAAGACCCGATAAGTGCGCTGTCGCTACGTGTGGTAGGATGGAGATGGGGTGCTCCAACAACTCATTGTGGAGGTGGGGAACCCAGCGGCGCGAGGTTGAGGTTGGAGCACCAAGGGGCGCTAGGGGGAGGTAGGGCACTCATGGCGGCGGTTCCACGCTATGGAGTCTGTTCTCTACCGGCAATGGGGAAGGGCCGCACCGGCGGATCTGGGGGGGGGGGGGGGAGCAGGAGGGTTGGGAGGTGGCACCAAAGGTCCGAGCTGCCGGGAGGATCATCGTGGTGGCGTAACATGCCGCCGGTGCAGAAGAGGGTGGATTATGCGGCGGCGCGCGGTGGGGATTGTGTACCGAGTAGGTGGTGGCTTTAGTCACACTGTCAAAGTGTCGAAGCTATCGATAAAATTTTGATCGAGCGCATCAGACGAACAACAATCGATGGCTCAGAACAGCCAATGAGCCACCGTGCATTTTTAGCATTTGGGGGGAAAATTACATACTAGCTTTTTAGAATTTCTCCGCGACCTTGTTTGTACCGAATGTTTTGTGGCGAATTAAAAGTAATAAAGTGATGGCTAGGATTGGGCTGTTAGAACAAACTGGGCCAAGTGCCGGCTACTCGGGTGGTTTACACACACATCCATCTTTAGAGTTTGTTTGGGCCTGCGGGCATCGGGCCTTCCGGGAGGCCCTATAACCGGAACCTGCCGGCGTTGCTCGGCGTGGTTACGCCGCCGCTTCTCCGCTCCATCTCCCGGCGTGCTGGCGCCGCTGCAGCCTCGCCGTGGCAGTCTCCCGCCCCGTGGTCGCGGACCCGCTCGGCCGGTAGGGCTTCAAGTTCTGCACCCCGGAAGTGATGTTTTCCCATGGAGTGGCACACACCCTCGCCGAGGATGGCGGAGGTCACCGGCGCGGCTGTGCGCCCGTAAGGGAAACGCGGCGAAGACCAGGTTCAGAGGAGGATCAAGTAAGTTTGGGCCTTCTGCTTCAGAGATTAATTTTCTCACTAGGAGCTGGTGATTTTTGCTCCTGTTTTTGGTCAGCAACTTCGTCAAAAATACTGTAAAATAGCTTCAGGTATCACCATGTGAAATTGGTGACTGTGTCTGTGTGGAAACTGGAAAGTGTTACTCCCACCATCCTATCAATGATTAACAAAAAGGTGTCACATGATACCTCTTCTTCTCCGCATCGCTTTCCCAATAACAAGGTTGAGAATTTGTGATGTGTTAATCATCATATGCTACAACTGATAAAGTAATTTTTTTCTAACTTGGATAGTATTGGTGGAACTTTGACAATACAGTTATCGGAGTCTGCTTGTTCCACATAGAGCCACACTGAATTTAGTCTGTGCACACATGGAATTTCTTCTAAGATACCAAGTTGAATTTCACTACTTCTGTTTAATTTCTGAAACTAGTACAGAGATCCACCCTTCTCAAAGACTTGGCTGCTGTTGAAGGTCTTCTGAATTCACAAGGCTTGTGTCTTCAGGAATGGAAGAACTTGCACTTTGCACACTCATATTGTGAGCTGAATCTTCGCTGGAACACATAAAAGTATAAAGTCAAGTTATTTAAAATTTTCATTGCAGAATAGTTTTGCTGATAAATAAAAAAACATAAATATGTGCATAAATAACTTACATTAGTTCACTAAAGTTTTGCTTCGGCGGCATGTCCATTTCATCTAGTCTTCTCTCGAACATTTCTAGAACTTTGGCAATAGTAGGGCGACAAATAGGTAGTATTTGTATGCACCACAAGCCAATGATGGTCATCTTTTTTGCCATTTCCTCAATTTCATGTGTGACGTCACTTGCTTGCACTCCATCATCTCTTACAAAGTGGTCATAAATCCAGTCTGGAAAATACTGTTCGCTGGATTTTTGAGCCATAGAATTCACATTTTTCCTTCCCCCGACCATCTCTAACAACATCATTCCATAACTATAAACATCTGACTTTGTTGAGACAACTCCAAAGGTTCGAGAGTGAACTTCTGGAGCGATGAACCCAATTGTTCCTCTAGCACCAGTCACTGAAAGATTGCTCTCCTTTGTATGACACAATTTTGCAAGACCAAAATCAGCAATCTTTGGGCAGAAATCCTTGTCTAGAAGGATATTTTGAGGTTTGATATCAAAATGAACAATTCGAGTATTGCAGCTGTGATGCAAGTATTCTAGGCCACGAGCAATCCCGATTGCTATAGCATAGAGCCTCTCCCATCCTAAAGTTTCTTTTGGGTTCTCTGAGTAAATGTACTTATCCAAGGAACCATTGGGCATGTACTCGTATATAAGTGCTCGTTTTGATCCCTCCAAACAAAACCCAAATAAGCTAACAACATTAACATGAGAGGTCCTGCCAATGCTCATAACCTCATTCACAAACTCATCCCCATTTCCTTTGCAGTCATGCAAGAATTTCACAGCAACCAAACGACCATCATCTAGTCTTCCTTTGAAAACCACACCATAACCACCTCTGCCAAGCTGATCACTGCGAGAAGAAGTTATCTTCATTACCTCTGAGTACGTGTATCTTTTTGGAGCCAGGGATCCATAAGATACTATCATGGCCTCGTAATTCCTTTCAGTGCTGCTGCTGGTCTTTTTACAGAGGATAAACCATAGTCTTTTCCCCTTTCTATGCCATATCAGCACATAAATACATGCAAGGAGCAAGGTTGCAGCTGCTGCTGTCAAAACTGAGATTGAAGAAGATGTTATTTCATTGTATAAATGAGAGGTTATAATATGGTCATTTAGATCTATGGACCGTCAGCGGTTTAAATTTCTCTCTCTGAAAGAACACAACATAGCAAAAGTGGTAACAAGCTAAAGTTTATGGATTTTGCTCCAAAATGACTAGCCTTGTATATGCTGAGAGTTTACTTGTTTCAAATTTATTTTTGAATCAAAGCCCAATGATAATAGACTATAATTTTTAAATACTAGTATTATGCTAGAAAAAAACTGATGATCAACTCCCGAGCCTTAAACTATTATACACAAAAAGTTCTGGTGCATACCTATTATCATTATCTTCCTGCCAGTCCTCTTGCTACCTGGAATATTGCATCATATTTAGTTCAAAAATAAATACCGTGCAATAGTCTAATATTGGTAGTTTTTCCAAATAAAGAAAGCACACTCCATATTTTAATCTTGAATATTTGCCAATAATAAAATAAAAATATAAGCCGCAAGATAGTAAAAACCTTGGATTACATATCCGTCTTTGTTTTGATTTAACAACTATGTTTCTTAAGTGCAGATTTGGTACGATAGTTTGAGTTATGGCCGACGTGGATTCCATATCCTGACAATTAAGGGGAAAAGTATTCTGTAAGATTTTACCAGACTGTATATCATATTCATTGTGAGTTCAGACTAGTGCGAGGATGAAGTAATGGGAATATGTAATAACACTAGTGTCACACACTAACAAATGCTGCACGCCGCTAGGATTTTATCCTTGTTAGTTTTTGAATCTTCCTATGCCTCCAAAAGCTTAACTGGTCATATTTTTGTGCGGAGTGCAGATATTGAACGGAATATCATTTGCAGCATAGACCTATTTGAGCAGACTGGTCATATTCTTGGTTCAATATACTATTTGAGCAATAATTGATTGAGCAATGATTTTTCAAAGAAGATAAATAATTCAGCAGAACCCAAGGGACAAGTCTGACAAATGAGGTGTTATTGACTGAGTGTGCTCCACTCCACAGATCGTTGTGCGATGGGTATGTTCCTGCCCTATTTATCTCTCTCGGCATTTTGCTTTTTTTAATCAGTAATGCTGGTTTCTTTACATGGTAAATTGTTCAAGTATTGCAAACCGTGAGTAACTGTAGTCGTGGTTGAGCTATTACTATCGAAGATTAGTTCATCACTTGAAAGTAAAGTGAAGGGATGAGGAGGAGAGAAAGAAGATGGATGGTTTTTTATCTAAAAAAACAAGATGGATGATTTCTTAAGCTAAGGAGTATACACGTTGCCCACTGAAGATGAACTTCTTAATCCACAATTTGATAAGTGAGCTTACCACTACCAGGCTGCTGCTGCTGCCACGTCATGAGGAAGCCATCGTTAATGAGCTGCTCGTAGTCGCTCGCATTCGCCTCGCCGGATACGCCCAACACCGGCATAACGGTAGCGTTGCAGCCCTCGATAGTGTAGCCAGCATAGTCACCCGTCTCATCGTAGAGCACTCCCCCGCGGACAAACATGTTGTTCTCGTTGTTCCCGCATCTCAACTCCACCAGCGCCCCGTCTCTATGTGCCGCTGCCGCTGCCGTGCAGTTGTAGAAGACGAGGTTCATGTTGCTGGGGTCAATCCTAAATGGGGTCCCCAATTTAATGGAGGTGTTCATGGTCCAGGCCGGGCAGCTGTCGGTGGTTTGCAGTAGATTCAGCTTTCCTTGATCAACCACATGCAGACGGTGTTCCTCGTAAGCGATGTCGATAATTGCTATGCCGTAGGCCACGGGAACGGAGCTCTGTAGGATCGGAGCGTTGTTGACGCAAGTGGCCCCAAAGTCCGGCAGACCGCATGCTCTTCCTGTCTCCTCGTCGGTGAGCCAGAATGGGTAGGTGACGGTGAGGTTGCCGCAGAGCTTGGCCGAGCAGCCTTCCGCCGTTTGCTCCTTGGCCGCCACGATGGGCAGCACCAGAGGTAGCCACCATGCCCAGAAGAACCAGCAGCTTGGAGCCATGGCAGCACAGGATTTGGAAGTTGTTGCTAGTGACGGGGGTGCTGTGGCCTGACCGCCTTGGGAGATAATAGAAGTAAGAGAGAAAGTCCACACGTGCGGAGACGACGGGCTAGAAACGGTGTCCAAAGTGATAGCTTCTTGACTGGCTTTAGAAAGACTTTTTCAACAAAACACACGGTTCCACCAACAGAATAGTCAAAGTAGTATGCCCATATCGACTCTTAGTCCGAACCTTGTTCCATTTATTATTAGACCAAAGATTTGCACTGATCATATGGACTTCTGCACCAGCTGTAATCTCCTCTCGACATGGCAGTTTTTTCTGGCGATTTGCCCCTTTTTGAGGAAAATAATCTTCCATAACGATCCATGCCTTTATATTTTGGTTTTGGAAATATATATTTTTTGGACCAAGAGTGTCTCTTCTACTGACTTAGCTTGTTACAATCATGAACACGTCAAAAAAGGAGGGACATCATCCCACACCCAAATAAAGCCAACAAAAGGCAGTTAGAGGGTGCTGAAAGATCAGCTTGTTTCGGTGGAGTCGGTGGAGCTTGGGTCTCGTTTCGGTGCCTTCGATGGCAAGTCTTAGCTCTTGTACCTTTTTTTATCTGCTTTTATTAGAGGTTCTTCTCATCGTTTTGTATCGGATTTATGGTGTGTGGTATTATTTATAAAACAGGGCGAAAGCCTCTTTCAAGAAAAGATCAGCTTACAAACGTTCAGATTTTGTCCCCCTTCTCACATAACTGAGCAGCATTGTCTACTGTTCTTCTAGCAGAGACAAACTTACAGGGGATAGAAAACACTACAGGTATCCTGGATTTCAAATAAAATAGGTTCGATAGAAGAATGATGATCAGCCCTATTCTTCAAGAGATTAGCCAGCATCAGCAAGCCAGTATCCACCAAGATCTTAAGAACACAATCGGAATGGCTGGCGGGGAATTAACTACGGAGATGGGGGCTCCTTTGATCGCAGCACCATAATACCTTTCTCTGTCTCTTTGTCAGTGTTTCCGTAGCATTTCAGGTTTGTTTACACGATAAATTGTTGAAGTTATGCAAACACGAGTGCCAATAATTATTCTCAAGGGCTCAGGGCTGAGTTATTACGATGGAGAATTAGTTTGCTGTTACTTTTATATTTTAAACCGGAGAGAAGGGATGAGCAGAGTACCAAAACGATTGCTCTATTTTAGAAGCTAAGAAATAGCCTACAGAAGTTGGGCACTGAATTGGAGAGGAAAATAAATATAATTGGGCAATTCTACGAGTGAGCTTACCGCTACCAGATGGAGGAGGGGGATCCCATGTCAGGAGGAAGCCGTCACTGATGAGCTGCTCGTAGTTGCTCGCATTCGCCTCGCCGGACGAGCCCAGAACCGGCAGCGAGTTGGCGATGCATCCTTCCACATAGTAGCCCGCATAGTTTTCAGAGGCGTTGTACCGCCCTCCAATCCTCACAAACTCGCTGCTCTCGCTCCCGCACCGCATCCTCGTCTCCACCAGCCCTCCGTCCTGGCGCACCGCCGCTGACGCGTTGGTGCAGTTGTATATGATCAGATTCAGGTTGACAGGGTCGGTACTAAACCGCTGGCCGAGCCTCTCGGAGATGTTCGAGATCCGTTCGTTGCAGCTGTTGGAGGCCGGCAACAGTCTCAGCTTGTCCAGGTCGACGACACGCACGCGGCTTTCCTCGTAGGAGATGTTGGTGATCTTGAATCCGTAGCTTAAGGGTATGGAGCTCTCTAGAACCGGAATCTTGTTAAGGCATGTGATCGCGAAGTCCAGAGAACCAATTATTTTTATCATCATTTAAACTGAATATTTCTCACTGTTGTAATGAGATTATTTCTCTAGACCTGCCACTAATCACTAATTATTACATAAATATGCAAATCTCTTTGGTTTTTTATTTCTTTGCAAAAATAAGCGTACTCATGATGGAATCGGTACGGCGACGTCCACCCGTACACGGCGATGTGCCTTAGTTGCTGGTTTGGCATCGTCAAACCAAGCAACATTTATAAAGGGACCCTGGCATAGTCACAACATAGACGCTCTAAAAACCTAATCCCGTCCACATCAGCCATTGAAGGAGAGCCACCCACCATTCCTCATCGCAGAGTCTTCTCTACCGCCATCATTGTCACCAAATCCATTCCCCCTTAATTATCCATAGTCATACTACCATGATCCTCATTCCTTCGTGATTGACGATATTGTAATTCATCTATTAGAGATTTCTAATACAATTTTTATTATGATTGTTGATGTAATCATGTATGAGTAAGTCCTTGCAGATTAAGGGCTATGGACTAGCCTCGCACCTACGTGCATCTAATTGTTATGGAATTGTTTGTAGTATAATTGATTAATCTAGATTCATATATTAGGTCCTAGATTACCACTTAATTTTGACCACAAACACTCAATCAAGACGAAGGATTAAAACTCAAGGAGATTGTAGCCTCTTCGGAAAGCATGATTTTATCACAGTTTCCCGCATAAATGAATTCTGTCGTGAGGAAGCTTCTCCGCAAGCACAATTATTCAGAGGAAGCAGCCGGCCGGGTCACCCTCAGAGGCAAGTCCGTACAGAGTCAAACTTTTTTTTTTTGAGGAATCAACGGCGGGCACAAGGCCGGCCTGAACCAATTTCATTGAAAAGCCGACATAGCGAAAGTCATTACAAAAGACCGCAAGAGAGCAACCAAAAAAAAAGAGAAACTAAAAAAAAACTGTCTATAGCCTAGCTAGGGCAAGCAAGAGTTTGTTGGGTGTTTGGGAAAATACATAGAGGTGAAAACTGTACACCAAGAAGATAGAATTAGACTGAAGGTGGACTACTCATTTCTCGCAAGGTGGTAGAACCTCACCGCCCAATCCTCCGCTAAGGATTTATGAGAAGGGTTTTTAGTTCTATGAGACCATAGAGAGATGTTGTCGGCACACCTGCGAAAAACGAGGTGGATAGGCTCGACCTCGTTCCTAAATACTTTTGTGTTTCTCCGCTTCCAAATATTCCAGAGAGCGCATATGATTACCGAAGTTCTCACTTGGCAAGCAGAAGAGCCATCCCAGAGATCCCTGAGCGAGAAACAAGACATAATATCATCGTGCGGGCACCGCGCGATCCAGAGTCAAACTAGACGTGTGCATCCATGAAACCTTGCACGACGTTTACGCGGGCAGTTTTCATTTTCTGCGGGCAAAGCATATTCCTTTGTTGCTCGACATTTTCTGCCATCCAATGCCCAAAAGTCCAAACTATATATAGACCAAATTTTTTTGGAAACTTGGCGTGCGTGCGACGGAAGGAGGACGAGCTCAAAAAGGGAATACTTTTGGCGGTGGCTGATGCGAGAGAAGGCTCTTTTTAATTGTGCTTATATATGCATTGACAAAACCTATATATCGCAACTGTCATATATCATGTAACTGGTTTGAATGTTGATCCGACGCAGCCCGCCCTGAACTTGGGACTCGATCCAGCGTATGGTGCTGCAACTAACAGCTGTGGCATGAGTGCGACAGATTTCTGTTTGTGCTGTCGTACGTCGCTCCTTTTTTTGACAATAATGTTTGTGACCCTCAACTTGCTCAAGCCCATGGCGGTGGGTGTGCACTGTGCAGTGACGGCGATGTCCGTTGTGGAATGAGGTTTTGATAGAATCATCCCGTCTTTGGACAGCTAGCATAAACTTGATCCCCCAAGGTCAATTCATCCTCGCCTTGTAACAGCGTGTTTTTTTGTTTTTTTTTGCGAGAGAAGGCCTATATCCCGAACCTGCCGACGTTGATCGACGTGGATTTGCGGTAGGCCACCGCCGGCACGCCGGTGATGCACCCAATTCCCCGGCTGCTCCAACTCCCGATGTGCTCGACCCCTGGTGCCACTACAGCCTGGCCAAATTTGTTGTGCTGCGCTATCCCAGACTACCAGTCTAGATACTCCACCGAGAGAGTATACGAAGCCATCAACCCACTAAAGAAGTCGACACATCAATGTGAGGTTCGAGGAGGGAGATATGATGGAAACAAGTCACATAGGGGCGTTCATGCGGATTACTAGAGAAAGATCTGATAGATATAAGACCCCCAAGGGTATCGATATAATATATAGTAAGGGCCTCATGTGAATAAGTTGGAGGTACCTATCTCCCTGCACCAACTAGGGCCAAACCTGTAATCAAACCTCCTACTCAACTCTATATAAAGCCCCCACCCCTAAGGTGGAGAGGATCCATTTGCTAGCATTGACTCCTCCCACCAACAGTTAGAGGAGGAGAGGAGAGCTCTCCTCCACTCGGTCGGCTACCCTCTATGGCACCGAGTCGGGTACCGGATCCCTGTGATGACAACTCGCCGTGTGTCGGTATCCTATGATGCCACCTCTTACGGATACCGGATCGTCCCCTTTCAGCACTAACTAGATAGGAACCACATCACCTGGGAACCGTCACCGCACCGGAGCATCGATGGAGTAGGCTCCGCCGACCGGAAACCTTGCTCAAGCAATAAGTAGACTGAGCTCCACTATCTCATCGGAAAAACGTTGAACCATCTCCTGGAACCTCGGGACCTCCTTGGAGCTCTTTGGAAAACCGGCGAATCTAGATAATTACCTACTACAGATATAGAGGAATCATATCACACATCTTTAGTAATATCATAATTATTCGATACAAAACAAAGAACAACGTGAATCATGTCACACATCCAGTTTTTTTTTTTGCACAGGGAAGGCCCTGGAAGCTGTATTAAGCGGCAGGGACAATTACAAAAAGGATCCTGCTCCAATTAGGATTTACAACAAGGTCCTCACATTTTACTAGAAATACCTAAGAAATAAAATTGCAAATGCAACCGGGTCCTTCTCCTCCCGAGCTAGAAGATTTGCATCTGCGGCCGCCGTCGGCGATGCAAGGGGACTACGCCACTTGGGACGCGGCCGCAGATCAACGATAGCTTCTGACTTGTGTAGGAACACGTGTAGGTCACCTCTTTCCCTTCTCCTAGCGGTAGCTTCAAGATCAGCATGCTAAAGAAGAACACACTTACTGACTGAGCTTGCCATAGGAACCTTCCTTGCCTTCCTCCGTGGAAGACTGACAGGATTGAACGGAGGCAGCTGCCCACCGGCGTGTGCGACTGATGAAGCAGAAGAGATCCAAGATCGAGCTTTATTGGCAGAGATCCCTATGCCATGGGTGCCCGCCACCAGAGCACCATAGCAAGCACCACCCAGCCTAGGCCTCGCCGGAGCCAGCCGGGAAGCTCCGACGACCTACTCACAAACGCCACTTGGAAAAAATACAACCTAAACCTAAGCCCTAGACTACTAACTTCGACACCTCGCCTAAGCCGCCACCTAACGTCATCGCCGCCGGGAAGGCCTCGGCTCGGACCGGAAGCCCCCAAAAGACGCTCAAAGAAACTCGAGAGAGGGTAGAGAATGTGGAGGAGGAAATGAGCGGTCTCCTCACATCCAGATGAAATTTAATTGTAGGTGAGAAATAGATGATGCAAATTTGAGAAGAAAATGATCTTCCAGAAAAACAGAGAAAAAATAAGTTGGCTGTCAAAACAAACTGGGCCTCCCAGTGCTGCCTGGGTCGCATGCAGCGGCCTGCCACGTTGCTTGGGTCGTCAACTGAAAGCACTCCCCGACCTTCGGCTTTAATGGGTTTCACCAAATTCCTTAGAGAAAGAGCACGCCACACCATGCAGCAAAGGCCCGCAACCCGCAGGCCGCCGCCGTTGGTCGGTGTGGATTGCCGCCGCCGCTGGTCGGCCGGTAATTCCCCCGCCTGATTCCCGCCGCGCTCGTCCCGCGCCGTCGTGGATGCAGCCTGCCGTTGCCGTCGTGAGACCATGCAGAGAAGAGTCAAGCCTCGCCGCCACGACGGGGGGCAACCGCAAGCGCCTGGTCCATCCCCGCCTCTGATTGGTCGATCGTGAAGATTGATACCACCTACCGAGGAGAGGACCAAGTAAGTTTGCGCCTTCCAGGTTCCAGGATTAATTTACTTGCTTGGAAATTGCATGTAACATTCCATATACTTACACTTGATGCATCCGTGATTCGGTAATTTGAGGGTCTTAAATTGGAGCCTAAATCTCCTCTGGCATTAGATGAAATTTCTAGTCTTCAAGCTCTATTGGAGCCTAAATATACTACTTATCCAAGAAAATATTGGACATGTACTCATATATAAGAGCTAGTTTTGATCCCTCCAAACAAAAACCAAATAAGTTTACAATATTAACATCTGAGGTTCTGCCAATGCTCATAACCTCATTCACAAACTCGACTCCATTTCCTTTGCAGTCATGCAAAGAATTTCACAGCAACCAGACGACCATCATGTAGTTTTCCCTTGATATCTAAAATCATTACGTGTGAAATGATGGGAAAAGCTTTTTTAGCATACCTATTAGCATGATCTTCGTGAAGGTCCTTTTGGTACCTGGAATATATATAACATAGTATCATTTATAAGTAAAGACAGTGACATCCAATATGGTGTTGATGTCTTAACTACATACCAAGCGTGTCGAGAAAGGGAACGAAGAAGGAACCTGTAATTCTGTAAAGATACAGCAAGTGCCTTTAAAGTAGAATTGTAGAGAAAAACTCTATGGAATTTTGTAAACAACTCCACAAAATTTGCAGCCGAAGACAGATACGGCTTTGTCCTGTTGTACTCTTCGGAATCTGGTAGAAAACAGTAGACCGAGTTTTTTTGAATTTGATACTAGATAATAGATGTGGTTACCAGCTGGTTTCCAAGCACGATGAACACGGCACTGTACCGAGCCAACACATGTAGGGTAGGACTAGGACGGCTTATTTAACTGCCGTGTTCATGTCGCTATACGAAATGGCTAAGCCCTAAGAAAATGACAAACACAGGCACCCATCATCGTGGATTTTCCCACTGTTATTTTTTTTGCTAAAAAAGCGGCCCGTACGAAATAACCTATCGGACATAATATTCGCTCTCAAAATAGATGTCGTGATTTTTTGTACACATTAAATTCACGACATCTATTTTGAGACAGAGAAAGTAATTATTTAATATCATCTTTCGACACACACACGGTAGCCATCTCCATGGTACTAGCAATGTCTTTCGACACGTCGCCTTTCGAATGGATGTCGTGAATGTACAGATTAAATTCGCGACATCTATTTTGAGATAGACGAAGTAATTATTTACTTTTGACACGTCACGTTGTGGCCATCTCCATGGTACTAGTAATGTCTTTCCACACGTCGCCTTTCGAAATTGCAAAACCAAACAGTTCATATGTCCAAGTCGAGCTTAACCAACAAACGAACCAGCAAGATAAATACTCCCGCCGTTGCATTTTACTATCCATGTACTAGCTTTCTAGCGTGCACTACCTGTAGTCCTGTATTGTACAGAGCTGTACTCTGATTGAAAGGAATATGTCTGTATGGTGGATCTAGGAGGATTTCGTGGACATCATTCCATCCTGGCTCCTTTTCCACTGGCCCAAAATTGCAAAAAATCATCATACTACTTATTTCTCCGGCCATGTAAAATAATTTCACATATTCCATCAGACATAGAGATAAGGTGCATTTTTTGTGTGGCCAATTTCCTTGCGGGGCATCGCCACGTGAAGGCTTTTCCACCAGTACTCTTTTGCTCAAAGAAATAATAACTCAAAAAATGGGGTCGTTTCTGATGTAAACTAGCTACATGTGGGTTGACTTCGTTGCCTCTATATATTGCCTCTATATATTGTACCTACAGTCAAATAAACACGCCACTAGTGGATATGGCACAAAACAATCCGCTCTCTGTACGTGTGCCGACAGAAGGGGAGTGGGAAGGAGAATCTATGGCGGGGGAGCCCATGAGCCCCACAGGAAGAATGATGGAAGAGATGAATGCCTACATGGTGCTCGTCATGGGGCTTGGAGAACCAATAAGCCTACCTGCTTTCCTCGCCGGCATCGAAACAGAACTTCTTCCTCGATTTCCGCGCCTCCGAAGTATTCAAGTAAGTTATATCTGAATTTCTTGTTATGTTCCCGACATGAATCCCAAAGTCCCAAAGTCGCGATACTAGTGACATATTTCAGCCAAAAACTGACTCTTCCCTTGTTTGGCTATCAAGAATGGTTGAGTTGTTTGGATCCCACCTAAATCTAGTGAGTAGAGTAAATGAAAACCTTTTTTCCGTCGACAATTCCAAAACAAACTACCTGGGCGAACACCACTAGAACAAATTGACATGTTACCCGGTCATTAGCATCAGGGGCGGAGCGGCGGTGACCTGGGGTAGCTGCCCGGGCTCGTCCGGTGACTCTCCATTGATGATTAACTTAATTACAGTTCTTAGTACTGATTTTTTTGGGGGCAAGGCTGGACACTGCACATGCTTATTGGGATTGCCCCGGCTCTGTGAGTAGCCTAGCTCTGCCTCCGAGCACGTGTGTCTCTCTCGCACATCCTTGGTAGCTCCCAAATCTTCCAACAAGGTATACATGCTTAATTAAGTCACCTGTTGCAGGTCATACCACGTTTGGCTGGGAAATTGGTTTCATCGGGACTAGGGTCTAAGCTAGGTCATACAGGCAGACTGTGGTTCAAAAGGTTTCATGAATCTAGGATGAAATTTATTAAAAACTCAGATGTGAAATCCGAATTTCGCATCCATTCATTACCATGACAATAACCCTCCACAAACTAAAGTTTGACCAACCATGCATGTAGGAAAAATATAAACAATTGACACATGTATTATTGGTCAGGTTAGCAGTAAATTAAAACACGGATGGAGGGAGTAATTGGAACCTTCATAAATACTTTGTCCTATTACTTGTATTCTATATAGTAGATGTCGATATTGTTTCCTATGTTTACTTTACAAAGTTTAATTGTAATTGAAAACATTATGTAAAATATTTTGGGAAGGAGCTAGTACTAAAAAATACTATTACCCTGGTGTTATGCAAAAGTGAGGGTATGGGAGGTTCATAATGTCGGCTTCAGGTAGCACTGAATATATCCGTCTGAAACTTCTACATGGGAACGTGTGATCTTAATACTTTGATGCTTTTATACTCGCTCATTGTTGATACACCACACTCCATGCGAGCGCTAGGCCACAATTAAATTTTTCTCCTTTTGTGGGATGTACCATATCCTACTTGAATCCGCCAATATCCATCGCTCCCAATACCTTCACTTTAATTTAGTGAAGGTCTTATCAGACACATATGTGATATTTACAGTCTATGCGTGTGCATGTGCCCTCCATATTTAAATTCAAGTGAAAAGTTAAGGACACCAGCTAAAATTGAGCATCATTTACATTCCTCAAAGCCGCCATGGTCAGCCGCCGCGAGGACCTTCCCAGCGAAGAGGCTTCACATACTTGGTAACTCCTGTTGTTCACATGACTGAATTAGTTAAGGAATTTTACGAAGAAGTACCAAAATTGGGACTAAGAATTATATTCAGAGCTTGCTTTGATTTCCAAGTTGTGACAAACTGATGTCTTGCTGCTCTGATCCACACACCATCGTCTCACTACACCCTGCCTCCGCCTTTGCTGCTTTGTGATCAGAGTATCTCTCATTACAAGCTTTCACATCTGAAGAAACCCATAAAACTTAATGAGCCGCCCGCAACCGCACAGGCATATTTCAAATTATTAGTACTATAAAATAGTGTGTTAGCGATTGGTTATGGGTGGTTATACCTGCTGGCTGCAGATGACGTGAGTAATATATTATTTCTTGTATAAGGTACCACGATGACTTTAATATATCTACCGTCAAAATATATCAATAAAAAGGACAACGTTGCGCACAAAATACATCTAAAATGTGAAAAATCTAAAGTCTCCATTCGGTCAACATGTTATAAAATATAATAAATGATTCAATGTGAACATCGTCTCTCTAGTTATCTAGGCGAACATCTTTTCAAAGAGTGTTGGTACCTGTTAATGCTGAGGTCTAACGGCCTTATTATTTGTTGATTATTTCTTGCTTTCAAAATAAACTATTACTGGTAACTACAGATTCACAAAAGTAGTGGGAACATATATTCTGGGGGAATCTAGTATTCAAACACTTGGAAGGGACAAGCATAACAGTTGAAACTTTTCTGGCCAGGCATGTCTGTAGCTAGGAATGGTACGTTCCATAATAAATAACGTCGATCTCTTGTCTCTCAAATTCTTCTGACCTTCAGAAAAAGTTGAATCACTTATTTTGAGATAAGGGAATGCATGGATGTAGCCAACTGTGTGTTCAATCGTTATGTAAATTTTCATCTCGAAATACTTTGTATTTTAGGCTCAGCGAAAAATAAAAAAATGAGTTTCTTTCGTTGGTGAACAGTGTTGAATAGTGTAGTTTTTGTCATTTTGTGTTGTTTGTCTTTTTTGCTAAGCATACAATACGTGTTATTTTGAGCTGAAAATCTACACGCTAGTAGAATAGATGGTTGTCTACGTCAAAGTATTTTTTTTTGTTAGAATTTTTGAAGCTTGAAAAAAACACAAAGGGGCTAAGTGGAGCCAGGTTCCATCTCATCAGTGGCTATTCGGCATCCAGCTAGCTGTATAACACTAGCGTGTCAACAAAAGTCACACTCATATAATAGAGTTGGATATTAGGTTATTCACTTAATTACTCCTTTTCTCCTTTATCTTATTCAATGTTTCCCTAGAAGCACGCTTAGAGAACAGTTCTTACGTGTAAGCCCACTCCTTCTATTTTTATTTATTTCTCTCATTCACATAAGCACAGGTGCCGCCGACCAGGGGCGGATCTACACCCCGGGCAGGCCCGGGTTATAGAAAAAAAATCAGCTATATATTAGTAGAAATGCTCTAATATTCTAAGAATTTAGCCTAACTTCAATATATAATATGATCTTGGCCATGGGTTTGGTGGATTTATGGATCCGCCACTGCCGCCGACCTCCCTTCTCTATTGTAAACAGCAACACACAGCTCTGTCTTTTCCACCACGAGTAGCTACCCGGATATCTCCTTTCTCTACTGTGAGCCGACCTGCCCACTTTTTCTCGAGGTTAAACTTTTTAAACTATTGGATTCTGCACTTTGAATGAAAAGGTCGCGTGCATCACTCGATGCGGAGTCTGGGGTTCCATTAACCTTTTTGAAAAAAAAAACCTCTGGTTCAAGCATAACAAATCATGATTGTCAAAAAAAGCATAAAAAATCAGGTAGTCACCCAATCCCTCACCTAATACAGCTCTGGTTACAAAAAACGTGATAAGTTTGTTGTCCTGAATGTAACACGTTGTTAATGTGGCCAAGATTTAAGTTTTATCAAGGATGGCAGATCTCTATCGCTGATACCAAAGAAAAAAGGAGAACACTAAAGTTCGGGAATAACATGAGTACAAGTATAACTTAGTTAAGTACAAGTATAACTTAGTTAACCATTTTGTCGATCTACCCATGTACAGGCAATGGATGCATCCAAGTATGGCACGCCGCGATGGGTGGAAACGAAAGTGAATGTGAACGACCATATTATCGTTCCGAGGTTGGATCCGGCAATTTTGGCGTCAGACCCAGAAAAGGCTATTGAGGACTATGTGGCATCGCTGTCAATGCTCCCGATGGATAGGAGCCGTCCTCTGTGGGACTTCCACTTCCTTAATTTTCCAACATCTGAGGCAGCTTCCACGGTGGTGATGCGTTTGCATCATTCTATTGGAGATGGCACGTCACTTATGACGCTCCTCATGGCGTCTTCTCGTAGTACAACTGATCCGTCAAGGCTGCCGGCTATGCCACCACCACCGAGACGCAAGGGAGCGATCTATGAACAGTCGCGACCTCCGCTGTCTGATGGCAGTGTAGCGTTTCTCGCATGGATTTGGTCGAATTTTGTGCTAGCGTGGCACACTTTGGTTGACTTCACATTTCTTGTGGCAACACTGCTGTTCTTGAAAGATCCATACACGTTGCTGAAGCGTGCCAATTGGGGTGGCGAGCCCTACCGCAGGCGCCTTGTGCATCGGAGCATTAGCCTTGACGACGTCAAGTTTATCAAGACTACCATGAACTGTGTACGTGAAGCTGCCCCGTTCCTCTTTATTAGATGTATTCTTAAAATTGATTTTTAAATGACAACGAGTATTATTCTACATTTTTTGCCAGTAGATTTCAATTTTGCCCCTTCCAATTTGGAAGGATCATCAATTTGTCTCAGTTGGTTAAGTTGCAACCATTCAAATTTGAAAGGATCATTTGAAAATATTTGTCTTCCAAGACATAATACGTGTAATAAATTAATCTTTATGTTTTAAATCATATGAAATAAAGAATACTACCAGGATTGAAATAACCTTATTTGCATACAGAAAACAACAAAAAATCTAAACATGTAGCCCGTGCATGGATTTCATCACCATTTATTCATGTAGCGATTGCCTGGAGTCTCCAATGC
The DNA here is from genome assembly GCA_023614405.1 of Avena insularis. Taxonomy (NCBI): domain Eukaryota; kingdom Viridiplantae; phylum Streptophyta; class Magnoliopsida; order Poales; family Poaceae; genus Avena; species Avena insularis. Next base: position 33,282,811 of record CM042684.1, read on the forward strand.
GCATAGAAATGTGACTTTGGTTCCGACATCCTGGCTGCATTATTGATGTTACTAATTGGGAATCTTTCTCATTTTGTTTCCCTTAGACCGTCAACGATGTGTTGGTCGGTGTGACCTCCGCAGCTCTATCACGATATTACTTCCGGAAGTCTGGTAGGTTGTCTTCAGAAAATGATTGTGTGTTCTTCTGACAACACTGCAACTTACATGCTGATTTGTTTTTGCAAATATTAGGTGACACTAACACCAAGAGATCAATTAGTTTGCGATCAATCATCCCCGTCAATACAAGGCCAATCTCTAACAGACAAGTAAGAACTTCTTTTTCTGTGTCAAATGAACATTGTAAAAAGCCCTCGTCACACTTTCCTAGAAAATAGAACTAAAGTCATTTTGTTCTCACAACTATGACAGACATATGTTACCAAGGTAGAGACTGGAAATCGACTTGGTTGCCTCATATGTCCCTTCTGTATAGCTTTGTACGATGATCCCCTTGAATATATTCGAGAGGCAAAACGGATAATGCATAGGAAAAAGAGCTCTTTAGAAGTGATAATTACGCAAGTACTTATCGACTTTATCGTAAAATACTTTGGTGTAAAGGTATATCGCCTTCTACGTACTTTATAAGCTCTTTCAGGGATTTTATAGCAGAAACCTTGAACAAGCAATGTGCTTATCTATTAGTGTTTCTAACCGTTCGCAATTCTCAATCAAAACAGATAGTAACTTTTATCTACCGCCGCTTTGCCACCCATACAAGCTTGCTCTTATCAAATATCATTGGACCAGCTGAAAAGATAACCTTGTGTGGGCACCCAGTGGTCTTCATAGCAATTACCGCCTACGGGAATCCGCAAGTAAGTCACAGATGCATCCCAAGATGCACACAAAACCAATATATAGAAAAATAAAATATGTTAGTTTGGTTTGATCCAAACTATATCAAGCCAGTGCCAAGGTATTGCTTTCAACACCTTCTTCTAGCGCATGTTAGATGTTCTAAAACAACTATCAAAAAGTATTGTTTCCACAATAAACATCATATTTATTTTATTAGACACCTTTTAATTAAAATTGCTTGTGATTTATTTTATGATACTAAAATACTTAATTATCGGTGCATTGGATATAGTGAGGAGACTATATCGATGATAAAAGATGTTTCATGCAGGCTCTATCCTTATAGATTATACATGAGATAGTAAAAAACAATGTGACGTGTGTGCTAAGAGTTAGCCCCGGGATGGAAGATTGGGATTGGCATTTTCTATTGATTAGTCTTCAGATTTGATGATTACAAAATTTAGTTGGAACATAATCCCACAATCTATTGTGCAATAATATATGTTTAGACATGTATTTTGAATAACAAATGAATATCTTAGTTAGTTGCAGTATACTCTTCCATTTTTACTTATTTTGCGTTATGTGGAATCAAACTCAAACTTTGACTGAAAATGTAGATATAAATAGCAACATACATAATACCCAATGCATATATTACATGTGGAATAGATAGTTAATATAAGTTTGGACTCGATCGACAATGGCGACATCCGGTCTTTAAAGATTTTTCTAGGTCACCTCTATGTAACATGTCAGTCTTATATAAGGAAAACAAGCAAAATTCTTAACTAGGGTAAAACCATGTTCAAAGTCTCCTAGATGTGATATATCGGTAGAAGTTCCACTAAATGGGGTAATTTGTATCACAAATGCACAATTACAAGGTAAAAAGTGAAATTCACTCTATTTTTATGATGATTCTAAAGTTTGACTAAACCCATTACACAAAGTAACTGTGAAATGAGTGAGTACATGTCATAATAAGTAATGTAATTTACACCTTCTAACTACCTATTAATCATCTAAAGTATAATTTATGAGTCAGCTATATTTTTGTACGCCCAAGAGAGTTTGCAATTATTAGAGGTGATATTAAGGAGTATGGTTAAAATAAAAACTTTCATCCATTGGATCTCAAGAAGAAATATTGTATATAATTTGATGGATAGGATTGTTTGGATAAAACTCAGTTGTGTTTTATTACTATTGTATGCTGAAAGGTCAGGTATGTTAGTACATAAAGTCCCACGAATTAAAGTTGCTCCAACTTCTTGCTGCTCACGCTTATATGTTTATGAAGTCAAAACCGAGGTGTTGTACTTTTTTAATTAGCTTGCATTTAAGAAAGGCAAACTCGTTCGACAACCATTATAGGAAGTACTATCTATAGGTAGATGATAACTATTTTCCACTCGGGTCTTTTTGAGTCTGCATCTATTCTACTTGCATTTATTTCAACTTATCTACTCCCTCCCATCCAAATTAATTGACTTAAACTTGTCTAGAATTGGATGTATCTAGACATATTTTAGTTCTAGATACATCCAAATCTAGACAAATCTGAGTCAATTAATTTGAGTCGGAGGGAGTAGCACATATTTTGTCTATACTAAATCGAATTTAATACTTGTTTATAAAACATTTATATTATAACTATTTGTATCTATGCATAAGGTTAGACGTGTCTGTTAAACAGTCTACTGAAGTTCAATTATTTTTCAGTAATCACGTGAAGGTAAAAGCGGTTTTGGTGTTTTCGCTTTCTTGTTATATCATACTAAACAAAAAACTTCCAATTTTTTCCTATTGTTTACGTGATGTGTGCAAACTTAAAAATTCTTGTGGCAAACTAGATGCTTCAAGAAACCGTAGTAAATTTTATTGCCATATTGAAACTATATATCAAGCTCCATTATTCACAACATAACAAAGGTGTACCAGACATGAAAGTACCTTCTCATTTATACTGTGATGCCGATGGTTGTTGTCATAGACACGAAAATAAAAAATATACTCTGATAATACCCCCAAGGTTTGATGGCCTCTCCATATTTATAACATGTGTATACTGTAAGGTACCTAGCTGTTGTATCTCAGAAACTCAACTGAATCTTCAGCCAAATAAGATAAGAAAAGTTGAACCCGAGATTTGTATTCATAAATTTTACTCTGTTTCGTAATTAATTGTTTGGTTTCTTGTAGGCTCTGACTGTCCACTACGTAAATTACGATAGCACTGTCAAGATAATTCTGGCTGTTGACGACAAACATTTTCCAGATTGTCATTTACTATTAGACGAGTTCACCGAGTCCATTAGACTCATTAATAATACTGCCAGACTGAAGAGTATAACGACATTAAGGATGCCATCATCTTGAAGAGTATAACAACATCGATCCAAAATGACCAAGTATTGCACATTTGGCCATGTGCGCCATGTGGAGGTCCGAATCCGACTAATAACGTCATATATACATGTATGTTATCTTAGTTAGTCACCGACTCCTGAGACACTTTGTGCCATCTTGTGCCAATGTAAAGTACAAAATATATCTCCTATGTTGGCTTTACACGTAAAATTTACATCCTATGTGATTGTTTCTCAAAGTACATGTTTTCCTTGAGTTCGTTTTGGCGTTAATGAACAATATCAATAGATGAATGTTATAGTAGAGTCATGTCGAAATACTAAAAGGTAAAAGATGATGATATATTTAATTATACTCTCATTTATGTATGTTCTTAATTAGCGGAAAACTGTGATAAATATGAGGTTGAGAGTTCCTTCGATTCATAAGATTTTTATAGGAATTGTGTAGAATCTGGATCCTATGAAAATTTTCCTCCACAAGCTGTTTGATTCCTAGGATCATATATCATAGGAACTATTCCCATAGGAATTTTGTAGTGTAATCTCTAGGAAAAAAGCATTAGGTCATACCTCATGAAAAAAATCATTTGCTACAGTCAAAGAGAATACATCTTCCCATGGAACTCAATTAGGCATGATATCCCAATCTCTCTCGTCTACCTACACTTAGTGTAATAGATGATTTTAGGTATTTGGTAGACGATTTTAGTTGGTAGATGATTCCATTTATATACATATTTGTGTAGTATGTGAACATATATAAATAATTGTTTACATGAAATTTACATTAGTTGTCTATGTTTTGTTGAAATATCGATTAATTTCCGTGATTTCCTGGACCATTTCCATAGGTACACTCATCAGTTGGGACAATTTGAGGTCATCATGGACCTGCTGAAGCTAACTGGTGAGCGCTACATGGTTAAAGTCACGAACAAGGTGAACCGGACCTTTTTAGTGGATCGAGGTGGACTCGACTGATCGAAGACTATGGGATGAACATAGAAGAGAAGTGTGTCTTATTTATCAATGATGATGGTATGACCTACTTCGATTAAAGGGACCAGTTCAACACATAGGTTACTCGCGTGGGTGATGTGAAAATAATGTTGCACGACACAAATGCCAATGTCATTAACATGACTCAGAACTTCTCTCATTTCATGAGTGAGTTCCCCAACTACTATCTGCACCACAACCAGCCGCCGAATGACGGCAATGATGAATAGACCAAGTTAGGCCAAAATCCTAAGCTTGGGGAAGGTTAAAATCCTTTGCCCTCTTTGCATTCATATTTTTGTTTCTTCTTTTGATTTGTTTTCTTTTCTCGTTAATTGTATGTTTACTTTTATTTTTGCATCAATAAAAAGAAAAGACACAAAAATTGAGTGGCCTTTTGATTTATTTTGTGCGAAACTCTCTTAGTTTTCTTTTGGATTTTCATAGGTTATTCACTTCAAGTGACCTAGTGATGGGAAGTATAGCATAGAGTCGACTTGAGTATAAGAACAAACACGAGAGGAGGTATCACATTCTTATCTTCACTCCTCCTATAAGTTTATTCCTGGTCATATTATTGTTTTCTCGGTTGCACTCTAGTTTCGCTCCCCAACTAGCTTGTTACCCTATAAATTTTATTCCCATGCTTGTGTCACTACTTTAGTTTCGACTTATGAACATTCATTTTTAGTTTGAAAAGGAATTATGTTGTATTCAACTCCAATAATTTTGAGAACTTGAGAAAGCATCTACGAAAGGACTTTGGTGCCTTGTACTTGTCTTAAGGGTTTAACCTTAGCAATGCTCAACCCCATGAAACTTGAATTTAATTGACTTGATATGAACTTGCTGAGAAAGAATTGTTTGAAGGAATGAATTTCTAGCGGTAGTTGAGATGCATGCCAATGATTGACTTTTTGATTAAAAGTAAGATATAGCTTTATGCACGTCTCGCAACACTATCGCACCCCATGAGACTGACAACTCTGTTGGCCTTCGAACGATCTACCAGAGTTAAATCTTAGATTTCGGCTATGAGTTGATTAAACATCTGTAGCAGTCATGCTATGATGGGTAAAAGTCTTGGTCTTATGGGTCTGCGTTATAATCAAACTTTAAGCCATTGAACAATGTCTTCATAGTCTCGATTAAACTTACTAAGTCTTGGCATCATCTCACTACTAAAGGTTGAAGTTCTAGAAAAACAAAGAAAGTAATTGAGTGATATAGGATCACGATTTTTGAAGTGGGTGTTAATGAGCTACTCAAATGTTATATCTCCTTTGACTTTACTTGAGCATCCTTAATTTGACAAGCATTCCTTTCTAAACTTCTTTTCACTCTCATTAAAAGAGAGGCGCTAAATGATTTGATCCGCAAGCTTTTGACCCATTCTCTTGGGACTAAGACCTACACGTGGTTAGGAAGCGAACTTAGGTACAACCATTCAAACATATTATGATCATGTTTAAGGTTGCAAGATTTGTGAAGATGATATACGATGTCACCTTAGACTTGTAAGATTTTCTACCCAAGTTTTATTTGTCGCTATAATTCTTTATCATTTTATCACTCGAGGGCGACTAACAACAAAAAATCTTGGAGATGTTGATAGCTCCAAAATATGACACTTTTTACCGAGGATTTTTCATTGGTTTTCACTTGGTTTCATTGGTTTTCATCTTTCAACTAATGCTAATACTGCGAGTTAGCAAAACCTTGTAGTTTTTATGTGAGTTTTAGATTCTAGACACTTTCGAAAGGATCCAATGCCATTTATGAGTAGATTTGGGACAAATAAATAAAATATCTAATTGAAGGCCTCCTAAGCCGAGACACCAGAAGTGTTAACAAGAATGAGTACAGGCGGATCTTGCCCGTACTTCCTGCCCGTACCACCTGCAACCACCTTTTGTTGATCATTACAAGCACTTTTCGTGAAGAAGGCAATGGCGAAAAAATAGATAAACAGACGCAGCCACCACCATCCATTCGAGAAGAAAGGAAGAAGAGATCTAAAGGAGAAGAAGAATTCCATCGATCCTCTCCAAGATCTCTAGCCTCGAGATCATCCACTCCTCCATAATCCCTCTTGCGTTAGTTTGAGAGAGAGAGAGAGATTCACACTTGTAAGATTAGGTTTTGCGACTATATTCATACTTTGCTTTGTATTGGAGTCAATTTTCCCTTTATTGTGGATTGCTATGGTAATATTGAGATGAACTCCATTTACATTATGATTATATCATTGTGCTATTCTCCTCTCATGTGCGAGTAAATCCACATAGGTGTGGGAGATGTATGGAATTCGTTAGATGTGATGTGCCTATTTTATTTCCATCCATTTGTGATTATTCTGTGTGAGAATGATTTTCTGTGTGTGACTAATTCTTGTTGTCTAATATAAGGGCCCAAACAACACAGTCTTAAGATCTCATAAACATGAACTTGTTTGATAGTGAATCGGTGACCCCTCCCCGAAAGTGACACGAACGATATCAATGAAGAGCTAGTATAATTCAAGGAGAAACAAGGAACTACTAAGTTTAAATCTTTGATCTGGTCTCATGACTTTAATTTCTGCGCTGACCATGGATGTGGTAACATGTAAATGGATCATTGAAGACAAGCGAATCTACCAAGAGGGGTCTTGACTATTGTATGGGTTGCTTTCCTATTTGCATACTAATAAGAAGTATTATAGTCACTTATCTCATTTATTTCATCTGACACATTCACTATCACCATGAACTGTATCTCTTCGCGCCTAATATTTCATTTGCATGAAACTCAAAGAAATTCTAGTTTTGTTTACTTTTATGTTCTTTACTTTTAATACTACTTAATACTCAATTCTAAACCATTCACACTCACGTCTTCCATCTCAATTCTTGCAGTCAATTCACTCAAGACAAGTGACATCTTGAGTGTGCCAGAAATGCCGCTGATAAAAACTTTTCTATGCTTCTTGTTAGGATCGATATAAAAACTGAAACTAAAACTTTAACGAAAATGTGTTCTGATTAACCTATGCTCTTGCAGGTCATCACAACACGTACATGTTCCTTCCCATGTAAGCTTCTCCACAATGATTCTGATTGTACAACCATGCAGCACTACAGAGAAGCTGGGGCCTCATCTTGTCACCATCAATTGTTTACCATATTTGCACTACCATGATAGGAGAAAGACGACACATAGGAGGCGGGCACAATGGGGAACAAGAAATGTTGTAATAATTTGATACTTAGTTCAACTTCAGTTTAAAGTATATAATTTAAGTTCATGTTTACATTATCAAGAAAGGTGGAAAGTACGACGAATATGTTTCAAAGTGTGATCACCCTGGTTCCCACAGAAAGTGGACCGTGTTATGGACAATTTAAAATTTAATGCTAACTTATACCTTATTTCACCAACTTAAATGACCTCATGTCGAGTTGCCAAAAGTAGGTCAAATTTGAACAACAATTGCGTGATAGATTGTTCTTAAAAATTACAGAACACTTTTGTAGGTACCCACCAGGCAATCAATATATGGAAACCACCGAGAGTTATGAAAGATTTTACATCTTTCTATGAAATTGCATGCTAACAAATTTGATCCACTTTTTAAAAAAATAAAATCAAATTATGAAAACTAGAAAATAAAAATTAAAAAATTAGCATGGCTTCCTCTTTTGTGTACGTTCTGCCATGATAAAGATAAACATGAGTTTTGTTTTTTGAAAAACTACTATGCAATATGGCCTACCATGCAAGATTTTTTTAGATTTCAAGTTGAATTACTAAGGTCATGGCCATATTTATATCATAGTTTATGATAATGTCAGTAGGTGGGTGCATCTTGACATGGTAAATAGTGTTGGCAATGAGAGTTTTCAACTTTTAATAAAAAAGTGATAGAAATATATTTTTGTGTGAAGAAAGTACAAATAATATGACCGAGAAAATGCCACCACCCTATTGTTGATACAAAGTGGACCATGTTGTACTTACAATTCCCAACTTTTTATGAGTTTCACTTTTGCTAACTAATTTCGTCCACTTGAATGAATTTATGTCGATTTAACAAAATGAGGTCAAATTTGAACTATAAGTAAGTCATAGATTGCTCTAAAATTTTATAAAGATCTTTCAAAGGCCACACATAGTCAATATGGAAAATTACCGAGTTTAAAATATTCAACTTCTTTCTATGAATTTGCATGTCGAAAAATTTGCAGCGCCTTTTGAGAAAAATCAAAGAAAATAAAGAAAAATTTAAAAATAAAAACTTCCACGTGGTGTCGTCCTACACGTACTACTTAACATGAAAAATAATAAACATGAGTTTTCACAACTTTTAAGTTTCACAACATGAGTTTTGAATTTTTTGAAAAAATTACAAGCGCCTTTATGGTCTAGTCTACATCATAGTTTATGATAATGTTCCCATGATTGGTTGGTGGTGCATGTTGGCATGATAAAATTTGTTCATAATAAGAGTTTCCAACTTTTAGAAAAAAATCTAGTTTTCCAATGGAAGAAAGTACGAACAATATGACTCACAATGCCACCACCCAATTTTTCATAAAAAGTGGACCATGTGTTCACTAATAATTTCTAAGTTTTATGATTTTTCATGCTTCCTAACTAATTTTGCCCACTTAAATGACTTTATGTTGATTTAGCGAAATAATGTCAAATTTTAAATACAAGTAAGTGATTGATTGCTTTTAAATTTTTACAAAAATATTTGTAAGGCAACCAGACAATCAATATATCAAAAATAACTAAGAGTTCTGAAAAATTCATCTTTTTGCTACAAATTTGCATGCCGAAAAATTTGACTTGGTGTTACGAAAAATCAAAGAAAATAAAGAAAAATTAGGAAATGAAATTTTTCGCACAACACCCACTTACATGTACTAGTTTCCATGAATAAAAATGATAAACATGAGTATTGATATCTTTTGAAAAAAACCCGCTTTACAATATGATCTACCATTCATCTATGAAAATTGTTGGCTTTTAAGCCGAATGACCAAGGTCATGGCGATATCTACATCACAATTTATGATAATGGTATCTCAACTAATTGGTATTCATGCGAGTTACCCTTGTGGGGGGAAAACACTCCTGCCACATCACTTTAGACTTGGAATCTCAACTAATTGGTATTCATGGGATTTGGTGCCATCAAATAGCTAAAAAATTATGTAACCCTAAACATAACACCCACAATCAAAATCAAAGTGTTCTACAAATAACATTCACACCCTAAATAGGAAAGGTACAATAACCCAACCGAAACAATACAATAACTTAAACAGAATAAGTACAGTAATGACAAATTAAAACAACTAAAAGGAAGATTCATAGCAATTAAACAGAACAATGACAATAACCTAAACAAATTATACCAAGCACCTAACTATGAAGAACCCCTAGTTTATCGACACGACAACTGGTCAAAAAATGAATTACACCTTCGTGTCAACGGGACTTCCTTGTCGCTTTTGTCCTCCGGATCAAGGCACCATGGGATGAAATAAACCTCTGGATGCGCCCGACACCGGCCGAATGCGCCTGACGCTGGCGGGCTTCTTCTTTGATGTCGGCTCTCGGGGCACCTCGTACCATGCTTGACTAGATTTAGACAAAGAGAAGAGGAGGACGAGGAGCCGTCATGCCTTGATCCAACGGATGCGCTCTCTCATGCGCCAGGATAGGACACGAGAGACACCAAAGTCATCTCAAGTGTCACCACTTCCAGCTGTGAGGAGAGAGTGGAGAGACAGGTTGCTAATGCATCGGAGCAGGTTGGCTCGGACGGGTTGCAGGAGAGGATGAGATGCCACCCTTGATGGACGCCACGCCATCGCATGAGTAGGCACCAGTACCTGTTGGCCTACATGATGGATTTGAGGAAGAGCAAGGACAAGTACGTGGAGATGTTGAGGAGGCGCTGTCCAACCAGATAGGTGCTATGCTGATGGATGCTTAAACCCAGGGAGTACAACATGGTGACCAAGCAACAAAGGCTACTAGCCAACCTATAATACAATTCCCTGACGAGGAATCAAATGAGACAGTGAAGGCGCAGGTGGCCGATCAGTATGCGAAGACGCAGCAGATGACTGGAAGGAAACTTGGGAGAAAGCAGAAGAAATCAGGGTCAAAAGGAGTGGAACAGGACATGTATCGGACTGCACCTCGCTCATCCGATATGATCCCTGCCCTGTATGGGCTGAGCGCAATGGCTGCGTCATACAGGGATTCGAATGTGATGATGGGTGTCGTGGACCAGCTCCCGGGGAAGCGTACGGCAACGGAGGCAGAAAACAAGTACATGCTGTTTGGGAAGGATCTCTCTATGGTGCCATACGAGACTAAGCCAAGGGGTGGTGAAAAAAAGAGAGGGCGTACCAAGGAGAAGTCGACGGTGACTCAAGCAGGGGCGAGGCGAGGCAAGGCTGAAACCAAGGAAGCGACCGGCCCAGGAGCTACCGGCAAGATGACGGGGCCAAGTGTGGCGCCCCGTCAGTCGCAATGAATTGCCTATCCTTCAAATGTCGGGGAGCTAGGAACGCCCCGATAGTGCATGAGATCGTGCAGGTTTCCAAGGCACACTGTATCAATTTACTTTTCTTATGTGAAACTAGGCAAAATAAAAATAAGTTCCATCGTCTTCGTCATCGTTTAGGTCTTAAGGGTTTCGCTGGTGTCAGTAGTGTGGGTCTTAGTGGAGGTCTAGCTTTGTTCTGGAACGAGAATCTGTGTGTGAAAGTGCAAGATATGAATGAACGCTATATTGATGCTTATATCCGTGAATCTCCGGGGGCACCCCAATGGCGTCTCACCTGTGTTTATGGGGAACCTAGAGTAGAGAATCGTCATCGTATGTGGGATATGCTTAAAAACCTTAAAGCCACCTCCGACTTACCCTGGCTCGTCATGGGGGACTTTAATGAAGTGCTATATGTAACATCCAAGCATTTAGTAACCAACGAAGGGTAGATTTAGGAATCTGTGAAATTGCATGCATTCATCTGTAAAAATGTGGGTAAATTTTTCGCCAAATAAAAACCTAAAGTGATCAAAGTTTCTTTTATGCTTGGAGAACAGGTATAGTCTTGGAGGATGATTGTTATAAACTTTGATATGATCTTTGTGGATTAGTGTGTTTTGGGAAATGAAATTTGAATTTAAACTTGAGTGTTGGATTTATAATTCAAAAGGATTTAGAATTATGTTTGAGTATTATGATTTAGTCAAGAGTTAATAATTAGTAGTTCAAACTTTAAATAAAGAACACAATTAAGAAAAAGAATATTCATTCCATAATTTTATTCAATAAATAAGTTACAAGATGTAACTTATAAACATGATCAAGAAACTTTACAATATATAATGAAATAAAAGAACCTTTATATATATTGAGTAATATTACAATCTTTATTACAAAAGAATAAAATAAAAATTACAAAAGGATAAAATAAATATTGCAAGTGACTATTCTATAAAGAAAAAAAGAAAACCTAAACTAAACTCTTGAATCTTCAAGTCTGGTACCTGCAAAACAAACACAAACTAAAAGAAAGAAAGTGAAGGATTAAATATGTTTTACTCTCATAATTGACAGTGAGTTGCACTGTTCAAAATTTCATCATGGAGTAATCTTTAAAAGGGCAAGTTTCACCAATATGAAAGAACTGAATCTTTCATAATCTAAGCCAGAAGTCAAATAACTCCAAACAGCAAGGAGGGGAAAGTTTCACCAGACAAGTAAGAGTAAAACCAGATAAAAGTAACTTTCATATCCAGATCATATCCACAAGGTGCAGCAGACACACAAGCAGCACACACACCAAACTGCATGGTGTGTGCTGTCAGCACAACATCAACAGGCCACACACACAAAACTACTCAGCATAGACGTGGGAGGCATCTCCAACACCATTCTCTGGTGCATACACACCAAGCACAGCAACCCAGCTAAATCAAACCAAAGCCAAACCAGATCACACCAACCAAACCCTTGATCATCTCACCAAGATGGTGACATAAGGAGGGGGTAGATCAGGTGGAGAGCAAGAACAAGATCAAGCCACCAGGACCAGGAGGTGGAGAGCTAGATCAAGGACAAGTCCAGGAGCTGGAAGTATCAAGAGAAGCACCAGATCAAGCTAGCCACAAGATCAACAACTTGCAACCCCAACAACAACCAAGTGTGGTGAGTAAAAAAGACCATCACATGAATTTCCTGTCTAAGCTAGACAAGCATACATGAGTTGTCTCATACTCAAATTCTTAGAAAAACACCCAAGTGGGGTGAATCCATCATTGAAGTTTTAAACACTAAAAGAAACCAGAAAACTATATAGATCCAACTAGGATCTCAGAACCACATCATTGATCCTAGATATCAAGCTATACTCTAAATTCCAGAAATGAATATAGCCAAGATCTGAATTTCTAGGCACACTTCTTAAATAGGAGTAGCACCTTAGAATTTGATCCTATGGATCCATATAATTTATCAAGCCTACAAATAATTTTTCCCAAACTTTGACTCAGGAATCAGTAGCTGGTATCACTACCAGAACCAATCCATGAGTAACAATAACAGAAGGGTCTAGTCCCCAAACCTCAGACCAACATCATAGGTCTTAGGATTCAAGGAAAGAAGCTTCTATTTATCTCTGATGTCAAACTAATCTTAAGTTTGAGCAAAACCAAGCCAAGTAATAGAATCTAGTCTTGTGTGCCATATTAGAATGGTGTCACAAGAACAGTTTCTAAACTAAGCAGGTTAAGCATCCAATCTTCACAGATACAACCACAGCCAACTATAAATCATTTTCTTGATATACATCACAGGAATCATAACCAGGAATATTCATATATATATATATATCATCATTGTAAGAGACCATTTGATCTCAAACTATATATGAATCTATAAGCCAACAACTACATATACAGTGACTTCATCACTCAAAAATCACTGTCAGTAACTAAGTAATGACAGTGGTGAGCTCTCAAACCACTAGAATCCCCAAGTAATGAATTCTAGAACAACCTGATCATTTGAACCGTATCAAGTTAACCAATGGAATCAATCTGGTAAGCCACTAGAATCACCAAAGCTAATCATAAACTGTAATCCACAGCAATCAACCACTCATCATGCTTAGGGATCATCAATACATGATCCAAATCATCAGATAATCAATCAACAGAGGGATATGAATCCTAAGCAGAACACAAACCCTAATCAGGACACAACCACTAGCCAAGGGTAGCCACTATTAATACATATCATAGGGTGGCTTAGCACAGAGGACACAAAGGGAATAAGAACAACTTACTGATGAATGTTGCTATGGGCGAGAAGAGGAAGCAGAGGTCGACGACGAGAATGACGGCATGGGGAGCACCCCCAAGGGGGCGCTGCGACCCACACCACACCGAGGCAGCTACCATAGCCCTGCCTGAAGGCGAGGAACACCACCACAGCACATGGCAGCAGCGGTGGCGACAGCACCAACACCATCCCAAACCCTAGGGTTCGGGATGGAGCTAGTCTGGCCACAGGGGAGCTCCAGATCCAAATCGAATTGGACAGGAGGGTGGAGCGGGGTTAACAACCGCCCTATACATCACGCCGGCGGCCAGGAAGGTCCATGGCGGCGCCAATCGCCAGTGGTGGCATCGCTGACCACGGGGTCGGGGGAGGAGAAGAAGAGAGGTGAGATCGAGAGAGAAATAGAGAGAGTTGGCTGGATTGGGCCAGGACCCTTTAGGGTGTCGTTTTGACTCTGCCCTATTGGGCCGCAAGGGCCCAATAAACCAATATAGGCAGCCCATCTACCTAAAGGCAATTTTTTATAATTAATAAAAGACCAAAAATACCCCTAAATTTCAATAAATTCTAGAAAATAAAATAAAAATCCAAAAAATATAAATAAAATATTTTTGGATTCACAATAATCTAAACTATCCAAATAAATTAAGAAATAAAATTTTAAGACATATAAATTTTATTAAGAATTTTATAATATATATTCCTTATGTAATTTTATAAAATTATTGAAAGATGATAAAAATAAATAAAAATCACTTTCATTATATATTAATATTGTAGTATTTTAGAAAATACTAAACAGATATTTAATATCAATTTTTAGTATTTACATGATAATTCTTAAAGGAATTATTCAAATAAAATGAAATAAAATAAAAGAATACAATATTCAATAAATATTCAAAAAATAATTAATATTTATAAATTATTTATTATTAAAAAGAATTTTTATAATTTAGATAATGGGGGAGAATACACACAAAGCTAAATAATGCATTACATTATTTTGCATAATCATTTTGCTTCTTTAAATATTGTCCTTACCGGGCAATAATGATGGTTTTGTAGACATAGAAGCTCAAGGTCCAGTGCAAGCATCTGACTTCACTACCTTGCAATCACATGGATGTCCTTTGAAGAGTCTTTATCAAATAATTTACAAATTGTGTGTTATCATCTATATTATAGAAAAACAAAATGTTATTTTTCTCAAGATAATAAATCCTAGATATCATCCTAAGTGATGATATGATGGAGCAATAGAACTTAGGTTTCTAATTGCAATAATGATGAACAAATAGGGATTAATAACCCATGACATCAGTGATTCTAGCGCCGTATATTATGCGTTAACCATGAGATTTGGAATGGGACGGAGAAGTCAGCTGTATCCTTTTCCTCTTGTATGGAGGCAAGACGACCTTAACGTGATGTTGTGATTCCTTGTGCGGATCCAACATATGGGTGGGCACCCTTATGCCCCACACTTTTGGTGTCTATATTATCTATGAATGGTATTTAGGGATATAGTCCATGTAAATGGTACTCGTCCGGACATCACCAGGTCATAGAGTCTTCGGGAACTCATCAGAGTTTTAGCCTGACCGAAAGGGGGCTTAACGGAGGTGAGTCAGCCCCGAAGGATCATGCAGACATATGAGGTCGCGGAGAGGGCAGTGATTGGCTTGGACCAACTACTAGGCCCCACATCATGGAATTGTGGACGGGAAAGTACGCTCGGTTGTGCAACAAGGAAGTTGATCTCTCATGGGTAAAGTGACGCACCTCTGCAGAGTGTAAGAATTGTAACTTGTTACTCCCTGTTCCGGGAAGGAGCTACGAATGCGGCAGGAAAGGAACTCCATGAAAGTTCTGTTCAACCTGTGAAGGCTGATGGTCATAGATTTTCATAATAAAATCAATCTTTGAAGAAAGATTTACAAAAATTGCATAGTGCCAAGGACTGATAGTCCGAGGTGGTAGATAGAGCATCAAAATTCCTACCTTGCATATAATGAACTTGTTGGATAACGCTGTTACTCATCCTTTCCTTTGATCCCTTGCTTAGACTCTGAGAATCCCGAAGATACTCCAATGTATGCAGCTGAGAGCTAAGAGGAGGTCTTCTATGAAGAGCCCAACCTATATGGAGCCGTAGATGGGGAGGACTAGAATATCATCTACGGAGGAGAGTTCCAAGAGTCCAAATAGTTATTATAGTTCTAGTAGCCACTTGAGCCGAGCAACATGAACAATATATAGCAATAAGTTGTTGAGCTCAATTTGCAGTTTAAGTTTTAAATTTGAAACTTCCGCTTGACCACTTATATTTTGGTTTGTAAGTTGAATCTTTTGGAAGTCTTGAACTTCCGGTATTGTAATAATAATAATGTGTGTATGTTTGTAATATGGACCCGCAATGTTTCTGTTGTACCACTCTGAGGGATGTGATATTTACGGAACGGTGTTCTGTGGATATCATGTCAACGACTATAGTGTACTACACATGCAGTGGTATGCTGGGTCACCGTAGTTGGTATCAGAGCAAATTGATTTGACCTTAGGTTGGAAACCTAGTAAAGGGTATTACCTGTAGGAGGGTGTAGCAACGACAAAGAATTCTCTACAAGAAATATAATGGGTATTCAAATGAGAATATTCCCTTATATGTTTTAGTGCGATAATTCTTTGTTATGATGCAACATATTATTGGTTACTAATAAAAATATTTTTCTTATATACAGAGCTATGGCACCAAAGTTTCCAAAACAGACTTTGGTAAGGAAAGAAGAGACTCTTGATGATTATCAAGGATCATTCATAGACTAACTTCGTCAACTTTTAAAGATTTTTAGTTTTCCAACTAGAATTCCAGTGAACACCATAACCTATTATGATGGTCGAATGTTATCCAAGTATCATGTGAGTATCCAACTCCCAGAGGAGCTTGGATTATATCACGATCTACCTATAGGTGAAGGTAGGAGTCACTTAGCAGCCTATCATGTTGCTGTTGTGGAGGCGATAGCTAATATCCGGGAGCATAAATCCAAGGAGTTGGACGGTAGCACATTCTCTGTGATACCTCATGATTCTATAGACTCGAAGCCTGTATCGGATCATCTTACTTTAGTTAAGAAGCATCCTACGTCAGCTTCCAAGTTTATGGATAGATATCGAACACTCGTTGCGTATTTTTATAAGACACATCAAGTGATTGTCGAAGATAAAAATGACATGTTAGAGGATCTAACTGATTCGGAAAGGAGGAAGCAGTTAGCATTCCAGTTGGAGACGGAAGCAAGTAGTAGTACAAAACCCAACTTTAAGGATATACCTATAGACCCCGAATATTTTACACCATATCCTTATTCACCAAGGCCTGAACCTATATATGATCCTACTGTGGATATGAGGTATGTAGTACTGCAGGGTTCAGAGGACGGTTCTGATTCAGAACTTCCTATTGAGAATTCTGATGGTTGGAGGATGGGATCATCTTAAGGATCTCATGAACACCAGATGTCCATAGATGGTTCTGACAGAAATGTTGGACAATCTAGGTGGATGGGTGCTAGAATTAACCCTAATAACAGTAGTAGAAATGCCATGTTCATAAATAATCAGGATGAAGAAGAAGATCCTGAGGAGAGAGTGTTTGAATCATCAACACCTTCTCAAAACCCAGGGAATATACATTATCCAGTGTTTAACTATCTTGCCCAAAGGAGCACCTAGGGACCAGCAGGATCTGCGTATTCTGTTGATGACTCAAGGAATGAAGCTCAGGAGATGCAAACGGGTGATAATGTTGAATATGTTTCTGAAGACTTTTCATCTGAGCTGGAGGGAGTCAATGCGCTCAGGTTGAGTAATGACTCAAGTACTGACACTTCAGATACTGAGTATGTTCCTTCTGGAAGGTCATTTGTTCCACAAACTGTGCGACGAATGCCATGTCATCACGGTTGGACATCAGGCATGTATGATGAGCGTAGTTACTACTAGAAGAAGGCAACTATTTAGAGATATCGAGTACCGTGTATTGTAATCCGATAAATAAGGAAGTGTTGTGGTTATACCCATGTGGTATATGTTGTAATGACTTTGTATTACTATGATATTGTAATGTATAATATGTGAAATGCATATTTGGATTTTCATTGTGTGACTAGTTCTGTGCGTAAAGTCGAGCTCAGAACACAGGTGCATGATGTAATTATAAGTATTTGCTTTATGTGCAGGACTAGGGGATCATGGATACGGGTGTAGAGACCAAATCTGAACAGCAGCGGATGGAACGTGAGGCCAATGAGAAGGCCGATGCAGATGCAGCAAATCAGGGAATGCTACCACCACCACCACCAATGAGGCTGTTAATGGAGCAGAACTTTATGCAGTGTATGGAAATGATGCAAGAGACCCAAAACAAGTTCATGGAGGAGTTGTTGGGACGAGCAAATCAGAGGGCACCTGAAGGTGGAGGAGTGAGTCTTTCTGACTTCCAGAATGCAAGGCCGTTACCTTTTGCATCAGCTCCTGAACCAATGGATGCAGAATATTGGCTAGCAGATACAGAACGAAAGCTAAATACTGTAGGTTGCAATGATAAGGAGAAATTGAGGTATGCAACTCATCTTCTAACTGGACCTGCAGCATCATGGTGGGAGCATCAGTTGGCCATGCAACAGCCAGGAAGGGAGTATACCTGGGAGGAGTTCAAGCAGAGATTCCGTGAATATCATGTTCCGGAGAGTGTTATGGAGTTGAAGCGGAGAGAATTTGAGGAGCTGCAGCAGGGATATACTAGTGTTATGAAGTATATCCGGGAGTTTAGTCAATTGTCTCGATATGCTGAGGAAGAAGTTAATACGGAGGAAAAGAGGAAGAAGCGTTTCCTGCATGGA
Source organism: Avena insularis (assembly GCA_023614405.1). Taxonomy (NCBI): domain Eukaryota; kingdom Viridiplantae; phylum Streptophyta; class Magnoliopsida; order Poales; family Poaceae; genus Avena; species Avena insularis. The sequence continues at coordinate 33,301,293 of CM042684.1, forward strand.
TTAAATCCATTTGTGAGGATGCAGTTGAGGTTGGCTAATAAGCAAACTTATCAGCAGTTGCTGGATGCAGCTATTACCTTCGAAGATGACTACAAGAATGTCCAAGAAGATAGAAGGAAGAGAGCTAAGAGGGAAACCAAGAGGATACGAGCAAGCAATCCCAAGCCCAATCTGGAATTCAAACCAAGGAATAGGCCCTATAACAAGAACAATTCCAATCGGAGTGCAAATCCAAACGTAAAGAATATTATATGCCACAATTGCAAACTCCTAGGGCATATGAGCAGGGATTGCCCGAAACCAGTAATTGTATGCCATGCTTGTGGACAGAGAGGTCAAATAAAGCCAAATTGTCCAAGCAAACCACAAGGAGGTTGGCCGGTTCGAGATGGAAGGCAAGCCAGTGGAGGAAATGGACAGTCCAATAAAGGAGGAAATAATGGCAAAGAACAACAATGGCAAGAGGAACAGACCTACCGGGAAGCTAAACTGTGCAACCCTAGAGGTGGTTGATAACTCAGAGCATGCAGTGATAGGTACGCTCAATATCCTTACCAATCCCGGCAAAGTTCTATTTGATACTGGTGCAACTACTTCATTCATTTCTGAAGAATTCTGTGACAAGTTCGGGATTAGAAGGGCAATGTTAGAAAACCCTATGACCATAGTTACGGCAGGGGGAAATGTGATAGTACGCCACATTAAAGAAGATCAGGTTATCTTGATCTGTGGTTGTACATACTTTTCGTACCTTTATGAGTCCTTTGAAGGGAATTGCAGTAGTGATGGGGATGGACTGGATGATGGAACATGGGGCTCAGATAAATTGTGAGGAGAAAACTGTCTCAATCAAAACTCCAAGTGGAGCAAGGATAGTTTACCAAGCAGATAAGCATCATGGTGGACCTGCAGCTGAACTCAATGAAAGAGGTCAAATTGGAAGATATTCATGTAGTAAATGAATTTCAAGATGTTTTTCCAGCAGAGCTACCTGGAATGCCACCAGATCGGTAGATAGAGTTCACTATTGACCTAATTCTAGGTACATCACCAATAGCTCAAGCACCCTATAAGATGGGACCGAAAGAATTAAAAGAACTCAAAGAGCAAATTGATGAGTTAGCTAGAAAAGGACTTATTCAGGAAAGTGTATCCTCATGGGGAACACCAGTAATCTTTGTGGATATGGTGGAAGAAGGATGTGTGGAGACTACAGAAATCTGAACAATGTTACCATCAAGAATAAGTATCCTTTACCAAGGATTCAAGATTTGTTTGATCAAGTGAAAGGAGCCAGAGTATTTTCAAAGATCGACCTAAGATCTGGATACCATAAAATAAAAATCAAGCCTAAGGATGTTCCAAAGACATCATTTGTCTCAAGATATGGACACCATGGGTATCTGGTAGTACCATTTGGTTTGACCAATGCACCAGCAATATTCATGAATCTGACGAACAAAATCTTCATGCCATATTTGGATAAGTTTGTCATAGTCTTCATTGATGATATTCTGATATATTCCAAGGATAAGGAAGAGCATGCTGATCATTTGAGGATAGCATTGCAGATCTTAAGAGAACATAAACTTTATGCTAAGTTTAGTAAGTGTGAATTTTGGCTAGATGAGGTAGAATTCCTCGACCATGTGATCAGTAAAGATGGAATTGATGTAAATCCATCTAAAGTTCAGTCAGTACTAGAGTGGACTGCAACAACCAATGTGAAACAAATTCGAGGTTTCTTAGGAATGGCTAGTTATTATCTGAGATTCATTGAGGGTTTCTCCAAAATAGATGGACCAATGACCAAATTGTTAAGAAAGAATACACCATTCATTTGGGATGAGAAGTGTGAAGCAAGTTTTCAGGAGTTAAAGACCAGGTTAACCACAGCTCCAATATTAGCCATTCTAGAAACAGGGAAAGACTTTACAGTATATTGTGATGCATCTAAAGAAGGTTTGGGTTGTGTGTTAATGCAAGATTGGAAAGTGATTGCTTATGGTTCAAGACAACTGAAACCACATGAAGTTAACTATCCAACTCATGATTTAGAGTTAGCAACAGTAGTCTTTGCGCTGAAAGGATGGAGGCATTTTCTTTATGGAGCCAGATGTGAGTTATACACTAACCATAAAATTCTTAAATATTTCTTCCCTCAAAAGGAGTTTAATATGAGATAGAAGCGTTGGTTGGAACTAATCAAAGATTATGATTTAACAATCAACTATACTCCTGGGAAAGCAAATGTTGTAGCAGATGCTTTAAGTCATAAAAGTGCATATATTCAGCCTAGCAATCGGGAGCTACCAAAAGAGTTACAAATGGACTTGGAAATATTAGAGATTCAATTCATTAGAACAAAGGTTCTTGGAGGATTAGCTACTATGCAGGTAGTTGCAGAGCAGGACAGTGATCTTAAGCACGAAATTTTTAGACATCAAGCAGAAGATCCTTTCATTGCTGAGGAAATTCGGAGGACATCACAAGGGAAAACATCAGTTTTTCGCATTGGAGAATATGAGTCTTTATGGTTTCAAGACCGTCTTTGTGTTCCAGATGTGACTGAGATTCGTGATGTCATACTCAGAGAAGCACATGAAACACCATATTCTATACATCCAGGAAGTACTAAGATGTATATGGATTTGAAAGAACTATTCTGGTCGAATAACATGAAAAGGGACATTGCTAAATATGTATCAGAATGCCATACTTGCCAAAGGGTGAAGGCTGAACATCAAAGTCCAGCAGGACCATTACAACCTTTGGAAATTCCCGAATGGAAGTGGGAGGAAATAGGAATGGACTTCATCACAGGATTGCCCATCACACCTAAACATAAGGATATGATATGGGTAATTATGGATAAACTCACTAAAAGAGCACACTTTATCCCGGTAAATCAGAAAGATGATGCCGAGAAGTTAGTAGAAGTTTACATCAAAGAGATAGTAAGTAAGCATGGAGTGCCCAAAAAGATCGTAACTGATAGGGGATCCGTGTTTACTTCAGCATTTTGGAAGTAATTACATGAAGCACTTAGTTCCAAATTAGATTTCAGCACAGCCTATCATCCAGAGACAGGGGGTCAAACAAAAAGAACAAATCAGATACTAGAAGACATGTTAAGAGCTTGTGCATTATATTTTGGGGGCACATGGGAAGATCATCTACCATTGGCAGAATTTTCCTACAATAATAGCTATTAGAGTAGTCTGTGAAGGGAATATGCCCTGAGAGGCAATAATAAAATGTTTATTATGTGTATTCCAAGTCATCGTTGAATGTGTGGGAGTCAGTATGGATCTCCAGGTCCCGCTACTAATTATTGATCGGAGAAGGGTCTCGATCATGTTCGCATTATTCGCGAACCGTAAGGTGACACACTTAAGGGACACTGGCATCCAGTTGGAGCAAATGTTTCATGCCGAAAGAATAAACAAGTGCAGGAATTTATTTCACTAGATACCGAAACAGGTTTTCGGGTGAAATTGCATAAAGAGGTTATGCATGTGAAATAGAATTCTAGCAAGGGGTTATTTGTGAATGTTTGTCATTAAAGTAATTGGCAAAATTCTGAATAAAATAAAAGAGTTTTATTTAATGAGAGTTTGCATTAAATTTGGTGGAAATTTAATGGGAATTTGAGTGGATTTTTCAGTGGAGAAAATTGAAGGGCCATTTTGTGAGTGGAGTGTCCACCCACATGAATGAAGGAGGGAGGGCTACGGCATGGCGGCCACCCCCTTGGGTGCCCCCCTCCTCCTATAAAAGGAGCCCCTCCTCTCACTTGTCTCTTACACCTCCTCGTGAAGGATCTCTCCCCCCTCTAGAATTCATCCCTCATGGTCTCGGACTAGCGAGATACATGTTCCCGGTGGCTATTCGGAAAGAAAGGGTTATGCTTCCGCTGCATCGCTGGAGCGAGGAGGCGGAGGTTGCTCGGTGTCTTTGTACGTGTGTGCGAGCACGGATGCGCTGCTGCTTTGCGGCGCTAGGACTTCCTCTCGATCTTGAGATCGGCAAGAGATCGTCTACATCAACCACGAGTTGAACTCGTTAAGCTTTGTCGGTCTTCAAGGGTATGTTCTCTACGGATATACATTCGCCCGTTGTTTGTATCTAGTAGATAGATCTTGGTACATAGTTCCCATCGTAGGAAAATTTTTGTTTTCTATGCTGCGAAACCTACAGTGGTATCAGAGCCGGATCTATGCGTAGATACTTTACACGGGTAGTACACATATGAGTATGTGGGCGATGATGATCATGTTGTTGCTCCTTAGTTGTAATTTTGGATATTGGTGGCATAGTGGGATGAAGCAGCCCGGACAAACTTTACATGTCCTCGCACATGAGACCTGTTCCACGCTTGACATGCAACTAGTTTGCATAAGTGGCTAGCAGGTGTCTATCTCTCCTACTATAGTCAATATCTATTTTGCAACGAGTTGTCAACAATTTGGTTACCCTCGTTGTGGTTCATGTTCATAGGTAAGAACGGTTCTATCTCGAAAGCCCTAAGCCAGGTAAAACTTGCAATGGATAAATTAGAGGCGTCTAGTTTAGATTGTTGCTGGGTTAGTGTTATGATATGGTGATGTTGTAAGTAGAAGTATGAGATGATACTCTTACAACATACATAACGTGTAATCTCCATAGACCATGGACTTACACATATAGGCATGATAGTGATCATACCACATGCACATGATGGAGATCATATGCGGGAACCATATCATTTCACTAATAAACATGTGATGTTTGATAGCATCTTATATTGCTTGTTTAGCGCTTTGTTAGCATAATAAGATGATCCCTCATTTAAATATCAAGATAAGAATGTGTTCTTCCTTTAGTATGCACCAATTATGTTTTCGTCGCTCCAAGACATCACGTGGTGATTGGGTGTTCTTGGATCCACGACCATATTTCAGGTGTAAAACAGTTACACACGCGAATACTAAGGTTCTAACTTGGCGAGCCTAGCATGTACAGACATGGCCTCGGAACACGGACCGAAAGGTTAAGCATGAGTCATATAGAAGATATGATGCCCATTTGATGCTCGCCTTTGAAGCTACACCGACTCACGTGATGATCGGACTTGGTGTAGTGGATTTGGTTCATGTAATCACCAAAAAGGCACGAGGGATGTCATTTTTGAGTGGGAGTTCATTCGTAATATGGATTAGTTGAACTCAATCTATCATAAACTTAGTCTAAACTTTACAAATTCTGTTGTAGATGGCACCACCTGCTTTTAATTTCAATGTGTTCATGGAGAAAGAGAAACTTGCAACGAACGGTAGCAACTTTACCGAATGGGCCATGAATTTGAGGATTCTCCTCTCTGCTGCACAAAAGCAATATGTGCTAGAAGCGCCGCTAGGACCCCCACCTTTTGAGGATGCCCCTGACAAGGAGAAGAATGTCTATCAGACTCGTCAAGAGGACCACAACTTAGTTCATTGCGGCATATTGTATGGGCTAGAGCCGGAACTTCGAAAGCGTTTCGAAAACGGCAATGCTTTTGATACAATGGGTGAGTTGAAAATGATTTTCGACACACATGCTGCTGTAGAGAGCTACAACGCCTGTAAAAGTTCTTTAGCTGCATGATGGAAGAGCACAGCTCCGTTAGTGAGCATGTACTCAAGATGTCGGGTTACGCCGATAAGCTTGTGTCCTTGGGAATATCGATTCCCATTGACTTAGGCATCCATCGTGTTCTGCAGTCTCTGCCACCTAGCTATAAGAGCTTTGTGATGAACTATAATATGCAAGGCATTAAGAAGTCTCTCCCCGAGCTTCTGTCAATGCTTAAAACTGCAGAAGTGGAGATCAAAAAGGAACATCAAGTGTTGATGATCAATAGGAACACTGGTTTCAAGAAAGACAAGAAGGAAAATGGAAGGGAAGTAAGGGCGGCAAGCCGTTGTCGCTGAAAAGAAACCCCGAGTTGGACCTAAGTGCGATCGAAAAGTGCTACTATTGTAAGGGATCGCCACCGAAGCAATCGTCCCAAGTATTTGGCGACAAGAAGGCCAAGGAAAACAAAGGTATATATGATATACATGTTATTGATGTGTACTTGACTAGTGCTCGCAGAGCACCGGGTATTTGATACCGTTTAGTTGCTAATATTTGTAACTCGAATCGTGGGCTGCGAAACAAGCGACCGCTAGCAAGGGGTGAGGTCAAGATGCGGTCGGCAATGGATCAAGCGTTGATGTGATCGCCGTTGAACGCCGCCTTCCACTTGCCGCCGGGATTAGTAATAAACTTGAATAATTATTATCCGGTGCACCTTACCGAGCATGAACATTGTATCTGGATCGTGTTTGATGCAAAGTGGTTATTCATTTAAATCCGAGAATAATGGTTGTTCCATTTATATGAATGAAATCTTTTATGTTCATGCACCGATGATGAATGGTTTATTTCTTTTAGATCTCGATAATAATGTTACACATATTCATAATGTTGATGCTAAAAGGATTAAACTAAATGATGATATATCCGCATATATGTGGCACCGGCGTCTAGGTCATATTGGCGTTAAGCATGAAGAAGCTCCATTCAGATGGACTTTTGTAATCACTTGATTATGAATCATTTGATACATATGAGCCATGCCTTATGGGCAAGATGACTAGAACGCCGTTTTCCGGTTCAATGGAACGGGCGACAGATTTATTGGAAATCATACATTCTGTATGTGGTCCAATGAGTGTGTCGGCCGAGGTGGATATCGTTATTTTGTTACTTTCACGGATGATTTGAGTAGATACGGTTATATCTATTTGATGAAACACAAGTCTGAAACCTTTGAAAAGTTCAAGGAATTTCAGAATGAAGTGGAAAATCATCGTAATAGAAAGATCAAATTTCTACGGTCCGACCGTGGAGGTGAGTATCTAAATTCTGAGTTTAGCACTCACATGAAAGAGTGTGGAATTGTTTCACAACTCACACCCGGAACACCACGTAGAAATGGTGTGTCGGAACGTCAGAATCGTACTTTATTAGATATGGTTCGATCTATGATGTCTCTGACGGACTTGCCGTTGTCATTTTGGGGCTATGCACTAGAAACCGCTACATTCACTTTAAATCGGGCACCATCTAAATCCGTTGAAAAGACACCGTATGAATTGTGGTTTGGAAACAAACCTAAGCTGTCATTTCTTAAAATTTGGGGATGCGATGTTTATGTGAAGAAACTTCAACCGGATAAACTCGAACCCAAAGCAGAAAAATGCGTCTTCATAGGATACCCTAAGGAAACTATTGGGTATTCCTTCTATCACAGATCCGAGGGCAAGATTTTTGTTGCCAAGAATGGATCCTTTCTAGAGAAAGAGTTTCTCGTGAAAGGTGTGAGTAGTCGGAAGGTAGAACTCGAAGAGGTTATTGAACCTTCTCTTCAAAGTATGGCGAGTAGCGCAGCGCCGGAAGTTGTTCCGGAGTTGGCTTCACCTGTTGAAGAAGGAACTAATGATAATGATCATGAAACTCCGAAGAGAGTACTACCGAACCTCGCAGGTCTTGCAGACGCGCAGCTCCCGAGCTGACGGAAATCTGTCATGAATTTCATGGTTGATGAAAATGATGGCCCTGACGTATGAAGAAGCGATGATGAGCCCGATTCCAACAAATGGTTAGAAGCCATGAAATCCGAGATGGAATCCATGTATGAAAATCAAGTTTGGAACTTGGTGGAATTACCTCACGGAAAGGCCATGGAGAACAAATGGATTTTCAAAAGGAAAACTGATCGATGGTAATGTGACCGTCTATAAAGCTCGACTTGTCGCAAAGGGGTTTCGACAAATTCAAGGAGTTGACTACGATGAGACATTCTCTCCCGTAGCGATGCTAAAGTCAGTTAGGATTATGTTAGCAATTGTTGCATATTTTGATTATGAGATATGGCAGATGGATGTCAAAACTGCGTTTCTCAATGGTAATATTGAAGAAGAGTTGTATATGATACAACCAAAGGGTTTTGTCGATCCTAAGGATGCTAACAAGGTGTGCAAGCTTCAGCGATCCATCTATGGATTGAAGCAAGCATCACGAAGTTGGAATCTCTGCTTTGATGAGGTGATCAAAGAGTTTGGATTTGTCCAAACGTATGGAGAAGCTTGTATTTACAAGAAAGTGAGTGGGAGCAATGTGGAATTTCTGATATTATATGTGGATGACATATTATTGATCAGAAATGATATAGATCTTTTAAACAGTGTTAAAAGTTATCTAAACAGCAAATTTTCAATGAAGGACCTAGGTGAAGCGTCATACATATTAGGCATAAAGATCTATAGAGATAGATCTAGGTGCCTAATAGGGCTATCGCAAAGTACATACCTTGATAAGATTTTAAAGAAGTTTAAAATGGAGGATAGTAAGAAGGGGTTCTTACCTATGACACAAGGCACAACATTGAGTAAGACTCAAAGTCCGGCTTCGGCGGAAGAAAGAGAGATAATGGACAAGGTCCCCTATGCTTCAGCCATAGGCTCTATAATGTACGCCATGCTATGTACAAGACCGGATGTGGCACATGCTATTAGTTTGACTAGTAGGTACCAATCGGATCCAGGTTCAGAACACTGGAAAGTGGTCAAGAACATCCTTAAGTACTTGCGAAAAACTAAGGATATGTTTCTTGTATACGGAGGTGAAGAAGAGCTCGTCGCTAAGTGTTATGTCGACGCTAGCTTTGACACCAATCCGGATGACTCTAAGTCTCAATCCGGATACGTATTTCTCATGAATGGCGGAGCGGTTAGTTGGAGGAGCTCCAAACAACCTGTGGTGGCGGGATCAACAACGGAGGCCGAATATGTTGCTGCTTCAGAAGCGGCTCAGGAAGCAGTTTGGATGAAGGAGTTCATATCCGAACTAGGTGTGGTTGCAAACGCGTTGGACCCAATGGTGATCTATTGTGACAACAATGGTGCCATTGCCAATGCCAAAGAGCCAAGGTCTCACAAGCATTCCAAAGAGCCAAGGTCTCACAAGCATTCCAAGCATATTAAGCGCCGGTTTCACTCCATCCGCGAGCATGTCAAGGATGGAGATATAAAGATTTGTAAAGTACATACGAATCTCAATGTAACAGATCCGTTGACTAAAACTCTCCCTAGAGCAAAACATGATCTACACCAGAAATCCATGGGTGTTAGATACATCACTATGTAACTAGATTATTGTCTCTAGTGCAAGTGGGAGACTGAAGGGAATATGCCCTGAGAGGCAATAATAAAATGTTTATTATGTGTATTCCAAGTATATGATAGATGTTTATTTTGCATGCTATAATTGTATTAATACGGAAACGTTAATACATGTGTGTTTAACAAACAAACAGAAAGTTCCTAGTTATGCCTCTCTCATAAACTAGTTCGTTGATTAACAAGATGATCACGCTTTCCTGATCATAGACATTGGATGTTGTTAATAATGAGATCACAACATTAGTGTAATGGTGTGATGAACATTCATCCGAAGTATAGCATTACGATCAAAGTCATTGAGTTTATATTGCTATAAATAAACTACGAAGTAGTCCTAATCCTTAGACCATGAGATCATGCCAATCACTAACACCGGAAGAGTTTCTTGTTGACATCAAACGTCACTCCGTAACTGGGTGATTATAAAGATGGCTTCAAAGCTACTAAAGTGTTATGTTGAGAATCATGGATCAAGAGTGGAATTTGTTCATCCCAATGACGGATAGATATGCTCTGGGCCCTCTCGGTGATATCACATTGATTAGCTTGCAAGCAAGTGATTTGATCACTAGAATGTTATATCACGGGAACAAGAAAAGAGTGCATGTCAGTAACGAGATAAAACTAGGTATGGAGATACCGATGATCGAATCTCGGACATGTAATATATCGTGAAACAAAGGGATTAAGATACGAGCGTAAAAGGTTCCGACGATCACAGGAAAAGTCAGCGTTGAATGTGTGGGAGTCAGTATGGATCTCCAGGTACCGCTACTGATTATTGATCGGAGAAGGGTCTCGATCATGTCCGCATTATTCGCGAACCGTAGGGTGACACACTTAAGGGACACTGGCATCCAGCTAGAGCAAATGTTTCATGCCAAAAGAATAAACAAGCGCAAGAATTTATTTCACTAGATACCGAAACAGGTTTTCAGGTGAAATTGCATAAAGAGGTTATGCATGTGAAATAGAATTCTAGCAAGGGGTTATTTGTGAATGTTTGTCATTAAAGTAATTGGCAAAATTCTGAATAAAATAAAAGAGTTTTATTTAATGAGAGTTTGCATTAAATTTGGTGGAAATTTAATGGGAATTTGAGTGGATTTTTCAGTGGAGAAAATTGAAGGGCCATTTTGTGAGTGGAGTGTCCACCCACATGAATGAAGGAGGGGAGGGGGCAGCCCCATGGCTGGCGGCCACCCCCTTGGGTGCCCCCCGTCCTCCTATAAAAGGAGCCCCTCCTCTCACTTGTCTCTTACACCTGCTCGTGAAGGATCTCTCTCCCCCTCTAGAATTTATCCCCCGTGGTCTCGGACTAGCGAGATACATGTTCCCGGTGTCTATTTGGCAAGAAAGGGTTGTGCTTCCGCTGCATCGCTGGAGCGAGGAGGCGGAGGTTGCTCGGTGTCTTGTATGTGTGTGCGAGCACGGATGCGCCGCTTAAGCGCTAGGAATTCCTCTCGATCTTGAGATCGACAAGAGATCGTCTACATCAACCACGAGTTGAACTCGTTAAGCTTTGTCGGTCTTCAAGGGTATGTTCTCTACGGATATACATCCGCCCGTTGTTTGTATCTAGTAGATAGATCTTGGTACATAGTTCCCATCGTAGGAAATTTTTTGTTTTCTATGCTGCGAACCCTACAGTCTGAAGGCAGCTCGATATCAGGTTCTGTATGGAAGGAAATGTAGATCACCAATATGTTGGTATGAGCCTGGAAGCAGCAAGGAGTTTGCACCAGACTATATCAAGGAAAAACAAGATATCATTGATAAGATCAAGGATAGACTGAATATAGCTCAAAGTAGGTAGAAAAGTTATGCTGATCAAAGTCGAAGATCATGGCATCCTGAAGTGGGAGACGTGGTATATTTGAAAGTAAGTCCAATGAAAGGGGTTAAAAGGTTCGAAGTTAAAGGGAAATTGAGTCCAAGATATGTCGGACCATTCAAGATACTGAGTCAGAACAGAACTATAGCTTATGGTTTAGAGTTACGCTCGAGATTGGCTCAAGTTCATAATGTTTTCCATGTGTCACAACTTCGTAAATGTTTGAAATTTCAGGATGATGCAATCACACACCAAGAGATAGAATTACAAGCAGACTTGACCTATGTTAAAAAACCCTGCAAAATTTTGGAAGAAAACTGGAAAAGGTTGAGGAACAGGGCAATCAAATACTGCAAGGTACAGTGGGAACATCACCCCGAAAGGGAAGCCACTTGGGAGAAAGAAGAGGATTTAAGAAAAGCCTATCCAGAACTATTCAGGTACACTTCACCAAACTTCGGGATGAAGTTTCATTTAAGGGGGGAAGTCTGTAACATCCCAGCATTTAGGAACCAACGAAGGGTAGATTTAGGAATCTGTGAAATTGCATGCATTTATCTGTAAAAATATGGGTAAATTTTTTTCGCCAAATAAAAACCTAAAGTGATCAAAGTTTCTTTCATGCTTTGAGAACAGGTATAGTCTTGGAGGATGATTATTATAAACTTTGATATGATCTTTGTGGATTAGTGTGTTTTGGGAAATGAAATTTGAATTTAAACTTGAGTGTTGGATTTATAATTCCAAAGGATTTAGAATTATGTTTGAGTATTATGATTTAGTCAAGAGTTAATAATTAGTAGTTCAAACTTTAAATAAAGAACACAATTAAGAAAAAGAATATTCATTCCATAATTTTATTCAATAAATAAGTTACAAGATGTAACTTATAAACATGATCAAGAAACTTTACAATAGATAATGAAATAAAAGAACCTTTATATATTGAGTAATATTACAATCTTTATTACAAAAGAATAAAATAAAAATTACAAAAGGATAAAAGAAATATTGCAAGTGACTATTCTATAAAGAAAAAAAAGAAAACCTAAACTAAAGTCTTGAATCTTCAAGTCTGGTACATGCAAAACAAACACAAACTAAAATAAAGAAAGTGAAGGATTAAAAATGTTTTACTCTTAGAATTGACAGTGAGTTGCACTGTTCAAAATTTCATCATGGAGTAATCTTTAAAGGGGCAAGTTTCAGCAATATGAAAGAACTGGATATTTCATAATCTAAGCCAAAAGTCAAATAACTCCAAACAGCAAGGAGGGGCAAGTTTCACCAGACAAGTAAGAGTAACCAGATAAAAGTAACTTTCATATCCAGAGCATATCCACAAGGTGCAGCAGACACACAAGCAGCACACACACCAAACTTCATGGTGTGTCTTTGTCAAGACAAAGATCAACAGGCCACACACACACACAAAACTACTCAGCACAGCCGTGGGAGGCATCTCCAACACCATTCTCTGGTGCATACACACCAAGCACATCAGCCCAGCTTTATCAAACCAAAGCCAAACTAGATCACACCTACCAAACCCTTGATCATGTCACCAAGATGGTGACATAAGGAGGGGGTAGATCGGGTGGAGAGCAAGAACAAGATCAAGCCACCAGGACCAGGAGGTGGAGAGCTAGATCAAGGACAAGTCCAGGAGCTGGAAGTATCAGGAGAAGCACCAGATCAAGCTAGCCACAAGATCAACAACTTGCAACCCCAACAACAACCAAGTGTGGTGAGTAGAAAAGACCATCACATGAATTTCCTGTCTAAGCTAGACAAGCATACATGAGTTGTCTCATACTCAAATTCTCAGAAAAACACCCAAGTGGGGTGAATCCATCATTCAAATTTGAAACACTAAAAGCAACCAGAAAACTATATAGATCCAACTAGGATCTCAGAACCACATCATTGATCCTAGATATCAAGCTATAGTCTAAATTCCAAAAATGAATATAGCCAATATCTGAATTTCTAGGCACACTTCTTAAATAGGAGTAGCATCTTAGAATTTGATCCTATGGATCCATATAATTTATCAAGCCTACAAATAATTTTACCCAAACTTTGACTCAGGAATCAGTAGCTGGTATCACTACCAGAACCAATCCATGAGTAACAATAAGAGAAGGGTCTAGTCCCTAAACCTCGGACCAACATCATAGGTCTTAGGATTCAAGGAAAGAAGCTTCTATTTATCTCTGATGTCAAACTAATCTTAAGTTTGAACAAAACCAAGCCAAGTAATAGAATCTAGTCTTGTGTGCCATATTAGAATTCTGTCACAAGACAGTTTCTAAACTAAGCAGGTTAAGCATCCAATCTTCACAGATACAACCACAACCAACTATAAATCATTTTCCTGATATACATCACAGGAATCATAACCAGGAATATTCATATATATATCATCACTGTAAGAGACCATTTGATCTCAAACTATATATGAATCTATAAGCCAACAACTACATATACAGTGACTTCATCACTCAAGAATCGCTGTCAATAACTAAGTAATGACAGTGGTGAGCTCTCAAACCACTAGAATCCCCAAGTAATGAATTCTAGAACAACCTGATCATCTGAACCATATCAAGTTAACCAATGGAATCAATCTGGTAAGCCACTAGCATCACCAAAGCTAATCATAAACTGTAATCCACAGCAATCAACCACTCATCATTCTTAGGGATCATCAATACATGATCCAAATCATTAGATAATCAATCAACAGAGGGATATGAATCCTAAGCAGAACACAAACCCTTATCAGGACATAACCACTAGCCAAGGGTAGCCACTATCAATACATAGCATAGGGTGGCTTAGCACAGAGGACACAAGGGGAATAAGAACAACTTACTGATGAATGTTGTTGTGGGCGAGAAGAGGAAGCAGAGGTCGAGGACGAGCACGGCGGCATAGTGAGCACCCCCAAGGGGGCGCTGTGACCCACACCACACCGAGGCAGTGACCATAACCCCGCCTGAAGGCGAGGAACACCACCACAGCACACGGCAGCAACGGTGGCGACAGCACCAGCATCACCCCAAACCCTAGGGTTCAGGATGGAGCTAGTCTGGCCACAGGGGAGCTCTCGATCCAAATCGAATTGGACAGGAGGGTGCAGCGGGGTCAACAACCGCCATATACATCACGTCGGCGGCTAGGAAGGTCCATGGCGGTGCGAATCACCAGCGGTGGCATCGCTAACCACGGGGTCGGGGGAGGAGAAGAAGAGAGGTGAGATCGAGAGAGAAACAGAGAGAGTTGGCTGGATTGGGCCAGGACCTTTCGGGGTGTCGTTTTGACTCTGCCCTATTGGGCCGCAAGGGCCCAATAAACCAACCCAGGCAGCCCATCTACCTAAAGGCAATTTTTTATAATTAATAAAAGACCAAAATGCCCCTAAATTTAAATAAATTCAAGAAAATAAAATAAAAATCCAAAAAATATAAATAAAATATTTTTGGATTCACAATAATCCAAACTATCCAAATAAATTAAGAAATAAAATTTTAAGACATATAAATTTTATTAAGAATTTTATAATATATATATTCCTTCTGTAATTTTATAAAATTATTGAAAGATGATAAAAAAATAAAAATCACTTTCATTATATATTAATATTGTAGTATTTTAGAAAATACTAAACAGATATTTAATATCAATTTTTAGTATTTACATGATAATTCTTAAAGGAATTATTCAAATAAAATAAAAGAATACAATATTCAATAAATATTCAAAAAATAATTAATATTTATAAATTATTTATTGTTAAAAAGACTTTTTATAATTTAGATAATGGGGGAGAATACACACAAAGCTAAATAATGCATTACATTACTTTGCATAATCATTTTGCTTCTTTAAATATTGTCCTTACCGGGCAATAATGATGGTTTTGTAGACATAGAAGCTCAAGGTCCAGTGCAAGCATCTGACTTCACTACCTTGCAATCACAAGGATGTCCTTTGAAGAGTCTTTATCAAAGAATTTACAAATTGTGTGTTATCATCTATATTATAGAAAAAGAAAATGCTATTTTCTCAAGATAATAAATCCTAGATATCATCCTAAGTGATGATATGATGGAGCAATAGAACTTAGGTTTCTAATTGCAATAATGATGAACAAATAGGGATTAATAACCCATGACATCAATGATTCTAGCGCCGTATATTACGCGTTAACCATGAGATTTGGAATGGGACGGAGAAGTCAGCTGTATCCTTTTCCTCTTGTATGGAGGCAAGACGACCTTAACGTGACGTTGTGATTCCTTGTGCGGATTCAACATATGGGTGGGCACCCTTATGCCCCACACTTTTGGTGTGTAGATTATCTATGAATGGTGTTTAGGGATATAGTCCATGTAAATGGTACTCGTCCGGACATCACCAGGTCATAGAGTCTTCGGGAACTCATGAGGGTTTTAGCCTGCCCGAAAGGGGGCTTAACGGTGGTGAGTCAGCCACTACTAGGAAAATGGCTATAGGTAATCAGCACATCCGTGGCGCACATGGTTGAAGTGCCCCACGGCTAAAACAGGCGTGGCTCACCTATGTGGTAGTGCCCTACTAGTAACTAGAACAACCGTGTCGCACATGACCATAGTGCGCCACAGATATGTGTGGGCCAGGGCCCTGTTGCCCGCACGCCAGACATCCGTAGCGCACATAGGGTAGGTGCGCTACGCCTGTTGGTTTTATCTGTGGCGCACGGTGGGGGGGTGCGCTACGCCTAAGCGCATGCCCCTCTGCTCTGTAAAACGGTCAGACACATCCGTGGCTCACTATGTGTAAGATCCCTCCTTTATACAGGAAAAGGATCCCTGTGATTGCAATGCTAGTCCCTGGATCAATGCTAGCATCCACAGTTTAAGATGAAGTACACAGATACAAAGGTCATTATTACAGCCATTCCAGAGATAAACATAGTCTTTACAACTCCAAGGCCACATGCCTAGTACAAGAGTTTGAATAAGTAAATAAATAAAAGTCTTCATCTTCATGTGCCACATGCAAACATGTTGAGTGTAGACTCATGACTCCTAATCCTCATCAGAGTAACCTGCAACATCACAAGTTACAGCCACAGTGGGTCAATACATTGGAATAGTATTGGCAAGTGATACCTTAGTATAATTTAGGTGGACTTGATACTATATGCAATTTGGCTAAGTGTAGCTTGGCTTGCTTTGCTCAAAATAGGTTTTGCCTATTAGTCGAAAACACTAAGTTTTTCTTTGTCAAAACTTTCCCAAGGAACCATCAATAGACATTGAGGTCCTTCACCCTTGTTCACCCACAAGTTTTTACTTAGAAATTGGGATGAGGAGATTCTTGATAGCTTCCATGTCTTGATGCTCAAGTTGTCCTTTTCCAGGGACATGGATAAGTACTTAGATTTTTCCATCTGCAGAGGTTGTGCACTTTCCCCACCAGACTTGATTTTCACCAAGACAGGACCTTTCAGAAGCCTTCCCTTAGACCAAATGGACGCGCTCCAACCTATCATTCCCACTACCACCAACTGTCCAAATGGCTAAGTTCTAGCATCCTATGTGGTCCAGGCAGAGCCCATATTGCCAAGTGGCTGCACTAGAAGCTTCTTAACACTTGGCCTCCAAAATCTCTTTGTTCCTGGGTGGCTTTCCACAAGTGAGATACACAAGGTAAACCATAGAAATGGGCCTTGTGTAACCACTCAACATAAACCATTCCTTCCATTCCACCCAGGTGTTTCATTAACTTAGTAGTTTTATTAGGCAAAACACAATTCCAAAGACTTAGAAATATTTTCATCATAGCATGTATATTTCACCAACCCTTGGTTGCTACTAGCTAGGCTAAGCATGGTATAGATAAGCATCTTAACTTAGAAATTTCCTAGCAATTCTATAACTACTAGGATTTCCCAACATGGCATATAAGCAAAAATATAGCATGCAAGTCTAGCAAAAATATTTCTAATGCTTAGTAGAAAACATAGGGATAAAAATATTCATGAAGCACCACTTGCCTTGGTAGTTTACAGAGTAGCTACACTCCTCACAATCACAATCACAATCACTAGCACCAAAATCTACACAAAGAATTATAACAACAAATCACATACAAAACATATACAATCAAAAATATATGCATGCATTCAAAATGATATGTGATGATTTTTAAAACTCAACAAAGAAAGTAAATAGTACTGGTTCACAAACAAGTTAAAAACTTGCCAAACAGCATTTATTTAAACCCTAAAACCTTTCCTAAACAATTCATATACTCAAATTAGCCCTACACAAGTTTCTGCAAATAAAACCATTTTAACAGAAGCAAAACATTAAACACATTGCATATTTAGAAAGGGCTTGCTCTCCTAATTCCATTGATATAAAATTTGTCAAATTCTAACGTGGGGATCAAAAGTTATAGCCAAAACAATTTCAAACTTCTAATAGATTCAAATCCTGTTTTTAAATCCAAACAGCTGCCACGCGTCTTAATCTAATTGGCCCGTACCGCTTCGCTCAGGATCGCGTCTGTGAGCCGTTAGATCAACATAATCTGCATGGCCCAGATCTAACCATACCGCTTCGTCAAGTGATCTAATCTCACGCGCTGGATCCAGATCCAACGGTCCTAAATCTAGCGACCATAGCTGGGCGGCGCCGGCGGTGGCTACTGGAGGCGGCGAGCTCTTCCTACGGCGGCGCGGCGCTACAGGTGACTCTGGGGTCGTCGGAGATGCTTACCAGGATCACGGCGAAGCACTGATGCTCAACCTGGCGACGGCTTGGCAAGGGGCGCACGGACACGGTCGCTGGAGCTCGTCGGAGTTGTGGGCGGTGTCTGTTGCTTGCTGTCGAAGACGTTGCCGAGGCTCTGCGTCGACCTAGAACAAGCCAGAGGGTTTAGGAGATG
This sequence comes from Avena insularis, assembly GCA_023614405.1. NCBI lineage: Eukaryota > Viridiplantae > Streptophyta > Magnoliopsida > Poales > Poaceae > Avena > Avena insularis. Next base: position 33,319,320 of record CM042684.1, read on the forward strand.
CGCAAGGGCCTGGCGAACAAGACAGTACCAAAGGGGAGGCAAGGGGCGCACGATTCTTACCGCTATTGCTTGTCGGAGTCGAGCGGCGGCTCTGGTGGTTGCGGGCGTGAATGAAGACGGCGTCCTGGGCACGAGCAGGCAAACCAGGGGTGTTAGCAGATGCACAAGGACGTGGCGGTCACGCTCGTTTGAACCAGAGGTAGAGGGGCGGTCGGAGCTTACCGGAATCGTCTGCCGGAGTTGCTCTGTCTGCGGCGGTGCAAGGGCAATTGCGGGCAGCCTCGAGGCATAGAGGTGGCGCTAGGTGAGGGGAAATGGCCGCGGTGCAGATGGGGTCTTATAGCCAGAGCAGGGGCGAGGATCGCGCGGCATATCAATGGCAATTAAGCCTGCAGTAATGGCGAGGTATGGCGGAAGGCGTCGGCCGCTGCGTGATTGGCAATGACGACGTGGTCGCAGGGTCCACTCGTCAGCGAGTTAAACAGAGAGGGGGTGGGGTCCTGGCGTCAGTCTCTCAGCGGGTTCGTTTGCGAGTGAGAAGGAGAGAGGGGGAACCCGGGTGGGCTTAGTGGCTCGTCATTCTGCTGTTGGCTCAATTCTCGCTACCGGCCTTTTTCTATTTCTTTTCTCCTTTTCTTTTTCTGTTTTGATTTTCTATAATGAATTTCAAATCCAAATCAAAGGCATTTGAATTTCAAATCTTTTCTGAATTTTGTAAAGTGTAACGATCATGCTTTTGGGCATAAAACCAAGTGGTGTTTCTATACTTGCTTGGTCCCTTTGAATAAACAAAATAAACAGTGCTTTAGCACTTGATTTGGAAATGTTTTGAAGATGGTTTTGAAACCATATTTGTTTTGTGAATTTTTGTCCCAACTCCACATTCAATCTAATCCACAAGGAAGAAAACAAAACTTGGTTTAAAACACTTATGCTCTCAATTGAGAGTAGCATTTGATTTATGTTTGCTCACATAAAATAATAGCACTAAGTGCTTCTGTTTTCTTGAAATGAGTTGAAAAATGATCCCTAAATTATATGCATGCATGTATGATATGCAACCTTTGAAATCATGATTTTAGGGATGTTACACTATGGCATGTGCGCCACGGATGTTACTAATCCTTGTGGCGCACTGGGGCCGAGTGCGCCACGGATGTGGCGATTTTTTTTGGCAGCTCCACTTTGTGCACATGTGTGATCATCCACCACCCCACACTTCACTTTCCCCTTCTTCTTCCTCCTTAGATCTAGTCGGGATCCTTCTCCTTCCCACCTCAATTTCTCCACTCATTCACCATTTTTAGCATGTAGAACTTGCTTTGGATGTTACATAAGTAATAGAGGAAGCTCTCCGGTCTCTCATCTCCTTCTCCGGTCTCGCGCGCACCTCTCCTTTCCATCTTCTCGCGATTGGTCTCTCATCTCGGTAAGTTGTCCATGTAAGGATGTGGTCATGTGTATATGGATGATATGCTCATATGTATGTAGATGATCGATGCTCATGATGTGTGTATGGAGAGGATCGATGGTCATATGTGTGTGTATATGGAGAGTATCGATGATGCTCATGCATGTGTGTATGGAGAGGATAATGATATGTTCATGTGTGTATGGATCGGTCTCTCTCTCTTGTGTTTGTATGTGAACAAGTTGCCATTTGTTTTGCCAAAATGTTGATTCATTTCCATTTTGGCAAGACTTTGGCATTTCACAAAGGTCCTAATTTTAGGATAGGTCATGCCGAAATTTTCTATCGACCATTGCATGCATGCATTCATTATGTGGTTCTAATAGACTTCTAATTGTACCGTGTACACCGTGCAGGCAAAAATGGTCCGCATAATGAGCGAAGGCATTGTGGCTAGATTTTTGAAATGTGCGACAACCGACATGATACGAAATAACAAGACGGATATAAGATGTCTGTGCAGAAGATGCAAACTCAACTGGGTGATCGACCCAGATTCCGAGAATCTGCAGGCGCACCTGCTCCGCCATGGTTTCATGGATGTATACACTCGTTGGATAAGCGATGACGAAGCCGATGGAGACGGTGAAGGTGGGCAACATGACGATGATCATCATCATGGCGAGAACGGGCGAGATGATGAAGAGTCTTCTGGAGATGGTGAAGGTGCAGAAGAAGACCGGGATGATGATGATCTAGATGCCGGAGGAGCAGACGACGATGGAACAACGTCAGGCTGGGTGCAGGACCCTTATGTGCAAGAGCTGCTTCTCAAGCGCAGTAACACCAGTTTGCCGTTAGAGAGAAAGCCAAGCTTGCGCAACTTGAGAAAGACGCGGTTACTCCATTGTATGAAGGATGCAGGCCCAATGATACCCGATTGAATGTAACGCTCAAGGCTATGGAGATGAAGGCAAAACACAAATTGAGTGACGCAAGCTTCGACGATATGATGGCATTCTGGCACGATCGTCTCCCGGAGGGGAACACATGTCCAACTAGTATCGAGGACGCCAAGAAAATCGTCTGTCCTCTCGATCTACCGCACGTTAGATATCACGTATGCATCAACGATTGCATCATTTATCGGGGCGAGGACGCGGAGAAAACCACATGTCTGGTGTGCGGCGTGAGTCGATACAAGAAAGGGAAGAAAGCACCTCAAAAAGTGGTATGGTACTTTCCTATCACTCCTCGTCTGCAGCGCTATTTCGCGGACCCTAAGGAAGTGAAGCTCATGCGATGGCATGCGGAAAGGAAGAAGCCAGGAGATGACGATGATGATCCTGAAAAGGATGAGCTGCTGACGCACCCTTCAGATGCTAGCCAGTGGAAAGCATTGGACCTCGAATTCCCAGAATTCGGTGGAGATTCGAGGAACATCAGGCTTGGTGCGAGCACCGATGGACTCAATCCATTCGGTAGCCAGAGAAGCATGCACAGCACTTGGCCCGTGTTTGTATGGATGTACAACCTTCCTCCATGGTTGTGCATGAAGAAGAAGTACATACAAATGAGTATGCTAATTCAAGGGCCGAAACAACCTGGTACCAACATCAATCTGTATCTCGGGCTGTTGAAAGAGGAGCTAGCCACGTTATGGGAATCTGGAGCCAATACTTACGAAACCGTCGCACAAGATTATTTCACTATGAGAGCCGCGTTGGTCACCACGGTGCAAGACTATCCAGGTTGCGGGTATATCTCGGGGCAGGTTATCCAAGGATTCTGCGCATGCGTTAGGTGCATGGATAACACAAGCTATCTCCAACTAGATAAAGATCCAGGGTCATCGAAAACCGTGTTCATGGTGCACCGGAGGTGGCTCGGCAAGAATGATCCATGGAGAAAATGTGGAGACCTGTTTGATGGCAAATCCGAGACCCGAGAAATCCCAGAGCATAGGAGCAGTGAAGAAGTGGAAGAGTTGCTGAAAAACTGGAAAGATTGTCCTAAGCCTGGAAAGAAGCGAAAGAGGCAGCAACAAGACAAGCCGTTGATGAAGGTATGGAAAACAAGGTCTGTTTTCTAGGAGTTGCCATACTGGAAGTTTCTCCGCACGCCTCATAGCCTCGACATCATGCATATCACGAAAAACGTGCGAGAGTCTGGTCGCCACCATAATCAACATGCCAGATAGGACGAAAGATGGTCCGAAAGCAAGGCACGACCTGATATGCTTGGGTATCCGGAAGGAGCTTCACGGAGGACGCACTACTCCTGATGATCAGGAAGATGACAATGATCATGAGTCGGAGACGACACAAGGTCGTCGGAAGGGTAAAAAGTTCAAGAATAACGAATATTATTGCCCTCCTTCTTGCTTCACTCTAAGCCAGGATGAGATCAAATAGTTTTTCAAGTGCCTTCTAGGAGTCAAATTTCCTTACGGCTACGCGGGCAAGATAAGCAGATACCTAGACAAGGCGAAGCAGAGGTTCAGTGGCATGAAGTCTCATGACTGTGCCATGCTAATGACGCAGGTACTTCCGGTCGCACTAAGAGGGATAATGGACGAGAACGTCCGTGAAACGTTATTTGGCCTCTGCAAGTTTTTCGACGTCATCTTTAGGAAGTCGATTGGCGTGAATCAGCTCGGGAGGCTACAGGAGGAGATCATGGTGATACTATGCGAGCTTGAGGTCTACTTCCCACCCGCATACTTTGACATTATGGTGCATCTGCTGGTCCATGTCGTGGAGTACATCGTCCAACTCGGGCCGATGTTCCTCCGCAGCATGATGGCGTTCGAAAGGATGAACGGACACATCAAAGGATACGTTTGCAACAGGTCCCGTCCAGATGGAAGCATAGCCAAGGGCTTTATGGCCTAAGAGTGCATCTCTTTCTGCATGAATTATCTAGACATCGTGAACCCTGTCGGTCTTCCCGTCAATAGGCACCTTGGCAAGCTCGACGGATCTGGTCACCGAGAGGGTCGTCGCATTCTTCATGCAGACTTCGATTTTCGACGCGCAGACTTTGATCGAGCAAACCTCGTCGCGCTACAGCATTTAGAACTGGTCGATCCTTGGGTACAGAAGCACAAAAGGTTAATCGAGAAGAAGTACAGTGACCGGGGCATACAGAGGACGCAGGGAGAAATAATCAAAGAGCACAACTCAGATTTCACGCGTTGGTTTAGGCAGACGCTCCTTGATAATCCCCCAAGATCGCATTCTTCTGACACGGAAAAGATCATATTCACCTTGTCTCAGGGACCGATGCAAAACCTGGTGACCTATCAGGCGTATGATATCAACGGCTACACATTCTACACGGAGGAAAAGGACAACAAGTGTGATTATCAGAACTCAGGCGTAACGTCGGAATTCTACACCGATGACAACGTGAAGGAAAGAATTCTACAGAAGAATCGAGGAGATCTGGGAGCTCGACTACTGTGGATAAAAGGTGCCAATGTTCCGTATCAGATGGGCAAAGAGCGTCGAAAGAGAAGACCGGTATTTCACAACCATGGTTATACCCGAAGCAGCCAAATCCAAGGCCGCCGGTGCGAACGTGGCCGCGAAAAATGAACCGTGGGTACTTGCTACCAAAGTGGACCAATGTTTTTTCATTACCGACCCGACAAAGCCTAGACGTGTTGTCGTGAGGAGAGGAAAAAGAAGCATCATCGGAATGGATGGAGTCGCCAACGAGCAAGACTTCGACCAGTACGGCGATCCAAAGATTGAAGATGACGACGACTACGATGCAACAACATACATCACAAGAAGAAAAAGGACAACTCTACCCAAAAAAGGTAGCCCGTTCGAAAGAAGAAACACTAAAGTGATGGGGCTAAATTATTCAACCACGACAAAGAAGAGAAAAAAGATTGTAAAACGCTAGCTCAGAAAATATTGTAAAACGCGTGGTCGAAAAAGATTGTAATATTCATGGACAAATTATTATGACATATTTGTATCATGGACAAATTATTATGACATATTTGAATCATATTTAATTTGTACCACTTTTATGACATATATTATCACTTTCAGGCATTTTTGGAATATTTAAAAGTATTTTAAAAACAAAACAAAACTTTTATAGAATATATCACCACTTTTGGGCATTTTTTGGAACATTTAAAAATATTTTTAAAATAAAAATAAAAAAAGTGGGCACTAGGATTCGAACCTAGGTGCTCATAGGTTTAGATTAGAGCAGTGGGTGAAACCAGTGGGATAGGCTAGTGTAGCTATACAATAGGGGTGGTCGCGTTGTCTTATGTGACTAGTAGTACCGAGTTAGGCGTAGCGCACCCTGGCCAAGTGCGCTACGGGTTGGCCAGGGTGCGCTATGCCTAACTCGGTACTACTAGTCAACCGTGCCACGCCCGTGTGCCTCTCCTCCCCATCTCAGACACCGCCGATCTCATCCCCACTGCCACCCTCAGACACCGCCGATCTCGATCCGCCGCCGCTCTAGGAGGAGGACATGGAGGAGGAGGAGCCCGAGCCCTGCCAGCTGCCGCCGCTCGAGGAGGAGGTCGTGGAGGAGGAGGCCCGTGCGCGTCCGAGGAGGAGACCTGTGCCCGTGCGCGTCCGAGGCACGTGCCCGCCCGCCATCGTCGTCCTCATCGCCCGCCTGCCTAGCTCCGCGCTCCCTCCTGGTGAGTCCCCTGCCCACCTCCCCTCTCTCCCTCTCTCCCTCTCTCTCCCTGACGTTTAGATTTCTGAAATTCTGAACATTTGGTTCAGTATATTATTGGCAAGGCTCTGTTACTGTAATTGGTCAATATAACCTGGGGATTAGAAGTGGTTGCTATGTATAACCTGTCAATATGACATCAAAAATTTATATGATTCCTATACTTTTTATTAGGAAAATGATTTAGGTGCATCAATATTTTTGGGATGATTAGAAGTGGTTGACTGCTACTGCTACTGTGGAAATAAAACTGTTGATGAGACTGTGGAAAATGTTGAGTGCTACTGCTACTGTGGAAAATGATTTAGGTGCATCAATATTTTTGGGATGATTAGAAGTGGTTGAGTGCTACTGCTACTGTAAAAATAAAACTGTTGATGAGACTGTGGAAAATGTTGAGTGCTACTGCTACTGTGGAAAATGATTTAGGTGCATCAATATTTTTAGCAGAGTCATTTAATCATGATCTGTTGTAATTGATTTATGTAGGTTTAATGAGATCATTATTATAATTGATGAGACATGGAAATAAAACTATTCCAGTCCCTTCCCATGATATCTTAGTTGAAGCTTTAGCTTTGCAAGAACATATATGAATGAGTCATTGTTTGAGGTCTTAAGAAATAATCTGTCTTCTTGTATTTTTGTATGATTCCTAGAACACTTGCTAGGAAAATGATTTACATACCAGTTTTAAGAATAAGAACAGTTTCTATTAGTGCCTTAAGCAATCCTCCTGATGTGATGTACATACCAATAATATGTAAATCTGAGGCTTAATTCCTGTTATGAATAGATTATAATTGTTTTCTATAGCTCTAGGATGATCTAGAATAACACTGATTATAATTTGTAGTGGGTTCAAACAGCAGGAAAATGATTTAGCTTATTTAAGGTTTTATAAAGTTGATTCTTTGATATGTTGGTTATGTCCTATGTGCAAGACTTGTGGATTTAGTAGATGATCTAGATGCATGTTTGCTTGACCAATTTTTGGTTTAATTCTTTCCAATGATGCAATAGTCTGAGATCAAATTGATAACAAAAGTATATATGGTTGTGGCACTGTGCTGGGACTGGATGGATGTGGTTGTGAAATGGTTTGGAAGGAAAAATAGAGTAGTGTTGGTTTTGCTACTATCTGTGCTGGGACAACAGCACCTTGAAATTGTGCTTGTGCTTGTATATGAAGCACTTTATTATGTTGTGTATGCAGGTTCTTGTATGAAATGAGTCCCGATTTTTGACGGAATGTTGATTAACTTCCGTTTCGGCAGAAATTGGGCACTCCTAGCTTAAGAAAATTAGCAAAGGTCATGCCAGATTTTTCCGTGCATTTAACCAATTATTTGTTTTTATTAGTGCAAGCATGTGTGACAACGACGAGGCTGGATGTTCTAAGCGCATCAGCGCTGAAGGAGAACTCAGACCTCCGAATAAACAATTTACATTCTGGGAGGTGGCCCAGCGGCTAGAAGACGATGAAGAATACCATCCTTCGGAGAGCGAGGATGATGAGATGGAAGACGCGGAGGAAGAAGACGAAGGAACGGCGGGTGATGAAACCACTGATGGCGGCGAGGGCACAGGGAGTGGTAGAAATCCTCCTAAGAAGAAGAAGAAGAAGCCGAAGGAACGGCTCCCGAACACGGTCGGCATCGTCAGGGAGGAAATTACCGAAGTGATCCCATCAGGGGTTCCTTTGGAGCCCGCCCTTGTCGTCAAAGGGTACGGTGGGCAAGTGGCGGCGATCACCCGGACAACCATCTCAATCAACACCGAGAATCTCTGGCATAAAGATAATGGCCACTTGCGCACACTCCTCTTCGAGAAGCTGCACACAAGATACAAGTTCCCCGCTAAGTATCAGAACACAAATTATCATGGGAACGAAGTAAACAAATCCGCCCTCACAAAGATGAGCACCGCCCTGGCCAGCTGGAGAACCCAGATAAAGAAGAAGATCTATAAAGAAGGAAAAAGTCTTGAGGAGATCCAGAAGATTGACCCGCAGATCACCGAAGATAAGTTCCGGGAGTTCAAGGAGAGGTGTGAATCCGAAAGAGCCCTGGCCAATAGTAATCGGGGAAAGGTGCTGCAGGCGATGAATATAGGTCATCACCATCTTGGATCGGTGGATCTGAACATGGAGGCCAAATGGAATAAGGAGGACGAAGAGTATAGATCCAAGGATAGAAACCCTTTATAAATTCGAACCCGGGCAGGTTCGAAACTTCATCAGGGCCCGTTACCATGTGGACCCAAAAACCAAACAACTCACCGCGGATCCTGCGGTGAAGGAATTCGAGGAAATTGTGGTAAGTAATCTAATTACCACGGATCAACTCGATTGCATTCTAATCGATGATCTAAACGATTCACATATTACTTCTGCAGGAGGAGGAAATTGTTGCTAGTCATGGATCCCAGGGTTCCTCATCCCAGGGGTCGACGGCGGCCACCCGGTGGGATAACCCTTTTAACAGAGCGATGAACCGGGCCAAGAAAATAGAGCCGGTTACGAAGAAGCCGTCGTCGGCTGGCCGTCTGTCCTGCCTCGGGGGTAAGAATTGGGTGGATCATTTTGTTCCACCGCCGAGGACGCATGTGGCACCGTCGGGAAGGAGCGAGGAGGAAAACCGCGAGGTTCAAGAACTTAAGGAACAAGTGGCGCGGATCCCACAGATCGTCCAAGACAACCTGGCAATCACCCTCACGTCCTTCCTGCCTACCTTGGTGGAGTCAATAGCGAACTGGAGTGCGGGTGGTCGAGTAGGGCCGTGCCCGATTCCAAGCATGGTCAGCAGCCACTCGAACAACGCGACACCAACGAATCAGGCGAACTACGTGTTCGTGACTCCGCCCGCTAGCACCGCGGCACTGCAAGTGTTGGTGACTCCCCCTGCCATCACCGCGGCACCGGAGTACATGTTGGTGCCCCCTGCCATCATCACGGCGGCACCGGAGCTCCAAGCACCCGGCGGTAGGAAGAATACACCGACGGCCAGCACCGCGCCATCAAGCAGCCCTTCCGTCTCTTGCACGCCCCTCGCTGTATGTAGTGCCTCGACATTAGCCGATCTCGATGCCATCACGGTAAACAAATTGCTTTACCGCCTTTCACACCATCTATTACTCTTATGGCATCTCTGACGATGCCGTACATGTTTTCCGCAGACGGATGTTCCTTGCACTCTCTTATGCTACGTGAACAACGAGCTGAGGGATGTTGCCAAGGGTACCATCGTTCAACCCTTGCAGTGCACGTTCCACTCAAGGCCGATGCCAGATAGCGTGCATAGGGTTAAAATTAGTCGGGTGCTAAGGGGCTGCGACGACCTGGAACCTTCCATTCAACCCCCAGGAGTGGATGAAGAAGAGCCGGATGTCCTCAGAATTTGCTTCGGCTTATTCTTGCAATGGCCAAAGAGCATGATCCGTTTGGGGACGGCGGGGGCCATCACGCCACAGACAACAGCACTGCCTGTCGTGCCAGCGACAAGCGGTGGCAAGGCCCCCTTACCGCCCTCACCGTCACCTCCACGCGGTGGGTCGGATGATCATGTTGATGATATGCACATGGCGCAGGATCCGGCCGAGGACGACGAAGACTGGAATGATCACTTCTTAAACACTCAGTTTAGAAACGAAGACCTAGCTGGTGGCCCCATAGAGAAAGCCACTATCACCAAGCGTCTGTTTGGTTCTCAGGAGACGCCTCCAGCTTGGGCCTTTACAGATCCAGCTGATACAACCAATCGGCCCTTTATTCTAAGCCCTGACACACTACATAGGGCGGCCGGTGCTCAGATTACGGTGCCTGCCCGCTCTCCAAAAGGAAAAAAGGGCAGGAAAAGAAAATCTAGCAGCTCGAGCCAGCCGGTGGCGTCAACAACTGCGAGTCCGATCAGGTTTCGGGACGGGCCACCAAGACCCGAGGGTATTATGTGGAGGATTCATGTGGCAGGTGAGCCCATGCTACCTAAGAATTTGCGGAGGCTCGCTAGTTCGGAACTGCAGAGTGTGCATGACGGCGTGCTGACGATAGAGAGATGCCTTCTATCGGAGAAAGATCCCTCGCACCCGGTATTCATGGTTAAGGTGCCACCAGGCTTGGGCTTCGTCGACAATGCCCCTGCGGATCTGTTCTTCCTGCGGTTCGACGACATCTTCAATATGTTCGACCTATACCCGCTGCACTATACCATGGTTCGTTTGTTTTCTCTCAGCCTGGCCATGCAGATCATTAGAGAGAACACACCGGTCATCGCTATAGTGGACCCCTACTACATGCGTGATGGCTGCTTGGGTTCCCCCGCCGAACGACGTATCGTGTCCTCGTACCTAAAAAGAATCCTCGTGGCGAAGACAAAGGAATACATTCCCGTGCCTTACGTTCCCCCATCGATTGGCTTTATTAGATTATCATCATTCTTTTTCCAACACATTCCATTTGAATTTTTTGCGCAGAGATGAACACTGCACGCTCATCTCCTTATCGCCGAAGCATTCCCACGCCACGTATTTCGACTCGGGGAGTCTAGAAAAGAAGAAAAACTACGACAATATCAAGGAAGTTCTGGATGATTCTCTCACTGGCTTTGCCTCGACGGAAGGCACCACCTTCGTGCGTACGAAGGTCAAGTTCGGCAGGCACATCTTCAACCACGTAACGGAGTTCCCCTTTGTGAAGCAGCCGGAAAACAGTAAGAAGGAAGCCTACTACGCACTCCATCACATGAGGGCTTTCCTACTTGACCAGCAGAATTCTACGCTACCAGATCATCTCAAACAGTGGGCCGAAGCAAAGGCCAAGATCACTGATTCAGATATTAGACAAGAGATGTATCGCATCCAGCAGCAGTTTGGGGCAATCATCTTTCGTGATGTCATGACTTCGGGGGGGGGGGGGTCTTCTACGGAGGAAATATCCCGAATAACCGTGACATAGAAGATCGCCTAGAGATGCAGGGTGACTATAGGAAGTTCATGACAAGACAAGGCGTCCTCCCGTTCCCTAAGCCGAGCCAGAAGGCTTGATGTTGGCCTAGTTGTAGTTACAAACTATAGATGACCTTTGTGTGTGTGCACAAGTGTACATGCTACTATACTTATCTTATTAGGTTTATGAATCATCGCTTACTTCTTTTGCTTATTATTATATATCAATCAATGCTTGGTTTTTTTGCTTACTCTTTGGTCCTTTGCTCACTTTGGTCCTTCTTTTTTTCCTTACTCTTTTTTCGAGAATAATGCCGATGATTGAAATGTCGTGGCACACTATATATGTGAATGTGGTACGATGGGATTGTGAGCCTTGTGATATGCACAAGTCCAGGTCTTGTGCATCCTACTTGGCTCACGGTTCCATCGTAGCATATTCCTGTGTCCAACGACCTATGTATATATATGAGGCATTCTTTTCGAGTTATTTTTGTCTTTTTCGAAAATAATGTCGATGATTGAAATGTCGTGGCACAATATATATATGTGAATGTGCTACGACGGGATAGTTAGCCTTGTGATATGCACAAGTCCAGGAATTGTGCATCCTACTTGGCTGACTGTTCCGTTGTAGCATATTCCTGTGTCCAACGACCTAGCTAGTTATATATGAGGCATTCTTTTCGAGTTATTTTGGTCTTTTTCGAGAATAATACCGATGATTGAAATGTCGTGGCACACTATATATGTGAATGTGCTGTGATGGGATTGTAAGCCTTGTGTTATGCACAAGTCCAGATGTTGTGCATCCTACTTGGCTTACGGTTCCATCATAGCATATTCCTGTGTCCAACGACCTAGCTAGTTATATATGAGGCATTCTTTTCGAGTTACTTTGGTCTTATTCGATAATAATGCCAATGATTGAAATGTCGTGGCACACTATATATGTGAATGTGCTGCGATGGGATTGTTCGCCTTGTGCTATGCATAGGTCCAGGTGTTGTGCATCCTACTTGGCGAACACTTAGCATATTCCTGTGTCGAACAACCTAGTTATATATGAGACATGCTTTTTGAGTTACTTTGGTCTTTTTCAAGAATAATGCCGATGACTGAAATGTCGTGGAACACTATATATGTGAATGTGCTGCGATGGGATTGTCCGCCTTGTGCTATGCACAGGTCCAGGTGTTGTGCATCCTACTTGGCGGACAGTTCCATCATAGCATATTCCTATGTCGAACAACCTAGTTATATATGAAGCATGCTTTTTGAGTTTGGTCTTTTTAATTTAGGAATACTTTCTATAAGTGTATCTTCATATGCGACTTTAATTATATATATTTTTTCAATCACCCGTTAATTATTATTGTCAACTTGTAGATAACGTGGTACGTCGTGTACAAGGGACGAGTTCCCGGAGTCTACGACGATTGGGAAGACTGTCGGAGACAGGTGCACCGTTTCAGCGGCAATAGCTACAAAGGGTACAACACTATGGCGGAGGCGGAAGCTAGATACACGCGCTATCTAGCGGGAGTTAGGACGAGGAACCGGATAGAGACCTACACCTTCGTCGCGGTGATCATGCTTATCTTCTTTGGTTGTTTATCCCGCGTTTGTGTCTAGCTAGTTTAGATGTCTTGTTCGATCGACACATGTATTCACATGTCACCAACTACTTTGTAACTTGATCGAAACAATGTATAACTTATGTATTCATGTATGAGACTTATCTATATGTATTTGTTTCAATCTTGTTTTGCGAATTCTGTATTTATATATATAACTGTATATCTTATATCTGTGTGTATATCTCTATGTATATCTACCTATATAATCTGTATTGTATATCATCTGGCCCTGAAATTAAAAAAAACACCCATGGCGCACATGGCACAGCTACTATGGCGCACTGCAACTAAAGCGCACCTGCGCAGCTTAGTGACGCACTGCAACGTGCGCCACAGAAGATCCAAGGCGTAGTGCACCTGCTAGTGCGCCACAGATATGTTGGCAGGTGCGCTACGCCTATCTCCACATAACCGTGGCGCACCAGGCAGTGCGCCACGGCTAGGAGATAGCCATAGCGCAAGGCCCGTGGCGCACTGTGCGCCACGGATGGTCCTTTTAGGTGCGCCACATACGACCATTTTCCTAGTAGTGAGCCCCGAAGGATCGTGCAGACATATGAGGTTGAGGAGAGGGCAGTGATTGGCTTGGACCAACTACTAGGCCCCACATCATGGAATTGTGGACGGGAAAGTACGCCCGGTTGTGCAACAAGGAAGTTGATCTCTCATGGGTAAAGTGACGCACCTCTGCAGAGTGTAAGAATTGTAACTTGTTACTCCCTGTTCTGGGAAGGAGCTACGAACGCGGCAGGAAAGGAACTCCATGAAAGTTCTGGTCAACCTATGAAGGCTGATGGTCATAGATTTTCATAATAAAATCAATCTTTGAAGAAGGATTTACAAAAATTGCATAGTGCCAAGGACTGATAGTCCGAGGTGGCAGATAGAGCATCAAACTTCCTACCTTGCATATAAGGAACTTGTTGGATAACGCTGTTACTCATCCTTTCCTTTGATCCCTTGCTTAGACTCTGAGAATCCCGAAGATACTCCAATGTATGCAGATGAGAGCTAAGAGGAGGTCTTCTATGAAGAGCCCAACCTGTATGGAGCCGTAGATGGGGAGGACTACAATATCATCTACGGAGGAGAGTTCCAAGAGTCCAAATAGTTATTATAGTTCTAGTAGCCACTTGAGCCGAGCAACATGAACAATATATAGCAATAAGTTGTTGATCCAATTTAGAGTTTAAGTTTTAAATTTGAAACTTCTGCTAAAACACTTATATTTTGGTTTGTAAGTTGAATCTTTTGGAAGTCTTGAACTTCCGGTATTGTAATAATAATAATGTGTGTATGTTTGTAATATGGACCCGCAATGTTTCTGTTGTACCACTCTGAGGGATGTGATATTTACGGAACGGTGTTCTGTGGATATCATGTCAACGACTATAGTGTACTACACATGCAGTGGTATGTTGGGTCACCGCACTATGGTAGCAGGAGCACTTATCATGTATGCCGAGGCCGGAGGGGCAGATGGCTGCCTTCCGAGAGGCCCTAGCTATGTGTAACTTGGTTGACCTTGGATTCAAAGGGCTACCATATACATATGATAATAAACGACAAGGGCATGCAAACGTTCGAGTGAGACTCGACCGGGCGGTGGCGATAGTACAATGGAGAGATATCTTTAATGATTCATGGGTAGAACATTTAGTCTCCCCTGTCTCTGATCATTTTCCAGTGTTAATTCGTCTTATGCAGGAGGACAGGAGCAACCATTGACAAACATGCCGGCGTTATGAGATATGGTGGGAACGTGCTGCCGAGCTGCCCGAGCTGATATCTGACGCATGGAAACAAGCTGGACAAAAGAACAATCTTGGTGATATACGTAAAAGCCTAGTGAATGTCATGCAAGTGCTACAAGCTTGGAGCAGGAAAAAGGTTGGAAGCCTCCTGAAGGAACTTGACAAATGCAGGACAGAACCGGAGAGGCTTATGAACACCAACGCTGATCAGGATGAGATACGGCGAGTCTCAGACCATATGAATGAGCTCCTGTACCGCGAAGAAATGATGTGGATGCAACGGTCGCGTATCAACTGGCTGAAGGAAGGAGACCGAAATACCAAATATTTCCATCAAAAAGCGGTGTGGCGTGCGAGGAAAAATAAAATCAGGAGGCTAAAAGATGAAACCAATGTCTGGAAGGATACCCCCTCGGACATGGAGCGTATGGCTAGGTCCTACTTTAAGGAGATATTCTCCCGTGACCCCAATTTAAACTTTCATGATCTGTGTAATTTATTGCTGCCGCGAGTTACAGGGGATATGAACGACAATCTTTGTAGAGAATTCTCGGATGAGGAGATTGGAGATGCCTTATTTTAAATAGGACCATTGAAAGCACCTAGCATTGATGGATTTCCGGCGAGGTTCTACCAGCAGAACTAGGACGTAATGAAGGCTGAGGTATTAAATGCAGGTAAACTCTTTTTTCTCACTGGTAATATGCCTGTTGGTGTGAATGATACTGCAATTGTACTGATCCCAAAAGTTGATCACCCTGAAACGCTCAAGGACTTCAGGCCGATTAGCTTATGTTCAGTGGTGTACAAGATAATTGCTAAATGTCTGGTGAACAGGTTAAGGCCTATACTCGGGGATATTATATCTATCAATCAGAGCGCCTTTGTACCATGCAGACTAATCACCGATAATTCCCTAGTATCCTTTGAATGCCTGCATTTCATTGAGAATAACACAAATCAGGAAAATAATTTTTGTGCATATAAACTAGACTTGTCAAAAGCATATAACAGGGTGGACCAGGAGTTTCTCAAGAAAGCGATGGAAAGAATGGGTTTTGCTCACAAATGGGTGGACTGGATAATGGCATGCGTCACCACTGTGAGATACTCGGTGAAATTCAATGGAACCCTTTTGGATTCGTTTTCTCCTTCTCGAGGTCTTCGACAAGGTGATCCCCTATCCCCTTTTTATTCCTCTTTGTTGCAGATGGCCTCTCAGCTCTGTTGCAAAAGGAGGTATAGGACAATAATACCAGTCCATTAAGAACATGTAGACGAGCCCCGGGAGTGTCTCATCTCCTTTTTGAAGACGACAGTCTACTCTTTTTTCGTGCTAAAGCAGAGGAAGCTGCCAAAATCCAAGAGGTACTAACCACTTATGCAATGAACACGGGCCAGCTAATCAATCCGAGCAAATGCTCAATTCTATTTGGAGACTCCTGTAGCCAAGAAGATAAGGAGGGCATCAAGCAAGTGCTGCATATCACGCAAGAAGCCTTTGAAACAAGGTACCTTGGTCTCCCGACTCCGGAAGGGAGGATGAGCAAAGGAAAATTTAAGAGCCTGCAAGATAAACTGCTAAAAAGACTACTACAATGGTGAGAGATTTGCTTGTCTCTAGGAGGA
This sequence comes from Avena insularis, assembly GCA_023614405.1. Lineage (NCBI taxonomy): Eukaryota > Viridiplantae > Streptophyta > Magnoliopsida > Poales > Poaceae > Avena > Avena insularis. The sequence continues at coordinate 33,335,414 of CM042684.1, forward strand.
AAAAAAGTTCTGATTAAGGTTGTTGCACAAGCCATACCAGTCTATATTATGGGCATCTTTAAACTTCCCTTCGGGCTGCTAGATGAGCTTACAAAAATGATACGCGACTTCTGGTGGGGTGCAGAGAATGGGAAGAGGAAAATGCATTGGGTTTCTTGGGACAGCATGTTGCGGCCTAAGGAACAAGGAAGCCTTGGATTCAAAGATATGCGCCTGTTCAATCAGGCTTTGATCGCTCGCCAAGCGTGGTGATTACTGTAGCAGCCTGATACCTTGTGTGCCCAGGTCTTAAAAGCTAGATATTACCCGTAGGGCCTCCTTACTGACACTGTCTTTACAGGTAATGCGTCATCAACATGGCGGGCACTCAAGTATGGGATGGAACTGATTAAGAAAGGGTACATATGGAGGATTGCCAATGGCGCAAGCGTCCATGCGTGGCGAGAGCCATGGATCCCTCACGAGTCATATATGCGTCCACACACTAAGAAAGGGAGATGTCGCCTCCGGTGGGTTTCTGATTTCCTGAACACAGATGGCTCCTAGAACACGGCTTTGCTACAAGGATGGTTCATGCCGATGGATGTACAGGAGATTCTAAAAATCCGGCCTTCTAGCCGCAATGAGACAGATTTCATCGCCTGGAACCCTGAACCATCGGGTGGATTCACTGTCAAAAGTGCATACCGCCTGGCTTATGAGGAGCAACTGAGAGCAAAGGGACGCCAGGTGATGGCGCCCAATACTTGTCGTTGAATGCTTTGTTGGAAACCCCAAGAGCAAGGTATGAAGCAGCACATCAGCAAGTTTCCCTCAGTAAGAAACCGAGGTTATCGAACCAGTAGGAGGAAGGAAACGTCACACAAGTGTTGCTGGCAACGTGGAGACCTACACAACACAAACTCAAGACTTTGCCCCAATGAATCAGTGAGGTTGTCAAGCTCACCTATTTGCTGTAACAAAGGATTAAATGTATGGTGTGGAAGGTAATGGTTTGCAGCAAGTAAACAAGTAACAGTGGAAGATGTATCAATGGTAAAGATTGGACTGGGGTCCAGTTCACTAGAGGTGCTCTCCTTAGATAAACAACATGGCATGAAGGGTAAACAAATTACAGCGGGGCAATTGACAGGAACTGAGCAAGGCATAACAATGCAATTACTAGCTATAAAGATCCTATGAAGTTGATTGGGCAATACAAAAATATACATAGACCGTAATCCAACTGCATCTATGACTAGAAGTCCACCTTCAGGTTATCATCCGAACCCCCTCCAGTATCAAGTTGCAAGCAACAGACAACTTCTTTAAGAAAAGTGTGTAAGGTAAATAGTCCACATGTTCCATGAACAAGAGACCATTGTTTTCTCCCTAGTAGCAACAACACATCTACAACCGAAGAGATTTCTGTCACTTCCCTTGGAAACTAGAGGCATGAACCCACTATCGAGCATAAATACTCTCTCTTGGAGTCACTAGCAACTACTTGGCCAAGATAACCACTAGCAACAAAGAGCATGCAAGATCACAAACAAAACAGACATGATAGAATCATAAAGATAGAACCATTAATCAAACCAACATAATAATCTCAATATCCATCGGATCCCCGCAAACACAAGATGCATGATTACAAATAGATTAGATCTTGATCATGAACGGAGCTCACAAGATCTATACATGAAAGCACAAAGGAGGAGATACAACCATCTAGCTACTACATGGCCACATAGTACAAGGTGGAACTACTCACAAATCATACCGGAGAGAAGGCCTCCGGGATGATCTCCCCTCCGGAAGGGTGCCGGGAAGAACTTCAGATCCCCCCCCCCGATCTAGGGATGATGGTGGCGGCGGCTACAGACGGTTTCGTGGATTTCTGATCGGGTGCCGAGAGTTTCTGTATCGGGGGCTTCTTATAGGCGAAGGGGCAAGTCTGGGAGGCGACCAGGGTCGCCAAACCCTAGCCAGGCACGGGTCCACCTGACCCCGCACTGGGTGGGTTAGCCCCCTGCCACCCTCCGGCTCTCCTCTGGACATCTTGTTCCCCACGGAAAGTTATTGACTTTGGCGTATGTCCCATCCAATTCCGAGAATATTTCTTTACTAACTTTTCTGAAACCCAAAACAACAGAAAATAGGCATCTGGCACTGTTGCAACTTGTTAATAGGTTAGTACCAGAAAACATGTAAAAAGCACCTCAAAGTGTAGACAAGTAAAGCAAAGTATATACTAAACAAGCATGGAACATCAAAAATTATAGATACGTTTCCAACATATCATCATCCCCAAGCTTAACTCCTGCTCGTCCTCGAGTAGGTAAGTGATAAAAGAATAATTTTTTAGGTGACATGCACCCTCACCATAAAGATCCAACCATTTGCAAACATTGAAAGCTAGGATCAAAGAACTCTAAACATGTGCATGAAATATGGAGTTCTAACAATAGGACATAGTAACTATGCATGCAACATGGCAAGCTACAAACAAAGATCATGAATAATATGTATTGAAAAACGTTTGTTTGTTTCACATGCAGAAAACATAGCATAGTGGCAATCAGCCTGTCCCTCATAGAGTAGCAATATAATGCATAGGACACCTGCAAAGTTCACACGGGTGACTAGAAACAAATAGCACAAGAGCAAGTAATAACACAATATGCATCAATTAGTAAGCTTTGGAACATTTCACACAGAATGACAACTATGCTCTCTTAATGGTGCCTAAAGGTAGAAGGTGGAGACTCAATAATGATGGAAGAAAGGCCTTTTTATAAAGGAAGCAGGGATTACAAGTTTCAAAAAGATCTTCCAAAGATTATGGCACTAGTTAGCTTTCAACCCTCATTGCCCCTATCATAAGCATCTTGAAGTGGTTAAGGTTAAAGTGGCAAAGCTGGAGTATATGCTTGACGAAGTATAAGTTGGCAATCTCATTCCCCTTGAATACGAGGGCCACACCTCATGCATACTCAACTTTGGGTCCAGGTAAGTTCTTGTCACTGTAAGTATTTGCATATCATTGAGAACCGCCAACGGGGTACCCCTTGCACATGGTACATGAGCTTTCCCATAACCAAAATGACAAGGCAAGCAGACAATGAGCATCTCATACATCTTTTTATTTACCATATGCATAACTTTTTATTGAGGATGCTTCATAGATAGATCACTATGGTGATGCTGCAAGTTTCCACCATGATTAGGCATGGCTTAGGCTAGCGTCCCAGGTGTTTCTCTAACATAGAATACAAACTCCATGGACTTACAAGTCCCCTCTTTATTTCACACCAGTGACATCCATAGACAAAAGAACATGATATCAACTGAGTATAAGGTACAAGTGCAATGTTGAAAATGTTCCCCGTGACAGCACGGTTCTGCTAATACCAACTTATAAGTGCAAGCATATACAACAAAGTTGCCTCAATGGTTCAAGTTTATTATGGGCAAAGAATAAAATGTGCCATCAAGTTCGTGAGGGCTTTAATCACTAAGTTTTCACATAACAAAATAGTTTTTAATTGGAAGATAGCTGAAAACAAGAATATACTTTGGAATGGTGTAACTCACCATGCATAGTAGTTTATAGTGGACACTTTGGAATAACTTGGTTTCTTGGGAGTTGGAAGCATGAGTAGAACTTACTCATACAAGTGGAGCCTAGCAAAAGACTGGGAGCAACCAACTAAGAGAGCAATAATGGCCATAATTATGCAATGCAACAAAGCAAACTAATCAAAGCAAAGAGTGGTACTACAAGTCAGGGACTAAATTATCATAGAGGCTAATGGTGACTTTTCATAGTCATAACATGGTGTGAGCATGTGCCAAGTCAACCCAAGCAAAACATCAAAGGAGAATACCACAATACTATGCTTTTGCATGCTAAAACAACGCATAATTTCTTTAAGGCACACTAAGCAATCCCAATTGTTTGGAACAAGACATGTTACAGCAATAATAACTAAGCATAATGCTAAAACAACACTTAGCATGTCATGCTAAAGTCTTAGTCATAGTCAACACAAGCTCCTCTTGCACTTCAAGCAAGAACTTACTACTCCTTTCCAAACACCAAGCAAACTTATTTGTAAAACAACACAGCGAGAGCGGGGGTCCAAACTACTAAAGCAAACTAAACAAACTAAGAAAAGCAAATGAAAACTAAGAAGCTCCAAGAACAACACAACTGTGCATGAAACAATAAAAGTGAAGTGTCTAGACAGACCTGAGCTTTTTATTGATGAAGAAGGGGATGCCTTGGGCATCCCCAAGCTTTGACGCTTGTACCTCTTGGATATTTATTAGGGTGACACCATGGTGGAATCCCCAAGCTTGAGCTTTTGTCCATTATTCATCTCATTGCATCATTCTCTCTCTACACGAATTTTTTTTCTTCATACAAAACTTCACACAATCTTCATTAGCAACATTAGCTTATTCAAAAGATATTAGACCACTGGCAAAGCTTTGGAACAGCAAGGCTTTTCACTAAAAACACAAGCTACTGTAGTAACTTCTTCAAAGAAACTCAATTTACCGGAAGAGAGCTCAAAAAGGAATCAATAAGAAGCAAATGCAAATAATGGCAGAAATCTGTCAAAACAGACCAGCAGGTAGAAACGAATTTTTTCGAACATCTTATGTTGCTCAAATAAAAAAGTATTGAACTAATGAAAGTTAGCCAACATACTGGGGAATTCATTCGTAAATTTTGAGCTCAATCCGAGTTACAGAGACTCCTCACGAATTTGTTTGGTGGAGGACAGAAATCTGTTACGGGACAGCAACTCCCCAAATCTTAGTTCCCTCTTATTAGAGGTCATTCTTAGCACAAAAATGAAACAAAAAGGATAAGGAGAGGTTATTACAGTAGTAATAACTTTCGAGACTCAAGGAAACTCTTGGGTTATCTTCCAACAAGTACTTTTCTTTAACGCCTTTAAGTTAGGCACAAGAAGCAAAAAGAATCAAGTATTTTCAAATGAGGAAGCATTAACATCAAACCTTGCTTTCAATGGGGGAGCAAAAGGCAACTTATCTCTTCTCATAGGGAAGTGTTCAATACCTTTCTTGAATGAAAAATGATATTTGATGGTGCCGTCTTTCATATCAATGATGGCACCAACTGTTCTAAGAAAAGGTCTTCCCAAGGTAATAGGACAAGAAGCATTGTATTCAACATCCAAAAACATAGAAATCAACAGGGACATAAGCAATGTTAACCATAATGAGAACATCATTAATACTCCCCATGAGTTTCTTCTTAGCATTATCATTGAGTGGGAGATTCAAATAACAATCTTCTAATGGTGGCAAATCAAGCATTTCATAAATCTTCCTAGGCATAATAGAGACACTAGAACCAAGATCACATGAAGCTTTGAGATCAAAGTCATTCACTTGCATATTAATAATGGGTTCCCAACTATCTTCTACTTTCCTAGGAATAGAAGATTTGTGTTTTAGCTTCTCTTCCTTAATCTTAACAAGAGCATCTGTGATGTGTTTGGTAAAGGCAACATGCATGCATATCACTAGCATTAGGACTTCTAGCAAGCTTTTGTAGTAACATAATCACTTCAGAAATATTGCAACCATCAATATCAAAAGCAAACTTAGCTTCACTAGGAGTAGGATCAATAGGCTTAGGCATAGTAGGAGGAGGAATAGGGGCTACTTGTGGTTTAGTGGTGATAGTGCACACACTATTGTTTCTATCAATTTTAGCTTCCCTTTCCCACCTAGCATGAAGTTGAGCTAAGGGCATCACCTATGTATAAGGTGAACTTTTGCTATAATATGGGACCCACACAGCTTATGGAAATGGCTACAATGTATAAGGTCAAGTTCACCATAAGCTAGGACCCACGTGTTTGTTAAAAGTACACACAAGCAAGAGAGAGAGGAGAGAGTAAAATAATTGTTTATTGCTTGTGGACAACCCATAAGCTTGTAGGTCACCCTTAAGGAAAATCTCCTAAAGTAAACCTCCACTATGTATATAGATAGCCTTATGGACTACTTTTTGGCTTATAGATAGCCTTATGGACTACATAGTGGATGCCCTAACAGCCTCACATTTTCATCAATAGTAACTTGTATGGCATGAGTAGTAGCAAAGGTGTTTTCCATAGTTTCAGGTTTAGCAGCCATTTTATTAACCAAGGAAGTTTGAGCTTCAGACAAAGAGGATATATTTTTCTCAATAGTTAAAAGCTTTTCCTCTATAGTCTTATTGAAAGTGGTTTGTTTACTAATAAAGTCCTTGAGCATTACTTCAAGTTCAAAGGGGGCACTTCTAGCATTATTGTAAGAGCTTCTGTAGGAATTGCCATTATTAGGAGGATAATGCATATAATTATTGTTACTACCAAAATTATTCCTATAGGCATTGTTGTTGAAATTGTTTTTTCTAATGAAGTTCACATCAACTTGCTCTTCTTGAGCAACCAAAGAGGCTAAGGGAACACTATTAGGATCTAGAGGAGCTTTCCCATTAACAAGCATAGCCATAATAACATCAATCTTTTCACTCAAAGAGGAAGTTTCCTCAATAGAATTTACCTTCTTACCATGTGGAGCTCTCTCAACATGCCATTCAGAGTAGTTAACCATCATATTATCAAGGAGCCTTGTCTCAGCACCCAAGGTGAGTCCCGTAAAAGTACCTCCAGCAGCAGAATCCAACAGGTTTCTTGAGGAGAAGTTCAAACCTACATAAAAAGTTTGGATAATCACCCAAGCAGTGAGTCCATGAGTAGGGCAATTTTTAACCAAAGATTTCATTCTTTCCCAAGCAGGAGCAACATGTTCACTATAAAGCTATTTAAATTTCATAATATCACTTCTCATAGCAATAATTTTAGCAGGAGGGTAGTACTTTCCAATAAAAGCATCTTTGCACTTAGTCCAAGAATCAATACTATTTTTAGGCAAAGATAGTAACCATTCTTTAGCTTTTCCCCTCAAGGAGAAAGGAAAAAGCCTGAGCTTAATAATATCTCCATCTACATCCTTATACTTTTGCATCTCGCAAAGTTCAACAAAGCTATTAAGATGGGCAGCAGGATCATCAGAACCAGCACCAGAAAATTGCTCTCTCGTCATAAGATTCAACAAAGCAGGCTTAATTTCATAAAAGGTAGCATCAGGAGCAGGTGGAGCAATAGGAGTGCTTAGGAAATCATTGTTGATGGTGCTAGTGAAGTCACACAACTTGGTGTTCTCAGCAGAGTTCATTTTGGCAAGGTAGGCAAGCCAAAAACAGCAGCAGCAACTAGAGCATAAACTAATTTTTTGTGTTTTTGAATAAGGCAAGCAAACCAAACTAGACTAATTTTTTGGGGTTTTTTGGAAAGAGGCAAACAAAACCAAGCAAAATAAACAGAGCAAACTAAAAACAAAATAAAGAGAAAGGAAGTGAAGGACTCCCCTAGTGAAGATGTCCTTAGCCTCCCTGGCAACGGCGCCAGAAATTAGCTGGTGCTTGACGGGGAGGAAGAAGTTTGATGGCCTTTTAGCTCGCCGGCAACGGCGCCAGAAATTAGCTTGACGGTGCCCAATACTTGTCATGGAACGCTTTGTTGGAAACCCCAAGAGCAAGGTATGAAGCAGCACAGCAGCAAGTTTCCCTCAGTAAGAAACCGAGGTTATCGAACCAGTAGGAGGAAGGAAACGTCACACAGGTGTTGCTGGCAACGTAGAGACCTGCACAACACAAACTCAAGACTTTGCCCCAACGAATCAATGAGGTTGTCAAGCTCACCGGTTTATTGTAACAAAGGATTAAACGTATGGTGTGGAAGGTAATGGTTTGCAGCAAGTAAACAAGTAACAGTGGAAGATGTATCAATGGTAAAGATTGGACCGGGGTCCATAGTTCACTAGATGTGCTCTCCTTAGATAAACAACATGGCATGAAGGGTAAACAAATTACAGCAGGGCAATTAACAAAAACTGAGCAAGGCATAACAATGCAATTACTAGTCAGAAAGATCCTATGAGGTTGATTGGGCAATACAACAATATACATAGACCGTAATCCAACTGCATCTATGACTAGAAGTCCACCTTCAGGTTATCATCCGAACCCCCTCCAGTATTAAGTTGCAAGCAATGACATTTGCTTTAAGCAAAGTGTGTAAGGTAAACAGTCCACATGTTCCATGAACAAGAGACCGTTGTTTTCTCCCTAGTAGCAACAACACATCTACAACCGAAGAGATTTCTGTCACTTCCCTTGGAAACTAGAGGCATGAACCCACTATCGAGCATAAATACTCCCTCTTGGAGTCACTAGAAACTACTTGGCCAAGATAACCACTAGCAACAGAGAGCATACAAGATCACAAACAACACATACATGATAGAATCATAAATATAGAACCATTAATCAAACCAACATAATAATCTCAATATCCATCGGATCCCCGTAAACACAACATGCATGATTACAAATAGATTAGATCTTGATCATGAACAAAGCTCACAAGATCTATACATGAAAGCACAAAGGAGGAGATACAACCATCTAGCTACTACATGGACCCATAGTCCAAGGTGGAACTACTCACAAATCATACCGGAGAGAAGGCCTCCTGGATGATCTCTCCTCCGGCAGGGTGCCAGGAACAACTTCAGATCCCCCCGATCTAGGGACGATGGTGGCGGCGGCTACAGACGGTTTTGTGGATTTCTGATCGGGTGCCGAGAGTTTCTGTATCGGGGGCTTCTTATAGGCAAAGGGGCGAGTCCGGGAGGCGACCAGGGTCGCCAAACCCTATCTAGGCATGGGTCCACCTGACCCCGCGCCTGGGGTGGGTCTGGCCCCCCTGGCCAGCCCCTCCGGCTCTCCTCTAGACTTCTTATTCCCCATGGAAAGTTATTGACTTTGGCGTTTGTCCCGTCCAATTCCAAAAATATTTCTTTACTAACTTTTCTGAAACTAAAAACAGCAAAAAACAGGCATCTGACACTGTTGCAACATGTTAGTAGGTTAGTACCAGAAAACATATAAAAAGCACCTCAAAGTGTAGACAAGTAAAGCAAAGTAGATACTAAACAAGCATGGAGCATCAAAAATTATAGATACGTTTCCAACGTATCACCAGGCTACGAGCGCTCAGCCCTTGGGGTCACGGCCGGAATGGAAGATGATCTGGCAATGTCCGGTTCCCCCAAAGATCCGCACTTTTGCATGGAAACTTGCGAGGAATGCATTGGCTACCCAGGAAAACATGACGAGGAGAGGCATTGCCATGTTGCCAACGTGTGCAATCTGTGGCAATGAGGATGAAACCACCTTCCATGCCTTGGTGAGCTGCCCTCATGCACGTGGCCTGTGGAGTACTATGAAGGAGATATGGGATTTACCACCCGAAACTATGCTTTTTAAGCACAATCCTGACTGGTTCATGCACGCCCTGGCACACCTGGATAAGTATCAACATGTCGCCTTCTTAATGTTGCTCTGGAGAATTTGGCACATCCACAATGAGATTACTCATCAGAAATCCCCGGTGCCAACTACTGTTTCGCGGAATTTTCTAGAGAGCTATCTGAACTCGCTTATGATTATCAAGCAACATCCAGGAACTGATCTAGAAAAGGGGAAGCAAGTGGTCGATGTGGGACGTGGCCTGGGAAGAAAGAAACACCATCTGGATGAGAGGCCGCATGTGGAACAGAAATGGCGGCCACCGGACGCTGGAGCGACGAAGCTAAATGTTGATGGCGCCTACTTAGATGATGGTAGAGCTGGGTCAGGTATGGTACTGTGTGACGCTAATGGCATGATCATTTTGGCAGCCTGTAGACAACTCCGATCGTGTGCTGGGCCACTGGAGGCAGAGCTTGCAGCAATGGAGGAAGGACTTGGCCTCGCACTTCACTGGACATAAGCGCCAATCAATCTTGAAACGGACAGTGTTGCGGCCATTAAACTGATTGATGAAAGAACACCCAATCTATCGCGCTTTGCTAGGAGAATTAGTATCATTCGTGAGAGAATCAAGGAGAGGGATGTTGTAATAACTAAGATAAATCATGCGGCAAACTGTGCTAGTCATGGTCTAGCATCTTTAGGTAGAGTACAAGAGAGAACTGCCACTTGGCTGAGGACCTCACCGCCGGAAATCACTGATGTGATCATGACGGAATGTAATCCACCTATTTGATAATTGAAATCTCTTTCCTAGCAAAAAAAAGCTAAAAAATTATGTAACCCTAAACATAACACCCACAATCAAAATCAAAGTTTTATACAAATAACATTCACACCCTAAATAGAAAAGGTACAATAACCCAACCGAAACAATACAATAACCTAAACAGAATAAGTACAGTAATGACAAATTGAAACAACTAAAAGGAAGATTCATAACAACTAAACATAACAATGACAATAACCTAAACAAATTATACCAAGCACCCTAACTATGAAGAACCCCTAGTTTATCGACACGACAACTGGTCAAAAAACGAATTATACCTTCGTGTCAACGGGACCTCCTTGTCGCTTTCGTCCTCCGGATCAAGGCACCATGGGATGAAATAAACCTCTGGATGCGCCTGACACCGGCCGAATGCTCCTGACGCTGGCGGGCTTCTTCTTTGATGTCGGCTGTCGGGGCACCTCGTACCATGCTTGACTAGATTCAGACAAAGAGAAGAGAAGGACGAGGAGCCGTCATGCCTTGATCCAACGGATGCGCTCTCTCATGCGCCAGGATAGAACACGAGAGACACCAAAGTCATCTCAAGTGTCACCACTTCCAGCCGTGAGGAGAGAGTGGAGAGAGAGGTAGAGTTTTCTTTGAGGGTTATGAGGTATTATATAGAGGGTCGTGGCACATTGGCAAAGATGTTCCGTACAATCATTTTCATAGATGCACATTCAGAAATGGGCAATGACGAATGTCCCTTGGCTTATATTGGTAATGGAAACAAGAAAAACATTGTGACTTATAATGTGCGGCTCGTGTAGGAACTGGCTTAAATAGTCGACGTGAAAGGGTTATCTACTGTCCTAAAATATGAGTGGCAATTATGTAGCGATGACATTGTGGTAACGAACTTCGGTTTGAAAATATTTCCACCACATAACTTAAATTGTAGAAATTCACCTAATTCCATGATTTTGGTTTTCAAAGGACAGAAATTCTTAATTGGATTCAATGGGAACCTATAACTGTATGTTTTAGAATTAAGACAAATCAGTTGGCATATATTTGAATTTATGTGTACTACGCAGCGGCAGGAATATTTGGATCGAAATGAATTATTTCTGTGTTTAATCGGATTTGTTTTATGAAATTTATGGGAGTTGAGAACCAGATGATGCAAAATTTGTGAGGAAAATGATCTTCCTGAAAACAGAGAAAAGGAGGTGATGGCTGTCAGAACAAACTGGGCTTCACAGTGCTGCTGCTGCCTGGGTCGGTCGCAGCGGCCCAACCAATGTTGCTTGGGCTGTCAATTGAAAGACCTTGCGGCCCACCAAATTCGTTAGAGAGATGAGCACACATCTTGCAGCAAAGGTCCGCCGGCCGCCGCCGTTGGTCGGCGTGGATTCCCGTTACGCTTATGCCGCCGCTGGCCGGCCGGTAATGCCCCCGCCTGATTCCCCACCGCGCTCGTCCCCGCGCCGTCGCCGCTACAGCCTGCCGTTGCCGTCGTGAGACCGTGCAGAGCAGAGTCACTAGCCTCGCCGCCGCCACGGGGGGAAATCGCCCAGCAACCGCAAGCCTAGTCCATCCCCGCCTCTGATTGATCATGAAGACTAGATCCCACCTACTACCGAGGAGAGGACCTGGTAAGTATGCGCCTTCCAGCTTCCAGGATTAATTTTCTTGCTAGGAAATTGCATGTATCATTCATGGAAATGTTTAGATGGATATACAATTTATGCATCCGGATTCGGAAATTTTAGTGTCTTAATTAGAGCCTAAATCTCCTCTGGCGTTAGAGGAAATTTCTAGTCTTCAAGCTCTTGGTAATAATGGTAGTTGTCTGCCTCTGGCATTAGATCCGGTGCCTTTTAGCACAAAACTCATAAGACACCTTGACAACTACTGATACAGTGCCGAAATTTGTCGTGCTTGTTATATTCTGTATGCACTCTAGTACCGGCCACCTTTTCGAAGAGTTACAGATCATTCTAGCCTTTTTGAACTCATAAGACTTGTTTCATCAGGTCCAGTAGAACTTGCACTGTGTACATCCATATTGTGAGCTGATTTTTCACTGGAATGAGAAATAATCATGTAGGTCAAGTTATTCAAAATACTCGTTCAGAATAATAATAATTTCACTAAAACCAAAGAAACACAAATATGGGAAGAAATGTCTTACAGTAGTTCAGAGAAGTTCTGCTTTGGCGGCATGTCCAGATCATCTAAGTTTCTCTCAAACATTTCTAGAACTTTTGTTATAGTGGGGCGATACACAGGTATTACTTCTGTGCACCGCAAGCCAATTAGAATCATCTTTCTCGCGATTTCCTCAGTTTCGCCTGTGATTTCACATGCTTGCAGTCCATCATCTTGCCCAAGGTGGTCATAAATCCAATCTGGAAAATACTTTTCGCTGGATTTTTCAACAACTGATATTATGTTTCTCCTACCTCCAACCATCTCCAGTAACATCATGCCATAACTATAAACATCTGACTTTGTTGAAACCACTCCAAAAGTTTGAGAGTGAACTTCTGGAGCGATAAATCCAATTGTTCCTCTAGCACCAGTCATCGAAAGTTTGCTCTCCTTTGCATGACACAATTTTGCTAGACCAAAATCAGCAATCTTTGGAATAAAACCATTGTCTAGAAGGATATTTTGAGGCTTGATATCGAAATGGACGATGCGTGTATTACAGCTATGGTGCAAGTATTCTAGGCCACGAGCAATCCCAGTTGCTATTGCATAGAGCCTCTCCCATCCTAAAATTTCTTTCGGGTTCTCTGAGTAAATGTACTTATCCAAAGAACCATTGGGCATGTACTCATATATAAGTGCTCGTTTTGATCCCTCCAAACAAAACCCAAATAAGCTTACAATATTAACATGAGAGGTTCTGCCAATGCTCATAACCTCATTCACAAACTCGTCCCCATTTCCTTTGCAGTCATGCAAGAATTTCACAGCAACCAGACGACCATCATGTAGTCTTCCCTTGAAAACCACACCATAACCACCTCTGCCAAGCTGGTCACTGCGAGAAGATGTTATCTTCATTACCTCTGAGTAAGTGTATCTTTTTGGAGCTAAAGGTCCATAAGATACAACCATGGCCTCATAATTCTTTTCAGTATTGCTGCTAGTCTTCTTGCAAAGGAGAAACCATAGTCCTTTGCCCTTTCTATGCCATATCATCAGGAAATAAATACATGGAAAGAGCAAGATAGCAGCTGCTGATATCGAAACTGAGATGGAAGCACATGTTATTTCCTTTTTTAAACTGGAAGTTATAAATACAATCATTATGATTCCCAAGATTATTAATAGTTTAACTTCCTCTTTCTTAAAAGTTCATGGTGGGAAAAGTAGCAACACGCTAAACACCATAAATTGATCAGTCTGTATTATGCACGAATGAGAGTTTTTGTTTCAATTTTAAATTTTAGAATCAATTTTTTTCATTTTCTCAAAAAACGAATCAATTTTCATTGATTACTGTAAGACAGATTTTACAGTTATTATTTCATCATAGAATTTTCTTATTACTGATGTCTAAATCATTACATGTGAAAAGATGGAAACAGTTTTAGCATACCTATTATTATGATCTTCGTGAAGGTCCTCTTGCTACCTGGAATATAACATATCATTTATTAGTAAAAACAATGACATCCAATAGTACGTATACGAAACTTCAATATTCTTCCATGAAATATAAGAACATGCAAAATAGCTAGTGTACATTTTTTTTAGACGTGGCCAAAGCTTTGCCCCAATCTATTAATTAAGAAGAGGAGAATTGCCTAGTTAGTTAACGGAAAACCGGGCGAAAACCGGTACAACACATGTTGACTATTTCCAAAGCAAGCAACTCCTACAACCACAAACTCTCGACGCATTGATCATCACACCATAAGGTAAAACCCCCGAAGACGCAAGTACAAAGATCTCAAAATGACAACCCGCAAGAAAGAGAACCATCCATCAAACAAGTGTGAACTCCTTCCTTGTGACGCCACTCTTCTTCTTTTTTCTCCCGGGACACTCCTTCACCTTCTGTATTTTGCCACTCGAAGTCTTCTAGCATTCTCCAGATGGACTAGCAAGTCACAAAGCTCTCTAGCAAAGAGAGCCTCGGAGGTTGGTGCCAAAGCACCTATCTCATTAACCTTGTCGCCATATTTGCTTGGCTCCACCGATGATGGTGCAAAAGCCACTGCCAAAGTCCCCAGTGAGTCTACCTGCATATGTACCATCGATAGAGGAGAGTGCTCCTCACATAGCTCCTAAAGCTTGGGCATGATCTGCATCACCGGAGGAATGTCCCACTAATGCCCTCGCACTCAGATGCAACTGACACACGAGGCAGTGGTGACAGGCATGGCATGGCACGAGGGGATAAACAATCAATCATGTAGTCCTCCTCAACGGAAGACGACTCCTCAAGGGCCTTGCCAACAATGGCTTCATCACCATCCTTCGATGCCGTCTCAACGATCGCGTCATCAGCAATAACCATAGATAACTCCGGCTCAGAGGACTCACATGAAGCAAACACGTCCACACACTCCAAAGAACTAGTAACACGCGCCAACAACAGCTTGGTTGTTGCCACCTCTTGACGCAGGGGGTGAGACACCTCTTCGATGCGGTCGGCGACTAGTTGAAGAAGCTTAGTGCACAACAAGGCAAACTCGGACTTCGAAACAGAGTCCAAGTTGGCGCTAGCATTGGAATCCTTGCAACACCCAGAAGGGGACCTAGATGTACCCGACACACATGACGACGAGTGGCCCACAACCTCAGCCCAACTCCGAGTCAACAAAGGACGACAAGGTTGGATGGACGGGGAGCATCTCGCCTGGCAAGGAGTGTGAGTGACCAGAGAGCAAGTGGGAGGTTCCGGAGAGAGCGTGAGCTTCAACAAAGCGGGCGCGATAGAACCTCTCTCGATGACCAGGGCAACGACAACGAATGCATCGGAATTGGTCACAGCATGCGCTGACTTGGTGGCCGCGCTCGAGGCAACGGAAGCACCTTCCTCGAGGCCTTCTCTCGACTGCTTGAGGGGAGCGTCCCGGCCGGAGCGTCATCACCGACCCACATGTTCCCAGACCTCCTCGGCTTCTAAAGTGGCAGAAGTAGCAGATATGCCGCCGCGGATTGAAGCTGGCGATGCAGGGGTGTCAGACACCAGCCGCAACTCTTCAACAGGACCTGGGCGGTGCTCGTTTGGCCTTAGGGACAGGGAGGCTGAGACCAGCTCGGCGTCTGCCTCACACGGGCAGGGTTCCAGGGAAAACTGCAGTGCCGGAGAGAGACTTGGACTCTAACCTGCAGGTGGCGGCAAAGAGCAAGCCGCCATGGTAGAAGCCTCACGTGGCTGGGCCAGAGTGGTCGTCTTCGCGAGAGCCGTTGCCTTGGCCGACGGGTGGCAGAGTGGCAGAGCAACCGTCACTACGGGCTTATGAGGGCGACGAACGCGAGCAAGCGACCCCTATTCATCCGGTCGTCCTTGCGGGAGGCCAGGGCGGTCGTGGCCAGTGCGACGTAATTAATGGGATACGAGGTAATTCCAAGCCTGAAGATTAGCAATACTACCAAATTTAAAATGCAGTAAAGACAAGTTTAATTAATTACTGGCACAGACAACGAGGTTGGACACGTCATCGGCACAGTGAACTCGAAGATCATGTAGGTGTTGTTGATCAGGCAGAGTTGGCGGCCTCGTACTTGAGAAGGAACCTGCCCTTTATGAACCTCCGGTAGTCCTTCCTGGCTGCACTGTCATACCCCAGCACAGGCCTCCAGGCGTCATCAGGCATGTACCCTCCACGAGCCATGCGAACGAGTTGAACATTGGGGACATGTGATGATCCAGTCGTACTTGTGCAGGTCAGGGGCGCCATGTAGGTGGCGGCTAGAGGGCATGCGCAACGTCGAGCAACTCCACGTGAGCGCTTCCTCCGACCTCGGCCTCGCGGCCTTCGGCATTAGCACCGCCAATCAGGAGCCTGTCTTCCTCTACAACCGCACATGTGCCGTCTGGGAGATTGAAGTCGGTGACGACCCGGAACAAGCAGTCTTGGTAGGAGATGTCAAGGATCTGGCAAGTCGAGAATGACTTTTTGAGGGAGGCCATACCATTGGTGGTGCATGTGACCTGAAGGTACCACTCGGGCTTGTGATAGCCGCCGAGCCAGAATGGGTATGTGATGCACAGGCCCCTGCACACCGCTGGCTCGCAGGACGTCGAAGACAGGTCTTGGACGACCTAGTGGTGGTGCTAGATAGGAGTTGAGCAGAAGGATGACATCAGCAGGGACGTCAAACATATCCATGTTCCTGCAGAGGAGTATTGGAAGTGTGCAAACTAGATGAGGGGCAAGAAGGCATGTTTTTTGCAAAATTCGTGATACTAGCCCGTGTCACCTAGCCTAATCCTTGCTGCACCCGTCCACGCTCAAAGTATCATTTGAGTTGACAGTCTGTATATTTTTGTGTCGAGTCAACAGATTGGAAGGACCATGCCATTTCTCACAAGCATTGGCCAACGGTGGCAGCTGTCACTTTCTTTTGACTAATCCATATCTTACTAGTCATTCTAAATAAATATTAGATGCATTTCAAGCTTTCAACTATACCTCAGCTTGTTCAATTTAGAAGTATGTGAACTTGGGGACTAACTCCGGCAGCACCCAATTTCGATCATTTGAGTGGGTAATATTCTTTTGTTTATTTGTCCAATAATCCTGGGCACGGATCAAATGCCTGGAACCCGAGCTATGCTTGCCGTAGGGTGCAAGACAGGGTCTGAAGGAATTCACTGGTTGAGCTATGATTTTCTCAAAATATGGTTCAGCATAACCCAAGGGACAAGTCTCTACAAAGGAGGTGTGAGCAATGCGATGTGATTGCCAATAGTGGACTAAAGATTCACCGAGTGTTCTTCACAAATGGCAGCGCCATGGTACGTCCGTGTCCTATATATCTCTCTCAACAATTTAAGTTGTGAATCAGTGTTTCAAATTTCTTTACATGATAAATTGTTAAAGATTGACTGGAAAATTTGTTCCATACTTGAAAGGCAAAGGGAAAAGGATGACTAAGAGAAAAATTTGCCTGATTTTTAAAAGCCTATTGATGATACTCTTCTCAAGGATTGAGTTTGATCAAAAGAAACATTTTTGTCGAGTGAGCTTGCCACAAACAAAAGTATTGCCGCTCGTCCTAGCTAGGAACTTGATTTAAAGATGATTTTATAGGTGAGCAAACTTACGTGCAAGCGGTGGAGGAGAGGGGTCCCATGTCAGGAGGAAGCCGTCTCTGATGAGCTGCTCGTAGTCGCCGGCGTTAGCCTTGCCTGAGGAGTCCAGCACGGGTATGACTATAGCGCTGCAGCCCTTGACAGCGTAGTCTGCGTAGTCGCTCGTCTCATTGTAACTCCCTGCCGCGCGGACAAACACCTCGTTCTCGTTCCTGCACCTCACTCCTGTCTCGACCAACGCTCTGTCCTGACGTGCCGCTGATGCTGCCTCCTCCGTGCAGTTGTAGAAGATGAGGTCCCGGTTGCCCGGGTCAATCCTGAACAGGCGGCCGAGTTTGGTGGAGGTGTTCCAGGTCGGAAGGAGAACACAGCTGTTGGAGGCGTGCAGTAATTCCAGCTTGCCCTGATCAATAGCACGCAGACTGTGTTCCTCGTAGGTGATATTGAGGATCACAAAGCCAAAGGCTCCATAACTCCGTAAAAGTGGAGTGTTCTTGTAGCAAGCGACCTCGAAGTCTGGGGAACCACATGATCTTCCCGTCTCCATGTTGACGAGCCAGAATGGGTCGGAGATGGTCAGGTTGCCACATGTCCTAGCCAAGCAGCCTTCCGGTTGCTCAGCCACGGTAACCATGAGCATCCGTGGTAGGCACCAGGCTAAGGCAAAGATCAAGTACCAGCAACTGGGAGTCATGGTAGGGCAAGATTTGGGATCGGTCATCATGGGACGTGGGGTGATAGAAGATAGAATACTGTGCCAAGTGAGCTGAGTGCTGGGCTACATCTCCATCGACACGTCTTGGGAGATGGTCGTCATAGTGTGGGGGTTTTAGCTAGGAATGACTTTTCATGATAATACAGTTTAGAACCAAGTGGATAAGTCTCCACTGGTGTGACTGCTGACAGCGGACTTCCCTTGACCGGGCGTGCTTCTTCGCAGCACCAGGGTATGCAATGTTGCAGAAACAGTTTGCGAAAGCTTCGTGTCATGTTGTGGTGCCATCTGCATCTTGTGTTGCACCAGGGTATCCGGGCATGTTAATCCAATGTTTTTTGTGTGCAGAGAGAGAGAGGGAGGGAGGGAGGGAGGGAGGGAGGGAGAGAGAGAGAGAGAGAGAGAGACTTCTTTAAGAGCGTTTTTTGCAGCACCCTATACTGATAGGGAGGACGGAGCAGTATACTCTTTTTAATAAGTCTGTATGCATGTATCCCCCTTGAGTACACTGTTCATTACAATATACAACTAACGTCTGTACGTATGTTGGTATTCCCTTGAAGTATGTTATTGCTTTCAGTGTTTGTTTTTTATGTGGGAACAGAGCTTTATTGATTATGTGGGAAGAGGACAACACAAATCTGCCTCAGTGTAGCCCTCAGCCCTCATCGTCGCCAAAGCTGCTTTGAAGCGCATCATCGACAACCAAAACGCCAGATGTGGACACGTGAATCAAAAAAAGATGCCCTTCTCTGAAAGAAAACAAGAAAGGTGGAGAATAAACCATCTGGTGGCAATGAGTAAATGATCAATCTCCGTCCACTCTCCATCACGAATATTCTAATGAGTTTCTTTTGTTGAACCTACCAGCTTCTATTACATGTTTTCGGCTAATCAGCTTTGATGTTCTTGGGCAAAGGGCCCCTGATAAGCCTGCTTGAAGGGCAAGGGGATGACCAGCCTACATATGTTTGCTTCTGTCAGCACTTCCATGAAGTGCCTGGGGAGCTTGCCAACTATACCGGGTTTCAGAATCCTTTGCTTATATGGAATTTTATTTTCGAGGCTTGAGAGTTTGCTCAATGCACATGGCAAGAGTTTCATATTGTTCGTAGGTTTCATCCATGTTCAACCAAATGAGTGGTATCATTTTTCTCCTCTGAAACTGATGGTCTTATTGTGGTAGTTTGTCCAATTTTGATTGTTCAATGTATATAGGACGTAATGGCCGTTCTTCTGGGATCATATTGTAATCCTTTGAATAGTCTTTTTATACCATCCCATGTTCTAGTCTCTGGTAATATATATAATCTTTACAAAACCATATACAAATAACAAGGGGAAAAACTGTTCTAGTGGAGAGGTAGCAGATGTGTCAAGCAAAGCGAAGATAAATGTCGGAAGAGCAGCATGTTGCTGCAGTGATGCATTACTTAATTAAGAATAGGAGACATTGGGAGAAACTCAGGAGAAAACATAGGGAAGAGCATAGTTCATGTGATCTGGCCTGTTGCATACCCTCACACTCGACGTCTACACCTCTTCCTCCTATGAACTAGCACTGCATCATCCCACAGTGGCTAGCATATTTTTCCCGCTAACTAGCATGAAAGGCCTTCACCCCCCTGATAAGAGAAGCCATATCGTAGGTTCTTCATGGTCCTTCTCCCTCCTTTTACACACTCACCATGATTGAGGCATGGTTCGGTGGAAATTACTTCCCTCCGTGAAGCTCAAACCTCAAAGTGTATGTTTTGGGATGGTCGATAATCCACCATTTGGCAAGATGAAGTCGCCGCAAGGGGCATTGGCTGTGTTTCTCTATCAGCTAGTTTTCTCAGATACTGTCGCCGGCAAACGTCAAAGTTTCAAGGTCAAGGGTTGGGGTACAAATTTAGTGTGTCGCACAATTTGAGGACCCTGAATGCAATTTACTCATTAAAATTAAGTTGAAATGTGTCATGAATCTCCAAAGTTATTGAAGCTCGTACATTCCAAATCTCTGAGAAGTTAGAATATTGACTAAATCATCATAACCTCTATCTCTCTCTCTCTCTCTCTCTCTCTCTCTCTCTCTCTCTCTCTCTCTCTCTCTCTCTCTCTCTCATTACTATTGTCTCTCGGCGCGGTCTTGGCCCCCTCAACCATAGGTGTGGCGTGGCTGGGACAGTGGAGGTGGCAGCGGTGAGGTGCAGGCAGAGGGCGGCGGCGGCTTGGCAGTAGGGTTTAGGCTTTGAGGGCCAGGCAGGGCCAGATCTGGTCCTGGTCTAGGCTTTGAGGGCCTTGGCCGACCACGATGGTGCACCTCTGGAGGCGGTGATGACTGCCTCGCAAAGAAGCTAGATGCGGGCCAGGCAGGCTCATGTTTGGCTACCACCATCCTCTAGCACGGCCCATGGGTGGCGCGTAGGTTGCTGTGTTCGTTTCGCTCGACGTCCTTGTCTTGGTCACCGATATCCCTCGCCCACTCCAAGGTTAGCTATTGTGGTTACCGATTGATGGTAAGGGTGTGTCGGTGGTTCTCCTTAGACCGGTGATGGTCTGGAAGGTCTGGGTCAGCACAGTGGTGACAACGCTATTGCTTGGCGGCGGGGATCTGTGGTGACGACAGATTCATTGGTGGACGGAGGAGTAGGAGCTAGATCTAGGGTTGGCGTCCACGGTGACACCCTTGCTGCAGTGTGGCGGTAGGGCTTCACGAGTCCGTTTGAGCTCGGCTAGGCCAGCGAGAGCCTGGTTTGCCCATGTTGCTACATCCGGTCGGCTATCGCCCCTGGCGGTGGAGGTTGTTCCCTCCCGCGTGTTTCTGTATCACCGATCCCTGTCGAGGTCTCCTCTTCTCGGTTGTACTAGCCTCATATCGTGGGTCACGGCGAGGTGACGGTGGCGAGATCACAGCGAGATGACGGTCGTGGCAAAACCGTGGGGGCGTATGTTGGTAGACGGTGAGCTTGGTGGAGCAATTCGAAGCGTTCGAGAGTGTGGTTTTTTTAGGGGTCGGAAGAAATCCTTGTCGTCTAGACACCAATGTGATGACGCCTGCAGGTGTCGTCATACTTTTTGAAGGGCGTCAACTATATCTCTTCCCCACCTCCCGTAACGCATCGGAGGAAACCCTAGGACCAGTCCGGGCAGCAGCGTCGTTGTCGTCGCTTTCCTTCTTGGAGGTGATGCTTGGTGCGCGACGCTTCGGAGCACTAAGAGCGTGGTGGGAATTCTTTGGAGGGCGCAGCGATTGTGGGTCATCCTGATTTTTGTCGAGCCACTATTGTTGGCTCTGTTTTTTTTTTCATTTTCTTTGTTGGTTCCTTTGAGCATTGTGCTGTCTGGTCCAGCAAGGGTCTCAATCGTGGTTGCTATATTAATATAGTTGGGCGCATGCCTATTTCGAGGAGGAGGATAAGGATACTTTAATCGAGTCATATATTGTCCCAATGTTTAGTCGGGTACACTTTTAGAATGACGCATCTAAATTCCTGAATGGTTTATTATCATGTTTAGAGTGTCAAGGACACGCCTTCCTGAGTTTTGGTGGAAGATTCTAGTTTTTCAAGCATAGCGTGTGCTTGTGTGTTCCATAGTAGCCACGGCTGGCCCTTATGTTTAAGCATTGAACTACTTTTTTCACAAATTTTACTAATTTTTTTAAATAAATTCTAATGCAGTTTTGACCCTAAGTCTAGGACTGCAGCACAGGCAGTCCTAGGAGCAGATCCGCCCCTGATAGTAGCCATGTTTCCAGATTGACAGGGACGATGGACGGGAACGAAGGTCAGGGATCGTGGCTACCAATTTGGGGATATACCGCTCTCGATCATACAGTTTGATAGGTGGGACCTATACCACACAATTTGGGGACGACGAAGCAGAGACGATGCAATTGATTGAAGCAGATGGGCCACGCCTTACTAGCCCATGGTAATAGAAGGCCACCCATCTTCAAGTGTTGAAGTATGTTCCAAATTCATTAAGGAGTCCGACTTTGATGAGCGGAGCTAGACCCGTCGTGAAACATGTGGTTGACTCTGTCACTCTGTGTACTTGTCAAGGTCCAACCTGGTTCCTCTTCCTCTAAATTGTCCTCGCAAAGAAGCTGTCTCATGCCCGATACCTCTCTGGTTACGACGCTGAAGAGGCTACGGTCTCCTTAATTTTCACTCCCTCGTCTCGAGTCTTTGTGGACACAGTTAAGTGGTTATCTGAGACCATTTTTCATTTCTAACAAAGACAAAAATGACCTCATGAACGAAGAGTCGTCAAAACACCTTTAACACAAGGTCTGACATACATACACTAACAAGTACACAGTCTTGTGTCTCCTTAGTTTTAACTCCTTCCTCTTGAGTCTTTGTGGCCACACTTAAGTGGTTATCTCATATATATGTATATATGTATGCAAGTTACTCCCAAAACGTGAATACTTCTATCTTAGAAAATGGGAGATTTTATGCTACATTCTACTACACTTTAATGGTGTACTATGCTGGAGATATGTCCAAGAGGTAATAATAAAGTAATTATTATCATATCTTCATAATTATGATAAATGTTTACATACCATGCTATAATTGTATTAACCGGAAACATTAATACTTGTGTGATTTGTAAACATAAAAGAGTCCCTAGTAAAGCTTCTTGTTAAACTAGCTTGTTGATTAATATATGATCATGGTTTCCTGATCATGAACATAGAGATGTTATTAACAACAGGGTCATATCATTAGGAGAATGATGTAATGGACATACTCCTATAGTTAAGCGTAGCATAAAGATCAAGTCATTTAATATAGTTCATTTGCTATAAGCTTTCTAATACATAGTAACCTAATTCCTTCGACCATGAGATCATGTTAATCACCATCACCGGAAGGATGCTTTGATGACATCAAACACCACACCGTAATTGGGTGGCTATAAAGGTGGCATTGAGTGTTCGGAAAGTATGGGTTGAGGCACATGGATCAAGAGTGGGATTTGTCCATCCATATGACGGATAGATATACTCTAGGACCTCTCGGTGGAATGTCATCCAATTAGCTTGCAAGTATGTGACTGGATCACAAGGGATCACATATCACGGGAACAAGAAAAGAGTACTTATCGGTAACGAGGTTGAACTAGGTATGCAGAGATACCGACGATCAAAACCTCGGATAAGTAAACTATCGCGAGACAAAGGGAAATTGGTATCGTATGTAAGTGGTTCATTCGATCGCAAAATAATCGTAGAAATATGTGGGAGCCATATGAATTTTCAGATTCCTCTATTGGTTATTGATCGGAGAAGTGTCTCGGTCATGTCCGCATAATTCACGAACCGTAGGGAGACACACTTAAGGATTCAATGTTGTTGAGTAGTTATGGAATGATGAGTAAGAGACCGAATGTTGTTCGGAGTCTCGGATGGAATCCGGGATATCACGAGGAGATCCAGAATGGTCCGGAGAATAAGATTCATATAAAGAAAGTCCTGTTTCGGAGATCGGGAATGATTCCGGTGTTTTCACCAGGAATGTTCTAGAAGGGTCCGGCACTCCGGAGGGGAAGGGTACATGAATGTGTCATAACAGTATGGAATGGTTGCATCATGTACTAGGTCACTTGGCTAGGCAAAATAAAGGGAGAAATCAAATCCTAGTTTGAAAGTCAAACGCCAATTTGAAAACGTCAAACGGCAAGTTTGCTTGGTGGAGGGAGAGTAGGAAACCTACTTGGGGAGGAAGTCTCCTCCCTCCACCCGCCGACCAAGGAGGAGGAGTTGGAGGAGGACTCCCTCCTCCCAAGCCGCACCCTTCCACCTATATAAGGAGGGGTAGGGATGCCCCTCTCCCACACACCTCAAACCCTAGCTCTGGCGCCTCCACCTCCAAGTGCAGCCGCCGCCTAGGGTTTCCCCTCCAACTCGGCGACTTGGGGCTTCCCCAAGCCCTAGACGCCAGCCACAATCTCCCCTTGGTGCCCTCTAAACCCTAGATCACCAAGGCCTCTCTCATACTCCACCATACTCGCTCCGGCTTAAGGCGAAGCCCTCCGAGATCTCCCCTCTACTTCCGACACCATGCCGCCGTGCTGCCGGAATCGCGAGGAGAGTGCTACAACCTCCGCTGCCTGCTGGAACAAGGGAGAGGAAGGTCTTCATCGAAAATCCGACGATGTGACTGATCATGGAGCGCTTTCGAACACAGCGCCGGAAGGATTGTCTACACGATCTTAAGATCGGCAAGAGTACGACTACATCACCCACGAGAATCTGCTCTCGTTAACCACTTTGGATCTTCGAGGGTTAGTATTCTATCGACTCGTTGCTACAATCTAGTAGATAGATCTTGGATTGATCATAGATTAGATCTTGATTGTGTGTTCATGCGGTAGAATTTTTTTGTTTTCCATGCTATGAACCCCTACAGTGGTATCAGAGTCGTGTCTATATGTAGATCTGTTGCACGAGTAGAACACAATGGTCATTGTGGGCATTGATGCTTTTGTTATCGATTGCTTCTTGTGTACTTTGCATCTTGCGGGATGGTGGGATGAAGCGGCCTGAGCTAAACTTACATGACATCGTTCATAAGACTTGCTCCATGCTTGACATGCAACTTGTATTGCATAAGTGGCTTTGCGGGTGCCTGTTTCTCCCAACATAGTTAAGATTCAATTTACAACGGGTGATTGACAATACTAGTATCAATGTTGTGGTTCTTGTTCGTAAGTTAGAACGACACTTATTGAAAGCCCCAAACCACGTAAAACATGCAAAGAAAATTAGAGGCGTCTAATTTTGTTTTGCAGGGGTGTATTGTGATGTGATATGGCCATGATTGTGATTATATATGATGTATGCAATGTCCCTTATTGGAAGTTGTCAACCGGCAGGAGCCATATGGCTGTCTTTTAAATTCTGTTAATACCTGCATGTCTATTCAAAGAAGTTGTAATAGTTGAGGCTAGTGGACGGCAACCATGAAGCGGCGCCATTGATCTTGACGCCACACCGGTGATGATGGAGATCATGTTCGTGCTTGAAGATGGAGATCGGAAGCACAAGAAAAAGGCCATATCATATCACATATTATGAATTGCATGTGATGTTAATCCTTTTATGCATCTTGTATTGCTTAGTTCACGACGGTAGCATTATAAGATGATCCCCCAAGCACACAATTTTAAGTTTTAAAGTGTTCATCCTTAGTAAGCACCATTGCTAAAGCTCGTTGTTTCGAAGCACCACGTGATGATCGGGTGTGTTAGATTCTGCGAGTGTATACAACGTGAGCAAGCCAGATTTGCTTATGCAGAAGCTAAGGTTTGATCTTGACGAGCCTAGCATGTACAGACATGGTCTCGGAACACGGATCACCGAAAGGTAAAGCATGAGTCATATAGTAGATATGATGAACATGTTGATTGTTTGCCATTGAAGCTACATCAATTCTCGTGATGATCGGTTTTGACGTGGTGGATTTGGTTCGTGTGATCACTAAAACAATGTGAGAGATATTGTTTTGAGTGGGAGTTCAATAACAATTTGATTAAAAGTTGAACACTATTTATCATAAATTAAATCAAAGTGAATTTGCATAGTTGTTGTAGTCATTGGCATCCGTTTACCACCTTGCGCTTAGTTATAATTGAGATGATAGAACTATAGAATTCTGGTTAGTTACTTTACGAACTGGTATCGTATTGTTTTGAAGTGTTAATCTAAAGTTTAAAAGTCCCATTTTAAACTTTCAGTAAGTTTCGATTACTCCGTGAAGTTTAATAGTTGGTATTAAATCAAGAGTAACAATTCCAGTGTTAGTATATAAGTATCATGTTTATCTCCATGATTCTTGATAGTCGAAAGATAGTTTCAATATCAAGGTAATCTAGGAGTTGAAAGACTTGTTTCAGAAACCATCATGTATGGAAGATATTGCGATATCTGAAATGATGTTTTGGTTACAACATGATAGAGTATAATATGGCAAAGTTTATGTTCTCATATTTGATGAGAATTTACAAAAGGTTGGAGACACTAGTTGTCCTAATCCTCCAAAAGGTTTTGGAGAGCAACATTATACTCGCGATTCACCGTTATAAGCTAAAGTAGCTTGATCATGAATAATTCCATGAGAAGGGTGAATATTTGATGTAGGTAAAATGTTTACTACACCAAGAGATTACTAAAGAAAGGAATTTGAAAGAACACCAAACATTTGATGATGGTAATCTACTTCAAAGTGCAAGTCCAAAGACATTGGTATTTAACTATACACGCTCTGGACTATGTGTCATATGGTTGGCTCCACTATTGATGTTGATAGATTCTTTCAAACAGAAAAAGAAATACTGAAAGAGAATCTCATAAATATATGGCAGAAAAGAAAAGACTAGAACTGTTCAGCTTAGGTATATAGAGGATATACATGTTATGGCTATATTCTTTGCTTATTAAACAATGTGGTTCTTAAGTATTTGATACTGAATTTGTTGGTATGAATCGTCATACGAAACAACAGAATTCATGAACTACAATGGCCTAAGTAACTAGCAAAAGAATATGTGATGATGTTCATCGAGAACAAATAAAGGGTTATTGTGTTGCTCGTTAAATATCAAAGCTTGCCTTCAAGATTTGTTTTATCAGGTATTATGAGAACAAAAGGGTTGTTCAAATAATTGTCGTAATCCATAAAAGATGGATAATTCACAAATCTCGTTGGAGAAATCACATCCATAAAACTAGTGCTAAAAATGTCGAAAGACAAATTGATTAAAAGATTACTTAGGAAGTGACATCGCCGTTTAAATTATATTGGAAAGAAAACATGAAGAAACTCCATGTGGATGGAATTTTGGAGTCTTTTGATTTTTGATCAAATGATGCTTGTGAAACTTTCCTAGAGATAATTAAAACTCCGTTCATAGGCCAAAGGGAACGGATGACTAGCTTATTGAAACTTGTACATAATGTTGTATGAAGTCCATTATGTATAGTCAAGAGCGATGGATTTCAACTTTATATGCTTTCTCCGAAAATTTGAGTGAATATATGAATATTTACTTAATAAGGATGAAGTATGAAACATTTGAAAAGTTCAAAGACTTTCAAGATGAAGTGCAAAATCATTGTAACAAGAATACAAAAAGTTTATGATAAGATCATAAAGGAAGATATTTGAGTTACAAGTTTAGCATAATACCTAAGATTTAAGGAATCGTTCCGTGGATTTGTATTTCCTGAAATGCCATAAGAGTATGGAGCATTCGAGATATGTAATTAAACCTTGTTTGACATGGTAAGATCAAAGGTGTAATTCATAAAACTGTCATTATATTTTAAAGATTAAAATCTTTAGAGACTACCGTTTTTCCACTGAAAAGAGCTCCATCATAATCCGTTCAATTGACACCATATAAAGTTATGGTTTGGGATAAAACCCAAGTTATCCTTTCTTAAACATTGGTATGCTATGCATAAGAAAGATGTTTGCAACCAAAATCGGATGAACATGTCTTTGTATGTTATTTTCGAATAACTGTTAAGAATTCCTCCATAACATCGGAGACAAAAGTGTTTGTCGCTTAGAACGTCAAGTTTCTTTGAGAAAGAAATTTTCCGTGAAAAGTTAAGTGGGAGGACAATAGAACTTTGATAAGGTTAAAATAACCTTAGCTATATGTGCAAAGTTGTGCAGCGCCAAAAAGTGTTCCGGAGGCAGCAACAATGCTCATGGCTCACGTGCCTCAAAGGTTGTGGTCACGGAGGTCTAAGTTCCTATTAAAACAAGTAGGTCGGGTAAACAATCAAATACCAAGATTTGAGAGTTAAATCATTATTTAACAATAATGATCCGACTATATGCAAAGAAGCGATGATGGGCCCTGACTCCGTCAAATGGCTTGAAGCCATAAAATCCGTGATATTTCCATATACGAGAGATCAAGCTTTGAACTTGAAAGACCCTCTGGAAAGGTACAAGACCTTACAGTCATATTTGGATCTATAAAGAAACGGACATGGATGTTTCACATCTATGAAATTATCGACATATCGGGAAAGAGTTCACGACAATGTTCAAAGAGTTGACTATGACAAGATCTGATATTTCATTAAGCGATATTTAGTCTAGACGGATTAATGTAGCAACCACTACATATAATTTTGTTATGTGATAGTTGAATAAACAAAACAAGTTCTTCTAATAGAATGGTTACCTAAGACGTGTGCATGACACGGTCCAAAGGGTTTTGTTAATTCAAAGGATGCTAAAAGCATATGCAAACTTTAATGGTTGAAGTAAGCATCGCGGAGTTGGAATCTTCACTATGATGAAACTGTTAAAAGAGTTTAATTTCATCGGAGATGATGAAGATGCTTGCATTTGCAAGAAATTAAGTGGGAGCGCTAAGACATGTTTCTAATACATTATGTGGAAGACATATTGTTGATTGGAAATGATGTATCTTTTTATTAACACAGGATAAGAATTTCATCTCGATGAAAGGCTTAGGCAGAACCCGGATATTTGGCATCAATATCTATATGGATAAATTGTGACGCCAATATGGTTGTGCCAGAAGTACATAGATGAGATATTGAATGAGTTCAATATAGAAACTACAAGAAAGGTTCTTGTTGCACAGAAAGGATTAAATAAATATTTAAGTATTTCGATACTTAATAGATAAAATCACAAAGAGTATTTTATCAATCATGCTGTGATGTGTACAAATCCAGATATGTCCTATGCTCTAAATGTTATGAGCATATACCAGAATGATTCATAAGATGATTATTGGACGATAGTAAAGATATTCTTATGATCTTGTAAAAGAACTAAGAATATATTATTTTGTAAAAGTGACAAATAGATGGTTAGTTCATTGTAAATGAATTACATTGATACTAGTTTTGTCACAAAGTACAAATTAAGTTTATCTCAATCTAAACTAAGGGTGGCACAATATGATGGAATGTGAGTTCCATAATGAATTTGGATGAGTTCCAAAGTTAAGACATTGTGACAGATACTACAACAAAAGGCTAAGTATATGACTGCTATTATAGCAGCAAAAGAGGGCATTTGTGTCAAGTAGTTTGTTATCAAACTAGGTGTAGTTCACAGCAGGGATAATGCTATGAAGATAAGTTGTACGACAATATTATCAACATGTTTTAACCCCAAAGAACTAAAGGTCACACCAAAGGACCAAATTTGTACAAAGCCATCTCATTAGAGAATGAGTGATGCGTAGAGACGCAAAGACATGCAATTACACACGGACCTGGAAGTGTCAGATCCGGAGATCAGTTGACCACTAGCAATCGTATATATACGACACCAGAAAGCCATAGGTGTTGAATACACAAAGGTTTGAAACTAGATTATTGACTCTAGTGCAAGTGGAAGACTATTGGAGATATGCCCAAGAGGCAATAATAAAGTGGTTATTATCATATCTTCATACTTATGATAAATGTTTACATACCATGCTATAATTGTATTAACCGAAAACATTAATACTTGTGTGATTTGTAAACATAAAAGAGTCCCTAGTAAAGCCTCTTGTTAAACTAGCTTGTTGATTAATATATGATCATGGTTTCCTGATCATGAACATAGAGATGTTATTAACAATAGGGTCATATAATTAGGAGAATGATGTGATGGACATACTCCTATAGTTAAACGTAGCATAAAGATCAAGTCATCTAATATAGTTCATTTGCTATAAGCTTTCTGATACATAGTAACCTAATTCCTTCGACCATGAGATCATGTTAATCACCATCACCGGAAGGATGCTTTGATGACATCAAACACCACACCGTAACTGGGTGGCTATAAAGGTGGCATTGAGTGTTCGGAAAGTATGGGTTGAGGCACATGGATCAAGAGTGGGATTTGTCCATCCATATGACGGATAGATATACTCTAGGACCTCTCGGTGGAATGTCATCCAATTAGCTTGCAAGCATGTGACTGGATCACAAGGGATCACATATCACGGGAACAAGAAAAGAGTACTTATCGGTAACGAGGTTGAACTAGGTATGCAGAGATACCGACGATCAAAACCTCAGATAAGTAAACTATCGCGAGACAAAGGGAAATTGGTATCGTATGTAAGTGGTTCATTCGATCGCAAAATAATCATAGAAATATGTGGGAGCCATATGAATTTTCAGATTCCTCTATTGGTTATTGATCGGAGAAGTGTCTCGGTCATGTCCGCATAATTCACGAACCGTAGGGAGACACACTTAAGGATTCGATGTTGTTGAGTAGTTATGGAATGATGAGTAAGAGACCGAATGTTGTTCGGAGTCTCGGGATCCGGGATATCACGAGGAGATCCGGAATGGTCCGGAGAATAAGATTCATATAAGGAAAGTCCTGTTTCGAGTTGGGAATGATTCGGTGTTTTCACCGAATGATCTAGAAGGGTCTGTAAGGTCCGACTGAGGAGGAAGGGTACATGAATGCGTCATAACAGTATGGAATGGTTGCATCATGTACTAGGTCACTTGGCTAGGCAAAATAAAGGGAGAAATCAAATCCTAGTTTAAAAGTCAAACGCCAATTTGAAAAAGTCAAACGGCAAGTCTGCTTGGTGGAGGGAGAGTAGGAAACCTACTTGGGGAGGAAGTCTCCTCCCTCCACCCACCGGCCAAGGAGGAGGAGTTGGAGGAGGACTCCCTCCTCCCAAGCCGCACCCTCCCACCTATATAAGGAGGGGTAGGGCTGCCCCTCTCCCACACACCTCAAACCCTAGCTCTGGCGCCTCCACCTCCAAGTGCAGCCGCCGCCTAGGGTTTCCCCTCCAACTCGGCGACTTGGGGCTTCCCCAAGCCCTAGCCGCCGGCCACAATCTCCCCTTGGTGCCCTCTAAACCCTAGATCACCAAGGCCTCTCTCATACTCCACCATACTCGCTCCGGCTTAAGGAGAAGCCCTGCGAGATCTCCCCTCTACTTCCGACACCACGTCGTTGTGCTGCCGGAATCGCGAGGAGAGTTCTACAGCCTCCGCTGCCTGCTGGAACAAGGGAGAGGAAGGTCTTCATCGAGTACCGAACATGTGACCGACCGCGGGAGCGCTGCCGGAACACAGCGCCGGAAGGATCGTCTACACGATCTTGAGATCGGCAAGAGTACGACTACATCACCCACGAGAATCTGCTCTCGTTAACCGCTTTGGATCTTCGAGGGTTAGTATTCTATCGACTCGTTGCTACAATCTAGTAGATAGATCTTGGCTTGATCATAGATTAGATCTTGATTGTGTGTTCATGTGGTAATTTATTTTTGTTTTCCATGCTACGAACCCCTACATACTATATGGGACAAATCCGACTGCTTAAATTGATTTGGGCCTAAGGATAATTTGGCAATTAATCTCCCTGAAAATATTCGTGGATATAGTAGGAATTTCACTTATTTTCGTGGTAATACAGAGAACACTTCTTCCTTATTGTGATGTGTTAAAAGGACTTTCATACACATCCGAAATCATCATAATAAATGAGCTACAAATGAAGTCTAGCCTTGACCTACATCTCATTTGGCCACCAAAGTCTAAACCTAGCGTATATATACATGGGACAATTCCTTCCTTGTTCCAATGAACAAAATGAACTGAGCAACTTTGGAACCTATGCAATCACGATAACTATTATCCATCCATTACACTTTCTCAACTTGTTTTATACTAGCTTCACTAAGGACATATATACTTACAACATTAAAAAACCCACTTTGATTGAGCGCCGATGTACTACACTTTGTCATGTGTGTGCTTTTTAGTTGTAATCTATGTGTATTATAAGGTTAGTTAGGTAATTTTAGATTTGTCTGAGTGAACCCCGCTCTAGGTCTGGTGTGCGTTCAACTAGAACGCCTATATGTGTGTGTGGTGGTATGAGCATAGTGTGTTGTGAGTATGTGTCCCCATAATTTCAGAAAATAATTATCACCACTCTCTCTCTCAGAAATAAATTCTCTCATAGAAAAAGAAAGAAAGATGATCGCCACCTTCTACAATTATGAGTTATGATGCACTTAGAAATCAAAATGGTTTAGGGATTCAAGCAATGGCAAAGCGTAAGCGAGTTCATCCAGCCTACGTTACAAGTCCACCGATAAGTAAGTCACTTTACACCTACAAGCTTCATTGCACATGTATTCAACTATCCGTTTCTATTATCTTTTTTCAGAGTGCTCCAGATCCACAGGCTTGGAGGGCACACTAAATGACTAGACTAAATATAGTGGCTTCGACCATCACCTTCAATCCTTCATGAAGTGCCTAGGGATCTTGCCCTTGTGGAAGTGTGGATCACTATACTAGGCTTCAAATATTTTTCATCATAATAATAAAATATTTTTCTCATATAAAATTTATTTTGGAGATTAGAGAGTTGTTGTATGCACCTGGCAAATTGTTGGTTAGTTCCATACCATGTTCAACCAAATGAGTTGTGTCATTTTCTTTCTTTTGAAAATGAGTGGTGCCATGGGCTTATGGGGTACTCATGGTCTACCTATGGCAATTTGTTGAAATTTCATTGTCCAAAATATTTAGAAAGTCATGGCCATTTTTCAAGAAATCATATTCAAAGGTTTGAAAGATTACAAGGCATGTTGCAAAAATCAGTGGGTCAGGTGACTCCACACCTAATAGATATTTGTTTGCAATGCGGTCCATATGATAAGATGACTGAGCACATGCACCCATACAGAATTCATTGTCATATTACTTTTGATTGCTCATCTACAAGTACCATCTCAACGATAAATGCACTCGCTATATGATCTTTTATACTCTCCCATGTCAAGTCTTTGCTTATACGCTTTGCAATTCCTCCCAAAAAAGATGTACTCTCTCTGTTTTAAAATATAAGATGTTTTAGGTTTGTGAAGATAATGTATATAAAATTATTTTAGTACGTAAGTTCACTCATGTTTGGAGTGAATCTAGACACTAAAACAAGTCTAAATACATTTGCTTCACAAAGCTAAAATATCTTATATTTTAAAACGGAGGAAATACTCTTTACAAAACGATATACAAACAGCGAGGGGAAGAATGGTCTAATGGAGATGTAGTAGATGTGTTGAGTAACGAGAAGCAAAATAGCGGAGGAGTAGCATGTTGTGTGCAGTAGAATTTTTCCAAGCATTTTAAGCGTTGGAGTACAGCTATAGGTGTCATGCAATTTGAGGACCCGGAATGCAATTTACACATTAAGTTCAAATGTCTCATCGAAGTAGCTCTTTTTTAGGGGTCTTAGACTAGTTACAATAGGGAGTATCGTATAGTAGTATAATGTATATAATATTAGTATACGATACCGTCTCCACAATGCATAGTATCATGTAGTAGTATCGTAGTCTTAGTGTATTTGTTGTTTTTTAGAATCTCAATGTAAAATTGTATATAAGATTTATTTGAGATTATTTTTTCTAATTTCACATGCTATGATACCGTATCTACCTATAATACCAAAATAACCTTTTTCATCATTAATTTTTCCCATCCAATAACCAGATTTGAATTCTCCAAGTAAATATACTTCTCCATTGAACCATTGGCCATGTACTCATAAACAAGGGCTCGCTTAGGTCCTTCTAAACAAAAACCGAGTAGACGGACAATGTTAATATGTGATGTCCTACCAATGCCGATTACCTCATTTAGAAACCCATCTACATTGCCTTTAGAACCTTTTAGGATCTTGACAGCAACCACACAACCATCTTGCAGGCAGCCTCTAAATACTATGCCATATCCATCTTCTCCAAGTTTATCCTTGAAAGAACTAGTCATTTTCTTCAGCTCTGAGTACATGTACCGTCTTGGAGCCAAAGGTCCATATCTAAGGACCACGTTCTCATCCTCCGTTCGCTCGCTCGCCCCGTGGTGGGCGGCTTCCAACATCCTCCCTCCGTCCTCCCTCTCCTCCTCTTTCCTGCCGCCGCCGCCGGCGTGGTCCGCCGGTTCTCTCCATGCGAGGCTGGCGGCGGCGGCCTCTTCCAGCGGCGTTTTGAGGACGGGCCTCCCGGCAGGCAGCGATTCGCGGACGGCGGCCCGGCCGGGCGGCGCGTGGCTTCGCGACCGGGTGGGCGGCGCAACGGGGCGGCTGTTGGCTGCTGGGGACCTACTGGCGCCTGCGCCGCTGGCTGGTCGCCGGAGGGTGGCCGGCGGCGCCCTTCCCGTCCGGATCTGGGCCCAAAGGGGCCCCATCTGGGCATGGACGGGCCACGTACGGCACTGGACGGGTCCTCCCGGTGGACGAGTCTGCAGGGACTGGGTTGGGTGTTGGAGGCTATGGCGGTGCTCCTGCTGCAGTGTGGCGGCGGGACTTCACGAGCCCCCTCGGGCTCGGCCGGGCCGGCGGGTCTGGTTTGTCCTGCTGCTACACCCGGTCGGCTACCGCCTCCCGGCGGTGGAGGTCGTTCCCTCCCGAGTGCCGCTATACCACTAACCCTCGCCAAGGTCCCTTGCTTCTCCGATTTACCGGTCTCGTGACGTGGACCACGGGGAGATGGCGGAGGTGATTGCAAAACCGTGGTGGCGCGCGCTGGTGGGTGGGTTGTTGGGTGGAGCGATCCGGAGTGCCCGGAGGCGTGGTTTTTTGGAGGTCGGGAGAAATCCCTGCCATCTCGGTACTGGCGCGGTGACGCCTACGGGTGTCACCTTCCTTCCTGAAGGGCGTCGGGGGACCTCTTCCCCTCCCTCCGTTGTGGACCGAGGGAAACCCTAGGATGTGTTTCGGGGTTTAACCTCGAAACGATCCGAGCAGCAGCATCGTCATCGTCGCTTCCCTTCTTGGAGGTGTTGCTTGGTGCACGGTGCTTCGGAGCGATAGCAGTGTGGTGGAAACTTGTCGGAGGGCGCAGCGGTGGAGGGTCATCTCCGTTTTCGTCGATCCACCGTTTTAGGCATTGTTTTCTCTTTCTTTTCTTTTTGTTTCTTTTGGGCTCGGATTGTGCTGTTTTGCCCCAGCGGTGATATCCTTCTTGTATCGGTGGTTTGCTATATTAATATAGCGGGGCGAAAGCCTATTTCGAGGAAAGGTCCATATCTTCTTAACATTTCTTCTGTGCTTGATTTGTTACGAGTCTGCTTTGGGAGGATGTATAGACTTAGTTTTTGTTTCTGCCGGTACATCCCCCAAACAAGACATGTAAAAAGCAAGCTGATTGCAGCAGACAGAGAAACTGCAAACAAAAGAAAATGAACAGCAGTTAGATATTATATTAGTATATGTATGAGACTTTGTAAGCTATCCCTTTTTGAATAAGGTAGACAAGCAAACTGAAACATCATGCATTTTCTGAGCAGAGACAACAATAGCCATACCTATCAAAATCAACTTGATGTTATCCCTACCATCTGCAGTAAAATTATGATGGTGAGACAATGTGTGTCGAATCACAAAATGAGAAACATAAAAATGAACAACCAAAATAAAACTGTGAAAGATTTGGAATTGAATGGACATCATTTTTACTATAACTGGCATTTATTCTCTTTTTAGGGAAAGCTGTCATTATTCTATCTCATTGAAATTATTAACTCAATGAGATTCATGATAGGGTTTGTATATGGTGAATCTAGAGTGTAAACATTAGTTGATTCATAATAGTAGGGTGATTTTGGTGCTATTTTAGTATTTTGTTTTTCGATTCATTTGTCATCTGATCTATGCTGTTCTTAATTCAAGGGGCTGGGAACCACTTTCAGTTGGATTGATCCTTGTTAAGTTATTGAACCAAAATTTGGAAGCATGTTCGCCCACTTTTTTCTAAAACAAACTCTATAAGCTTTATTTTAATGTAGCTATAAAATAACTGTAAGTCTATAACTGAAAATAGTCCATATATGT
Organism: Avena insularis; assembly: GCA_023614405.1. Lineage (NCBI taxonomy): Eukaryota > Viridiplantae > Streptophyta > Magnoliopsida > Poales > Poaceae > Avena > Avena insularis. The sequence continues at coordinate 33,371,456 of CM042684.1, forward strand.
GTTGGAGTGGAGATCAAGTGATCCCTGCTTTAACCTATAGCCCTGGTTCTACCACAGTTGCTGAATGTTTCTTGTAGTTGGGAACCTGGATCAGTGTGTCAGTTTTAAGGTTCCATTTGTTTAGCCTGTATCTTTTGGTTGGTGATGTTAGTTACCTGAAGATGTATTTTTTGTGCTGGAACGGTATTACTCTGCTGTTTTGTTTCAAGAAAGTGGAGCAGGGGCCATACCCCTTTCCCTCATAAAAAAATAGTCCGTTTATATGTTGATTTCGTAAAACTATTTTCTAGAAATTCAGCTGAAATAAACTGACGAGTTCATAACATTTTATTTAATAAAAAGAATAAGCGTTGGTTCCCCCAAAACTGCCATCTACGGGTACGTATATGTACCTGAATTTTGGAAAGCTTATTTATGAAGTTCCTTTGTATTGCATGTATATGTAAGCAAGTATAGCTTGGCATAGTAGTAGCTGCTAACCATACCTTCCCTTGAAAGCGTAACAGGTACCACTGGCCATGATAACAGAAAACCATCGCTGATTAATTGCTTGTAGTCACCTGCGTTCATCGTCGTCGCTGATGCCCCCAGTACTGGCACGAGGGTGGTCTTGCAACCACCTACGAAATACTCTGCATAGTCATGAGAACCACTGTAGGGCCCTCGGCCGAGACGAACAAAAGCGTTATTTCCACATTGCATCGGAACAAGTCCATGTTTCAGCTGTGGCACTACTATGTTATCTGTGCAATCATAGAAGAACAATAGATCTTGATCACATGGCTGATATTGAATGGCAGAAAACCTAGTTTGAAGGATGTGTTGGTGATCGGAACTTGGCAGCGGTTGAAGTCCTCCATTTTGCTAATATCGGGAGCAAGGAAGGTGCGGTTTTGGTAGAAGATGTTGAGAATTCCTAACCCGTCATGGATGCTGCTCCGCAGGAATGCACTGTTATTATAGCAGTAGACCTGGTAGTCTATCAGTCCACATGGCCTCTCCATTCCTTGCTCTTGGACAAGCCAGAATGGATCTAAGATAGTCAGGTTGCCGCAGGTCTTGGGTGGGCAGCTTGCTGTTACTTGCGCCATGGTCATTGTTCTTGAGTCTTGTACAGAAGATGCTAAGATCCACAGGAGCAGAAAGGTGTGGAACATCGCAAATAGCGGCAGTAAGGACTCAGACGAGATGGTTCAGTTAGAAGGTAGGTTGTGTGGTTATCTTGTGCTTTAATCTAGTTTGATACCGAGGCCCAACTCGGGTTGCTGTCTGGTTGACTCAGTCTTGACTGAGCAATTAGTCATTGGATGGGACTGGTCAGTTTACGGGAATGAAGGGTTGGAAAATTCTTCGTGTGACCTGAGAATATTTGTGCATCTCTTGGGATGGTATTGATCACCCAAGCTACGCAGAAACTCTCTTGAAACCAGTAGGAAAAAATTCTACTAGCATTAATTGCTGTATGTCACAAGTTGTAACCATGGTAGTGATGTTTGAAATTCAAATTTCAGCATCACCTATTTCCTTTATTTTTATTTTTCTTTGGATTGTTGCTATAATACTTCGTCATGAAACAAATGCTAATGTTTTTATTTTGTAGAATTTACTAGCATGTGTCTTGATCTTGACATTGATGGCCATGGACAACAGTTCCAATAGTCGGCAAAGCAAGTACGTAGTAACTGCTCCAATCCGTTATGCACGCAAAGGTATCACATCATCTCTTCTCTATTCTTTGTTACCCCAACGAAAATTCAGCCTGCATAATGCTGACCTATCAATGGTAACTTGCAAGCTAGATGCTAATTTTAAATGAAACCTGTCGTGGGCATAGGCCCTGGGATTAGTGGGTGCATCACACCAATTTTATATCGAAGTACAGTTGGAGTTCATCATGCTGTCTGTGGGATTGAGTTAGTGAGAATATAGCCGAGTTACTATAAATTAGAGATTGTGTGGAAGTTGGCTCTACATAAAGTAGCCATTTTATCATTAGTTGAATCCAGCAAAAACAATACAGTATCAATCTACTTTTCCTAGACTCCATCATTTCTATATCAAATCTCTCCTCTCAACACTTCAACAAAGCCATTCTGTCTCCTGGTTATCTTCCACCCTTCACACCTGGCCGTGCATGCATGTGAATAGATTTTATGGTACAACATTGAGTTACGATGCGCTTGTTTAATTTATAAATATACTCTTACAATCCTGCCACCTTCTCAGAGAGTTGGCAATTAGTTTAGGATTTTTTAATTTACAAGGGTTGTCTCCTCAACCTGTAGCACACTAAGATTTTGTTGTGCTTCACCATGACTGTAGAACTTGCACTTCCTATATTTAGTTTTGAGTTGAATCTTTCGCTGACTGATAGAGAAGAGCATAGATCAAATTAGCACAATTTTTTTTCGAAATAACTTTACTGTATTGTGAGCTAAATCGTCACTGGGCGAGAGAGAAGAGCATATATCAAATTAACAGAATGAAATTCTTGCGGAGTAACATCACTGTCAAGTAGAGGAATACAAATAGTAGTTTCAACCCTTCTCCACCAGTTAAGAACCACACTAATCATTGAGCCTGACACAAATAGATCGATTGTTAATAGCAGATTTAATCCACCTAATTCATTTTTGCCCCAAATCCCTCAAACATTACATTTGCTCTGAGAATTTCCAGCTAACTTTGGCATATGATTTTTGCATAATCTAATTTCAGAATCAAACTACTCCCATCTGAAGAGGCCAGTGATGCTCAAAGACAACACGTTCCATTATACTTGACTTTTGTGAAGGTAGACTGGTTTTGGGAGACCAGCCTATCACCAACAGCAGACATCCTATTAGTTTGGTTTCTAAAAGATCTTCAGTCTAAACTCTAAACATGTGTGTGAGGTTTCCCTGACCAATTGTATGGTTTAGAATTCAGAGAAGCCCTGGAACAATGGGAAGTCCAGGAAAGTTGTGATTGAGCACCACACCATGATAGGTACAATCTCCTATCTACACCATTCATTTTTGTCTTGAGATCCATGCATAATTTTTTTTTGTTCCTCTCAAAGAAAAATATAAAATATAAACTTGAAACTTTTGCAGGTCAACAATATATTTGAACTAAAATGTCTGAGAAGTTAATTCGGTTTTTTTGTAGACGGTAAAACTTAAAATATTTAAATTTATCTGTTGAATTCTTATTTTAGATATTTATGGTGCAACAAAAAATCTTAAGTTATTTTTATACATTATAGTTCCAATATATTGCTGACCTGCAAAGTTTCAAGTTTGTATTTTTCTTTCGTTTGGGTGAAACAAAAAAGAGAAAATTTGCACACGGATCTCAACAAGAAAATAGATGGTGTGGATATGGGTGTGTACCTATCATGGTGTTTAGAAAAGCTGCTCTTAGGGAAGGCCTTGACAGAAGATAAGAATCTCACTATGGACACTCTGAAGATCATATCTTACAATGAAGCCTATCATCAAGTGAAAGGCGACTCTTCAGAGGAGTAAGTACATTCATGCATCTCTAAATACCTACTGAGATACAACGAGAGGATTAGATGGTAACCCTGAAAAATAAAATACACAACTGCTGAAACAACAAAAAATATCGTACTAGCATGCACCACAGTCCACAGACGGATGCATATCATGTTGAAGTCATCATGACCTGGAAAGATGTGTGAGTTGAAACATTTTTTGAGTACACCGGAGAGCAGAAGAACAGCTTGGGAGGCATTTCTAATTCACCGATGTTCCTCTCCAACATCTCTATAACTCTGCTCATGGACGGGCGGCTTTCAGGGGTCATCTGTATACACCACAATCCAACCAAGGTCATCTTCCTTACAATTTCTTCAGTTCCATGTGTGACTTCACTACTATGGAGATCCGTCGCCAAACGATCATAAACCCAATGTACAAAAAATGTTTCACTAGATCTGTCTGCATCTCCTTCCAGATCCTTCTTCTCTCGGACCATTTCTAGGAGCATCATACCGTAGCTATACACATCTGACTTTGTCGAGACAACTCCGAAACCTCGAGAGAACACTTCTGGTGCGATAAAACCAATTGTCCCTCTCGTTTCAGCAATTGAGAGGATGCTGTCCTTGAGGTGGCATAGCTTGGCCAGACCAAAATCTGCAATCTTGGGACATAACTCATGATCTAGGAGGATGTTGTTAGGCTTGATATCGAAATCGATGATCCGGGTTTTGCAGCCCTGGTGTAGATACTCCAGCCCTCGCGCGATACCAATCACAATCTTCAGGAACATCTCCCATCCAATGGCCACTTTGGAACTCTCTGAGAAAATGTGCTTCTGCAAAGAAGCATTGGACATATACTCGTAGATGAGCGCTCGATGAGACCCCTCCAAAGAAAAACCGAGGAGGGTGACAATGTTAACATGAGAAGTCTGTCCGATACTCATAACTTCGTTCAGAAAATCTTCTCCGTTGCCTTTGGATCCTTTCAGGAGCTTCACCGCAACCATCCTGCCGTCTTGCAGGGTTCCCCTGTATACCACGCCATATCCACCTTCTCCTAGCTCGTCCTTGAATGATCTCGTTATTTTCTTTAGCTCCGAGTACCTATACCTTCTCAGAGCAAGAGGTCCACATTTTCTTAACATTTCTTCCATGTTTGATGTATTGGTAGGGTAAATTCTGCGGACTGCTGATATGATCTTTTGCTTCTGACGGTACACCAGGTACGAGAGACAGGCGAAAACCAAGCTAGCGGCCATAGACAGAGAAACTAAAAGTAAAGAAAAGGTACAACAAGAGGTTAGCAACTTCAAACTTCAGATAAGTACAGTACAATACTTGAATTGACTTGGTAATATCAGCAGATTGCTTACCTACCAAAGCTAAATTCCTTCTGTGATTACTATCTGCATGAAGATGAAATTAATCAATATAGGGACGTTCATATATATTCTGACAGAAAATATGCATATCCAGGCAAACAGCTTACCGCAAGTTGATGGGCGGGTGCTACCATCCGAGCAGAGGCACACGAATGCCGCCGTGCTGGTATCGTAACGGCACTGCCCACCGCTCGCACTGCAGGCGCTGCAGTCACCGACGGGTTCCCACTCCAATAAGAACCCACCCTGTATGAGTCGTCTATAATTGGCCGCCGTCATGTCTGCTGCGGGCTCCGACCCGAGCACCGGAAAGACGGCGAGCTCGCAGCTCCCCTCGTTCACCGGCGGCTGGCCCGTGCCATAGTTCCCCCCAAGGTACACGTACATGCCGCTGCTGTTGGCGCTGCAGTTGGTGACCATGGCTGCACCGGGCGGCGGCCGCCTCTCTTTGCATCTGGACAGGACGTAGAGCTCCCGGTTGGTCTGGCTGATGCTGAACCTGTCGGTGATGCTGAAGGCCGAGGACACGTTGAAGGTGACGGTGCATACTGTGTCGGCTGCCAGAAGGGCGTGCACAGCAACAAGGGAGCGGCTGTCGTAGTCGATGCTGAGGACCTTGATGTAAGAGTTGCCCAGGAACTCATCGGAGGACACAGAGTTGTTGCATGTGAGCTGGAACGCCGGTGGGCCGCAGGATGAGCCATCTTTGCTGCCGGCCATCCAGAACGGGTATGCCAAGGTTAGGTTCCCGCACGTCGCCAGGGCAGACTGCGTCAGCATCGGCGGCAGTTGCGAGTAGCTGGAGGGAGGCCAAGATCGGCAGGAGTATCAGCAAGCTGGTGCGCATTGTTGCTGAATTTTGAGGTTAGGGAACAGTTCCTCATGGTTGCACGCTAAGTTTGGTAAATTTTTAGGTGCAGTTTGGACGTGTCTCGCCCCGTGCAGCCGGTAAATTGGACTTTGGGCAGTCGATGCCAAGAAATGTGGTTACCAGGTAACACATGAATACTGAGGTTTCCTGTCTGCACACGTATGGTTGACTATGTACTCCCTCCGTTTAGAAATATAAGATGTTTTAGATTTGTGAAGGAGATGTATCTAGACACGTTTTAGTGTCTAGATTCATTTGAACCTATACACTAAAACATGTCTAGATACACCACCTTCACAAAGCTAAAACATCTTATATTTCTAAACGGAAGGAGTACTTGTCAATGATGACCCTGCTTCCTCTGAATTATGCAACCGTCTCATGCCTGGTACTTCTCTGGTTACGGCGGATTAATGAGGAAATTTGCAGAAATATCTTGATTTTTGTGACAGAAAAGGCAGAAACAGTGAAGAAGTTTTGCTTTCCAAAGTGGCTACGGTCTCCATGAGTTTTAATCCATGGTCTTGAGTCTTTGTGATTTTAATACTTTCGATATGACTGTCTTGCTTGGTATGAGAACGGGTTTGAGTCCATGGGCCAAGTGCTTAATTTTAGAACTCGTGGTGTTGGACGTCGCAAGTATCAAAATCAAGTGTGTTACTGGGTTCATCTTTTGCCATACCTAGGACACTGGTCACAGCCTGCATCCTTGCACCACTGCTTGTTACATGTTTTCTTTGATGTTTAGCCTTCCTCGGTAAGCAAACTAGAGGAAAAGGCTTCGCCTATGCCGGATCTCTCCATGCCAAATCCAGTCATGCGCTGTCCAGACAGTGCCCCTGTGGCTGAAGAGTTTGTGAAGCAGCCCAAGGTTGGGGAGAAACTACTCCACCTTGCTGCTACAGTATGGACATCACAAATGTTGAAAGAACTGCTTCTACATGTTGCGCTAGATATCGCTCTAGGGGCGGAAAACTACTAAGAGTTCAGTCCAAAACTCTTAAGATAAAAAATCTAATACAAGAACACACAGTTCTCTTTATTGATAGGTGGAGAGCATATAGTCTGGTTTACAGATAGAGGTGTGGATAGGGGCAGCGAGGACGGCTGCAGCTGGGGGCAGGCGGAGCCACCTCCAGCGACCAGGCGGCTGCCTGGCTCGTCTCAGCGAGTGCCAGCTGTTAATTAGCCTAAGTATGGTGATTAGCAACGATGTATGCTGGGGCAAATAGCTGGCCAGTGTGGTTTGTGATAGCTTTGCCCCGGCTCTCTAAGCTGGCTAGCTCCGCCACTGGGGGGGGGGGGGTCATCGGAGCACCACCGGCGATGAGCACCTGTGGAGAAAACTCGGCGGTCAACAGTAGCACGCCATGAAGGAAGATAGAGTGTGAAGTGGCCCGGGAGGATCATTGGCTCACCGTGGAGACGACACGCTGGTTGGAGAGGAAGAAGATGCAGTACTGGATCTCAATACAAAAAAAAATAAACTTTCTCTATGTGGGAACGGCGGTGTTGAGAACTTTCTGTTTCTGAAGACATGATGATCACGTGGCTGGTGTGTGTGCGCGCGCGGATCTTGACTATTGCTCTCAAGTCGCAACTGACCTCCTCCCTGTCAAGCTCTCTAATGTTTCCTGCCACGTTTCTACGACTACTCCATGGCGACGTCTAGTGACCACTCTATGTCACGGATCCCAAATAGTTCAGAAATATATCGAATACAGTATGGTACTACCTTGTTGCTAGTCTGCAAATTTCATATTAAAAAATTGTGCTTTGGGAAGAAATAGAAAAGATAGAATTTCTACGAAGGTGAATAGAGTGAGCTAGCATGGATCTTAAGGCAGAGCTGGATGTGGATGTTCAGAGAGAAAATGTTTTTTCCATGTCGGTGATAACGGAACAACATCAAAAGTTCGGGTGGCGACCCTGGAAGGAGAGGCTGCATGGGTGCTCTTGGCAGGCAACATCGCAGCAGTGATGGCCCTCCCTTCAGTCATGTGGGTGGTAAGGGGTTTGGCAGCGGGTGATCCTGGCGTCGGTGGGCGTCCATGGCCAAGATATGGAGACTTCGTGTTGTTTCTCCGATGGCACGCATGAGGATTTGAGCGAAAGTTCCGCGCTTTGGCGTCGACGACGGTGATGCCTGCGGGTACCACTACCCTGTTGGGGGCGTTGCTTTTTGTATCCTCTCCGTGACTAGGTTCTGGGTGAAAACTCTAGCCCGGTGGGCTCGGCGGCTCGTCACATCGTTATCCTCTTGGGGGAGTCGTCGGGGATCTCAGGTTTCATCGGCGTAGTGCGTTGGGGTCATCGTTGGCGTGAAGCTTCTTCGACTTCTTCGGTAGTCTAGGTTGCCTCATGTTAGATGGCGTTTCCTGTTTTCATGTTTGACTTTGAGTTGGTGGCTCGCCGCCATCCCACATATCGGTTTTCTTATTGACCTGCTTGTATGAGGTTTTTCCCTCCATTATATATCGGTTTGGTCTTTTGGCTTTATTTATAAAGCTAGACGAAAGACTATTTCGAGAAAATTTCAGAGCACGTCCATGCGTGTATACAGAAAATAACCCACATAGCAACGCACCTGCTGCCAAGCGATCCAGTTGTGTTTGAACGTCCCAGTGTTGTTAGGTACTCGGCTCGATGGTGCTGTTGCTGGAATGTTCATGAAAAGTGTATTTGTTGCATATCCTCGGCATCACCATGATTTTTATGCGCATACATACATAGACAAAACTAAGTCAATTATTTTGAGACAAAGTGAATACTAGTATTTTTAAGATAGGAGACGCCTTTATAGAGACAGAAAGGGATAACACCAGGAGTGGTGTGCTCGCTGACAATCATATTGTGATGACAGCGACCTCCTTCGTTTCCTTTTGTCTTATAATGGCGTGTCTCTTGGTTCGGAAAGAATCTTGATGTATATATAATCAGGTTTAAGAAATATGGATTCCTCGAGTGAAGGGAGAGGGACCAGACGACCTGAGGCATGGTTGAAGGATCTAGTCGTGCCCACTGAGGTCTCCTTGTGGGGCCTCTCGGTTGCCTTTTTTTAATGTGGTCTTCGTCTTGGAAAAGTATGGACGTGGAAAAAAGACTAGCTCAAATTGAGTTCCAAAAGGTTTATGAAACATCAAATTGCGATGAGGGATTTTTTCGCCCTTGATTAAGTACTGTATTAATGTAATTTAGTGAAAAACTCCACCAAACCATGCATTTAATAGATTAATATACTATGATACCAATACTAATAACAGAGAGATTAATACAAATACTTTAAAAGTCATCCATACCTCAAATACATATCAGGGTGAATGTGGTCTAGTCCATAAAAGGCTAGCATGCGAAAACTCAAGGAATGGATCGAATACTGGACAATACGTAGAAAATGTCGACCATACATGCTACGGTAGCATCACTTAATTGGTTAGAGGGTGCCGTTACAAATATACGATAAGGTACCGAAATATTTCATTGCTCAAAGTTTCCAACATATGATCGATAGCATACTCAAAGCATGTTTGTTGCATTGGACACAAAAAACGATACATTGGTCATCTATATGATAAGTAGTGAACACTTTACACTTATTAATGTCTCCTCTTGATTAACGGAACGTAAGCGAAGCCTAGAAGTTCATTGGAGCTACTGAAGCACATCATACATTGTTGCACGTGGCTTACAGATGGCCTCAAATGGCACGGCCCTCGGGACGGTAAACGATGCTCCTGATCCTTCAGTCATGTCCACATCCATGTCGTTCACCCGTTCCCAGTCGAAGCACTGTATTAGTGCCGCTAGTACAAGTGAAACCACCCTCGAAGCCATTGCCTCCCCTGGGCACTTCCGCCTCCCCATCCCGAATGGTATCATTAGCAGCCCTTCGGCCTTGCTATCTTCAAACCTCTCTGGCCTGAATTCATTGGGGTCCTCCCACATGGTCGGATCCCTATGGATGGCATATGCATTAACGAGCAGCATTGTCTCCTTCGGGATATGGTAGCCTCCGACCTTGCAGTCCGTAGATGACTGGTGCGGCAGCAGTAGCGGTGCGGCTGGGTAAAGGCGAAGGGTCTCATTGATGATGCATCGAAGGTAGGTGAGGTGAGGCACGTCCTCGGCGGTGACAAGGCGGGATGTTCCCACACATGCTTCAATCTCGGTCCGCGCTTTTTTGAGCATTGTTGGGTGATTCAGTAAGAGGGACATTGCCCATTCTACGGTGACTGAAGTGGTCCCAGTTCCCGCCATGAATAAATTCTGCATGCAATTAATAGATAGAATATTGGTTAAATTGTGTTGCTTCTTTTCATACAAAGGCCACAAGTTTTAATCTACTTGGGAGAAATGTATTAATTATCCAAAAAGAATCTATGATTTTAGTAACCATGGTATATTTGTTGCAGCCCTTGGATATTTAAGTCGAAGAGCAATAACATAGAGATCATCCTATTTGTCCTACATTCTAACGTATTCCATTTCCTACCGAGCAAATGGCGGAATTAAATTCTCATTGTAATTCACATGCATGTCCTGGATTCCCAACCAAACTTGACGAAGAAGTACTTATATTAAGTAAGATACGTGTGGCTAATTCTCATTCAGCTGAGAATTAGCTTAATTTGAGTTCAAGTTCTGTCGTTTAAATGGTATTTTATTACGTGAACAAACTGCAAAACAAAAATCTCTGTTCAACCTTACTTGCAGCTCACACGGTGCATAAATCGTGATGTAAATGGGATGGTCTTAGAGTTGAATGAGCTCTAACTTAATTCTTAGAGTTGAATGACGAAGAATTAGCAAAACCTGTGTAAAAACGGAATGAGAGATAACTCACCCCACAGAGACCCATGATCATTGTGTCGGTGTAGATCTCCGGCTCTTTCTTCTGCATAGAGAAGAGGACAGAAATCATGCTCTTCTTCTCGCCTCCCGCATCGAGCTTTCGTCGCTCGGAGTCGATGAGCCTCTGCAGGAACGCGTCCCTACTACTCGTTGCGGCTAGTATTTTCTTCCTGGTGCCAAACACGTCGAACCACTGCAAGAATGGCAGGTAGTCCCAGAGGTTGGTCGCGCCAATGTACGCGTTGATCTGGTCCATCTCCTTCTTGAACTCCTTGGCTTCAACGGACATGTCGGTATCGGCGTCGTCGTTGCCGTCGGAATTAGCAAGAGTTGTCTTGGTGTCGGCGATGGTCTCCATGAGCACGCTTAGGGAGAGCTCGAACAGCCTCCGCCTGAGCTGGATGCGCGGGGACGCCTTTGCCGAGCGGCACAGCCGCACAACCATGGCGCGCACCTCGGCAGAGATGACGCCCCCCATGGCGTTAACGCGGTGCGCGGAGAGCAGGTGCACCGCAGCGACGAGGCGGAGGGTCCGCCAGTGCGGGCCGTAGTTGGATGTGGTGAGCATGATCCCATCCATGGCCACGAGGTTCGAGGAGGGGAGACTTGGGCGGTCGGCCAAGGCCACGTCGTTCTCCGTGAAGCACTCCTTGGCCAACGCCGGCGAGGACACCACCACGGTGTTGCGCGAGCCGAGACGCAGCCAGAAGACTGGCCCGTGGCGTTTGGCGAGGCGGAACAGGGCGGCGTGGAACGGCTTCTGCACCAGGTGGAGGTGGCCGAAGAAGGGAAGGGAGAGAGGGCTAGGCGGGAGCTTGTTCTTGTTCTCGCCGAAGGGGAGGAAGTAGCGGAGTAGGACGAGGAAGGCGAGAGAAAGGACGGCCATGTAGTAGGCGTTATCCATGATTCCAGCTAGGGATGCCATGTTCGTCGTAGTCGTAGCTACTGTGTGGTGCTATCCTGCTGCTCTGAATGAGACCTATATATATGTATGTATGGAATCCTAGTCAAACTTAGAATAATCCTTGTTAAACTTGGAGTGATCCTGCTCAAAGATTCCCCCATGCATGGTATAAGATGTTTTAGACTTTTAGTCAAACTTAGAAAAATCCTAGTCAGGGATGCCGAAATAAGAAGGGTCGAGCGAGATTGAGATGTGAGTATCACAGATTTCCCACCCAGCGCAGACAGGCATCAAGTACGTACACGGTGTGGATGAAGAACAAGCTCCCTCCAGTTAGGTCCATCCTGAGTGGCGTGCGTGCATTTTCAACCAGTCACGTCCTGATATGTATGGTATCCTGGTCAAACTTAGAACAATCGTGGTCAAACTTGGAAAAATCCTTCTCTTCCCAATAGCTACAGGTATTTGTTTTTCAGTTCCTAGTTGCAAGCATCTCTATCGGATGACTTATATCCCACAGAACCGCAAAATAACCGCTCGTTTATAGTTTTAGTCGAGAAAAAGGCCCCAACAAACACCATAAAGGCACGTGGCCCTTAAAAAGCTTTAAGAGGTTGGAAAATTCGTCGCCCCAACCTGCGCATATGTGGTTTCCGCGGTCGATCCGTCTGTGCCCTGACAGGAGGTATATTTCAGCGCGTTCCCTGCCGCCGACGATGTTTGAAAAATCGATGCTACTTTTGTTCTAACTAAAAATGGATTCAAGTGCTTCGCACTGCATCCTTACACCACTCATTGTTAGCCATGTTTTTTTTTGAGATATTTGTTAGCCACGTTGTCTTTGAAGTTTAACCTCCCTCCTCGGTATTCCAACGGGACAATAAACATGTGTCTATGCGGGATCAGTGCATGCCATATCTAGTCATGCGACTGCCCAGACAGTGTTCTAGTCAGTCAATGAAGACTTTATACAAGTCTTTAGTGGTTGGTGTTTTCCACGCCGTTGTCAAAAATCCGTTGTTGCCTTGGTCCTGCGTTCAGTTGAGCATTATTCACTTCATTCAGTAGAGAATTCAGTTGTAGCTATGCTATCTTTTTTTCTGAAAGAAACATATATTAGTATCACGAAGATACTTATTACACATAGTCTCTGTAACAACATATTACCCTATTGGCATTACAGATGCACACAGAAAAAGAAAAATTATAAAAAAAAACTCCCACTACAATGATTAGATCCTTAGCAGCAGCAATAATAACACCACAAAGAACAACACCAGAAGTCCAAGCCCTCCAAAAGTGATGTCTCCAAGAAGGAAACAGTGCTCAAGCTCTGTCATCGCCCAATCAACAATCCTAGATTTTCACCCTGAAGGAAATCCTCGCTCGCAAAATAATTCCTTCTGCAAGACCATTGCCAGACACACCAATAAAGGCCAGATCTTGGCATTTCATCCTACAAGGTAAGATTGTGAATTTCTCTTGTGCCGTCGTCCCTTCGAACAGACGCTGCTGTGAGTCACAGATCATTAAGCCAGATCCTCATTGCCACAAAGACACAAACCATCATAGCTAGCCGTTATGTCCCTACCTTCAGGACATTCTTTGTATCTGACTTCGCCATGGATCGTCAAGGGCATGAGACATGATGGTAATAGATATCAGAGCTTCGCGATGATCTCTCTGAAACCAAACAGCCAGCAAAAAACACAGGTGCGCACGACCGAATTCCTTCCGATCCAGCAAACTCCAAGCATGATGCGCTCATGGGAGATCACCAGCGGAGTCTTCCGGAACACATCACCTAGGTCAGATCAAAGAGGATCGACATCAAGTAGATCACCGTATTAGCGCAAGAAGAACCCTAGGACCACCACCCGCGGTGCCCAAGCGACTGGCCTTGCAAAGACCACATTTATTCCATCGAGGGCACAACATCTTCTCGCGTCAACCCGCGTGTTGGAAAGGCCCCGACGCCGGCTATGGCCAGACGATGAACAACACATTGCCTACCTCGAAATCCGCCGGACACGGCCTTTGCCCCGCGTCGTCAAATCAACGATGGATCTTGGCAGGTCCCAGATCTGCAGCCTCGTCCCCTCCATAGAGTCATCGAGCGCCGAAGGATGAGGAAAATAGCACCGCCTCCTGATCAGGGATCCCCGCACCGGACACCTCCCTCGGCCTCTCCTGTAGGTGCCACCCCCAGTCGCCACCACTGGATCCACCTCCGCGACCTCCTTCCCCAACACCTTAGGGACCGGGGGCCGCAGCTGGCACCAGCGGCGGCAGGGGAGCCGCCTGGATTTTCTCTTGGTGTCGCCCTAGCGGTTGCCATGTGGGGAGGGGATGATACGGGACCCTAATGCTACATTCTGCCTTTGAGATGCAACAATTTAGTCCAATCTGCACACGTCTGGTTGACTCTTACTTGTCAACGATGAACCTTGTTCCTATGAATTGTGCTTGGCAAGCATCCATCTGATGCCAATGGAAAACATTCAACATCATCCGCTTACTCAGCCTTCTTCCTTATTGGTACACAGTGCAGACTTGAATGATTGATTATGCCAAGAAACTCAGGGAAACTATGCATCCTTGAAAAAGAAGTTTTTCTGCTCGTTGGCTTTGAGAAATGCATTGTGCCAAAATAATTTGTGGGCCCTAGTTGAGGATCAAACCAAACACACCCTAATGGTTATCCATACGTCAAATACATATCAGGGTGCACGTGGTCTGGTCCATCATAAAAAGCAAGTACGCAGAATGTCAAGGAATGGATCGAATATGAGATGTTACATCTTCATCGAAAAAATGGGCCAATACATAGAAAACTGTCCGACCATTCATGCTACGGTAGCATCACTTGATTGGTTACGTTAGATCACTACATTACATGAAAGATTTGCTACGCCGACGGCTGGCTGCCGTCGGCACAACGTCAAATTGCCATCGGCACAGGCTGTGCCGACGGTGGCCGTCGGCGTAGTCCCCTCGGCGTACGTCCTTGTCGGGACAGCTCTGTGGCTATCGACACAGCCCTCCCCCTTTGGCATAGCGTCTTCCAGCAGGCCCCGCCTGTTAGTCAATGGCTGTCTTTGATAACGGTCCAGCCTGGAGCTACGCGCGGTCGGCACAGGAATGGAGCTACGCCGACGGCCAGGCCGTCGGCATAGCCTAAAATATTTTTTTAAATCTTTGAATTGTTTGAATCTTTAATCTCTCGCTTTAATAATTTTAACACTATTTATAGTTAATAATTGATTAAATTGCAGTCTTAGTCAAAGTTCCCGAACGGTCATCCATCCTAGCACTACTCCAGCTCTAGCACGCTTAACTTTCTCGTTCTTTCAGAATCTCTTGCCACAAAGCAATTTACACATTATTGTCAATAATATAATATCATTCCTATTAACTCTTATATCATCATGTCACATGGTTGTATTTTTTTGAAATTACAAGCAATTATTTAAGTAAACAAAAATGAATAAGTAAAAATATTATTGAATTCAAATAAAAATATAATGATTTTATTTTTTTGTATTTTTATTTAATATGGAATAATTAATATCTTTAAATCTGTAAATCGGAATTCGGCAAATAATATGTCTAAATTGATTATAAAATAAGAGGAATCCAAATATGATATCAATATCAACTTATCACAAACTATGCCGTGATTCTTATCATAATTTCATTTGCCCGTTTAAAACGGCACACATAAAGATTCTTAGCTCGGGGCTGAGACTCGCTAAACTTGAAGTGGATCGTTGATAAAACAACATATTTTGAAACAAAAAATGATTTTTGTAAAAAATCATGAGCATCCGATCATGTACCTGTAGTTCATATCTGACCCACTTCCTACCGATTCGGCAGGAATTGTCTTTTTCACTAGGGATAGACGGAAATGTTTGAGATCCCCCCGTTATGACATTATCCATGTAAGGTGGTCTAGTATTTTTGAAAAATGTGACGGTAGTATTTTGAATTAGCCATTTGGTGGTTGCTTCATAAAACCATCCGTTTTTTGCACTCGGAAAACGGAAAACGACTTTTTAGTGCGACGAAAAGGAAAACCTCCTCCTGAAACATTATTCGTCATCCCATGATGCACACTTATGCATAATATAGACATATTATCACAAACTATGCCTTCATTCTAGCCATAACATTGGTCATTTAACCCGAAAGCCAAGAAACCTCGAACGAGATAGGACATTTTGTGAAGGTTTTTTTTGAGACATAATCAATATACCAAGTTTGATATTTTTCCTTCTAACTATGTTACATAATATGACACCACGCGGAGGTTTCACGTTGTTTGGATCATTTTTGAATTTATAATGCCCGTTTTAAACTATCGTTAAACTTTGTCGAAGGGCGGGCATGAAGATTCTTAGCTCGGGGCTGAGACTCGCTAAACTTGAAGCGGATCTATGATGAAACAACATATTTTGAAACTAAAAATGATTTTTGTAAAAAATCATGAGCATCCGATCATGTACGTGTACTTCATATCTGATCCACTTTCTGCCGATTCGGCAGGAATTTGTCTTTTTTACTAGGGCTAGACGGAAATGTTTGAGATCCCATGTTATGAAATTATCCATTTAAGGTGGCTAGTAGTTTTTAAAAATATGACGGTAGTATTTTGAATTAGCCACTTGGTGGTTGCTTCATAAAACCGTCCTTTTTTGCACTCGGAAAATGGAAAACGGCTTTTTGGTGCGACGAAAAGGAAAACTTCCTCCTAAAACATTGTTCCATCCCATTATGCACACTTATGCACAATATGGACACATTTTCACAAACTATGCCTTCATTCTAGCCATAACATCGGTTATTTGACCCGAAAGCCAAGAAACCTCGAACGAGATAAGTCATTTTGTGAAGGTTTTTTTGAGACATAATCAATATACCAAGTTTTCTATTTTTCCTTCTAACTATGTCACATAATATGACACCACGCGAAGGTTTCACGTTGTTTGGATCGTTTTTGAATTTATAATGCCTGTTTTAAACTATCGTTAAACTTTGTCGAAGGGAGGGCATGAAGATTCTTAGCTCGGGGCTGGGACTCGCTAAAATTGAAGCGGATCTATGATGAAACAACATATTTTGAAACTAAAAATGATTTTTGTAAAAAATCATGAGCATCCGATCATGTACTTGTACTTCATATCTGATCCACTTTCTGCCGAATCGGCAGGAATTTGTCTTTTTCACTAGGGCTAGACGGAAATGTTTGAGATCCCATGTTATGAAATTATCCATTTAAGGTGGCTAGTAGTTTTTAAAAATGTGATGGTAGTATTTTGAATTAGCCATTTGGTGGTTGCTTCATAAAACCGTCCTTTTTTGCACTCGGAAAATGGAAAACGGCTTTTTGGTGCGACGAAAAGGAAAACTTCCTCCTAAAACATTGTTCGCCATCCCATTATGTACACTTATGCACAATATGGACACATTTTCACAAACTATGCCTTCATTCTAGCCATAACATCGGGTATTTGACCCGAAAGCCAAGAAACCTCGAACGAGATAAGTCTTTTTGTGAAGGTTTTTTTTGAGACATAATCAATATACCAAGTTTGCTATTTTTCCTTCTAACTATGTCACATAATATGACACCACGCGAAGGTTTCACGTTGTTTGGATCGTTTTTAAATTTATAATGCCCGTTTTAAACTATCGTTACACTTTGTCGAAGGGCGGGCATGAAGATTCTTAGCTCGGGGCTAAGACTCTCTAAACTTGAAGCGGATCTATGATGAAACAACATATTTTGAAACTAAAAATGATTTTTGTAAAAAATCATGAGCATCCGATCATGTACTTTTACTTCATATCTGATCCACTTTCTGCCGATTCGGCAGGAATTTGTCTTTTTCACTAGGGCTAGACGGAAATGTTTGAGATCCCATGTTATGAAATTATCCATTTAAGGTGGCTAGTAGTTTTTAAAAATGTGATGGTAGTATTTTGAATTAGCCATTTGGTGGTTGCTTCATAAAACTGTTCTTTTTTGCACTCGGAAAATGGAAAACGGCTTTTTGGTGCGACGAAAAGGAAAACTTCCTCCTAAAACATTGTTTGCCATCCCATTATGCACACTTATGCACAGTAAGGACACATTTTCACAAACTATGCCTTCATTCTAGCCATAACATCGGTTATTTGACCCGAAAGCCAAGAAACCTCGAACGAGATAAGTCTTTTTGTGAAGGTTTTTTGAGACATAATCAATATACCAAGTTTGCTATTTTTCCTTCTAACTATGTCATATAATATGACACCACGTGAAGGTTTCACGTTGTTTGGATCGTTTTTGAATTTATAATGCCCGTTTTAAACTATCGTTAAACTTTGTCGAAGGGTGGGCATGAAGATTCTTAGCTCGGGGCTGAGACTCGCTAAAATTGTAGTGGATCTATGATGAAACAACATATTTTGAACCTAAAAATGATTTTTGTAAAAAATCATGAGCATCCGATCATGTACCTGTAGTTCATATCTGACCCACTTCCTATCGATTCAGCAGGAATTTGTCTTTTTTACCAGGGATAGACGGAAATGTTTGAGATCCCCTGTTATGACATTATCCATGTAAGGTTATGTAGTATTTTTGAAAAATGTGATGGTAGTATTTTGAATTAGCCATTTGGTGGTTGCTTCACAAGACCGTCTGTTTTTTGCACTCAGAAAATGGAAAACGGTTTTTTGATGCGACGAAAAGGAAAACTTCCTCCTGGAACATTATTCACCATCCCATGATGCACACTTATGCACAATATGGACACATTTTCACAAACTATGCCTTCATTCCAGCCATAACATTGGTTATTTAACCCGAAAGCCAAGAAACCTCGAACGAGATAGGTCATTTTGTGAAGGTTTTTTGATACATAATCAATATACCAAGTTTGATATTTTTCCTTCTAACTATGTCACATAATATGACACCACGCGGAGGTTTCACGTTGTTTGGATCATTTTTGAATTTATAATGCCCGTTTTAAACTATCGTTAAACTTTGTCGAAGGGCGGGCATGAAGATTATTAGCTCGGGGCTGAGACTCGCTAAACTTGAAGTGGATCTATGATGAAACAATATATTTTGAACATAAAAATGATTTTTGTAAAAAATTATGAGCATCCGATCATGTACCTGTAGTTCATATCTGACCCACTTCCCGCCGATTCGGTAGGAATTTGTTTTTTTCACCAGGGATAGATGGAAATGTTTGAGATCTCATTTTATGAAATTATCCATGTAAGGTGGTCTTTTTGAAAAATGTGACCGTAGCATTTTGAATTATCCATTTGGTGGTTGCTTCACAAAACTGTCTGTTTTTTGCACTCGGAAAATAGAAAACGGATTTTTGGTGCGACGAAAAGAAAAACTTCCTCCTGAAACATTGTTCGCCATCCCATTGTGCACACTTATGCACAATATAGACACATTTTCACAAACTATGCCTTCATTCTAACCATATCATTGATCATTTGACCCGAAAGCCAAGAATCCTCGAACGAGATAGGTCATTTTGTGAAGGTTTTTTTGAGACATAATCAATATACCAAGTTTGATATTTTTCCTTCTAACTATGTCACATAATATGACACCACGCGAAGGTTTCACGTTGTTTGTGTCGTTTTTGAATTTATAATGCCCGTTTTAAACTATCGCTAAACTTTGTCAAAGGGCGGGCATGAAGATTCTTAGCTCGGGGCTGAGACTCACTAAACTTGAAGTAAATCTATGATGAAATAATATATTTTTAACCTAAAAATGATTTTTATAAAAAATCATGAGCATCCGATCATGTACCTGTAGTTCATATCTAGCCCACTTCCTGCCGATTCGGCAGGAATTTGTCTTTTTCACCGGGAATAGACAAAAATGTTTGAGATCCCCCCGTTATGACATTATCCATGTAAGGTGGTCTAGTATTGTTAAAAAATGTGACCGTAGCATTTTGAATTATCCATTTGGTGGTTGATTCACAAAACCGTCTGTTGTTTGCACTCGGAAAATGGAAAACGGCTTTTTGGTGCGACGAAACGGAAAACTTCCTCCTAAAACATTTTTTGTCATCCCATGATGCATACTTATGCACAATATGGATACATTTTCACAAACTATGCCTTCATTCTAACCATAACATTGGTCATTTGACCCGAAAACCAAGAAACCTCGAACGAGATAGGTCATTTTGTGAAGGTTTTTATGAGACATAATCAATATACCAAGTTTGATATTTTTCCTTCTAACTATGTCACATAATATGACACCACACGAAGGTTTCACGTTGTTTGGATCGTTTTTGAATTTATAATGCCCGTTTTAAACTATATATAATGTTTTATGTTTCACTTCATTTTTTTATAAATGTGTAATATTTGAGTTTAGATAAAGAGATCTTATTTTTCTGCAAATTTTGATATATTATTTGTATTTTTCTGAATTAGAATGATTTAGTGATGATTTTTCAAAAAATAATGAGATAAAAGGAAAAAATCTGGAGGTCTACCGGGCACGTCACGCTGCACATACCAAACAAAATTTTCCAGAGCTGTGCCGGACCAGGCCGTCCGACATGAAGGGTCATTCGCTTAACGCGTCGCCCATCGCTGTATTCAAATGGGGCTACACCGAGGGCTGTACCTACGCCGAGGGCCAGCATCAGCACAACCCTCTCTACTACGTCGACGACCATGCTACTACCTCACGTCATTACACCGGCACGGCCACGGGCTGGTCACCTGAAAGCTCAGCCTACGGTCGAAAGGGTCGCCGGTCGACGCGTGGCCGCTTAGTTCTTTCCTGTAGTGCTACAGGACACGCGCGATACACCAAGGATTTTTTGGCCCTCGGCGTATGCTACGCCGATGGTTGTCCTCGGCGTAGGCTCCTCGGCAAAGATCTCCCTCAGCGGAGCACACGGAGGCCGTCGGCAGACGCCACGCTGTCCTGTCAGCCATTGGGCACGCCTATTGGCATAAAAAAAAAAAAATTTCTTCATTTTTTTAATACTTAAATTGTTTGACTCGTTAATCTCTCACTCTAAACATTTTTAACACTAATTACACTTAATATTTGATTAAATTGAAATCTTGATTAAACTATCCGTCGGTCACCCATCCTCACTACTCCAGCTTCAGAACGCTTAACTTTCTCGTTCTTTTAGAATCTGTTTCCATAAAGCAATTTATACATTGTTGTGAATAGTATGATATCAATCCTATTAACTCTTATATTATCATGTCACATGTTTGTATTTTTTAAATTATAAACAATTATTTAAGTAAATATAATGAATAAGTAAAAATATTAAAATATTATTGGATTCAAATAAAAATA
Organism: Avena insularis; assembly: GCA_023614405.1. Lineage (NCBI taxonomy): Eukaryota > Viridiplantae > Streptophyta > Magnoliopsida > Poales > Poaceae > Avena > Avena insularis. The sequence goes on from CM042684.1 coordinate 33,392,321, forward strand.
TAATGATTTTATTTTTTGTATTTTTCTATTTAATATCGAATAATTAATATCTTTAAATCCGTAAATCGGAATTCGACAAATAATATGTCTAAATTGATCAGAAAAATGAGAGGAATCCAAATATGATATCAATATTAACTTATCACAAACTATGCCGTGATTCTAGCTATAATTTTATTTGCCAGTTTAAAATGGAAAATGGTTTTTTCGCAACCTCGAATGAGATAGGTCATTTTGTGAAGATTTTCTTGAGACATAATCAATATACCAAGTTTGATATTTTTCTTCTAACTATGTCATATAATATGACACCACAAGAAGGTTTCACATTGTTTGATCGTTTTTGAATTTTTTATGCCTGTTTTAAACTATCATCAAACTTTGACGAACGAAGGGCATGAAGATTCTTAGCTCGGGTCTGAGCCTCGATAAATTTGAAGTGGATCTCTGATGAAATAGCATATTGTAAACCTAAAAAATATTTTTGTAAAAAATCATGAGCACCAGGTCATGTACCTATAGTTCATATCTGACCCAGTTCCTACCGATTCGGCAGGAATTTGTGTTTTTACCAGGGATAGACGGAAAGGTTTGAGAACCCCTTTGTTAGGACATTGTCCATATAAGGTGGTATAGTATTTTGGAAAAATGTGGTGGTAGAATTTTGAATTAGACATTTGGTGGTTGCTTCACAAAATCGCCCTTATTTGCACTGGGAAAATGGAAAATGGCTTTTCGGTGCCACAAAAAGAAAAACTTCCTCCTGTAACATTGTTCGCCATCCCATGATGCACATGTATACACAATATATACACATTACACAAACTATACCTTGATTCTAGCCATAACATTGGTTATTTGATCCGAAAGCCAGGAAACCTCGAATGAGATAGGTCATTTTGTGAAGGTTTTTTGAGACATAATCAATATACCAAGTTTGATATTTTTGAAGGGTTTTGCAGCATAGTAAATCAAAAAAATTCTACGGATGCAAACGGGAAAGCCAAGATCTAATCTAGGAGATGCAATCAACGAGAGGGATAGTTGAGATCTTCATACCCTTGAAGAAATCGCACAGCGGAAACGTTCAACAGAACATGGGTGATGTAGTCGAACTAGACTTCTCCTCCTCGCGATCCAATCCGATCCAACGCCGCAAGTGGCGACGCCTCCGAGAGATGCACACGTACGGCGCCGCGACGTCTCCTCCTTCCTTGGTCCAGCAAGTGGGGTGGAGAGATAGATTGGATGTACAGCACGACGACGTGGTGCAATGGTGGAGAAGTTTCTGCGGTAGGGCTTCGCCTACACGCAGTCGGGAGAGAGAGATCTAGAGGGCAGCAGGTCGGCGGCTAGGGTTGGAGGAGTGGGGGGAGGAGGGTGCGCCCATGACCTCTTTATATAGAGGGCTGGTCGGCCCCCTTGGACCCTCCTCCATGCCCTAGGGCGGCGGCCCCAAGGGTTGGAGTGGGGGGCAAGTCTTCCCCCTTCTAGAAGGTCTCCTAGGGTTTCAATAGGGTTTTGGCCGGCTAGGCCTATGGGGCCTTGTGCCCTTGGCCCAATGTGGCCATGGCACTCCCTCATAGGCCCACGTACCCCTCCGACAAGTGGGGCCACGTTGGTCCCACTCCGGAAGCTTCTAGAACCTTTCGGTACAATACCGAATACTCCGAAACTATTCCGAAATCCAAAAACTGCTTTCCTTTATATGAATCTTATTCTCGGGACCATGATCTAATTGCTCTGCTTGATTTGGGTTTGTCCATAATATCATTCTCCTAATGACATGATCTCATTATTAATCGACAACTCATGTCTATGGTTAGGAAACCTTAACCATCATTAATCAATGAGCTAGTCCATAGAGGCGTACTAGGGACACGGTGTTGTTCATAAACCACACAAGTATCAAAGTTTCCGCTTAATACAATTCTAGCATGGAATATAAACTTTATCATGAACAAGAATTATAATAATAACATCTTTATTATTGCCTCTAGGGCATAATTCCAACAGTCTCCCACTTGCACTAGAGTCAATAATCTAGTTTACATCTGGCAACAATCTAACACCCATGGCACTAAGGTGCTGATCATGTTTTGCTCGTGGAAGAGGTTTAGTCAACGGATCCGTGACATTCTGCTCCGTATGTACTTTGCTAATCTTCAGATCTCCATCTGTTATATAATCTCGAATTATATGAAACTTGCGGTTGATGTGCTTGGTCTTTGGATGATATCTTGGTTCCTTAGCCAGTGCTATGGCGCTAGTGTTGTCACACAATATCTCCAGTGGGTCCAAGGCACTTGGAACCACACCAAGCTCAGTGATGAATTTCCTGATCCAAACTCCTTCACTTGACGCTTCTGCAGCCATGTATTCCGCTTCTACTGTAGATCCCGCGATCACGCTTTGCTTGCAGCTTCTCCAGCTCATAGCTCCTCCATTCAAAATATAAACGTATCCTGTCTGAGATTTAGAATCATCCTTGTCGGTGTCGAAACTAGCGTCGACGTAACCTTTTACGACGAGCTGCTCATCACCTCCTTAGACCAAGAACATTTGTTTAGTCCTATTTAAATACTTTAGGATGTTCTTTACGGCTGTCCAGTGTTCCACTCCTGGATCACTTTGGTATCTGCTCGTCAAACTAAGAGCATTGGACACATCCGGTCTAGTACACAGCATAGCATACATGATAGAACCTATGGCCGAGGCATAAGGCACTTTGCTCATAGCTTCTCTATCGTTTACCATAGCTGCACACTGAGCCTTGATCAATATCTTACTTGACAACATGGGCACTGAACCTTTCTTTGCCTTATCCATTCTGAACCTTTTCAGAACTTTGTCTAGGTATGTACTTTGGCTTAAAGCTATTAGGCGTCTTTGTCTATCTCTATAGATTTTGATGACTAATATATAAGCAGCTTCTCCTAGGTCTTTCATTGAAAAACATTTGTTCAAATAACTCTTCACATCGTTAAGCATATCAATGTCATTTCCAATAATCAATATGTCATCCACATATAGTACTAAAAATGTCACTGAGCTCCCACTTACTTTCTTGTAGATACAAGCTTCGTAGCAATTTGGAACAAATCCAAAGCTCTGGATCACTTGATCAAAATGAATGTTCCAACTCCGAGATGCTTGCTTCAGTCCAAAAATGGAATGCTGAAGTTTACACACCTTATCAGCATCCTTAGGATCGACAAAACCTTCGGGCTGCATCATATACAACTCTTCATCAATGTTGCCATTGAGGAACGCAGTCTTGACATCCATCTTCCATATTTCATAATCATGAAATGCAACAATTGCTAATAAAATCCGAATGGACTTAAACATCGCTACGGGAGAGAAAGTCTCATCGTAGTCAACACCTTGAACTTGTCGAAAACCTTTAGCGACAAGTCGAGCTTTATAGACAATAACATTACCATCCGCGTCCATTTTCTTCTTGAAAATCCATTTGCACTCAACGGCCTTTCGGTCGCTAGGAGGGTCCACCAAAGTCCATACTTGGTTTTCGCTCATGGATCCCAATTCGGATTTCATGGCCTCTAGCCATTTCTTAGAGTCTGGGCTCATCATTGCTTCCTCATAGTTCGCAGGTTCACTGTTGTCTACCAACAAGTCAGTTAAGACAGGGTTGCCGTACCACTCAGGAGGGGCACGTGACCTTGTCGACCTGCGACGTTCAGCAGTAGCATCGTCCGAAGTTTCATGATCCTCATCATTAGCTTCCTCTCTTGTTGGTGCAGGCGGCACTGGAACAATTTCATGTGCCGCGATACTCTCCAACTCGAGAGAAGGTTTAGTAACCTCGTCTAGCTCTACCTTCCTCCCACTCACTTCTTTCGAGAGAAACTCCTTCTCAAGAAAGGATCCGTTCTTTGCGACAAACACTTTGCCTTCGGATATGTGATAGAAGGTGACATAGTTATATCCTACGGGTACATGATCTCAGCATACCTGGTCCATCCCAAGGAAGGCCCACGGCAAATGTATGCCGGCCCATGAAGATTTTCGGGTGGCCAAGGCCCATGACGCCTTTCGGATCCTTGGAGAGCAAGACTAGAGTAGATAGGAAATTCAAAGGGGTAAAACCCTAGAACCTGTAACCGACTAGGTCTGTGCCCGGAACCTGCCTCAGTCTATATAAAGGCTAGGAGGGGACGACCTAGATCTCTCTCTCTCATACTCTCGCATACACACCTCCACGCCAGATCGAATCTGCGCACCCCTGTAATCTTCGGTTCCGCCGTAATCAATAGCAGACAAGCAGGAGTAGGGTTTTCCCTCCGGGGGCCTGAACCTGGGTAAACCTCGTGTCCCGTGTTGCTTGTTTGCTAACCGTTCCATGATCTCCAGCATCCCCATCTTCTCCAAAACCCAAGTCCATAACAATGGGCATTGGCGAGATCAAACCTCGTCAATTGGCGCCGTCTGTGGGAACTGGGGACGCTAATTGTGCGATCGTGACGGTCCCAACCCGAACGATCTACAAATCCACGGCGACGGAGAGTCACCTCCTCTTCGGCGCTTTCGACTTCACCGCCCACTCACCAGCCACCATGAAGGACTTCGAGCCCGTAGGCGACGGACTCGAGATCCTATTCGGGAGCTTCTGCTTCTAGGTGGGACAGACTGGCACCCTCCGCCTCCCTGAGCGGGTGCCCCTACCATCAATCAGGCCCGCTTTATGGGCCCCACACCCTGTGCTACGCACATCATCATCAACCATATGAGTCCTACGACAGTAGCAACTGCAACTCCGATCTGTGTGATCCGCCATCGGATGAAGGGACCTACGGTTCTGGATCCGAAAGTTGTGGCGGCAGCGGACCAATCTACGAGCGCTACCAATGCGCCGTAGTCATCCAGAGTGACGTGGATCAGCAACCTCCCAACCCGCCGCCCAACTCGAACCCTAACCCGCAGGACAGAAACGGCGGGAACAGAAGAAGCCAGTCCCCCCACCCGAAGGGGAGAACAACGGCCACGTCATCCGCCTCAACAAGGAAGGATGGGCCCAAGCACGCGCCGCCATGGCGGGCAGCACGGTCTTGCCTGTAGACGCCTCATGGGACCTGCTGATGGCATACCACTTACTCCTCATCGAGGATCACAAGAAACAGGTCAAGATGCAAGAGGTGCTTGACAAACGCAAGCAAGCAGCCTCAGAGTCCAGCGCGCGACGAGCTGTGCTCTCCGCCATGGGCATCGGCTCCAGCACGAACGGCAACCAAGGCAACAAGCACCGCTCTCGGGTGGAGAACATGGATCCCAAAGAGCGCCGTGAGGTGACCCGAACCCTCCACACATCCTTCATGGAGATGGACGCCGACGACAACGTCATCCTGAAAACGCCGCAGGCTGCGATCATGGCAGCCACTGCGTACCTAGCATCCCACCCACCTCCGGAGGGGGACCCGAAAAGACTTACTGGACTCGGACTCGTCGGAGCCGCGCTCCACCAGGAAGCTCCTACGGAGCTGAAGAAGAAAGCTCCAGTTAGGTTCGACCGCAGCCCTACCCCTTCATCCGAAGAAGAGGAACATGACCTTCCTCGAAGGAAGAAGAGTTCGCACCATCACAACTGCGACTACGGCGCCAGGGACGCGCTCACACAGCGCAAAATAGAAAAAGCACGAGCCAAGCGCGCATGCTCGTCTGAATCCGAGATGGACAAAGACGAAGGAGAACTCTACAGGGCCCGATGCTTCAGCAGATCTGTTCGACGAACAAAGATGCCGCGTAATTTCAAACTTCCTTCGGATACTCCGAAGTTCGACGGCACACAAGACCCAAAGGCGTGGCTCAGCGACCACCTGTCATCCGTCAAATTGCACGGCGGCAACAAAGAAACCGCCATGCAATGCCTTCAGCTGCAGCTGACAGGCGCAGCCCGGATCTGGCTTAGCAGCCTATCTTCAGGGTCCATCCGAAGCTGGGAGGAGCTAGCTTACACCTTCATCCGAAACTTTAAAGGTACTAGCAAGAGGCCCGCCTCAATCGAAGAGTTGCGGGCCTGCACTCAACGAACGCGCGGATCCATTCGCCCGTACATACTACGCTGGTCCAACACCAAGAACTCTGTAGCGCACATCTCCGAAGAGAGGGCCATCGACGCCTTCAAGGATGGCGTCAAGCGCCAGGACTTCAAGGAAGAACTTGGGCGCGCCAAGCCCAAGACACTCGACCACCTCATGGACATCGCCAACAGGTGGGCCGACGGCGAAGATTCCGTCCACCGGGCACACTCGGAGGAAGAGGACGACTACGGCCAACGACGAGAGCGCTGTAGCAAGAGGAGATCGCGCGTCTACGACGATCGCGATGGACCCGACATGGTCACGGCCAGCTACGCCGACCGCCACAACGACGCCAATCACAACAGCGGAGGATACCACGGAGGAAACTTCCGCGATGGAGGGCGCCCAGCACAGTCGTGGCAGCGCCGCGATCGTGACAACGGACCCTTAGCATATGAAAAACTTTCGGGTCCATGCACCATCCACTTCTACATCGACAAGCAGGATGTCAAGAAGAAGGAAAGCCACATGCTCAAGGACTGCCGCGAGTTCCAGAAGCTCAGCGAAAGCATGGTTCAGATGAGGCAGCAAGCTCCACTTCCTGGATTCGGGAACGCACCCGCGCCAGGTGAGATAGCGCACAGAGCTCCTCCACCACCACCACCTGTTGGACGTCCGAACCAACCAGTCGCACCAGCACAGAACAACGCTGGGAACGGGTATCCTTCACCGAAAGGAGCACTGATGATCCAGAAGGGGCGCCCCACGAATAGGGTGTAGAAGAAAATCACTCGTCAGATCAACTTGGCCGTGGTGACTCCACCCGCCATCCCTGAGTACCTCAGCGGATCGGAGTCCTGCATCACGTTCAGCCGTTCGGATCACCCTTGCCAGATCCCTCGCCCAGGTCATGCTGCCCTGGTGCTGGAGGCGCAGATTGGAGGTTTCGAGATGAGCCGCGTGTTCATGGATGGCGGCAGCAACATCAACCTGATGTTCGCAAGTACCCTAGCAGCAATGCGGATCCCACAGTGCAGACTGGAACAGTCAGTCACAACGTTCCACGGCATCGTTCCAGGAAAGGGCATATTCCCCCTAGGCAAAATATGGCTCGACGTCATCTTCGGCAAGCCGAATAACTTCCGACTCGAGCAGCTCGAATTCGAAGTGGTGGACTGGCCATCGCAATACCACACCATCCTCGGGCGTGTATCATTCGCAAGGTTCTTGGTTGTCCCACATTATGCATACCTGCTACTCAAGATTCCAGGACCCAGGGGCGTCATCACAGTCCACGGGAGCTTCACCCGATCAGACCAATGCGACAGGGACTTCAACAGAATCTCCCAGTCCTTCGGCATGCAGGACGAGCTTGTAAGGCTCCACGAGGTGACGGACAATGGGGCACCCCCAGTCGCACGACAAAATGCACCCGACATGTCCTTCGACTCCACCGTCAACACAAAGAAGGCGCAGGTCCACCCGACGGATGCCTCCAAGACGGCTCTGATCGCCAACGACCTTAGCCCCGCATAGGAAAGCGCGCTCTTCGAATTCCTTCGTGAGCGCTGGGAAATCTTCGCCTGGTGTCCTGCGGACGTGCCAGGAGTTCCCAGGGAATTCGCCGAGCACGCACTCAATGTCTTTCCAAACACCAAGCCCGTCAAGCAGTCCATCCGAAGACTGTCCGAGCCACGGGCCGAAGCCATCGGGAAGGAAATCAACAGACTACTCGCTGCAGACTTCATCAGGGAAATCAAAGAAAGCGAGTGGCTCGCAAATACAGTGATGGTACCAAAGAAGGACACGGACATCCTGCGGATGTGCGTGGACTTCACGTCGCTGAACAAGCACTGCCCAAAGGACCACTTCCCTCTTCCTCGGATCGACCAGATCATCTATTGGACTGCAGGATGCGAGAAACTCTCCTTCCTCGACGCCTACTCAGGCTACAACCAGATCCGACTCAAGGTCGAAGATCAAGAGAAAACGGCTTTTATCACACCGTTCGGAGTGTTCTGCTACAACACAATGCCCTTCGGGCTAAAGAACGCAGGTGCCACGTATCAGCGATGCATGCAGGCATGCCTGAAGGACCAGATCGGTCGCACCGTCCAAGTCTATGTCGACGACATAGTCATCAAAACCAGAGAGGCGAAGACGCTTATCGACGATCTCCGCGAGACGTTCGATAACCTCGACCGCTACAGGATCAAGCTCAATCCCGAAAAGTGCGCCTTTGGCGTCCCATCAGGACAACTCCTTGGCTACTTCATCTCCCAACGAGGGATCGAGGCGAACCCGAAGAAAATCCGGGCCATCATGGCGATGGAGAAGCCAAAGAATCTCAAGGGTGTCCAGCAGCTCGCAGGGCGAATAGCGGCATTGAGCAGGTTCATCAGCCGCATGGGCGAAAAGGCCCTACCATTCTACCAGCTGCTACGCAAGGAAGATAAATTCGAGTGGACGCCGACGGCCACGATTCGAAGTCTCATCGCTCTCCACCTCGCCCGTTTTGGTCACGCCAAAGGAGCGCGAGCCTCTGCTGCTGTACATAGCAGCCACACACCAGGTGGTCAGCACCGTGCTAGTGGTTGAACGACCCGAAGAAGGCAAGACCCATGGGGTCCAACGCCCAATTTACTATCTCAACGAGGTATTGACGCCAACAAAACAGAGGTACCCTCACTACCAAAAACTCGCCTACGGCGTGTTCATGACGGCTCGTCGGTTGAGCCATTACTTCCAGGAGCACCAGGTTATGGTCATCAACGAGGCACCCCTAAACAGCATCCTGAATAACCCAGAGGCCACAGGACGCGTGGCCCTGTGGGTATCGAGCTGTCACCCCTAGACATCGTCTACGAGAAACGACTCGCAATCAAGTCTCATGTCCTACCAGACTTCCTTGTACACTGGATGGAGTTGCAGCTGCTAGACACCCCAGACATGTCGCAGTCATGGACGATACACTTCGACGGATCCAAGCGTGAAGCTGGAGCAGGAGCCGGAGTCATACTGACCTCCCCGCAAGGCGACAAGATGAAGTACATCCTTCGGATGAAATTCCGAGCTTCCAACAACGAGGCCGAATACGAATCCCTCATCCACGACATGAGGATGGCAAAGATCTGCGGTGCAACGCGCCTGGTCATCTACGGTGACTCCAACCTCGTCGTCCAACAGACGATAAATGAGTGCGATGCACACGCCGAAAACATGATCGCGTACGCGCTGCGCTCTCCTTTTCGAAGGAGAATTCAACGGCTGTGAGCTTCAAGACGTTGGAAGAGAAAGCGAGGAGGCCGATAGACTTCGCCAACATCGGCTCCACTGCGCCAAAGGTACCACCAGGTGTGTTCCTCGAACAGATCTCCGTGCCATCCATCAAGCGGAAATTCCCCAAGGGATCACCCGAAGAAGCAGAACACTCGGGAGCTACGCTACCCGAAGGTCAGGAAGGACCCGAGAAACTGGACACAGAGGTCGCTATGGTCAACCTGATGCAGGTCATGGCAGTCGAAGAAACCTGGACGCGACCATACCTCCAGTTCTTGATAAACGGAGAACTGCCTTACAGCCCGACAGATGCCCGGCGTATATCTCGCCGGTCAAAAGCTTTCACCATCATCAATGGCGAGCTGTACAAGCACAGTATTACGGGTGTACTACAAAGGTGCGTCACCATCAGTGACGGGAAAACCATTCTCCAAGACATCCACGAGGGCATCTGCGGCCATCACGCAGGCAGCCGCTCCCTTGTAGCCAAAGCTCTACGAGCTGGATTCTACTGGCCAACGGCCATGAGCGATGCAAAGGACATCGTCCGAAGATGTAAGGGGTGCCAAAGGTTAGCCGACAAACCACACGCACCCGGGTCAGAACTCAGGCCCATACCTATAGCCTGGCCTTTTGCTCAATGGGGTCTCGACATGATCGGCAAACTGCCAAAGTCCTCAAAAGGGGGGCACGTCTACCTCCTGGTCGCAGTCGACAAATTCACCAAAATGGGTCGAAGCCATGCCGGTCACTAACCAAAAGGGCAAGACCACCGCCAAGTTCTTTGAATCCATTGTCTACAGGTTTGGCGTACCGCACAGCATCATCACCGACAATGGATCGAACTTCATCTCCAAAGAATTCCAAGACTTCTGCGAAGGCCTCGGGATCAACATCACATACGCCTCAGTGGCTCACCCGCAAACGAATGGGCAGGTGGAAAAGGCCAACGGCCTAATCGGCGCTGGCATCAAGAAGCGCCTCATGAGCCCACTCGAGCGAAAGGCCGGAGCCTGGACGGAAGAGCTACCATCCGTCCTATGGAGCTTGCGCACCACGCCAAACAGCTCCACCGACTACACGCCGTTCTTCATGGTGCATGGAGCCGAAGCCATGCTACCAGCCGAAGTACGCCACCAGGCCCCCCGGGTCGTCGCTTATAGCGAAGCCGAATCCATGGCTGCACTTGAAGACGCCGTCGACACACTCGACGAGGCAAGAGACGTAGCAGCAGCTCGATCAGCGGTGTACCAGCAGAGTCTCCGCAACTACCACAGCCGCCGGCTGCGCCCAAGGTCCTTCGTCGAAGGAGACCTCGTCTTGCGACTCAAGCAAGAGCGACCGAAGAAATTCGAGTCACCATGGGAAGGACCCTACATCATCACCGAAGTCATCCCAGGTGGCGCCTATCGCCTCAAGCACGTAGAGTCTGGAGTCGCATACTCCAACCCATGGAACATCGCACACTTGCGACGATTCTACCCCTAGCTACCTACCACTTTACTTTCAATAAGGCTATTCAGCCAAGGCTACTCAGCCGAACAATGTACTTCCTCCATTACGATATAAATAAAGCTAAGTGTCTCGCCCCAAAATTTTGTTTCACTATTCGCACCTTTACTTCATGCTACAAACGCACTCGGGGGCTCCCCCCACCTCACGATCTCATCGACTGAGGATAACACGTGTATACCTGAGTAGCTGACCATGTCAGGCTAACGAAAAGGACACGTATGCAAACAAAGCACTACGTGCTCAAACAACAACTACATCTTTATAACAAAAGGGCAAAACACGCCCAGACAAATACATACAAATTTTACATCTATCTCTTTTACAGGTACTACCTATTCTAAAGAATAACTTGAGCACGCTGCTCAAACAAATCTACGACCTGTTCAGCATACTGCCTTATAGCTTCATAATGCGGACGCATATCCCACTCGCCACCATCCGGCCGAAGAGGTGGCCCAGCCGCTACAACAGACAAATCTACATCAGGGCGGTGCAGCCTCACAAGGGACAAAGCATCCTTCACTCCTGCGATGAGCTGGTGCCGCACCAACTCCTTGACATTATTCACGTTCCGAAACTTCGACAGAAGACCCGCAAGGTTTGTTGGCGCGGCATCCAGCGGAAACATAACATGCAGCACCGACGCAAGCGACACCTGCACCTGACGAAGCACCCGCAAAACTTGGTGAACACGATCTTGCACCGTCGCAAGGACCATAGCACGGTCGCGATCCATCCAGAAGAACCCACCGGTTTCCATGTCCTGCTGAGTCAAACAGTTGACCCGAACAGCAACACACTCTTTCTCCTCCCTTGGAGCAAGGTTAGCACCTGCGATACTCGCACAAAAGTAAGACGCAAGGCCAGCAGGCGCATCCGAAGAAATGAGCAGCAACTTGAAAAAAAACTTACATTGAAGCTCCTCAGACAGTCGAAGCAATTCCGCCATCAAGTACTCCTCTCTGGCCGCACCGCGATCCGCCTTGGACTTCCAAATGTCGGCATGGCCACGCACCCCAAGCAACTCCTTCTCGAGACTATGAACACGGTCTCGAAGAAAAGCAAGCTGCGATGAATCATCCAAAGATGGCCGCAGCCGCGCGGCAGGCGAGGTGTCAACGGGATCAGCACCCGAAGGACCCTAGAGCAGCAGAAAGGCAAAAGACATAACACTCAGACGGAGAAGAACACAACTCAACAAATTCATTAAGTGAATAAAAAGCCACTACGTGGCACAGGGATTTGTTCATCAACATAATTACAACAAAAGAAGACTACAACTATCCTACAGCTACAACGCCTAAGATACGGCACCCTGAGTAGCCTCGGAGCCGGATTGCCTCGCCTTGGCTTCCCCACTGAAGGCTGCGGACCGGCGCCAGATCAATCAGCTTTGGCCCATATAAACTACAGCAGAATAGGTAGCGAAGGCTACCTCGGATCCATCCGCAGTCGTCGGCATCCGGGAGGTGATCTGGGGAAGGTCCAGCTCCGCTCCAGCCGCTAAAGCCATCACCAGCCCGAGAGATGCGCCGATGCCCTTCTGCTTGCGCTTATGCGCAGCGCTTTGGTATCGAGCGTGCCTCCAGGAGCGTCAACATCATCAAGGGCCACGCCTTTGGGGACAAGCTCCTTGTAGAAGCGGCCAAGGACCTCCTTGGCCTTGGCGAGTGAGCTGACGACGGTGCTGCAGCGATCTTCGACCGCTGCAGTAGCATCATCTAGAGCACTCCCGTGCTCCAGAGCACCGCGGTCAAACTCGATGCCTGTGGCATCTGAGACAATAAAGAAAAGTAATGAACAAAGCACCGCAGAAGAAAGACAAGAAAACCAAAAAATATACAAGTGAAGATACTCACCCGAGACAGCCTTGGCAGCCGCCATGAGCTTGCCAGCCACCTCTCTTTCACGCGCAGTCGCAGCAGTGGCAAGTTGCTCCTCGCGGTCCGTGGCCTCCTGCTGCAGGCGCTCCTTAGCCTCGGCCGCAGTGGCTAGCTCCAGCTCGAGGCGCTCTTTCGCACCAGTGGCGACCTCGGCCTTCTTCTCCGCTTGACCGAGGCTCTTTTTGAGAGCATCAATCTCACGAAGGGAGGTGTTATGCTCCTCTGCATTCAAATAATACAAGCGTCAGATAACAAGACAAGAATACAAGACGAAAGAAGCATCAAGGCATAAAAGTACGTCGAAGCTGTTGGAGGCTGGCCTCCAGCACCAGGTGCTCCTGCACCAATCGCTTGGCGTCCTGCACAAAAGGCTGCAGGAAGAAGACCTACCAGTCAGGAAAAGGACTGGCTCGCCCAAATGAAAAAAATGAAGCAAAATACACACGAAACGCCGGGGCTCCCCCCGAGACTCGAAGAAAGAACAAGACAAGAAAACTCTTTTACACATGCTCGGGGGCTCCCCCCATGGCAGGAGACAGAACTACTTACATGATCCGATGGCGACTCCGAAGGCCCGCTCGCAGCCTTCTGAGGCGCAACCACCTGAATCTCCTGCGGAGAAGGGACCGACGCAGCACCCTCAGAGGTAGCCACCATCTGAGGAGGAGGAGACGCAACTTTCGACTCTCCCATCATCTCCCGAGCACCATCGCTGGAAGAGTCGTGGGAAGAGTGCCTGCACAAGGACAAATTAGCACAAGTACAAAGTCAACAACAAAGGAAAATCAGTACAAAGGAAACTTACGAGTCCAACGAGCTCAGGTTGAAGACAGGAGGGGTCCTTCGGACTCTCTTCTTCTCTTTCTTCTCTTCCTTCTTCTCTTCCTACGTTTCTTCCTTCTTCCACTTCGCTGGCGAGTGCGGCGCTACAGCCCGCACGGGAAGAGCAGGAATGGGAGAGGAAGAACCTCCATGCCCGTCACTGTGACAATCAAGGCACAGAGGGTTCCTAGGAGTCGGAGGAGTCGAGGCATCTGAAGACTCGCTGGAGCTCCATGATCGTTTGCGAGTGTGGTCCTCGCTCGACTTGTTGGCCTCTTCAGCCGGAGATCGTGCCGACGACAGCTCAGACATGGAATCCACCACATCATTATCCGGAGCATCCGAAAATATTTCGGGTAATGGAGGCGCCATACCTGGCACTTTGAAGCTCTGCACAAAAGAAGAAACTTTGTTCGCAAACAAAGGAAAATACAAATGCAGTCGAAAATAGCGCTACGCGCATGAATCTACACCTGTGGAACAGCGAGCGTAGAAGAAAACGGAGGAGTCAGCGACTTCCCCGGGATATCCTCTCCAGCCTTGTACTTCAGCAGCGCACGAAGGGCCCTGTCGAGATCTCCCTAGGAGAGCTTCTCGGCCGAAACCCTCGTCGGATCACGGCGCCCAGCATAAAGAAACATCGGGTGCGCCCTATCCTGGAGGGGCTGCACCCGACGCTCAAGAAACGTGCGGATAATATCCACACCGTTCACTTCCTTCTCCGGAATCAACTGGAGATCCTCCACTCGACGGTTGAGAGCCTCTATCTCCGCTACCTCGCCATCTAAGATCTGGTTTTTCCAGGACCTCTTCGGCTCAATTATTTGGGAGGAGTCGAAAGGAGCAAGGCCAAAATGCTGCCCAGCCACTGTGGAGTCGCGAATGTAAAACCATCGCCTCCGCTAGGACTAGACAGATTCGGACATGGAAAAAGAAAATAAAAGCAGATTGGGCTTGAGGGAGATGATGCAACTCCAAATGTGATACACAATATCCGAACCAGATTGCCTCTTCACGGAATAGAGTTCCCGGAAGAGGCCAAAGTGCGGCTCGATACCGAGCCAGCACTCACAGAAAGTGATAAAACAAGCAATGTGAATAAGAGAATTGGGGGAAAGATGATGCAGTTGGATACCGTAGAGAAAGAGCAGCCCACGAAGGAAGTCGTGGACTGGGAAGGAAAATCCGCGAATAACGAAGGCGAGGAACATAACCCGATACCCAGCGGGGGGACGGGGGATTACCTCATTGCTTGGGAGTTTGACGGCCTCCCTATCCCGCGGGATTAAGCCCCTCTCGTGAAGCTTGCGGAGATCACTCTCCCGCGTCTCTGATTGCCGCCAGCCACCGTCGGTGACACGGGTAGTGGTGGCACCTTTCTTCCCTCCAGCAGCGCTGGTACCAGCCGCAGATGAAGACTTATTCGTTTTCCCCATCGCGGTACGACGGCGCCGATGGTGAGAGTGCAGGATGGAAGAAGGAAATGTGAAGGGATATTCCAACGCGCAGCAAGAACTCTCAGAGCACAAGGAAGCAGTGAAAACGAGAATAGATGCGGTGAAAACAAACTGAAGTTTTCCCCAATGATTATAACAACGAAGACGACGCACGACAACCGTCCATCGAGAAGACCTAACGCCAACGGCAGGATCTGGCCATGTACGTGTCAGCATCACAACGAACCGTCGCTAACACGCCATCCACTACGCGCGGAAATCGAGGCGACACCGTAATTATCTCCATGCCGCGCGTGACTGGTCAATTCAAGGTCAGAAAGTGGGACCTACGTTCGTCCAGTCAAGTCATCTCTAGCGTAGCAGACGCTTGAGGTCATCGATCGTCAGCACTGACGTCATCAAAAGCTATACTAGCAACAGCTATAATTTCTTTGGGTTCAAAGCTAAGAGTACTCATTCAAATCTACTATTCGACTAATTACTCGGGGGCTACTCCTATCAGGAGTGCTGGCCACGCACGCAAAAAATGAATAGAAGCGAAATATTTTCTTCGAGTCCTACGTCGAGTCTACGACTCCACTACGGACTCGGGGGCTACTCCCATAGGGAGGATGGATTTAAGCATCCGAAATTTTTTATGTCCTATGGACTTAACATTGAACAACGCCTGAATAAAAGTCTCCGCTCGAGTCTACGACTCGAACAGACACTCGGGGGCTACTCCCATAGGGAGCGCTGGTCGCGCATCCTATGAATTCTTCGACTGCGATCTTTCGGATCAGCATGCAAAAACTTTTCGGTAACTCTGCCCCAACTAAACGCTAAGTGAGCAATGTTCTCCTTGGCCACCCGAAACACCTCTGCGGTGATAAATATTCAGATGCTGTGTCTGCGACACAAAGATAAGACCTACAGATATCATCGATGGCACGCAACGCACATTGCGCTACTGCTAGTAAAAACCCATGCCAACAGGCGCGATGAAAAATCCCGACGGACGCGTTGGGTACATCAATTAAATTTACTGGAATTCCACTCCTGTAAGTCCTCCGCGGCCTGAGTTGAATTACGCTAGCATATGTTCCAAGTCCTAGTTGAGGGACTCGAACCTGAAGAAGATTGTGCTGTTTCGTCCTAAGACAGTTAACTGACCCTGATCCATCGGGTGAGTCAGGCACACACATCAACAATCCCTACACATGAACTATTGAAATACATAGTTGCACCCGAAAGATTGAAGAGTCCTCAGTCGAATCTACGATTCGACTGAACACTCGGGGGCTACTGACATAGTTGTACCCTACGGGTACATGATCTCAGCATACCTGGTCCAGCCCAAGGAAGGCCCACGGCAAATTTACGCCGGCCCATGAAGATTTTCGGGTGGCCAAGGCCCATGACACCTTTCGGATCCTTGGAGAGCAAGACTAGAGTAGATAGGAAATTCAAAGGGGTAAAACCCTAGAACCTGTAACCGACTAGGTATGTGCCTAGGACCTGCCTGAGTCTATATAAAGGCTAGGAGGGCACGACCTAGATCTCTCTCTCTCTCATACTCTCGCATACACACCTCCACGCCAGATCGAATCTGCGCACCCCTGTAATCTTTGGTTCCGCCGTAATCAAGAGCAGACAAGCAGGAGTAGGGTTTTCCCGTGTTGCTTGTTTGCTAACCGTTTCGTGATCTCCAGCATCCCCATCTTCTCGAAAACCCAAGTCCATAACAATGGGCATTGACGAGATCAAACCTCGTCAATTGGCGCTGTCTGTGGGAACTGGGGACGCTGATTGTGCGATCATGATGGTCCCAACCCGAACGATCTACAACTCTGCGGCGACGGAGAGTCACCTCCTCTTCGGCGCTTTAGAATCATCCTTGTCGGTGTCGAAACTAGCGTTGACGTAACCTTTTACGACGAGCTGCTCATCACCTCCATAGACTAAGAACATTTCTTTAGTCCTATTTAAATACTTTAGGATGTTCTTTATGGATGTCCAGTGTTCCACTCCTGGATCACTTTGGTATCTGCTCGTCAAACTAAGAGCATTGGACACATCCGGTCTAGTACACAACATAGCATACATGATAGAAACTATGGCCAAGGCATAAGGCACTTTGCTCATAGCTTCTCTATCGTTTACCGTAGCTGCACACTGAGCCTTGCTCAATATCTTACCTAACAACATGGGCACTGAACCTTTCTTTGCCTTATCCATTCTGAACCTTTTCAGAACTTTGTCTAGGTATGTACTTTGGCTTAAAGCTATTAGGCGTCTTTGTCTATCTCTATAGATTTTGATGCCTAATATATAAGCAGCTTCTCCTTGGTCTTTCATTGAAAAACATTTGTTGAAATAACTCTTCACATTGTTAAGCATATCAATGTCATTTCCAATAATCAATATGTCATCCACATATAGTACTAAAAATGTCACTGAGCTCCTACTCACTTTCTTGTAGATACAAGCTTCGTAGAAATTTGGAACAAATCCAAAGCTCTTGATCACTTGATCAAAACGAAGGTTCCAACTCTGAGATGCTTGCTTCAGTCCATAAATGGAATGCTGAAGTTTGCACACCTTATTAGCATCCTTAGGATCGACAAAACCTTTGGGCTGCATCATATACAACTCTTCATCAATGTTGCCATTGAGGAACGCAGTTTTGACATCCATCTTCCATATTTCATAATTATGAAATGCAGCAATTGCTAATAAAATCCGAATGAACTTAAACATCGCTACGGGAGAGAAAGTCTCATCGTAGTCAACACCTTGAACTTGTCAAAAACCTTTCGCGACAAGTCGAGCTTTATAGACAGTAACATTACCATCCGTGTCCATTTCCTTCTTGAAAAATCATTTGCACTCAACGGCCTTTCGGTCGCTAGGAGGGTCCACCAAAGTCCATACTTGGTTTTCGCTCATGGATCCCAATTCGGATTTCATGGCCTCTAGCCATTTCTCAGAGTCTGGGCTCATCATTGCTTCCTCATAGTTCGCAGGTTCACTGTTGTCTACCAACAAGACAGTTAAGACAGGGTTGCCGTACCACTCAGGAGGGGCACGTGACCTTGTTGACCTGCGACGTTCAGCAGTATCATCGTCCGAAGTTTCATGATCCTCATCATTAGCTTCCTCTCTTGTTGGTGCAGGCGGCACTGGAACAATTTCAGGTGCTGCACTACTCTCCAACTCGAGAGAAGGTTCAATAACCTCGTCTAGCTCTACCTTCCTCCCACTCATTTCTTTCGAGAGAAACTCCTTCTCAAGAAAGGATTCGTTCTTTGCGACAAACACTTTGCCTTCGGATCTGTTGGAGATATGCCCAAGAGGCAATAATAAATGTAGTTATTATTATATCTTTGTGTTTATGATAAATGTTTACATTCATGCTATAATAGTATTAACAAGGAAACATTAATACTTGTGTGATTTGTAAACTTAATTTGAAGTCCCTAGTAAAGCCTCTATATAATACTAGCTTGTTGGTTAATAGATGATTGTGGTTTCCCTATCATGAACATTGAGATGTTATTAACAACAAGATCATATCGTTAGGAGAATGATATGATGGACATACTCCTATAAAAAAGCATAGCATAAAGATCAAGTCATTTTAATAGTTCAATTGCTATATGATTTCTGATACATAGTAATCTAATTCCTTCGACCATGAGATCATGCATATCACCTTTACCGGATGGATGCTTTGATGACATCAAACACCAACCCGTAACTGGGTGGCTATAAAGGTGGCATTGAGTGTTCGGAAAGTATTGGTTGAAACACATGGATCAAGAGTGGGATTTGTCCATCCATATGACGGATAGATATACTCTGGGCCCTCTCGGTGAAATGTCATCCAATTAGCTTGCAAGCGTGTGACTGGCTCACAAGGGATCACATATCACGGGAACGAGAAAAGAGTACTTATCGGTAACGAGGTTGAACTAGGTATGCAGAGATACCGACGATCATAACCTCGGATAAGTAAACTATCGTGAGACAAAGGGAAATTGATATCGTATGTAAGTGGTTCATTCGATCGCAAAGTAATCGTTGAAATATGTGGGAGCCATATGAATTTCCAGATTCCTCTATTGGTTATTGTTCGGAGAAGTGTCTCGGTCATGTCCGCATAATTCACGAACCGTAGGGAGACACACTTAAGGATTCGACGTTGTTTGAGTAGTTATGGAATGATGAGAAAGAGACCGAATGCTATTCGGAGTCTCGAATGGGATTTGGGATATCATGAGGAGATCCGGAATGGTCCGGAGAATAAGATTCATATAAGGAAAGTCCTGTTTCAGAGTTGGAGAATGGTTCCGGTGTTTTCATCGGGAATGTTCTAGAAGGTTCCGGAATGTCCGACTCTCCGAAGGGGGAAGGGTACATGAATGTGTCATTGCAAGTTGGAATGATTGCATCATGTACTAGGTGTCATCGCTGTCCAAAATAAAGGGTTTATTTAAATCCTAGTTTGAAAAGTCAAACGGCTAGTTTGAAAGTCAAACGGCAAGTTTTGGAAAGAGGAGGAGGAGTGGGAAACCGAGTTGGGGAGGTTCCCTCCTCCAGGGCCGGCCCACCTCCAAGCCGAGTTGGGGAGGGACTCCCCTCCCCTTGGCCGCGCCTCCCACCTATAAAGGGAGGGGCAGGGCTGCCCCTCCTAGCACACAAGTCCCTTGCCCCGAAAACCCTAACCCTAGCCGCCGCCGCCCTCCAAGCCGCCGCCGCCTAGGGATCTCCTTGCCGCCGACTTGGGCACATCCAAGCCCTAGCCGCCGGCCCTAGAACCTCTTCCTCGGCGTGTCTAAACCCTAGATCGTCGAGGGATTTCTCATAGCCCACCATACTCGCTCCGGCTTAAGGCGAAGCCCTGCGAGATCTCCCCTCTACTTCCGGTACCACGCCGTTGTGCTGCCGGAATCGCGAGGAGAGTGCTACAACCTCCGCTGCCTGCTGGAACAAGGGAGAGGAAGGTCTTCGTCGAGTACCGAACGTGTGACCGACTGCGGGAGCACTCTTAGGAGCATAGCGCCGGAAGGATCGTCTACGCGATCTTGAGATCGGAAAGAGTATGACTACATCACCCACGAGAATCCGCTCTCGTTAAACACTTTGGAATCTTCGAGGGTGAGTTATTCTATCGACTCATTGCTATAATCTAGTAGATAGATCTTGGCTTGTTTGTTTGTATGCGGTAGAAAATTTTTGTTTTCCATGCTACGAAACCCTACAGTGGTATCAGAGCCGTGTCTATATGTAGATCTGTTGCACGAGTAGAACACAATGGTCATTGTGGGCGTTGATGCTTTTATTGTCGATTGCTTCTTGTGTACTTTGCATCTTGCGGTATGTTGGGATGAAGCAGCCTGGGCTAACCTTACATGACATCGTTCATGAGACTTGCTCCACGCTTGACATGCAACTTGTATTGCATAAGTGGCTTTATGGTGCTGTTTCTCCTAGCATAGTTAAGATCCAATTTACAACGGGTGATTAACAATACTAGTATCAATGTTGTGGTTCATGTTCGTAAGTTAGAACGACACTTATTTAAAGCCCCAAACCACGTAAAACATGCAAAGAAAGTAGAGGCGTCTAACTTTGTTTTGCAGGTGTCTTGTGATGTGATATGGCCATGATTGTGATTATATTTGATGTATGCAATGTTCCTTATTGTAAGTTGGCAACGGCGGGAGCCATATGGTTGTCTTTAATTTATGTTAAGACCCGCGTGTCTATTCAAAGTAGTTGTAATAGTTGAAGCCGGTGGACGACAACCATGGAGAAGCGTCATTGACCTTGATGCAATGCCGATGATGATGGAGATCATGTTCGTGCTAGAAGATGGAGATCGGAAGCACAAAGAAGAAAGGCCATATCATATCACATATTTTGAATTGCATGTGATGTTAATCCTTTATGCATCTTGTATTGCTTAGTAGACAGCGGTAGCATTATAAGATGATCCCTCATGCACATGAATTTCAAGTCATAAAGTGTTCACTCTTAGTTAGCACCGTTGCTAAAGCTTGTTGTTTCGAAGCACCACGTGATGATCGGGTGTGTTAGATTCTGCAAGTGCATACAACGTGAGCAAGCCAGATCTGCTCATGCGGAAACTAAGGTTTGATCTTTACGAGCCTAGCATGTACAGACATGGTCTCGGAACACGGATCACCGAAAGGTAAAGCATGAATCATATAGTAGATATGATGAACATGTCGATTGTTCGCCATTGAAACTATATCAACTCTCGTGATGATCGGTGTTGATGTGGTGGATTTGGTTATGTGATCACTAAAACAATGTGAGGGATATTGTTTTGAGTGGGAGTTCACCTAGATTAATTTTATTATTAATTTGAACTCAATTTGTCATAAACTTAGTCTAAACTATTGCAAATATGTTGTAGATCAATGGCAGCCCCTACCATCAATTTTAATGCGTTCCTAGAGAAAGAAAAGTTGAAAAACAATGAAAGCAACTTCGCGGATTGGTTCCGCAATTTGAGGATTGTCCTCACAGCTGGTAATTTGACCTATGTGCTGGATGCACCATTGGGTGACCCACCTGCGGTGATGTCATGATGAAGTAAAGAATGTTTACCTCACTCGAAAGACTCGATACTCCACAGTTCAGTGTGCTATCTTGTATGGTTTAGAATCGGACTTGAAAAGGTTTGAGAATTCAGACCCATATGATATTGTCGAGGATCTCAAATTGATTTTGAGACTCATGCGGCAATTGAAAGCTATGAGGCTTGAAAAGTTCTTTAAGCGCAAGATGGCAGAGGGCAGCTCCGTCAGTGAGCATGTGCTTAAGATGTCTGGACACGCAAACAAACTTCAAAGCTTGGGTATAGTGATTCCCAATGCTTTGGGGATTTACCGTGTCCTCCAATCACTGCCACCAAGTTACAAGAACTTTGTGATGAACTACAACATGCAAAACATGAACAAGACGTTGCCAGAACTCTTTGCCATGTTGAAATCTGCAGAAGTGGAGATCAAGAAAGAGCACCAAGTGTTGTTGGTCAATAAGACCACCAAATTCAAGAAAGGCAAGTCTAAGCAGAAGGGACACTTCAAGAAGGGTGGTAAGAAAGTTACCACACCGACGAAGAAAACCAAGGCTGGACCTAAGCACGATCTTGAGTGCTTTCTTGCAAGGGAGAAGGTCCTTTGGCGGAATTGCCCAAAGTACTTGGCGGATTTGAAGAACGGCAACATCAAGAAGAAAGGTATACCTGATATACATGTTATTGATGTGTATCTCACTAGTACTGTAGTAGTGCACAGGTATTTGATCTTGGTTCGGTTGCTCATATTTGTAA
The DNA here is from genome assembly GCA_023614405.1 of Avena insularis. Classification (NCBI taxonomy): domain Eukaryota; kingdom Viridiplantae; phylum Streptophyta; class Magnoliopsida; order Poales; family Poaceae; genus Avena; species Avena insularis. The sequence goes on from CM042684.1 coordinate 33,414,663, forward strand.
CTTTCGAAGCAGGTCTGCAGAATAAGCGGAAGCTAGCGAAGAACGAGGTGACGATGCGCGTTGGAAGCGGATCAAAGGTTGATGTGATCGGATGGCACGCTACCCCTTCATCTACCATCGGGATTAGTTTTATACTTAAATAATTGTTATTTGGTGCCTGCGTTAAGCATGAACATTATATCGGGATCTTGTTTATTGCGAGACGGTTACTTGTTTAAGTCCGAGAATAATGGTTGTTCGATTTATATGAGTAATATGTTTTATGCACATGCACCTTTGATAGATGGTCTATTCTTATTGAATCTCGATAGTGGAAATACACATATTAATAACATTGAGGCTAAACGTTTGAAATCGAGCGATAACTCGACCTATATGTGGCACTGTCGTCTTGGTCACATTGGAGTGAAGCGTATGAAGAAACTCCATTCGATGGACTTCTTGAATCACTTGAAAGATGTGAAGCATGTCTGATGGGTAAAATGACTAAGACTCCATTTGCTGGTATGATGGAGCGAGCTACGGACTTATTGGAAATCATACATCCCGATGTGTGTGGTCCAATGAGTGTAGCATCATGTGATGGTTATCGTTATGTTCTTACCTTCACGGATGACTTGAGTAGATATGGGTATATCTATTTCATGAAACATAAGTTGAAACTTTCAAGAAGTTTAAGGAATTTCAAAGTGAGGTAGAGAATCAACGTAACAAGAAGATTAAATTTCTACGTTACGATCGTGGAGGTGAATATCTAAGTTACGAGTTTGGCGAGCATTTGAAGAAATGCGAATCCTTTCACAATTGACACCGGGAACACCACAACGTAATGGTGTGTCCGAACGTCGATAATCGAACTCTCTTAGATATGGTTCGTTCTATGATGTCACTTACATTTACGCTATCATTTTGGGGTTATGCATTAGAAACAGCCGCATTCACTTTAAATAGGGCACCATCTAAATCCGTTGAAGCGACACCGTATGAATTATGGTTTGGGAAGAAACCTAGATTATCGTTCCTTAAAGTTTGGGGATCTGACCTATGTAAAGAAGTTCTGCGGACAAGCTTGAACCCAAAGCGGAAAAATGCGTCTTCATAGGATACGAAGGAAACTATTGGGTATACCTTCTATCATAGATCGAAGGCAAAATCTTCGTTGCCAAGAATGGATCCTTTCTAGAAGAATTTCTCTCGAAGAAGTGATGGAAGGAAAGTAGAACTTGACGAGGTTGTCGAACCTTCTCTCGAAATTGCGAGTAGCAGCGGTGACTGGAAGAAGTTCTGTGGTGCCTGCACCAATTAGAGAGGAAGCTAATGATGATCATGAAACTTCGGTCGAAGTTGCTACAGAGCCTCGTAGGTCAACAAGAACTCGTACCACTCCAGATTGGTATGATCCCGTTATGAGTGTCATGTTGGTGGACAACACCGATGACCCTGAGACATATGAGGAAGCGATGATGAGCCCAGATTCCAATAAATGGAAAGAAGTCATGAAATCCGAGATTGGATCCATGTACGAAAACCAAGTGTGGACTTTGGTGGACTTACCAGATGGCCGGAAGGCTGTCGAGAACAAATGGATCTTCAAGAAGAAAACAGATGCTGATGGTAATGTTACTGTCTATAAAGCTCGACTTGTCGCAAAAGGGTTTCAACAAATTCAAGGAGTTGACTACGATGAGACTTTCTCACCAGTAGCAAAGCTAAAATCTGTAAGGATTATGTTAGCAATCGCTGCATATTATGATTATGAGATATGGCAGATGGATGTCAAAACAGCATTCCTCAATGGAGACATTGATGAAGAGTTGTATATGATGCAACCCAAAGGTTTTGTTGATCCTAAAGATGCTAACAAGGTATGCAAACTTCAACGGTCCATCTATGGATTAAAGCAAGCATCCCGAAGTTGGAATCAACGTTTTGATAAGGTGATCAAAAGTTTTGGTTTTATACAAACTTATGGAGAATCTTGTATTTACAAGAAAGTGAGTGGGAGCTCTGTAGCATTCTTAATACTATATGTAGATGACATACTGTTGATTGGGAATGATGTAGACCTTCTTAATAGTGTCAAAGAATATTTGAATAATAGTTTTTCAATGAAGGATCTTGGCGAAGCAGCTTACATATTAGGCATAAAGATTTATAGAGATAGATCGAAACGCCAAATATCATTGTCACAGAGTACATATTTGGACAAAGTTCTAAAGAAGTTTGGAATGGAAGATAGCAAGAAAGGGTTCTTGCCCATGTTTAATCGACCTTGAGTAAAATTCAAAGTCCGACATCGGCGAAGATAGAGAAAGGATGAGTAAGACTCCTATGCCTCAGCCATAGGATCTCTAATGTATGCCATGCTATGTACTAAACCCGACATTGCATATCTTTGTTAGTTTAACTAGCAGATATCAAAGTGATCGAGTGGATCATTGGACATGATCAAAAACATCCTTAAGTACTTGAGAAGAACTAAGGATATGGTTCTTTCTTATGGAGGTGATGAACAGCTCGTTGTTAATGGTTACACTGATGCTAGTTGGAACACCGATCCGGATGATTCTAAATCACAATCTGGATCGTATTTATTTTGAATGGTGCAGTGATTAGCTGGAGGAGTGCAAAGCAAAGCGTTGTGGCGAGATCTTCAACTGAATCGGAATACATGGCTGCTTGGAGGCTTCACAAGAAGCGATATGGATGAAAGAGTTCATTACTGAGCTGGGTGTGGTTCCTAGTGCTACCGGAACCAATGTCTATCTACTGTGATAACATGGGCGCCATAGCCAATGCGCAAGAACCAAGGTCACACAAGAAGCTGAAGAACATCAAGCTACGTTTTCATGCTATTCGAGAACATATCCAAGATGGAGATATAAAGATTTGCAAAGTACACACAGATCTGAATGTGGCGGATCCGTTGACTAAACCTCTCCCGAGGGCAAAACATGACCAGCACCAAACTGCCATGGGTGTTCGGTATATTACCATGTAATCTAGATTAGATGACTCTAGTGCAAGTGGGAGACTGTTGGAGATATGCCCTAGAGGCAATAATAAATGTAGTTATTATTATATCTTTGTGTTTATGATAAATGTTTACATTCATGCTATAATAGTATTAACAAGGAAACATTAATACTTGTGTGATTTGTAAACTTAATTTGAAGTCCCTAGTAAAGCCTCTATATAATACTAGCTTGTTGGTTAATAGATGATTGTGGTTTCCCTATCATGAACATTGAGATGTTATTAACAACAAGATCATATTGTTAGGAGAATGATATGGTGGACATACTCCTATAGATAAGCGTAGCATAAAGATCAAGTCATTTTAATAGTTCAATTGCTATATGCTTTCTGATACATAGTAATCTAATTCCTTCGACCATGAGATCATGCATATCACCTTTACCGGATGGATGCTTTGATGACATCAAACACCACACCGTGGCGGGTGGCTATAAAGGTGGCATTGAGTGTTCGGAAAGTATTGGTTGAAACACATGGATCAAGAGTGGGATTTGTCCATCCATATGACGGATAGATATACTGGGCCTCTCGGTGAAATGTCATCCAATTAGCTTGCAAGCGTGTGACTGGCTCACAAGGGATCACATATCACGGGAACGAGAAAAGAGTACTTATCGGTAACGAGGTTGAACTAGGTATGCAGAGATACCGACGATCATAACCTCGGATAAGTAAACTATCGTGAGACAAAGGGAAATTGATATCGTATGTAAGTGGTTCATTCGATCGCAAAGTAATCGTTGAAATATGTGGGAGCCATATAAATTTCCAGATTCCTCTATTGGTTATTGTTCGGAGAAGTGTCTTGATCATGCCCGCATAATTCACGAACCGTAGGGAGACACACTTAAGGATTCGATGTTGTTTGAGTAGTTATGGAATGATGAGAAAGAGACCAAATGTTGTTCGGAGTCTCGAATGAGATTTGGGATATCACGAGGAGATCCGGAATGGTCCGGAGAATAAGATTCATATAAGGAAAGTCCTGTTTCAGAGTTGGAGAATGGTTCCGGTGTTTTCATCGGGAATGTTCTAGAAGGTTCCGGAATGTCCGGCTCTCCGAAGGGGGAAGGGTACATGAATGTGTCATTGCAAGTTGGAATGATTGCATCATGTACTAGGTGTCATCGCTGTCCAAAATAAAGGGTTTATTTAAATCCTAGTTTGAAAAGTCAAACGGCTAGTTTGAAAGTCAAACGGCAAGTTTTGGAAAGAGGAGGAGGAGTGGGAAACCGAGTTGGGGAGGAGTTCCCTCCTCCAACCGCCGGCCCACCTCCAAGCCGAGTTGGGGAGGACTCCTCCCTTGGCCTCCCACCTATAAAGGGAGGGGCAGGGCTGCCCCTCCTAGCACACAAGTCCCTTGCCCCGAAAACCCTAACCCTAGCCGCCGCCGCCCTCCAAGCCGCCGCCGCCTAGGGATCTCCTTGCCGCCGACTTGGGCACATCCAAGCCCTAGCCGCCGGCCCTAGCACCTCTTCCTCGGCGTGTCTAAACCCTAGATCGTCGAGGGATTTCTCATAGCCCACCATACTCGCTCCGGCTTAAGGCGAAGCCCTGCGAGATCTCCCCTCTACTTGCGGTACCACGCCAGTTGTCTTGCCGAATCGCGAGGAGAGTGCTACAACCTCCGCTGCTTTGGAACAAGGGAGAGGAAGGTCTTCGTCAGTACCGAACGTGTGACCAAGCTGGAGCGCTGCGAATCTGTGCGGAAGGATCGTCTGCGATCTTGAGATCGGAAGAAATCGACTACATCACCCACGAGAATCCGCTCTCGTTAAACACTTTGGAATCTTCGAGGGTGAGTTATTCTATCGACTCGTTGCTACAATCTAGTAGATAGATCTTGGCTTGTTTGTTTGTATGCGGTAGAAACTTTTTGTTATCCATGCTACGAAACCCTACAGGATCTGTGATAGAAGGTGACATAGTTATACCCTACGGGTACATGATCTCAGCATACCTGGTCCAGCCCAAGGAAGGCCCACGGCAAATGTACACCGGCCCATGAAGATTTTCGGGTGGCCAAGGCCCATGACGCCTTTCGGATCCTTGGAGAGCAAGACTAGAGTAGATAGGAAATTCAAAGGGGTAAAACCCTAGAACCTATAACCGACTAGGTCTGTGCCCGGGACCTGCCTGAGTCTATATAAAGGCTAGGAGGGCACGACCTAGATCTCTCTCTCTCATACTCTCGCATACACACCTCCATGCTAGATCGAATCTGCGCACCCCTGTAATCTTCGGTTCCGCCGTAATCAAGAGCAGACAAGCAGGAGTAGGGTTTTCCCTCCGGGGGCCTGAACCTGGGTAAACCTTGTGTCCCGTGTTGCTTGTTTGCTAACCGTTCCGTGATCTCCAGCATCCCCATCTTCTCCAAAACCCAAGTCCATAACAATGGGCATTGACGAGATCAAACCTCGTCAGAAGGTATACCCAATCGTCTCCTTAGGGTATCCTATGAAGACGCATTTCTCCGCTTTGGGTTCGAGCTTGTCCGGCATCAACTTCTTGACGTATGATTCGTATCCCCAAACTTTAAGAAACAACAACTTAGGTTTAGCACCAAACGACAGTTCATACGGTGTCGTCTCAACAGATTTAGATGGTGCCCTATTTAAAGTGAATGCAGCGGTTTCTAATGCATAACCCCAAAATGATAACGGCAAATCTGTAAAAGACATCATCGATCGCACCATATCTAATAGAGTTCGATTCCGGCGTTCACACACACCATTGCATTGTGGTGTTCCGGGTGGCGTGAGTTGCGAAACGATTCCGCTTGCTTTAAGATGCGTGAGAAATTCATAACTCAAATATTCACCTCCACGATCGGATCGTAGAAATTTAATTTTCCTGTTACGATGGTTTCCACTTCATTCTGAAATTCTTTGAACTTTTCAAATGTTTCTGATTTATGTTTCATTAAATAGATATACCCATATCTACTTAAGTCATTAGTAAAAGTGAGAAAATAGCGATATCCACCGCGCGTCGAAACACTCATTGGTCCGCATACATCGGTATGTATGATTTCCAACAAGTCCGTTGCTTGCTCCATCATTTCAGAGAATGGGGTTTTAATCATCTTTCCCATGAGGCACGGCTCGCACGTGTCAAATGATTCAAAATCAAGAGACTCCAAAAGTCCATCAGAATGGAGTTTCTTCATGCGTTTTACACCAATATGACCTAGACGGCAGTGCCACAAATAAGTTGAATTGCCACTATCTACTTTGCATCTCTGAGCCTCAATGTTATGGATGTGTGTTTCATTGCTTTCGAGATTCAGAAGAAATAAACCATTCACAGTAGGTGCATGACCATAAAAGATGTTATTCATATAAATAGAACAACCATTATTCTCCGATTTAAATGAATAACCGTCTTGCAATAAACACGATCCAGATATAATGTCCATGCTCAACACAGCCACATAATAACATTTATTAAGGTTTAAAACTAATCCCGAAGGTAAAACTAAGGAGAGCGTGCCGACGGCCATCACATCAACTCTTGATCCGTTGCCAACGCCCATCGTCACCTCATCCCTTGCTAGCCGCCGTCTATTCCGTAGCTCCTGTTTCGAGTTACAAATATTAGCAACTAAACCAGTATCAAATACCCATGCACTACAACGAGCGCTAGTAATTAAGGTAAACATCAATAACATGTATATCAAATATACCTTTAATGGTGCTAGCCTTCTTGTCCGCTAAGTACTTCGGACAGTTGCGCTTACAGTGACCCTTGTCCTTGCAATAGAAGCACTCAGTTTCCGGCTTAGGTCCAGACTTGAGCTTCTTCTCAGCAGGAGCAACGCGCTTGCCGCTGCCTTTCTTGAAGGATTTCTTTGCACCCTTCCCTTTCTTAAAGCTAGGGGGCTTGTTGACCATCAACACATGATTATCTTTCTTGATGTCCACCTCCGCAGCTTTCAGCTTAGCGAAGAGCTCAAAGGATCGATCAAGGAACCAATCTGATTGTGAGTAACTACAAAACCTTTGTAGCTAGGAGGGAGTGATTGCAGAACTCTGTCAATCTTGAGCTCTTTTGGAATCTTGCAGTCCAGTTGCTCAAGACGTTGAGTGTAGCCCGACATCTTAATGGCGTGCTCACTAACGGAACTCCCTTCCTCCATCTTGCAGTTAAAGAATTTCTCAGAGATCTCATATCTCTCAGAACGGGCCTAAGTCTAAAACATGGTTTTCACTTCCTCAAGTATCTCAAAGGGCCCGGCGAACTCCTCAAAACGATTTTGACGGTCCGATTCCATAGCAAACAACATGGTGCTCTTAATCACACCATAATCATCTTTGCACGACTGATAAACAACTTTTTCATCAGTCGGCGCATCTATAGCAGGGGCGTCACCTAGCGCTTTCTCAAGGACATAGTCCTTTTGTCCGCCGGCGAGAATGATTCTCAGATTGCAGAACCAGTTGGTGAAGTTAGACCCATTGTTCTTAAGCTTTTCTTTCTCAGCAAAAACGTTGAAGTTGAAGTTGGACTTAGCCATTTGATCTACACAATTTGCAAGTACAATTTAGACTCTGTTCATGATAACTAGTTCAAGTTAATCAAATTACTAGATGAACTCCCACTAAATTCAACATCCCTCAAGTTGTTTAGTGAACATGATCCAAATTCACCACACCTAATCCGATCTTCACGAGAAGAGATGTGGTTTCAATGGTGGACAACAAAGTGTCGATCATATCATTCATATGACTCATGCTTAACCTTTCGGTTCGTGTGTTCCGAGGCCATGTCTGTACATGCTAGGCTCGTCAAGTCAAACCCAAGTATTTCTGCCTGTGCAAAATTGGCTTGCACCCGTTGTATGTGAACGTAGAGTTTATAGCACCCGATCATCACGTGGTGCTTGAACACGATGAACTTTCGCAACGGTGCATACATGGGGAGAACACAGTTTTATCTTGATCTTTAAGTGAGGAATCATCTTATAATGCTACCGTCGTGATCTAAGCATAATAAGATACATAAAAGGATAAACATCACATGCATATAATCTTATGTGACATGGTATAGCCAATCTCCGCGCAATGATCTCCATCTTGTGCGTGCTAGCATGATCTCCATCATTCCACCATGATTGCCTCCACCACGAATAGCAACTACAACTACCGTTGCATGTTTTACGTGGCTTATGGGAGTAACAAGCTAAGAATGATTCTTACCTACGGAAAGCCACAACGGTGATATTATGGTTGCCAACATCCGGTGTAAATCCCATGACAACTATAGTGAGAGAAACTGGCATCCACCAGCCGCATGTGTGGAACAAGCCACACGTCAAGTGCGGAGCCGGTCTCGCGAACGAGGTCGCGTAAAGTTGGCCTGGACCGCTTCGATCTCACTATCCCGCATCATAAGAAGTACACAAAAAGAGGCTTGCAATAGAAAACATCAACGCCCGCAACAAGCATGTTGCGTTCTACTCGTGAAACACATCTATGCATAGATCTAGCTCTGATACCACTTAAGGGTTTCGCAGCATAGTAAATCAAAAAAATTCTACGGATGCGAACGGGAAAGCCAAGATCTAATCTAGGAGATGCAATCAACGAGAGGGATAGATGAGATCTTCATACCCTTGAAGAAATCGCACAGCAGAAACGTTCAACAGAACATGGGTGATGTAGTCGAACTAGCCTTCTCCTCCTCGCGATCCGATCCGATCCAACGCCGCAAGTGGAGACGCCTCCGAGAGATGCACACGTACGGCGCCACGACGTCTCCTCCTTCCTTGGTCGAGCAAGTGGGGTGGAGAGATAGATTGGATCTACAGCATGACGACGTGGTGCAATGGTGGAGAGTTTCTGCGGCGGGGCTTCGCCTACGCGCAGTCGGGAGAGAGAGAGAGAGAGAGAGAGAGAGAGAGAGAGAGAGAGAGAGAGATCTGGAGGGCAGCAGGTCGGCGGCTAGGGTTGGAGGAATGGGGGAGGAGGGTGCGCCCCTGCCCTCTTTACATAGAGGGCTGGCCGGCCCCCTTGGCCCCTCCTCCAAGCCCTAGGGCGGCGGCCCCAAGGGTTGGAGTGGGGGGCAAGTCTTCCCCCCTTCTAGAAGGTCTCCTAGGGTTTCCCTAGGGTTTTGGTCGGCTAGGCCTATTGTAACATCCAAAAAATACTAATCTTGGATCATCAAACACTAGTCATCAGCATTTAGGGTTAACAAAAACTTTTCTAAATAAAATTATGAAAGCATGCATATGTGTATGCATTGATTTTGAATTCTTTTAAACCACCTTGTTTGATTGTTTCATTGCTTGTAAAATGTTTCTTAGGTGAAATAAACATCATCTAAAACATTTCCCACACCTTTCCTAAAGACAAGTAAATCAAAACAAATATATTAAAGGAATGGTCATTTTGACCAATTTAACTCCCATGCCTACTTTGGCTGTCTCAAACTTTCAGAACCTAACAGAAACTTTTCTGGATCTTTGCACCCCTTGAATGTACTCCTAACAAAGTATCAAGGCCCACTTTGTGATCATCCAGAAACTCTCAAATGCATAGTTTAAATGACAATTCAAAATTGAATCTTTATCATATGGGAAGATCCCACTTTTGCAAAAACCACTCAAACAAGCTCAACTTTCAAAACCCAAGCATCTGCAGACTCACCAGCACCAATCTAGCAAACCCACCAAAAATCTTTTCAAAATTCAAAACTTGATTTCATGCGGCCATTTCATCAAACAGGTTGCAGATACAAATCAAACAAACATCAAACACTATAGTGTGCAGTAAAATTGGCCTAACTTGTTCCCTATTTAGCCCACAACCAGCTCAGTAGATCATCTAGCAAGACTAACCAAGCACTAGCACCACTGTGAGCTTGCCATTGCCATCAATGGTGAACAGCCGAGCACACCCTTGCCACCCCATAGTCGACAGCAAGCTAGGAGCAGCAGCAAGCCTAGCCAGCATGTCTGGGAGGTAGCCCACCGTCCACAGCCACTCCCTGTCCACCGCTCGAACCTTGCCACCCACTGGACCACACGCACGGATCGCTCCCAGACCGCCAGCGACCATGCCGAGCGTGCGCCAGAGCGCCACCCTCGACCGAAGCCCACAGACCGCGCGCCGCCCTTGCCGCGTGCATACACAATCCCTACCGACCCAGGAGACCGCCAGACATGCCCATTTCACCGCCCATGCCGCACAACCACCGCTCGTCGTCGAAGACACCGCCTCTGCCGTGCAGAGCATCGCGTGTTCCAGACCAAGACGCACCGCCCCACGCCTCTAAACCATGTCGTTGAGCATCACCAGGAGACACCGCACCGTCCCCTACCGTCGCCCATGCCAATAGCCGCCTGTACCATTGCCCCCGATGAGCTCACTGTGCGCCCCGATGGTCCCCTCGCTCGACTATAAATAGAGGCCACCCCTGCTCGATTTCTTCACACCATCTCACTCCCCTCTCCTCACTGATCGTGCCACACCATTCTTAGAGCAAGGCGAGCACCACCTCGCCGGAATTTCACCGGAGCCCGCCGCCTCTGGAGAAGAAGGGAGCCATCAATTTCGTCCATCCCAGGAGCTGTCGCGACCACCCCTGAGTTCGCCATCGTTGACTTCGTCATTCGCCCACCTCGCCGACCCTCGCCAGCACCTCGGTGAGCCCCCAGCAACCCCTACTGGCCGCGCTAGGTTTCTTTCTCGCCGGCGTTGCCCAGCGTCGACGATGACTCCCAGCCGTTGGATTAGAATCAGATCGAACAACCCACGTTGCCCCGTACCGCTTCGCCCCTCCCCGTGTCACTGATGAGTGGGGACACCCACTTAAGCAGCCCACGGGAGCACTGCACTTAGCAGGCCGGCCCAGCAACTTTTCCCGCGTAGCCCAGTTATTCAAATTAAACCTTTTTCTTTTTAATTCAAACACACTTCTGTACCCATTTTCAAAAATCAACCTAGGTCGATTCAGTGCACCAATTTGAATGAAACCAATTTTGTTGGAAAGGTCTGTGAATGCTGAATCCAAGCCCGTTGGATTCAAGTCGTTTGGATCTGTGGATCATCCTTAGTAAAAATAACAAGGTAGAAGCTTTTCTGCATTCAAACATTTTTCAAATTTAAACCATAATAGCTTTTGAGTTGATGCCAACTCTCAAAAATCACATTTAACCATACCTTTCATAATATATAAAAATATATAGGTTTACTTGTAGAAATAATGTTCAAGTAATAAAAGAATGTTACATAGGCATTTCTAGCCACTTTAATTAATTAGAATAAAAGGGTAAAACCTTATTAAACTGTGACACCACTTTAAATCACATTCCCTTGGACTACAATATGTGGTGATGACATGTGTCAACATGATCCCATGTTTGGTTTGGAGAATATTAAATCTTAAGTAGTTTTTCAATGAGTAGAAATTACTTTTCTAAAAATAAAAGGAATTAAACCAAGCCTTAACCTTGTAATGTTAGAGATGATTCTAGATCATCTATAGGACCCTTGTGTGTGATGATTGAATGTAGTTAAGTATTGTTTGGTGATTGTGTACCTCATATTTATTCATAGACGCTAGTACCGACCAAGGATACGAGGAGGAAGGAGGATACTGCGAAGAAGAAGCCGAGGAGAACTTCAACCACTACTCTGCACAAGGCAAGCTGAGACTATACCTATGCAAGCTAATACTTGCAAGCTTATACTGATATTGATGCAAGCTAACACTTGCAAGATCCTTTACCTATGCAAGCCAATACTTGTTACTATGCCTACTATATGCCTTAAGCATATGTGAGCATACCCACTTGATAAACCAATCCTAGATTTATTTGCAAGCTTCTTACTTTATTTCTTTATCAAAGCTTACTTAGAGTTTACTTAAGAGTTTGGTAGATACTAGAAAGTTATCTGAAGGTTGCATAAAGAGCATAAAATTTGGCCTAAGTTAGAAACCTTGATATCATCCTAAGATATAAGGTTGTACTTAGTTGAAACTCCACTAGTTTACCACCCCTCATTAGTGCTTATCCCCACCTGTAGATGCTAGAGCTAAGCATAAAATTTGATCAACTTTAGATGGGAATACTTGGTGAAAATGGTTATGAAAACCTTAGAATGATGGATCATTCTATTGAAATGTTTTGGACATGTGTTTCCAAACACCTGATGATTTTGGTGATGAAAATTTTGAGGCATGAGCCTTAGCCCTTTTATAAAACTGATGGTTGTATGGATGCGATACCATTCCAATTTTATCGTACAACCACAATACCCGAAGATTGGGTAGGGCTTGACTGGAAACTTATGTACCTTAGTATTAGCTCCCTCACGGCCAAGGTCTGAGCTGAGGCTACCTTGTGAAGATTGTCCACATGCGGTACCAAGATGACAGTTGGTCATGGTTGGGAGGCCAAACTCACGGAGAGGTGCTTATACTAGGGCGTGTAATTGAAAGGTTAGGATTGATTATCCGCATCGAGTATGGTGAATTCAGGATTTGTTCTGACGGATGTATCAAATGTTGTGGTGAAAGTGTACAATCTGCAGAGTGTCAAACTATTGAATAGCAGCGTCATGATTATGGACGATTAGATGGCCATACTGTTCCCCCGTCAGACTTTTCAAAATGACTCGTGAAATAAATTGAGACTTTGACTTGACCATAACAGAGTTGTGACATGAGTATAAGACCCCCCTTAGGAGTTATAAAATTGTGACTAGCTTTGGAACTTAGTAGAGATAAATCTGGATTTTGCAAAACAACCTTAGAGCTTAGTGTCCTATTATCCAAAAACCCCTTTACCTGTTAGTATTAGTTTGCGAGTACTTAAAGAGTACTCATGGCTTTGTCCCTGGCTATTCCCATGGCCAGACTATGAAGAGGAGTACCTGGAAGATGGACCCCAGGAAGGTTACGACAACTAGGATCATCTCCCATCGTCAGCATTGCCTGTGACCCCAAGATGGAGCTTCGCCTACGCTACCGTTATTGTTACGTATTCCGCTGCTTGAAGTTGTATTAAGAACTGGATCATGAGATCCCTATTTGTGTAAGAACTTATGTATCATTTGTAATGGATGATGTACTATGGTATCCAATTCTGTTATGTCTCGCAAAAATGGTAATCCTGGGATTGCGATGTATGGCATAACAGGCATCTGGGATTAAAAATCCAGGTGTTGACAAGTTGGTATCAGATCCATCCTGACCATAGGAGACCCTAGTTAGACTGGACGTTTGAACCAAAAACTTAGTTTCAAAACCAAAGAAAACAAATATTTACAAAAACTTATTCTCATTCTTATCTCTTTGATTCCTTCCTAAAAATTCATGTTCCTCAAAACTCTTGCAAAATACATAAAATTTTGACACACTTGATCACCCTGCTAACCTACTCATCCTCTATTCTTATAGATGGAAGTGAAGTACAACAAGTTTTACCAACTTGGGAATGGAGGAGACCTTATCTTTGAGAGGGATTTGGACCAGCTTTCGAAACTTCTGGAGCGTCCGCACCCCGAGTTCTTCGGAGCTCAGCTCAATGATCAAGGAGGAGAAGATCTACAGTGGCTAATTGTTGCAAGTCTCCGAGGAAAAATTGAACCTCCCACTACGGAGGGAATTCAGTTTACCTTGAGGGAAAACAACTGGCTCGATGGACTTGCCAGAGCAATGCAGGAAGCTCTTTCCCGTCTGTGTGGGCAGAGCATCAATCAGATCAAGGGTACTCGCTTTGAGTTTTTCCCAAGGCGTGATGCAAATGGACAACCACTGCAAGCCCCATACCACCCCGAGCTGAAGACCCAATTGGACGACCTTAGCTTCATGATGTACGATCGTGAGCAGGAGTTGGAGAACTGCCGTGACTACTCCAACCACAAGTCTGCCATCATCAAGACGAAGGATCAGACCATCGCCATGCTAGCAAAGGATCGCAAGTCTCGCCGCCGTCAGCTCGACAAGAAGGAGCGCATCATTGCCCGTCTTCGCCACCGCATCTCATCTTTGGAGGAGACCATCCACGAGAGAGACATGCAGTTGGAGGAAAGGGAGAATGCCGGAGAGGATCTTCGTGGAGACCCTTACTCCTATCTCAGCGATGACGATGATTTTCTGGAGGATCGGGCCATGGACTTCTTCACCGATGAGGATGATTTCGCCTTCATCGATGATGATGAAGATGATGAAGCCACAGACTCCAAGGAGTAGTAGCAGTTGAGCACTAGCGTAGTGAGTAGTATTCGGTCCCATCAGATCGTAGTTTCCGAATGGTTCTTAAAACCATCTGTTTTCTTTTGTGGTGTGTTGTACCGTGCTATGAATGAATGAATGAATGAATGAATGAAAAAGCAAGTTGCTAGAAAAATCTGAGTCAAACCTTTAAAACTTTTCAAAGTCCCCGAAACCTTAGAAATTTCCCTCTTTTCTCATGATCTATCTCAATCTTCAGATGCCACGTGTAGGAAGTGGTTTAGCCCCGGACCCGATGTTGCAGATACTGCAAATGTTGACCTCTGACCACGAAGCTGAAAGAGCGGAACGTCAAGCCAACCTAGCCACTCTGCAGCAGATAGCCCAACTTGCCCACAACAACCAAGGCCACGGAAATCAGGACAATCATGGATCTAAGCTCAAGAATTTTTAGAATACCAACCCACCTGTTTTCACTAAGTCGGAAGAGCCCCTAGACGCCGATGATTGGCTGCAAACCATGGAAAATAACCTAGAAGTCGCTAGAGTGGAAGCCAACGAGAAAGTTCTGTTTGCCACCCATTATCTAGCCGGAGATGCTAGGGCATGGTGGAACAGTGTTCGTGCAATGACCGGAGGACAGATGATGACCTGGGAGGAATTCAAGGTCAAGTTTAGCAGAACTCATGTGCCACCGGGTTTGATCAAGAGAATGAGAGACGAGTTCAGAGAGCTGAAGCAAGGAAGGATGACTGTAGTGGAATACCGTGACAAATTTTTGTCATTAGCTAGGTATGCCCCAGACGAGATAGACACGGAAGCCAAGAAGAAGGAGAGGTTCCTGAATGGTCTGCATGATGAGATGCAGACGGTGTTAGTCAATATCCCCTTTGCGGATATTGAAGCCCTTGTCGACTCTGCCATCCAGATGGAAGGAAAGATCAACCAAGCCAATGAGAACCGCAAGCATCGCATGATGCATCAACCAGGAACCCATCAGACCCCAAAGTATCGCCCCAACCCATCTCCAGGATTTGCCCCAAGAACCAACAGACCCCCGATGAACCGTCCGACCTATCCCAACCATGGAAACCCTAGACCCGGAGGAAATCACAACAACCCCGGCAACTCTAGCAATTTCACCCGTGCCCCACCCAAGTTCAACACCAACAATGCTACCGCCAACACCAACACTGCCCCGAGGACCGGAAGCAATGCTGTGCCTGTCGCAGCCAAGGACAAGTCGCACGTGACTTGTTATGACTGTGGAAATAAAGGCCACTATTCCAACGAGTGCCCCAACAAGAAGAATGCCGCATCACCCAATGCCAATGTCCCAGCTCAGCAGCAGCGTCATGTTCAGCCAGGAAGAAGGTTTGCCCCAGGGAATTCGCTCAACCGCAATGGCCGTCTTTTTCTCATGCATGCTGAAGAAGCTCAGGAAGCGCCAGACGTCGTGCTGGGTATGTTTTCTGTCAATTCAGTACTTGCACGAGTGTTGTTTGACTCTGATGCATCGCATTCATTTGTCACCGAAGAATTTGCCTGCACTGGTAAAATTCAACCAACCAAACTGAAGCATGTTCTGATTGTTCAAATTCCCGGATCAACCACCAAGGCTAGGCAAATTTGCAAAGCCGTCCCTATCCGAATCCATGGCATAGATTTTTATGCTAATCTGATAGTACTCGGAACTAAAGGTTTGGAAGTAGTACTAGGAATGGATTGGATGTCCAAACATAAGGGATTGATTGACTGTGCCAAGAAAGCCATCACCATGACCAGTATAGCCGGAATATCAGTCGAACATATATCTGAAACCTTACCTCGTCAATTCAAATGCAACAAGAGTATAGCCCAACCTACCATTGACCAAGTCCGGATAGTCTGTGAATACCCTGATGTATTTCCAGATGTTTTGCCCGGTATGCCCCCAGATCGGGATATCGAGTTTATCATCGAACTAATCCCCGGAACAGGACCCATAGCCTAGAGACCCTATAGTATGAACCCGTCAGAGCTAGCAGAACTGAAGAAGCAACTGGATTCCATGTTGGAAATCGGATTGATTCAACCAAGTGTGTCACCATGGAGATCACCTGTCTTGTTTATGGACAAGAAGGATGGAGGTAACCGTTTGTGTACGGATTATCGGAAATTGAATGATGTCACCATCAAGAACAAGTACCCCTTGCCCAAGATAGAAGATTTGTTTGATCAGTTGACCGGTGCCAAAGTGTTTTATAAGATTGATCTTAGAACTGGTTATCATCAACTCAAGATTCGTGCAGAGGATATTCCAAAGACTGCCTTTACCACCAGATATGGACTATACGAGTATACAGTCATGTCTTTTGGATTAACCAATGCCCCCGCTTATTTCATGAACCTCATGAATAAGATTTTTATGGACTTCCTGGATAAGTTTGTTGTTTTCATCGATGACATTCTGATTTATTCCAAATCAGAAGAAGAACATGAGCTACACCTAAGGACCATTCTTGGAACCCTTAGAGAGCATAAGTTGTATGCCAAGTTTAGCAAATGTGAATTCTGGTTACAGGAGGTAGGATTCCTCGGTCACATTGTATCAGCCGGAGGAATTGCCGTTGACCCTGCCAAAGTGAAAGATGTAGAAGATTGGCAAGCCCCAACCACTCAAACCCAAGTTCGTGCATTTCTCGGATTGGCGGGATATTATCGAAAATTCGTAGAAGGATTCTCGAGTATCGCCAGACCCATGACCCAACTGCTGAAGAAGGACAAGAAGTTTGAATGGACCGACAAATATGAAGCGAGTTTTCAAGAACTCAAGAGGAGATTGATTTTAGCCCCAATCTTGATCATGCCGGATATCACGAAGCCCTTCGATGTGTATTATGACGCATCCAAGATCGGTCTCGGATGTGTGCTAATGCAAGAAGGCAAATTTATATCTTATCTATCCCGACAATTGAAGCAACATGAGCAAAATTACCCAACCCATGACCTCGAACTTATGTACCTTAGTATTAGATCCCTCACGTCCAAGGTCTGAGCTGAGGCTACCTTGTGAAGATTGTCCACCTGTGCAGTACCCAAGATGACAGTTGGTCATGGTTGGGAGGCCAAACTCATAGGAGAGGTGCTTATACTAGGGCGTGTAATTGAAAGGTTAGGATTGATTATCCGTATACTGAGTATGGTGAATTCAGGATTTGTTCCTGACGGATGTATCGAATGTTGTGGTGAAAGTGTACAATCTCTGCAGAGTGTCAAACTATTCGAATAGCCGCGTCATGATTATGGACAGTTGGAGTGGCCATACTGTTCCCCCGTCAGACTTTTCAAAATGACTCGTGAAATGAATTGAGACTTTGACTTGACCA
This sequence comes from Avena insularis, assembly GCA_023614405.1. Taxonomy (NCBI): domain Eukaryota; kingdom Viridiplantae; phylum Streptophyta; class Magnoliopsida; order Poales; family Poaceae; genus Avena; species Avena insularis. The sequence goes on from CM042684.1 coordinate 33,432,251, forward strand.
CAACAGAGTTGTGACATGAGTATAAGACCCCCCCCTTAGGAGTTATAAAATTGTGACTAGCTTTGGAACTTATTAGAGATAAATCTGGCTTTTGCAAAACAACCTTAGAGCCTAGTGTCCTATTATCCAAAAACCCCTTTACCTGTTAGTATTAGTTTGCGAGTACTTAAAGAGTACTCATGGCTTTGTCCTTGGCTATTCCCATGGCCATACTATGAAGAGGAGTACCTGGAAGATGGACCCCGGGAAGGTTACGACAACTAGGATCATCTCCCATCGTTAGCATTAACTGTGACCCCGAAGATGGAGCTTCGCCTACGCTACCGTTATTATTACGTATTCCGCTGCTTGAAGTTGTATTAAGAACTGGATCATAAGATCCCTATTTGTGTAAGAACTTATGTATCGTTTGTAATGGATGATGTACTATGGTATCCAATTCTGTTATGTCTCGCAAAAATGGTAATCCTGGGATTGCGATGTATGGCATAACAGGCATCTGGGATTAAAAATCCGGGTGTTGACACCTATGGGGCCTTGTGCCCTTGGCCCAATGCGGCCAGGGCACTCCCTCATAGGTCCACGTATCCCTCCGACAAGTGGGGCCACGTTGGTCCCACTCTGGAAGCTTCTAGAACCTTCCGGTACAATACCGAATACTCTGAAACTATTTTGAAATCCAAAAACGGCTTTCCTTTATATGAATCTTATTCTCCGGACCATTCCGGAACCTCTCGTGATATCCTGGATCTCATCCGAGACTCCGAACAAAAACTCATAAACCAATTATCCATTCTATCCTAGCGTCGAGGCACGTTAAGTGTGTGACCCTACGGGTTCGAGAATATGCAGACATGATCTTCTATCAATAATCAACAGCGGGATCTGGAAACCCATATTGACTCCCACATATTCATCGATAATCATATCGGATGAGCCACGATGCCAGGATTCAATTGATCCCATATGTATATTCCCTTCGTCACGCGATATTTTACTTGCCCGAGATTCGATTGTTGGTATCGGTATATCTAGTTCAATCTCGTTCACAGCAAGTACTTTACTCGTTCCGTAATCCGATATCACTTTGTGATTAACTCCTTAACCACGTGCTTGCAAGAGGTGTTGATATCGATTACCGAGTGGGTCCGAAGTATATCTCTTCGACTCGGGAGGGACAAATCCCATCTCGATACATACAACCCAACAAGTACTTTCCGATCACCTGAGAGACACCTTTATGATCACCCTCTCATAGGATGACGTTTGATGACCTCAAAGCTTTCTTCCGATACCAGGGAGTTGCATTATCTCATGGTCTAAGGAATACAATATTTGACATAGGAAAAAGCTTCACAAAGATGAACACGATGTAATTGCTCTGCTTGATTTGGGTATGTCCATCATATCATTCTCCTAATGACATGATCTCATTATTAATCGACAACTCATGTCTATGGTTTGGAAACCTTAACCATCATTAATCAATGAGCTAGTCCATAGAGGCGTACTAGGGACACGGTGTTGTTCATAAACCACACAAGTATCAAAGTTTCCGTTTAATACAATTCTAGCATGGAATATAAACTTTATCATAAACAAGAATTATAATAATAACATCTTTATTATTGCCTCTAGGGCATAATTCCAACAGTCTCCCACTTGCACTAGAGTCAATAATCTAGTTCACATCTGGCAATAATCTAACACCCATGGCACTAAGGTGCTGATCATGTTTTGCTCGTGGAAGAGGTTTAGTCAACGGATCTGCGACATTCAGATCCGTATGTACTTTGCTAATCTTCAGATCTCCATCTGTTATATAATCTCGAATTATATGAAACTTGCGGTTGATGTGCTTGGTCTTTGGATGATATCTTGGTTCCTTAGCCAGTGCTATGGCGCCAGTGTTGTCACACAATATCTCCAGTGGGTCCAAGGCACTTGGAACCACACCAAGCTCAGTGATGAAGTTCCTGATCCAAACTCCTTCACTTGACGCTTCTGCAGCAGCCATGTATTCCGCTTCTACTGTAGATCCCGCGATCACGCTTTGCTATATACACGATAAGGTAGAAAATAGTAGGTTGCACAAAATACTCAAAACATGTTTATTGAATTGCACATAAAAAAATACATTGGTCATCTATATGATAAGTACTGCACACTTACTACTGTCTCCTCTTTGATAACAGAACATATGCGACACCATGAAGTTCGTCGGAACTACTGAAGCATATCATACATAGCTGCACGTGGCTTACAAATGGCTTCGAATGGCACGGCCCTAGGGACGGTAAACGCTGCTCCTGATCCTTCTGTCATGTCCACGTCTATGTTGTCCACGCAGTCCCAGTCATAGCACTGTATCAGCGATGCTAGTACAAGCCCTACAACCCTCGAAGCCATCGCCTCCCCCGGGCACTTCCGCCTCCCCATCCCGAATGGTATCCAGATCAGCCCATCAGCCTTACCGTCTTCAAACCTCTCTGGCCTGAATTCATTGGGGTTCTCCCACATGGTCGGGTCCCTATGGATGGCATACGCGTTAACAAGCAACATCGTCTCCTTGGGGACATGGTAGCCTCCGACCTTGCTATCCACGGATGACTGGTGCGGCAGTAGCAGCGGGGCGGCAGGATAAAGGCGGAGGGTCTCGCTAATGATGCACCGGAGGTAGGTGAGGCGGTGCACATCATCAGCCGTGACAAGGCGGGATGTTCCGACTAATGCCTCAATCTCGGCCCGCGCTTTTTCGAGCACCACTGGATGGTTTAGTAGGAGGGACATTGCCCATTCTACGGTGACTGAAGTGGTCCCGGTTCCCGCCATGAATAAATTCTGCATGGAATTAATGGAGAAAATTTAGTCAGATAGTGTTGCTTGTGAGTTTATATATGAAGTGCGCAAGTTTTAATCTACTTGGGAGTTTTTTTGAAAGTGGTTCGAAAAAACGTATGGTGTTTGCAACCCTCGTTCTAAATATTGTGGCCCTTGGATATTTACTTTTGAATTAATTAAGTACGACAATTCATTGGCGTGTGCTCTCGAGATATCCAAGGGCTACAAGTTGGAAAAAGTCAACCCACTTGTGGGTGAAAAATCTGGATGGTATTTTGTACCTGTAACTAGTAAATAGTCGCACTTGCAACTCACAAGGTGCATGCATCATACTCACCGGTGCTAGAGTTGAATGAGCTCAAACTTAATTTTGAGACAACGGATAATTAGCAAATCAGGTAACAAAAACGGAAGGAGATAACTCACCACGATGAGACCCGTGATCATTTGATCCGTGTAGACCTCTGGCTCTTTCTTCTGGAGAGAGAAGAGCACAGAAATCATGCTCTTCTTCTCGCCTCCGGCGTCGAGCTTCTGCCGCTCGGAGTCGATGAGCCACTGGAGGAAGGCGTTCCTACTTTTCGCGGCGGCTACTATTTTCTTCCTGTTGCCGAACACGTCGAACCACTGCAAGAATGGCAGGTAGTCCCAGAGGTTGGTCGTGCCAATGTGCATGTTGATCTGGTCCACCTCCTTCTTAAACAACCTGGCTTCCACGGACATGTCCGTATCGACATCGTCGTTGCCATCAGACTTACCAAGAGTTGTCTTGGTGTCCGCGATGGTCTCCATGAGTATGCTGAGGGAGAGCTCGAAGAGCCTCCGCCTAAGCTGGACGCGCGGTGACGCCTTGGCCGAGCGGCGCAGGCGTACCACCATGGCACGCACCTCGGCGGATATGACGTCCCCCATGGCGTTGACGCGGTGCGCGGAGAGAAGGTGCACGGCGGCGACGAGGCGTAGGGTCCGCCAATGCTGGCCATAGCTGGCCGTGGTGAGCACGACGCCGTCCAATGCCGCGATGTTCATGGAGGGGAGGCTCGGGCGGTCGGCGAAGGCGACGTCACGCTCCGTGAAGCACTCCTTTGCCAACGCCGGAGAGGACACTACCACGGTGTCACGGAAACCGAGGCGCAGCGAGAAGATGGGCCCGTGGAGTGACGCGAGGCGGAAGAGCTTCGCGTGGAATGGCTTCTCCACAAGGTGGAGGTGGCCGAAGAAGGGGATGGCGAGAGGGCTAGGCGGTAGTTTGTTCTTGTTCTTGCCGAAGGGGAGGAAGTAGCGAAGCAGGACGAGGAAGGCCAGAGAAAGGGCGGCCATGTAGTAGGCGTTTTCCATGATTCTAGCTAGCTGCTAGGGATCGAGGTGAAGTTGTAGATGTTGTGGCAAGGGTGGTGCTGTCCTTCTGTTCTGGATGTGACCTATATATATATATATATATATATGCATCGGAGGATACAATCCTGGTATAACTTAGAACAACCCTAGTCAAAACTTGGAATAATCCCCATCAAAGATTTCCATTCGTGGCGTTCAAACCAGTCAGATCTATAATACATGTGGGTGTTACATCCGTGTGCATGCTATAACCAACAACCACCGGTCTCTGTTCCAAGATACTAACTGAACGCTTAGTTCTCTGTTCTATGTTAAACGTCTATAAGTTGACCAAAGCTATATATATAGAAGCGTGTCAATATCCACAACGAAAAATCTGTATTGTGTACTCCGTACATCGCATTAGTGTAACACAGCTAATTTGGACTTTTAGACGTAGGCATGCTTTTCTACAAAATTTGTATAATTTAAATTAGTTTGACTTATGATAGGACGTCCATAACATAATCTGGAAACGAGAAGGGAGTAAAAGATTGGTGCGGCTTGGACTTGTCTCTCTCCGTGAAGTAGGTTTTGGACTTTGGGCACTGGATGCCAAAAAATGTCGCTATCAGGTATCAGCTGTGCAAGGTCTCATGCACGTACACACGTGTAGTTTGGCTCTATACATTGTATTTGTCAAGGATGACCCAGCTTCCTCTGAATCGGGATTTACAACGGAGACCGAGGTAATTAAGGGCTTGTTTATTTCTCACGTATTTTTATCCCTAAAAGATTTGAGGGTATTTGGTTTTCACCCAATACTCTTCAATGCCCTTAAATGCTCTTCCCTAAAAATACTTTACTTCCTCCGTTACGGTTTGAAGGGTGTTTTAGAGAGATTGTTGGAACCAAGATGGACGCTGATTGGGGCCAAGTTTGTGCCAAAAACATGCGCCCATTAATTATTCGGCGTCCTATTAACGTAATTACTCAATGGAAATGATGAGTTTAGGCGCATGCATTGGTGGAGTTGCATGCAAGAATTAATTCCTTGGCTGCATGGAGTAGGAAGTGGAGAGAAAAAATAGGACATTAACTCTGTAATTAAGTCTAACGCGCCTAGGAGGAGAGGAGTTTTGGAAACGCATGGCTTTTATAAGACGCCCTCCAAACCGTGACGGAGGGAGTATCATGATGAAGAGTTTTTAATGTAGCCAAAAATAGTGTATAGGGAATTTATAGGGATATTTTTGAATTATTCCTTCTAAATTCGGTCTAGTAAACGACCTATCGAAAAAATTTCAGGATACAAAATAATCTTCTTAGATCCCCTCAAATACTCAAAAAATAAACACGGCCTAAAGGGGATTGCGAGAGGGCTAGACGTACGGTAGCTTGTTCCTTGTTCTTGCTAACAGGACGGAGGTAGCGAAGCAGGACGAAGAAGGGCAGCCATGTACTCTGTACTCTGTACTCTGTCAAGCTAGCTTGAAGCGGTACACCGGTCACGCCCGCCGGTACTTCTCCGGTCACGACGGAGCAGCATGATACGTCGCATGCGGAGAGCTGCCGAGATATCCGTTTGTACAACGACTTCATGCCGAAAGGTGCCGGGATATCCGTTTTAGTCATGTGGCTCCTGAGCTCAAAAATTCCGTCTCGAAGTATAAGGCTAGTCATAGTAGGAGTAACATGTATTTACATATAGTGTTAATTAGGCAATTTGTTGATGTGGCAATGTCATTTAATGATGAATAAGAGTATTGTGGTCATGCTAAATAAGATCTTGCCTGATACGACACAAGTTACTATCCACTATGAAGGTAGTAACATAGACTAGTAACTTATGGATGTTACTATTCTATGTTACTCTCCACTATGACCAGCCTAAGATGACTAAAAATTAGTCAACAAGTCAAATTTTACCAACTTTGATCCGTATTTTTAAGAAAAAAATATCTACATCCATAATATTAAATATACACATTAGTAAAATATACTTTATGGTAAAACTAATGATATTGATTCAATATTATAAATGTTCATATTTTTTGAGTATAAACTTGGTCAAAATTAGAAAATATTAACTCTTTACTAATCTTTAAGCACCTTATATTTGGGATGCATGGAGTAATAAATAACTAGGTAGGAAGGCAAGTGGATTTAGCATTAGATTGGAACAGCTGCAACATAAAGATCATCCATTTTGCAGACAAGTGAAGTCCATGTGTCAACACCATGTATGTGTATAGGAAATGTTATTATGCTCAAGCTAATTTTACTTTCTTTTAACCAAACTAGCATGGTGGCCCTCGCAAATGCGAGGGCATCACCTAAATTATTTTTAATCTTTTTTGCGAGGGCAGCATCTAAATTATTGTTATGTTATAAACATTTTCATCTTGTTTAGCTCCATCATTGTGAAATACACAATGTATTGTCCATGGACATATTCATAAATGTGTGTCTTTGACATTTTGAAACTTGATTATATTTCTAAGAAATAAAATAATTATTACAATTTTTTTTTTGAAAAAAATGGCTTTCCAGATTTAACATATACAATTTGATGAGGAATAGTTATATATATAGATCTTACTGGCTATGATATGGTTAGATAGATCTAGTTAAAGATCCATCATTTATGAGTTGTTTAGGTGAAGTAATAAAAATCAAACACGTGAGGATTTTTTAGAAACAAAAGTGGTATGTTTGAGTAAATCTAACGGGTTATTAAAGTTTGAGATAAAGTTCCAAGGATCTGCCAAATGGGATATGTTTATTTATAATTATGTAGATACAATGGCCGTGACATGCTTATGTCGAATTATGAAGTTCTGCTAGATGCCATTTATTTATGCATAATTTTTCATATCTAACGAATGTGATATGTTCAAGTACGGCTGTGTAGATCTCATAGTTATGGTATTTTAGGTGCAGTTACGTAGATGAAACGACTGTGATATATACCATTGAAGAGATGAACACCATACCAACAACTGTTTTTTTGAGTTGTTTCGAAAGTTTTAGTTCATCTCTGTATTTTTGTACCCGATGTCTTCCTTTTAGACGATAGACATATGAGGGCAAGGGAGACCCTAATCAACCTTTGGTGTCATTAGTGGAAAAAGGGCATATAGTACTGGTTTGTGAGGGCTTTTAGTCCTGATTTTGTACCCGGGACTGCGAAATCTGGACTAAAGCCCTCTATCACTAGTCCCGGTTTGTTACAACCCATGACTAGAGGCCACCGCATAGCCTTTTTTATGTAGTGGGGGGACGAAGGACCTTTGGTCCCGGGTCATAATACTTTTGAATTGTTTGACTCGTAATCTTCTCACTTGGAATATTTTTAGCACTAAGTATATTTAATCTTAAGTCAAATTACACTTGTGGTTAAACTTTCCGGTCGGTCACCCATCCTAGCACTACTTCACTCTCAGCACGCTTAACTTCTCTATTCCATCAGGATGTCCTTGCGTGAAGCTCATTTGTACCTTGTTGTCAACACTACCATATCAATCCTATTAGCCCATATCAATATGCCATACATCTTTATTTTTTAAAATTATAAACAAATATTTTAGTAAACAACAATAAATAAGTAATAATTATATTTTAATCCAATGAAAGTAAAAAAACTAAATAAAATAATATTTTATTCATTTTTTGCCATTAATTCATTTAATATGGCATAAATAATATTTTGAAATATGTAAATTGAAATTCGACAAATAATATATCCATAATTATCAGAAAAATGTGAGGAATCCAAATATGGAATAAATAAAATTGCAAAAAAAATTAATTTTTTAAATAACTTTTTTCCTTTTCGAAACTTAAAAATCTAAAATAATCCAAAACGGCCTAAGGCCATTGTAATCGAACTCACAATTGTTTTCTCCACATTTTGATAGGTTGTACATTTTTTTCTGACATCGTACGCGAAAGTAATTATCATTTTAAGTTTTCCTGCCGCGGTCCGCACATCTTTAGTCCCGGGCCGTATCACGATCCGAGACTAAAGGTCCGAAACAACCCGGGACTAGAGTTTTCTCGGGCTCCTAGCCACCAAAAACGTTATGAACCGGGATTAGTGCTCATACTAGTCCTGGCCCGTAACAAATCGGGACTAGTGTTAGACTCTGGACCGAACCGAAGACCCTTTTTCTACTAGTGTGTGATTAGGTTGTAGCTCAATGTTATGGAACCTGACGTTTAAGACGACATCACAAGTAATACGGTCTCATGACTTTATATCGCATGATGACCTCTCAAGTAATGCGGTCACGTGACTTTATATTTCATACACATGGCCGCCAAAATACTTCACGCAGTAGGTGTGCTTGTATTTTTTATCAACAATACCCTTTGTTAGGTCTACATGTTCTTAGCGATGGTATCCCTATTGTACCAATGATGTTGTATATGGGTACAATACTCTTTGTTAGGTCTACATGTTAGGTCTATAATACCGGTGTGTGGCCTCCCTTCGTCGTATGGCCGCTGCAACACTATGGAGTTAGTGGTTTGCATAGCTCATTTTTTCTTGATTAATTTTCTACATCCATTGTCGAGCAATGGACCAATATTTTCGTAGTTTTGTATATCTTGCGGGGTGCGGTGACCCACATACCACTGCATGTTGTAGTATACTATATTCGTTGATATAACACTCACGGAGCATCATTCCATAAATATCACTCCTCAGAGTGGTACAACAGAAACATTGCGAGTCCAAAATACAAACATACACATATTATTATTACAATACCAAAAGATCGGTACCTCCAAGTTGTTCAAACTTACAAACTGTGAGACCCTAGCGCATGGTTTAATAAGATTGATAGTATACTCATACAACAAGTTGCAAGTTTTTTTCTAGAAGCTCATCTGAAAAAACTTGAAGGTTAAGCGTGCTTGGCGTAGAGCAATTTGAGGATGGGTGGCCGACCGAGAAGTGGGTGTCGGGTGCATACGAGTGAAGAAAAAGTGCGTAGAAAAGACTAGTGTTGGCCTATGGGGTTAGTCTAGAGATTATATTGAGATGCTAGGAGTGGCAGCCACTGGTCCGGAGAGGCCGGGGTGTTGCAAGTGGTATCAGAGCCGACCCTCATGGTTACACAGGCGTGTGCGAGTTAGTGGCGGGCATGTGGAACATGACGGGTTTGGCCTAGAGTGGATACGACATGGAACATGTGTCAGCACTGGACGCATAGACGTATGCCAAGAGGGGACGTTCCTGGCTTGTGGTTGATCGACGAGGGCGTCGATCTTCTAATAGTGGGTGTATGTGAGACCCTGGTGCATGGCTTAATAATACTGATAGTATAGTCATACAAACAAGTTGCAACTTCTTTTCCGGAAGCACATCTGAAAAGAACTCTTAGGTTAAGCATGCTTGGCCGAGAGCAATTTGAGGATGGGTGACCGACCGGGAAGTGGGTACCGGGTGCGCACGAGTGAGGACAAAGTGCGCAGAAAAGACTAGTGTTGGCCTATGGGGTTAGTCTAGAGATCCTATTGAGCTGTCAGGAGTGACAATCATTGGTCCGAAGAGGCCAGGGTGTTACATAAACCATACACAACTTATTTAATATGTCTCAGTGGAAGAACGAAAGATCCAAACGACATAACACAATGTGAGCTAAACAGCTTATTGTATAAGGTTTATGTTGCTCAGCCAAACTTCAGTACTAATTAATAATATGGAAACTACTCTGACTCGCCCTCAGCTTCATAGCGGATCTCGTAGTCCACTCCCTCGATACCTCCGGACAGGTATGGTTCCTCATAGAAGACATCGTTCTAGCACTCTGTAGCATATATCGGGGTATCTTCTGGCTCTTCAGAGTCTAAGCAGGAGATCAAAGGAAAGAGTGAGTAACATCATTATCCAAAAAATTCATTATATCCACCTCAGACTATAAGTCTTTGCCACTATGCAATTTTTGTAAACATTTCTTCAAAGATATATTTTAATAACAAAAACTATGCCCATCGGCCTTCACACATTGACCAAAACTCCATGGAATTCCTTTCCTGCCGCGTTCGTAGCTCCTTCCTGGAACAGGGAGTAACATGTCACAATTTTTACACTCTACAGAGGTTCGTTGCTTTACCCATAAGATATCAAATCCTTATTGCACAATTGGGCATACTTTCCCGTCCACAATTCCTTGATGTGGGACCTAGAGATTAATCCTAACCCATCACTTCCCTTCTTCACGGCCCCGTATGCCCCCTTGATGTACGCCATGCCCACCTTATGTATTACGACAATGAAGCGTGGAAATCATTATAGATTCCAAAACTACCGTGGAACATTAAGGGATCCCACCCATATGTTGTATACTCCTCTAAGAATTATACCACGCTATAAAAAGTTCAGCCACGACCTGCGCATCTGTTGACATGCGAAAGGAAGAAGATCCAACTAACTTCTCCGTCCCATTCCATATCTCATGGTTAACGTGTATTATACGACGCTAGAATCACTGATATTATAGGTTATTAATTCCTATCTGGCACTGCAACTGGATTCTTAGATCCCATTGCTAATCTTAATATTTACCATCACTTAGGATGATAATAGCAATTTATTTTCTTGAGAAAATATTCTTTTTCTGTCTCCTTTTAGAACATAGGTGATAGCACACAAGTTGCAAATACTTTTTTAAAGCACATCAAAGAACATGAGCAAGTGATAAACTTGTCATGTGACTGCAAGGTAGTAAAGTCGAATGCTTCCACTCGACCTTGAGCTCCTTTTTCTATAGAATATCATTATTTCCTGATGGCTCCTTGCTGACGTGGAGCGCTTCGTCGGTAAACCCCAAGAGCAAGGTGTGATGCAACACAACAACAAGTCTTCCCTTAGTAAGAAACCAAGGTTATCGAACCAGTAGGAGGAAGGAAACGTCTCAAAGGTGTTGCAAGCAACATGGCAACCTGCACAACACAAACTCAAGACTTTTTCCCAACGAACAGTGAGGTTGTCAATCTCACCGGTTGCTGTAACAAAGGATTAACTGTATGGTGTGGAAGGTGATGATGGTTTGTGATACGTCGGAAACGTATCTATAATTTTTGATGCTCCATGCTTGTTTAGTATCTACTTTGCTTTACTTGTCTACACTTTGAGGTGTTTTTTACATGTTTTCTGGTACTAACATATTAACAAGTTGCCATAGTGCCAGTTGCCTGTTTTCTGCTGTTTTTGGTTTCAGAAAGGTTAGTAAATAATATTCTCGGAATTGGACGGGAAAAATGTCAAAGTCAATTACTTTCCGTGGGGAACAAGAAGTCCAGAGGCGAGCCGGAGAGGCCAGCCAGGGCAGCCAGACACACCCTAGGCGCGGGTGGGCCCTACCCCGTGCCTGGGTAGGGTTTGGCCCCTCTGGCCGCCTCCTCGTCCTACCCCTTCGCCTATAAGAAGCCCACGATGCAGAAACCCTAAGCACCTGATCAAATCTCCACGAAACCGTCTGTAGCCACCGCCATCATCGTCCCTAGATCGGGAGGGGATCTGAAGTTCTTCCCGGCACCCTGCCAAAGGGGAGATCATCCCGGAGGCCTTCTCTCCGGTATGATGCGTGAGTAGTTCCACCTTGGACTATGGGTCCATGTAGTAGCTAGATGATTGTATCTCCTCCTTTGTGCTTTCATGTATAGATCTTGTGAGCTCCGTTCATGATCAAGATCTAATCTATATGTAATCATGCATGTTGTGTTTGCGGGGATCCGATGGATATTGAGATTATTGTGTTGGTTTGATTAATGGTTTTGTCTTTATGATTCTATCATGTTTGTGTTGTTTGTGATCTTGCATGCTCTCCGTTGTTAGTAGCTATCTTGGCCAAGTAGTTGCTAGTGACTACAAGATGGGGTATTTATGCTCGATTGTGGGTTCATGCCTCTAGTTTCCAAGGAAAGTGACAATAATCTCTTCGGTTGTAGATGTGTTGTTGCTACCAGGGAGAAAACAACGGTCTCTTGTTCATGGAACATGTGGACTGTTTACCTTACACACTTTGCTTAAAGCAGTTATGCAACTTAATACTGGAGGGGGTTCGGATGATAACCTGAAGGTGGACTTCTAGTCATAGATGCAGTTGGATGGCGGTCTATGTATCTTGTTGTATTGCCCAATCGAATCTCATAGGATCTTTCTGATCAGTAATTGCATTGTTATGCCTTGCTCAGTTCCTGTCATTTGCCCTGCTGTAATTTTTTTACCCTTAATGCCATGTTGTTTATCTAAGGAGAGCACCTCTAGTGAACTATGGACCCAGGTCCAATCTTTACCATTGATACATCTTCCAATGTTACCTGTTTACTTGCTGCAAACCATTACCTTCCACACCATACATTTAATCCTTTGTTACAGCAAACCGGTGAGCTTGACAACCTCACTGATTCGTTGGGACAAAGTCTTGAGTTGTGTTGTGCAGGTCCCCGCGTTGTTTGCAACACCTGTGTGATGTTTCCTTCCTCCTTCTGGTTCGATAACCTCGATCTCAACTGAGGGAAAACTTGATGCTTGCTCTTCACACCCTACGCTTGGGGTTACCAACGAAGTGCCACGTCGAGCATCATTAAGGCTTTTCTGGCGTTTTTGTCGTGGAGGCTAAGGAATTCTTCACAAGGGGAGTCCTTCATTTCCTTTCTCTTTACTTTGTTTTTAGTTTGCTTTGTTTCTTTTGCTTGGTTTTGTTTGCCTGTTTCCAAAAAAAACCCAAAACAATTACTCTAGTTTGGTGTGCTTTCTTTATTCAAAAACCAAAAAAAATTAGTTCCTGCTCTAGTTGCCACCTTGCTCTAGCTCACCATGTTGCTCCCTAAGTTCGCACTGAAAGATCTTGCAATAGGTAGTGGCTCCATAATTGGGAAAGATAATATTGAAGAATTCTTTAATTATGTTAGCAAGCATGAGGATATTGAGGATAAATCTATAGCAGAGCTTGCTCCTAATTATGAGATTGCTGTAGCTTCTTTAGTTCATATGTTGGAGGCTAGGTTTTTTAGCCTTAACCTCTTCATACAATTCTTGTTCCTAAAACTAAAAGAAGGAAAGAATGCTGAAAAGAGAGAATTCATCCTTGAAACTTTATCAAAAGTATTTCATGATGTTGCTAGGGAAGCCAAAAAGGTCTTTGAGCGTTTCAATATGCTAGGCTCAAGTGTAGATGTTGTGGGTATTTCTAATAAAACTAAGCCTAGAGAGGAATTTAATATACACATACCCTTTAAGCTTGTTAGAATGCATGAAGCCTTTGAAAAGAATTTTGATTAGATTGCTCCTAAAAATATTTTTGATGAAAGTAGTAGACCAAAGAGAGATGAGAAGGGATCCTCCAAAACCCATTTGGATGAGATACCTTTCATAGTTGAAGACTTTACAAGTATGTATGTTAATTCTTCATCATTTGAAAATACTTGATTCTTCTTGCTTCTTGTGCCTAACTTAAAGGCATTAAAGAAAAGTACTTGTTGGAAGATAACCCAAGAGTTTCCTTGAGTCTTCAAAGTTATTACTTCAGTAATGACCTCTGCTTATCCTTTTTGTTTGCTTTTTTGCCAAGAATGACCTCTAATGAGAGGGAAGTAAGATTTGGGGAGTTGCTGTCCCGAAACAGATTTCTGTCCTCCACCAAAACAATTCGTGAGGAGTCTCTGTAACTCGGATTTAGGTGAAAATTTACGAATAAATCCCCCAGTATGTTAGATAACTTTCTTTAGTTCAACACTTTTTGATTTGAGCAACAGAAGACGTAAAAAAATCGGTTTCTACCTTCTGGTCTGTTTTGACAGATTTCTCCCATTACTTGCATTTGCTTCTTATTGATTCGTTTTTGAGTTCTCTTTAGGTGAATTGAGCTTTTTGAAGGAGTTACAACAGTATCTTGTGTTTTTAGTGAAAAGCCTTGTTGTTCCAAAGCTTTTCCAAAGGTCTAATATCTTCTGAATACACTAATGTTGATAATGAAGATTGTGTGAAGTTTTGTGTGAAGAAAAAAAAATTCAGGTGTAGAGAGAGAATGATGCAATAAGATGAAGAATGGACAAAAGATCAAGCTTGGGGATGCCACCATGGCGTCACCCCAAGAAATATCCAAGAGGTACAAGCGTCAAAGCTTGGGGATGCCCAAGGCATCCCCTTCTTCATCAATAAAAAGCTCAAGTCTGTCTAGGCACTTCATTTTTATTGTTTCATGCATAGTTGTGTTGTTCTTGGAGCGTCTTAGTTTTCATTTGCTTTGCTTAGTTTGCTTGAGTAGCTTGGACCCCGTTCTCGCTGTGTTGTTTTACAAATAAGTTGCTTGGTGTTGGAAAGGAGTACTAAGTTCTTGCTTGTAAGTGCAAGAGGAGCTTGCATTGACTGTGACTTAGAATTTAGCATAACATGATAGGTGTTGTTTTGACCTTATGCTTAGTTATTATTGCTGTAACATGTCTTGTTCCAAACAATTGGGATTGCTTAGTGTGCCTTGAAAAAATTATGCGTTGTTTTAGCATGCAAAAGCATAGTATTGTGGTATTCTCCTTTGATGTTTTGCTTGGGTTGACTTGTCACATGCTGACACCATGTTATGACTATGACAAGTCACCATTAGCCTCTATGATCATTTAGTCCTTGACTTGTAGTACCACTCTTTGCTTTGATTAGTAATGCTTTGTTGCACTACATGATTATGGCCATTATTGCTCTCTTATTTGGGGCTCCTAGTCTTTTGCTAGCCTCCACTTGTATGAGTAAGCTCTACTCATGCTTCCAACTCCCAAGAAACCAAGTTATTCCAAAGTGTCCACTATAAAATCCTATGCATGGTGTGTTACACCATTCCAAGTATATTCTTGTTTTCAACTATCTTCCAATTAAAAACTGTTTTGATATGATAAAACTAAGTGATTAAGGCCCTCACGAACTTGATGGCACACTTTATATTCTTTGCCCCTAATAAACTTGAACCATTGTGAGAACTTTGTTGTATATTCTTGCACTTATACGTTGGAATTAGCAGAACCGTACTGTCATGGAGAATGCTTTCAACATTGCAAATGTACTATGTACTCAGTTGATATCATGATATTTTGTCTATGGATGTCACCGGTGTGAAATAAAGAGGGAACTTGTAAGTCCATGGAGTTTGTATTCTGTGTTAGAAAAACGCCTAGGCCGCTAGCCTAAGCCATGTCTAATCATGGTGGAAACTTGCAGCATCACCATAGTGAGTTATCTATGAAGCATCCTCAATAAAAAGCTATGCATATGGTAAATAAAAAGATTGCTGAGATGCTCATTGTCTGCTTGCCTTGTCATTTTGGTTACGGGAAAGCTCCTGTACCATATGCAAGGGGTACCCCGTTGGCAATTCTCAATGATATGCAAATACTTACAATGACAAGAACTTACCTGGGCCCAAAGTTGAGTAGGCATGAGGTGTGGCCCTTGTATTTGATATGTTGGAAACATATCTATAATTTTTGATGCTCCATGCTTGTTTAGTATCTACTTTGCTTTACTTGTACACACTTTGAGGTGCTTTTTACATGTTTTCTGGTACTAACCTATTAACAAGTTGCAACAGTGTTAGATGCCTGCTTTTTACATGTTTTTTGCTCTTTTTACATGTTTTCTTGTACTAACCTATTGGACGGGACAAACGCCAAAGTCAATTACTTTCTGTGGGGAACAAGAAGTTCAGAGGAGAGCCGGAGGGGCCAGCCAAGGGGCCAGACCCACCCCAGGCGTGGGGGCAGGTGGGCCTGTGCCTGTCTAGGGTTTGGCGGCCCTGGCCGCCTCCCGGTCTCGCCCCTTCTCCTATAAAAATCCCCCGATGCAGAAACCCTAAGAACCCGATCAAATCTCCACGAAACCGTCTGTAGCCGCCACCACCATCGTCCCTAGATCGGGGGGATCTGAAGTTCTTCCCGGCAACCTGCTGGAGGGGAGTTCATCCCGGAGGCCTTCTCTCCGGTATGATTCGTGAGTAGTTCCACCTTGGACTATGGGTCCATGTAGTAGCTAGATGCTTGTATCTCCTCCTTTGTGCTTTCATGTATAGATCTTGTGAGCTCCGTTCATGATCAAGATCTAATCTATTTCTAATCATGCATGTTGTGTTTGCGGGGATCCGATGGATATTGAGATTATTATGTTGGTTTGATTAATGGTTTTATATTTATGATTCTATCATGTCTGTGTTGTTTGTGATCTGGCATGCTCTCCGTAGCTAGTGGTTATCTTGGCCAAGTAGTTGCTAGTGACTCTAAGAGGGAGTATTTATGCTCGATAGTGGGTTCATGCCTCTAGTTTCCAAGGGAAGTGACAATAATCTCTTCGGTTGTAGATGTGTTGTTGCTACTAAGGAGAAAACAACGCTGTTCATGGAACATGTGGACTGTTTACCTTATAGACTTTGCTTAAAGCAGTTGTTTGTTGCTTGCAACTTAATACTGGAGGGGGTTCGGATGATAACCTGAAGGTGGACTTCTAGTCATAGATGCAGTTGGATGATGGTCTATGTATATTGTTGTATTTCCCAATCAACCTCATAGGATCTTTCTGACTAGTAATTGCATTGTTATGCCTTGCTCAGTTCCTGTCAATTGCCCCGCTGTAATTTGTTTACCCTTCATGCCATTTTGTTTATCTAAGGAGAGCACCTCTAGTGAACTATGGACCCCGGTCCAATCTTTACCACTGATACATCTTCCACTGTTACTTGTTTACTTGCTGCAAACCATTACCTTCCACACCATACGTTTAATCCTTTGTTACAGCAAACTGGTGAGCTTGCCAACCTCACTGATTCGTTGGGGCAAAGTCTTGAGTTTGTGTTGTGCAGGTCTCCATGTAGCCAGCAACACCTTTGAGACACTTCCTTCCTCCTCCAGGTTCGATAACCTCGGTCTCTACTGAGAGAAACTTGCTACTGTGCTCATCACACCTTGCTCTTCGGGTTCCAACAAAGTGTCCCACGTCAACACTGGGTGCACGCATCAAATATTTCTGGCGCCGTTGCCGGGGAACAAAGAAAGAAGCTCCCTCGTCAACAAGGCGCCATCAACAAGATTTTCTGGCACCATTGTCGGGGAGGCTAAGGACGTCGTCACTAGGGGAGTCCTTCACTTCCTTTCTCTTTACTTTGTTTTTAGTTTTCTTTGTTTCTTTTGCTTGGTTTTGTTTGCCTCTTTCCAAAAAACCCAAAAAAATTAGTCTAGCTTGGTTTGCTTGCCTTATTCAAAAACACAAAAAAATTAGTTCCTGCTATAGTTGCTGCCATGTTGGGGTCTGCCTTTATTTCCCCTATGGTAGAAATCTCCACTTTTAAGCAAAAAAGTGAAGAAAGTTTTAAGGAAGTTTGGTCTAGAATCTCTGCTTTCTAGAGGGAAACTAAGCCTGAGGTAAGCCTCAGCTTGGTTATTGATAGTTTCTACCGCGATATTGCTCTTTGTTATAGATATGCTTTGGATGTTGTGGCTGAAAAATATTTTTTTCTTTGTACTGAGGATGAAGCTTATGATTCTATAAGAAAATTAATCATGATCTATGGTACACCTGGCAAGTCTGATTCCTCTTTCACAAGTATTTTTGCTAGGTTGAACCATGTTGAGACCAGTGTTGCTGCCATGAATAGTTGCTATCACACTCTTAGGGCTTAGCATGATTATGTTCCCATAAATTCTGAGCCTTCAAATTGATTTCCCACAATTAAGGTCTCAATAAACACTACACGTTTTGATGCTCATTGTGATATCATGTCTGAATTTTGTCTCATGCCTAAAGATATTTTCGATTCCTTGAGTCTTTGGGGGCTTATTGAAGGAGGAGAGGAAATCTATCTTACCAACAATGCCACTATATTACTCATTAGAATAAATGAAGATGTGTTTACAAAAATCTCAGGGAAAATGGTGTCTACTGATTATCTTGTTATTGAATGTGTAGGCAAAGGACAAATCACACTTGGAAGATATCTACTGAAACACCTTGGGGCAGTAATAGATGTGGGAGAAGGCATCATGCAGTTTACTCCCTCGGTAAGCAATCATATTTTAGAGGTCCCAACCTTTAATAAGGTAGAGATCCCAATGTTTACAATGCTAGTACCTGGATCAATAGCTAGCATCCACAGTTAAGATGTAATATCAAGAAACAAAGGTCATAATACAACTTTATAACCAGGAATAAAATAATTCATTACATATTACATAGCTCATTTGGCTATCTCATTACAATGCATCAGAAATAACTTTATAGCATGGAGTCCTTCATCTTCAAAGTGCCACAGGCAGTCATTTTGGTTGTAGACTTGTAATCCTATTCAACACACTTCACTAATATCAAACAAACCTGCAACATAATAAGTTACAGCCACAAGGGTCAATACATTTGATTTGTATTGGCAAGTGATACTATGGTAGAATAGTGGTATCTATCATCTATATGCATTTGGCTAAGTGGAGTTAGGCTTGATTTGTTCAAAATAGATTTTCCTTATCATTTGAAATCACTATGTTTTTGTTTGTTAAAGTCACCCAAGGCATCTACCAATAGACATTGGTGATCCTTTAACCCTTGTTCAACCACAAGTTTTTAACTTAGAAATTGGGATGAGGAGATCCTTGATATCTTCCATGTCTTGATGCTCAAATTGTCCATTTCCGGGGACACGGCTAAGTACTTAGATTTTACTCTTTCGAGAGGTGGTGCACTTTCCCCACAAGACTCGACATGCATCGAGACAAGATCTTTCAGAATCCTTCCCTTAGACCAAAATGGACGCGTTCCCAAACCTATCACCCCCTACCAACAACTATCCATCTGGCTAAGTTATTGCAACCTATATGATCCAGGCAGAGCCCATAATGCCAAGTGGCTGCACTTGAAGCTTCTCAACATTTGACATCTCAAATCTCTTTGTTCCTGGGTGGCTTTACACAAGTGAGATACACTAGGGTAGTCCATAAATATGGGCCCTCTGTAACCACTCAACATAACCCATTCACAACCATTCCACCCAGGTGATTCATTCACATAGTTGTTTTATTAATCAAAACACAAGTCCTTTACTTAGAAATATTTCATAGCATGAATATAATCCACCCTTGTTTTCTACTAGCTAAGCTAAGCATAATAGTAGTAGGAATCTTAACTTATGAGAATTCTACTAAGGCATCATCTACTACGATTTCCCATGGCATAGCATACTTAGAAAATTCCATGCAAGTCCTACTCAAAATATCACTTATGCATAGTGAAAATAATGGGACAAAAGTATGAAGCACCACTTGCCTTTTGGTAGAGAATATAAGTTCACTCCTTGATCCTGCAATAGTCACACTCTTCAAATTTCACTAGAATTCAATCAAGGCACAAATTCAATCTAGCATTCAAACAATTCATCACATAATAATAAAAACAAAGCAATGCATGCAAGCATGCCAAAGATTGTTTTATTTGGAAAAGTGGTTTATAATAGGTTATAAACATTTTAAAACACCTATTGGTCATTTATAAAAGTGGTAAAACCATTTGATATCAAGTTAGTGAAAATGGCCACTTTAAATCATTTTTGTTTTGCTAGAATTGACTTTATTCAAAGAATAATTTTCTAGTGTTAGCCAAAATATATTTTAAACACAAGTACTAATGTTTATGGTCAAAGTGTTTAATATTAAACCATTTGCAAAAGGTTTCATCTAAAAACCATTTTTAAATCAAAGCAATATTTTATTTTGTTGGAAATGCTTTTAAACCAAGTAATCATTTTCTAGGGTTCACGAAATATATTTTTAAATCCCAAAACTTGGTGTTTAGGGTCAGAGAGTTTAAATCAAATCATTTTCCAAAGGTTTTACTCAAAAAGCATTTTTAAAACATAAACAACATTTTTATTTAACTAGAAATGCTTTTATTCAAAGATTTATTCTTTAGCATCACAAAATATACTTTTAAATCTACAAGTTGATTTTTTTGGTCAGTAGGTTCAAAACAATCCAGTTGCAAAAGATTTTACCCTAAAAACATTTTTATAATAAATTTTATACTCAAATTATGCCTACACATGTTTCTGCAAAAACAACTAATTTTTTAGAAGCAAAACACTAAACAAAAGGCATGGTTGGATAGAATTCTTTTTCCTAATTCCAATGATATAAAATTTGCAAAAATTGGACGTGTAGATTTAATGTTATGAATTTTGCAAATTCTAACATCTAATAGTAATGTTTCTGTTTTTAAAACAAGACGCATGCCATGTGGAGCAATCCTATTGGACGGTACCGCTTCGGTTGGATCACACATTACAGACCGTCAGATTAAAATGAATCTGTGCGGCTAATATCTAATCTCACCGATTCGTTAAGTCATCTATCCTAGCCACACGATCGTGATCTGACGGTTGATGTGCGAGTGACCAAGGATGGGCGGCGCGGTGACGGTGGCTGGCGGCGGCGCGCTCGGGCGGTGATGCTGCCGGCGATATAGGAAGCGAGAGAAGGAGTGGGATGGCTCAACAGAATCGTGTGATCTTGCTGATGCTTGACGTGTCCTTGGTTGGTGAAGGGGCGCACGGGATCGAAGGGGATTCCTCGCCAGAGTTCGTGTCTGCGTCGGGCACGTTCTGTCAAAGACGGAGGCGAAGCTACGGTGCACGCCAGAGCCAAATAGAGACGTTGTTAGATGCGCAAGGTCGTGGTGAGTGCACGCGTGTGAAAGAGGGGGGGAGGGGAGGTCGGTTTTTACCAGGGGAGCTCACCAGAGAAATGGCAGACGACAACGATGCTCGGTTGAAGTCGTTGCCGAGGTTTCAGAGCGCGTGTGAGAGAGAGGAAGGCACGGGCAGGTGCGTAGGGAGATGGGGAACGGGATTCTGTGATCTAGGAGGCAAGGGTAAGTCCGTGGTTGCTGGAATTGGCCGGGGAAGGTTGCCAGGGTCAGTGGCGTTGCTGCAGGGATTTGAGGCAGCCTGGTGGCTCACTGGGCATGGTGTGGGAGGGGAAAGAGAGAGGAGAGACAGGCAAGTTAACGAGCGTGATTACTGGGCAGGATTAGTGCGGCAGTAATGCAAATTAAACTCGCGAATCAAAGACAGAAACGGGAGAGAGAGGGCGAAGGAACTGGTCGCGGTGGTGAAGACGAAGATTGACAAGTGGGGCAACGGCGTCAGTGAGTGGGGAGGGGGTATGGTGGGGTCATGTGGTCAATGACTGCGCGGGTTGGGTTTGCGGTGGGAAAACGATTCGCGCTGAGAGAGAGGGAGTGGGCTAGGTGGGCTAGATGGGCCAGGTTGGGCTGGGCTGTTTCTATTTCATTTTTTTCTTTCCTGTTTCTTTTTCTTTTTCTGTTTCTATTATTCTGATTTGAATTTATTCATATGATTTCAAACCTCTTTTTAGTTCAAAACTTTTCCAAGTGTTTAAATATCAAGATACATTCATTGATGAATGCATTTCACTTGATTTGAATTTTGTTGGATTCAAATTTCCATTCAAAGGTTGTTCAAGTTGGGTTTTGATGTTTCCATTTGGAATCAAAAAGTTTCTTTTCACCCTATATTTTAGAAATTATTTATTTTGTTTATTTATTTTTCACATTTCAAAATTTGGAAAATTTTGGGATGTGACAGTTTACCACCCTTAAAAGAAATCTTGTCCCGAGATTTGGGAAGGCTAGAGGTTACAAGTTGGCTTCAAAACAACTAGGGTACTACCACCCTTAAAAAGGTTTTCAACTAGATTACATCTTGGCTTACTTGGGATCTTAATGTAGCTTTTCTAGGCACTTGTTGGCATAATGGCCTAGCTCTTTGCATTTGAAACACATCTGCTGGCTAATATACTTCTTCTTTTCTGGACAATGTGATGCATAGTGTCCCATCTGTTTGCAATTGTAACATTGCACTTGGCTATTGTCCTTCTTGTTGGAATTAGGGCATTTCTTCTTCTTCTTCTTCTTGGGTCTCTGCAAAGCTAGGAGTTCTTCTAGTTCACGCTCTTCATATCTCACCTCAAAGGTAGGAAATCTTTCTCTCTTCTTGGGACAGTTACTAGAGATATGACCTTCTTCTTCACAAGAGTAGCAACACTTTGTGGTCACTTTGGATTTTGCCTTATGATGCATGGTTCTGACTTTGCCTTCATACTTCTTGGTAGAGGTTGTTCCCTTATGGAGGTTTCCAAACATTTGATGCATTCCATCTTGCTTCATTTGTTGAACTATAGGATAGATGGGGCATTGGATAGGGACATGATTATTTCCTTCACATAGGAAACAAGTCACTTGGGATGTGGGGCATTGATTAGTTGGATGTTTCTCTTCACAATTAGGGCATTGATCCTCATGCTCTTTATAAGTGTGTTCCATGTCTCCACAGATATTGCAAGCTTGAGTTCCTTCTATAATATCATCCTTGATATCATTGTTGTCATAATCTCCTTGGGAAGAGTTGCTTATCATGTTGATCATTTGATTGGTCATCCTTTGCAACAATTGAGATTGGGTTTCCACAAACTTTTGCATGGTTGGGTCTAACTCATTGTTGTTGGCTAAAAACTAAGTTGTCATTTGATTCAACTGGGCTTGGGTTGCTAGAAGCATCTCTTGGTTGTTTTTGTCTTCATCCTTGATGTTGGAGTTTCTTGGAGAAGTCATCTGTTTGGGTTGGATTGGGATTAGAATAGGCAAAAGATTCTAGGGGAGGCAATCTAATCACACACAACAATTCACACAAGAAATGTGTAAGCAATCACAAACAAACATTCCACTCAAACAACAAATTTTCAAGCACATGTTTAGGCAACAAAATATTTTTGCTACACCACATAAGTAGGTGTGTTTGATCTAAATTTAACACTAGTATGGTGGTCCAACTATATGGTTCACTTGAGATCATTCCATTCTTCTTGGTTGTTTCTTCATGAACAAGATCATTGTATCCTTGGAGAAATTCTTGTATCTTGGTCACAAAACTTCAAAGGTGGTGATGGTTCCTTCTAGTTTGTGTTTCCTTAGTCTTCAAGTTTTGAGTAACATTTCTTGTCTCACTTGTAGTCCTTGGTCATGTCTAAGTTGAAGTCCTTGGTGAAAATAAAGTTGAAGTCATTGATGTTGGTGAAGTCTTGGCGCAAGTTGATGTCTTTGCTCTTGTTGGAGTCTTTGCTCTTGTTGGAGTCTTTGCTCTTGTTGGAGTCTTGTCCATCAAGTTTGAAAAGGGAGAGATGTAGAATCAAAACAAAGAGGTTGAGGAAAAAGTATACAAGATTGTTTGTAAATAAGTTTTGGAACAAATACAACTCCTATTTTTCTAAGGGGTTTTGTCCAATCCTAGGGTTACAATCCTACAGGCAACACAGTGCTCTGATACCATCTATAGAGGTCCCAACCTTTGATAAGGTAGAGATCCCTGTGTTTACAATGCTAGTCGCTGGATCAATAGCTAGCATCCACAGTTAAGATGTAATATCAAGAAACAAAGGTCATAATACAACTTTATAACTAGGAATAAAATAATTCATTAAATCTTACATAGCTCATTTGGCTATCTCATTACAATGCAGCAAAAATAACTTTATAGCATGGATTCCTTCATCTTCAAAGTGCCACAGGCAGTCATTTTGGTTGTAGACTTGTAATCCTATTCAACAAACTTCACTAATATCAAACAAACCTGCAACATAATAAGTTACAGCCACAAGGGTCAATACATTTGATTTGTATTGGCAAGTGATACTATGGTAGAATAGTGGTATCTATCATCTATATGCATTTGGCTAAGTGGAGCTTAGGCTTGCTTTGTTCAAAATAGATTTTCCTTATCATTTGAAATCACTATGTTTTTGTTTGTCAAAGTCACCCAAGGCATATACCAATAGACATTGGTGATCCTTTAACCCTTGTTCAACCACAAGTTTTTAACTTAGAAATTGGGATGAGGAGATCCTTGATAGGTTCCATGTCTTGATGCTCAAATTGTCCATTTCCGGGGACACGGCTAAGTACTTAGATTTTACTCTCTTGAGAGGTGGTGCACTTTGCCCACAAGACTCGACATGCATCGAGACAAGATCTTTCAGAATCCTTCCCTTAGACCAAAATGGACGCGTTCCCAAACCTATCACCCCTACCAACAACTATCCATCTGGCTAAGTTATTGCAACCTATATGATCCAGGCAGAGCCCATAATGCCAAGTGGCTGCACTTGAAGCTTCTCAACATTTGACATCTCAAATCTCTTTGTTCCTGGGTGGCTTTCCACAAGTGAGATACACTAGGGTAGTCCATAAATATGGGCCCTGTGTAACCACTCAACATAACCCATTCACAACCATTCCACCCAGGTGATTCATTCACATAGTTGTTTTATTAATCAAAACACATGTCCTTGACTTAGAAATATTTCATAGCATGAATATAATCCACCCTTGTTTTCTACTAGCTAAGCTAAGCATAATAGTAGTAGGAATCTTAACTTATGAGAATTCTACTAAGGCATCATCTACTACGATTTCCCATGGCATAGCATACTTAGAAAATTCCATGCAAGTCCTACTCAAAATATCACGAGATAGGACTACACAAAATGTTTTACAATCTGGATTTTATTGGCCTACTCTCTTTAAAGATGCAAGGAAGTTTATCTTATCCTGTGATGAATGCCAACGAGTAGGTAACATCTCTAGACGTAATGAAATCCCTATGAATTATTCTCTTGTTATTGAACCTTTTGATTGTTGGGGATTTGACTTTATGGGGACTTTTCCTCCTTTGAAAGGGTATACTCATATTCTTGTTGTTGTTGATTATGTTACAAAATGGGTAGAAGCCATACCTACAAGCAGTGCTAATGGTAAGACCTCTTTGAAAATGCTTAAAGATGTTATTTTTCCTAGGTTTGGTGTGCCTATATATCTCATGACTGATGGGGGCTCTCATTTTATTCATGGGGGTTTTAGAAAAACTCTTGCCAAGTATGATGTAAACCACATAATAGCTTTAGCTTATCACCCCAAACTAGTGGACAAGTAGAACTTTCCAATAGGGAAATCAAATCTATCTTGCAGAAGTCTATCGATAGATCTAGGAAAAATTGGGCTAAAAAGTTGAATGACGCTTTGTGGGCTTATAGAACTTCTTATAAAAATCCTATGGGGATGTCTCCTTACAAAATGGTCTATGGGAAAGCTTGTCACTTTCCTTCAGAATTAGAACACAAAGCTTATTGGGCAGTGAAAGAGTTGAATAGAGATTTTAGACTTGCTGGTGAGAAAAGACTGCTCGATTTAAGTAATCTAGATGAGTGGAGAGGGGAAGCTTACGAAAATGCTAGGCTCTTTAAGATAAAAGTAAAAAGATGGCATGATAGGAGAATTCTCAAAAGGGAGTTCCATGTTGGTGAGAAAGTTCTTTTGTATAGGTCCCGTCTAAGATTTTTTGCAGGGAAACTACTCTCCAAATGGGAAGGACCTTTTGTTATTAAGGAAGTGTACCGTTCATGCGCCATCAAAATCTCTTCTCTGAAGTATGACACAACACAGGTGGTTAATGGTCAAAGACTAAAACATTATATTTCTAGAGATTCTTACAATGAAGACATGGATGTCATTCAAATGGTGACTCCAGAAGAATTTATCAAGAACCAAACACTAGAAACTACAGACTTCGTCTTTGAATAGGTAAAAGTGGTGAAAAAGAAGGTCCATGAAACTCAAATCTTTTTAACTTTTTGATGTTTATAATACAAAAGGTAAGTTACGAGACGAAACTGAAGAGGAAACGGAGCCCGGGGTGGACAAACCCACCCTAGGCATGGGCCCAGCCTGGAGGGGGTTTAACCCCCTCGAACTCCGTCTCCACCTCGTTTTCGTGTCAAAACCTTCCTTATGCATTGAAACTAAGTAATATATAACCCCCCGGGTTCCCCGAGGTTCTTGCATCGTGTTCTCGTCGTATTTTCGTTTCGATCTGTTCTGTCAGGAAAATCCTTAGATCTGGAGCCTCAATGTCTTCCTCTGGAACATTCTCGGAGGATCTCTCTGCGGAAGTCCTCAACCCGTACATGTATGAGTTGAGGACTCATCCCAAAGAGTTGATCCTTAAGGAGGGGAAGGTACAGATGAAAGAAGTTCAAGGCCCTAAAGGAGAAGGCAGTCTGGAAGATAGGATGGAAGCGCTAGAACAAGAAGTTTTCAGGTACAAGCAGATGGCGGATCATGAAGTGGATGTTATTCACAAGATAAGTTCAGAACTCATCACCAAGCACGAGGGAGAAGTTGCTGAGATCCAAGAAGAGATCTTCTCACTCCATCAGACCACCGATCAACTGCAAGCGCAGCTCTATGACATACAGAACCAAAATTGTGAGTATGAGGCTAGATTTGATCGCATTAGCTCTGCTGCTAGTTTTAGGATTGCAGAGACAAGGAAATCCTTTTTGGATGGGGAACCATTACCTTGGAAGTTTGATGATGACAAGGAAACACCACCACCACCAAGGGAGTAATTCGTCATCAGGTTTGGCATCCCCTTGGCATGTTCCAAGCTTGGGGGAGTGCCGTGGTATCACCACCATTATCTTTTACCTTTTTAGTGGATTTGTATCTGTGATAGAGAGGTTATCTTATAGTTTGATTTGCACATGGAAGTATCCCTCCTTTAGTTGATTATCTATGTATCCCTTGGTGTGAGTGCCTTTATTGGAATATTAAGAGAAGTCTCATCTTTTACTTTTTGCACTTCTTATTTTAGTTTGCAATCTCTATTATATGATGGATCTTGTTGTTCAGTATTGGCACCACTCTGGGATAATAAAGTGGATCTAAATTGGTTTTGGCAAATCGAGTTCTAGTCAGTGGCTTTAGTTTAAAAGAAAAAGAAAGAAAGAAAAAAGCTTACAGGTATTTTGTATCATTTGTTTTCTTTTTTGTTGGCTCATAAGCTTAGTATTCTTTATTTAAGATGTTTTGTTTCTTCAAGGAAAGATTGCATGTTTGGCTTTATTACTTGTATGTTTGCTTGTTTCTTTCAACTCTCTTGCTTGCTACCCAGCCTTTCTAGCCAAAAACTTGTTTTGAGAAGGCATACTTCTCATGTTTCCAAAATCCTTTGAAACCAAAAACTTTTGCCATTTGTGTCCACCATATCTACCTAGTAGCTATTGCTATTCCTATCAAATTATTAAGCTTCATCTACATTTCAAATTAAAAATTATTTTGTTATGAGAAAACTAGTTAGTAAAGCTCTCACGAACTTGATGGCACACTTTATTCTTTGCCCCTAATAAACTTGAACCATTGTGAACATCGAAGTTGTATATGCTTGCATCTATACGTTGGAATTAGCAGAACCATGCTATCACGGGGAACGTTTTCAACATTGCACTTGTACTCTGTACACAATTGATATCGTGCTCTTTTGTCTATGGATGTCAACGGTGTGAAATAAAGAGGGAACTTGTAAGTCCATGGAGTTTGTATTCTGTGTTAGAGAAACGCCTAGGCCGCTAGCCTAAGCCATGCTAAATCATGGTGGAAACTTTAAGCATCACCATAGTGAGTCATCTATGAAGCATCCTCAATAAAAAGCTATGTACATGGTAAATAAAAATATTGCTGAGATGCTCATTGTCTGCTTTCCTTGTCATTATGGTTATGGGAAAGCTCCTGTACCATGTGCAAAGGGTACCCCGTTGGCGGTTCTCAGTGATATGCAAATACTTACAATGAAAAGAACTTACCTGGACCCAAAGTTGAGTATGTATGAGGATTGGCCCTCATATTCAAGGGACATGAGATTGCCAACTTATATTTCATCAAGCATATACTCCATCTTTGTTCACTTTAACCTTAATCATCTCAAGATGCTTATGATAGGGGCAATGAGGGCTCAAATCTAGTAAGTACCATAATCTTTTGGAAGCTCTTTATGACTTGTAATCCCTGCTACCCTCTAAGAAGGGACCTTTATCCTAGTTACCAGTTGAGTCAGTAAACCTACTTCCTCTCTATCTCCAGCAAGCATTTGAGTTGTTGTGTTTCAAGCATTCATATGGTGATTTATTCAATCATGGTTTCTATCTTCCTTGTTTGCACAGAACTCTTATCTATTGAGTATTACTTTGAAAGCCTTCACTTGTGAAAAAACCTTTTTGAGCAAAGAGTGCTCCTGTTTTGAAACTTCTGCAAAAAGCATTTGCGAAACTGTTTTCCAGGTGTTCTCTGACCAAGAACAAGTTTTCCAATTCCAATTATGATTTATCTTTATGCATCTCTATTGTGACTGCTGTACTTGGTTGCAAGCTAAGTTATATAATGGTGAGTTGCTTTCTTCTATGAGTTGTGTAATGGTAAGTGTGATGCTTCTTGTTCGTATTCCTTTATCGACACTTCACTCCATAAACCCGTGTACATGTTTACTAAGCTCAGTATTCGCTTGGGGACAAGCGAAGTCTAAGCTTGGGGGAGTTGATACGCCCAATTTGCATCACCTTTCTATATCATAATTTACCTCTATTCATTGATATTTGTCTTATTATGAGGTATTACTTATGGCTTTTTCATCTGTTTATGCATGTTGGATGATTCCTGGAGGATGGACTGCCAGAGTCTGGATTCTGATGGAAAAGAAGGCGTTTCGGTGCAATTTCGCGAAGATCAGAAAAATACCAAAAAAATTTGGAAACATATTATTTTACCAGAAGACGAAGGAATCCAGAAGGAGGGACGGAGATGGGCCTCAGGGGGCCCACACCCCCTAGGCGCGAGCCCACCTGACCCCGCGCCTAGGGAAGGTGTGGCCCACCTGCCCGGACTCCGACTCCGCCCCTACGCCTATATCTTCCCTACGGAACCGTAATACTAGGAGGGCGACCACATATAGATTTCCACTGCCTCTGGGGGCGGAAAACACCGAGAGAGAAAGATCTCTCCGGTAGACAGATTTCTGCCGGGGGAATTCCTTCCTGGAGAGGGGAGACCGTCGCCATCAACACCGTCATCAAGCTAGGCTTCATCGGGATCATCATCATTATCATCCACACCATCATCTCCACCAGCACCATCACTCCGTCCCGCTGTAACAATTGTGTTGGATTTTGCTTTAGTTCGTTAGTGGAAACTTTCCCGGTGTTGATTACTATTGTAGTTGATGCTTATGAGTGGAACCATTGGATTATTGTTTATGTTTAGATTGTTATCCGTTATCATATCATCTTTTATCTTGATCCATATGATTTCTTGTGAGTAGTTCGTTTGGTTCTTGAGGACATGGGAGAAGTCATGTTGTTAGTAGTGAATCTGTGATGAGTTATTATTCAATCGTTTAGTATTTAAGTTGTGGTGCTATTCTTCTAGTGGTGTCATGTGAATGTCGACTACATGACACTTCACCATTTATGGGCCTAGGGGAATGCATTGTGTATTTGGATACTAATCGTGGGGTTGCCGGAGTGACAGAAACCAGAACCCCCGTTAGCACACCTTTGCACAAGGGAGCGTAGGATCTCAGAGTTTAAGGCTGTGGTTAGATTTATATCTTAATTACTGTAACATCCCTGTATTTAGGAACCAACGTAGGGTAGATTTAGAAATTTGTGATATTGCATGCATTCATCTGTTAAAATGTGGGTAAAATTTTCGCCAAAGAAAAACCTAAAGTGATCAAAGTTTCTTTCATGCTTTGAGATTAGGTATAGTCTTGAAGGATGATTATTATAGACTTCAATATGATCTTTGTGGATTAGGGTGTTTTGGGAAATGAAATTTAAATTTAAAACTTGAGTGTTTGAATTATAATTCAAAAGGATTTAGAATTATGTTTGAGTAATTTGATTTAATCAAGAGTTAACAAATAATAACTCAAACTTTTAAATGAAATAAATTAATCAATAAAATGAATATTAACTTATTCAATAAATGAGTTACAAAATGTAACTTATTGGAGTCTTTACAATAGTACATGAGACAAAAGAAGAATCTTTATTTATTGAATAATAGTACAATCCTTATTACAAAAGAATAAAAATAAAATTACAAAAGAATAAAAGAAATATTACAAGTGACTATTCTACAAAGAAAAGAAAACCTAAACTAAAGTCTTGA
This sequence comes from Avena insularis, assembly GCA_023614405.1. Taxonomy (NCBI): domain Eukaryota; kingdom Viridiplantae; phylum Streptophyta; class Magnoliopsida; order Poales; family Poaceae; genus Avena; species Avena insularis. The sequence continues at coordinate 33,462,516 of CM042684.1, forward strand.
TCTTCAAGTCTGGTACCTGCAAAATAAACATAAACTAAAAAGAAAGAAAATTAAGGATTAGAATTATTTTACTCTCAGATTTGACAGTGAAGTGCACTGTTCAAAGATCATCATTGAGTAATCTTTTAAAGGGGCGAGTTTCACCAATATGAAAGAATAAATCCTTCATAATTTCAAGTCATAATCCAAATGAACAACAAGGAGGGGAAAATTTCACCAAGACAAGTAAATGTAACCAGATAGAAGTAACTTCATATCCAAAGCATATCCACAAGGTGTGCAGCAGGCACACATGCAGCACACACACACCAAACTGCATGGTGTGTGCTGTCAGCACCACAGCAACAGCTCCACACACACAAAACCATCAGCACAGCCGTGGGAGGCATCCCCACACCTGTTCCTTGTTCATACACACCAAGAACAGCAGCCCAGCTAAACCAAGCCAAAGCCAAGCAAGATCACATCAACTAAACCCTAGATCATCTCACCAAGATGGTGACATAGGGAGGGGGTAGAATAGGTGGATAGCAAGGACAAGATCAAGCCACCAGGACCAGGAGGTGGAGGGCTAGATCAAGGACAAGCCAGAAACTGGAAGTACCAAGGGGAGCATCAGATCAACTTAGCCACAAGATCAACAATAACAACCAAGTGCGGTGAGTAGTAACAGACCATCACATAATCTATCTGTCTAAGCTAGACAAATATTTATGAGTTGTCTCATACTCCACTTCTTAGAAAAACACCCAAGTGGGGTGACTCCATCATTGAAGTTTTAAATATTAAAGCAACCAGAAAACTATATAGATCTACCTAGGATCTCAGGACAACATCATTGACCCTAGTTATCAGGCTACAACTTCAATTTCATGAATGAATATAGCCAAAAATCTAAACTTCTAGGCACACCTCTTAAATAGGAGTAGCACCTTAGAAATTCATCTTATGAATTCATATAATTTATCAAGCTTACAATCATTTTTCCAACTTTGACTCAAGAATCAGTAGCTGGTATCAGTACCAGAACCAATCCATGAGAAACAACAAGGTAAAGGCTTAAATCCCTAAACCTTAGACCAACATCATTGGTTCTAGGGATGCAAGGAAAGAGAATTTCACTTATCTAAAATGCCAAGCTAATTTTAAGCTTGAACAAAACCAAACCCAGTAATAGAATCTAATCTTGTGTGCCATACAAGGATGGTGTCACAAGAACAATTCTAAACTGAGCAGGTTAAACATTCAACTTTCACAGTTACACTCACAGCTAACTATAAAATCATTTTCCTGACATCACAGGAATCATAATCAGGAAAATCCATATCCATATCTTCACCATAAGAGACCATTTGATCTCAAGCTATATATGAATTCTTAAGCCAACAGTACTAATACAGTGACTTCATCACACAACACTCATTGTCATTAACCAAGTAATGGCAGTGGTGAGCTATTAAACCACTAGATTTCCCAAGTATTGCTTCTAGAGCAACCTTACCATCTGAACCATATCAAAATTAATCCATAGAATCATCTGGTAAACCACTAGCATCACCACAGCTAATCATAAGCAGCAAGCCACATCTAACAACCACTTATCATGCTTAGGGATCATCAAAACTTGATCCAACTCATCAGATATCTAATCCACAGAGGGATTTGAACCCTAAGCAGAAAAAATAATCCTAATCAGGATATGACACCAGCCAGGAATGGTCACTACCAACATTTAGCATGGGATGGCCTAGCACAAAGAGCACGAGAAGGAGAGGAACAACTTACATATGGTCCTCGCTGAAGAATAGAAGAGGAAGCAGAGAAGGCCGACGTACATGGCAGCATGGGGAGCACCCCCAAGGGGGCGCTGCGACCCACAAAACGCCACGGCAGCGACCATAGCCACGCATGGGGGCGAGGAGCATCATCACGGCACATGAAAACAGCAGCGGCGTCAGCACCAACGCCACCCCAAACCCTATGGTTCGGAACGGAATCGATCTGGCCACAGGAGGGCTCTAGGTCCAAATCGAATTGGACAGAAGGGTGAAGCAGGGTTGACAACCACCCTATGCACCACGGCGGCAGCCAGGAAGGTCCACGACGGCGCGAATCGCCGGCGGTAGCATCGCTGACCACGGGGTCGGCGGAGGAGAAGAAGAGAGGTGAGATCGAGGGAGAGACAGAGGGTGAGTTGGGCTAGTTGGGCCAATACCCCTTCGAGGTGTCGTTTGGACTTTGCCCTACTGGGCCACAAGGGCCCAATAAACCCAAACAGTCAGCCCAAATCACTTAAATCATGTTTTAATAAATGGAAAAAGACCAAAATGCCCCTAAACTTAAATAAATTCAAGAAAATAAAATGAAAATCCAAAAATTATAAATAAAATATTTTTGGATTCACAATAATCCAAACTATCCAAATAAATTAAGAGATAAAATTTTAGACATATAAGTTTTATTAAGAATTTTGAAATATAAATATTACTTATGGAATTTTACAAAATTATTGAAAGTTGATAAAAATAAATAAAAATCACTTTCATTATAAATTAATATTATAGTATTTTCGAAAAATACTAAACACATATTTAATAACAATTTTTGGATTTAAATGATAATTCTTAAAGGAATTATTAAATTAATAAAATTCAAATAAAAGGAAATAAAATAAGAGAATACAATATTCAATAAATATTAAAAATTAATATTTATAAATTCTTTATTATGAAAAAGAAATTTTATAATTTAAAAAATGGGGTACAAAACACATAAAATTAAATAATGCATTACATTACTTTGCATAATCATTTTTGCTTCTTTAAATATTGTCCTTACCGGGCAATAATGATGTTTTTGTAGACATAGAAGCTCAAGGTCTAGTGCAAGCATCAGACTTCACTACCTTGCCATCACAAGGCAAGTTTATCACTTGCTCATGTCCTTTGAAGAGTCTTTATCAAAGTATTTGCGAATTGTGTGTTATCATCTATATTATAGAAAAAGAGAACATTATTTTCTCTAAGATACTAAATCTTAGATATCATCCTAAGTGATGATATGATGGAGCAATAGAACTTAGGGTTCTAATTGCAATAATGAAGAACAATTAGGGATTAATAACCCATGACATCAGTGATTCTAGCGCCGTATATTGCGCGTTAACCATGATATTTGGAATGGGACGGAGAAGTCAGTTGTATCCTTTTCCTCTTATATGGAGGCAATACGACCTTAACATGACGTTGTGATTCCTTGTGCGGATCGAACATATGGGTGGGCACCCTTACGCCCCACACTTTTGGTGTCTAGATTATCTATGAATGGTGTTTAGGGATACAGTCCATGTAAATGGTACTATTCTGGGAATCACCAGGTCATAGAGTCTTCGAAAACTCATCAGGGTTTTTAGCCTGCTCGAAAGGGGGCTTAACGAAGATGAGCCAGCCCGAAGGATCGTGCAGACATATGAGGTCGCGGAGAGGGCAGTGATTGGCTTGGACCAACTACCGGGCCCCACATCATGGAATTGTGGACGGAAAAGTATGCCCGGTTGTGCAACAAGGCAGTTGATCTCTCATGGGAAAAGTAACACACCTATGCAGAGTGTAAGAATTGTAACTTGTTACTCCCTATTCCGGGAAGGAGCTACGAACGCGGTAGGAAAAGAACTCCATGAAAGTTCTGGTCAACTTGTGAAGGCTGATGGTCATAGATTTTTATAATAAAATCATCCTTTGAAGAAAGATTTATGAAAATTGCATAGTGCCAAAGACTGATAGTCTGAGGTGGTAGCTAGAGCATCAAACTTCCCACCTTGCATATAATTAATTTGCTGGGTAACGTTGTTACTCATCCTTTCCTTTGAATCCTTGCTTAGACTCTGAGAATCCCGAAGATACCCCAATGTATGCATCTGAGAGTTAAGAGGAGGTCTTCTATGAAGAGCCCAAACTGTATGGAGCCGTATAAGGGGAGGACTACAACATCATCTATGGAGGAGAGTTCCAAGAGTCCGAATAATTACTATAGTTCTAGTAGCCACTTGAGGCGAGCAACATGAACAATATATAACAATAAGTTGTTGAGCTCAATTTGGAGTTTAAGTTTTAAATTTGAACCTTCCGCTGAAACACTTATATTTTGGTTTGTTAGTTGAATCTTTGGGATGTCTTGAACTTCCGGTATTGTAATAATAATAACGTGTGTATGTTTGTAATATGGACCCGCAATGTTTCTGTTTTACCACTCTGAGGGATGTGATATTTACAGAACGGTGTTCGGTAGATGTCATGTCAACGACTATAGTGTACTGCACATGCAGTTGTATGTTGGGTCACCGCAATTACTTTCTTGTAGTTACAGATGTTTGCAGGGGGTTTCATCACAAGTATGTATTAGTCCTAGGAAGGGCGGTATGTTATCACAGGTTCACCCACACAACACTTACAAACACCAAAGGAGAGTACTCAGCTACAGAATTCCCATGTGTCCTCGAGAATGTTTGGTCCTTATAATTATTTCCACCGGCTTGTCCTTTGCTAAGAAAGGATTGGGCCACTTGCTCCGTTTGTTAGTTACTTCTGTTACTTGCTCCCTGTTTTGTTGTCTTGTCAGAAAACCACTAAAAATCCGTTTGCTAAGTATTCACAGGGATTTCCTGCACCATACCACTGTTTAGCACCTTCTGTTCCTTGTTGGGATCGACACTCCTATTTATCAAAAGTACTACGATACACCCCTATACTTGTGGGTCATCAGACATCCTTTCCAAAACCCATGCTTCTATAGTTTCTTTCCAAGATACAAAAAAAAGGAAAGTTTCTCCCCTTCTTTCTTAAGTTCCATAAGTTTGAATAGAATGTTTTACTAGAATTTCCTCCCAGCCAATGGGTCTGCTGGAGGAATTCTAGTTGGTATTGACTTAGATCTCTTTGCTATCTAGTCCTGGGAAATTTAAAAAATTCTCAGTGTCTTGTGTAGTTTAGAATAACATAGATGGAAAAATTTGGGGACATGTTTCTGTATATGGCTCTCCTTATGAGGAAGGGAAAGAAGAATTCATTTTAGAACTTCATAGTCTGTTCATGAATAATTCTTTCCCTGCCCTTATTAGTGGATATTTTAATTTGGTTAGGTTCAAGGAAGACAAAAGTAATGGAGTTGTCAACCAGAAATGGTGTGACAACTTCAATGCTTGGATTGATCTTTGGGGGCTTTTAGAAGTTAAAATTGGTAACAGGAAATTCACCTAGGCGAATAATCAGGAAAATTTGATTATGTCCACAATAGATAGTCTTTTTGTAATACTGAATTAGATGCTTTATTCCCTTTGGCCACTACTCAAGCATGCACCAGGCTTGGTAGTGACCATGCTCCAGTTCTCCGATACTCTGGCATGGGGCTTACACCTAGAAACCTCAGTTTCAAGTTTGAGAAGTGGTGGTTCCTGAGGGAAGACTTCTGTGCTTTAGTCACAAAAATATGGAATGATCCTACAAAATGAAGGACATCCCTAGATAGATGGAAATAGGAAGTCAGAAGGTTTAGGAAGAACACCAAAGCATTGGGTAGGAATATTGAAGCTGATCTTAGATAGCTAAAAAAAGAAATGATGGAGGAATATGATGGCTTGGATATTAAGGCAGAATCAGAACCTTTGTCAGATCAAGAATTAGAAAGGATGAAGGTGATCAACTCTAAAATGTAAGATATTTGTCTCAAAGAAGAAGTCAAAGCTAAGCAAAGATATATATATATATAGACATCCTTGAAGGTGATAAAAATACTGCATATTTTCATCCAGTGGTTAATCAGAGAAGGAGGAAAACCCTTATCCACACTTTAGAAGGGAATAATGGGCCTACTTCAGACCTACAGGAAATGTTAGAAATAGCCACATCCTTTTAAAAAAATATCTTTAACCCTGAGGACAGGGGAGGCTTCTCTCTGGCTGAAGACTTCTTTAGTAATGAGGAAAAAGTCTCACTAGAAGGGAATTCTTCCATGGACTCCTCCTTCACTGAGGAAGAATTGAAGAAAGACTTATTCAGTTTTAGTTCTGATGGGGCTCCTGGCCCTAATGGGCTCTCTTTCCTCTTCTATCAAAAGTTTTGGGGTTTAGTCAAGGGGGACATCATGGATATGTTTCATGATTTCCACAAAGGTGATCTATATATATACAGGCTTAATTTTTCTGTCCTTACTCTTATCCCTAAGGAACCAGATGCATTTTTCATGAAAACATTTATACCAATTAGTCTCCTCAACTGTATATTTAAGCTTTTCACCAAGGTCCTTATCAATAGGTTAGCCCTTCTTATGGATCTCCTCATCTCTCCTAACCAAACAACCTTTATCAAAGGCAATTATATCCCGGAGAGTTTGGTAACAACCCATGAAGTTCTTCACTCTATACACCAGGGGAAAGAAAAAGGGGCAATCTTAAAATTGGACTATGAGAAAGATTTTCATATGGTTAATCTAGATTTTCTACATGAACTCCTTATAATAGGTTTTAGCCCTTTCTTTAAAAGATTAATTACCAAAGTTACCAAGAATGGGTCTGTTGCTGTTAAGCTTAATGGGGTAGAACGTAGAAGGAAATTCCTTTCTTACATGTAGAGGCCTTAGACAAGGGGAACCCCTGTCTTCGATCCTTTTTGATTGTGTGGTAGATGTATTTACCAGAATGATTAATAAAGCATCCCTTCAAGGGCTGGTTAAAGGGTCTGCACCCAGTTTGTTTCAAATGGGGTGATCAGCCTGCAATATGTAGATGATACCATCCTTTTTATGGATAACAACTTAGAAAATTCTAGGAACCTAAAATGGGTTATGAACTATTTTTAAAATGTTTCTGGCATGAAGATAAATTATATTAAGAGTGAGTTGATCTCCATTAACATGGACTATGAAGAAACCACTATGTTTCAACAGGTTCTTGGGTGTGTAGTTGGTTCCTTTCCAATAAAATTTAGGAATACCTTTGCATCATGATAAACTTAGAATGGAAGACCTCCAACCAATCATTGATACAATCCTAAAAAGAATCTTTGGTTGGAGAGAGAAACTCTTGGCTCATTCGCAAGGGTGTTGTTGGTTAGGACCTGTCTATCTAGTATTCCTGTGTATCTTCTCTCCTTCTTCAAATTCCCAAAATGGGCCTTGCAGCTTATTAATTCTCTCAAATGTCATATTTTCTGTGGAATGATTCCAAAGAAGGAAGGAAACTCCACTTAGCAAATTGGCATTTGGTGTGCCTCCCAAAAAACCAAGGGGGCTGGGAATTCCATCTCTCATGGATGTGAACATCTATTTACTAGCTTCCTAGATCAAGAAATACATTAATGGGGAAGGGAAACTATGGAAAACTATAGTAGATAATAACTACCATCCCAATCAACCAAATATTTTTCTTGTAAGAGCTTGGGGTCTTCCAGATTTTGGAAAGGATTCCTCTGGGCTACTAGAGTAGTTAGATTTTGGTATAGATGGGTAGTGGGGAATGGGCTTCAAATAAAATTTTGGGAAGATACATGGTTTGGTACTTCCCCCTATCTGTCTAATTTTAGGATATGTACTGTATCTGTAATGAACGGCTTGCTAATATTGCTGAAGTTTGGGATGGGGATACATGTAAACTCTCCTTTAGGAGAAATTTCAGTCCTCACCTGATGGAACAATGGTATGAGCTTGAACAAGTTTGTTTTAACATAACCTTTTCTGATGATCGTGACTCTCTCATCTGGGAACACTGCAAATGGGTTTTACTCTGCTAGGTCCCTTTATAACATCATCAACATCAGAGGGGTTGTACCTATCTTTATCCCATCTGTTTGGGAATTGGTGGTTCCACCTAGAGTTCATATTTTTGTGTGGTTATTTGCTCATAACAAGCTAATGACAAGAGATAACTTATAGAAAATATGCCTAGGAAAACCTTTAGATTGTGTGTTATGTAAAGAGAATGATTCCTCTAATCATCTATTTTTTGAGTGCGTTGTTGCTAAAGAGGTTTGGAAATTTACCTCAAACTTCGTTGGGTGCTCCCTAGGCACCTATTTTGAATCCATAACCAAATTTTTGGGTTGCTAATAAAAAGCATTCTGTGGTGAACATTGTCTGCTTTCTGATTATCTGGAGTATCTAGAAATCAAGGAATGCTCTTATATTTGACAACCAAAATTGGTTATGTATCAAACATGTCTGGTGGCTCATCTTGAAAACTATCAAGAAATGGAGGCTGTTGTACAAGGAACACATGCTGGAGAGGGTGGACCAATTGTCCAACCAAGTTTTAACTCTCCTCCGAGCACCAAGCCCTCTCACGTGGAAATGAAATATGGTGCCATCTCTATGGCATCCCTGGTGGATTCACTTCATACTTCTATCACTCCTGGCCTCCTGATGCATCCAAGCACCAACAAGACAACGACTTCCACACATCCCACACCTTTCTGGCGTGGTGCATGGTCGAAGCCTCTAGGTCTTCTACCTATGGAGGAGACGAGGTAAAAGCTCAATAAGATATGCGAGAGGTTCGGAGCATGAAGATCTCCATCTCCAGTTGTTTTACTTTCATGCATAGTATTTATTTTTTCCTGTCTGTCTTTCGGCTATTATAGTCTAATTCAGACTTAAGACTCTGTGGTTTTCAGTTTCCTTTTGTTGGCTTTCCTTTGGAATACTGCATTCAGTAAAAACTCTGGTTTCGTTTTCTATGAAAATGGTACAAGGGCTCCTCTTTGGGGGCCCTCTTGCTTTAAAAAAATGCCCCTTCTATTTTTGGCTAACATGGAAATCTATCATAATAAAATGATCGGAAAATAAATGGGCGTCAACAAACCGTAGTAAACCATTTGTCCACTATAGGCCAGTCGTGGCGTCGTATTTAGTGAGCTAGGTGGTGAGGTTGTTGCCGTCAGCTGAACAGAGGGCGACACACTCGCACTAATAGAAGCAGACCGTGGCTTAGTCATTTTACTCGCAGTTGGGGGTGTGACAGCAAGTCCATCTTTTCTAGATAAAGCTTTGGAAACAGACAATAAACTTCTCATGTAAGTGCATATTCTGATCTTTATATCAGTTGAAGGACTATCTTTAGATGCAACCCTGTGGTTAGATAGTTAAGCGGGCAGTGGCACCCCAGCCGACCAGAATTCAAACTCTAGGTTTGACGATTTGGTGTCTTATAAAAGACCAAATATTCTTCAGTGGGACAGCGTTTGTGATCGTTTCTGTCTATACTGGGTTTGCCACAACAACATTTTTTAGCGTGCTATGCTAGTGGAGACGGGAGGCTCTCTTCCTCCTATTCCACACGATCTCCCAAGGCACGCGCACCGAAGACGAACCAGGATTGATGCCAATATAGTTCCAAACTAAAATTGTGAACCTATTTTCCAACTTGAGTATCTTTCAAATGTATTGTTGGTGGATTTGACTCCGATGAAATATTAAATTGTCTTTATGTTAGCCCTCCTTAATAGTGCCCCATCACTAGTGGAAAAAGGGCTATCCGTTCGCGACCCCTCAGAGCATTTGTCCCGGTTGCGCCACCAACCGGGACTAATGCTGGCACGCGTCCCGGTTGGAGCGGGCACGGGGCCAGGGGGCATGCGTCCCGGTTGGTAAGGGGGAATACGTCCCGGTTGGAGCCATCAACCGGGACTAAAGGTTTGGCCACAGCCACGTGGCGTGGCACGCACCTTTAGTCCCGGTTGCTGGCTCCAACCGGGACTAAAGACCCCCTGCCCTCTATAAATGCAACGTCCCAGCCCCCTCTGCCTCCACTCTGTTTTTTCGAATGGTGGAAGGTGTGAGGGGGTGTGCTAGTTTTTTCTCATGCATGCATTGAAGTTGTTTGTTGAAATGTTTGAGTGAATAATCCCGTTGAATTTCTCATAGAACAAAAATATAGAAGGTGTCCGAGACGCACTTGAGCTTTCTCCTCTTTATTTCCCTCGATCGAGGTTAGCAATCTTATCTTTTCTAGGTCATTGATACAATTCATGTGTCGGTGTGAATTGGTTATTTCACTATTTATGATGTCCTGTTTTTTGATAAACTTACTTATATGATGCAGATGAACGGTCGGGAATGGATGTACGGTGACCGCACGCGTGGCAGGTATATCAAAGGCGTGGATAAATTTATCGATGTGGCTACGGCAAACAAAGAGAATGGATTTATCGTTGTCCATGTGTTCAATGTCGGAACAACAAGGAGTACTCTTCCTCGAAAAATCATTCGCGCCACTGATTATGAAAGGTTTCATGCCCAACTATAATTGCTGGACCAAGCACGGGAAAGAGGGGTTATGATGGAAGATGGTGAAGAAGATGATGATAACAACTATCATCATATGTTTCCTGAATCTGATCCGCAATGGAAGACAATGGAGAGGAAAGAGGTGAAGAACGGGCATCGATGAGCCGGTGATGAACTTGGTAGGGTCATTTCGATGCAAAGGGAGACTGAAATGAAAATGAGAAGTTGAAGTTAGAGGGCATGTTAGAAGATCACAAGAAATTGTTGTACCCAAATTGTGAAGATGGCAGACAAAGCTCGGTACCAACTTGGAATTGTTGCGATGGAAGGCGAGTGTGGTCTAATGACTCCTCATTTGAAAAGATGCTGAAAATAATGAAGCCGAAGTTTCCAAAACATAACGAACTTCCCGAGAGTACCTACGAAGCAAAGAAGACTCTCTATCCTCTGGGATTAGATGTGCAAAAGATACATGCATGCATTAATGATGCATCCTCTACATGTAAGGAGTATGAGAATTTAGATAAATGCCGGTATGCAATGCGTTGCGGTATAAGATCGACGAGATGACCACGGTGATGTTGAGGGAGAGCCCCTCGGAAGAGGGTTCTGCTAAGGTTATGTGGTATGCTCCTATAATACCAAGGTTGAAACGCATGTTCGAAACAAAGAGCATGCCAGGTTGTTGCGATGGCACAAAGAAGACCGTAAGAAAGACGGGAAGTTGAGACACCCTGCTGATGGGTCACAGTGGAGAAAAATCGAGAGAGACTTCCCAGACTTTGCAGGTGACGCAAGGAACTTATGGTTTGGTCTAAGTATGGATGGCATGAATCCTTTTAGGGAAGCGAGAGTTGCGATCCACAGACTGGCCCATGACTCTATGTATCTACAACTGCCTCCTTGGTTGTGCATGAAGCGTAAGTTCATTATGATGCGGTGCTCATCCAAGGCCCAAGCAACCAGCAACGACATTGATGTGTACCTTAGGCCATTAGTTGAAGAACTCTTACAGTTGTGGGGGCAAACCAGGTGTACGTGCGTGGGATGAGAACAAACAGGAGCCATTTGATCTACGAGGGTTGTTATTCGTAACCATCAATGATTGGCCTGCTCTTAGTAACCTTTCAGGACAGACAAACAAGGGATATAAGGCATGCACCCACTGTTTAGATAAGACCGAAGGTACATATTTGCATAAATGCAAGAAGGTTGTGTACCTGGCGAATCGACGATTTCTTGACCAATCATCCGTAAGAAAGAAAGGCAAGCATTTCAAAGGTGAGGCAGATCACGGAAGAAGCTGAACTCCTGCTGGTGATGATGTATTTGGTATGGTCAAGGAAATAGAAGTAATCTTTGGAAAGGGTCCCGGCGGTCAATCAGTTCCGAACGACGTCGCTACAGGACACGCACCCATGTGGAAGAAGAAATCTATATTTTGGGAGCTCCCATATTGGAAAGTCCTGCGTGTCCACTCTTCAATCGACGTGATGCACGTGACGAAGAATCTCTGCGTGAACCTGCTAGGATTCCTAGGCGTGTATGGGAAGACAAAAGATACACCTGAAGCACGGGAGGACCAACAAATTATGAAAGACCCAAAGAACATGCATACACATAACAAGATGGATAAAGGGCGTCACTTAAGTCGTGCCAGCTATGCTCTTACCAAAGCAGAGAAGGAAATCTTTTTTGAAGTCCTTTACAGTATCAAGGTGCCGTCGGGCTTCTCATCTAATATAAAGGGGATAATAAATATGGCAGAGAAAAAGCTCCAAAACCTGAAGTCTCATGACTGTCACGTGATTATGACGCAGTTGCTTCCGATTGCATTGAGTGGGCTTCTACCGGAAAATGTTCGAGTACCCATTGTGAAGCTGTGTTCATTCCTCAATGCAATATCTCAGAAGGTAATCAATCTAGATATTCTGCCAAGGTTACAGAAGGATGTGGTACAATGTCTTGTTAGTTTTGAATTGGTGTTCCCACCATCCTTCTACTATATTATGACGCATCTCCTGGTTCATCTAGTGGAAGAGATTGCCATTCTCGGTCCGGTATTTCTGCACAATATGTTCCCCTTTGAGAGGTTCATGGGAGTCTTAAAGAAATATGTTCATAACCGTGCTAGACCAGAAGGAAGCATCTCCAAGGGATATGGAACAGAGGAGGTCATTGAGTTTTGTGTTGACTTTATTCCTGACCTTAAGCCGATTGGTGTTTCGACTCATGGCATGAGGGAAGACTAAGTGGAAAAGGCACGCTGGGAAAGAAAGCAATGATATGTAGGGACGGGATTCTTTCACTAAAGCACACTACAGCTTCTACATAATTCCACCTTGGCAGCTCCGTATATCGAGGAACACAAGAATATTATACGCTCCAAAAACCCGGGGAAGCCTGAATCATGGATTACAGATGAACAAATGAAGTCTTTTGGTGGTTGGATGCGGACACATCTCTTGAATGACACCACTGTTGGAGATCAGCTATACTTGTTGGCCGCGTCACCATCTTCTACTGTATTGAATTTCCAAGGGTACGAAATAAATGGGAATACATTCTACACGATCGCCCAAGATAAAAAGAGCACCAACCAAAATAGTGGTGTCCGCTTTGATGCAATAGACGAGAACGGACAAAAGGACACATATATGGTTACATAGAGGAGATATGGGAACTAGACTATGGAGTCTCTTTTAAGGTCCCTTTGTTTCGCTGCAAATGGGTCAACCTGAATGGGGAAGGGGTAAAGATAGACCAGTTGTACGGAATGACAACAGTGGATCTCAACAATCTTGATTATAGAGATGAACCATTCGTCCTAGCCAATGATGTGTCTCAGGTTTTCTATGTGAAGGACATGTCCTCCAGACCGAAAAAAGAAAAAATATGCAAACGAATACATCATATGATGAGCCAAAGCTTCACATAGTTCTTTCAGGGAAAAGAAACATCGTGGGAATCGAGGACAAGACAGACATGTCAGAAGATTATAATAAGTTTGATGAAATTCCGCCCTTCACAGTGAAAACTGACCCAAGCATTCCGTTAAGTAAAGAAGATGCTCCATGGTTACGTCTGAAGCGGTCATAAGGAATGACATATGCCAAGAAGTTCATGCTCATATTATGTAACTCTAGTTCATGTCTTTCACGGTTTGTGGCTTGACCGAAGGATATCTTTCGCGGTTTGTGGCCTTTAGTCCCGGTTTTGTAGTCTCAGTTTTTAATATTAATAAATGTCTTGAGTGTTAGTCCCGTTTTGTGGCTGGACCAAGAGTTCCTCTATGACCAGTTTCTTGGAGATGCCGGAGGACTGGGATCCGGCGGCATCTCCCTGAAACTGGTCGTAGTGGTGTCCGTGCTCTCGAAAACCATCTTGCATCTTGTAACTTCTCTAACTAGATCAATACGCCTCGGAGCTAACTAATTTCACATATTAGGGAGTGCCTCTATGACCAGTTTCTCGGAGATGCCAGAGGACTAGGCTCCGTCGGCATCTCCCTGAAACTGGCCGCAGTGGTGTCCCTGCTCTCGAAAACCATCTTGCAGCTTGTAACTTCACTAACTAGATCAATACGCCTCGGAGCTAACTAATTTCACATATTAGGGAGTGCCTCTATGACTAGTTTCTCGGAGATGCCGGAGGACTGGGCTCCGTCGGCATCTCCCTGAAACTGGCCGCAGTTGTGTCCCTGCTCTCGAAAACCATCTTGCAGCTTGTAACTTCACTAACTAGATCAATACGCCTCGGAGCAAACTAATTTCACATATTAGGGAGTGCCTCTATGACCAGTTTTTCGGAGATGCCGGAGGACTGGGCTCCGTCGGCATCTCCCTGAAACTGGCCGTAGTGGTGTCCCTGCTCTCTAAAACCATCTTGGAGATGCCTCAAACTGGATGGGGGACTGGACTCACAAGGATGCCTATTTATAGTACAAGCAGCTCGGCATAATGAACACACGACATAATGTCGACACACTCACCTATTATTAGTGCTGACTCATCTTTAGTCGGGTGTCTCAACGGGACTAAAAGTTCATCTTTAGTCCGGTTGGTGACACCATCCGGGACAAGGTACTAACCATGCGACATAATGTCGACACTCACCCCTATTATTAGTGTTGCTGGCCCACTCTTAATCCCTTCAGTCGCGGTTGGTTTCTCCAACCGGGACTAAAGATGAACCCTCTCTTTATATAGGCATTTCCCTCTATTTATTAGGTAACACTCAAGACATTTATTAATATTAAAAACCGGGACAAACCGGGACTAGCTAACACTCAGGACTAAAGCCGCCCCCTTTAGTCATAATCATGCCTAGTCCTATAGTACGCAGCTTCAGGGTCTTCATCGTCGTCGTCATCATCATCGTCATCGTCACCTGCCACTCCGGGGATCCTCAGCCCATCCATGGCATATACCAGGGGCCATTCCAGCCTCGGATTCACGGCAGGCGGGAGAGGGGTCTCCTGGAAGACGATGCCGCTACCGCCGGGACAGTGTGGGGCATGTGGCGGGTGGACTCGTGGGCACCGTAGGCGAGGATGGTCTCCCCCGGTGATGTAGCGCATCACTCTGATGATAGTATGGTTCGCCCACCACAGACGACGGCCGGCTTCGTTGTGGTTCACCGGTGGCGGGCCATCACCCTCGTACCCGGCGAGCTCCATTTCCCGCCTATTAGCGAAGAAGGCATTCCAGGTGTCGTAGTTGTCGGGATCCCACTGGGGAAACATCCGCTGCTCCAGCGTGAGCTCGTGGTAGAAGTGGTTTGTGATGGCGCTTTGGCGTCATGGAACCTTGAGGACAGGAGGGACAGGAACCCCTCGGCGCTCGACATCCGGCCAGCGTGACGGTAGCCCGGCGGACAAGGGTAGTTGGGCGCCTGGCGCCTCGGTCTCCTCGAGGTCGAGAATGGCCCGATGGCGTTGTCCATTGTTCTAAGAGAGGAAGGTGTGGATGTGTGGATAGCCATGACACGATCACCCTAAATATAGAGGGAAAGGGCGGGAAAACTTGGCGTGAAGCTTTGGGAAATGGTGGGAAATATCTTTAGTCCCGGTTAGTGACTACATCCGGGACTAAAATCTCTAGTAGAAAGGAAAGGGCTGGAAAACTTGGCGGGAAGAGGTGGGAAATCGCGGAAAATATTTTTAGTCCCGGTTTGTGACTACAGGTACATGATCTATCGCCCGTGATTTTTTGAAAAAATCATTTTTAGACTCGCAATATGTGGTTTCTTCAGAGATCCAATGCAAGTTCTAACGATGCTCGTCCCCTATCTTCATGCACACCGGTTCGACCATAGTTAGAAATTCAGATAATTCAAAACGGGCATAATAAATTCAAAAAAAATCCAAACAATGAAAATCCTTCGCGTGGTGTCATATTTTGTTACATAGTTGAAAGGAAAAATACCAGACTTGGTATATTGATGACCGATGTTATGTGCTGAATCACGGCATAGCTTGTGATGTTGTGCCCATATTATGCATGTGTGTGGACATTGGTATGGATAACAATGTTGCAGGAGGAAGTTTTCCTTTTTGTCGCACGGAAAAGCCCTTTTCCATTTTCCGAGCGCAAAAAACGGGTCGTTTTGTGAAGTAACCACCAAAATGCCGTTTCAGAATGCTATCGTCCCATTTTCCTAAAATACTAGACCACCTTACATGGACTACCTCCCAACCGGTACATCTCAAACCTTTTCGTCCATCCCGGGTAAAAAGGACAAATGTCTGCCGAATCGGTAGGAAGTGGGTCCGGTTTGTACTACAGGTACATGATCTATCGCCCGTGATTTTTTGAAAAAATCATTTTTAGACTCGCAATATGTGGTTTCTTCAGAGATCCAATGCAAGTTCTAACGATGCTCGTCCCCTATCTTCATGCACACCGGTTCGACCATAGTTAGAAATTCAGATAATTCAAAACGGGCATAATAAATTCAAAAAAAATCCGAACAATGAAAATCCTTTGCGTGGTGTCATTTTTTGTTACATAGTTGAAAGGAAAAATACCAGACTTGGTATATTGATCATGTTTCGAAAAAACCTTCACAAAATGACCTATCATGTTCGAGGTTTCATGGCTTTCGGTCCAAATGACCGATGTTATGTGATGAATCACGGCATAGTTTGTGATGTTGTGCCCATATTATGCATGTGTGTGGACATTGGTATGGAGAACAATGTTGCAGGAGGAAGTTTTCCTTTTTGTCGCACGGAAAAGCCCTTTTCCATTTTCCGAGCGCAAAAAACGGGTCGTTTTGTGAAGTAACCACCAAAATGCCGTTTCAGAATGCTACCGTCCCATTTTCCTAAAATACTAGACCACCTTACATGGACTATCTCCCAACCGGTACATCTCAAACCTTTTCGTCCATCCCGGGAAAAAAGGACAAATGTCTGCCGAATCGGTAGGAAGTGGGTCCGGTTTGTACTACAGATACATGATCTATCGCCCGTGATTTTTTGAAAAAATCATTTTTAGACTCGCAATATGTGGTTTCTTCAGAGATCCAATGCAAGTTCTAACGATGCTCGTCCCCTATCTTCATGCACACCGGTTCGACCATAGTTAGAAATTCAGATAATTCAAAACGGGCATAATAAATTCAAAAAAAATCCGAACAATGAAAATCCTTCGCGTGGTGTCATATTTTGTTAATAGTTGAAAGGAAAAATACCAGACTTGGTATATTGATCATGTTTCAAAAAAACCTTCACAAAATGACCTATCATGTTCGAGGTTTCATGGCTTTCGGTCCAAATGACCGATGTTATGTGCTGAATCACGGCTTTCGGTCCAAATTACTTATTCAAATCCAAACATTTTTTATGTTTAAAGTTTTTCTAAATTCCAAATTGATATTAAAAAATATAAGTTAATTAATTTTAAATTGTAAATGGTTCATATTTTAAATGGTTACATTAATTATTTTTTAAAACAGAAAATGGTTTTGAATTATTTATTCAAATCCAAACACTTTTTATGTTTAAAGTTTTTCTAAATTCCAAATTAATATTCAAAAATATAAGTTAATTCATTTTAAAAGGTTACATTAATTATTTTTTAAAAATAGAAAATGGTTTTGGATTATTTATTCAAATCCATACACTTCTTATGTTTAAAGTTTTTCTAAATTCCAAATTGATATTAAAAAAATATAAGTTAATTCATTTTCAATTGTAAATGGTTCATATTTTAAATGGTTACATTAATTATTTTTTAAAACAAAAAATGGTTTTGAATTATTTATTCAAATCCAAACACTTTTTATGTTTAAAGTTTTTCTAAATTCCAATTTAATATTCAAAAATATAATTTAATTCATTTTAAAAGGTTACATTAATTATTTTTTAAAAATAGAAAATGGTTTTGGATTATTTATTCAAATCCATACACTTCTTATGTTTAAAGTTTTTCTAAATTCCAAATTGATATTAAAAAAATATAAGTTAATTCATTTTTAATTGTAAATGGTTCATATTTTAAATGGTTACATTAATTATTTTTTAAAACAGAAAATGGTTTTGAATTATTTATTCAAATCCAAACACTTTTTATGTTTAAAGTTTTTCTAAATTCCAAATTAATATTCAAAAATATAAGTTAATTCATTTTAAAAGGTTACATTAATTATTTTTTTAAAATAGAAAATGGTTTTGGATTATTTATTCAAATCCATACACTTCTTATGTTTAAAGTTTTTCTAAATTCCAAATTGATATTAAAAAATATAAGTTAATTCATTTTAATTGTAAATGGTTCATATTTTAAATGGTTACATTAATTATTTTTAAAACAGAAAATGGTTTTGAATTATTTATTCAAATCCAAACACTTTTATGTTTAAAGTTTTGTAAATTCCAAATTAATTATCATTTAAAATAATACAAATTTAAACCCCAAAATAAAAAATAAAAGGAAGAGAGAGAAAATACCTGAATTTTTTGAAAACAGAGAATATGTCGGTTGGAACCACCAACCGGACTAAAGACTTCAAGGCCAACCCTTGGTCTGCTGAAAATATTGAGTATACGTCCCGGTTGGTGGCTCCAACCGACGATATTCTTTAGTCCGTTGGAGCCACCAACCGGACTAAAGGTCCTTTGGTTATAACTGCGTGCCCCTCTTCTTCTTCTTCCCTTCTCCACACTACTACCTTCACCGCGACGGCCCAAGCCGCCCGAGCTTCGCCGGCCGCCCCAGTCAGCGTCACTGCCAAGCGTGTTCCATCCGCCAGCACCGCCGCCTCCGTCTGTGCGCGCACCAGTCGTCGCCCACGACTCCGTCTTCCTCGACCCCGACTGTGCTCGCCGGCGTCGATTCGCTCAACCTCGACCTCCCG
Organism: Avena insularis; assembly: GCA_023614405.1. Lineage (NCBI taxonomy): Eukaryota > Viridiplantae > Streptophyta > Magnoliopsida > Poales > Poaceae > Avena > Avena insularis. The sequence continues at coordinate 33,481,149 of CM042684.1, forward strand.
CGCTCTCTCCGACCAACCTCACGCGTTCAGGGTGAGCAAGCGAACCTTCTGGATGCCTCCTTCCTTCCCCTCTCGCTGTAGTTCATGCCTGCGCCGTTAGATCCCGTTCGCCGCCGTCGGCCGTCGTTGTACCACCTGCTCCGGCAACCAACAGAGGGCGGCACCGCCAATTTTGAGTCACTTTGGATGCGCTGATTCCAGCACGCCAAGTCCCGCAGCCCCGCTTGCTCTCCTCCGCTGCCTACCATCGCCGTCTGACGTGTCTCCGGCGAGCCCAACGTGGCGTCTAGGTGGCATCCGCGTGGCCCTGGTCCCACCAGTCAGCCTCTAGGGCTAGCTCCTTCTCTGGTGACAGATGACCCTGTTTCCCCTTTGCTTGGTGGCTGCTGAGGTGGCTCCGGGCCCCACCTGTCAGCCACTATGGCTAGTTGTTACTATGGTGCAAAAGGTTTAAACATTTGATTTAATAATTTCAGAATTTGAATAAAACTTGTAAATTCAATAACTTTTAATCTGTAATTTAGAAAAATACAAATAATATACCAAAATGTTCAGAAAAATGAGAACTATCTATCTATGCTATAATCATGCATTGTTCAACAACTTAAATGACAAGTTTAATTAGAACACCCTAGTAACCCTAACAGGTGATTCCGGAGTTCCTTGAGTTAGGGTTTGCGCCCCTCGGAACCCATTAACTTGTCGAGCATGATTTAGGGTTACATTCCAATGCACATTAACTTGTCGTATCATCATCATTGCTTGATCATTGCATCGATGTCGTGTGTTGATTGTTTCCCTTTCTTTCCGGTGATTTGGTTCTTCTCGGTAGAATACGATATCGAGATCGAGATCGAAGACTGAGATCAAGACCATAGAAGATCGACGAACAATACTTGACCAACTATAATCAAGTCAAGTACAAGGCTTCCGAAGATCTATTTATCTTCTATCAACAGGCAAAGGTAAGCATACCCCTACCATGATATAATCCTATGATTTCGAAAGCATTTCAATTCTTGCCATGATGCATACGATTCTACTGTGGTCTTTATCGATAGATAGAGTATCCTATCTATTGCATACTCCTTGAGCTTATATTACCTGATCCATTGCTCCTAGCATAACTAGGTTTGGCTTGTGTACACTGCTAGAGCTTGTATACGCTTAGCCATGCATAGTCATGGCCTGGTCCATCCAGATGATGTATCAGATGCAGAGAATCTAGTATGACAGGAGAACGTGATGAGATGAGATCAGATGTCACATTGTCAAGCAACTTAAAAGCCCTATCTTAGATAAGGAATCATTAATACCCCTTGGTGCATGTGGGTTCGACGATGTGCCTTCGCCAGGGCATTCCGAACCCTCTTAAATCGATTCCAATATGGTATTTTGTTAGTATCTAGTGTTACCTATCTGCTGGATAGTTTCCCTTTTGTAGCCTTATACTCATGTTCCCCTCTCATATGCATCCGAGGTTTCTCTGAACTAGGTTTTACACCCCTCGGAACTCCGGAATATTGATTTTAGTTGATTTTAGCTAGAGTTACCTATCTACTACACGGTTTCCTTTTTGTAGCTAGGTTTAGGGTTTAGGGTTTCTCTTCATTTTTATTATTGTGTATGTATATATTAGGGTTTCTCCTTAACTTTCTCCTTTAGCCGCTTTGACTTATTCGTTTTTCCACCTATGCAGAAAATATGGACCCACACGTCAGAGACGAAGAAAAGGAAGAGTTGATCCAAGGTGTGATCCGTGGGGAAGATAATTTAGACGTATCAACGTTTCTAAACAACTCTCGTGAGGGTGATCCTCTTTTTACCGGAATAGACAACTTGTTTGAGGTTGAAGGTGTTGCCTTCCGCGAGGGAGAAGGTGATGCCTTGTGTAATCGAGAAGACGACCGCTCCGGCGAGGTGCATGTAATATAAATCAATTCATTAATTAATCATCTGCTATCTATATAGAAATAGTAACGATGATCTTTCTTCTTTTAGCCCTCCGGATCGAAGGAATCTACTGAAAAGAGCAGACGAGGCCCAACCAAAAAGTTGCAAGACATTGAGAGGTTTAGGATCGAAGATGTCGCTGAAGACGGCAAACCGACAGCTCCCGAAGTTGTCGCAACCAAATTTGTGGCACAATGCGGAGTAATCGTTAGGGACTTAATCCCGATCACCATTAGAAATTGGAATAGGCCTGCTAATGCGGATGAAGAGGGAACATGTTTATTTGTCCCTAACCACGCCAAAGATTTACTATGGAAGAGGCTCATGGTTAATTTCAAACTACCGAAGATAGAGCTGGATCCAAATGCGGAGGATCCAGTTGAGGACGCCTTACAACATGGGAGAGCCATGGAGGCTAAGGTCAGGGAGTGGGCTTTGAAGAAGATGGCCCAGTGTTTCACCAACTGGAAGAAAAGATTGCACCTTGACTATGTCGTGAAAAAGAAGACTCCCGATTTCAAGAATATTCAGTTTGAGAAGATAAAACCATTCTGGGCTGAGTTTGTGGAATACAAGAAATCAGAAAAAGCTAAGAAAATGTCTGAAACGAATAAGCTGAATGCTGCTAACAAGAAGTATCACCATACTATGGGGCAAGGTGGCTACAGGGCTGGCATTGATAAGTGGGAGAAACTTGAGAATGAACTGCGTGCTAAAAAGATCACCCAGAGAGAGGCGATTGGGTAGAACGTGCAAGGAATTGGTTTTACGGGCATGGGGCACGTTGGACTCGGAAGGAGGTGTATATATAACATACGACATAAAGAAGACCCCTTGCCAATCGAGAGGATGAGAAAAGCAAGATAGGCTGTTAAAGATGGGGACTTCATTCCCGATAGAGAATGATGAGCTCACACTCGCCCTTGGAAATAAGGAACATGATGGACGAACACGAGGCACAAGAGGCTCCCAACCATGGAGGACTGGGTTTCCCGAAGAGAGGAAGAAACATCCTGATAGAAGCCGTCAGAGGAGAAAGGACAGGGTGGAAGTTGAAGCAAATAGTCGAAGAAGCGAATGCGTTTAATTGAAGAACGATTAAAGCAACAACAAGATGAAATTAACGCACTTAAAGAGCAAAGTACTACCGCCCATCTCAGAAGACACCGCATTCGATGCTACCGGCCTATCGAATAATCGAAAAAGCAGTGTGGCTTCCACCGAGGTCCCGGGTGATGACAATGGCGATGACGATGATGCACCGACGATGGCTCCTGTTGGCTACCCAGTGGATGATATCACAGAGATGACACACTGCGAGCTACATGTCAAAGTTGTGAACATATCAATGGAGGTGGCGGTCGGCTATGCCTTACCAATTGGACCCACACCAACTTACCATTGTCGTCCGGTTCCAGAGGGCTACGCTGTTGTCGGCGTGGATGAAATCATGCCCACCTTTGAAGTTTTGGATCTTCACTACCCTACAGGTGAAGGGGATGTGACTGTGCTGGGAGACGCAAAAAACGTCACCATTCTATGGCCGAAGGAATGTATCGTGCTTCAAAATCACACGCCAAGGCCATCTTCGCCGCCGCCTCACCCGTCTCCAGCGAGGTCGTCGCCACCGCGGCAGCCGTCTTTGTCGCCTCACCCGGCTCCGTCGCCTCACCAATCTCCAGCGCAGCCATCGCCGCGGGAGCCATCGCCGGCGCCTAAGGGTCAAAAGCGTAAGCGTACCGCTAATGTGCCTCATGGTAAGCGATCGCCGAAACGTAAACAAGAGCCTCTTCCAAAAGTACCAAAGGTTCCTCCAAAGAGAGCTTATGACTGTACTGAAGAGGAGACTGCGGCGATCGTTGATGCGGAAACGACAGCGTTTTTCGCTAAGCTGAGGCGGCCGAAAGAGCCAGAGTTCCCCAGCACCAAAGAAGAAAAAGGCAAAGTGTTGAAAATGCTAAAGACTCGTCATCAACCCGAGCCAAAGCTGTCATCAGACTATGAGCGTTCTATTCTCAAGTCACATGCGGCACAAAAAGCCTCGAAGAGCAGTACTGATGCAAGCGAGAAATCTGTTGCCCAGCTCGGAGAACAAGCAAAACAGACTTGCGCCCCTCTCAAGGTGATTTCCCAAACCAATGTGGTGTCGAGCAAATATGGGGCCGAATAGCAGTATGATCCAGAGGTAGTTGCACAATACGGAGAAGCTGCCGCTGCTCAAGGTATGAGTATTGCCCAGTACTTATCCCAGTTAGAGTTCTTCCCCGTGAGTGAAGTAGCATACAAATACCAGTACGGCAAACCTCTCGTCAAACCTGAGGAGGTAAACAATCTTCCAACAAAAATGCGAAGATTGCATAACTGGTACTTGCATGCCACAAAGGGCGGGGCCAACTGGATAGTGCTGAAGGTTACAAAAAAGCATTATGGGAAAGATATGGATGACATGATATCCATTGAATTTGATGAACTATTTCAATTATTCAATCAAGACGCCTTGGACAAATCGATCATCAGTGCCTATTGTCTGTAAGTACTAATTCTGTAATTAATTTAGTCTCCAGCTATCTCACCTTGTTTATTGCATGGATATAATCATACTGTAATATGCAGAATGAAGATTCTCGAATGCAGCAGAGGACAAATCTATGACATTGGCTTCATTGACCCATATTGGGTTCATCAAGCTAATCTCAAAACAAATCCCCAGGATACGGAGGATAATATAGTACACGCGTTAAGGTTTCAAGAAACCAAAAGGGAAATACTATTTCCTTACAACTTCGAGTGAGTGTTATTGTCTTGTATACACTTTCTATTTCGCTTACTCGATGTTAAGTATATAATTGATTAGTTATGCATTCGCAGCTACCACTATATTCTGTTAATCATTCAACTTGATAAAGGGCGTGTACTAGTCATGGACTCGAAACATAAACCCCTTGAGACGTGGAAGGACATGCAGATACTTCTCCAGCGGTAATTCTAATCATTACGACACTATATCGGCAACGTTCGTGAATTTTATGATATCAAGTACTTAATAACTTATTTTATTCGTTTTCTACGCCGGGCAGCGCTTGGAAACGGTTCACCAACAAGGCTAGGGGTGTTTGGAAAGAGGAGCTTACATTTTAACCACTAGATGTAAGCACCACTAGCTATATCCGCGCATCTCTTTGATTCTAGTTTTGATACAGTTATTATCATGCTTGATTATTATTTTGATTGAACTCTGTTCTCGTAAAGTGCCTGACGCAGGGACCAGGTAACAATCTATGTGGATACTATGTTTGCGAGTTCATCCGGAAGACATGCGATGAGAAGGGCAGAAATTTAGAGCAACTTCACGTACGTAAACAATTTCTATAGTTTTTAATTACAATCAAATTGTGTTTAGTTTCATTCATATAGGCTGACTCCTTTTTTAAATCAGATCGAACGTCTACGGGACGGTCTTCTGCCAAAGGATCGCGTACGAGCAATTCAGGAGGAATTGGCGGGATTCTTGGATGCAGAAGTCCTAGACCCAAAAGGGGAATACTACTCAGCTATGTATAGACAATAGGAATTGTAAAAATAGCAACTTTGAAGGAATTGGCCGGTAGCATCGAATAGCAACTTTTGTATGTAGTGCATGAACTCGATCCATGTATTGAATATAATATTGTCATCATGATGTAATATAAGGTTCCTTCATTGATAAGTGCAAATCACTAGATAAATAATAAAACAACCTAAATGAATTCTCTGCCGCGGCACAAAAAGTGACGAAAATACTGCCGCGGCAACAAAATGTGCTAAAATGAATTCTCTGCCGCGGCAGAAGGTTATTAGTCCCGGTTCCTGTTACGAACCGGGACTAATGCTCCACCCCCTCGCCCTCTGCCGCTGCCACGTGTGCACCCTTTAGTCCCGGTTGGGCAACCGGGACTAAAGGTTAGAGCTTTAGTCCCGATTGCCCCGTCCCGGTTGGGCAACCGGGACTAAAGTCCCGTACCAACCGGGACCTATAGGGCTGTTTCCACCAGTGCATCTGTACCATGAGAAGCATCCATCATGTGAGAATCGCGAACCATCTGCGGGCTGCTCTCCCTTGACTTCGAAGGTTATGCCATACCCTTCGCCCTTGTACATATGATCAAACTCTTTTTTTTGCTATGCCAGTAACCTCAATAAACATCCTCACCACATTATGTTTCATGGTATAAGCCATATCAATCTTCTTTGCTTTACCAATCAGAGAGCCTACGGCGGAAAGAGCCAAATAATCACACCTTATCTTATAGGGGCAGCCTCAAACTTTCACTTAATCCTCCTCTAATCCGTATTTATCCATTGGTGCCGAAGACCGCATTCCTCAAAATGCAAATATAAATTATTAGCCGGAATATGAGGAAGTTTGTCAAGCTAGTAAGATCCTCTTTGGATGGGAAGTGCGTTTGAAAACAATTATCTCCCTTCTACACAAGATCCCACTGATGATCAACTAGAACAATTAGTCGAGCTCTCTTATAATTTGTTGTGTTGTCATTGGGTCATCAGACACTATTATCCGACCCACTTTACCACTATTATGTTTAAACTTGAGATCATCTAAAGCCGACTTAATTATATATCATCGCTGCGGCAAAGTCCATAAGTGAGCGTCATCTGTTTCGGCATTCAAACCCAGTAGAGCAAAAACTCTTCCTTATGAGTAGCAGAGGATGTACAAACCTGGTGTTGAAAGATTGGAAGACCATTCAAGAAGCTGAGGTTTCAACTTTGGTGATCGATAGGCCAGAGCGTTAGATCCTCCACGATTAGTTCAAGTAGCGCTTCCCTCACGGTTTCCCTATCGTTGAAGACATGATTAGTCCATGCTTTCCACAAATGAAGCATGTAAGGGGTGACACAAAGCGTCCAACTACACGAAGCCATGACCTGGTGCTAGGACTGAATAAACTAGGATGCCTCTTTGCATTGTAGAGATATGTGGTGAATGGATTCAAGTTCTTGGCACTGGTCACAACCTGCATTCTTGTACCACTCCTTGTTAGCCTTTCTGTAGATCTTTGTTAGGCATGTTGTCTATGATGTTTAGCCTCCCTCGGTAAGATAACCAGAGAACAAATTTCTGTCTATGTGGGATCACTACATGCCAAATCTACTCATGTCCTGCCCAGACAGTGCCCGTGTCATTGAAGAGTTTATACAAGTCCTTCGTGGTTGGCGATTTTCCCATCGTTGTCAAAAGTCGCTTGTCGCCTTGGTCCCCTGTGTTCAGATGAACATTATCTAGTTCATTTGGTAGAGAATCCAGTTGTAGCTCTGCTATCTAAGACAGAGGGTGAAAGAGTGCCAAATCCCATGCTGCATTCGGCCTTTGCGATGCAACAGTGCAATCGGTAAATTTGACTTTTCCTATTCGATGCCAAAAATTTCGTTACCATGTAGCACAGGGTTTCCTATCTGCATATGTCTGGTTGACTCTTACTTCATGGATGACCCTTGTTCCTATGAATTGTGCTTGCTGAGCATCCATTTGATGCCAATTGAAAATATTCATCCGCATCCGCTACGGTACAATGGAGACTGAATGACTGATTATGCCAAGTCATTTCGGGGAAACTATGCATCCTTGAAAAAGAAGTTCTTCCGCTGGTTGGCCATGAGAAATTCACTGTGATGCTGAAACATTGGTGGGGCTAGTTGAGGGCCAAAACAAACACACCCTAAGGTTAATCCATACATCAAATACATATCAGGGTGCACATAGTCTTGTATCATAATAAGCTAGCACACATAATGTCAATGAATTGATCGAATGTGAGACGATACGTCTTCATAAAAAAATGGGCCAATACATAGAGAACCATTGGCCATAGATGTTGCTTTAGGCTGTAGCATCACTTGATTGGTTAGAGGGTGACGCTAGAAAAGAGTTTCTCACTTGATTGGTTAGAGGGTACAGCTAGAAAAGAGTTTTCTATATATACGATAAGATACCAACATAATTAGTTGCACAATAATTCCAAAATATGATTGATAGCATAATCAAACCATTATATGGAGAAAATATGTTGACTCAAAAGCGGTGTCTAAACTGGTTTGGAAACCAGGTGACTCACACTTTTGGGCTGGGCTAATGGCTTCCAAAAAGCATTTCTTCCATTTTGGCAATTTTAATATTAAGGATGGTTCACAGATTAGGTTCTGGGAAGATAAATGGCTTGGCCAAAATTCTCTTCGTGAACAATATCCAGCTCTATACTCAATTGTTAGGCACAAAGGGGATACTCTCGCTGAGGTAATGGAAACCAATCCTCCTAATGTGTCTTTCAGAAGAAGTCTCTTAGGTCCTAGACTGGTGTCTTGGAATAATCTTTTAGTGAGATTATCCAGGATACAGCTATCTGAGGGAATGGACGAATTCAAATGGAAATTACTACATAGTGGTAAATTTTCTGTTGATTCATTTTATAGAGCTTTGATCCAACCTAATATTCCAGTCGATGACAATAGTAAAATTTGGAAAATGAGGATACCCCTTAAAACAAAGATATTCGCTTGGTATCTCCGTATAGGGGTGATTCTCACAAAAGATAATCTTGTTAGGAGGAATTGGCATGGTAGCACTGAATGCGTATTTTTTCATCATAATGAGACAATACGTCATTTATTCTTCTATTGTAAATTTGCTCGTGCTATATGGTCAATCATCCAAATAGCCTCTGGTTTATCTCCTCCTCGATCGGTAGTCAATGTATTTGGCAACTGGATGAATGGGATTGAGGATAAATATGTGACTTTATTTAGGGTGGGAGCGCTTGCCATTATTTGGTCGCTTTGGCTATGTAGAAATGACAAGATTTTTAATAATATTGTATCTTCTTCCTTACAGGTTATCTATCGAGCTACGGTAGTCCTCCGATCATGGACTTCTCTACAACAAATGGAGTTCCGTGACTTTTTGCGAAGGGATGTAGGCGGTTGGAGGATACGCAGCGAGATATCTTCTCCCGGCATGGATGGCAGCAATCGCTGCGGATAGATCTTACTTAGCTAGTTTGGAGAACTGTGTCTTTATTTACATTATTTTATAATCCTGTTTTATTGCCTTGGTCCGAGATTGTGTGATTGATCGGCTGTGTGCATCCTAGCTATGCAGAGGTCGGGTGTAAACTTACTGTTAAGTAATAAAACGCCCATTTCCAAAAAACTCAAAACATGTTTATTGAATTGCACACAAAACGATACATTGGTCATCTATATGATAAGTACTGCACACTTACTAATGTCTCCTCTTCGATTAACAGAACATAAGCAACGCTAGGAAATTTGTCGGGACTACTGAAGCACATCATACATAGCTGCAAGTGGCTTGCAAATGGCCTCGAATGGCACGGCTCTAGGGACGGTAAATGCCGCTCCTGATCCTTCCGTCATGTCCACATCCATGTTGTTCACCCGGTCCCAGTCAAAGCACTATATCAACGATGCTAGTACAAGTCCTACAACCCTCGAAGCCATCGCCTCCCCCGGGCACTTCCGCCTCCCCATCCCGAATGGTATCCAGATCAGCCCATCAGCCTTACCATCTTCAAACCTCTCTGGCCTGAATTCATTGGGGTTCTCCCACATGGTCGGGTCCCTATGGATGGCATATGCGTTAACAAGCAACATCGTCTCCTTGGGGACATGGTAGCCTCCGACCTTGCTATGCACGGATGACTGGTGCGGCAGTAGCAGCGGCGCGGCAGGATAAAGGCGGAGGGTCTCGCTAATGATGCACCGAAGGTAGGTGAGGCGGTGCACATCATCAGCCGTGACTAGGCGGGATGTTCCGACTAATCCCTCAATCTCAGCCCGCGCTTTTTTGAGCACCGCTGGATGGTTCAGTAGGAGGGACATCGCCCATTCTACGGTGACTGAAGTGGTCCCTGTTCCCGCCATGAATAAATTCTGCATGGAATTAATGGAGAAAATTTAGTCAGATAGTGTTACTTGTGAGTTTATATATGAAGTGCGTGAGTTTTATAATCTACTTGGGAGTTTTTTTTGGAAGTTGTTTGAAAAACGTTTCAGCAACCCACGTTCTAAATATTGTGGCCCTTGGATATTTAGTTTTGAATTAATTAGGTACTCAGTTCGGTCTAGATTATTGGCCTCAACTTTGTCTAGATACGAATGCATCTAGTTTAAATATTTAATTAGATATATCTGAATCTACATAAAGTTGAGACCATTAGTATGGATCAAGGGAGGACGACAATTCATTGGGCGTGTGCTCTCAAGATATCCAATGGCTACAAGTTGGAAAAGACAACCGACATGTGGGTTAAAAATCTGGATGGTATTTTGCACCTGTAACAAATAATTTTTTTTCAGTTATAGTCGCACTTGCAACTCACAAGGTGCATGAATCATAATACAAATTCGACGGTGCTAGAGTGGAATGATCTCAAACTTAATTTTAAGGCAACGGATAATTAGCAAAACAGGTCATAAAAACGGAAGGAGATAACTCACCACGATGAGACCCGTGATCATTTGATCAGTGTAGACCTCTGGCTCTTTCTTCTGGAGAGAGAAGAGCACAGAAATCATGCTCTTCTTTTCGCCTCCGGTGTCGAGCTTCTGCCGCTCGGAGTCGATGAGCCGCTGCAGGAACGCATTCCTACTTTTCGCCGCGGCTACTATTTTCTTCCTGTTGCCGAACACGTCGAACCACTGCAAGAATGGCAGGTAGTCCCAGAGGTTGGTCGTGCCAATGTGCATGTTGATTTGGTCCACCTCCTGCTTAAACAACCTGGCTTCCACGGACATGTCGGTATCGATATCGTCGTTGCCATCAGACTTACCAAGAGTTGTCTTGGTGTCCGCGATGGTCTCCATGAGTATGCTGAGGGAGAGCTCGAAGAGCCTCCGCCTGAGCTGGACGCGCGGGGATGCCTTGGCCGAGCGGCGCAGGCGTACCACCATGGCACGCACCTCGGCAGATATGACATCCCCCATGGCGTTGACGCGGTGCGCGGAGAGAAGGTGCACGGCGGCGACGAGGCGAAGGGTCCGCCAGTGCGGGCCGTAGCTGGCTGTGGTGAGCACGACGCCGTCCAATGCCGCGATGTTCATGGAGGGGAGGCTCGGGCGGTCGGCGAAGGCGACGTCACGCTCCGTGAAGCACTCCTTGGCCAACGCCGGAGAGGACACTACCACTGTGTCACGGAAACCGAGGCGCAGCGAGAAGATGGGCCCGTGGAGTGACGCGAGGCGGAAGAGCTTCGCGTGGAATGGCTTCTCCACGAGGTGGAGGTGGCCGAAGAAGGGGATGGCGAGAGGGCTAGGCGGTAGCTTGTTCTTGTTCTTGCCGAAGGGGAGGAAGTAGCGAAGCAGGACGAGGAAGGCCAGAGAAAGGGCGGCCATGTAGTAGGCGTTTTCCATGATTCTAGCTAGCTGCTAGGGATCGAGGTGAGCTAAGTTGTAGATGTTGTGGCAAGGGTGGTGCTGTCCTTCTGTTCTGGATGTGACCTATATATATGCATCGGAGGATACAATCCTGGTATATAACTTAGAACAACCCTAGTCAAAACTTGGAATAATCCCCATCAAAGATTTCCATTCGTGGCGTTCAAACCAGTCAGATCTATAGTACATGTGGGTGTTACATCCGTGTGCATGCTATAACCAACAACCACCGGTCAATATCATTTCGTTCCAAGATACTAACTGAACGCTTAGTTCTCTGTTCTATGTTAAACGTCTATAAGTTGACCAAAGCTATATATATATATATATATATATATATATATATATATATATATATATATATATATATATATAGAATAGTTATTCTACATCCACCCTCTATTTTTAAAATTGTATATTATTTTATATCGCGTAAATTTTGTCTTACCTCGAGAGTTGAGAAGAATGTAAGAAAATATAGCCATATCATAATTTTTTTGTTTACATATCGTATAAAAATACGACGTAAAATACGTATTTTTTGTGTTTTTTACACTATAATTACTCATAAACTATTTTTTATGTAAATTTTTTTTGCGTTGTGGATGAATATGAACATAATTATTTGTATAGAAAACATAATTTTCTAAACGTGACAACATAAAGTTATGTGGGGTGCAAAATAACTATTCTGCACCCTGGGTGTCGAATAGATATATATATATATATATATATATAGAAATCCTATTTAGCACCCAGGGTGCAGAGTAGTTATTTTGCACCCAACATATTTTTATGTTGTTAGATTGAAAAAATTATGTTTTATATACGAATAATTATGTTCATATATTCACCACAACCAAAAAATTTGACAAAAAAATAATGTTTATGAGTCATTATAGTGTAAAAAACACCAAAAATATGTATTTTATGTCCAATTTTTTTACGGCATGTAAACAAAAATAATTATGTTATTTATAAATTTTATTATATTCTTCTCGACTTACGAAGTAATATAAAATTTACGTGACGTAAAAATAATATACGGTTCTAAAGATAGAGGGTGGGTGTAGAATAGTTATTCTACACCCTAGGTGTCAAATAGCGCCACCCTAGAAATCCTATTTAGCACCCAGGGTGCAGAGTAGTTATTTTGCACCCAACATATTTTTATATTGTTAGATTGAAAAAATTATGTTTTATATACGAATAATTATGTTCATATATTCACCACAACCAAAAAAATTGACAAAAAAATAATGTTTATGAGTCATTATAGTGTAAAAAACACCAAAAATATGTATTTTATGTCCATTTTTTTACGGCATGTAAACAAAAATAATTATGTCATTTATAAATTTTATTATATTCTTCTCGACTTACAAAGTAATATAAAATTTACGTGACGTAAAAATAATATACGGTTCTAAAGATAGAGGGTGGGTGTAGAATAGTTATTCTACATCCTGGGTATCAAATAACGCCACCCTATATATAGAAGCGTGTCAATATCCACAACGAAAAATCTGTATTGAGTACTCCGTACATCGCATTAGTGTAACACAGCTAATTTGGACTTTTAGACGTAGGCATGCTTTTCTACAAAATTTGTATAATTTAAATTAGTTTGACTTAGGATAGGACGTCCATAACATAATCTGGAAACGAAAAGGGAGTAAAAGATTGGTGCGGCTTGGACTTGTCTCTCTCCGTGAAGTAGGTTTTGGACTTTGGGCACTGGATGCCAAAAAATGTCGCTATCAGGTATCAGCTGTGCAAGGTCTCATGCACGTACACACGTGTAGTTTGGCTGTATACATTGTATTTGTCAAGGATGACCCAGCTGCTGCTTCCTCTGAATCGGGATTTACAACGGAGACCGAGGTAATTAATTAAAGGGGATTGTGAGAGGGCAAGACGGTAGCCTGTTCTTGTTCTTGCCTAAAGTGCGGAAGTAGCGAAGCAGGACGAAGAAAGGCAGCCATGTAGTAGATGTCTGCACACGTACGTGTGGCTGACGACTCTCTGTACTCTGTCAAGCTAGCTTGAAGCGGTCTCTCATGCCCGCCGGTACTTCCCGGTGGTAACCACCTTGAAAAAAGGTATGATATACGTCGCATGCGGAAAGATATCCGTTTCTACGACCATTAATGGAAAACGGACCATTAGTCTCGGTTTATAAGGTCTTTATTAGTTCCGGTTGTCAAACCGGGACAAAAGTCACTCCACGTGGCCGTGGTGTAGAGCGGAGATGGAGGACAATCAGTCCCAGTTTGTAACACGAACCGGAACTATATGAGCAATGTCACGACAACATTTTGGGGGTTTCGGCTGCCGCGGCAGCAGATTTTGCCGCGACAGAGTTTTGGGACGGTTTTCTATCGTGGCAGGAGGATCGATAGAGGAGGGAGAGCGAAGTTTGGCATTTATGACGTGCAATGAATGACTATTACAGAACATCGTCATGAATATAGAGATCAAACGGTGATTTTTTTTTCGTGCTTGGTCGAACATATTACATACAGAACACGCTTCATGCATATATATATACAATATAGTTTATCTTACGTCCTATTCTATAAATATAAATTCTCGATGGTATTCTCCGGTTATATCTATGACCTCCTTAACTAAGAATCTTGCCAGTTCCTCTTGAATAGCTCGTATGCGATCCTTCTCTAGGAGACCGTCCTGCATCTGTTTGATCTAATTTAAAGAAGGGGACAATATATATAAATGAAACTCAACATAATTGATGGTAATAAAATAATATTGTGAACATTGTTGACGTACTTCATATTGTTTCATAATTATGTTCTTCTCGTAAGTCATCTGGCGAATGTACTCGCAAACATAGTATCCACATAAATTGTTTCCGTCTTTCTGCCTCAAACACTTCACAAGAATAGAGTTCAATCACAATAATAATCAAGCATGGTAATGGTATTGAAACAAGAATGAAAGAGATGCACGAACCTAGCTATAGTACTACTTACATTGAGTTGTCGAAATGTCAGCACCTCTTTCCATTCATTCCTACCAGCCTTGATGAACTGTTTCCAAACTCTGCCCATCAACACATGCATTGTATCAATAACAGATGAAAGGATTAAGTAGCTAACCTCGATAGAGGAGGAAAGAAAGAGAAGAAAGCTTAAGTGTGGCTCGGGCACTTCATATCATGTTTGTTTTGGGTGAACTCAAGTGGCATCATGCTCTCACGCATTTTAACGAGCACCTCTTGTGCATAGAGGGGAAAAACAAAGCAACATACACCACTTGTGCATGAGAGGGGAAAACAAAGCAACTCACATAAGCATGTGGGGATAGGGGGGTATACATACATGCAGATGGACCTTTAGTCCCGATTCCTACCAAAAATCGGGTCGCGTCGCTCTCCCGTGGGCGACCGAAGCGGCGGCGGCGCGCCCCCATCCACCTCCCCTCCCGCTGCCGCCGGCGTGGGCCGCCGAGCAAAGCCCGCGTGGCGCCGACGGCGGCGGTTCTTCTCTACCCAGCACAAGGGCCTCCAGGACGGGGCTGTGAGACCTTGACGCACGGTGTTCTTCGGCGGGAAACGGCGTGGCCTGGCGCTGTGACGGCCGGCGAGCGGCGTCAGGGGCGGTTCCCTGCATCTCGAGGCGGTGGCGGGCGGCGTGGCTCGCGGCTGCTGCGGTCGGAGGCGGCGAGGGCTCGATTTTCCCGGCCTGTTCTCGGGCGGCGGCGGCGTTGCAGCAGCGACGTCCGGGTTACCTGGCTTGGCGGCGGCGATTCCTCATGGTGGCGGCGCACGACGAGGTCGTCCGGAGGCAGCGGCTGGAAGCAGCGGCTCCTTTGTCTGTGTCGTGGCTCGTCATGGTGGTGATTGGCGCTGTCGGTCCAGGTAGTGTCCCTCAGACCGACAGTGGTCCGGTAGGCCCGGGTGAGCATGGTGGCGATGGCGCTGCTGCTTGGCGGCGGGGATCTGCAGTGGCGGTGGATCTTCTAGTGGACAGAGGAGTAGGGACTAGGGCTAGGGGTTGGTGGCATCGGTGGCACCCTTGCTGCAGTGTGGCGGCAGGGCTTAACGAGGCCATTTGGGCTTGGCCAGGCCAGTGAGGGCCTGGTTTGCCCGTGTTGCTGCATCCGGTCGGCTATCGCCTGCCGGCGGTGGAGGTAGTTCCCTCCCGCGTGCTTCTGTACCGCCGACCGTCGCCAGTGTCCCTCCTTTTCGGTCCTTCTAGCCTTGCAACGTGGGTCACGGTGAGATGGTGGTGGTGACTGCAAGACCGCGGTGGCGTGTGCAGGTGGGCGACGAGATGGGTGGAGCCATACGAAGCGTTCGGGAGCGTGGTTTTTTGAGAGATCGGGAGAAATCCTTGTCGTCCAGACACCGACGCGGTGACGCCTGCGGGTATCGCCGTCCTTCCTAAAGGGCGTCGGGAGTATCTCTTTCCCACCTCCTGTAGCGTACCGGGGGAAACCCTAGGATCAGTCCGGGCAACAGTGCCGTTGTCGTCGCTTTCCTTTTTGGAGGTGTTGCTTGGTACGTGACGCTTCGTAGCGCTAGGAGCGGGGTGGTTCTTCTCCGGAGGGCGCAGCGGTTGCGGGTCACCACCATTTTCGTCGAGCCTCTGTTGTCGGCTTTGTTTTCTCTTCTTTTTCTTTTTTGTTCTCTTTGTTTTTTCTTTTGGGCGTTGTGCTGTCTGGCCCAGCAGCGGTCCTATTGGTGGTTGCTATATTAATATAGCTGGGCGCAAGCCTATTTCGAGACTAAATGGGTTGCGGCAGCTGCCACGTACGGCCAAACTCTTTTAGTCCTTATTCGTGCTACGAACCGTGAATAAAGGTCCCTCATGAACCAAGACCGATCATTCCCCTGTCCCGTGCGTCGCCTCGGACTTACAAACCGGGACTATTGTGAGCCTTAGTCCTGATTCATAAAACAATCGGAACTGATCGCTCCAGGTGGTGAACATACGACTTGCATGCGGAAAGCTGCCCAGATATCCGTTTCAGTCATGTGATTGCTCCCGAGTCCCAAGTCGCAACTGCCCTCTTTGCTGTCCTGCTCTACTATTGCTGATGCAACAAATCCTGGCTTGCGCCTACCGGCAGCACAACTTAGGGATCAATGTTAAAAAGGTCCGTCTTGAAATATAAGATGCCTAAAAATTAGTCAAAAAGTTTAATATTACCAACTTTGATCGGACTTTTAAGAACAAATATCTGCATTCACAATATTAAATATACACATTAGTAAAATATACTTTATGGCAAATCTATTGATATTGATTCAGTATTGTAAATGTTTGTCTTTTTTGAGTATAAACATGGTCAAAATTAGAAAATATTAACTCTTTACTAATCTTTAGGCTCCTTATATTTGGGACAGATGGAGTAATAAATAACTAGGTAGGAAGGCAAGTGGATTTAGCATTAGATTGGAACAGCTGCAAAATAAAGACCATCCATTTTGCAGGCAGGTGAAGTCCATGTGTCAACTCCATGTATGTGTATAGGAAATGTCATTGTGCTCAAGATACTTTTACTTTCTTTTAACCAAACTAGCATGGTGGTCCTCGCAAATGCGAGGGCATCACCTAAATTATTTTTTATCTTTTTTGCGAGAGCATCATCTAAATTATTGTTATGTTATAAACATTTTCATCTTGTTTAGCTCCATCGTTGTGAAATACACAATGCCTTGGCCATGGACATATTCATAAATGTGTGTCTTTGACATTTTGAAACTTGATTATATTTAAGAAATAAAATAATTATTACAAAATATATATTTTTTTGAAAAAAATGGCTTTCCAAATTTAACATATACAATTTGATGAGGAATAGTAATATAGATCTTACTTGGTATGATATGGTTAGATAGATCTAGTTAAAGATCCATCATTTATGAGTTGTTTAGGTGAAGTAATAAAAATCAAACATGTGAGGCTTTTTTAGAAACAAAAGTGGTATGTTTGGATAAATCTAATGGGTTATTAAAGTTTGAGATAAAGTTCCAAGGATCTGCCAAATAAATAGGATATGTTTATTTATAATTATGTAGATACAATGGCCGTGACATGCTTATGTCGAATTATGAAGTTCTGCTAGATGCCATTTATTTATGCATAATTTTTCATATCTAACAAATGTGATATGTTGAAGTACGGCTGTGTAGATCTCATAGTTATGGTCTTTTTAGGTGCAGTTACGTAGATGAAACAACTATGATATATACCAATGAAGAGATGACCACCATATCAACAACTGGTGTTTTGATTTGTTTCGAAAGTTTTAGTTCATCTCTGTATTTTTGTTCCCGATGTCTTCTTTTTGGTATATAATATGTACATAGGTGTGTAAGGTTAAGTCCACTTCCATGTTAAAATAAGATACATGGACATGAGTTTTCAATCTTCACCGTCTCTCTTGACCTTCAATAGACGATCAGACATATGAGGGCAAGGGAGACCTAGATCAACCTTTGGTGTGATTATGTTGTAGATCTACGTTATGGAACCTGACGTTTAACACAACATCACCAGTAATACGGTCTCATGACTTTCTATCGCATGATGACCTCTCAAGTAATGCTGGTCTCATGACTTTATATTTCATACACATGGCTGCCAAAATACTTCATGCACCATGTGTGCTTGTCTTTATCTACAATACCCTTTGTTAGGTCTACGTGTTCTTAGCGATGGTATCCCTATTGTATCGACGATGTTGTAAAAAAAATATGTAGGCTTGTGGCCTCCCTTCTTCGTATGGCCGCTGCAACACTATGGAGTTAGTGGTTTGCATAGCTCATTTTTTCATGATTAATTTTCTACATCCATTGTCGAGCAATGGACCAATATTTTCATAGTTGTGTATATCTAGCGGGGTGTGGTGACCCAACATACCACTGCATGTTGTAGTATACTCACGGAGCACCATTCCACAAATATCACATCCCTCAGAGTGGTACAACAGAAATATTGCGTGTCCAAAATATAAACATACACACATTATTATTACAATACCAAAAGATCGGTACCTCCAAGTTGTTCGAACTTACAAACTGTGAGACCCTGGCGCACGGTTTAATAAGATTAATAGATTACCCATACTAACAAGTTGCAACTTTTTTTCCGGAAGCTCATCTGAAAAAACTCTGAGGTTAAGCGTACTTGGCATAGAGCAATTTGAGGATGGGTGACTGACCGGGAAGTGCGTACCGGGTGCGTACAAGTGAGGATAAAGTGCGTAGAAAAGACTAGTATTGGTCTACAAGGTTAGTCTAGAGATTCTATTGAGATGCCATGAGTGGCAGCCGGTGGTCCGGAGAGGCCGGGGTGTTACAAGTGGTATTTGAGCCGACCCTCGCGGTTACACGGGCGTGTGCGGATCCGTGGCGGACATGTGGATCATGACACGTCTAGCCCGGAGTGGACACGGCATGGCACATGTATCGGCACTTAACGCACAGACGTATGCCAAGAGGGGATGTTCCTGGCTTGTGGTTCATCGACGAGGGCGTCGATCTTCTAAGAGTGGGTGTATGTGAGACCCTAGAGCATGGCTTAATAAGACTGATAGTATACCCATACCAATAAGTTGCAACTTCTTTTCTGGAAGCTTGTTTGAAAATAACTCCGAGGTTAAGTGTGCTTGGCCTAGAGCAATTTGAGGATGGGTGACTGACCGGGAAGTGGTTACCGGATGCGCACGAGTGAGGACAAAGTGCGCAGAAAAGACTAGTGTTGGCCTATGGGGTTAGTCTAGAGATCCTATTGAGACGTCAGGAGTGACAGCCGTTGGTCCAGAGTAGCCAGGGTGTTACACAAACCATACACAACTTATTTAATATGTTTCCATGGAAGAACGAAAGATACAAACGATATAACACAATGTGAGCTCAACAGCTTATTGTATAAGGTTTATGCTGCTCAGACAAACTTCAGTACTAATTAATAATATGGAAACTACTCTGACTCGTGGCCCTCAACTCCATAGCGGATGCCGTAGTCCACTCCCTCGATACCTCCAGACAGGTCTGGCTCCTCGTAGAAGTCATTGTTTTGGCACTCTGTAGCATACATCGGGGTATCTTATGGCTCTTCAGAGTCTAAGCAAGGGATCAAAGAAAAAGAGTGAGTAACAACATTATCCAACAAGTTCATTATATGCAAGGTGGGAAGTTTGATGCACTAAATACCACCTCAGACTATAAGTCTTTGCCACTATGCAATTTTTGTAAACATTTTTTCAAATATAGATTTTAATAACAAAAACTATGCCCGTCAGCCTTCACATGTTGACCAGAACTTCATGAATTTCCTTTCCTACCGCGTTCGTAGATCCTTCCCGGAACAGAGAGTAACATGTCATAATTCTTATACTCTATAGAGGTGCATTGCTTTACCCATAAGAGATCAAATCCTTGTTGCACAACCGGGTGTACTTTCCCGTCCACAATTTCTTGATGTGGAGCCCAAAGATTGATCCAAACCCATCACTGCCCTTCTTTGTGACCCCACATGCCCCATTGGTGTATGTCATGCCCACCTTATGTAGTACGACAATGAAACATGCAAACCATTATAGATTCCAAAACTACCGTGGGACATTAAGGGATTCCATCCATATGTTGTATACTCCTCTAAGAATTATACCATGTTATAAGGACTTCAGCCACAGCCTGCGCATCTGTTGACATGTGAAAGGAATAAGATCCAATTGTCTTCTCCATCCCATTTTAGATCTCATGGTTAACACGCATTATATGATGCTAGAACCACTGATGTCATGGGTTATTAATTCCTATCTGGTACTGCAACTGGATTCTTAGATCCCATTGCTAATCTTAATATTTACCATCACTTAGGATGATAATAGCAGTTTATTTTCTTGAAAAAATATTCTTTTTTGTCCCCTTTTTAGAATATAGGTGATAACACACAAATTGCAAATACTTTTTTAAAGCACATCAAAGAACATGAGCAAGTGATGAACTTGCCTTGTGACTTCAAGGTAGTGAAGTGAGATGCTTCCACTTGACCTTGAGCTCCTTTTTCTACAGAACGTCATTATTTCCCGTTAAGAATAATATTTAAAAAAGCAATAATTGTTTGTGCTTTGTGGATGTGGGAGCGCTTTGTTGGGAAACCCCAAGAGCAAGGTGTGATGCAGCACAACAGCAAGCCTTCTCTCAGTAAGAAACCGAGGTTTTCAAACCAGTAGGAGGAAGGAAACGTCTCAAAGGTGTTGCAAGCAACTTGGAAACTTGCACAACACAAACTTAAGACTTTGCCCCAACGAACAATGATGTTGTCAATCTCACCGGTTGCCGTAACAAAGGATTAACTGTATGGTGTGAAAGGTAATGGTGGTTTGCAACAAGTAAACAGTAACCGTGAAAGATGTATCAATGGTAAAGATTGGATCGGGGTCCATAGTTCACTAGAGGTGTTCTTCTTAGATAAACAAACATGGAATGCATGGTAAACAAATTACAGCAGGGCAATTGATAGGGTTGAGCAAGACAAAACAATGCAATACTAGACATCATGATCCTATGAGATTTGATTGGGCAATACAACAAGATACATAGACTGCCATCCAACTGCATCTATGACTAGAATTCCACCTTTAGGTTATCATCCGAACCCCCTCCAGTATTAAGTTGCAAGCAACAGACAACTGCTTTAAGCAAAGTGTGTAAGGTAAACAATCCACATGTTCCATGAACAAGAGACCGCTGTTTTCTCCCTAGTGGCAACAGAACATCTAAAACCTTAGAGATTTCTGTCACTTCCCTTAGATTAAATAGAGGCATGAACCCACTATCGAGCATAAATACCCCCTATTGGAGTCACTAGCAACTACTTGGCCAAGATATCCACTAACAACGGAGAGCATGCAAGATCACAAATAACACATACATGATAGAATAAATAAGACAAAAACCATTAATCAATTTGACATAGTACTATTAATATCCATCAGATCCCCGTAAACACAACATGCATGATTACAAATAGATGAGATCTTGATCAAGAACGGAGCTCACAAGATCTAGACATGAAAGCACAAAGGAGGAGATACAACCATCTAGATACTACATGGACCCGTAGTCCAAGGTAGAACTACTCACGCTTCATACCGGAGGCTGGCATGATGAAGAAGAAGGCCTCTGGGATGATCTCCCCTCCGGCAGGGTGCCGGGAAGAGCTTCAGATCCCCCCGATCTAGGGACGATGGTGGCGGAGGCTACAGATGGTATCATGGAATATTGATTGGGTACTTAGAGTTTAGGCATCGGGGGCTTCTTATAGGCAAAGAGGGAGGCCGAGAGGGTGCCCGAGGCGGCTGCAGCCCCCAGGCGTGGTATGGGCCCACCCACGCGGCCAGGGGGTGTGGCCCCCTCGAGGCCCTCCTCCGTATCGTCTTCTGGCTCCGTGTTCCCCACGGTAAAATATTGACTTTGACTTTTGTCCCGTCCAATTCCGAGAATATTTATTTTCTGCCTTTCTAGAACCAAAAACAGAAGAAAACAGACAACTGGCACTGTGGCATATGTTAATAGGTTAGTACCAGAAAACATATAAAAACACCTCAAAGTATAGACAAAGCAAAGCAAAGTAGATACTAAACAATCATGGAACATCAAAAATTATAAATACGTTTCCGACGTACCAAGCATCCCCAAGCTTAACTTCTGCTCGTCCTCGAGTAGGTAAGTGATAAAAGAATAATTTTTAAGGTGACATGCACCATCAAAACCAAGATCAAACCATTTGCAAGCATTGAAAGCTGGAATCAAAGAACTCTAAACATGAGCATGAAAGATAGAGTTTTAACAATAAGACAAAGTAACTATGCATGCAACATGAAAGACTACAAACAAAGATCATGAATAACATGCATTGAAAAACGTTTGTTTGTTTCACATACAGAAAACATGGAATAGTGACATTCAGCTTGTCCCTCATAGAGTAGCAAATAGATGCATAGTACACCTTCAAAGTTCATAAGAGTGACTAGATACAAATAGCACAAAAACAAGTAATATCAACAATATGCATCAATCAATAAGTTTTGAGACAATGCACATAGAACTAAGAATGGCAACTATGCTCTCTTAACTGGTGCCTAAAGGTAAAAGGTGGAGACGCAATATAAAGGTGGAAGAAAGGCCCTTAATAAAGGGAAGCATGGATTTCAAGTTTCAAAAAGAGCTTCCAAAAATTATGGTACTTGTTAGCTTTTAGCTCTCATTGCCCCTATCATAAGCATCTTGAAGTGATTAAGGTTAACATTAACAAACTATGGAGTATATGCTTGACAAAGTATAAGTTGGCAATCTCAAGTCCCTTGAATACGTGGCCGCTCCTCATGCTACTCAATTTTAGTCACCTGTAAGTTCTTGTCATAGTAAGTACATATGTATCATAGAGAACCGCCAACTGGTACCCCTTGCACATGGTACAAGATCTATCCCATAACCAAAATGACAAGGCAAGCAGACAATGAGCATCTCAGCGATCTTCTTATTTACCATGGGAATATGGTGCTTTTTTCTCTCTTTCCTCTTTTCTCAATATGTCTCTTTTTTTATAAGAAGAAAGCTTCATAGATGTCATCAGGGCCGGTCCTGACATGCCAGGGGCCCGGTGCAAGAATTTTTTTTGGGCCCTGTACATAAGCAATTATAGAGACGTTTTCCTATTCGACTTTGTGTATTGAATAAAATCATCTATAATAATATATTTATATTGAACAAAAATACTTAAATTATTTTATTAAAAGGCACACGGAGAAGCCGAGAATTCTACCGACAATTGCAGACTGAGGAAGTATTTATAGGAAAATCAACTCCTCTATTAATCACCTCAAAACGGGTATTTTTTTAATATATGTTATATTTATATATACTCTCTGTCCAAAAATAATTGACTTGTATTGTCTAAATTCACATATATTTATATAATAAATACGTCTAGATACATGCGAATTTAGACAAACTCAAATGAGTTATTTCTAGATAAAGAGAGTAGGAAAATCAACTCTATTACTCAAGGGGAGAGGGTGCCCAGCATCAGCGGTGGAAACCAAAAGTAGGAGAAATCGATTTGACTAGGGACGCGACCAGACAGAGCACTCTTCTTCGTTAGCGATATATTCATCCTTGCGTACACGGGCTGAATCAATTTCCTTTCTCTGATCTAACATGAGTGCATGTGCGTTCCTGGGTGGGCCCCCCAGCAATCTGGACCCCGTGCCACTTCACTGGCTGCACTGGCCTAGGGCCGGCGCTAGATGTCATTATGGTGATGTTGCAAGTTTCCACCATGATTAAGCATGGCTTAGGCTAGCAGCCCAGGCGTTTCTCTAACACACATACATAACTCCATGGACTTACAAGCTCCCCTTTTATTTCACACTGACGACATCCATAGAAAAAAGAGCATGATATCAACTGTGTACAATATATAAGTGCAATATTGAAAGCGTTCCCCGTGACAACACGGTTCTGCTAATTCCAACGTATAAGTGCAAGCATATACAACATAGATGACACAATGGTTCAAGTTTATTAGAGGCAAGAAAAATAAAGTGTGCCATCAAGTTCGTGAGAGCTTTAATCACTAAGTTTTCACATAACAAAATACTTTTTAATTGGAAGATAGATGAAAATAAGAATATACTTGAAATGGTGTAACACACCATGCATAGGAATTTATAGTGGACATTTTGGAACAACATGGTTTCTTGGGAGTTGAAAGCATGAATAGATCTTACTCATACAAGTGGAGGCTAGCAAAAGACCGGGAACAACTAACTAAGATAGTAATAATGGCCATAATCATGCAGAGCGACAAAACATTACTAATCAAAGCATAGAGTGGTACTACAAGTCAAGGACTAAATGATCATAGAGGCTATGGTGACTTGTTCATAGTCATAACATGGTGTGATCATGTGCCAAGTCAACCCAAACAAAGCATCAAAGGAGAATACCACAATACTATGCTTTTGCATGCTATAACAACGCATGATTCCTTCAAGACACACTAAGCAATCCCAATTGTTTGGAACAAGTCATGCTACAGCAATAATCACTAAGCATAAGGTCAAAACAACACCTAGCATGACATGCTAAAGTCTAAGTTACAGTCAAAGCAAGCTCCTCTTATACTATTGAAGCAAGAACTTTCTACTCCTTTCCAACACCAATCAACTTATTTGAAACAACACAGCGAGGGCAGGGTACAAACTACTTTATTCAAGCAAACTAAGCAAACTAAGCAAAGCAAATGAAAACTAAGACGCTCCAAGAACAACACAATTGTGCATGAAACAATAAAAAACGAAGTGTCTAGAAAGACCTGAGCTTTTTATCGATGAAGAAGGGGATGCCTTGGGCATCCCCAAGCTTTGACGCTTGTATCTCTTGGATATTTCTTGGGGTGACACCGGGGTGGCATCCCCAAGCTTGAGATTTTGTCCATTCTTCATCTCATTGCATCATTCTCTCTCTACACCTGAATTTTTTTCTTTCATACAAAACTTAACACAATCTTCATTAGCAACATTAGTGTATTCAAAATATAATAGACCTTGGGTTTAGCTTTAGAACAGCAAAACTTTCACTAAAAACACTAGATACTGTAGCAACTCCCTCAAAAATCTCAATTTCTCACAAAGAACCCAAAAAGGAATCAATAAGAAGCAAATGCAAATAATGGCAGAAATCTGGCAAAACAGATCAGCAGGTAGAAACCGATTTTTTTGAAGACCTTCTGTTGCTCCAATCAAAAAGTGTTGAACTAACAAAAGTTAGATAACGTACTGGGGGATTTATTCATAAAATATCAGATCAATCCGACTTACAGAGATTCCTCACTAATTTTTATGGTGAAGCACAAAAATCTGTTTCGGGACAACAACTCCCCAAATCTTACTTCCCTCTCATTAGAGGTTATTCTTGGCACAAAAAGCAAACAAAAAGGATAAGGAGAGGTCATTACTGAATTAACAACTTCCAATACTCAAGAAAACTCTTGGGTTATCTCCCAACAAGTACTTTTCTTTAACGCCTTTAAGTTAGGCACAAGAAGCAAGGATCAAGTATTTTCAAATGAAGAAGCATTAACATCAAACCTTGCTTTCAAAGGAGGAGCAAAAAACAAATTCTCTCTCCTCATAGGGAAGTGTTCAATACCTTTCTTGAATGGAAATTGATATTTAATGGTGTCTTCTTTCATATCAATGATGGAACCAATAGTTCTAAGAAAAGGTCTTCCCAAAGTAATAGGACAGGAAACATTGTATTCAACATCCAAAACATAGAAATCAACAGGGACATAAGCATTGTTAACCATAATGATAACATCATTAATACTCCCCATGAGTTTCTTATTAACATTATTATTAAGTGGGACATCCAAATAACAATCTTCCAAAGGGGGCAAATCAAGCATTTCATAAATCTTCCTAGGCATAATAGAGACACTAGAACCAAGATCACATGAAGCTTTGAGATCAAAGTCATTCACTTGCATATTAATAATGGGTTCCCAACTATCTTCTACTTTCCTAGGAATAGAAGCTTTGTGTTTCAACTTCTCTTCCTTAATTTTAACAAGAGCATCTGTAATGTGTTTGGTGAAAGTTACATGCATATCACTAGCATAAGGACTTATAGCAAGCTTTTGTAGGAACATAATCACTTTAGAAATATTGCAACCATCAAGATCAAAATCAAACTTAGCATCACTAGTAGTAGAATCATTGGGCTTAGGCATTGTAGGAGGAGGAATCAGGACTTCTTGTGGTTTAGTGGCATCCATATTGGTGGTGGTGATAGTGCACACTCTATTGTTTCTAGCAATTTCAGCTTCCCTTTCCCACTTAGCATGAAGTTGGGCTAACAGTCTAACATTTTTATCAATAGTAACTTGTATGGCATAAGTAGCAGCAAAGGTACTTTCCATGGTTTCAGGTTTAGCAGCCATTTTATTAATCAAAGAGGAATGTGCTTCAGACAAAGAGGAAATCTTTTTCTCAACATTCAAAAGCTTTTCCTCCATAGTCTTGTTAAAAGTGGTTTGTTTACTAATAAAGTCTATGAGCATGACTTCAAGTTCAGAGGAGGCACTTCTAGTATTGTTGTAGGAGTTTCCATAGGTATTGCCATTATTAGGAGGATAAGGCCTGTAATTGTTGTTGCTACCAAAATTATTCCTATAGGCATTATTGTTGAAATTGTTGTGTCTAATAAAGTTCACATCAACTTGCTCTTCTTGAGCAACCAAAGAGTCTAAGGGAACATTATTTGGATCTAAAGGAGCTTTCCCATTAACAAGCATAGCCATAATAACTTCAATCGTATCACTCAAAGAGGAGATTTCTTCAACAGAATTTACCTTCTTACCATGTGGAGCTCTCTCGGTGTGCCATTCAGAATAATTAACCATCATATTATCAAGGAATTTTGTCGCAGCACCCAAAGTGATGGTCATAATGTTGGAGATATGCCCTAGAGGCAATAATAAATATAGTTATTATTATATCTTTGTGTTTATGATAAATGTTTACATTCATGCTATAATAGTATTAACAAGGAAACATTAATACTTGTGTGATTTGTAAACTAAAATAGAGTCCCTAGTAAAGCCTCTTTATAATACTAGCTTGTTGGTTAATAAATGATTGTGGTTTCCCTATCATGAACATTGAGATGTTATTAACAACAAGATCATATCGTTAGGAGAATGATATGGTGGACATACTCCTATAGATAAGCGTAGCATAAAGATCAAGTCATTTTTTATAGTTCAATTGCTATATGCTTTCTGATACATAGTAACCTAATTCCTCCGACCATGAGATCATGAATATCACCTTCACCGAAAGGATGCTTTGATGACATCAAACACCACACCGTAACTGGGTGGCTATAAAGGTGGCATTGAGTGTTCGGAAAGTATTGGTTGATACACATGGATCAAGAGTGGGATTTGTCCATCCATATGACGGATAGATATACTCTGGACCCTCTCGGCGTAATGTCATCCAATTAGCTTGCAAGCATGTGACTGGATCACAAGGGATCACATATCACGGGAACTAGAAAAGAGTACTTATCAGTAACGAGGTTGAACTAGGTATGCAGAGATACCGACGATCATAACCTCGGAGAAGTAAACTATCGTGAGACAAAGGGAAATTGGTATTGTATGTAAGTGGTTCATTCAATCGCAAAGTAATCATAGAAATATGTGGGAGCCATATGAATTTCCAGATTCCTCTATTGGTTATTGATCGGAGAAGTGTCTCGATCATGTCCGCATAATTCACAAACCGTAGGGAGACACACTTAAGGATTCGATGTTGTTTGAGTAGTTATGGAATGATGAGTAAGAGACCGAATGTTGTTCGGAGTCTCGGATGGGATCCGGGATATCACGAGGAGATCCGGAATGGTCCGGAGAATAAGATTCATATAAGGAAAGTCCTGTTTCAGGGTTGGAGAATGGTTCCGGTGTTTTCATCGGGAATGTTCTAGAAGGTTCCGGAATGTCCGGCGCTCCGGAGGGGAAGGGTACATGAATGTGTCATAACAAGTTGGAATGATTGCATCATGTACTAGGTGTCATCGCTGAACAAAATAAAGGGATAAATCAAATCCTAGTTTGAAAAGTCAAACGCCAATTTGAAAAGTCAAACGGCTATTTTGTGAGGTGGAGGGAGAGTAGGAAACCTACTTGGGGAGGAGTTCCCTCCCTCCACCGGCGGCCCACTTGGAGACCGAGTTGGGGAGGGACTCCCCTCCCCTTAGCGCGCCCCCTCCACCTATATAAGGAGGGGCAGGGCTGCCCTCTAAACACACAACACCACGCCCCTCTAAACCCTAACCCTAGCCACCGCCGCTCACCATAGTCGCCGCTGCCTAGGGCAAGCCGCCGCCGCCTAGGCAAACCCTAGCCATCGGCCTTGCTCCTCCTTGGTGCGTCTAAACCCTAGATCACCGAGGCTCTCTCTCATAGTCCACCATACTCGCTCCGGCTTAAGGCGAAGCCCTGCGAGATCTCCCCTCTACTTCCGGTACCACGCCGTTGTGCTGCCGGAATCGCGAGGAGAGTGCTACAACCTCCGCTGCCTGCTGGAACAAGGGAGAGGAAGGTCTTCGTCGAGTACCGAACGTGTGACCGACTGCGGAAGCGCTGCCGGAACGCAGCGCCGGAAGGATCGTCTACGCGATCTTGAGATAGGCAAGAGTACGACTACATCACCCACGAGAATCCGCTCTCATTAAACACTTTGGAATCTTCGAGGGTGAGTTATTCCATCGACTCGTTGCTGCAATCTAGTAGATAGATCTTTGTATGCGGTAGAATTTTTTTGTTTTCCATGCTACGAAACCCTACACATAAAGGTACCTCCAACAGCTGAATCCAACATGTTTCTTGAAGAGAAGTTCAAACCTGCATAAAAAGTCTAGATAATCATCCAAGCAGTAAGTCCATGAGTGGGATAATTCTTAACCAAAGATTTCATTCTTTCCCAAGCTTGAGCAACATGTTCATTATCAAGTTGTTTAAATTTCATAATATCACTTCTCATAGATATAATATTAGCGGGAGGGTAGTACTTTCCAATAAAAGCATCTTTGCACTTAATCCAAGAATCAATACTATTTCTATGCAAGGATATCAACCATTCTTTAGCTTTTCCTCTCAAGGAGAAAGGAAACAACTTGAGCTTAATAATATCTCCATCTACATCCTTATACTTTTGTATCTCACAAAGTTCAACAAAGTTATTGAGATGGACAGCAGCATCATCAGAACTAGCACCAGAAAATTGCTCTCTCATCACAAGGTTCAACAAAGCAGGCTTAATTTCATAAAAGGTGGCATCAGGAGAAGGTGGAGCAATAGGAGTGCTTAGGAAATCATTATTGTTTGTGCTAGTGAAGTCACACAATTTTGTGTTCTCAATAGAGTTCATTTTGGCAAAAGTGGAGCAAGCCAAAACAGCAGCAACAACTAGAGCAGGAGCTAAGTTTTTTTGTGTTTTTGATAAGAGAAAGCAAAGCAAACTAAACTATTTTTTTTAGATTTTTTGATAAAAAGAGGCAAATAAAACCAAGCAAAACAAACTAAGCAAAACAAAAACAAAAACAAAGTAAAGAGAAAGGTTGAGGAGGACTCCCCTTTTGAAGACGTCCTTAGCCTCCCCGGCAATGGAGCCAGAAAACTTGTTGGCACTTTGTCGACGTGGGAGCGCTTCATTGGGAAACCACAAGAGCAAGGTGTGATGCAGCACAACAGCAAGTCTTCCCTCAGTAAGAAACCTAAGTTATCGAACTAGTAGGAGGAAGGAAACGTCTCAAAGGTGTTGCAAGCAACTTAGAAACCTGCACATCACAAACTCATGACTTTCCCCAACGAACAGTGAGGTTGTTAATCTCGTTGGTTGCTGTAACAAAGGATTAACTGTATGGTGCGGAAGGTAATGGTGGTTTGTAGCAAGTAAATAGTAACAGTGGAAGATGTATCAATGGTAAATATTGGATCGGGGTCCATAGTTCACTAGAGGTGTTCTCATTAGATAAACAAACATGGCATGCAAGGTAAAAAAATTATAGCAGGGCAATTGACAGGACTGAGCAAGACAAAACAATGCAATACTAGACATCATGATCCTATGAGATTCGATTGGGCAATACAACAAGATACATAGACCTCCATCCAACTGCATCTATGACTAGAAGTCCACCTTTGGGTTATCATCCGAACCCCCTCTAGTATTAAGTTGCAAGCAACAAACAACTGCTTTAAGCAAAGTGTGTAAGGTAAACAATCCACTTGTTCCATGAACAAGAGACCGATGTTTTATCCCTAGTGGCAACAACAAATCTACAACCTTAGAGATTTCTGTCACGTCCCTTAGATTAAATAGAGGCATGAACCCACTATCGAGCATAAATACCTCCTCTTGGAGTCACTAGCAACTACTTGGCCAATATAGCCACTAACAACGGAGAGAAGGCAAGATAACAAACAACACAGACATGATAGAATCAATAAGACAAAACCATTAATCAATCTGACATAGTAATCTCAATATCCATCGGATCCCACAAACACAACATGCATGATTACAAATAGATGAGATCTTGATCATGAACGGAGCTCACAAGATCTAGACATGAAAGCACAAAGGAGGAGATACAACCATCTAGCTACTACATGGACCCGTAGTCCAAGGTGGAACTACTCACGCTTCATACCGGAGGCTGGCATGATGAAGAAGAAGGCCTCCAGGATGACCTCCCCTCCGGTAGGATGCCGGGAAGAGCTTCAGATCCCCCCAATCTAGGGACAATGGTGGCGGTGGATACATATGGTTTCGTGGAATATTGATCAGGTACTTAGGGTTTAGGCATCGGGGGATTCTTATAGGCAAAGAGGGAGGCCGAGGGGGTGCCTGAGGCGGCTGCAACCCCCCTGCAAGCGTGGGGTGGGACTACCCGCGCGTCCAGTGGGTGTGGCCCCCTCAAGGCCCTCTTTCGTCTCATCTTCTGGCTCCGTGTTCCTCACGGTAAAATATTAACTTTGGCTTTGTCCCATCCAATACCGAGAATATTGATTTTCTGCCTTTCTCTAACCAAAAACAGAAGAAAATAGGCAACTGACACTGTAACATCTTGTTAATAGGTTAGTACCAAAAAACATATAAAAACACCTCAAAGTGTAGACAAAGCAAAACAAAATAGATACTAAACAAACATGGAACATCAAAAATTATAGATACGTTTCCGACGTATCAATAATGAACAAACATAGTAATATCATTTTATTTTAGGATTATTCTTCTCTACATGTTTTACCCACATTATTAAAGATTTAAAGTCTTTTCATTTAAACCATCAATAGAAAGGAAGTTAATATTTTATAAACTTTAAAAACTTTTTAAATATTATATTTAATATTTTTGTAGTAACATATACTCCCTCTGTTTAATAATATAAGATGTTTTAAGTTTGTGAAGAAGATGTATCTATACATGTTTTAGTGTATAGGTTCAAATAAATCTAGACACTAAAAGGTGTATAGATATATCTCATTCACAAAGCTAAAACATCTTATATTTCCAAACAGAGGGAGTATTAAACTAAGAGCTTAAAAGTAAGTTTTATTTATTTTTATACCTTACTCTTATTTTATTAAAATTCCATAAAGGAATAAGTGTTTAGAAATATACATTTTAATTTTTATTGCCTTAAAATACATACAAGTATTTTTATTACATAAAGTATTTATGTAGAATCTTAAAAATGATTTTTATTTATGTTTTAGTATTATCTTTATTTTCATAAAATTCCTTAAATGATTTATTGCATTAAAATAATTAATTTTAGTTTATGTTTATTGGATAGTTTATGTTTTTATGAACATTTACATATATTATTTGTATTTTTAGGATTTTTATTTATTTTATTAGAGTTTAAATACTTTTAGGGGTATTTTAGTCTTTTAGTATTTTATTATGGATTTCATTTTACTTAAAACCTGGGCCTGGACTAAGACATCCATATCATAATCTGGAAACGAAGAGGGAGTAAAAGTTTTGTGCGGCTTGGACTTGTTTCTCTAAGTGAATTGGTTTCGGCCTTTGGGCACTAGATGCCAAACAAAATGCCGCTACAACCTATGCACACAACAATAGAGAACTAATACTCCGTGCAAGGTCTCGTGGATGTACGCATGTGTAGTTTGAGTCTGTACATTGTACTGGTTGAAGGATGACCTAGTTACTCCTTCCTCTGACTCGCACTAGTAGAAAAAGATCCATTCGTCCACCTCATATCGGAGCATTACTTCCGATTATGGTTGGACCCGGGACTAATGTCAGCATTAGTCCCGGTTCGAACCGCTAGAACGGCAGCAATCTTTAGTCCCGGAACAAACGAGACCTTTAGTCCCGGTTCATATCATCAACCGGGACTAAAAGGGGTGCCCTTGGTGCCAACCCCTTTAGTCCCGGTTCGTATCACCAACCAGGACTAAAAGTGTGATCTTTATTTTCCGTTCGTATTACCAACCCGGACTAAAGAAAGTGGGCAAAAAAAATTCTCAAGTTCTGCCGTCGCGGTAAAACGGGCATAAATCCGTTTGAAAATCGTCTTTTCTAGATTCAAAATCATGCCAAAAAATTATAAAAAATTCTAAAAATAAAATCCTTCGAAATGTAGTTATATTAAGTGATTTAGTTGTTACAAAAATTAACAAATATAAATTTCGACATAATTTACAAAAAAAGTTATGAAAAATTCAAATAGCCATAACTATTGCATACGATGTAAAAAAAGTACAACCTATCAAAACGTGCAGAAAAAATTAGCTCTTTGATTTCAACATCCTTAGGCCGTTTTGGATTCTTAAAATTCGAAAATAAAAAAAAAATTTCAGAAATTAAATTATTTTAGTATTTTTTTATGTCATATTTCAATTCCTCGCATTTTTCTGATAATAATGGATATATTATTTGTCAAATTTCGATTTACAGATTTGAAGATATTATTTATGCATATTAAATGAATAAATGGCAAAAAAATGAATAAAATATTAATTTAATTAGTTTTTACTTTCATTAGAATAAAATATTATTATTACTTATTTATTGTTGTTTACTAAAAATAGTTGTTCTTAATTTCAAAAAAATAAAAACGTGTCACATATTGATATGAGTTAATAGGATTGATATACTAGTCTTGACAACAAGTTATAAGTGTCCTTCACGCGGGGTGGGAGAGATGGAATGGAGAAGTTAAGAATGCTGGGGGTGGAGTAGTGATAGGATGGGTGACCGGCCGGAAAGTTTGACTGTAAGTACGATTTAAATTAAGATTCGGTATAATTAGTGTTAAAAATGAGATATGTGGGAGATTAACGAGTTAAATAATTCAAAACTTTAAGAAAAAATTGAAAAAACAATTGAATTTTTTTTTGAAAAAATTTGAAAAAAAACCTTTAGTCTCGATTCGTATTACAAACCAGGACTAAAGGTCCCGCGCGCTTGACGATGCCCTGTGAGCGCCTTTAGTCCCTGTTTGTGGCCGAACCGGGACTAAAGGATGGGGGCTTTAGTCCCGATCCCGGTTGGGCAACCGGGACTAAAGCCCCCTACCAACCGGGACACATGGTCCTATTTACACTAGTGTCGGGGTTTACAACACTAGAGGAAACCAGACAAAATGCCACCAGAATAGCGCTATGCCTACGACTGTTTTCCATATATGCCGACGGCCAGGCCGCTGTCATGCTCTTCCACGTGGCACAATATTGTTGACCGCTATAACTGTTTTGGTCGCCTCTTGCCATCGGCAACTTGGGATGATGGGACCTATGTTGATGGCTAGACTATCGTCTTAAGAATCCACGAGATCGGTTCACATATAGGATTTTTTTATGCCTATGGGGCCATGTGGCACAATTTGGGTGTGTCTGGCGTGCTAGCGAGGTTGTATGCCGAGGAGTATATAGTAACACTACAGGACGCCGACGGCTGGTCGCTACGCCAACAGCCAAACGTCGGGGCCGTCGGCGTAGCCATCGTTCAGACCAACCCCATCAAGCAGCCGTCGGCGTATATTTGCCCTCGGCGTATCCTATGCTACGCCAACGGCTGCCCTCGGCGTAGCATACACCGATGGCTGCCCTCGGCGTAGCTATTTTGGGTCATCCTAGGGTTTTGAATTTTGGCCATGATTTCCGAAATTCGGCCATTTTGGGTAGGACTGCTACAGGAATTTACTGATCGAAAACTTTTTAAATTTTGGGGATTTTTGTTGAGTTATCTAAAATATTTTATATTTGGTTGAATTTGTTAGAAAATCCAAATTATGGTCCAATTTCAGCCAAATTTCGGTCCAAACTTAAAAAAATTGTTTTTGCAGTTCGTTCAAAATTTGATAGAAATTCACTAAAATAGCCGAATTTTGGTCATTTCGCTCAGGCCCGGTAAAAATCAAAACCGGAATCCAAATCTTTGGGTCATGCACACGTGTGGCTGACTCTGCACTTTGTCAAGGTTGAAAACCTTCTTCCTCTGAATTGTCCTTCACAAAAAGTTGTCTCATGCCTGGTACTTCTCCTGTTACAAAAGTTTCAGAAGTCGCTTGATTTTCTACTAGAAACAGTTAAAAATTTGCTTGATTTTCTAGTAGAAAAGTTCACTAGTAGAAAACAGGCCATCCGTTCGCGCCCCCTCAGAGTATTAGTCCCGGTTAAGGATGGCAATGGACAGGGTATGGGCAGGATAGAGCAATACCATACCCATACCCGTGTAGTCAATGGGTATAAAAGCTTACCCATACCCGTACCCATGGGTATAAAACTTTACTTATACCCATACCCATACCCGGCGGGTACCCGTACCCATTGGTTACCCGGCGGGTATATCCAATAGTGTACAAGTTATTGAAAATTTTACTTTCATCAATAGCATATTTGAAAAAACACAATAATCTCTACTTACTAATAGTAGACGAGTACATGAAAGTATCAAATTAAAGTTTAGAAGTCGCAATCTCATACTCGTCCCTAGGCTTCTCGATCGCATAGGTTAAAAATCTATAGGTAAGTTTGACATGTCAGTTCAAACGGGCAGGGTATGGGTATACCCATGGGTACAAGTCTATACCCATACCCGTGCCCGTGACTTAATGGGAAGGGTATGGGTATTACCCATGGGTATAAAAGTGTGCCCATACCCTACCCATACGGGTACGGTACCCGCGGGTACCCGTACCCATGGGTAAAATTGTCATCCTTAGTCTCGGTTGCGCCACGAACCGGGACTAATGCTGGCACGCGTCCCGGTTCGAGCGGGCATGGGGCCCGGAGGCATGCATCCCGGTTGGTAAGGGGGCATACGTCCCGGTTTGTAACACAAACCGGGACTAAAGGTTGGGCGCCAGCCACGTGGCGTGGCACACAACTTTAGTCATGGTTTGTGTTACAAACCGGGACGTATGCTCTCGCCCTCTATAAATGCAACGCCCCAGCCCTCTGCCTTCACTCTGTTTTTTCTTGGTGGAAGGTGTGAGGGGTGTGCTAGTTTTTTCCCCTATGCATGCATTCAAGGTGTTTGATGAAATGTTTAAGTGAATGATCCCGTTCAATTTTTCATAAAACAAAAGTATAGAAGGTGTTCGAGACGCACTTGAGCTTTCTCCTCTTTATTTTCCTTGATCGTGGTTAGCAATCTTATCTTTTCTTTGTCATTGATACAATGCATGTGTCAATGTCAATTGGTCATTTCACTATTTATGATGTCCGGTTTTTTGATAAACTTACTTATATGATGCAGATGAACGGTCGGGAATGGATGTACGGTTACCGGCGCATAGCCGGGTATATGAAAGGCGTGGATAAATTTATCGATGTGGCTACGGCAAACAAAGATAATGGTTTTATACGTTGTCCATGTGTTCAATGTCGGAACAAGGAGTACTCTTCCTCAAAAATCATTCGCGGACACCTGATTATGAAAGGTTTCATGCCCAACTATAATTGCTGGACCAAGCACGGGGAAAGAGGGGTTATGATGGAAGATGGTGAAGAAGAAGATGATGATAACAACTATCATCATATGTTTCCTAAATACAGTGATACTGCAATGGAAGACAATGGAGAGGAAGGAGGTGAAGAACGGGCATCAGATGAGCTGGCTGATGAACTTGGTAGGGTCATTTCTGATGCAAAGCGATACTGTGAAACAGAAAATGAGAAGTTAAAGTTAGCGGGCATGTTAGAAGATCACAAGAAATTGTTGTACCCAAATTGTGAAGATGGCAGCACACTGGAATTGTTGCGATGGAAGGCAGAGTGTGGTCTAACTGACTCCTCATTTGAAAAGATGCTGAAAATAATGAAGCCGAAGTTTCCAAAACATAACGAACTTCCCGAGAGTACGTACCAAGCAAAGAAGACTCTTTTTCCTCTAGGATTAGATGTGCAAAAGATACATGCATGCATTAATGACTGCATCCTCTACCGCGGTAAGGAGTATGAGAATTTAGATAAATGCCCGGTATGCAATGCATTGCGGTATAAAATCAGACGAGATGACCCTGGTGATGTTGAGGGAGAGCCCCTCCGGAAGAGGGTTCCTGCTAAGGTTATGTGGTATGCTCCTATAATACCAAGGTTGAAACGCATGTTCAGAAACAAAGAGCATGCCAGGTTGTTGCGATGGCACAAAGAAGACCGTAAGAAAGACGGGAAGTTGAGACACCCTGCTGATGGTCACAGTGGAGAAAAATCGAGAGAGACTTCCTAGACTTTGCAGGTGACGCAAGGAACTTATGGTTTGGTCTAAGTACGGATGGTATGAATCCTTTTGGGGAGCAGAGCTGCAGTCACAGCACCTCGCCCGTGACTCTATGTATCTACAACCTGCCTCCTTGGTTGTGCATGAAGCGTAAGTTCATTATGATGCCAGTGCTCATCCAAGGCCCGAAGCAACCGGGCAACGACATTGATGTGTACCTTAGGCCATTAGTTGAAGAACTCTTACAGTTGTGGGGAAAACCAGGTGTACGTGCGTGGGATGAGAACAAACAGGAGCCATTTGATCTACGAGGGTTGTTATTCGTAACCATCAACGATTGGCCTGCTCTTAGTAACCTTTCAGGACAAACAAACAACGGATATAAGGCATGCACACACTATTTAGATAAGACTGAAGGTACATATTTGCATAAATGCAAGAAGGTTGTATACCTGGTGAATCGACGATTTCTTCCGACCAATCATCCCGTAAGAAAGAAAGGCAAGCATTTCAAAGGTGAGGCAGATCACCGGAAGAAGCCTGAACTCCCTGCTGGTGATGATGTATTTGGTATGGTTAAGGACATAGAAGTAATCTTTGGAAAGGGTCCCGGCAGTCAATCAGTTCCGAACGACGTCGCTATAGGGCACACACCCATGTGGAAGAAGAAATCTATATTTTGGGAGCTGCCATATTGGAAAGTCCTGCGTGTCCGCTCTTCAATCAACGTGATGCACGTGACGAAGAATCTTTGCGTGAACCTGCTAGGATTCCTAGGCGTGTATGGGAAGACAAAAGACACACCAGAAGCACGGGAGGACCAACAAATTATGAAAGACACAAAGAACATGCATACACAGAACAAGACGGATAAAGGGCGTCACTTAAGTTGTGCCAGCTATGCTCTTACCAAAGCAGAGAAGGAAATCTTTTTTGAAGTCCTTTACAGTATCAAGGTGCCGTCAGGCTTCTCATCTAATATAAAGGGGATAATAAATATTGCAGGTAAAAAGTTCCAAAACCTGATATGTAGGGACGGGGATTCTTTCACTAAAGCACACTACACAGTTCTACATAATTCCACCTTGGCAGCTCCGTATATCGAGGAACACAGGAATATTGTACGCTCCAAAAACCCGGGGAAGCCTGAATCATGGATTACAGATGAACACATGAAGTCTTTCGGTGGTTGGATGCGGACACATCTCTTGAATGACACCACTGTTGGAGATCAGCTATACTTGTTGGCCGCGTCACCATCTTCTACTGTATTGAATTTCCAAGGGTACGAAATAAATGGGAATACATTCTACACGATCGCCCAAGATAAAAAGAGCACCAACCAAAATAGTGGTGTCCGCTTTGATGCAATAAACGAGAATGGACAAAAGGACACATATTATGGTTACATAGAGGAGATATGGGAACTAGACTATGGAGTCTCTTTTAAGGTCCCTTTGTTTCGCTGCAAATGGGTCAACCTGAATGGGGAAGGGGTAAAGATAGACCAGTTGTACGGAATGACAACAGTGGATCTCAACAGTCTTGGTTATAGAGATGAACCATTCGTCCTAGCCAATGATGTGTCTCAGGTTTTCTATGTGAAGGACATGTCCTCCAGACCGAAAAAAAGAAAAAATATGCAAACGAATACATCATATGATGAGCCAAAGCGTCACATAGTTCTTTCAGGGAAAAGAAACATCGTGGGAATCGAGGACAAGACAGACATGTCAGAAGATTATAATAAGTTTGATGAAATTCCGCCCTTCACAGTGAAAACTGACCCAAGCATTCCGTTAAGTAAAGAAGATGCTCCATGGTTACGTCTGAAGCGATCATAAGGAAGGACATATGCCAAGAAGTTCATGCTCATATTATGTAACTCTAGTTCATGCCTTTCACGGTTTGTGGCTTCAGCGAAGGATATCTTTCGCGGCTTGTGGCTTGACCGGGACTATATATAGGGGGGCATTTAGTCTCGGTTTTGTAGTCTCAGTTTTTAATATTAATAAATGTCTTGAGTGTTAGTCCTGTTTTGTGGCTGGACCGGGACTATGAAGAAGTTGTCCCCATTCGTACTTACCATTAAGATCTGATTTCCAAACACGCGCGGTCACATATTAGGGAGTGCCTCTATGACCAGTTTCTTGGAGATGCCGGAGGACTGGGATCCGGTGGCATCTCACTAAAACTGGTCGTAGTGGTGTCCCTGCTCTCGAAAACCATCTTGCATCTTGTAACTTCTCTAACTAGATCAATACGCCTGGTAGCTAACTAATTTCACATATTAGGGAGTGCCTCTATGACCAGTTTCTCGGAGATGCCGGAGGACTGGGATCCGGCGGCATCTCCCTGAAACTGGCCGTAGTGGTGTCCCTGCTCTTGAAAACCATCTTACAGCTTGTAACTTCTCTAACTAGATCAATACGCCTGGAAGCTAACTAATTTCACATATTAGGGAGTGCCTCTATGACCAGTTTCTCGGATATGCCGGAGGACTGGGCTCCATCGGCATCTCCCTGAAACTGGCCGTAGTGGTGTCCCTGCTCTCGAAAACCATCTTGGAGATGCCTCAAACTGGCTGGAGGACTGGACTCACAAGGATGCCTATTTATAGTACAAGCAGCTCGGCATAGTGTCGACACTTAAGAAATAATGTCGACACTCACCCATATAATTAGTGTTGACTCGTGTTTTGTCCCGGTTGGTGTGTCCAACAGGGACTAAAGGTTCATATTTAGTCCCGGTTGGTGACACCATCCGGGACAAGGTAAACGCCGCACGACATAATGTCGACACTCACCCCTATCATTAGTGCTGCCTGGCCCAGCCTGTCGAAATCCCTCCAACCGAGACCAAAGATGAACCTTTAGTATATTGAAAATCTGAACAATGAAAATCCTTCGCGTGGTGTCATATTATGTGACATAGTTGAAAGGAAAAATACCAGACTTGGTAAATTGATCATGTCTCGAAAAAACCTTCACAAAATGACCTATCATGTTCGAGGTTTCATGGCTTTCGGTCCAAATGACCGATGTTATGTGCTGAATCACGGCATAGTTTTTGTGATGCTGTGCCCATATTATGCATGTGTGTGGACATTGGTATGGAGAACAATGTTGCAAGAGGAAGTTTTCCTTTTTGTCGCA
This sequence comes from Avena insularis, assembly GCA_023614405.1. Classification (NCBI taxonomy): domain Eukaryota; kingdom Viridiplantae; phylum Streptophyta; class Magnoliopsida; order Poales; family Poaceae; genus Avena; species Avena insularis. The sequence goes on from CM042684.1 coordinate 33,521,027, forward strand.
CGGAAAAGCCCTTTTCCATTTTCCGAGCGCAAAAAACGGGTCGTTTTGTGAAGTAACCACCAAAATGCCGTTTCAGAATGCTACCGTCCCATTTTCCTAAAATACTATACCACCTTAAATGGACTATCTCTCAACCGGGACATCTCAAACCTTTTCGTCCATCCCGGGTAAAAAGGACAAATGTCTGCCGAATCGGCAGGAAGTGGGTCCGGTTTGTACTACAGGTATATGATCTATCGCCCGTGATTTTTTGAAAAAATCATTTTTAGACTCGCAATATGTGGTTTCTTAAGAGATCCAATGCAAGTTCTAACAATGCTCGTCCCCTATCTTCATGCACGCCGGTTCGACCATAGTTAGAAATTCAGATAATTCAAAACAGGCATAATAAATTCAAAAAAAATCCGAACAATGAAAATCCTTCGCGTTATGTCATATTATATGACATAGTTGAAAGTAAAAATACCAGACTTGGTATATTGATCATGTCTCGAAAAAACCTTCACAAAATGACCTATCATGTTCGAGGTTTCATGGCTTTCGGTCCAAATGACCGATGTTATGTGCTGAATCACGGCATAGTTTGTGATGTTGTGCCCATATTATGCATTTGTGTGGACATTGGTATGGAGAACAATGTTACAGGAGGAAGTTTTCCTTTTTGTCGCACGGAAAAGCCCTTTTCCATTTTCCGAGCGCAAAAAAGGGTCGTTTTGTGAAGTAACCACCAAAATACCGTTCCAGAATGCTATCGTCCCATTTTCCTAAAATACTAGACCACCTTACATGGACTATCTCCCAACCGAGACATCTCAAACCTTTTCGTCCATCCGGGGTAAAAAGGACAAATGTCTGCCGAATCGGTAGGAAGTGGGCCCAGTTTGTACTACAGGTACATGATCTATCGCCCGTGATTTTTTTAAAAAATCATTTTTAGACTCGCAATATGTGGTTTCTTCATAGATCCAATGCAAGTTCTAACGATGCTCGTCCCCTATCTTCATGCACGCCGGTTCGACCATAGTTAGAAATTGAGATAATTCAAAACGGGCATAATAAATTCAAAAAAAATTCGAAAATGAAAATCCTTCGCATGGTGTCATATTATGTGACATAGTTGAAAGGAAAAATACCAGTCTTGGTATATTGATCATGTCTCGAAAAAACCTTCACAAAATGACCTATCATGTTCGAGGTTTCATGGCTTTCGGTCCAAATGACCGATGTTATGTGCTGAATCATGGCATAGTTTGTGATGCTGTGGCCATATTATGCATGCGTGTGGACATTGGTATGGAGAACAATGTTGTAGGAGGAATTTTTCCTTTTTGTCGCACGGAAAAGCCTTTTTCCATTTTCCGAGTGCAAAAAACGGGTCGTTTTGTGAAGTAACCACCAAAATGCCGTTTCAGAATGCTACCGTCTCATTTTCCTAAAATACTAGACCACATTACATGGACTATCTCCCAACCAGGACATCTCAAACCTTTTCGTCCATCCTGGGTAAAAAGGACAAATGTCTGCCGAATCGGTAGGAAGTGGGTCCGGTTTGTACTACATGTACATGATCTATCACCCGTGATTTTTTGAAAAAATCATTTTTAGACTCGCAATATGTGGTTTCTTCAGAGATCTAATGCAAGTTCTAAATGAGCCATTTTTCTTCCCGCCATTTTTCCCGGCATTTCTCCCGCCAGATCTTCCCGCCAGTTCTTCCCTCCAGTTATCTTCCTGCCATTTCTCACTATATATATGTAGGGTTGGCCTCCATTGTCATTGCACATCTCTAGACTCATATCTGCAACCTCATCACTCTTTCCCATGACTTCCACCGTAACACTAACTCCTGGAGGCGAGGCGCTGCGCCTCGCCAGCTACTGTCCCCTGCTATCCCGGATGCTGAGCGCCGGAGGTGTGCCGGTTCCTCCTGTCCCTCTAGGTGTGGCGCGTCGGATGGCCGTCACGAACCACTACTACTTCGAGCTCACGCCGGAGCAGCGGAGGAATCCCAGATGGCATCTCGACTATTTCCCGACTTGGGAAGCCTTCTTCGTGGATCGACGTGAGAGGGTGCTCGCCAGGCACGAGGAGGATGGCCTACCTCCTCCGAACTTCAATGAGGCCGGCCGTCGGTTGTGGTGGCGCGGTCGGACTCTCCATAGCGTCATGGCCTACGACACGGCCGCCGACTCTAGCCCCCGCCTGCGCTACCCTCAAGTCGAGCCCACTCGTACTCAGCCTTCAAGGTACAACTACGGCGACCCCGACGACGACAGCGACGATGGTCGCGGCGAGTACGACGACTACAGTGGCGAGTATTACAGGTGTAGGCAGGAGTATGACTGAATCACTCCAACATTGCAAAACAAGTTCGGCCGATTGTGGCTTAATCTGGCCATGTATCTTAATTTTCAGTTCTTCTATGTAACTTTGTGTTAGTTGCGTTATGTACTTTAATTCCAGTTCTATCCTAATAAAATTTTCTTTCCGCCCATTATTTTTTAATATAAGTTAATTCATTTTTAATTTTAAATGGTTCATAGTTTAAATGGTTACATTAATTATTTTTTAAAAATGGAAAATGGTTTTGAATTATTTATTGAAATCCAGACACTTTTATGTTTAAATTTTTTCTAAATTCCAAATTAAAATTCAAAAAATATAAGTTAATTCATTATTAATTTTAAATGGTTCATAGTTTAAATGGTTACATTAATTAATTTTTAAAAACAGAAAATGGTTTTGAATTAGTTATTCAAATCCAGACATTTTTATATTTAAAGTTTTTCTAAATTCCAAATTAATATTCAAAAAATATAAGTTAATTCATTATTAATTTTAAATGGTTCATTGTTTAAATGGTTACATTAATTATTTTTTAAAAATAGAAAATGGTTTTGAATTAGTTATTCAAATTCAAACACTTTTTATGTTTAAAGTTTTTCTAAATTCCAAATTAATATTCAAAAAGTATAAGTTAATTCATTTTTAATTTTAATTTATCATATTTTAAATGGTTACATTAATTATTTTTAAAAACATAAAATGGTTTTGAATTAGTTATTCAAATTCAAACACTTTTTATGTTTAAAGTTTTTCTAAATTCCAAATTAATATTCAGAAAATATAAGTTAATTCATTTTTAATTTTAAATGGTTCATATTTTAAATGGTTACATTAATTATTTTTAAAAACAGAAAATGGTTTTGAATTAGTTATTCAAATTCAAACACTTTTTATGTTTAAAGTTTTTCTAAATTCCAAAGTAATTATCATTTAAAAAAATTACAAATTTAAACCCCAAAATAAAAAATAAGGCGGGAGTAGAGAGAAAATTGCTGAATCTTTTTGAAAATAGGGTCATATGTCCCGGTTGAAGCCACCAACCGGGATTAAAGACCCCTGCGCGCGCCTTTGGGCCGATAAAAAAAAGTTGGAGTATACGCCCCGGTTGGTGGCTCCAATCGGGACGTATTACCCTTTAGTCCCGGTTAGAGCCACCAACCGGGACAAAAGGTCCTTTGGTTATAACTGACGCGCCTCCTCTTCTTCTTCCCCATCTCACTTCACTGCTTCTCACCGACGCGCGCACAGGAACCGCCCCCGACGCCGGCAGGCTGCCCGAGCTCGCCGCCACCCTCGTGTTCGCCTCGCCACCACTGCCTCCGTCATGGCCATTTTTCCTCGTGCGTGACCTCAATCGCCGGGATTGGAAGCTCCGTCCGCCGTCTGTCTCCGTCGATTCCGGCGTCTCCCAAGCTCGCCCGGCCTCGCCACCACCTCTATCGTGTTCCTGGTGAGCTGCTGATCCTCATATTGCTCTTGTTTCTCTCCCTCTCCTCCTGTACTATTCTCCCCGCGTGTGCCCGACGCCGCCGCCGCTCGAGCTCGATGGAGGCGACGCTCCGGTGACCAAGAAGGAGCGGCGCCGCCACACTCTTGCTCCTCGTGACGCCTCTCTAACGCTACCATCCGCGGCCGTGTGTGTGCTTCTCGCTGCCGCCGCCGCTGCTCGGGAGCTCACCGCCAGCGTGACGTCAGGCCGACGTCACTCGTGGCCACCTTTCAGCGTGGCAGCTGATGTGGCCTAGGGCCCATCAGTCAGCCTCAATGGGTAGGCTCTGCTGTGGTATAAAAAGTGTCTGATGCGTGTGTTGACATCAGCATGGGTGGAGGCTGAGTTGGCAATGGGGCCCTTCTGTCAGTCTCACTGGCTAGGGGTCGCCCCGGTGTAAAAACTATTTGCCTTTTTGTTTTTAATTCCAGAAAATGATTTAATATTGTAAAATCAATAAATTATTGTTTATAAGTCAGAAAAATACAAATAATATATCAAATTGTTCAGAAAAATGGAACCTATCTATTTAACCTATAATCATGCATTGTTCAACAACTTAAATGACAAGTATAATTAGAAGAACAAATGCACCCCTCTCATATGTTCCAGAGTTCCCCGAGTTAGGGTTTTCACCCCTGGGAACCCCGATTAAATCGTCGAGCATGTCTTAGGGTTACATTCCAATGCAAATTAACTTGTCATATCATCATACTTGCTTGAGCATTGCATCGATGCCATGTGTTGAACAAGCTAGGCGTTCGGTTCTTCGCGGTAGAATACGAGATCGAGATCAAAGACCAAGGTCAACACCATCGAAGATCGAATATTTCTTGATAGCCATCGCACTGTAGATGCTTAGCCATGATATTAGTTGTCATAGACCCCAGTTGAATCGATGTTGCACCTAGGGTTAGCCGGTGTGTCCTCGCCGGGGCATCCCGAACTCGAGGGTTGATTGATTGCCGCCTTTATTTTCGGTATTGGTTCTTCGTGATAGGATCCGAGCCCGATGGTTTCTCCGAATTAGTGTTTCTGATATTGTAAATTCATTTTTATTATTGTGTATGTATATATTAGGGTTTCTCCGAATTAGGGTTTATATCTCTCAACACCGTACCTAACATTCTCCCTTAGCCGCTTTGACTTATCCGTTTTTCCACCTATGCAGAAAATATGGACCCACACGACAGAGACGAAGAAAAGGAAGAGTTGATCCAAGGTGTGATCCGCGGGGAAGAAAATTTAGATGTATCGACGTTTCTGAACAACTCCGGTGAGGGTGATCCTCTTTTTGCCGGAAGAGACGACTTGTTTGAGGTTGAAGGTGATGCCTTCCGCGAGGGAGAAGGCGATGCCTTGTGTGATCGAGAAGATGACCTCTCCGGCGAGGTGCATGTAATATAATTAATTCATTAATTAATAATCTGCTATCTCTATAGAAATAGTAACGATGATCTTTCTTCTTTTAGCCCTCCGGATCGAAGAAATCTACTAAAAAGAGCAGACGAGGCCCAACCAAAAAGTTGGAAGACCATGAGAGGTTCAGGATCGAAGATGTCGCTGAAGACGGCAAATCGACGGCTCCCGAAGTTGTCGCAAACAAATTTGTGGCACAATGCGTAGTAATCGTTAGGGACTTAATCCCGATCACCATTCGAAATTGGAATAGGCCTACTGATGCGGAAGAAGAGGGAACATGTTTATTTGTCCCTAACCACGCCAAAGATTTACTGTGGAAGAGGCTCATGGTTAATTTGAAACTACCGAAGATAGAGCTGGATCCAAATGCGGTGGATCCAGTTGAGGACGCCTTAGAACATGGGAGAGCCATGGAGGCTAAGGTCAGGGAGTAGGCTTTGAAGAAGATGGCCCAGTGTTTCACCAACTAGAAGAAAAGATTGCACCTTGACTATGTCGTGAAAGAGAAGACTCCCGATTTCAAGAATATTTAGTTTGAGAGGATAAAACCATTCTGGGCTGAGTTTGTGAAATACAAGACATCAAAAAAAGCTAAGAAAATGTCTGCAACGAATAAGCTGAATGATGCTAACGAGAAGTATCACCATACTATGGGGCAAGGTGGCTACAGGGCTGGCATTCCTAAGTGGGAGAAACTTGAGAATGAACTGTGTGCTAAAAAGATCACCCCAGAGACAGACGATTGGGTAGAACGTGCAAGGAATTGGTTTTACGGGCATGGGGGCACGTTGGACTCGGAAGGGAAGTGTATATATAACATACGACATAAAGAAGAGCCCTTTCTAATCGAGAAGATGAGAAAAGCAGTAAAGGCTGTTAAAGATGGGGACTTCATTCCCGATAGAGAGAATGATGAGCTCACCCTCGCCCTTGGAAATAAGGAACATGATGGACGAACACGAGGCACAAGTGGCTCTAAACCATGGAGGACTAGGTTTCCCGAAGAGAGGAAGAAATATCCTGATAGAAGCCGTCAGAGGAGAAAGGACAGGGCAGAAGTTGAAGCAGATATACACAAAGAGCGAATGCGTATAATTGAAGAACGAATAAAGCAAAAACAAGATTAAATTAACGCACTTAAATAGCAAAGTACTACCGGCCCATCTCAGTAGCACACTGCATTCGATGCTACCGGCCTATTGAATAATCAAAAAAGCAGTGTGGCTTCCACCGAGGTCCTGGGTGATGACAATGGCGATGAATATGGTGCATCGACGATGGCTCCTGTTGGCTACCCAGTATATGATATCACAGAGATGACACACTGCGAGCGACATGTCAAAGTTGTGAACATATCAATGAAGGTGGCGGTCGGCTAGGCCTTACCAATTGGACCCACACCAACTTACCATTGCCGTCTGGTTCCAGAGGGCTACGCTGTTGTCGGGGTGGATGAAATCATGCCCACCTTTGAAGTTTTGGATCTTCACTACCCTGCAAGTGAAGGGGATATCACTGTACTGGGAGACGCAACAAACGTCACCATTCTATGGCCAAAGGAACGTATCGTGCTTCGAAATCACACGCCAAGGGCATCTTCGCCGCCGCCTCACCTGTCTCCAGCGAGGTCGTCGCCGCCGCGGCAGCCGTCTTTGTCGCCTCACCCGGCTTCGTCGTCTCACCCGCCTCTGACGGTGCCATCGCCGCGGGAGCCATCGCCGGCGCCTCAGGATAACAAGCGTAAGCGTACCGCTACTCTGCGTCGTGGTAAGCGATCGCCGAAACGTAAACAAGAGCCTCTTCCAAAAGTACCAAAGGTTCCTCCCAAGAGAGCTTATGACTGTACTGAAGAGGAGATTGCGGCGATCGTTGATGCGGAAACGACAACGTTTTTCGCTAAGCTGAGGCGGCCGAAAGAGACAGAGTTCCCCAGCACCAAAGAAGAAAAAGCCAGAGTGTTGAAAATGCTAAAGACTCTTCATCAACCCGAGCCAAAGCTGTCATCAGACTATGAGCGTTCTATTCTCAAGTCACATGCGGCACAACAAGCCTCAAAGAGCAGTACTAATGCAAGCGAGAAATCTGTTGCCCAGCTCGGAGAACAAGACACACCAATGTGATTTCCCATACCAATGTGGGGTCGAGCAAATATGGGGCCGAGGAGCAGTATGATCCAGAGGTAGTTGCACAATACGGAGAAGTTGTCGCTGCTCAAGGTATGAGTATTTCCCAGTACTTATCCCAGTTAGAGTACTTCCCCGTGAGTGAAGTAGCATACAAATACCAGTACGACAAACCTCTCGTCAAACCTGAGGAGGTAAATAATCTTTCAACAAAAATGCGAAGATTGCATAACTGTTACATGCATGCCATAAAGGTCGGGGCTAACTGGATAGTGCTGAAGGTTACAAAAAAGCATTATAGGAAAGATATAGATGACATGATATCCATTGAATTTGATGAACTATTTCAATTATTCAATCAAGACGCCTTGGAAAAATCGATCATCGGTGTCTATTGTCTGTAAGTACTAATTCTATAATTAATTTAGTCGCCAGCTATCTCACCTTGTTTATTGCATGTATATAATCATATTGTAATAGGCAGAATGAAGATTCTCGAATGCAGCAGAGGACAAATCTATGACATTGGCTTTATTGACCCATACTGGGTTCATCAAGCTAATCTCAAAACAAACCCCCAGGATACGGAGGATAATATAGTACACACGTTAAGGTTTCAAGAAACCAGAAGGGAAATACTTTTTCCTTACAACTTCGAGTGAGTGTTATTGTCTTGTATACACTTTCTATTTCGCTTACTCGATGTTAAGTATATAATTGATTAGTTATGCATTCGCAGCTACCACTATATTCTGTTAATCATTCAACTTGACAAAGGGCGTGTACTAGTCATGGACTCGAAACATAAACCCCTTGAGCAGTGGAAGGACATGGAGATGCTTCTCCAGTGATAATTCTAATAATTACGACACTATATCGGCAACGTTCGTGAATTTTATGATATCAAGTAAATAATAACATATTTTATTCGTTTTCTTCACCGGGCAGCGCATGGAAACGGTTCACCAACAAGGCTAGGGGTGTTTGGAAAGCTATTTAAAGCACTAGATGTAAGCACCACTAGCTATATCCGCGCATCTCTTTGATTCTAGTTTTGATACAGTTATTATCATGCTTGATTATTATTTTGATTGAACTATGTTCTTGTAAAGTGCCTGACGCAGGGACCAGGTAACAATCTATATGGATACTATGTTTGCGAGTTCATCCGGCAGACGTGCGATGAGAAAGGCAGAAATTTAGAGCAACTCCACGTATGTAAACAATTTCTATAGTTTTTAATTACAATCAAATTGTGTTTAGTTTCATTCATATAGGCTGACTCCTTTTTTAAATCAGATCGAACGTCTACGGGACGGTCTTCTGCCAAAGGATCGCGTACAAGCAATTCAGGAGGAATTGGCGGGATTCTTGGATCCAGAAGTCCTAGACCCAAAAGGAGAATACTATTCGGCTGTGTATAGACAATAGGGATTGTAAAAAGAGCAACTTTTGTATGTAGTGCATGAACTCGATCCGTGTATCGAATGTAATATTGTCATGATGATCTTGTGTAATATAATGGTTCCTTCATTGATGAGTGCAAAACACTAAATAAACAATAAAACAACCTAAATGAATTCTCTGCCGCGGCACAAAAAGTGGCGAAAATGCTGCCGTGGCAACAAAAGTTGCCAAAATGAATTCTCTGCCGTGGCAGAAGGTTATTTGTCCCGGTTCGTGTTACGAACCGGGACGGTTGATCCACCCCCTCCATTGGGGCTTTAGTCCCGATTGCCCCATCCCGGTTGAGTAACCGGGACTAATGCCCCTTACCAACCGGGACCAATGGGGCGTTCTGCACTAGTGGTTAGACGGGTTTCTTTTTGAAATAGATTTTGAGAAGGCCTATGACAACGTAAAATGCTCCTTTCTACAAGAAGTTTTGCATATGAAATGACTTAATCCTATTTCGCGCGATTAGATTAATGACTTGAGAGATGTTATGTTTAAACTTGAGATCGTCTGAAGCTGCCACTTAATGAAATATCAACTTGTTGTGGCGAAGTCCATAAGTGAGCACTGTCGGGTTCGGCACTCAAACCCAGTAGAGAAAAAGCTCTACATTATGAGTAGCAGAGGATGTACAAATCTGGTGTTCAAAGCTTGGAAGCCCACTCAAGCAGTTGAGGTTTCAACTTTGGTGATCGACGGTCCAGAGCGTTAGCTCTTCAGCCATTAGTTCAAGTAGCGCTGCCCTCCCGGTTTTTCCTGTCATTGAAGACACGATTATTTTTTGGTTTCCACAACCCAAGGATGTAAGGGGCGACACAAAGCGTCCAAGTACATGAAATCATGACATGGTGCTAGGACTGAATAAACTGGCTTTGTTTGTTATCCTCCGTTGGGACCGCAACTAGGTCTAGCTTTGGCCATACACAGGATGCCTCTTTGCATTCTAGAGAGATGTGGTGAATGGATTCAAGTGCTTGGCACTGGTCACAGCCTGCATTACCCTGCTTGTTAGCCTTTTTTAGATCTTTGTTAGGCATGTTGTTGTATTTGATGTTTAGCCTCCCTCGGGGTAAGCTAACCAGAGAACAAACTGCTGCCTATGTGGGATCACTGCATGCCAAATCTAGTCATGAGCAGCCCAGACAGTGCCATGTCGTTGAAGCCCGTTCAAAAAAACTGAGCCCAGACAGTGCCCATGTCGTTGAAGCCCGTTCAAAAAAAATGTCGTTGAAGAGTTTATACAAGTATTTCTGTGTTGGCGTTTTTCCCAGCGTTGTCAAAAGTCGCTTGTCGCCTTAGTCCCCGAACATTATTCAGTTCACTCGGTGGAGAATTTGGTTGTAGCTCTGCTATCTGAGACGGAGAGTGCCAGATCCCATGATGCATTCGGCCTTTGCGATGCAACCGTGCAGTCAGCAATCTGACTTTTCCTATTTGCTGACAAAAATTCCGTTACCATGTAGCATGGGGATTGCATCTACACACGGCTGGTTGACTTTTACTTCACTAGTAGAAAACAGGTAATCCGTTCGCGCCCCCTCAGAGCATTAGTCCCGGTTGCGCCACCAACCGGGACTAGTGCTAGCACGTGTTCCGGTTCGAGCGGATACGGGGCCTGGAGGCATGCGTCCCGGTTGGTAACGGGGCATGCGTCACCTTTAGTCCCGGTTGGTGGCTCCAACCGGGACGCATGCTCCCGCCCTCTATAAATGCAACGCCCCAGCCCCCTCTGCCTCCACTCTGTTTTTTCTCTTGGTGGAAGGTGTGAGGGGTGTGCTAGTTTTTTCTCCCTTGTGCATGCATTCAAGGTGTTTGATGAAATGTTTGAGTGAATAATTCCGTTCAATTTCTCATAGAACAAAAATATAGAAGGTGTCCGAGATGCACTTGAGCTTTCTCCTTTTTATTTCCCTCGATCGAGGTTAGCAATCTTATCTTTTCTCTGTCATTGATACAATGCATGTGTCGATGTGAATTGGTCATTTCACTATTTATGATGTCCTGTTTTTTGATAAACTTACTTATATGATGCAGATGAACGGTCGGGAATGGATGTAAGGTGACCGGCGCGTAGCCGGGTATATGAAAGGCGTGGATAAATTTATCGATGTGGCTATGGCAAACAAAGAGAATAGTTTTATACGTTGTCCATGTGTTCAATGTCGGAACAACGAGTACTCTTCCTCGAAAATCATTCGGGGCCACCTGATTATGAAAGGTTTCATGCCCAACTATAATTGCTGGACCAAGAACGGGGAAAGAGGGGTTATGATGGAAGATGGTGAAGAAGAAGATGATGATAACAACTATCATCATATGTTTCCTGAATACAGTGATACTGCAATGGAAGACAATGGAGAGGAAAGAGGTGAAGAATGGGCATCAGATGAGCCGGCTGATGAACTTGGTAGGGTCATTTCTGATGCAAAACGAGACTGTGAAACAGAAAATGAGAATTTGAAGTTAGAGGGCATGTTAGAAGATCACAAGAAATTGTTGTACCCAAATTGTGAAGATGGCAGCACAAAGCTCGGTACCACACTGGAATTGTTGCGATGGAAGGCAGAGTGTGGTGTAACTGACTCCTCATTTGAAAAGATGCTGAAAATAATGAAGCCGAAGTTTCCAAAACATAACGAACTTCCCGAGAGTACCTATGAAGCAAAGAAGACTCTCTGTCCTCTAGGATTAGATGTGCAAAAGATACATGCATGCATTAATGACTGCATCCTCTACCGCGGTAAGGAGTATGAGAATTTAGATAAATGCCCGGTATGCAATGCGTTGCGGTATAAGATCAGACGAGATGACCCTGGTGATGTTGAGGGAGAGCCCCTCCGAAAGAGGGTTCCTGCTAAGGTTATGTGGTATGCTCCTATAATACCAAGGTTGAAATGCATGTTCAGAAACAAAGAGCATGCCAGGTTGTTGCGATGGCACAAAGAAGACCGTAAGAAAGACGGGAAGTTGAGACACCCTGCTGATGGTCACAGTGGAGAAAAATCGAGAGAGACTTCCCAGACTTTGCAGGTGACGCAAGGAACTTATGGTTTGGTCTAAGTACGGATGGCATGAATCCTTTTGGGGAGTAGAGCTGCAGTCACAGCATCTGGCCCGTGACTCTATGTATCTACAACCTGCCTCCTTGGTTATGCATGAAGCGTAAGTTCATTATGATGCCAGTGCTCATCCAAGGCCCGAAGCAACCGGGCAACGATATTGATGTGTATCTTAGGCCATTAGTTGAAGAACTCTTACAGTTGTGGGGCAAACCAGGTGTACGTGCGTGGGATGAGAACAAATAGGAGCCATAGGATCTACGAGGGTTGTTATTCGTAACCATCAATGATTGGCCTGCTCTTAGTAACCTTTCAGGACAGACAAACAAGGGATATAAGGCATGCACACACTGTTTAGATAAGACTGAAGGTACATATTTGCATAAATGCACGAAGGTTGTGTACCTGGCGAATCGACGATTTCTTCCGACCAATCATCCCGTAAGAAAGAAAGGCAAGCATTTCAAAGCTGAGGCAGATCACCGGAAGAAGCCTGAACTCCCTGCTGGTGATGATGTATTTGGTATGGTCAAGGACATAGAAGTAATCTTTGGAAAGGGTCCCGGCGGTCAATCAGTTCCGAACGACGTTGCTACAGGACACGCACCCATGTGGAAGAAGAAATCTATAGTTTGGGAGCTGCCATATTGGAAAGTCCTGCGTGTCCGCTCTTCAATCGACGTGATGCACGTGACGAAGAATCTTTGCGTGAACCTGCTAGGATTCCTAGGCGTGTATGGGAAGACAAAAGACACACCAGAAGCACGGGAGGACCAACAAATTATGAAAGACACAAAGAACATGCATACACAGAACAAGACGGATAAAGGACGTCACTTAAGTCATGCCAGCTATGCTCTTACCAAAGCAGAGAAGGAAATCTTTTTTGAAGTCCTTTACAGTATCAAGGTGTCGTCGGGCTTCTCATCTAATATAAAGGGGATAATAAATATGGCAGAGAAAAAGTTCCAAAACCTGAAGTCTCATGATCACACGTGATTATGACGCAGTTGCTTCCGATTGCATTGAGGGGGCTTCTACCGGAAAATGTTCGAGTACCCATTGTGAAGCTGTGTGCATTCCTCAATGCAATATCTCAGAAGGTAATCAATCCAGATATTCTGCCAAGGTTACAGAAGGATGTGGTACAATGTCTTGTTAGTTTTGAATTAGTGTTCCCACCATCCTTGTTCAATATTATGACGCATCTCCTGGTTCACCTAGTGGAAGAGATTGCCATTCTCGCTCCGGTATTTCTGCACAATATGTTCCCCTTTGAGAGGTTCATGGGAGTCTTAAATAAATATGTTCATAACTGTGCTAGACCAGAAGGAAGCATCTCCAAAGGATATGGAACAGAGGAGGTCATTGAGTTTTGTGTTGACTTTATTCCCGACCTTAAGCCGATTGGTGTTTCTGACTCGCGGCATGAGGAAAGACTAAGTGGAAAAGGAACGATGGGAAAGAAAGCAATGATATGTAGGGACGGGGATTCTTTCACTAAAGCACACTACACAGTTCTACATAATTCCACCTTGGCAGCTCCGTATATCGAGGAACACAGGAATATTGTACGCTCCAAAAACCCGGGGAAGCCTGAATCATGGATTACAGATGTACACATGAAGTCTTTCGGTGGTTGGATGCGGACACATCTCTTGAATGACACCACTGTTGGAGATCAGCTATACTTGTTGGCCGCGTCACCATTTTCTACTGTATTGAATTTCCAAGGGTACGAAATAAATAGGAATGCATTCTACACGATCGCCCAAGATAAAAAGAGCACCAACCAAAATAGTGGTGTCCGCTTTGATGCAATACACGAGAATGGACAAAAGGACACATATTATGGTTACATAGAGGAGATATGGGAACTAGACTATGGAGTCTCTTTTAAGGTCCCTTTGTTTCGCTGCAAATGGGTCAACCTGAATGGGGAAGGGGTAAAGATAGACCAGTTGTACGGAATGACAACAGTGGATCTCAACAGTCTTGGTTATAGAGATGAACCATTCGTCCTAGACAATGATGTGTCTCAGGTTTCTATGTGAAGGACATGTCCTCCAGACCGAAAAAAAGAAAAAATATACAAACGAATACATCATATGATGAGCCAAAGCGTCACATAGTTCTTTCAGGGAAAAGAAACATCGTGGGAATCGAGGACAAGACAGACATGTCAGAAGATTATAATAAGTTTGATGAAATTCCGCCCTTCACAGTGAAAACTGACCCAAGCATTCTGTTAAGTAAAGAAGATGCTCCATGGTTACGTCTGAAGCGATCATAAGGAAGGACATATGCCAAGAAGTCCATGCTCATATTATGTAACTCTAGTTCATGTCTTTCGCGGTTTGTGGCTTCACCAAAGGATATCTTTCGCGGTTTGTGTCTTGACCGGGACTATATATAGGGGGGCCTTTAGTCCTGGTTTTGTAGTCTCAGTTTTTAATATTAATAAATGTCTTGAGTGTTAGTCCCGTTTTGTGGCTGGACCGGGACTATGAAGAAGTTGACCCGATTCGTACTTACCATTAAGATCTGATCTCCAAATGCGCGCGGTCACATATTAGGGAGTGCCTCTATGACCAGTTTCTTGGAGATGCCGGAGGACTGGGATCTAGTGGCATCTCCCTGAAACTGGTCTAAGTGGTGTCCCTTCTCTCGAAAACCATCTTGCAGCTTGTAACTTCTCTAACTAGATCAATACGCTTGGGAGCTAACTAATTTCACATATTAGGGAATGCCTCTATGACCAGTTTCTCGGAGATGCCGGAGGACTGGGATCCGGCGGCATCTCCCTGAAACTGGCTGTAGTGGTGTCCCTGCTCTTGAAAACCATCTTACAGCTTGTAACTTCTCTAACTAGATCAATACGCCTGGAAGCTAACTAATTTCACATATTACGGAGTTCCTCTATGACCAGTTTCTCGGAGATGCTGGAGGACTGGGCTCCGTCGGCATCTCCCTAAAACTGGCCCTAGTGGTGTCCCTGCTCTCGAAAACCATCTTGGAGATGCCTCAAACTGGCTGGAGGACTGGACTCACAAGGATACCTACTTATAGTAAAAGCAGCTCGGCATAGTGTGGTCACTTAAGAAATAATGTCGACACTCACCCCTATTATTAGTGCTGACTCGTGTTTTGTCTCGGTTGGTGTCTCCAACCGGGACTAAAGGTTCATATTTAGTCCCGGTTGGTGACACCATCCGGGACAAGGTACACGCCGCACGACATAATGTCGACACTCACCCCTATCATTAGTGTTGCCTGGCCCAGCCTGTCGAAATCCCTCCAACCGGGACTAAAGATGAACCTTTAGTATATTGAAAATCCGAACAATGAAAATCTTTCGCGTGGTGTCATATTATGTGACATAGTTGAAAGGAAAAATACCAGACTTGGTATATTGATCATGTCTCGAAAAAACCTTCACAAAATGACCTATCATGTTCGAGGTTTCATGGCTTTCGGTCCAAATGACCGATGTTATGTGCTGAATCACGTCATAGTTTTTGTGATGCTGTGCCCATATTATGCATGTGTGTGGACATTGGTATGGAGAACAATGTTGCAAGAGGAAGTTTTTCTTTTTCTCGCATGGAAAAGCCCTTTTCCATTTTCCGAGCGCAAAAAACGGGTCGTTTTGTGCAGTAAGCACCAAAATGCCGTTTCAGAATGCTACCGTCCCATTTTCCTAAAATACTATACCACCTTACATGGACTATATCCCAACCGGGATATCTCAAACCTTTTCGTCCATCCCGGGCAAAAAGGACAAATGTCTGCCGAATCGGCAGGAAGTGGGTCCGGTTTGTACTACAGGTACATGATCTATCGCCCGTGATTTTTTGAAAAAATCATTTTTAGACTCGTAATATGTGGTTTCTTTAGATATCCAATGCAAGTTCTAACGATGCTCGTCCCCTATCTTCATGCACACCAGTTCGACCATAGTTAGAAATTCAGATAATTCAAAACGGGCATAATAAATTCAAAAAAATCCAAACAATAAAAATCCTTCGCGTGGTGTCATATTATGTGACATAGTTGAAAGGAAAAATACCAGACTTGGTATATTGATCATGTCTCGAAAAAACCTTCACAAAATGACTTATCATGTTCAAGGTTTCATGGCTTTCGGTCCAAATGACCGATGTTATGTGCTGAATCACGGCATAGTTTGTGATGCTGTGCCCATATTATACATGCGTGTGGACATTGGTATGGAGAACAATGTTGCAGGAGGAAGTTTTCCTTTTTGTCGCACGGAAAAGCCCTTTTCCATTTTCCGAGCACAAAAAACGGGTCGTTTTGTGAAGTAACCACCAAAATACCGTTTCAGAATGCTACCGTCCCATTTTCCTAAAATACTAGACCACCTTACATGGACTATCTCCCAACCGGGACATCTCAAACCTTTTCGTCCATCCCGGGTAAAAAGAACAAATGTCTGCCGAATCGGTAGGAAGTTGGTCCGGTTTGTACTACAGGTACATGATCTATCGCCCGTGATTTTTTTAAAAATCATTTTTAGACTCGCAATATGTGGTTTCTTCAGAGATCCAATGCAAGTTCTAACGATGCTCGTCCCCTATCTTTATGCACGCCAGTACGACCATAGTTAGAAATTGAGATAATTCAAAACGGGCATAATAAATTCAAAAAAAAACCGAACAATGAAAATCCTTCACATGGTGTCATATTATATGACATAGTTGAAAGGAAAAATACCAGACTTGGTATATTGATCATGTCTCGAAAAAACCTTCACAAAATGACCTATCATGTTCGAGGTTTCATGGCTTTCGGTCCAAATGACCGATGTTATGTGCTGAATCATGGCATAGTTTGTGATGTTGTGCCCATATTATGCATGCGTGTGTACATTGGTATGGAGAACAATGTTGCAGGAGAAAGTTTTCCTTTTTGTCACACGGAAAAGCCCTTTTCCATTTTCCGAGTGCAAAAAACGGGTCGTTTTGTGAAGTAACCACCAAAATGCCGTTTCAGAATGCTACCGTCTCATTTTCCTAAAATACTAGACCACCTTACATGGACTATCTCCCAATCAGGACATCTCAAACCTTTTCGTCCATCCCGGGTAAAAACGACAAATGTCTACCGAATCGGTAGGAAGTGGGTCCGGTTTGTACTACAGGTACATGATCAATCGCCCGTGATTTTTTGAAAAAATCATTTTTAGACTCGCAATATGTGGTTTCTTCAGAGATCCAATGCATGTTCTAAATGAGCCATTTTTCTTCCCGCCATTTTTTCTCGGCATTTCTCCCGCTAGTTTTTCCCGCCAGTTCTTCCCTCCAGTTATCTTCCTGCCATTTCTCACTATATATATGTAGGGTTGGCCTCCATTGTCATTGCACATCTCTAGACTCATATCTGCAACCTCATCACTCTTTCCCATGACTTCCACCGTAGCACTAACTCCCAGGGAGGCGGAGGCGCTTTGCGCCTCGAACTCACTTGGCCATCGTGTCCCCGCTTTGGATCTCGAGCGCCGGAGGCGTGCCGGTTCCTCCTATCCCTTTAGGTTTGGCGCGTCGGATGGCCATCACGAACCACTACTACTTTGAGCTCACGCCGGAGCAGCGGAGGAATCCCAGATGGCATCCCGACTATTTCCCGACTTGGAAAGCCTTCTTCGTGGATCGGCGTAAGAGGGTGCTCGCCAGGCACGAGGAGGATGGCCCACCTCCTCTGAACTTCAACGAGGCCGGCCGTCGGTTGTGGTGGCGCGGTCGGACTCTCCAGAGCGTCATGGCCTACGACACGGCCGCCGACTCTAGTCCCCGCCTGCGCTACCCTCAAGTCCAGCCCACTCGTAGTCAGCCTTCAAGGTTCAACTACGGCGACCCCGACGACGACAGCGACGATGGTCACATGTAGTACGACTACAGTGACGAGTATTACAGGTGTAGGCAGGAGCATGACTGAATCACTCCAACATTGCAAAACAAGTTCGGCCGATTGTGGCTTAATCTGGCCATGTATCTTAATTTGCAGTTCTTCTATGTAACTTTGTGTTAGTTGCGTTATGTACTTTAATTCCAGTTCTATCCTAATAAAATTTTCTTTCCGCCCATTATTTTTTAATATAAGTTAATTCATTTTTAATTTTAAATGGTTCATAGTTTAAATGGTTACATTAATTATTTTTAAAAATAGAAAATGGTTTTGAATTATTGATTCAAATCCAGACACTTTTTATGTTTAAATTTTTTCTAAATTCCAAATTAATATTCAAAAAATATAAGTTAATTCATTATTAATTTTAAATGGTTCATAGTTTAAATGGTTACATTAATTATTTTTTAAAAACAGAAAATGGTTTTGAATTAGTTATTCAAATCCAGGCACTTTTTATGTTAAAAGTTTTTCTAAATTCCAAATTAATATTCAAAAAATATAATTAATTTATTATTAATTTTAAATGGTTCATAGTTTAAATGGTTACATTAATTATTTTTTAAAAATAGAAAATGGTTTTGAATTATTTATTCAAATTCAAACACTTTTTGTGTTTAAAGTTTTTCTAAATTCCAAATTAATATTCAAAAAGTATAAGTTAATTCATTTTTAATTTTAAATGGTTCATATTTTAAATGGTTACATTAATTATTTTGAAAAACATAAAATGGTTTTGTATTAGTTATTCAAATTCAAACACTTTTTATGTTTAAAGTTTTTCTAAATTCCAAATTAATATTCAAAAAATATAAGTTAATTCATTTTTAATTTTAAATGGTTCATATTTTAAATGGTTACATTAATTATTTTTAAAAACAGAAAATGGTTTTGAATTAGTTATTCAAATTCAAACACTTTTTATGTTTAAAGTTTTTCTAAATTCCAAAGTAATTATCATTTAAAAAAATTACAAATTTAAACCCCAAAATAAAAAATAAGACGGGAGTAGAGAGAAAATTGCTGAATTTTTTTGAAAACAGGGTCATATGTCCCGGTTGGAGCCACCAACCGGGACTAAAGACTCCTGCGCGCGTCCCTTGGGCTGATGAAAAAAAGTTGGAGTATACGTCCTGGTTGGTGGCTCCAACCAGGACGTATTACCTTTTAGTCCCGGTTGGAGCCACCAACCGGGACAAAAGGTCCTTTGGTTATGACTGACGCGTCTCTTCTTCTTCTTCCCCATCTCACTTCACTGCTTCTCACCGACGCAGACAGAACCGCCCGACGCCGCAGGTTCCGTCCGCCACCACTGCTGCCTCCGTCCGCGCGCGCGTGACCTCAATCGCCTAGATTGGAAGCTCCGTCCGACGTCTGTCTCCGTCGATTCCGGCGTCTCCCAAGCTCGCCCGGCCTTGCCACCACCTCTGTCGTGTTCCTGGTGAGCTGCGGATCCTCACGTTGCTCTTCTTTCTCTCCCTCTCCTCCTGTACTATTCTCCCCACGTGTGCCCGACGCCGACGCCGCTCGAGCTCGACGGAGGCGACGCTCCGGTGACCAAGAAGGAGCGGTGCCGCCACTCTCTTGCTTCCTGCATCGCCCTCTCTCTCTAACGCGCCCATCCGCGCGTCAGCGTCTCGCTATCGCTGCTGCCGCCGCTGCTCGGGAGCTCACCGCCCAGTGACGTCGTGGCCGACGCCACTTTAAGGCGTCACCTTGCTCGCGCGGCACCTGATGTGGCCTAGGGCCCATCAGTCAGCCTCAGTGGGTAGGCTCCGCTGTGGTATAAAAAGTATCTGATGCGTGTGTTGACATCAGCATGCGTGGAGGCTGAGTTGGCACTGGGGCCCTTCTGTCGGTCTCACTGGCTAGGGGTCGCCCCGGTGTAAAAACTATTTGCCTTTTTGTTTTTAATTCCAGAAAATGATTTAATATTGTAAAATCAATAACTTATTGTTTATAAGTACGAAAAATACAAATAATATATCAAATTGTTCAGAAAAATGGAACCTATCTATTTAACCTATAATCATGCATTGTTCAACAACTTAAATGACAAGTATAATTAGAAGAACAAATGCACCCCTCTCATATGTTCCGGAGTTTCCCCGAGTTAGGGTTTTCACCCCTCGGAACCCCATTTAAATCGTCGAGCATGTCTTAGGGTTACATTCCAATGCAAATTAACTTGTCATATCATCATACTTGCTCGAGCATTGCATCGATGCCATGTGTTGAACAAGCTAGGCGTTCGGTTCTTCGCGGTAGAATACGAGATCGAGATCAAACACCGAGGTCAACACCATCGAAGATCGAAGATTTCTTGATAGCCATCGCATTGTAGATGCTTAGCCATGATATTAGTTGTCATAGACCCCAGTTGAATCGATGTTGCACCTAGGGTTAGCCGGTGTGTCCTCGCCAGGGCATCCCGAACCCAAGGGTTGATTGATTGCCACCTTCCTTTTCGGTATTGGTTCTTCGTGATAGGATCCGAGCCCGATGGTTTCTCCGAATTAGTGTTTCTGATATTGTAAATTCATTTTTATTATTGTGTATGTATATATTAGGGTTTCTCCGAATTAGGGTTTATATCTCTCAACACCGTACCTAACATTCTCCCTTAGCCGCTTTGACTTATCCGTTTTTCCACCTATGAAGAAAATATGGACCCACACGACAAAGACGAAGAAAAGGAAGAGTTGATCCAAGGTGTGATCCGTGGGGACGAAATTTTAGATGTATCGACGTTTCTGAACAACTCCGGTGAGGGTGATCCTCTTTTTGCCGGAAGAGACGACTTGTTTGAGGTTGAAGGTGATGCCTTCCGCGAGGGAGAAGGCGATGCCTTGTGTGATCGAGAAGATGACCTCTCCGGCGAGGTGCATGTAATATAATTAATTCATTAATTAATAATCTGCTATCTCTATAGAAATAGTAACGATGATCTTTCTTCTTTTAGCCCTCCGGATCGAAGAAATCTACTAAAAAGAGCA
Source organism: Avena insularis (assembly GCA_023614405.1). Classification (NCBI taxonomy): domain Eukaryota; kingdom Viridiplantae; phylum Streptophyta; class Magnoliopsida; order Poales; family Poaceae; genus Avena; species Avena insularis. Next base: position 33,541,845 of record CM042684.1, read on the forward strand.
GACGAGGCCCAACCAAAAAGTTGGAAGACCATGAGAGGTTCAAGATCGAAGATGTCGCTGAAGACGGCAAATCGACGGCTCCCGAAGTTGTCGCAAACAAATTTGTGGCACAATGCGTAGTAATCGTTAGGGACTTAATCCCGATCACCATTCGAAATTGGAATAGGCCTACTGATGCGGAAGAAGAGGGAACATGTTTATTTGTCCCTAACCACGCCAAAGATTTACTGTGGAAGAGGCTCATAGTTAATTTCAAACTACCGAAGATAGAGCTGGATCCAAATGCGGAGGATCCAGTTGAAGATGCCTTAGAACATGGGAGAGCCATGGAGGCTAAGGTCAAGGAGTGGGCTTTGAAGAAGATGGCCCAGTGTTTCACCAACTAGAAGAAAAGATTGCACCTTGACTATGTCGTGAAAGAGAAGACTCCCGATTTCAAGAATATTCAGTTTGAGAAGATAAAACCATTCTGGGCTGAGTTTGTGAAATACAAGACATCAGAAAAAGCTAAGAAAATGTCTGCAACGAATAAGCTGAATGCTTCTAACAAGAAGTATCACCATACTATGGGGAAAGGTGGCTACAGGGCTGGCATTCCTAAGTGGGAGAAACTTGAGAATGAACTGCGTGCTAAAAAGATCACCCCAGAGACAGACGATTGGGTAGAACGTGCAAGAAATTGGTTTTACGGGCATGGGGGCACGTTGGACTCGGAAGGGAAGTGTATATATAACATACGACATAAAGAAGACCCCTTTCCAATCGAGAAGATAAGAAAAGCAAGAAGGTCATAAAGATGGGGACTTCATTCGATAGAGAGAATGATGAGCTCACACTCGCCTTGGAAATAAGGAACATGATGGAAGAACACGAGGCACAAGCTCTAAACCATGGAGGACTGGGTTTCAAGAGAGGAAGAAATATCCTGATAGAAGCCGAGGAGAAAGGATGTATGGAAGTTGAAGCAGATATTCAGAAAGAGCGAATGCATATAATTGAAGAACGAATAAAGCAACAACAAGATGAAATTAACGCACTTAAAGAGCAAAGTACTACCGGCCCATCTCAGCAGCACACTGCATTCGATGCTACCGGCCTACCGAATAATCAAAAAAGCAATGTGGCTTCCACCGAGGTCCTGGGTGATGACAATGGCGATGACGATGGTGCATCGACGATGGCTCCTGTTGGCTACCCAGTGGATGATATCACAGAGATGACACACTGCGAGCTACATGTCAAAGTTGTGAACATATCAATGAAGGTGGCGGTCGGCTATGCCTTACCAATTGGACCCACACCAACTTACCACTGTCGTCCGGTTCCAGAGGGCTACGCTGTTGTCGGGGTGGATGAAATCATGCCCACATTTGAAGTTTTGAAGCTTGACTTCCCTGCAGGTGAAGGGGATGTGACTGAGCTGGGAGACACAAAAAACGTCACCATTCTATGGCCAAAGGAATGTATCGTGCTTTGAAATCACACGCCAAGGCCATCTTCGCTGCCGCCTCACTGAGGTCGCCTCAGTGGCATCCGCGTCTTTGTCGCATCCGTCTTTGTCACCCGCTTCGCCTCACCCGTCTCCGGCGCAGCCATCGCCGCGGGAGCCATCGCCGGCGCCTCAGGATAAAAAAGCGTAAGCGTACCGCTACTCTGCGTCGTGGTAAGCAATCGCCGAAACGTAAACAAGAGCCTCTTCCAAAAGTACCAAAGGTTCCTCCCAAGAGAGCTTATGACTGTACTGAAGAGGAGACTGCGGCGATCGTTGACACGGAAACGACAACGTTTTTCGCTAAGCTGATGCGGCCGAAAGAGCCAGAGTTCCCCAGCACCAAAGAAGAAAAAGCCAGAGTGTTGAAAATGCTAAAGACTCTTCATCAACCTGAGCCAAAGCTGTCATCAGACTATGAGCGTTCTATTCTCAAGTCACATGCGGCACAACAAGCCTCGAAGAGCAGTACTAATGCAAGCGAGAAATCTGTTGCCCAGCTCGGCGAACAAGCAAAACAGTCTTGCGCCCCTCTCAAGGTGATTTCCCATACCAATGTGGGGTCGAGCAAATATGGGGCCGAGGAGCAGTATGATCCAGAGGTAGTTGCACAATACGGAGAAGCTGCCGCTGCTCAAGGTATGAGTATTGCCCAGTACTTATCCCAGTTAGAGTACTTCCCCTTGAGTGAAGTAGCATACAAATACCAGTACGGCAAACCTCTAGTCAAACCTGAGGAGGTAAATAATCTTCCAACAAAAATGCGAAGATTGCATAACTGGTACATGCATGCCACAAAGGCCGGGCTAATCGGATAGTCAAGGTTACAAAAAAGCATTATGGGAAAGATATAGATGACATGATATCCATTGAATTTGTGAACTATTTTAATTATTCAATCAAGACGCCTTGGACAAATCGATCATCAGTGTCTATTGTCTATAAGTACTAATTCTGTAATTAATTTAGTCTCCAGCTATCTCACCTTGTTTATTGCATGTATATAATCATACTGTAATATGCAGAATGAAGATTCTCGAATGCAGCAGAGGACAAATCTATGACATTGGCTTCATTGACCCATATTGGGTTCATCAAGCTAATCTCAAAACAAAGCCCCAGGATACGGAGGATAATATAGTACACACGTTAAGGTTTCAAGAAACCAGAAGGGAAATACTTTTTCCTTACAACTTCGAGTGAGTGTTATTGTCTTGTATACACTTTCTATTTCGCTTACTCGATGTTAAGTATATAATTGATTAGTTATGCATTCGCAGCTACCACTATATTCTGTTAATCATTTAACTTGACAAATGGCGTGTACTAGTCATAGACTCGAAACATAAACCCCTTGAGCAGTGGAAGGACATGCAGATGCTTCTCCAGTGGTAATTCTAATCATTACGACACTATATCGACAACGTTCGTGAATTTTATGATATCAAGTAATTAATAACTTATTTTATTTGTTTTATTCGCCGGGCAGCGCTTGGAAACGGTTCACCAACAAGGCTAGGGGTGTTTGGAAAGCGGAGCTTACATTTGAAGCACTAGATGTAAGCGCCACTATCTATATCCGCGCATCTCTTTGATTCTAGTTTTGATACAGTTATTATCATGCTTGATTATTATTTTGATTGAACTATGTTCTCGTAAAGTGCCTGACGAAGGGACCAGGTAACAATCTATGTGGATACTATGTTTGCGAGTTCATCCGGCAGACGTGCGATGAGAAGGGCAGAAATTTAGAGCAACTCCACGTATGTAAACAATTTCTATAGTTTTTAATTACAATCAAATTGTGTTTAGTTTCATTCATATAGGCCGACTCCTTTTTTAAATCAGATCGAGCGTCTACGGGACGGTCTTCTGCCAAAGGATCGCGTACGAGCAATTCAGGAGGAATTGACGGGATTCTTGGATGCAGAAGTCCTAGACCCAAAAGGGAAATACTATTCGGCTGTGTATAGACAATAGGGATTGTAAAAAGAGCAACTTTTGTATGTAGTGCATGAACTCGATCCGTGTATCGAATGTAATATTGTCATGATGATCTTGTGTAATATAATGATTCCTTCATTGATGAGTGCAAAACACTAAATAAACAATAAAACAACCTAAATGAATTCTCTGTCGCGGCACAAAACGTGGCGAAAATGCTGCCGCGGCAACAAAAGTTGCCAAAATGAATTCTCTGCCGCGGCAGAGAAATGTGCCAAATCTCTGCCGCGGCAGAAGGTTATTTGTCCCGGTTCGTGTTACGAACCGGGACGGTTGCTCCACCCCCCCCCCCCATTGGGGCTTTAGTCCCGATTGCCCCGTCCCGGTTGGGTAACCGGGACTAATGCCCCTTACCAACCGGGACCAATGGGGCGTTCTGCACTAGTGGTTAGCCGGGTTTCTTTTTGAAATAGATTTTGAGAAGGCCTATGACAACGTAAAATGGTCCTTTCTACAAGAGGTTTTGAATATGAAATGACTTAATCCTATTTCGTGCGATTAGATTAATGACTTGAGAGATGTTATGTTTAAACTTGAGATCGTCTGAAGCTGCCACTTAATGAAATATCAACTTGTTGTGGCGAAGTCCATAAGTGAGCACTGTCGGGTTCGGCACTCAAACCCAGTAGAGAAAAAGCTCTACATTATGAGTAGCAGAGGATGTACAAATCCGGTGTTCAAAGCTTGGAAGCCCACTCAACCAGTTGAGGTTTCAACTTTGGTGATCGACGGTCCAGAGCGTTAGATCGTTCCGCCATTAGTTCAAGTAGCGCTGCCCTCCCGGTTTTCCTGTCATTGAAGACACGATTATTTTTTGCTTTCCACAACCCAAGGATGTAAGGGGCGACACAAAGCGTCCAAGTACATGAAATCATGACATGGTGCTAGGACTGAATAAACTGGCTTTGTTTGTTATCCTCCGTTGGGACCGCAACTAGGTCTAGCTTTTGCCATACACATGATGCCTCTTTGCATTCTAGAGAGATGTGGTGAATGGATTCAAGTGCTTGGCACTGGTCACAGCCTGCATTACCCTGCTTGTTAGCCTTTTTTAGATCTTTGTTAGGCATGTTGTTGTATTTGATGTTTAGCCTCCCTCGGGGTAAGCTAACCAGAGAACAAACTGCTGTCTATGTGGGATCACTGCATGCCAAATCTAGTCATGAGCAGCCCAGACAGTGCCCATGTCGTTGAAGCCCGTTCAAAAAAAAATGTCGTTGAAGAGTTTATACAAGTATTTCTGTGTTGGCGTTTTTCCCAGCGTTGTCAAAAGTCGCTTGTCGCCTTAGTCCCCGAACATTATTCAGTTCATTCGGTGGAGAATTTGGTTGTAGCTCGCTATGTGAGACGGAGAGTGCCAGATCCCATGATGCATTCGGCCTTTGCGATGCAACCGTGCAGTCAGTAATCTGACTTTTCCTATTTGCTGACAAAAATTCCTTTACCATGTAGCATGGGGATTGCATCTGCACACGTCTGGTTGACTTTTACTTGTCAAGGATGAGCCTTGTTCCTATAAATTGTGCTTGCCGAGCACCCATCTGATGCCAATGGAAAAACATTCAACCTCATCCGCTTACTCAGCCTTCTTCCCTGGGTACAGTGGAGACTGAATGACTGATTAAGCCAAGACACCGTGGGGAGACTATATAAGCGTCCTTGAAAAAGAAGTTCTTCTGGCTTGTTGGCTTTGAAAAATGCATTGCCATGCCAAAATGATTGATAGGATACTAAAAATGCATTGCCATGCCAAAACTATATAATTAGTTGCACAAAATTTCCACATATGATTGATAGGATACTAAAAACATGTTTATTGAATTGCACACAAAAAAATACATTGGTCATCTATATGATAAGTACTGCACATTTACTACTGTCTCCTCTTTCATAACAGAACATATGCGACACCAGGAAGTTCGTCGGAACTACTGAAGCATGTCATACATAGCTGCACGTGGCTTGCAAATGGCCTCGAATGGCACGGCCCTGGGGACGGTAAACGCTGCTCCTGATCCTTCTGTCATGTCCACGTCCATGTTGTCCACGCGGTCCCAGTCAAAGCACTGTATCATCGATGCTAGTACAAGCCCTACAACCCTTGAAGCCATCGCCTCCCCCGGGCACTTCCGCCTCCCCATCCCGAATGGTATCCATATCAGCCCATCAGCCTTACCGTCTTCAAACCTCTCTGGCCTGAATTCATTGGGGTTCTCCCACATGATCGGGTCCCTATGGATGGTATACGCATTAACAAGCAACATCGTCTCTTTGGGGACATGGTAGCCTCCGACCTTGCTATCCACCGATGACTGGTGCGGCAGTAGCAGCGGCGCGGCAGGATAAAGACGGAGGGTCTCGCTAATGATGCACCGGAGGTAGGTGAGGCGGTGCACATCATCAGCCGTGACAAGGCGGGATGTTCCGACTAATGCCTCAATCTCGGCCCGCGCTTTTTCGAGCACCACTGGATGGTTCAGTAGGAGGGACATCGCCCACTCTACTGTGACTGAAGTGGTCCCTGTTCCCGCCATGAATAAATTCTGCATGGAATTAATGGAGAAAATTTAGTTAGATAGTGTTGCTTGTGAGTTTATATATGAAGTGCGCGAGTTTTATAATCTACTTGGGTGTTTTTTTTTTTTGAAAGTGGTTCGAAAAACGTTTCAGCAACCCTCGTTCTAAATATTGTGGCCCTTGGATATTTACTTTTGAATTAAGTACTCCCTCCGACCCATACTAGTTGACTTGGATTTGTAAAATTTGGATGAATCTATATACTAAATAGTGTCTAGATTCATCCAAATCTAGACAAATCCAAGTCAACTAATATGGGTTAGAGAGAGTACGGCAATTCATTGGGCGTGTGCTCTCGAGATATCCAAGGGCTACAATTTGGAAAAGGTCAACCCACTTGTGGGTGAAAATTCTGGATGGTATTTTGTACCTATAACTAGCAATTTTTTTCTGTTATATAGTCGCACTTGCAACTTACAAGGTGCATGCATCATAATACAAATTCGACGATGCTAGAATTGAATGAGCTCAAACTTACTTTTGAGTCAACGGAGAATTAGCTAAATACCAGTAATAAAAACGGAAGGAGATAACTCACCACGATGAGACCCGTGATCATTTGATCAGTGTAGACCTCGGGCTCTTTCTTCTGGAGAGAGAAGAGCACAGAAATCATGCTCTTCTTCTCACCTCCAGCGTCGAGCTTCTGACGCTCGGAGTCGATGAGCCGCTGGAGGAACGCGTTCCTACTTTTCGCGGCGGCTACTATTTTCTTCCTGTTGCCGAACACGTCGAACCATTGCAAGAATGGCAGATAGTCCCAGAGGTTGGTCGTGCCAATGTGCATGTTGATCTGGTCCACCTCCTTCTTAAACAACCTGGCTTCCACGGACATGTCGGTATCGACATCGTCGCTTCCATCAGACTTACCAAGAGTTGTCTTGGTGTCCGCGATGGTCTCCATGAGTATGCTGAGGGAGAGCTCAAAGAGCCTCCGCCTGAGCTGGACGCGCGGGGACGCCTTAGCCGAGCGACGCAGCCGTACCACCATGGCACGCACCTCGGCGGATATGACGTCCCCCATGGCGTTGACGCGGTGGGCGGAGAGAAGGTGCACGGCGGCGACGAGGCGGAGGGTTCGCCAGTGCGGGCCGTAGCTTGCCGTGGTGAGCACGACACCGTCCAATGCTGCGATGTTCATGGAAGGGAGGCTCGGGCGGTCGGCGAAGGCGACGTCGCGCTCCGTGAAGCACTCCTTGGCCAACGCCGGCGAGGACACCACCACGGTGTCACGGAAACCGAGCCGCAGTGAGAAGATGGGCCCGTGGAGTGACGCGAGGCGGAATAGCTTGGCGTGAAACGGCTTCTCCACGAGGTGGAGGTGGCCAAAGAATGGGATGGCAAGAGGGCTAGGCGGTAGCTTGTTCTTGTTCTTGCCGAAGGGGAGGAAGTAGCGAAGCAGGACGAGGAAGGCCAGAGAAAGGGCGGCCATGTAGTAGGCGTTGTCCATGATTCTAGCTAGCTGCTAGGGATCGAGGTGAGCTAAGTTGTAGATGTTGTGGCAAGGGTGGTGCTGTCCTTCTGGTCTGGATATGACCTATATATATACAAGCATCGGATACAATCCTGGCAAAACTTAGAACAGCCCTAGTCAAACTTTGAATAATCAGTTAGGTACATGCTGCATGTGCGTGTCGCACAAGATGCATGCGTCGCCAAAGATAATGTTAATGCATGCGATGAGAAGAGGTACGAGGAGATTATGGGCTCTTCTCTTCCCAACAACCACCGGTCAAAATGATTTCGTTTTCAGTTCGTTCCAAAAATAAGACACGCTTAGTTAAACGTCTATAAGTTGACTAAAGCTCTTAAAACCCCAACGTCAAATATAGTACTACCGTACATTATTAGTGTAACAGAACTATCATTTGGACTTCTAGACATAGGCATACTTTTCTACATTTTTTTGTATAATTAAATTAAATTAGTTTGACTTAGGATAAACTAAGGCATCCGTATCATAGTCTGGAAATGAAGAGGGAGTAAAAGTTTGGTGCGACTTGGACTTGCAACACGGAAATTTTACCCGAACTGTTATACCTACTGGCACGAGATTCACCGTTGATTCATGCCCTAAGATTTGTGCCCATGAAGAAACCATAATAAATCTAAAAATTTCTGGGATGAAACCATAATGAATCTAAAATTTTGTTTGCAGCATGAATCTTACATCATGAATCAACGGTAGATCTGTAGGTACCGGTTCCTGTAAAAGTGCATTCGCCCTTGGACTTGTCTCTCTTCGTGAAGTTGGTTTCAGACTTTGGGCATTGGATGCCAAAAAATGTAACTACAAGCTGTGTAGGCAACAACAGAGAAATACTCTCCGTGCAAAGTCTCGTGGATGTACACATGCGTAGTTTGACTCTGTACATTGTACTTGTGAAGGATGACCCAATTGCTCCTTCCTCTGACTTGGGGTTTACAACACTACAGAAAACTGGACGGTTGCCTACGCGGCCTCGCCGGCATAGGGCTTCTGCCGTAGGCATATGGCCATCGGCACTCTCTACAAATATGATTTGGCCATCAGCATATAGGTGTTTGCCGACGGCTGGTCATGGCCGTCGTGACGCACAAAAAAGTAACGTCGATGGTTGTTTGACGGTTTTTCCATATATGCTGAGGGCCAGCCCATTGTCATGCTCTTCCACATGGAATGTTAAAATAAATAAAAGAAAATAATTTAAATAGTTTCTGGAATTTTTATTTTTCCTTTGTTGAATATTTAAAAGAAAAGAAACTTCACAAAGTTTGTGAAAATAGAACAAATTTCATTTCCAAACAAAAGGTTTTTTTTACAGGAAAACAAGAGACGGCTAGGGATTTTCATATTCCAAAACTTATTGAAGCTTATTTTGTATCATGGAAAACAAAAGTTTTCAGAAGTAATTTTATAAAACTAATTTGGACTTTTAGACTAAGGCATACTTTTCTAGTACAAATTTTGTATAAATTAAACTAGTTTGACTCAGGATAAACTAGGATATCCCTATCATATAATCTGGAAACGAAGTGGAGTAAAAGTGTGGTGCGGCTCGGACTGTCTCTCTCCGTGAAGTTGGTGTTGGACTTTGGTCACTGGATGCCAAAAAAAATGTCAGCTACCAGCTGTGTAGCAATGTAGGCAACAACAAAGAAATACTCCGTGCAAGGTCTTGCGGATATGTACACACACGTGTTATTTGACTCTCTACATTGTACTTGGCAAGGATGACCCAGCTGCCGCTTCGTCTGAGTTGGAGTTTACAACAGATTCGTGCTGGAAACCGTGGTAAAATTTTGCGTTCTGAGTTGGACTACGGCAAAGTTGCATATCTCTGCACACGTTTGGCTGACTCTGTGTACTTTGTCAAGGTTGAATTGAACTTCCAGAGAAGCTGTTACAAGACAGAGACTCGTGCGGAAATTTGCAGAAATCGCTTGATTTTTCCTGCCAGGAACAGTTGAAAATTGCTTTCCGAAGTGGGTGAGGTCTCGTTGAGTTTTAATCCTCGGTCTTAAGTTTCTGTGGTCAAAGTTTGTGAGCTAAGAGCCGTGATAATAACCACCGTACCTTGAAGAAGATCTGATTATACTCCTCCTAATTTTACTTTCCGAAGAGGCTGCGCGGGAAGGGGGGTTGCATATGTCTGCACACGTGCGGCTGACGACTCTGTACTCGGTCAACCTCGGAATTGTCATGCTCGGTACTTCTCCGCCAGTTACCACCTTGAAAAAGGTCTGATACGTCGTATGCGGAAGCTGCCGAGATATCCATTTCTAGACCCCGATTGGGTGCCAAGATTTTTCTCCCAGTTTTAGACCATTCTGTCTTGTGGTTGTGCCCAAGCCCAAAGTCGTAGCACTGCCCTCTTTGCTGTCCTGCTCTCCAACGCACCTACCACGTTTCTAACTAGCTACTATTCCTGATGAAGAAAATGACACAAAACTACCACATTTGCGGATAAGGTGACAATCCTTCAAAGACAAAACTACCAAAAAACATGCATTTTGGTGCTTACCGGCAGCGTTAAGGGTGTGTTTGGTTCTCTGCCTGGACGGACAGTGCCAACAGGGAGTAGAGTCGATCAGGCAAAAACAGCGTTAAGGGTCATGTTCTGCGGGTCGTTTGGTAGGATGCATGAGGTGTGGTCGTATGTGTTGGGCAATTTTCCCTTCTATGTTTGGTTGCCTGACCTATGACTTTTGCCTCATTATCATGCAACAAACACTTGTCTAGTTGCACACACAAGGCCCCTTATGGTCACCCTGTTCAAATTCTGGCATGGTTACCATCATGATCTAACACATACATTCGATCATATACACCACCCTAGAAGAAGATCAACTTGACGATCATTACAAGGAGAACCACGATGGTGAAATCCTTCAGTCTATCATGTCGGACATGATGTTGTTCTCCCTCCACGACATTCCCTACGTGAAGTTGGTGTTGGACTTTGGGCACCGGATGGCAAAAAATGTCGCTACCAGCTGTGTAGGCGACAAAGGAAATACGCCGTGCAAGGTCTCATGGACGTACGCACGTGTAGTTTGACTCTGTACATTGTACTTGTCAAGGATGACCCAGCTGTTGCTTCCTCTAAATCCGGGTTTACCACGGATTCATGCTAAATGTGATAAAATTTTGGATTCCTAAGAGGCTACGGCAAAGTTGCATATGTGTGAACTTGTTTGGCTGACTCCCTACTTTGTTAAGGTTGAATTGTACTTCCCGAGAAGCGGAGATTTGTCGCTTGATTTTCTGCCAGAAACGGTTAAAAGTTGCTTTCCGTAGTGGGTACAGTCTTGTTGAATTTTAATCATGTCATTCGTCTTGAGGTTTTTGTGGTCAAAGTTTGTGAGCCAAGAGCCCAGTGATAATAACCATCTTGAAAAAGATCTGATACGTCTATATATGCAAGTTAGTCACAAAACGTGATAATCACGGGGAAGGTGTGGCTGACGACTCTCTACTGTCAGGCTTGAACTAGCTGACGACTCTCTACGAGATAACCACCTTCAAAAATGTTTGATACGTTGTATACGGAAGCTGCCGAGATATCCGTTTCTAGAGCTGACTTGCTAGGCACAACACGTCGCTGCCACACAATAGGTGACACCGATTGGGTGCCTAGATCTTTCTCCCAGTTGACCCGTCACTGACCCAAAGTCGCAGGACTGCAGGGAGGTGGAAAGGTGAGGGCTTCGGCGATGTCGACGGCGACAGCGCCCCGATAGCGCGGTGAGGCCCCCTGCTTCCGACGTCCCTCCCCTGCCCGGCGCTCCGGCCGGCTGCCATGGCGTCCCCGGTCCCCATCTGCGCTCCCTCCGAATCTCTTCGCGGCCGGCGTTGGGCGGACGTGGCGGATGAAGTCGACGAGGAGGAAGCCGCGCGGGAGGAGGCAGAGCTTCGTTCTTCTCCGCCCCTTCTGCCGACGTTTGGGGATTTCTTAGTCGCGGCTCAGCGGGGGCGTGGCGCCAAGAAGAAGGTGTCTCGGCGCGGCCTCGGGACCTCACCGGCCTGCCGCTCGGCGCCGGCGCGAATGGGTGCTGGTGGCCCGGCGGGGCGTTCCGCGTTTCTGAGCGCAGCGAGAGAGGCGGCGGGGGGACAGATGGCCAAGGGGAGATGCCCTGAGGCCTCGCGTCCTCCGGCGTGCACCTTCTCTGCCATGGACTCGCTGGTGCGCCCTCCGCCGCCGCCGGCCGCGGTCGCGGAGGAAGGAGATCCCTCCCTCAGCATACCGGCCAGCGCGAGGCTGTTTGGGCCGGCCCAGGACTGCGGCTTGCGTCCTTAGTGGGCCCATCCCTGCGTGGCGGAGCCAGGATGTCCGCGCTTCCGTAGCAGGGGCCCAACGGGCCGAGGCGGAGTCGCGGGGTCGGAGATGGCCCGTGGGAGCCTGGCTTTGGCTTCACAAGGGGGCTCCCAACCTTGATCTAGGGTTTCCTGCTTCTCCAGCACAAGTCCGCTGCCACGCTCCTGGAGCCCGACGCATCCGCCAGCATTCTTCCCCGCCACCGCTCTCGGAGTCGTTCGTGGCCGTTGTGATGAAACGCCACAGGCTCTCCTCCTCCCCCAGCGAGTCTCCCTCCCCTCGCCATCACCGTCGCACCCGCATGCCGTCCCTGGTCCCCTGTCCGCCGCCTGCAGCTCCATACCGGCCTCCGGCTCGGCGCTCCCCCTACGTCATGGCGCCTCTGAGCACCGCCGCGAGGGCCGGGAGGGCTACTCTGGGGGCCACCGGGGCTTACCGCGCGATGGACAGCAACGGGCGAGGTCTCCGCGACCTCCGTCGCCTCGGGGCCGGTCGTCGGCGCGGGGCCGGTCCCCATCCCGACGGGTGCCTTCTCCTGCAGCTCAGCGGCGAGAACTGGAACTACGTCGCGAGCTGGAGCATCGGGCGCCTGCACCTAGGCGGGACAGCTACTGCCAGGGGGTTGGGGCTTCCATGGACGGTGAGGTCGCATGCGCTCAGCGTGTTCGACAGGTTGCACCTTTGGCTGGCTCAGTCCCGGTCGCGCCATCTGGGCCCAAAAAGAAGAAGAACAAGAAGCGCCGAAAGACGCATGGACTAGTTCCGGGGTGGAGCAGGGCGGTGTGCGCACGGGAGGGGGCCAGATTGGGCAACCACTCGTGCCGCCACCCACCGGCGCGCCGTCCTCGGCGGCCGGTACCACTGGGATCCCGAAGTCCCCCACGCGCAACCGATGCTTCAACTACAGGGAGGTCGGCCACTTTCACTCTGATTGTAAGGAGCTAGAGCACTGCCTCTTTTGTGGCGACCCTTCTCACCGGGTTCTTGACTGCACGACCCGCTCTCCGCACCGCGAGCGCAGCACCTTGGAGATCCTTGGCCACGGGATCGACTTGGGATTCTACTACATTGACCTGGGCAAGGTGGCCCTCTATGTTCCCCAGAACCTCGCTGAGATCCGCGTGCTGCCAGACCAGGACCCACCCCTCTCGGTGGAGGTTACCGAGGACATCATCCGCGCGGAGTTGAGGTCATATGACTCCGACTTCGTGTGGAACGTGAGGGAGACTGCCCCCATGGTGTTCTTAGTAATCTTTCCGTCCAGGGTGGTGCTGCAGGCTCTGTCTTGGAGCCAGCCGACGTTCCTCCCCATCCACAACATCAAGGTGTCGATCCGTGAGTCATGTGTGCACCCCGACACTACAGCAGCGCTCTCTACCGTCTGGGTTCGCATCCACGGCATCCCAGAGGAGGCAAGGAAGGAGAAATACATCAAGCTGATCTCTCAGGACATTGGCAAGTTTGTGAGTGTCGACTTGGAGTCCCTCCATGGTCTGGGTCCGGTGCGGGTCCAGGTCAGGCACCCGGATCCGGCCAAACTGGACTATACCCTCCCGCCCTTCTACTTCGGCACTCCGGGCAGGACCCTCACTGTGGAGCTGGAGCGGGAGGAGGTGGGATCTCGGTCCCCCTCTCCTGACCCCTCTGACCACCGGCACGAGCCCGGAGAGGGAGGAGCTGGCCGATCCAAAGGAGGAGGACTGAGGGGACCAGACCCTCCGCTGCCCCTGCCTTCCCCGGGGGGCGCCCTTCCTCCGGCTGCTGCGGGAGGTATGGCCCCACCTGCAGCTACTCTGACCCTGGGGCCGGTACTCACTCTGGCCCTACCCCCGATGGACGTCCCCATGTGCCTTCGCCCAGACCCTCTGATTTCAGAGGAGATGGACGTCGCCCCCTATGGATCGAACCTGGGCGCGGGGCTGGAGTACCTGGGGCTCTCGGGCTGGGCCGCGGTGCAGTCCTCACCTCTCCGCAGCCCCACGGTGCCTCGGTCCTCTCCCAGCGAGGGGCTGGTGGTGTCTCTGCCGTCATCCCCAGGGTCTCCCGGGGCGGTGTGCTACGCTCTCTCCCCGGGCTCCCCCCGCTTCGCCCAGGAAGCTGCTGGCAGGGGACCCAGCGACCCTGACCCCTTCGACACGTGCTTCTCTCTCGGTATTCCCCGACACACCTGAGGCGACGGTTAAGGTTCACCCCTCTCGGCGCCTGCGTCCACCTCCTCCTCCTCCCTCCCGCGCTAGTGCCAGGATTGCCACTGCGCGAGCCAGGTCTGGTGGGGAGGGGTGGGAGCCGACCATCCTTGAGTAGGCGGAGGCGTTGGCGGCGTCTCGCAACCTTGACCCAGGTACGTCTTGTCCCCCGTGCTCCCCCCTACTTGTCCTTCTCCACCTTCCGGGTCTAGGTTTTCGGTTTTGGCAGATGTTCCCGAGGAGCAATTAGATATTGTGGCCAGGGATAGTGGGATCATGTTCCGCGGGGAGCGTGGCCCACGCTTGGAGCAGATTGCGGCACTGAAGGCGAAGGAGGTCTATGAGGGAGTGCTGGCGGCTTCTCGTGCTCAGGCGGAGCAAGAGAAGCAGGCCAGTCTCCGTGCCACCTCTAGCACAGGGCTGCAGGGCCCGGTGACTAGGGGAGGCAGCCCACCTCGTCCGTCGATTTTGGAGGCCCCTCTCTCGACTCCCCAGGCGGGGAGAAGAGAGGAAGACCTCCCAAACCAGTGTCCAGGCCCTCGACTGGAGGTAGGGCCCAATCTGTCCCCCGTAAGGGGATCACCCCTGGTAGTGTTCCCCAGTGAGTCGCCCGATCTTCCTATTAGATTGGAACATCCAGGGCTTTGGGAATGTTGGCCGCATGCAGCAGCTGCGTGACTACTTGAGACAAGAGTATGTCGACATTGTGGGCCTCCAGGAGACGATTCGTCAAGACTTCTCGATTCCTGAGCTGCAGGGACTGAGCCGCCACAAGTTTGCCTGGCACTGGTTGCCGGCCAACGGCCACTCGGGAGGTATCCTCATAGGTGCAAAGGAGGATACTTTCGAGGTGGATGACATGGACCGTGGGGAATGGGAGGTGATCATTGTCTATGGCTCTGCGGACAATCGTCGTTCCCCTGGTTTCTTGGCTGAACTCTCAGCCAAGGTGGGGAGATGCACTAGTCTAGTGGTGGTGGCTGGGGACTTTAACCTTATTCGCTCCCCGGAAGAAAAGAGCTCGGAGCACGTGGATTTGCCTAGGATGCGTATGTTCAATGACTGCATAGCTGACCTCGCGTTGCGGGAGCTACCCCGTGTGGGGGGCCGGTATACCTGGTCTAACAACCGGGTGGACCCGATCAGGAGTGTGCTGGATCGGGTTCTAGTATCGGTTGAGTGGGAAATGGCCTACCCCATGTGCTCGCTGCGGGCGGTCACGAGGGTTGGTTCGGACCATTGCCCGCTCCTTCTCTCGACGGGTGGAGGCCCCCCGCCGAAGCTCAGCCGGTTCCACTTCGAGAACTTCTGGCTCCAGCAGCCGGGGTTTGGGGAGATGGTCCAGGCCAAGTGGAATGCAGCGGTTGGGACGGTTCCGAGGGCGCGCACGGCGGTGGATGTTTGGCACTTCTGTGCTCTGATGGCCCGTCAGTTCATGCGTGGGTGGGGATCTAACCTTGGTGTTGAGCTGCGGCGTAGGAAAGGGGAACTCCTCACGTCCATCCAGGACTTAGATCGGACTGCCGACGCGGTTGGCCTCTCTATGGAGGAATGGCTCCAACGCTATGCATTGGAGGATTCCCTTATGGAGATTTTTTGGGGGGAGGAGACGTTTTGGCGGCGTGAGCCAGCCAAAACTCCTCAAAGGGGATGCGAACACGGCCTACTTCCATGCCATTGCTAATGGCAGGCGTAGGAAATGTTCCATCCCCTGCCTCTGGGAGGGTGGACGTCTCTTGGAGGAAGCCAGAGATATCACCTCCCATATCTACTCCTTCTATAAGGAGCTTTTCTCTGCTGGCCCCCGGTCTGGGGTCGCGTTAGCCGGAGACTTCTGGCCAGAGAGGGCCAGGGTATCCGACACGGAGAACTTGGAGCTCACGCTCCCGTTCTTGTCAGCAGAGGTGGAGCTGGCCATCATGGAGATGAAGGCTAAATCGGCCCCGGGCCTGGATGGCCTTCCTGTAGTGTTCTTTCAGAAATTCTGGGACTGTTTATAGGGGGTTGTTATGCCTATGTTTCAGGAGCTCTACGTCGGTACTCTCGTGATGTCGCGTTTAAACTTTGGCATGATTACCTTGATTCCCAAGGTGGTGGGAGCCACGGAAATTCGGCAGTTTAGGCCGATCACGGTAATCAATGTAATCCAATGGATTATCTCCAAGGTGTGTGCGCGTCAATTGGCGCCGCTCATGGAGCGCCTGACTCACCCATACCAGTTCGTCTTCCTTAAAGGCAGATTCATCCACGATGGGATCCTGGCTCTCCACGAGATTATTCACGAAATGAAGGTGAGGCGCCAGCGGGGCGTCTTTCTGAAGCTTGACTTCCAGAAGGTGTATGATAGGCTAGACTGGGCCTTACTTCGCCAAGTCCTCCAACGTAGGGGCCTCGATGATTGCATGATCGGGTGGATCCTGCAGATCGTCATTAGTGGGAACACGGCAATAAACATCAATGGGGAGGTTGGACCCTATTTCAAACCCACGTGTGGGGTTAGACAAGGGGACCCGATCTCCCCAATCTTGTTTAATGCCGCGGTGGATGCCCTGGCGGAAATCATGGAGAAAGCCAAGATTTTCGGCCACATCTCAGGTGTGGTGGGGCATCTTATCCTGGGAGGGGGTGTCACCCACCTCCAGTATGCGGATGACACCATGCTTGTGGTGGAGGGATCGGAGCAGGATATCATCAACCTGAAATTCCTGCTCCTTTGCTTTGAGGCCATGTCGGGCCTCAAAATTAATTTCGATAAGAGCGAGGTGATGGTGTTGGGCTATCCCTTAGACTCTCAGCAGAGGATCGCGGATAACTTGAATTTTCGGCTGGCAACCTTCCCCATGAACTACCTGGGGATGCTAGTCAGGGACACCAGGATTCTCTCTAGAGATCTGGAGCCCCTTATGAGTCGGGTTAAGGCGAAATCCAAACCATGGCAAGGCAGGTTTACCTCCAAAGGGAGCAAGACCATCCTCATTGACGCCTGCTTATCCAGCCTCCCCATGTATATCATGGGATTGTATATCCTGCAGGAAGGCGTTCACGCCAACTTTGACAAGGAGCTATCTCGGTTCTTTTGGATGGCGACTGATGGTCACCAAAAGTACCATATGGTTAAGTGGGCGGACATTTGCGCCCCCAAGGATCTGGGGGGCATAGGGATCATTTCCTCTCGCCATATGAATGTGGCCCTCATGCTACGTTGGGTCTGGCGGATCTTGACGGACGATGGGGGCCTGTGGATGCAGCTGATCAAAGCTAAGTATTTGCGTGGGCGGCCGCTTCTGGCCTGTGAACATCGGGAGGGCTCTCAGTTTTGGAGAGCCATCCAGGACATTAAGCCAGCGATCCAGAAGGGGCTTGCTATTTCCGTCGGAAATGGGAGAAATACCATCTTCTGGCTCGACCCGTGGGTTGGTGGGCGCCCCCTAAGCCTTGAGGTCCCCGAGCTGTTCGCGATTTGCACGGACCCCCTGCTCTTGGTGGCTGATGCTCTCCAGGACGGGGTCTGGCAAGTTACGTTTCGCCGGAACCTTGGGGGTGTCGAGCGGGCGTCCTGGGAGGGACTTCGGGACAGCCTCCCGCTGTCCCATTCCCTATCCCTAGATAGTATGTCTTGGCAACTTTCGCCTTCGGGCATCTTCTCTGTGGGGTCCATGTATCGGGCCCTGTTTGGTGGGAAATCCATTACGTGGACTTCCCATCTGTGGAAGGCCCCCCTCCCTCTGAAGATAAAGATCTTCCTTTGGCGGTTGTTACGCGATCGGCTTCCCTCAGGGGTGGAGGTAGCCAAGCGGCAGGGCCCAGGGAATGGCCTTTGTCCTCTTTCCACGGTCCCGGAAATGGGGTACCACATTTTTTTTTCTCCTGTCCTGCTGCTCGCTTCCTGTGGAACTTCACCCATGAGGCTCTAGGGCCGTCATGGCAGGCCGCGGACCTGGGGGAGTTCCTGGAAGCCAATGCAAACCGGACCGGCAAGAGGAGGCGTCTCTTCTGGTTCCTGTTTGCAGGGATGACCTGGACTCTATGGGACATCCGCAATAAGATGGTCATTGAGCATTGAAAGGGCATGTATGCCCCCATGTGTGGTTTTGGTAATTAATGACAATCTCTATGGACTAATGTGTAAATTGAGTTTCACTTGTAGGTTTGTCCATTGGCATCGCTTGGGCCATGTGTTGGTCTCAAGGTTGGAAGATGAAGAAATGTCCAAGGGCTTTGTGCCCTTTGGAATCTTCTAGAAAGAAGGAGCTTGAAGATTGATCAAGGCATGTGCAACGAGTTGCATCAAGATGGATCAACCTCAAGAAGGGATGAAGAAGGGCGAGCTCAAGATGCGCCATCTCTAGAAGATCTCATGCTTGAAGCTTGCCATCCTCGTGTTCATGGAGTGATGAAGACAAAAAGTTCAAGAAGAGGTTTCTCCATCGAGTATGGGGGAGCTTTTTGCAATTCTTCATCAAGCAAGAGCAAGCAAGAGCAAACAAGAAAGGTGTTCCCACTATAGAAGAACAAGACGGTCTACATCAAGTTCAAGTGGGATGCTCAAGGCAAAGGTATGTTGATAGGGATTCTCTTTTGCCGGTCTCGTGTTGTTAGTTGGGAGACCGGGTTTAGGATAGATAGCCGTACTATCAAGAGGGGCTCTCAAGCGGGTGTCTCGTTTGCATCATTCGGAGAGAGCTCAAACCTTTGCATTCATAGCATCATCTTTCTTGGTTGTTATTTGGTTCTTGTCCATGAGAGTATCTAGAGCTTGTGGTCATCATCGTAACAAGCTCTAGTTCATCATCTAAGGATTTCTCTTGCATATCTTATTGCGGTTTTTGATCTTGCGAGTTTTTCGGCTCCACACCTTGGGAGATACTTCACATATATATTCATGATATTTTCTCCCAAGGTGATACCCAATATTTCGCCTTTTTGTTGGATTCTATTCATTGTTATCTTTCCAACAAAATTGGTTTCATCCCGTTTGGAGTTCGGATGCAAAAGTTATGCTTCGGTTTTCTGGTTTCGAATTTCCACCGAAGTTCCGCTTCCCACCGGAAGTTCCGCTTAGAATTTTTTGCCGCCAAAGTTCGTGGAAGTTCGGTCTTCTTCCGCCACGCCAGTAACCTTCTGTTTTAAAGCGTCTATTTGCCGGAACTTTGTCGAACTAGCATCGGAAGTTCACCGAACTTCCGGTGCTTTGACCGGAACTTCCGGCTATGCGCTCGAAGGCCAACCCGCCCGATGACCGTTGGAGCCAGGCTGGCGGAACTTCCGACCTCCCACAGGAAGTTCCGGCCAGGTGTCGCGAATGCCCATAACGGGCAGATCTGGGAGCCCTTTAAAAGGGGCTCCTCTTCCCCTTCATGGGATATAGCTTTTCTTCTTGGTTCTTGGCTTTCTCTCTCTCCTCCATTGTCAACCTTGAAGAAGCTTTCCCTCTCCCTTTCCCCTCCTATGATTCTGGCATCTTTTTGAGGGATTTGAGAGAGGAGATCTAGATCTACAATCCCCCCAAGCCAAATCCCTTCTTTGTGAAGGAATCATTGGGATCTAGATCTTGGAGAGTTTTGTGTTCTCCTCTTGTGTTCTTCCTCCCTTATTCCCCAAATAGCTTTTGTAGCTTTGTTGGAATTTGGGAGAGAAGGACTTGCCCTTGCATTTGGTGCATAGGTTTGAGTTCTACTCTTGTGTTCTTCCTCCCTTATTCCCCCAATAGCTTTTGTAGCTTTATTGGAATTTGGGGGAGAAGGACTTGCCCTTGCATTTGGTGCATAGGTTTGAGTTCTCCTCGGAGATTCGGCGAGTTCAAGCTTGTGATCTTGTTTCTATTGGGTTCCTTGGAACCCTAGACGGTTGTGTGGTTGGATTGTTGACCTTTTGTGGTCTTGTTGACCTTTTGTGGTCTTGTAGCCTTTTGTGGCGTTGTTGGCCTTTTGTGGCATTGTTGGCCTTTTGTGGCTTTGTTGTTGGGAGCCTCCAATTGAGTTATGGAGTTAGCCCCAATCTTGTACGGGTTCGTGACCGCCTCAAGCCCCATAGTGGAGCAAGTGCCCGCCTTTTGTGGTGCGACTTGGGAGAATAGGGTGAGCCTTTGTGGCGTCGATGAGTTGTGTGCTTCCGAGATCCGGTGAGGCCTTGTGTGGCGTTGGTGAGCATCGAGCCACCACACCTCGAGGTGAGCCATTTGTATGCTCGAGAGCATTGCGCCATCGCACCTCTCCAACGGAGACGTAGCTTCTTTGGAAGTGAACTTCGGGAAACAAATCTTCGTCTCCGCGTCCATCGGTTATCTCTCAACCGAACCCTTTACTTATGCACTTTACATTGTGATAGCCTTCGTGCTTGAAGTATTTATACCTTGATATCACCTTGTTTCTTGTATTGCTTAGCATAGGTTGTTGGTGCACCTAGGTGAACTTAGTGGCTAGGTTTTGTGCTTAATAAATTAAACGTTAGTTTTATTCCGCATTTACTTGAGCCTAAACTGTAATATTTTTAAAAAGCCTATTCACCCCCCCCCCCCCCTCTAGGTGACTTCCTTTGTACTTTCAAGCGTGTCTTTCTTCGCCGTGCCTCTGACTCGACCTTCAAATTTCTGGTTTTTTTGCAGCAATGGTACCCGTTGAGTAGGCAGCAGGACAGAGCGCAACTGGACGGGATGATAGAGCACCTTATCGTGGCGGCGCGCCAACTTGCTTCCCCCGCCGGTCCTTGAGCACGTCTTCGGGCGTGTCTGTATCTGTGTGTGCTAGGCTTTGTGTTGTGCTGAGTGTGTGGTGTGAACTTTGTGTTTGTTGCTACTTCCTCTTGTGGTCTGGATATTGTATGGATGTTTCTTTATTTGTAAAGCTGGGCGTATGCCTGTTTCGAGGAGATCTTTCTCCCAGTTTTAGATCATTCTGTCATGTGATTGCGCCTGATCCCCAAGTGGTAGCACTGCCCTCTTCACTATCCTGCTCTCCAACGCATCCTATAACGTTTCAACGTTGAGGGCGCGTTTGGTAGTCTGCACTGCATTGTCGGCTCAGTCGGGCAGTGCCAACGGGAGTAGGCACTAGTAGTAAATAGGCCTTTTGGAGCTTTACTCCCGACCGTATGCATTAGTTGCGGTAGGCTTCTGCCGGTGCGAATCCGTTTAGTCCCGGTTGATGTCTCTAGCTGGGAATAAAGTTAGACTTTTAGTTCCGGTTAAAGACAACAACAAAGACTAAAGTACTTTCTATATCATCGCCCCTATCCGAGCCATATTCCATCCAAGCTTTCTTCTCTGTTTCCTCCTCGACTTCGAGTTCATCACCATTTTTTCCATGATTTTTCAAGATTTCGCGGCACTCCATTTATCCAAGGGTTTTAAAAGGTTAGCAACTTTATCGTTTCATCTATTATTGTTAGTTTAGCTCATTCTATGCTCTCGAAGCATAGAGATTTGTTGGTTTTAGTTTTGCAGTAATTATATGTGAGTTTATTTGATTTATATGCAATATGAGCTCAAATGAACATCTTAGTTTGCATATGTGTAGATGTTGTTTACTTAGTAATTGATCAAAATGAGTATGGAATAGGAAGTTTTTAAATCAGTGCATAGTTTTTCATTTTTGCAATAATAACATTTGGTCACTACTCTACTTTGGTTTCAATATGAGTATGAATGTCAAAATTGGTTCATGAATTTCAATTTTTGGCTCATGAATTCTCAATTCTAGTTCACGAATTTCAAATTTGGTTCATGAATTTTGAATTTTGGTTCACAAATTTCAAATTTTGGTTCATTATTTGAAATATTTTTCACCAACTTATTTAAAATTGTTTACCAGTTTTTTGAAAATTGGCTCGTCATTATGAAATTATGTTCATGGCATTTTGAAAATTTTGCATGGTTTCTAAAAATTGTTCATGACTTTGAAAATTTATTCACAACACTAAAATTTTGTCCATGATTTAAAAATGTTGGTTTTTGATTTTTTTTTTAAATGATTTACTTAAACAATGTTCATGATTTTTAAAAAGGTTCATGATTTAAAAATGTTTGGTTTTTGAAATAAAAATAAAACCGAAATGAAAAGAAAACAAAAAAAGCGTGGTGCATTTGTGACATACCGTTAGGTTCTCCCAAGAAGGCCGCGAGAATCTAGAGAGAAAGCTTGATCGGTTGCCTTGATACAAGTACTTTTCAAGGCTTAATCGCATGATCATTGCTGCAGGGAGTAACGAATAGGAAGTAAATCGGCCTGACCCACCCCCAATCTAATTCAGGGGGTGGTTGGAGTGCGCCGCCTCGGAGGCGTATAGCACTGCCCCATGAAAAACCAATCAGCTAATTTTTGGATCCACCCGGGCAGACCGAGGCATCTGCAGACTACCAAATGTGCCCTAAGTGACAACTCACATAGGGATCAAGGCCAAAATGGTACTCCCTCCGACTCAAAATATATGGCGTCCAAGGAAACTCCGTGTCAATATCGACAATGTCAAATCCAAATAGGTTGTACCGTTCATTATTAGTGTAATAGAACTAATTTGGACTTTTGGAGGTAGACATACTTTTCTACAAATTTGGTACAAATAGAATTAGTTTTTTTTTGTGAACTACAAATAGAATTAGTTTGACTTAGGTTAAACTAAAACATTCATTGTTATATATTGATCCAAATTCTACAAAGTATAGGCCAACTTTTGACGAGTGGAGCGAGGCCCGTCGCCGGAGACTTGGGCCGAGGTTTCCACTGATATATAAACCCCTTGTAAGCCGCCGGTTGGGATGTGTTGCATCTGTGAAATCCCCAGCGTTTGTAAACACTCCCCGATATAGTGAAGTTTTGCTGGCTGGCGCCCGTGGTTTTTTCCTCTCTTTGTTGGAGAGGTTTTTCCACGTTAAATCTGTGTCCTCTTGCTGTGTTTTTTTGTTTTCGCCTTCGTTATCTTCTTGTCGCAATTGTAACAAGTGGTATCAGAGCCCCAGGTTCTAATATAGGGTTTGCGACATGTCGTCATTGAAGTTCGATCTACCATGGCTGGACTACACCACAAGATTCTCCTTGTGGCAGGTGAAGATGCGGCCGATTCTCGCCCAAACTTCTGATCTGGATGAAGCGCTGGATGGATTCGACGAAAAGGATGCTAAGACCTGGTCCGCCGAAGAGAAGCGGAACGACCGTAAGGCTTTGTCTTTGATTCAACTTCATCTGTCCAATAATATTTTGCAAGAAGTACTGGAGATGAAATATGCTGCTGCCCTGTGGGAAAAACTGGAAACGATCTGTGTGTCAAAGGATCTAACAAGTAAGATGAACATGAAGATGAAGTTGTTCTCGCATAGGCTGCAAGAAGGTGGATCGGTAATGAATCACATATCTGTTTTTAAAGAGATTGTTTCAGACTTGCAGTCTATGGAGGTAAAATATGATGATGAGGATTTAGCTCTTATACTTATGCTCGTTGCCTAGTTCCTATACACATTTTCGTGATACAATATTGTTGAGCCGTGATGAACTAACCCTTTCCGAAGTACATGACGCTCTCAAACAGAGGGAAAAGATGAAAACTATGGTAGGGTCATTTGGGACGTCATCCAAGGCCGAGGCTCTGCAGGTTCGTGGCAGGACCGAGCAGAGGTATAACAACTATGGCAACAGAGATAAGAGCAAGCACGGTAGAAGTCGTTCAAAGTCCAAAGGAAAGGATAAATTCTGCAGGTATTGTGAGAAATCTAATCACGTTATTGATGATTTTTGAAAGTTGCAGAATAAGGAGAAAAGAAACGGAACTTACCAACCAAAAGATAGGTATGAAGGTACTGGTAAGGCTGCTGTTGTTTCTGATAGTTCTTATGGTGAATGTTTAGCTGTTTTTGCTACTTGTGCTTCTCGTGATGATGAATAGATACTTGATACTTCATGTTCGTTTCATATTTGCTATAATAAAGATTGGTTCAGTTCATATGAGTCTGTGTAGACTGAAGATTTTGTGCGTGTGGGGAATGACAACCCGTGCCATATT
Source organism: Avena insularis (assembly GCA_023614405.1). Taxonomy (NCBI): domain Eukaryota; kingdom Viridiplantae; phylum Streptophyta; class Magnoliopsida; order Poales; family Poaceae; genus Avena; species Avena insularis. The sequence continues at coordinate 33,565,889 of CM042684.1, forward strand.
GTTGGTGTTGGATCTGTTAAGATCAGGACACATGATGCGTGACACGCACGTTGAGTAAGGTGAAGCACATACCAAGCATGGCCAGAAATTTGATCTCCCTGAGTACCATGGATGTTGAAGGATACAAGTATGCCGGTGGACATCGAGTTCTGAAGGTATCAAAAAGTTCTCTTATTCACATGATAGGTGATATGAATTTTGCTAAATTATATGTTCTTAGAGATAGCACTTTGTCTGGTATTGTTGTTGCTGTTAATTCTAATGATTCCGATGATTGTGGTAAAACACATCTGTGGCATATGCGTCTTGGGAATATGAGCAAACAAGGCATGGCAGAGTTGGTCAAGAGAGAGCTGATTGATGGTTGCAACTTGAGTAAGTTTGAGTTCTGTGAGCACTGCATCTTTGGTAAGCATAAAAGAGTTAAATTCAATGCTTCTGTTCATACCACCAAAGGCATATTAGATTATGTGCATGCTGATGTATCGGGTTAGTCCCGTAAGACTTCTATTGGTGGTGCTAATTATATGCTTACTATTATTCATGATTACTCAAGAAAGTGTGGTCTTATTTTCTGAAGCATAAATCTGATGTTTTTGATGCTTTTAAGAAGTGGAAAGTTATGGTTGAAAAGCAAACTGAGAAGAAGGTAAAGGTACTATGTACTGATAATGGTATGGAATTCTGTTCTAATGAGTTTGAAGAGTTTTGCAGTAATGATGGCATGATCAGGCATCACACCATCACATATACTCCTCAGCAGAATGGCGTGGCAGAGAGCATGAACAGAACGATCATCTCAAGGGCTCGTTGTATGTTGTCTAATGCAGGTATGCATAGCCGTTTCTAGGATGAAGCAGCCAACACAGCTTGTTACCTCATCAACAGGTCACCTTCTATTCCACTTGAGAAGAAAACTCCCATTGAGGTATGGTCAGGTTCGCCTGTTGATTATTCACAGTTGAGAGTTTTTGGCTGCACTGCATATGCTCATGTTGATAATGGAAAGTTAGAGCCTAGGGCTGTTAAGTGCATATTCCTTGGTTATGGTTCAGGAGTTAAAGCATATAAACTATGGAATCCTGAAACTAAAAGGATTTTGCTAAGTAGAAACGTTGTTTTCAATGAGTCTGTTATGTATCATGATAGCTTGCCATCAGATACCTCTCCTGTTGCTGTTGGAGAGGAGGGAGTTAGTGTGTAGGTAGAGAACCTGCAGAAAACTGTTGATAATGATGCTATCGTTGAAGATACACATGAGGAAAATATTGATGATATTGTTGTTCAGCACTCACCTACTGTTTTGCAGCAGCCACATGAGCCCATTGCTGCTGATAGACCGAGGCGTAACTGTGGTCCTCGTCCCCGTTTAATGGAAGAGTGTAATCTTGTTCATTATGCTTTGAGTTGTGCTGAACAGGTGGAGAACGATTCTGAACCTTCTACATATAATGAAGCCATTGCATCTGTTGACCGCGAGAAGTGGGTTTCTGCTATGCAAGAAGAGATGCAATCGCTTGAGAAAAATGGCACATGGGATGTTGTACGCTTGCCTAAACAAAAGAAGGCGGTCCACTGCAAGTGGATAAAAGGAAGGTCTGTCTCTCAAAGAGCCTTCAAGGTACAAGGCAAGGTTAGTAGCAAAAGGGTTCAGCCAGATTCTAGGTATTGATTACAATGATGTGTTCTCCCCAGTTGTGAAGCATAGTTCTATTCGTACTTTCTTTAGTATTGTGGCTATGCGTGATCTTGAGCTTGAGCAGTTAGATGTCAAGACTGCTTTTCTGCATAGAGATCTTGATGAGGAAATATACATGGACCAACTAGAAGGGTTCATAGTGCCTGGTAAAGAGGATTTTGTGTGCAAATTAAAGAAGTATCTTTATGGCTTAAAGCAATCTCCAAGACAGTGGTATAAAAGGTTTGATTCATTTATGATCTCACATGGTTTTGAGAGGTCTAAATATGATAGTTTTGTTTATATCAAGTTTGTTGATGAGTCGCCTATATACTTGCTGCTATATGTTGATGATATGTTAATTGCTTCCAATGGCATGAAAGAAATCACTACTTTGAAGGAACACCTAAGTAGTGAGTTTGAGATGAAGGATCTTCGTGCTGCTAAGAAGATCTTGGGTATGGAGATTATTCGAGATAGAAAAACTGGTTTGTTATTTCTTAGTCAGCAAAGTTACATTAAGAAAGTTCTTCATCGTTTTAATATGGATGGTGCCAACTCAGTTAGTACTCCTATTGCTCCTTATTTTAAATTGTCAGTTTCTCAATGTCCTACTACTGATGAAGAGTTTGATCGAGTACATGTCAAAGGTGCCATATTCTAGTGCTGTTGGTTCTTTGATGTATGCCATGGTTTGTTCTCGTCCTGATTTATCATATGCTATGAGTTTGATAAGTAGATACATGGCTAATCCCGGTAAAGAACATTGGAAGGTTGTTCAGTGGGTTTTCAGGTACCTTCTTGGAACTTCCAATGCTTGTTTGAAGTTTGGCAGGACCAGTGAGAGACTCGTTGGCTATGTGGATTCAGATTTTGCTGCCGATTTGGATAAGAGAAGATCCCTCACAGGTTATGTGTTTAATGTTGGTGGTTGTGCTGTTAGCTGGAAGGCTACATTGCAGGCTGTTGTTGCACAATCTACTACTGAGGCAGAATACATGGTCATTGCTGAAGCTTGCAAAGAATCTGTTTGGTTGAAAGGTTTGTTTACTGAGCTTTGTGGAGATGATTCTTGCATTACTTTGTTTTGTGACAGTCAAAGTGCCATATACTTTACAAAAGATCGGATGTTTCATAAGAGAACTAAGCACATTGATGCCAAATACCATTTTGTTAGAGACATTGTTGCTCAAGGTAAATTAAAGATATGCAAGATCAGTACTCATGATAATCCTGCTGATATGATGACTAAACCTGTTTCTGTTAGTTGGTTTAACTGATTAGCCCAAGTGGTTATCGGCGCCGAAAGTATTTGCTTTGTTTGTTCAGGGAGATGTTTGTTGTTGATGCTACAAGAAGGAATTTGTCTCAAGGTGGAGTCTGTTATATGTTGATCCAAATTCTATAAAGTATAGGCCAACTTCTGACGAGTGGAGTGAGGTCCGTCGCCGGAGGCATGGGCCGAGGTTTCCACCGATATATAAACCCCTTGTAAGCCGCCGGTTAGGATGTGTTGCATCTGTGAAATCTCCGGCGTTTGTAAACACTCCCCGATATAGTGAAGTTTCGCTGGCTGGCGCCCGTGGTTTTTTCCTCTCTTTGTTGAAGAGGTTTTTTCACGTTAAATCTGTGTCTCCTTGCTGTATTTTTTGTTTTTGTTCTTCGTTATCTTCTTGTCGCAATTGTAACATCCATATCATAATCTGGAAACAATGAGGAAGCAAAAGTTTGGTGAAGTTTGGACTCGGTGAAGTTGCTGGTTTTGGACTTTTGCTGGAGCAAAAGTTTGGTGAAGTTGCTACGTACGGCCGGTCTTGTTGAGTTTTATTCATTCGTCTTGAGTTTTTTTGGTCAAAGTTCGTGAGTCAAGAGCCGTGATAATTTCATACTATTCCGAAGAGGCTACGGCAAGGTTGCATATGTCTGCACACGTGTGGCTGACGACTCTATACTGTATCAGGCTTGAACCAGCTGACGACTTTGTACGAGACAGAGCCGTGACGTGATAACCAGATTGAAAAAGGTTTGATACGTCGTATGCGGAAGCTGCCAAGTTATCGGTTTCTACAGCGACTTGCGTGGCGCAACACCGTCCCTGCCATAGAATAGGTGAACCCCGATTTGGGATCCGTCTAGAGATAACTACTTAGATTTATCTAAATCCCAATGTATTTATATACATAGATATATTTAAATTTAGACAACGGAAATCAGTTATTTTTAGATAGAAGGAGTAGATTTTTCTACCGTACTATATTAGTTTTAGACCATTCTGTCGTGTGATTGCGCCCAAGTCCCAAGTCGCAACTGGCCAATTCGTTGTCCTGCTATCCAACGTATCCTATCCTTGACGTTTCTCACTACTATTGCTGATGCTACACATCATCCTGGTCTGCGCCTACCGGCAGCTTAAAGTATACATCCATAATATTAAATAGAACATTACTAAAATATATTTATAATGAAATGTATTGACATTTATTTAGTATTGTAAATATTCATTTTTTTGTATAAACTTGGTTAAAATTAGAAAGTGTTGCCATTTTACTAATCCTCAACCGCCTTACATTTTGGGACTGATGGAGTAATAAATAACTAGGTGGGAAGGCAAGTGGATTTAGTATTAGTTTTTGAACATCTGCAAAATAAAGATCATCCATTTTACAGGGAAGCGAAGTCCATGTGTCAACTCTATGTTTGTGTATAGGAAATTTTATTGTGCTCAAGCTAATTTTACTTTCCATTAACCAAATTGAGACAGACACTTTAATTGCTAGAAGATCAAAACAAAATCAAAAGCAATGGCAGAAAATACAACAAAATAACTAGTCCACTCTTTCGTTATTCACAAAATAAACGGTAAAGTTACAGAACAACAAGATTTAATAAACACAACGCTCAAATATAGTTATTAAACACCGCAGTATAAAATTACATATCAGTACACCGATGGAGTTTCTTCCGGCGCCACCAGGTTGTTGGATTCTGCCATCTATACACTGGCTTTGTACTCGATTTTGGCCCTAGACAGAAGTTGCAACTTATACCTGGTGTCATCATTGTTGTCACGCCCCGGCTTCCTCTTCAAGGTAAGTTGCATCTCCGACATGTTCGGAGGATCGATCCAACACACGAACTTGCACTTCGGCGCTTTGAAGTGTCACCCGAGAAACCTACGGCCAGCATTGTCACCACTAACAGCAATGTGGCTGAGGGCTACGGCCACACATACAACGATAAAGAGATGAAGATTACCAGTGGGATTTTACAGAGAGAAATATCCCCAAATTATATCTTCTAATCAATAGAGAGATTGATAACAACCAACAACAACTTACTTGGTGCGCCATCAGCTTGGGTGTCGCTGCCGCCAACCGTTGAAGATTACCACAGAAAGAATTGGGGAGAATACTATGAGTGCTACAGGGAGTAGAAGATTAGATCAAGATGGAGACGGAGATAGAGAGTGCAGTTGCAGAAGGTGTAGAAGGTGATATTAAAGGCCAATATCGCTAGTCGTGACCCACACCACTAAGCAAGACAAGATTGACCAGTCAACACGAGGTGCTTGACCAGTAACCGATGTGGGACACGTTAAGTTGTAAATATTACATATAAAGCTCGACGCATCAGTATATACCTCTATCCCTCTACCACAGCATTAAATGCGTTGGCTTTCCTCGAGCATGTATGAAGGTATTAATATATGCTGGTGGCGTGTCTACCATGGTGTATAACTGGACACCGCGAGAAAATGGTGTCGTGATTGCTCATCCGCTGGGTAACCAAATTTTACAGGTACTTTTCGCATGTACTGTCCCCAAAAAATGTCGGGCAAAGGGGTACTTTTTTAGTGATTGCAATTGGTCTTGTTCGAAGTCGAGTTCCAAGCTCACTTGGAAAGCGATTTGCAACCAGTCTGCTTCGAGGCCTAGCTGGAAGCTAGTTGTGACCAACTTAGTTTAACAGAGACTCAATTTAAACAAAAGATATGTTGTATGCGAGTTGCAATTGGTCTTGTTCGAGACCCATTTAGAAATTAGGTGCGACTGACTTAGCTTAACATAGGCTCAATTTCACACAAGCTTAGTTTCAAGATATTACAAATTGGCTCGATGTAGGCCCAGTTACAAGCTAGTTGCGACTAACTTGATTCAACACGGACTCAATTTCAATACAAGATCAGTTGCAAGAGAGTAGCAACTGGGCTATTTGAGGCCCAGCTACAAACTAGTTGTGACTGACTTAGTTCAATATAGACTCGATTTTAACACAAGCTCAGTTGCAAGTGATTTGCAAATTGGCTCATACTAGACCCGGTTGCAAGATAGTTAAATATGAAGTTGTTGAAGTCGCTAATAAAGAAAATATATAATGTAAATAATTTCCTAAAAAGGTAAACGTACAATGAAAGGAAAACGGTAATATTCAAATCAAATTACTATGGAGCTGTTGAAGTCCCTAGTTAAGTAAACATAAAAAGTACTTCTCAAGCTCCACCTCTCGTTGCAACGACTCTAGGGGTAAACACAAAAAAAGTAAAAAAAAAGTGTTAACTATAGTTGTATTTTTGCATGTGTATTTGCTTTGGCAAAGACAAATGATTGAGGGGGAAAATGAGGATTAATTTTTGAAGGTGCATTTCTTGGCAAAAAAGAGAAATAGGTGAAAGATAAAAAAGATATAGGTGGGGTGCAAAGACAAGAAAAAACATGAGTACGAATTACATAGTACTCCCTCTGTTTTAAAATATAAGATGTTTTAGGTTTGTGAAGAAAATGAATCTAGACTTATTTTAGTGCGTAGATTCACCCCAAAGTTTAGTGAACCTACATACTAAAACAAGTCTAGATACATTTGCTTCACAAAGCTAAAACATCTTATATTTTAAAACGGAGGGAGTACAACTTTCTCAGTTGCATGTAGCCTCCAGCGGCAAAACACGGTAGCAAAATGACAAAATCAAAAATTCGAAAAAAATAATTGTGCCCATCCCACTGAAGGAGCCAAAAAAATCAGTGTCCTGTCCATAAAAGGTATTGCGCGCAGCCCAACTCTTATTCACAGCCCATGTACGGATCAAAAAAGACAAAGTAGCAAATCAAGCCCAAGACACAGCCAGGACAGCGATTGGAAAAAGACAATAAAGAAAATCAAGCCCAAGACACAGCCTCACGATCGCGACCCACAAACACAAGCGAAATGCTAAATACCGCTCAACGCGGGGCGAGATACATTGGCCGGCCTATTAATCCGCTTTTCTCTTTTTTTCTGATAATTTTCTTTTATTTTTTTCTTTTCTCTTTTTCCTTTCCTGTTTTTATTTTCTGTTTGCTTTTTTCGGTTTTCTCTTTTCTCGTTTTAAGGTTCAGATTTTTTATAATTTGTTTATGATTTAAAAATGTTCACTTTTAAAAAAATAAATTGTGATTTTTGAAAAATATTCGCACCTCTAAAAAACTTGTTCATGAATTTGATTTTTTGTTCACGAATTTCGAAATATGGTTCATGATTTTTTGGAAAATGTTCAAGATTTAAAAAATATTGTTTATAAATTTTAAATTTTTGTTCATGAATTTCGTAAAATGTCCATGAATTTCGAAATTTGGATCATGAATTACAGAAAAAAAATGGTTCATGATTTTTGAAAAGTGTTCATGTTTTTTAAAATGTTCAAGATTTTTTAAAAAATTGTTCATCAATTACAAAATTTGTGTTTATGAATTTTCGAAAATTGATTTATGTTTTTTTTAAAGAGGAGCAGGTTGGTTATTCTAATCACGTGGCTAAGATATTTTTCCTAGCTAGTCCATGAACCATACGACGGGAAGGAGCGAATGAACAAACGAACGAACAAAGGATATGTAAATGGGCCGGTCCATCTCGCGTCGGCTTCAGGCGGCACTCGCAAACAATTAGGTCCAGCAGTCCTGTTCCGCTTTATTCAGCAGGAAGAAAATAGAGAAAACCGCCTCGGCTACCGCGTGACACTAGACTTGCAACGTCTGGGTTGACCTAAAGTTGTGATTTTCTAATACTCCCTCTATATCAAAATAAATATCGTAATTTTTTTAAAATTTGGGTGTATCTAATACTCCCTCCGTTTTATTCTATAGTGCCTATAGCTTCTAGCATGAAAATTAAAAAACACATGCGGAGAAAGAATTATACTAGTTTTGGCAAGGATTACTCTTGTCTAATTTACATACTCTCTCTCCGACCCATATTAGTTGACTCCAATTTGGATGTATCTATCACAAAAACTTGTCTAAATACATTTAAATTGGAGTCAACTAATATAGATCGAAGGGAGTAATATAAAATATAGGAGTTTGCATAAGATACGAAATGCAATATACCTTACATAAATTTCCTAAAGAAAGTCGTCCAAATGAGTTGTGCAACACAATATATCTTATATTTTAAAAAAAATCTCAAAAAACTTTAGGCACTATAGAAAGGAATGGTGGGAGTATTAAATAGTGTCTAGATACATCTAAATTTAGACAAATTTTTGACATCTATTTTGAGACAGGGGAAGTAAAATTTTGTAAAGTTATTAATTACTTTGTGAAACCCAACTCCAAAAATTATGGTTTTGTGAAATATGCTCTAAATAAAACACAAACATTTTATCGAGTCTCCCTATCAAAACACGCCAGTTTCAAACAGGTGATACAATATGGCCGTACGATACATTTATCTTGCTGCACGCAAATACTGTACATGGGATGCTCGGAAATTAAACACTGGGGCGCTAGATTTCAAAGAAAAGAGGCGCCAGTTCCATAGCAGGGAAGCAACATGTACTGTATGCAAGTCTAGCTCAGGCATCACTCGCTGCCCCGCTGCAGCATGACACGTCCTGCAGCCGGTTGTCTGCTATGTCCGACAAGAACTGGGCAAACGCCAGGCGCGACGACCCTCCGTTGTCCTCCCAAGCCGCGGCGGCCCCTTCCTGGTGCACCCTCACTCGCGCCCTGAGCTCGCTGCCCTCCTCCGACTCCATGACAAGCCTTACCTTCGCCTCCACCTCGCCGGCTTTGACAAGCCCCTGCTGCCATCCAACCAACTCCACGCCGACACTCATGTCGCCCGCCATGAGCACCTTGTTCATCTTCTGCTCCGCGTACAGCGGCCAGCACAGCATCGGCACTCCCGCCGTGATGCCCTCCAGCACCGAGTTCCACCCGCAGTGCGTCACGAACGCCCCGGTCGCCCTGTGGCGGAGAACGTCCACCTGCGGCGCCCAGAGCTTGACGACGAGTCCACGGCCATGGGTCCGCTGCAAGAACCCGTCCGGCAGGAGAGCATCGAGGTCCGGGTCGGCACGGGGGTCTTCGTTGCTCGCCGGAGCTCGCACGACCCACAGGAAGCGGTGGCCGGAGTCCTCGAGGCCGATGGCGATCTCCCTGAGCTGCTCTGCCGAGTGGTTCCCGGTGCCTATGCTCCCGAAGCAGAGGAACACGACGCTGCCGTCCGGCTGGCCATCTAGCCAGGCGAGGCACTCGTGCCTCGGCACTCCTCCTGTCTCGTCGTCGTCGCCGACGCTACCGACGAATGGCCCGACGCAGTACACCGGAGGCAACACCCTGCCGGGGACACACCTAGGGTCCCTGAGAGCAGCCACCGCCCGAGCCTCGAGCGAGTCGAACGTGTTCACCAACGTGCCATCTGCCTCCAGGATCCGGCACAACGCGGCCATGACCGCCTTGTACGTGTCGCTCTCCGGTTCCTCGAGCATCTCAGCTAACAGGTGTGAGGTCGGCATGGGCGGAAGGCCAAAAAGGTCGAGATCAGGTGCGTCTCCTAGCTCCCGGGAGCTCTCCCCCCGGGCCTCCTCGAGGACTGCAGGAAGCTGAGCGAAGGCGGCGAGGATGGCGGCACCGCCGGTGAACAAGTTGTAGCCGGGGATCCCGAGGCTCTTCACGACGCATACCGCCTCGTTGGACAGCGAGTCGACGACCACGGCGTGGACGCGCGTGGGGAAGGAGCGGAGGAAGTCGTGGAGGCGCCCGTTGTGGCGGCGCACGAGGTCAAGGTACCTGCGGAGGAACTGCGCGTCGTGGGTTAGCTTGGGCAGGTCTTCCACGGCCGGGAGCGTGTGGAAGCGGACGGACGGCATGGAGGCCGCGGCGCGGCGGACGACGGGGCCGAAGGCGATGTCCTCCTTGACGCTGGGGTCGATGAGCGCGACGGACACGGCGTAGCCGTGCTCCACGAGGGCGCCAGCGAGATGCATCATCGGGAGGAAGTGGCTCACGGAGAGGCCAGGGTAGAGGACGACCGTCTTCTTCTCCATGACGATCGACGCCCAAGAACGTAGTACGAGTGTGTGGCTTGCTTCTTGCTGGTAGAGTACTGAAGCGTTTTGCAGCTTGAATCGATGGCTAGATGCTTCGTTCTGTGGTGGAGAACATCTGCAATTATGTTGGCACCGCGCAACAGTTGATGATTGAGAGGCATCGTACAAGAATTCATCACCTTTGACGGCCCTTTAATGGAGCGACAAGCATATCCAAACCTTTCACAGTACGCTAGCTCCTCAATGTGCCATCAAGTTTTTGTCGGCGGTCCCTCTCTGCGCAGTGCGATCACAAATGCAAAGAGAAAAATGGAAAATTAACACTTTTTTTTACAGTATACGGTGTAAATTAATGTCTCGATCGGTTCAGAACATCAATAATAATATCACGAAAGATCATGTATAACAGACTACATATATAGACGTGGACACAAAATCTTCTAGGTAGCACTAATAAGCTCACTATAATTGAATACCTCTGCGTGATTCCGGTATGATTTCGGCTCTTGAGTTCGTAAAATTCAATCAAGTTTATAAAAAGATACAAGCAAGCAGTGTTATATATATGATCTTGAGTTATATGTGATCTCGAGTTATATATATGGACAAAATTACACGCCTGGCTTACAAAGAAAGTGTTAGCTTATTTATTGGCATAAACCCAAGCATGTGGAAATTTATCAATCCCTAATATCTTGTTGTGTTTGATCTGACCCTCACGGGGGCTATATGTAGAGGTACATGGAGAGGGAGATTTGGACTACAAGAAGATCGTTACATTTAACTAATCATATCTCTATCTCTTATCCCAACCGTACATATTGTCTAACAAAGCAAACTTATTGTGAATCCTTCGTTTATGAAAGTTAGGGATATGCTTTTGTCCATAGTTAGACCAGGTAAAATCCGATCAAGTTTATAAAAATACTATCTACACATAAAAAATGGAGGGAGTATATCTTAAATATAAATCTTGAGAACAACTGTTTTAATATGTTTCACACTATAGAACACACGATTATTAACTTACAAACTCGTGATAATTACTTGCCTATAGTTTCTACCGTATGTTTTCTTTCTTTATTTACTAATCATGAGAATTACTCTATAGCTTAAGCGTGAGCAAAAGCGAGGGCTCTCAGGCCATCTGCCGTGCATATTGAGCCTGTTTGCCGTGCATGCCGCTGCTGCTTGTGGGTCCCTCGGTGTTTGGGTCGCACCTTGTGGGTCAGTGAGGCCACTCTTTGCCCACGACCACCGCCTCTATGCCCCTGTTCTCCTGGCCAGATCCCTGCCCGAGTTGTGGAGCAGGGAGGTCGAGCACACCGCAGGCAAAAAAATTGGGTCTACATTGAGATATGCGGGCGAGCAAAACGTGCGGCGAGCGGGGCTGGAGGCCCCCGGCAGGTGGGATAGAGGGTGTCCGCCATGGAGGAGCGACGTGCCTCACAACGGGCGCCGAGGAGGAGGGCGCGAGCCTGGGCCATCCACGAGGGTTGTCTCGGTCTAGGCGCAGGTCTGGAGATGTTCGACGAAATGCTGGAGAGGTACCTTGGTTCTTGGAATATGATGATTTGTGGGCATGTGAATGATATGCTTTTGCAAGTGTTCGTGGCTTACTTTGCTTTGCTGATTTTTTTAAAGGAACAACAATTGCAGATTTTCAAGTGGTAAAGCAGATCACTGGAGCTTCTCTCCGATGAAGAGCTCCTCCATGCCTGAGTTTCCTGCAAGGAGGTTCCTTTTTGGCCTACTCGTCATCTCACCATATTTCATTTTATTTCACCTTTTTGTTGTCTCTGTATTTGCATAAAAATTGCATCTATTCCCAATAATTTCCCTCTATGTGTTTTGGCATGGTAGATTTTGTAGCCAGGTTCTGACCGGCTAGACCGTGCCAATGGATGAGGTATGGCAATATTATTTGGTATTTTTTCATTGCAGACATAATGAGTACATTTATCTTGCTTCTGATTAATAGGATATGTTGAGCCAAGAAGTGAGGATTTTATTGTGTGCTCTTTTTCTTAAATCACTTTGCTGGTCACGACACCTTTAGGATTCTATTTCAGGTTAAAGTAAGGAATGTCCATTTGATCAATTTGATTCTCAATTTATTTTCCCTTCTACGTCTGGGATCCAAGCTCATGTGTTGATAAGTGTTAATTGTCCATTGCAACATCATTGCTAGCTTGCCTTAATATAGCTCATGTATGGGATTAAGATTGTGTGGTTGATGGCCAAAGTAGCTGGTCTGTATCAGCCTAATGTATGAATTAATAAGAGACCGTGATGTAGATGTTATATAAAGTAATGAAAAAAACTATCATAGGACCAGTTAGTATCGTTATTAGTTGTGCTCTTATAATATCAGATCTTACAACATTAATAAAAATCTTGATGTAATGGTATATTATAATCTTTTTTGAGCTCCCAGTTTTGTTAAATCCCTTTTTTTGTTGAGAAAAATGCAAAGGAGTCTTTGCATTTTATTTCATTGAAAAGATAGGGTTCGATACACGCCTCCAAGGAGGTTTCAAGTCCATTACAAATTTGTTTTGTTAAATCCCTTAGATCTTGCTTCCTAATACTTGGTTTATAATATTGGGCTTCCTGATAAATCTTGTCATGTTCCTTAGCTCTACATTTCCCCATTCCCCCTTTTAATTAGCCTGCCATGGTCTTCCAGGTAGCTATAAGAATTTTTGTGTGTGCATACCCATTTAGTACCTCGCTTCTAATTTCGCTTCTAAATTTAGAAGCAAAGCGACAAGGTAAAACATTAATATACTTGATTCTTAGATGTTTTACCTCGCTTCTAAATTCAGTAACTCTCTATAATATACTTGATTTTTAGATGTTCTACCTCGCTTCTAAATTCCCTTTAGTTCTTATATTGTGCTGAGGGCTTAAGACTATGTAATTGTAACATTATCAGGCTATTTATTGTTTTTTGACCATTGCCTCCGCTTGCCGCTTCGCTCTTGTCTGTACACTTTAGCCTCGGCTCTGGTGGCAAGCACCTCCATAAACACCATGTATGACTGGTGCTGCTACCAGTTAATTGCATGGTATGATTCTTTTAAACTTTTCCTTCGTGCCTACAGTAGGAATACTCAACCTTCCCACTTATGCATATTTATACTCTCCTCTTTCATCTGATGCCAACCCTCCCACTTATATATTATAACTTTGTGCATGGCATTTTTTCAGAATTCCTGATTCTTTCTTCTCTTCAGTAGTAAAACCTGATGATTAGAAAAGGGATATTTTGGTTAAAGTGCATTTGGTTGTTCATTATATTCCAAATGAAGACTTAATAATCCGAACAATAGTTCAAAAATATATTTTCTCAGTTTAACTTTCTCGCCATTATATCCCAAATATAACCAAGATTCAGTTGGTTGCGTAGGTTCTTAGCACCATCTTATGTTGTTGTAAACAGTACACTTCTGTCACAAAGCACCTGATATTAGAACATAAGAGGTTATATAGAAGCATACAAAATTACACAAGGTAGATAATTTCTATACTGATAGAAATAAATGAACTATATACATGTATTCACACAATTTTATAAGTTTTCATTGCTTAAAATTTTATTTAAAATTGTAGGAAAAACCCTAAAAAACTTTAAAAGTAGTGTATTTATTTCCAAATGCTAATGACACACCGCTATTTTCAGCATGGAAGGCATATATGACTGCTATCAACAATTTGCAGGAATCGGAAGGAACCTCAATGAAGGGGATATGCAGGTAACGGCAATGTAAATTAATCTTTCTAGCTTTTCTCATTACATCGATTAATGATTTCCTTTTTACACGTGGAACATTTATCTGTGAAGCATCAATCATTTGGTGGATTATATCATCATATATTACTACCAAAGTTTTGATGGATACACACACTATGCATGTTGAAATGTTTGTCTTCGAGTATTTATAAGTAAAACGAATGCAAAATGATATTTTAAATAATTTTCTACCAACTTATCTGAATGAGGCATCTAAGTCTAAGGCTAGGTTGTAGGTTCATCATTTTGTCTCTAAGGATGGACAAACAGCATGGCCATATATATGTTCATATATCTCTAACAAGGCATTTGGTTCTGAACCAGGATGAAAATCATTGAAGTAAAGGCTTAGAGAAATTAATTTATGGTAGCCATCAGATTTTTCACGATTTGTTCCAGTATGCTATTTGCAGTTTACACCTTCTGATTATGTATAGAACCGAGGTCTCTTCAAAACAATGTTGACGATTGAGATGCTACTAAGCTAGAGAAATTGGAGAAACTCCAGACAGTTTCTTTGAGGAATACAAATCTAAGCTTTGTGTCGAGTTTGTATGACGTCGACTAAGTGGTAAAGAGAATGATCGGCTTCGGTTCATTTTTTATTGAGTTTTTTCCTCTGAAGGCACTAGGTTAGCTGTTTTTGACTACGTCGTCTTGTGGTTCTAGGTGCGGTTATAGCGGTTGTCGCAGCTTAGGCCGTGTGTGGTTGCATATAGTGGATGGATCATGCTATGCTGTTATGCAGGCATCATATTATTTTGTTGTGTTTGCGGAGTGATTGCAGATGAGCTACGGGAGCCCTCGGCCTCGTCCTCGTCCGACGTTGAGTAGCACCAGGTGGAGCGTCACCGTGCGCGTCGCCGCTGCCCCTGGCGCGGCCGCCATGGCGAGCTACTCCGCGGTTCACAACGCCTCCTCCGCTACAACCACATGCAGTCACGACTCCAGCTCGTGGACCCTGGCGTGGGGCTCCTCCAGCTCCACGAGCCCTCCTCTGGATGCAACGACGGTGGCCTCCGGCATCCATCGCTTCTCGCTTCGGTTGCTGCGAATCAGAGGAGCAAAAAATTGGGGTTTTGGGAAGTGGGCGCGGGTTGAGAAGCTTCCACAAGCTTCTGGCTTCATCCCACCTTTCTGGAACGACAAGGGGGCCAATGGCCCAGCCCACGTGTGGGCCTTTAGCGTTGGTGGGCTAGGCTGTTACTCTTCGTAGCCTGCTTACTTACGGCTCGCGCCGCACAGGGGCTCTCCCCTGTTGGGCCAGCCCACTTACACGTGTTGATTTCTATGGTTTTTTTTTCTGTTTTCTTTTTTGGTTTCCTTTTTTTACTTTATTTTTTAATAATGTTCATTATATTTTAGAAAAAAACATGTTTTTTGAAATTTGTTTACAGTTTTTGAATTTAGTTCATGATTTTGTTCGAAATTTATTCCTGATTTTTGAAATTATGTTCACATTTTTGAAATTTAATTCATGATTTATGAATTTTGATTCATGATTTATGAATTTGGTTCATGACTTTTGTGAAATTGGTTCTTGGTTTTCTGAATTTGGTTCTTTTTTAATTAGGTTCATGATTTTTGAATTTGGTTGATGTTTCTTTGAAACTAGTTCATGACTTTCGAAAATGTTCATGGTTTAAAAAAATGCATGTTACAAAAACGTTTATATTCTGCTAGATATAGAAAGAAAATTAATCAAAGCATAACACACCCGTAACAGGATTACTAAAGATAAAAGTTGCTGAAAACACTAGCGGTCGACTTTTTCTTTTAGGGTAACACAAACGGCCATTTTTATTTTTGAGGGTTTCAGGAGTGGTCAGTTGAGACGCTCAGTCGAACGTCCAAAAAATAAATCATAGGAAGAGATGCTAAGGAACCAGCTAATAAGAAGCAAATGGGCCGGCCCGTCTCTTGTTCGCTTCAGGCGGTGTAGGCGATTGCTGCCGCTGAAAGCGTTGCATAACAGCACCCCTCTTCAGCCTCGTCACAGTCACGTCGTCAAGGCCACGGTCAGGTTGCCAGTGAGACAAAAAATTCATCATCACAACACGAAAGGGTCTCCATCGATTCCTTTCGCTCATGTGTTTATTTGCTTATTTTTCTAAGCAAATATGGCTTACTCATGTATGAAAATACGACATGTCTTGTGATCAAGCTGGCCAGGAATTTAGTTGGTTACGTTTTCTCATTTTCACAACGGAGTAACTAACGGCTATAAGAACCTTTAGAATGTCGATGCATTTCATTATACGCTGGTGCAAGAAGTGGTCGTTTGTTCCTTTAGGTCATAAGGAAACCTTTCAGAGTTGTATACTATACAATGTACTCCCTCCAGAGTGAATATATACACTAAAAAAAGTCTAAATATATTTTCTTTATAAAGCTAAAATATTTTATATTTTAAAAGCGGAGGGAGTACAAACCATGATTTAGCAAAGGGTACAAAAAACTCTTAATTTACTGAAACTTTTTGTTGATTTGGTGCCAAATGTACCATAGCTGGAGAATCTTTCATAAATAAACACTCCATTGTATCCTGTAGCGTGCAATCATTTCTACAAACTCACTGCATAATATATCCACTGCCTTATGGCAAATCTGCTCTCCTCAAACCGGAGGTTAGAGGTTCTCGGCCATCAGCTGACATCTCACTTCTGATTAGAGTATTAACAAGTAAAACAACCCAAGCTAGACCAATGCAACATGAGAATTCAAAACAAGCACTGTTAAAAAAATCCATAGCAAGCTCTTGATGTCTTTTAGTAAAAGATTATCCAGCTACGAATGCTTCATCTGCAAACTCAGCACCAATCTGGACAAACAATCCTCTGCCGCGGCAGAGATTTTGCACATTTCTCTGCCGTGGCAGAGAATTCATTTTGGCAACCTTTTTTTGCCGCGGCAGCATTTTGACCACTTTTTGTGCCGCGGCAGAGAATTTATTTATGTTGTTTTGTTTTTTATTTTGTGTTTTGCACTTATCAATGAAGGAACCATTATATTACACAAGATCATCATGATAATATAGATCCAAGTGTCGAACATATTACATTCGATACACAGATTTCATGCACTACATACAAAATAAGCTCTTTGTACAATCTCTATTGTCTATACACACCCGCATAGTATTTTCCTTTTGGGTCTAGGACTTCTGTATCTAAGAATCCCGCTAATTCCTCCTGAATTGCTCGTACGCGATCCTTTGGCAGAAGACCATCCCATAGACGTTTGAGCTGATTTAAAAAAGGAGCCAACCTATATGAATGAAACTAAACAAAATTTGATGGTAATAAAAAACTATAAAAATTGTTTACGTACGTGGAGTGTTGGAGATATGCCCAAGAGACAATAATAAAGTGGTTATTATCATATCTTCATGCTTATGATAAATGTTTACATGCTATAATTGTATTAACCGAAAACATTAATACTTGTGTGATTTGTAAACATAAAAGAATTCCTAGTATGATATATTTTCTAAAGAAATATGAGTACACCAAATGTCTCGGTTCAGAACATCAATCATATCACGAAAGATCTATTTCGGACACCAAATGTGTTTCGTAGGTCAGTGGACAACAAATAAGCTTGTGTATGGTCGGTCAGTGGACAACAAATAAGCTTGTGTACGTCATTGGTCTGTTTCGGACGTGGTGGACCCAGCGGCACTATCTATTTGGTCTGCCTTGGTCATTTTGGCACTCTTTTCTATCTCAACGAATTTGCCTATTTTGAACCGAAAATAATTGTGCTGTTCACAATGAAATAAAGTTCAAATATTCACAAGCAAATAAACAATATAGTTCACAATCAAACATAGTTCACAAACAAATAGGATTAAATGTGATTACTATCGATTTCTCCCCCGCAAAAAAGGTTACTATCGATTTGAAGTTTTTTGTTGGTAAAACTAGATCTTTATTAAACAGGTGGGACTACAAAAAGCTCAAGCTCAATCTCCCCGAGAAGACACTCAGGACCTAAACCGAACCAAATCAAAGTACGCTGCTCTGTCCTAGCAAAATTTGCTAGACAATGGCTCACCCTAACCCGTGAACGATCTACTTTTACAAAGTTACAGATTCTACCTTGACTCGCTAGCTCTTTAATATCAGATACAATGTGTATAAATGGAGAGCGATCTTGCATCGGGTTACTAACTGCCGCAACAAGTTGCAAGCAATCAGTCTCAATCTGAATCGGCAGCTGACTTTGGTGAAGAGCGAAGTTAAGACCCTTTGAACATGCGAGCAACTCCACTTCCAATGCATCAGCGCACGAAGGCAAGAAGCGACAGGCTGAGAAGACGATCTGTCCATCAGCATCTCTAAGAACCATTCCAGTACCACCTGTACCGTTCTCAACTTTGAAAGACCCATCAATTGTGAGTTTAATCCAACCATCAGCTGGCCGACACCAAGGTTTATCGGGGGTACCTTGTGGTGGTCTTGAGTAGAAAATGAAGGCAACACTAGCATAGGTTGTTTTCCCTTCAAAATTTGGTTTATCGGTGTCATGTGTGGCTTCATTCCGAAGAATGCCAAATCCTCCAACAGAGTAACATCAGAGTATCGATCATATTTACTAGTATAGAGAGAATAACTGACCGGAACTAGGACACTGTCGGAACCTGAATGTCTGCATGAGTTGGAAGAACCCAAAGTTTACGCATAGCAGACCATAGGCGATTAGCATGGGGGCATTTGTATAGAGCGTGCACCATATCCTCCTCCTCAGTGCCACCTATTTTGCAAATACCAGGAACTTTCATCCCGCGGTTGAAGTTGATTGTGAGTGTTCCAATCACAGATCTTAGGAAAAGCTACGGGAGTTGATTTGAAGTTGATTTCATGTACTATGCGAATAAGTTCGGCATCAATTTCATATTCATCAACATGGATTTTAGGAATAGCTATGGGAGTTGCTGGGCAGGCTGCGCCACCATGGAGAGCTTGCCTGACCGTCCACGTAGCGAAGCCATGCAACTAGGCAAGGAAGACCATGGATGGTAGGGAAGTAAAGCACAACATCACTGATACTTGAGTGCCGCAAGTAAGAAAAAGAAAGCTTCAGCATCTGAGGCAAATTCACATCTTATTTTTAGATTCCAAATATAGGTACAGAATTCTTCAAACTTTTACCAGAAAAAGAAAAAAAGGACCTAGCTACACAGTGAAATATGTACAGACGGCAGATGCACAGATACACAGCAGAAGTTGGAGACCATAAACAGAGGATCTAGCGACGATGTCACCCTTGAGGCTTAGTCCTAGCAGATTCGATGTCACCACCTGGTTTGGCTGAAGGACTATCCCCGTGCATGGTGTTGTTATTGGTAACCTGGACATTCCAATTGAAGCAGAAGGCTGTGTTGTTGCAGAAACACTTCCAAACTACCGTGCTAGCTACAGTTGTGAGCAAAGCTGACAACACAACCACAAGCACTTTCATTAGTAGTGACATTCCATTGCTGCCACCAGAAGGTGTCGCCCCATCTGTCGTTGCAGAACTTGGATGAACGTAGCCGCAAAGGGTAGGCTGGACAATCCGGTAGACGCCTTGGCTGGCCAAGATGAAGACGTCTAGCTTGTTATCCTCACCAAATGAAAATATCAGGCCAAGAGGACCGTTGGCGGACTCATCACATGGAATTGGTGTCTTCTTGGAACAGCTCCATGGAATTGATGTGGAGGTATATTTACCACTGACATCAGTGTTATCGCTGCCAGTCCACATGGCAGACGTGTACATGTCAGCAAATAAGTACCTGGCATAAACAACAGCATACATACGAGGTGTAAACAACAGCACATTGGCGCAGTCCGAAAGGAAGTACTCCCCCCCTCCCAAAGGAGGAGGTGTACAAACTCAGATAAAAATTCAATATTCTCAAAGTTTGACCAAGAACATAATAAAAAATATGAAGATATGTAATACCAAATCAATATAAATAGACTCATCATAAGATATATTTTCATAATATACTTATTTAATATTGTAGTTGTTGATATTTTCTTAAATATATTTGGTCAAAGTTAGAAAATATTGAATTTTTTACTAAGTTTATATGCCACCTATTTGGGGACAGAGGGAGTAATACAAATAATGTAAGACAGGATATATGGCATAATATAGTACCTTCCATACAAGCAAGGATCGGCAGACCCACGGTACACATACCCACCAACTATTGATGCAGTCTCAGGGGTAGAAGAAGAAACCTTATAGCCCATTATGGGGAAAATGATGCCTTCTGTAGGTTTGGTTACTTGTGCAGCCCACGGTGGATAGCGAGCATGCTGGTCCTCATACGTGCCACCCCACCCATAGTTGCCCCCTTTGGATATCAAATCTACCACCTTGTATTGCTCCTATATATATGCAAGGTCACAGAATTAAACACTGTTTATGGTACAGAAAACAGAGCTCAAGTTTGGAAAGGAACTCATTTGTAATATGTTTATAGAATTGAAATGGTACCTGGACATCATCTGCACAGTATAAGTGGAAAGGCCTGGCGGAGTCAAAGCTGCATCTCCATGGGTTTTCAAGACCCAAGGCCCAAATCTCTGGTCGTAAGTTGCTATCATCAGAATTGGGATTGTCCTTTGGTATTGTATAATTACCCCATAAGCTTAGGTTGGCAACTTCATTCAGCTCTGCCAAATTCAAAAGAAGAAGAAAAACAGTTCAGGATATTTGCCCCTTGGAAAATAAGAAATTGTTTAAAGCATTACTATGTTTCTGTAAAAGAGACCGCCTTTTTCAGATCTTCCCTGTAAGTTTTCAAGTGGTATGATAAGCATATCTACATGATTCTAATTATTCCAACATCAAGAGTGTAACATAATTATCAAAGTGGCTGTACAGCTAAGTGAAGCCAGTCCTCCTGTAGACTAAAATTTAGCATTAACTGCTAGTTATTAGCTTCGCAGATCATTGCATTGTGTAAGATTCTTGTCTCATACTGCACACACTATTCATCCAACTTGTAAGTAAATGCAATAATACTGTGATGAAAATGATTCTAAGAGAAATAAAAGCTATTTGTCCAAATTCTTGTGGCCATACTGGGCACACTACTATTCTGGAATTCTATCAAGTTTGAACGTGTTTCATGAAACCATTTCACTCTTTAAACAAGAGAAGATCACAAAATGATGTCCAAAAAGTTTGCCAAAGATAGTTGTACTCATAAAAAACATACAGTATGCTTTAATGGAATGTAGTAATAACTGTAAAACATACTACTGTTCTGTGTTCTGAGTACTGTTTTTATGCTTCAAAAGAACAAAGTTTGAAGTACATGGGCCTGATTTGCAACTATGCGGTACTACACTACTAACAATACTTCTTTGTAATTCACGAAATTTGACCTTCTGGAAAAGCACAAAGCACCAGTCTACTGTTTTATAGTACCACCTATCTACAGATTTATTGTCAGCCTTTGTGAAATGTTCTAGTCACAATAGCAACATGATACTGTTTTGAGCGGTGCAGTGGTGCTTCTATGCTGAGAAACATAAATTCTAAAGTACGGGCCTGATTCACAACCAGACATATTCAACTAGATTGCTTAACCCTTTTAGCTGTTGTGCCAGCTTGGACAAATACAACATTTCTAATTATGTTGATAGAACTGTCATTTAATTGAAAATGGAGAAATGCGGATATGTAGACACAAAAGTATTCCACAAAAGGAGAGAAAATGAACAATATCTCTAAATGTATTTATCATGTATGTGTCTTTTTTAACTTACCTGGAAGTTCATCAATGTTGAGCCTCATGACTTTTCCCAAAAGTGACTTCTTATTCTGGGAGAAGTTGAAAGGATCGTCTCTTATCCCACCATTTCCCGTGAAGAAGTATAGGTACCCATCGGTAGGTCCAAAAAGGAGCTGACCAGCATGGTTAGAAACATATGGCAACCCCATTGAAAATACCCTTCTGACTTCTGATGGATCAGCATATGTTGCCTATCAAAGAAGGGATGAAATACATTGTTTATACAATATAAAGGACTGCTAAGAGAATACACATGTCTGTACCTCAGAAAAGCTTGATGTTGAACGTTTAGCAGAATATTCTGAGATAACTAGGTGATACTGGCAAGGGTGAACACCATTATAAGTGCCGAGCTGTGAGGGATCACACAGCACTTCATGATCACACGAACACCTACCAACACAGTTGGGTGACTGAGTTCCATCACAAATGTATGAAACAAAGAAACGCCCATTGTTTACAAAATCCGGATGAAATGCTACACCCACGAGTCCAAGGTCTGAACTGAGGTGACCTTCAGTCGCGAGATCAAGAAATGGGCTCATCTCGTCAATTTGTAGATCATCTTGCATTCCTTGTTCAGGAACAGTAGCCAACCATATCTTTCCATCTTGTCTGAAGAAGAAGGCTTTGCTGGACCCATCAGGATGAGCAGTCATGCTAAGGTAGGATCCATTATCAATCTTCTCTAGGCAAATCCCACTAGGAGATGGTGAAGAGTTCCTCCTAGTGTTAAATGAGACCTCATGCCCATTGAAGCATACTGACTGGTTGTTTGGTGTAGCAGAAAGTGATGCACAAAACTCATTTTCTGATTGCCAAAAATCAGTAAGCATGGAAGCTAAACCAGTAAGCGTAGCATTTCTTGGCTGAAAAGGGGAGTTGGATATTGCTGTGCTTTTGCAATCTTTCCAAACCTGCTCACAATAGTCCCCTTGGGGCCGGATAGGGACATCAGGTTGAGAATAATTTGGTGCTGAGGAAGAGCTGCACAAGAGAGGAACGGTACGAGCGGTAGACCCAATGTCAAACAGATCAGCCGAGAACGGATTGCATTTCTGCAAACATGGAAAAGAAACTGTGTAAGCATGCAATAATATTAATTATTTATCATGGCATAATAGTTCTCACAATTATATTCAGTAGTCATAACGTCAGGTTTTGTGTTTTTACTGTAGCTACAGCAGGCCAATGAACAGTGTAAGCACGTAATAATATTAATTATTCACCATAGCATAATAGTTCTCGCAATAATATTCAGTATTCATAACGTCATGTTTTTTTTACCATAACTACAGAGGGCAAGGGCCAGCCTGAACTTGTATATATTATGTACATCCAAGTGAGTACAAGGTTTACATTACAGGGAGAGAATCACGAACAGAAATTACAAAAAAAAATGCGGTTCAATGTGGGTCAAACAGATTACACCATCTAATAAGGAAATCTACCTCTCAAAAAAATAAGGAAATCTTTAACAGAGCATCACGATAGCGGTGAGACCACAGATGGACATCATTGCAGAACGTCCAGCGATCAAGATAGGAGGCTCGTCCTTGGCGTTGAAAATCAGTGAGTTTCTCCATTTCCAGATGTTCCACATCACAGTGGTAAATATTGACCGCATCCCAAGATTCATCCATGGAGGTGGGGAGAGGGTCGAGGGCACAACGAGGAAGGGCATTTAAAACCTCCTTATCATAAGGTGGTTGACATCTTCGTCGGAGGAGCACGACATCTCAGAAGCGCCTTTCATTTGTCAAAACCCGCCAGTGGTAGAGCAGCCAATTTAAAAACCTGGAATTGTTCGGTGCCCCATTCCTCCCCACACAACCTGCATACTCATCATTCAGCAAATGCCTAAAATGATTAGCGCGGGTGTCCCTATTTGAGACAGTTATGTTAGTAAAGTGATTGAGGTGCGAGTCGCTGCCGCTAGGGTCATGGGTAACACCTCCCATAACAGGTGAGAGAGCACCAAACTCAAAGGAGGACACCACAGCGGAGTGACCAGATAGCCGGAGAGGCCATTGGAAATGACATGGTAAACGGAAATGTTGATCTGGGAAGCATGAGGCAATTGCAGGAAACCGGTCGGCAAGCCGAGTGACCAGGTGTCATGTCAGAACAAAGCAGAGGTTCTAGACCCTACCATAACAATAGTATTAGAGCGGAATGTTGGGAGAGTAGATTGAATGTTCTCCGTGTCAGGAAAATGATCCCTGTCGAAGGGAGCTTCTTGGCATCCTTTCTGGGCAAAATCGGATAAAAATTTCACTGCAGAATAGTCCTGAAAATCTGAAGAAGGTTGTGATGTGCTTCCTGCGGTCCGGCCATCCAACCTATACAAGTTGTGATCACTCGGTTGAACATAAAAAATAAATTGCAAAGAACATAGCGATTTAAGTCTTCAATTTTGTTTCTTTGGATAAAATCATGTTCATGAACCAAGATGGATAAAATAATATTGATACGAAATTTTGCAGGATTGCATCCTGTGTATTTTTCCCCAAAGATTAGTTGGTGCTTAAACTGGGAAACTCCTGTACGAACTGAAACCACAAAGGGGATCCTAGCTTCGCACGGACAAAACCACAGCTGTTTTTGGAGCTGACTTGCAGTAATTTTTCGCATATCAGCTTGTGCAGACTGGATGGGGCAAATCCCCCGAAAGATATACACTACCACCTAGTATCGTTGAAATCCAATCCGAGGAAAAGGAAGGACGAAAGGGGAACACAGAATCGACCTGGAAACGCGACCAAAGGAAAGAGGGAAACCTCGGCCTCGACCACCAGCACCCCCTCTGGCGCCTGGTCCGCCGGCCTCCCCTCCGACGCCTGGTCCTCCGGCCGCCGCCGCTGCCACCGCAAACCACGTCGGTTTGGCTGGGGGCTTCTCTAGTTGCTTTTTAGTTACCGAATTATTTCTGGGTTCTTGCGGCGCTTAGAGCGTTGGGTGAACCGGACCGAAATCAGTGAAAGTAATGAAGTGGTGATATCCTCATCTGGTCGTCGTGCTCATTGATCCACATGCATTAGTATGTATGAGTTCCAACAAGTCTGTCGCTCTCTCGGGTAAACCCGAAAAAGGAGACTTGGTCATCTTTCCAAGTAAACAAGCCTGACATGTATCGTATGATTCAAAATCAAACAAAGTTAGAAGACCATCACCATGGAGCTTATTCATGCGCTTTTCACTTATATGACCCAAACAACAATGCCATAAATAGGTAGGACTCAAATCATTAGGCCGAAGCCTTTTAGCACGAACATTGTAAATAGATGCATCATCAAGATTTAAAATAAATAACCCATTCACAATGGGAGCATTAGCCATAAACATATCATTCTTAGAGATTACACAACCATTGTTCATACTTGCAAATGAATATCCATCCCTCATAAAACATGAAGGTGATAAAATGTCTTGACCCATACTTGGAATGTAATAACAATTATTCAACTCCATAATAAATCCTTATGGAAGGTGAAGTTGCATGACGTCGATGAACAATGCAGCAACCCTTGCTTTATTTTCGACGCAAAAGTCCACTTCGCCTTTCTGCACTTCTCTAGTCCTTATTAGCCCCTGCATCGAATTGCAAATATGAGCAACCGATCCGGTATCAAATACCCAAGAGTTAACATAGGAATCAGCGAGAAGAATGTCCACAACATTTACAACAAGCGTACCTAAGTGGGAGGTACTCTTACTTTCACTCTTCTTCAAAGAAACCTGGTACTTGCTGCAGTTTCTCTTCGAATGGCCATGTTCATGACAAAAGAAGCACTCAGTGTCATCTGCAAGTCCAGCCTTTTTCTTGGGTGCAGGCTTAGGGATCGTATCCTTAGCCTTGTCCTTCTTCTTCTTCTTCTTCTAAGAAGTACCATTTTTCTTGAAGCTAGGCTTGTTCTGCACAACCATCACATGGCTATGCCCTGCACACTTATTCATGTTACTTTCTGCTATTTTTAGCATCACACATAACTTATTAAGGCCCTTCTCCACCCCATTCATATGGTAGTTCGAAATGAACTGCCCATAGCTAGATGGAAGAGACGAAAAAATGAAATCAGTAGCCAACTCTTGGCCCAGTGGAAAACCAAGATTTTCCAAAGTCTGACTGTAACCAACCATTTTGATCACAAGGGGGCCTACACCTGCTCCCTCTGCCAGCTTGCATTCCACAAAGGACTTGGCGACATTGTACCTCTCAGTCCTGGCCTGAGTCTGGAACATGCCCCTAAGCGCGACGATCATATCGTACGCTTCCTGATCCTCAAACTTCTTTTGGAGTTCAGGTTCCATGCATGCAAGCATAAGATAGCTAACCTCAAGAGAATCATCACATGCTCTGTTGTAGGCATTCTTGAGGGCAGCAGATACATTATCAGCAGGTTCATCAGGGATTGGAGTATCCATAGCCGTTTCCTTTTTATCAGACCTGAGAACATTTCTCAGGTTACAGTTCCATTAAGTTTATCTTTGTCAAGAATCGAACACAAAGAAAAAGGTGATGCAGTGTTCGGTGCCATTGATCTACAACAGAAAACATGAAAAATACTCAGCCATGTAACCATGCAAGAGTAAAACATATTAAACAATTTAATAGCATATACTCCCACTTAAATCAATATCCTTCTATTGATACTAAGTGATTCAAGATCCACAATTAACAATTCGACTAGTGAGCTTTAGCATCACTACTAGAAGACAAGGTAAATCGGTAAGCAACACTTGCTAATCATATCACATATGACTCTTGTTGTTGGGTGACATCTCTATGTCAAAACTAGGCGCCCAACCTTTATGCCCCAAGGTCCTTAACTGTTAAGATGACCTTGTCAAGCTCACCGACCCTTATGCGTGTAGGTATCCGATACAAACCCATCCAGCCAAGGAAAACCGCGGCACCCTAATTTCATAGGCCCACCAACGATTGTACATGGCATAGGATGGTGCAAGGTTTGGTTGGGAGGGCATGGTTTAACTTACACTTTGTGAGGTATCGTTCTACTTCTATCATCTAAGCATGCATAGAGTAAAACGTATAAGAATAAAATTCACATAGATGTGACACAATATGGCCCATTTTCTCATGGTGATCTACATCGCCATAGAACCTGTCCACCATGATGATCTCCATCTTCATGTTCCATGTGAGCCATCCTCCAAGTGATGAGTCCTCCAATAACTAATACAAGCTATTACTCCTAACAGCTAGTAATAAAAATTACATAGTATATTGGGATCATCACAAGTTGGCACACAGGCCATTACAATAATTGACAACACATATGTCTCCAGCCGTGTTGCCCTACTCACGACATGCAGGTCATGAATAATTTCATACATGCATCACATACATATATGGGCCATACTGATCACATACATCCTGCAAAAACAAGTTATGCATAGAATCGCATTCTACCGGATCATGTGAAATCACAGCACCTAGTTACCTTAACGAGATACAAAAGGAGCTACGATTAAGGGGGGGTCTAGGGGGTCTCCTCCTGTGGGGTTTGAAGGGGCAGTAGGATTTTCTTTAAGGATTTTGATCGGAAAATCAAATTTACCATAAACCGACTATTGTTCCGATTCAATCAAACTCTTTTGATCATGGTACATCGATTTTTAGATCTAGGTTCCGATTCGATCAATCATATTGATCTTCGCGTAATTCAACAGGATTTATATGTCACTGTCTACCCCGATGGCGGAAACCGACCGGTAGGGGTAAGTCGTTCGACGACCTCGGAATCACGATCATGGAAAGCAAGATCATAGATCAATCCTAAACCACCGCAATACAAACGATCACATCATTCATATTAATCTGCATATCACCATATGCAAACATCCCGAACATATAACTGAACAGCATCGGCTCTGATACCACTGAAGGGATATGGGTAGGCTACACTAGCGTAAAACAAAATTTTCTACCACGTAAACCAGGATTACTGTTGTCATAGATCACGGGATTACCACTATACGCGCAGTTGCGGAACTTGATGAAGCGCGTCGAGGCAGTGTAGATGTTCTACGTCTCCTCATCGTCCTCGTCCCACGAGCATCTCCCCTTATGCGGCTCGTCCAAGTGCCACAGATGCAGCACCTCTGAGGTATCCACACGTGCGTGGTGGAAGCGCCAGATGCTGGACTGCTAGGTCCGCGCGCGCAACACATGCGTGAGGAGTGGCGGCTGGGTGGAATGGTCTAACCCTGGTCAGCTCGCCCCACCCTCTCTTATATAGGCGTCCCTAGTGGGCTTCTACATTAGCATCCCATTAGTAGCCTAAGCCTGGTCTAATTCGAATCTAATCCTCATTAGGCTTCCAGCCCCTTAAGTGTGTGACCCTATAGGTTCATATACGTATAGACATGACACGAATACACTTATTCTATCAATAGTTGGTAGCGACCTCTAGCAAGACGTGTCAACTCCTAAACGCATACAAAGATCATATCGGACGAACCATCACAAGGTTTAGTACATATCTTTCCCTTTGCCTCACGATATTTGTTCTAGCTCCAAGCTGACCTCCCTTTCTCGATACTGTGATTCGGAATCCCTTTACTAGCTTAACTCTTAACCTTATGTAGCACGGCCATGCATTTCTGGATCCGATCACTCGAGGGGCCTAGAGATATCTCTCTCAAGTAGAGAGGGGCAAATCCCATCTTGATTGATCATGCCTTGCAGCATGCTTCAGGACAAACCCGAAAGCTACCTTTATGACTACCCAGTTACGGAGTAGTGGTTGATAGCCCCAAAGTAGGTCGATCCACATCTCAAGTACATGCGACAATCTCAGGTCTAAGGACAAAACGTACATGATGTGTAGAGAGAGTTGAAGTCTAATTGCCAGTCTCAAGTTGGGTCAGTCCAACCCCATGTTCATAACATATGTCCACATCATTGGTTTGACATCTCCATGTCTATAACTTGCGAAACATAGTCATCAACCAATCGATGTGCTAGTCTAATATTCACGTGTGTCCTCACATGAACTCCGACTAGGGAAAACTATTAAATAACCATACAAGTAAAGAGTTTCACAAACAATTAACATAATTGCCAATTAATACAAGTTGCCTGATATGGATATTCAAGGAACATTACAATAACTCATGGATACATAAGAAATATAATCATCTCTATGATTGCCTCTAGGGCATATTTCCTTCAGTCTCCCACTTGCACTAGAGTCAATCTAGATTGTATCTAATACCTATTGCTCTTGCATGCACCTCATGCGCATGCGCTGCGGGAGTGGCTTTGTAAAAGGATGAGCAACATTTTAGTCCGTATGTATTTTGCATATCATGACACTACCATCCTCAACGAACTCACGAATCTGATGGTAACGCATGCGAATATGTTTGTTCTTCTGGTGCTGTCTAGGTTCCTTGGCTTGTGCCATAGCACCATTATTGTCACAATAAATGTCCATGGGATTGGACGCGCCCTGAACCACACCAAGTGCGGTCAGGAAATTCCTAATCCAAACAGCTTCCTTTGCAGCCTCCGAGGCGGCAATATATTGAGCTTCTGTTGAAGAGGAGGACACCGTATCTTGTTTGGAACTTTTCCAACGCACAACACCACAATTCATGACAAACACATAACGAGATTGCGATCTAGAGTCATCTGAGTCGTTAAAGTAACTCGTATCTGTGTAACCCCTTACACTGAGTTCATCCTCACCTCCATAAACTAGGAACACATCCTTAGTCCTTCTCAAGTACTTAAGGATATTCTTTACCGCTGGGTGAGTACATATCATTGCATACATGATGGATCCAATAGCCGAAGCATATGGAACCCTGCTCTTGCCCTCATGCTCATCAGTAGTCGAAGGACACTGAGTCTTGCTGAGTTTTATGCCGTGAGACATGGGCAAGAACCCCTTCTTAGCCTCTTCCATGCTGAACCATTTCAACACTTTGTCAATGTATGTACTCTGGCTTAATCCAATTAGCCTCCTTGATCTATCTTTATAGATCTTTATTCCCAGAATATATGCCGCTTCTCCTAAGTCCTTCATCGAAAAACTATTTTTCAACGAGGTCTTAATAGACTCGAGCATAGGAATGTCATTTCCAATCAGCAATATGTCATCTACATATAAGATTAGAAATACCAGCGCTCTCCCACTTTCCTTCTTGTAAACACAAGGTTCTTGTTCATTTTTGATGAAGCCAAACTCCTTTACAACTTCATCAAATCGAATGTTCCAACTCTGAGATGCTTGCTTCAGGCCATAAATAGACTTTAGAAGTTTGCATACCTTTCCAGCATTGTTTGGATCGACAAAACCTTCGGGCTGCATCATATACATGTCCTCAGTTAGGATTCCATTTAGGAAAGCCGCAGTTAGGATTCCATTTAGGAAAGCCGTCTTGACATTCATCTGCCATATTTCATAGTCGAAATGTGCAGCAATGGTAGAATAATCCGTATAGATTTAAGCATCCCTACGGGCGAGAAAGTCTTGTCGTAGTCAACTCCTTGAACTTGTCGAAAACCTTTTGCAACAAGTCGAGCTTTATGGATGTGAACATTTCCATCCATATCAATCTTCTTCTTATAGATCCATTTGCAGTCGATGGCTTTAAACCCATTAGGCAGGTCAACCAAGTTCCAAACTTGATTGTCTCCCATGGACTCTATCTCGGATCTCATGGCGATCAGCCATTTCTCAGAGTCTGGGTCCACCATCACTTCTGCATAGGTCGCAGGCTCATCATTGTCTAACAATAACAATTCCCGCGCTTCTTGGAGCCTCGCCGACCTTCGTGGTTGTGGTGCTTCTATTGCCACGGGTTCCTCAACTTTTTCGGTTACAGTAGCATCACTTGTAGAAGCATCCCCGACTGGCTCATCTTGAACTTCTTCAAGTTGCACCAACCTTCCACTCGTTCCCTTTGTGAGAAACTCTTTCTCTAGGAAAACACCGCTACGAGCGACAAACACTTTGCCCTCTTCTCGGTTGTAGAAGTAATACCCTAAGGTTTCCCTTGGATATCCCACAAAAATGCACTTATCCGAGTTGAGTGTTAGTTGAGGGAAACTTGGTTCTATAACTGAGGGAAACTTGCTTAGGGAACCTTGGTTCTATAACTGAGGGAAACTTGTTGTTGTGCTAATCATACCTTCCTCTTGGGGTTCCTAACAGGCTCTATATCACCTGAGCCATCAGCCGGCGCGTGCCAGGCCGACCCATCCGAGTCGCTTCTGCTGCGGGCAGATAGTGGTCGCGGGGTGGGCCGCGTCAAAGGGCCTACCCGGCCGGCGCTGGTTTGTATTTGCTGCTTCCTGCTGTGTTATCTTTTGGGCTGGGCAAAAACAGCCGATCCGGCTAGGAAATTTCCTACCTGTTTTCCTTTACCTTTAGTTCCACATGGGGCACCTAAGAGGGAGGGCACCCCTCCCTTAGCCTATATAAGGAGGTGCCTAATACATAATAAATTGAGATATTCCCTTTGGTTGGAATACTCCCCTCTCTCTATAAAGTTGCCTTAGCTAGTGCGCGGTACCAAGTCTAGACTATGTAGGCAAGGTGTTCTCTTCTGCGGCATGCCATTGCACTATCGTGATTCTAGCCAGGAGGTCTACTTCCGC
The DNA here is from genome assembly GCA_023614405.1 of Avena insularis. NCBI lineage: Eukaryota > Viridiplantae > Streptophyta > Magnoliopsida > Poales > Poaceae > Avena > Avena insularis. The sequence continues at coordinate 33,597,100 of CM042684.1, forward strand.
AACCTCGGCAGGATTGGAGGCCGATAGTCGTCGTCTTGCACCGTATGCATGTGGCAACTCGGTGGGGCTATTGAAGCTTCCGGGCCATCGTATGAGGACCAGGAGTGACTTGCGAGGATCTTCACGACCTTGAGTTCAGACGGATATGACCACATCAACCACACTTCTGCATGATCGTAACGCTCTCTCGGTCTTCAAGGGTACGTTATTGCTGCCTTTCTCTGTTACTGCATTACTCATAGATAGATCTTGGGCATTCGGGGTTTCTCGCGTAGTAATTTTTTGATTTTATGCACCAAACCCCAACACACTACTCTAGCCCGAGCATGCTTAACTTCTCTATTCCTTCCGGATGAGCTTCCGAGAAAGAAATTAGACCTTGTTGATAATACTACCATATCAATCCTATAAACCCTTGTACCATGATGTCACACGCCTTTATTTTTTGAATTTCAAACAAATATTCAACTAAAAAAATGAATAAATAATAATAATCTTGAATTCAAATAACAATAAATGAATATTTTTTGACTTTTCGATTTAATATGGAATAATTCATATCATTAAATCCGTAAATCGAAATTCGACAAATAATATGTCTAAATAGATAAAAAAAATGAGAGGAATACAAACATGGCATCCCTTTATCATCCTTTTTATCATGCATCATGTCTTTTTAATAGTGTACTACAAGGTTTTCTAAATAAAATTCATTTAACAGTGTTCAAATCTTCAAAAAATTATATAAAAAATCCATTTTGAATATGAGGATTCTAAAAAATCGATAAACGACCATAGGTTATTGAAATCAGATGTAACTTTTCATGGGCATGAATTTGGATCATTTTTGAAATTCTGATGCCCATTTCAAACTATGAACAAAACGGCGGGCATGAAGATTCTTAACACGAGGCTGAGCCTCACTAGACTTGTAGTGGAGCTCTGATGAAATAACATATTGTGAAACTAAAAATGATTTTCCTAAACAAACATGAGCATTATATCATGTACCTGTAGCTTACATATGACCCACTTCCTACTGATTTGGTAGGAATTTGTCTTTTTCACGAGGGGTGTACATAAAGGTATAAGTTACCTAGGTTAGAAAATAGTCCGTGGAAGGTGGTCTAGTATTTTTGTAAAATGGGTGGTACCATTTTGAAACTTTCATTTGATGGTTATTTCACAAAACATCCCTTTTTGCACTCAAAAAATGGAAAATAGTTTTTTGGTGCGACGAAAAGGAAAAACTCCCTCCTGCAACATTGTTCATCATCCCAAGATGAAAATTTGTGCACAATATGGACACATTATCACAAACTATACTGCGATTCTAGCCATAACATTGGTCGTCTAGACTGAAAGCCATGAAACCTCAAACATGATAGCTTATTTCTGAGAAGTTTTTTTGATATTTGTATTATTTCAAGTTTGATATTTTTCCTTGCAAGTATGTCACATAATATGATACCACGAGAAGGTTTTACATTGTTTGGATCATTTTTGAATTTCTTATGCTTGTTTCAAACTATGGTCAAAATGGCGGGCACAAAGATTCTTAGTTCGGGACTAAGCCTCGCTGTATCTCTAATCAAATATCATATTGTGAACCTAAAAATGATTTTTTTGGAATGAGATCATGTACCTATAGTTCAAATCTGACCCACTTCCTACCGATTCGGCATGAATTTATCTTTTTCACGAGGGGTGGACGGAAAGGTTTAAAATATCCCATTAGGACATTGTCCATGGAAAGTGGTCTAGTAGTTTTGAAAAATGCGGTGGTACTATTTTAAAACTTTTATTTGTTGGTTGCTTTACAAAAAACCCTGTTTGTGGCACTTAGAAAAAGGGAAATGGCTTTTTGGTGCGACGAAATAGAAAACTTCCTCCTGCAACATTGTTCACCATCCCAATATGTACATGTGTGGATAATATGGGCATATTATCACAAACTATGTCGTGATTCTAGCCATAACATTGGTCATCTTCCCTGAAATCCATAAAACCTCGAACATGATAGCTCATTTCTAAAAAGGTTTTTTTGAGATATTTGTAATATTCCAAGTTTGATATTTTCCTTGCAGCTATATCACCTAATATGACACCGCGCGAAGGTTTTACATTGTTGGATCTTTTTGAATTTCTTATGTCCATTTCAAACTATGGTCAAAATGGCTGGCATGAAGATTCTTAGCTCGGGGCTGAGTCTCGCTAAAATTATAGTGGATCTCTGATGAAATATCATATTGTGAACCTAAAATTGATTTTTCCAAAAAATCATTAGAATTATATCATGTACCTATAGTTTAAATCTGGCCCAGTTCCTACCGATTCAGCAAGAATTTCTCTTTTTCATAAGAGGTGGACGAAAAGCGTTTAAGATACCACAATTGGGACATTGTCCATGGAATATAGTCTAGTATTTTTGAAAATTAGGGTGGTACAATTTTAAAACTTTCATTTGGTGGTTGCTTCACAAAACACCTTGTTGTTTGCACTCGAAAAATGGAACATGGCTTTTTAGTGCGACGAAAAGGAAAACTTCCTCCTACAACATTGTTCACCATCCCTAGATGCACATGTGTGCATAATATGGACACATTATCACAAACTATACCGTAATTCTAGCCATAACATTAGTCGTCTGTCCTAAAAGCCATGAAACTTCGAACATGATAGTTCATTTTTGAGAAAGCTTGTTTAGGCCATTGTTATCTACACACTTCTATTCTTGTAGACAGTTGTTGGGCCTCCAAGTGTAGAGGTTTGTAGAACATCAACAAGTTTTTCTTAAGTGGATTACCCAAGGTTTATCGAACTCAGGGAGGAAGTGGTCAAAGGTATCCCTCTTAAGCAACCCTGTAGTCAAGATACAAGAAGTCTCTTGTGTCCCCAACACACCCAATACACTTGTCAGGTGTATAGGTGCACTAGTTCGGCAAAGAGATAGTGAAATACAAGTGGTAACGGTGCCAGAAAATAGCTTGACGGTGAGGTAAATACTAAAGGCAAAAAGAAGGAAGCAAACAAACATGTAACAGATCTAGATGCAAACGGTGTTTCAATGTTTAGAAACAAGGCCTAGGGATCATACTTTCACTAGTGAACACTCTCTCATATAAATATATTCTCTTCATGATACTACTCTTAACTACTCTCCGGTTGGACACTCTAATCCACGGTACGCCTACAAAAGCACACCTCAAAGTTTGCCTTCCCCATCTAGATAACCCCACATTGTCACCTTGAGCGCTAGATGGTTCCAACAAACACCACAATTTCATAAAGACATCCAACTCCAAATATAACTCATAATAAGTAAGTATGTAATCTAGCCTAAGTGCCACCACGGCGTGCATGCTGTCACTTTCACACACGTGGGGAAAAGCATAGATCTATTAAAGCACGATGAGTATTTATGTAGACTCTAGCTAAGTGCCACCATGGCGTGCAAGATGTCACTTTCGCACACATGGGGAGAGCAGAGATCTATTAAAGAACTTGAGTAGCAAAGTAGATCTACTTGATTACAAAGCTCATGTCCACAACATGATTATGCATAGAGACATGAACACATAGCTACCGGTAGAGCCCTTAGCCTCGAGGAAGAACTACTCCCTTCTCATCATGGGAATCAGAAACAGCGATGGAGATGGTGGTGGAGATCGATGGAGATGGCTCCGGGGGCACTTCCCCGTCCCGACAGGGTTCTGGAACAGAGACTTTCTATCCCCCGAATCTCCCCTTCGGTGGCGGCAGCGCTGCGGAAATTTTCATGCCTTTTTTGGTCGATTCCTTAGGGTTTCTGAGTCGGGGGCTTCTTATAGACGAAGGAGGCAAGGTCGATGGAGGGCCAGGGGCCCCACACCCCCTATGGGCGCGACCAGGGTGGACCCGCACCCACCTAGGGTGTGGCCACCCTGGTGTCCTCCTCCGTCTCGTCTTCGATTTTCTGTATTGTTCAGGGAAAAATATGAACTTTGGCTTTTGTTCTGTCCAATTCCAAGAGTATTCATTTTTAGCCTTTTGAAATCAAAAACAGCAGAAAACAGGCAACTGGCACTATGGCATCTTGTCAATAGGTTAGTTCCAGAAAGTGTATAAAAATACCTCAAAGTGTAGACAAAACATAGCAAAGTTGATACAAAACAAGCATGAAGCATCAAAAATTATAGATACGTTTCCGACGTATCAAGCATCCCCAAGCTTAACTCCTGCTTGTCCTCGAGTAGGTAAGTGATAAAAAGAATAATTTTTGAGGTGACATGCACCATCACAATCAAGATCAAACCATTTGCAAGTATTGAAAGCTGGGATCAAAGTACTCTAAACATGAGCATGAAAGATGAAGTTCTAACAGTAAGACAAAGTAACTATGCATGCAACATGAAAGGTTACAAACAAAGATCATGAATAACATACATTGAAAACCGTTTGTTTGTTTCACATACAGAAAACATGGCATAGTGGCATTCAGCTTGACCCTCATGGAGTAGCAAATAGATGCATAGGAAATCTTCAAAATTCATAAGAGTGACTAGATACAAATAGAACAAGAACAAGCAATATCAACAATATGCATCAATTAATAAGTTTTGGGACAATGCACATAGAACTAAGAATGGAAACTATGCTCTCTTAACTGGTGCCTAAAGGTAGAAGGTGGAGACTCAATATAATTGTGGAAGAAAGGCCCTTCATAAAGGGAAGCAGGGATTTCAAGTCTCAAAAGGAGCTTCCAAAAATTATGGTACTTGTTAGTTTTCAGCCCTCATTGCCCCTATCATAAGCATCTTGAAATGATTAAGGTTAAAGTGAAAAAACTATGGAGTATATGCTTGACAAAGTATAAGTTGGCAATATCATGTCCCTTGAATACGAGGGTCGCTCCTCATGCTAATCAAGTTTAGTTACTTGCAAGTTCTTGTCATAGTAAGTACATGTGTATCATAGAGAACTGCCAACGGGGTACCCATTGCACATGGTACATGAGATATCCCATAACCAAAATAAAAAGGCAAGCAAACAATGAGCATCTCAGCATTCTTCTTATTTACCATGGGAATATGGTGCATTTTTCTCTCTTTTCCTCTTTTCTCAATATGTCTCTTTTTCTCAATCTCTTTTTATAAGAAGAATGCTTCATAGATGTCACTATGGTGATGCTGAAAGTTTCCAACATGATTAGGCATGGCTTAGGCTAGCGGCCCAGGCGTTTCTCTAACACACATACATAACTCCATGGACTTACAATATTCCCTTTCATTTCACACCGGCGACATCCATAAACAAAAGAGCATGATATCAACTGTGTACAAAGTACAAGTGCAATGTTGAAAACGTTCCCCGCGACAGCACGGTTCTGCTAATTCCAACGTATAAGTGTAGGCATATACAACATAGAGTACACAATGGTTCAAGTTTATTAGGGGCAAGAAAAATAAAGTGTGCCATCAAGTTTGTGAGAGCTTTAATCACTAAGTTTTCACATAACAAAATACTTTTTAATTGGAAGATAGATGAAAACAAGAATATACTTGGAATGGTGTAACACACCATGCATAGGAATTTATAGTGGACACTTTGGAATAACTTGGTTTCTTGGGAGTTGGATGAATGAGTAGAGCTTACTCAATACAAGTGGAGACTAGCAAAAGACTGGGAGCGAGCAACTAAGAGAGCAATAATGGCCATAATCATACAGAGCGATAAAACATTACTAATGAAAGCATAAAGTGGTACCACAAGTCAAAAACTAAATGATCATAGAGGCTAAGGTGACTGGTTCATAGTCATAACATGGTGTGAGCATGTGCCAAGTCAATCCAAACAAAGCATCAAAGGAGAATACCACAATACTATGCTTTTGCATGCTAAAACAACGCATGATTCTTTCGAGGCACATTAAGCAATCCTAATTGTTTGGAACAAGTCATGCTACAGCAATAATCAGTAATCATAAGGTCAAAACAACATCTAGCGTGACATGATAAAGTCTAAGCCATGGTCAAAACAAGCTCCCTTTTGTACCACTATAAGCATGGAACTTTCTACTCTTTTCCAACACCAATTGACTTATTTGAAAAAAATCACAAAGATAATAATCAATAAAGACCAGTGAGCTTGTATCACTAATCCACAAAGAAGAACTAAAAAGTTCTAAGCTAAAATCACAAGAAAACTAAGGCTAAACACAGTGCTAGCAAAAGAGAACACTCACAAAACAATAAGAGTGAAAACTAGAGTGTTCTAGGCAATGAAAATAGAGTGTCTCTCTCTCCAAAAGAAGTGTGAAGTGATCAACCAACTTAATGCAGCAAGAAAACCAAAATAAAACTAAAAACAAAAACAAAGACGCTCCAAGTACAACGCAACAGTGCATGAAACAATAAAAACGAAGTGTCTAGAAAGACCTGAGATTTTTATTGATGAAGAAGGGGATGCCTTGGGCATCCCCAAGCTTTGACGCTTGTACCTCTTGAATATTTCTTGGGGTTACATGGGGTGGCATCCCCAATCTTGATCTTTTGTCCATTCTTCATCTCATAACATCATTCTTCCTTTACACCTGCAAATTTTCCTTCATACAAAACTTCACACAATCTTCATTAGGAACATTAGTGCATTCAAAAGATAATAAACCTTTGGGGTTTAGTTTTAAAATAGAAAAACTTTCACTAAAGACACAAGCTACTATATTAATTCCCTAAAAAATCTCAATTTCCCAAAAAGAACCCAAAAAGGAACCAATAAGAAGCAAATGCAAATAATGGCAGAAATCTGTCAAAACAGACCAGAAGGTAAAAACCGATTTTTTTGATGACATTCTGTTGCTCAAATCAAAAAGTGTTGAACTAACGAAAGTTATCTAACATACTGGGGGTTTTATTCAAAAAATATCAGCTCAATCCGACTTACAGAGATTCCTCACAAATTTTTATGGTGGAGCACAAGAATCTGTTTCGGGACAACAACTCTCCAAATCTTACTTCCCTCTCATTAGATGTCATTTTTGGCACAAAAATCACACAAAAAGGATAAGGAGAGGTTATTATAGAAGTAATAACTTCCAAGACTCAAGAAAACTTTTGGGTTATCTCCCAATAAGTATTTTTCTTTAACGCCTTTAAGTTAGGTTTGATAGTTTGAGAAGATGCTCACATAAGAAATATGAATTGAAGTAAAAGAGAGCATCAAGAAGCAAATTCAAAACACATTTAATCCTAACCCACTTCCTATGCATAGGAATCTTGTAAAGAAACAAGTCATGAAAGCACAAAGCAACAAACATAGGAAAGTAAAACAAGTGCAACTTCAAATTTTTGAACATAAAGAGGGGAAACTTAATATTGTTGAGATACATAAAACCATGTTTCCCTCTCTCATAATAACTTTCAGTAGCATCATGAATAAAATTAATAATATAACTATCACATAAAACATTCTTATCATGAGCCACATGCATAAAATGATTATTACTCTCCACATAAGCATAATCATTCTTATTAATTGTAGTGGGAGCAAATTCAACAAAATAGCTATCATTACTATTATCATCACCATAATCATCAAATATAGGAGGCACATTGTAATCACAATTAATTTTTTCCTCAATGGTAGGTGGACTGAAAATATCATATTCATCATTGTAATCATCATATATTGGAGGTTTGGTATCATCATAGGCAATAGAATAGCTATCTTCCAAAGCTGGGGGACTAAAAAGATCATTTTCATAAAAACTAGCTTCCCCAAGCTTAGACGTTTCCAAAGCATTAGAAATAATTGTGTTCAAAGAATTCATACTAATAACATTGTTATTAGCATGCAAATAAAGTTCCATAGGATTTTTAATTTTCTCTTTAAACACTTCATGTCCTAACTCAAGATAAATACTATAAAGATCTCTAATTTTCTTGTTGTTTTCCATTAAGCCTAACTAGTGAAAACAAGAAACAAAAATAAAAAATTGCAGAATCTAAAGGAAATAACTTCGAGCACTCACACACCAAGAGGATGTGAGTACCTTTTACCTTACCTCCTCGACAACGGCGCCAGAAAAGAGCTTGATGTCTATGCACTTCTAAACTTGTAGATAGTTGTTGGGCCTCCAAGTGCAGAGGTTTGTAGAACAACAGCAAGTTTCCCTTAAGTGGATTACCCAAGGTTTATCAAACTCAGGGAGGAAGTGGTCAAAGGTATCCCTCTCAAGCAACCCTGCAATCAAGATACAAGAAGTCTCTTGTGTCCCCAACACACCCAATACACTTGTCAGGTGTATAGGTGCACTAGTTCAGTGAAGAGATAGTGAATACAAGTGGTAACAGTGCTAGAAAATAGCTTGACGGTGAGGTAAAGACTAAAGGAAAAAAGAAGGAAGCAAACAAACATGTAACAGATCTAGATGCAAACGGTGTTTCAATGTTTAGAAACAAGGCCTAGGGATCATACTTTCACTAGTGAACACTCTCTCATATAAATATATTCTCTTCATGATACTACTCTTAACTACTCTCCGGTTGGACGCTCTAATCCACGGTAGGCCTACAAAAGCACACCTCAAAGTCTGCCTTCCCCATCTAGATAACTGCGGTGACCCAGCATACCACTGCATGATGTAGTATACTATAGCCGTTGACATTACACCAATGAAACACCGTTCACTAGTATTACATCCCTCAGAATGGCACAACAGAAACACAGCGGGTCCAATACATGGCTAAAGGTTACAACTCACTTTTTTACATAAGATCCAGAGAACACTCTAGGTTAAAGAGAGAGAAAGAACTTCTTACGAAGAGGAATCAAAGATAAATAACGCAAGAATAATTATACTACTGAGTCTAGTATTCTGGCTAAGAGGTTGGCATTGCTGCTATTGCAACGCACTACATAAATTGGTTCTTTGGCTGGAGATTACTCTCCTATCTAATCTGTAACTTTGTCTTCACTTGAGTTGATGAATATGTTGATTTCCTAAAGCCTTAGCTTTTGATGATTCCTGGAGCATAACTTGATGTAGACATCGTCTTCATGGCTTCAGAATCTAGCAAGGGTTAAGAAGATACTTTGAGTACGAGCGTACTCAGCAAATTCACTAGAAAAGGAGTGTTTAATGCACTATAACTATAACCACAAACCATAGGTCGTAGGCAATGCAAGTTTTCATAAACATTTCTTCAAATGTTGCTTTTATTCTGAAAAGCTATGTCCGTCAGCCTTCACGGGTTTACTAGAACTTTCATGGAGTTCCTTTCCTGCCGCATTCGCAGGTCCTTCCTGGAACAGGGAGTAACAAGTTACAGTTCTTACACTCTACAGAGGTGCGTCACTTTACCCATGAGAGATCAACTCTTTGTTGCACAACCGGGTAGCTTATTCCCGTCCACAATTCCATGATGTGGGGTCTAGAAGATGATACAAGCCAATCACTGCCCCCTTCGCGACCTCGCATGCCTCCTTGGTGTACACCATGCCCACATATTGGATTACGACAATGGTTTGTACAAACCATTAGTTGTCAGAACTATCGTGGGACGTTGAGGGTCCCCACCCATATGCTGCATATCCTCTACGAATTACCAATTAATATGCACGCTATAAGGATAACAGCCACGACCTGCACATCCGGCTTCATTCGAGAGGAAGAAGATACATCTGACTTCTCCGTCCCATTCCAAATCTCATGGTTAACGCGTAATATACGGTGCAAGAATCACTGGCGACATTGGTTGTTAAGTCCTAGGTGATATAGTTCTGAACAGTGGTATTCCAGCTGTCAGATTTAATAGATTAGCTGATCACCCTGGATCAATAACCAATAGTTCACATTATTATCAAAAGTAGGGTTTTAAGACCTTTTTCAAATGCAGATGATAACAACACTAGATTTGTAAAATACTTTACAAAAAATAAACAAAGGACATGAGCAAGTGTGAACTTGCCTTTTGTGATTGCAAGATTATGCACTCACGGTCTTCGAGTCAATGTATAAGATCCAAAATCTAAAATCAGCATCATTGGTCCGGTAAGGACTAATGTTTAAAGAAGCAATATGCTTTTATGCATAAGTAATGTGATGCACGTTGTAAATGCGAATCCCGGGGATAACGTTGTCCTAGGGTTTGGATTCTAGAAATGGTTACTTTGGAATGTGTGGTTCTTTTACATAAGTTTTACATTTGTGCTTCTATTAGAGTTTATGAGTGGTTGTGAACAACACATATGTAGTAGTAAAATATATATACTTAGGACATACTAGTCAAGATTGCTTATACAAGAGTTCTTATTTGAAGCGGCAAAAAGGATAACCTTCGAAGAAAAAGTTTCTCTTCTAAGGTCTAAACAAACTTTGTGGTTAGTTAGTGGTGGCTGATGTTATTGGTTTGCTCAAATAGTTTGGCTTGAGTTGCTTTATAATTTAACTACTTCAGACCAAAGTTAACTATAAAACATAAAGTAATGTTTATGGTATTATATTTAGATTCTTGGAGACTAAAGTTAACTTTAAAATATAGATAGTTTTGAAAGTATAGTACTTATACATTTGTATCTTGTGTATCTGAAATGTTTTCTTTAAGTTACTTAAGAATGGTTATTCTTTTACTTGGGTAATGGTTTCTTGATGCTATAATGGAGTATTATTATTTATCTTTTATAGATGAGTGAGTATAGTTTATAAATCAAGATATATTGTCACTTAATTACTTTTGAACCTTCTATAGTGTTGTGGTAGTTTTTGTAATTTGGTAGTTAATATAGATAGAAAAGGTTTGGTGTATTCATAAGTTGTTCTTTAAGGTTTTTATTATAAATTGAAATACCTTGAGAATATAATCTTCAATTAGGGTTGATGATAATTTAATAAAAAGATATTTTTTAATGTTTTAAACCATTTAAGCTTCATTTTATTAATATTTAAGACTAATACTATTTATTAAACTCAATTTACTCATTTTAGGAATATTAATAAATTTTATTTATTCTCATATAAATTATTAATGAAGTAAATAAGTTTAAATTTTGAGTTATTAAAATATTTAATTTTTATTTAACTCAGAAGTAGAATATTAGATTTTTAACATGTAGATATTATTTTTGTGATCATTTTGGTATATCACATTTATTTTTGTGATTTATAAATAATAAGATATGATTTTATAATTCTCATTACTTTATAATTACTTAATAAATAATAAATATTTAATTAACTGAACTAATAATACATGATTATAGTTTTAAATTAGAATTCTTATTTTTTTTAAGATTTTTGGTATTTTATTTATATTATTAATATTTATCATTATAAGCATATGAATTATTAAAGTTTTATTACTTATAAAACCTTTATTAAATAACATTTATTTAATTAACCATCATAATAATATTTGATAGTAAGTTTAAGTTGTAGATTTTATTTTTCTACAAATTTTCATATATTATACATATTTTTCTGAATTGTAAATCAAAAGTTATTAATTAAACAAGATTTAATCATTTATTAGATTTCTGGAATATTATTAATTGAATTATAACATTTTATTTAACTCTCAACAGAAAATACTTTTTACACCGTACCAAGAGCTAGCCCCAGTCACTGACTAGTGGGCCAGTGACCACCTCAGCACGCTGTGTGAAGAAAATTCATGTATTACTGACCCTGCCTTGACCCCGAGTCAATGACATATGGGCCCAAGGCCATGTCATCAACCACGCGAGCAAAGACCGGTCAAACAATTTGACGTGGTTCGATCATGACGTAACGATGGCGTCAGCACCACCACCGCCGCCAGAGGTTGGTCGCCGGCCACGATCTACTGCGCCCTAGCAAGCGAGATAAGCCTAGTTCGAATAAGCGCAACCTACTGAACCTAAGAGTGGGAGCGCCGCTCGGAAATAGTCATTGGAGCTTCAGCTCCGACGAGCTCCGACGGTGACCGACGGTGGTACAAGGTGGAACAGTGATTTACAACAAGATTCGGCGATTGAATGTTACTGGGAGGTTCAAGAACTTACCCTGATGATGATAGAGCGGTCGAGGAGGCTTGGGGAGGCATGACGACGGCGAATCGACGGTAACGGCCACGGCGGCCGGGGAAAGGGAACGCTCGATTTCACATGATTCCTGGCGAGCGGGCCTCCGTGCTTGGTCCTAGATGGTTCAGTCCACGACGGCGCGTCTAATGGTGGCTATCACGAGGCAAGGGGTGGTCGGAGCTGGCCGGAATGATGAACTCCGACGAGCTAGGTTTTTGGGTGCAGGAAGGAAGTGAGTCTGGGAAGCGAGATTGTGGATGAGGACGAGCAGGGTTGTCGCGGTGTCCTTCTTATCCTCTCCTAACAACGGCGGCGTTGATCTTGGCGCAACGACGACGATGACGGCATCGGGCGGCAACGAGCTCCGCCAGCGAGCTCTCTGTGTGCGTGACAATGACGACGATGGCTGTTTCGCGGATAACCCCTGGCTATTCTTTCGGCTCAACCCGGGGTCCTCTCCTGACCCCACTTGTCAGTCACAGATAGAAAAGAACTGGGCTGGTTACTAGGTTGTTGTGGGTTGCGTAGGGGTGTCAGATAGGTGTAGGGGTGTTGGGCCATGGCCAGGCAGTGTTTTTATTTGTTTTATCTTTTTTCTATTTTCTGTTTTCCTTTACAGATTTGAATTTGAATTATATTTTGAACTTTTCTTTGTATGATTTATTTTCTGGATATTTGCAACAATACTAAAACATATTGGTATCCTTTGTGGACTTTTATCATTTCATCTTTTTGTATTTCTTTTATTTACTCAATATGAATCCCTTTTTAATATTTTGTAGGAACTTTTCTTATTATTTTTCTCTCCTATTTAGGTTAGGGATTCCTTGAATGATATATTATTATTTTCTTATCAACTTTACTCTAGTTGGCTCAGAGTGGGAATATAAACTTCTTTATATGTATAATCATCCTATATTCTTATTTGATGCATAAAATATAACATACATTGATATGATTATTACCACTCCCATTAATTTGGAAAATGACAATGTATATATTCTATTGTGATAAACAAAGAGATTTAGGATTTTAAATTATGAGTATTACCCTTGGCTTTAGGGTTTTGTATAAACTTAGATTCCTTTTAGGGGTCAAGATTTAATGACTAAGCACATTGTCTTATGTTTATAGTATTTGATGAAATCTCCCTTTATAATAGAAAGTTATAATTAGAATGTTTTATAGAAATGAATTGATAAAAATATACTTAAGCACATATAGTTATGATGGTTGGAATTAACAGAGATGTGCTTATGTGATTTGCTATAAGGAAATATTTCTATAAAGTGTTATAGACGTCAGATGATGGATCAATAGTATGAGATGGATATGATGTTTGATTTGAGATTTAGAGTTGATTGCTTACCAAGATTAAATAGGAAAATGATTTATAACATATCATTATATTTCACAATCTTGGATCTCTAATTAAGGAATTCCTTTCCTAGATATAATACTTCTTCCTATCCATCATCATGGTTAGTATGATGGGCTTACTTATTAAAATCTTCTTATTCATATATCATTCTTCTAAACTCATGGATAAATCCAATGAGTTTGATACAAATGCATTTTATTAATTTTCTCATATCCTTGCTTGATTGTATTTACTATTCTACTGTTGATAATCTTCCATCCAACCAGTAGTTCCTTCAACTTCACTCACCATCTTCCTTAATCTTCCATCACTAATATTTCTCTAAAGTTGACTATCCTTTAAGACGAATAACACTTCTTCTATAACTCTATGTTATAATAGCATTATGTTAATCATACTATCTTGTCTCTACTTAACTCCAATATCCCATACTCCAACCTCACATTATGTTGGTATGACTTGTCATGGCTAATCTAGGATAATTATCTAGACTAGGGTTTAATTATGTTTTATCCTCTAGTATTACTTATACTAAATACAAGCATTCAATATTGGTGGCTAAAACATTACCATTATAATCCTTTAATCATTTATTGCTTAAGTTCTTAGTTGGCTAAGCAAGGCTTTATCCTTCCTACTTTTCATTGTCTTGAATTTATCTTCTTAGTATCTCATATTGGATTAAGGTTATTAATGGACTATGCCCTCTTTAAAAGATTTAAGTAGATATTATGATAAGATCAAGAAATAGTAGATCAAGGATTTATAGTTAAAGAATTTGTGAATCAATGGGGAATTACCCAACATTGATGAACAACAAATATTAGGATAAGTTATATAAAGATTACTATATAAATAAAGATATATATAGTGGATGATCTTGACTTAATCTCTTTCCAACTCCAACTCATTAAAAGAGTTTTTAAGGTTAGGTGTTACTATGATACTCAGGATGTATGCAAATGAGATTAATATATAGTGGTTAAATTCTTATTATTTGTGTTATATCCTTAACTTGGTACTTATAAGTGATTATAAGGAATACTATAATATGATCCCCTAATGATCAAATATAATTCACCTAGTATTAGGGTTTAACTTATAGTACATTTGATCTACCCTTAGATCAAATCTCCCTTACCCAAAATGGGGTTTTAGCAAAGGTCTTATTAAAACTTATCACAGTCAACTTGATGATCTACTTCAATTCCATCAAGATAAGAGAAGCTTCAATCACTTTGACCAGTTTTGTTTAAAAGCGCGAAAATTATTCGGATTTTCTATGCATGATTGCAATGCACACATCTGGGTCCAGCTTATTTCTAAGCTCTAATGCTGGGATGTTACAGACTCTCCCCCTTAAAATAAACTTCGTCCTCGAAGTTCGTAAGAAATTGTTTTGTAGTGATTGCTACATTCTCCTCTTCATGATGACCTTCAATGGAATTAATTGGAGTATTCCATAACCTGATTACATATCATAATCCAATTTTTTGTTATTTAATCATCAAACTTTATTACTATTCTAAGTACAGTTTAAGGTCTCCTTAAATCAAGTTTTAAGTTTCTATAAGCCCGTGTTTGTGGTTATAAGACTATATATCTATTCCTGTCATAGAATAGTTGATACTGGTACTCCTTCCTAGATTGGATTTGAACTCATTTAGTCCATACCCATTGGAATTTCTTGTTCCTCAATACTTGCCCAATTAGGTGTTCTATATTACTTCTTAAGGTTTACTTAGAAGTTGTTTCATTTAGAATTGGTCATTTAATGTATCCTTTATCACCTTCAAGTTTATACTTTCTTAGGGTTTTTAAATAACCTTTCCTTATTACCTATAGTATTTTCTTCAACTTCCATTCCTAATGTCTACTCTCCCCCTTAGGTTTTACTAATAGTCTTTATATTACATACATAGAGACCATTGGTTCTTAATCTATAATGTGAGTCCCTGTTCAGCTTATATTTTACTGGTTTAGGGTCCGATGAAAGGTTATACGGTGTATCCACATAGTTGTGGATCTCCGAAGCAAATCTTTCAGCACTAAATGTTGTATTTATTAGTAGACATTTTTGCTGGGATAAAACTAACTTTGCGAAGCCTGTCGAAACATGATCGCCTTTAAATTGTTATACTTACTTAGGTCTTTCTTATCTTAGGCAAAATTTAATGCTCTTTACGCAACCATCAAGATGATCTGGTTAACTATGTTAACCAAATACCAGCTGCGAACAAAACACCAACTGTGGATCAGAATACTGACTAAGGATCAAGTACCAAAGGCGAATAATTCTGGGTGGTAGGTATTTCCTTACAGTTTCCGGCCTACAACTGGCATTCTCTCTGAATTGTCAGAGCTTGAATACCCTTTTGGTTCTAAGGCATCTTCTTGATACTTTTTCATGATACTTCCATGAAATTGGTACAACTCTTTCATTAACTTCTTAGCATCTTACCTACTTTGAATGAACTTTCAGTTTATCATATCCGGTTGCTCCTTACATCTTCTACATCAAGCTTTCTTCCTGATCTAGCCAAAAATGTGACTTATGTTCTATCTATCCTCCAAATGGGGTTACTACCCCTTCTATCATGCTACATCCTTCAAGTTAGTCCTCCTTATGATCTTAGAAACTCGTCACTCCCTTACACGAATTCCCGTTTCTATCTAGGTCTATAACATCAAGTAATAACTGGGTTTACATCATGCATTTGCACACCTAATTAAACTTCATGTACAGATCTAGTCAATCAAGAAGAATCAAAAAGATCCAAAAGTCGATAAACAACAAAACATATACCATATATTACACATAGGTTTTAAATAATTTACAAAGGTACTAGCTGTTCCAACGGTTTGCTCCGTACCTATTTACACAACTATCTTACAAGAACTTTCTTGTTCTTGTGGATATATCTTCACTTATTTCAGCAAACCGTTCAAACTACAATACACATTACCCTCTATATACATTATTCAAGACCTCATCCCTTGGGATGTCGTTCCTCTCTTACTTTCATCTTTCTCTAGTGCTTCCTGGAGTTCCGTCCATGATGACGTGAAGTCCTACGACTTAATTTTTATTCAACAGAAATATGTAATATTTGAGTGAAGATTGATAGATCTTATTTTTCTCCAAATTTTGATATATTATTTGTATTTTTATAAATTAGAATGATTTAGTTATGATTTTTCAAGAACTAATGTGGTACAAGGGAAAAGAGCTATGCCGACGGCATTGCCGTTGGCGTAGCTCCTATGCCGTCAAACCTCCGTCAACTGCAGGCGCCAAAGCCACTTGTCTGCAACCTACACCGACGGCGGCCATCGGCATAGATGCAGATACGTAGACGGCCAAACAAATGCCGACAGTCGATGTAGCCTGTCCTATACCGACAGCTTAACTGGGCCGACTGCTATTTTGCTGGGCTTCGCGGCTCATGCCCTACGCCGACGGCCCTGACCTAGAAAAAGGCGGTCAGCACCTTGACGTTTTACTTTAGTGTATATTGGTTTACAAAGCCAAAGTTGCGAAGGTTTTCTCTGAGGTACTTCTAATCCACACTATCATAGGCTGTGACAAGATCTAGTTTGTCCCCTTTGGATATTTTCCACTGTGAAATAACTTCACGCTACTCCGTAGAATCTGAGAATCTGAAAAAAGAATCCGAGAACAGGAAAAAAGGAATTTGTAGAGTCACGGAGTGAAAATTGAAGGTTTCATGTTTTATTGTGACAAGATCTAGTTTGTCCCATTTGGCTATTTCCCCTGTAAAATAACTTCACGCTACTCATTAGGCCCTGCTTGTTTTACTGTTTCAGTTACGAAAGATCCGAATATTACGGAGGGTGCACTACGGGAGAGCAGTTCTTTACTGTGTGGGTGTTCCCACATGGCAAACGCGTCCCGGAACACGGCAAAGGCTTCTTTTCTGGTATTTTTCTGGTATTATGTTTCCATATTTTTCTGGTATTTTTCTGATCTTTGCGAAATTGCATCAAAACGCCTTCTTTTCCATCAGAATCCAGACTCCGGCAATCCATCCTCCAGGAATCATCCAACATGCATAAACAAATGAAAAACCATAAGTAATACCTCATAATAATACAAATATCAATGAATAGAGGTAAATTATGATATAGAATGGTGATGCAAATTGGTCCATATCACATGTACCAGCTCTTCATAAGGATTAAGACCATGGAAATATGAACTTTGCACTAGACCATAAGCTTCTGGAGGATGCTGAACTTCATTTCCATTAGTGGGTGCCTAGCCACAAACTTTGAGAAACAATCCTCAACCAATCGACAAGAGTAGAATTTCCCCTCACGGTAGAGCTACTGACCAACAAAACCAAGCAAGATGTTGGACTACTTTTGAAACAGAAAGGTCACTCTTTGGGTTAATCAAAAGACCAAGATGAGAGGATTTCACGACAAAGTCTGAAATTTAATGTTTGACATCCTTTAGATTGTTCTCTATTTTGACTACCTCAAGGACCTACATGCATGTGGCCATAGCATATGCATGAAAGTGTGGTGCTATGTTGAAACATAAAAAACTACTAGTCTCCAGGTGCTTGCATGTGTACCCCCTCGCATGCATGCGCTCTAACCTAGAAGCAAAGGTTCTGGACTTGTATAAGGGGGAATCTCCCTCTTCCAGTGAAACCGGGTAGGACAGTGCCCCAACTTGTGAACCAACATGGTTTTACATCATACTATGACCTAAACAAACATAAAACAAGAGAGAGCTACGTCAGGTTACCCCCATCAGAAGAATGTCTAGGGGGGTAGACGATCTAAGGCCCGCTTATTAGGGTTTCACCAGAGAAAGACCACGAGAACGTCGGAATCAGATGAAAACTTGCATGTGTCCCTAGCATATGTGTGTGAGTGTGGTGCATGGTTGGTAGGTGCTTGCATGTGTCCCCCTTGCATGCATGCACTCTAACCTAGAAGTGATGGTTCTCGACTTGTATAAGGGGGAAACTCCCTGTTCCAATGAAACCGGGTAGGATAGTGCCCCACCTTGTGAACCAACATGGTTTTATATCATCCTATGACCTATAAAACACAAAACAAGAGAGAGATGCGTCGGGATACCCCCATCAGAAGAATGTCTAGGGGGTAGACGATCCGAGGCCCACAGATCAGGGTTTCGACGGAGGAAGACCACTAGAACGTCGGAATCAGATGAAAACTTGCATGTGTCCCTAGCATATGTGTGTGAGTGTGTTGCACGGTTGGTAGGTGCTTGCATGTGTCCCCCTCGCATGCATGCCCTCTAACCTAGAAGTGAAGGTTCTAGACTTGTATAAGGGGGAATCTCCCCGTTCCCGTGAAACCGGGTAGGATAGTGCCCCACCTTGTGACCAACATGGTTTTATATCATCCTATGACCTAAACAAACACAAAAACAAGAGAGAGCTACGACGGGCTACCCCCATAAGAAGAATGTCTAGGGGGGTAGATGATCCGAGGCCCGCAGATCAGGGTTTCGCCAGAGAAAGATGTAACATCCCAACATTAGAGATTAGAAATAAGTTGAACCCAGATGTGTGCATTGCGTTCATGCATAGAAAATCTGAATAATTTTCGCGCTTTTGAACAAAACTTGCCAAAGTGATTGAAGCTTCTCTCAATTTGATGGAATTGAAGTAGATCATCAAGTTGACTGCGATAAGTTTCAATATGACCTTTGATAAAACCTTATTTTGGGTAAGGAAGATTTGATCTATGGGTAGATCAAATGTAATGAAATTAAACCATAATACATTGCTTAATGATTAATATCTGATCCTTAAGTGATCATTCCATAGTATTCATTACAACAACCCATGAATACCAAGATATGGATATAATTCAAGTAACAAGAATGTAATAACTAACTCTTGACCTATTTTAATCTTATCTATTTCTACCATGAGCATCATGGTAATACAACCTTAACTCTTTAGTGAGTTTGAGTAGGAAAGAAACCACGTCAAGATCATTCACCATATATCTTTCTTTCCATATCAATCCTTATCATATTTATTGAATCATATTCTAATATCTGTTGTTCATCAATGTTTAGTAGTCAACTATTAATTCACCAATTCTTAACCTATCAATTCTTGATCTATCAACTCTTGTCCTTATCATAGCATTCACCTAAGGCCTATAAAGAAAGAAGTAAGAAGAGGTAAATAGTAATGCTAGTTTTAGATATCATCTATAGGATGGGAGTGATTGAAGGGAATCAAATCAATATGGAAATTGATGGAGTTAACTCACTCATGAATGGATAGAAGAGTTATTTTAAATAAAGATATATGTGGTAACAAAGAGGATCATAAGGATGAATTCTGAAGATAGTTACCAGGAGTAATCCTATTGGATCGAGTAGGTATAGTCAATGAATAATATCTTATAGTCCAATAGAGATAATCAGAAGATAATTAAAATACAATTGTAATGTTGTATTGATGAAAGACTTGATTAGCCAACTGGAAACCTAAGCCATAAATGATCAAAGGATTATAATGATCATGCTAAAGTCACCCAGAATGAATGATTATATCTTATATAAGTGACATTGGTGGTTAGTACATGATTAAAACCTATTATAGATATGTTATCCTAGGTTAGCCATGATAAGTCACCATGATATGATGAGAAGTTTGAATAAAAGATACTGGAGTTAAGTAGATCTAAGATAGTATGATTAAGATGAAGTTAGAGTAGCATGGAGTCATTGAAGTAGTTGTATATCTAGGAAAGGAATTCCTTAATTAGAAGTCAAGATTTATGAAGTTTGGAAGATAGGAATTCTTGGTAAACACTCAACCTTAAATCTTTAACCAAACATAATATCCATTTCATGTGATTGATCTATCATCTTATTTCCACAATGCTTTATAGGAATATTTTCCTATAGCAAATCACTTAAGCACATCTTTGTCATTTCCAATTATCATAACCATATGTGCTTAGGAGTTATCTTTATCAATTCTTTTCCATAAGACATTCCAGAAAATAACTTTCTATTTTAAAGGGCGATATCATTAAAGATCACAAACATAAACACAATATGTTTAGCCATTAATCTTTACTCACATCAACAAAAGAATATAAGTATATTAAGAAACCTAAACCCTAGGGTAAGCATTTACAATTCAAACCCTAACTCCTATGTTAGTTATAATAAAATATATACATTGCTACTTCCTAAAATTATAGGAATAATATTAACCATATTAATTCCCTAGAACTTTATGTATCGTATAAAAATGAAAGATCACCATATAAAAATTCCTTTAATAAATGAGAATCAAATCTCATGATTTAATAGTAATGCATTCTTTAATAAGTTTGTGGATATTAGATAAATTAAAATTCATATCAAAAGCCCTTACAAATACTAAAAGGAAAAGTATATATATAAGGAAATAAAGAAATAATAAAATTATATAATAAAAGCTCATAAAATGACTTTAAATACCATTCATTATTGCTGCAACTATTTAACCAATAAATTCTATAAAGAAAATTTAAAACAAATGAGTAATATACAAATCTGAAAGTAAAATACAAAACAGAATATAGAAAAAGGAAAGAACAAGGAAAAAACTGAAGGAGATCAGATCTGGCCCACGACCCATTTTTCCCTTCTCTATTTACTACTCACGCGCAGTGCTCAATAGCCCACACGGCCCAACACCAGCCCGCCAGAAGCCTACATACCTCTTTGACTGTTTTTCCTTTCTTCCTCCTCGTGACAGAAGGCAGCACCGGGGAAGTAGCTCAGTGGAGCTCCGGCGACCGCCCGATCAACCGCCACAATTCGCGCCACCACTTCTCGCCGTCTATAAATATCCTTGCGCCGCTGGAGGAACCTCTTCGTGCACCATTTCTCCTCTCTAGCTCTCTGTTTTCCTTTGATCGAAACCTAGCCCCGCCGGAGCCGACCGTCGTCGTCGTTCCCGAGCTATCTTCGCCTTCCTGAGAGCACTGTTAGACTCGCCCTGTTGTCCTTGTTCTCCCAGGACAAGCCATGGAAGCCGAATACCCCCCTATCGGATCAAGCGACACTTCACTAACACCGCCGGTCACCATCGCCCCCATCGATTCCGGCAACAACTCGCATCGCCAACTGCACCATCGCGCTCCTGGCGAGTTACTGAGTCTCCCAGTATGCCCCAATGTTTCAATTGCTTCCTGTATCGCCGCTTACATGGTCGCCTGCAAGCACCTCCGTGATAGCTCTCCGCCGACCCTTCTTCGGTGACCAAAATAGGGCCGCGCTAGTACCCGTAGAGTCGTCTATTTGTTGCGATTCCAGTACCCTTGTCCACGTCTGCCGGGGTGACCTAGTTCCTCGCTGGAGACCATCTGCTGGTGGTGGACACCGTGCTGACGTCACCTCGAAGTCTTGCTTGCGTCGAGTCCACAAGTTTGATTGGTCCTTGCCCATGTGGCATGCGACGTGGCCCTGGTTCCATTTGTCATTGACTAAGAGTAGAAATAGGTTTAGTAACAATTGTATTTACTAATATGGGTATGTGATGTGGCCATTGGCCCACCAGTCAGTGACTCAGTCTAGGGTAATATCGGTGTAAAAAGTATTTACCATTTAGAATTTAATTAGAAAATGATTAAATCTTATAAATTACATATCATTTGTTTTATAATTCAAAAAAATATGTTTAATATATGAAAATTTTCAGAAAAATAAAATATACAACTTAAAACTATTATCAAACATTATTGTGTTAGTTATTTAAATAATTATGATTTAATAAAGATTTTATAAGTAATAAAACTTTGATAATTCATATTTTAATAATGGTAAATGATAAAAATATAATTAATATATCAAAATTGTTAGAAAAATAAAAACTATAACTTAATACTATAATAATGTAATATTATTTCACCTAATTAAATAATTATTAAGTGTTTATAAAGTAGTAAATCTTATAAAAAACATATTTTATTATTTATAAATCACAAAAATAAATGTAATATACCAAAATGAACACAAAAATAATACCTACATGTTAAAAATATAATATTCCACATTTGAGGTAAATAAAAATTTAAACAACTTAATAACTTGAATTTAAACTTAATTCCTTAGTTGATAATTCATATAAGGGTAAATAAAAATTGCTAATATTTCTAAAATTAGTCAATTGAGTCTAATAAATAGTATTAGTATTAAATATTGATAATATGAAGTCAAAATGGTTCAACACATTTCAAATGTAATCTTATTGAATTATCATTCAACCATAAATTTAGAATATCTTTTAAAGAAGATCCTTATCAAATAAAAAAAATTCAAGAATAATTTGTGGCTAAATAAAACCTATTCCTTTACTTCAACTACAAGTTTATCAATATACCAAAACACTATAGTGAATTCATAATTAGTTAACTAATATTATTCCTTGGATACAAATCATAATCACGCCTTTATAAGGAGATAAAAGCTTCTATTCCATTATAAAATTAAGAAACCACTACTCAAATAGAAGTAATGCCATTCTTAAATAACTTTAATGAAACAATATAATTTGAACAAGATACAAGTATCATAAGTAATACACCCTAAGTCCATCTATGTTCTTAAAGTTAACTTTAGCCTATAAGACTTTAAATATAATGCTAAAGACTTTGTTATATTTTTATAGTTAACTTTAATCTATTTTAATTAAGTCGTAAAGCATCTTAAATCCAAACTATCCAGGCAAGTGTAAACAACATCGACCACATCTGATTAACCACAAAGATTGTTTAAACATCAGAAAATAAATCTTTTCTTCAAATGTTATTCTTTTTGCCACTTCAAGCAACAAACCTTATGATAATATCTCCAACACTTAACAACTAAACTCAAGGACTTTCATCATAGTCAACAAATGACAATTAATCATAATCACATTACTTTAAACTTTACTTGTATATTTAGAATTGTTAACACCTAAGTTCCTTATTATTGCCATTACTTGTAAAGTAAAAATTGAAGATAGACAATTCTTATATAAACAGTCTTTGAGTAGCATTCCACATTTGTGTATCTTATTGTTGTATGATATTATAAATACATGTTGTTTCACACACATTCACAAGCCTTAATAAGAAACACAAGTATGAAGCTTATCTAAAAGTACAACACATTTTAAAGGAACCATTCCCAGTATCCAAACCCTAGATCAACGATTATTCTAGGAACTCGAGTTTATCAAATTGCATTATATTACTATGCACAATAGCATCCTGCTTCTTTAAACATTAGTCCTTACCGGACCAATGATGCTGATTTCAGATATTGGATCTTTTTTATTGTCTCGAAGACCGTGAGTGCATAATCTTGCAATCACAAAAGTCAAGTTCACACTTTCTCATGTCCTTTGATTATTTTCTATAAAGTATTTTGCAAATCCAATGTTGTCATCACCTGCATTTAAAAAAGGTAAGAAAACACTATTTTCATAATAGTATGATTATAGGTTATTTACCATGAGGTAATAACCTACTATGAAAGTTCTGGTGGTAAAGGAACATATTACCTAGGACTTAACAACCAATGTCACCAGTGATTCTTGCGCTGCATATTACGCGTTGACCATGGGATTTGGAATGGGACGGAGAAGTCAGCTGTATCTTTTCCCTCTCGCATGGAGCCGGATGTGCGGGTAGTGGCTGTTATCACTCGTAGCATGCATATATTGGTAATTCGTAGAGGATATGCAGCATATGGGTGGGATCCCTCAACGTCCCACGATAGTCCCAGCATCTGAACGGTCTGTACTGCCAATTGTCGTAATTCAATAGGTGGGCTGGCGTACACCAAGGAGACATGCGGGGTCACGGAGAAGGCAGTGATTGGCTTGGATTTTAGTCTGGGCCTCACACCAAGGAAGTGTGAACGAGCCTGCAACTCGGATGTGCAACAAAGCTAAGATCTCTCATGGGTAAAGTAACGCACCTCTACAGAGTATAAGAACTGTAACTTATTACTCCCTATTTCGGGAAGGAGCTATGAACGCGGCGGGAAAGGAATTCCATGAAAGAATAAAAGCAACCTTTGAAGAAATGTTTACAAAAACTTGCATTGCCTACGACCTATGGTCTGTGGCTGTTGATATAGTGCATCAAACACTCCTTTTCTAGTGAACTTGCTGAGTACGCTCGTACTCAACGTATCTTAATAACCCTTGCTAAATTCTGAAGCCATTAAGACGACGTCTACATCAACTTATGCTCCAGGAATCATCATCAAAAAGCTCAAGCTCTTTAATGAAACAAAGGAAGTCAACACATTCATCAATTAAAGTGAAGACAAAGTTCCTGATTAGATAGGAATATAATCTCTAGCCATAAAACCTATTTCTATAGAGTATTGCAATAGCAGCAATGCAAGCCCCAATAGTTTAGATACTAGTCTTATTAATATGATAGATTTGGAGTTGTTATTCTTTGGTTCTTCTTTGTAAGAAGTTTCTTTTTCCTCTCTTTAACCTAGAGTGTTCTATGGATCTTCTGTAAAGAGTCGAGTTGTAACCTATAGTCATGTCTTGGACCTGCGATGTTTCTGTTGTACCACTCTGAGGGATGTAATACTAGTGAACGGTATTTCATTGGTGTTATGTCAACGACTATAGTGTACTACATCATGTAGTGGAATGCTGGGTCACCGCAAAAGACCACAAGAACGTCGGAATCAGATGAAAACTTGCATGTGTCCCTAGCATATGTGTGTGAGTGTGGTGCACGGTTGGTAGGTGCTTGCATGTGTCCCCCTCGCATGCATGCACTCTAACCTAGAAGCGAAGGTTCTGGACTTGTATAAGGGGGAATCTCCCTGTTCCGGTGAAACCGGGTAGGATAGTGCCCCAACTTGTGAACCAACTGTTGGAATTATGCCCTAGAGGCAATAATAAAGATGTTATTATTATAATTCTTGTTCATGATAATGTTTATATTCCATGCTAGAATTGTATTAAGCGGAAACTTTAATACTTGTGTGGTTTGTGAACAACACCGTGTCCCTAGTACGCCTCTATGGACTAGCTCATTGATTAATGATGGTTAAGGTTTCCTAACCATAGACATGAGTTGTCAATTGATAATGAGATCATATCACTGGGAGAATGATATGATGGACAGACCCAAACTAAGCGAAGCAATTAGATCATGTCATCGTGTTCATCTTTGCGAAGCTTTTCTTATGTCAAATATTGTATTCCTTAGACCATGAGATAATACAACTCCCTGATATCGGAAGAAAGCTTTGAGGTCATCAAACGTCATCCTATGAGAGGGTGATCATAAAGGTGTCTCTCAGGTGATCGGAAATTACCTGTTGGGTTGTATGTATCGAGATGGGATTTGTCCCTCCCAAGTTGGAGAGATATACTTCGGGCCCACTCGGTAATCGATATCAACACCGCTTGCAAGCATGTGGTTAAGGAGTTAATCACAAAGTGATATCGGATTACGGAATGAGTAAAGTACTTCGTGAGCGAGATTGAACTAGGTATGATGCACGACGATCAAATCTCGGGCAAGTAAAAATATCATGAGACGAAGGGAATATATATATGGGATTGATTGAATCCTGGCATCGTGGTTCATCCGATATGATCATCGATGAATGTGTGGGAGTCAATATGGGTTTCGGACCCGCTGATTATTGATAGAAGATCATGTCGCATATTCTCGAACCCAGGTCACACACTTAACGTGTCTCGACGCTAGGATAGATTGGATAATTGGTTTATGAGTTTTTGTTCGGAGTCTCGGATGGGATCCGGGACATCACGAGAGGTTCCGGAGTGGTCCAGAGAATAAGATTCATATAAGGCAGTGCAGTTTTTGGAGTTCGGAATTGTTCCGGGTTAATCGGTATTGTACCGGAAGCTTCTAGAACCTTCCGGAAGGGGACCAACGTGGACCAACCTTCCGGGAGGGGGCATGGGCCTATGAGGGAGTGCCCTGGCCGCATTGGGCCAGGGGCACAAGGCCCCATAGGGCCCAGCCGGCCAAGAGAGGTTTAAACTCTAGATAGAGCTTCTAGAAGGGGGGGTTTCCTTGCCCCCCACTCTTCCTCCTTGGGGCCGCCGGCCTTGGCTTGGGGGAGGGGGCTGCGCCCACCCCTCTATATATAGAGGGCTGGGGCGCACCAACCCCACACCTTCCCTCCAACCCTAGCCGCCTGCCCTCCTCTCTCCCTCCCGACTGCTTGTAGGCGAAGCCCTGCTGCAGAAATTCTCCACCAATTGCACCGCGCCGTCGCATTGTAGATCCAACCCATATCTCCACCATACTTGCTAGACCAAGGAAGGAGGATACGTCTAGGTGCCGCCCATGTGCATCTCACGGAGGCATCGCCACTTGTGGTTCTAGATCGGATCGGATCGCGAGGAGGAGAAGCGAGTACGACTACATCACCCACGTTAGATGAGCGTTCACTTGAATAATCTTCAAGGGTATGAAGATCTAATCCAATCTCTCTCGTTGTTTGCATCTCCTAGATTAGATCTTGGCTTCCCTCTGTTCGCATCCATAGAAAATTTTGATTTACTATGCCGCCAAACCCTTCAGTGGTATCAGAGCTAGATCTATGCGTAGATGTGATTCACGAGTAGAACGTAACATGGTTGTTGCGGGCGTTGATATTTTCTGTTGCAAGCCTCTTGTTTGTGTTCTTCTTATGACGCGGGATAGTGAGATTGAAGCGGTCCAGGCCAACCTTACGCGACGTCGTCATGAGACCGGCTCCGCACTTGACGTGTGGCTTGTTCCACACATGCGGCTGGTGGATGCCTGTTTCTCTCACTATAGTTGTCATGAGTTTAACACCGGAGTTTGGCAACCATAATATCACCGTTGTGGCTTTCCGTAGGTAAGAATCGTTCTTAGCATCTACTCCCATAAGCCACGTAAAACATGCAACAACAAAGTAGAGGCGTCTAACTTGTTTTTGCAGGGAGTGTTTTCTGTGATATGGTATGGCCCAAGATGTGATGTGTATATTGTATGCGATGATCATGTTTTGTAATGTTTCACGACTTGCATGTCTATGAGTACACAACCGGCAGGATCCATATGGTTGTCTTTATAATTGTGTATGACTGACCTGCAACTTCTTATATGCCATGTAATAGCTTTACTTTATCGCTAAGTAGTTAGCAATAGTTGTAGTTGCTATTTATGGTGGAGGCAATCATGGTGGAGTGATGGAGATCATGCCGGCACGCACAAGATGGAGATCATTGCGCGAAGATTGGCTATACCATGTCACATAAAGTTATATGCATGTGATGTTTATCCTTTTATGTATCTTATTATGCTTAGATCGTGACGGTAGCATTATAAGATGATTCCTCACTTAAAGATCAAGATAAAAACTATGTTCTCCCCAAGTATGCACCGTTGCGAAAGTTCGTCGTGTCCAAGCATCACGTGATGATCGGGTGCTATAGACTCTATGCTCACATACAACGGGTGCAAGCCAGTTTTGCACACGCAGAAATACTTGGGTCTAACTTGACGAGCCTAGCATGTACAGACATGGCCTCGGAACACATGAACCGAAAGGTTAAGCATGAGTCATATGAATGATATGATCGACACTTTGTTGTCCACCATTGAAACCACATCTCTTCTCGTGATGATCGGATTAGGTGTGGTGAATTTGGATCATGTTCACTAAACAACTTGAGGGATGTTGAATTTAGTGGGAGTTCATCTAGTAATTTGATTAAGTTGAATTATTTATCATGAACATAGTCTAAAATTGTACCTGCAAATACTGTAGATCCAATGGCCAAGTCCAACTTCAACTTCAACGTTTTTGCTGAGATAGAAAAGCTTAGAAACAATGGGTCTAACTTCACCAAATGGTTCTGCATTCTGAGAATCATTCTCGCTAGCGGACAAAAGGACTGTCCTTGAGAAAGCACTAGGTGACGCCCCTGCTACAGATGCGCCGGCTGATGAGAAATCTGTTTATCAGTCGTGCAAGGATGATTATGATTTGATTAAGATCGCCATGTTGTATGCTATGGAATCGGATCTTCAAAATCGTTTTGAGGAGTTCGCCGGGCCCTTTGAGATTCTCGAGGAGCTGAAAACCATGTTTCAGACTCAGGACCGTTCTGAGAGATATGAGATCTCTAAGAAATTATTTAACTACAAGATGGAGCAAGGGAGTTCCGTTAGTGAGGACGCCATTAAGATGTCGGGCTACACTCAACGCCTTGAGCAACTAGACTGCAAGATTCCAGAGGAGCTCAAGATTGACAGAGGTCTGCAGTCACTCCCTCCTAGCTACAAAAGTTCTGTAGTTGCTCACAATCAGATTGGTTCCACTATATGATCACTGAGCTCTTCGCTAAGATGAAAGTAGCGGAGGTGGACATCAAAAGGAATAATCATGTGTTGATGGTCAACAAGCCCCCCACCTTCAAGAAAGGTAAGGGTGCAAAGAAGCCCTTCAAGAAAGGCGGCGGCAAGCACGTTGCCCCTGCTGAGAAGAAGCTCAGGTCTGGTCCTAAGCCGGACACTGAATGCTTCTATTGCAAGGACAAGGGTCACTGGAAACGCAACTGTCCAAAGTACTTAGCGGACAAGAAGGCTGGCACCATCAAAGGTATATTTGATATACATGTTATTGATGTTTTCCTTACTAGCCCTCGTTGTAGTGCCTGGGTATTTGATACCGGTTCAGTTGCTAATATTTGTAACTCAAAGCAGAGCTACGGAATGAGCGGCGCTTGCGAGGGATGAGGTGACGATGCTGGCGTTGCAGCGGATCAAGAGTTGATGTGATGGCCGTCGACACGCTCTCCTTAGTTTTACCTTCGTGATTAGTTTTAAACCTCAATAAATGTTATTATGTGCCTGCGTTGAGCATGAACATTATTTCTGGATCGTGTTTATTGCAAGACGGTTATTCATTTAAATCGGAGAATAATGGTTGTTCTATTTATATGAGTAACATCTTTTATGGTCATGCACCTCTTGTGAATGGTTTATTTCTTCTAAATCTCGAAAGGGATGAAACACACATCCATAACATTGAGGCTAAGAGATGCAAAGTAGATAGTGATAATACTACTTATTTGTGGCACTGTCGACTAGGTCATATTGGTGTAAAGCACATGAAGAAACTCCATTCTGATGTACTTTTGGAGTCTCTTGATTTTGAATCATTTGACACATGCGAACCATGCCTCATGGGCAAGATGATCAAAACCCCGTTCTCTGGTATGATGGAGCGAGCAACGGACTTGTTGGAAATCATACATACCGATGTATGCGGACCGATGAGTGTTTGACGCGGTGGATATCGCTATTTTCTCACTTTTACCGATGACTTAAGTAGATATGGGTATATCTATTTAA
This sequence comes from Avena insularis, assembly GCA_023614405.1. Taxonomy (NCBI): domain Eukaryota; kingdom Viridiplantae; phylum Streptophyta; class Magnoliopsida; order Poales; family Poaceae; genus Avena; species Avena insularis. Next base: position 33,626,930 of record CM042684.1, read on the forward strand.
TGAAACATAAATCTGAAACGTTTGAAAAGTTCAAAGAATTTCAGAATGAAGTGGAGAACCATCGTAACAGAAAGATTAAGTTTCTACGATCCGATCGTGGAGGTGAATATTTGAGTTATGATTTTCTCATGTATCTTAAAGCAAGTGGAATCATTTCACAACTCACGCCACCCGGAACACCACAGTAACAATGGTGTGTACGAATTAGGAATCGAACCTTATTAGATATGGTCCGATCAATGATGTCTCTTACTGATTTGCCATTATCATTTTGGGGTTATGCATTAGAAACCGCTACATTCACTTTAAATAGGGCACCATCTAAATCCGTTGAGGCGACACCGTATGAACTGTGGTTTGGTGCTAAACCTAAGTTCTCGTTTCTTAAAGTTTGGGGATGCGAAGCTTACGTCAAGAAGTTGATGCCGGACAAGCTCGAACCCAAAGCGGAGAAATGCGTCTTCATAGGATACCCCAAGGAAACTATTGGGTATACCTTCTATCACAGAACCGAAGGCAAAGTGTTTGTCGCAAAGAATGGTTCCTTTCTTGAGAAGGAGTTTCTCTCGAAAGAAGTGAGTGGGAGGAAAGTAGAGCTAGACGAGGTTATTGAACCTTCTCTTGAGTTAGAGAGTAGCGCAACACCTGAAATTGTTCCAGTGCCGCCTGCACCAACAATAGAGGAAGCTAATGACAAGGATCATGAAGCTTCGGACGATGCTGCTACTGAATGTCGCAGGTCGACAAGGTCGCGTGCCCCTCCTGAGTGGTACGGCAACCCTGTCTTGACTGTCTTGTTAGTAGAAGACAGTGAACCTACGAACTATGAGGAAGCGATGATGAGCCCAGACTCTGAGAAATGGCTAGAGGCCATGAAATCCGAATTGGGATCCATGAGCGAAAACCAAGTATGGACTTTGGTGGACCCTCCTAGCGACCGAAAGGCCGTTGAGTGCAAATGGATCTTCAAGAAGAAAACGGACGCGGATGGTAATGTTACCGTCTATAAAGCACGACTTGTTGCGAAAGGTTTTCGACAAGTTCAAGGTGTTGACTACGATGAGACTTTCTCTCCCGTAGCGATGTTTAAGTCCATTCGGATTTTATTAACAATGCTGCGTTTCATGATTATGAAATATGGCAGATGGATGTCAAGACTGCTTTCCTCAATGGCAACATTGATGAAGAGTTGTATATGATGCAACCCGAAGGTTTTGTCGATCCTAAGGATGCTGATAAAGTATGCAAACTTCAGCGTTCCATTTATGGACTGAAGCAAGCATCTCGGAGTTGGAACCTTCGTTTTGATCAAGTGATCAAGAGCTTTGGATTTGTTCCAAATTGCTACGAAGCTTGCATCTACAAGAAAGTGAGTGGGAGCTCGATGACGTTTCTGGTACTATATGTGGATGACATATTGATTATCGGAAATGACATCAACATGCTTAACGATGTGAAGAGTTATTTGAACAAGTGTTTTTCAATGAAAGACCTAGGTGAAGCTGCTTATATATTGGGCATCAAGATCTATAGAGATAGACAAAGACGCCTGATAGCTTTAAGCCAGAGTACATACCTAGACAAAGTTCTGAAAAGGTTCAGAATGGATAAGGCAAAGAAAGGTTCGGTGCCTATGTTGTCAGGTAAGATATTGAGAAAAGCTCAGTGTCCAGCTACGGTAAATGATAGGGAAGCTATGAGAAAAGTGCCTTATGCCTCGACATAGGTTCTATCATGTATGCCATGCTGTGTACTAGACCGGATGTGTCCAATGCTCTTAGTTTGACGAGCAGATATCAAAGTGATCCAGGAGTGGAACACTGGACAACCGTGAAGAACATCCTAAAGTACCTAAATAGGACTAAAGAAATGTTCTTAGTCTATGGGGGTGATGAACAGCTCGTCGTAAAAGGTTACGTCGATGCTAGTTTTGATACCGACAAGGATGATTCTAAATCTCAGACAGGATACGTTTATATTTTGAATGGAGGAGCTATGAGCTGGAGAAGTTGCAAGCAAAGCGTGATCGCAGGATCTACAGTAGAAGCGGAATACATGGCTGCTGCAGAAGCGTCAAGTGAAGGAGTTTGGATCAAAAACTTCATCACCGAGCTTGGCGTGGTTCCAAGTGCATTGGACTCACTGGAGATATTGTGTGACAACACTGGCGCCATAGCACTCGCTAAGGAACCAAGATATCATCCAGAGACCAAGCATATCAACCGCAAGTTTCATATAATCCGAGATTATATAGCAGATGGAGATCTGAAGATTAGCAAAGTACATACAGATCTGAATGTCGCAGATCCGTTGACTAAACCTCTTCCACGTGTAAAACATGATCAGCACCTCAGTGCCATGGGTGTGAGATTGTTGCCAAATGTAAACTAGATTATTGACTCTAGTGCAAGTGGGAGACTGTTGGAATTATGCCCTAGAGGCAATAATAAAGATGTTATTATTATAATTCTTGTTCATGATAATGTTTATATTCCATGCTAGAATTGTATTAAGCGGAAACTTTAATACTTGTGTGGTTTGTGAACAACACCGTGTCCCTAGTACGCCTCTATGGACTAGCTCATTGATTAATGATGGTTAAGGTTTCCTAACCATAGACATGAGTTGTCAATTGATAATGAGATCATATCATTGGGAGAATGATATGATGGACAAACCCAAACTAAGCGAAGCAATTAGATCGTGTCATCGTGTTCATCTTTGCGAAGCTTTTCTTATGTCAAATATTGTATTCCTTAGACCATGAGATAATACAACTCCCTGGTATCGGAAGAAAGCTTTGAGGTCATCAAACGTCATCCTATAAGAGGGTGATCATAAAGGTGTCTCTTAGGTGATCGGAAAGTACCTGTTGGGTTGTATGTATCGAGATGGGATTTGTCCCTCCCAAGTTGGAGAGATATACTTCGGGCCCACTCGGTAATCGATATCAACACCGCTTGCAAGCATGTGGTTAAGGAGTTAATCACAAAGTGATATCGGATTACGAACGAGTAAAGTACTTTGTGAGCGAGATTGAACTAGGTATGACGATCGACGATCAAATCTCGGGCAAGTAAAATATCGCGACGAAGGGAATATATATATGGGATTGATTGAATCCTGGCATCGTGGTTCATCCGATATGATCATCGATGAATGTGTGGAGTCAATATGGGTTTCGGACCCATTGTTGATTATTGATAGAAGATCATGTCGCATATTCTCGAACCCAGAGGTCACACACTTAACGTGTCTCGGCGCTAGGATAGATTGGATAATTGGTTTATGAGTTTTTGTTGGTCTCGGATGGGATCCGGGACATCACGAGGTTCCGGAGTGGTCAGGAGAATAAGATTCATATAAGGCGGTGCAGTTTTGGAGTTGAATTGTTCCGGGTTAATCGGTATTGTATCGGAAGCTTCTAGAACCTTTCGGAAGGGGACCAACGTGGCCCCACCTTCCGGGAGGGGGCATGGGCCTATGAGGGAGTGCCCTGGCCGCATTGGGCCAGGGGCACAAGGCCCCATAGGGCCCAGACGGCCAAGAGAGGTTTAAACTCTAGATAGAGCTTCTAGAAAGGGGGGTTTCCTTGCCCCCCACTCTTCCTCCTTGGGGCCGCCGGCCTTGGCTTGGGGGAGGGGCTAGGGCTGCGCCCACCCCTCTATATATAGAGGGCTGGGGGCGCACCAACCCCCCACACCTTCCCCTCTAACCCTAGCCGCCCTGCTGCCCTCCTCTCTCCCTCCCGACTGCTTGTAGGCGAAGCCCTGCTGCAGAAATTCTCCACCAATTGCACCGCGCCGTCGCGTTGTAGATCCAACCCGTCTCTCCACCATACTTGCTGGACCAAGGAAGGAGGAGACGTCGAGGTGCCGCACGTGTGCATCTCACGGAGGCATCGCCACTTGTGGTGCTAGATCGGATCGGATCGCGAGGAGGAGAAGCGAGTACGACTACATCACCCATGTTAGAGCGAGCGTTTGTCATGCGAATCTTCAAGGGTATGAAGATCTAATCCAATCTGTCTCGTTGTTTGCATCTCCTAGATTAGATCTTGGCTTCCCTCTATTCGCATCCGTAGAAAATTTTGATTTACTATGCCGCGAAACCCTTCACCAACATGGTTTTACATCATCCTTTGACCTAAACAAACACAAAACAAGAGAGAGCTACGCCGGGCTACCCCCATCAGAAGAATGTCTAGGGGGGTAGACGATCCGAGGCCCGCAGATCATTGTTTCGCCAGAGGAAGACCACGAGAACATCGGAATCAGATGAAAACTTGCATGTTTCCCTAGCACATGTGTGTGAGTGTGGTGCACGGTTGGTAGTTGCTTGCATGTGTCCACCCTCGCATGCATGCGCTCTAAGCCAAAAGCGAAGGTTCTGGACTTGTATAAATGGAATCTCCCCGTTCCGGTGAAACCGGGTGGGATAGTTCCCCAACTTGTGAACCAACATGGTTAAACATCATCCTATGACCTAAAAAAAATACAAAACAAGAGAGAGCTATGCCGGGCTACCCCTATCAGAATAATGTGTAGGGGGTAAACGATTCGAGGCCCGCAGATCAGGGTTTCGCCGGAGAAAGACCACGTGAACATCAGAATCATATGAAAACTTCCATGTGTCCCTAGCATATGTGTGTGAGTGTGGTGCACAGTTGGTAGGTGCTTGCATGTGTCCCCCCTCTCATGTATGCGCTCTAACCTAGAAGCAAAGGTTTTGGACTTGTATAAGGGGGAATCTCCCTATTCCGGTCAAACCGGGTAGGATAGTGCCCCACCTTGTGAACCAACATGTTTTTACATCATCCTATGACCTAATCAAACACAAAACAAGAGAGAGCTATGTCGGGCTACCCTCATCAGAAGAATGTCTAGGGGGGTAGACGATCTGAGGCCCGCAGATCAGGGTTTTGTCGGAGGAAGACCACGAGAACGTTGGAATCAGATGAAAACTTGCATGTGTCCCTAGCATATGTGTGTGTGAGTGTGCTGCACGGTTGGTAGGTCCCATGTATAAGTCCCAAGTGTGACCCCCTTTGTAGACATGCGTTAACACTTAGTAAAATCCTGGATATATACGTGGAAACTCCCGCCACGATGTTGATGACCCACAAGTGTAGGGGATCGCAACAGTCTTCGCGGGTAGTATTACCCAATTTATTGATTTGACACAAGGGGAGCTAAAGAATACTTGCAAGCCTTAACAACTGAGTTGTCAGTTCAGCTACACCTGGAAATAGTTCTTTCTCACAGAAGTTTATCAGTAGTAACAGTTTGTAGTAGCAACAGCAAAGCAACAGAAGCAGTAACAGTGAAACAGTAGCAATAGTAATAGTAACGGTAACTATGGGATTTGAGTGCGGTAGGCATAGGCATGGATGGACGGGCATTGCACGGACGAGTCTAAACATGTAACTTCAAAAACTAGGGCATTGCAGATAAATAATAACAAGCATCCAAGTACTAAACAATCCTAGGCATGTGCTCTAAATATAGTCATACGTGCTCGCAATGAGAACTTGCACAACATCTTCTGTCCAGCCAGCCCGACCCGTGGGGCCTCTAGGGAACTACTGGCAATTAAGGTGCTCCTTTTAATAGAGCACCGGAGCAAAGCATTAACACTCCGTGAACACATATGATCCTCACACCACAGCCATCCCCTCCGGTTGTCCCAATTATTGTCACTTTGGGGCCTTTGGATCCGGACAATGATATGTGTACACAACTTGCAGATAAGATCACAAACAATACTATCATAATGATTCAATAATAAGTTCAGATCTGACATCATGGCACTTGGGCCCTAGTGACAAGCATTAAGCACAACAAGTTGCAACAAAGTCAAATATCACTAATAGACATACTAGGCACTATGCCCCTAACAGATCTTATTCGATTACATGATAGAACTCAGCCAATCCCTACCATCCCCAAGCCTATAGCGGGGGATTACTCATGCATGGATGAGGGAAACATCGGTGGTTGATGGAGATGCGTTGGTGATGACGATGATCCTCTCCAAATTCCCTGTCCCGGCAGGGTGCCAGAATGGAGTTTGTGGATCCGAATCTTGGTTTCTGGTGGCGACGGCGGAGCGGAACTCTTTCTGGAAAACTATCAAACCCCCCTGAGTTTTTAGGTCAGAAAGCAACTTAAAGGCATGGAGGGAGGCCGAGGAGCTGCCTGGGGTGGCCAGACCTCCTCCAGTGCGGGTCGTGGGCCGCGCTGGGTGGGTCTGGCCCCCCAGGCCTCCTCTCTGTCTCCCCTTCTGGCTCCGTGGATCTTCTGGTGAGAAATAGTTTTTGGCATATTTTCGGGGATTTTTCATGATAGTTGATTTTCTGCACAAAAACAAGACACCAAGGTAATTCTGCTGAAAACATCGTCAGTCCGTGTTAGTTGTATCCAAATCACAGAAGTTTAGAGAAGAAACAATAGAAAAGTGTTCGAGAAAGTAGATACGTTTTGGACGTATCAGATGCAACCAGAGCCTATTTGATGGAAAAGTTGACCCAACATTTGCTTTCCATGTACATATGTCCTAAACAAACCAAAAGAAAAAGAAAAGTCCACTGGGCTACCCTCGTACGGAGAAATCTATAGGGGTAGACCACAGGTTCTCTAGGAGTTATAGCACTTGGAAAATCTGTGAGATCATCTTATCTATACGTAAGTTGCAAAGATTGAATTATACAATTCCATCATAGCATATAACTACATCTCACAAGATGGCCATTAGACTCTTGAACAGAGTTCCTGGTTCTGTCAACCCTCTTGAGGAGCGGACGATAGTTTCTCTTATAGATATAGCATGTATCAGCTCTTCATAAGGATTGAGACCATGGAAATATGAACTTTGCACTAGACCATAAGCTTCTGGAGGATGCTGAACTTCATTTCCATTAGGTGGGTGCCTAGTCACAAACTTTGAGAAACAATCCTCGACCAATCGGCAAGAGTAGAATTTCCCCTCACGGTAGAGCTACGCCGGGCTAACCTAGAAGCGAAGGTTCTGGACTTGTATAAGGGGGAAACTCCCCGTTTCGGTGAAACCGGATCGTATAAGGTGGGGTGCATGTAGTGATCAAGACCACAAAAATATATTCATATGTGTGTGCTCATGATCCTATGAAATAACATCACCTAACATATATGTAATAAAAGCCTTGCTAACTAAATAAAAGAAAAAAGTAAAAAAAATGCTTTGCTGTGTATACAGGAGAATACCCACGGCAAAGCGGGAACACTTCTTTGCCGTGAACACATATTTGCCGTGTGTCTTCGGTGCTTTTGCCGTGTTGATTTTCTTTGCCATGTGCCTTCGTTTGTTGATTGCCGTATTTATTTTTTTGCCATGTTCTTTAGCTGTAGTCTGCCGTGAACATTTTCTTTGCCGTGTGCTTCTTGTTATACACACGGCAAAGATATACGGCAAAGATAATCTTTGCCGTCTTTCGGGCGTTTTGCACACGGAAAAGGGCGGGGGCGACTACAACGAACATTTTTCCCGTAGTGGTGCGAAGAATTTTAGCCGGACCTCAATCAGTCCATAAAACTTACGCATGTTTCTGCCTAAAATCGAGCGAATCAAGCGGAGCCTTAACAGTAAATGACCCATCCGCGACTGTGCCTGCGCCATGGAGGTTTTAGCACATAACACCATATGTTAGTGCTCTTTTTGCACCGAACCACAAGTCAAGCATTTTGTAGCAAGGAACACCAATATTTGAGTTAACTATTTGCACAGAGCACAAACACCTGTAATTAGCTTATTTGACAAATAATTAGCCAGTTTGGATGGGCAATGGAGCTAGACTTGGACCTGGCATCGTTCAGCTTGGCGTCACAGCTGGGTTGGGCATGCAGCTTAGGGGCTGGGCAGCGGAGACGCCGGCGAGCAGCCGAGGCTAGCTAGGGCCGGGGAGCAGCAGGAGGTGTGTGGAGACCAGCGTTTTGGTTACCGGTCGGGAAATCCGGTTACCGGTCGGTAACCAGATATCCCGACCACCCTCGGGAAATCGGTTTACCGGACAAAAAATTCCGAATTTATTTGAATTGATGAATTTTTAAAATTTTAACAAAAAAGATGTAAATAGTCATACCGAGAAATTTAAATTCGTCTGGTAACCTGTCGGGATTTCTCAGTAACCGCGGTAACCGAAAATCCCGACCACCCTCGGGATTTTTTTGTACCGGGAACCAAAACCTTGGTGGAGACGCAGGAGCCACGCAGGTGACCCAGGCGGCCAGCAGAGAAATCGACCATGAGTAAGGACACCGAAGTACACCGGTAGGTGGCTGAGCTGGAGTTGAACGATGGACGCGACGGGGCGGGATGCCATGTTTGTCCTGACACAGGGTCCAAACTGGCTAATTATTTGTCAAATGAGCTAATTACAAGTGTTTGTGCTCTGTGCAAATAATTAACTCAAATATTGGTGTTCCTTGCAACAAAATGCTTGACTTGTGGTTCTGTGCAAAAAGAGCACCAACATGTGGTGGTGCTATGTGCTAAAACCTCTGCGCCATGTTGCTCAAAATCGACTGCATACCGCAACACCGGCCGTGACGCCGTTGCCGCTACGGATATGCCGCGCGGAACGAAAAGGACGAAAACTGGCAACAACACCAGTCAAAAGCTACGTATCGCTGACTCACTGTAACGGCACCAGCCACTACAGGACACTGGCAATACGCCGAGGGCCGACAGCCGTCGGCACAGCCCGGAAATGCCGTCGGCACAGGCTCTCTCCCTCGGCGCAGTGAAACGGCCGTCGGCACAGCCTCTCCCCCTCGGCGCAGCATCTCCCAGCGGGCCCCGCGTGTCAGCAACGTCCGTCCGCGCTAACGGCCGTGTCAGACAGCTACGCCGACGGCCGGGCCGTCGGCACAGGCCCAGCCCGTGAACCACCGCAGCCCGCCACGTGCACGCCTACGATGACGGCCAGGCTGTCGGCACAGGCCCTCCCTCGAGCTGCCACGGTGCCCGTCTACGCCGACGGCCGGGCCGTCGGCACAGGCCATCCCCGAGCCCGCCACGTTGCCAGCTACGCCGACGGCAATGCCGACATATGCTGTGCAGCATCGAGCTGTGTCGACGGCTATGCCGCCGGCGTAGCGTCTTCCATTTTTTTTTCTTTTTTCTGTTTCCATTTCTAATTCAATTTGAGCATCCAAAATTCACGGAAAATAATTTAATTGCATTGCAAAATCAGCAAAATAATTTGAGCATCCAAACAAATAACCATGCCATTGCAATATTCATCGTCATCCAAACAACAACATGATCATCCACAAAACATAGTTGTTACACATACAAACTCATCACAAGTGCATACACATAGAAGATATGACAAGTGCATCCACTAGCTCTAGCTCTAACCATGTCCATGCTCATGGTCCGAAACTCGTTGTATGTGTCGGTGTGTCAAGGAGTCCGAGGCTTCCCGTTCCGAGCTCAGGAGATGCTCGCAGTTGTCGGGCCATCGGGGAAGTAGAACCACTAGCAGAACCACCATCGGGCGCCATGATACGAAGTTGTGCATCAGCACGCGACGGACTAGGCGAGGCCGAGGCACGACCGAAGGGTCCAACATTCCTGGAGCATCCCGTGCCCTACATGTTTGAGCAAAAACTTAGCAACTTGCGAGGCATATGAAAGCGGTAACAAGTGGTTTGACAAAGAACTTACCGGGGTCCCTCCGTAGTATGTGGCAGCGAAATCCTCCCCCGATATGCAGCGAGGCGGCATCCCAGGATCAGGTGGCTGGTCACCTTCCACCGGAACCCGCTGTCCAGTGATAAAATAGTGATTCATCGCCTACAGGATAGTTATATGTCAGTCGTTGCAGGAACAAAGGTTCAAACTAAAGGAAGTGGGACTTATCATCATTTGCAAAAGTAAAGTTTGAAACTTACAGCCGTCACTTTCCTAGTGTACGCGCGCACTTTTCGCCCTCAGTATAATCCATGCATCATACTCCTTGTTATAATCTGCCTGAAGGGCCTTGTAGGCATCATCAAAATCATGCTACAATTGCAAAAATAACGAATCTCGTCAGCTTAGCCATTTAGGATCAAATTGCGGAAATAAGATGGAAATGAGAAACACTCACATCGGCGGTGGAGGCAGCAGGCCGAGGACGAGGCGCGATAGAGGGGTGATCGGGGGTGAGGGTAGCCTTGAATCGTGTGAGGGTCATGGTAGGCTGGACCACCCCATCAAGAATGTTGAAACGGCCATGTGGCTTGCCGTGGCTCGCCATGATCAAGGCAGTCTCATCGACCTCATGGTGCATGGGCTCATCCACCTCCGGATGCAAACCCTTGAGCTTCTCGCAGTAGGTGTTGAGCTTCTCCTTGGCGTTACCGAAGTACTGGGGAAGCTCAGGCTGAGGCTGCTCTAGGTCAGGCTTCTTCATCTTCATCTTCTCCCACACGACCAGGTCGGTAATAGGGCTATTAACCTCCCCCTCCATCTCCTTCTGCATCGGCAAATAAATGTTAATTATGTGTGTCAACTAATAACATTATGGAAAATAAATGAAGGTTGTTCCATGTATATATATACCAAGTGCTTCTTGAAGAGACCATGGTTGCAGCTTCCCGCGCTGTGTGTTCCCATGCTACCGCGGTTTTTCTTGCTCCGCTTGCTCACGGCCTCAAAGTCAGGATCTTCCCCGATCCACCTACTAGCCAGCACCTCAAAAGCGTCTTCTTTGTGTTCACACCATATTGGCATAACCTGAAACCACAATACTCATTTCACTAACAGATAATGCAATACCAACTTAGCATGTATGGAGCTTCTCATTGACAATTTACTTACCGTCATGAAATCAGCCACCGACATCTTTGGCTTGTGACCCCGGGCAATCTCATCCTTCTGTATCTTAAGGCCATGCTCAGCTTGAAAGTGATTGATCAACGTATTCTTGGTGTTGTACCATTGATGTGTTGTTAACTTCCGACAAGCCTCAAGCAAAGTCGCATTCGCCGCCTCCTGATGCTCCGGTGTCACCTGATAGAAGACCTTCAATCATGCAAAAAATTATGGGAGTCATGAGATAGCACGATGGTGAGCAAAAACAATTATGGGAGTCACAAGCCAAAGTATGCCTTACCCAAAAGCTGCTAATCACAGCATCAGCAGCACTCTCGAAGCCCGGGCAATCGGTGGAGGCCTCATAGTCCGACCAAAACCAGGCTAGCTTCCTTCGGCCGTTGGGGACTGTAGTGTACAAGCCCGACCAATACTTCCTGATCAAAGATCCAAGCACGCTATTAGGGTGGCGAACCCCCGCCGGTTTTAACCAGTTGTTGCACAATAAACAAACATTAGTACATGCCAAATTGTTATGACCAAAAACATGAGTTAGTCACTTACTATTTGCCGTAGGGCTCAATCGTAGGTCTCTCTTCCGGGCGAGGATCCTTCTTAGGGACACGAGCCTCCCCACGAATCGACAACTTCTTTGGCGGCGCCTCACCCTCCGCCTCCCCATCCGACATCCCCCCAACTCCTCGTCCGACTCTGACTGTGAAGCCACGGTGCTTTGAGGGTAAGTCGACAAACGGCAACATGCATGGGAGACGAGTCTGGATCCTCTGAATCGAGTCCTGCACCTGCATTGATAAAGAGTAACCAATTTAGCATGAAGACATAAAAAATATAAACGTAATTCATAAACAACGGGGGAGATGAGTATGTACCCGAGGTTGCACCTCCTCGTCCTCGTGGTGCACCTGGTCGTCCTCGTGGTGCACCTGGTTGTCCTCGTGGTGCACCTCCTCGTCCTCGTCCTCCTGCAGCGGGAAATTCTCCCTGTGAGGGAGGTGGGTCCTCCAATCCCCTTCCTCGAGATCCACCGTAGCGCGGGTTGGGATGAGGTACTCTTCTCCTTTGGGTAATCTTCTCTTGGTCATCATCTTGAGAAGGGAGGCCGGTGATTCCTTGCTCCCCCGAGGCATTGGTCAATCGCCTGCATTATAGACATGTTGAAATTAATAAGCATAAAGACATAATGCAATTAAGAAGCATGTTAAGAAATAATTATTAAGCATAAAGACATAATGCAATTAAGAAGCATCTTTAAGAAATAAATACTAAGCATAAAAACATAAAAGACCCTCACCTCTAGTCATCACTATCATAAAGTACTTGGTTGTGGTGCATCGCGTTCTCATTTTCACTATCACTATCACGTGAGTAGTAAGGCTCGTCGCACGGTAGAGGCTCATCATTGTTGAAATTCGCCTCATGAAACTTGTTGAGCATATCAACGTCCTTTAAATCCACCACTGTCTCACTACGAGTTTGTGCATCGTTATCGAGGTCCTCATGACCCACTTGTATGTCAAAACCCCCGAAGTTCTCTTCCTCTTGATAGAAAATTCCCTCGTATGTCATAGGGTCAATGTTGAGGTAATCGTTGGCGTTGGGCCTAGGTAGCTTACCATGTGGCGATACCTGGAAGACGACTTCCCAACCCAAAAGTTCCTCTTTCTTGCATGGGTAGGGCAAGTAATAAACTTGCTTGGCTTGGTGAGCCACTATATAGACATCGGCTCCGCAATAGGTGGTTGAAGGCCTAACTTCAACTAACCCAATGGAAGGGGTACTTCTCTGTCCATCGATGGGGTCGAACCAGCGGCATTTGAACACAACGAGCTTGAGTTTTATGTTCGTCTCAAATGTCAGCTCGTATACGTCCTCTAATATCCTGTAGTAATCAACTCCATCGGTTCCTCCGGTGAAGACCCCAATATTTATAGTTTTTGCATTAGGCCGATTGTTCTGGTGAAACTCTGTATGGAAGCGGTACCCATTAACATCGTACTTATGATACCTCATGACTCTACGGATACAACCCTGTGAAACACATCGAATCTCATTCGTCATCTCAACATTGCGGTCAGCTCCCTGCAAGTCATGGATTGCAAGGTAAGAGGGATATGTGTAATAATAGGGACAAGTCACAGATTGCAAGGTAAGAGGGAAATTACTTTGGCCCTGAACCAAGCCACAAATTTTTTCTTTCCGGGGCACCATCTTTTAGAAGAGTGTCCAGCTCCGTGACACTGGGATCCCTCATTTCCGACCACTGTTCATCCTTGAATTGGCTAAAAGGAGAAAACACGTATTAGACCAAAACCGAGTTACTAGTTGCAATAGGTAATTTTTTCATCAGTTTACCTCATGAAACCGATAAGTTCATGCTTCATCTTCATGAGCACATAGAACATTATGCCCTTCTTTTCTTCCGGCTTCAATATGTACTCTTTTCCAGCACCGGACTTGCCACCGGGAGATTGAAAGAGTGCGATCTTGGGGTCTTCCTCCAGCTCGTCGACATTGTACCGAGTGATCAGGTTATGCAGAGTGGGAACATCATCGTCATAGTACTTTGTCGTGACGTCTGCTATCTCCCCGATCAGAGTTGCCTCAGCTATGCATGCTTCAATCTTACTTTTGTTTCCACATTTCATTCGAATATACTTAAACACTCTCTCAACACAGAACTGCCAACGAAACTGCACTGGTCCACCCAAAAGTACCTCGTTCGCGAGGTGCACGATGAGATGTGCCATCGGAGTAAAAAATCCTGGCGGAAAGATCGTCTCCAACTTGCATAGCAACTCTGACACTAGTTCCTGCAGCCTCTCAATCAGCTCGGGAGATACCTGCTTAGCACACAGAGTGCGAAAGAAATGGCTCAACTCCGCGAGCACTCGCCATACATGATCGGGGAGATACCCTCGAACCATCACTGGCATCAGCCGCTCAATCCATATATGATAGTCATGACTCTTTAGGCCGGTGACTTTTCCCGTCACAAGATTGACTCCCTTACACATATTTGAACAATAACCATCAGGGAACATCACGATGTACTTGAGCCACCTGAATGACTCCTTCTTTTGTTCACTATCAAGGCAGAAGATGGCATGCGGCTTGAACCAATTTCTTTGATTGTGGTCAGGAGGCTGCATGTGTTGTTTCTTCCTATCACATAGCTTCTCAACATCGACCCTAGCCTTGACATTATCCTTTGACTTTCCAGGGATGTTGCAAATTGTGTGAAAGAGGGACTGTCCTACATTCTTTTCAGTGTGCATCACATCGATGTTATGGGGAAGTTCGAGGTCCTTGTAATACTCGAGCTTCGTTATGGCTGCCTCGTGAGTCCAGTTGTGCGTTTTACCATATCCCTCAAATTGTGGGCCAGGAATCTCAGTACGCTTCAGAGCAAGTAGCTCGGCTTTAACAGCTACACCATCAAACATTGGTATCGCTTTTTCTTCATTCACAACTACGCCCTTCATGAAGTTTTTTGTCTCGTCTGAACAGGTGCCCTCTTTTGAGGAAAGGTCGATTTTTGTCAAAGGCGACATACTTGCCACCAGCGCTTAGCCAAAAGAACTCAAGTTGGAGCCTGCAAACTAGGCAAGGCCACTTACCGGATGTACACCACCCGCAAAATAGGGCGTAGTCGGGCATGTCATGCATGGAATACTGGTACCAAACTCTCATGAGGAAGTTTGTCTTAGATGATCGGTCATATGTCAATGTCCTGTGGTGCCAAGAGTGGTTCAAATCATCAATAAGCGGCTGCATGTATACACTCAAATTTTTCCCCGGGTATTCAGGCCCTGGAATGACAAGCGACAAGAATATGGTATTCCTTTGCATTAGGACTCCGGGAGGGAGATTGAGCGGAATAACAAACACGGGCCAGCAGCTGTAAGAGGAAGTCGACAAACCATATGGATTGAAACCATCGGTTGCTATCGCAATTCTGACATTCCGAACCTCACTTGCGAATGCCTCATGTTTTGCATCGAAATTCTTCCATGCCTTACCATCAGATGGATGTCCCATCATTTCATGTCCGTGCTCGTCATGGCATCTCTTCCCTGTCTTGTGCCACTTCATCTGTGTGGCAGTCTCCTCGGTCATGTAAAGCCGCTGGATTCTTTTTATGAATGGGAGATAACGAAGAATCTTCACGGCGACATTTGTCTGTGTCATCTGACCATCATGTCCCTTTCTCTCATGATACCTAGAGGCCCCACACCTGCTGCAGTACTTGTCATCGTCAAACTGTTTCCAAAACAAAAGACAGCCTGCTGGACAACAATCTATCTTTACATAATCCATGGTGAGCACTTTCATAATTTTTCGGCATTCGTACATGCTTTTAGGTAGACAATGCCCTTCGGGCAACATGTTACCATACGTAAACAAATTACATTCAAAGCTTGCTCGGGTGGTGGCGTACTGGGACTTGTCGGCTAGTATTTGCGAGATGGCATCGAGTTGAGACACTTTCGCACCCGGATATAGAGGCCTCTTAGCCGAGGCCATCATATCAAGGAAGGCCTTTGCGGTTGCCTCCGGTTCCTCCGGTTCACCTGGTTCCTCCGATTCCTCCTGTGGAGGTGGCGAATCTAGCATGTCGGCATTGCGAAAATCCTCTAGCAAGTTTATAATCCCATCGTCCTCAATGCCATCGATCCGTTGTCGCATCACCTCAGCTCTATCACGTTCGTACTGAGAAAAGTCGACAAAAGGATCGTAGTCAAGCATATACCCATACTGCCAAAGGTGTTTACTCATATCATCCTTTGTCTGACGACGAAGCCTCATGCAATGAGCGCAAGGACACCTTGGACGAACTACCTTTGAACCACGCGCTAACTCCTTCACCAGAAAATTGGTCTTCCATACCCACTCGTCTGTTCTTTCAAGCGCACTAATACGACCACTGTGCATCCAACCATTACCAGCCATCCTCTGCTTCATCGAGATCCACAATACAAATTCAACATTTCATATTAATTAATGGCATCAAACTAAATACACAAATTTTACGTTTTTATTCCATGCATACACCTAGCATGTCTAATAGGAAAAGATATGTCCTAATCCCACCCGAGGATGTGTAGACTGGATACACTCTCCACGGTCAACCCCAAACCGAGACAAAATTTCGGCCGCACCTCCCTGCTGTTCTCCCGATACACGTCCCGCCAAAAATGCCGAGAGAATTGTGCATCCGGAGAACAACAGGGAGGCGCCGCCGAAATCCTGTCTCGGTTCGAGGTAGACCGTGGAGAGCGTACCCAATCTACACATCCTCCGGCAAAAATCATGGACAATCCGAAAGAGTTATATTTTTAATATGCAATCGAATGCATATTTATTCGTGTAACCCTTTCGAACAGGAGACGCCTAGGTTTCGCGACTGACTTGGTGATCTAGACACAAAAATAAATACCTAGGTACATTACAAGATGGGCGCAAGATTTATACCCTCGAAGCGTGAGCGAATAGTCGAGGAAGATCGAGTAGCGGAAGGGCGACCTCTCCAACGACGACCTCTCCAACGGCGACCTCCGGTCACGACCTCCGGGACGACGACATCTCCGACGGGGCCTCGTGTCCACCTAAAAGTCTACATATTGCAAACACAAATAAAACAAAATTAACCTATTTAGCACACATAATTTATCTAACCTAACTAAAACTACCTATACTACCTTAACTACCTAAAACAGAGAACAAAACACAAAACTAACCTATACTAACTACCTATGTGCATACCTGGAGGGAGCTCCGGCGACGTGGCCGGTGTAGGGGCGACGAGGAGGCACGAGCGGGACAAGGCAGGGGCCGGCCGAGGAGGAGCCCCCACGAGCTCCAGCTCAGGACCACGGGAGGGCCCTGGGGCAGGGGAGAGTCGGTGGCGGTCGGTCAGCGATGGGGGAGGAGGGACGGCGGCGGCGCAGGGGGCCTCGCGGTGGGGTGGCTCGGGGGCGGGTTGGCTCGGGGAGGACGGCGTAGGAGGAGGGGCGACGGCCTTGAGGGGCCTCATGGTGGGTGGCTCGGGGGCGAGTGTAACATCCCAAAAATACAACACTCGGATCATCAAACTCCAATCATTAAAATTAGGGTTAACAAAAACTTTTCTAAATAAAATTATGGAAGCATGCATGTGAGTATGCATTTCATTTTTGAATTCTTTTGAACCACCTTGTTTGTGTGTTCCATTGCTTGTAAATGGATGCTTAGGTGAAATAAACATTATCTAAACATTTCCCACACTTTTTCTAAAGACAAGTATATCAAAACAAATAAAATAAGGGAATGGTCATTTTGACCAATTTAACTCCCATGCCTACTTTGGCTGTCTCAAACTTTCAGAACCTAACAGAAACTTTTCTGGATCTTTGCACCCCTTGATTGTACTCATAACAAAGTATCAAGGCCCACTTTGTGATCATCCAGAAACTTTCAAATGCATAGTTTAAATGACAATTCAAAATTGAATCTTTCTCATATGGGAAGATTCCACTTTTTCAAAAACCATTCAAACAAGCTCAACTTTCAAAACCCAAGCATCTGCAGACTCCCCAGCATCAACCTAGCACACCCACCAAAAATCTTTTCAAAATTCAAAACTTGAGTTCTTGCGGCCATTTCATCAAACAGGTTGTAGACACAAATCATCAAAATCCTAAACACTATTGTGAGCAGTGATTGAAGCCTAACTTGTTCCCTCTTTATCTCACAACCATCTCAGTAGATCATCTAGAAAGTTAAACCAAGCACTAGCCTCGCTGTAAGCTGGGCAATGACATCAATGGTGAACATCCGAAGCTCACCATGCCACCCCAATGGAGACATCAAGCTAGGAAGAGATTTAGCCGTGCCAACCTTGTCTAGGAGGCAGCCCACCGTCCACCGCCGCCCCCTGTCCAACGCTCGAACCTTGCTAACCCCTGGACCACACGCACGGACCGCACCCAGCTCGCCAACAGCCATGCCGAGCATGCACCAGAGCGCCACGCTCGACCGACGCCCACAGACCGCGCGCCGCCCTCGCCGCGTGCATACGTGATCACCACCAACCCAGGAGACCGCCAGACATCCCCGTTCGCCGCCCCATGCCGCACAGCCACCGCTCGCCATCGAAGACGCCGCCTCTGCCACGCAGAGCATCGCGCGTTCCAGACCAAACCGCACCGCCCCTACGCGCGCATTAAAGCCGTAGAGCATCGCCAGGAGACCACCAAGTGATCGCCACCGCTGGCCATGCCTCTAGCAGCCCGTAGCCATGTCGCCACCGTCGCCTGCCCATCGCATTCGGTCTCGTCGTCGCGACTATAAATAGAGGCCACCCCCAGCCGAATTGAGCACACCATCTCACTCCCCACTTCTCACTGATCGTGCCACCCCGTTCTCAGAGCAAGGCGAGTAGCGCAGTGCCGGAATTTCACCGGAGCCTGCCGCTGCTGGAGAAGAAGGGCGCCAGCAATTGGAGCCGCCCCAGGAGAAGCTGCCGGTACCAGGAGGTTCGCCGTCGTCGACTTCGTCGTTCGCCCGCCTCGCCGACCCTCGCCTGAACCTCGGTGAGCCCCCAACGACCCCCACTGGCCGTGTTAGGTTTCTGTCTCGCCGGCGTTTCCCAACGTCGACGATGACCCTCATCCGTTGGATTAGAACCAGATCGAACGCACCACATCGCCCCATACCGCTTCGCACCCCCTGTCTCACTGATGTGTGGGGACAGTAACTTAAACAGCCCACGGAAGCGCTGCGCTTAGCAGGCCGGCCCAGTATCGCTTCCCGCGCAGCCCAGATATTTGAATTAAACCTTTTTCATTTTATTTCAAACACACTTCTGTACCCAGTTTCAAAAATCAAACCAGGTCGACTCAGTGCACCAAATTGAATGAAACCAATTTTGTTAGAAAGTTCTAGAAATGCTGAATCCAAGCCCGTTGGATTCAAGTCATTTGGATCTGTAGATCATCCTTGGTAAAAATAACAAGGCAGAAGCTTTTCTGCATTCAAACATTTTTCAAATTTAAACCACAATAGATTTTGAGTTGATTTCAACTCTCAAAAATCACATTTAACCATACCTTTCAGAATATATAAAAATATATAAGTTTACTTACAGAAATAATGACCAAGTAATAAAAGAATGCCACATAGGCATTTCTAGACACATTATTTAATTAAAATAAAAGGATAAAACCTTATTAAATTGTGACATCACTTTAAATCACATTCCCATGTACTAAAATGTGTGGTGATGACATGTGTCAACATGATCCCATATTTGGTTTGGAGAATATTAAATCTTAAGTAGTTTTTCAATGAGTAGAAATTACTTTTCTAAAAATAAAAGGGAATTAAACCAATCTTTAATCTTGTAATGTTAGTGATGATGCTAGATCATCTATAGGACCCTTTTGTGTGATGATTGCAAGTAGTTAAGTATTGTTTGGTGATTGTGTACATCGTATTTATTTATAGACGCTAGTACCGACCAAGGATACGAGGAGGAAGGAGGATACTATGAAGAAGAAGCCGAGGAGAACTTCAACCACTGCTCTGCACAAGGCAAGCCTAATACTACTAGTGAATGTGCAAGCTAACACTTGCAAGATATTCTACTGATGCAAACCCACCATGGCTTGTTACCATGCCAACTATATGCCTTAAGCATATGTGATCCTACCCACTTGATACCCCAATCCTAGTTTTATTTGCAAGCTTCTACTTTATTTCTTTATCAAAGCTTTAACTTAGAGTTGACTTAAGTGACTTGTAGATTCTAGAAAGATATTTTTGAAGGTTGCGTAAAGACATAAAATTTGGCCTAAGTTGGAAACCTTGATATCATCCTAAGATATAAGGTTGTACTTAGTTGAAACTCCACTAGTCTACCACCTCTCACTAGTACCCCTCCCCACTTGTAGATGCTAGTGCTAAGCATAAAACTTGATCAACCTTAGATGGGAATACTTGGTGAAAATGGTTATGAAAACCTTAGAATGATGGATCATTCTACTAAGATGTTTTGACATATATTTCTGAACACCAGATGATTTTGGTGAAGAAAATGTTGAGGCATGAGCCTTAGCCCTTTATAAAACTGATGGTTGTCTGGATGCGATACCATTCCAATGTTACCGTACAACCACAATACCTGAAGATTGGGTAGGGCTTGACTGAAAACTTATACACCTTAGTATTAGTTCCCTCACGGTCAAGGTCTGAGCTGAGGCTACCTTGTGAAGATTGTCCACCTGTGTAGTATCCAAGATGACAGTTGGTCATGGTTGGGAGGCCAAACTCACAGGAGAGGTGCTTATACTAGGGCATGTAATTGAAAGGTTAGGATTGATTATCCGCATACTGAGTATGGTGAATTCAGGATTTGTTCCTGACGGATGTATCGAATGTTGTGGTGAAAGTGTACAATCTCTGCAGAGTGTCAAACTATTCGAATAGCCGCGTCCGCGGTTATGGACAGTTGGAGTGGCCATACTGTTCCCCCGTTAGATGTTTTCAAAATGACCTTTGAAATGAATGGAGACTTTGACTTGACCACAACAGAGTTGTGACATGAGTTACAAGATCCCACTTAGGAGTTATAAAATTGTGACTAGCTTCTCTTGCTTCTGAACTAGTAGAGATAAATCTGGCCTTTGCAAAACAACCCTAGAGCCTAGTGTCCTATTATCCAAAAACCCTTTTACTTGTTAGTATTAGTTTGCGAGTACTTAAAGAGTACTCATGGCTTTGTACCTGGCTATTCCCGTGGCCAGACTATGAAGAGGAGTACCTGGAGGATGGACCCCAGGAAGGTTATGACAACTAGGATCATCTCCCATCGCCAGCATTGCCTGTGACCCCGAAGATGGAGCTTCGCCTACGCTACCGTTATTATTACGTATTCCGCTGTTTGAAGTTGTATTAAGAACTGGATCATGAGATCCCTATTTGTGCAATACCTTATATATGGTTTGTAATGGATGATGTACTGTGGTATCCAATTATATTATGTCTCGCAAAAATGGTAATTCTAGGATTGCGATGTATGGCATAACGGGCATCTGGGATTAAAAATCCGGGTGTTAACAGCGGGGTGGCTCGGGGTGGCTCGGGGGAGGGACGGCGACGCAGGAAGGAGGGACGGCGACGGGGGAGGAGTGGCGGCGGCAGTGTAGGGGGTGGAGCGGCAGCGCGGAGTATGCATGGTGGCGGCGGCGGCGATTTGGGGGTGGGGTGGCTCGGGGGCGGGGTGGCTCGGGGGTGGGGTGGCTTGGGGGCGGGGCGGCGGCGCAGGGTTTGAGACGAGGGGAGAGTGGGAGAAAGGGGCTAGCTCGGGCGCTGTTTTGGCCGGGCTGGTCTAAAGGAAAAAACTGGGCCTACGCCGACGGCATAGCCGTCGGCACAGCCTCCTCTGTTTTTTTCACATAGATTTATTTGGTCCCTTTTTTATTTGCTCCTATTTAAAATATTTAATTTTATATTGGGTTCTAATGGATAGATTTAATTATATTTTGTTCCTTCCCTTTTCATTTATTTTGTATAAAATATAGACCCTAGTTTGTTCCTCCCCGTATATCTACCCCGTTGACCGGCCCCAGATGAGTGTTGACCATTATAGTTTTTTCTTTGTTTAGGTTTGTTTAGTCTATTCCTACATATTATACCAAGGTTGGGACCATGAAACATATTGTAGCCTCCGGTATATCCACTTCCTAGGGTTTTGCTCCGGGGCGTGGTCTCCCGCGGAACCCTGATCTGTGGGCATCGGATCGTCTACCCCCCTAGACGTCCCTCTGACAGGGCTAGCCCGGAGTAGCACTCTCTTGTTTTGTGTTTGTTTAGGTCATATGATGATGTAAAACCATGGTGCTTCACAAGTGGAGGGCACTATCCTACCCGGTTTCACCGGAACAGGGAGTTTCCCCCTTATATAAGTCCAGAACCTTAGCTTTAGGTTACAGCGCACGCATGAGAAGGGGGACACATGCACCCGGGGACTAGGTTTTGCATGTTTCAACATAGCACCACACTTCCATGCATGTGCTAGGGCCACATGCAAGTCCTTGAGGTATTCCGACGCCCCGGAGCGTGGTCTCCCGCGGAACCCTGATCTATGGGCATCAGATCATTTACCCCCCTAGACGTCCCTCTGACAGGGGTAGCCCGGAGTAGCACCCTCTTGTTTTGTGTTTTTTTAGGTCATATGATGATGTAAAACCATGGTGCTTCACAAGGGGAGGGCACTATCCTACCCGGTTTCACCCGAACAGGGAGTTTCCCCTTATATAAGTCCGGAACCTTAGCTTTAGGTTACAAAGACGCATGAGAAGGGGACACATGCACCCGTGACTAGGTTTTGCATGTTTCAACTTAGCACCACACTTCCATGCATGTGCTAGGGCCACATGCAAGTCCTTGAGGTATTCCGACGCCTGGGCGTGGTCTCCATGAACCCCGATCTGGCATCGGATCGTCCTACCCCCTAGACGCCCTCCGACAGGGGTAGCCGGAGTAGCACTCTCTTGTTTTGTGTTTGTTTAGGTCATATGATGATGTAAAACCATGGTTCTTCACAAGTGGGGGCACTATCCTACCCGTTTCAGAACGGGTAGTTCCCCTTATATAAGTCCGAACCTTAGCTTTAGGTTACAAGACGCATGAGAAGGGGACACATGCACCCGTGACTAGGTTTTGAATGTTTCAACATAGCACCACACTTCCATGCATGTGCTAGGGCCACATGCAAGTCCTTGAGGTATTCCGACGCCTGGGCGTGGTCTCCATGAACCACGATCTGTGGGCATCGGATCGTCTACCCCCTAGACGTCCCTCTGACAGGGGTAGCCCGGAGTAGCACTCTCTTGTTTTGTGTTTGTTTAGGTCATATGATGATGTAAAACCATGGTGCTTCACAAGGGGAGGGCACTATCCTACCCGGTTTCAACGGAACGGGGAGTTTCCCCCTTATATAAGTCCAGAACCTTAGCTTTAGGTTACAGCGCACGCATGAGAAGGGGGACACATGCACCCGGGGACTAGGTTTTGCATGTTTCAACATAGCACCACACTTCCATGCATGTGCTAGGGCCACATGCAAGTCCTTGAGGTATTCCGACGCCCCGGGGCATGGTCTCCCGCGGAACCCTGATCTGTGGGCATCGGATCGTCTACCCCCCTAGACGTCCCTCTGACAGGGGAAGCCCGGAGTAGCACTCTCTTGTTTTGTGTTTGTTTAGGTCATATGATGATGTAAAACCATGGTGCTTCACAAGGGGAGGGCACTATCCTACCCGGTTTCAACCGAACGGGGAGTTTCCTTATATAAGTCGAACCTTAGCTTTAGGTTACAAAAGACGCATGCGAAGGGGTACACATGCACCCAGGGACTATGTTTTGCATGTTTCAACATAGCACCACACGTCCATGCATGTTCTAGGGCAACATGCAAGTCCTTGAGGTATTCCGACTCCCCGGAGCGTGGTCTCCTGCGGAACACTGATCTGTGGGCATTAGATCGTCTACCCCCTAGATGTCCCTCTCACAGGGTTAGCCTAGAGTAGCACTCTCTTGTTTTGTGTTTGTTTAGGTCATATGATGATGTAAAACCATGGTTCTTCACAAGGGGAGGGCACTATCCTACCCGGTTTCACCCGAACGGGGAGTTTCCCCCTTATATAAGTCCAGAACCTTAGCTTTAGGTTACAACGCACGCATGAGAAGGGGGACACATGCACCCAGGACTAGGTTTTGCATGTTTCAACATAGCACCACACTTCCATGCATGTCCTAGGGCCACATTCAAGTCCTTGAAGTATTCCACGCCCGGGCGTGGTCTCCCGGAACCCCGATCTGGCATCGGATCGTCTACCCCCCAGACGTCCCTCGACATGTGGGTACAGAGTAGCACTCTCTTGTTTTGTGTTTGTTTAGGTTATATGATGATGTAAAACCATGGTGCTTCACAAGGGAGGGCACTATCCTACCCGGTTTCACCGGAACGGGGAGTTTCGCTCTTATATAAGTCCAGAATCTTAGCTTTAGGTTACAGCGCACGCATGAGAAGGGGGAAAAATGCCCCCGGTGACTAGGTTTTGCATGTTTCAACATAGCACCACACTTCCATGCATGTGCTAGGGCCACATGCAAGTCCTTGAGGTATTCCGACGCCCGGAGCGTGGTCTCCCGCGGAACCACGATCTCAGGGCATCGGATCGTCTATCTCCTAGACGCCCCTCTAACAGGGGTAGCCTGAGTAGCACTCTCTTGTTTTGTGTTTGTTTAGGTCATATGATGATGTAAAACCATGGTGCTTCACAAGGGGAGGGCACTATCCTACCCGGTTTCACCCAAACTGGGAGTTTCCCCCTTATATAAGTCCAGAACCTTAGCTTTAGGTTACAGCGCACGCATGAGAAGGAGGACACATGCACCCGATGACTAGGTTTTGCATGTTTCAACATAGCACCACACTTCCATGCATGTGCTAGGGCCACATGCAAGTCCTTGAGGTATTCCGACGCCCCAGAGCATGGTCTCCCGCGGAACCCTAATTTGTGGGCATCAGATCGTCTACCCCCCTAGACGTCCCTCTGACAGGGGTAGCCGGAGTAGCACTCTCTTGTTTTGTGTTTGTTTAGGTCATATGATGATGTTAAACCATGGTGCTTCACAAGGGGAGGGCACTATCCTACCCGGTTTCACCGGAACAGGGAGTTTCGCCCTTATATAAGTCCAGAACCTTAGCTTTAGGTTACAGCGCACGCATGATAAGGGGGACACATGCACCCGGTGACTAGGTTTTGCATGTTTCAACATAGCACCACACTTCCATGCATGTGCTAGGGCCACATGCAAGTCCTTGAGGTATTCCGATGCCCCGGAGCGTGGTCTCCCGGAACCACGATCTGTGGCATCGGATCGCCTACCCCTAGACGCCCCTCAGACAGGGGTAGCCCGGAGTAGGACTCTCTTGTTTTGGGTTTGTTTAGGTCATATGATGATGTAAAACCATGGTTCTTCACAAGGAGGGCACTATCCTACCCAGTTTCACCCGAACGGGAGTTTCCTTATATAAGTCCGAACCTTAGCTTTAGGTTACTGCAAGACGATGAGAAGGGGGACATGCACCCGTGGACTAGGTTTTGCATGTTTGAACATAGCACCACACTTCCATGCATGTGCTAGGGCCACATGCAAGTCTCTGAGGTATTCCGACGCCGAGCATGGTCTCCTGAACCCCGATCTGTGGGCACGGATCGCCTACCCCTAGACGCCCCTCCGACAGGTGGGTAGCCCGGAGTAGCACTCTCTTGTTTTGTGTTTGTTTAGGTCATATGATGATGTAAAACCATGGTGCTTCACAAGGGGAGGGCACTATCCTATCCGGTTTCACCCGAACGGGTAGTTTCCCCCTTATATAAGTCCAGAACCTTAGCTTTAGGTTACAGCGCACGCATGAGAAGGGGGACACATGCACCCGGTGACTAGGTTTTGCATGTTTCAACATAGCACCACACTTCCATGCATGTGCTAGGGCCACATGCAAGTCCTTGAGGTATTCTGACGCCCCGGAGCATGGTCTCCATGAACCCTGATCTGGGCATCGGATCGCCTACCCCCTAGACGCCCCTCCGACAGGGGTACCGTTTGAGTAGCACTCTCTTGTTTTATGTTTGTTTAGGTCATATGATGATGTAAAACCATGGTGCTTCACAAGGGGAGGGCATTATCCTACCCGGTTTCACCGGAACGGGGAGTTTCCCCCTTATATAAGTCCAGAACCTTAGCTTTAGGTTACAGCGCACGCATGAGAAGGGGGACACATGAACCCGAGCGAAGAGAATCGCGACGATGGAGACTGCTATCCAAACGTTACAAACGGCTACAATCGGAGTACAAAATATATTAACATTAAATTATTGAGAGTAATTAATAAATTAGTATAAAATATATGGCTAAAATTAAATGGAAAAAATAATCTAAAGGGATAAGCCCAACCAAACCTGGCAGTATACAAATAATCTGAAAATTAGAAGAAGAAAAAAATTTGTAGGGCTACGCCGACGGCTAAGCCGTCGGCACAACCCACCCCAGTACACGCATGTGGATCAGGACGTGGCACATAGTTTCTACACCGACGGCCCGGCCGTCGGCATAGCGTAGCCAGCAAACGGCGTTTGCGGCGCCGTGTCCAGGCCGGGGATACGCCGAGGGTCACGATTAAGCCGAGGGTTACCGTCGGCGTGTCTCTATCCACTACGCCGATGGCTGCGCTGTGCCGAGGGCCACTGTCACTACGCCGACGGCCTGGCGTCAGGGCTGGCCTGGGGAGGAAGCTACGCCGACGGCCCCGACATTTGGCCGTGGGCGTAGCTTACTGGCCGTCGGCATCTTCAAGATTTCCTGTAGTGAGCTACCCCTTCTTCATCCCTCCCAAGTGACCAATCGACTCCAGAGTCTACGCACGCGCGCGTGTAGCGCAGATACAAACGACCTCCTCTCCCTCGTTGCAGGCCATGCCCGTGCTGCTCCTGCTCGCCTCCTTGCTGCTGCTGCGCTCAGCTACAGCCAGCAACACGAGCTGCGCGCAGGAGACATGCGGCAACCTGACCATCAGGTACCCCTTCTCCCTCGCCGGCACGCAGCCGCTCTACTGCGGCTACCCGGTCTTCGACCTCGCCTGCGACGCCGCCCACAGCCCCGCGCAAGCCTACCTGAGCAACACGTTCAGGGACCGCCTCTTCCGCGTCCGCGACATATCCTACGAGAACAACTCCATGGTGACCTCCCTGAACACATCCTTCGCCGGTGACACCGGCTGCCCCGTGACCCCGTCCCCGACTTCAACGTGTCGGCCAGCCTCGCCCTCTTCCCGCTCAACATCAGCACGGCCAACAACCGCCTCGTCTTCTTCTACGACTGCCACGTTCCTTCCGATCTCCGGCTGCCGCGGCAGTGCGCCAACTGCCATATTGTTCTGTTGGTACTTGTGCATTTAGGATGTTGGTACTTTGTGCATTTATTACTTGCATAACAACATATTTCTGAAATTGATGATACATATTCAAATAAGAGAGCATCAGAACATTATCTTGTAAAACATAGAAAGAAAAGTTGAAACATATTC
Source organism: Avena insularis (assembly GCA_023614405.1). NCBI lineage: Eukaryota > Viridiplantae > Streptophyta > Magnoliopsida > Poales > Poaceae > Avena > Avena insularis. The sequence goes on from CM042684.1 coordinate 33,653,922, forward strand.
AGGTCTACTATTTTGTAGATCAAACTACTAATTGAAACATATTAGGATTTTATCTTCTTTTTATGTAGATCCAACTACTAATTGAAACATATTTTAATTGTACATATAAATGGAGTATTATGTTTTTTCATAGATGAAGTGTGATTTATGTGAAAATAGAGATGGTACTTGCGGTCAGGAGGATAGCTCAAAGCACTCATTCTACATTCAGCTTCGCAAGAATTTCAAAGATCGCCTAGTAAGGTTTTTTGTCATGATTGTGTTCTTTTTTTAAATTTTAAAGTACTTCATATATATGAAATAATTTTTAGTTTTAACAACTGTTCAACTATTTCTAACTTGTTTTCATTTTTTCTTTTCTTATGTTGTATAGAATGTACCATGTTTTGCAAGGAAGAAGTTCAACTCTGATACAGATGATATGTTGTTTGTCGAGACAGAAGGAAGAGACCTGTATGCATTTGAGTTGGAGAAAACAAAACACAAGACTCGCATTTCAGAAGGACATTATGACGAGTTCCTAGTTGACTATAACATGGAGCAAGGTGATAGAATCAAGCTGGACATGGACAACGAGCCCCCGTATATTTTTATGTATCCAATGGACAAGTATGGTCAAATTAAGGAAAGAGTGCTAGGTATATTTATATGATTTACACAACTTATAGTGACTAAATCTTTTTATTTTTCCACAATTTTCATGTTTTGTTCATGTCTTTTGTTTTGTAAAACATGCAGAAGAATTTGTGTTCAAAAACACAGATACAACAATTGTGTACTCAAAGAACTTCCGGCCAACAGGATCTAAGATGGCAAGGATGAACAAAGCTGCAATGAAGCATGGTTTAGGTGTTGGGGCTGTGTTTGTCCACACTATGACCAACTCAGACATAAACAAAAACATGATGGTAATTTAAACTGAACTTCTTCTACATATCCCAGAAAACAATTCTTATGTTCTCTCATTTTGCTTCAGCTACTAACTAGCTTGCCCAATTTTGTAATTTAGCACATCCCAAAGGCAATCACATCAGTTCTGGATATCCCATGGAATGGCAAAGCAAAGCTTGTGATGGAAAGGTTTGGAATTGTTAAGAGAGCAAAATGTTACAAGTCAAAAGATGGCAGGCTTCGATTCAAAAAGGTTTGTCCTGAATTTGCTAACAAGGCCAATTTGCAAATCAGGGAGGTTTATCTGCTAATGTTTGACATTGTCGAAGATAAGCTGGTTATCTATGTAGATCATGTCCGTTACTAGGATCTGCAGTGATACCATTTTATGTGTGTTGTCTGTGTGTGAGAACTCTGTCTGCTGTGATGTTCTAAGTGTTGGTTATCTATGTCTATGAGAACACTGTTTTATGTATGGCAGTGCTAAACTGCTAAGACCTTCAGAACTTATGCTAATGGACAAAAAAGTACTTCAGTATTTCTTTGTTTCCCAAACTGATGTTTTATTGTTATTGCACAGTTCTGTAGTAGTTGACTATATACTTTTATGGAACTCAGTGTATGTTTTTGATTTTTACTAAATTACCTGATCAAAACAAAGCTTTTGGTACTGCTGGACACTGCTTCTCTCATCATGTAGCTGGCAGTTTTGGTTTGCATTTGTTTCTGATGTGGATGAAGGAACCTGCATGAGAATAGGTTGTTTCTCAAATTGTGATTCTTATATCAACAATAATATTATAGAAAATGGTGTGTTTACTGATGTAATTTTAATCTTGTTACTATGCAGACATCAGAGGGGGGAAGATTTCAAGACCTGAGTTCCTATTATGCTATCATCATCAAATTCAGAACCTGAAAAGAAGAACAATTCAATTCCATCAGAGGGGGAAGATGATCTAGCAAGAAAGGGGCAAGAACACAAAGAACAACAGGAATATTAGGAACACAGAGAATAACACAAAGAAGAACGGGATCATCGAGGAGACTCCGGTTTTTCAGATCATCGAGGAAGATACCCTGGTTAGTACGAGCTGATAAATCCATCTTCTTTTTCTGTCCTCCACGATCTTTTTCTATCAATCTTTTTCTTCCGTGGTTTTTCCGATCTGCATCTTTTTCGTTTTCCTTCTTTCTTTCTTCTGCTAGAGGATCAACGAGGAGAAAACTGTCTTGTTCTAGATCTCTCGAGTTATTAGGTTTTGCGTCGGTACTGGCACCTGGGGTTTATTGGGGAACTAATCTGTTATTATATTTTTTTGCCAGGGAGCATGCCAGAAATTACAAAGCCCAACAAAAGAGATACTAGACAAAGCCCAGTCAAAAACAAATGGGCCGGCAAACGCACAAGAGATAAGAAACCGGCCTCAAAACCAACAAGAAAACGCAAGACAAAAAAAAGACCGGGGACACCCAGCCAAGAGCTGACGTGCCAATCAATTGGGTAATAGCTTATTTCCCAGTCGACTGAGCATTAGAGACTCTCTAAATTTTATTGTCAAATTATTGCTATTGTCATTTTACACGGGAACCCATCGGTGCCCCATTTACCCGGCGGGTGGGGGTCTTCATCCACCGACAGATTCGGGTGCAGGGCGGGGAAATGGGGCGGACTCAGGCCCGAATCCGGCGGCTGCCTCCACCGGCCGTGACGCCGTTGCTGCCACGAATGGAGACTGGTGCGCGCAACGAAAAGGACGAAAACTGTCAACAATACGAGTCAAAAGGCTACGTATTGCTGACTCACTGTAACGACACCAGCTACTACCTCTCTTCATCCCCTTACTCACAAGTGACCAGTCCAGACTCCAGAGTCAGTCCACGCACGCAGACGACCTCCTCTCCTCTCTCCCTCGTTGCAGCCCATGCCCATGCCCATGCTGCTCCTGCTCGCCTCCTTGCTGCTGCTGCGCTCAGCTACAGCCAGCAACACGAGCTGCGCGCAGGAGACATGCGGCAACCTGACCATCCGGTACCCCTTCTCCCTCGCCGGCGCCCAGCCGCTCTACTGCGGCTACCCGGTCTTCGACCTCGCCTGCGACTCCGCCAACAGCCCCGCGCAAGCCTACCTGAGCAACACGTTCAGGGACCGCCTCTTCCGCGTCCACAACATATCCTACGAGAACAACTCCATGGTGGCCGCCCTGAACACATCCTTCGCCGGCGACGCAGGCTGCCCCGTCCCCGACTTCAACGTCTCCGCCAGCCTCGCCCTCTTCCCTCTCAACATCAGCGCGGCCAACAACCGCCTCGTCTTCTTCTACGGCTGCACCGTGCCTGCCGACCTCCGGCTGCCGCGGCCGTGCGGCAACCGCACCATGGGAGCGTACGTCTCCGGTCTCTGGGGCGAGGACGGCACGCTGCCGCCGGGGGTTCCGAGGAACTGCACCTCGGAGAGCGTGCCGGTGCATGGAGGAACAACTGAGCAACTGGCCGCTCCTCGTCGGTACTACGAGCGGCTCATCCGCGACGGGTTCCTCCTGGAGCTGCCGTTGCCGCTGGGAGACTGCGATGCCTGCAGGAAGATGCGCGGCGAGTGCAGGTTCGACCAGTTCTCCTTCCAGTGCGTCTGCCCCGACGGGAACCTCTGCCCCGGCTCCAACAGTAAGTCAGTAACACATTTGAGATTTTCCCTTGCACCTACTACCATGTCACTTATTTCAACTGAGAGATCCAAACGGTCGTCAATTCCATAATTTGGACTTTGCATGCATGCCTAGCTTTGAATGAGTTTGGTCATGGCGAATTGCTCTATATATGTCTATCGTTCTTAGAGCTAACCACCAGCGTGCAATACAAATCTGTGGTCTAAAGGATAGCAGCAGCAGCCGGTCTACCGTCATTATCAAGTCGTGCATCAATTGTCATGCACATATCGTTTTCTTATACGACCATTCTACATATTCTGTCGAGATAGTCCAACGACCGTGTGCGAGCTCTCTCGCCGTGCATACTGCCATGGAGCATAGGGCATATCTGTCACCATCAGAGAGTCCGCATTTTCTTTGCATAATATGTTTTTCTTTCCAAATACCGGATGCCCCTCCAATGTTATTTCTGCTAATTTTACTACTCCCTCCGACCCATATTAGTTGACTTGGATTTGTGTAGATTTGGATGAATCTAGACACTATTTAGTATATAGGTTCATCTAAATTTTCAAAAATCCAAGTCAACTAATATGGGTCGGAGGGAGTACTATAATTGAAAAAGGAAATAGTTAAAAGACACGAGTTTCTTCAAATAAGTCTGTCGACATGCTTTTGATTTTATATATCTACTACAATGGAATGTCAAGTTAAGACGAGAAATCCAAGCATGCAAGTTTCACAACATAAAAATAGTAATGAGTGACAACATATAAGTCAAGTAGGCTGCTGAGAGTAAGACATGGTTTGTCTATAAGCACGATGCTGACTTCCCCTTTGACTGTCCAATAGTGAAGTCATATATATGTCGCACTGCTGAAATGGTCTCCCTTTGAACACATGTGGTTGCCATTCTGTCCTTGTATCAAGTCTTGAGTCAGATGAAAAGCATGTCTATTTATTATGTCCCAAATAAACCGATTTAGCTTTGTCTATATACGGATGTATCAATAAAGATGGGTCGGTTAATTTGGGACGGAGGGAGATGATGACCATTGAACATCTTATCGTGAATTTAGTCCAACCACATGAGCTATTCTTGCCTGGTTAAGCCATGTAATATAACACAATCATCTGCCAATAACTCTCACTATGTCTTTAACATCGGGATTGGGTATTTCTTGTGATGCTTTTCCATAGGTAGATTGGCAAACAAAGGGCCAAGAAACCCTTAGCCTATTTCTCACTAGCCAAAGGTTTGCAAGAATTGGTAGGGCATGAGATGGAACGAACCGAACTTACCATTCATACACATTTCGGCTTTGAACGTTTTCTTTGTTTTTATCTTGCTTCTATCAGATCAGATCATAGGGGATAATTATGAACGTGTACATCCTTACTTTGTGTAGAAGACATGAGTAAATAAAAAAATCTCCCTTCATTACAGAAAAAGAAAAGGCCGAAATCTTTGCTATCAGCTCCTTGAATCCTGATCATTTTTCATTTGAATTTTTCACATGCAGAAAGAGGCAACTTTAAGCTCAAGATCATTGGAGCAGGTAATGACAGTATTACTAAATGTTAACCATATTTAAGTCCCATGTACGATGTAACACGATCATAAGTTCATAGCTCGCTCTGATATCTTCTTGGAATTGAACCACCTTCATGAACAGCAATCGCAGTGGCTCTTCTTTGTCTCGTTATACTGGGCATCGTCTACTTCGTCCACAATGTCCGAGTGAAGAGAATGCGATCTGCTTCACTAGATGGTCTCATCATCCATGGAGGCTCACCGCTAGCATCACCCAAGAAGGACTTCACCCTCGCCGGCTCACTACTTACCAATATCTTTACCTACGAGGAGCTTGACAAGGCGACTGACGGCTTCAGCGAATCGCGCGTTCTTGGCGCCGGCGGTTTTGGGACAGTCTACAAAGGTAGATATATATATAGCAATTGCTTCATTAATGTTCAGAGCAAGATAATGATGTGTGTTTTTGCAGGGATTCTCGAGGACGGGAGCGTGGTGGCGGTGAAGCGGCTGTACAAGAACAGCTACAAGGGCGTGGAGCAGTTCGCAAACGAGGTGGACATCCTCTCGGGGCTGCGCCACCCCAACCTTGTCGCATTCTATGGTTGCACCTCCACCTCCCAGCAGGGCAGCAGCAGCTGCCACGACCTCCTCCTCGCCTACGAGTTTGTACCAAACGGCACTCTCGCCGACCACCTCCACTCCGGTGGCGGCGAGGTGCCCCTCCTTGCATGGCCAATCCGCCTCGGCATCGCTGTCGAGGCGGCTGGTGCCCTTGCCTATCTTCACGCGCACCAGATCGTGCACCGTGACGTCAAGACTTGCAACATCCTTCTTGACGAAGAGTTCCATGTCAAGGTGGCCGACTTCGGCCTGTGCCGGCTGTTCCCTCCTGATGCCACCTACGTGTCCACGGCGCCGCAGGGCACGCCCGGGTATGTTGACCCCGCGTACCACCACCGGTACCAACTGACAGACAAGAGTGATGTGTACAGCTTCGGTGTGGTGCTCGTTGAGCTCATCTCCTCTAAGCCTGCGGTGGACATGGCCCGGGCCGGCACCGATGTGAATCTGGCCAGCATGGCCTTGCGCATGATACAGTGCCGCGAGATTGACAGGTTGGTTGACCCACGGCTCGGATACAAGTCGGTGACCGAGACAATGAAGACCGAGACAATGAATACGGTGGATCTCATGGCCGAGGTAGCATTCCGGTGCTTGCAGCCGGAGCAGGACGTGCGGCCGTCGATGAGTGAGGTGTTGGACGTGCTCAGAGATGCTCACCGGATGATGATGGAGAAGGGAAGCTGCGCCACCACAGATGACACCGTGTTGCTGAAGAAGAGCAGGGATGGCTCGCCTGCCTCTGTGATGCACCAGTGGATCAGCCCGTCCACAACCTCTAATCACAGCACCTGATTGCTGGCAGTTCACCACATTAGTGTACTTCTCTGTCGATTTTAACATCTAATTTCCTGAGTATCACCTCTATTCTTAGCAGCAAAAAGAAAACTGAAATTGGTACGCCAGGAACTTTTGAGAATTGTCTAGTCCGATCGAACTATGCCAGCTACCGCAAGAGTTGATGGAAGCTAAATACAAACAACCCTGATAACAGTGCCACAAAGCCGTAGTTAAGATTTACTGTAGATTTTTTCTACACACAAAAGTTAACAAAAATCAGGAAAAATTCATAGAAGAAAGGTAAACTTATTGCCATACCTGCTGATGTTTAAATTCATCTCTTATGATAGTATAAGCTTATCTTTCATTCCCATTTCTCTTTTTTTCACTTTCTGCCCTTTACTTGTTTGTCCTTCCCTGTAGTTGTCAGATGGGGGGTTTCGTCTCCGTGTAAAAGCAAACTCTCCAAACTTAAGGCCTACTTTCCCTTCGTTGATCTTGCAACGGACATGAGTTTTCTCATTGTAAATGAGCAGAGGAACCAACAAATTCCAGCAAAATTGAAGATCTACGAGACCAAATCCTCGTTCCATTCATTGTTTCTCCATTCTTCTTTATTCTAGACAGGAAAGCATCAGCGAAAGCTCCCTTCCATAGAGGCCTTGAGCTGCACAGAACAGCACAGGCATACAATTCAATACTCAACAAGCAATGCAAGAGGTGGACTGGTATGGATGCACCAGTTAGTGTTGACGATTATCTGTATACAAAATAAGGTTGTAACTATAATTACCTGAAAGCACGAGTCACTGCTCCTAGACCCTAGAGCAAAGGAGATGTGGATTGCTGGGCCTCTATGGAAGGAACATACAAAAAACAATTGCTGGGCCTCTACGGAGCATACAAAAAAAACAGATCATTAACACACGAACAACCAGCAGTAAGGAAGATTAGCATTTAACCAAGTAGAAGATATATGCATGGCATTGACTTAGCATTTCCATCAACACAGCTTGTCGCATTCTGCATTTAACTGCACTAATAAAAAAATTGTTTTGTCGATAAATGCAGCCTGATCCATTCCCATTCTTCCACCAAGAGTGGTTATAAATGTTCAGAGCATTTATAATTTAGAACTTATATAGGAAGTAATGCGAATGATTCAACTTCTCAAGGCATCACAAAAATAATTAGACTCCCAGAGAAGTAGTGCATGTGTTGTCACTTAGAACAATGAATGGAATGGGAAACTGCAGGCAGCAAAAATCCGAAATTCCAATAAAACAACCCCATAACTTTTTGTGAATTGAAAAGAACATGACTTAGAAAACACGACAAGGCCAATAAGATCAACCACAAAGAGTTTCACCAGCATTCTGCACTGTTCAAACATACCTTTCTTATCCGTGCATTTTGAAAAGTCTTGCTCTTGCCAACCTTCGCTAAACAAGCTTTGTTAAGCAAAAAAAATCATCAGGCACTAGTTGGATTCAATATGATTCACATAATGGAACAAAAGCAGAAGCCAAATCATGCATGGCATAATTTTTTACTTGGTTCTAACTAAAATGCTGATAAAAATAGTTATTATGTACTTTGTGCACAAATTTTAGAATAGAAAACTAATGCAATTGAAAAGAAAAAAGGGAACAGAATCAAGAACGGCACATAAGGTACAGAGGCCTGATTAGGATATCAATTGATACGGATCAGACAGCGTGTACCACCCGATATAAAGCATAAAGCATGCATACTTGCGTATCTGATCACCTTACTGAGCAACAGTAGACTGCAAGTGATTTTCAGCTGTCAAGCTTGAACATCAGTCAAAAGAATTAAGAATCAGAAGGAAAACAAATTCTGAACATTTTGTTGAAAATTGTGGGTTTACTGTGCACGGATTCAAGGAAATGCAGGTACAAAAGAAGCGTTTGGACAAAATGCACAGGTATGGCGCAAAAGAGACCTACATACGCTAAAAATTTGCAAATGGATTTCCACAAAATCCTACTATGCTTTAATGCTTAGATATGAACGGAAGGAACCGTCCTTGTATTTGTATATTAGTTACCAAAACAACAGACCAAGGTGTGTTCGCAAGTTCTGGTTATCGAATAAAGTTCTTTGATTCAAGGGCACATACAAACATTCAAGAGCAGGGATACCTTCAGATCATTATTCTTGTAACTGAAAGAAAAGAGTACAGCCATCGAGCATTTATAATAGGAACCATTTTAAGCATTGGAAAACAAGAACTCTCTTGAAACAGCCTTTCGCCCCTCTTTATAAATAAAGCATACCGATGAGACCGCTGCTGGGCCAGACAGCACAACGCCCAAAGAACTTGTTGGGGCCACAGCACAGTCAAGCCCAAAAGAAAAGAAAGAGAACAAAAGAAGAACAAATGCCAACATTGGCAGATCGATGACCGGAGACGGCCCTCTACCGCTGCACTCCCCCGGACAGTTCCCACCGCGCTCCTGGCATTTCGAACCGCCGTGTATCAAGCAGCACCTTCAGCAAGGAAAGCGACGACGACGCCGCTGCCGCCCGGACTAGTCCTAGGGTTTCCCCCGGTACACGGAGGGAGGGTGGGGAGGAGGTACACGACACCCTCCAGGAAGGAAAGGCGACACCCTCGGGCGTCAGTGCCGAACGGGCCCGACAAGGATTTCTCCCACCCCCAAAGAACCACCACCCCCGGAAGGTCCCAAAGTGCCCACCCAACCAACCGCCAACCAGCTCGCGCCACCACGGAACAGGCGCCATCTTCGTCATCTCACCATGGACATCAGCGCGAGGCCTCGAGTTCCGAGCAAGGAGACAGTGGTACCGGGGGTAGTAGCACGGCAGCCACGCGGGAGGGAACTACCTCCACCGCCGTGGCAGTAGCCGACCGGGGGCGGCAACAGGGGCACACCAGGGCTGACCCGGCCGGGCCCAAATGGGCCCGCAAAGCCCCCGTCGCCACGTTGCAGCAAGGGCTGCCGCGGCCGCCACCACCAACCCAGGCCCTCCGACGCCCCTCCTCCACCTCCAGGAAGTTGCAAAGGGCCGTGCGGAAGCAGGCCCACCCAACCCAGATGGGGTCCAAACGGGCCCAGATCTGGGCCGAGCAGGGCACCACACGCCGCCACCGAGACCCCCGCTGCCCCACCGCCAACGCCGGCGCCGCGCATGCCTCCACCCACCCCGCCCCTGGGAGTCACTCCAGCAAGCCGGACCGCCGCCGCCTAGGAGCTCCGCCGCCGTCAGGATCCCCGCCTTCCTCTGCACGGACGGGAAGAAGCAGAACCGCCGCCGCTAGCACCGCACGGGAAGCCCCGACGGCCCACGCCGGCGGCGGCGGCGGTGATGAGGAGGAGGGAGTTGCTTGGGAGGAGGAGGGAGGCGGCGCCCGCCCGTCGCCCTATGGGGGGGCGGGAGTGGGTCGGGGGCGAGAGACCCTTTCGGTCAGTACTCCGGAAAACAAGAACTCCAGTCTTGGAAATATTTTGTGCATGGAAGTAGATCACCACTTGTGTATATGGCAGAAAAGTAGCAAGGAATAGTTCAAGGGACTTATGCAAGATGCAATGGGTTTTCAATTTTCATGGTTTGCATTAGTCATTATGGAGGGATTTGATTGTCAATCTTATCTAGTTCATATTCTTCTCTTTCAAATGTGCTTATCCTTTCATGCACTCCTACGCAGAAACATAAGGTAGCACAGACTTAACAGAAAAATCACACTCTACCATGACAATGAACCATTGAGGCCAGTGTAACACCACTTGGGATACAGTTGGTGACTGTTTCTCTGCAGGTGGAACTTCCATATACTCCTCCAACTGACACCTGAATAAAATAAAAGACAAATTAGAAAATCAGGACAAGATGGAAGGAATTTCAATTAAGGAGCACATTTTAAAAGGACACAACCTTGCAGATCTCAAGGTTATTCCCAGGTTGCTTGAACTGAGAAAATCCGGTGCCTCCAATTTTTTTCTCAACACCTGAGGAAACAAATCAGAAGCACTGAATTATATCTTCATGCCATATACTTCTCCATGCGAACGTAAAATGTAAGAGAAACAAAAGCAGCTAGCTTCTGCACTAAACAGTTGGGGTACATCTAAACTAGATAGATGACAAATCACACCTTAATTTAAAATGACAGTAAAGCAGTAACAGTGAAGAGGGTGATATGACTGGAAACGACAATAACACATATAGTTAGTCCACATTTTCACCATTCGGTTATAAAAATGTACAGATATCAACTAACTATGTGTCTATGTTTAGACGGAGAGGCAGCCTCAGCCATGGGGTACTCATAACTTAAACGTAGCGAAAAATTGTTCGAGGCAAGGAATGTGAGACTACAGATACAGCTGGTCAATGTAGGGGTGACAGAGGCATTAACCAACCAAGGTGTGAGCGGCGGCGCATTTGTACGAACAGGTAAACGGAAATGCCAAAAGAGCAGAACGAAAGAAACCTAAAATGATGCTGTGCATTTGTACGAACAGGTAAACGGAAGAAGCGGCATCAGATCGGAGGGCTCGGGGAGAGACAGAGGGGGATAGTGAAGGACCGATCCAAAGCCCGGGAAGAAGGAACCTACGCTCTGGGCCCAGCCCATGTACTTGTTAAAAGGTAAATATTTTTTAGTAAATGCCAAAGTATAATAAGTTTGACAAATATACAGAATGAAATATCATCAATATCTTTGTTAAAATACATTAGTACGATAATATAACTAGAGTGGTCTATTGATATTGAATTGGTATTGCGAATGTTCATAAGTATTTTTATTTATAAAACTGGTCAAACTTAGTAGATATTGACTTCTGACTGAATATTCATGTTGTGTAAAACCAACGGCGTAATGCCAAACGAACGTTTTTGAAATACAAGAATGCTTGGCCTAAACTTCTTGCACGAGTTGCATATAGGAAGAAAAATAATATAGACCCACATTTTGGAGGGCAAGACTAAACCGCGGGGAGCGTCTATGAACAAACCGATCGTTCAATTCGCACCACATGATCGTATCCAAAAACAGAATGATGCCGCTAATCTGGCTCCGAGAGGCCGCATCCACCATTATCGAATAATGGGTGCGGTTTCATCCGGTAGTGATAAGAGGGGTAAAAGGGAGAACACAAGTGTTCTCGGTGCAGATATGTTCTTTTCCGAGTTAAATCCATGGTTTATATTTGATTAGCAAGTTCAGTACAATCCCTACAATTATGGTCACTTAACTCGTGCGACGCGTGGTCACTAAGCGATACAATGCGATGTATTCGGGAAGTGGGTCCTACCGGCAGATGATTGGATGGTTAAATAAGTGCATGAACAAGTTTGGGAGGGGTTTGTTTGCAAAATTGTCGGCGAGTACTAGCCCTGTGTGGTGCGACCGGACCTGTTCACCCCCGACCCACGTCGTTCCCCTCCTCTGCTAAAGCTGGTTACCCTAAATCGACGGCAGCATCACAGGAGATTGCATGGCGCTGTTAAGCCACCATGTCCAGCACTAGCTCGTCCAGGTGTGTGCTCTGCCGCCAGGCCCCTCCATTTTCGGTCATTTTGTGCCCTAAATGCAGACACAGGGTGAAGCAGTGCTGCTCGGGGACGTCGGAGCACCCCAGATGGATGTACTACAAGGGTAAAAATCATGGGGTAAGTATTTGATGTTTGCATTTTGCTTTAGCTTTTGATAGTCTCTCTCGGTTTTGATCCGGTACACTCTGTTTGGAAGCTCAAATTGAATATGTTTTGATTTTTCCTAGTTTGGCTGCAATTTTTGGCATTGGGAGCTGGAGTACATTGGGTATCTGATTGATAACAACTACATTAGAGAGTATGATGTTGTTTATTCTCTTGGTTGGGCAGAAGAAAGGAGGGAAGAACTTGAGCTGAGGAAGTAGGAAGCCGGAGTGACTAGGGTGCAAGGACAGGAGCAACACCTAATGATGATTTTGGAGTAAGTGAGGCAGATGGTTGTTCTTGGCAAGATTCTAGTGGGTATGTTGTGTGTGTTGTGTGCAATGTATGCTGTTCTACCGGTGAATAAGTGACAGTGAGGTGTTGAAATGAGAGTGAGTGTCATATCTGATATTCTAGCAAGTTTATGATGCAATGTGTGCAAGTGGGAGTGATATGTTCTAGCAAGGTTATGATGCAATGTAGCTAGTGATGATTTAGTCTTCATCTAGTAGTTGATCTAGTAACTGTGTAGTAGTGACTCAGCTTTATAATGCCTTTTGGCCACTATGTATGTGAACCTGAAGCAATGTAGTTGGAATGTATTGCATTTTGCTCATATTCGATTCAAATGAAATGCAATTTCGTGGCATTATCACAAAAAGTGGAAAGCAAATAATTCACAGTACAATAGTTCTTGGTTACTAGAACAGTAATATTAATAGAACAACTTTGTGACACTAAAATAGAAACAACCATTTTCATAGTGAAACACAGAAACCGTATAATTCAGTGAAACAAAATGAGATGGATTCATGCAAGAGTACCAGATAGGCAACACACCAAAAGTACATAGGTGTCTAACATATTTACAGAGTTGTTTGCAACACATCTCATTTTGTTGCACTTGTCCTTTCCCACCTTTCTTTACACCTAGATTCCAATCCATCCTCCTAGACTTAGGCACTGGTTCTGTAACTACCTGGGACATTAGAACAGGGAAGGCCGGCAAAATCCGAGGACCTGTGCGAAACTCTAAAATGGGACCCTGTGGCACTAAATATTTTAATTATTTAACAATTATAATGGATATGCCAAAGTATCTTGCATAGAAATTGGATATATAAATAAGCACACCTAATAAACTCCTGCTTGCATATTGTTTATTTGAACAATATCATTCTCTTAGTGTTATTTGAAATGAAATCTTCAATAATATTCCCGTAATCAATCTTCTCCAACACTTCACTCTCAAGTGCTATTGTGGCTAAATCATTGAGTCTTTGTTGTGTCATAGTAGTACACATATAGGACTTCAATATTTTCAGTTTGGAAAAGCTTTGTTCCGCTAATGCAACTGTCACATGAATGGTCAATAAAAATCTATATGCAATACTTGCATTGGGAAAACAATCATGCCTCTTTAGAAAATTTAGAACTTTAACATGCCCCATATTCTCTTTTCGCATAAAATCTTTAAAAAGTTTTAGCTTAACATATAGTTCATTGGCATCAATGTCATATTTTCTATCTTCATCGGCATCATTGTTAGATGTTCCTATCCATAAGGGCAGCCTCAAGATCATCACACTAAGATCTCAAGCTATCGTTGTCCAATGACTGCAATGTTTCAAAGGTAAACAAGAAACCAAAAAATTCTTGTAACCCTCATATTGTTCGTGCTTTTCAGTGTGAAAATTGATTGATAAATAAGAGGTATAAAATATTTTATTCGAAATGATTCCTCTGCATACTTTGTGGCAATATTTGTGTCATGTGGATTCTCATAAAACCATTTCTTTATTTTAGTTCCTTGCCTTTTTGATAAACATGTCCATTGCCCCTCTTTGGGACTGAATTAATTCTTCCTCCTTTTCTTTTCTCTTACATTTTTTATAACCGGGTTCTTGATTTTCCATGTGAAATGGGATCATATGGGCACCTAGAGGGGGGGAACAAGTGTTACTCCAAATTTTAATTAGGTTTAACACAAAGATAAATTCTCTAGATATGCAACTACGATAAATTTACCTATATGACAACCTAGCTACTAAACGAGATAAACGAGTAAAGAGCAGTAAAAGGATATATGTAATGGAGAATGAAGAATGAAGATACACATTATTTGATTTACTGCAGTTCCTTCCTTTTTAGGGGAAGTACGTCTAAAGTGGAGGGATGGGCGGTACTAAGACCACCACGCCACAAAAGGCCTCATCCTTTTCTCCCGTGAATCTTGCTACAACTGGCCTGATCCCCTTTTCCACTATACGGTACCCTTCGAGGCGGAACCGTTGCCTTTACAAAGAGACCGGGGCAAACATCCACAACTGAATTGGAGGATCCTGAGAGGACAAGAAGCTACCATATCAAAAGACGTTTATCAATAGAGAAAACAAGATCTACGATTTCCAAAGAAACTATAGATGCAAGGGGGCTTCAAGTGAATGACGGGGAAATTCAGATTGATTCGGTTATGATGTAGATCAAGTCCTTCTCCTTCGATTCTCTAAATATCAAGACCGTCGGATGGTTGAACAAGGAGATCTTGGGAATTTGGGGGCTCACGGAAGTACTGTTCTTTTCTGATGATTCGAGAGACTCCAGGTTGAAGATGGGGAGGTGTATTTGTAGCCCCTTCCAAGATAGAGTCGTTGGAGCCATATAGGTCCGAATAATCCGGCCCAAGTGGGCCCCGGATAATCTGGCCTAGGAAAAAATCAGGCATGGAGCAAAAATCCAGACCAAACCTCCGCCCTTTAACAGATGAGCCACGCCGATTTTCCCTTAGTCGATTTCAGGGAGGGAGGATTATCCGGGTCAGGCTGGCCCTAGATTATCCGGCCTGGGAAAACATCTGGCCCAGTGCCAAAAATTTGGCCCTCTCCTAAGAGCCGCGCACCTGGTCCTTAACCAATATCTCCAGGGGCCGAATTATCCGGCCCTCACCAGGGGCATATTATCCGTCCTGGAAACCCTAATTTTGATGATTTGAGCAGGGGCTCTTTTCACTCTTTTGAGAGGTTGATGCTACCACATATAATAGACCTGTGTGACTGCATAGTTTACACTCCTACTGACCTGGGTCTGCATTAGAATGGTTTCACTTCTTGGGAAAGGTAGCTAAGGGACAACTGGAACATGAGCATCTTGCATATCATCTTCTTCACCTAGAGCATTGGCTGCCATCAGAGCTCGGTTAACTAGCGTTTTAGCTTGATGAGATTTACTTGTTGTTGTCTGTGTTGCAAGTTTACCATCTCTTTGTGCCTTCCTCTTCTGTTCAGATGCAAGTATCTTGTCATGTGTATTTTTGTCTGCAGCTTCTTTCTTTTCCTTCTTAGCTACCTCTTTCTTGACCTCTAATATGATTCTTTTGGTTTCTTCCTTAGTTTTCTTCTTAACCTCAGCTTCTTCCTTTCTCTTCTCTCTACAGAAATTACTACCTTGGCTTCTATAAGTTGAGCCTTCATCTTTTCTTGCTCCATCTTCTTCCTAGCTTTCTCCTCTGGTTTCTTCACCTTAGCTTGATACTTGGCATCAAGTACAACTAGTTTTCTTCCTTCATTGGCCTTATTTTTCTCTTGCTACACGTGTAACAACTTTTGAGAAAGTTCACCTTGCCTGATAGTGCTAGCACCACTAGAACTGGCTGGTTGGTTAAGCAAGCTCTCTGCTTCTATGATGAAGGTAGACTATGGAACTGTCCTTGTCTCCAAATGCCTTTGATAGGCCTATGTACATGCATAAATTCAGAGGAAATTTTGTTCAACAAACACTTGTTGATTGTCATAAATTCAGAAATATAGAGGTTGTTTGACATAAGATATACCCACTCCATCAAATTTTGGATCATTCAACTCATCCTCTCTGAAAGTTTTGAATTTTATCCTTATTGTACCATCATCAGAGTCAGGTCCCTACGGACCTTCTTCCTATGAATCCTCATATTTTATTTCACAATTCTCTTTGCCTTTGTTAGTTGCAGAATTACATTGGGTTGATCATTTCCTTCTCTTCTTCATATTTGCACTCTTGCTTTTGTTAGATGTCTATTCCTCACCATGTACATTAGCATCCCCTTCACAGTAAAATCAGAGTCATGCAACTCAAAATCTGGATCTGTAACATTCTCACTATCACACAGTGCATCACTGTGTTCCCCTTCACTTGTTTCTTGACTTTATTCAAAATCTGCAGCTGAACTATTGCTTCTATTCATCTTCCTTTCCCTAAGCCTACTAGCAACATGTCATTCATTATGTCCCTAATCTGAATCTTGTACTGAACTTATAGGATAGAGAACTTGAATTGGTACTGGAGGTACCTCTACACTTGGATCATCAGGTTGGGTGCTTCTTCTTGTCTTGGCAGGGCTGATAACATAAGGCAATAGAGCTACTGGAAAATGCACTACATCATCTCAACCTTTGAAGCTCAAGCTTTGATCATGATCCAAATATACAATAAAGAAATGCTGGCCTATGTCAACTAAAGTAACCATAAACATAAATGAATGGTCATCTTTTAGCTCCCTGAGACCATTATTGGCAATTGTAAGCATTGGAATGCAGTAGAGAATCTTCATTCTACTTGCCATCTCATAGAAAATTCCTTCAATGATCTTTTCAAGCATCACTAACGACCAACTTAGAGCTTCAACTTCATCATAGTAGATGATGTGCCCATCAACATAACTTCTGTTGTTACCAGTGCCCACGAAAAAACAACCATGATTTATCTCCAATGTAAAGTAAGCACTACTTTCTCCTACAAATTAACATTATTTAAACCTATGATCAATGAACTAGTTAAATACCTATTGCAAGCTTTACTTACTGAACATAAACCATCATCTTTGCAATATACATCAAGAAAAAATTAACCTACTGACCAAAATATGGACATGCCATCATCAACCCCCACACTATGAACAATTTGTGTAGCAAAAATCATAAATTTCTTAAACCCTAAGCCACAACCGCACCCAAATCATCTTTTAGAACCCTGTCGGAACTAAATAGCGAAACACAAAAAGAGCACATATAGAGCAGACAGAGCACTAACAGAGAACCAAAATCTGACATCCTGAATCAAAAATTTGCTAAAAATCCATGTCGGTGGTTGAGGGTTTACCGTAAACGGGAGGGGGAGCGTCGTCTGGACGCTGGATTGGGAACATCACCGTGGCTCCTCGCCGCAACGTCAGAGCGGCGCCGCCGCCTCACCGCCTCTCAACCCATTGTCGATGAAGAACCCCGACCGTCGTCGACCTCGATCGCCCTCTTTCCCTTCAGAGTGTCTTCACGCCATTTCCGCTCCCTCTATCTCACTTTAACCCTAGAGCTCTGGAGTAGAGGAGGGCGAAGGGACTGCCGAAAATTCTTTCCTTGTCTTGGGGCCTATGGGATAATTAATTGTCGCTCCGGACACCATCAATGCATGTGTGAGACTGCAAGCAGGTCCTACTAACCACCATGCCATCCGATACATCGCACTGTATCGCTCAGTGACCGCACGTGACGCCCTCACGCAAGTGAAGTGACCATAAACTTGTATTACGGTTGTACATTGACCGTACTAAACTCGCTAAGCAAGTATAGTGACTAACCGTGGATTAAACTCTTCTTTTCCCTTAACACAGACTTCACATTTGTTAGTACATTGTATTTTCTAAAGGTTATTTTGCTATCACAACTTAGTAGTGGTTTGAGTATTTGTGTGTGGGCGAGGGCCCTAATTTATGGTGTTGCCCTCCTGGCTACACAGTCCAAGAAAGAAACAAACTAAAATGAAATCCAAACAGACATGTGCATGACCAGACTTTCATCGATCATTGTTCCATTATTCGTTCTTGGGGTAAAGCAAAGATGGCCACTTTCATGTAGTAGAAAAGAAGATAGCGCGCCGCTTGTAGCTTTTGTTGGTACTAGCATAAAGCACGAGGAGGAGGCATGGATTCCCCAAGGAGCTAGTCAAGCCACACATGTTTTTAAAATTCGTAATTCGAAATGCCTCGAGACCATCGAAAGCCAAAAGACGAAATCAACGGACTTTTTCTTTCGCAAAGACCGAGTCTCGGTCTATCTACGTACAGTACCGCATCTCTGATCTGCATCTGCTCATAGAGGTACACAGAGATGCGCAAAGCACATTCGTTCAAGTTTCTTCGGAAAAAAGTTATGTGATCGATCGCGGCAAGAAACGAACAAAGTGGCCGGAGCGAGCGACACACGAAGAGCTATACACTGTGACAGTACACACGGCAGCCGGATTCCATCCAGAGGACTGGATCGATCACTGTGACAGCACAAAAGTTATGGATCGATCACTCCGGGATGGCGACGAGCATGGGCCGCCACGGCCGCCGCATCATGAGCCGGCGCCGGAACCCGCCGAAGACGAACCGCCGGTACTGCTGCATCTGCATGGCCGCGCCACCCGCACGACCTGCCGACGTCACGGCCAGCGCGGCCTCCGGGCGAGCCTGCGCGTCCGTGGGCTGCTGTTGCCGGTGGTCGGGCAGCAGCAGGTGCTGGAGCTGGTGGACATCTTTCTTGGCGCCCGAAACGTCGGACCCCAGGAGCTCCTCCAGCGAGCCGCGGCTTCTGCCGAGGAGGCTGGACTTCTCGCCGCCATCATCCCCCGCATCCCCGGCGCCTGCCGCGGCAGCCGGTCTGTGCATCTTGCTGCCGCGGCAGAGCACCCGGCGCACCAGCAGCCACAGGCTCTTGGCCCTCGGCTTGTGCATCGTCGCCCCGGCGGCCATCCCTGCAGTGCAGCCGCAGCCTCTCTCTCTCTCCCACTACCGATCGATCTCTATCTATCTCTTGATGGGCTGGGAAACGGCAGTAGGATCGCTTGGTTATATACCTGACGCCTGGCCTCTCATGTTCGTGTCCCGTTGGCGCGCCTGGGCTCTTACTTTGGAGCTTTGGACGACGGCCTGGGATTCTGGAAACGATCCTGAAATAATGGTGCTTTGCCTTTGGACTCTAGGCGCCTCCAACCACTAGTATTAAAAAAAACTAGCTCTGGAGCCGGGTGAGGTCTATTCGCTGAACATTCTTGGATTTCTTTTGTTTACGTGGGAGGGCCGCCAACGCACGGCGCGGCGCCAGATGGAAGCCCCGGAGGCTGGGCTGCCCAATCGACAAATAGAAAATGGAATGGCAGAAGAGCTAGCATCAGCATCGGTGTCGCCGTCAGGGCAAGGTAAACGACGCGAGGATTTCGGTGCCGCAACAGGCCAAAGACCAGCGCGTAGTTCGCATGTTGTCGTTGTCTGTATCTAGATGATGTATGTTGTATGGTAAATGTGGGATATGGATACGTGTTTGTCCACTCGGGGATCCCAGTTAGACTGAGACCGATTCCGTGGATTAGTTTTTCCATGCATGCATGGCGAGGGGCAATTTGAAAATGAATTAAGGGACTGTTTGGTATCCTGCATCAAATTCTTGGTCCAATTCGGCAGTGTTGCCACTAGTGGAAACGAGGCGTTTGGTTGAGGTCGGAAATGGGCTTTAACACCGGTTCGTCGGTGTTAAAGGGGGTGTCAGTACCAGCGTGGTCCAGAGAGCAAAAAGGAGCACCCCCTTTAACACCGGTTCGAGCCACGAACCGGTGTTAAAGGCCACTGATATTGCCAGCCCACTCTTTAACACCGTTTCATGGCTTGAACCGGTGTTAAAGGGGAGGGGGGCTATATAACACACCGCAGCCCACACCCCTCTCTTCCATTTTTTCACTCTCTCATTTTGGAGCCTAGCAAGAGGGTGAGAGGTGTGTTAGTTTGTGTTTTTTCCTATGCACAAGAGGTGTTCGGTGAAATGCCCGAGAGCTCGAAATAAGTTTTCTCGTTGCTCATTCCTTCTCGGTCGTGGTCGGCAACTTTATCCTTTCATGTGTCATTGATGTACTATATATAAATGGTCATCTTCCTATTAATTTTTGATATAGTATATATTAATGCAGATGAACCGACAATAGATGTACGATGACCGACGCACTTTCGAGTACATTACGGGCCTCCAAAATTTCATCGTTGTGGCTAATGCAAACCATGGTCACAATGGTTTTATGTGCTGTCCGTGTGTTCACTGTCAGAACAAGAAAGACTACTCAAATAACAGAACCATTCACGCCCACCTGCTTTGATCCGGTTTCATGCCCAGCTATAATTGTTGGACCAAGCACGGAGAAAAAGGGGTTGTGATGGAAGACAACGAAGAAGAAGAGGATGATGACAACTATCATAATATGTATCCTGAATATGATGATACTGCAACGGGGGTAGATATGAAGATCAAGAGGCAGCAGATGGGCCCGCTGATGACGATCTTGGTCGGGCCATTACTGATGCAAAGGAAGAATGTGAAACTGAAAAGGAGAAGGAGAAGCTGGAGCAGATGTTAAAGGATCACAAAACATTGTTGTACCCAACTTGCGAAGATGGCCACAAAAAGCTAGGTATCACACTAGATTTGCTGCAATGGAAGGCAGGGAACGGTGTGACTGACAGCGCATTTTCAAAGTTGTTGGTAAAAATGAAGAATCTGCTTCCAAGAAATAATGAGTTGCCCGACAGTACATACCAAGCAAAGAAGGTTGTCTGCCCTCTAGGATTAGACGTGCAGAAGATACATGCCTGCATCCTCTACCACGGTGAGAAGTACGAGGATTTGGATGCATGCCCGGTATGCATTGCACTGCGGTATAAGATCAGACGAGATGATCCTGGCGATGTTGAGGGCGAGGCCCCTAGGAAGAAGGTTCCTGCCAAGGTTATGTGGTATGCTCCTATAATACCACGGTTAAAACGTCTCTTCAGAAATAAAGAGCATGCCAAGTTGTTGCGATGGCACATGGAAGACCGTAAGAAAGACGCGATGTTGAGACACCCCGCTGATGGGTCACAGTGGAGAAAAGTGGAGCGAGAGTACCCGGATTTCGCACGTGATGCAAGGAACTTAAGGTTTGGTCTAGGTACAGATGGCATGAATTCTTTTGGTGAGCAGAGCTGCAGTCACAGCACCTGGCCTGTGACTCTATTATAACCTTCCTCCTTGGTTGTGCATGAAGAGGAAGTTCATTATGATGCCAGTGCTCATCCAAGGCCCGAGGCAACCCGGCAACGACATTAATGTGTACCTAAGGCCATTAGTTGAAGAACTTTTACAGCTGTGGGACAAACCAGGTGTACGTATGTGGGATGAGTACAAAGGGGAGCCATTTGACCTACGAGCGTTGCTTTTCGTAACCATCAATGATTGGCCTGCTCTTAGTAACATTTTAGGGCAGACAAACAAGGGATACAATGCATACACACGCTGTTTAGATGAGACTGAAAGTGTATATTTGGATAAATTAAGAAGGTTGTGTACCTAGAGTATCGTCGATTTCTCTTCCGAACCTGCATCCAGTAAGAAAGAAAGGCAAACATTTCAAACGTCTGGCAGAACCCCGGAGGAAGCCTGTCCTCCGTACCGATGAGGAGGTATTTGGTATGGTCAAGGACCTAGAAATAATCTTTGGAAAAGGTCCTGACAGTCTATCTGTTCCGAATGACGATGCCGGACACACGCCCATGTAGAAGAAGCAATCTATATTTTGGGACCTACCCTATTGGAAAGTCTTAGAGGTCCGCTCTTCAATCGATGTGATGCACGTGACTGAACCTGCTAGGCTTCCTAGGAGTGTATGGAAAGGCAAAAGATACACCGAAAGCACGGCAGGACCAACAACGTATGAAAGACCCTGAAGAGCCTATGCATCCTGAGAACGAGAAGGGTAAACGATGCCACTTAACTCCTGCCAGCTACGCTCTTACTAAAGCAGAGAAGGAAATCTTTTTTGAATGCCTAAGCAGTATCAAGGTCCCGTCTGGCTTCTCGTCGAATATAAAGGAAATAATAAATATGGCAGAGAAAAAATTCCAAAACCTGAAGTCTCATGACTGCCACGTGATTATGACACAATTGCTTCTGATTGCATTGAGGGGGCTTCTACCTGAAAATGTTCGAGTACCCATTGTGAAGCTATGTGCATTCCTCAATGCAATATCTCAGAAGGTAATCGATCCAGAAAGCCTACCAGGGTTACAAACAGATGTGGCCCAATGTCTTGTCAGCTTTGAGTTGGTGTTCCCACCATCCTTCTTCAATATTATGACGCATCTCCTGGTTCACCTAGTAGAATAGATTGCCATTCTCGGTCCTGTATTTCTACACAATATGTTCCCCTTTGAGAGGTACATGGGAGTCTTAAAGAAATATGTTCATAATCATGCTAGGCCAGAAGGAAGAATCTCCAAGGGCTATGTAACAGAGGAGGTCATTGAGTTTTGTGTTGATTTTATTCCTGACATTAAGGCGATTGGTGTTCCAGAATCACGACATGAGGGGAGACTGCGTGGAAAAGGCACCCTAGGATGTAAAGCAATGATATGTAGGGACGGGCATTCTCTCAATCAAGCACACTACACGGTTTTACAAAGATCTATCTTGGTTGCCCGTATATCAATGAACACAAGAATTTAATCGCCTCAAACACTCAGGCAAGTATGATGAATGGATTATAAGTGAACACATGGCGAAGTTTTGGCGGCTGCAAAGACTTCTCACGAATAACACCACTGTTGGGATCAGCTGTACTTGTTGGCGGGACACCATCTTCGTTGTATACACTTTCCAAAGTGCGAGATAAATGGGAATACATTTTACGATAGGCCAAGATAAAAGAGCACCAACCAAAACAGTGGTATCCGCTCGATGCAATGAAGACAATGGGCAAAAGACCACGTATTATGGGTTCATAGAGGAGATATGGGAACTTGACTATGGACCTAATTTTAAGGTCCCCTTGTTTCGGTGCAAATGGGTCAAGCTAACAGGAGGAGGGGTTGAGGTAGACAAGAAGTACGGAATGACAACAGTGGATCTCAACAATCTTATGAAGGTAGACAAGAACTTAGACGAACCATTCGTCCTAGCCAATGATGTGGCTCAGGTTTTCTATGTGAAGGACATGTCTACCAAACCGAAAAAAAGAAAAAATAAGCAAATAGATACATCACACGATGAGTCAAAGCGTCACATAGTTCTTTCAGGGAAAAGAAACATCGTGGGAGTGGAGGACAAGACAGACATGTCAGAAAAGATTATAATAAGTTTGATAAAATTCTGCCCTTCAGAGTGAAGACTGACCCAACCATCCTGTTAAACGGTGCGGATACTCCATGGTTACGACCGACGCGATCATAAGATTGACTATATGTATTAATTGAGCCATTTTTGGCACACATATGTATCTCAACATGGAAATCAATGTCATATTTCTTCTGTTAACAGTATATGTATTAAATGAGCCATTTTTCTTCCTGCCATTTCTTCCCACCAGTTCTTCCCTCCAGTTATCTTCCTGCCATTATTTCTCACTATATATATGTAGGGTTGGCCTCCATTGTCATTGCACATCTCTAGACTCATATCTGCAACCTCATCACTCTTTCCCATGGCTTCCACCGTAGCACTAACCCCCAGGGAGGCGGAGGCGCTTTGCGCCTCGAACTATCCCTGCCCGCTGGGCTATTGTGTCCCTGTCGGCTAGATGCTGAGCGCCGGAGGAGTGCCGGTTCCTCCTATCCCTCTAGGTGTGGCGCGCCGGATGGCCATCACGAACCACTACTACATCGAGCTCATGCCGGAGCAGCGGAGGAATCCTAGATGGCATCCCGACTATTTCCCGACTTGGGAAGCCTTCTTCGGAGATCGGCGTCAGAGGGCGCTCACCAGGCACGAGGAGGATAGACCACCTCCTCCGAACTTCAACGAGGCCCACCGTCGGCTGTGGTGGCGCGGTCATACTCTCCAGAGCGTCATGGCCTACGACACTGCCGCCGACTCTAACCCCCATCTGCGCTACCCTCAAGTCCAGCCCACGCGTACTCAGTCTTCAAGGTTCAATTACGGCGACCCGGCGGCGGCAATGACGACGGCATGGCGAGTACGACGACTACAGTGGCGAGTATTACAGGTGTAGGCAGGAGCATGACTGAATCACTCCAATATTCCAAAACAAGTTCGGCCGATTGTGACTTAATCTGGCTATGTATCTTAATTTTCAGTTCTTTTATGTATCTTATATTTCAGTCGTGCTTTATGTAACTTACTGTTAGTTGCATTATGTACTTTAGTTCCAGTTCTATCATAATAAAAATATCAAACTTGGTATATTGATTATGTCTCAAAAAACCCTTCACAAAATGACCTATCTAATTCGAGGTTTCTTGACTTTCGGGTCAAATGACCAATGTTATGGCTAGAATCAAGGCATAGTTTGTGATAATGTGGCCATATTGTGCATATATGTGCATCATGGGATGGCAAACAATGTTGCAAGAGGAAGTTTTCCTTTTTGTCGCACCAAAAAGGCATTTTCCATTTTCCGAGCATAAAAAACGGACGGTTTTGTGAAGCAACCATCAAATGGATAATTCAAAAAACTACCACCATATTTTACAAAAATACTAGACCACCTTATATGGACAATGTACCAACAGGGGGATCTGAAACCTTTCCGTCCACCTCTGGTGAAAAAGACAAATTCCTACCGAATCGATAGGAAGTGGGTCAGATATGAACTACAGGTACATGATACGATGCTCATGTTTTTTTACAAAAATCATTTTTAGGTTCACAATATGCTATTTTATCAAAAATCCAATGCAAGTTTAGCGAGGCTTGGCCCCGATCTAAGAATATTCATGCCCGTTGTTCGACAAAGTTTGACGATAGTTTAAAACAGGGATAAAAAATTAAAAAACAATCGAAACAATGCGAAACTTTCACGTGGTGTTATATTATGTGACATAGTTAGAAGGAAAAATATAAAACTTGGTATATTGATTATGTCTCAAAAAAACCTTCACAAAATGACCTATCTCATTCAAGGTTTCTTGGCTTTCGGGTCAAATGACCAATGTTATGGCTAGAATCAAGGCATAGTTTGTGATAATATGGCCATATTGTGCATACATGTGCATCATGGGATGGAAAACAATGTTGCAAGAGGAAGTTTTCCTTTTTGTCGCACCAAAAAGGCATTTTCCATTTTTCGAGCATAAAAAACGGACGGTTTTGTGAAGCAACCACCAAATGGCTAATTCAAAAAACTACCACCACATTTTACAAAAATACTAGACCACCTTATATGGACAATGTACCAACAGGGGATCTGAAACCTTTCCGTCCACCTCTGGTGAAAAAGACAAATTCCTGCCGAATCGATAGGAAGTGGGTCAGATATGAACTACAGGTACATGATACGATGCTCATGTTTTTTACAAAAATCATTTTAGGTTCACAATATGCCATTTTATCAAAAATCCAATGCAAGTTTAGCGAGGTTTTGTCAGATTCCAAAGTATACAAAAGATACGGCATTTAAATATCCAAACAATTCAAAAATGTTAATACAAAATAAAATATGATTTGCTCTAATAAAATAGGTTAGATTCCTTTTTAGATGCTTAATATTTCTTATGTTCAAAGTTTTAGGGTTTGACTATTTTATTTTTGTTTTAATTGAATAATCAAAATTTATATGTAAGTGTTTTAATCATTTTGAAAATTTTCATCTACAGTAACTATAAAATGCTTTTATATGAATGGATAGATCTTATTTTTCTGAAAATTATGATATATTATTCATATTTTTCTGAGTTAAAATAAAAAGATATGAATTTTCTAAATTCTATCCTATTTTTTGAATTAAAAATGCCCCCACCCTTTTAATGTACGAAATAAATGCCCCCCTTTAACACCGGTTCCAGCCACGAACCGGTGTTAAAGGGGGGCGGGGGCATTTATTTCGTTTCGCGCGCGCACCCCCCTTTAACACCGGTTCGTGGCTGGAACCGGTGTTAAGGGGGGGGGGAGGGGGTGTGCGGGGCGCGAAACGAATTCCCCCCTTTAACACCGGTTCCATCCACGAACCTGTGTTAAAGGGGGGATTTATAACGCACGCCACTTCCTTCTTCCCCCCAGCCAGATCAAGCGCGCGCAGTGGAAGAACAGCAGAGGCTGCCGCACCGCGTCGCCGTCCATGCCAGCCGTCCACTCTCTCGCCGTCGCCGTCCACGCCAGCCGTCCACTCCCTCGCCGTCACCGTCCACGCCCTCGCCGTCGCCGCCCTCTCCGTCGCCATCCTCGCCGTCGCCATCCCACGGGAGCGCCGTCGCTAGGCCGTTCCATGCCCTCACTGTATGTCCACGCCCTATCCGTCCTTCTCTCTTTTAAAATCCTTCGTTCCGCGTCGGGAGAAACCCCCCTCCCCCTCGATCTCGTATACCTCCAGGACGCTGCCGATTTCGCGCCGCCAGATCACCTCGCTGTCGCCGCACTAGCCGGGAATTCCTCGCCGTTGACTTCGTCGGAGCCAAGCGAGAAGCCGCTGCCAAAGACCCTGGGAGCTAGGTCCTTCTGCCACCAGGAGAACCGCCGCTCGCTGCCGAGCTGAACGACCCCCCTGATGAGCCTAGGACCACCGAAGCACCTCGCCACCGTCGCTGCCAGGACCGTCGCCGCCACCTCGCCATTGTCTCCGGTGAACTCGCATCGCTCAACCTGAGCCACACGATCGCGCCTAATCCAACAGTCCTTGTATGTTTCCAGACCAAAGGGGTACCGGCGAATCGCAGTGCACCACGTAGCCAGCCACGTCAGCGAGGCGTTGACTATGCAGAAATTTCTTTTAGAATTTCAGGAATTTGCAGAAAATAGTCGAATATTGTAAAATTCATAGAAATAAATTCACTGGGCCAAAAGTTGCAAATAAAATACCATTGGATTCTATTTTTCACGTATAATATTTCTGTGCAATTGACTCAGACTTTTGCATCAAGGTTTTGCTGTGATTAATTAAATGGTTTAATGGCCTATTTAGAGTAATAAATTCATAGGAAAAGTTTTACCCCTCAGAAAATTGCAAATGAGGTGTCGCTGGATTCAGTAGAACAAGTGGCATATGTGTATGTATATTTGTATGTGTATGTGTATGTATATATGTATATTGTATTGTATGTGTATTGTATATGTGTATATTTTGTGCCACGCCGAGGACCACCGCCACCATTATGCCGTCGACCCTGACCTCCTCTGCCCTAGCGCCGCCTCCTATCGTTGTCAATATAGCATTATAATAACCATGCTTTTGTTAATCAACTTTCATGACAAGTTAATTAGAAGAAGTAAATGTACCCTCTCATATGAATCCGGGGTTTCTCCGAATTAGGGTTTGAAATGACCAAACATGTATTAGGGTTACATTTCAATACTTTTAACCTGTCATATCATCATCCTTGCTTGAGCATTTTGATAGATGTATTACTGATATTTGTGTGATAATATTATTGTTTTAGAAACTATGGATCCACTCAGTAGAAACCTTGAAGAGGAAGAAATAATGGAGAACATGATCCACGAGGACACCTCACAATATCTGAACTTGGAGGGACATGATGACAGCTCAAGTAGTCATGGAGAAGATGACGCCTCCGATGAACACACTTTAGTGATTGCAAAGTCCGTCGAGGTATATGCATGGATTAAGCCTCTGCTGACTTGCACCGATTGATTTGTATATATATGTATATGTATTAATTAACGCTTCTTTCTTCTTTTAGCCCTCCGGATCGACCAGCTAGCAACAATCTTCTTCTACGAAAAAGAGCAAGCGAGGCGCGAGCCATCGGTTGAAAGATCGTGCAAAGTTCACGATCGAAGCAGTCCGTGTTGATGGCAGGCCGATGGAGCCCAAGAAGGCCACAGACAAATTTGTACGTCAGGCTGGAGTTCTTGTTAGGGACCAAATCCCAATCATAATTGAATATTGGAATAAGCCAAAGAAGGGCGACGGTACCTTTGTCGATGAAAGATCCAAAAAAACGCTTTGAAATTCGCTGTTGGTAAATTTCACCCTTTCGCCAGAGGAGGATGAAAACAAACCGGTTATAAAGGAAAAGGTCAAAGAGTGAACTCTAAAGAAGATGGCTGACGCTTTCCGCAACTGGAAGACAAAATTGAACAAATTTGTCAAAGCTCGGGAGACTCCAGATTTTGAAGACGCATATTATGCAAAGATAAGACCTCACTGGCCCGAATTTGTGGCATACAAGGAAGGTGCTATAGCTACAAAGAGGTCATAAACCAATACGCTAAATGCCCAGAAGAAGGAATATCACCAGAGGACGGGGTCAGGTGGCTACATATCTCATAGGCCTAAGTGGGAGGAAGCTGAGAAGGCCCTGCGCGATAGAGGGATTACACCCCAGACACATGGGTGGGACCTACGTGCAAAGACTTGGTTCTACGGAATTGGGGCAAGGTTGGACCCAGAAACAGGATTGTGTATCTTTCCAACCCTCCTTGCCAAACCCGTCACTGAACTCATCACGGCATATGAGAAAACAGCCGCCAGGACCTTCCATCCCGACAGAGAGAATGACCAGCTCACACGCGCCATCGGTAAAAAAGAACACCCTAGACTTGCACGAGGCACATGGGGTATGACGTGGAAGGATGGGTTTGCCAAGTGGGGCGACTCTTACAGATGGCGCGACAGAAAATAAAAAGAGCGCACACAGCGGATGACACAGATAGAACATGCACTTGTGGCGCTGCAGGCGCAAGTGAATGCACAAAAGAGACAGCAAGCCACCGGCCCATCTTAGCGGCACGAAGAGCCTGCATTGGAAGCTACCGGCAGCCCAGACTCTGCGCGGAAAAGGAGCGTGGCTTCCACGGAGAACATGCAGCCCACACTTGAAATGGCGGGTCCTCGATACCCCGTGGATGAGATCACGGAGAGCGAACACGCTGAGCTGCATGTGAGATTAATGGGCTTATCCATTAAGGTGGCTGTCAGCTATGCCTTACCTCCTGTAGCTGGTGGAACTTACCACTGCCGACCGATTCCAGATGGCTATGCTATTGTCGGGGTGGATGAGGTTGTGAAGGAATATGAGGAAGCACAGCTTGACCATGCTACAGGTGAAGGGGAAACTCAACTCAAATTTGCAGTGAAAATAACCATTCTTTGGAAGAAGGAACACATCGTGCTTCCAAATTGGAGGCCTCCGGCCTCAGCGTCAGCCATCGAGCCGCCTCAGCCGTCTCAAGTCATCGAATACTCCCTGTCGTCTCGTCGCTTCAGCCATCTCCGGCGCCAGCCATCTCCTACGGCGTCGCCATCTTGGCCAGCACCATCTCCTGGCGTCATCCATCTCCTGCTTCAGCCATCTCCTCAACAGAAGCGGAAGAGCACCGCTTGAAGAGCATCACTAGCACTGCCACGAAGAAATCCGCGGGAAACCGTACGCCAAAGAGTTCAAGAAACTATGTCCCACAGCCTTCCGCCAAGCCATTGCCGGTTTTGCCGTGGAATCGCAGCGACGAGGATACCAATAGGATCTCGGAAGAAGAGGTCAAGAAATTCTTTGCACCTAGACGGGCCGAGCCAAAGGAGAAACTAGATCCGGCGGTGGTGGAGAAGTTTTACAATAATCATTTCAAACCTGAAACCCCACTTGTGCCGGACTACGAGCGCCAGATTTTGAAGGGGATGCAAAGCGGGCGGAGGAAAGTAGCAAAGTCGGCACCGTAAAACAGTTCCCATGCTCGGAGAGCAGGAAAACCAATCATGCGCCCCGCTCCAAGTGTTCGACACACTGAACGCTGCTCCTGTAAATGATTACGAGGCAGAGCTACAAAGAAAGGCCAATGAGATGGGGATGACTTACATTGCATACTTGAACATCATGGGAGACAAGTTGCCCAAAGGCGATGTCAACCCCATACAACCATGGAAGTATGGGAAGAATCTCGTCAAGAAAGAGGAGCTCAAGAATCTACCAATAAAGATGCGAAGATTGCACAAGTGGTACCTTGATTTCTGCAAGATGAGAAAGGAAGAATGGATCACGGCGCATATAAGAGATCAGATTTTCTTGTGCGGAGACGACGAGATCGCCTTCCACATTCAAGACTTGCATTTTCTATTCAATCAGAAGGAACTCGACAAATCTGCCATCAGCCTTTATTGTGTGTAAGTACTATTTCTGTTTCTATCTCATCTCATTCAATTCATTAATTGCATGTATATATTGTAACATCCCAGGATTAGCACCTAGAAATAAAGAGGACACAGGTTTGTGCATTGCATTCATGCATAAGAAAATCCGGGGAATTTTCGCGCAAAACTAAAAGAGCTATGGAGGGATCGGGATCTCTCTTGTATTGAAGGAAACTTCGGACCAAGTGCTATAGATTTCGACATGACCTTTGTAGAATTCTTTGATTCGAGAGGAAATTTGTTCAAATATGTATTTGAATTTCAATTGTGAAACTCAAATGAATTTATAAGATACACAAATGGAAATTAGAAATATTTTAATAACTTGAAATAAAATAATTACATAAATAATATAATAAGGATTCTTTATTAATATATATATATATGCATATATAGTATTATTTTACAATAGATAGATAAAAGAATTCTTTATATAAGACATTGTCTTTACAATTAGGAAATAAATAAGTAGGAAAATGAATTTCATAATTGAAATAAATAACAACATTCTTTATTACAACAATATATTTGACATTGTCCTTACAAAAGAATTGTAAATAAAAAATGAAATAAGTAAACTTTATTGAATTGAATACAATAATACAATGTTTTTACAATATATAAAACAGAATATAAATTACAATATCTCAACATTATTCAATCAGAAAAGAAATTACATATATTTATATAAAAGAGAAATCCTAAACTATTGTTCCTAAGCTACTTCTTTATCTTGAATCCTTTACCCCAGATGTTCCTGCAAAAACAAACAACTAAAAAAATAAAATACAGGGGTTAGTTTTGGGATTAGATTACTCTCAGAATTAGCATACTAATGATATGCTTAAGCTCATCATTGAGTGATTTGAAATGGAACAAGTGTAGTGTTCTATCTAATGACCTCAGCACAACATCATAGGTCAAAAAGGGGCAAGTTTCACCTTGGTAAAATAGCAAAAGAATCAAGCTTCCACTTGGCAACATCCAAAAATGAAGCTCAACTTCAGATAATACCAAATTAGCTGAACACATTCAAGGCAAAAGATCTCACAGATGAAACCTGGACAAGGGGAGGTTCCTGGACCATACTAGGCACACAAACAGGCAGCTCACACATGCATGCATGCATATGTGTTGTCAACACCACAGCTACCCAGGAAACCAGATAAGAAGGAAACAGCCGTATCCAACAAGTACCTGCCCACACTCCACAACACATTCACACAACATCACCATCAGAGTGTCAAACCACACCACCATAGCTCTGGTTGCTCCCAGGAGCCATCCTAGATCTAGGACAAGGGGAAATCAAGGCCAGATGTATAAGGCAAGATTAATATCCAGCAGAATGAATCAATCAAGATCCATCACAAGGGCAAGACAACAACAACAGTAGATCAAGAGCAGCTGCAGCTTATCCACAATCTCACCAAGTCAAGCTAATCTACTCTGCATCTCAGGTTACCAACTCATAATAGTAACAACACATGCTCATTTCATCTTTTAGAGCATATGTGTTAGTGGGGAAAAATGGAGAACTCTCAGACTAGCATAGAAGTGATATGCTAGTCTCATCATTGAGTTAGAAAGGATAAAATTATAACATCTGTTTCAATCACCACTAGGGCCTCAGCCTTTGCATCATAGGCTGGATCTTGTTGCTCACAACAATCATCAAGGGCTAATGAGCCTTGACCATGTTGATTAATTAATATAGAAACAGACCCTACTCATTATGAGTATGCTACTGTGCACCCTTCAATTGGGTTCCACAGTATTAAGCTCACAACAGATCTTGCAAACAGGATCTTTCACTGTGCACACTCCAAAATGGAGGCCCCACAGTAAACAAAGACAGTAAACAAAGACAGTAAACAAAATCACCACCATCATCATATATGCACCTGAGTCAAGAATCCACACCTTTTGTCAGGGAAGCCAACCAAGAACTAAAAGGGAAGCCAACCAAGAACTAAAAATAAACATTAGGAATCAGATAGATATGTATTCACTGCTCAACATAATGGAAGCTGGAAGATTATCAACTTAATCATATTTTCCACACAGGTAATCACAACAGTGATAACCAGGCACAATTATGCATGCTTGGTTCAGGTGCTAGTTAACAGAGATCATTCAAAGGGGACCTTTACATTATCACATAATCCCTGTCATGTAGACAGAAACAATAATATGGACAAGCTTTGCTTATACAGCTTATTCCCACAAGTCAACAAATCATTTTCCTAGGATGGTTACCAGGAATCAACTTGGTAGTCAAATCTGTTGCCACTCATAACAATCATCCTAATCAGGAGATAACAAATTAAGCCAAGGTATAGTTATAGTAGACTCAAAGCATCAAGCACATAAGCAAGCTTCAACATCTTATATTCCAAGTATGAATTCATCAGAATACAACAGAGGCTCATTATATTTAATACAAGTAACAACTTATACCACTAGCATCAGGAGCACTCAATCAAGATAAGAGTCACAGGAACACAATTGATCACTAAGCAAACCACTATGAAACATCAAGCATCCAAAACATGTAGGAAGAATAAATCTAATTAAGATTGTGCACTAGGATAGAGAGAGGTTGTGAGAAAGGGGAAGTGGTACCTACCTGATGGCGAGTCTAAGCTCGTCGGCAATGGCTTCAGACGGAGACGACCACGGGCACAGCCACACGGGGTGAGCCATGGCACTGCACTGCCTCTGCCCACACCACCAGCAATCCCCAGCATCCAAACGCCCTCGCCATATCACCGGGGTTGCCGAGAACCTCGCCGTCCCGTCGGAGTAATGGAAAAATGGGGAATTAGGGTTTGGGGCTGGTGGTGGGCACGTAGGAGCATAATACACAAATCGAATTGGAGGGCTAGGTTCATCTGGGGAAGGCAAAGCTCCAGCAATGGAGGCGTGGCAGTGCCTCGCCGGAATCAAGCCGGTGGTGGCAGCGCCCAGGAACGCGAGGAGAAGGAGAGAGGAGGAGAGGCTTCGAGGGGATAAGGTGAGTGCGGGATGGGTCGGTTTGACCGATCCAGTATCCCCTCTGCTGGTCCAATTTGGCCCAATGTTGGGTACTAGTCCCATTTCAAAACAAAATAAGAAATGAAATGAATGAAAAATAAATAAATTACCAAAATAACCTGTAACATTTCCAGCTATAGAAAATTATAGAAAAATCATAAAAATATATTTAATATATTAGAATTATCACAAAAATAATATACACCTAAGAAAAATATAACTTTACTTATTTAAGTTAATAAAATGCAAATAAAGATTAAACACTATTAAATCTTAAGTGAAATTTCATTAAATAAGGAAAAATCCTAAAAATAAATAAAAATAATTTTTGTGTATAAAAATAACTTTACTATTTTATAAAAATACTAACTTAGAGTTTCTACAAATAAAATATAAATCAAATATTTAAGACACTTAATTCTTTGAAGAATATTATAAAAATAAAGGTAAGACTTAAAAATAAATAAAATTCATTTTTAAGATCTTTAATAAGTATATTCCACTAGAAAAATACCATGTATATTATTCAAAAACATTTTAAGATAAATAAAACTCATTACTTAAAATAACCACTTTGTTAATTCTTAAAATTATTTGTTAAGTAAGAAATAATCACATTTTCTTATAAAACACTAAACCTTTAAAGTTTAATTAGTAAGTCTAAATCTATAATCAAAATAAAACTTAAATATAATTATTAACCTTTAAATGTTTTTAAATCTTAAATTCAAATTAAACTCCTTTTAAATAAATATAACTTATCACTCATGTATAAGAGGATGAATAATCTTCATCTTTTCACCACTCTTAAAAATGACTCTAAACTGAAATAAATTTATAAGATCAACTTATTCAAAATACTAAGGTTTTCACTTTGGGAATTATAAAATTGCATAGCATTATTTATGCATAATGGCATCTTACTTCTTTAAACATTATTCCTTACCGGACCAATGATGATGATTTCAGATATTGGATCTTCTATTATCTCGAAGACCGTGAGTGCATAATCTTGCAATCACAAAAGGCAAGTTCACACTTGCTCATGTCCTTTGATTATTTTCTGTAAAGTATTTTGCAAATCCAGTGTTGTCATCACCTGCATTTGAAAAAGATCAGAAAACACTATTTTCATAATAATATGATTATAGGTTATTTTTCATGAGGTAATAATCTACTATGAAAGTTCCGGTGGTAAAGGAACATATTATCTAGGACTTAACAACCCATGTCGCCAGTGATTCTTTTGCCGTATATGTAACATCCCAAAAATCATGTTTCAAACTCATGCATATCATCCATGCATCCATTATCATGTAGAGTTCATTTCAAACAAATCAATTAAAAAACAGGAGCATATGAGCTCATTATTTTATGTGATCAGCATTTAAAACAAATGCTACACTCCAATGAGAGATTGTTGTTCATTGAACCAAACCTTGTTGTCTTATTGCTCTCAGATTGTATTGCTAGATTGCTAGGATTTAAACCAAAGTTTCAAAACAAATATGATTTGAAAACCAAATTTCAAAACCTATTTAAAACTAATGCTATGTCACTGCTTACTTTGTTTTATTCCAAGTAACCAGACCAATTCAAAGTGACCACTTGGTTTTGTGTCCATATTTGTGAGTGTTGCACTCTACAAAAATCCTGAAAAGATTTGAATTCAAACAGCTTTTGAAATCATTTGAAATTAATTCCTGAAATTGCAAACAGAAAAAGAAAAGGAGAAAAGAAATAGAAAAGGGCCAGCGCCACCTTTCTAGCCCAACAATAGAACCAGCCCACTAAGCCCACCCGGGTTTCCCCTTTTCTCTCTCTCACTCGCAGACAAAAACCCACCGATTCACTGACCACCTGACCCCACCTCCTCTCTGTTTCTTTCGCTGGCAAGTGGACCCTGCGACCACGTCGTCGTCGCCCTCAATCACGCGCGGCCGAGGCGCTCCGCCGTTACCTCGCCGCAGTCACTGCGAGCTTAATTGCCATTGATTCTGCGCGTCATCGCCGCCCCCGCTCTGGCTATAAGACCCCCTCCCCTCGCCGCTCATTTCCCCTCACCTAGCACAGACGCCACGCCACCAGGCTGCCAGTAATTGCCATTGCCTCACCGCAGACAGAACCCACTCTGGCGACCAATCCTGGTGAGGTCCGTGCGCCCCTTCCTCCCTGGTTCATGCAGACTGCTCCGCAACATCCTTGCGCTCCTACTGACACCTTTAGTTCATCCTGTACCGCCCTAGGTAGTCGACTCCAACGAGCACCGCAAGTTCCTGACGCTGTCTCTAACTCCGGCGACAAAATTCGGTGAGCCTCGTGTTCCCCTCTGTTTCTGAATCATACGAGCATGTTCGCCTGCATCTAGCGCACCTGCTGATACTTTTTGTTTGGATCCTCGAGCTCCGTAACGCCGCCGACCGACAGAGAGCATCTGACGCCGCCAGCAACTCCGACGAGCTCGTGCTGCTGTGTCCGTGCGCCCCTTGTCAAGCCATCACCACGTTGAGCTTCAGTGCATCGCCACGAGTCTGGTAAGCATCCCCGACGACCCCAAAACCCCCTGTAGTCGCCGCGCCGCCGTGGACAGAGCCGCCGCCGCCAGTCGCCACCGCTAGCACCGCAAGAGTATGGTCGCTTGATTGCGGACCGTTAGATCTAGATCCATCGGCTGCGTTAGATTCACTTAACAAATGGGTACGCGCTAGATCTGGCCGTTCATCTTCATTTAAATCGTATGGCTCTCGTTGATCGATCCGCCCGAACCTGTACCAGCCAATAGAAACACGCCGCGTGTCTGCTAGTTAGATTTAAAAATCAGAATTTGAATCTATTAGATGTTTGATTTTGTTTTAATCATAACTTTTGATTCCCACGTCCAAAATTGATGAATTTTATACCAATGGAATCAGGAGAGAAAGCCCTTTCCAAATATGTAATGTGTTTAATGTTTTGCTTCTGTTAAAATGGTTTTATTTACAGAAACATGTGTAGGCCTATTTTGTGTATATAAATTATTTGAAATTTGTTTTAGTGTTCAAATAAAGATTGTTTGGCAAGTTTTGAACTTGTTTATGAATCAGTACTGTGCACTTGTCTTGTTGAGTTTAGAAAATCATCACATATCATATTGCATGCATCCATATATTTTTGCTTGTATTTATTTTGTATGTGATTTATTGTTATGATTTTATGTGTAGATTTTGGTGCAAATAGTGATTGTGATTGTGAGGAGTGTAGATACTCTCAAAACTACCAAGGCAAGTGGTGCTTCATGATTTTATCCCTATGTTTTCTACTATGCATTAGAAATATTTTGCTAGTCTTGCATGGTTATATTTCTCTTATATACTATGCTTGGGAAATCCTAGTAGTTGTAGAATTTGCTAGAAATTTCTAAGTTAAGATGCTTATCTATGCCATGCTTAGCCTAGCTAGTAGCAACCAAGGGTGGTGAAATATTCATGTTATGATAAAATATTTCTAAGTCTTTGGACTTGTGTTTTGCTTAATAAAACAACTAAGTGAATGAAACACCTGGGTGGAATGGAAGGAATGGTTTATGTTGAGTGGTTACACAAGGCCCATTTCTATGGTTTACCTTGTGTATCTCACTTGTGGAAAGCCACCCAGGAACAAAGGGATTTGAGAGGCCAAATGTTAAGAAGCTTCTAGTGTAGCCACTTGGCAATATGGGCTCTGCCTTGATCACATAGGTTGCAATAACTTAGCCATTTGGACAGTTGGTGGTAGTAGGATGATAGGTTGGAACGCGTCCATTTGGTCTAAGGGAAGGCTTCTGAAAGGTCATGTCTTGGTGAAAATCAAGTCTGGTGGGGAAAGTGCACAACCTCTGCAGATGGAAGAATCTAAGTACTTAGCCATGTCCTTGGTATTGGACAATTTGAGCATCAAGATATGGAAGCTATCAAGAATCTCCTCATCCCAATTTCTAAGTAAAACTTGTGGTTGAACAAGGGTGAAGGACCCCAATGTCTATTGGTGGTTCCTTGGGAAAAAGTTTTGACAAAGAAAAACTTAGTGATTTCAACCAATAGGCAAAACCTATTCTGAGCAAAGCAAGCCTAAACTACACTTAGCCAAAATGCATATAGTATTTAGTCCACCAATATTCTACTAAGGTATCACTTGCCAATACTATTCCAATGTATTGACCCACTGTGGCTGTAACTTGTGATGTTGCAGGTTATTCTGATGATGATTAGGAGTCATGAGTCTACACTCAACATGTTTGCCTGTGGCACATGAAGATGAAGACTTTTATCAATTTACTTATTTAAACTCTTGTACTAGGCCTGTGGCCATGGAGTTGTAAAGACTATGTTTGTCTCTGGAATGACTGTAATAATGACCTTTGTTTCTGTGTACTTCATCTTAAACTGTGGATGCTAGCTTTGATCCAGGGACTAGCATTGCAATCACAGGGATCCTTTTCCTTTATAAAGGAGGGATCTTACAGATGGTATCAGAGCACTGTGTTGCCTGTAGGATTATGACCATAGGATTGGAAACCACTAAGGAAAAAATTTCAACAACTTCCACACTTGTCTTTTCTTCTCGTAAACTTTTCTAATCTTCTTTCTTTGTAGATGAACTCCATCAACGAAGCCGTAAGAAAGGGACCACTCATGACAATGACTTTGGAATGTGAGATAGAATTTCCCAAGGCTCTCAAGGACCTCATGGTTGCAGTGGGAATACATGGTGCAGCTGTGTACAAAGGTTTTCCTGTGATGGATGAAGGAGTTGAGTACTGGTGGGTGCAACTTCACTTGTATAAAAACAAGGAAGACAACCACAAGGAATCAGGATTCTGCATGTTCACCAATTCAGTGGTGCACACTACATTCTTTGATTCAGCAAGGGATGCAGCTTGGAAGACCATCAAAGAACTTGGTGATAGAGTCAAGTGCAGAATGCTCAACATCCAGAATGACCTAAAGGAAGAGAAGAAACATACCCAAGAGTTGGAGGCTACCAACCAAACTTTAAGAGGAGACATTATAGACTTAGTAATGGAGTCATGTGATCAAGATAGACTGATTGCTTCTAGAAATATTATGTTTTAGCCAACTTGGCAAGTGAGATAGGATTGTAAGCATACTTCATTAGTTGGACCACCACACTTATCATTTTATTCTCCAAAATGTTGTTTTAAATGAGTTGAACCTTGGTTGTTTTGTAATGGATCCATGTATGCCATGATTTATGTGTTTTGATTTCCAAAGTTATGCATGTGATGCCTTGTCTTGTGAATTGTCTTAAAATGGTGTTGATTCTAACTTTTCCTATCTTATTAAATAGATGCCTAATGTTACCATCAGCACTGTTGAAGAGTTCCAGGGAACTCGTTTTGGCCCTCGTATTATTGAGCTCACTAGTTTGCTCAATCTCCCTCTTCCTACTATCATGGTACTTCCCCTCACCAAGTTTGAGAGGAAAGACCTTTGGGGCTTCAAGGTCAATCAGCCAGGACGCCAGACTGAGCCAGCCACGGAGGCCATCATCTTCAAGCTCATGCATGATGACAAGGAGAGAGGCCTAGAGGTAGTCATGCAGGACTTGATTGGATGTCTGTTAGGGAGACACTCTCGACAGGTTAGAGGTACTCACTTCCACGCCTTCGGTAGACATGATGAGGATGGAGAGGCCATCGACTTCGAGGACACTTCGAGGGAGACAGCAGAGCCGATTCGTCTATACCTCCAGGACTTAGAGGTTCTTCTTAGGCACGTGGACACTGATAGGACCAACATCATGCTTAGCAATGACGAACTCCAGGTGCAGCTTTGTGAGAAGGACAAGCTCTTCACGGAGCAAGATGAGATAGTCAAGAAGATGGAGGCAAAGTTCGAGAGTCAGGACAAAAAGTTCAAGAGTCAAGAGAAGCGAGTCCAAGATAGGAACAAGAGGATTCGAGACATGACTGCTGAACTGGAGGCCAAGGACTTCGAGCTCGAGCATCAGCAGACTGTGATTGAGAGGCTTCGTTCTCAGAAGAGGGCTCTCAAAGCCAAAGTAGAGACCTTGACCACCAATGTCGAGGAATACAAGACCGCTATGGAGAATGCAGGTCTTACCTTTGTTGAGGAGGAGGTTTATGCCGAGGAGTAGTGATGACTACTCATTTATCATTTATTTATCATACTTTTATTTGAGTCACAATGACCATCCAACATGTGGATGGCTTGTTATTGGTGTGATTACTTTGCAAACTTGTCGTTTATGTTGTTGAACTATTATTACAGTGATGCATGTTTGGTGATTGTTTATGTGATGTATTGTGCATGTTAGCATCTATGGGTATCTCATTCTTATCTCTATTGAACAAACCACATATGCCTCCCCGTCGTGCCAATCCCAACCCCAACAACAACAACATCACCCCTGAGATGCAGCAAATGATGACAGCTCAGACTCAGCTGATGCAGATGATGACTATGTTCATCCAGAATCACAACAACAACAACAACAACAACAATAACAACAATAACAACAACAACCCACCGGGTTTTGACATGCTTACCAGGTTCTTGAGATTGAGGCCAGCAAAGTTCTCAGGAACAACTGATCCTATGGTGGCCAATGATTGGCTATGCTCTATGAACAACGATTTGGTAACAGTTGGTTGTACTGATGAAGAGAAAGTTAGATTTGCAGCTCACTTGTTGGAAGGACCAGCAGCTACTTGGTTGGATAATTTCCAGATCACCACTCCCATTGAGGATGTGACATGGGCTATCTTTGAATATGGTTTCCCTACTGCTCACATCTCATTCGGAGTGATGAGTCTGAAGAAGAAAGAGTTTCATAACCTGAAGCAGCGCCACCGCAGCGTGGCAGAGTATATTGAGGAGTTCAACAATCTGGCGTGTTATGCACTGGATGAAGTTGACACTGATGCTAAGAGGAAGGAAAAGTTCCTTGAAGGGTTGAATGATGAACTGAACCTACAGCTATCAGTGGCCTATGTTCCCACTTACCAGTCTCTTTGTGACAAGGCTGCTATTTTGGAGAGCAAGATGAAACAAGTTGAAAGCAGGAAGAAAAATCACTCTGATAAGCACAGCTCGGGATCGTCTCACAAACGTTCCCATTATGATGATAGTGGGAGTTCAGGATCCCACAAGCATGGGAAATTCAACAAGCACCACAACCACAACCGTCATCATGACAACAAGAGTCACCGTAGTCATGACAATGACAAATACAAAAATCACAAGGGTGGATATAAGAGCCACCACAGTGGAAGTGGCAGTGGAAGCCAGCCTGTCAAGAAGGATATTAGTCAGGTTGAGTGTTTTAAGTGCAAGAAGATGGGGCATTATGCAAATGAATGCCCAGAAAAGAAAGTTGAGGGACCCAACAAGCCCAACCCATTTCAAAAGGGGCAAGTCAACCACATCAATGTGGAGGAAATCTATGAGGAACCTGATGCTGTTGCTGGTAAGTTCAAACTTAATTCTTGTAAGGTTCCCAACCTTTAATAAGGTAGAGATCCCTGTGTTTACAATGCTAGTCCCTGGATCAATAGCTAGCATCCATAGTTAAGATGTAATATCAAGAAACAAAGGTCATAATACAACTTTATAACCAGGAATAAAATAATTTATTACATCTTACATAGCTCATTTGGCTATCTCATAACAATAGCATGGGGTCCTTCATCTTCAAAGTGCCACAGGCAGACATGTTGGTTGTAGACTTGTAATCCTAATCAAAATACTTCACTAATATCAAACAAACCTACAACATAACAAGTTACAGCCACAAGGGTCAATACATTTGAATTGTATTGGCAAGTGATACTATGGTAGTATAGTGGAGTCTATCATATATATGCATTTGGCTAAGTGGAGCTTAGGCTTGCTTTGCTCAAAATAGATTTTCCTTATCATTTGAAAAACTAAGTTTTTGCTTGATAAAATCTTTCCCAAGGCATCCCCCAATGGAAATTGGTGATCCTTTCAACCCTTGTTCAACCACAAGTTTTTAACTTAGAAATTTGGATGAGGAGATTCTTGATAGCTTCCATGTCTTGATGCTCAAATTGTCCTTTACCAGGGACATGGCTAAGTACTTAGATTTTTCACTCTGTAGAGGTGGTGCACTTTCCCCACAAGACTTGGTTTCCCAAGACAAGATCTTTCAGAAGCCTTCCCTTAGACCAGAATGGACGCGCTCCAACCTATCAATCCCCTACCACCAACTGTCCATTTGGCTAAGTTATTGCAACCTATATGATCCAGGCAGAGCCCATAATGCCAAGTGGTTGCACTTGAAGCTTCTCAACATTTGACATCTCAAATCTCTTTGTTCCTGGGTGGCCATCCACAAGTGTGATACACCAGGGTAGTCCATTGAAATGGGCCCTGAGTAACCACTCAACACAAACCAATCCTTCCATTCCACCCAGGTGATTCATTCACTTAGTTGTTTTATTAAACAAAACACAAGTCCTCAGACTTAGAAATATTTCATAGCATGGATATATATATTCCACCCTTGTTTTCTACTAGCTAAGCTAAGCATGATGGTAGTAGGAATCTTAACTTAGGAATTTCTACTAAGGTTTCATCTACTAGGATTTCCCATGGCATAGTTTATTCTTAGCAAAATTCCATGCAAGTCCTACTTAGAAAGATCACTAATGCATAGTGAAAATAATGGAACATAAGTATGAAGCATCACTTGCCTTTTTGGTAGAGAGTATAAGTTCACTCCTTGATCTTTGCAATGTTCACTCACTTTAAATCACTACAATTCAATCAAGCAAACAATATTTCAATCTACCATTCAAGCAATTCATCACATAAAATGATAGAAACAAAACAATGCATGCAAACATGCAAAAGATTGTTTTATTTGTAAAAGTGGTTTCTAATGGGTCATAAACATTTGAAAACACCTAACGGTCATTTTATAAAGTGGCAAAATCATTTGTATAAGATTTTACTTCATAAACCATTTTTAGATCAAGTCATTATTTTATGTGGTGAAGAAATGCTTTTGATAAGGCAAAATTCTATAGGTTTCACAAAATATGTTTTCAAACCATATAATCCTATGTTTAGGGTCTGAGAGTTTATTTCCAAAACATTTCCCAAAGGTTTTCCTCCAAAATCATTTTTAACAATTAAACCATATTTTTATTTGACTAGAAATGGATTAAATCAAAGATTTATTCTTTTGCTTCACAAAATACATTTTTGAAACCACAATTTGTTTCCTATGGTCAGTAGGTTCAAAACACACCATTTGCCAAAGATTTTATCCTCAAAATCATTTTGGAATAAATTTTATATCCTAAACATGCATACACAAGTTTCTGTAAAAACAAACAATTTAACAGAAGATTTTTACTAAACAAAGCACATGGTTGGCTAGGGCTTGTCTTGCTAAATTCATTGATATAAAATTTGCAAAATTTGGACGTGTGGTTTGAAAGTTATGGATTTTACAAAATTGAATCACAAATAGATCAAATCTTGTTTTTAAAATCAGACTCTGTGACACGCGGCGTGTTTTAATTCATCGGTACCGCTTCGGCCGGATCGCACTCTCAGGTGCGTTGGATCTAAACAGATCGTGCGGCCCAGGTTGCTACTTACCCCTTCGTTTAGTTTCTATCCTAGCCACTGGATCTTAATCGCACGGCGCACATCACACTTGCCAGAGACGGGAGGCGCTGGCGGTGGCAGGTGGCGGCGGCATGTCTGGTGGCGGTGGTTCGACGAGTCTAGGAAGCGAGGGAGTGAAGGGAATTGCTCACCGAGTTCGCCGGGACGTGCTGGAGCTCAACGTGCTCATGGTTGGCGAAGGGGCGCACAGAGGTGATGGCGATTCCTCGCGGGAGTTGTCGTCTGCGTCTGGCACTTGCTGTCGACGTCGAAGGCGACGCTACGGGACACGAGGGACAAAACGGAAGACACGGTTAGCTTCGTACGCGAGTCACGGACATGCGTGCATCAAAAGGAGGGTAAGGGGGGGGGTCTGGTCTCACCGGTAGTGCTCGTCGGAGCGGAGGCAGACGGCGGCGATGTTCAGACGATGACGGAGTCGACGATACAGGGCTCGTGCGAGTGAACGGAGGATGCAGAGAGGTGCGCCAGAGCCTGGGGGTCATGTTCGTGTGCTCGAGGAGGTGAGGTGCGGCCAGGGGCTGCCGGAATCGGCCAGGGAAGTCGTCGGAGATAGTGGCTGTGAAGGGCGAAATTCAGCAGCCTGGGGGCACGCTAGGGTGAGGCGACAGAGGGGAAAGGGAGAGGAGAGGCAGGCGAATAAGAGTGCATGGTCGCGGGGTGGAGTAACGCAGGCATTTACGCGTATTGACGCTGACTTCAACGGCCAGAAACGGCGAGGAGGAAAGAGGGGCGTGGTCACCGCGGGGAGGAAGAAGGTGAGGTGGCAGTGGGGCCATTTCGTCAGCGAAGAGAGACAGAGAAGGTGGGGTCCATGCGTCGGCGACTGAGCGGGTGAGTTCGTTGGTTCGAATCATTTTTCTGCGGGGGAGGAGAGGAACTGGGCTGGGCTGAGTCCTTTTATATTTTTTGTTCCTGTTTCTTTTTATTTTTCCATTTCTTTAATTCTGTTTTGATTTTGAATAAGCAATTCAAACACTCATTTGATTTCAAACCTCAACCAAAATTTGTGTAAGTTTAAATACTGATTAGTAACATAATCTGAAGTCAAATCTGAATAAAATTTTATTCTTTTTGGGGTCCTTTTAATTATTCAAAAAGGCCCTGTTTTTAAATCAATTAAGATTTAATAACATTTTCAAATCACCATTTAATTTCTAAATCCTTCTCAAACTTTTCAGTAAGTTTTATTTACTTAATAGGGGGTCAAAAATATTCATCTTGAATTAATTTGAAAATATTTAATATGATTCATAAATCATTTGAATTGGGTATTTGTTTTAATTCCAATGAAATTTAATATAGTTTTAATTCCCTAATTTTTATTTGGAAGATTTCTTTAATTTTATTTAGGTTAATTAAACAACTTTTTATTCCTCTTGGGTAATTTCCAAATATTATTTTCCCATGATTTAATTAATCATTTTTGATAGGGATTTATTTTTATTCCAATAGAATTTGGTTAATGCCATTTTATTTTGGATATTCCTTATCCTTTTATTTTATTTAGATTTGGATTAGTTCATTCCATTTGATCATGGATTTAGTCAAGATTTAATTTGATCTTTAAATATTCTTTATTTAATATTTCTTTCTTCATCTTATAAAATCCATATCTTTTTATCTAGGGATCCAAACTTGGTGATTCCAATTTGTAAAATCTTATTTAATATTTATTTATCTTTTTAAATATCTTTAGGATTATTTGCTCACCATTTGGTATGGATTTTAGATAAGTGCTTTATTAGCTTTGGAAATTACTTTTCCTTATCTTATTTAAATTCATAAGATTTTATTTATGGCTCCTAATTGAATGAAATCAATTTATATGGTTTTATAATATTTCTATTTGTCTTTCTTGATCATTTGTAAATGTTTGCTGACAAATTTTTATATGGACCAAATCCATAGGCTTGGAGATAACTTGGAAATGATTTTTATTTCATTAGGGTTTAGGGTTTGGATTTATTTTCCAAGTGT
The DNA here is from genome assembly GCA_023614405.1 of Avena insularis. Classification (NCBI taxonomy): domain Eukaryota; kingdom Viridiplantae; phylum Streptophyta; class Magnoliopsida; order Poales; family Poaceae; genus Avena; species Avena insularis. Next base: position 33,698,897 of record CM042684.1, read on the forward strand.
TTAAATTTCCAGATGCATTTTATGAGGAATGCATTTCTCTTGATTTGGATTTTATTGAATTCAAACTTTAATTAAAGTTTGTTTAAGATGGGATTTTAAGTTTCCATTTAGAAACAAAGTTTCTTTTCACCTTGCTTTTCAACAATAATTTATTTTGTTTATTTATTTTTCACATAACAAGATTTGGAAAATATTTTGATGTGACAATTCTGTTCCAGCATTTGTTCTCTTTGATACTGGTGCATCTCATTCATTCATATCAAGAGCATTTGTTGAAAGAAATGAACTACCGATAGAAACTATCGGGTGTCCTATAAAAGTAAGTTCTCCTGGCGGAGAAATGATAGTGAATTCAGGATGTCATGATCTAGTCATAGAGTTTGGGAAGTATAAGTTTCCCATTAACTTGATAATCCTAAACTCCCAAGGATTGGATGTCATTTTGGGAATGGACTGGATGACTAAGCACAAGGGAGTGATAGATTGTGCCAACCATACTGTCTCACTCACAACTCCAGAAAATAAAAGGATCAGATTCAAGACCAACTTTGAAGCAAAAATGAGTAAGCTAAATTCTCTTAAGGGGGTTAGCATAGATAGTGTGCCAATTGTGAGTGAATATCCGGATGTGTTTCTGGAAGAATTGCCGGTAATGCCACCAGATAGAGATGTGGAATTTCTCATTGATTTGCTACCAGGATCTGGACCAATAGCAAAGAGACCGTACAAGATGTCAGTTGATGAGTTGAAAGAACTCAAGAAGCAGCTTGGAGAATAGTTGCAGAAAGGTTTTATCCAACCAAGTTCTTCATCTTGGGGAGCACCAGTTTTGTTTGTGGAAAAGAAAGATAGAAGTCAAAGGTTATGCATAGATTACCGTTCACTCAATGAAGTGACTATCAAGAACAAATACCCTTTGCCTAGAATCAATGTCTTGTTTGATCAGCTAGAAGGAGCTTGTGTGTTCTCAAAGATTGATCTCCGGTCAGGTTATTTCCAACTCAAAATAAGAGAGCAAGACATACCTAAGACAACCTTCACCACAAGGTACGGATTGTATGAGTATACTGTGATGCCATTTGGTTTGACCAATGCACCAGCATACTTCATGAATATGATGAACAAGGTGTTCATGGAATTCCTTGACAAGTTTGTCGTCGTTTTCATCGATGACATTTTGATCTACTCCAAGAGCAAAGAAGAGCATGAAGGAAATTTGCGTTTGATACTCGAGAAGCTTAGAGAGCATAAGTTGTATGCCAAATTCAGCAAGTGTGAGTTTTGGTTGAATGAAGTTGGATTTCTAGGACACGTTGTGTCAGGTGATGGTGTAGAAGTTGATCCAGCTAAAGTTTCAGCTGTAACTGAATGGGAATCTCCCAAGTCAGTGAAAGAAGTTCGTAGTTTCCTTGGCTTAGCAGGTTACTACAGAAGGTTTATTGAGAATTTCTCCAAGGTAGCAAAACCTATGACATAATTGTTAAAGAAAGACAAGAAATTTGCTTGGTCTGAAGGTTGTGAACTCAGCTTTCAAGAATTGAAGAAGAGACTTGTGACAGCACTAGTCTTGTGTTTGCCAGATTTGGAGAAGGATTTCCAAGTGTATTGTGATGCATCCCATCACGGATTGGGTGCAGTACTTATGCAAGAAGGGAAAGTTGTGGCTTATGCCTCGAGACAACTCAAAACTCATGAAGTGAACTATCCTACTCATGATTTAGAGTTAGCCTCTGTTGTCCATGCACTCAAAACATGGAGACATTCTCTTTTGGGAAAGCGATGTGAAGTGTTCACAGATCACAAGAGTTTGAAGTATATCTTCACCCAGAAAGAAATTAATATGAGACAAAGAAGGTGGTTAGAACTCATCAAGGACTATGACTTAAGTTTGCAATACCACCCCGGTAAAGCAAATGTTGTAGCGGATGCTCTAAGCCGTAAGGTTTTTGTGAATGGCCTTACTAAGGGAGAATTGCCAGATGATCTGTGTGCCCAATTTAGAGATCTCAGATTGGAGATTGTGCCTGAAGGACATCTCATGTCTTTGGATGTTCAACCTACTTTGTTGGACAAGATCAAAGAAGCCCAGAAGACTGATAACGAAATTGAAGAGATTAAGGAAAAGATTGGCAAGGGAAAAGCCAAAGGATTCCATGAAGACGAACAGGGTACTTTATGGCATGGAAAACGTATCTGTGTTCCACAAGATCCGGAGCCTCGGAAACTGATTTTACAAGAAGCACACAACTCACCATATTCCATTCATCCGGGTAACACCAAAATGTACATGGATATGAAGGAAAGATTTTGGTGGAATAATCTCAAGAAGGACATCGCTGAACATATTGCTTTGTGTGATGTATGTAGCAGAGTGAAGGCGGAACACCAGAAACCAGCAGGATTGCTTCAACCACTACCTATTCCTGATTGGAAGTGGGACAAGATTGGTATGGATTTCATTACCGGATTACCAAGGACCCGGTCAAGATATGATTCTATTTGGGTAGTAGTAGATCGCCTAACAAAAGTGGCTCATTTCATACCAGTAAAGACAACCTACACAAGTGCTAAGTTAGCCAAGATCTATATGAGTAGAATGGTATGCCTACATGGAGTACCCAAGAGTATTGTGTCTGATAGAGGAACCCAATTCACTTCTCATTTTTGGAGACAACTACATGAGTCATTGGGAACGAGGTTGGAATTCAGCACTGCATTTCATCCTCAAACTGATGGACAGACAGAAAGGACTAATCAGATTCTTGAAGATATGTTGAGAGCATGTGCTCTAGACTATGGAGCCAGTTGGGATGAAAGTTTGCCTTACGCAGAATTTTCTTATAATAACAGCTATCAAGCCAGTATTGAGATGGCACCATTTGAGTTTCTCTATGGGAGAAAGTGTACCACCCCATTGCTATGGAATGGTGTGGGAGAAAGAAGTTTGTTTGGACCAGAACTAATCAAAGAGGCTGAAGAGAAAGTCAAGCTGGTTAAAGACAGATTGAAGATAGCACAGTACCCGACAGAAGTGCTACGCAGATCCTAAGCGTAGAGAAGTCACCTATGAAGTAGGTGATAGAGCTTATCTTAGAGTGTCACCACTTCGTGGAGTGAAGAGGTTTGGAGTCAAAGGAAAGTTGGCCCCAAGATATGTGGGACCATTCAAGTTTCTGAGTCGCAAAGGAGAAGTTGCTTATGAGATTGAATTGCCAGAGTCTTTGTCAGCAGTTCATAATGTGTTTCATGTGAGTCAGCTTAAGAAATGTCATCCAGAAATGGAAGAAACTTCTTTGAAGGATACTATACCTTTGGAAGAGGTCCAATTGGAAAGTGATCTCACCTATGAAGAGAAACCTATCAAGATTTTTGAGACTGCAGAAAGAGTTACTCGGGCTAAGACCATCAAGTTCTGCAAAGTTCAATGGAAACATCATTCCGAAGAGGAAGCAACATGGGAAAGAGAAGATGATCCTCGGAAAGACCACCCTCACCTATTTGCTAGCCAACCCGAATCTCGAGGGCGAGATTCACCTTAAGGGGGTTAGATTTGTAACATCCCAAAAATCATGTTTCAAACTCATGCATATCATCCATGCATCCATGATCATGTAGAGTTCATTTCAAACAAATCAATTAAAAAACAGGAGCATATGAGCTCATTATTTTATGTGATCAGCATTTAAAACAAATGCTACACTCCAATGAGAGATTGTTGTTCATTGAACCAAACCTTGTTGTCTTATTGCTCTCAGATTGTATTGCTAGATTGCTAGGATTTAAACCAAAGTTTCAAAACAAATATGATTTGAAAACCAAATTTCAAAACCTATTTAAAACTAATGCTATGTCACTGCTTACTTTGTTTTATTCCAAGTAACCAGACCAATTCAAAGTGACCACTTGGTTTTGTGTCCAGATTTGTGAGTGTTGCACTCTACAAAAATCCTGAAAAGATTTGAATTCAAGCCGCTTTTGAAATCATTTGAAATTGATTCCTGAAATTGCAAACAAAAAAGAAAAGGACAAAAGAAATATAAAAGGGCCGGCGCCACCTTTCTAGCCCAACAACAGAACCAGCCCACTAAGCCCACCTGGGTTTCCCCTTTTCTCTCTCTCTCACTCGCAGACAAACCCACCGAGTCACTGACCACCTGACCCCACCTCCTCTCTGTTTATTTCGCTGGCAAGTGGACCCTGCGACCACGTCGTCGTCGCCCTCAATCACGCGCGGCCGAGGCGCTCCGTTACTCGCCGCAGATCCATCGCGAGCTTAATTGCCATTGATTCTGGCCATCGCCGCTTCGCCTGCTATAAGACCCCCTCCCCTCGTCGCTCATTTCCCCTCACCTAGCATAGACGCCATGCCACCAGGCTGCCAGTAATTGCCATTGCCTCGCCGCAGACAGAACCCACTCCGGCGACCAATCCTGGTGAGCTCCGTGCGCCCCTTCCTCCCTGGTTCATGCAGACTGCTCCGCAACATCCTTGCGCTCCTACTGACACCTTTAGTTCATCCTGTACTGCCCCAGGTAGTCGACTCCAACGAGCACCGCGAGTTCCTGACGCCGTCTCCAACTCCGGCAACAAAATTCGGTGAGCTTCATGTTCCCCTCTGTTTCTGAATCATACGAGCATGTTCGCCTGCATCTAGCGCACCTGCTGATACTTTTTGTTTGGATCCTCGAGCCCCAGAACGTCGCCTTCGACTTCGACAGAGAGCATCTGACGTCGCCAGCAACTCCGACGAGCTCGTACTGCTGTGTCCGTGCGCCCCTTGTCAAGCCATCGCCACATTGAGCTTCAGTGCATCGCCACGAGTCTGGTAAGCATCCCCGACGACCCGAAAACCCCTGTAGTCACCGCTCCACCGTGGACAGAGCCGCCGCCGCCAGTCGCCACCGCTAGCACCGCAAGAGTATGGTCGCTTGATTGCGGACCGTTAGATCTAGATCCATCGGCTGCGTTAGATTCACTTAACGAAGGGGTACGCGCTAGATCTGGCCGTGCATCTTCATTTCAATTGTATGGCTCTCGTTGATCGATCCGCCCGAACCGGTACCAGCCAATAGAAACACGCCGCGTGTCTGCTAGTTAGATTTAAAAATCAGAATTTGAATCTATTAGATGTTTGATTTTGTTTTAATCATAACTTTTGATTCCCACGTCCAAAATTGATGAATTTTATACCAATGGAATCAGGAGAGAAAGCCCTTTCCAAATATGTAATGTTTTTAATGTTTTGCTTCTGTTAAAATGGTTTTATTTACAGAAACATGTGTAGGCCTATTTTGTGTATATAAATTATTTGAAATTTGTTTTAGTGTTCAAATAAAGATTGTTTGGCAAGTTTTGAACTTGTTTATGAATCAGTACTGTGCACTTGTCTTGTTGAGTTTAGAAAATCATCACATATCATATTGCATGCATCCATATATTTTTGCTTGTATTTATTTTGTATGTGATTTGTTGTTATGATTTTATGTGTAGATTTTGGTGCAAATAGTGATTGTGATTGTGAGGAGTGTAGCTACTCTCAAAACTACCAAGGCAAGTGGTGCTTCATGATTTTATCCCTATGTTTTCTACTATGCATTAGAAATATTTTGCTAGTCTTGCATGGTTATATTTTGCTTATATGCTATGCTTGGGAAATCCTAGTAGTTGTAGAATTTGCTAGAAATTTCTAAGTTAAGATGCTTATATATGCCATGCTTAGCCTAGCTAGTAGCAACCAAGGGTGGTGAAATATTCGTGCTATGATAAAATATTTCTAAGTCTTTGGACTTGTGTTTTGCTTAATAAAACAACTAAGTGAATGAAACACCTGGGTGGAATGGAAGGAATGGTTTATGTTGAGTGGTTACACAAGGCCCATTTCTATGGTTTACCTTGTGTATCTCACTTGTGGAAAGCCACCCAGGAACAAAGGGATTTGAGAGGCCAAATGTTAAGAAGCTTCTAGTGCAGCCACTTGGCAATATGGGCTCTGCCTTGATCACATAGGTTGCAATAACTTAGCCATTTGGACAGTTGGTGGTAGTAGGATGATAGGTTGGAACGCGTCCATTTGGTCTAAGGGAAGGCTTCTGAAAGGTCCTGTCTTGGTGAAAATCAAGTCTGGTGGGGAAAGTGCACAACCTCTGCAGATGGAAGAATCTAAGTACTTAGCCATGTCCTTGGTATTGGACAATTTGAGCATCAAGACATGGAAGCTATCAAGAATCTCCTCATCCCAATTTCTAAGTAAAACTTGTGGTTGAACAAGGGTGAAGGACCCCAATGTCTATTGGTGGTTCCTTGGGAAAAAGTTTTGACAAAGAAAAACTTAGTGATTTCAACTAATAGGCAAAACCTATTCTGAGCAAAGCAAGCCTAAACTACACTTAGCCAAAATGCATATAGTATTTAGTCCACCAATATTCTACTAAGGTATCACTTGCCAATACTATTCCAATGTATTGACCCACCGTGGCTGTAACTTGTGATATTGCAGGTTATTCTGATGATGATTAGGAGTCATGAGTCTACACTCAACATGTTTGCCTGTGGCACATGAAGATGAAGACTTTTATCAATTTACTTATTTAAACTCTTGTACTAGGCCTGTGGCCATGGAGTTGTAAAGACTATGTTTGTCTCTGGAATGACTGTAATAATGACCTTTGTTTCTGTGTACTTCATCTTAAACTGTGGATGCTAGCTTTGATCCAGGGACTAGCATTGCAATCACAGGGATCCTTTTCTTTTATAAAGGAGGGATCTTACAGTATATTACGCGTTAACCATGAGATTTGGAATGGGACGGAGAAGTCAGCTGGATCGGCTCCCTTTCGCATGCATTGGACACTGTTCTGGGCATTTGTAAATTGCAGATCGTGGGTATAGCCGTTTTATACGGGGGAAGTCTACCGTGGATCTGGGCTTACAAAAGACAGATATCTAGTGTTAATGGTTGTTGTGTGTATCCAATTAAGGTATAGTCGTTTTATACGGGGAAAAGTCTACCTTGAGTTTGGTCATCCAACAATTGTGGTGTATGCGGGGTCGCGGAGAAGGATAGTGATTGGCTGGGATCTTAGTCTAGGCCTCATACCAAGGAAGTGTGAACGAGCCTATAACTCAGATGTGCAACAAAGCTAAGATTTCTCATGGGTAAAGTGACGCACCTCTGCAGAGTGTAAGAACTGTAACTTGTTACTCCCTGTTCCGGGAAGGAGCTGCGAACGCTGGGGGACAGGAACTCCATGAAAGTTCTGGTAAAACCATGAAGGCTGATGGACATAGCTTTTCAGAATAAAAGCAACCTTTGAAGAAATGTTTATGAAAACTTGCATTGCCTACGACCTATGGTCTGTGGCTGTAGATAGTGCATCAAACACTTCTCTTTAGTGAATTTGCCGAGTACGCTCGTACTCAACGTATCTTCTTAACCCTTGCTAGATCTCGGAGAAACCAATGGCGTTTCTAGGAAATAGGTCACTTGAAGAGTTGAAGATATCTAAGGGAGATCAATGGAGTCGAAGATCTTACCGGAATCTATCGAAGACAAGCTGAAGCCTAGAATATAAATAAAAATCCTAGAATCTAGAACCTACTTATGTAGAACAATACTATAGTAGTACTTTCAAGCCTTATACATATATTAATAGTAGTACTTCTCAAGTAACTTCGAGTGGATCTTTCTGGTTCTTTATGTATAATATTCCTCACTGTCCGAGGAAGCTCTCTAGATCTTTTGTAATATGCTATATGTAATATAAAGTGTTGTCTTGGACCCGCGATGTTTCTGTTGTACCACTCTGAGGGATATAATGCGGATGGAACGGTGTTCCATTGGTGTTATATCAATGACTATAGTGTACTACACCATGTAGTGGTATGCTGGGTCACAGCAGTTGGTATCAGAGCATATACTTTGACCTTAGGTTGGAAACCTAGTAAATGGGTAGAACCTATAGGCTGGATAGTGACTATAGGAAGCCATCTTATCTACACCATATTTCCTTATATAAGTGATGAGTATTCACTTGAGAATAACCTTGTCACACCTTATTGAAGTTCTTAGGTTACTTCTTTTCTTACTAATAATACTTATCTACTATTTAATTTAGGAAGTACCTATCAAGTATTTTGTAAGAAGGCAATACATCTTCTACTAGACTATTCTATACTATAACTAAATTAGAGTAGTATATCACCAAGTCAGAGTTCCTCATAAGGGAGAAGTTAATCATGGTGTTATCTTACTAAGAGAAGCCATGAAATGAAGTAAAATTTTGTCATTATCTTTATACTAATAGTAAATACCAGAGGAGTATGTCCCAAAACCTTAAACAACATGTTATTGTAGGGGAAGTAACTAATGTTTTGTTTAACTAAGAGCTATTATATAAAGAATAGAATCTTATTAAGAGTAATAAATAGGGTTATGCTTATCTAACCCCATGTAATATGCCAAATTTATAGTGGCATGAATGAAAAGGCAGTATTCTTGTAGTACAAGTAGATCTATATAGGTTAGGAAACTGGTTAAAATTTGAGAATTATTCGTTGTTATAACAAATGTGCTTAGGGAAGTTAAGATTAGAAACAAAGGGTAGAAATATGAGGATGATGTTTAGTGTGTAACTCCAAGGATAATTAAGTTATAACCAATTATAGAGTGATTTCACCAACTATCTCTAGAGTCGAATCAAATATTACCAAAAGTTATTCCTTTGCAAATGGGAAAATAGTGTAATTTCAGAGGCTAAGAACATTATGAGACATACAAATAGGTATATAACGGTAGAAGTCCATACAATAAATGTATAAAAATTGTAGTGTATAACATCAAAGCCTTAGTACAAGAGATGTTTTACTCGATGTACTATTTCTACAGGCTTTTGATGTATGTTTGCTAGAGGTAATATTTGGATTTGTTGGATTTTATTGGATCTTATTGTGTGACTAGGTCTGTGCATGAAGTTTGAACTTTATGGGCATATGCATGATGTTTCATGGTGTACATCCCAAAAATACTAAACTTGGATCATCAAATCCTAATCATCAAAATTAGGGTTAACAAAAACTTTTCTAAATAAAAATATGAAAGCATGCATGTGTGTATGCATCCCATTTTGAATTCTTTTGAATTGCCTTGTTTATGTGTTTCTTTGCTTGTAAATGGATTCTTAGGTGAATTTAAACATCATCTAAACAATTCCCAAACTTTTCCCAAAGACAAATAAATCAAAACAAGCCAAATTGAGTGAATGGTCATTTTGACCAATTTAACTCCCATGCCTACTTTGATTGTCCCAAACTTTCAGAACTTAACAGAAACTTGTTTGGATCTTTGCACCCCTTGATAGTACTCATAACAAAGTATCAAGGCCCACCTTGTGATCATCCAGAAACTTTCAAATGCATAGTTTAAAGGACAGTATCAAGGCCCACAGTATCGAAGACGCCGCCTCGGCTGCGTAGAGAATCGCGTGTTCCAGACCGTTTGCCACCGCCCCTACATGCGCATTAAAGCCGTAGAGCATCGCCAGGATACCACCAAGCGATCGCCACCGCCGGCCATGCCTCTAGTAGCCCGTAGCCATGTCGCCACCGTCGCCTGCCCATCCCGTGCGGTCTCGTCGTCGAGACTATAAACAGAGGCCACCCCCAGCCGAATTGAGCACACCATCTCACTCCCCTCTCCTCACTGATCGTTCAACCCTGTTCCCGATGCAAGGCGAGCAGCGCTTCACCGGAATTTCATCGGAGCCCGCCGCTGCTGGAGAAGAAGGAAGCCAGCGATTGGAGCCGCCCAGAGAAGTCGCCCAGGAGGTTCGCTGCCGCCGTCGCCGACCCTCGCCTGAGCCCCGGTGAGCCCCCGACGACCCCCACCTACCGCGTTAGGGTTCAGTCTCGCCGGCATTGCCCGACGTGGACGATGACCCTCAGCCGTTGGATTAGAACTAGATCGAACGCACCACATTGCCCCGTACCGCTTCGCACCCCCCTGTGTCACTGACGCATGGGGACAGCAACTTAACCAGCCCGGGTATGCGCTGTGCTTTGCAGGCCGGCGCAGTATCGTTTCCCGCGCAGCCCAGTAATTTGAATTTAACTTTTTCCATTTTCATTCAAACACACTTCTGTACCTAGTTTCAAAAATCAACCCAGCTCGATTCAGTGAACCAAATTGAATGAAACCAATTTTGTTAGAAAAGTCTGGAAGTGCAAAATCCAAGCCCGTTGGATTCAAATCATTTGGATCTGTAGATCAACCTTGGTAAAAATAACAAGGCAGAAGCTTTTCTGCATTCAAACATTTTTCAAATTTAAACCATAATAGCTTTTGAGTTGATTCCAACTCTAAAAAATCACATTCAACCATACCTTTCAGAATATATAAAAATATATAGGTTTACTTACAGAAATAATGTTCAAGTAATAAAAGAATGCCACATAGGCATTTCTAGCCACTTTAGTTAATTAAAATAAAAGGGTAAAACCTTATTAAATTGTGACACCACTTTAAATCACATTCCCATGGACTAAAATATGTGGTGATGACATGTGTCAACATGATCCCATGTTTGGTCTGGAGAATATTAAATCTTAAGTAGTTTTCAATGAGTAGAAATTACTTTTCTAAAAATAAAAGGAATTAAACCAAGCTTTAATCTTGTAATGTTAGTGATGATGCTAGATCATCTATAGGACCCTTTTGTGTGATGATTGCATGTAGTTAAGTATTGTTTGGTGATTGTGTACCTCGTATTTATTCATAGACGCTAGTACCGACCAAGGATACGAGGAGGAAGGAGGATACTATGAAGAAGAAACCGAGGAGAACTTCAACCACTGCTCTGCACAAGGCAAGCCTAATACTACTAGTTGAATATGCAAGCTAACACTTGCAATTATGAAAGTTGGATAACCTATGCAATGCACTAAGCATGCTTGGTTAGACATATTTGATGATACCCAATCCTAGTTTTACTTGCAAGCTTTCTACTTTATTTCTTTATCAAAGCTATTACTTAGAGTTTACGTAAGTGAATTGTAGATACTAGAAAGATAATTGAAGGTTGCATAAAGAGCATAAAATTTGGCCTAAGCTAGATAATCTTTATGTCATCCTAAGGCATGAGATTGAACTTAGTTAAACTCCACTAGTTTACCACCCCTCATTAGTACTCACTCCCACTTGTAGATGCTAGTGCTAAGCATAAAACTTGATCAAATTTAGATGGGAATACTTGGTGGAAAAATGGTTATGAAAACCTTGGAATGATGGATCATTCTATTGAAATGTTTTGGACATGTGTTTCCGAACACCAGATGATTTATGGTGATGAAAATGTTGATGCATGAGCCTTAGCCCTTTATAAAACTGATGGTTGTCTGGATGCAATACCATTCCAATTTTATCATACAACCACAATACCCGAGAATTGGGTAGGGCTTGACTGGAAGCTTATATACCTTAGTATTAGTTCCCTCACGGCCAAGGTATGAGTTGAGGCTACCTTGTGAAGATTGTCCACCTGTGCAGTACCCAAGATGACAGTTGGTCATGGTTGGGAGGCCAAACTCACAAGAGAGGTGCTTATACTAGGGCGTGTAATTGAAAGGTTAGGATTGATTATCCGCATACTGAGTATGGTGAATTCAGGATTTGTTCCTGACGGATGTATCGAATGTTGTGGTGAAAGTGTACAATCTCTGCAGAGTGTCAAACTATTCGAATAGCCGCGTCCGCGATTATGGACAGTTGTAGTGGCCATACTGTTCCACCGTCAGATGTTTTCCAAATGACTCGTGAAATGATTTGAGACTTTGACTTGACCACAACAGGGTTGTGATATGAATGCAAGATCCCACCTAGGTGTTATAAAATCTGCAACTAGCTTTCTTCAATTCTAAACTTAATAGAGGTAAATATGGATTTTGCAAAACAACCCTAGAGCTTAGTGTCCTATTACAAAAACCCCTTCACTTGTTAGTATTAGTTTGTGTGTACTTAAAGAGTACTCACGGCTTTGTCCCTGGCTATTCCCATGGCCAGACTATGAAGAGGAGTACTAGGAGGATGGACCCCAGGAAGGTTACGACAACTAGGATCATCTCCCATCACATTACGTGACCTCAAGATGGATCTTCGCCTACGCTACCGTTATTATTACGTATTTCCGCTACTTGAGTTGTATTAAGAACTGGATCATGAGATCCCTATTTGTGTAAGACCTTATGTATGGTTTGTAATGGATGATGTACTGTGGTATCCAATTCTGTTATGTCTCGCAAAAATGGTAATCCTGGGATTGCGATGTATGGCATAACAGGCATCTGGGATTAAAAACCCGGGTGTTGACAAGTTGGTATCAGAGCCATCCTGACCATAGGAGACCCTAGTTAGACTGGACGTTTGAATCAAAAACTTAGCTTCAAAAAAACCAAAGAAAGCAAATGTTTACAAAAACTTATTCCCATTCTTATCACCTTGATTCTTTCATAAAAATTCATGTTCTTCAAAAACTCTTGCAAAATACATAAAAATTTGACACACCTGAGCACTCTTACTAACTTACTCATCTTATATTCTTTTAGATGGACGTGAAGTACAGCAAGTTTTACCAGTTGGGAAATGGAGGAGACCTTATCTTTGAGAGGGATTTGGACCAGCTTTTGGAACTTCTGGAGCATCCTCACCCCGAGTTCTTCGGAGCTCAGCTCAATGATCAAGGAGGAGAAGATCTGCAGTGGCTAATTGTTGCAAGTCTCCGAGGAAAGATTGAACCTCCCACTGCTGAGGGAATTCAGTTTACCTTAAGAGAGAACAACTGGCTCGATGGACTTGCCAGGGCCATGCAGGAAGCTCTTGCCCGTCTGTGTGGGCAGAGTATCAACCAGATCATGGGTACCCGCTTTGAGTTTTGCCCAAGGCGTGATGCAAATGGACAACCACTGGAAGCCCCATACCACCATGAGCTGAAGACTCAATTGGACCACCTTAGCTTCATGATGTACGATCGTCAGCAGGAGTTGGATAACTGCCATGACTACTCCAACCACAAGTCCGCCATCATCAAGACGAAGGATCAAACCATCGCCATGCTAGCGAAGGATCGCAAGTCTCATTGCCGTCAGCTCGACAAGAAGGAGCACATCATTGCCCGTCTTCGTCACCGTATCTCGTCTTTCGAGGAGACCATCCACGAGAGAGACATGTAGTTGGAGGAAAGGGAGAATGCAGGAGAGGATCTTCGTGGAGACCCCTACTCCTATCTCAGCGATGATGATGATTTTCTGGAGGATCAGGCTATGCATTTCTTCACCGATGAGGATGATTACGCCTTCATCAATGACAATGAGGATGATGAGGATGACGACTACACCGACTCCGAGGAGTAGTAACACTTGAGCACTAGCGTAGTGAGTAGTAGTCGGTCCCACTGTATCGTAGTTTCCATAATGGTTCTTAAAACCATCTGTTTTTCTTTGTTGTGGTGTGTGTTTGTACCGTGTGCTATGAATGAAGGAATGAAAAGCAAGTTGCAAAAAAATAAATCTAAGTCAAGCTTTAAAAACTTTTAAAAATCCCAAAACCTTAGAAGTTTCCCTCTTTTCTCATGATCTATCTCAATCTTCAGATGCCACGCGGAGGAAGTGGTTCATCCCCGGACCCAATGTTGCAGATCCTGCAAATGTTGGTTTCGGACCGCGAAGCTGAAAGAGCGGAACGTCAAGCCAACCTAGCCACCCTGCAACAGATAGCTCAGCTTGCCCACAACAATCAAGGCCACGGAAATCAGGATAACCCTGGATCTAAGCTCAAGAATTTCCAGAACACCAACCCACCTGTTTTCACTAAGTCAGAAGAGCCCTTAGACACCGATGATTGGCTGCAGACCATGGAAAATAACCTAGAAGTCGCCGGAGTGGAAGCCAACGAGAAAGTTCTGTTCGCCACCCACTATCTAGCCGGAGATGCCAAAGCATGGTGGAACAGTGTTCGTGCAATGACCAGAGGACAGATGATGACCTGGGAGGAATTCAAGGTCAAGTTCAGCAGAACCCATGTGCCACCGGGTTTGATCAAGAGGATGAGAGACGAGTTCAGAGAATTGAAGCAAGGAAGAATGACCGTAGTGGAATACCGTGACAATTTTTTTTCATTAGCTAGGTATGCCCCGGATGAGATCAACACTGAAGCTAAGAAGAAAGAAAGATTCCTGAATGGTCTGCACGATGAGATGCAGACTATGTTGGTCAATATTCCCTTTGCTGATATTAAAGCCCTTATCGACTCTGCCATCCAGATGGAAGGAAAGATCAACCAAGCCAATGAGAACCGCAAGCGTCGCATGATGCATCATCCAGGAACCCATCAGACCCCAAAGTATAGCCCTAACCCATCTCCAGGATTTGCCCCGAGAACCAACAGACCCCCGATGAACCGTTCGACCTATCCCAACCGTGGAAACCCTAGGCCCGGATGAAATCACAACAACCCCGGCAACTCTAGCAATTTCAACCGTGCCCCACCCAAGTTCAACAACAACAATGCTACCGCCAACACCAACACTGCCCCGAGGACTGGAAGCAATGATGTGCCTGTTGCAGCAAAGGACAAGTCGCAAGTGACTTGTTATGACTGTGGAAATAAAGGCCACTATTCCAACGAGTGCCCCAACAAGAAGAATGCAGCAACCCCCAATGCCAATGCCCCAGCTCAGCAGCAGCGTCGTGTTCAGCCAGGAAGAAGGTTTGCCCCAGGGAACTCACTCAACCGCAACGGCCGTCTTTTTCTCATGCATGCTGAAGAAGCTCAGGAAGCGCCAGACGTCGTGTTGGGTATGTTTTCTGTTAATTCAGTACTTGCTCGAGTGTTGTTTGATTCTGGTGCATCACAATCATTTGTCACTAAAGAATTTGCATGCACTAGTAAAATTCAACCAACCAAACTGAAGCACGTTATGATCGTTCAAATTCCCGGATCAACCACCAAAGCTAGGCAAATTTCCAAAGTCGTTCCTATCCGAATACATGGCATAGATTTTTATGCTAATCTGATAGTACTCAGAACTAAAGGTTTGGAAGTAGTACTAGGAATGGATTGGATGTCCAAACATAAAGGATTGATTGACTGTTCCAAGAAAGCCATCACCATGACCAGTACCGCCGGAATATCAGTCAACCATATCTCTGAAACCTTACCTCGTCAATTCAAGTGCAACAAGAGTATAGCCCAACCTACCATTGACCAAGTCCGGATAGTCTGCGAATACCCCGATGTATTTCCAGATGTTTTGCCTGGTATGCCCCCAGATCGGGATATCGAGTTTATCATCGAACTAATCCCTGAAACCGGACCCATAGCCCAAAGACCATATAGTATGAACCCGTCTAAGCTAGCAGAACTAAAGAAGCAACTGGATTCCATGCTAGAAATTGGATTGATTCAACCAAGTGCGTCACCATGGAGATCACCTGTCTTGTTTGTGGACAAGAAAGATGGAGGTAACCGTTTGTGTACGGATTACCGGAAGTTGAATGATGTCACCATCAAGAACAAGTACCCCTTGCCCAAGATAGTAGATTTGTTTGATCAGTTGACCGGTGCCAAAGTATTTTCTAAGATTGATCTTAGGACTGGCTATCATCGACTCAAGATTCGTGCAGAGGATATTCCCAAGACTGCCTTTACCACCCGATATGGATTATACGAGTATACCGTTATGTCCTTTGGATTAACTGATGCCCCCGCTTATTTCATGAATCTCATGAATAAGATTTTTATGGACTTCCTGGATAAGTTTGTCATTGTTTTCATTGATGATATTCTGATTTATTCCAAATCGGAAGAAGAACATGAGCTACACCTAAGGACCATTCTTGGAACCCTTAGAGAGCATCACTTGTATGCCAAGTTTAGCAAATGTGAATTCTGGTTACAAGAAGTAGGATTCCTCGGTCACATTGTATCAGCCGGAGGAATTGCCGTTGACCCTGCAAGGGTGAAAGATGTCGAAGATTGGCAAGCCCCAACCACTCAAACCCAAGTTCGTGCTTTTCTCGGATTGGCGGGATATTACCATAAGTTCGTAGAAGGATTCTCGAGTATCGCCAGACCCATGACCCAATTGCTGAAGAAGGACAAGAAGTTTGAATGGACTGACAAATGTGAAGCGAGTTTTCAAGAACTCAAGAGGAGATTGATTTCAGCCCCAATCTTGATCATGCCGTATATCACTAAGCCCTTCGATGTGTATTGTGATGCATCCAAGATCGGTCTCGGATGTGTGCTAATGCAAGAAGGCAAGGTTATATCTTATCTATCTCGACAACTGAAGCAACATGAGCAAAATTACCCAACCCATGACCTCGAACTCGCAGCCGTAGTTTTAGCCCTGAAGACATGGAGACATTACCTGATGGGAAACCGTTGTGAGATTTATTCGAATCACAAGAGCCTGAAATATATATTCACTCAGAAGGAGCTGAATATGAGACAGAGAAGATGGATTGAGCTAATCAAGGATTACGATCTGGACATTCATTATCACCCTGGTAAAGCCAATGTGGTAGCCGATGCCCTTAGTAGATTGCCGTGCCGCTTGAACTCCATGATTTTGAAGGAGCAACCAAGTTTGCACAAAGAGATGGAAGATTTCTGAATGGAATTAGTAAGTGAAGGATTTTTGGCTAGCATAGAACTTCAACCCACTTTGATCAGCCAGATCAAAGAGGCGCAGAAAGGAAATGCTAGTATCGACGGAATCAAGGCCGTATTCAGACAGCAAAGTACCCGGATTCACCGAAGACGAAGAAGGAGTTCTATGGTACAAAGGACGCCTTTGTGTACCCGCAGATTCAGAGTTGAAAGAGGTTATTTTGAAGGAAGATCACGATACTCTTTATTCTATCCACCCCGGAGGAACTAAGATGTATCAAGATTTGAAAGAGCAATTTTGGTGGCATAAAATGAAGATAGAAATCGGAAGCTATATCGCCAAGTGTGATATATGTCAGCGAGTCAAGGCAGGACATCAAAGACCCGCTGGATTGTTGCAACCCTTGCAGATTCTGGAATGGAAATGGGATTCCGTTGGAATGGACTTTATCACCGGATTGCCTACTTCTAGTAGGGGAAATGACTCTATCTAGGTCATAGTGGACAGATTGTCCAAAGTCGCCCATTTCTTACCCGTCAAGACCATATATCAGAGTTCGAAGATAGCAGAGTTATACATAGCTAGAATCGTTAGTTTGCATGGAGTCCCCAAGAACATCGTATCGGATCGAGGAACTCAGTTTACCTCGAGATTCTGGAAGAAAGTCCAAGAAGGTTTAGGAACCCGCCTAGATTTTAGCACCGCGTATCACCCTCAGACCGATGGACAAACAGAGCGAGTAAACCAAATACTCGAAGATATGCTGAGAGCATGTGTGTTGGAATATGGATCCAAGTGGGAAGACTGTCTGCCGTTTGAAGAATTTTCATACAACAACAGTTATCAGGCTAGTTTGCAAATGGCCCCATTTGAATTCATGTATGGAAGGAAGTGTCGCACCCCTTTGAACTGGTCGGAAGTAGGAGAGAGTCAGATTTTCAGACCCGATATCCTACGAGAAGCGGAAGAGAAGGTTCACAAGATTCGTGAGCACCTCAAGACAGCCCAGTCCAGACAGAAGAGTTACGCCGACAAGAGATGTCGAGACCTCACCTTCAACATAGGAGATTTTGTATATCTGAAAGTGTCACCATTGAAGGGAATGCTGCGTTTCCAACTCAAAGGAAAGTTAGCCCCCAGATATATCGGACCCTTCAAGATTCTGAACCGTCGAGGAGAAGTGTCATATCAATTGGAACTGCCCGAAGATATGTCAGCCGTGCACAATGTGTTCCATATTTCATTACTTCGCAAGTGCCTCG
This sequence comes from Avena insularis, assembly GCA_023614405.1. Lineage (NCBI taxonomy): Eukaryota > Viridiplantae > Streptophyta > Magnoliopsida > Poales > Poaceae > Avena > Avena insularis. The sequence continues at coordinate 33,716,820 of CM042684.1, forward strand.
AAGTTCCCGAAAAGACTGAAGTGTTCAAGAATATTGATCACCGGACCATAGAGATCAATGATGACCTGACCTATCCTGAGGTACCCATCCATATTCTGGAAGAAGCTTTCTGAACCACCAGAACCCAAAGCATCAAGTTTCTCAAAATTCAGTGGAGCAACCAGACAGAAGAGGAAGCTACCTGGGAGCGCGAAGATCACATCAGGACGGAGTTTCCCGATCTCTTCAAATCCTAGGTAATCTTTTCGTCCTTTTTCAAATATCGGGATGAGATTTTGTTTAAGGGGGAAGGTTTGTAACATCCCAAAAATACTAAACTTGGATCATCAAATCCTAATCATCAAAATTAGGGTTAACAAAAACTTTTCTAAATAAAAATATGAAAGCATGCATGTGTGTATGCATCCCATTTTGAATTATTTTGAATTGCCTTGTTTATGTGTTTCTTTGCTTGTAAATGGATTCTTGTAACATCCCAAAAATACTAAACTTGGATCATCAAACTCTAATCATCAAAATTAGGGTTAACAAAAACTTTTCTAAATAAAATTATGGAAGCATGCATGTGAGTATGCATTTCATTTTGAATTCTTTTGAACCACCTTGTTTGTGTGTTCCATTGCTTGTAAATGGATGCTTAGGTGAAATAAACATCATCTAAACAATTCCCAAACTTTTCTCAAAGACAAATAAATCAAAACAAAGATAAATGAGTGAATGGTCATTTTGACCAATTTAACTCCCATGCCTACTTTGGCTGTCTCAAACTTTCAGAACCTGACAGAAACTTTTATGGATCTTTGCACCCCTTGATTATACTCATAACAAAGTATCAAGGCCCACTTTGTGATCATCCAGAAACTTTCAAATGCCTAGTTTAAATGACAATTCAAAATTGAATCTTTATCATATGAGAAGATCCCACTTTTTCAAAAACCACTCAAACAAGCTCAAATTTCAAAACCCAAGCATCTGCAGACTCACCAGCACCAACCTAGCACACCCACCAAAAATCTTTTCAAAATTCAAAACTTGAGTTCTTGCGGCCATTTCATCAAACACTTGGCAGACACAAATCAAACAAAATCCAAACACTATTGTGAGAAGTGATTGAAGACTAACTTGTTCCCTCTCTGGTTACAACTAGGTTTTAGTAGATCATCTAGCTCAATTGCACACCCTTAGCATCACTATAAGCTTGGCATTGCCATCAATGGTGAGCAGGCCGAATGCACCCTTGTCACCCCCATGTCGACAGCAAGCTAGGAGGAGAAACAAGCCTAGCCAGCATGTCAGGGAGCAAGCTAACACCCCACCGCCACTCCCTGTCCAGTGCTCGAACGTTGCCAGCCACTGGACCACACGCACGAACCATGCCAACCCCGCCAGCAACCATGCCGAGAGCACGCCTCGTGCGCCACGCTCGACCGACGCCCACGGACCGCGCGCCGCCCTTGCCGTGTGCATACGTGATCACCACCGTCCCAGCAACCCCGCAGACACGCTCGTTCACCGCCGCGCGGACCACGCGCGCTGTGCGCCATTAAATTCTCCGTCGGGCATGCGCAGAGCACCGTCGCGTTCCGACCAAGCCGCACTGCCCCATGTCTCGCCACCATGTCATTGAGCATCGCCAGGGAGCACCGCACCGCCCCCTACCGTCGCCCACGCCGATAGCCGCTCACCTCATGCCTGGCCCCTCGCTCCACTATAAATAGAGGCCACCCCCAGCCGAATTGAGCACACCATATCACTCCCCTCTCCTCACTGATCGTGCCACCCTGTTCCCGGAGCAAGGTGAGCAGCACTTCGCCGGAATTTCACCGGAGCTCGCCGCTGCTGGAGAAGAAGGGAGCCAGCGATTGGAGCCGCCCCAGGAGAAGCTGCCGGTACCAGGAGGTTCGCCGTCGTCGACTTTGTCGTTCGCCCGCCTCGCCGACCCTCGCCTGAACCCCGGTGATCCCCCAACGACCCCCACTGGCCGCGCTAGGTTTCTGTCTCGCCGGCGTTGCCCAACATCGACGATGACCCTCAGCCATTGGATTAGAACCAGATCGAAGGCACCACATCGCCCCATACCGCTTCGCACCACCTGTCTCACTGACGCATGGGGACAGCCACTTACGGAGCCCGCGGAAGCACTGTGCTTAGCAGGCCGGCCCGTTAACCTTTCTCGCGCAGCCCAGCTATTTGAATTAAACCTTTTCCATTTTATTTCAAACACACTTCTGTACCCAGTTTCAAAAATCAACCCAGGTCGATTCAGTGCACCAAATCGAATGAAACTAATTTTGTTAGAAAGGTCTGGAAATTCTGAATCCAAGCCTATTGGATTCAAGCCATTTGGATCTGTAGATCATCCTTGGTAAAAATAACAAGGCGGAAGCTTTTTTGAATTCAAACATTTTTCAAATTAAAACCATAATAGCTTTTGAGTTGATTCCAATTCTCAAAAATCACATTTAACCATACCTTTCAGAATATATAAAAAATATATAGGTTTACCTACAGAAATAATGTTCAAGTAATAAAAGTATGCTACATAGGCATTTCTAGTCACTTTATTTAATTAAAATAAAAGGGTAAAACCTATTAAATTGTGACACCACTTTAAATCACATTCCCATGAACTAAAATATGTGGTGATGATATGTGTCAACATGATCCCATGTTTGGTTTGGAGAATATTAAATCTTAAGTAGTTTTTGAATGAGTAGAAATTACTTTTCTAAAAATAAAAGGAATTAAATCAAGCTTTAAGTTTGTAATGTTAGTGATGATGCTAGAATCATCTATAGGACCCTTTGGTGTGATGATTGCAAGTAGTTAAGTAGTTGGTGATTGTGTACATCGTATTTATTTATAGACGCTAGTACCGACCAAGGATACGAGGAGGAAGGAGGATTCTACGAAGAAGAAGCCGAGGAGAACTTCAACCACTGCTCTGCACAAGGCAAGCTAACACTTGCAATTTAGGAAGCTTATACTGATATTGATGCAAGCCAATACTTGCAAGCTATTAACTTAGCAAGCCTTACTAATCAAGTTGACCTATGCAAGCTAATACCTGCTTGCTACCATGCCAACTATATGCCTTGAAGCATATATGATCATAACCCCTTTGATAAACCAATCCTAGTTTTACTTGCAAGCTTTATACTTTATTTCTTTATCAAATCTCTTACTTAGAATTACTGGAATAAATAGTAGATACTAGAAGAATAATTGAAGGTTGCATAAAGAGCATAAAATTTGGCCTAAGATAGATAATCTTGATGTCAACCTAAGGCATGAGATTAAACTTAGTTAAACTCCACTAGTTTACCACCCCTTATTAGTACTTACTCCCACTTGTAGATGCTAGTGCTAAGCATAAAAACTTGATCAACATTAGATGGGAATACTTGGTAAAAATGGTTATGAAAACCTTAGAATGATGGATCATTCTACTGAGATGTTTTGACGTGTGTTTCCGAACACCAGATGATTTATGGTGATGAAAATGTTGAGGCATGAGCCTTATCCCTTTAAAAAAACTGATGGTTGTCTGGATGCGATACCATTCCAATTTTATCGTACAACCACAATACCCGAGAATTGGGTAGGGCTTGACTGGAAACTTATATACCTTAGTATTAGTTCCCTCACGACCAAGGTCTGAGCTGAGGCTACCTTGTGAAGATTGTCCACCTGTGCAGTACCCAAGATGATAGTTGTTCATGGTTGGGTGGCCAAACTCACAGGAGAGGTGCTTATACTAGGGCGTGTAATTGAAAGGTTAGGATTGATTATCCGCATACTGAGTATGGTGAATTCAGGATTTGTTCCTGACGGATGTATCGAATGTTGTGGTGAAAGTGTACAATCTCTGCAGAGTGTCAAACTATTCGAATAGCCGCGTCCGCAGTTATGGACAGTTGGAGTGGCCATACTGTTCCCCCGTCAGACTTTTCAAAAGACTTGTGAAATGAATTGAGACTTTGACTTGACCACAACAGAGTTGTGACATGAGATACAAGTTCCCACTTAGGTGTTATAAAACTTCAACTAGCATTCGTTGCTTCTAAACTTAGTAGATGTAAATCTGGCTTTTGCAAAACAACCCTAGAGCTTAGTGTCCTATTATAAAAAATCCCTTTCACTTGTTCGTATTAGTTTGCGAGTACTTAAAGAGTAGTCATGGCTTTGTCCCTGGCTATTCCCATGGCCAGACTATGAAGAGGAGTACCTGGAGGATGGACCCCAGGAAGGTTACGACAACTAGGATCATCTCCCATCGTCAGCATTGCCTGTGATCCCAAAGATGGAGCTTCGCCTACGCTACTGTTATTATTACGTATTCCGCTGCTTGAAGCTGTATTAAGAACTAGATCATGAGATCCCTATTTGTGTAAGAACTTATGTACGGTTTGTAATGGATGATGTACTGTGGTATCCAATTCTGTTATGTCTCGCAAAAATGGTAATCCTGGGATTGCGATGTATGGCATAACAGGCATCTGAGATTAAAAATCCGGGTGTTGACAATTCTTAGGTGAATTTAAACATCATCTAAACAATTCCCAAACTTTTCCCAATGACAAATAAATCAAAACAAGCCAAATTGAGTGAATGGTCATTTTGACCAATTTAACTCCCATGCCTACTTTGGTTGTCCCAAACTTTCAGAACTTAACAGAAACTTGTTTGGATCTTTGCACCCCTTGATAGTACTCATAACAAAGTATCAAGGCCCACCTTGTGATCATCCAGAAACTTTCAAATGCATAGTTTAAAGGACAGTTTAAAATTGAATCTATTTCATATGGGAAGATCCCACTTTTTCAAAACCACTCAAACCAGCTCAACTTTCAAAACCCAATCATCTGCAGACTCACCATCACCAACCTAGCACACCCACCAAAAATCTTTTCAAAATTCAAAACTTGAATTCTTGCGGCCATTTCATCAAACACCTTGCTGATTCAAATCAAATAAAATCTAAACTCTATTGTGAGCAGTGATTGGAGCCTAACTTGTTCCCTCTCTAGCTCACAGCAACCTCAGTAGATCATCTAGCTAACTAAACCAAGCACTAGCCCCACTGTAAGCTTGGCAATGCCATCAATGGTGAACAACCGAAGCTCACCATGTCAACCCAGTGTGGACAGCAAGCTAGGAGAAGATTTAGCCAGGCCAACCTTGTCTAGGAGGTAGCCCACCGTCCATCGACACTCCCTGTCCCAGCAGCGAGCGTTGCCAACCCCTGGACCACACGCACAGACCGTGCCCAGCTCGCCAGCAACCATGCCGAGCATGCTCCAGAGCGTCGCCCTCGACACACGCCCACGCATCGCCCGCTTCGCCGCGTGCATACGCGATCACCACCGACCCAGGAGACCGCCAGACATCCCCGTTCGCCGCCCCATGCCTCACAGCCACCGCTCGCCGTCGAAGACGCCGCCTCGGCTGCGCAGAGCATCGCGTGTTCCAGACTATTTGCCACCGCCCCTACATGCGCATTAAAGCCGTAGAGCATCGCCAGGAGACCACCAAGCGATCGCCACCGCCGGCCATGCCTCTAGCAGCCTGTAGCCATGTCACCACCGTCGCCTGCCCATCCCGTGCGGTCTCGTCGTCGAGACTATAAATAGAGGCCACCCCCAGCCGAATTGAGCACACCATCTCACTCCCCTCTCCTCACTGATCGTTCCACCCCATTCCCGAAGCAAGGCGAGCAGCGCTTCGCCGGAATTTCACCGGAGCCCGCCGCTGCTAGAGAAGAAGGGAGCCAGCGATTGGAGCCGCCCCAGGAGAAGCTGCCGGTACCAGGAGGTTCGCCGTCATCGACTTTGTGGTTCGCCCGCCTCGCCGACACTCGCCTGAGCCCCGGTGAGCCCCAGACGACCCCCACCTACCACGTTAGGGTTCAGTCTCGCCGGCATTGCCCGACGTGGACGATGACCCTCAGCCATTGGATTAGAACTAGATCGAACGCACCACATTGCCCCGTATCGCTTCGCACCCCACTATGTCACTGACGCATGGGGATAGCAACTTAACCAGCCCGCGTAAGCGCTGTGCTTAGTAGGCCGGCCCAGTATCATTTCCCGCGCAGCCCAGTCATTTGAATTTAACTTTTTTGCATTTTCATTCAAACACAGTTCTGTACCTAGTTTCAAAAATCAACCCAGCTCGATTCAGTGAACCAAATTAAATGAAACCAATTTTGTTAGAAAAGTCTGGAAGTGCTGAATCCAAGCCCATTGGATTCAAATCATTTGGATCTGTAGATCAACCTTGGTAAAAATAACAAGGCAGAAGCTTTTCTGCATTCAAACAATTTTCAAATTTAAACCATAATAGATTTTGAGTTGATTCCAACTCTCAAAAATCACATTCAACCATACCTTTCAGAATATATAAAAATATATAGGTTTACTTACAGAAATAATGTTCAAGTAATAAAAGAATGCCACATAGGCATTTCTAGCCACTTTAGTTAATTAAAATAAAAGGGTAAAACCTTATTAAATTGTGACACCACTTTAAATCACATTCCCATGGACTAAAATATGTGGTGATGACATGTGTCAACATGATCCTATGTTTGGTTTGGAGAATATTAAATCTTAAGTAGTTTTTCAATGAGTAGAAATTACTTTTCTAAAAATAAAAGGAATTAAACCAAGCTTTAATCTTGTAATGTTAGTGATGATGCTAGATCATCTATAGGACCCTTTTGTGTGATGATTGCAAGTAGTTAAGTATTGTTTGGTGATTGTGTACCTCGTATTTATTCATAGACGCTAGTACCGACCAAGGATACGAGGAGGAAGGAGGATACTACGAAGAAGAAACCGAGGAGAACTTCAACCACTGCTCTGCACAAGGCAAGCCTAATACTACTAGTTGAATATGCAAGCTAACACTTGCAATTATGAAAGTTGGATAACCTATGCAATGCACTAAGCATGCTTGGTTAGACATATTTGATGATACCCAATCCTTGTTTTACTTGCAAGCTTTCTACTTTAGATGGGAATACTTGGTGGAAAAATGGTTATGAAAACCTTGGAATGATGGATCATTCTATTGAAATGTTTTGGACATGTGTTTCCGAACACCAGATGATTTATGGTGATGAAAATGTTGAGGCATGAGCCTTAGCCCTTTATAAAACTGATGGTTGTCTGGATGCGATACCATTCCAATTTTACCGTACAACCACAATACCCGAGAGAGGGCTTGACTGGAAGCTTATATACCTTAGTATTAGTTCCCTCACGGCCAAGGTATGAGCTGAGGCTACCTTGTGAAGATTTTCCACCTGTGCAGTACCCAAGATGACAGTTGGTCATGGTTGGGAGGCCAAACTCACAGGAGAGGTGCTTATACTAGGGCATGTAATTGAAAGGTTAGGATTGATTATCCGCATACTAAGTATGGTGAATTCAGGATTTATTCCTGACGGATGTATCGAATGTTGTGGTGAAAGTGTACAATCTCTGCAGAGTGTCAAACTATTCGAATAGCCGCGTCCGCGGTTATGGACAGTTGGAGTGGCCATACTATTCCCCCATTAGATGTTTTCCAAATGACTTGTGAAATGATTTGAGACTTTGACTTGACCATAGCAGGGTTGTGATATGAATGCAAGATCCCACCTAGGTGTTATAGAATCTGCAACTAGCTTTCTTCAATTCTAAACTTAATAGAGGTAAATCTGGCTTTTGCAAAACAACCCTAGAGCTTAGTGTCCTATTACAAAAACCCCTTCACTTGTTAGTATTAGTTTGCGAGTACTTAAAGAGTACTCATGGCTTTGTCCCTGGATATTCCCTTGGCCAGACTATGAAGAGGAATACCAGGAGGATGGACCCCAGGAAGGTTACGACAACTAGGATCATCTCCCATCGTCAGCATTGCCTGTGACCCCGAAGATGGAGCTTCGCCTACGCTACCGTTATTATTACGTATTTTCGCTGCTTGAGTTGTATTAAGAACTGGATCATGAGATCCCTATTTGTGTAAGACCTTATGTATGGTTTGTAATGGATGATGTACTGTGGTATCCAATTCTATTATGTCTCGCAATTATGGTAATCCTGGGATTGCGATGTATGGCATAACAGGCATCTGGGATTAAAAACCCGGGTGTTGACACATGGAGTCCTTACTTGATGTACAGGTCTAGAAGGGAGAATGGGTTCGCGTGAGGGAGAGGCGAATTATCACTTTAATGTTGGAAAGATGAAGGCTCATGAGATGTTGGTGATACAACAAAAGGAGGCTAACCAGGCAATTATGAAGGAAGGATCAAGTCAAAAGACGTATTTAACAACCAAAGAGGAGGTTCTTCAGTATATGAGGAGTATTGAAGAAGGAAGAAAGGTTGAAATAGAGAGGCAGGACTAGTTTTCTCAGAAGACATTAAAGGTTAGGCAAGAGAAGCAATTCAAGGAATTACATCCTAGGGTTAAACTGGTGGAATTCTTAGAAACCAAACCCTGGAGTTTTTCTATTGTAAGATCCCTCCTTTGTAAAGGAAAGGATCCCTGTGATTGCAATGCTAGTCCCTGGATCAATGCTAGCATCCACAGTTTAAGATGAAGTACACAGAAACAAAGGTCATTATTACAAGTCATTCCAGAGACAAACATAGTCTTTTACAACTCCATGGCCACAAGCCTAGTACAAGAGTTTAAATATATAATAAGATAAATAAGTCTTCATCTTCATGTGCCATAGGCAAGCATGTTGAGTGTAGACTCATGACTCCTAATCATCATCAGAATAACCTGCAACATCACAAGTTATAGCCACAGTGGGTCAATACATTGGAATAGTATTGGCAAGTGATACCCTAGTAGAATATTGGTGGTCTAAATACTATATGCATTCTATCTAAGTGTAGCTTAGGCTTGCTTTGCTCAAAATAGGTTTTGCCTATTAGTTGAAAACATTAAGTTTTTCTTTGTCAAAAATCTTTCCCAAGGAACCACCAATAGACATTGGGGGTCCTTCACCCTTGTTCAACCACAAGTTTTTACTTAGAAATTGGGATGAGGAGATTCTTGATAGCTTCCATGTCTTGATGCTCAAGTTGTCCAATACCACGGACATGGCTAAGTACTTAGATTCTTCCATCTGCAGAGGTTGTGCACTTTCCCCACAAGACTTGATTTTCACCAAGACAGGACCTTTCAGAAGCCTTCCCTTAGACCAAATGGACGCATTCCAACCTATCATCCCACTACCACCAACTGTCCAAATGGCTAAGTTATTGCAACCTATATGATCCAAGCAGAGCCCATATTGCCAAGTGGCTGCACTAGAAGCTTCTTAACATATGGCATCTCAAATCCCTTTGTTCCTAGGTGGCTTTCCACAAGTGAGATACACAAGGTAAACAATAGAAATGGGCATTGTGTAACCACTCAACATAAACCATTCCTTCCATTCCACCCAGGTGTTTCATTCACTTAGTTGTTTTATTAAGTAAAACACAAGTCCAAAGACTTAGAAACATTTTCTCATAGCATGAATATATAACCAACCTTGGTTGCTACTAGCTAGGCTAAGCATGGCATTGATAAGACTTAGAAATATTTCTAGCAATTCTACAACTACTAGGATTTCCCAAGCATAGCATATAGATCAAAAATAACCATGCAAGACTAGCAAAATATTTCTAATGCAAAGTTGAAAAACATAGGAATAAATCATGAAGCACCACTTGCCTTGGTAGTTTGGAGATTAGCTACAATCCTCACAATCACAATCACTATTTGCACCAAAATTTACACATAAAATGATAACACCAAATCACATACAAAATAAATACAAGCAAAAATATATGGATGCATGAAATATGATATGTGATGATTTTCTATACTCAAAAAGACAAGTGCATAGTACTGATTCATAAACAAGTTCAAAACTTGCCAAACAACCTTTATTTGAACATTTAAACATTTCCCAAATAATTGTTATACCCAAATTATGCCTACAAATGTTTCTTCAAAAAAACCCAATTTAACAGAAGCAAAACATTAAAAACATTGTATAAATGGAAAGGGCTTTCTCTCCCGATTCCATTGATATAAAATTTGTCAAATTTGGACGTGGGAATCAAAAGTTATGAATTAAACAAGTTTGAACATCTAATAGATTTAAATCAGAATTTTAAAACGAAGAACATGCCACGCGGCGCTTTCTTACTGGCTGGTACCGCTTCGCGCTGGATCGCGCTTCCGAGCCATTGGATCTAACTAAAACGCGTGGCTCAGATCTAAACTTACCCCTTCGGCTATGATCTATCGTATCCACTGGATCTAAATCGAACGGCCCTAAGCAACTGACCAACAAGTGGCGGTGCTAGCGGCGGCGCGCTCTGTCAGCGGTGGAGCCGGCGAACTAGGCTGCACGGGGAGGTGGGAGGATGCTCACCAGAATCGCCGTGACGAGGAGATGCTCAACGTGTGCTCGGTTGGCGAAGGGGCGTGCTGCTGTGGCCGTGGGAGCTCGTCGGAGTCGAGGACAGCGTCGGGCTTAGGTGGACGGCGACGTTGGTGACGTTCTGATCTGCCCTAACACAACCGGAGGGCATCAGCGTGTGCGCATTGATCAGGAGAACAAGATAGAGTCAAAGGGAAAGCACGGGGCGGTCGAATCTCACCGAAATTTCTTGCCGGAGTTGGAGACGGCGTCGGGAGTTTGCGGTGCTCGTTGGAGTCGACGACCTGGGGCAGTACAAGATGAACTAAGGGTGTCAGAAGGAGCGCAGGATGGTTGTGAAGCAGCTCACGTGAACTAGAGAGGGAGGCGCGCACGAATCTCACCACAATCGGTCGCCGGAGTCTGTCGGTACCGCGGCGGTGTGAGGGCAAATTCTAGCAGCCTGGTGGCGCTCTGTGCTTGGGGTTTGGGGGAAAATGGAGAGGGGGAAGAGGGGGTTTAAGTAGCAAGGACGCGGGCGAGATTTACTCGAGCATTCAACGGAATTGAAGTCGCGAATTCAAACAGGAAACGCCCGGCGTAATTTGGGGACGAACTGGTCGCTGGGGGGTGGAGATGACGACTGCCATGTGGGCCGTGGTTGTCAGCGAGAGAAAGAAAGAGGGGATGGGCCCAGGCGGTCAGTGACTCTGTGGGTACTGCTGCGAGTGAGAGAGATAGGGGAAAACCCCGGGTGGGCTTAGTGGGCTGGTTTCACTGTTGGGCTAGATTAGTAGCGCCGGCCTTTTTCCTTTTCTTTACTCCTTTTTCTATTTCTGTTTTTAATTTTCTGGATCCATTTTCAAATAAATTCAAAAGTCATTTGAATTCAAATTTATTCTGGATTTTTGCAGAGTGCCACACTCAAGTTTTTGGGCATAAAACCAAGTGGTCACTTTGCAAATGCTTGGTCTTTTTGAATAAAACAAAATAACAGGGACATAGCACTAGTTTTGAATAAGTTTTAAAAATGGTTTTCAAATCATATTTGTTTTGCAAATTTTCTATAAACTCCAACAATCAAACAATAGTAGTAAGAAAGCAAGCAAGGCTTGGTTTAGAACAAATAAACTCTTCAATTGAGAGTGGCATTAGATTAATAGTTGCTCACATAAAATAATGAGCATCAGATGCTCTTGTTTTGAAATAAATTTTGAAATGGAAACCCTAAATGATCATGGATGCATGGATGATATGCATGAGTTTTGAAACATGATTTTAGGGATGTTACATCTATGGTTGAAGAAACCTATGGAGGCGGGAATTGGTTAATGGATACATCCCATAAGCTTAAAAGTGTGGGATGCAAGGATGAAGAAAAGGTGCGCTATGCAACTTATCTGTTGACAGGAACCGCAGCCATGAGTTGGGAAAAGTCCAAGTTCGTGATCCCGGAAGGAGGTGTCAATACCTGGGCTGAATTCAAAAAGAAGTTTCGAGAAGAATTTGTTCATCAGAACAATGGGAAAAGGAAGGATAATGAAGCCCTAGAGAACAAGAATCTCCCAGTCCTGAAACATGTACGAGAATTTAACCGTTTATCCAAGTACATTAGTGACAAAGTAAACAAGGAGGCGAAACGAAAAAATAAGTTCATGAAAGGACTACAAACAATTATGAAGATGCAGCTCAGGATTGTGCGTACAAAGGAGTTCCAGGAATTGGTGGATAGTGCACATATATCAGGAGATGATGAGATTGTTGCACCTGAAGGAAAGAAAAAGAATATTCAAAAACAGGCCACAACAGGTCAGGTCCAAGGACATATGATGAAGAATTATCCGGATCCACATATAACATACAAAATAGAGAAGATATGTCACAACTGTCGAATTCGGGGCCACATTTTGAAGGAGTGTCCAAAACCTAAGATAGTATGTTACCAATGTGGAGAACCAGGACACATGAAAAGGAACTTCTTAAAACTGCAGTTAACTCATGGATCAATAGCAGGAGTAATAGAACCAATAATGGGGTTACCATCTACTCAAAATAATCAGCCCAATCCAAATGGAGAAAGGAATGTAGGAGCATTTCAAGGAAAATGTAATATGTGTGGAGTTCTAGGACACAAGAAATCATGTTGTCCAGAACATCAGGAGGATTATGGAACATCAGTGGGAAGAGACATAACATCCACCAAATTACCATCAAAGGAAGGTGTAGGTGAAGAAGATACATCCTCAGGAAAGCGGAAGTATGAAACTATAAATGAAGTCAATAACAGCAACAACCACAACAAAGCAAGTGGTAAGTCAAAGCATTATTAATGATATAAGTTACCTTATACATGCATTTAAGGAGTTAGAGAATTTGCACCACTATTTCCCAAGTATGTGGGTGTACCATCTGTTCCCCAAAAGACTATTAGAAAATCTCAAGGGGGAGAGTGAATAATGAAGCATCAGAGTTGAGATCCAGAGTAAGGTTTAGGGAAAGCCAAAACATTGTTAAAAAGTAAGCCATAAGGACTAAGTATACCATAAATAGATGAATAATAGAGTTAATCTATATTTGGCCAAAGTATAAACTAAAATCTTACCTTAAGGAGACTTTCTAAAAACTTAGACACTTCTGAAATAGATGTCCTAATCTGAAGACACTCAAGAGGATTTGATCAGGGCTGAAGTGCTAGATTCCAAAGAAGTTTATACATCAAATGGAATTAGAAGTTGGCTCATTTCAAATCAGAAGAGGATCCACGGATAATCTTGAATGAAGATACAACAATTATCTTCCTCCTGGATATAAAAGAGTCACCAGGATCTGAAGAAGTCAATCTTATCTTCCGAAACGTAAGAGGGTGCGAACTTCGAGGACGAAGTTTATTTTAAGGGGAGTCAGAACATCCTGGATTAGCACCTAGAAATAGAGAGGACACAGGTTTGTGCATTGCATTCATGCATAAGAAAATCCGGGGAATTTTCGCGCAAAACTAAAAGAGCTATGGAGGGATCAGGATCTCTCTTGTACTGAAGGAAACTTCGGAGCAAGTGCTATAGATTTCGACATGACCTTTGTAGAATTCTTTGATTCGAGAGGAAATTTGTTCAAATATGTATTTGAATTTCAATTATGAAATTCAAATGAATTTATAAGATACACAAATGGAAATTATAAATATTTTAATAACTTGAAATAAAATGATTACATAAATAATATAATAAGGATTCTTTATTAATATAAATATATATGCATATATAGTATTATTTTACAATAGATAAATAAAAGAATTCTTTATATAAGACATTGTCTTTACAATTAGGAAATAAATAAGTAGGAAAAAGAATTTCATAATTGAAATAAATAACAACATTCTTTATTACAACAATATATTTGACATTGTCCTTACAAAAGAATTGTAAATAAAAAAATGAAATAAGTAAACTTTATTGAATTGAATACAATAATACAATGTTTTTACAATATATAAAACAGAATATAAATTACAATATCTCAACATTATTCAATCAGAAAAGAAATTACATATATTTATATAAAAGAGAAATCCTAAACTATTGTTCCTAAGCTACTTCTTTATCTTAAATCCTTTACCACAGATGTTCCTACAAAAACAAACAACTACAAAAATAAAATACAGGGGTTATTTTTGGGATTAGATTACTCTCAGAATTAGGATACTACTGATATGCTTAAGCTCATCATTGAGTGATTTGAAATGGAACAAGTGTAGTATATGTTCTTGTTCTATCTAATGACCTCAGCACAACATCATAGGTCAAAAAGGGGCAAGTTTCACCTTGGTAAAATAGCAAAAGAATCAAGCTTCCACTTGGCAACATCCAAAAATGAAGCTCAACTTCAGATAATACCAAATTAGCTAAACACATTCAGGGCAAAAGATCTCACAGATGAAACCTGGACAAGGGGAGGTTCCTGGACCATACCAGGCACACAAACAGGCAGCTCACACATGCATGCATGCATATGTGTTGTCAACACCACAGCTACCCAGGAAACCAGATAAGAAGGAAACAGCCGTAGCCAACAAGTACCTGCCCACACTCCACAACACATTCACACAACATCACCACCAGAGTGTCAAACCACACCACCATAGCTCTGGTTTCTCCCAGGAGCCATCCTAGAGCTAGGACAAGGGGAAATCAAGGCCAGATGTACAAGGCAAGATTAATATCCAGCAGAATGGACATGAATCAATCAAGATCCATCACAAGGGCAAGACAACAACAACAACAGTAGATCAAGAGCAGCTGCAGCTTATCCACAATCTCACCAAGTCAAGCTAATCTACTCTGCATCTCAGGTTACCAACTCATAATAGTAACAGCACATGCTCATTTCATCTTTTAGACCATATGTGTTAGTGGGGGAAAATGGAGAACTCTCAGACTAGCATAGAAGTGCTCTGCTAGTCTCATCATTGAGTTAGAAAGGATAAAATTATAACATCTGTTTCAATCACCACTAGGGCCTCAGCCTTTGCATCATAGGCTGGATCTTGTTGCTCACAACAATCATCAAGGGCTAATGAGCCTTGACCATGTTGATTAATTAACATAGCAACAGACCCTACTCATTATGAGTATGCTACTATGCACCCTTCAATTGGGTTCCACAGTATTAAGCTCACAACAGATCTTGCAAACAGGATCTGTCACTGTGCACACTCCAAAATGGAGGCCCCACGGACAAATCGATACACAATGGCTATTATAATGTATCATCACCCAAAATCATCATTGAGATATCTCAGCCAAACAAACCTATAATTTTCCTAGCAGCACACTCTAGGAATCAATGGTATATTTTATTTTACTATCAACATAGACAGTAAACCAAATCACCACCATCATCATATATGCACCTGAGTCAAGGATCCACACCTTTTGTCAGAGAAGCCAACCAAGAACTAAAAGGGACTAATTCATATCATTTTCTTAGGCATTAACCCTAAGAATCAAGTATATATATTCAGAATTTCATTCAGTAATGAATTCAAATCATTTTCCTAAAAATAAACATTAGGAATCAGATAGATATGTATTCACTGCTCAACATAATGGAAGCTGGAAGATTATCAACTTAATCATATTTTCCACACAGGTAATCACAACAGTGATAACCAGGCACAATTGTGCATGCTTGGTTCATGTGCTAGTTAACAGAGATCATTCAAAGGGTACCTTTACATTATCACATAATCCCTGTCATGTAGACAGAAACAATAATATGGACAAGCTTTGCTTATACAGCTTATTCCCACAAGTCAAAAAATCATTTTCCTAGGATGGTTACCAGGAATCAACTTGGTAGTCAAATCTGTTGCCACTCATAACAATCATCCTAATCAGGAGATAACAAATTAAGCCAAGGTATAGTAATAGTAGACTCAAAGCATCAAGCACATAAGCAAGCTTCAACATCTTATATTCCAAGTATGAATTCATCAGAATACAACAGAGGCTCATTATATTTAATACAAGTAACAACTTATACCACTAGCATCAGGAGCACTCAATCAAGATAAGAGTCACATGCACACAATTGATCACTAAGCAAACCACTGTGAAACATCAAGCATCCAAAACATGTAGGAAGAAGAAATCTAATTAAGATTGTGCACTAGGATTGAGAGAGGTTGTGAGAAAGGGGAAGTGGTACCTACCTGATGGCGAGTCTAAGCTCGCCGACGAAGTAGCAGTTGTGGCGACGGCAGAGAGACGAAGCTCAGCACGGCGGCACAGCCACACGAGGTGAGCCATGGCACTGCACTGCCTCTGCCCACACCACCAGCAAGCCCCAGCATCCAAACACCCTCGCCATATCACCGGGGTTGCCGAGAACCTCGCCGTCCTGCCGGAGTAATGGAAAAATGGGGAATTAGGGTTTGGGGATGGTGGTGGGCACGTAGGAGCATAATACACAAATCGAATTGGAGGGCTAGGTTCATCTGGGGAAGGCGGAGCTCCGGCAGCCAACGGAGGCGGCCGCAGCGGTCTGCCTCGCCGGAATCAAGCCGGCGGTGGCAGCGCCCAGGAACGCGAGGAGAAAGGAGAGAGGAGGAGAGGCTTCGAGGGGATAAGGTGAGTGCGGGCTGGGTCGGTTTGACCGATCCAGTACCCCCTCTGTGGGCCAATTTGTCCCAATGTTGGGTACTAGGCCCATTTCAAAACAAAATAAGAAATGAAATAAAAGAAAAATAAATAAATTACCAAAATAGCCTTTAAACGTTTCTAGCTATAGAAAATTATAGAAAAATTATAAAAATATATTTAATATATTAGAATTATCACAAAAATAATATACACCTAAGAAAAATATAATTTTACTTATTTAAGTTAATAAAATGCAAATAAAGATTAAACACTATTAAATCTTAAGTGAAATTTCATTAAATAAGGAAAAATCCTAAAAATAAATAAAAATATTTTTGTGTATAAAAATAACTTTACTATTTTATAAAAATACTAACTTAGAGTTTCTACAAATAAAATATAAATCAAATATTTAAGACACTTAATTCTTTGAAGAATTTTATAAAAATAAAGGTAAGACTTAAAAATAAATAAAATTCAATTTTAAGATCTTTAATAAGTATATTCCACTAGAAAAATACCATGTATATTATTAAAAAACATTTTAAGATAAATAAAACTCATTACTTATTTTAATCAAATGAAATAACCACTTTGTTAATTCTTAAAATTATTTCTTAAGTAAGAAATAATCACATTTTCTTATAAAACACTAAAACCTTTCAAGTTTAATTACTAAGTCTAAATCTAAAATCAAAATAAAACTTAAATATAATTATTAACCTTTAAATGTTTTTAAATCTTAAATTCAAATTAAACTCCTTTTAAATAAATATAACTTATACTCATGTATAAGAGGATGAATAATCTTCATCTTTTCACCACTCTTAAAAATGACTCTAAACTCAAATAAATTTATAAGATCAACTTATTCAAAATACTAAGGTTTTCACTTTGGGAATTATAAAATTGCATAGCATTATTTATGCATAATGGCATCTTGCTTCTTTAAACATTAGTCCTTGCCGGACCAATGATGATGATTTCAGATATTGGATCTTCTATTATCTCGAAGACCGTGAGTGCATAATCTTGCAATCACAAAAGGCAAGTTCACACTTGCTCATGTCCTTTGATTATTTTCTGTAAAGTATTTTGCAAATCCAGTGTTGTCATCACCTGCATTTGAAAAAGATCAGAAAACACTATTTTCATAATAATATGATTATAGGTTATTTACCATGAGGTAATAATCTACTATGAAAGTTCCGGTGGTAAAGGAACATATTATCTAGGACTTAACAACCAATGTCGCCGGTGATTCTTGCGCCGTATATTATGCGTTAACCATGAGATTTGGAATGGGACGGAGAAGTCAGCTGGATCGGCTCCCTTTCGCATGCATTGGACAATGTTCTGGGCATTTGTAAGTTGCAGATCGTGGGTATAGCCGTTTTATATGGGGGAAGTCTACCGTGGATCTGGGCTTACAAAAGACAGATATCTAGTGTTAATGGTTGTTGTGTGTATCCAATTAAGGTATAGCCATTTTATACGGGGAAAAGTCTACCTTGAGTTTGGTCATCCAACAATTGTGGTGTATGCGGGGTCGCGAAGAAGGATAGTGATTGGCTTGGATCTTAGTCTAGGCCTCATACCAAGGAAGTGTGAACCAGCCTATAACTCGGATGTGCAACAAAGCTAAGATCTCTCATGGGTAAAGTGACGCACCTCTGCAGAGTGTAAGAACTGTAACTTGTTACTCCCTGTTCCGGGAAGGAGATGCGAACGCTGCGGGAAAGGAACTCCATGAAAGTTCTGGTAAAACCATGAAGATTGATGGACATAGCTTTTCAGAATAAAATCAACCTTTGAAGAAATGTTTATGAAAACTTGCATTGCCTACGACCTATGGTCTGTGGCTGTAGATAGTGCATCAAACACTTCTCTTCAGTGAATTTGCTGAGTACGCTCGTACTCAACGTATCTTCTTAACCCTTGCTAGATCTCGGAGAAACCAATGGCGTTTCTAGGAAATAGGTCACTTGAAGAGTTGAAGATATCCAAGGGAGATCAACGGAGTCGAAGACCTTACCAGAATCTATCGAAGACAAGCTGAAGCCTAGAATATAAATAAAACTCCTAGAATCTAGAACCTACTTCTATAGAACAATACTATAGTAGTAATTTCAAGCCTTATACATATATTAATAGTAGTACTTCTAAAGTAACTCCGAGTGGATCTTTCTGGTTCTTTATGTATAATATTCCTCACTGTCCGAGGAAGCTCTCTAGATCTTTTGTAATATGCTATATGTAATATAAAGTGTTGTCTTGGACCCGCGATGTTTCTGTTGTACCACTCTGAGGGATTTAATGCGGATGGAACGGTGTTCCATTGGTGTTATATCAATGACTATAGTGTACTACACCATGTAGTGGTATGCTGGGTCATGGCATATATATATGCTCACCATATATGTATATATTATTATGTAGGAAAAAGGTTATGGAATGCATGAAAGGAGGCCCTTTTGACATTGGGTTCGTTGACCCAAATAGAGTTCATGAACAAGTGGTACAACAAGACCCGGGCAAACAGAAGATTTCTTGCTAAAGTCTTTACTGAGACAACAAACCAAAAGGGAAATACTATTGCCTTACAACTTCTCGTGAGTACTGTTACCCTCTCTTGTACACATTCTGTTTCGGCTTACTCGATCTTAAGTGTAACTGATGATGAGTTATGCTTGCGCAGGTTCCACTTTATTCTGCTAGTCATTCAACCTGACTTAGGAAAAGTCCTTGTCATGGACTCGTTACGAAAAGACCAAGAGCTATGGGCAGACTTTAAAGAGATGCTCCAGAGGTAATTTCAATCATATTATCGCACTAGATCGGCAACTTTCGTGTCAACAAGTAATTAATTACTCCTTTATCCATTTTCTTTGCCAGATAGGGTTTGGAAAAGGTTCACGGGCAGGGCCATGGGTGAATGGTCAGAAGAACTAAAATTTGTAGTCCAAAATGTAAGTAATACTAGCTAGCTAGGTCTGCGTATCTCTTTGATTCTGCTTCCAATTCCATTATATCATGCTTTATTGATTATTATTTTCATTGAACTCTCTATTCTTGTAAAGTGCGCGCATCAGGGACCCGGCAGTAACTTATGTGGATACTATGCTTGCGAGTTCATTCGCAACACGATATGTGCGACGGGCCAAGCCGCACTAGAACAACTTAGAGTAAGTAAACAAAGTACACAACATTATTTTATTACCATCAATTGTGTTGAGTTTTATTCTTATATATATATATATTGACCCCATTCTTCATATATATTTAGATCGAATGGATGCGGGACCAACTCCTACCATTTGACCGCATACGAGCCATTCAAGAGGAATTGGCGGGGTTCATACTTGATGAGGTCGTCACGCCTGGCGGAGAACTCTTTAGATATCCAAAAAATGAATGTTGTATATATGCTTGAACGTGTTTGTCTTGTACTTGATGCTTCAACGTTTACGGAGAATACCACACAATGACGATGTTTGTGTATAATAATAGTTGCTTAATTATTCATGTACTCATATGTACCAACGACAATGTATGTGTATACCGCTCCCGATCGATTCCCCCTCCCCCCCTCCCCGTCCCTAACACGCCGCAGAAATACGCCCAGAACGGGGCGGCGGCAGAACTCTGCCGTGGCAGAGATTTAGGCTATTTTCCTACCGCGGCAGAGATTTATCTCTTTTCCTGCCGCGGCACAGTTACAAACCGGTGTTAAAGGAGGGGGGCTGAGCGCTGTGGCATCCCCACGTGCGCCACCCTTTAACACCGGTTCGTATAAGAACCGCTGTTAAAGGGGGGCTCTAACACCGAACCCCCAACAGCGGTTCCAGAACCGGTGTTAGAGGCCTCTAAGAACCGGTGTTAGAGGCCTCGTTTCCACCAGTGTGCGGAGGGAAATGTCACACTCATCCGACTCTTGAGCTAGCTTTTGCATCTTGTTTCATAGCTTGCATGTATTTTTTTACATGAGGACATCAAAAAATGCATATCGTTTGGTTGCCTGCACCGGATTGACTGTCACACTAATACGCACACCTAAATAGTCATTAGCAACAATTGTTCTTCGTGTTCGTCTACTGCAGTTCGGCGACAGGGGGCAGCTGGATAGCTTTGCGGTTGCCAGTGGCGGAGCTAGGGGGACGAGCAAGGGCCTTGGCCCCCGCTATTGCATTCTACAGCAAGGTTAAATGCTATGTTTAAGACTGATTTAAGTGAGATTTGAGAGGAAATTTGCTTAGTTGCCCCTCCCCCTAATTGAGAATTATCACGTCTAGCCCCCTTTAAGCTATGATCGCGCCTCCGCCACTGGCAGTTGCGCCGGTGACGGAGGATGGCAACACAATTGTTGTGGTTGCACCGACGACAAAGGTCGGCGGGACACCTGTAGGGGTTCGTAGCATGGAAAACAAAAAATTTCTACCGCATGCATACAAATAAGCCAAGATCTATCTACTAGATTGTAGCAACAAGTCGATTAGATTACTCATCCTCGAGGATTCCAAAGCGGTTAACGAGAGAAGATTCTCCTGGGTGATGTAGTCGTACACTTGCCGATCTCAAGATCGTGTAGACGATCTTTCCGGCACTGCGTTCCGACAGTGCTTCCGCAGTCGGTCACACGTGCGATACTCGATGAAGACCGTCCTCTCCCTTGTTCCAGCAGGCAGCGGAGGTTATAGTTCTCCCCTCGCAATTCTGGCAGCACGACGGTGTGGTGTCGGAAGTAGAGGGAAGATTCCGCAGGACTTCGCCTAAGCCGGTGCGGGTTATGGTGGATCTAGGGTTTCCAGCGATCTAGGTTTAAAAGGACGAGGAGGAGGTGGAGTCGGCGTCGGCTAGGGGCGGCGACAGCGGCAGCAGGCTTGGGCGGCAAGTGCAAGGTGGGGAGGGCTGGTTGTGGTGATTTGGGTCAGCCCTTCCCCTCTATTTATGAGAGGGAGGGCAGCTTGGGAGAGGGGAGTTTGAATTCTTCACCATACCCAAGTTGGAGAGAAAGCACCCTTTTCTTCTTCCACTAGAAAACCATTGTTCCAGTTTGACTTTTCAAACCTGCCCTTTGACTTTCATAGAGCTTTATTTCTATCTCGCAAATTCCCAACCAAGTGACCTAGGACATGATCCAATCATTCCACTTAACCATGACACATTCATGAACCATTCCCCTTCCGGTCCGGTGAACCTTCTAGACCCTTCTAGGACCTCTCCGATGAAAACATCGAAATCATTCCCGAACTCCGGAATCGGACTTTCCTTATATGAATCTTATTCTCTGGACCATTTCCGGATCTCCTCGTGATATCCCGGATCCCATCCGAGACACTGAACAACATTCGGTCTCCCTACTTACATTCCATATCTACTAAACAACATCGAATCCTTAAGTGTGTCTCCCTACGGTTCATGAATTATGCGGACATGACCAAGACACTTCTCCGATCAATAACCAATAGAGGAATCTGGAAATTCATATGGCTCCCACATATTTCTATGATTACTTTGCGATCGAATGAACCACTTACATACGATACCAATTTTCCTTTGTCTCGTGATAGTTTACTTATCTGAAGTCTGATTGTCGGTATCTCTGCATACCTAGTTCAACCTCGTTAATGATAAGTACTCTTTTCTCGTTCCCATGATATGTGATCCCTTGCACATGCTTGCAAGCTAATTGGATGACATTCCACCCAGAGGGCCCAGAGTATATCTATCTGTCATATGGATGGACAAATCCCACTCTTGATCCATGTGCCTCAACACATGCTTTCTGAATACTCAATGCCACGTTTATAGCCACCCAGTTACGGTGTGGTTTTTGATGTCATCAAAGCATCCTTCCGGTGATGGTGATTAGCATGATCTCATGGTCGAAGGAATTAGGTTACTATGTATCAGAAAGCTTATAGCAAACGAACTATTGAAATGACTTGATCTTAAACGCTTATCTATAGGAGTATGTGCATCATACCATTCTCCTAATGATATGATCTTGTTGTTAATAACATCTCAATGTTCATGATCGGGAAACCACGATCATCTATCAACCAACAAGCTATTATTACAAAGAGGCTTTACTAGGGACTCTAATTTAGTTTACAAATCACACAAGTATTAATGTTTCCGGTTAATACCATTATAGCATGAATGTAAACATTTATCATAAACACAAAGATATAATAATAACCACTTTTATTATTGCCTCTAGGGCATATCTCCAACAGTCTCCCACTTGCACTAGAGTCAACTAATCTAGATTACATGGTAATATACCGAACACCCATGGCGGTTTGGTGCTGGTCATGTTTTGCCCTCGGGAGAGGTTTAGTCAATGGATCCGCCACATTCAGATCTGTGTGTACTTTGAAAATCTTTATGTCACCATCTTGGACATGCTCTCGAATAGCGTGAAAATGCAGCTTGATATGCTTCAGCTTCTTGTGTGACCTTGGTTCTTGCGCATTGGCTATGGCGCCCATGTTATCACAATAGATAGACATTGGGTCCAGCGCACTTGGAACCACACCAAGCTCTATAATGAACTCCTTCATCCATATCGCCTCTTGTGAAGCCTCCGAAGCAGCTATGTATTCCGATTCAGTTGAAGATCTTGCCACAACGCTTTCCTTTGCACTCCTCCAGCTAACTACTGCACCATTCAAAATAAATACGTATCCAGATTGAGATTTAGAATCATCCGGATCAGTTTTCCAACTAGCATCGGTGTAACCATTAACAATGTGCTGTTCATCACCTCCATAAGAAAGAACCATATCCTTAGTTCTTCTCAAGTACTTAAGGATGTTTTTGACCACTGTCCAATGATCCACTCCTGGATCACTTTGATATCTGCTAGTCAAACTAATAGCATATGAAATGTCGGGTCTAGTACATAGCATGGCATACATAAGAGATCCTATGGCTGAGACATAGGGAGTCTTACTCATCCTTTCTCTATCTTCTGCCGTTGCAGGACTTTGAGTTTTACTCAAGTTCGTATTGGGCAACATGGTCTAGAACCCTTTCTTGCTATCTTCCATTCCAAACCTCTTTAGAACTTTGTCCAAATATGTACTTTGTGACAATGATATTAGGCGTCTTGATCTATCTCTATAAATCTTTATGCCTAATATGTAAGCTGCTTCTCCAAGATCTTTCATTGAAAAACTATTATTCAAATAATCCTTGACACTATTAAGAAGGTCTACGTCATTCCCAATCAACAATATGTCGTCTACATATAGTATTAGAAATGCTACAGAGATCCCACTCACTTTCTTGTAAATACAAGCTTCTCCATAAGTTTGTATAAAACCAAAACTTTTGATTACCTTATCAAAATGTTGATTCCAACTCCGGGATGCTTGCTTCAATCTATAAATGGACCGTTGAAGTTTGCATACCTTGTTAGCATCTTTAGGATCGACAAAACCTTTGGGTTGTACCATATATAACTCTTCATCAATGTCTCCATTGAGAAACGTTGTTTTGACATCCATCTGCCATATCTCATAATCATAATATGCAGCGATTGCTAATAAAATCCTCACAGACTTTAGCTTTGCTACCGGTGAGAAAGTCTCATCGTAGTCAACTCCTTGAATTTTTCGAAACCCTTTTGTGACAAGTCGAGCTTTATAGACAGTAACATTACTATCAGCATCTGTTTTCTTCTTGAAAATCCATTTGTTCTCGACAGCCTTACGGCCATCCGGTAAGTCCACCAAAGTCCATACATGGTTTTCGTACATGGATCCAATCTCGGATTTCATGGATTCTTGCCATTTATTGGAATCTGGGCTCATCATCGCTTCATCATATCTCGCAGGATCATCGGTGTTGTCCACCAACATGACACTCATAACAGGATCATACCAATCAGGAGTGGTACGAGTTCTCGTTGACCTGCGAGGTTTCGTAGTGACTTCAACCGAAGTTTCATGATCAACATCATTAGCTTCCTCTCTTATTGGTGTAGGCGCCATAGGAACTACTTCCGGTGCTGCGCAACTCTCAAGTTCGAGAGAAGGTTCAACAACCTCGTCGAGTTCTACTTTCCTTCCAATCACTTCTTTCGAGAGAAACTCCTTCTATAGAAAGGATCCATTCTTGGCAACAAAGATCATGCCCTCGGATCTATGATAGAAGGTATACCCAATTGTTTCCTTCGGGTATCCTATGAAGATGCATTTTTCCGCTTTGGGTTCAAGCTTGTCCGGCTGTAATTTCTTTACATAAGCTTCGCAACCCCAAACTTTAAGGAACGACAATTTAGGTTTCTTCCCAAACCATAATTCATACGATGTCATTTCAACGGACTTAGATGGTGCCCTATTTAAAGTGAATGCGGCTGTTTCTAATGCATAACCCCAAAACGATAGAGGTAAATCTGTAAGTGACATCATAAAACGAACCATATCTAAGAGAGTTCGATTACGACGTTCGGACATGCCATTACGCTGTGGTGTTCCCAGCGGTGTCAATTGTGAAAGTATTCCGCATTTCTTAAAATGCTCGCCAAACTCGTAACTTAGATATTCACCTCCACAATCAGATCATAGAAATTTAATATTCTTGTTAGGTTGATTATCTACCTCACTTTGAAATTCCTTAAACTTCTCGAAACTTTCGGACTTATGTTTCATGTAATAAATATACCCATATCTACTTAAGTCATCCGTGAAGGTAAGAACATAATGATAACCACCACACGATGCTACACTCATTGGACCACACACATCGGTATGTATGATTTCCAATAAGTCCATAGCTCGCTCCATCATACCAGAAAATGGAGTCTTAGTCATTTTACCCATCAGACATGCTTCGCATCTTTCAAGTGATTCGAAATCAAGTGATTCAAGAAGTCCATCGCAATGGAGTTTCTTCATATGCTTCACTCCAATGTGACCAAGACGACAGTGCCACATATAGGTCGAGTTATCGCTTAATTTCAAACGTTTAGCTTGAATGTTATTGATATGCGTATTACTACAATCGAGATTCAACAAGAATAGACCATCTATCAAAGGTGCATGTGCATAAAACATATTACTCATATAAATTAAACAACCATTATTCTCGGACTTAAACAAGTAACTGTCTCGCAATAAAGATGATCCGGATATAATGTTCATGCTCAACGCAGGCACCAAATAACAATTATGTAAGTATAAAACTAATCCCGATGGTAGATGAAGAGGTAGCGTGGCGACCGCGATCACATCAACCTTTGATCCATTTCCAATGCGCATCGTCACCTCGTTCTTCGCTAGTTTCCGTCTATTCTGCAGTACCTGTTTCGAGTTACAAATATGAGCAACCGAACCAGTATCAAATACCCAGGCACTTTTACGAGTACTAGTGAGATACACATCAATAACATGTATATCGGATATACCTTTCTTCTTGATGTTGTCGTTCTTCAAATCCGCCAAAGTACTTAGGGCAATTCTGCTTCCAGTGACCTTCTCCCTTGCAGTAAAAGCACTCAGTATCAGGCTTAGGCCTAGCCTTGGTCTTCTTCACTGGCGCGGTAACTTTCTTACCGCATTTCTTGAAGTTTCCCTTTTTATTAGACTTGCCTTGCTTCTTGAATTTGGTGGTCTTATTGACCATCAACACTTGGTGCTCTTTCTTGATCTCCACTTCCACAGACTTCAACATGGAGAAGAGTTCGGGCAACGACTTGTCCATGTTTTGCATATTGTAGTTCATCACAAAGTTCTTGTAACTTGGTGGTAGTGATTGGAGGACACGGTGAATCCCCAAAGCATTAGGAATCACTATACCCAAGCTTTGAAGCTTGCTTGCATGCCCAGACATCTTAAGCACATGCTCACTAACGGATCTACCCTCTTCCATCTTGCAGTTAAAGAACTTTTCAGAAGCCTCATAACTCTCAGCTGCCGCGTGAGCCTCAAATATCATTTTGAGTTCACGGACAATATCATGTGGGTCATGGTTCTCAAACCTTTTCTGAATCTCTGATTCCAAACTGTACAAGATAGCACACTGAACTGTGGAGTACTGATTCTTCCGAGTGAGGAAAACATTCTTCACCTCATCGGTAGCATCAGCTGTAGGTGGGTCACCCAGCGGTGCATCCAGCACATAGGTAAAATTACCAGCATTGAGGATAATCCTCAGGTTGCGGAGCCAATCCGCGAAGTTGCTTCCATTGTTTTTCAACTTTTCTTTCTCTAGGAACGCATTAAAATTGATGGTAGGGTCCACCATTGATCTACAGCATATTTGCAATAGTTTAGACTAAGTTTATGACAAATTGAGTTTTAATTAATAGTTAAATTAATCTAGGTGAACTCCCACTCAAAACAATATCCCTCACATTGTTTTAGTTATCACACGAACCAAATCCACCACATCAAAACCGATCATCACGAGAGTTGATGTAGCTTCAGTGGCGAACAATCAACATGTTCATCATATCTACTATATGACTCATGCTTTACCTTTCAGTAATCCGTGTTCCGAGACCATGTATGTACATGCTAGGCTCGTCAACATCAAACCTTAGCTTCCGCATGAGCAAATCTGGCTTGCTCCCATTGTATACACTCGCAGAATCTAACACACCCGATCATCACGTGGTGCTTCGAAACAACGAGCTTTAGCAACGGTGCCTACTAAGGATGAACACTTTATAACTTGAAATTTTGTACGCGGGATCATCTTATAATGCTACCGTCGCGAACTAAGCAATACAAGATGCATAAAAGTATTAACATCACTTGCAATTCATAATATGTGATATGATATGGCCTTTCTTCTTGTGCTTCCGATCTCCATCTTCAAGCATGAACATGATCTCCATCATCACCGGTATGGCGCCGCTCCATGGTTGTCGTCCACCAGCATCAACTATTACAACTACTTCGAGTAATAGACACGCAGGTCTTAACAAAATTAAAAGACAACTATAAGGCTCCTTCCGGTTGCGGACTTACAATAAGGAACATTGCATACATCATATATAATCACAATCATGGCCATATCACATCACAGCACACCCCTACAAAACAAAGTTAGACGCCTCTAATTTTGTTTGCATGTTTTATGTGGTTTGGGGCTTTCAGTAAGTGTCGTTCTAACTTACGAACAAGAACCACAACGTGGATACTAGTATTTTCAATTACCCATTGTAAATTGAATCTTCACTATGTTGGGAGAAACAGGCACCCACAAAGCCACTTATGCAATACAAGTTGCATGTCAAGCGTGGAGCAAGTCTCATGAACGATGTCATGTAAGGTTAGCCCGGTCCGCTTCATCCCACCATCCTGCAAGATACAAAGTACACAAGAAGCAATCGACAACAAAAGCATCAACGCCCACAATGACCATTGTGTTCTACTCGTGCAACAGATCTACATATAGACGCGGCTCTGATACCACTATAGGGGTTCGTAGCATGGAAAACAAAAAAATGCTACCACATGCACACAAACAAGCCAAGATCTATCTACTAGATTGTAGCAACGAGTCGATTAGATTACTCACCCTCGAAGATTCCAAAGCGGTTAACAAGAGCAGATTCTCGTGGGTGATGTAGTCGTACACTTGCCGATCTCAAGATCGCGTAGACGATCCTTCCGGTGCTGTGTTCCGGTAGCTCTTGCATAGTCGGTCACACGTGCGGTACTCGATGAATACCTTCCTCTCTCTTGTTCTAGCAGGCAGCGGAGGTTGTAGTTCTCCCCTCGCGATTCCGGCAGCACGACAGCGTGGTGTCGGAAGTAGAGGGAAGATTCCACAGGGCTTCGCCTAAGCCGGTGCAGGTTATGGTGGATCTAGGGTTTCCGGCGATCTAGGTTTAGAAGGCCGGAGAGGAGGAGGTGGAGTCAGCGGCGGCTATGGCGACGACGACGAGCCGGCGGCGGCACGAGGCGGTGGCTTGGGCGACGGTGGCGCAAGGTGGGGAGGGCTGGTTGTGGTGCTTTCGGGCATCCCCTCCCCTCTATTTATGAGAGGGAGGCCAGCTTGGAAGCGGGGAGTTTGAATCCTTCCCCAAACCCAAGTTGGAGAGAAAGGACTCTTTCCTTCTTCCACTAGGAAACCATTGTTCCAGTTTGAATTTTCAAACCTGCCCTTTGACTTTCAATTTAGAGCTTTATTTCTCTCTCGCAAATGCCCAACCAAGTGACCTAGGATATGATCCAACCATTCCACTTAACCATGACACATTCATGAACCATCCCCTTCTGGTCCGGTGAACCTTCTAGACCCTTCTAGAACCTCTCCGATGAAAACATCAAAATCATTCCCGAACTCCGGAATCGGACTTTCCTTATATGAATCTTATTCTCCGGACCATTCCGGATCTCCTCGTGATATCCCGGATCCCATCCGAGACTCCGAACAACATTCGGTGTCCCTACTTACATTCCATATCTACTAAACAACATTGAATCCTTAAGTGCGTCTCCCTACGGTTCGTGAATTATGCGGACATGACCGAGACACTTCTCCGATCAATAACCAATAGAGGAATCTAGAAATTCATATGGCTCCCACATATTTCTATGATTACTTTGCAATCGAATGAACCACTTACATACGATACCAATTTCCCTTTGTCTCGCGATATTTTACTTATCGGAAGTCTGATTGTCGGTATCTCTGCATACCTAGTTCAACCTCGTTACTGATAAGTACTCTTTTCTCGTTCCCGTGATATGTGATCCCTTGTGAGCCAATCACATGCTTGCAAGCTAATTGGATGACATTCCACCGAGAGGGCCCAAAGTATATCTATCTGTCATATGGATGGACAAATCCCACTCTTGATCCATGTGCCTCAACGCATACTTTCCGAACACTCAATGCCACCTTTATAGCCACCCAGTTACGGTGTGGTGTTTGATGTTGATGCTACACTCAACAGGGAGGAAGATTGCTTCATTGGAAACCCCAAGAGCAAGGTATGAAGAGTACAACAGCAAGATTTCCCTCAGTAGAAACCAAGGTTATCGAACAAGAAGGAGGAAGGTGTTGGAATTATGCCCTAGAGGCAATAATAAAGATGTTATTGTTATAATTCTTGTTCATTATAAAGTTTATATTCCATGCTAGAATTGTATTAAGAGGAAACTTTGATACTTGTGTGGTTTATGAACAACACCGTGTCCCTAGTACGCCTCTATGGACTAGATCATTTATTAATGATGGTTAAGGTTTCCTAACCATAGACATGAGTTGTCGATTAATAATGAGATCATGTCATTGGGAGAATGATATGATGGACAGACCCAAATCAAGCAGAGCAATTAGATTGTGTCATCGTGTTCATCTTTGCAAAGCTTTTTCTTATGTCAAATATTGTATTCCTTAGACCATGAGATAATGCAACTCCCTGGTATCGGAAGAAAGCTTTGAGGTCATCAAACGTCATCCTATGAGAGGGTGATCATAAAGGTGTCTCTCAGGTGATCGGAAAGTACTTGTTGGGTTGTATGTATCGAGATGGGATTTGTCCCTCCTGTGAGAGAGATATACTTCGGGCCCACTCGGTAATCGATATCAACACCGCTTGCAAGCACGTGGTTAAGGAGTTAATCACAAAGTGATATTGGATTATGGAACGAGTAAAGTACTTGCTGTGAACGAGATTGAACTAGGTATGCTGATACCAACGATCGAATCTCAGGCAAGTAAAATATCGCGTGACGAAGGGAATATAAATATGGGATTAATTGAATACTGGCATCGTGGTTCATCCGATATGATCATCGATGAATATGTGGGAGTAAATATGGGTTTCCAGATCCCGCTGTTGATTATTGATAGAAGATCATGTCTGCATATTCTCGAACCCGTAGGGTCACACACTTAATGTGCCTCGACGCTAGGATAGAATGGATAATTGGTTTATGAGTTTTTGTTCGGAGTCTCGGATGAGATCCAGTACATCACGAGAGGTTCCGGAATGGTCCGGAGAATAAGATTCATATAAAGGAAAGCAGTTTTTGGATTTCGGAATTGTTTTGGAATGTTCGATATTGTACCGGAAGGTTCTAGAAGCTTCCGGAGTGGGACCAACGTGGCCCCACTTGTCGGAGGGGGGCGTGGGCCTACGAGGGAGTGCCCTGGCCGCATTGGGCCAGGGGCACAAGGCCCCATAGGCCCAGCCGGCCAAAACCCTAGGGGACCTTCTAGAAGGGAGGGGGAAACTTGCCCCCCACTCCAACCCTTGGGGCCGCCGCCCTAGGGCTTGGAGGAGGGGCCAAGGGGGCCGGACAGCCCTCTATATAAAGAGGGCAGGGGAGCACCCTCCTCTCCCACTCCTTCAACCCTAGCCGCCATACTGCTGCCCTCCCTCTCTCTCTCTCTCCCGACTACGTGTAGGCGAAGCCCTGCTACAGAAACTCTCCACCTTTGCACCACGCCATCATGCTATAGATCCAATCTATCTCTCCCCCCACTTGCTGGACCGAGGAAGGAGTAGACATCGCGGTTCCACTTGCCACTTGCGTACGTGTGCATCTCTCGGAGGCATCGTGTAACACCCTCAGAATCGGCCCTATGCAAGTTTCAGCGATCCCCGCCAAACCCGCATAGAAACGATTCAAAGGTGCCCACCAGGCACTTTCGTGCGGGTGGAAAACGAAGTAATAACATTACACAACAGTCCTCGATGGGACCCACAGAACAGGTATATATACAACAGCGACTCAATGAGTCAAGAATACAGATATAGCATACAAAGATCCAAATCACCTTGAAAACGATTGAGCGTCCGACTACGGACAAGATGCAAATGGGGCTAAGAGCCCTGAAGAATAACCAATGGCGTCCATAACCCTGCCCAGGCCAAGCCGGAAGGGTAACCCTGCTAACGACGTCGATCTCAAAACCTGCTTAACAAAAGGGGTGCCGACAAAGGGCAAAGGAAAAAGAGAGAGCGGTCAAGATCGAGGCCGATTACAGCGAGGCTAGAATTGGCGGTCCTCGCCTACATAGGTATGGTGGATCAAGCGGCGCAACAAGCACTAAACAACCTATAGAGACTCGATATAAGCGCCGGCTATCGAGAGAGGTGAGAAAGACCTATTCGAACCAACGATACTACCACCAAACATACCCATCTGGTATTTCCTCGAGACCAAACGAGGAAGTCAACCGAGGAACTCACACGGTTGGCGCTTTATTTATTCGCCATCGTTGCAGCAATTACTAGTCAGGTATAGATAATCATCCTGATAAAATAAGCAGTGGGCCATTTTAGTTATCCATTGCGGTGTAGTTGCGACACTTACTAGTCAAATACAATCAGCATGAGATAACCCCAAAACCCAGCAGTTGTTGGTACTTTTACTTAGCCATTCCGTTGTAGTTGAGCTGATTACTAGTCACATCGGATACAAGTCAAATTATAACAGTAAACTTTAGTTATAGTTGTCTATGATCAAGCACTGTGCTCCAAGTCGTCCATAACCGCGGACACGGCTTCTCGAAAAGATTTAACCTGAGGGTGCACCAAAGTATCCACAAGCACTTGACCCTTTTTGCCGATCAGTTAACATACACCCATCGGTATGTCGTGGGCCTAAGTCACGACGCGTTCCAGACCAAAGCAAGCACGGGGCCACCCACTAAGTACACCCGCAACAAAGTCGGCCGGTCTCGAGACGGACTCGGGTTTGCGCCATGGTGTAAACGACAACAAATCCCAAAAGCGGACTGTCGATACGAAAACACTCCGCTTCCTAACAAAGACAATGTGCTATCCATCGCACAATTTAAATAAAGCGATAAAGCATGGCATAAATGGATAGTAAATAAAACCTCAAACTAGTTTGTGGCCCCAGTACAATACTTTGAAATCAGGTAATAATCAATGGGGGCCCATATCTCCCCACACGTGGTTAGCGCTTTCGATCTGGAACAGGTGTCAAGAACTCGGGGTCCTACGGGACACAAGTGGGCGGTCGGAAACCAAATGTTATCTATCACCCACCGATGCCTCTGCTTACTTACTTCAATTTTAGTTGTTAAACAGTAATTAAGTGAACGAAAAGTAAAGACAAGATCATCTCCAACAACACACATGCGGCACTTCTCCCACAGCTGTGGTACTTGACGACACGCAACAGCAATTGAGCGAGCGACTACGGCGCGCGGGTCCAACTATCTACCAAACAACAGGTAATAGGAGGTGTCCAAGGCAATATAAGGCTGCAAGGGGTAACACGGGTACGAAAACTAGAGCATCGCAACACAGATAGCAATAGATCAACAGGAGGGAGTAAATACTATAAAAGTAAGATAGGTAGAAAGGGGGAGATGCTACTTTGAAAACATTGTCAAGGTTCATCCGAAGATCGGTAAGCTCACATCAACTCAACGGCCTTATCCGCGAAGAAGCAAAACACTAGAAGAAACACCGGATGCACTATTTAATACTACGGCAAAAGATCGGGCATGATGCATGTATGATGTATGACATGGCAAAGGTGCGATGCAATTAGGCCATATTAAGCGGAACCGGGGTCCGACAATTAATTAATAGGTTCATGTTGTTTAGGTACCCGCAATTTAAATGTTGTTTTAACATGGCAAAAGATAGCACCGGTTCGCTACACAAATTTAAATGGGGCCAATATAAGACTGGATTTGCCCGCATATGGGCCCCATATTTAATTATATGGTGAATCGGCGTAAGGCCCCCAAACCACATGACAATATGCATGCAAGTATGACAAGTAATATGCGACAAGTTGTATTATATTTTAAAATAGGTTTTCGGGAAGGGGTTCACACTTAGGGTTTGGGAGATCTTGGGGTCCGAGGGTTCGGGGTCTGGTCTCAGGGTTCGACGGGGATCGGTCTCGGCAGAATCGTTCTCGGACAATGGAGTAGATCTTGGCGTTCCGGGAAGAAGTACTTGGCGGTCTTCGGATCCGGGACTCGCATTCGGGAAGGAGAACTTGTCGTCCAGGGTCTCGGTGTCCGGGCGAAGTACTCGGCGTCCCGAGGGAGTGCTTGTCGTATCCGTGAAGGAGAACTTGAGGGTCCGGCGTCAGGGCGCATCGGACTCGCCCTGGTCGGTGTCGTTCTTGTCGTCGCGAAGATCTTGTCGGGTCCGCGCCATCGCATCGGTCTTGGCGTTCGGGTCGCCGGTAGATCTTGGCGTACATGTGGTCTTCGGGTCCGGGGGTCTCGGCGTCCGTAGTAGGTCTTGGCGCTTCGGGTTGATGTCGTCCTCCCGGTACCGCGGTTCTCGGTGTAGTTCTCGTTAGAACATCTTGCAAGGACAGGCACCTGACGGAGTCGGCCTTGGTCTGTCTTGTTATCATCTAAAGGCCTCGCCGAGCAATGGAGGTCGGATAGCCAGTTGCAGGCGGCCATCTCATGGCAGAGGTCGAGGCAGTGGCCTCGAGGGCACGACCTTGGAACCTGGTCGCAGGAGGTGGCCCGAGAGCGGCACTGGCGGTTCTTGAGGTTGTTGCAGGGGCAGCGGGAGGCGCCGACGAAGCTGCTGCAGGCCAGCAGACGAAGAGGGCCGACGCAGAGGCGATCCACGACGAGGGGGGTCTGGCAGCCGAACAGGCGAGCCAGGGAAGAGGAGGTTCAGGACAGGCGGGAGGCGCTGGCCGGGCGGCAGCGAGCGGAGGGAGGGCCGCTGGCCCGGCGGACCGGGAAGACCACGAGGCGGCCGGAGGTGGAGAGGAGGAACCGGCCGGAGGAGGAGATGCTCGGCGTGACGGTGGCAGCGGGAGGAGGAAGGCCGGAGGCGAGGTCGGAGGCACTGATCGCGGGTCGACGGGCGGGCAGCGAGTAAGCCAGGCGGAAGAGAAGCGGGGAGAGGCGGTGGTGGCGGGGTCGTGAGGCCGAGCAGTGGGCCTGCGAGCCGAGAGGAGGGAAGACGGGGGAAGAGGAGCGTCGAGGAGAGAGGGAGGATGGGGATGCGGTGTGGACCGCGCGTGGGGGACGCGTGCGTGGGTCCGGGCGTGGGGACAGGGGAGAGGTGGGAGGATGGGTCGGATGGGGCCAGAGGGGAGGGTGGCTGCGTGGTGGCGTGTGGTGAGGGGGTGGCCAGTGGGGCAGGGTGGGTGTCGGTGTGTTGTGTGGTGGGTGGAGTTGAGGGAGTGGGGCAGGTGGCGGCATGGGATTGGGTAGAGGGGAGGGAGAGGGTGAGGTGGCAGCCAGGGATTGGTGGGGGTGAGGTGGAGGAGGGGTGGTTAGAATAGGTCTGGGTAGACTAGGGATTTTGGGTGGACCGATTTTATTCTGGGGGTGGTCGACTGGGTCGAATCGGCCCGTTCGACTGCCCCACTAAAAATAATTAAATAATTTATTTATTTCAAACAGGGCTTTTGCAAACCGATAGCAGACAAAACAAAATAATCCGGAGACCCGGGTTTTGCGTTTGAATAAAGACGGGGCGTTTAGAAAACAAATTAGGTTTTCCCGAAATAGTTATATGCGAACAAATGCAAGATGATGACGATGCTAAAATGCAATGTGGCATGATGACATGAGCATGCGGTCATGATGTTGCAATGCACAAAAACAACGCGATTTTCTAGTAGTGGTTTTGCGGGGCGCCACACGTCGCCACTTGCGGCGTTGGATCGGATCGGATCGCGAGGAGGAGAAGGCTAGTACGACTACATCAACCACGTTATGTTGAATGTTCCGCTGTGCGATTTCTTCAAGGGTACGAAGATCTCATATATACCTCTCGTTGATTGCATCTCCTAGATTAGATCTTGGCTTTCCCGTTCGCATCCGTAGAAAATTTTTATTTACTATGCTGTGAAACCCCTTCAGTGGTATCAGAGCTAGATCTATGCGTAGATGTGTTTCACGAGTAGAACGCAACATGCTTGTTGCGGGCGTTGATGTTTTCTGTTGCAAGCCTCTTATTGTGTACTTCTTATGACGCGGGATAGTGAGATCGAAATGGTCCAGGCCAACTTTACGCGACCTCGTTCGCGAGACCGGCTCCGCACTTGACGTGTGGCTTGTTCCACACATATGGCTGGTGGATGCCAGTTTCTCTCACTATAGTTGTCATAGGATTTACACCGGATGTTGGCAACCATAATATCACCATTGTGGCTTTCCGTAGGTAAGAATCGTTCTTAGCTTGTTACTCCCATAAGCCACGTAAAACATGCAACAACAAAGTAGAGGCGTCTAACTTGTTTTTGCAGGGAGTGTTTCTATGATATGGTATGGCCCAAGATATGATGTGTACGTTGTATGCAATGATCATGTTTTGTAATATTTCACGACTTGCATGTCGATGAGTACACAACCGGCAGGAGCCATATGGTTGTCTTTATAATTGTGTATGACCTGTGTGTCAACTTCTTATACGCCATGTAATAGCTTTACTTTATCGCTAAGTAGTTAGCAATAGTTGTAGTTGATATTCGTGGTGGAGGCAATCATGGTGGAGTGATGGAGATCATGCTGGCACGCACAAGATGGAGATCATTGCGCGGAGATTGGCTATACCATGTCACATAAAATCATATGCATGTGATGTTTATCCTTTTATGTATCTTATTATGCTTAGATCGCGACGGTAGCATTATAAGATGATTCCTCACTTAAAGATCAAATATAAAATTGTGTTCTCCCCATGTATGCACCGTTGTGAAAGTTCGTCGTGTTCAAGCACCTCATGATGATCGGGTGCTATAAACTCTATGTTCACATACAACGGGTGCAAGCCAGTTTTGCACACGCGGAAATACTTGGGTTTGACTTGACGAGCCTAGCATGTACAGACATGGCCTCGGAACACACGAACCGAAAGGTTAAGCATGAGTCATATGAATGATATGATCGACACTTTGTTGTCCACCATTGAAACCACATCTCTTCTCGTGAAGATCGGATTAGGTGTGGTGAATTTGGATCATGTTCACTAAACAACTTGAGGGATCTTGAATTTAGTGGGAGTTCATCTAATAAT
The DNA here is from genome assembly GCA_023614405.1 of Avena insularis. Classification (NCBI taxonomy): domain Eukaryota; kingdom Viridiplantae; phylum Streptophyta; class Magnoliopsida; order Poales; family Poaceae; genus Avena; species Avena insularis. Next base: position 33,753,342 of record CM042684.1, read on the forward strand.
TTGATTAAGTTGAACTAATTATCATGAACATAGTCTAAATTGTACTTGCAAATTTTGTAGATCAAATGGCTAAGTCCAACTTCAACTTCAACGTTTTTGCTGAGAAAGAAAAGCTTAAGAACAATGGGTCTAACTTCACCAAGCGGTTCCATAATCTGAGAATCATTCCGTTGGCGGACAAAGGACTATGTCCTTGAGAAAGCGCTAGGTGACGCCCACTAGATGCATGGTGATAAAAAAGCTGTTTATCAGTCGCGCAAGGATGATTATGGTGTGATTAAGAGCACCATGTTGTTTGCTATGGAATCGGACCTTCAAAATCGTTTTGAGGAGTTCGACGGGCCCTTTGAGATTTTTGAGGAACTGAAAACCATGTTTCAGACTCGGGCCCGTTCTGAGAGATATGAGATCTCTGAGAAATTCTTTAACTGCAAGATGGAGGAAGGGAGTTCCGTTAGTGAGCACGCCTTGAGCAACTGGACTGCAAGATTCCAGAAGAGCTCAAGATTGACAGAGTTCTGCAATCACTCCCTCCTAGCTACAAAGGTTTTGTAGTTACTCACAATCAGATTGGTTCCACTGATACGATCACTGAGCTCTTCGCTAAGCTGAAAGCTGCGGAGGTGGACATCAAGAAAGATAATCATGTGTTGATGGTCAACAAGCCCCCCAGCTTTAAGAAAGGTAAGGGTGCAAAGAAGCCCTTCAAGAAAGGCAGCGGCAAGCGTGTTGCCCCTGCTGAGAAGAAGCTCAAGTCTGGACCTAAGCCGGACACTGAGTGCTTCTATTGCAAGGACAAGGGCCACTAGAAGCGCAACTGTCCGAAGTACTTAGCGGACAAGAAGGCTGGCACCATTAAAGGTATATTTTATATACATGTTGTTGATGTTTACCTTACTAGCGCTCGTTGTAGTGCCTAGGTATTTGATACTGGTTTAGTTGCTAATATTTGTAACTCGAAAAAGGAGCTATGGAATAGACGGCGGCTAGCAGGGGATGAGGTGACGATTAGTTTTACCTTCGGGATTAGTTTTACCTTCGGGATTAGTTTTAAACCTTAATAAATGTTATTATGTGCCTGCGTTGAGCATGAACATCATATCTAGATCATGTTTATTGCATGACGGTTATTCATTTAAATCGGAGAATAATGGTTGTTCTATTTATAAGAGTAACTTCTTTTATGGTCATGCACCTGCTATGAATGGTTTATTTCTTCTGAATCTCGAAAGCAATGAAACACACATCCATAACATTGAGGCTAAGAGATGAAAAGTAGATAGTGATAATTCAACTTATTTGTGGCACTGCCGTCTAAGGTCATATTGGTGTAAAACGCATGAAGAAACTCCATTCTGATGGACTTTTGGAGTCTCTTGATTTTGAATCATTTGACACGTGTGAGCCATGCCTCATGGGCAAGATGATTAAAACCCCGTTCTCCGGAATGATGGAGCGAGCAACGGACTTGTTGGAAATCATACATACTGATGTATGCGGACCAATGAGTGTTTCGACGCGCGGTGGATATCGCTACTTTCTCACTTTTACTGATGACTTAAGTAGATATGGGTATATCTATTTAATGAAACATAAATTTGAAACATTTGAAAAGTTCAAAGAATTTCAGAACAAAGTGGAAAACCATCGTAACAGGAAAATTAAATTTCTACGATCCGATTGTGGAGGTGAATATTTGAGTTAGGATTTTCTCACGCATCTTAAAGCAAGCGGAATCGTTTCGCAACTCACGCCACCCGGAACACCACCGCGCAATGGTGTGTCTAAACGCCGGAATCGAACTTTATTAGATATGGTGCGATCGATGATGTCTCTTACAGTTTTGTCGTTATCATTTTGGGGTTACGCATTAGAAACCGCTGCATTCACTTTAAATAGGGCACCATCTAAATCCGTTGAGACGACACCGTATGAACTGTGGTTTGGTGCTAAACCTAAGTTGTCGTTTCTTAAAGTTTGGGGATGCGAAGCTTACGTCAAGAAGTTGATGCCGGACAAGCTCGAACCCAAAGCGGAGAAATGCGTCTTCATAGGATACCCTAAGGAAATGATTGGGTATACCTTCTATCACAGATCCGAAGGCAAAGTGTTTGTCGCAAAGAACAGATCCTTTCTTGAGAAGGAGTTTCTCTTGAAAGAAGTGAGTGGGAGGAAGGTAGAGCTAGACGAGGTTATTGAACCTTCTCTCGAGTTGGAGAGTAGCGCAGCACCTGAAATTGTTCCAGTACCGTCTGCACCAACAAGATAGGAAGCTAATGATGAGGATCATGAAACTTCGGATGATGCTACTGCTGAATGTCGCAGGTCGACAAGGTCACGTGCCCATCCTGAGTGGTATGGCAACCCTGTCTTAACTGTCTTGTTAGTAGACAACAGTGAACCTGCGAACTATGAGGAAGCAATGATGAGCCCAGACTCTGAGAAATAGCTAGAGGCCATGAAATCCGAATTGGGATCCATGAGCGAAAACCAAGTATGGACTTTGGTGGAACCTCCTAGCGACCGTAAGGCCGTTGAGTGCAAATGGATTTTCAAGAAGAAAACGGACGCGGATGGTAATGTTACTGTCTATAAAGCTCGACTTGTCGCGAAAGGTTTTCGACAAGTTCAAGGTGTTGACTACGATGAGACTTTCTCTCCCGTAGCGATGTTTAAGTCCATTCGGATTTTATTAGCAATTGCTGCGTTTCATTATTATGAAATATGGCAGATGGATGTTAAGACTGCGTTCCTCAATGGTAACATTGATGAAGAGTTGTATATGATGCAGCCCGAAGGTTTTGTCGATCCTAAGGATGTTGATAAGGTGTGCAAACTTCAGCGTTCCATTTATGGACTGAAGCAAGCATCTCGGAGTTGGAACCTTCGTTTTGATCAAGTGATCAAGAGCTTTTGATTTGTTCCAAATTGCTATGAATCTTGTATCTACAAGAAAGTGAGTGGGAGTTCAGTGACATTTCTAGTACTATATGTGGATGACATATTGATTATTGGAAATGACATTGGTATGCTTAACGATGTGAGGAGTTATTTGAATAAATGTTTTTCAATGAAGGACCTAGGAGAAGCTGCTTATATATTAGGCATCAAAATCTATAGAGATAGACAAAGACGCCTAATAGCTTTAAGCCAAAGTACATACCTAGACAAAGTTCTGAAAAGGTTCAGAATGGATAAGGCAAAGAAAGGTTCAGTGCCCATGTTGTCAGGTAAGATATTGAGCAAGGCTCAGTGTCCAGCTACGATAAACGATAGAGAAACCATGAGCAAAGTGCCATATGCCTCGGCCATAGGTTCTATCATGTATGCCATGCTGTGTACTAGACCGGATGTGTCCAATGCTCTTAGTTTGACGAGCAGATACCAAAGTGATACAGGAGTGGAACACTGGACAGCCGTAAAGAACATCCTAAAGTATTTAAATAGGACTAAAGAAATGTTCTTGGTCTATGGAGGTGATGAGCAGCTCGTCGTAAAAGGTTACGTCGATGCTAGTTTCGACACCGACCCGGATGATTCTAAATCTCAGACAGGATACGTTTATATTTTGAATGGAGGAGCTGTGAGCTGGAGAAGCTGCAAGCAAAGCGTGATCGCGGGATCTACAGTAGAATCGGAATACATGGCTGCTGCAGAAGCATCAAGTGAAGGAGTTTGGATCAGGAACTTCATCACTGAGCTTGGTGTGGTTCCAAGTGCCTTGGACCCATTGGAGATATTGTGCGACAACATTGGCGCCATAGCATTGGCTAAGGAACCAAGATATCATCCAAAGACCAAGCACATCAACCGCCGATTTCATATAATTCGAGATTATATAACAGATGGAGATCTGAAGATTAGCAAAGTACATACGGATCTGAATGTCGCAGATCCGTTGACTAAACCTCTTCCACGAGAAAAACATGATCAGCACCTCAATGCCATGGGTGTTAGATTGTTGCCAGATGTAAACTAGATTATTGACTCTAGTGCAAGTGGGAGACTGTTGGAATTATGCCCTAGAGGCAATAATAAAGATTTTATTGTTATAATTCTTGTTCATGATAAAGTTTATATTCCATGCTAGAATTGTATTAAGCGGAAACTTTGATACTTGTGTGGTTTATGAACAACACCGTGTCCCTAGTACGCCTCTATGGACTAGCTCAATGATTAATGATGGTTAAGGTTTCCTAACCATAGACATGAGTTGTCGATTAATAATGAGACCATGTCATTGGGAGAATGATATGATGGACAGACCCAAATCAAGCAGAGCAATTAGATCGTGTCATCGTGTTCATCTTTGCGAAGCTTTTTCTTATGTCAAATATTGTATTCCTTAAACCATGAGATAATGCAACTCCCTGGTATCGAAATAAAGCTTTGAGGTCATCAAACGTCATCCTATGAGAGGGTGATCATAAAGGTGTCTCTCAGGTGATCGGAAAGTACTTGTTGGGTTGTATGTATCGAGATGGGATTTGTCCCTCCCAGGTCGGAGAGATATACTTCGGGCCCACTCGGTAATCGATATCAACACCGCTTGAAAGCACGTGGTTAAGGAGTTAATCACAAAGTGATATCGGATTATGGAACGAGTAAAGTACTTGCTGTGAATAAGATTAAACTAGGTATGCCGATACCAACGATCGAATCTCGGGCAAGTAAAATATCGCGTGACGAAGGGAATATAAATATGGGATTAATTGAATACTGGCATCATGGTTCATCCGATATGATCATCGATGAATATGTGGGAGTCAATATGGGTTTCCAGATCCCGCTGTTGATTATTGATAGAAGATCATGTCTGCATATTCTCGAACCCGTAGGGTCACACACTTAACGTGCCTCGACGCTAGGATAGATTTATGAGTTTTTGTTAGGAGTCTCGGATGAGATCCAGGACATCACGAGAGGTTCCGGAATGGTCTGGAGAATAAGATTCATATAAAGGAAAGCAGTTTTTGGATTTCGGAATTGTTTCAGAATGTTCGGTATTGTACCGGAAGGTTCTAGAAGCTTCCGGAGTGGGACCAACGTGGCCCCACTTGTCGGAGGGGGGCATGGGCCTACGAGGGAGTGCCCTGGCTGCATTGGGCCAGGGGCACAAGGCCCCATAGGCCCAGCCGGCCAAAACCCTAGGGGACCTTCTAGAAGGGAGGGGGAAACTTGCCCCCCACTCCAACCCTTGGGGTCGCCGCCCTAGGGCTTGGAGGAGGGGCCAAGGGGGCCGTCCAGCCCTCTATATAAAGAGGGCAGGGGCGCACCCTCCTCCCCCCGCTCCTTCAACCTTAGCTGCCATATTGCTGCCTTCCCTCTCTCTCTCCCGACTGCGTGTAGGCGAAGCCCTGCTGCAGAAACTCTCCACCTTTGCACCACGCCGTCGTGCTATAGATCCAATCTATCTATCCCCCCCCCCCACTTGCTGGACCGAGGAAGGAGGATACGTCGCGGTGCCGTACGTGTGCATCTCTCGGAGGCGTCGCCACTTGCGGCGTTGGATCGGATCGGATCGCGAGGAGAAGGCTAGTATGACTACATCAACCACGTTCTGTTGAACGTTCCGCTGTGCGATTTCTTCAAGGGTATGAAGATCTCATCCATCCCTATCGTTGATTGCATCTCCTAGATTAGATATTGGCTTTCCCGTTCGCATCGGTAGAAAAAATTTATTTACTATGCTGTGAAACCCTTCAGAAGGAAACGTCACACAGGTGTTGAAGCAACGTGGAGACCTGCACAACACAAACTCAAGACTCTGTCCCAACGATTCAGTGAGGTTGTCAAGCTCACCGGTTTGTTGTAACCAAGGATTAAACGTATGGTGTGGAAGGTAATGGTTTGCAGCAAGTAAACAAGTAACAGTGGAAGATGTATCAATGTTAAAGATTGGACCGGGGTCCATAGTTCACTAGAGGTGCTCTCCTTAGATAAACAACATGGCATGAAGGGTAAACAAATTACAGCGGGGCAATTGACAGGAACTGAGCAAGGCATAACAATGCAATTACTAGCTAGAAAGATCCTATAAAGTTGATTGGGCAATACAACAATATACATAGACCGTAATCCAACTGCATCTATGACTAGAAGTCCACCTTCAGGTTATCATCCGAACCCCCTCCAGTATTAAGTTAAAAGCAACAAACAACTGCTTTAAGCAAAGTGTGTAAGGTAATCAATCCACATGTTCCATGAACAAGGGACCGTTGTTTTCTCCCTAGTAGCAACAGCACATCTACAACCGAAGAGATTTCTGTCACTTCCCTTGGAAACTAGAGGCATGAACCCACTATCGAGCATAAATACTCCCTCTTGGAGTCACTAGCAACTACTTGGCCAAGATAACCACTAGTAACGGAGAACATGCCAGATCACAAACAACACAGACATGATAGAATCATAAAGATAGAACCATTAATCAAAACAACATAATAATCTCAATATCCATCGGATCCCCGCAAACACAACATGCATGATTACAAATAGATTAGATCTTGATCATGAATGGAGCTCACAAGATCTATACATGAAAGCACAAAGGAGGACATACAACCATCTAGCTACTACATGGACCCATAGTCCAAGGTGGAACTACTCAAAAATCATACCGGAGAGAAGGCCTCCGGGATGATCTCCCCTCCGGCAGGGTGCCGGGAAGAACTTCAGATGCCCCCCCCCCCGATCTAGGGACGATGGTGGCAGTGGCTACAGAGGGTTTCGTGGATTTCTGATCGGGTACCGAGATTTTCTGCATCGGGGGCTTCTTATAGGCGAAGGGGGGAGTCCGGGAGGCGACCAGGGTCGCCAAACCCTACCCAGGCGCGGGTCCACCTGACCCCGCGCCTGGGGTGGGTCTGGCCCCCCTGGCCAGCCCCTCCGGCTCTCCTCTGGACTTCTTGTTCCCCATGGAAAGTTATTGACTTTGGCGTTTGTCCCGTCCAATTCCGAGAATATTTCTTTACTAACTTTTCTGAAACCAAAAACAGCAGAAAACAGGCATCTGGTATTGTTGCAACTTGTTAATAGGTTAGTACCAGAAAACATGTAAAAAGCACCTCAAAGTGTAGACAAGTAAAGCAAAGTAGATACTAAACAAGCATGGAGCATCAAAAATTATAGATACGTTTGCAACGTATCAGCATCCCCAAGCTTAACTCCTGCTCGTCCTCGAGTAGGTAAGTGATAAAAGAATAATTTTTTATGTGAACATGCACCCTCACAATAAAGATCCAACAATTTGCAAACATTGAAAGCTGGGATCAAAGAACTCTAAACATGTGCATGAAAGATGGAGTTCTAACAGTAGGACATAGTAACTATGCATGCAACATGGCAAGCTACAAACAAAGATCATGAATAATATGCATTGAAAAACGTTTGTTTGTTTCACATGCAGAAAACATAGCATAGTGGCAATCAGCTTGTCCTTCATAGAGTAGCTATATAATGCATAGGACACCTGCAAAGTTCACAAGGATGACAACTAGCACAAGAGCAAGTAATAACACAATATGCATCAATTAGTAAGCTTTGGAACATTGCACACAGGATGACAACTATGCTCTCTTAATGGTGCCTAAAGGTAGAAGGTGGAGACTCAATAATGGTGGAAGAAAAGCCTTTTTTATAAAGGAAGTAGGGATTACAAGTTTCAAAAAGTGCTTCCAAAAATTATGGTACTTATTAGCTTTTAGACCTCATTGGCCCTATCATAAGCATCTTGAAGTGGTTAAGGTTAAAGTGGAAAAGATGGAGTATATGCTTGACAAAGTATAAGTTGGCAATATCATGTCCCTTGAATATGAGGGCTACACCTCATGGATACTCAACTTAGGGTCCAGGCAAGTTCTTGTCACTGTAAGTATTTGCATATCATTGAGAACCGCCAACGGGGTACCCCTTTCACATGGTACAGGAGCTTTCCCATAACCAAAATGACAAGGCAAGCAGACAATGAGCATCTCAGCAATCTTTTTATTTACCATATGCATAGCTTTTTATTGAGGATGCTTCATAGATAGCTCACTATGGTGATGCTGCAAGTTTCCACCATGATTAGGCATGGCTTAGGCTAGCGGCCCAGGCGTTTCTCTAACACATAATACAAACTCCATGGACTTAAAAGTTCCCACTTCATTTCACACCGGTAACATCCATAGACAAAAGAGCATGATATCAACGGAGTACAAAAAAGTACAAGTGCAATGTTGAAAACGTTCCCCGTGACAGCACGGTTCTACTAATCTCAACCTATAAGTGCAAGCATATACAACAAAGTTGCATCAATGGTTCAAGTTTATTAAGGGCAAATAATAAAGTGTGCCATCAAGTTCATGAGGGTTTTAATCACTAAGTTTTCACATAACAAAATAGTTTTTAATTGGAAGATAGTTAAAAATAAGAATATACTTGGAATGGTGTAACACACCATGCATAGGAGTTTATAGTGGACATTTTGGAATAACTTGGTTTCTTGGAAGTTGGAAGCATGAGTATAACTTACTCATACAAGTGGAGGATAGCAAAAGACTGGGAGCAACCAACTAAGAGAGCAATAATGGCCATAATTATGCAATGCAACAAAAGCAAACTAATCAAAGCAAAGAGTGGTACTACAAGTCAAGGACTAAATGATCATAGAGGCTAATGGTGATTTGTCATAGTCATAACATGGTGTAAGCATGTGCCAAGTCAACCCAAGCAAAACATCAAAGGAGAGTACCACAATACTATGCTTTTGCATGCTAAAACAACGCATAATTTCTTCAAGGCACACTAAGCAATCCCAATTGTTTGGAACAAGACATGCTACAACAATAATCACTAATCATAATGCTAAAACAACACCTAGCATGTCATGCTAAAGTCTAAGTCACAGTCAATGTAAGCTCCTCTTGCACTTCAAGCAAGAACTTATTGCTCCTTTCCAAACACCAAGCAAACTTATTTGCAAAACAACACAGCGAGAACGGGGGTACAAACTACTTTATTCAAGCAAACTAAAAAAACTAAGCAAAGCAAACAAAAACTAAGACTCTCCAAGAACAACACAACTGTGCATGAAACAATAAAAGTGAAGTGTCTAAACAGACCTTAGCTTTTTATTGATGAAGAAGCGGATGCCTTGGGCATCCCCAAGCTTTAACGCTTGTACCTCTTGTATATTTCTTGGGGTGACACCGTGGTGGCATCCCCAAGCTTGAGATTTTGTCCATCCTTCATCTCATTGCATCATTCTCTCTCTACACTTGAAATGTTTTCCTTCATACAAAACTTCACACAATCTTCATTGGCAACATTAGCTTATTCAAAAGATATTAGACCGCGGGCAAAGCTTTGAAACAGAAAGGCTTTTCACTAAAAACACAAGCTACTGAAGTAACTCCTTCAAATAAACTCAATTTACATGAAGAGATCTAAAAAAGGAATCAATAAGAAGCAAATGCAATTAATGACAGAAATCTGTCAAAACAGACTAGCAGGTAGAAACGAATTTTTTCGAACATCTTATGTTGCTCAAATCAAAAAGTGTTGAACTAACGAAAGTTAGCCAACATACTGGAGGATTTATTTGTAAATTTTGTGCTCAATCCGAGTTACAGAGCCTCCTCACGAATATTTTTGGTGGAGGACAGAAATCTGTTTTGGGACAGCAACTCCCCAAATCTTAGTTCCCTCTCATTAGAGGTTATTCTTGGAACAAAAAGCAAACAAAAAAGATAAGGAGAGGTCATTACAGTAGTAATAACTTCTAAGACTCAAGGAAACTCTTGGGTTATCTCCCAACAAGTACTTTTCTTTAACGCCTTTAAGTTAGACACAAGAAGCAAGAAGAATCAAGTATTTTCAAATGAGGGAGCATTAACATCAAATCTTGCTTTCAAAGGACGAGCAAAGAGCAGCTTCTATATACTCATAGGGAAGTGTTCAATACCTTTCTTGAATGGAAAATGATATTTAATGGTGCCTTCTTTCATATCAATGATGGCACCAACTGTTCTAAGAAAAGGTCTTCCCAAAGTAATAGGACAAGAAGCATTGTATTCAACATCCAAAACATAGAAATCAACAGGGACATAAGCACTGTTAACCATAATGAGAACATCATTAATACTCCCCATGAGTTTCTTCTTAGCATTATCATTGAGTGGGACATTTAAATAACAATCTTCTAATGGTGGCAAATCAAGCATTTCATAAATCTTCCTAGGCATAATAGGGACACTAGAACCAAGATCACATGAAGCTTTGAGATCAAAGTCATTCACTTGTATATTAATAATGGGTTCCCAACTATCTTCTACTTTACTAGGAATAGAAGCTTTGTGTTTTAGCTTCTCTTCCTTAATCTTAACAAGAGCATCTGTAATGTGTGCAACATGCATATCACTAGCATCAGGACTTCTAGCAAGCTTTTGCAAGAACATAATCACTTCAGAAATATTGCAACCATCAATATCAAAATCAAACTTAGCATAACTAGTAGTAGGATCAATAGGCTTAGGCATAGTAGGAGGAGGAATAGGGGATACTTGTGGTTTAGTGGTGATAGTGCACACACTATTGTTTCTATCAAATTCAGCTTCCCTTTCCCACCTAGCATGAAGTTGAGCTAATAGCCTCACATTTTCATCAATAGTATCTTGTATGGCATGAGCAGTAGCAAAGGTGTTTTCCATAGTTTCAGGTTTAGCAGCCATTTTATTAACCAAGGAAGTTTTAGCTTTAGATAAAGAGGATATATTTTTCTCAGCACTCAAATTTTTTGACTGTAAGCTAGGAATTTCTCTATTTAGATTCTCAAGCTGAAGGCTAATGTTTTTCAAGATAATAGATTGTTCCTCCATAGTTTTAGTGAAAATCTTGTTTTGCTCATATTGCATTTGCATAAAAAATTTAGTGGATCTCTCAACTTCTAGAATCCTCTCTTCACTAGGCATTCCAGATCTATCCTGATAAGCATTTCCACTAGGAGGGTAAGGCCTATAATTATTGTTGCCACCAAAATTATTTCTATAGGCATTGTTGTTGAAATTGTTGTTTCTAATGAAGTTCACATCAACTTGCTCTTCTTGAGCAACCAAAGAGGCTAAGGGAACACTATTAGGATCTAGAGGATCTTTCCCATTAACAAGCATAGCCAAAATAACATCAACCTTTTCACTCAAAGAGGAAGTTTCCTCAACAAAATTTACCTTCTTACCATGTGGAGCTCTCTCAACATGCCATTCAGAGTAGTTAACCATTATATTATCAAGGAGCCTTGTTGCAGCACCCAAGGTGAGTCCCATAAAACTACCTCCAGCAGCAGAATCCAACAGGTTTCTTGAGGAGAAGTTCAAACCTGCATAAAAAGTTTTGATAATCATCCAAGCAGTGAGTCCATGAGTAGGGCAATTTTTAACCAAAGCTTTCATTCTTTCCCAAGCAGGAGCAACATGTTCACTATCAAGCTATTTAAATTTCATAATATCACTTCTCATAGCAATAATCTTAGCAGGAGGATAGTACTTTCCAATAAAAGCATCTTTGCACTTAGTCCAAGAATCAATACTATTTTTAGGCAAGGATAACAACCATTCTTTAGCTTTTCCCCTCAAGGAGAAAGGAAAAAGGCTGAGCTTAATAATATCTCCATCTACGTCCTTATATTTTTGCATCTCACAAAGTTCAACAAAGCTATTAAGATGGGCAGCAGGATCATCAGAACCAGCACCAGAAAATTGCTCTCTCATCACAAGATTCAACAAAGCAGGCTTAATTTCATAAAAGTCAACATCAGGAGCAGGTGGAGCAATAGGTGTGCTTAGGAAATCATTGTTGTTGGTGCTAGTGAAGTCACACAACTTAGTGTTTTCAGCAGAGTTCATTTTGGCAAAGGTGGGCAAGCCAAAAAAAACAGCAGCAGTAGCTAGAGCAGGAACTAAATTTTTTGTGTTTTTGAATAAAGCAAGCAAACCAAACTAGACTAATTTTTTGGGGTTTTTTGAAAGAGGCAAACAAAGCCAAGCAAAAGAAACAAAGCAAACTAAAAACAAAGTAAAGAGAAAGGAAGCGAAGGACTCCCCTTGTGAAGACGTCCTTAGCCTCCCCGGCAACGGCGCCGGAAATTACTTGATGCTACACTCAACAGGGAGGAAGAGTGCTTCGTTGGAAACCCCAAGAGCAAGGTATGAAGAGTACATCAGCAAGATTTCCCTTAGTAGAAACCAAGGTTATTGAACCAGAAGGAGGAAGGAAACGTCACACAGGTGTTGAAGTAACATGGAGACCTGCACAACACAAACTCAAGACTCTGTCCCAACGAATCAGTGAGGTTGTCAAGCTCACCGGTTTGCTGTAACAAAGGATTAAACGTATGGTGTGAAAGCTAATGGTTTGCAGCAAGTAAACAAGTAGCAGTGGAAGATGTATCAATGGTAAAGATTGGACCGGAGTCCATAGTTCACTAGAGGTTCTCTCCTTAGATAAACAACATGGCATGAAGGGTAAACAAATTACAGCGGGGCAATTGACAGGAACTGAGCAAGGCATAACAATGCAATTACTAGCTAGAAAGATCCTATGAAGTTGATTGGGAAATACAACAATATACATAGACCGTAATCCAACTGCATCTATGACTAGAAGTCCACCTTCAGGTTATCATCCGAACCCCCTCCAATATTAAGTTGCAAGCATCAGACAACTGCTTTAAGCAAAGTGTGTAAGGTAAACAATCCACATGTTCCATGAACAAGGGACCGTTGTTTTCTCCCTAGTAGCAATAACACATCTACAACCGAAGAGATTTATGTCACTTCCCTTGGAAACTAGAGGCATGAACCCACTATCAAGCATAAATACTCCCTCTTGGAGTCACTAGCAACTACTTGGCCAAGATAACCACTAGCAACGGAGAGCATGCAAGATCACAAACAACACAGACATGATAGAATCATAAAGATAGAACCATTAATCAAACCAACATAATAATCTCAATATCCATCGGATCCCCGCAAACACAACATGCATGATTACAAATAGATTAGATCTTGATCATGGACGGAGCTCACAAGATCTATACATGAAAGCACAAACGAGGAGATACAACCATCTAGCTACTACATGGACCCATAGTCCAAGGCGGAACTACTCACAAATCATACCGGAGAGAAGGCCTCCGGGATGATCTCCCCTCCGGCAGGGTGCCGGGAAGAACTTCAGATCCCCCCGATCTAGGGACGATGGTGGTGGCGGCTACAGACGGTTTCGTGGATTTCTAATTGGGTACCGAGAGTTTCTGCATCGGGGGCTTCTTATAGGTGAAGGGGGAGTCCGGGAGGCGACCAGGGTCTCCAAACCCTACACAGGCGCGGGTCCCCCTGGCCAGCCCCTCCGGCTCTCCTCTGGACTTCTTGTTCCCCATGGGAAGTTATTGACTTTGGCGTTCATCCCGTCCAATTCCGAGAATATTTCTTTACTACCTTTTCTGAAACCAAAAACAGCATAAAACAGGCATCTGGCACTGTTGCAACTTGTTAATAGGTTAGTAACAGAAAACATGTAAAAAGCACCTCAAAGTGTAGACAAGTAAAGCAAAGTAGATACTAAACAAGCATGGAGCATAAAAATTATAGATACGTTTCCAACGTATCAGATGTCATCAAAGCATCCTTTCGGTGATGGTGATTAGCATGATCTCATGGTCGAAGGAATTAGGTTACTATGTATCAGAAAGCCTATAGCAAACGAACTATTGAAATGACTTGATCTTAATGTTGTCCATCATACCATTCTCCTAATAATATGATCGTGTTGTTAATAACATGTCAATGTTCATGATCAGGAAACCACGATCATTTATCAACCAACAAGCTAGTATTACAAAGAGGCTTTACCAGAGACTCTAATTTAGTTTACAAAACACACAAGTATTAATGTTTCTGGTTAATACCATTATAGAATGAATGTAAACATTTATCATAAACACAAAGATATAATACTAACCACTTTTATTATTGCCTCTAGGGCATATCTCCAACAACACCTGCTATGGCTGCTCTGGCGTCGCGGAACACAAACACGGCGAGACACAGTAGTGTCGCTCGATGGCGGGCTGGACTAGAAACTGCTCGATCTTGCTCCGTGTTGGCGCCCCTACCCGCAGCGTCTAGGAACTCGAGCTCAAACATGACATACTGTACCGCCTAGAACACATACGCAGCGAAGGGGAGTTCAACACACTCACATGCGCGATCGACGGCGACGAAGGGGAGCTCCGCACGACCAAGGAGAGCTCCACGCGGTCACATACGAGGTTGACGATGACGACGTCCTTGGGCGCCCTCTTCCTACATATGATGTCTGTGCATCTTCTTCCTCAACTTCATCTTCTTCTTCAACCTCACATACATGTTAAAATGCTACATATGAATTAATCTACCTCCATCAAAACGAAAAAACTTACAAAATGAGAGTTATGGGGAATAGCAAAATCAAGTTACTCCTCAAAGGAGAGTTCGAAATATTGATTGTGTGCAACAAATTTGAAGAAAAATGCCCAATAAACTCTAACTTTGACCACAAATATGAGAAGATATTAATTACGGACCTCGGCCGATGGTCATAATGGACCCCCATCGTCGATACGCGTTTTTTCTCGTAGAGCTCGGCTCGATTTAAAGCTTGTATGTGCTAATCACAAATGGTTTGGTTGAACGTGTTTAAGTTAGGAGAGAGAAGTAGGAGGAGGAGACAGCGTTGCACAAGCTCGTGCACTCGTGCGCTTGCCGTGGACAGGCTCCACAAAAACGGTTCATTCGAGCATTTTCCTTCGGCATGTTTCTAGGCTGCTTTAAGAAGCGTGCTAGCGCAGCATATAGGCAACTAATTGGGCCGATTTCATTTTTCCAGAGGCTTCCTGACCCTCGTACAGGCTACCAAAGTCGCTCTAATAGATACACGTTCAGTGGAGGAGACAATCCATGGAAGCAAAGCATGTTCTCCTATTTTGTGTGTTTATTTATTCCAAGTGCAAAAATTGCTTGGAATCTGGTTTGCTCCATGGAGCTCCGATCGAGTGGATGGAATCCATTATGCCACATCTTGACATAATTCAAAAACCCGAGTAATTAATCAGATCAGATCGAGATTAGCAATATATACGAATCTAGATAAATTGAGGCCATTAATATGGACCGGAGAAAGTAAGAGCAACAGGTGATGGGGTCGGCCATCACCGCCACGATGACGCCTCTCTCCAGCGCCAAGCACTCAGACCTCCTCCTGCACCACCATAATGACTGGCTAGCCGCCACTCAACTTCTACGGCTCGGGTGCTCCCCTCCTGGCCTCCCCGAGGAGAAACTGACAAAATTTATCCTCCTCGGGTGTATCCTTGACATATCGCAGATCAGTTTGGCCGCCTTCCAGTGTGCAGTGGTGGGTGCATGGAAAAACTGATGAGCTTTATTAACTGAAAAAGAGATATCTGGACATGTGAGAGTTAAATATTGGTGTCCCATATGTAAGAGATAATTTTTCCGAAGAAGATAATGGTGTGGGACATGGTGTACATATGATCATACCTACTCGAGCAGGCAAATCAATAGCATATTTCTCTTGTGTCAGGAGAAGCGTATTATTCACTTGACTTCAATATCCAAAAGAAGTGAAGGTCTTCCAAATCCTTGAGGGAAAAATCATGACTGAGGTCTTGTAAAAGAGTCGAGATTGTCTTGTTAGAGGAGCTAGTTACAATTATATCATGCACATATATCAATAAAATAATAGTAATCTTATTTTTACAATAGATAAATAGAGATGTATCTACTCTAGATGATTTGAAACCAAGTTTATGTAGTTTGGAGCTGAGTCATGAATACCAAGCGTGGGGAGCTTGCTTTAAACCATATAAAGCTTTGTCGAGATTGCAAATATAATGCAAAGCATAAGGATTTTCAAACATAGGAGGTTGTTTCATATAAACTTTCTCTTTCAGAATGCCATGTAAGAATGCGTTCTTCACATCTTGCTATCGTAAACTCCAACCACAAGAGATAGAGATAGCTAGTACAAGACGAATAGTAGCTTCTTTGACCACATGACTAAAAATATCCTCGTAATCAATATCATAACGTTGTTTGAAGCCTTTTGCAGTTCTATAAGTAAACATTACCAAACATGTGCCATGCGCCTGCAAGTGCAGATTCCAAAAGACGAAAACCTTTCTTTTTTAGAAATCTAGTGTATAGTACCTTGTTTAAGGCTGGTCATAGTGCAAGTAATTTCAAGAGTAACTAATGGTCCAACTCAGCGAAATTGCTTATGTGGCAATGAATTAAGGAAGAGAAAGGAGGATGGAGTAACATATTTAGTTACTGTAACATCATACATACCAATGCAAGATGAGTCTATCACCTAATAAATGATACTTTGCATGACAACACTTATATGTTACTCTCCACTATGAAGGTAGTAACATAGAGTAGTAAGACCTTTCACAATGGGTGTATCTTATCTCTATATCCTAGGCAATTTGTTTATGTGGCACCATAGTTAATAAAGAAAGAGAGTGATGTTGTATCTTAGCTAAGCTACACCTCTTGCACGCAACCATAGGCAAAAAAAATTGGCTAGTCCAGTCACACACATGCATGAGCACAAAATCATTAAACACAACGTCTCTAAGAAACCACATCTAAGATACACCCCATTGTCATGGTTGTTTCTTAAGTTTTAATTTTTTCTATGAAAACGTGCTAAGATACACCCCATTGGAAAAGACCTAACTTGTGCATATTACTAGTCTATATTACTCTCCACTAGACATAAGGTATATGCATGCTCGAATTTTAAAGAACCACGTTAGAGAATTTTGAGATGATTATACATTTGTGAGTCTGGGTGGGCATTCGGTCTGTTCAATTAAACCGTCCGGCCTTTTCGGTCTTTGAGAAATTCGGTTATCTGAAATTGGGAACCGAATTAATTCTGGTCTTTTTGGTTTCCAGCTATTCAGTCTTCCGGTATTCTGTCATGACCAAACGGACCGAATTTACAAAAAATATCTGACCAAAAAATATCAGGGAAGTACTGCAGGCTGTGTTTCATCCAAAAGATTAAAAGAAGAATAAAAAACATGATAGCGACCAACAACCTGGTGTACAGTACCTTGGCATAACTGAATGAGTTATAATATGCGTGTTCAAATTTCAAATGTTGCATAGAAGAATTTTGAGATGATTATACATGGCCGTTGTCAAACATATTTATACAGTCCGAGCCAAGCCGAATTTACATGTATCTACTGTAAACTTCATATTGCATGATCTCTTATCACCGGTAGAAAAAGGGCCTACAGTCCCGGGCCGCAACTGGCTTTAGTCCCGGTTTTGGGCCCGGAACTGCGAAAACGGGACTAGAGTCCCCCCCCCCCTCTAGTCCCGGCTCACTACGGCCCGCGACTGATAACAGCCACGTGGCTGTTTCAGCGTCGCGGGGGGCGGAAACCCTCTAGTCTCGGGCCGTAACATCACCCGGGACTATAAGGTTTCCTGTCGCGGCAGAGAAGTGTGTGTTTCTCGCATGGCGAAGATTGTGTATTTTTTTTTGCCATTTCGTTCCTTTTTTGTTTTGTGTTTCACTATAATTCAAACATATATTTCAGTATACATATTATACGCTACTACATACACACTACACGTCGATGCATTTATATAATTAATCGATCCCTTGCAAGCATACATATAATCAATCATATCAAAAGGAAGAAATGTTTTAAAATTACATGGTCATTGATGAATATATATATCATATCAGCTACATGGAGATGACTAAGGCAAATCGAGTTCCACGTCATCCGCATAATGCTCTCCATGTACATCAAGGACTTCCTTCATCATAAATCCCACCAGCTCCTCTTGAATTGCTCTTATGCGCTGGTCTGGCTCTAGTTTCTTCCGCAAATCATAAATATAATGTGAGTCAAATTTCCGCTCACTGGTCAACTCGCGGATGTACTCGCAGACGTAGTATCCACATAAATGAGTTCCCGGTGGCTGCTGTAAACTCTTCATCATTTTATAAGTTAACTCCTCTATGAATGGACCTGGTATTTTCTGTCTGAACCGTGTCCAACACCTGCTCGGCAAAGAAAATGAACAAAAGAGTTATTAGTTACTTGATATCAGAAAATGAATGAAAGAGGACGATATAATGTGATAATGATTGAAATTACTTATGGAGCATTGCTTTCACGTCGCTCCACTTCTCTTGGTCCCAACTTAATGAGTCGTGGACTTCAACTAGAGAGTTATAACTTGAATGTTTAGCAAGATTCAGTGGAATCTGCGAACGTTTACATAAATAAGCATACATGCATAGCTCATCCAGTAAGCAAAAATAAAATTTGTACAAGATATAAACACTCACTTGAAGTTGTAAGGAAAGTATTTCCTTAACAAAATTATTCTCGGTTAAGAACCTTCACAGGTCTTCCTCCGCGTCCTTGGGGTGATTCTTTAACGTATATTCATTAACGATATATGGGTCAATGAACCCAACGTCATATCTTCTAGCTCTTTTGCATTCAAGCATCTTCATTCTGCAGAATATAATATCATCATACAAAAGGATATATAGTTAGGATAATATATTAAATGCAATGAACGAGCTGAGCTACAAACTTAATTATAGAAATAAATCACTTACAGACAGTAGCAACCAATGATAGATTTGTCGAGGGCGCGCTGGTTGTATAACTGAAATAGTTCGGTCATTTGAACCTGTATCGAGTATGGTTTGAAGTGATGCTCCTTTCTAATGTCCACCAGAAACCAATCTTTCTGATGTTTTTTTTCTGCTTGGGACATGTACCATTCGTGCAGATTCCGCATATGTGTGGATAGACGCGCGAGCTCCTCATTACTGACTAGAGGCTCCCCTTGGACATCTTGCATTATCTCGACCTTGGCGTATCTTCATAGCCTAAATATTGACCAAGAGACATATTTGCTTCGGTAGCAAGTGCTTTGGCCTGCGATACAGTGATTCCCATTAGTGCAGCATTATTACGGGCTCTGGGGTCCATTATTTGCATATCCATATCTATTTCAGCTCTGAAGGTCTTGTCGAGGTCTAAAATGACTTTGAGCAGGGCGACCGATTGATTCTTCTGTGCTTCGAGCTGGGCAACTTGCTTCCCGCTTTTTGCACTTGTGATTTTTTTCTTCTGTGCTTGCTTAATAATCTCCCGGTCATAGTCTGATTCTAGATTCATCGATATCTGGGATGGTTGCTCAAGAAAGGACTTAGCCCACTTTTTGGTTTTTTCATTATATACCGGCTTTGGCTCAGGCTTTTTGGGTGCAAAATATGCCTTAACTTGGGCAGCCACATCCGCGTTAGTTTCCTCATCGGTCTTGTCATAAGGTCTCTTTGGAAGAGTCGGCGGGATGCCGACTATCTTCACCGTTTGACCTCTCTTCGATGTGGGGCGCGGGGGACCGTCGAACTTCCGTTTCTTCGACGAGGTAGTAGTATTGCACGGAGGCGGAGGCAGAGGTCGAGTATTGCGCGGAGGCGGAGATCGAGTTGATGTACTCCTGCTGCGGTGATCGTCAGCGGGGCGGACTTGGAGGTTGGCGATAATCGGGTTGGGGTGGACTTGGAGGTTGACGATATTCGATGCGGGGTGGACTTGGATTCCTCAGAGTCGGTGTCCTTGGCGCCGAGCCTGGAAACTTAATGTACTTCTTATTCCATAGAATGATGTTGTGCTTGACATCTCCTAGTTTCGTAAGGCCTTCAGGCGTAGCGATTTCAATCTCTAGGTTCGCAAAATCCTCCACTATGTCATCCACCGTGACACGAGCATAGCCTGGTGGAATCGGAAGTGAATGGTGGAGTGCTCCAGGTAGACAAGGTAAAGCAGTGTCGATCGCCACCTTGAAGGACAGGTTGTTCATTGGCTGATGTAGCTCACATTGTGCCATCTCTCTGACATCATCCATGGGGTAGTGAGGAGCCGGTGCATCATCCAGCAGTGCTTGATCATCATCCCGGACCTCTGTGGAAGCCACGTTGCTTCTCCGCTTGCTAAGATCCAATGCAGGATCATGAGCCCGCGGGTGAGTTGACGACGGCGGCCTTTGGCTAATTTCATGCATGAGGTTCTTCAGATCAGCTAGGTCCTGTTCTACCCTGGAGATCCGGTCTGCCTCCCGGTCCTTCTTTCTCGACGCTCAGAATCGGCATCGTCTTGAGGAAACCCTTTCTTCCACGAGACACCGGCGCCTTTTCCTCGTGTTCGTCCTCCCTTTTCAGGATTCCCTAGGGCGCGTGTCAGCTCGTCGTTCTCTCTCTCTCGGGACGGAACAATCCCAATTGAGCATCGTTCATTGCTTGAATAAGGTCTTGGGAGGGTTTTAGAATTTTATCATGAAATAATGTCTTCCCTATTTCTGGGTCCAAGGATCCCCCATGCCCGTACCACTAGTGCTTTGACCTCTCGGGCCATCCATCTGTACCAGGAGTGACGCCTCTAGCCCTCATGTTCTTCTCCATAGTTTCCCACTTAGGGACGGCACTCTTGTAGCCACATGTCCCCATTTTATGATGGTATTTCTTGTTGGCAGCATTTAACGCGTTCTTTGCCGACTTTGCCTTTGCTTTATCAGATTGCTTGTACTGTACAAAATTAGGACATTGTTCTCTCAACTTCTCATTTACTCCTTTGAAGTCTGGAGTTTTATTTTTCGCGACATATTTCGCGTATAAACTTTTCTTGTGGTTCCGGTACAGTTCAACCATCTTGCTCAGAGCCCACTCCTTCACTTTCGCTCTATTTTCAAGCCCACCCTGCCTTGGGGTAATACCATCTACCTCAAATTCTTCATACTCTAGAGGTAGTATGAAATGCGCTATGAGCTTCTGCCAAAGGTCATCTTTGGCATCATCGGTGACATAGCTAGATTCTTCACCGGGTTTCTTTGACTGATTCCATTCTTGGATGGTGATCGGCAGGTTGTCCCTAACAAGCACCCTGCATTGATTTATAAACATCCTCCGGTGCTTCTCTGGAGCAATCGGTTCACCATCATCATCTATTTCTTCGATGGTGAACCTTCGATTACCATCCAACTTTTTGTTCGGCCCTTGTTTTGTTCGAGCTGTCGATTGCTTCGATCCGGTGGGCTAAAATAAGAAGAGAGAGTGATTAGTATATATCTAGATCAGTTAATGAATAGAGGTAACACGAGACTTTATATATATATATGTACCTCGCCGGATCCTGTCGAGGGGCCATCATTATTGTTGTTATTTGTTTGCCCTTCGTCCATCCGGTCTTCCCCTTGGGACATTAGGTTTTCCTCTAGTCCATCACCGGATGGATTCAGATATGAGGATATCTCTTCCTCGAGCAAAATATCTTCAGCGGTATTAATATTAAGAGGAATTTCACCTCTTATCATGCCCTGAAGAAAACCTTCACCAATACGACCAGGATCTTCGGATGGATCCATGACTTAATTAACTATAACAAAAAGAGAGTTAAACAGGTTAGAAAAAACAATAACCCTAATAATTAAAACAAAAAAAACAATAACCCTAATAACACAAATTAATAACCCTAATAACACTAATTAATAATCCTAAAAAATAACTAAAAACAATTATATAAACAATTATATATTCCTAAAAACTACTAAAAATAATTAATATTCCTAATAAACCTAATAAACAATTATATATTCCTAAAAAAATTATATAAACAATTATATAATCCTAAAAACTACTAAAAACAATTAATATTCCTAATAAACCTAATAAACAATTATATATTCCTAAAAATCAATTATATAAACAATTATATAATCCTAAAAACTACTAAAAACAATTTATTCCTAATAAACCTAATAAATAATTATATATTCCTAAAAAACAATTATATATTCGTAAAAAAACAATTAAAAACAATTATATATTCCTAAAAACAACTAAAAACAATTATATATTCCTAAAAAAAGAAACTAAAAACAATTATATAAACAATTATATATTCCTAAAAACAACTAAAAACAATTATATGAACAATTATATATTCCTAAAAAAAGAAACTAAATGCTAAGATACTAAAAATGCTAAGATACTAAAAAAAGAAACTAAAAATTCCTAAAAATGCACGTCGAGGCGGCGGCGTGTAATGACCTGGCCGAAGGCATGGCGGAGGCGAGGCACGGTGGAATCCGGCAGCACCTCCCCTGCGTCGATCGAGCTCTCGCCACCGTATGTTCGTCTCCTCGTCGATTTCGCCAAGTGCTGGGTGGGGGAGGCCAGGGCTGGGCGCAGGTTACTTGTACCCCCACCTCTTTAGTCTCGGGCTAAGCCACGGGACGGGACTAGAGGGTCATTAGTCCTGGACCGTGGCTTAACCCGCGACTAAAGACCCCCCTTTAGTCGCGGGTTAAGCCACGGCCCGGGACTAATATGTTTTTTTGGCCGCTTGGTTTTCGCGTGCACGCACCCTCTAGTCCCGGGTCCAGCCACGACCCGCAACTAGTTTACTTTTTGTAAATTTTCTTTTTTTTTAATTCAAATCAAATATAAAACTTTGAAAAATCATATCTTTTATTGTAAAAATCCAAATAAAACAAATAATATGTCTATTATTATCAGAAAAAATAAAGAATCTTAATATAATATCCATTTATCTATTTGCATCTTTTATAAATTATTTCATTGTAAATTTCTTTTTTAATTCAAATCAAATATAAAACTTTGGAAAATCATATATTTTGTTGTAAAAATCCAAATAAAACAAATAATATGTCTATTATAATCAGAAAAAAATGAAGAATCTTAATATAATATTTATTTATCTGTTTGCATCATTTATAAATTATTTCATTTGTAAATTTCTTTTTTTAATTCAAATCAAATATAAAACTTTGGAAAATCATATCTTTTATTGTAAAAATCCAAATAAAACAAATAATATGTCTATTATTATCAGAAAAAATAAAGAATCTTAATATAATATCCATTTATCTGTTTGCATCATTTATAAATTATTTCATTTGTAAATTTCTTGTTTTAATTCAAATCAAATATAAAACTTTGGAAAATCATATCTTTTATTGTAAAAATCCAAATAAAACAAATAATATGTCTATTATTATCAGAAAAAAATAAAGAATCTTAATATAATATCCATTTAGTCCCGGTTATAGTCACAAATCAGGACTAAAGATATTTTCCGCCATTTCCCACCGCTTCCCGCCAAGTTTTCCCGCCCTTTCCTTTCTACGAGAGCTTTTAGTCCCGGTTGTAGTCACTAACCGGGACTAAAGATATTTCCCGCCATTTCCCAAAGCTTCACGCCAAGTTTTCCCGCCCTTTCCCTCTATATCTAGGGCGATCGCGCCATGACTATCCATACATCCACACCTTCCTCTCTTAGAACAATGAACAACGCCTACTAGGACATTCTGACCCTCGAGGAGACCCGGCCTCGCTCAAACTACTCCCCAGCCCGGGCTACCGCCCGCCATGGCTCGATCTTTGAAACCTGGAGGGGTTCATGTCCCTCCTGTCCCTCAAGGTTCCGCACGCCAGGCGGCCATCATGAACCACTTCTACCACGAGCTCACGCCGGAGCAACGGATGGATCCCCAGTGGGATCCCGACAACTACGACACCTGGAATGCCTTCTTTGCTAATAGGCGGGAAAGGGAGCTCGCTAGGTACGAGGGTGATGGCCGCCCGGTGAACCCGGCGATAAATGCGTGGTGGGCGAACCGTACTATCATCAGTGATGCGCTACATTGCGGGAGACCATCCTCCTATGGTGCCCAAGTCCACCCGCCACGAGCCACAAAAGGCCCCACCCCACCCGGTGATGGCGCATCGTCTTCAGGAGACCTCCCCGCCCGCCATGAATCCGAGAATAATGGCCTGGTATATGCCATGGCTGGTGAGGATCCTCGGAGTGGCGGTGGCGATGACGATGATGATGACGATGACGAAGAAGACCACAATTGCGTGCTATAGGACTAGGCATGATTATGACTAAAGGCGGCTTTAGTCTGAGTGTTAGCTAGTCGGTTTGTCGGTTTTTAATATTAATGAATGTCTTGAGTGTTACCTAAATATGAAGATGTTGTATTTAGAGGAAAAGGCCTATAAATAGAGCGAGCTGGATCGAGCAAGCCTATAAATAGAGAAATGCCTATAAAGAGAGGTTCATCTTTAGTCGGTTGTAGAAACCAAGCAATTTGAAGGATTGCAGAACTAGGCAGCGGCACTAATAATAGGGGTGAGTGTCGACATTATGTCGTGCGGCTTGTACCTTGTGCCGGATGGTGTCACCAACTGGGACTAAAGATGAACCTTTAGTCCCGGTTGGAGACACCAACCGGGACAAAATATGAGTCAGCACTAATAATAGGGGTGAGTGTCGACATTATGTCGTGAGTGTCGACATTATGCCGAGCTGCTTGTACTATAAATAGGCATCCTTGTGAGCCTAGTCCTCCAGCCAGTTTGAGGCATCTCCAAGATGGTTTTCGAGAGCAGGGACACCACTACGGCCAGTTTCAGGGAGATGTCGCCGGATCCCAGTCCTCCGGCATCTCCAAGAAACTGGTCATAGAGACACTCCCTAATATGTGAAATTAGTTAGCTCTCAGGCGTATTGATCTAGTTAGAGAAGTTACAAGCTGCAAGATGGTTTTCGAGAGCAGGGACACCACTACGGCGGTTTTGGGGAGATGCCTTGAGCCTAGTCCTCCGGCATCTCCAAGAAATTGGTCATAGAGGCACTCCCTAATATGTGAAATTAGTTAGCTCCCAGGCGTATTGATCTAGTTAGAGAAGTTACAAGCTGCAAGATGGTTTGCAGACAACACTATAAAAATGGACACATCATTTCTTTGCGTGTGTTCCTTTCTGATCCCGCCGTATCCATGGAGCATCTTTATTCATTAACATGATGCTTGGGTCATCCTTCACCGCGAAGGGAGGAATTTCATGAAACTTATCATAATCTTCTGACATTTCTGTCTTGTCCTCCACTCCCACGATGTTTCTTTTTCCTGAAAGAACTATGTGGCGCTTTGGCTCATCGTCTGATGTATTCTTTTTCTTATTTTTTCTTTTTCTAGGTTTGGTAGACATGTCCTTGAAAAGTCGATATAGTCGAAGATGGTGACCTAGACAACAAGTATAGATGATCTCCAAGAGTGTTGTTTTTGATGAGATGTTGCAACCAACCGCCGAAACTCTTCATGTGTTCATCTCTAATCCAAGAGTCATGCTTTCCAGGGTTGTTGGAGCGTAAGATTTTCTTGTGTTCCTCGATATATGTGGCTGCCAAGATAGAATTCTGTAGAACGGTGTAATGTGCTTCGGTGTAAGAATGTCCGTCCCTACATATTATTGATTTCCTTCCTAGAGTACCCTTTCCACTCGGTCTCCCCTCATACCGCGATTGAGGAAGACCAATCGGCCTAAGGCCAGGAACGAAGTCAACACAAAATTCAATGACCTCCTCTGTTCCATAGCCCTTGGAGATGCTTCCTTCGCCTATGCGTTCTGAACACATTTCTTTAAGATTCCCATGAACCTCTCAAAGGGAAACATATTGTGTAGAAATACAGGACCGATAATGGAAATCTCTTCGACTAGGTGAACCAGCAGGTGTGTCATAATATTGAAGAAGGATGGTGGGAACACCAACTCAAAACTGACAAGACATTGGACCACATCATTCTGTAATCGTGGTAGATCTTCGGGATTGATTATCTTCTGAGAGATTGCATTGAGAAATGCACATAGCTTCACAATGGGTACTCGAACATTATCTGGTAGAAGCCCCCTCAATGCAATCGGAAGCATTTGCATCATAATCACGTGGCAGTCATGAGACTTTAGGTTTTGGAACTTTTTTCTGCCATATTTATTATCCCTTTATATTCGACGAGAAGCCAGACGGGACCTTAATACTGCTTAGGCATTCAAAAAATATTTCCTTCTCTTGTTTGGTAAGAGCATAGCTGGCATGACCTTCAAACCATTCTGGATGCAGGCCATCTGGGTCTTTCATACGTTGATGGTCCTTTCGTGCTTCCGGTGTATCTTTTGTCTTTCCATACACGCCCAAGAAGCCTAGCAGGTTCACGCAAAGATTCTTCGTCACATGCATCACATCGATTGCATAGCGGACCTCTAAGAATTTCCAATATGGTAGCTCCTAAAATATAGATTTCTTCTTCCACATGGGTGCGTGTGCTTCAGCGTCCTTCGGAACAGATTTTCCGCCAGGACCCTTTCCAAAGGTTACCATTTGATCCAAATCTTTGACCATATCAAATATATCAGCACCAGTACGCTCCTTAGGATACGCCTGGTGACATGCCAGACCGTTGAAATGCTTGCCTTTCTTTCTTAAGGGATGATTGGCCAAAAGAAATCGACGATGCTCATTGTATACATTCTTCTTACAATGTTCCAAATATATACTTTCAGTCTCATCTAAACAGTGTGTGCATGCATTATATCCCTTGTTTGACTGTCCTGAAAGGTTACTAAGAGCAGGTCAATCATTGATTGTTACGAAAAGCAATGCTCGGGGTTAAATTCTTCCTGCTTGTACTCATCCTACACGCGTATCCCGGGTTCGTGCCACAACTGTAAAAGTTTTTCCACTAATGGCCTTAGGTACACATCAATGTTGTTGCCGGGTTGCTTCGGACCTTGGATCAACACTGGCATCATAATGAACTTCCGCTTCATGCACAACCAAGGAGGAAGGTTATAGATGCATAGAGTCACGGGCCAGGTGTTGTGACTGGAGCTCTGCTCCCCAAAGGGATTCATGTCATCTGTACTTAGACCAAACCTTAAACTCCTTGCGTCATCTGCAAAGTTCGGGTACTTTCTATCGATTTTTCTCCATTGCGACCCATCAGCGGGGTGTCTCAACATCCCGTCTGACTTACGTTCCTCTTTATGCCATCGCAACAACTTGGCGTGCTCTTTATTTCTGAATAAGCGTTTCAACCGTGGTATTATAAGAGCATACCACATCACCTTGGCAGGAACCCTCTTCCGGGGGGGCTCGCCCTCAATGTCACCAGGGTCATATCGTCTAATCTTATACCGAAGTCAAGTGCATACCGGGCATGTATCTAAATTCTCATACTCCTCACCGCGGTAGAGGATGCAGTCATTAGGGCATGCATGTATCTTCTGAACCTCTAAACCTAGAGGGCAGACAACCTTCTTTGCTTCGTACGTACTGGCGAGCAATACGTTATCTTTTGGAAGCATATTCTTCATCATTTTCAGCAACTTTTCAAATGATAAGTCAGGTATAGCACACTCAACCTTCCATCGCAGCAATTCCAGTGTGCTGCCCAGCTTTTTCAGACCATTTTCGCAATTTGGGTACAACAACTTTTTGTGATCCTCTAACATGTGATTGAACTTCTCCCTATCCTTTTCAGTTTCACAATCTCTTCGTGCATCGGCAATGGTCCGACCAAGATCATCAGCGGGTTCATCATGTGTCTCTTCTTCATCCTCCCCTTCAGCATCCTCCATGGAAGTATCTCCGTACTCAGGGAAACCATGATAGTTGTCATCCTCCTCCTCTTCTTTATTGTCTTCCTTATAACCCCTCTCTCTCAGTGCTTGGTCCAACAATTATAACTGGTTATGAAGCCGGACTTCAACAGGTGGCTGTGAAGGGTTTTTGAGTCAGAGTAATCCTTCTGATTCCTACATCCATTACATGGACAGAATACAAAACCATTGCGCTTGTTTGCATCAGCAACACGGATGAATTCATGCACGCCATTAATGAACTCGCCAGAAGGCGTCAAGATCTGGTACATCCATTCCCGGATCATCTGCATTATAGTAAAAGTGTATCAAAAACCATTACACAACATGATAAAATTATTACAAGTTATATTGAGAGCTTCTAGAGCATTAATTTTGAATTTTAAAAAATTTACATGCACCAATTTGTGAATTGGAGAAAACAATCAACATGATAGATGTGGAGTTTTTTATTATTGTTCTATCAGTGAAAACCTCATTCCATTCTAAGCTCTAAAACTATAAAATTACACATTTCAATTTTCAGTAACTATGTGCCTAATCAAAATTTGTTACACATATATATATCAAAATCCTTCTAGCTACTTCTAGAGCATGCATGCATTGATCCATATCTCTATACTTCTAGAGCATTATAGAGCTAAAGTAGCAATAAGAGATGAAAGAATGAAGTTCTAACCTTTTAAAGCTTTGGATTTAGGTGTTGTAAACTAAATCTTGACAAATCTTGAGAAAAAAAATGGCATGAACTCTCTTGCTTCTTTGAGAAAAATGTCACCATATGCTTTAGGGCAGCAAGACAGGAAGCGGAATATATAGTGGTGGACAACTAGTCCCGGGCCGTTATATGACCCGAGACTAATAGTCCACGAAAAGACCAGCTGGCCTGCTCCAGGTCATTAGTTCTGGTCCGTGGCCGTTTCTAGCCGTTAGAGGCCTCACGGCCTGGGACTAGTGCTCCCACTAGTCGCGGGCTATGCCAGGCCGGGACTGCTGGCCTTGTTCACGTCGAACCGAAGATGGTTTTTCCAGTAGTGTATAACTTGTATAGTGAACTGTTTAACATTTCCCTTCACTCCTTTTTAAACCATAACACATTTCACTATGTATATTACAATCCCTATCCTGGAATTTGCTCCTAGTACATACACCTAGCGTCTGAATCATTGCCAATCTCAGAGTAAATGGCATCAGCGATCACTGAACTTATCCCGCATGTACACTTAAGTCACACTTCTTTAAAATTGAACTAACCGGTCACATAACTTGCAATCATGTGCACCGGAGGTCACTTTCTGGTCTAATGTCCGGTTTTTGACAAAAGCCCGATCACCTGCTGGGCACGTGAGGTGGATTGGCCAGGTTTTGTTGTAGTTAGCCCCCTGCTTCAAAATTACAAGGACCATTACATAAAATGACATAATTCTTTCCCAACAATTAGGGGAAAAAGAGCTAAGATGGCATGTGCCCCACATGTCAGCCCCACATAAACATATCTTCTTCCTCCAATCCTCCTCTTCTCTCTCTACCACCGACGGTAGTACCAAGCCAGGGCTCTACTCACACCGTAACCTCATGTTCTTGTTAGTGCCAAGTGAATACAGAAAAAGACTAGGGCGTTGGTGCGTCCGTGGCAGCGTTCGTCGCCGGCCGGAAAATCTTGTGTCCACTTTTTTTCTTCTTCCACCTCCGTGTGAGAGAGAGAGATATTAGCCAGGCTTGGCACCAACAGTTCTTCCCACGCCGCTGGCTTCCTCCTCTACCCGCGCACCGCCGCCGTGGCCCAGCTCCACCTGCACAGCTGCACATGCGGCCGAGAAGTCAAGGACGGGCATGGGCGCTGTGGTGGTGCCTGCCCCCAAAATCCGGCCGGGCCGGCGCCATGGCGCAAGAAACTGCAGCAGAACGAATTTTTGCCCTAACTCCCCACATAAGGTTGCTAATCCCATGCGTAATCTCCACGAATTTATCACTAATAAATAGACAAAGGCCACATAGCAGAGGGAGAACCTCACCTCTGTGCTGAGAGCACCAGAAATTAAACAAGAAGAAGACGGGAGCGCGGGATCGATGGCGGCCATGGCCTCTCCTGTGTGTTGGAGCTTCGACCAACCATGGCTAGCGAGAAAAGTACAAATATAATATTATGGCCTACTCTACATGTCACAATGCGCCGCTTGGTACACTGGTAGGTGCCTGTTCAACAGCTGCGGCAGGTAACGATTTCGAATCCTTTTCTTGGGCATATAGTTTTAATTATTTCTTCTCCCACTGACAGATGGGACCCACGTATAAGGCAGCATCCTAGCTCACATTTTCCCGAGAAAAAACATGATGTTCTTTCCATAAAAAGTACAGTGGCACGTGGCCTATTTTATGTAAAAAAACAGACAACAGACCAGAAAGTGACCATGGGTTCACATGATTGCAAGTTGTGTGACCGGTTAGTTCAGTTTAAAAAAGAACGACTTAAGTGCACGTGTACGACAAGTTCAGTGATCGTGGGTGCCATTTACTCCAAATCTCAGGACTGCAACCATGAGACTGTATTTCTATGTTATATACAACTCATCCGTACGACACGGCGGCCCTTAATTTTTCGCAGAATCAACACGAAGCACATCATACTCCACTAGCATTTGATGCCACCGAGTGGTTAGTTGACTGGCTATGGAATACTATATGGATGACCGAGTCAGGCGAGTACTGCAGGCTGTGCTTCAGTTCAGCAGGTGCGCGTCCTCTTTCAGAGACGTGTTATTGCTCATGTT
Organism: Avena insularis; assembly: GCA_023614405.1. Classification (NCBI taxonomy): domain Eukaryota; kingdom Viridiplantae; phylum Streptophyta; class Magnoliopsida; order Poales; family Poaceae; genus Avena; species Avena insularis. Next base: position 33,783,731 of record CM042684.1, read on the forward strand.
TTTCACGGGGCAGCCCCCGTCCCTGATGCAGTTCAGGGCCTCTACCACCTCCTTGATCAACGGCCGCAGCTCCCTCTCGAGCTGCACGCACTGGAAGGCCACTTGTTCCACAAGGTCTATCGATCTCTTCGTCTCTCTGTCGGTGCCATAGCCCAGCTCCAGATCGACCTTGTGGTTCTGAATCCTGTTGAGAGCCATGTTCGCCAGGTTGACACCGACGGCTGCAGTGGCAAAGTGTCAGCAGTTTGCACACTAGTTGATTTTCTAATTCAACTCCATGCAGCAACCATTTGTCAGAGTAGACCCTGTTTGACCATCAGCCCTTGATATTCCTCTACCGTCTTTGCTCTTCTGGACCGGCCTCTGCAGTGCTGTGAATGCTGTGCCTTGATTATTCATATTGGGAGGGGTTGATGATAAGTGGTGATATCTCTATTTTTTTTCTTTTTTAAATCTGGTAGGAATTCTTCCACAAATAACCAATCAGATTGTTAGCAGCTCAATCTTTATTCAGTCGACTCAGCAACATAACGGTGGAGATTTATACACGAAGTTCATGCTGCTAATAAGCCTTCACTCTTATATTCATTCAGTCAGTTCAGTTCCATACACCAACCAATCGCTTGCAGGAGCAACAAACACAATCAATTGAGAATGCAGAACAGTTTGACGGACCAGCAAACGAAGGGAGGGGAAGAGAGAGTAGCGCGCCTCGTGATAAACTGTGAAATATGTACGTGTAGTAGTCCTAACTCTATACGGTTTAGGTGTTGTATAAACCTACCGTATCTAACTCTAACACCCCCTGTACTTGTACCATACCCTTCTATATATATACATGAGGCCACGGCTGTATCCGTGTGATTCTCTACCCCTACCAATACTTGTTTACTTTCATGGTATCAGAGCCAGCAGGCCTAAACCCTAGATCGGTTTTTTTCTCGGCTTCCGCTTTCTCGCCGCCATGTCGCTCAACTCCGCCTCCACGTCCGATGCATTAAGCTCGGCTACCTCGCTCCTCTCCGGTGGAACCGGAGCAGTCACCGCTGAACCGGCCATGGTGTCGGTCATCCCCTCCACGCCGATCAATCTCGTGAGTCAGATCACGATGAAGCTGACCGGTGAGAACTACATGTTCTGGCGCACGGCGGTCCTGCCTGTTCTGCGAAGCAATCTGTTATTTGGCTTCGTCGACGGATCGCTGCCCCGTCCTGTGGCCACAATCCCCAATCCAGATGCGTCAAAGACCGGCGCTCCACCAACCATCCCCAATCCGCTCTATGCGTCTTGGATGCAGCAGGATCAGTTCATCATGTCTGCACTTGTTGGCTCCCTACATGAGTCGACAATCGGCATGGTCATGAATCTGACCACGTCGCGGTCTGTCTGGCAGACGCTGGAGGCGAGCTATGCCTCTCAATCTGTTGCTCGTGCGATGCAAATTTGCGGAGCCCTTAGCAAGGAGAAGAAGCTGGATCAATCTGCGGACAAGTTCTTCAACAAGATCAAGTCCATGGCCGATTTACTTGCCTCCATTGGACAACCTCTACGTCCAGAAGAATTCTCCTCGTACCTGATGGCAGGCCTTGACAGTGAATATGACGCCCTTGCTCAGCTTGTCTCTGCCCGCAATCTGTCTGACCCGATGCCTGTTCGGGATATCTACTCTCAGCTACTCCACACTGAGCAGCGCGTCGAAGCCAGGAAGGCCGATCTCGGCGCGAATGTTCATGCTGCGCACTATGGCACGCGTTCTGGCGGTGGTCGTCCGTCAGGCCCATCGCCCAACTTTCAGCAATTCCGAGCTGATCCTCATCAGCAGGGCAAGCCAGGAAGTCGTCCTCCTTCACCACCTCGCCGCAATGATCGTCCTCCTGCTGGTGGTGGTGGTCGTCCCATCTGTCAAATCTGTGAAAAGGTGGGGCATGTTGCCTTGTGCTGTTTCAAGCGTTTTCAGCGCAACTTCCTTGGTGCTGGGAACGATGGTCGTTATATGGACAAGCAACTTGCTGCCCTCTCCACTACGTCGACTCACGGATCCGGGGCTACATCATCCTACCCGATTGATCCGTCCTGGTATGCTGACACCGGGGCGACAGACCACTTCACCAACGAGATCTCCAAACTCCACGTGAAGGAAAACTACATTGGCAAGGATCATGTCCATAGAGCCGATGGATCAGGTATGTGCATTGCTCATATTGGTCAATACTTTATTCCCACTCATAAACATCCCGTCAAACTCAAAGATATCCTTCATGTTCCTTCTGTCACTAGAAATCTTTTATCTGTAAAAAAATTCTGTAGAGACAATAATGTTTTCTTTGAATTTCACTCTTGGTACTTTCTTGTCAAGGACCGAGCTACCATGGAGGTTCTTCTTAGAGGGGAGTGCCGTGGGAATCTCTATACACTTGATGTGTCGTCGTCTCCATTCAAGCATGTCTTCAGCGGCATCAAGGTGTCACGTGAGCAGTGGCATTCGCGTCTAGGTCATACAGCTACCCAAATTGTCCAACATATTCTTCATCGTCATGAACTTCCATCAGTTTTAGTCAATAAAAATGTAATTTGTGATGCTTGTCAACAAGGCAAAAGTCATCAATTGCCCTTTTCTCTTTCTACTCGTGTAATAAAGAATCCGTTAGAGATTATATACTCAGATGTATGGGGTCCTGCTCAAGTTTCTGTTAGTGGTCATACATACTATGTCAGTTTTATTGATGCCTATAGTCGTTTCACTTGGCTTTATCTCTTGAAACGGAAATCAGATGTGTTTCAAATTTTTCTTCAATTTCAGCAACATGTTGAGCGGTTGTTGAATACAAAAATTAAGCATGTTCAAACTGATTGGGGTGGTGAGTACCTTCACCTCAATAAATTCTTTAGTGATATTGGGATCTCATATCGAGTCTCATGTCCTCATACTCATCAACAGAATGGTACCGCCGAGAGAAAACACCGTCACATTGTTGAAACCGGTTTAACTCTTTTAGCTCATGCTTCTATTGCGTATAGATTTTGGAGTGATGCCTTCTCTACGGCCTGTTTTTTGATAAATAGGCTTCCTAGTCGTGTCATCTCCATGCAAACTCCAATTGAACGTTTACTTGGGGAAGTTCTAGACTACACTTTTTTCGAAGTGTTTGGCTGTGCTTGTTGGCCCCATCTTCGCCCATATAACAATAGAAAACTTGAATTCCGATCTAAAAAGTGTGTTTTCCTCGGCTATAGTGCTCTTCATAAGGGTTACAGGTGTCTTCATGTTCCCACAAATCGAGTTTACATCTCTCGTGATGTGGTTTTTGACGAGAATGTTTTCCCCTTTGCTAATCTTCCTTCCACTACCATACCACCTTCCGATTCCACACTTCTTAGATCTGACCAATTTGATGATGTCGCATATGCTCCTCCATTATTTGCTAACCATGGTGCTCGCTTAGAAATCTTGGATGATGCTGATCACGAACCAGCGGCTCACGTCGATCACTCTGAGCCGATCGACGTGCATGGCTCAGGCCATGCAGAGGAGGCCAGTCCACTCTCTCCTTTGTGTGATGGGCCGTCTACACCTCCGTGTCCCGCACCTGTGTCGCCTGGCTCGGTCTCTTCCATGACCGCCACGGCACTTGCTCCCCTGACTCCACCTACTGGGCCAAACTCCTCCGGCCCGCTGCCTGCCCCGTCGCCTTTGTGTCGTGTAACGCAGCTCCAGCAGGGGATTCAAAAACCCAAGAAGCGGACAGATGGTACTGTCGCTTGGATCAGTACACGATCAGCTATTGATCTGTTTCAGACAGAGCCACGAAATCACACTGAAGCCATGAGTTGTGCCCACTGGCGTCAAGCAATGGAATCTGAATTTTCTGCTCTTCAAAACAATAAGACTTGGCGTTTGGTCCCTCCGATTTCTGGGGTCAATGTTATTGATTGCAAGTGGGTGTTTAAAATCAAGCAAAAATCAGATGGCTCTATTGAAAGATACAAAGCTCGTCTTGTTGCTAAAGGATTCAAACAGAGATATGGTTTGGACTATAAAGATACCTTTAGTCCGGTTGTGAAACCTTCTACCATTAGGTTATTATTGTCCATGGCTCTTACACATGGTTGGCATCTTCGTCAGCTTGACATTCAGAATGCTTTCTTGCATGGAGTTCTTGAGGAGGAAGTATATATGAGACAGCCTCCAGGTTTTGAGGATGCTAGTCAACCTACACACTTATGTCGTCTTGACAAAGCTCTTTATGGATTGAAACAAGCCCCTCGTGTGTGGCATGCTCGATTGAGTTCTGTTTTGGTTGGGCTTGGCTTCACCCCTTCTACTGCTGATACTTCCCTGTTTATTCTGAGGAGGCCTGATATCACTTTGTATCTTCTGGTCTATGTCGACGATATCATTGTGGTGAGTTCGACTCCTACAGCTACTGATCGACTCATTCATCAGTTACGCACCTCTTTTGCTCTTAAGGATCTTGGTACTCTCAGTTATTTCCTTGGCATTGAGGTTCAGTCTTCTGTTGGTGGCCTTCATCTCTGTCAGCGCAAGTATGCATGTGAGATTTTACGGCGTGCTGGTCTATTGAAGTGCACCCCGGCTGCCACTCCCATGGTCTCTTCTGAGAAGCTTTCGGCTCATGATGACACGCCTCTTTCTTCCGAAGAGTCTACTCGGTATCGCAGTGTCGTTGGTGGTATTCAGTACCTTACTATGACACAGCCGGATCTGTCCTTTGCCGTTAACAAGGTGTTTCAATATCTACATGCTCCTACATCGACACACTGGTCAGCTGTTAAAAGGATTCTTCGATATGTATAGGTACTATTCATTATGGTCTTCAGCTGCAACGTCCTAGTTCATCTCCTACACTGTTATCTGCCTTTTCTGATGCCGATTGGGTGGGTAGTCCCGATGATCGGCGATCCACGAGGGGACATGCTATCTTCTTTGGTGGAAACTTGGTGTCTTGGAGTGCTAGAAAGCAGGCCACGGTTTCACGCTCCAGTACTGAGTCTGAATACAAGGCTCTGGCTAATGCTACTGCAAAAGTCATATGGTTACACGCTCTTCTTGGTGAATTGGGAGTACCTCAGTCTTGTCCATCTATTCTTTGGTGTGACAATATTGGAGCAACTTTTCTGTCCTCTAATCCAGTGTTTCATGCTCGGACAAAACACATTGAGGTGGATTATCATTTTGTTCATGAAAGAGTTGCACAGAAGTTGATACAAATCAAGTTTATATCCTCCAAGGACCAGCTAGCAGATATCTTCACAAAGCCATTACCTTTGCCATTATTTGAAGCTTGTAGGCGCAATCTCAATCTTCATGCTTTCGTTGAGATTGAGGGAGGGTGATAAACTGTGAAATATGTACGTGTAGTAGTTCTAACTCTATACGGTTTAGGTGTTGTATAAACCTACCGTATCTAACTCTAACACCCCCTGTACTTGTACCATACCCTTCTATATATACATGAGGCCACGGCTATATGCGTGTGATTCTCTACCCCTACCAATACTTGTTTACTTTCACCTCGGACCGGGATGTGGAAGTATGGGATGACGTTGGCCTGGTTCCCGTGCAGCGACATGGCACGGGAAGGGGAAGCATCAGAGCACGCGCACGAAGGTGTGCCCCATCACAGCATCTCCAACTGGTTCTCCACCGGAGCCGCCCCCGTCTTCGCCACAACCGCCGCTAATCACCAAGTCCATGGACACAAAGGAGGGAGACCTACCCCTCAGACAATGCTGCTGGTGCTCGTCGATCCAAGTGCAAATGTAAGAAATCGAATAGCCGGCACAAAGATAGAAGTCTTAGCAGATGTCTTGTGAAGTTGTGAAGATGCCAGAAATGGCTATGAAGAGTCAGGACTTATGGCAGGCTCCCTGCCTTTGAGCATATTGTATCTGAAGAAGTACACAGAGAATGAAGTAAAATGGATACTTTCATTGACAGTGACAGGGGTATTTATAGTACCCAATCGTCACGAGTACATAGTCGGTTTACATGCATCCCTTCGGGATGGTTGCGTTTGGACAACGCTAGAAGAATAACTGCTGGTAGTTTACATAAAGATAAGTCTAACTACCATCATAGCCTAAATGCTACGCTACTATTCCTAACACTCCCCCTTGGACAAACGCTATCTTTGTAATCTTCAATGTCTTGAAAATTGTCATAGAGTTTTGAGTGCTAGAATATCTTGATTGTCCTTAATCTTGAAAATTTTGAACTTGTACAACATATGTCCTCCAAAATCCCGTGGAAAAATATAAGGAGAATATAGGAATCCGATATACCGTTGGTATAATAATTGTACCATTAAAATATGTATGAGAAATCCTTTGGAGAACTCATGTGGAAAGAGTATAATATATTGTTATCGGATGATAAATACTAAGTGCGGTTCTAGGAGATTTCTCTCCCTGAACTTTGCAAATTTTGAAGTCGTCTCATACCAATGCCATGAATGCATTTTTGAAATGCAGATGTTGGTAAAGACTTAGTGAACAAATCTGCAAGATTGTCACATGACTTTGTTTATAAAATATTAATTTCTCTATTTTTCTGTAATCCATGAGGAAATAACAGTTTTGGAGCAATATGTTTTGTAATATTACTTTTAATATATCCCATATGCATTTAAGTAACACATGCGGCATTATCCTCAGAGATAATAGTTGGTGATTCTAATGAACCAATACCACATGATGTTTGTATATGATTAGTCACTCTGCGAAGCCATACATACTCTCGTGAGGCTTCATATAATGCAATTATTTCAGAATGGTTAGTGGAAGTTGCTACAAGAGTCTGTTTTGTGGACTTCCATGAAATAGCAGTTCCACCATATAAAAATACAAAACCTGTTTGTGATCTAGCATTATGGGGATCAGAAAGATAGCCAGCATCAGTATAGCCAGTCAAAGTCATATCTTGATTTTTCTGATAGAATAAACCAAGATTTTTAGTACCTTGTAAATATCTGAAGATATTCTTTACTCCGGCCCAATGGCGTTTTGTTGGAGCAACACTATGTCTAGCCAGCAAATTCACTGCAAAGGCAATATCTGGTCTAGTACAATTAGCAAGGTACATTAGTGCTCCTATAGCACTAAGGTATGGAAACTCAGGTCCAAATACATCTTCGTTATCATCCCTAGGTCTAAAGGGATCCTTTCCTCTATCAAGGGATCTGACGACCATGGGTGTTTTGGATGGATATGATTTATCCATATTGAATTTTTCCAAAACTTTCTGAATATATGCGGGCTGATAAACGAGTATTCCTGAGGGAAGGTGCTCAAGTTGTAAACCTAAGCAGAATTTGGTTTTTCCCAAATCCTTCATCTCAAATTCCGTTATTAAATGATTGCGTGCTACAGATATATCTGCTGCGTTACCAATGATGTTGAGGTCATCAACATAAACTGAGATGATGCAAAATCCCTTTGAGGATTTCTTTATGAAAACACATGGGCAATCATCATTATTTGAGTATCCTTTATGTATAAGGAACTCACTAAGCCGGTTATACCACATTTTACCCGACTGCATTAAGCCATAGAGTGACTTTTGTAATTTTACACAATACATGTTGTGATTTATGTTTGGATTCGGAATTTTAAGTCCATCAGGGACTTTCATATAAATATCCGCATCGAGTGATTCATATAGATAAATGGTCATTACATCCATTAACAGCATTGATAAATTCATTTGTACTGCCAATGATATTAAGTATCGAAACATAATTCCACTCATTACAGGAGAATATGTTTCGTCGTAGTCGATACCGGGTCTCTGTGTAAACCCTTATTCTACTAGCCTCGCTTTATATCTCACCACCTCATTATTTTCGTTTCTTTTTCGAACGAAAACCCATTTAGCTCCCACAAGGAAAACTTTATGATGAGTAGGTATTACTTTAGAGAATACCTCTCTTTTATTGAGCGAATGCAATTCTGTCTCAATTGCGTTCTTCCATTTAGGCCAATCTGAGTGTTTCAGACACTCTTTCATAAATGTTGGCTCTAGATCCAGTTGAAGGGTTTTAGCAATTTTAGAGGAGAAATATGTGTCGACAAGTGTAGTCGTTCTATTATATGATCCTCCCGAATCGATATAGTTTGTGGAGATTTCATTGATTACCTCAGGCACCGTGTGATTTCCCATAACAATGGAGTCTGGTTGTTTCGATGTCCCAACATTAGAATTTGTGTGCACATTTATGCTGGGCTCTTGATGTTGAACATCTGTTTGGTGTCTATCATCAACTTCAGGTTGATTTGCATTTAGTGGTTTTCTATGTTTCCGCGGTGGCATTTGAGAAGCCTTTTCCCTGATGACCAGATTTCTCCCTCTTTTATTTATAATTAGGGGTTGAGTAGTTTTATTTGGTACCTCTACTCGTTCTGGTGCATTAACTGCAGGGATATAAGATTTAGTGACACCTTTGTGACCAGTAAATACGTCTAGCAAGTTCTTTGCAAAGTGTTGCAAATCTAATATTCTTTGAACTTCAGATTCAGATTCTTTAGTACGTGGATCTAAGGATTGGATGCCTGTCACATTCTAATCTATTTCCTGGCATTCATTGTGGTTTGTTTCTCTCCCTAATGCCGGGAAATAATCCTCATCAAAAATTGAATCAGCGTACCAGGCTGTAAATAGGTCCCCTGTTAGGGGTTCTAAATATTTTATAATTGACGGAGAGTTATATCCCACATAGATTCCTAATTTTCTATAGGGGCCAATGGAGGTACGCTGCGGTGGTGATATCGGCACGTATACAGAGCAACCGAATTTTCACATGTGGGAAATACTTGGCTGATTGCCTCGTACTATTTAAAATGGAGAAGTTACATGATATACAGTTGGTTCGACATGTATCAGATCTGCGGCGTGTAAAACCGCATGTCCCAAACAAAAGGTTGGTAAATTGCAATTCTATAATAGTGGTCTAGCAATTAGCTTTGCTCTTTTGATTAAAGATTCGACCATTCCATTTTGAGTATGCACATAAGGTACTGAATGTTCTAAATGGATACCCAAAGCCATACAATAATCATTAAATGTGCGTGAACTAAATTCAGCCGTATTATCCATTCTTATTGTTTTTATCCTATGTTCAGGATGATTTGCTCGTAATTTGATAATTTGAGCAATTAATTTGGCAAAGGCATGGTTACGTGTGGATAATAAACACACATGTGACCATCTAGTAGATGCATCAATTAGCACCATAAAGTACCTAAATGGTCCAGATAGAGGTTGTATTGGACCACATATATCTCCTTAAATTCTTTCAAGAAAATTGAGTGACTCACTTTTAACTTTGATGTGGGATGGCTTAATTATTAGTTTTCCCCTAGCACATGCAGTGCATACAAAATCTGATGATTTGAGAAATCTTTTAATTGGTAAATTATGACCAACAGAATTGCTTATAATTTTTCTCATCATACCTATTCCAGGATGACCAAGGCGATCATGCCAAGTCTTGAATTTATCAAGATTTTGAAAAATTATTTTGTACGCAACAAAAGGTACGGGTTTGATGTATGTAAAGTATAATCCGAATGAAAATGAAGGGATTTTTTCAAGAGTTTGTTCCTCATATCCGTCACTTTTTGTTAAAAGAAAATATTCCTTTTTATCCATCTTTACAGTTTGTAAGATGGAAATCATTTGATCGGATATCTTTGAAACTTATAAGGGTACGTGTGGATTCAGGATACAAGAGCGCATTCTGAATTATAATAGTAGTACCCATAGGGAGAGTGAATGTGGCTCTTCCTGAACCAATAATTGCTTTGTTACTCCCAGATATAGTCATAATATCTTCCTTTCTCTTGGTAAGAGTTTGGAAGTATTTTGTTTCCCTTGAAATTGTGTTAGTGGTAGCACTATCCACTAGACATAATTCTTCTTCCATCGGATTGTTTCTCGTAAAATTTCTAAAAAGTAGAAAGAGAATATTTTAGTATAAATTTATTTTATTCATATATTCATCAAATTACATACATAGTATTTACATCACAAATCTAAAATATAAATACATTACAATATTATGTCTGATTCACGTAATATACATAGTCTGAAAGGCTTTATTCTACTTATTGTTATACAATATATAACATATCGTAGTGTTTAAATGGCTAAATGACATCAATTGTTTATGGAGATTAATTTAGGTCTCCAAAAACATCTTGAGTGTAATCCACAAGCATGTCTTCATCGATAATGTTGTCGTCCTTTGGCTTAAATTCTTCTATAGCACTTTGAGAAGGACGAGCTTGAGGGTTTTCTTCTATGGCATTGAAGTGAGCTTCAACCTTGTTTTCATGAACTTGCTTCCCTTTTCCTCCATACTTCATATATAGATCCACAAGGTGCTTGGGAATACGACATTTGTTTGTACGGTGATTCACACATCCACACCTTTGACAAACTTGAGATTTGTCAGTTCGGTCATTTTTCTTGAAATGACCTTTGCCCTTAGATTTACCATTGTTCTTTTCTCACTTTCCCTTAAATTTTCGGAAGTTTCTTTTATGGTTTCCAAATTTATTAGTAAAATGAGCATTAGCATGTGCTTTAGGGATTGGCATGGCGTCCGTTGGGCGAGAATTATGATTTTTTATGAAAAGCTCATCATGCTTCTCAGCCTGAAGTAATGTGTATATAAGCTCAGAGTACTTTGTGTATTTCTGTTGACGATATTGTTGTTGCAATATCCTCATCAAGGGGTGGAAGGTGCATAGAGTTTTCTCTATTAAGTCCACATCTGAAAATTGTTTGTTGCAAAATATCAGTTTGGAGTTAACTTTATGCACAACAGAATTACCGCAACAGACTTGAAGTCCTGAAACCTTATGAGAGACCATTCTCTCTCGGTTTCCGGCAAAATAACCGCTCTTTGTTGATCGTATCTCTCCTTGAGGGAGTTCCATAAGGCTAGTGGGTCCTCCTCCATAATATATTCATTTTTTAAATCAGGATGGAGGTGGTGCCTTATAAAATATAATGCCACATACTTTACCACTAGGGGTATTTCTGGAGCATCTTCAGGGGGTGTGATAATTGTAGGACCAAGGTTTCGACTCGTATCCATGGCCCATGATAAATGATTACTTCCATCAACTTGCAGTTCTTGGAAATCTTTTTTATTAATATCACCCATTTTTCCTGCATGTGATCATGCATTTAATTAATTTTACTAGAGAGTAAAATGTAGTTTGGTAAACAATTTTTTTTTCTAGAGGAACATTTGGATTTAAGCGGATGCTTATAAGTCGTATATGTGTAGATCTTCGAATTTCAAGTTAACACATTGTAGATAATCTCCATATTTGAAGAGTACATCTCTCAGTAGTAGGAAGCATAGTCCGACGAGTGTCGGTAGACACCTTATCCTATTACCTTGTGGTATACTTTTATCTTAATTTATTTGGAAGAGCACTTGTAGGTAATCTTATTGTCGAAAGGACTAATAAGTATACCTCATAGTAATGGATAATCTGTATTTATGCAGTATATGCCATTACCTTGTGTTTCACAAATAATATTCGAGATAGTCACATATTTTTATTTTGCAAGAAGATTTAGTTTCAAGCGCAAAATTAAATTGTTGTACCAAATAACATGTTATAATATGCTATAGGCAAATATATTAGTAACATGTTATATTACATAATCGTAAATTATATTAGACATAAGGTCTTAAAATATATTTACATCACGGTACAAACACTGCTATCGTGCTACTAGTGCAATCATAATGCAAACAATACTACATCGGTCTATTTTATTTTAATTTTACTGATGAGGGCACAAGGACAGTGGCCTGTTGGTCTTTCTGGTCCAGGACCTGTTGTTGACGCTACTAGGACTAGTCATCTAAAGAGGAAAACGGAGGAGCAGATAAGGTCTGAATGCTTCTCTCCCAATCCTCTGTCACCGCTGCCTTGTATCACGCCGACCGCTCAGGACCGGCCTGTTCCCTCGGAGGCGTCGTCGAGACGGAGCACCCCCCAAGCGGTCTGTGAGGCCAAGCTTCGCCGGGGACCAAGTCCCGGCGCGGATGCCGGCAGGCGAGCCGCCATGGCTGATGCAAAGCGACGGAGGAGCACGCGTTCCTCCGGCGAGGGCATCGAAAGCGAGGCCGACGGCGCCGTGTCCTCGGCCTTCTCCTTCACATCCGGCGCAGGGAGGTTGAGGTCGGGGCCGACGCGCCGTGTCTCGTTTCGCCACCGCGCCGTCGATCGGTGTCGACCGGTTTCGCTGCTCTCCATCGAGTTCGCAGCGATGCCACCGGACCATCACCTCCGCCACTTGTGCGTCGCGATTTGCTGGAAAATCAACAGACTCCAATACTTCTCCAACCACAGCAGGCCACGTTTAGTCCGTGGGTGTAGGATTAATGGTATCTACTGCTAAACTGAATATTACATTGTGCGGTTTGATTTTCTTGTGGTGCGGTTTGGTTTTTTCTAAGTTTTTCTAAGCACATGTATTGTTGAACCTGAATCCATTGAATAATATTTTTCTGATAAAGGCCAACATATTAATACCAAACTGATATAAAGTCCACGTAGCATCTGTAACAACACAACGGCATAAGACATCGAGGATGCACACATCTAAAAAAAAATTAAAAGGAAAACAAGATAACGCCAACAACCTGGACTGGTGCACAGTATCTTGGCGTAACCTAAAAAAAAAAACGTTATGCATGTTCAAATTTCAAATGTTGTATAGAAGAATTTTGAGATGATCATACATGGCCATTGTCAAACAGACTACAATTCTAGGACAAGCCGAATTTACATGTTGTGAACAGCATATTACATGATCCCTTTTGATCTCTTGTAACTTGCATAGTAGTGAACAGTTTAACATCTCAATTCACTCCTTCGTGAACCGGAACACATAGTATATTACAATGCTTATCCTGGAATTTGCTCCCGGTAGAGATACACATAGCGTCTGAATCATTCCAATTTCAGGACTGCAGAACTTTTTTTTGAAAATGAGCGTTTTATTACTCAAAGCAAAGTTTACACCCGGCCTCTGCATAACTAGGATGCACACAGCCGAAAATCCTCTCAAGTTACAACCAGAAGTAAACGAACAACAAGTACAAACGTATAAATAACACAACGGGTTGTGACTATGACATCTCTAATCGTAAGTCACGCTGCCATCCATGTCTAGAAAAAATATCCCGCGCCACGGCGTCCAAATGCCTACACCCTTCCGCAAAGAAGTCTCGGAACTCCGTACGTTGAAGAATTGTCCATGATCGCAAGATTGTCATGGCTCGGAAGATAACCTGCAATAGAGAAGACATCATATTATTAAAAATCTTGTCATTCCTACATAGTCATAGCGACCAAATAATGACAAGCGCTCCCATCCTAAAAACAGTTACATATTTATCATCAATCCCATTCAACCAATTGCCAAAAACATTAGCAACCGATGAAGGGGGAGATAAACTAGAGGCCACTTGGGTGAGTGACCATATAGTACGAGCAAATTTACACTGAAAGAATAAGTGTCTAATTGTCTCATTATGATTACAGAAGACACATTGTTTGCTTTCTTGCCAATTCCTCTTAACAAGATTATCTTTCGTAAGAATTACCCCTTTACGAAGATACCAAGCAAATACCTTCGTTTTTAGAGGTATTTTTATTTTCCAAATTCTACTATTATCATCAACTGGAATATTTGGTTAGATCAAAGCTCTATAAAACGAATCAACAGAAAATTTACCATTATATAATAGCTTCCATTTAAATTCGTCCACACCATCCGACAACTATATCATATTCGTCCACACCATCCGACAACTATATCATAGACGGTCTCAATAAGAGATTGTTCCATGATAGTAGTCTAGGACCAATTAGACTTCTACGGAAAGAGACATTAGGAGGATTAGATTCCATTACCCTGGAAAGTGTATCCTCTTTATACCTAACTATCAAATATAGAGCAGGATATTGTTCTCTAAGGGGCATTTGGCCAAGCCATTTGTCTTCCCAGAACCTAATTTGTGATCCATCTTTAATATTAAAAGAACCAAAGCGTAGAAACTGTTTTTTGGATGCCATCAGCCCAGCCCAAAAGTGTGAGTCGCCTGACTTCCAGACCACTTGGGACAAAGCTTTGGATCTAATATATTTCCTCCACAAAATAGTTTGCCAGACTCCTTCTGAAAGAAGTTTGAACAGCCATTTACCTAGGAGTGCAGTGTTCTTGACTTGCAAATCATGTATGCCAAGTCCACCGTATTTCTTTGGTCGGCAAACCACAATCTATTTGGCCAGTCGATATTTCTTTTTCATCTCATCCCCTTGCCAAAGAATCTTGAGCGGAAATAATCCACTTTCTTCAAGACCCCTTTTGGTATATGAAAGAATGAAATCATATATAGTACCATATTCGTCAGTACTGAATTAATGATTACAAGTTTTCCACCAAGGGAAAGTAGTTTTCCTTTCCAACTATTAAGACGTTCTTTAGTTTTTCCTCAACCCCTCTCCATTCAGCTATCGTGACTGCAGAATTACTGCAATCATGAGATTATATTTTTTGATCAACAACTCAATTACCCAGATGAATCGCCCCATTAGCAAACTCTATATGTTATATATAACATCCCAATGACAGGGCAGCCTTATTTTTTCTCAAAATTAACATGAAGCATGGAATCTATGGAAAACCGAGTCAGGCGAGTACAGCAGGCTGCGCTTCAGCAGGTGTCCATCCTCTTTAAGAGACGTGCTTTGCTCATGTTTTTCGTGGGGCAATCCCCATCCCCAGCTCTCCCTCTCGAGCTGCAGGCACTGGAAGGCCACCTCTCTCTGTTGGTGTCGTAGCCGAGCTCGAGATCGACCAGCTGAACGACCTCATGGTTGACACCGACAGCTGCAGTGGCAAACTGTCAGCAGTTTGCACACTAGTTGATTTCCTAATTCCAGTCTATGCAGCAACGATTTATCAGAGTAGGCCCTGTGTGAACATCAGCCCTTGATATTCCTCTACCATCTTTGCTCTTCTGGAAAGTTGTGCCTCTGCAATGCCGTGAATGTGGTGCCTTGATTATTCATATTGGGAGGGGTTGATGATAGACTGTATGCTCGTCGATCCAAGTGCAAATGTAAGAAATCAATCAGCCAGGAAAATAGAAGTCTTAGCAGATGTCATGTCAAGTTGTGAAGATGCCAGAAATGGTTATGAAGAGTCAGGACTTGTGGCAGGCAGCCTGCCTTTGTGCATATTGTATCCTCCATTCATCCTTAAATAGAGGTTCCACTTCAATATTTATTCAGTCGACTCAGCAACTCATCACAGCGGAAGTATATACGAAGTTCCCAACGGAACGCGTGGCAATGAGATTCCACACAGGTGGTCGTCCATCAGGGACCCACGAATAAAGCTCAATCATATGACCAGTATGAGCCCTTGAGCCTCCAATGGTGATCAACCGGTCACCACATGCATGGAAACCAATGCCCCATCCACTGAGTGATTCACACCTTTCAGGCAAATTTCCTAGTGTGATCCATCTATTGTTCTGCTTGTCATACTTCTTCACGTCCTTCTTTCTGTAATCAGTTGCATAGAGCTCATTGTTGACAACTGCAACAAGCGGGGGAGCGCCAGCCTGTCCATCGAGGTAATCGGCTGCATAAATGTCAGCTATGTTCTCGATCAGCCTCCATGTCCCCCGCTTGAAGTCATATTCCTCACCACATGTCAATACCTCAGAGTTGCTGCCGATGCCACCAATCACATAGAGCTTCCCATCCATGAACAACCCTGAACACATCTTTCTAGCCATGTTCATGCTGGGGAGGGGCGCCCATTCTTTTTTCTCAGAGTCATACAACTCTGCGGTGCTCAGCACCCTGGAATAGCAATCAACACCCCCTGCCAGACATGCCTTTTCCCCAGCCCTTGCTGACGCAAATTGGCACCGTGGATAGTTCATCGGAGCAGTCCGACTCCATGAATTGGTTAGGATGCTATATCTGAACAGTGAGAACACAGTGCGTTCCACGCCATCTCCCTTGCCAAACACAAGCAGATCTGTGCCCACAGCGAGAGACTCCTTGTGAGATAACATGAAGGACATATCCTCTGGCAGACTGGGCACTCGGATCCAGCGCTCGCAGTGTGGGTCATATGCATCCCAACCTTGAATATTGCAAGAGAAGTAGACCCAATGCTCGGCTACCCCTTGTTGTCGCCGCAGGCGGTAGATCTCCCCACTGCGCACCAGCGACCGTAAGTCCCGGCTCAAGGAGGCCACTAAGCCATAGTCCGACCGAGACAAACGAAGCAGGCACTCGAGGGACAGCTCACGACCAATCCTACCAATGAATTCACAACCGCCTCTATGCTGCTTGGCCTAGTATTTCCAAAATGAGAGGGTAATTATATCAACATATTGAATAATCGAAAGGTACAAAACAAAATGAAATAAATAAATTCATGTGAAATTCAATAGATTTGATAAGGACGAACGTTACCAGACTAAATTGTTTTTTCAAAGTTGCAAAAAACAGGTCATAGAAATTATATGCACCTCCCTCTAGTTTAAAATAATATACGTAAAAAATAGAAAAATAAAAAGTTGGAATGGTCTTGTAAAAAAATCACAAAGTCTTTAAAAAAGTTATTTTTTTTTCAAAATTCTACAGATATAAGCTTCCATATTAAACATGAACAATCATCGTAGATAAATGAAATTACCTGTTCTAATGGTAAGTTACTCATATTAGTAGCAATACGGCTATCTGCTTTATCAAGCCTATCGAAGATAGTCAATGCATCTGGTCTCCTCCTTGGGTCATAGTCAGTGCATTCTTTGCCTATTTCGGCGCACACTCGTAATTGCTCCAACTGTGTATCTCTGTGTAATTTATCCAACCTGCTACCCCAACTTTCAAGTACCTAGGAATCGTAAATGTGAGATATGATTTACTAAAAGGAGCAACACCTTTTACATGGAAAATTAAAGTATTAGCAACAAAATTGTTCAATGAATACATGTTGTACTAAAGAGCTTGCAGCCAAGCTTTCTTAAGCACTTATATACTAAAAAAAGTATTTGAATGTGTAAGGTGAAAATGGAATCATCAGATTTCTCATACACAACAATGTAAGTTATGGATCTTTATATACTTTTAGAAAAATAAACATACAAAAAGAAGTGGTCAAAATGTTTATAGAAAACCATGCCAATATCTAAAATGGAACCTATCACATACAGATTTACACGCACAAACCACATCCGGTATAATTAACCACACAGTTCATAGCAAATCTCAATGCTACGATGATACTAAGGAAAAAAGTTAGGTTGATTCTTTTGCAGCCAACTAGTGCTTTTAGTTACTGGATGTGCAGCCCAGAAAAGCGTTGAAAGGAATAATGATAATATGATATCATGCAAAGTAATGTTTAACAATTATTCTAGCATCAAGCATCTTGGAAGGACCAGTAATATTATTCTTACATCATAATCCTCTGGATACACCTTTTCCCTTGTCAGTATCTCAATTATTATAACGCCAAAACTATATATGTCTGACTTTAACGTGAATCTGCCACAATGGAACTCTGGTGCTAAATATCCCCTGCATAGAAATTTATATAGTCCAATCAATTAATAGGAAGGACGCAATATGAATATATGATACATAACTAAGAGGTAAAAAAATGAATTTTCAAAAAGCTTGGCCAGCTTACAGTGATCCAAACAATTTTGAAGTGATAACATGACTTTGTTTTTCATCAAAGCACTTTGACAGACCAAAGTCAGCAATTTTAGGCACCATACAGTCATCCAGCAATATATTAGAGGGCTTAAGATCTAAGTGAACAATACGATTTTGGTGAAGATAGTGCAAGCCCGCACAAATTCCCTTGATTATTTGGTAGTATTGTGTCCATTGAAGTTCAGGGGATGAATCTATAAATGAAGAGGATAAAGCAACTTTAGATATTGTTGCATAATATCGAAAAGTATGAAATGAAGCATTACATGCTACATGATCCTACCGGTGATATAATCATGAAGAGTGCCTTTAGGTAGATACTCAAAGCAGAGTAATCTTTGTGGTACATCTGCCATGACAACCTTTCCGTTGTAGCTTACCATTATCCCCTGTGTGTCAGCACAGTATCCAAAAAACCGCACTACATTTTTGTGTTTTGTCTTCATTAGACATTCAACCTCTTGATGGAATTTGTTCTCATACAAATGTGTATTGAACAACTTCTTCACGGCAATGGTTCCATTCCTAAGCATTCCCTGTAATGGTGACAAGCCTTAGCCTTGTTCGAGGTCACTTTTAGAATTTACATCAAATATATTAAGTTCAGAGGGACCATACCTTATAAACGACGGCAAACCCACCGCTGCCAATTTGTTTATCATCGGAGAAACCATTTGTGATGTAATCCATAAGTGATAATGGCAGGTCAGTGGGCTCTACACTTTGATCGAGTAGCATGCGCTCCAGGACATCACGTTTTGTGCTAGCTACACGGTCCATTTAGCCTTGGAAAAAGGAACAAAAACATCGCTCCAATTACTGAATTGATGATGATGAAGACATGATCACAGGACGAAGATCACCACCCTTGTGTTTCACACTTTCACTCAATGGCCAAACATATAGTGTGAAACTGGAATTCTCTATAAATCGAACATATAGCGTGAAACCAAACAAGTATCTCTCTCCCTCCCCAAAGCAACATTGGTTGTATTTTTTACCTACCGAATGATGCGCTTGATAGCAAATCGGAAGTACCAGTTGGGGAGACCTTCCCTAGCATAAACAAGGACACATCAGGAATGAAGCTCGAGTTCTCTAGTCTACTTCCCTAGCATAAACAAATATATTAAGCTGACAGAAATTTCATTACTATGAAATTTTCAACATAAGAAATTTCATTCCCTAGCAAAACAGTTGACAATTTTTTTTTTTGTAAAATTTTCGCTACAGCTTTGACTGTTCGAGAAGTAGAACGCTGCAGGCTGCAGCTTCAGGAAACTAATCGAGCAGATCGGATCTGAAGAAAATCGAGCTGAACAAACAGATCGGATCTGAAGAAAACCGATCTGAACAAGCAGATCGGATCTGAAGAAAATCGAGCTGAGGGGAGGGGGAACCAAACTGGGTAAAATAGTAAGCATTAAATTACTTTTACTCGAATTGTGTTCTAGTTTGTACGGACTCTCAGATAGATGAGGAGCCAGCGAATTCATGGTGAGATTCTAGTTGTGAAAACTGAGCTAGCGATCATGCGAGAAGAACATTTGCAATCAACTTACCTGCTGCTGCAATGAATGCGAATTTCACAGGACTGCAGGAAGGCGAAGGAGCAATGAAAGTGGAGGAACTGGGGAAATGGATGTGCTGCTCCAGCGTGAAGAAATGGATGTGCTGGAGAAGTGCTGCTGATTTATGAAGTCGAAATTCAGAGAGTGCAAGGCGAAGGAGCAATGAAAGTGGAGGAACTGGGGACCTCAATCTTTTGATGCCAGGACGAGGAGATTTTATCAGTTGGGGCCTTTTTTTATGACAGAAACATGACGGTATTTTGTTTCACGGAACACCAACTTTTATCTTTTATGATAAACTTTTATGACAATTGATTAGTGTGCTGGGCTTACATGATATAAATACCACGCTGGCCACATGAGCTGAGACTTGCTGTAGCCAGCTGTCCAGATTACATGATTGCAAAAAGTCTAGACTCTGTATTTTATATTTCTTTCTATCTAAATTAATAGATTTAGATTTGTCTAGATTTGAAGGCATGTCACATTTTAGTGCAAGATACGCACAAGTTTAGATAAATATAAGTTTATTAATTTGGATAGGTGGAACTACGTGTTGTGAGACACTAAATGTAAACATTGTTTGTCAACACTACTTGGTTAAAATTGTAGATATGTGGTTCAACTTTTGATAAAAAAAGTATATTTTATGTGTGGGGTAGTTTATAGATTAAAGAATCAATATGGACAGCTAAGAGCATCTCCACTCATTAGGTGTTTTTAGTCCGAAATTCGGACTTAAATTTAGCCGGACGAAATAAGTTTTTGGTCTGGGAATGCCGAGTTTCTCACTCACGTTCCCAGGCCGTATTCTCAGGCGAAGAAAAAACACGGAACATTTGAATTTTATCGTTCCTGCAGGCGAACGCTCGGCCAAATGTGTTCGACACAAGTGCGCCCAACAAGTTCGGCGACAAAATTATTACAGAACTGGATAAAAATGGCTCGGCGCTCAGTCGTCGATGGGGTTGGGCTCCTCCGGCGTGGCCGATGCGATGGGGTTGGGCGTACCGGCAGCGCGGCGGCCGACTGGTTGGAGAGGAGGTGGAAGCAGAGATCGGAAAAGCAGTGGTGGCGGAGGCATTCGGCGCAGTTGTTGGCGTGATGTCGGCATTGTCCTCCTGGAGGATGGCGTTGCGGCACGCCATGTATCAGGCCTTGACCGGCGAGCTCATCGCCGACGTGTCTTCGCCGCCCATGAGGAACTGGAGATCCGTGCTCCTCTTCTTGGCGACGTAGTTGGCCTTGAGGAGGTCGATCTTGCGGTCTTGGTTCTGGAGCAGCTGTGCCCACCTCTCGTCGGTCGTCTCCGCCCTCTTCTCGGTATGTGCCTTCGTGTCGGCGATGCACTTATCGATAGAAGCGTGGAGGCTCTCAGCGGGAGGTCCTGTGGCTTTGAGCATCTTCGCCGCCTTCTGGCAACGATCCTTCGTCGGTAGCGGGGGGAGGAGCCTCCGGGTTATACACGTCGTCCTTGGTCTTAGCGAGGGTCTTGTGAGTGTCCAACCATTTCTCGTAGTGCTCGATCACGGTAAACACATGGTGAAACCAGGGGCGGACCCAGAAAAAATTCTGACTGGGGGCATGCCTTCTATAAATTTGGAGGATTTGAATGATTTTCATTCAAAGTACATATAAAATACAAAGGAATTCCAAATGTTGAGTGGGGGCCTAGGACCCCACTCGGCTGTAACTGTGTCCGCCCATGGGTGAAACTTAAACTTTGTCTTTGTGTCGTCCCAGTAGAGGCCGAGTGCACGAAGAAGCTACAAATGCAAGACAAAGTGTGTCAGGACAGGCTTGAGCTCGTCATACCTTCGGTTAGTGTCGGCAAAGTACCTTGTTGTCCATGTTTTCACCGCTGACGGGTGTGCGTTCAACCTCCTCCATACAGCTGTGCCACTTGCTACACGCCTGCTAGATGAGCCCCCAATGGTTGGTCATGGCTTTCTTCCCTCGCTCCATGTAAATTTTGCTATACTTCGGGTCGCAAAGTCTATGCTCGTCGAACGCTAGCTTCACCCGCTTCCAGTAGTTGTCGGAGTTCTGGTTGGCACCGTTGATGGGATCCATGCTTACCGATTTCCAGGTGTCGGCGAGGCAAAGGTCCTCAAGCACCGTCCACTTGATCTGTGGCTCCGGCGCCGATGTGCACAACTTCCTCTTGCCTCTGCCTTTCATCGGAGCCAAGGCAGACCCCTCGGCGCCCTCCACGTCCTTGGCCTGCGTCTGTTCGGCCTGCGTCTGCTCGTCCTGGCCCTCGGCGAAATCCTGAGACTCAATGCCATGTTCGGCATCGGGCCAGGACTGTTCTTGAGTGAAGAACGAGGGGTTACCGGCGGACGCCGAACCTTGGGCGATGATATCCTGCATGTACGCCTCGACCGACATTCCGCCGAATAGGTTGTGCGCGTCGGCCTCGCCGAAGGTTGCGGGTGATGAGATGCCGTCGAAAGGAAGTGGGCCACGGCACATTGACGACGAAGGGCATGCGTATGCCGGAGAGGTGGCGTAGGGGACGTTGATGTCGGCGTTGAAGGCCGAAGGAGGGCGGGGCAGGGGAAGAGCACGTTCGGGTTGAACCCCCCGTCGAACTCGGGGGACGAGAAGTACCTCTACCGCGAATTCGGCTAGCTCTCCTGGAAGCCGGCCGGCGAAATTGGCGAGAACCCGGTCGGCGAGCCGACGCTTGGCTGGCTCCCCCAGTGGGCAGCGTACTGCAGGGGGACGACCGGCCTCGGGCGCGACATTGCCGCACGTGACGCCGCCGCCTGCTTCGCGCTCATTGCATGAATATCGGCGAGCCCCTAGGCCTCGGCGAGCGCCTTTGCCCCTTTCGCCCTTGTATTCCTATCCTTGCGGCCGTCCGACTCGACCTTCCTCTTCTGCACAATGGCTAGCCACTCGGCGTTGGTCAAGCCGTCCGTCCTCTTCGTTGGTGCTCTCGGTTTTCTCGCCTTTTTCTCCTCCAGTTCACCGAGGTTGGATTGGGGTTTGACGAAACCCTTGGGCGGCATGGCGGGCGGAGCTCGGCGAACTGGCGGGATATGGGGGGAAGGGGAGGAAAGGCGGGAGGGGAAGAAGAAAAGGGCAGGAGTTCGGCCTAGAGTCACCGACAGGGTTGGCCCACCATTGTTTTCTTTTCGTTCGGCGTTCCAAGGACGTTCCCAGGACCTAGGAATCGGCCTGAAAAGTTCGGACGAAAGTTGGGCCGAATCCGAATAAAACTGGCATCCTGGGAACGCAATTGGGCGAAAATTCGTCGTCCGGATGAAAAAACACCTTAAAAACGCCGTCCTAAGAAAGTGGACGGTGCTCTAAGCTGTCAATCTAACAACGCGTCTCTGCCCATGTTGCCAAGGTGGTGTTCAGTCAGACCGTACTAACCAGTTGTCAAACATTTAATGGTGTTTTCTATGTTCTCTGAAAAAGATTACCATAAAATTGGTGTTTTATGAAATAAAAAACTTAAGTTGTGGTTTTGTGATAAAAATGTGCCACCATATAGTGTTAAATGGAATCAATTGAACATATTAAACACCGTCCTGATGCGGACATTGCCAAAGGAAAATTTATCCTGGACAGAGAGAAAGAGAAGTTCCATACTACTGGAGTGCCACGAGAAACAAATTCCCTTGCCTGGACTTTGTCGCCTCGTTGGTGCAAGCTGAACACAGATGGATCCTTTGTTTCTGAAGTCAGTACAGGTGCGGGGATGGTACTTCGTGATAAGGAAGGGGAGATCATATTATCAGTATGTTGCTAAATATTTCTTGGCACGGATACACTAGATGCAGAGCTGAGAGCTGTCCACGAGGGTTTATTCCTAGCTCTGAATTAGTGTAATAAATCAATTATCGTCGAGACGGATTGTCAAGAGGCAACAATCAGGAAAAGGATCGTTCTTTCTACGCGTTGATAGTAGAAGAGATTAAAGCCTTATTTAAGGCCCGTCAAACTTGTATTGCTCATATTAGAAGATATCTAGTAGTCATTTTATGGCTCAATGTGCTAGAACACATGCTCGAACGGCGGTGTGGCTCGCCTCAGGTCCTGAGGGATTGTCGAGTACATGCCTAAGAAATTGTAATACATGATATTTGGATTGAGCAATGCAAGTTATTTCGTAAAGAAAAGTGTGCCAACAATTCCGTACACTTTAAGCCTTTATTAATTGGAGAGAAGTTTTTATTAATTGGAGAATGCTAGACGTCCCCGTGAATAGGAACTTTCCATTTCTCCCATTGTCGGATGAAATGAATCAACGGTCAGATTTTTCCGTCCCCGTCATTTCATCTTGTTTTTTTGCGATGTAGCAAAATAAATTCGCTCTTGCTACTACCACTAGTGGAAACATGGCCTCTAGGTTCGGACCGTAAAGGCCTCTAGTCTCGGTTTTAGAACCAGAACTAACGAAGCGGAACTAGAGGCTCAGACATTAGTCCCGGCCCAGTCACCAGCCAGGATAAATGGTTGTCCACGTGGCCGCCGCGGCGTGCTTCGCGTGCATCCCCACTAGTCCCGGTTGATGTTAAGGACCGGGACTAGTGTTTATCTGTCGCGACAGAGAATTCATTTTGTATTTTTTTATTTATTTCTTTTTCATTTTAAAAAGTTTTTGAATATTTCTACGTTATCACATATCGGACACGTTATCACATATCGGACACGTTCGTGCATATATAAGATAACTTGTATTACGATATCAAGCATACAAATATATACAATTTTAATAGTTACATGGAGATCACAATTATCAGGACTAGAGCCCATCTGCTCGATTACACGGAGATCATTGGCGCCTATTCACACTGAATTCTCCGCCATCGTGTATGATCTCTTTGAAAATATATCCCGCCAGCTCCTCCACAATTCCTAGTACGCGTTGCTCTGGAGTTGATCCCGCATTCTCTCGAACTATATAAGAACAAGAAGATCAATATGAATATCAATCATGATAACAAAAAGTGACGGTAATAAAATGATGGTGTGAATGTATTGCTTACGGCGACTCTATAATCTTTGTGCTCGGTGGTAAACGTGCGAATAAACTCCCAAACGTAGAATCCACATAGATTGGACCCCGTGGCTGCCTCGCGCACTTTATGAAATAGAATTTAATCAAAATAATAATCTAGCATCATTATTCTATTGAAACTAGAAGTAAAGAGATGCGCGGACATATCACATGCTATTTACCGAGACCGCCTTAAATGTCAGTTTCTGACTAAAGGTTCCCGTAACCTCACACTTGAACCGAATCCAAACTCTGCCGGCAAAGAAAATGAATAAATGAGTTATTCATTACCTGATATCTCAGGAAATCAACGAAATATACCAATATAGCGCGAAACTTACTTCTCGAGCATGTCCTGCATGCTGCGGAAATCTTCCAGGTTTCTCTTTGATGGTTCCATGACATCAACTCTTTCCTTATCAATTTGAATGTCTAGCAGAATCAAGTGAAAGCTGCAAACATTTATATATACATCAGTAACTCATCAGTTACACTTAGCATCGAGTAATCAAAAGTAAATGTGTATAATAGAGTAAGACCCTGACTTGAAATTATAAGGAAACAATATGTGGTCACATAAATTTTCCTCCATTAGAAACCTTAAAATGTTTTCCTCCGTCTCCTCGGGTTTATCCCTTAGCATGTTAATATGTACTTTATCTGGGTCAATGAACCCAACATTATAGATTGTTCTTAATTTACATTCATGGATCTTCATTCTGCATAATAATAGAGTACACAAGGATATAATGAGGATAATTGTAACATCCCAAAAATATTGAACAATGATTATCAATTCCAATCACCAAAATTAGGGTTAACAAAAACTTAAATTAAATTCAATATGAATGCATGTGTGAATGTGATGATTGTATGAATGAATGAATGGACTTGTGTGATTGATCTAATTAGCAAGGAATGGTTGAAAGGTGAAAACAACATCATCTAAAACATTTCCAAGCAGAAACAAATCAAGAGAAAATAAAAAACAAATCAAATAAAGCAAATGGTAATTTTTGCCAATCTTGCTCACCAGATCACTTTGAGTGTTTCTAGTCCAAGATTTCAAACAGAAACTATTCCATTTCTTTTCACCCCTTGCTAGACCAAGTAAAAGTGAACCAAAGCCCACCTTTCAAAATTACAGAAACATTTGGCAACTTGATTCAAATGACATTTCAAAATTGAATCTTGTTCATATGGGAAGATCACCCAATTCTCAAAAACTAAACAAACCAATTCCACTTGACCATTCCAACTAACCAGAGACTACTAAGTATGTAACTAATACACCCACAAATTTTGAATCAAAAATTCAAATTTGAATCTCTTTCTGCCATTTCATCAAACACCTTGCAAACACCAAACCAACAAACATTAAACACTATTGGGAGCAGTATAATTGCCCTAACTTGTTCCCTATCTAGCTCACACTACACCCTCAGTAGATCATCTAACTTGTTTAACCCCTCTAGCTCACTTTAAAACCGACCAAACCATCAATGGCAAGCATGCCGAGAGCACCCTTGCCACCCCAATGTCGCTAGCCAGCTAGGAGCCTCGGTAGCCTCGCCAACCTTGTCTAGCAGGCACTCCACTGTCCACCGCCACCCCTGTCCAAGCCTCGACCCTTGCCAGCCCCTGGACCACACAACCCGAGCGTGCCCATCCTCTCTGCGAGCATGCCGAGAGCACGCCAGAGCGCCACCAGCGACACACGCCCACAGACCACGCGCCGACCTCGCCGCTTGCGTGCGTGATCACCACCGCCCTAGCAACCCCGCAGACATGCCCGTTCGCCGCCGCGTGGACCGTGGACGCTGTGCACCATAAAAATTCCCATCGGACCCGCCTAGAGCGCCACGATGTTCCGACCATCTCGCAGCGCCCCACGCCACGTGACCATGCCGTTGATCTTCGCTAGGGAACACAACACCGACCCCTAACTTTTCCCATGCCAGTAGCTCGTTGTGACGACGACCACGACGAGCTCCGCCCGCGCCCTTCGGTCCCCTTCTGGCACTCTAAATAGAGGCCATCCCCGCTCGATTTATTCACACCATATCACTCCCCTCTCTCTCAGAAGCACCCCACCTCACCCCCGGAGCAAGGCGAGCAGCACATCGTCGGAATTTCGCTGGAGTCTGCCGGGGAGGAGGAAGAAAGGAGCCAGCAAGTGGAGTCGCCCTAGGAGAAGCTGCCGGTACCAGGAGGTTCGCCGTCGTCGACTTCGTCGTTCGCCCCCGTCGCCGACCCTAGCCTGAGCCTCGGTGAGCCCCCATAGACCCCCACTGTCCACGCTAGGGTTTAGTCTCGCCGGTGTTTCCCGACGGAGACGATAGGTCCCAACCGTTGGATTAGAATTTGATCGCACGACCTAGATCACCCCGTACCGCTTCGCACCCCCTGTCTCACTGACTGGTGGGGACAACCACTTAAACCCACCCGCGCGTGCGATGTGCACCGTGGGCCGTCCCATTTACAATCCCGCATGACCCAGTAATTCAAATTTAGGTTTATTCTTTTAGTTTCAAACTTAGTTCTATACCCAAATTCAAAAATTAATCCAGCTCGATTCACTGAACCAAATTGCATGAAACCAATTTTGTTAGAAAAGTACTGGAATTCTTAACCCAAGCCCGTTGGATTCAAACCAGTTAGAATTGTAGATCACCCATGGTAAAAATAACAAGGCAAAATCTTTTCTAGATTCAAACATTTTTCAAAATTCAACCATGAAAGCTTTTGAGTTGATTCCAACTCTCAAAAATCACATTTAACAAGACCCTTCAGAATATATAAAAATATATAGGTTTACTTGCAGAAATAATGGACAAGTAATAAAAGAATGCCTCATAGGCCATTCTAGTCACTTTAATTAATTAAAATAAAAAGGTTAAATCTTATTAAATTGTGACACCACTTTAAATCACATTCCCATGTACTGAAATATGTGGTGATGACATGTGTCAACATGATCCCATGTTTTAGTTGGAGAATGTTAAATCTTAAGTAGTTTTTCAATGAGTAGAAATTACTTTTCCAAAAACAAAATAATTAAAACCTTGCCTTAATGATTGTAATGTTTGTGATGATACTTGATCATCTAGTGAAAACCTTGGTGTGATAAGTAAAAGTAGTTAAGTATTGTTTGGTGATTGTGTACCTCGTATATATTTATAGACGCTAGTACCGACCAAGGATACGAGGAGGAAGGAGGATACTACGAGGAAGAAGCCGAGGAGAACTTCAACCACTGCTTTGCACAAGACAAGCTATTAACTGAGAAAGATTATGCTAATATCTTAGCAAGCTAAGCTAAACCATGCAAGTTTTACTTGCAAGCTTACACCACTTGATACCCAATCCTAGTTTTATTTGCAAGCTTAGTATTTTATTTCTTTATCAAAGCTTTCTATTAGAGTTTACTTAGTGACTTGTAGATGGTAGAAAGAGGTTTAAAGGTAGCATAAATATCATAAAACTTGGCCTAAGTTAGATAAATCTTGATGTCATCCTGAGGCATGAGATTGAACTTAGATAAGATACACTTTATTACCACCCCTTCTTAGTGTTTATCCCCACTTGTAGATTCTAGTGCTAAGCATACAACTTGATCACTTTAGATGGGAATACTTGGTGAAAATGGTTATGAAAACCTTAGAATGATGAGTCATTCTAATAAAATGTTTTGACATGTGTTCTTGAACACCAGATGATTTTGATGATGAAAATGTTAAGGCATGAGCCTTAGCCCTTTACAAAACTGATGGTTGTCTGGATGCGATACCATTCCAATTTTACTGTACAACCACAATACCCAAAAATTGGGTAGGGCTTGACTGGAATTTTATATAGCTTAGTATGGGTTCCCTTGCGGCCAAGGTTTGAGCCGAGGCTACCTTGTGAAGATTGTCCATCTATGAAGTTCCCAAGATGACAGTTGGTCATGGTTGGGAGGCCAAACTCACAGGAGAGGTGCCTATACTAGGGCATGTAATTGAAAGGTTAGGATTGATTATCCGCATACTGAGTATGGTGAATTCAGGATTTGTTCCTGATGAATGTATCGAATGTTGTGGTGAAAGTGTAGCACCTCTGCAGAGTGTCAAACTATTCGAATAACTGCGTCCGCGGTTATGGACAGTTGGAGTGGCCGTACTGTTCTTTCGTCAGATGTTTTCTAAAATGACCTGTGAAATGATTTGTGACTTTGACTTGACCACAACAGGGTTGTGATATGAAATTCAAGTTCCCACTTAGGAGTTATAAAACTTTCAACTAGATTTCTTTGCTTCTGAACTCAGTAGAGATAAATCTGGCTTTTTGCAAAACAACCTACATCCTAGTACTTCCTACTCAAAACCACTTCACTTGTTGGTATTAGTTTGCGAGTACTTAAAGAGTACTCATGGCTTTGTCCCTGGCTATTCCCGTGGCCAGACTATGAAGAGGACTATCAGGAGGAGGGACAGCAGGAAGGTTACAACAACTAGGATCATCAGCATTGCCTGTGACCATGAAGATGGAGCCTCGCCTACACCATCGTTATTATTACGTTATTCTGCTGCTTGAATTGTATTAAGACTGGATCATGTGATCCTTTATTTGTTGCAAGACCTTATGTATGGTTTGTAATGGATGATGTACTATGATATCCAATCTATTATGTCTCGCAAAAATGGTAATCCTAGGATTGCGATGTATGACATAACAGGCATCTGGGATTAAAAATCCGGGTGTTGACAATAATGACATGTAATGAACTGAACAACTAAAAAACTGAACATGTAGACAATGAATTCAACAACTTACAGACAATAGCAGCTGAGGATAGATTTGTCCAGGGCGTCGAGATGGTATATCTGGAATAGTTCTGAAAACTCAATATGGATCTCTTCGGGTCTAAAGTAGTACTCACGTGGGACTTTGGCTATGAGCATTTCTCTCCCCTGCTTTATGACTGTCGAGTACCATTGGTGGAGATTCCGCATTTGTGTTGCCAGTTCTTTCAGCCTCTCTTTGCTGACCAAATCCTCACCTTCGACATATCTACAGACTACAACAACCTTGGGTAGAAGGTCGTCTTGGGAGCCTAACAATTCAGCAATACTAACTTTCATAGAGGCCGCCAACTCCGCAGCTGCTTCCATATCGAGTGGTTGGGGAACGTTTTTGGAAAACACCTTGAGGGGTGCGATTGTTTGTTTGGCCTGTTGTTCGAGAAGGGGAACGTCTGATTTTTTTACTTCTTGCTGCTTTACTCCCGCTTGCACCTGTACTTGCTGATTTTTCCCGCTTACACTTTTACTTGATTTGCTCTTCGTCACTTCTTTCTGAAGTGTGCGTAGATAGTCATCTGGCTTATGGTGCAACTCATATTGCGATTTTGTGTTCATAAAATCAATTGCATACGCCTTTTGCTTCTCGGTGTATACCAGAGCGGGCTCGGGTTTCTTCTTCTCAAAATGCGCCACAACTTCGGCCTTTACTATCGCTGCATTTTCCGCATAAGTATGATTGTAAGGTCTGATGGGAAGATTCTTATGAGGCACTATTGGGAGGGGCGAAATTTTACGTTTTGGGCTGCTGCGTCATTTAGTACTCATGGACGGATCACACTTCCGCTTATTGTCCTTAGCGGGCGGCGAAGACTGCTAAACCTGCGGTGGAGATCGAGATGGAGTCGCGATGTGGTGGTCGTAGTCATCATGGGGTGGGCTTCTTGGAGGTGCTAGAGGTGAAGGAGGTGATGGAGGTGAAGGTGACCTTCGACGACTCGGAGGCGGTGTTGGCCTTGGGGCCGAGCCTAGAAACTCGATGTTGTTCTTGTCCCATAGAATGATACCACCCAGTACTTCTCTGAGTGTCCTCTCACCTTCAGGTCCAGGGATGTCAAGCTCCATTGACTCCCACTCCATTACGATTTGATCCACTCCGACTTTAGCATAGCCAGGTGGAATCTCATGGCCATGCCAACGTGCGTTAGGTGGACAAGGTAAAGCACATCCGACCGCCACCTTCATGGATATGTTCTTCAACTTCTGATGGAGCTCACCATGATATCTGCTCCTTGATTCCATCCACGGGGTAGCCGGGACCGTCATCTATCATCCGTGCATCATCAGACGGGACCTCTGATTCAACCACCCTGCTTCTCCGCTGAGATGGGTTGGAGGTAATATCGAGTGGAGGATCTTGCAGGCGCGCTACTCCTCTAAGTTCGTCGATCTACTGCTGCTGCTTCTCAACTCTTGCTAGAGGCTTGTTGAACTTGTCTCCCTCCTCCTCCCGTCGCTTCTTTGCTCTTGCTCGGCTTCTATAAGTACCTTGGTTCTTAGGAAACCCAGTATCCCACGTGAAACCAAGGCCCCGGACTCGTCCTCCCTGTTCGTCACTGCCAAGGACCAAGGTCAGCATGTCTTTCTCTCTAACAGGATGGAACTTTTTTATCCCATCTTTAATCTCTTTCACCACTTTCAGCCATGTATTCCTGGCTACCCTAAGCCCGTCACTGCAAACAAGGTCCCCTGTAAGTTCGTCATACTCACTCCCATGTCCAAGGAACCAATTTCTTGCCCTCAAATCCCATTCTTTGTGAATTGGTTCTGGAATGATCCCTTTAGGAGACAACTCTTTCTCTTTTGCATCCCACTTTGGCATGGCAGTCGCGTAGCCCCTGGCCCCATGTTATGGTGATATTTATTTTTTGCATCATTTATCTTGTTTTTTCTAACTTTTCCTCTGCAACTCCTGACTTTCTATACTCCACAAATGCATCCTAGTAATCCTGCTGCTTCACTAGATAGCCTTTGAATATTGGAGTTTTCTTGTCCTTCTGATACTTTAGCCATAATGATTTCTTCCATTTCTTGAATAGTTCAGCCATCTTCTTAAGAGCAAACTGCTTGTCTGCCTTCCTCAATGCAGCCGTCTCGGTATCAGTCTCACATTCTGGCAGCTTGAAATGTGCCATGAGGTCATTAAAAAGACTCTCTTTGTACCTTTCGTCGATATACCGATCACTCCTCGCTTCCGCCTCTTTGGGCTTATGCCACTCTCGAATGGTGATCGGGACACGATCTCTAACAACAACTCCACATTGCTGTATAAATACATGTTTTTACTTTTTTCGGTTCCAGTGGTTCGCCCTGTGCTGAGACCACCGTAATTTCATAATTAGTATGGGCATCCAAACTTTTGGCTGGGCCGTGCTTGGATTTTTTGCTTGATGTGGAGGCCTAAGAGAAGAAAGATTCGTCAATATAATATATATACAACTCGGTACATACAGCTACTCCCGGACATCTAGTGATCATCGGACATCATATATATACGTCATCGGTCTTCGTTACGTGTCCATGGGCTTCTCCATCATTGGAGTTATCGGCTTCTTCCTCTCGTTGGTTGATCTCCTCTCCCTCACTGGATGAGTTTAGATACCTCGAGGGAGATCCCTCACCGGATGGATCAGCATCGTGAATCATATCCTCGAGAATTTGTTCTGAAGCTAGGTTTCTGCGGATTGGACTAGGTGGATCCATAGTTTCTGCAAAATGCGAGATGCACACAATATTTATTTGAACATAACAAAAAATGTTCTCATACAAAATATTTCTATACACGGATATTTCTATACGAAATAATAGAAATAAACCCTAAACCCGGAGGTGCGGTGGTGGTGGCCACTGCCGGTGGTGGTGACCTGTGCCGGTGGCTGGTGCCGGTGGCGGTGGTCGTGGCCGCGGGAGAGGCGGGTGACTCCGGCTTCCCGCGAGAACCACCACGCTAACCCTAACTCCGGTCACCAGCAACCCAAACTCTGGTTACAAAGAGGGTGTTACAATATTACAATAAAAATACTTTATTACACTATTATATTACAATAAAAACTTACAATATTATAATATACCTCATACCCTAAAAAACTTACAATATTACATTACAATAAAAATATATACGCTATAATAATCCTATAGTAATCATAATAATTTAAAATAATTCTTATATATACTAAAATAATCCTATACTAAAATAATCCTAGATTATATATATACTAAAATAGTCCTATATGAAAATAATCCTATACTAATCATAATCTTATACCAAACTAATCATAATCCTAACTAAAATATAACTAATATATCTTGATTTAGATGAGGCCGGGAGGTGGCCGGTGGCGGGGGAGGTGGCCGGTGGAGGAGTTGGCCGATGGAGGGCGGAGTTGCACGCGGGACGCCACAGGAGGAGGGCGCGGGGAGGCGGGCGTGGCGGTGGCTGCCGGCTCGGGCGGCCAGTGCGGAGGGCGGAGGCGCGGTGGCGGTTCGTCGACGACGAAAAATCTGGGCAGCCTGGCGACATCGTCTGCGATTTGGCCCTCCAAGTCCCGGTGCATGGAACGCACCGGGGGAGGAGGCCTCGTTTTATACCCCTCCTCTAGTCCCGGTGCGTGGCACCAGCCGGTACTAAAGGGGGGGGCCTCTAGTCTCGGCTAGTGCCACGCACCAGGACTAGAGGGGGCGGGTTTTCATTACCCGCGCGCTAGGCACCCCTTTAGTCTCGGATGGTTAGTTGGGCCGAGACTAAAGGCCCAAATTTGCACGCGCTGGGACAAAACCAGCACGCGCTGTGCTTTTTTCAAATTTTTGAATATATTGTTTATAACATTTAAATTATACATTTTTTGCATACATATGAATTTGAGAAAACTTTCAACATGAAAAGTGCTTGAATTTGAATAAGTAATCCAAATCCATTTTATGTGTTATAAAATAATTATTTTAACTAGTCAAACTATTAACCATTTTACCATTATCAATTTAAAAATGCATTAACTATTATATTTTGCATATTTTTGAATCTCACTAAACTTTTAAAATGAAAAGTGCTTGAATTTGAATAAGTAATCCAAATCCATTTTATGTTTTATAAAATAATTATTTTAACTAGTCAAATATGAACCATTTTCCATTATCAATTTAAAAATGCATTAACAATTATATTTTGCATATTTTTTAATCTTACTAAACTTTCAAAATAAAAAGTGCTTGAATTTGAATAAGTAATCCAAAACCATTTTCTGTTTTATAAAAATAATTATACTAACTTGTAAAATAATTATACTAACCGAGACTAAAGATATTTCCTTGATTCCACGCTTCACCAAGTTTTCCTGCCATATCCCTCTGACCAAAGTTTTAGTCCCGGTTGTAGCCAGTAACTGGGACTAAAGATATTTCCCGCCATTTTCCACCGCGTCCCGCCAAGTTTTCCCGCCCTTTCCCTCTGAACTGATCTTTTAGTCCTGGTTGTAGCCACTAACCGGGAATAAAGATATTTCCCGCCATTTCTCATCGCTTCCCGCCAAGTTTTCTTGCCCTTTCCCTATAAACAGATCTTTTAGTCCTGGTTGTAGCCATTAACCGGGACTAAAGATATTTCCTGCCATTTCCCACCGCTTCCCACCATGTTTTCCCGCCCTTTCCATCTATATATAGGCCGACCGTGCCATGGCTATGCACACATCCACACCTTCCTCTCTCACAAAAAAGGACAACGCCTACTGGGCCATTCTGACCCTCGAGGAGGCCGAGGCGCTGTGCGCCTCCAGCTAACCTTGCCCACCGGTTGGATGCTGAGCACTGGAGGGGGTCCTGTCTCTCCTGTCCCTCAAGGTTCCGCACGCCAGGCGGTCATCACGAACCACTTCTACCACGAGCTCACGCCGGAGCAGCGGATGGATCCCTAGTGGGATCCCGACAACTATGACACCTTGAATGCCTTCTTTTCTAACCGGCAGAAAAGGGAGCTCGCCAAGTACGAGGGTGACGACCCTACCCCGGTGAAACACAACGAAGCCGACCACCGCCTGTGGTGGGCGAACCGGACTATCATCGGCGTGATGCGCTACTTCGCCGGGAGAGACCATCCTCGCCTGCGGTACCTGCAGCCGCCATAGAGCCATAAGAAGGGTGGCGGTGGTGAAGGTTGCGGGTGTAGCGGAGTCGTCATCCGGGAGCCCCCTCCCTCATGCGTCATGAATCCAAGGCCGTAGTGGCAGGTGCCCCCCACAATATGCCATGGCTGGGCTGAGGATCCAGGCGCGTGCGCCTAGGAACGACCACGATGATGACGAAGACAAAGACGACCCTGAAGCTATGTACTATAGGGATAGATATGAGCATGACTAAAGGGGGGCCTTTAGTCCCAATTCCATAGTCTCGGTTTTTTAATATTTACAAATGTATTGAGTGTGAGTCCTGGTTTGTGGCTGGACCGGGACTGCATAGTGTTGTCCGCAAACCATCTTGAGTGTTGGTCCCGTTTTGTGGCTGGACAGGGACTAAAGGGGGCCTTTAGTCCCAATTCATAGAACTACTTTCCTGAACTATGAAGATGTTAACCCGATTCGTATTTACCATGAAGATCTGATCTCCAAACGTGCGTGGTCACATATTTGGGAGTGCCTCTATGACCAAATTGTTGGAGATGCCAGAGGACTGGGCTCCGGCGGCATCTCCCTCAAACTGGTCGTAGTGATGTCCCTACTCTCGCACACCATCTTGCAGCTTGTAACTTCTCTAACTAGATCAATACGCCTGGGAGCTAACTAATTTCACATATTAGGGAGTGCCTCTATGGCCAGTTTGTTGGAGATGCCGGGGGACTAGGCTCCGGCGGCATATCCCTCAAGCTGGCCATAGTGGTGTCCCTGCTCTCGCAAACCATCTTGGAGATGCCCGAGGACCCACAAGGATGCCTATTTATAGTACAAGAAACATGGCATAGTGTCGACACTCACGACATAATGTCGACACTCACCCCTATCATTAGTGCTGACCCATGTTTTGTCCCGGTTGGTGTCTCCAATCGGGACTAAAGGTTCATCTTTAGTCCCAATTGGTGACACCATCCAGGACAAGGTACAAGCCGCACAACATAATGTCGACACTCACCCTATCATTACTGCTGCCTGCCCTAGCCTGCCGCAATCCCTTCAGTCCCGGTTGGTTTCTCCAACTAGGACTAAAGATGAACCTTTCTCTCCATGTTTTCCCTTAAGTACGGGACTAAAGATGAAGCTTTTCCGCCCTTTCCCTCTATTTATAGGCCGATTGTCATGGCCACCCACACATACACACCTTCCTCGCCGACTACTTTAGAATGCACATCCCGCATCCTCGTAGTCGACTCGGCGGCAACGATGGAGTACTGGGATCTGCCGGGCATGTTCGAGACCAGGCTCCGCGGGCTGGCACTGGATGGTGCTACCTTTCGAGAAACGTAGCTTGGTGAGGAATCCGGGTGTCGTCGTCGACCTGGAGCTTCTTTGGTGGAGGTCGCCTGGTCCAGGCAGGGTGCAGAGGGAGCTGGCCATCTTGGAGGTGGTACGGTGTCATATCAGGGAGGATGAAGAGCACGTCCATCGCTATATGGTTGCGTTGGACACCAGGGTCGATTATACCTGGCAGATTCTTTAGGGATCTCACCTGAGCTATTCTCGTGTGATGGTTCCGTCTATTTGGGTTTTCACCTCCCGTGGCTTAGGCACCAGGAGTCGTCGTCCAGTTTGATTGAGTAAGATTTATTAGTTTTCATATCTTTCGGTTAAAATGACCAATGTTGCATGCATGTGGATCTAGGTAAAATGTTTGACTCACAATATGATTCATAATATGATATTACATAAAAGGTTTAATATATTACATAGATCACCAACATCCCTATCTAGTATTGTGGTTTTCTTCTGCGTCGTAGCCATGGAGAATCTTCATCATTTAACAGGAGGCTTGGGTCAGTTTTCACTTTGAAGGGCGAGATTTCATGAAACTTATTATAATCTTTCGACATATCTGTCTTGTCATCCACTCCCATGATGTTTCTTTTCCCTAAAAGAACTATGTGGCGCTTTGGCTCATCAGACGATGTATTCTTTTGCTGATTTCTTTTTCTCGGTTTCGTAGACATGTCCTTCACATAGAAAACCTGAGTCACATCGTTGGCTAGGACGAATGGTTCATCCATGTACGCAAGATTGTTGAGATCCACTATTGTCATGCCATACTTTTCGTCTACATGTACCCCGCCTCCTGTCATCTTGACCCATTTGCACCTAAACAAAGGGACCTTAAAAGTAGGTCCATACTCAAGTTCCCATATCACCTCTATGTACCATAATATGTGTCCTTCTGCCTATTGTCATCTGTTGCATCAAAGCGGACACCAGTGTTTTGGTTGGTGCTCTTTTTATCTTGGGCGATCATGTAAAATGTATTACCATTTATCTCGTACCCTTGGAAAGTACATATAGTCGAAGATGGTAACCTGGCCA
Organism: Avena insularis; assembly: GCA_023614405.1. Lineage (NCBI taxonomy): Eukaryota > Viridiplantae > Streptophyta > Magnoliopsida > Poales > Poaceae > Avena > Avena insularis. The sequence goes on from CM042684.1 coordinate 33,820,452, forward strand.
ACAAGTACATCTGATCTCCAACAGTGGTGTTATTCATGAGATGTGTCTGCAACCAACTGCCGAAAGTAGCCTCGTGTTCCACTTTAATCTAGGAGTCAGGCTTCCTCGGGTTTTCCGAGCGTAGAATAATCTTGTGTCTCTCGATATACGGAGTCACCAAGGTTGAATTGTGTAGAACTGTGTTGTGCGTTTTACTTAAAGAATCCCCATCCATACATACCGTTGCTTTCCTTCCTAGTGTGCCTTTTCCAGTCAGTCTCCCCTCATACCAAGATTCAGGAACACCAATCGGCTTAAGGTCAGGAAGAAAGTCAACACAAAACTCAATGACCTCCTCTGTTCCATAGCCCTTGGAGATGCTTCCTTTTGCCCTAGCATGCTTATGAACATATTTCTTTAAGACTCCCATGAACCTCTCGAAGGGGAACATATTGTGTAGAAACACACGACCGAGAATTCTAATCTCTTCGACTAGGTGAACTAGGAGGTGCCTCATAATACCGAAGAAGGATGGAGGGTACAACAACTCGAAGCTGACCAGACATTGGGCCACATCAATCTGTAACCCTGATAGACTTTTTGGATCGATTACCTTATGATAAATTGCATTGAGGAATGCACATACCTTCACAATGTCTAGTCGAACATTTTCCGGTAGAATTCCCCTCAATGCAACCGGAAGCAATTGTGTCATAAGCACGTGGAAGTCATGAGAATTTAGGTTTTGGAATTTTTTCTCTTTCATATTTACTATTCCCTTTATGTTAGACGAGAAGCCAGACGGGACATGATACTGAAAAGGACTTCAAAAAAGATTTCCTTCTCTTCCTTGCTAAGAGCATAGCTGGCAGGCCCTTGTAACTGCCCTGGATGCTTTCCGTCTCGTCCTTTATGACGTTGCTGGTCCTCCCTTGCTTCCGGTATATCTTTTGACTTCCCATACAAGCCCAATAAGCCTAGAATATTCATGCAAAGATTCTTCTTCAGGTGCATCACGTCGATTTCAGAACGGACCTCATGGACTTCCCAATAGGGTAGCTCCCAAAATATAGATCTCTTCTTCCACATGGGTGCGTGTCCGTCGGCGTCTTTCAAAACAGGTTATCCTCCAGGACCCTTTCCAAATATTACATTTAAATTCTTGACCATACCAAATACATCAGCACCATTATGGGGGTCAGGCTTCTTCCGATGATCTGCCTCGCCATTGAAATGCTTGCCTTTTTTTCCTTAAGGTATGTCTGGGCGGAAGAAAATGAAGATTGTACGGGTACACATTCTTCCTACATTTATCCAGATACATACTTTCAGTCTCATCTAAATAGTGTGTGCATGCATTGAATCCCTTGTTCATCTGTCCTAATATGTTACTAAGAGCAGGCCAATCATTAATGGTTACGAACAGCAACGCTCGTAGGTCGAATGGCTCCTGTTTGTGCTCATCCCACACACGTAAACCTGGTTTGGCCCACAACTGTAAAAGTTCATCAACTAATGGCCTTAGGTACACATCAATGTCATTACCGGGTTTCTTCGGGCCTTGGATGAGCACTGGCATCATAATGAACTCCCGCTTCATGCACAACCAAGGAGGAAGGTTGTAGATACATAGAGTCATGGGCCAGGTGCTGTGACTACAGCTCTGTTCCCCAAAAGGATTCATGCCATCTGTACTTAGACCAAACCATCAGTTCCTTGCGTCACCAGCAAAGTCCGGGAAGTATCTCTCGATTTTTCTCCACTGCCGACCATCAGCGGGGTGCCTCAACATCCCGTATTTCTTACGTTCTTCCATGTGCCATCGCAACAACTTGGCATGCTCTTTGTTTCTGAACAAATGTTTCAACCGTGGTATTATAGGAGCATACCACATCACCTTGGCAGGAATCCTCTTCCTGGGTGGCTCGCCATCAACATCACCAGGGTCATCTTTTCTGATCTTATACCACAGTGCAGTGCATACCGGGCATTTATCCATATTCTCGTACTTCGCACCACGGTAGAGGATGTAGTAATTAGGGCACGCATGTATCTTCTGCACATCTAATCCTAGAGGGCAGACGAGCTTCCTTGCTTCATACTTACTAGTGGGCAATTCGTTATTTCTTGGAAGCAACTTCTTCATTAGTACTAGCAACTTTTCAAATCCCGAGTCAGTCACACCGGTCTTTGCCTTCCACTTCAGCAATTCCAGTGTGCTACCCAGCTTCTTCTGGCCATCTTCACAAGTTGGGTACAACAATTTGTTGTGCTCTTGTAACATCTGCTTGAACTGCAACCTCTCCTTTTCGATGTCATAGCCTCGCTTTGCATCAGAAATGACCCGACCAAGATCATCAGCGGGCTCATCTGGTTCCTGTCTTCACCTCCTTCTTCTTCATTGTCTTCCATTAAGATATCAGCATATTCAGGGAACATAGATCGGTAGTTGTCATCATCGTTCTCTTCTTCATTGTCGTCTTCCATCGAACCCCTCTTTCTCCGTGCTTGGTCCAAACATTATAGCCGAACATAAAACGATACCGAAGCAGGTGGCTCTGTGATGGTGGCTTAGTTGACTGTAGAGCCTCGTTGGGAAACCCCAAGAGCAATGTGTGATGAACACAACAACAAGTTTTCCCTCACTTATTAAACCAAGGTTATCGAACCAATAGGAGCAAGGAAACAACTCCAAGGTGTTGCTAACAACTTGGAATCCTACACAACACAAACTCAAGACTTTTCCCCAACTTACAGTGAGGTTGTCAATCTCACTGGTTTGCTAAAAACAAAGGATTAAACATATAGTATGGTAGATAGTAGTTGCTTGTAGAAAGTAAACGGTAACATTAGATGATGTACCAATGATAAATATTGGACCGGGGTTCACAGTTCACTAGAGTTGTTCTCCTTAAGATAAATAGAATGCTGGGTGAACAAATTACAGCGGGGCAATTGACAGGCTGTGAAAGCATAATAATTCAAATACTAGACATCATGACTCCTATGAGATTTGATTGGTCATTACAACAATATACATAGACCGTAATCCAATTGCATCTATGACTAATAATCCAGCTTCAGGTTATCATTCGAACCCCTTCCAGTATTAAGTTGCAAGCAACAGATAATTGCATTAAGCAATGTGTGTAAAGTAAACAATACAATTGTTCCATGAAAAAAGATTGTTGTTTTCTCCATAGTAGCAACATCACATCTACAACCATAGATATTTCTGTCACTTCCCCAGATTACTAGAGGCATGAACCTACTATCGAGCATAAATACTCCCTCTTGGAGTAACAAGCATCTACTTGGCCAAGATAGCTACTAGCAACAGAGAGCATGCAAAATCACAAATAACACAGACATGATAGAATCAATAATCAATTTGACATAGTATCTCAATATCCATCAGATCCCCACAAACACAACATGTATGATTACAAATAGATGATCTTGATCATGAACGGATCTCACAACATCTAAACATGATAGCACAAAGGAGGAGAAACAACCATATATCTACTGTATGGACCCATAGTCCACGGGTGAACTACTCTCGCATCATACTGGAGGCTGGCATGGTGATTAAGAAGGCCTCCAGGATGATCTCTCCCCTTCGGCAGGGTGCCAGGAAGAGCTTCAGATCCCCCGGATCTAGGGACGATTGTGGCGGCAGCTACAGACTGTTTCGTAGAGATCTAATCGGGTGTTTTAGGGTTTCTACATCGGGTGACTTTATAGGCGAAGAGGCGAGGTCGGTTGAGGGCCAGGGGGGCCCACACCCTACCCTGGTGTGGCCTAGGGTGGACCCGTGCCAGGGGGTTGTGGTCACCCTGTGGCGCTATAGAGGCCTGAACCCAGTAAGGTACAAGTCCCTGTGTTTACAGTGCTAATCCCTAGATCGAATAGCTAGCACCCACAGTTTTAGACGTAATATCAAGAAACAAAGGTCATATTACAACTCATAACCATGAATAAAATAGTTCATTACAACTTAAATAGCTCATATGGCTATCTTATTACAGAGCAGCAGATATAACTATAAAGCATGGAGTCCTTCATCTTCATATTCCACATGCAAACATGTTGGTTGTAGACTTGTAATCCCTACTCAAAACACTTCACTAACATCAAACAAACCTGCAACATGATAAGTTACAACCACAAGGGTCAATACATTTGAATTGTATTGGCAAGTGATATCATATTGATATGGAGAATCTAACATCTACATGAATATATGGCTAAGTGGAGTTTTGGCTGGCCTTTGCATAAAAATAAGTTTTCCCTATCCTTTGTAAAATAGTTTTTCTCTTTTTCAAAAGACTTCATCAAACATGGAACACTGGATAAACACAAGGTGCTTCCCTTATTCACCCAACAAGTTTTAACTTTGAGAAATTAGAATGATGAGATTCTTGAACTGTTTCACTGTCTTGATGCTAAAAAATTGTCCATAACCGGGGACATGGCTAAGTACTTAGTTTTTACCCTCTTGAGAGGTGGTGCACTTTCCCCACAAGACTCGACATGCATCGAGACGATACTTTTCACAATCAATCCCTTAGACCACCATGGACGCGTTCAATCCTATCATCACTACCACCTTCTGTCCATCTCGCTGAGTTCATGCAACTTAGTTGGTCAAGGCAGAGCCCATATGCCATATGTCTGCACTGGAAGCTTTCGCGGTAAGAATGTCTCCAATCTCTTTGTTCCTGGGTGGACATCCACAAGTCAGGTACTCTAGAGTAAACCATAGAAATGGGCCCTGATTAACCACTCAACAAAAATCCATCCATACTATTACCATTTCCACCCAAGTGTTTCATTAACATTAGCTGTTTTCATTAGTCCAAAACAATATTTGTATTTTCATAATACATCATATCATGATTTCCACCCACAATTCTATATAGCAAGACTAAGCATTCTAAACTTTCCATGTATCCTATCTTTAGGAAATATTACCAAGGTAGATACTATAGGTTTAGCATAGCATAGAAATATTTAAAATAGTCCTATCATGCATACTACAAAAATATCACTAATGCAATATTGAAAAGCTAGGACTTATGATGACCAAAGTATCACTTTTGCCTTTTTAGTAGAAAATCTAAGTACTCACCTTGATATTTCAAATTTCACACTCCTCAAAGTTCACTACATCACAATCAAGCAAAGCACACATTCAAAACTAGCATCACAAAACAATCATAAGAAAACGAAGAAATGCATGAAAGCATGCAAAAGGTTATTTTATTGAAAAAGTTGTTTCTAACAAGGTTCTAAACATTTCAAAACACCTACTGGTCTTTTATAAAAGTGGAATTTCATTTGGAACCAAGTTAGTGAAAATAAGTCAATTAAATCATTTTTCTTTTGTTAGAAAAGCTTTTATTCAAAGGGATTATTTCTAGTGTCAAAAAATATATTTTTAATTTAAAATTTTAGTGTTTATGGTCAGAGTGTCCAAAACAAAACCATTTGCAAAAGGATTCATTCAAAAATAATTTTAAAACAATTTTTACACTCAAAATAGTACTAAACAAGTCTCTGCCTAAAACTCTAATTTTTTAGAACAAATGACCAAAGAAAGGCCATAGGTGAAAAGTACACATTTTTGTGAATCCATAGATATATAATTTGTCTTTTTCTGTTTTGTGGATTAAAAGTTATGAATTTTACAAGTTTGATCATCAAATAGATCAAACCTGGTGTGTTCTGATTGGTTGATACCGTTTCGGCTGGATCAAGTGATGCGAGCTGGTAGATCTAAGTGGGGTTGCGCAGACCAGATCTAACCGTACCCCTTCGATTAGTGATCTAATCTAGACCCTAGGGTGCGGATCCGATGGTCCACAACGACTGGCCAAGATCTAGCGGCGCTGGCTACTGCACGCGGTGGCGGCGCGTCGGGCGAAAGGCAAACTGGCGTCGCTAGGGGGTAAAGGGGGTGCAGGGGCATTACCGAGCTTGCGAGGACACGACGTTTACCGTGGTAGCCGAGGTTGACGAAGGGGCGCACTGGTTTGGCTGCTATTGCTCGCCGGAGTTGCGCTCAACGTCGGGTGCTTGCGGAGGTCATCGTAGGTGAGCTCCTGGAGCGAAAACAAGCAAAGCAAGGCATCAGGGAGGTGCGCACGAGGATGACGAGTAAGGTTGTTTGAACGAGAGGGCAAGGGGAGTTCAGGGTTCATCGAAATCGGTGCCTGAGTCTATCGGGGTCAGTGGTGGTGCGAGCTCTAATTGGAGCAGCCTGGGGGCTCTCTGATGCGGGGAACTGAGGGAAAACAGAGAGGAGGGAGAGGGGGTTAAGAGAGCATGGTCAGGGACGGGAATTAATCGCGCAGTTATGAGAGTTCATGTGAAATTAAACGAGAGGAAACAGCGGAGGGGCGAAGCGGTCTCTATGCGTGAGGTTGACGACGAGGACGACGTGGTAGGTGGGGTCAGTCGGTCAGTGAGGGGTGTGTGGAGGGATCGGGTGCGAAAAGAAGCAGAGGGGAGAGGGGAGTGGCCGGGTGTCAACACCCGGATTTTTAATCCCAGATGCCTATTATGCCATACATCACAATCCTAGGATTACCATTTTTGCGAGACATAACAGATTTGGATATCACAGTACATCATCCATTACAAACCATACATAAGGTCTTACACGAATAAGGATCTCATGATCCAGTTCTTAATACAACTCAAGCAGCGGAATAACGTAATAGTAAAGATAGCATAGGCGAAGCTCCATCTTCGGGGTCATAGGCAATGCTCACGATGGGAGATGATCCTAGTTGTCGTAACCTTCCTGCGGTCCATCATCCTGGTACTCCTCTTCATAGTCTGGCCACGGGAATAGCCAGGGACAAAGCCATGAGTACTATTTAAGTACTCGCAAACTAATACTAACAAGTTAAGGGGTTTTTTGTAGTAGGACACTAAGCTCTAGGGTTGGTTTGCAAAAAGCCAGATTTACCTCTACTCAGTTCAGAAGCAAAGAAAGTTAGTTGAAGTTTTATAACACCTAAGTGGGAACTTGAATTTTATATCACAACCCTGTTGTGGTCAAGTCAAAGTCTCAATTCATTTCATAAGTCATTTTGAAAACATCTGACGGGGGAACAGTATGGCCACTCCAACTGTCCATAACCGCGGACACGGCTATTCGAATAGTTTGACACTCTACAGAGATTATACACTTTCACCACAACATTTGATACATCCGTCAGGAACAAATCCTGAATTCACCATACTTAGTATGCGGATAATCAATCCTAACCTTTCAATTACACACCCTAGTATAAGCACCTCTCCTGTGAGTTTGGCCTCCCAACCATGACCAACTGTCATCTTGGGTACTGCACAGGTGGACAATCTTCACAAGGTAGCCTCAGCTCAGACCTTGGCCGCGAGGGAACCCATACTAAGGTATATAAGTTTCCAGTCAAGACCTACCAAATTTTCGGGTATCATGGTAGTACGGTAAAATTGGAATGTATCGCATCCAGACAACCATCAGTTTTATCAAGGGCTAAGGCTCATGCCTCAAAATTTTCATCATCAAAATCTACTGGTGTTCAAGAACACATGTCAAAACATTTTAGTAGAATGACTCATCATTCTAAGGTTTTCATAACTATTTCCACCAAGTATTCCCATCTAAAGTTGATCAAGTTTTATGCTTAGCACTAGCATCTACAAGTGGGGGTAAGTACTAATGAGGGGTGGTAAACTGGTGGAGATTAATTAAGTTCAATCTCATGCCTTAGGATGACATCAAGATTATCTAACTTAGGCCAAATTTAATGCTCTTTATGCTACCTTCCAATATCCTTCTAGTATCTACAATTTACTATGTAAACTCTAAGAGAAAGCTTTGATAAAGAAATAAAGTATAGAGCTTGTAAGTAAAACTAGGATTGGGTATCATCAAATGTGTCTAACTAAGCATGCTTAATGCATTGCCTAGGTTATCTAACTTTGATAGTTGCAAGTGTTATCTTGCAAGGTTTCAAGTATTGGCTTGCATAAGTATCAGTATAAGCTTGCCTTGAGCAGAGCAGTGGTTGAAGTTCTCCTCGTCTTCTTCCTCGTAGTATCCTCTTTCCTCGTCGTATCCTTGGTCGGTACTAGCATCTATAAATAAATACGAGGTACACAATCACCAAACAATACTTAACTATTTTCAATCATCACACAAGGTGTGCTATAGATGATCTAGCATCATCACTTAACATTACAAGATTAAAGCTTTTGTCTTATTTATTTTAATTTGAGAAAAGTAATTTCTACTCATTGAAAAACTACTTAAGATTTAATATTCTCCAACTCAAACATGGGATCATGTTGACACATGTCATCACCACATATTTCAGTACATGGGAATGTGATTTAAAGTGGTGTCACAATTTAATAAGGTTTAAACTTTTATTTTTAATAAATAAAGTGACTAGAAATGCCTATGTGGCATTCTTTTATTACTTGAACAATATTCCTGTAAGTAAACCCATATGTTTTTATATATTCTGAAAGGTATGATCAAATCTGATTTTTGAGAGTTGGAATCAACTCAAAAGCTCTTATGGTTGAATTTTGAAAAATGTTTGAATGCAGAAAAGCTTCTGACTTGTTATTTTTACCAAGGTTGATCTACAGATCCAAATGATTTGAATCCAACGGTCTTGGATTAAGCATTTCAGTACCTTTCTAACAAAATTGGTTTCATGCAATTTGGTTCATTCAATCGAGCTGGGTTGATTTTTGAATCTATGTACAGAACTGTGTTTGAATTAAAATGGAAAAATCTAAATTCAAACTGCTGGGTTGCGCGGGAGACGCTAATGGGCCGGCCCAGTGTCACTCCACAGCGCGGGGCTCAGCTGACAGGGGGTCTACCAGTCAGCGGCTCATAACGCGCAAAGCGGTACGGGGCTGTGTGGGTCGTTGGATTAGAGTGGGGATTGACGGCTGGGATCGTCGTCGACGACGGACCTGTCGCCGGCGAGATCTAACCCTAGCGGCTCAGTGAGGGTGCATAGGGGGCGTACCAGGGCTCCAGCGACAACGGCGAGGTGGGCAAACAAACGGGTGGTCGACGGCGAGCTCAGGGATGGTCGAGGCAGCTCCGGGGGTGGTCACAATCAGCGGCGCCCTTCTCCTCTAGAGGCGGCATGCTCCGGTGCAATTCCGGCTAGCTGCTGCTCCCCGTGCTCCGGCTAGAGGTGTGGGACGATCAGTGAGGTGAGGGGAGTGGAATGGTGTGCTGCAAATAGCTGGGGGTGGCCTCTTTTTATAGGCTCGACGGCGAGACCGAGAGGGATGGGCAGTCGACGGTGGCGACATGGCTACGGGCTACTAGAGGAATGGCTGAGGGTGGCGATCGACGCGCGGTATCCTGGCGATGATCTAGGAATTCAATGCGGGCTTAGGGGCGGTGGTAAACTGTCGGGCGAGGCTGACGCTCTAAGCGGCAGAGGCGGCGTCTTCGACGGCGAGCGGTGGCTGTGGGGCATTGGACATCGAACGAGGGGTGTCTGGCGTGTTCCTTGGGTCGTGGCGACGCGGTGGGCACGGGCTGCGGAGGGCGGCGTAGTATCGCGTCGGTGCGACGCCTGGCGTGATCGGCATGTCATTTCGTGGCACGGGCGTTCTCGGTGGTCCATGGCTTGCCTTGGCTCGGAAGGGATAGTGTCGGCGATGAGGTTGGCTAGCTCCAGCACATATGGCGAGAGAGGGAGGTGCTGCGGCGCCAGACAAAGGCCGGCGAGGTGAGCTCGGTTTGTCCATGGCCATGCTGCTAGGAGGTAGGGTGGGTTAGTTAGGTCTTGGTTTGATCCAGGGGGGACAATGTGATCAATTTAATGTTAAATGGGAGACAAGTTTGGCCAGTACACTATTTGAAATAGTGAAATTGATTTGGTTTAAATTCTGCCTGCCAAGTGTTTGATGAAATGGCCGCAAGAAACTTCTTTTTGAATTTTGAAAAGATGTTTGGTGGGTGTGATAGGCATGAGCTTGAGATTCTGTAGGTGCTTGGGTTTTGAAAATTGAGCTTGTTTGAGTGGTTTTTGAAATAGTGGGATCTTCCCATATGAGATAGATTCAATTTTAAACTGTCATTTAAACTTAGCATTTGAATGTTTTTGGAAGATCACAAAGTGGGCCTTGGTACGTTATTATGTGTACTAAGGGGTGCAAAGATCCACAATTGTTTCTATTAATTTTTTAGTGCTAGGAATAGCCAAAGTAGGCATGATAGTTAATTTGGCAAAAATGACCATTCACTTCATTTATTCATTTTGAGTTGTTCTTCTTTGGGAAAAGTTTGGGCATGATTTAGATGATGTTTATTTCACCTAAGAATCATTTTACAAGCAATGAATCACAGAACCATGGAAATTCAAAAGAACTCCTAATTTAAATACACCTACATATGAATGCTTTCATATTTTGAGATGGGAAAGTTTTTGTTAACCCTAAATTTAATGATTAGAGTTTGTTGATCCATGTTTAATATTTTTGGGATGTTACAAACCTTTCCCCCTTAAACAAAATCTCATCCCGAGATTTGAAAAAAGGACGAAAAAGATTACCTAGGATTTAAAGAGATCTGGGAACTCCGTCGTGATGTGATCTTCTCGCTCCTAGGTAGCTTCCTCTTCTGTGTGGTTGCTCCACTGAATCTTGAGAAACTTGATGCTTCGGGTCCTGGTAGTTCTGAAAGCTTCTTACAAAATACGGATGGGTACTTCGGGATAGGTTAGGTGATCGTTGATTTCTATGGTCCGGTGATCAATATTCTTGAAAACTTCCGTCTTCTCCGGAACTTCGAGGCATTTACGAAGTAATGAGATATGGAACACATTGTGCACGGCTGACATTTCTTCTGGCAGTTCTAATTGATATGTACTTCTCCTCGACGGTTCAGAATCTTGAAGGGTCCGATATATCTTGGAGCTAATTTTCCCTTTAGTTGGAAACGTTGCATTCCTTTTAATGGCGACACTTTCAGATACACAAACTCTCCGATATTGAAAGCGAGGTCTCGACGTCTCTTGTCGGCGTAACTCTTCTGTCTTGACTAGGCGGTCTTGAGGTGCTCACGAATCTTATGAACTTTCTCTTCTTCTTCTCGTTGGATGTAGGGTCCGAAAATATGACTCTCTCCTACTTCCGACCAATTCAAAGGGGTGTGGCACTTCCGTCCATACATGAATTAAAATGGGGCCATTTGCAAATTAGCTTTATAACTGTTGTTGTATGAAAATTCTGCAAACGATAGACAGTCTTCCTATTTAGAGCCATACTCTAACACACATGCTCTTAACATATCTTCAATTATTTGATTTACTCGCTCCGTCGGTCTAAGGGTGATAAGCTGTGCTGAAATCTAGTCGGGTTCCTAAACCTTCTTAGACTTTCTTCCAGAATCTCGAGGTGAACTGAGTTCCTCGATCTGATACGATGTTCTTAGGGACTCTGTGCAAACTGACGATTCTAGCTATGTATAACTCAGCTAGTTTCGAACTCTGTTAGGTGGTCTTGACTGGTAAGAAATGGGCAACTTTGGACAATCTGTCAACTATGACCCAAATAGAGTCATTTCCCCTACTAGAAGTAGGCAATCCGGTGATAAAGTCCATTCCAACGGAATCCCATTTCCATTCTGGAATATGCAATGGTTGCAACAATCCTGCGGGTCTTTGATGTCCCGCCTTGACTCTCTGACATATATCACACTTGGCGATATAGCTTCCGATTTCTCTCTTCATCTTATGCCACCAAAATTGTTCCTTCAAATCCTGATACATCTTCGTTCCTCCGGGGTGGATAGAATAAAGATTATCATGAGCTTCCTTCATAATAACTTCCTTCAACTCTGAATCTGCTGGTACACAAAGACGTCCTTTGTACCACAGAACTCCTTCTTCGTCTTCGGTAAATCCGGGTACTTTGCTTGTACCGATACAATGCTTGATTCCGTCGATGCTAGCATTTCCTTTCTGTGCCTCCTTGATCTGGCTGATCAAAGTGGGTTGAAGTTCTATGCTAGCCAAAAATCCTTCACTCACTAATTCCATTCGGAAATCTTCCATCTCCTTGTGCAAACTTGGTTGCTCCTTCAAAATCATGGAGTTCAAGCGGCACGGCAATCTGCTAAGGGCATCTGCTACCACATTGGCTTTACCAGGGTGATAGTGAATGTCTAGGTCGTAATCCTTGATTAGCTTAATCCATCTTCTCTATCTCATATTCAGCTCCTTCTGAGTGAATATATACTTCAGGCTCTTGTGATACGAATAAATCTTACAACGGTTTCCCATCAGGTAATGCCTCCATTTCTTCAGGGCTAGAACTACGGCTGCAAGCTCGAGGTCATGGGTTGGGTAATTTTGTTCATGCTGTTTCAGTTGTCGAGATAGATAGGATATAACTTTTCCTTCTTGCATTAGCACACATCTGAGACCGATCTTGGATGCGTCACAATACACGTCAAAGGGCTTCGTGATATCCGGCATGATTAAGATTGGGGCTGAAACTAGTCTTATCTTGAGTTCTTGAAAACTCGCTTCACATTTGTCCGTCCATTCAAACTTCTTGTCCTTCTTCAGCAATTGGGTCATGAGTCTGGCGATACTCGAGAATCCTTCTACGAACTTGCAGTAGTATCCCGCCAATCTGAGAAATGCACGAACTTGGGTTTGGTTGGTTGGGGCTTTCCAATCTTCGACATCTTTCACCTTTGCAGGGTCAACGACAATTCCTCCGGCTGATACGATATGTCCGAGGAATCCTACCTCCTGTAACCAGAATTCACATTTGCTAAACTTGACATACAACTGATGCTCTATAAGGTTCCCAACCTTTAATAAGGTAGAGATCCCTGTGTTTACAATGCTAGTCCCTGGATCAATAGCTAGCATCCACAGTTAAGATGTAATATCAAGAAACAAAGGTCATAATACAACTTTATAACCAGGAATAAAATAATTTATTACATCTTACATAGCTCATTTGGCTAACTCATTACAATGCAGCAGAATATAATAATAGCATGGGGTCCTTCATCTTCAAAGTGCCACAGGCAAACATGTTGGTTGTAGACTTGTAATCCTATGTCAACACACTTCACTAATATCAAACAAACCTGCAACATAACAAGTTACAGCCACAAGGGTCAATACATTTGTATTGTATTGGCAAGTGATACTATGGTAGTATAGTGGAGTCTATCACCTATATGCATTTGGCTAGTGGAGCTTAGGCTTGCTTTGCTCAAAATAGATTTTCCTTATCATTTGAAAATACTAAGTTTTTGTTTGTCAAAATCACCCAAGGCATCTCCCAATAGAAATTGGTGATCCTTTAACCCTTATTCAACCACAAGTTTTTAACTTAGAAATTGGGATGAGGAGATTCTTGATAGCTTCCATGTTTTGATGCTCAAATTGTCCTTTACCAGGGACATAGCTAAGTACTTAGATTCTTCCATCTGCAGAGGTTGTGCACTTTCCCCATAAGACTTGATTTACACCAAGACAGGACCTTTCAGAAGCCTTCCCTTAGACCAAATGGACGCGCTCCAACCTATCATCCCACTACCACCGACTGTCCAAATGGCTAAGTTATTGCAACCTATGATCCAGGCAGAGCCCATATTGCCAAGTGGCTGCACTAGAAGCTTCTTAACATATGGCATCTCAAATCTCTTTGTTCCTGGGTGGCCATCCACAAGTGAGATACACAAGGTAAACCATAGAAATGGGCCTTGTGAACCACTCAACACAAACCATTCCTTCCATTCCACCCAGGTGATTCATTCACTTAGTTGTTTTATTAAACAAAACTCAAGTCCTTGACTTAGAAATATTCCAAAGCATGAATATAATCCACCCTTGTTTTCTACTAGCTAAGATAAGCATGATAGTAGTAGGAATATTAACTTAGGAAATTTCTACTAAGGTTTCATCTACTAGGATTTCCCATGGAATGGTTTACACTTAGCAAAAATTCCATGCAAGTCCTACTTTAGAAATATCACTAATGCATAGTGAAAGTAATGGGACAAAAGTATGAAGCACCACTTGCCTTTTTGGTATAGAATATAAGTTCACTCCTTGATCTTGCAATGTTCACACACTCCAAATGTAACTACAATTCAATCAAGCAACCAAGAATTCAATCTACCATTCAAGCAAACAACACATAAAATAATAGAAACAAGACAATGCATGCAAGCATGACAAAGTTTTTTTTATTTACAAAAGTGGTTTATAATAGCTTATAAACATTCTAAAAACATTTATTGGTCATTTCATAAAAGGGGCAAAACTATTTGCAAAAGATTTTACCTATAAACCATTTTTAAACCAAATCATTATTTTATGTGGTTGAAAATGCCTTTATCAAAGTAGCAATCTTTATAGGGTTCACCAAATACATTTTTAAATCATAAAACTTGGTGCTTGGGGTCAGAGAGTTTATTCCAAAACATTTCTCAAAGATTTTCTCTCAAAAGGATTTCTTATAAATAAACATTATTTTTATTTGACTAGAAATGTCTTAAATCAAAGATTTATTCTTTTGCTTCACCAAATATGTTTTTGAAACCACAAATTGATTCCTATGGTCAGTAGGTTCAAAACAAACCATTTTCCAAAGGTTTTATCTCAAAAATCATTTTAGAACAAATTTTATATTCTAAATATGCATACACAAGTTTCTGCAAAAACAAGCAATTTAACGGAAGCAATTTTATAAACAAAGGGCATGGTCAGAAAGTACTTGTCTTTATGATTCCATTGATATAAAATTTGAAAAATTTGGACATGTGGTTTGAAAGTTATGAATTTTTCAAATTGGAACATCTAATAGACAAGTTTCTGTTTTTAAAACAAATCACTGGACACGTGGCTGAATCTTACTCGCTGGTACCGTTTCGTTTGGATCGAGCAATACAGACCATAGGATTTAAATGAGATTGCACGGTTTAGATCTAACATACCCCTTCGCTTAAGTGAATCTATCTATGTCACAGGATCGAGATCCAACGGTCGCTACGCGTTTGACCCTAAGCGAGCGGCGCTAGCGGCGACGACTGGCGGCGGCCGCGCGAGGGCTGCAAGCTTGCCGGCGATGCAGGATGCTAGGGAGAGAGAAAGGATGCTCACCGGGTTCGCGGAGTGACGTTGAAGCTCAACGTGGTCTCGGCAGGGATAGGGGTGCACGGGGTCACTGGTGATTCCTCGCCGGAGTTCAAGATGGCGTCGGTTGTTCTCTGTCGTCGTCGAAGGCGAGTATTCAGTCCACACCACAACAAACAAATGATGCTGTCAGGTTCGCGCGAGAAAAGCGAGCACGAGAGTATCGATCAGAGGGGATGGGGTGGTTAGTAGTTACCAGGGGTGTCGTCGGAGTGGAAACAGACGGCGGTGGTGACGGTATTGGTCGTTGTCGAGGTTGTAGGTCAGGCGCGAGCAAGCCTAGGTTACTTGAGGATGCAGTGGTTGATGGGGAACATGCCAGCGTGGTCTAGGGAGCGAGGCGCGGCGAGGAGTGGCCGGAATCTTCGTCGGAGCTCGTCGGAGACAGTGGTGGTCTTGGTGGAATTGGGGACAGCCTGGAGGCAGAGAGGGCCGGGCGAGAGAGGGGACGCAGGCGATTAAGAAGGCGTGGTCACGGGGCTGTTTAATCGCGGCGTTACTGCGTATGACGCCGGCATTCATTTGGCATCAACGGCCGGCGAGGTCAGCGGGAGGGTGAGGAAGACGGTGACGTGGCGTGGGCTGCGTTGTCAGCGAGACAGAGAGGGGTGAGTGGGGTCCGGTTGTCATTCTCTGTGCGGGTCAAATTGTGAGTGAGAGAATAACGCTTCGGGGGGGGGGGGAGGGGGAAGTGAGAGTGGCTGCTGGGCCTGGACTGGGCTGGGCTTCTCCTATTCCATTTTTTTATCTGATTCTTTTTCTTTTCCCATTTCTTTTATTCTGTTTTGATTTTGATTATTCAATTTAAACATCAATTTGATTTCAAACCTCAACTAAAATTTGTGTAGATTCAAATACTTATTAATAGTTCATTTTAGAGTCAAAATTAGAATATTTCTTTTATTCTTTTAGGGTCTTTTAATTATTTAAAAGTAGGCCCATGCATTTATTCAAATAAGATCAAATATATTTTTAATCCTTATTTAAATTTCATTTTTCCACAAAACCTTTTCAGTAAGTTTTTTTTATTCAATTAGAAGGATGTCAAAATAATTCACTTTGTATTATTTGGAATAATTTTAATATGATTTATTACTCATTTTAAATTGGGTACTTGTCTTTATTTCCAATGGAATTAAATATAGTTTTAATTCCATAAATTTTATTTGGAAGTTTTCTTTGATCTTATTTAAGTTAATTAAATAACCTTTATTCACACTTGGGTAAATTCCAAATTCTATTTTCTCAAAATTTAATTTAATCATTTCTTAATGGTGATTTTATATTTATTCAAAATAAAAGTAGAATTTGGTTAATGCCCTCTTAATTAATTTGAAAATTCCTTATCCATTTTTTTATTTGGATTTGGATTATATTTATTCCATTTGCTTATGGATTAGGTCAAGATTTAATTTGGTCTTTAATAATTTCTTTCTTTATCTTATAAAATCCATATCTTTTTATTTAGAGATCCAAACTTGGTGATTCCAATTTGTAAAATCTTATTTAATATTTGTTTATCCTTTTAAATCTTTTTAGGATTATTTGCTCACCATTTGGTATGGATTTTAGATAAGTGCTTTATTAGCTTTGGAAATTACTTTTCCTTATCTTATTAAATTCATAAGATTTTATTTATGGTTCTAATTAAGTGATTCCAATTCACATGGTTTTATAATATTTCTATTTGTCATTCTTGATCAATTTAAAATGTTTGATTGACCAATTTTTATTTGGATCAAATCCATGGTCTTAGAGATATCTTGGAAATGATTTTATTCCATTAGGGTTTTAGGGTTTTGGTTTATTCTTCAAGTTTTTAAATTTCCAGATGCAATTATGAAGAATGCATTCCACTTGATTTGAATTTAATTAGATTCAAACATTAACCAAAGTTTGTTCAAGATGGGATTTTAGGTTTCCATTTAGAAACAAAAGTTTCTTTTCACCCTAATTTTCAACAATTATTTATTTTGTTTATTTATTTATTTTTCACATTACAAGATTTGGAAAATCTTGGGATGTGACATGCTCTCTAAGGGTTCCAAGAATGGTCCTTAGGTGTAGCTCATGTTCTTCTTCTGACTTGGAGTAAATCAGAATGTCATCGATGAAAACAACGACAAACTTATCCAAGAAGTCCATAAAAAACTTATTCATGAGATTCATGAAATAAGCGGGGGCATTGGTTAATCCAAAAGACATGACAATATACTCGTATAATCCATATCTGGTGGTAAAGCCAGTCTTGGGAATATCCTCTGCGCGAATCTTGAGTTGATGATAGCCAGTTCTAAGATCAATCTTAGAAAACACCTTGGCACTAGTCAACTGGTCAAACAGATCTTCTATCTTGGGTAATGGGTACTTGTTCTTGATAGTGACATCATTCAACTTCCGATAATCCGTACACAAATGGTTACCTCCATCTTTCTTGTCCACGAACAAAACAGGTGATCTCCATGGTGACGCACTTGGTTAAATCAGTCCAATTTCCAGCATGGCATCTAGTTGCTTCTTCAGTTCTGCTAGTTCAGACGGGTTGATACTATATGGTCTCTGGGATATGGGTCCTGTTCTATGGATTAGTTCAATGATAAACTCGATATCCCGATCTGGGGGCATACGGGGCAAAACATCTGGAAATACATCGGGGTATTCACAGAATATCCGGACTTGGTCAATGGTAGGTTGGGCTATACTCTTGTTGCACTTGAATTGACGAGGTAAGGTTTCAGATATATGCTCGACTGATATCCCGGCTGTACTGGTCATGGTTATGGATTTCTTGGCACAGTCAATTAATCCTTTATGTTTGGACATCCAATCCATTCCTAGTACTACTTCCAAACCTTTAGTTCCGAGTACTATCAGATTAGCGTAAAAGTCTATGCCGTGGATTCGGATAGGGACGGCTTTGAAATTTTTTGCCTAGCTTTGGTGGTTGAACCGGGGATTTGAACAATCATAACATGCTTCAGTTTGGTTGGTTGAATCTTACTAGTGCATGCAAATTCTTCGGTGACAAATGAGTGTGATGCTCCAGAATCAAACAAAACTCTTGCAATTACTGAGTTAACAGAAAACATACCCAGTACGACATCTGGCGCTTCTTGGGCTTCTTCAGCATGCATGAGAAAGAGACGGCCGTTGCGGTTGAGCGAATTCCCTGGGGCAAACCTTCTTCCGGGCTGAACACGACGATGTTGCTGAGCTAGGGCATTTGCATTGGGGGCTGCGGCATTCTTCTTGGGACACTCATTGGAGTAGTGACCCTTGGTTCCACAGTCATAAAAAATCACTTGCGACTTGTCCTTCGCTGCAACAGGAACATCATTGCTTCCAGTCCTTGGGGAAGTGTTGGTGTTGGTGGCGGCATTGTTGTTGTTGAACTTGGGTGGTGCACGGTTGAAATTGCTAGAGTTGCCGGGGTTGTTGTGG
This sequence comes from Avena insularis, assembly GCA_023614405.1. NCBI lineage: Eukaryota > Viridiplantae > Streptophyta > Magnoliopsida > Poales > Poaceae > Avena > Avena insularis. Next base: position 33,839,078 of record CM042684.1, read on the forward strand.
TTTCCTCCGGGCCTTGGGTTTCCACGGTTGGGCTAGGTCGGACGGTTCATCGGGGGTCTATTGGTTCTCGGGGCAAATCCTAGAGATGGGTTGGGGCGATACTTTGGGGTATAGTGGGTTCCTGGTTGATGCATCATGCGGCGCTTGCGGTTCTTGTTGGCTTGGTTGATCTTTCCTTCCATCTGAATGGCAGAGTCAACTAGGGCTTCAATATCAGCAAAGGGGATATTGACCAACACCGTCATCAGATCTCATCATGCAAACCATTCAGGAATCTTTCTTTCTTCTTGGCTTTAGTGTCGATCTCATCCGGGGCATACCTAGCTAATGCCAAGAATTTGTCACGGTATTCCACCACGGTCATCCTTCCTTGCTTCAGTTCCCTAAATTCATCTCTCATCCTTTTGAGCAAACCCGGTGGCACATGGGTTCTGCTGAACTTGACCTTGAATTCCTCCCAGGTCATCATCTGACCTCCGATCATTGCACGAACGCTGTTCCACCATGCTCTTGCATCTCCGGCTAGATAGTGGGTGGCGAACAGAACTTTCTCGTTAGCTTCCACTCCGGCGACTTCCAGATTGTTCTCCATGGTGTGCAGCCAATCATCTGCATCTAAGGGCTCTTCCGACTTAGTGAAAAAAGGTGGGTTGGTGTTCTGGAAATTCTTGAGCTTAGATCCATGGTTGTCCTGATTTCCTTGCCCTTGATTGTTGTTGGCCATCTGAGCTATGTGCTGAAGGGTGGCTAAGTTGGCTTGACGTTCTGCTCTTTCAGCTTCACGGTCAGAAACCAACATTTGCAGGATCTGCAACATCGGGTCCGGGGATGAACCACTTCCTCCGCGAGGCATCTAAAGATTGAGATAGATCACGAGAAAAGAGGGAAATTTCTAAGGTTCAGGGACTTTGAAAAGTTTTTAAAGTTTGACTCAAATTTTCCAGCAACTTGCTTTTCATTCCTTCATTCATAGCACACGATACAACACACACCACAACAAAGGAAAACAGATGGTTTTAAGAACCATTCTGGAAACTACGATACAGTGGGACCGAATAAAGCTCACTAATGCTAGTGCTCAAGTGCTACTACTCCTCGGAGTCGGTGTACTCATCATTTATTTTCGCATCATTTATCTTGTTTTTTCTAACTTTTCCTCTGCAACTCCTGACTTTCTATACTCCACAAATGCATCCTCGTAATCCTGCTGCTTCACTAGATAGCCTTTGAATATTGGAGTTTTCTTGTCCTTCTGATACTTTAGCCATAATGATTTCTTCCAGTTCTTGAATAGTTCGGCCATCTTCTTAAGAGCAAACTGCTTGTCTTCCTTCCTCAATGCAGCCGTCTCGGTATCAGTCTCACATTCTGGCAGCTTGAAATGTGCCATGAGGTCATTAAAAAGACTCTCTTTGTACCTTTCTTCGATATACCGATCACTCCTCGCTTCCGCCTCTTTGGGCTTATGCCACTCTCGAATGGTGATCGGGACATGATCTCTAACAACAACTCCGCATTGCTGTATAAATACATGTTTTTCTTTTTTCGGTTCCAGTGGTTCGCCCTATGCTGAGACCACCGTAATTTCATAATTAGTACGGGCATCCAAACTTTTGGCTGGGCCGTGCTTGGATTTTTTGCTTGATGTGGAGGCCTAAGAGAAGAAATATTCGTCAATATAATATATATATAACTCGGTACATACAGCTACTCCCGGACATCTAGTGATCATCGGACATCATATATATACGTCATCGGTCTTCGTTACGCGTCCATGGGCTTCTCCATCATTGGAGTTGTCGGCTTCTTCCTCTCGTTGGTTGATCTCCTCTCCCTCACCGGATGAGTTTAGATACCTCGAGGGAGATCCCTCACCGGATGGATCAGCATCGTGAATCATATCCTCGAGAATTTGTTCTGAAGCTAGGTTTCTGCGGATTGGACTAGGTGGATCCATAGTTTCTGCAAAATGCGAGATGCACATAATATTTATTTGAACATAACAAAAAATGTTCTCATACAAAATATTTCTATACACGGATATTTCTATACGAAATAATAGAAATAAACCCTAAACCCGGAGGTGTGGCGGCGGTGGCCACTGCCGGTGGCGGTGACCTGTGCCGGTGGCGGTGGTCGTGGCCACAGGAGAGGCGGGCGACTCCGGCTTCCCGCGAGAACCACCACGCTAACCCTAACTCCGGTCACCAGCAACCCTAACTCTGGTTACAAAGAGGGTGTTACAATATTACAATAAAAATACTTTATTACACTATTATATTACAATAAAAACTTACAATATTATAATATACCTCATACCCTAAAAAACTTACAATATTACGTTACAATAAAAATATATACACTATAATAATCCTATAGTAATCATAATAATTTAAAATAATTCTTATATATACTAAAATAATCCTATACTAAAATAATCCTAGATTTTATATATACTAAATAATCCTATACGGAAATAATCCTATACTAATCATAATCTTATACTAAACTAATCATAATCCTAACTAAAATATAACTAATATATCTTGATTTAGATGAGGCCGGGAGGTGGCCGATGGCGGGGGAGGTGGCCGGTGGAGGAGTTGGCTGATGGAGGGCAGAGGTGCGCGCGGGGCGCCATAGGAGGAGGGCGCGGGGAGGCGGGCGCGACAGTGGCTGCCGGCTCGGGCGGCCAGTGCGGAGGGCGGAGGCGCGGTGGCGGTTCATCGACGACCGAAAATCTGGGCAGCCTGGCGACATCGTCTGCGATTTGTCCCTCCAAGTCCCGGTGCATGGAACACACCGGGGGAGGAGGCCTCGTTTTATACCCCTCCTCTAGTCCCGGTGCGTGGCACCAGCCGGGACTAAAGGGGGGGCCTCTAGTCTCGGCTAGTGCCACGCACCGGGACTAGAGGGGGCGGGTTTTCATTACCCCCGCGCGCTGGGCACCCCTTTAGTCCCGGATGGTTAGTTGGGCCGAGACTAAAGGCCCAAATTTGCACGCGCTGGGACAAAACCAGCACGCGCTGTGCTTTTTTTTCAAATTTTTGAATATATTGTTTATAACATTTAAATTATACATTTTTTGCATTCATATGAATTTGAGAAAACTTTCAACATGAAAAGTGCTTGAATTTGAATAAGTAATCCAAATCCATTTTATGTGTTATAAAATAATTATTTTAACTAGTCAAACTATTAACCATTTTACCATTATCAATTTAAAAATGCATTAACTATTATATTTTGCATATTTTTGAATCTCACTAAACTTTTAAAATGAAAAGTGCTTAAATTTGACTAAGTAATCCTAATCCATTTTATGTTTTATAAAATAATTATTTTAACTAGTCAAATATGAACCATTTTCCATTATCAATTTAAAAATGCATTAACAATTATATTTTGCATATTTTTTAATCTTACTAAACTTTCAAAATGAAAAGTGCTTGAATTTGAATAAGTAATCCAAAACCATTTTCTGTTTTATAAAAATAATTATACTAACTTGTCAAATAATTATACTAACCGAGACTAAAGATATTTCCCGCCAGTTCCCATCGCTTCCTGCCAAGTTTTCCCGCCATATCCCTCTGACCGAAGTTTTAGTCCCGGTTGTAGCCAGTAACTGGGACTAAAGATATTTCCCGCCATTTTCCACCGCGTCCTGCCAAGTTTTCCCGCCCTTTCCCTCTGAACTGATCTTTTAGTCCTGGTTGTAGCCACTAACCGGGAATAAAGATATTTCCCATCATTTCTCATCGCTTCCCGCCAAGTTTTCTCGCATGACAACTATAGTGAGAGAAACTGGCATCCACCAGCCGCATGTGTGGAACAAGCCACACGTCAAGTGCGGAGCCGGTCTCGCGAACGACGTCACGTAAAGTTGGCCTAGACCGCTTCGATCTCACTATCCTGCGTCATAAGAAGAACACAAACAAGAGGCTTGCAACAGAAAACATCAACGCCCGCAACAACCATGTTGCGTTCTTCTCGTGAAACACATCTACGCATAGATCTAGCTCTGATACCACTGAAGGGTTTTGCAGCATAGTAAATCAAATTTTTTCTACGGATGCGAATGGGGAAATCCAAGATCTAATCTAGGAGATGCAAACAACGAGGGAGGATAGATGAGATCTTCATACCCTTGAAGATTCGCACAGCGGAACGTTCGTCGGAACGTGGGTGATGTAGTCGTACTCGCTTCTCCTCCCCGCGATCCGATCCGATCTAACACCGCAAGTGGCGATGCCTCCGAGAGATGCACACGTGCGGCACCTCGATGTCTCCTACTTCCTTGGTCCAGCCAGTGGGGTGGAGAGACGGATTGGATCTACAACGCGACGGCGCGGTGCAAGTGGTGGAGAGTTTCTGCAGCAGGGCTTCGCCTACGCGCAGTTTGGAGGGAGAGAGAGAGGAGGGCAGCAGGGCGGCTAGGGTTTGAGGAGGAGGTGTGGGGGGAGGGTGCGCCCCAGCCCTCTTTATATAGAGGGGTGGGCTCCAGCCCTAGCCCCTCCCCCAAGCCTAGGCCGGCGGCCAAGGGAGGGAGAAGTGGGGGGCAAGTCTTCCCCCCTTCTAGAAGCTCCCCATTAGGGTTTGCCCTAGTTTGGCCGGCTGGGCCCTATGGGGCCTTGTGCCCATGGCCCAATGTGGCCAGGGCACTCCCTCATAGGCCCATGCCCCCTCCCGGCAGGTGGGGCCACGTTGGTCCCCTTCCGGAAGGTTCTAGAAGCTTCCGGTACAATACCGATTAACCCGGAACAATTCCGAACTCCAAAATCTGCTTTTCCTTATATGAATCTTATTCTCCGGACCATTCCGGAACCTCTCGTGATGTCCCGGATCCCATCCGAGACTCCGAACAAAAACTCATAAACCAATTATCCAATCTATCCTAGCGTCGAGACACGTTAAGTGTGTGACCCTTTGGGTTCAAGAATATGCAGACATGATCTTCTATCAATAATCAACAGCGGGGTCTGGAAACCCATATTGACTCCCACACATTCATCGATGATCGTATCGAATGAACCACGATGCCAGGATTCAATCAATCCCATATATATATTCCCTTCGTCTCGCGATATTTTACTTGCCCCAGATTTGATCGCTTGCATGCCATACCTAGTTCAATCTCGCTCACAACAAGTACTTTACTCATTCCGTAATCCGATATCACTTTGTGATTAACTCCTTAACCACATGCTTGCAAGCGTGTTGATATCGACACGAGTGTGCCCAAGTATATCTCTCCGACTTGGGAGGGACAAATCTCATCTCGATACATACAACCCAACAGTACTTTCCGATCACCGAGACACCTTTATGATCACCCTCTCATAGGATGACGCTTTGATGACCTGAAAGCTTTCTTCGATACTGTGGAGTTGTATTATCTCATGGTCATGGAATACAATATTTGACATAAGAAAAGCTTTGCAAATATGAACACGATGACACGATATCTAATTGTTCGCTTAGTTTGTCCGCTCCATCATATCATTCTCCCAATGATATGATCTCATTATTAATCGACAACTCATTATTGCCTCTAGGGCATAATTCCAACAGTCTCCCACTTGCACTAGAGTCAATAATCTAGTTTACATTTGGCAACAATCTCACACCCATGGCACTAAGGTGCTGATCATGTTTTACACGCAAGAGGTTTAGTCAATGGATCTACGACATTCAGATCTGTATGTACTTTGCTAATCTTCGATCTCCATCCGCTATATAATCTCGGATTATATGAAACTTATGTTGATATGCTTGGTCTTTGGATGATATCTTGGTTCCTTAGCGAGTGCTATGGCGCTGTTGTCACACAATATCTCCAAAGGGTCCAATGCACTTGAACCACGCCAAGCTCAGTGATGAAGTTCCTAATCCAAACTCCTTCACTTGACGCTTCGCAGCAGCCATGTATTCCGCTTTCATCAGAGATCCCGCGATCACGCTTTGCTTGCCTTCTCTATCTCACAGCTCCTCCATTCAAAATATAAACGATCCCGTTCGAGACTTAGAATCATCCTTGTCGGTGTAAAACTAGCGCCGACGTAACCTTTACGACAAGTCGTTCATCACCTCCATAGACTAAGAACATTTCTTTAGTCCTATTTAGGTACTTTAGGATGTTCTTCACGGCTGTCCAAAGGTTCCACTCGGATCACTTTGATATCTCGCCGTCAAACTAAGAGCATTGGACACGTCCGTCTAGTACACAAGATGGCATACATGATAGAACCTATGGCCGAGGCATAAGGCACTTTGCTCATATCTTCTCTATCATTTATCAGAATGGACACCGAGCCTTGCTCAATGTCTTACCCGACAACATAGGCAATCGAACCCTTCTTTGCCTTATCCATTCGAACCTTTTCGTAACTTTGTCCAGGTATGTACTCGCTTAAAGCTATCAAAGGCCTTTTGTCTATCTCTATAGATTTTGATGCCCAATATATAAGCAGCTTCACCTAGGTCTTTCATTGAAAAACACTTGTTCAAATAACTCTTCACATCGTTAAGCATGTTAATGTCATTTCCAATAATCAATATGTCATCCACATATAGTACCAGAAATGTCACCGAGCTCCCACTCACTTTCTTGTAGATACAAGCTTCGTAGCAATTTGGAACAAATCCAAAGCTCTTGATCACTTGATCAAAACGAAGGTTCCAACTCCGAGATGCTTGCTTCAGTCCATAAATGGAACGCTCAAGTTTGCATACTTTATCAGCATCCTTAGGATCGACAAAACCTTCGGGTTGCATCATATACAACTCTTCATCAATGTTGCCATTCAGGAATGCAGTCTTGACATCCATCTGCCATATTTCATAATCATGAAACGCAACAATTGCTAATAAAATCTGAATGGACTTAAACATCGCTACGGGAGAGAAAGTCTCATTGTAGTCAACACCTTGAACTTGTCGAAAACCTTTTGCGACAAGCCGTGCTTTATAGACGGTAACATTACCATCCGCGTCCGTTTTCTTCTTGAAAATCCATTTGCACTCAACGGCCTTTCGGTCGCTAGGAGGGTCCACCAAAGTCCATACTTGGTTTTCGCTCATGGATTCCAATTCGGATTTCATGGCCTCCAGCCATTTCTCAGAGTCTGGGCTCATCATTGCTTCCTCATAGTTCGCAGGTTCACTGTCATCTACTAACAAGACAGTTAAGACAGGGTTGCCGTACCACTCAGGAGGGGCACGCGACCTTGTCGACCTGCGACGTTCAGTAGCAGCATTGTCCGAAGCTTCATGATCCTTATCATTAGCTTCCTCTATTGTTGGTGCAGGCGGCACTGGAACAATTTCAGGTGCTGCGCTACTCTCCAATTCAAGAGAAGGTTCAACAACCTCGTCTAGCTCTACTTTCCTCCCACTCACTTCTTTCGAGAGAAACTCCTTCTCAAGAAAGGAACCGTTCTTTGCGACAAACACTTTGCCTTCGGTTCTGTGATAGAAGGTATACCCAATAGTTTCCTTAGGGTATCCTATGAAGACGCATTTCTCCGCTTTGGGTTCGAGCTTGTCCGGCATCAACTTCTTGACGAAGCTTCGTGATCCCCAAACTTTAAGAAACGACAACTTAGGTTTAGCACCAAACCACAGTTCATTCGTGTCGCCTCAACGGATTTAGATGGTGACCTATTTAAAGGAATGCAGCGGTTTCTAATGCATAACCCCAAAATGATAACGTAAATCAGTAAGAGACATCATTGATCGGACCATATCTAATAGGGTTCGATTCGGCTCGACACACCATTGCGATGTGGTGTTCCGGTGGCGTGAGTTGCAAACAATTCCGCTTGCTTTAAGATGCGTGAGAAAATCATAACTCAAATATTCACCCCACGATCAGATCAGAAACTTAATCTTTCATACGATGGTTCTCCACTTCATTCTGAAAATCTTTGAACTTTTCAAACGTTTCAGATTTATGTTTCATTAAATAGATATACCCATATCTACTTAAGTCATCGGTAAAATTGAGAAAATAGCGATATCCGCCACGTAAACACTCATCGGTCCGCATACATCGGTATGTATGATTTCCAACAAGTCCGTTGCTCGCTCCATCATTCCGGAGAATGGGGTTTTGATCATCTTGCCCATGAGACATGGTTCGCATGTGTCAAATGATTCAAAATCAAGAGACTCCAAAAGTCCATCAGAATGGAGTTTCTTCATGCGCTTTACACCAATATGACCTAGAACAAAGGCCACAAATAAGTAGTATTATCACTATCTACTTTGCATCTCTTAGCCTCAATGTTATGGATGTGTGTTTCATCCCTTTCGAGATTCAGAAGAAATAAACCATTCACAGCAGGTGCATGACCATAAAAGATGTTACTCATATAAATAGAACAACCATTATTCTCAGATTTAAATGAATAACCGTCTTGCAATAAACACAATCCAGAAATGATGTTCATGCTCAACGCAGGCACATAATAACATTTATTGAGGTTTAAAACTAATCCCAAAGGTAAAACTAAGGAGAGCGTGCCGATGGCCATCACATCAACTCTTGATCCGTTGCCAACGCGCATCATCCCCTCATCCTCGCAGTCGCTCATTCAGAGCTCCTGCTTTGAGTTACAAATATTAGCAATCAACCAAAGATCAAATACCTGTGCACTACAATGAGGGCTAGTAAGGAAAACATCAATAACATGTATATCAAATATACCTTTGATGGTGCCAGCCTTCTTGTCCGCTTAAGTACTTCAGCTATGCTTCCAAAGACCCTTGTCCTTGCAATAGAAGCACCAAAGGTCCGGCTTGGGTCCAGACTTGAGCTTCTTCTCAGCAGGGGCAACGTGCTTGCCGCCGCCTTTCTTGAAGGGCTTCTTCGCACCCTTACCTTTCTTGAAGGTGGGGGGCTTGTTGACCATCAACACATGATTATCCTTTTTGATGTCCACCTCCGCAGCCTTCAGCTTTGCGAAGAGCTCGGTGATCGTATCGGTGTAACCAATCTGATTATGAGTCACTACAAAACTTTTGTAGCTGGGAGGGAGTGATTGCAGAACCCCTCAATCTTGAGCTCCTCCGAATCTTGCATCCAATTGCTCAATGCGTTGAGTGTAGCCCGACATCTTTATGGCGTGCTCACTAACGGAACTCCCTTCCTCCATCTTGCAGTTAAAGAACTTCTCAGAGATCTCATATCTCTCAGAACGGGCCTGAGTCTGAAACATAGTTTTCAGCTCCTCAAGAATCTCAAAGGGCCCGGGATAATCTTCAAAACGATTTTGAAGGTCCGATTCCATAGCAAACAACATGGTGCTCTTAATCACACCATAATCATCTTTATGCTGACGATAAACAACTTTCTCATCAGCGCATTTACAGTAGTAGGCGCCACCTAGCGATTCTCAAGGACATAGTCCTTTGACCGCCAGAGAATGATTCTCAGATTGCGGAACCAGTTGGTGAAGTTAGACCCATTGTTCTTAAGCTTTTCTTTCTCAGCAAAAACGTTGAAGTTGAAGTTGGACTTAGCCATTTGATCTACAATATTTGCAAGTACAAATTAGACTATGTTCATGATAACTAGTTCAACTTAATCAAATTACTAGATGAACTCCCACTAGAATTCAACATCCCTCAAGTTGTTTAGTGAACACGATCCAAATTCACCACACCTAATCCGATCTTCACGAGAAGAGATGTGGCTTCAATGGTGGACAACAAAGTGTCGATCATATCATTCATATGACTCGTGCTTAACCTTTCGGTTCATGTGTTCCGAGGCCATGTCTGTACATGCTAGGCTCGTCAAGTCAAACCCAAGTATTTCCGCAGTGCAAAACTGGCTTACACCTGTTGTATGTGAACGAGAGTCTATAGCACCCGATCATCACGTGATGCTTGGACACCTTAACTTTCGCAACGGTGCATACATGGGGAGAACACATTTTTATCTTGATCTTTAAGTGAGGAATCATCTTATAATGCTACCGTCGCGATCTAAGCATAATAAGATACATAAAATGTCGTGGTGGTGACACGGCAGATGCCATGGGTAGGCTAAAGTAAGGAGCCAATGGATGCTAGTGGGATCTGGGGAGGAAAGATGCAGTTAATTCTACACATAGAAGACCAAGGCAAAGATCTTTATTTCTCCTTCTTTAGGCTACAAGTGCTCCTCGTTCTGTATGTAAAGAGAAAGGAAGAACTTTACCAGCCTAACGGTACTAAAAATGAGCCCATCCCTTCCTCAGGGTCCAAGCCTCCCCTTATAAAGGAGAGCCTTGGGTGTCTCAGGTCGACGGGCAAGCATATTCGAGGAATATGCTTGTCCCAAAATAGTAGTCCGGCGGCCTCCTTTCCCTGTCGCCCTTCTAACAACAGTAAGGCTCCAGAGGGCCCCTCCTGCGTGCCTCGGGCTTCAGGACTGTCACCTCCGTGACCTCCTTCTACCCCTCTGACGCTCTGCGCCTTTGTCTCTTGTGCTTGGCTCCGCTCAGATTCCTTCTAGCCTGCAGCTAGAGTTTGACTTTAGGTTCCTCCTTCTCCTGCAAGATTCGCATCATTCGGCCTTACCTCGCGTAACTCGGCTTGTCCTTCACCTGCATCAAGATTACTCGGGCTAACCTGGCCGACTTACGTGGTACCCCGGCCGGGTAATGCCTTGCCTTTATCATAAAGGTCATGCCCTTCCCTGTCTTGGCCGACCTCTACAGGATTCGGCCGACTCAAACAGTAACCCGGAAACTAGACGGGCAACTTCCTTTCGTCTCTCCTCGTCTTTACCCTACCCGAGGTCATCTCCCCAACATTAGTCCCCGAAGCTGGTATGGCCCTGCCAATAACTTCGGCCGGGCCGTATCAGTTTCAAGAGATTTCTTTTGCCTTGTTTCCGAGTTAACTTGCTCGAGGTACCATCCTATCTTCTCGCCTACGCCTCGTCCTACGTGTCTTACTCATCATTGTTTTTCTAGTTTTTTGTTCCTCTACAGTATCTATTGTCAGTCTACAGTTACTGCTGCGCCTGTTGCGTCGGCTCTGCGACGCCTCGTGTGCCGTTTCCATCAGGGATCGTGGCTTTATTTCCCACTGTGTGACCGCTGGTGCGGTTCCACTCATCATCGGGCGTTGGCACTACATACACGATCGACGCGGTCAACTGCCTCACGCATGATCCCACTACCTTACAGGTAGCGCGGTTATAAAGAGGGGCGCGGCGCCGGGGGATTCACTTTCCCCTTTTCGCTCGCCCGTGCCCTTCTTCTTCCTCTCGCCATGCGCTCGTCTGCGCTCTTGGTAGCAGGAATCCGGCCACACCGCTCCGTCGTCTTCGTTGCTGCTCGCTCGCTTTGGCATCGTCGCCGGTGAGTTTCTCCGGTCGCATCGCCTGGCTTTTCCTCTAGAGATCTCAACTTCTCTTCTGTTATCGCGCGGCAGTTCTGTTTCCGCTCCGCCGCCGTTTTCTGATAGAACCACGACGGGGCCTTGTAGTTCTAGATTTTCCTCCGCCGCTAGTTCTTCCTCCGCGGATTTCTCCGGCGAGCCCATGTCTAGCTCCGTCAGCGGTGCCCTAATAGAGGATGATGATGGTGGCTCTGGGCCCGAGCGAGGCTCGTGGTAGGGCTCCTCCGTCACTCTCCACGAGATCGAGTGGCTTATCCGGACTCGGAGGATTCCCGCCGAGGTAGCTTGTCGCTTACCCGGCAGCGAGTCCTCTCCCGACCTTAGGGAGGGCGAGTATGTAGTTTTCATGTCGCATTTCGCATGCGGCTTTGGTCTCCCTCTCAGCGACTTTGCTAGGGAATTTCTTGATTACTTCGGCCTTCAGCCGCATCATCTTCCCGCCAACGCCATCGCTTCTCTCTCTGCCTTCATCTCTGCCTCGGAGGGATATTTTGGCCTATGGCCGTCTGTGCATGTCTGGTCGAAGTTTTTCCAGATTCGTTCTAACGTTGTCCTGCATAAGTCTCGCACCCTCCGAGAAATTGCTTACCCAATGTGGAGCAGCGTCCATTACACCTCGGAGGAAATCCGAATTTCCTCGTGTCGCGGGGCTAGAGTCGTGCAAGAAGTGGCACAAGTCCTTCTTTTATGTCAAGAACACGGGAAAAGAGGATAAGATTCGGCTCCCTGCCTTCTCCATTGGCGCACCTTCCAAGAAGAACTGGACCTATAATCCAAGGAAGAGTCACGCTTTGGCCGAGGCTTTTGAGATTCGGCTTAAGGAACTGGTCCGCGCCGGGCTACGCGGCGAGGATCTGATGACTACCTTCGTCAGCAGCCGAATCTGCACATTCCAGAAACGCACACACAAACTCTGCTACATGAGCAGTCCTCTTGATCCCAACCGAGTCTCGACCGTGGAGCTGGACAACTACCTCATCTTCAAGCGTGTCCGAGCTATCTTTAAGACGGAGATGCCTGAGGATTGGGCTTGGGGATTGAAGCCGTTCACCCGCGAGCATCCTCCACCCGAAGTAAGCTTGACCATTAGTGCTTTGCTTTCCAATTGCTTTCGCAACTGTCTTTGCTAATCTTCCTCTCTCTTGTCTTACAGAGGTTTGCGGAGCAGAAGGATGAGGACGCCGAGGTTTTATCACTCCCGTGTCCTGCGGATCGGGATACTCCGAACAGTGGGGAGCCGGACTCAGAAGAGTTCGTCCCCAAGTCAGATCTCGCTCCAGCTCGTGCTCGTGGCAAGATCGCGGCCAACGAAGAGGAAGGTGATTCGGATGAGGTCCAAGTTCTAGAGGTAGTTGCCGCAATGCCAATTTCTTATGCATTTCCGGCTTCTACTTTCTCAGCTAATCCGGCCGGTCAGGTTCACGACGCCGAGCCTCTTGCTTCCCGGCCCCCAGTTACCTCGGGGAAACGTGGGGCTCCCGCTGGTGCCTCGGAGACGGCTCCCAAGAAGCGAATGAAGAAGTCCTCTCCGAATCCTCCCAGGCGCAAGACCATGCCTGGAGTCACTGGGTGAGTTTCTTTTGCTCGTATTTCTTGTTTCTCTCTTTGTGCTTTTTAACTTGAACTTTTTTATTTTCGCAGTGCTCCACTTTCTGTTAAGCCCGGCGGTCCCAGCATGACGAGTCATATGACTCGGCAGCCGTCCCCTCCGCCATCAAGATACCAGATTCCAAATTCCTGCTCCGCAAGATCTCCTCCAGCTCTGAATCGGACGTCACCTCGCCACGATGCACCTGAGATTCCTCCCGTTGATGTTGATTCCACTCGGCCCACAGATATTTCTACCGAACCTGCTGCCTTCTCCGTGAACCCTAATGTCTCATCGAGCCTCTTCGCCGCCATGTTTCCATAAAGGACTCCTTCCCCGGTCGAGGACGTTCATATCTCGGCGCCCTCTGCGACCGTGACTCCTCCGGCTCCTAAAGACGCTGTTCCCATTGCCGAGGTATCAGCTCCTACTGATACCTCTTCTAAAACAAGAAAGGCTGCCGTCATTAAAGCTTCCTCCTCCCAGAAAGGTCTTGCCGGCTCCTCTCACCCAAGTACTGCCGATGTGCTGCGCAAAGGAGCTGCCTCCGCCAAAGCCTCCGTTACTCCGGCCGCTAGTACCCAGCTCGCTCTTCATAAAAGCCCTGCGGCAGTGGTAGTTACACAGCATTTCCGAGGTAAAGTCCTAACTCGCACGGCGAGTGGGAACAGTCTTGGCTCGCTGGTTGAATATGCCAATAACTGGAATGCTGCCGATCAGTTCGAGGGTAATCCAGGCAGCCAACCGTTTCAGCTTTCCGACATCAGCCGCCGCCTGCATCAAGCCGCCAAGATCGTTCTTGAGAGTGACAAGATGAATGAGGTAATTGCTTTTTATGGAGTTTTGATTAGTTCTCCAGATGCTATTATATATATTCTAGTCCCCGAAGCTTGCAAGCGAATAACTTGTTATTTGTTTGGAAGTTTTATGATGTTCTACTCAGTTGAATTTTATCTTAGAATTCGAAACTCCATCCAGCTAGATCTGCCTTAAATTTGGCCTGATTTGTGTCTATCTGAACTTCGAATATCCAGCCACCTAGGTCCGAGTTAAGTTTTGCTTGACTCGGATCTATTTTAGATTCGAATATCCAGCCAGCTAGATCCGGGTTAAGTTTTGCTTGACTCAGATCTGTTTTAGCTTCGAATATCCAGCCACATAGATCCGGGTTAAGTTTTGCTTGACTCGGATCTGTTGTAGCTTCGAATATCCATTCACCATTTTCTCTATTGCTTAGGTTGCACATGATCGGCGGACCGCCGAATTTCAAAGGTTGCTTTTTGTGCATAGAAAATTGGAAGAAAAGTATGAGAAAATTATTCCTGTGGTGAAAAAAGATGGTAAGTCGACAAACCTTTTCATCATCTCCGACACTCCTATTGTTTTGTACACTAGATGTTGGCTCACTTTGCTGGTAAAACAGGTAACATCAACAATCTTAACATCCGTATTGAGAAGAGAGTCAAAGTTCTAGAAGGTTGGTTGCTTTTTTACTTTATATATTCCCCTTTAAAATGTGCGCTAAGTTTCTCTTATTTCTTTTGGCTCTGGTAAAGCCGAGTTACAAACTTTTGCAGCATCTCACCAAGATTGTACGTCCATGCCTGATGTGATGCTGCATTTTTTAGAACAAAGTGCTACTCACTCGGCGCAGCTGAAGGATAAAGATGACGAGATAGCTCGCTTGCATGCCGAGGTGGAGGCTCTTAAGCTCTCTCAGAAGTCTGAGTTGGAAAAGGTCAACCAGGAGTTCTCCGAGGAGAAAAATCGGCTAGCTCTGCAGCTGCAGAAAAATAAAGAGCTCCTCGAGGCTGCCGAACTGAAGACGCGTGGGATGAGCGAGGAGATCACTTGCTTTGAGAAGAGCAAGATTTCCTGGGCTAAAGACCTTCAGAGAATGCTGAGTTATATTCATCGTAAGCTTCTGACCGCGGCCGGGTTATCTTTTCCCTTTTCTTATTGCTGACTAATGCGGTCGTGTTTTGCGCAAACCATTTTCCAGAAGCTAAACCCGTTAGCTCTAAAGCGGTCATTAGTGCCCGAGTGAACCGAGGTGTTCCTGTTGACGCGGACTCGGAGTACTCACTGGAAGATTTCCTGGTTGCTGTTGGCGCTGCAGTTGGTCCGATGAAGATTATGGGAAGAGATTTGGTGCAGGCGGCTATCCGAGCCTACCATGCTCTCTGGCCGAATACTTCTGGGACTCCTAATATTGACGAGGTCCAATTGTTGGTGGACAGGTTAATGGCATCTGAAAGGCAGCTAAGTCTTTGGAGGGAATCGGCCGGACGAGCTGGTGCCGATATGGCTCTTACTGTCATCATGTCATGGTATGAAGACATTTCTCTTGACATTTTGAGAAATTTGCGCACTGGTTCCCGTTGGGTAGAGGACCCAGACTTTGTCGCTCTTCGGCAAGCTCGAGCCTTCCAGCTTGTTGAGTATGCCGACGTGCATACCTGGAACGAAGGTCCGAGTTTCCTTCCTAACCCCGAGGACGAGGTGAGGTCCGATTCGGCTGAGCAAGGAGAAGATGAGGATGACTCGGCTACTTCTGGTGATTCCAGTTCGAGCTCAGATGGTAATGGCGACGCGCGATCCTCCTCCAAGGGTACTGGGCATTCTACTGCGCAAGCTGATGCTTATCAGCAGCCTCGGGCTTCCTCCGAAGTCATTCCTGGGTCTGTGGAGGGCGAGGCAACCTCGGCCGAAGTTCCACCTACCTCGGAGTACCCAGCCCCGGACCAAGTTATTGCCTCTCCAACAAAAAACCTCTAAGTCATTTCCGACCCCTGGTATGCCGGGCATATGATGTACGTGGAATATTTGTCCGTCTTTTGTATGGTATGAATTTCTCTTGCCGAGTGCCGCTGAGACATATATATGGTTGTAATCGTTATTACTTTGTTTAACTGGTGTTGTTTGCCCGAATTCTTGCTTTGGCGGCCTTCAAACTCTTGAGTTTGGTGTATATTTTTGTGTTTACACCACTGTGGTTTGGATTGTTAATCTGGGTGTGGACTTCGAATATCATACATGATAAAGGATAACCCTTACTTCGAAACAATATAGGACAGTCTCCGAGTCACTGCCTATGGCACCAAAGTTTAGTATATAAATTAAATTTCAGAAATAATATAAGACGGTCGCCGAGTCACTGCTCAAGGTGCCGAGGTTTAATATACCACCCAAATCTAGAAAGAATATAAGACAGTTCCCGAGTCACTGCTCAAGGTGCCGAGGTTTAGTATATCACTTAAATCTAGAAAAAATGTAAGACAGTCCCCGAGTCGCTGCTCAAGGTGCCGAGGTTTAATATACCGCTCAAATCTAGAAAGAATGTAAGACAGTCCCCGAGTCACTGCTCCAGGTGCTTGGTTTTAACATGTAACACAAACTCAAAAACGATATATGTCAGTCTTCAAGTCACTGCTCAAATGCCGAGGTTTAATACATGAATTAAGCTTAGGAATAAATCTGGGGCAGTCCCCGAGTCACTGCTCAGGTGCTGGGTTTTAATACATAATCCAATCTCAAAAACAATCTAGTGCAATCCCCGAGCCGCTGCTCGAGGTGCCGATTTAATACATAACATGAAATTGAAATAACATATGGCAGTCCCCGAGTCACTGCTCTGGACGCCGAGGTTCAAAACATAATTGGTGCTCTATCCTGAGACATTACTTTACAATGTGTCATTGATAACTGCTATGAGTAAAATGGACGAAGTAAAGCTACGTTCCATGGTCTTTTCGTTTCTTCGCCGGCTTTGTCTGCCCTGTTCTTTCCTGGGGATTGAGCATCGATTAGGTAATAGGCATCATTGTGCAATGCTTTGCTCACGATGATTGGTCCTTCCCATGGAGGCGATAGCTTGTGCATGCCGGCTGTGCGTTGCACTAGTCGGAGAACCAAATCTCCTTCTTTGAATACTCTTGGATTCACTTTCTTGCTGTGATATCGTCGCAAGTTCTGCTAATAAATAGCTGATCTTGATAGCGCCAGCTCTCTGGCTTCTTCTAGCAGATCAACAGTATCTTGCCGAGCTACTTCATTTACTTCTGAGGTTGTATATTGGGTAACTCTTGGCGAGTCATGTATTATGTCGGCTGGAAGCACGGCTTCTGCCCCATATACCAGAAAGAATGGTGTATATCCTTTTGATCTATTTGGAGTAGTTCTGAGGCTCCATAGTACTGCTGGTAGTTCCTCGATCCAACATCCTGCCGACCTTTGCAGCGGTTCGACGAGTCGTGGTTTTATTCTGGACAATACTAGTCCATTAGACCTTTCCACTTGCCCATTGGATGCTGGGTGAGCCACCGAGGCAACATCTAATCTTATGTGCTTTTCTTGGCAAAATCTAGCGAAAGATCCTTCTGCAAAGTTTATGCCGTTGTCTGTAATAACACTGTGCGGGTATCCATATCTTAAGATAATATCTTTGAGGAATTTCACTGCTGTGGTCCCATCACATTTTTTTATTGGTTTCACTTCAATCCATTTTGTGAATTTGTCCACCATGACCAATATGTGGGTCATCCCACCTCGGGCCGGCTTAAATGGTCCCACCATATCTAAGCACCACACAGAAAATGGCCAAGTAATGGGTATCGTTTTTAACTCGGATGATGGCATGTGTATCTTGGTTGCATATCTCTGACAACCATTATATTTTTCAACCAGCTCTGTGGCTTCTTTCAACGCTGTTGGCCAATAAAACCCATGCCTGAATGTTTTGGCCACTAAGGCTCGAGATGAGGCATGATGTCCACATTCTCCTTGATGTATATCTAGGAGTATCTCCTGGCCTTCTGCCGAACTCACACATCTTTGCAATACACTTGTGACACTTCTTTTGTACAGCTCATTATTTATGATCGTATAAGCTTTAGCTTTTCTTACTGTCTGTCTTGCTAACACCTCATTATTCGGCAAAGTTGCATCTCTAAGGAAAGAGAATATGGGTTGCGCCCATACAGGTGTGATTTTCTCTGGTGTGGTATCACTGTCTATTTCCATGTTTTCCGCCGACATAACGACCTCGGATTTCTCCATAGTCATGCTTGCATCAGCTATCTTTCTCTTTAGGAGTTTCGGGTTATATCGCTTGTCAATTTCCATCGGCACACTATCTTCTCCTAACTTTGCCGGAATAAAGATAGATTCGGACTCTGGTGACGGTGTTATTGATGGTTTCCTTAGGTGCTCTAGGGCGATACCTGGGGGAATTGACTGCCTAGTTGATCCTAGTTTTGACAACATGTCTCAAGGCGTCGTTTTACCGAGGTATATGGTGAAATTCACATCCTTCGAAGTATCCACTGATTCTTTGCACATGAAATCTATACAGAGCCATATTATCATCCAATGCATCCCAGTTGCCTGAGACTTGCTGTACCACTAGATCTGAATCTCCATAGCATAAGATTCGGCGTATGCCAATCTCTTTTGCCACCTTCAATCCATGGATAAGTGCTTCATATTCGGCTACGTTGTTTGACGCGGCAAAATGTATCTGCAGCACATATTTCAGCTGGTCTCTTTTTGGCGAGGTTAACACTATTCCTGCCCCCAAACCATTTCTTAGTTTGGAACCGTCAAAGTGCATCGTCCAATAATTCGGGTCTGGCAATGGTGGCTCATATTGCACCTCGGCCCAATCTACGAAGAAGTCGGCCACAACCTGAGATTTGATTGCATCTCTCCTATCGAATTGCGGAGCATAAGGTGACAATTCAATTGCCCATTTTGCTATTCGGCCACTTGCATCTTTGTTATTCAATATGTCGGCTATGGGTTCTTCACAAATCACTTTGATGGGGTGCTCTTCGAAGTAATGTTTAAGTTTCTTTGCCGACATGTACACTCCATAAGACATCTTCTGATAATGTGGGTAATTTTGCTTTGAGGCTGATAACACCTCGCTCAAGTAATACACCGGCCTCTGTACTGACTTATCATTTTCGACTCGTTCTACGACGATTACAGCACTCACTACTCTGTTGGTGGCCGCTATGTAGAGTAACATAGGCTCTTTTGATAATGGAGAAGCTAAGATGGGCGCTGTGACCAACATCCTTTTCAATTCATGAAATGCACTGTCTGCTTGTGGAGTCCAAATGAACTTATCTGATTTCTTCATCAGTTGATAGAGTGGTAATGCCTTTTCTCCCAGCCGACATACAAATCGGCTGAGCGAGGCTAAACAACCTGTGAACTTTTGTACGTCATTTAGACACCTTGGCAACTCCATCCTTTCTACTTCCTTTATCTTGGTTGGGTTGGCCTCTATACCTCGGCTAGATACGAGAAAACCGAGTAATTTTCCCGCTGGCACGCCAAATGTGCACTTTTCCGGGTTAAGCTTCATTCGGAACCTTCTCAGTTCGCGAAAGTATGCCGTATATCATCCAGTAGTGTTTTGCTTTCTTTGGTTTTGATAACCACATCATCCACATATACTTGCACATTTTTTCCTATCTGGTCATGTAGACATTTTTGCATGCATCTCTGATACGTCGCTCCTGCGTTGCGCAGGCCGAATGGCATTGTGCGATAGCAATAAGCCTCGTACGGGGTAATAAACGTAGTCTTTATTTGATCGGCCAGATTTAACGGTATCTGGTGGAAACCAGAATACGCGTCTACAAATGTCAATAGTTCACAACCAGCGGTCGAATCAATGACTTGGTCTATTCTAGGTAAGGGAAAAGGATCTTTTGGACACGCCTTGTTCAGGTTCGTGTAATCGATACACATTCACCATACAATGGCTACATTTGGATCATCCTTCTTCTTTTCTACTAGCACCGAGTTTGACAGCCAATCCGGATACATCACCTCCATGATGAACCCGGCCGCAAGGAGCCAAGATATTTCATCCCCTATTATTTTTCTCCTGTCTTCGGCAAAGCGGCGGAGAGGTTGCTTCACCGCCCTTGCTCCTGGCCTTACATTTAGAGAGTGCTCAGCCAACTCCCTCGGCACACCTTGCAAATCCTGGGTTGACCATGCAAAGATATCCCGATTCTCACGGAGGAAGTTGGTGAGCTCGCTTTCCTATTTAGCATCTAGGCCGGCACCAATAGTGACGGTGCGCTCCGGGAATTGTTCATCTATCTGGAAATTTTTTGTTTCTTTAGTCGGCTGAAAGGAGACACTTCCATGTGGGTTGGCTAATGCCAGCATATTCAGCTATGCCGACTGAGCGAGGGCTGCTACCTCCTGAATCCTTCTTTTTTCCTTGCTATTACCAATGATTCGGCCAAATTTGATCCGGCTGAAGCACATTCCATTGACTTCCTGTAATCCCTTGCTACCGTTATCACCCCTTGTGGTCCGGGTAACTTCATTTTTAGATAATTTACATGGCAGCTGGCCATGAATTTGGCAATGCTGGCCGCCCGAGTAGAGCATGATAACAACTTTCCAGATCCACCACCTCAAACTCCAAGTTTTCTGCTCTGCAGTTATCTCTGGTGCCGAATAATACGTCCACTGGGACCTTACCAATGGGTTCGCATGAAAGCCCTGGTACTATCCCATGGAAAGTGGTCCTCGTGGACTGCAGCATGTCCTGTGTTATTCCGAGTTTGTGCATTGTATCTTTGTACATGATATTGATACTGCTCCCATTGTCAATTAGTACCTTTGAAAATTTCACATTAATGCTCGGTCCGACAAATGTCGGATCTAACACGAGTGCATATGACCCTGGACTCGGCATTATCTTGGGGTGATCCTTTATGCTCCAGGTTACTGCTTGATCCGACCAAGGCACATATCTTGTTACTGCCGGCATTATTGCATTTACTTCCATATGCCGGCTCTGTACACTCTGCTTGTCTTGCTGTTCTGTTGTGAGCACGCAATACGACTGATGATGTTCTCTGTAGTCATTGCGTCCATTATTTCCTGGATTTGTCCTTCCATCCGGACCCTGATTCATCACTTGATGTATCGCATCCCTCCGGTTCGAGTTGTCGTAGCTCGGGGGAGGAGGTGGTAACATTAGTTGCTGTGCATTTGCTCCAGTCAACTGCGGCTGATGCTGCGGATGCGCTTGGAGAGGCGGTGCCTGCATGCCTGCTGGTTTTCCCATCGCACTTTTCATCCATGCACATTGGCGGGTCGTATGGTTGGCCGGCCTGGCTGGGTTTGACGTGTGAAATTTACACGGCTGATCTAACATAGATTCGAATGTGTACTTCGGCCTCTCCTGCCATTGCTTCTTTTGTTCTGGTGTCCACTGTCTTTTTCCTTCATTCCTTGGTGTCCACTACTGAGGACCATTCTTTTGCCGTTGAGTCGTTCCGTTACTCGGCTGATCTTGCGCTACCGCTGCCACCTGGGCTGAATTATATCTATAATCCGGTCTCTCTTCTCTTCTTCTTCCTCTGAAGTCATTGCGCCTGGATGACCCGGCCATATCTCTCGCATATTGATCTTGATGCTCCCGATGATCTGCCGACATTAACTCGGGTTGCGTCGGATCTCCCAACGCATAAGAATCCGCTATTCTGATGGTTTCTGCCAATGTGGTTGGCATATCTCTTTGCAATCGCTGCCATAACACACTGGCGTAGCGGCATCCCTGTGCGAACCAAGCTATTGCTTGTGATTCTGTAACTCCTTCACACGAGTTTCTTAGGTTGCACCACCGAGTTAAAAACTCTCTGTCCGTCTCATTCGGTCTTTGCTTACACATGGCTAATTGCTGCGGCCTGTTTGGCCTCTTGTAAGTACTGGTAAAGACGAACATTTCTTCAAAGTCCAACCAACAGTTAATGCTGCCTGCAGGCAGATTATTCAACCATACCCTAGCTGGTCCCTCCAACATTTGCGGGACATACCGCACGGCCCATCGTAAATTCCCACCTGCTATTTTCACTGCAGTGGCATAATCAATCAACCAGTCTTGTGGTTTGGTGCTCCCATTATATGTTTTTGTACCTCTCGCCAACTGAAAGTTCGGCACAGGTGGTTCACCCATGATCCGTGGTCGGAAACATGCCGGACCCGGTGGACCTTGTTCTTCCAGTAACTCGGATTGGTATAACCGGTCTAGCTTTATTCTGGCATCATTTGAAGGCAAATCTCTGTACAGAACTCGGTCCTGTATTTCATAGTGATTGTTTCCTCCATGGATCACATATTCCATTTTGGAATAACCATCATTGTACCTTTCATTCACCTGATTGTGGCAAGCTGGTCTCGCTTCTCTTTCTTGCCGAGGTTCATGTCTCGGCTGCGGGTTGTTCGGCGGTTCTCTCCTTCCTTCGACCGGGGTGTTGTTCTCGCGATTTCCTCTTCCGAGTTCTGCTCTGCCGAGGTCTCCATTGCCTCGGCTTCCGCCGCCTTTCTCAGCACGGCCGGGGTTCCTCTCTCCACTGTTACCTCGGCTTCCATTGCCTCTGTTCTCATTTGCTTTCCCGGCTATCGCCGGATCATATGGAACAATCTGCTTGTTTCTCTTTCTCGAAGTTATTGCTTTGTCCCTTCGTGCATGGTTTCCGGGTGAAGAGGCCGCCGCCACAGACAAGGCAGGTGCTGCTCCTGCCGAGTGAACCATCCGCGAAGCCCCTGGCCTCGCCGGATCCGCCCTGAGCATCTCTTCGTTTTGCTGGTTCGCGATGCATACCAGCTCATTCACTCTTTCTTGCTGTTTCTGCCGGGCTTCGCCGGTCAATCCCTCTAACTCTAATGCTGCGGCATTTGCCACTCTCAGGTTCTTTGCTGGGGTACTGTACCTCGGCAAGCCCAAATCAACTGATTCTGCCTTATGAGCATCATGCTCCTTGTTGATATCATCTATGAGGTTCTTCCCTCTTAATCTCAACTCGTCAACCCGTTCGGGAGTGACGTCAAGCTTGTTAGCTTTGGCATACTCTCGTGGGGTTCTGTTTAAGGACTCCCGCAAGGCCGACACCTTTTTTGCCTCTACCAGCACCTTTTGCGTGGTTTCTTCTAATTCTGCCTGAGCATTTGCCGGATCAAGTATCGGTGCTACAGGTGTAGTCAGATTATCTATGGTTGCCTGAAGAATGTTTTCTGGTCTTTCCAGAGGTGGCCCTCTTATTCTTGGTGCCTTTGGGGTAGTGTCCTGCACTTCGGCCTGGTTGGTCACTGGAGGGATTACCTCGGTGGGTGGTGGTGCCGTCTACCTGGGCGCGACCTGCACGCCTGTGGCAGGGTCTCTGGTTGATCCGGCACCCGCTACTCCCGCCTGCACCCCTGCTGCGACCATCACCTCGACGCTACTGACCGGATGCGCTCCGCGCGGATGGCTCGCGACGCTAAGGGGTGGCTCTCCTGCAACAACAACCTGGTGAGGATAAATGCCGCAGATGTCGACGCCGACGTAGACCTGGTGCATGCCCAAGCTGATGAAGACGCCGTTGCGCGGGGGAGTTTTTCCCCTGAAACTGCCTGCATTGTCGCTGACGTAGTCACAGAGATCAAATCTCCGGACCATGCCAGAAACAACGCGCTCGCCAGTGTTGATGAAGTTTCCCGTCCGGATCATGACTCCAGCTAGCACCGTTGCTGGCCCCACGGTGGGCGCCAACTGTCGTGGTGGTGACACGGCAGATGCCATGGGTAGGCTAAAGTAAGGGGCTAATGGATGCTAGTGGGATCTGGGGAGGGAAGATGCAGTTAATTCTACACACAGAAGACCAAGGCAAAGATCTTTATTTCTCCTTCTTTAGGCTACAAGTGCTCCTCGTGCTGTATGTAAAGAGAAAGGAAGAACTTTACCAGCCTAACGGTACTAAAAATGAGCCCATCCCTTCCTCAGGGTCCAAGCCTCCCCTTATAAAGGAGAGCCTTGGGTGTCTGTAAGGCTGACGGGGCAAGCATATTCGAGGAATATGCTTGTCCCAAAATAGTAGTCCAGCGGCCTCCTTTCCCTGTCGCCCTTCTAACAACAGTAAGGCTCCAGAGGGCCCCTCCTGCATGCCTCGGGCTTCAGGACTGTCACCTCCGTGACCTCCTTCTGCCCCTCTGAAGCTCTGCGCCTTTGTGTCTTGTGCTTGGCTCCGCTCAGATTCCTTCTAGCCTGCAGCTAGAGTTTGACTTTAGGTTCCTCCTTCTCCTGCAAGCTTCGCATCATTCGGCCTTACCTTGCGTAACTCGGCTTGTCCTTCACCTGCATCAAGATTACTCGGGCTAACCCGGCCGACTTACGTGGTACCCCGGCCGGGTAATGCCTTGCCTTTATCATAAAGGTCATGCCCTTCCCTGTCTTGGCCGACCTCTACAGGATTCGGCCGACTCAAACAGTAACTCAGAAACTAGACGGGCAACTTCCTTTCGTCTCTCCCCGTCTTTACCCTACCCGAGGTCATCTCCCCAACATAAAAGGATAAACATCACATGCATATAACTTTATGTGACATGGTATAGCCAATCTTCGCGCAATGATCTCCATCTTGTGCGTGCCGGCATGATCTCCATCACTCCACCATGATTGCCTCCACCACGAATAGCAACTACAACTATTGCTAACTACTTAGCGATAAAGTGAAACTATTACATGGCGTATAAGAAGTTGACACACAGGTCATACACAATTATAAAGACAACCATATGGCTCCTGCCGGTTGTGTACTCATCGACATGCAAGTCGTGAAACATTACAAAACATGATCATTGCATACAACATACACATCACATCTTGGGCCATACCATATCACAGAAAACACTCCCTGCAAAAATAAGTTAGACGCCTCTACTTTGTTGTTGCATGTTTTACGTGGCTTGTGGGAGTAGAAAGCTAAGAACGATTCTTACCTACGGAAAGCCACAACGGTGATATTATGGTTGCCAAACTCCGGTGTAAATCCCATGACAACTATAGTGAGAGAAACTGGCATCCACCAGCCGAATGTGTGGAACAAGCCACACGTCAAGTGCAGAGCCGGTCTCGCGAACGACGTCGCGTAAAGTTGTGCTGGACCACTTCGATCTCACTATCCCGCGTCATAAGAAGAACACAAACAAGAGGCTTGCAACAGAAAACATCAACGCCCACAACAACCATGTTGTGTTCTACTCGTGAAACACATCTACGCATAGATCTAGCTCTGATACCACTAAAGGGTTTCGCAGCATAGTAAATCAAATTTTTTCTACGGATGCGAACGGGGAAAGCCAAGATCTAATCTAGGAGATGCAAACAACGAGGGGGGATAGATGAGATCTTCATACCCTTGAAGATTCGCACAGCAGAACGTTCGTCGGAATGTGGGTGTAGTCGTACTCGCTTCTCCTCCCCGCGATCTGATCCGATCCAACACCGCAAGTGGCGATGCCTCCGAGAGATGCACACGTGCGGCACCTCGATGTCTCCTCCTTCCTCGGTCCATCCAGTGGGGTGGAGAGACGGATTGGATCTACAACGCGACGGCGCGGTGCAAGTGCTAGAGAGTTTCTGCAGCAGGGCTTCGCCTACGCGCAGTTTGGAGGGAGAGAGAGAGGAGGGCAGCAGGGCGGCTAGGGTTTGAGGAGGAGGTGTGGGGGGAGGGTGCTCCCCCAGCCCTCTTTATATAGAGGGGTGGGCTCTAGCCCTAGCCCCTCCCCCAAGCCTAGGCCAGCGGCCAAGGGAGGGAGGAGTGGGGGGCAAGTCTTCCCCCCCTTCTAGAAGCTCCCCATTAGGGTTTGCCCTAGTTTGGCCGGCTGGGCCCTATGGGGCCTTGTGCCCCTGTCCCAATGCGGCCAGGGCACTCCCTCATAGGCCCATGCCCCCTCCCGGCAGGTGGGGCCACGTTGGTCCCCTTCCGGAAGGTTCTAGAAGCTTCCGGTACAATACCGATTAACCCGGAACAATTCCGAACTCCAAAATCTGCTTTTCCTTATATGAATCTTATTCTCCGGATCATTCCGGAACCTCTCGTGATGTCCCGGATCCCATCCGAGACTCCGAACAAAAACTCATAAACCAATTATCCAATCTATCCTAGCGTCGAGACACGTTAAGTGTGTGACCCTTCGGGTTCGAGAATATGCAGACATGATCTTCTATCAATAATCAACAGCGGGGTCTGGAAACCCATATTGACTCCCACACATTCATCGATGATCGTATCGGATGAACCACGATGCCAGGATTCAATCAATCCCATATATATATTCCCTTCGTCTCGCGATATTTTACTTGCCCGAGATTTGATCGTCGGTACCGTCATACCTAGTTCAATCTTGTTCACAACAAGTACTTTACTCGTTCCGTAATCCGATATCACTTTGTGATTAACTCCTTAACCACATGCTTGCAAGCGGTGTTGATATCAATTACCGAGTGGGCCCGAAGTATATCTTTCCGACTTGGGAGGGACAAATCCCATCTCGATACATACAACCCAACAGGTACTTTCCGATCACCTGAGAGACACCTTTATGATCACCCTCTCATAGGATGACGTTTGATGACCTAAAAGCTTTCTTCCGATACCAGGGAGTTGTATTATCTCATGGTCCAAGGAATACAATATTTGACATAAGAAAAGCTTTGCAAATATGAACACGATGAGACGATCTAATTGCTCCGCTTAGTTTGGGTCTGTCCATCATATCATTCTCCCAATGATATGATCTCATTATTAATCGACAACTCATGTCTATGGTTAGGAAACCTTAATCATCATTAATCAATGAGCTAGTCCATAGAGGCATACTAGGGACACGGTGTTGTTCACAAACCACACAAGTATTAAAGTTTCCGCTTAATACAATTCTAGCATGGAATATAAACTTTATCATGAACAAGAATTATAATAATAACATCTTTATTATTGCCTCTAGGGCATAATTCCAACAATGCCAGAGGACTGGGCTCCGGAGGCATCTCCCTCAAACTGGTCGTAGTGATGTCCCTACTCTCGCACACCATCTTGCATCTTGTAACTTCTCTAACTAGATCAATACGCCTGGGAGCTAACTAATTTCACATATTAGGGAGTGCCTCTATGGCCAGTTTGTTGGAGATGCCGGGGGACTAGACTCCGGCGGCATATCCCTCAAGCTGGCCGTAGTGGTGTCCTTGCTCTCGCAAACCATCTTGGAGATGCCTGAGGACCCACAAGGATGCCTATTTATAGTACAAGCAACATGGCATAGTGTCGACACTCACGACATAATGTCGACACTCACCCCTATCATTAGTGCTGACCCATGTTTTGTCCCGGTTGGTGTCTCCAATCGGGACTAAAGGTTCATCTTTAGTCCCAATTGGCGACACCATCCAGGACAAGGTACAAGCCGCACAACATAATGTCGACACTCACCCTATCATTACTGCTGCCTGCCCTAGCCTGCCGCAATCCCTTCAGTCCCGGTTGGTTTCTCCAACTAGGACTAAAGATGAACCTTTCTCTCCATGTTTTCCCTTAAGTACGGGACAAAGATGAACCTTTCCCGCCCTTTCCCTCTATTTATAGGCCGACTGTCATGGCCACCCACACATACACACATTCCTCACCGACTACTTTAGAATGCACATCCCGCATCCTCGTAGTCGACTCGGCGGCAACGATGGAGTACTGGGATCTGCCGGGCATGTCCGAGACCAGGCTCCACGGGCTGGCACTGGATGGTTCTACCTTTCAAGAAACGTAGCTTGGTGAGGAATCCGGGTATCGTCGTCGACCTGGAGCTTCTTTGGTGGAGGTCGCCTGGTCCAGGTAGGGTGCAGAGGGAGCTGGCCACCTTGGAGGTGGTACGGTGTCATGTCAGGGAGGATGACGAGCACGTCCATCGCTATATGGTTGCTTGCACACCAGGGTCGATGATACCTGGCAGATTCTTTAGGGATCTCACCTGAGCTATTCTCGTGTGATGGTTCCGTCTATTTGGGTTTTCACCTCCCGTGGCTTAGGCACCAGGAGTCGTCGTCCAGTTTGATTGAGTAAGATTTATTAGTTTTCATATCTTTCGGTTAAAATGACCAATGTTGCATGCATGTGGATCTGGGTAAAATGTTTGACTCACAATATGATTCATAATATGATATTACATAAAAGGTTTAATATATTACATAGATCACCAACATCCCTATCTAGTATTGTGGTTTTCTTCTGCGTCATAGCCAAGGAGAATCTTCATCATTTAACAGGAGGCTTGGGTCAGTTTTCACTTTGAAGGGCGGGATTTCATGAAACTTATTATAATCTTTCGACATATCCGTCTTGTCATCCACTCCCATGATGTTTCTTTTCCCTGAAAGAACTATGTGGCGCTTTGGCTCATCAGACGATGTATTCTTTTGCTGATTTCTTTTTCTCGGTTTCGTAGACATGTCCTTCACATAGAAAACCTGAGACACATCGTTGTCTAGGACGAATGGTTCATCCATGTACGCAAGATTGTTGAGATCCACTATTGTCATGCCATACTTTTCGTCTACATGTACCCCGCCTCCTGTCATCTTGACCCATTTGCACCTAAACAAAGGGACCTTAAAAGTAGGTCCATACTCAAGTTCCCATATCACCTATATGTACCATAATATGTGTCCTTCTGCCTATTGTCATCTGTTGCATCAAAGCGGACACCACTGTTTTGGTTGGTGCTCTTTTTATCTTGGGTGATCGTGTAAAATGTATTACCATTTATCTCGTACCCTTGGAAAGTACATATAGTCGAAGATGGTAACCTGGCCAACAAGTACAGCTGATCTCCAACAGTGGTGTTATTCATGAGTTGTGTCTGCAACCAACTGCCGAAAGTAGCCTCGTGTTCCACTTTAATCTAGGAGTCAGGCTTCCTCGGGTTTTCCGAGCGTAGAATAATCTTGTGTCTCTCGATATACGGAGCCACCAAGGATGAATTGTGTAGAACTATGTTGTGCGCTTTACTTAAAGAATCCCCATCCATACATACCGTTTCTTTCCTTCCAAGTGTGCCTTTTCCAGTCAGTCTCCCCTCATAGCAAGATTCAGGAACACCAATCGGCTTAAGGTCAGGAAGAAAGTCAACACAAAACTCAATGACCTCCTCTATTCCATAGCCCTTGGAGATGCTTCCTTCTTCCCTAGCATGCTTATGAACATATTTCTTTAAGACTCCCATGAATCTCTCGAAGGGGAACATATTGTGTAGAAACACAGGACCGAGAATTCTAATCTCTTCGACTAGGTGAACTAGGAGGTGCCTCATAATACTGAAGAAGGATGGAGGGTACAACAACTCAAAGCTGACCAGACATTGGACCACATCAATCTGTAACCCTGATAGACTTTTTGGATCGATTACCTTATGATAAATTGCATTGAGGAATGCACATACCTTCACAATGTCTAGTCGAACATTTTCCGGTAGAATTCCCCTCAATGCAACCGGAAGCAATTGCGTCATAAGCACGTGGAAGTCATGAGACTTTAGGTTTTGGAATTTTTTCTCTTTCATATTTACTATTCCCTTTATGTTAGACGAGAAGCCAGACGGGAGATTGATACTGAAAAGGACTTCAAAAAAGATTTCCTTCTCTTCCTTGCTAAGAGCGTAGCTGGAAGGCCCTTGTAACTGCCCTGGAGGCTTTCCATCTCGTCCTTTATGACGTTGCTGGTCGTCCCTTGCTTCTGGTATATATTTTGACTTCCCATACAAGCCCAAGAAGCCTAGAATATTCATGCAAAGATTCTTCTTCAGGTGCATCACGTCGATTTCAGAGCGAACCTCATGGACTTCCCAATAGGGTAGCTCCCAAAATATAGATCTCTTCTTCCACATGGGTGCGTGTCCGTCGGCGTCTTTCGGAATAGGTTGTCCTCCATGACCCTTTCCAAATATTACATTTAAATTCTTGAACATACCAAATACATCAGCACCAGTATGGGGGTCAGGCTTCTTCCGATGATCTGCCTCGCCATTGAAATGCTTGCCTTTTTTTCCTTAAGGTATGTCTGGGCGGAAGAAAACAAAGATTATACGGGTACACATTCTTCCTACATTTATCCAAATACATACTTTCAGTCTCATCTAAATAGTGTGTGCATGCATTGTATCCCTTGTTCATCTGTCCTAATATGTTACTAAGAGCAGGCCAATCATTAATGGTTACGAACAGCAACGCTCGTAGGTCGAATGGCTCCTTTTTGTGCTCATCCCACACACGTAAACCTGGTTTGGCCCACAACTGTAAAAGTTCATCAACTAATGGCCTTAGGTACACATCAATGTCGTTACCGGGTTTCTTCGGGCCTTGGATGAGCACTGGCATCATAATGAACTTCTTATTCATGCACAACCAAGGAGGAAGGTTGTAGATACATAGAGTCATGGGCCAGGTGCTGTGACTGCAGCTCTGTTCCCCAAAAGGATTCATGCCATCTGTACTTAGACCAAACCATCAGTTCCTTGCGTCACCAGCAAAGTCCGGGAAGTATCTCTCGATTTTTCTCCACTGCCGACCATCAGCGGGGTGCCTCAACATCCCGTATTTCTTACGTTCTTCCATGTGACATCGCAACAACTTGGCATGCTCTTTGTTTCTGAACAAACATTTCAACCGTGGTATTATAGGATCATACCACATCACCTTAGCAGGAACCCTCTTCCTGGGTGGCTCGCCATCAACATCACCAGGGTCATTTTTCTGATCTTATACCACAGTGAAGTGCATACCGGGCATTTATCCATATTCTCGTACTTCGCACCATGGTACAGGATGTAGTAATTAGGGCACGCATGTATCTTCTGCACATCTAATCCTAGAGGGCAGGCGAGCTTCCTTGCTTCATACTTACTAGTGGGCAATTCATTATTTCTTGGAAGCAACTTCTTCATTAGTACTAGCAACTTTTCAAATCCCGAGTCAGTCACACCGGTCTTTGCCTTCCACTTTAGCAATTCCAGTGTGCTACCCAGCTTCTTCTAGCCATCTTCACAAGTTGGGTACAACAATTTGTTGTGCTCTTGTAACATCTGCTTGAACTACAACCTCTCCTTTTCGATGTCATAGCCTCGCTTTGCATCAGAATTGACCCGACCAAGATCATCAGCAGGCTCATCCGGTTCCTGTTCTTCACCTCCTTCTTCTTCATTGTCTTCCATTACGGTATCAGCATATTCAGGGAACATAGATCCGTAGTTGTCATCATCATTCTCTTCTTCATCGTCGTCTTCCATCGAACCCCTCTTTCTCCGTGCTTGGTCCAAACATTATAGCCGAACATAAAACGAGAGCAAAGCAGGTGGCTCTGTGATGGTGGCTTAGTTGACTGTAGAGCCTCATTGGGAAACCCTAAGAGCAAGGTGTGATGAACACAACAACAAGTTTTCCCTCACTTATGAAACCAAGGTTATCGAACCAATAGGAGCAAGGAAACAACTCCAAGGTGTTGCTAACAACTTGGAATCCCGCACAACACAATCTCAAGACTTTTCCCCAACTTACAGTGAGGTTGTCAATCTCACTGGTTTGCTAAAAACAAAGGATTAAACATATAGTATGGTAGATAGTAGTTGCTTGTAGAAAGTAAACGGTAACATTAGATGATGTACCAATGATAAAGATTGGACCGGGGTTCACAGTTCACTAGAGTTGTTCAGATAAATAGCATGCTGGGTGAACAAATTACAGCAGGGCAATTGACAGGCTATGCAAGCATAATAATTCAAATACTAGACATCATGACTCCTGTGAGATTTGATTGGGCATTACAACAATATACATAGACCGTAATCCAATTGCATCTATGAATAATAATCCACCTTCAGGTTATCATTAGAACCCCTTCTAGTATTAAGTTGCAAGCAACAGATAATTGCATTAAGAAATGTGTGTAAATTAAACAATACAATTGTTCCATTAAAAAAGATTGTTGTTTTCTCCCTAGTAGAAACAACACATCTACAACCATAGAGATTTCTGTCACTTCCCCAGATTACTAGAGGCATGAACCTACCATCGAGCATAAATACTCCCTCTTGGAGTCACAAGCATCTACTTGGCCAAGATAGCTACTAGCAACAGAGAGCATGCAAGATCACAAATAACACAAACATGATAGAATCAATAATCAATTTGACATAGTATCTCAATATCCATCGGATCCCCACAAACACAACATTTATGATTACAAATAGATGATCTTGATCATGAACGGAGCTCACAAGATCTAAACATGATAGCACAAAGGAGGAGAAACAACCATATATCTACTGTATGGACCCATAGTCCAAGGGTGAACTACTCACTCATCATACTGGAGGCTGGCATGGTGATGAAGAAGGCCTCCGGGATGATCTCTCCCCTTCGGCGGGTTGCTAGGAAGAGCTTCAGATCCCCCGGATCTAGGTACGATGGTGGTGGCAGATACAGACTGTTTCATGGATATCTGATCGGGTGTTTTAGGGTTTCTACATCGGGGTGACTAAATAGGCGAAGAGGCGAGGTCAGTTGAGGGCCAGGGGGCCCACACCATACCCTGGCGTGGCCTAGGGTGGACCCGTGCCAGGGGGTTGTGGTCACCCTGTGGCGCTGTAGAGGCCTGAACCCAGTAAGGTACAAGTCGCTGTGTTTACAGTGCTAATCCCTAGATCGAATAGCTAGCACCCGCAGTTTTAGACGTAATATCAAGAAACAAAGGTCATATTACAACTCATAACCAGCAATAAAATAGTTCATTACAACTTAAATAGCTCATATGGCTATCTTATTACAGAGCAGCAGATATAACTATAAAGCATGGAGTCCTTCATCTTCATATGCCACAGGCAAACATGTTGGTTGTAGACTTGTAATCCCTACTCAACACACTTCACTAACATCAAACAAACCTGCAACATGATAAGTTACAACCACAATGGTCAATACATTTGAATTGTATTGGCAAGTGATATCATATTGATATGGAGAATCTAACATCTACATGAATATATGGCAAAGTGGAGTTTTGGCTGGCCTTTGCATAAAAATAAGTTTTCCCTATCCTTTGTAAAATAGTTTTTCTCTTTTTCAAAACACTTCATCAAACATGGAACACTGGATAAACACAAGGTGCTTCCCTTGTTCACCCAACAAGTTTTAACTTAGAGAAATTAGAATGATGAGATTCTTGAACTGCTTCACTGTCTTGATGCTAAAAAATTGTCCATAACCGGGGACATGGCTAAGTACTTAGTTTTTACCCTCTTGAGAGGTGGTGCACTTTCCCCACAAGACTCGACATGCATCGAGACGATACTTTTCATAATCAATCCCTCAGACCACCATGGACGCGTTCCATCCTATCATCACTACCACCTTCTGTCCATCTGGCTGAGTTCTTGCAACTTAGTTGGTCAAGGCAGAGCCCATATGCCATGTGTCTGCACTGGAAGCTTTCGTGGCAAGAATGTCTCCAATCTCTTTGTTCCTGGGTGGACATCCACAAGTCAGGTACTCTAGGGTAAACCATAGAAATGGGCCCTGAGTAACCACTTAACAAAAATCCATCCATACTATTACCATTTCCACCCAAGTGTTTCATTAACATTAGCTATTTTCATTAGTCCAAATCAATATTTGTATTTTCATAAGACATCATATCATGATTTCCACCCACAATTCTATATAGCAAGACTAAGCATTCTAAACTTTCCATGTCTCCTATCTTTAGGAAATATTACCAAGGTAGATACTATAGGTTTAGCATAGCATACAAATATTAAAAATAGTCCTATCATGCATACTACAAAAATATCACTAATGCAATATTGAAAAGATAGGACTTATGATGACCAAAGTATCACTTTTGCCTTTTTAGTATAAAATCTAAGTACTCACCTTGATCTTTCAAATTTCACACTCCTCAAAGTTCACTACATCACAATCAAGCAAAGCACACATTCAAAACTAGCATCACAAAACAATCATAAGAAAATAAGAAATGCATGCAAGCATGCAAAAGGTTATTTTATTGAAAAATTTGTTTCTAAAAAGGTTCTAAACATTTCAAAACACCTACTGGTCTTTTATAAAAGTGGAATTTCATTTGGAACCAAGTTAGTGGAAATAAGTCAATTAAATCATTTTTCTTTTGTTAGAAAAGCTTTTATTCAAAGGGATTATTTCTAGTGTCAAAAAATATATTTTTAATTTAAAATTTTAGTGTTTATGGTCAGAGGGTCCAAAACAAAACCATTTGCAAAAGGATTCATTCAAAAATAATTTTTAGAACAATTTTTACACTCAAAATAGTCCTAAACAAGTCTCTGCCTAAAACTCTATTTTTTTAGAACAAATGACCAAAGAAAGGCCATAGGTGAAAAGTACACATTTTTGTGAATCCATAGATATATAATTTGTATTTTTCTGTTTTGTAGATTAAAAGTTATGAATTTTACAAGTTTGATCATCAAATAGATCAAATCTGGATTTTAAATCTAAAATACAGACACGTGGTGTGTTCTGATTGGTCGATACCGTTTCGGCTCGATCAAGCGATGCGAGCCGGTAGATCTAAGTGGGGTTGCACAGACCAGATCTAACCGTACCCCTTCGATTAGTGATCTAATCTAGACCCTAGGGTGCGCATCCGATGGTCCACATCGACTGTCCAAGATCTGGCGGCGCTGGCTACTACAAGCGGTGGCGGCGCGTCGGGCGACAGCATACTGGCGTCGCTAGGGGGTAAAGGGGGTGCAGGGGCATTACCGAGCTTGCGAGGACATGAATTTTGCCGTGGTAGCCGAGGTTGACGAAGGGGCGCACTGGTTTGGCCGCTATTGCTCACCGGAGTTGCGCTCAATGTCGGGTGCTTGCGGAGGTCATCGCAGGTGAGCTCCTGGAGCGAAAACAAGCAAAGCAAGGCATCAGGGAGGTGCGCACGAGGATGACGAGTAAGGTTGTTTGAACAAGAGGGCAAGGGGAGTTCAGGGTTCATCGAAATCGGTGCCGGAGTCTGTCTGGGTCAGTGGTGGTGCGAGCTCGAATTGGAGCAGCCTAGGGGCTCTCTGATGCGGGGAACTGAGGGAAATCAGAGAGGAGGGAAAGGGGGTTAAGAGAGCATGGTCGGGGATTGGAATTAATCGCGCAGTTATGAGAGTTCACGTGAAATTAAACGAGAGGAAATGGCGGAGGGGCGAAGCGGTCTCTGCGCGTGAGGTTGACGACGAGGACGACGTGGCAGGTGGGGTCAGTGGGTCAGTGAGGGGTGCGTGGAGGGATCAGGTGCGAAAAGAAGCAGAGGGGAGAGGGGAGTGGCCGGGTGTAAACACCCAGATTTTTAATCCCAGATGCCTATTATGCCATACATCGACATCCTAGGATTACCATTTTTGCGAGACATAACAGATTTGGATATCACAGTACATCATCCATTACAAACCATACATAAGGTCTTACACAAATAAGGATCTCATGATCCAGTTCTTAATACAACTCAAGCAGCGGAATAACTTAATAGTAAAGATAGCATAGGCGAAGCTCCATCTTCGGGGTCACAGGCAATGCTGACGATGGGAGATGATCCTAGTTGTCGTAACCTTCCTGCGGTCCATCATCCTGGTACTCCTCTTCATAGTCTGGCCACGGGAATAGCCAAGGACAAAGCCATGAGTACTCTTTAAGTACTCGCAAACTAATACTAACAAGTTAAGGGGGGGTTTTTTGTAGTAGGACACTAAGCTCTAGGGTTGTTTTGCAAAAAGCCAGATTTACCTCTACTTAGTTCAAAAGCAAAGAAAGCTAGTTGAAGTTTTATAACACCTAAGTGGGAACTTGAATTTTATATCACAACCCTGTTGTGGTCAAGTCAAAGTCTCAATTCATTTCATAAGTCATTTTGAAAACATCTGACGGGGGAACAAGATATGGCCACTAATCGTCCATAATCATGACGCGGCTATTTGAATAGTTTGACACTCTACAGAGATTATACACTTTCACCACAACATTCGATACATCCATCAGGAATAAATCCTGAATTCACCATACTCACTATGCGGATAATCAATCCTAACCTTTCAATTACACACCCTAGTATAATCACCTCTCCTGTGAGTTTGGCCTCCCAACCATGACCAACTGTCATCTTGGGTACTTCACAGGTGGACAATCTTCACAAGGTAGCCTCAGCTCAGACCTTGGCCGTGAGGGAACCCATACTAAGGTATATAAGTTTCCAGTCAAGACCTACCCAATTTTCGGGTATCGTGGTTGTACGGTAAATTTGGAATGTATCGCATCCAGACAACCATCAGTTTTATCAAGGGCTAAGGCTCATGCTTGAACATTTTCATCATCAAAATCTACTGGTGTTCGAGAACACATGTCAAAACATTTCAGTAGAATGACTCATCATTCTAAGGTTTTTATAACCATTTCCACTAAGTATTCCCATCTAAAGTTGATCAAGTTTTATGCTTAGCACTAGCATGTACAAGTGGGGGTAAGTACTAATGAGGGGTGGTAAACAGGTGGAGATTAATTAAGTTCAATCTCATGCCTTAGGATGACATCAAGATTATCTAACTTAGGCCAAATTTAATGCTCTTTATGCTACCTTCCAATATCCTTCTAGTATCTACAATTTACTATGTAAACTCTAAGAGAAAACTTTGATAAAGAAATAAAGTATAGAGCTTGTAACTAAAACTAGGATTGGGTATCATCAAATGTGTCTAACTAAGCATGCTTAATGCATTGCCTAGGTTATCTAACTTTCATAGTTGAAAGTGTTAGATTGCAAGGTTTCAAGTATTGGCTTGCATAAGTATCAGTATACGCTTGCCTTGAGCAGAGCAGTGGTTGAAGTTCTCCTCGGCTTCTTCCTCGTAGTATCCTCCTTCCTCCTCGTATCCTTGGTCGGTACTAGAGTCTATAAATAAATACGAGGTACACAATCACCAAACAATACTTAACTATTTTCAATCATCACACAAAGGTGTGATATAGATGATCTAGCATCATCACTTAACATTACAAGATTAAAGCTTTTGTCTTATTTATTTTAATTTGAGAAAAGTAATTTCTACTCATTGAAAAACTAAATAAAACTTTGTTGAAATTCAGGGTGAGAAGAAACTTTTTGATTCCATTTGGAAACATCCAAATGTATTTGATCAAATAAATCCTAAAGGGATTTAAAAAGCTAAACAATTAATAAATAAAGTTTTGATAGTTGGAATTACTATTTTAGATCTTTTAATAAAAAGTTTTGATTTTCAAAAGAAAAGGTAGAATTATAAATAAAGATTATTTTATAGAGCCAAATTAAATCTTGGCCAAGCTTTTGAAATAAAATATTTCTATTAGATAAAAAGAGTAAAGGTCTATTTAAATAAAATAATGAGGATTTATTAATATCCAAATTTTATTTAAGTAAAGGCTTTTCCTTTTAATTAAACACTAAAACTTGTTAAATTATTTTAAACAAGTTTTCCAAGTGTTTTACATTTTCAAATAAAACCTACTGAAATGATTTTGGTATTATTTAGATTTCAAAAAGAGTTTTTAAATAAATTAAATCCTATTTGAATTAATAACTAAGGTATATTTATTTAATTATTAATGGATCCTAAAAGGAATAAAAATTATTTTATTTTTGGACTTTGATTTGTGTTGTTAAACAGAATTCAAATAAACACAAAGTTTGGCAAAGGTTTGAATTCATTTGAGTGTTTGAATTGTTTGATTGAAAATCAAAACAGAAAATCAAATAGAAAAAGAAAAAGCATACAGAATAAAAAAAAGTGAAACGAACCAACCCAACCCAACAGGCCCAACAACCCAGTAACGCAGCCCACCAGCTCTCCCCACTGCGAATCGTTTTTCACTGAGAAATCAACCCGTAGAGACACTTACGAGTGGACCCATCTCCCTCTCTCTCTCCTTCACTGATAGCACGGCCCCGCGCCAGCGTGTCATCGTCTTCAACCCGCGCCAGCCGTTCCCTGCCGTTGCTGTCGCGTTATTGCTGGCGTCAATACGAGTAAATGGCTGAGTAATTCTTCGCCGTGACCACGCCCCCTTAACTGCCCGTCCATCCTGTCCCTTTCCCCCCAAACCACGCCACCCCTCTGCCACTAGGCTGCCGGAATTTTAGCTCAAGCCTCCTCTGTCTCCGACGACTTCCCCGATCAATTCCGACGCCGTACAGCCGCCCCTCTCCTCCATCTGCACGCGAGCTGGTTCTCCACCTCCAGGCGCACCTGCCAGTGCCTCCTGTTCGCCCGCGCTTGCCCGAGAGCGTCGGCAAGGACAAGCTCAACTCGCCACCTCCGTCTGCCATTGCTCCGATGACTCCTCCTGGTAAGCATCGACCGCCCCGAGCCTTCCTATTGATGCTCACATCATCCCCAGTTCAGCCCGCGTCTAACTGTGCCCCTGCCGTGCCTCAGCGCGACCTGCAGCCCCATCCCCGACGACACCTGAGCGTGCCCGACGCCGCCACCAACTCCGGCGAGAGATTCCCTCCATTCTAGTGCGCCCCTCGCCAAGCCTGCGCCACCTTGAGCTTCACCTCGACCTCGCGAGCACGGTGAGCACCTCCGCTTCTTCCCTTGCGTCCTGTATCACCGGCGACGACCTCGTCTGAGCGCTGCCGCCAGAGCGCCGCTCGAATTAGGTCGAGTAGTTTTACACCGTTAGATGTTAATCCTGCGGCTAAGATTAGAACTTAAACGAAGGGGTATGAGCCCATCTGAGCCACTGGATTTAACTTAAATCCTACGGTTCACAGAGGCCGATCCGCACGAAACGGTACCGGCCAATTAGATTACGCCGCGTGGCACTAGTTTTGTTTAAAACAGAATTTTGAATCTGATTATTATGCAAACTTGTAAAATTCATAACTTAAAATCTACACATCCAAATTTTGCAAATTTTATATCAATGGAATCAGCAGAACATGTACTTTGCAACCATGAACTTTTTTTAATGTTTTGCTTCTAGAAAATTGTTTGAAATTGCAGAAACATGTGTATGCTTATTTTGAATATAAAAAATTGTTCTAGATAAAATTTTAATGTGAAACCTTTGCAAAATGGATTGTTGTGAACTTACTGACCCTAGGAACCAACTTATGGATTTAAAAATGTATTTTGTGAAGTTTTGGACTAAATATTTGAATTAACTCATTTCTAGTCAAATAAAAATAATGTTTATGGTTTAGAAATGATTTTTGAGTAAAACCTTTGGAAAATGACTTGATTCAAACCTTCTGACCCTAAACACCAAGTTTTGTGAATTAACAACTTATTTGATGAACAATACAAAATTATTGCTTTGATAAAAGCATTTTCATCCATATAAAATAATGATTTGATTTAAAAATGGTTTATAGATAAAACCTTTTGCAAATGGTTTTACCACTTTAGTAAATGACCACTTTGAACTTTATAATGTTTAGAGCCTAGTAGAAACCACTTTTGCAAATAAAACTATCTTATGCATGCTTGCATGCATGATCTTGTTATTGTTATTTTATGTGTGACAAATTGTTTGAATGTTGTATTGAATATGTGTTTGCTTGATTGAATTGTAGTGAAGTTAGAAGAGTGTGATATTTTCAAGATCAAGAAGTGAACCAACATTCTCTACTAAAAAGGAAAGTGACACTATCATCCAAGTCCTACTATTTTCATTACACTTAGTGGATTTTTGAAACATGCATGACAAGGTTTACTATATTTTATGCTATGCTAAATCCTAATAGGATACCCTTATATATTCCTTAGTGGAAACAATGTAGTTGTAGTATGCTTAGCCCTACTATATATATTGGGATGGGATACATGTTATGACTATATGAAGTATTGAAAAGACTTATGTTTTATATAATAAAACAAGTAGTCAATGAACCACCTGGGTGGACAAGGATACTCAAGTTTTGGACAAGGTGGCAACAACAGGAACCATGTTTATATGACAATCTCTTTTTGTTGTGCACTAGAAGAAAACCACCCAGGGACTTTGAGATTGAACATGTTTCTCGTACAGTGGCTTTCGTGTACAGCCACATGCTAAATGGGCTCTGGCTTAGTCAACTACATAGTGGAAGACCCATGCATTGGCATCATCAGGTTAACTAGAATAGTGTAAGGGAACTTGAAACCCTACATTGGTGCCTGGATGACAAGCTATCATTGTGTATTGGGAGGACTTCTATGGAAAGACTTTGTCACATTCTCAATCTGCCAGTACTCCATCTTGGTGAGTACTTATCCAGCGGCCACTAGTGGCATCAAGATGAGATTGTGTCATGTGGGTAAAGTGTACAACTTCTGCAAAAGATCAAAATTCTAAGTACTTAGCCGTGTCCCCGGCTATGGACAATACTGAGCAACTAAGGCCTGAAGCTATGGAAGATCTCGACATTCCAATTTCTCAAAGTTAAAACTTGAGGGTGACAACAAGGGATTTTGAAGCACTTGGAGTTTTCCAAGAAGTTCAGAAAGATTTGACAAAGATCAAAAAAACTATTTTTGAAAAGATAGGATAAAACTATATTGCTTTCTGCAAAAGAGCCTAAACCCTACTTAGCCAAATATGCATGTAATGATAGGATCCACATATTTCTACATAGTAGTGAAACTTGCCAATACAATTCAAATGTATTGACCCTTGTGGCTGTAACTTAAAATGTTGCAGGTTTGTTTGATGTTAGTGAAGTGTGTTGATTAGGATTACAAGTCTACAACCAACATGACTTCCTGTGGCACTTTGAAGATGAAGGACCCCATGCTTATAGATATTCTGCTGCAATGTAATGTGATAGCCAAATGATCTATGTAAGATGTAATGAATTATTTTATTCCTGGTTATAAAGTTGTATTATGACCTTTGTTTCTTGATATTACATCTTAACTGTGGATGCTAGCTATTGATCCAGGGACTAGCATTGTAAACACAGGGATCTCTACCTTATTAAAGGTTGGGAACCTTACAGATGGTATCAGAGCACTGTGTTGCCTGTAGGATTGTAACCCTAGGATTGGACAAAACCCCTTAGAAAAAATAGGAGTTGTATTTGTTCCAAAACTTATTTACAAACAATCTAGTAAACCCTTTCCTCAACCATTTTGGTTTTGATTCTACATCTCATCTATTTCAACTTAATGGACAAAGCCTACCCCATGGCCAAAGATTTCACCATGTGCAAAAGATTTCATCAACTCTAATGACTTCAACATCTTCAAGTGATTTCAATCTTAGTTTCACTAAGGACTACAAGTGAAAACCAAGAGACTTTAGATTGCCTACCAAAGTCATTGATATCAAGTTAGTGTATGGGTCATATTGACCTATGAGGTATGATTATACTAAGTTATTTATTTCAAGAAAACTTGTTGTTTCCTTCAACTCATGAGTTAAGCTCATAAGTTGTTAAGTGAATAGTTGATTGTTTTGATTGATTGATTGAACTTGGTTGTTTTGAGTTGTGTGATAGAACTTCTTAAAACCTATCCACCAATACTCATCCCTATCAAACCAATAGATGCCTCCCCGTCGTGCCAACCCCAACCAAAACAACAATGTCCCTCCCGAGTTGCAGCAGTTGATGACAGGCCAAACTCAACTGATGCAGATGATGACCACACTCATACAGAATCAGAACAACAACAACAACAATCAGAATAATCCTCCAGCACTTGACATGCTCACCAAGTTTCTGAAACTTAGGCCTGCAAGGTTTTCTGGAACAACTGATCCAATGGAAGCTGATGATTGGTTACATTCAGTGAACAAAGACTTAGTGACTGTTGGCTGCACCGATGAAGAAAAAGTTAGGTTTGCAGCATTTTTGCTTGAAGGACCAGCAGCAACATGGTGGGACAACTTTTAGATCACCACTCCCCTTGAAGATGTAACTTGGGCTATTTTTGAGGATGGATTCAGAACAACTCACATCTCACCTGGAGTGATGTACTTGAAGAAAAAGGAATTCCACAATCTGAAACAACGTCACCTCAGTGTGGCTGAGTATATTGAAGAATTCAACAATCTGGCACGATATGCACCGGATGAAGTTGATACAGATGCTAAGGGAAAAGAAAAATTTCTTGAAGGACTTAATGATGAGTTGAACCTGCAGCTAGCTGTTGCCTATGTCCCAACTTATCAATCACTCTGTGACAAAGCCACTATTTTGGAAAACAAGATGAATCAAGTTGAGAACAGAAAGAGGAAGCACAAACTCAAGAATCACTCAGGATCATCAAAGAAGAAGCATTCATTCAAAAAGAGCAATGAAGATTCTGAATCACATCAGTATTACCACAACAACAATGGGAGTGATAATAATGATAATGACAATGGATATGACCTTGATCAGAACCAACATGACACTTTCAGGAAGAAAGACATTAGCCAGTTGCAGTGCTATAATTGTAAGGAACTTGGACACTATGCATCAGACTGTCCTGAGAAGGAAAAGAATAAGGATGCTAGAAGAGCTAATGGAAACGACTCCAATGTGACTCAGAAAGGACATGTGAACCACATTGACATGAATGGAAACTTTGAAGAGATAGAAGAAGTGGATGCTAGGATTTA
Source organism: Avena insularis (assembly GCA_023614405.1). NCBI lineage: Eukaryota > Viridiplantae > Streptophyta > Magnoliopsida > Poales > Poaceae > Avena > Avena insularis. The sequence goes on from CM042684.1 coordinate 33,881,545, forward strand.
GATAACTCAGTTGAGTCAAATAAGGATTCCTTGTCTGATATTAAATGTTGAACCCATAGTCAAGTGAACCATCAATGTAACCCTATGAGACTTTATTTTTAAGGGTGGTAGTACCCTAGTTGCTTTGAAGCCAACTTGTAACCTTTAGCCTTCCCAAATCTCGGGACAAGATTTATTTTAAGGGTGGTAGCCTGTCACATCCCAAAATTTTCCAAATTTTGAAATGTGAAAAATAAATAAACAAAATAAAACTTTGTTGAAATTCAGGGTGAGAAGAAACTTTTTTATTCCATTTGGAAACATCCAAATGTATTTGATCAAATAAATCCTAAAGGGATTTAAAAAGATAAACAATTAATAAATAAAGTTTTGATAGTTGGAATTACTATTTTAGATCTTTTAATAAAAAGATTTGATTTTCAAAAGAAAAGGTAGAATTATAAATAAAGATTATTTTATAGAGCCAAATTAAATCTTGGCCAAGCTTTTGAAATAAAATATTTCTATTTGATAAAAAGAGTAAAGGTCTATTTAAATAAAATAATGAGGATTTATTAATATCCAAATTTTATTTAAGTAAAGGCTTTTCCTTTTTAATTAAACACTAAAACTTGTTAAATTATTTTAAACAAGTTTTCCAAGTGTTTTACATTTTCAAATAAAACCTACTGAAATGATTTTGGTATTATTTAGATTTCAAAAAGAGTTTTTAAATAAATTAAATCCTATTTGAATTAATAACTAAGGTCTATTTATTTAATTATTAATGGATCCTAAAAGGAATAAAAATTATTTTATTTTTGGACTTTGATTTATGTTGTTAAACAGAATTAAAATAAACACAAAGTTTGGAAAAGGTTTGAATTCATTTGAGTGTTTGAATTGTTTGATTGAAAATCAAAACAGAAAATCAAATAGAAAAAGAAAAAGCTTACAGAATAAAAAAAGTGAAACGAACCAACCCAACCCAACAGGCCCAACAACCCAGTAACGTAGCTCACCAGCTCTCCCCACTGCGAATCATTTTTCACTGAGAAATCAACCCGCAGAGACGCTGACGAGTGGACCCATCTCCCTCTCTCTCTCCTTCACTGATAGCACGGCCCCACGCCAGCGTGTCATCGTCTTCAACCCGCGCCAGCCGTTCCCTGCCGTTGCTGCCGCGTTATTGCCGGCATCAATATGAGTAAATGGCCGAGTAATTCTTCGCCGTGACCACACCCCCTTAACCACCCGTCCATCCTCTCCCTTTCCCCCAAACCATGCCACCCCTCTGCCACTAGGCTGCCGGAATTTTAGCTCAAGCCTCCTCTGTCTCCGACAACTTCCCCGGTCAATTCCGACACCGTCTAGCCGCCCCTCTCCTCCATCTGCATGCGAGCTGGTTCTCCACCTCCAGCGCTTTCGCTTGCAAGGGCGCTTGCCCGAGAGCGTCGGCAAGGACAAGCTCAACTCGCCACCGCCGTCTGCCATTGCTCCGGCGACTCCTCCTGGTAAGCCTCGACCGCCCCGAGCCATCCTATTGATGCTCACATCATCCCCAGTTCAGCCCGCGTCTAACTATGCCCCTGCCGTGCCTCGGCGCGACCTGCAGCCCCATCCCCGACGACACCTGAGCGTGCCTGACGACGCCACCAACTCCGGCGAGAGATTCCCTCCATTCCAGTGCGCCCCTCGCCAAGCCAGCGCCACCTTGAGCTTCACCTCGACCTCGCGAGCACGGTGAGCACCTCCGCTTCTTCCCTTGCGTCAGATCACCGGCGACCTGTCTCGAAGGCGCTGCCAGAGCGCCGCTCGAATTAGGTCGAGTAGTTTTACACCGTTAGATGTTAATCCTGCGGCTAAGATTAGAACTTAGACGAGGGGTATGACCCCATCTGAGCCACTAGATCTAACTTAAATCCTACGGTTCGCAGAGGCCGATCCGCATGAAACGGTACCGGCCAATTAGATTACGCCGCGTGGCACTAGTTTTGTTTAAAACAGAATTTTGAATCTGATTATTATGCAAACTTGTAAAATTCATAACTTAAAATCTACACGTCCAAATTTGGCAAATTTTATATCAATGGAATCAGCAGAACATGTACTTTGCAACCATGAACTTTGTTTAATGTTTTGCTTCTGGAAAATTGGTTGAAATTGCAGAAACATGTGTATGCTTATTTTGAATATAAAAAATTGTTCTAGATAAAATTTTAATGTGAAACCTTTGCAAAATGGATTGTTGTGAACTTACTGACCCTAGGAACCAACTTATGGATTTAAAAATGTATTTTGTGAAGTTTTGGAATAAATATTTGAATTAACTCATTTCTAGTCAAATAAAAATAATGTTTATGGTTTAGAAATGATTTTTGAGTAAAACCTTTGGAAAATGACTTGATTCAAACCTTATGACCCTAAACACCAAGTTTTGTGAATTAACAACTTATTTGATGAACAATATAAAATTATTGTTTTGATAAAAGCATTTTCAACCACATAAAATAATGATTTGATTTAAAAATGGTTTATAGATAAAACCTTTTGCAAATGGTTTTACCACTTTAGTAAATGACCACTTTGAACTTTATAATGTTTAGAGCCTAGTAGAAAACACTTTTGCAAATAAAACTATCTTATGCATGCTTGCATGATCTTGTTATTGTTATTTTATGTGTGACAAATTGTTTGAATGTTGTGTTGAATATGTGTTTGCTTGATTGAATTGTAGTGAAGTTAGAAGAGTGTGATATTTTCAAGATCAAGAAGTGAACCAACATTCTCTACTAAAAAGGCAAGTGACACTATCATCCAAGTCCTACTATTTTCATTACACTTAGTGGATTTTTGAAACATGCATGATAAGGTTTACTATATTTTATGTTATGCTAAATCCTAATAGGATACCCTTATATATTCCTTAGTGGAAACAATGTAGTTGTAGTATGCTTAGCCCTGCTATATATATTGGGATGGGATACATCTTATGACTATATGAAGTATTGAAAAGACTTATGTTTTATATAATAAAATAAGTACTCAATGAACCACCTGGGTGGACAAGGATACTCATGTTTTGGACAAGGTGGAAACAACAGGAACCATGTTTATATGGCAATCTCTTTTTGTTGTGCACTAGAAGAAAACCACCCAGGGACTTAGAGATTGAACATGTTTCTCGTGACAAAGGGCTTCCGTACACCACATGCTAAATGGGCTCTGGCTTAGTCAACTACATAGTGGAAGACCCATGCATTGGCATCATCAGGTTAACTAGAATAGTGTAAGGGAACTTGAAACCCTACATTGGTGCCTGGATGACAAGCTATCATTGTGTATTGGGAGGACTTCTATGGAAAGACTTTGTCACATTCTCAATCTGCCAGTACTCCATCTTGGTGAGTACTTATCTAGCGGCCACTAGTGGCATCAAGATGAGATTGTGTCATGTGGGTAAAGTGTACAACTTCTGCAGAAGATCAAAATTCTAAGTACTTAGCCGTGTCCCCGGTTATGGACAATACTGAGCAACTAAGGCCTGAAGCTATGGAAGATCTCGACATTCCAATTTCTCAAAGTTAAAACTTGAGGGTGACAACAAGGGATTTTGAAGCACTTGGAGTTTTCCAAGAAGTTCAGAAAGATTTGACAAAGATCAAAAAACTATTTTTGAAAAGATAGGATAAAACTATATTGCTTTCTGCAAAAGAGCCTAAACCCTACTTAGCCAAATATGCATGTAATGATAGGATCCACATATTTCTACATAGTAGTGAAACTTGCCAATAAAATTCAAATGTATTGACCCTTGTGGATGTAACTTAAAATGTTGCAGGTTTGTTTGATGTTAGTGAAGTGTGTTGATTAGGATTACAAGTCTACAACCAACATGACTGCCTGTGGCACTTTGAAGATGAAGGACCCCATGCTTATAGATATTCTGCTGCAATGTAATGTGATAGCCAAATGAGCTATGTAAGATGTAATGAATTATTTTATTCCTGGTTATAAAGTTGTATTATGACCTTTGTTTCTTGATATTACATCTTAACTGTGGATGCTAGCTATTGATCCAGGGACTAGCATTGTAAATACAGGGATCTCTACCTTATTAAAGGTTGGGGACCTTACAATCTCGTCCCGAGATTTGAAAAAAGGACGAAAAAGATTACCTAGGATTTAAAGAGATCTAGGAACTCCGTCCTGATGTGATCTTCTCGCTCCCAGGTAGCTTCCTCTTCCGTGTGGTTGTTCCACTGAATCTTGAGAAACTTGATGCTTTGGGTCCTGGTAGTTCTGGAAGATTCTTCCAAAATACGGATGGGTACTTCAGGATAGGTCAGGTCATCGTTGATTTCTATTGTCTGGTGATCAATATTCTTGAAAACTTCCGTCTTCTCCGAAACTTCGAGGCATTTACGAAGTAATGAGATATGGAACACATTGTGCACGGCTGACATTTCTTCTGGCAGTTCCAATTGATATGATACTTCTCCTCGACGGTTCAGAATCTTGAAGGGTCCGATATATCTAGGAGCTAACTTTCCTTCGCTTGAAACGCATTCCTTTTTAATGGCGACACTTTCAGATACACAAACTCTCCGATATTGAAAGCGAGGTCTCGACGTCTCTTGTCGGCGTAACTCTTCTGTCTTGACTGGGCGGTCTTGAGGTGCTCAAGAATCTTATGAACTTTCTCTGCTGCTTCTCATAGGATGTAGGGTCCGAAAATCTGACTCTCTCCTACTTCTGACCAATTCAAAGGGGTGCGGCAGTTCCGTCCATACATGAATTCAAATGGGGCCATTTGCAAACTAGCTTTATAACTGTTGTTGTATGAAAATTCTGAAAATGGTAGACAGTCTTGCCATTTAGATCCATAATCTAACACACATGCTCTCAACATATCTTCGAGTATTTGATTTACTCGCTCCGTTTGTCCGTTGGTCTGAGGGTGATAAGCTGTGCTGAAATCTAGTCGGTTCCTAAACCTTCTTGGACTTTCTTCCAGAATCTCGAGGTGAACTGAGTTCCTCGATCCGATACGATGTTCTTAGGGACTCTGTGCAAACTGACGATTCTAGCGATGTATAACACAGCTAGTTTTGAACTCTGGTAGGTGGTCTTGACTGGTAAGAAATGGGCAACTTTGGACAATCTGTCAACTATGACCCAAATAGAGTCATTTCCCCTACTAGAAGTAGGCAATCCGGTGATAAAGTCCATTCCAACGGAATCCCATTTCCATTCCAGAATCTGCAATGGTTGCAACAATCCTGCGGGTCTTTGATGTCCCGCCTTGACTCTCTGACATATATCACACTTGGCGATATAGCTTCCGATTTCTCTCTTCATCTTATGCCACCAAAATTGTTCCTTCAAATCCTGATACATCTTCGTTCCTCCGGGGTGGATAGAATAAAGATTATCATGAGCTTCCTTCAGAATAACTTCTTTCAACTCTGAATCTGCTGGTACACAAAGACGTCCTTTGTACCACAGAACTCCTTCTTCGTCTTCGGTAAATCCGGGTACTTTGCCTGTACCGATACGACGCTTGATTCTGTCGATGCTAGCATTTCCTTTCTATGCCTCCTTGATCTGGCTGATCAAAGTGGGTTGAAGTTCTATGCTAGCCAAAAATCCTTCACTCACTAATTCCATTCGGAAATCTTCCATCTCCTTGTGCAAACTTGGTTGCTCCTTCAAAATCATGGAGTTCAAGCGGCACGGCAATCTGCTAAGGGCATCTGCTACCATATTTTCTTTACCGGGGTGATAGTGAATGTCCAGGTCGTAATCCTTGATTAGCTCAATCCATCTTCTCTGTCTCATATTCAGCTCCTTCTGAGTGAATATATACTTCAGGCTCTTGTGATCCGAATAAATCTCACAACGGTTTCCCATAAGGTAATGCCTCCATTTCTTCAGGTCTAGAACTACGGCTGCGAGTTCGAGGTCATGGGTTGGGTTATTTTGTTCATGCTGTTTCAGTTGTCGAGATAGATAGGATATAACTTTTCCTTCTTGCATTAGCACACATCCGAGACCGATCTTGGATGCGTCACAATACACGTCAAAGGGAGTTCGTGATATCCGGCATGATTAAGATTGGGGCTGAGATCAGTCTTCTCTTGAGTTCTTGAAAACTCGCTTCACATTTGTCCGTCCATTCAAACTTCTTATCCTTCTTCAGCAATTGGGTCATGGGTCTGGCGATACTCGAGAATCCTTCTATGAACTTGCGGTAGTATCCCGCCAATCCGAGAAATGCACGAACTTGGGTTTGGTTGGTTGGGGCTTGCCAATCTTCGACATCTTTCACCTTTGTAGGGTCAACGGCAATTCCTCCGGCTGATACGATATGTCCGAGGAATCCTACCTCCTGTAACCAGAATTCACATTTGCTAAAGTTGGCATACAACTGATGCTCTCTAAGGGTTCCAAGAATGGTCCTTAGGTGTAGCTCATGTTCTTCTTCTGACTTGGAGTAAATAAGAATTTCATCGATGAAAACAACGACAAACTTATCCAGGAAGTCCATAAAAATCTTATTCATGAGATTCATGAAATAAGCGGGGGCATTGGTTAATCCAAAAGACATGACAATATACTCGTATAATCCATATCTGATGGTAAAGGCAGTCTTGGGAATATCCTCTGCGCGAATCTTGAGTTGATGATAGCCAGTTCTAAGATCAATCTTAGAAAACACCTTGGCACCAGTCAACTGGTCAAACAGATCTTTTATCTTGGGTAATGGGTACTTGTTCTTGATAGTGACATCATTCAACTTCCGATAATCCGTACACAAATGGTTACCTCCATCTTTCTTGTGCACGAACAAAACAGTTGATCTCCATGGTGACGCACTTGGTTGAATCAATCCAATTTCCAGCATGGCATCCAGTTGCTTCTTCAGTTCTGCTAGTTCAGACGGGTTCATACTATATGGCTCTAGGATATGGGTCCTATTCCAGGGATTAGTTCAATGATAAACTCGATATCCCGATCTGGGGGCATACCAGGCAAAACATCTGGAAATACATCGGGGTATTCACAGACTATCCGAACTTGGTTAATGGTAGGTTGGGCTATACTCTTGTTGCACTTGAATTGACGAGGTAAGGTTTCAGATATATGCTCGACTGATATTCCAGCTGTACTGTTCATGGTTATGGCTTTCTTGGCACAGTCAATTAATCCTTTATGTTTGGACATCCAATCCATTCCTAGTACTACTTCCAAACCTTTAGTTCCGAGTACTATCAGATTAGCGTAAAAGTCTATGCCGTGGATTCGGATAGGGACGACTTTGCAAATTTCCCTAGCTTTGGTGGTTGAACCGGGGATTTGAACAATCATAACATGCTTCAGTTTGGTTGGTTGAATCTTACTAGTGCACGCAAATTCTTCAGTGACAAATGAGTGTGATGCTCCAGAATCAAACAACACTCTTGCAAGTACTGAGTTAACAGAAAACAAACCCAGTACGACATCGGGCGCTTCCTGGGCTTCTTCAGCATGCATGAGAAAGAGACGGCCGTTGCAGTTGAGCGAATTCCCTGGGGAAAACCTTCTTCCGGGCTGAACACGACGCTGTTGCTGAGCTGGGGCCTTTGCATTGGGGGTTGCGGCATTCTTCTTGGGGCACTCATTGGAGTAGTGACCCTTGGTTCCACAGTCATAACAAATCACTTGCGACTTGTCCTTCGCTGCAATAGGCACATCATTGATTCCAGTCCTTGGGAAAGTGTTGGTGTTGGTGGCGGCATTGTTGTTGTTGAACTTGGGTGGTGCACGGTTGAAATTGCTAGAGTTGCCTGGGTTGTTGTGGTTTCCTCCGGGCCTTGGGTTTCCACGGTTGGGATAGGTCGGACGGTTCATCGGGGGTCTGTTGGTTCTCGGGGCAAATCCTAGAGATGGGTTGGGGCGATACTTTGGGGTATGGTGGGTTCCTGGTTGATGCATCATGCGGCGCTTGCGGTTCTTGTTGGCTTGGTTGATCTTTCCTTCCATCTGAATGGCAGAGTCAACTAGGGCTTCAATATCAGCAAAGGGGATATTGACCAACACCGTCTGCATCTCATCATGCAAACCATTCAGGAATCTTTCTTTCTTCTTGGCTTTAGTGTCGATCTCATCCGGGGCATACCTAGCTAATGCCAAGAATTTGTCACGGTATTCCACCACGGTCATCCTTCCTTGCTTCAGTTCCCTAAATTCATCTCTCATCCTTTTGATCAAACCCGGTGGCACATGGGTTCTGCTGAACTTGACCTTGAATTCCTCCCAGGTCATCATCTGACCTCCGGTCATTGCACGAACGCTGTTCCACCATGCTCTTGCCTCTCCGACTAGATAGTGGGTGGCGAACAGAACTTTCTCGTTAGCTTCCACTCCGGCGACTTCCAAATTGTTCTCCATGGTGTGCATCCAATCATCTGCATCTAAGTGCTCTTCCGACTTAGTGAAAAAAGGTGGGTTGGTGTTCTGGAAATTCTTGAGCTTAGATCCATGGTTGTCCTGATTTCCTTGGCCTTGATTGTTGTTGGCCATCTGAGCTATGTGCTGAAGGGTGGCTAAGTTGGCTTGACGTTCTGCTCTTCCAGCTTCGCGGTCAGAAACCAACATTTGCAGGATCAGCAACATCGGGTCCGGGGATGAACCACTTCCTCCGCGAGGCATCTAAAGATTGAGATAGATTATGAGAAAAGAGGGAAATTTCTAAGGTTCAGGGACTTCGAAAAGTTTTAAAAGTTTGACTCAAATTTTCCAGCAACTTGCTGTTCATTCCTTCATTCATAGCACACGATACAACACACACCACAATAAAGGAAAACAGATGGTTTTAAGAACCATTCTGGAAACTACGATACAGTGGGACCGAATAAAGCTCACTAACGCTAGTGCTCAAGTGCTACTACTCCTCGGAGTAGGTGTACTCATCATCCTCATCATCATCATCATCATCGATGAAGGCGAAATCCTCCTCATTTGTGAAGAAGTCCATGGCTTGATCCTCCAGAAAGTCATCATCATCGCTGAGATAGGAGTAGGGGTCTCCACGAAGGTCTTCTCCGGCATTCTCCCTTTCCTCCAACTGCATGTCTCTCTCGTGGATGGTCTCCTCCAAATCCATGATATGGTGGCGAAGACGGGCAATGATGCGCTCCTTCTTGTCGAGCTGAAGGCGACGAGACTTGCGATCCTTCACTAGCATGGAGAGGGTCTGATCCTTCTTCTAGGCGATGGTGGACTTGTGGTTGGAGTAGTCACGGGCATTGTCCAGTTCCTGCTGACGATCATACATAATGAAGCTAAGGTGGTCCAACTGAGTCTTCAGCTCGGGGTGATGTGGGGATTCCAGTGGCTATCCCATAGTATCACGCCTTGGATAGAACTCAAAGCGGGTACCCTTGATCTGATTGATACTCTACCCACATAGGCGGGCAAGAGCTTCCTACATGGCCCTAGCAAGTCCATCGAGCCAGTTGTTCTCTCTTAAGGTGAACTGAATTCCCTCTACAGTGGGAGGTTCAATCTTTCCTCGGAGACTTGCAACAACTAGCCACTGCAGATTTTCCCCTCCTTGATCATTGAGCTGAGCTCCGAAGAACTCGGGGTGCGGACGCTCCAGAAGTTCTGACAGCTGGTCCAGGTCATGCTCAAAGATGAGTTCTCCTCCATTCCCCAACTAATAGAACTTGTTGTACTTCACGTCCATCTATAAGAATATAGGATGAGTAAGTTAGTAAAGTGATCAAGTGTGTCAAATTTTATGTATTTTGCAAGAGTTTTTGAGGAACATGAATTTTCATGAAAGAATCCAAGTGATAAGAATGATAATAAGTTTTTTATAAATACTCGCCTCCTTTTGTTTTGAAACTAAGTTTTTGATTCAGACGTCCATTCTAACTAGGGTCTCCTATGGTCAGGATGGCTCTAATACAACTTGTCAACACCCGGATTTTTAATCCCAGATGCCTGTTATGCCATACATCGCAATCCCAGGATTGCCATTTTTGCTAGACATAAAAGATTTGGATATCACAGTACATCATCCATTACAAACCATACATAAGGTCTTACACAAATAAGGATCTCATGATCTAGTTCTTAATACAACTCAAGCAGCGGAATAACGTAATAGTAAAGATAGCGTAGGCGAAGCTCCATCTTCGGGGTCACAGGCAATGCTGACGATGGGGGATGATCCTAGTTGTCGTAACCTTCCTGCGGCCCATCATCCTGGTACTCCTCTTCATAGTCTGGCCACGGGAATAGCCGGGGACAAAGCCATGAGTACTCTTTAAGTACTCGCAAACTAATACTAACAAGTTAAGGGGTTTTTTGTAGTAGGACACTAAGCTCTAGGGTTATTTTGCAAAAAGCTAGATTTACCTCTACTCAGTTCAAAGAAAGCTAGTTGAAGTTTTATAATACCTAAGTGGGAACTTGAATTTTATATCACAATCCTGTTGTGGTCAAGTCAAAGTCTCAATTCATTTCATAAGTCAGTTTGAAAACATCTTATGAGGGAACAGTATGGCCACTCCAACTATCCATAACCGTGGACGTGGCTATTCGAATAGTTTGACACTCTGTAGAGATTGTACACTTTCACCACAACATTCGATACATCCGTCAGGAACAAATCATGAATTCACCATACTCAGTATGCGGATAATCAATCCTAACCTTTCAATTACACGCCCTAGTATAAGCACCTCTCCTGTGAGTTTGGCCTCCCAACCATGACCAACTGTCATCTTGGGTACTTCACAGGTGGACAATCTTCACAAGGTAGCCTCAGCTCAGACCTTGGCCGCGAGGGAACCCATACTAAGGTATATAAGTTTCCAGTCAAGACCTACCCAATTTTCTGGTATCGTGGTTGTACGGTAAATTTGGAATGTATCGCATCCAGACAACCATCAGTTTTATCAAGGGCTAAGGCTCATGCTTGAACATTTTCATCATCAAAATCTACTGGTGTTCGAGAACACATGTCAAAACATTTCAGTAGAATGACTCATCATTCTAAGGTTTTTATAACCATTTCCACCAAGTATTCCCATCTAAAGTTGATCAAGTTTTATGCTTAGCACTAGCATGTACAAGTGGGGGTAAGTACTAATGAGGGGTGGTAAACAGGTGGAGATTAATTAAGTTCAATCTCATGCCTTAGGATGACATCAAGATTATCTAACTTAGGCCAAATTTAATGCTCTTTATGCTACCTTCCAATATCCTTCTAGTATCTACAATTTACAATGAAACTCTAAGAGAAAACTTTGATAAAGAAATAAAGTATAGAGCTTGTAACTAAAACTAGGATTGGGTATCATCAAATGTGTCTAACTAAGCATGCTTAATGCATTGCCTAGGTTATCTAACTTTCATAGTTGAAAGTGTTAGATTGCAAGGTTTCAAGTATTGGCTTGCATAAGTATCAGTATACGCTTGCCTTGAGCAGAGCAGTGGTTGAAGTTCTCCTCGGCTTCTTCCTCGTAGTATCCTCCTTCCTCCTCGTATCCTTGGTCAGTACTAGAGTCTATAAATAAATACGAGGTACACAATCACCAAACAATACTTAACTATTTTCAATCATCACACAAAGGTGTGATATAGATGATCTAGCATCATCACTTAACATTACAAGATTAAAGCTTTTGTCTTATTTATTTTAATTTGAGAAAAGTAATTTCTACTCATTGAAAAACTACTTAAGATTTAATATTCTCCAACTCAAACATGTGATCATGTTGACACATGTCATCACCACATATTTAAGTACATGGGAATGTGATTTAAAGTGGTGTCACAATTTAATAAGGTTTAACCTTTTATTTTAAATAAATAAAGTGACTAGAAATGGGGGGCGTACGGGCTGCAGCGACGACGACGAGGCGGGCAAACGAACGGGTGGTCGACAGAGAGCTCAGGGATGGTCGAGGCAGCTCCGGGGGTGGTCGCAATCAGCGGCGCCCTTCTCCTCTAGAGGCGGCCTGCTCCGGTGCAATTTCGGCGAGCTGCTGCTCCCCGTGCTCCGGCTAAAGGTGTGGGACGATCAGTGAGGTGAGGGGAGTGGAATGGTGTGCTACAAATGGCTGGGGGTGGCCTCCTTTTATATGCTCGACGGCAAGACCGAGAGGGATGGGCAGGCGACGATGGCGACATGGCTACGGGCTGCTAGAGGCATGGCTGAGGGTGGCGATTGACGCACGGTCTCCTGGCGATGCTCTAGGAATTCAATGCGGGCTTAGGGGCGGTGGTAAACGGTCGGGCGAGGCTGGCGCTCTGAGCGGCAGAGGCGGCGTCTTCGACGGCGAGCGGTGGCTGTGAGGCGTTGGACGGCGAAAGGGGGTGTCTAGCGTGTTCCTTGGGTCGTGGCGACGCGGTGGGCACAGGCTGCGGTTGAGGGGCGGCGTGTGCATGCGTGCCGGGTGCGGCGCTCTGGCGCGTGCTCGACATGTCGCTGTGGCACTGGGCGCGGGGCGTTCTCGGTGGTCCATGGCTTGCCTTGGCTCGGGAAGGGGACAGTGGGCGGAGGTGAGGTGCTGGCTAGCTCCCAGACATGGTGAGAGAGGGGGAGGTGGTCTGCTGCGGCGGCGACCAAGTTGGCCGGCGAGGTGGGGTCGGTTTGGCCATGGCCATGCTGCTAGGAGGTAGGGGGTGGGTTAGTTAGGTCTTGGTTTGATCTAGGGGGGACAATGTGATCAATTGAATGTTAAATGGGAGACAAGTTTGGCCAGTACACTATTTGAAATAGTGAAATTGATTTGGTTTAAATACTGCCTGCCAAGTGTTTGATGAAATGGCCGCAAGAAACTTCTTTTTGAATTTTGAAAAGATTTTTGGTGGGTGTGCTAGGAATGAGCTTGAGATTCTATGGGTGCTTGGGTTTTGAAAATAGAGCTTCTTTGAGTGGTTTTTGAAATAGTGGGATCTTCCCATATGAGATAGATTCAATTTTAAACTTAGCATTTGAATGTTTTTGGAAGATCACAAAGTGGGCCTTGGTACCTTATTATGTGTACTAAAAAGGGGTGCAAAGATCCACAATTGTTTCTGTTAAGTTTTGAGTGCTAGGAATAGCAAAAGTAGGCATGATAGTTAATTTGCCAAAAATGACCATTCACTTCATTTATTCATTCATTTTGAGTCATTTTTCTTTGGGAAAAGTTTGGGCATGATTTAGATGATGTTTATTTCACCTAAGAATCATTTTACAAGCAATGAATCATAGAACCATGGCAATTCAAAAGAACTCCTAATTTAAATACACCTACATATGAATGCTTTCATATTTTGAGATTGGAAAGTTTTTGTTAACCCTAAATTTGATGATTAGAGTTTGTTGATACATGTTTAATATTTTTGGGATGTTACATCGGGTGGGCTAGTTGGGCCGTTTAGTTGGGCCGCGGGGTGGGCTGCGCCAGTTAGGCTGGTTTGTTTCTATTTTTTTCTTCAAATCTTTTTTCCTTCTCTTTTTCTGTTTTTATTCAAACTAATTTGATTTCAACTCCAAATTGATTCAAATCCTCACCAAACATTTCAGTAGCTTTTATACCAAATATTAGTGTATTATTTAGTCCAATTTGGAGTGATTCAAATATTTTTCTAATAATTTAATATTCATTTAAAATTAAGTGAGGCACATTGGCATTTATTTAAATAAAATTTGAATATGGTTCATAAACCCATATAATTTTATTTAAATAAACTTTTATCCTTTTAATTTATTTAAATTACTTTTAGTCCATTTTATGGAATTGGCCAAGCTTTAAATTGTCTTGGCAATAATTCTTATTTATTTATTTCTTTGTCTTATATAATTCATATCTTTTTATTTATAAATCCAAAAATAGTGATTCCAATTGGTATAATTTTGTTTAATAATTATTTATCTTTTTATATCCTTTAAAATTACTTTGTTCACAATTTGGTATTGATTTTAGCTATGGGCTTTATTAGCCTTGGAATACTTTCTTTTATCTTATAAAAATCATAAGTTTTTATCCATGGCTCCAAATGGAGTGAAACAAATTCCCATGGTTTTATAATATTTTTGTTTACCATTATTGGTCATTTAGGAATGTTTGTTGCTAAATTTTTATATGGAACAAATCCCTAGTCTTGGAGTGATCTTGATGATGATTTCTTTTATTAGGATTTAGGGTTTAGGTTTATCCTTTCCAAGTGCTTTGAATCAAGATACATTCCATGCATGAATCCATTTGATCTGTTTGAAAATTTGTTTGTTGCTTTTTCATTCAAGTTTTTTTCAAGTAAGGTTTTGATGTTTCCATTTAGAAGAAAAAAGTTTCTTTTCCCTCTAAATTTCACCATCTAATTCTTTTGTTTGTTTATTTTTCACATTTCAAAATTTGGAAAATTTTGGGATGTGACAGACTACCACCCTTAAAAGGAATCTCGTCACGAGATTCGGGAAGGCTGGGATCCACAAGCTGGGTTCAGTACAACTAGGGTACTACCACCCTTAAAAGGATTTTAACTAGATTGCATCTTGGCTTACTTGGTGTCTTGATGTAACTTCTCTAGACATTTGTTTGCATAGTGTCCCTTATTTTCACATTTGAAACATGTGACAAGGTTGAGGTCCTTCACAGGTTTGCTTGTCTTGTTCTTCTCCTTTTTGGACAATTTGATGCATAATGGCCTAGCTCTTTGCATTTGTGGCACATCACCTGGCTAATATCCCTCTTTATCCTTAGTATCACTATCTCTTGTTTGTTTCCTTGCCCTTCTTCTTTTTGGGTATCTCCAAGGCTAGGAGGTCTCTTAGTTCATGCTCTTCATAATTCACTACAAATGTAGGAAAACTTCCTCGGTTCTTAGAACGGTTCCTAGGATAACGTCCACGTTTCCTCTTTTGCTCACCAAAGTTGGTTACATTGTATGGAGGTGCATACTGAGTTTTGACTTTGTCTTCATCATTCTTGGTGGAAGTTGTACCTTCATGGATGTTTCCAAAGGCTTGATGTATTCCATCTTTAGCTTGATGTTTCATCTGTTGAACTATAGGATAGATGGGGCATTGGACAGGGACATCATCATTTCCTTCACACAGGAAACAGATAACTTGAGATGTGGGGCATTGTCTAGCTGGATGGTTCTCATCACAATTTGGGCACTGGTCAATATGCTCGTTATAAGTGTGTCCTATGTCTCCATGAATTTTGCAGGCTTGTGTTATTTCCATAATATTATCCTTGAAATCGTTGTTGTCATAATTCCTTTGGGAAGGGTGGCTTCTCATATTGATCATCTGATTGGTCATCCTTTGCAACAATTGGGATTGGGATCCCAAGAACTTTAGCATGGGTGGGTATAACTCAATGTTGTTGTGGTTGTTGGCTAAAAACTGGGTTGTCACTTTATTCAACTTAGTTTGGGTTGCTAGCAGTTGTTCTGTCATGTGATTCTTGAGGTTGTTGTTGTCACCATCCTTGATGTTGGAGTTGTGGTCTCTTGGAGAAGTCATCTGTTTGGGTTGGGTTGGGATTGGAATAGACCAAAGATTTCTAGGGAAAGAATTCTACTCATGCATAACAAATCACACAAAGCAATATGCAAGCAATATCAATCATGCATTCCACTCAAACAACAAGGTTCAAGCATATTCTAGGCAGACAAAATATTATTGCCATACCACATAGGTGGGTATGATTAATAAAAGATCAGTAAATCGATTTTTAAACTAAACACTAGTATGGTGGTCCAACTATAGGGTATCACTTGAGATCATTCAATCCTTCTTCTTAGCTATTACATCAGGAACAAGATCATGGTATCCTTGGAAGAAATTATTGCAGCTTGGTCACAAAGTTCAAAGGTGATAACGGTTCCTCCTAAGTTGTGTTTCCTTAGTCTCCAAGTCTTACGCATTATTCTTATCTTAATTGAAGTCCTTAGTGATGTCCAAGTTGAAGTCCTTGGTGAAACTGAAGCTGAAGTCCTTTGAGATGTTTAAGTTGAAGGCCTTGATGATGTTGAAGTTGAAGTCCTTAGCCATCAAGTTGAAAAGGGAGAGATGTAGAATCAAAAAAAATGTTGAGGAAAGAGTTTACAAGATTGTTTGTAAATAAGTTAGAACAAATACAACTCCTATTTTCTAAGGGGTTTTGTTCAATCCTAGGTTTACAATCCTACAGGCAACATAGTGCTCTGATACCATCTGTAGAGGCCTGAACCCAATAAGGTATAAGTCCCTATGTTTACAGTGCTAGTCCCTGGATCGAATAGCTAGCACCCACAGTTTAAGATGTAATATCAAGAAACAAAGGTCATATTACAACTCATAACTAGGAATAAAATAGTTCATTACAACTTACATAGATCATATGGCTATCTTATTATAGAGCAACAGATATAACTATAAAGCATGGAGTCCTTCATCTTCATATGCCACAAGCAAACATGTTGGTTGTAGACTGGTAATCCCTACTCAACACACTTCACTAACATCAAACAAACCTACAACATGATAAGTTACAGCCACAAGGGTAAATACATTTGAATTGTATTGGCAAGTGATATCATATTGATATGGATAATCTAACATCTACATGAATATATGGCTAAGTGGAGTTTTGGTTGGCCTTTGCATAAAAATAAGTTTTCCCTATCCTTTCTAATTCTCTTTTCCAAAACACTTCATTAAACATGGCACACTGGATACACACCAGGTGCTTCCCTTGTTCACCCAACAAGTTTTAACTTAGAGAAATTAGAATGATGAGATTCTTGAACTGCTTCACTGTCTTGATGCTCAAAAATTGTCGATAACTGGGGACGCGGCTAAGTACTTAGTTTTTACCCTCTTGAGAGGTGGTGTGCTTTCCCCACAAGACTCGACATGCATCAAGAGGATACTTTTTAGAAGCAATCCCTTAGACCACCATGGATGTGTTACATCCTATCATCACTACCACCTTCTGTCCATCTGTCTGAGTTCTTGCAACTTAGTTGGTCAAGGTAGAGCCCATATGCCATGTGGCTGCATTGGAAGCTTTCGCGGCAAGAATGTCTCCAATCTCTTTGTTCCTGGGTGTCCATCCACAAGTGAGATACTCCAGGGTAAACCATAGAAATGGGACCTGAGTAACCACTCAACAAAAATCCATCCATACTATTACCATTTCCACCCAGGTGTTTCATTAAAATCTGTTGTTTTCATTAGTCCAAAACAATATTTGTATTTTTATAAGACATCGTATCATGATTTCCACCCATAATTCTATATATCTAGACTAAGAATTCTAAACTTACCATGTCTCCTATCTTTAGGAAATACTACCTAGGTAGATACTATAGGTTTAGCATAGCATAGAAATATTTAAAATAGTCCTATCATGCATACTATAAAAATATCACTAATGCAATATTGAAAAGATAGGAATTTTTATGACCAAAGTATCACTTGCCTTTTTAGTAGAAAATCTAGGTACTCTCCTTGATCTTGCAAATGTCACACTCCTCAAAGTTTACTACATCACACTCAAGCAAAGCAGACATTCAAAACTAGCATCACAAAACAATCACAAGAAAACTAAGAAATGCATGCAAGCATGCAAAATGTTATTTTATTGAAAAAGTTGTTTCTAACAAGGTTCTAAACATTTCAAAACACCTACTGGTCTTTTATAAAAGTGGAATTTCATTTGGAACCAAGTTAGTGAAAATAAGTCATTTAAATCATTTTTCTTTTGTTAGAAAAGCTTTTATTCAAAGGGATTTTTTCTAGTGTAAACAAAATATATTTTTAATTTAAAATGTTAGTGTTTATGGTCAAAGGGTTCAAAACAAAACCATTTGCAAAATGATTCATTAAAAAATAATTTTTTGAACAATTTTTTACACTCAAAATAGTCCTAAACAAGTCTCTTCCTAAAACTCTAATTTTTCAAAACAAATGACCAAAGCAAGGCCATAGGTGAAGATTACACATTTTTGTGAATTCATAGACACCTAATTTGTATTTTTATGATTTGTAGATTAAAAGTTATGAATTTTACAAGTTTGATCATCAAACAGATCAAATCTGGATTTTAAATCTAAAACACAGACACGTGGTGTGTTCTGATTGGTCGATACCATTTCGGCTGGATCAAGCGATGCGAGCCGTTAGATATAAGTGGGGTTGCATGGACCAGATCTAACCGTACCCCTTCGATTAGTGATCTAATCTAGACACTAGGGTGCGCATCCGATGGTCCACAACGACTGACCAAGATCTGGCGGTGCTGGCTAATGCACACGGTGGTGGCACGTCGGGCGATGGCGTACTTGCAGCGCTAGGGGGTAAAGGGGGTGCAGGGGAATTACCAAGCTTGCGTGGACTCGACATTTTCCGTGGTAGCCGAGGTTGACGAAGGGGCACACTGGTTTGGCCGCTATTGCTCGCCGGAGTTATTCTCAATGTCGGGTGCTTGCGGAGGTCGTCGTAGGTGAGCTCCTGGAGCAAAAAAAGCAAAGCAAGGAATCAGGGAGGTGCGCACAAGGATGGTGAGTAAGGTCATTTAAACGAGAGGGCAAGGGGAGGTCAGGGTTCATCGGAATAGGCGTTGGAGTATGTCAGGGTCAGCGGGGTGCAAGCTCGAATTGGAGCAGCCTGGGGGCTTTCTAATGCGGGGAAGTGAGGGAAAACAGAGAGGAGGGAGAGGGGGTTAAGAGAGCGTGGTCAGGGACGGCAATTACTCGTGTAGTTATGAGAATTCACGCAAAATTAAATGAGAGGAAACAGCGGAGGGAAGAAGTGGTCTCTATGTGTGAGGTTGACGACGAGGACGACTTGGCAGATGGGGTCAGTTGGTCAGTGAGGGGTGCGGGGAGGGCTCGAGTGCGAAAAGAAGCAGAGGGGAGAGGGGAGTGGCCGGGTGGGCTGGTTGGGCCGTTTAGTTGGGCCACGGGGTGGGCTGCGCCAGTTAGACTGGTTTGTTACTATTTTTTTCTTCAAATGTTTTTCCTTTTCTTTTTCTGTTTTTATTCAAACTAATTTGATCTCAACTCCAAATTGATTCAAATATTCACCAAACTTTTCAGTAGCTTTTTATACCAAATATTAGTGTATTATTTAGTTCAATTTGGAGTGATTCAAATATTTTTCTTAGAATTTAATATTCATTTAAAATTAAGTGAGACACATTAGCATTTATTAAATAAAATTTGAATATGGTTTATAAACCCATATAATTTTATTTAAATAAACTTTTATCCTTTTAATTTACTTAAATTACTTTTAGTCCATTTGCTTATGGATTTGGCCAAGGTTTAAATTGTCTTGGCAATAATTCTTTTTTATTTCTTTGTCTTATATAATTCATATCTTTTTATTTATAAATCCAAAAATAGTGATTCCAATTGGTATAATTTTGTTTAATAATTACTATCTTTTTATATCCTTTAAAATTACTTTGTTGACAATTTGGTATGGATTTTAGCTATGGGCTTTATTAGCCTTGGAATACTTTCTTTTATCTTATAAAAATCATAAGTTTTTATCCATGGCTCCAAATGGAGTGAAACCAATTCCAATGGTTTTATAATATTTTTGTTTACCATTATTGGTCATTTAGGAATGTTTGTTGCTAAATTTAATATGGAACAAAGCCATAGTCTTGGAGTGATCTTGATGATGATTTCTTTTATTAGGGTTTAGGGTTTAGGTTTATCCTTTCCAACTGCTTAGAATCAAGATACATTCCATGCATGAATGCATTTGATCTGTTTGAAAATTTGTTTGTTGCTTTTTCATTCAAGTTTTGTTCAAGTAAGGTTTTGATGTTTCCATTTAGAATCAAAAAGTAGCTTTTCCCTCTAAATTTCATCATCTAATTATTTTGTTTGTTTATTTTTCACATTTCAAAATTTGGAAAATTTTGGGATGTGACAGGCGCCCCTCCGTCTCTCCTCTGGACTCTGTGTTCGCTCTGGTAAAATATTGACTTTGGCTTTTGTCCCTTCCAATTCCGAGAATATTTCCTTACTACCTTTTCTGAAACCAAAAACAATAGAAAACAGGCAACTCGCATTGCGACATCTTGTTAATAGGTTTATTCCCAGAAAATGTATAAAAATACATCAAAGTGTATATAAAACATAGCAAATTTGATACTAAACAAGCATGGGATATAAAAAATTATAGATACGTTTACGCCGTATCAATCATCCCTGAGCTTAACTCCTGATCGTCCTCGAGTAGATAAGTGATAAAAAGAATACTTTTTGAGGTGACATGCACCATCACAATCTGGATCAAACCATTTGTAAAGCATTGAAATCTAGGATCAAATTACTCTAAACATGACAATAAAAGATGTAGTTCTAACAATAAGGCATAGCAGCTATGTTGCAACATGAAAAGATACAAACAAAGATCATGAATAACAATGCATTGAAAGACGTTTGTTTGTTTCACATATAGAAAACATAGCAAAGTGGTATTCAGCTTGTCCCTCATGCAGTAGCAAAACATAAATGCATAGGACACCTTCAAAGTTCATAAGGGTGACTAGATACAAATAGTTCAAGAACAAGCAATATCAACATTATGAATCAATCAATAAGTTTTGGGACAATGCACATAAAACTAAGAATGACAACTATGCTCTCTTAATTGGTGCATAAATATAGAAGGTGGAGACTCAATATAAAAGTAGGAAGAAAGGTCCTTCATAGGGAAGCAGGGATTTCAAGTTTCATAAAGAGCTTCCAAAAATTATGGTACTTATTAGCTTTCAACTCTCATTGCCCCTATCATAAGCATCTTGAAGTGATTAAGGTTAAAGTGAAACAAATATGGAGTATATGCTTGACAAATCATAAGTTGGAAATCTCATGTCCCTTGAGTACGAGGGTCGTTCCTCATGATACTCAACTTTAGTCACAAGCAAGTTCTTGTCATTGTAAGTATATGTGTATGATAGAGAATCACCAACGGGGTACCCCTTGCCCCATTACACAGCAGTTATCCCATATCAAAATGACAAGGCAACAGACAGTGAGCATCTTAGCGATCCTTTTATTTACCATGAGCATGGTGCATCTTTTTTTCTTTTTTCTCACTTTTTTCTATATTTTTTTCTGAGGATGCTTCATGGATTGCTCACTATGGTGATGCTTCAAGTTTCCACTATGATTAGGCATGTCTTTGGCTAGCGGCCCAGGCGTTTCTCTAACATATATATAATAATCCATGAACTTACATGCTCCCCTTTTATTTCACACCACCGACATCCATAAACAAAAGATCATGATATCAACTGGGTAATATGTACAGGTGTTGAAAGCGTTCCCCATGACAGCATGGTTCTGCTAATTCCCAACTTATAAGTGCAAGCATATACAACATAGATGACACAATGGTTCAAGTTTATTAGGAGTAAGAATGTAAAGTGTGCCATCAAGTTTGTGAGATCTTTAATCACTAATTTTCTCATAACAAGTTTAATTTGGAAGCTAGATAAAACAAGAATATACTTGGAATGGTGTAACACACCATTCATAGGAGTTTATAGTGGACTCTTTGGAATAACTTGGTTTCTTGGGAGTTGGATGCATGAGTAGAGCTTACTCAATACTAGTGGAGGCTAGCAAAAGACTGGGAGCGATCAACTAAGAGAGCAATAATGGCCATAATCATGCAGAGCAACAAAACATTATCAATCAAAGCATAAAGTGGTACCAAAAGTCAAAAACTAAATGATCATAGAGGCTAGGGTGACTGGTTCATAGTCATAACATGGTGTGAGCATGTGCCAAGTCAACCCAAACAAAGCATCAAAGGAGAATACCACAATATTATGCTTTTGTATGCTAAAACAACACATGATTCTTTCAAGACACATTAAGCAATCTCAATTGTTTGGAACAAGTCATGCTACAACAATAACCACTAAGCATAAGGTCAAAACAACATCTAGCATGACATGATAGAGTCTAAGCTATAGTCAAAACCAGCTCCCTTTTGTACCACTATAAGCATGAAACTTTCTACTCTTTTCTAACATCAATAAACTTATTTGAAACAAAATACATTATGCGGGGGTCAAACTAATTTATTCAAGAAAACTAAGCAAACGAAAACCAAAACAAAAAATAAGAATCTCCAAGAACAACACAATAGTGCATGAAACAATAAAAACAAAGTGTCTAGAAAGAGACCTGAGATTTTGATTGATGAAGAAGGGGATGCCTTGGGAATCCCCAAGCTTTGACGCTTGTACCTCTTAAATATTTCTTGGGGTGACACAAGGTGTCATCCCCAAGCTTCAGCTTTTGTCCATTCTTCATCTCATTACATCATTCTTCCCCTACACTTGAGAATTTCCTTCATACAAAACATCACACAATTCTTCATTAGCAACATTAGTGTATTCAAAATAATAAAACTTTGGGTTCAGTTTCAAAACAAGTAAAAATTTAATTAGAACACAAGATACTGTAGAAATTCCTTTAAAAATCTCAATTGATCAAGAAGAACTCAAAAAGAAACTGATTAAGAGGCAAATGCAAATAATGGCAGAAATCTGTCAAAACAGACCAGCAGGTAAAAACCGATTTTTTCGAAGATCTTATGTTGCTCAAATAGAAAAGTGTTGAATTAACTAAGGTTAGATAGAAACCTGGGAAATCTACTCAGAAAATTATAGCTCAATTCGACATACAGGGATTTTTCACGAATTTTTACAGTGAAACACAAAAATCTGTTTTGGGACAACAACTTCCCCAAATCTTACTTCTCTCTCATTAGAGGTTATTATTGGCACAAAAATCACACAAAAAGGATAAGGAGAGGTTATTATAGAAGTAATAACTTCCAAGACTCAATAAAATTATTGGGTTATCTCCGAAGATGTACTTTTCTTTAACACCTTTAAGTTAGGCATAAGAAGCAAGTATTTTCAAATGAAGAAGCATTAACATCAAATTTTACTTTAATAGGAGGATCAAAAGGTAAGTTATCTCTCCTTATAGGTAAGTGTTCTATACCTTTTTTGAATGGGAATTGATATTTAATGGTGCCTTCTTTCATATCAATAATGGCACCAACAGTTCTAAGAAAAGGTCTTCCCAAAGTAATAGGACAAGAAGCATTGCATTCAACATCCAAAGCATAGAAATCAACTGGGACATAGGCATTGTTGACCATAATAAGAACATCATTAATACTCCCCATAAGTTTCTTTTTAGAATTATAATCAAGTGGGACATCTAAATAGCAATCTTCCAAAGGTGGCAAATCAAGCATTCCATAAATCTTTCTAGGCATAATAGAGACACTAGAACCAAGGTCACATAAATCTTTGAGGTCAAAATCATTCACTTGCATATTAATGATGGGTTCCCAACTATCTTCTAATTTCCTAGGAATAGAAGCTTTATTTTTCAATTTTTCTTCTTTAATTTTAATGAGAGCATCTGTAATGTGTTTTGTAAAATCCATATTCATAGCACTAACATTAGGAATTCTAGCAAGCTTTTGTAGGAACATAATCACTTCAGAAATATTGCAACCATCAAGATCAAAGTCAAACTTAGCATCACAGGTAGTAGAATTATTGGTTCCCATATTTCGTAAAATTTTAGCATTCTTATTGGGTTTAGGTATTGTTGTAGAAGGAATGGGGGCTTCTTGTGGTTTGCTAGCATCAACATTGGTGGTGGTAATAGTACAAGTACTATTTTTTCAAGAAATTTCATCTTCTCTTTCCCACTTAGCATGCAATTTAGCTAGCAGTCTAAGATTTTCATCAATTGTAACTTGTATGGCATGAGTAGCAGCAACGGTATTTTCCATGGTTTCAGGTTTAGCAGCCATTTTATTATTCAAAGAGGATTGTGCTTCTGACAAAGATGAAATAATTTTCTCAACATTCAAAAGATTTTCCATGGTCTTGTCGAAAGTAGTTTGTTTACTAATAAATTCTTTAAGCATGACTTCAAGTCCAGAGAGGGCACTTCTATTGTTGTTGTAGGAATTTCCATAAGTATTACCATTATTGGGAGGATATGGCCTATAACTATTATTACCAAAATTATTCCTATAGGCATTGTTGCTAAAATTATTATTTCTAATGAAGTTCACATCAACTTTCTCTTCTTGAGCAACCAAAGAGGCTAAATGAACATTATTTGGATCAATATGAGCTTTTCCATTAACAAGCATAGACATGATAACATCAATTTTATCACTCAAGGAGGAGGTTTCTTCAACATAATTTACCTTCTTACCTTGTGGAGCTCTCTCAGTGTGCCATTCATAATAGTTAACCATCATATTATCATGGATCTTTGTTGCAGCATCCAAAGTAATGGCCATAAAGGAACCTCTAGCAGCAGAATCCAACAGATTTCTTGAAGATAAATTTAGCCCTGCATAAATTTTTTGGATAATCATCCAAGTAGTCAGTCCATGAGTGAGACAATTATTTACCAAAGATTTCATTCTTTCCCAAGCTTGAGCAACATGTTCATTATCAAGTTGTTTAAATGTCATTATTTCACTTCTCATAGATATAATCTTAGCAGGAGGATAGTATTTTCCAATAAAAGCATCTTTGCATTTAATCCAAAAATCAATACTATTTCTAGGCAAGGATAGCAACCATTCTTTAGCTTTTCCTCTCAAAGAGAAAGGAAACAATTTGAGCTTAATAATATCTCCATCTACATCCTTATATTTTTGCATCTCACAAAGTTCAACAAAATTATTAAGGTGAGCAGCAACATCATTAGAACTAGCACCAGAAAATTGCTCTTTCATAATAGGATTCAACAAAGCGGGTTTAATTTCATAAAAGGTAGCATCAGGAGCAGGTGGAGCAATAGGTGTGCAAAGGAAATCATTGTTGTTTGTGCTAGTGAAGTCACACAACTTGGTGTTCTCAGGAGTGTTCATTTTTGCAAAAGTGAGGCAAGCCAACAGTAGTAGCAACAAAGTAGAACTAATTTTTTGTGTTTTTTTAAGAAAAGGCAAACCAAACGAAACTAATTTTTTTTATTTTTGAAAAAGGGAAGCAAGAAAAACAAAGCAAAAGAAACAAAGCAAAACAAAAACAAAGTAAAGAGAATGGTTATGAGAGACTCCCCTTGCAAAGCTATCCTTAACTCCCCAGCAACGGCGCTAGAAAATCTTGATGGTGGCTCAGTTGACTGTAGAGCCTCGTTGGGAAACCCCAAGAGCAAGGTGTGATGAACACAACAATAAGTTTTCCCTCAGTTATAAAACCAATGTTATCGAACCAGTAGGAGCAAGGAAACAACTCCAAGGTGTTGCTAAGAACTTGGCATCCTGCACAACACAAACTCAAGACTTTGCCCCAAGTTACACTGAGGTTGTCAATCTCACTGGTTTGCTGAAAACAAAGGATTAAATGTATAGTGTGGTAGATAGTAGTTGCTTGTAGAAAGTAAACAGTAACAGTAGATGATGTATCAATGATAAAGATTGGACCGGGGTTCACAGTCCACTAGAGGTGTTCTCCTTAAGATAGATAGCATGCTGGGTGCACAAATTACAGCGGGGCAATTGACAGGTTGAGAAAGCATAACAATGCAAATACTATACATCATGACTCCTATGAGATTTGATTGGGCATTACAACAATATACATAGACCGTAATCCAAGTGCATCTATGACTAATAATCCACCTTCAGGTTATCATTCGAACCCCTTCTAGTATTAAGTTGCAAGCAACGGATAATTGCATTAAGCAATGTGTGTAAAGTAAACAATACAATTGTTCCATGAACAAAATATTCTTGTATTCTCCCTAGTAGCAACAGCACATCTACAACCATAGAGATTTCTGTCACTTCCCCAGATTACTAGAGGCATGCACCTACTATCGAGCATAAATACTCCCTCTTGGAGTCCCAAGCATCTACTTGGCCAAGATAGCTACTAGCAACAGAGAGCATGCAAGATCACAAATAACATAGACATGATAGAATCAATAATAAATTTGACATAGTATCTCAATATCCATTGGATCCCCGCAAACACAACATGTATGGTTACAAATAGATGATCTTGATCATGAACAGAGCTCATAAGATCTAAACATGATAGCGCAAAGGAGGAGAGACAACCATGTAGCTACTGTATGGAAGCAACTTCTTCATTAGTACCAGCAACTTTTCAAATCCCGAGTCAGTCACACCGGTCTTTGCCTTCCACTTCAGCAATTCTAGTGTGCTGCCCAACTTCTTTTGGCCATCTTCACAAGTTGGGTACAACAATTTGTTGTGGTCCTGTAACATCTGCTTGAACTACAACCTCTCCTTTTCGGTGTCACAGTCTCGCTTTGCATCAGAAATGACCCAACCAAGATCATCAGCGGGCTCATCCGGTTCCCGTTCTTCACCTCCTTCTTCTTCATTTCTTCCATTGCGGTATCAGCATATTCAGGGAACATAGATTGTTAGTTGTCATCATCGTTCTCTTCTTCATTGCCGTCTTCCATGGAACCCCTCTTTCTCCGTTCTTGGTCCAAACATTATAGCCGAATATAAAACGAGACCGAAGTAGGTGGCTCTGTGATGGTGGCTTAGTTGACTGTAGAGCCTTGTTGGGAAACCCCAAGAGCAAGGTGTGATGAACACAGCAGCAAGTTTTCCCTCAGTTATGAAACCAAGGTTATCGAACCAATACGATCAAGGAAACAACTCCAAGGTGTTGCTAACAACTTGGAATCCTGCACAACACAAACTCAAGACTTTGCCCCAACTTACAGTGAGGTTGTCAATCTCACTGGTTTGCTGAAAACAAAGGATTAAACGTATGGTGTGGTAGATAGTAGTTTCTTATAGAAATTAAACAGTAACATTAGATGATGTATCAATGATAAAGATTGGACCGGGGTCCACAGTTCACTAGAGGTGTTCTCCTTAAGATAGATAACATGCTCGGTGAACAAATTACAACAGGGAAATTGATAGGTTGAGAAAGCATAACAATGCAAATACTAGACATCCTGACTCCTATGAGATTTGATTGGGCATTACAACAATATACATAGACCGTAATCCAACTGCATCTATGAATAATAATCCACCTTTAGGTTATCATCTGAACCCCTTCCAGTATTAAGTTGCAAGAAACGGATAATTGTATTAAGCAATGTGTGTAAAGTAAAAAATACAATTGTTCTATGAACAAAAGATCGTTATTTTCTCCCTAGTAGCAACAACACATCTACAACCTTAGAGATTTTTGTCACTTCCCCAGATTACTAGAGTCATGAACCTACTATCGAGCATAAATACTCCCTCTTGGAGTCACAAGCATCTACTTGGCCAAGATAGCCACTAGCAACGGAGAGCATGCAAGATCTCAGATAACACAGACATGATAGAATCAATAATTAATCGGACATAATATCTCAATATCCATCGGATCCCCGCAAACACAACATGTATGATTACAAATAGATGATCTTGATCATGAACGGAGCTCACAAGATCTAAACATTATAGCACAAAGGAGGAGAGACAACCATGTAGCTACTGTATGGACCCATAGTCCAAGGGTGAACTGCTTATAACATCCCAAAAATATTAATCAAGGTTATCAATTCCAATCTTTCAATTTAGGGTTAACAAAAACTTTTGTGAATTAAAATCCATATGAATGCATGTGTGTATGTGATGAATGCATAAATGCTTGTATGGACTTGTGTGATTGTTATGAATGGCAAGGATTGGTTTAAAAATGAAAACAACATCATTGAAATCATTTCCAAGCAGAATCAAATCAATAGAATTTCAAAAACTAACAAAATGAGCTAATGGTCATTTTTGCCAAACTTGTTCACTAGACCACTTTGAGTGTTTCTAGTTCAATATTTCTAACAGAAACAAATCCAAATATTTTCACCCCTTGCTAGACCAAGTAAAAGTGAACCCAAGCCCACCTTGAAAACCCATAGAAACATTTTGCAAATCTATGCTATGGACAATTCAAAATTGAATCTAGTTCATATGGTAAGATCACCATTTCTCAAAACCCAACCAAACCAGTTCACCTTGACAAACCCAAGCAACCAGAGACTACCTAGTATGTTTCATCCAAAAATTCAAATATAAATTTCTTTTAGCCATTTCATCAAACACCTAGAGACACAAATCAAATTTGGCCAAACTTCACTGTTTTGAGCAGTGATCACCCCAAACCTTGTCCCCCTTTGATCATCCTTGTCTCCCCTAGTAACAACCATCACATTAAACAGGCTATAACCCTACCCATTTCTCCATGCCGTGCATGCCCGAGCCACCCCTTGCTAGTCGACCATGGTAAGCTACCTAGAGCCATCACTGCGCCTAGCAACCATGTCCAGGAGGCATGCCACCGTCCGCCGCCATCCTTTGTCCAGCCCTCGAGCCCTGCCAAGCCGTGGACCATAGGGAATGTGCCGCACCCAGTTTGTCCCTGCCATGTCCAGAGCGTGCCAGCTCGCGGTAGCCGACCGCCTCGCACAGACCGCGCCTCGCCTTCGCCACCCGTGCCAGCGATCACCACCGTCCTAGGAGACCACCAGACATGCCTGTTCGCCGCCGCATGACCAGGAGCGCCTATGCATCGTCAAAAACGTCGTCGGTGCCACGCAGAGCATCGAACGTTCCCGACCGAACCACACCGCCCCTTGCCGCGCCATCAAGCTGTTGAGCACCTCTAGGAGACCACGCACCATCCCCTAGCCTTAGCCATGCCGGTAGCCGCCTATACCATCGACCCCGACGAGCTCTGCCCGTGCCGGACTGCCCCTCTCACTCGCCTATAAAAGGAGCCCTCCCCCGCACCATTTCTTCCACCATTCCACTCCCCACCTCTCACTGATCATTCCCACTTCTTCCTGGAGCAAGGCGAGCTCTCTCTCGCCGGAATTTAGCCGGAGCCTGCCGCTGCTGGAGGAGAAGGGCACCGTCGATTGCGGCGACCCCAGGAGAAGCTGCCAGTACCAGGAGAACCGCCATTGTCGACATCCTCATTCGCACCCATCGCCCGATCCCCGGTGAGCCACCCTTGACCTCCACTGGCAGTGCTAGGGTTCGTGCCCGTTGTGCCCTGTTTAGACGAGGACGATGGCCGTGAGCCATTGATCCTTGATCTAACCATATGGTCGTAATTGCCCTGTACCCCTTCGCCACCCTCTGTCTCACTGACGTGTGGGGACACCACTTAACCAGCCGGCACGCGCGCTATGCGCAGTGGGCCGACCCAGTTAGATTTCCCGCGTGACCCAGTTAGTTTAAATTTAGATTTTTCCAATTAGTTTCAAACCCTAGTTCTATCTTTTGATTAAAAAATCAATTCAGAGAGTTTTACTGAACCAAATTGCATGAAACCAATTTTTTTAGAAAGGTATGGAAATTCTTAATCCAAGACCGTTGGATTAAAACCATTTGGAATTATAGATCACCTATAGTAAAAATAACAAGACAGAGACTTTTCGGCATTCAAACATTTTTCAAAATTCAACCATAAATGCTTTTGAGTTGATTCCAACTCTCAAAAATCACATTTGACAAGAACTTTCTGAATATATAAAAATATCTAGGTTTACTTGCAGTAATAATGAACAAGTAATAAAAGAATGCCCCATAAGCATTTTTAGTAACTTTAATTAATTAAAATAATAAGGTTAAACATTATTAAATTGTGACACCACTTTAAATCGCATTCCCAAGTATTAAAATATGTGGTGATGGCATGTGTCAACATGATCCAATATTTTAATTGGAGAATATTAAATATTAAGTAGTTTTTCAATGAGTAGAAATTACTTTTCTAAAATAAAATGAATAAGACTATTGCTTTAATCCTTGTGATGATTGTGATGATGCTAGCTCATCTAGTGTGAACCTTTGTGTGCCAAATAGAAGTAGTTAAGTATTGTGTGGTGATTGTGTACTTCATATTTATTTATAGACACTAGTACCGACCAAGGATACGAAGAGGAAGGAGACTACTACGAAGAAGAAGCAGAGGAAAACTTCAACCACTTCACTACTCAAGGCAAGCCTCACAATACAAGTGAACTTAGCAAGCTACTATCTTAGCAAGCTAAGCTAAACCATGTAGTCTCACTTGCAAGCCTAAAACCACTAGTTAACCTATCCAAGATGCATTAGGCATATTTGCTTGTACCACTTGATTATACCAAATCCCAGTTTTACTTGCAAGCTTGATTATTTTATTTATTTATCAAAGCTTTTTATTTGTGTTTACTTAGTGACTTGTAAATTTTGGAAAGTTATTAGAGGTAGCATAAAGAACATAAAACTTGGCGTAAGTTAGATAGAACTAGATGTCATACTGAGGCATGAGATTAGACTTAGATAAGTCACACTTTATTATCACCCCTCATTAGAGATTACCCCCAACTACAGTGGCTAGTGCTAAGCATAAAACTTGATCACTTTAGATGGGAACACTTGGTGAAAATGATTATGAAAACCTTAGAATGATGAGTCATTCTAATGAAATGTTTTGACATGTGTTGTGAACACCAGATGATTTGATGATGAAAATGTTGAGGCATGAGCCTTAGCCCTTTATAAAACTAATGGTTGTGTTTGGATGCGATACCATTCCAATTTCACTGTACAACCACAATACCCGAATTTGGGTAGGGCTTCACTGGAAGTTTATATACCTTAGTAAGGGTTCCCTTGCGGACGAGGTTTGAGCTAAGGCTACCTCGTGATGATTGACCACCTGTGTAGTTCCCATGATGACAGATGATCATGGTTGGGAGGCCAAACTCATAGGGGAGGTGCCTATACTAGGGTGTGTAATTCAAAGGTTAGGATTGATTATCCGCATACTGAGTATGGTGATTCAGGATTGTTCCTGATGGATGTATCGAATATTGTAGTGAAAGTGTACCACCTCTGCAGAGTGTCAAACTATTCGAATATCCGCGTCCACGGTTATGGACAGTTGGAGTGGCCATACTGTTTCGTCGTCAGATGTTTTCAAAATGACTTGTGAAATGAATCATGACTTGACTTGACCACAACAGGGTTGTGAAAGTGAAAACTAAGTTCCCACTTAAGTGTTATAAAACCTTAAACTAGTTTTTTTACTTCTGAACCCAGCTAGAGATAAACCTGGCTTTTTGCAAAACAACCTAGAGCTTAGGATTCCTACTTGAAACCTCTTTACCTGTTAGTGATAGTTTGCGAGTACTTAAAGAGTACTCATGGCTTTGTCCCTGGCTATTCCCGTGGCCAGATTATGAGGAGGGCTATCAGGAGGATGGACAACAGGAAGTCTACGACAACTAGGATCATCTCCCATCATCAGCATTGCCTGTGACCCTAAAGATGGAGCTTCTCCCACGCTACCGTTATTATATTATTCCGCCGCGTTGATTGTATCAAGACTGGATCATGAGATCCTTTATTTGTAATACCTTTATTATGGTTTGTAATGGATGATGAACTATGGTACCAATCTATTATGTCTCGCAAAAATGGTAATCCTGGGATTGCGATGTATGGCATAACAGGCATCTGGGATTAAAAATCCGGGTGTTGACAAGTTGGTATCAGAGCCATCCTGACCATAGGAGACCCTAGTTAGAATGGACGCTTGAAGCAAAAACTTAGTTTCAAAACAAAATAAGTGAGTATTTAAGAAAACCCATTCTCATTCTTACCACTTAGATTCTTTCATGAAAATTCATGTTCCTCAAAAATTCTTGGAAACTTACATAAAATTTAACACACTTTATCACACTACTAACTTACTCATCCTACTTTCTTATAGATGGACGTGAAGTATAGCAAGTTCTATCAGTTGGGCAATGGAGGAGATCTCATATTTGAGCGTGATTTGGAACAACTCTCGGAACTTCTGGAGCGCCCGCACCCCGAGTTCTTCGGAGCCTAGCTCAACGATCAGCAAGGAGGAGAATTGCACTGGTTGATTGTTGCAAGTCTTCGAGGGAAGATTGAAGCCCCCACCTCAGAGGGAATCCAGTTCACCTTAAGAGAGAACAACTGGCTAGATGGACTCGCCAGGGCCATGCATGAAGCTCTTGCCCGTCTGTGTGGGCAAAGCATCAATCAGATCAAGGGCATACGCTTTGAGTATTACCCAAGGTGTGATCCTATGGGACAGCCATTGGAGGTACCATGTCACCCGGAGCTGAAGCATTAAGTGCACCATCTCAGCTTCATGATGCACTACTAGAGAAAAGCTTATGCGAGGCGCACCTAAAAGCTTATGCGAGGCGCATATATGCGAGGCGCACCTAAAAGCTTATGCGAGGCGCATATGATATGCGCCTCTAGCTTTGAGCCTCGGCTATTTTTTATGCGAGGCGCATATGATATGCGCCTCCTATACTTCACATATAGCATATCGATGTCGCCTCCTATATATTATAGGAGGCGCATATCGATATGCGCCTCGCATATGTGAATTATAGGAGGCGCATATCAATATGCGCCTCACATATGTGAAGTATAGGAGGCTCATATCATATGTGCCTCGCGTATGTTTCACAATGCGCCTCGTATATTATAGTATATGCGCCTCCTATAGTGTCCTATATGCGCCTCCGGTAATATTTTCGAAATTCAAGTTTTACAGACCACTATAAATAATAATATACAAATATTCAAATATACAATATAGTCCAGAATACAGTATAAATAGCAAAGAATTTTCCAGAAACTTGCAATTGGCCAAAGCATAATAGAACCAACATGAATACAAGTACATTGCACATCAATCGCGACATACGAGTTCATACATCAAGTACAATCAACAAGTGCCAAGTTTTCACACAACACCAAGTGTTTGTGCCACAAGATCACACCTCCGATTACAAGTTCACAACCACATTACAACTCTGACGATGGAGCTCTAGCTAGATGAAGTAGAGCACATAACCTACCATGAAGAGCAACAAGGTGGTGATCACGAGGAAGTTCCTCCACTTCTTCCTTCTGTGCCTCCTCCACTTCTCTTCCGCCACCTCTCTACTCTCGTAGCCTAGGTAGTTGTTGCCCGAGAAGTTGTGTCAGTGGAAAGCAATAGCAGTTCACAAGATAGAATCATGCATATATATATGGGTGCAACAAGATGTAATAAATCAGGTTATAATCATCGGCATTTCGAAGAAAGACCAAAAAAAGCAAACCAAGAATGACTTGGATTAGTGCCTCATACTTAGATTGGGCACGGAAATAACAATGCTCGCTGTTCGATCTCATGCGGCAAGTAGAGTATATGCCCAAATTACTAGTCTACTTGGCACACCAGATCGAACAGCGGCATAGTCATACACATGACATCACAACACGTTCTAATCATCGGCATTTCAAAGAAAGACAAAGAAAGCAAACCACAAGAAGTAGGTCACAGACAAATAGTTACAGGCAAAACTACAAAAGTCCAAATCTGAAATGTAACAAAAGCGGAAGTGGGAAATAAAGAACTGAGAACGAATGGGCCAGATGGATTTCTACTATTAACCAATCTTGCACTAATAATGAAGTTGTAAGTATTTCTATATATATGACATGCACTATAAGAACCTAATCATATTCAAGCAAGGTACTGTGTCTCAAATATGATTTTCCATATTTCGCGTTGCCATGCATGCACATCTCGATAAAAGATCAAAATATATCCAAGTAAATCTGCGGTGTATAAATATGTATTCAAGTAATTTGCATGGTTTCTCAGCTAAGATGGTGTGGTGTCTGGTGAGAATAAGTTAGTAGGTCAATTTGAACTTAAGGCAGAGTACATGAAAAACATATTATATTAACACATAAATAGCCTAAGAAAAAATGTGAGCAACCAGATATTTATATAAACAACAGTACTAATTTTACATCACCACATGGAGCACTCAAGCGCATCATAAGTTCCTTCTATTCTCCTGTATTTTCAGGGGCTTCCCAAATCACGGTATACAACCACAAGAAACATTAGTTTTTCAGAAATAAACCACATGGGGCTACTAAAGAAATTATGCGGACATGGTAGTGTACCATAGTTGTCAGTAATGCTTCACTGAAATATGCATCTATATTATCAAGATAATTTTATTAGCAGTGATAAAAATCAGTTAGATAGTTGATTTCCTTATCTACTGTATGTATATCTCATGAACTATATAGCCACCAATTTTTTTATCTACCTGTGAGGAAGTAAAACAACGGCACACTAAAAGCTGTTCTACTTCCTTTAAAAAAAACTGTTCTACTCTTCTGTGTACGAAACTTACTCAGTAATTCAGGCTTACACCAGGCTATTGCCTTATGTAACAGTACAACCAAACCAAAGTAATTTTGATCTAGGCTAGTGTATGATACATCTGTACAATTAAACCAAAGTGAATCGTGGACATTCCAGTAATTCGAAGACAGAAGTACTCCACTACATTGATTTGTCATAGGCATAGGCTACCAAAAGGAACTGGGCAGACAACTAATATTTTTAGTGATCAATTTCAGCACTTTTAAAAGCCAAGTCAAATGCAACATACATTCACGGGCTGACTTCTAGTTTTCAGGTTCCACTAAACAAATTGCGAGACATTTCAGAACGAAAAAATGTCAGATTAACGCATATAAATACTAAAAGGACAAGAGAAATAAAGCTGTCAAATGCAATACTGGTACAGTTTTGAGCTGAGGGGTTCCAGGAAATCGTGTACTTACGCTGAAACTAAATCGTGTACTGGTTCAGTTCTGCACAGATATGGCAATCGAATGTACCACGAATCCGTCACTCCGGACAATTACGGAAATTAAGGACGAGGAGGAGGCAATCACGGAGTAGTGGTAGTGATAACGCACTTGATGAAGTGCTCGAGATTGTGCGGATGCGTCGAAATCCCGGATGCTGGTCATGGAGACGAAGAGGAGACGTCGGAGTAGCATGGCCCATCTGTCCCAGGTTGTTCATGACGGCCAGCCCGTGCCACGCCCATGAGGAAGGAGAAAGAAGAAGTCCAGCCAGCGCCGGCAGGCGCCTCCAGCGATCGCGTGCTCCTCCCGAGCGCGGGCCTTCGCGCTCCCGCGGCAGCAGGCCTCCGGCCGGGGACGCAGGAGCGGGCCGTCGACTCGCTCGGCGCGGCCTCCTCGGCGTCGGCTTGGCCTCAAAGTTGGAACTCCGGGAGGGAACTACGGAGGATCCTCCTCCAGGCGGCTTGTCCTCCACGAGGCGGGTGGCGTGGGCTCCTCCTCCACGGGCGGGCGGGTGGGCCTGCTGCCGGGCGGCCGGCGGCTGGACGACCGATCTAGTGAGATGTAGTGAGATGCGGCGGGGCAGGATGACGGCGATTCGAGAAAAGGAGAACCGTCCCGGGTCGAGGTCCCAGATATGTGAGGCGTATATTGTAGAGTGCAGTCTCGTATAATATTAGGCGAGGCGCATTTGGGCCGAATATGCCTCGTATAATATGCGGTCATAGACAAATAGCGCACTGCGCTGGTTTTTGTCAATAAACGTGTAGGAGCCTAGTGGTAACATGCCTTGTCCTATTCCAAACATTGACCATCCAGGTTCGAATCCTGGGGTCACAAACTTTTTAGAATTTTTTTAAAGGCCATTTTTTATGTGAAAGCATTGTCCAAACACAATATGAACTATAAAATATACTGCAAATATTTTAAATATTCAAATATTGCTAAAACAATAAAAGTGATTATTCTCAATGATACATAATATTCTCAATGCAATATTATTATATCACACACATAATGAAAATTAAGAATGTTTCGATACATAATAGTAGGCCACACACATAAGATTTGTCTTGGTGGAGGAGGAAGAAGTGAGACAAGTGAGTGGGGTGGTAGTTGGCTCCATGTGCAAAAAGCTGGAAAAAAGTGGTGCCAGGTTATAGGAGGCGCATATTGCACAATATGTGCCTCCTATAATTCAAACTATAGGAGGTGCATATAGCAATATGCGCCTCGCCTATGCGGCCACCTACCTCCGCCCGGACCCGCAGGAGTTATTTGAGGCACATATGACCATATGCGCCTCGCATATTATCAAATATAGGAGGCGCATATAACCATATGTGCCTCGCATATTCGTGCACCTACCAACACGCGGGCCCACACAGATTATGCGAGGCGCATTCTGTCCATATGCGTCTCGCCTATCTGATATATAGGAGGTGCATATGACTAGAATGCGCCTCGCATAATATGGGGCTGCTAGATTCCGTCCGTATAGGGATTATAGGAGACGCATTCTTATCATATGCGCCTCGCCTATTTTTATACTAGAGGCGCATGGAGAAAGAGTGCGCCTCGCCTATTTTATAGGAGGCGCATATGGTCTAAATGTGCCTCGCATAAGCATGCCTCTTATAGCTTTTTCTCTAGTGGTGATGTATGACATGCAGAATGAGTTGGACAATGTGTGTGCCTACGTCAACCACAACTATGCCATCGCAGTCAAGAAGGACCAGACCATCGCCATGCTTGTGAAGGATCGCCATTCACGTCGCCGTCAGCTTGATAAGAATGATCGCATTATTGCTCGACTTCGTCACAAAGTGACAGACTTGGAGGAGACCATCCACGAGTGGGACATGCAACTTGAGGAAAGGGAGAATGCAGGGGAAGATATACGTTGATACCCCTACTCCTACCTCAGTGATGATGACTTCCTGGAGGATCAAGCCATGGACTTCCACACCGATGATGATGACTCCGCCTTCATTGATGATGATGACGATGAAGCCACCGATTCCGAGGAGTAGTATCACTTGGGCACTAGCTTTAGTGAGCTGTATCCAGTCCCATTGTATCGTAGTTTCATAGAATGTTTCTTAAAACCATCTATTTCCTTGTTGTGGTGTGTGTTTGTATTGTGTGCTATGAAGGAATGAATGAAAAGCAAGTTGCTAGTTAGCAAAACCCGAGTCAAACTCAAAGTTTAAAAACTTTTCAAAAACAAACCCCTGAACCTTAGAAATTTCCCTCTTGTCTCATGATCTATCTCAATTTTTAGATGCCTCGCGGAGGAAGCAGTTCATCCCCGGACCCAATGTTGTAAATCTTGCAAATGTTGGTTTCTGACCGCGAAGCTGAAAGAGCCGAACGTCAAGCCAAATTAGCCACCCTACAGCACATAGCTCAGATGGCCAACAACAATCAAGGCCATGGAAACCAAGACAACCATGGATCCAAGCTCAAGAACTTTCAGAACACCAATCCACCCATCTTTAGTAAGTTTGAAGAGCCCTTAGATCCCGATGACTGGCTGCAGACTATGGAGAATAACTTAGAAGTCATAGGAGTGGAGGCCAACGAGAAAGTACTGTTTGCCACTCACTATCTGGCAGGAGATGCAAGAGCTTGGTGGAATAGCGTTGGCGCCATGAATGGAGGACACATGATGACTTGGGATAAATTCAAACTCAAGTTCAGTAGAATCCATGTGCCACCAGGTTTAATTAAGAGGATGAGAGATGAATTCAGAGAATTGAAGCAAGGGAGGATGATCATGGTTGAGTACCGTGACAAATTTCTGTCATTAG
Organism: Avena insularis; assembly: GCA_023614405.1. NCBI lineage: Eukaryota > Viridiplantae > Streptophyta > Magnoliopsida > Poales > Poaceae > Avena > Avena insularis. The sequence continues at coordinate 33,919,090 of CM042684.1, forward strand.
CTAGGTATGCCCCAGATGAGATTGACACTGAAGCCAAGAAGAAGGAGAGATTCATGAATGGTCTGCATGATGAGATGCAAACAGTGTTAGTCAATATTCCAATTGCTGACATTGAAGCCTTAGTGGATTCTGCCATTCAAATGGAAGGCAAGATCAACCAGGCCAATGAGAATTGCAAGCGTAGAATGATGCATCAACTAGGAACCCACCATACTCCAAAGTATCGCCCCAACCCATCTACACGATTTTCCCCAAGAAACAATAGACCCCCGATGACCCGTCCGAACTATCCCAACCGTGGAGGAGGAAACCCAAGTCCCGGAGGAAACCACAACAACCCCGACAACCCCAGCAATTTCAACCATGCAGCGCCCAAGTTCAACAACAACAATGTCGCCAACAACACCAGTATTGCCCCGAGGTCTGGAAGCAATGTCGTGCCTGTTGCAGGAAAAGACAAGTCTTAGTGACTTGTTATGAATGCGGAACCAAGGGTCATTACTCCAACGAGTTCCGCAAGAAGCTTGCAGAAGCCCCCAATGTGAATGCCCGAGCTCAGCAGCAGTGTCGTGTTCAGCAAGGACGGAGATTTGCCCCAGGGAATTGGCTCAACCGCAATGGCCATCTGTTTCACATGAATACTGAAGAATCCCAAGAAGCGCCAGATGTCGTGCTAGGTATGTTTTCTGTTAACTCAGTACTTGCAAGAGTGTTATTTGATTCTAGAGCATCGCACTCGTTTGTTATAGAAGAATTTGCATCCACTAGTAAGATTCAACCAACAAAATTGAAGCATGTTATGATAGTTCAAATACCTGGTTCAACCACCAAAGCCAGACAAATTTGCAAGGTCGTACCTATCAGAATCTATGGCATAGATTTTTATGCTAATCTAATAGTACTTGGAACCAAAGGTTTGGAAGTAGTACTAGGAATGGATTGGATGTTGAAACATAAAGGATTAATCGACTGTGCCAACAAAGCCATAACCATGACTAGTACAGCCGGAGTATCAGTAGAGCATGTATCTGAAACCTTGCCCCGTCAATTCAAGTGCAACAAGATTCTAGCCCTACCAACCATTGAACAAGTCAGAGTAGTCTGTGAATACCCCGACGTATTTGCAGATGTTTTGCCCAGTATGCCCCTAGATATGGATATAGATTTTATCACTGAACTAATCCTTGGAACCGGACCCATAGCTCAGAGACCTTGTAGTATGAACCCGTCTGAACTAGTGGAGCTGAAGAAGCAGCTGGATGCTATGCTGGAGATAGGACTGATTCAACCAAGTGTGTCTCCATGGTGATAACCTATCTTGTTTGTGGATAAGAAAGATGGAGGTAACCATTTGTGTATGGATTATCAGAAGATGAATGATGTCACCATTAAGAATAAGTACCCACTGCCGAAGATAGAAGATCTGTTTGACTAGTTGACCGGTGCCAAAGTGTTTTCTAAGATTGATCTTAGAACTGGTTATCATCAACTCAAGATTCGCGCAGAGGATATTCCAAAGACTGCCTTTACCACCAGATATGGACTGTATGAGTACACCGTCATGTCTTTTGGATTAACCAATGCCCCCGCTTATTTCATGAACCTCATGAATAAGATTTTTATGGACTTCCTGTATAAGTTTGTTGTTGTTTTCATCAATGACATTCTAATCTATTCCAAATCAGAAGAAGAACATGAGCTACACCTGAGGACCATCTTTGGAACACTTAGGGATAATCAGTTGTATGCCAAATTTAGAAAATGTGAATTCTGGTTACAGGAAGTAGGATTCCTTGGACATATCGTGTCAGTAGGAGGAATTGTTGTCGACCCCGCCAAGGTTAAGGATGTGGAAGAATGGCAAGCCCCAACCACTCAAACCCAAGTTCGTGCATTTATCGGATTAGCGGGATATTACGGCAAGTTCGTAGAAGGATTTTCGAGCATCACAAGACCCATGCCCTAATTGTTGAAGAAAGATAAGAAGTTTGAATGGACGGACAAATGTGAAGCAAGTTTCGAAGAACTCAAGAAGATATTGATCTTAGCCCCAATCTTGATCATGCCGGATATCACAAAGCCTTTTGATGTGTTTTGTGATGCATCCAAGATCGGTCTCGGATGTGTGTTGATGCAAGAAGGCAAAGTCATATCATATCTATCCCGACAACTGAAGCAACATGAGCAGAATTATCCTACCCATGACCTCGAACTAGCAGCTGTAGTTTTAGCCTTGAAGACATGGCGGCATTACCTCATGGGTAACCATTGTGAAATTTATTCGTATCACAAGAGCCTGAAGTATATTTTCACCCAGAAGGAGCTGAATATGAGGGAAAGGAGATGTATAGAGTTAATCAAGGACTATGATCTGGACATTCACTATCACCCCGGTAAAGCCAATGTGGTAGCAGATGCCCTTAGCAGATTGCCGTGTCGCTTGAACTCCATGATTCTGAAGGAGCAACCAAGTTTGCACAAGGAGTTGGAAGATTTCAGAATGGAGCTAGTAAGTGAAGGATTTTTGGCTAGCATAGAACTTCAACCCACTTCAGCCAAATCAAGGAGGCGCAGAAAGGAAATGCTAGTATCAACGGAATCAAACGTCGTATCAGAGTTTCAAAGGGAATACTCCTAAAAAATTGGATCGGCAATCTCATGGCGATCTAGGCCCCCTTGGGTCTCACACCTTGCCGGCGGCCATCTTGGCTGCCGGACTCCACCTCCCTCCCATCCACATACATTTCTAGCCTCCATTTTCCCTACCCCATCATGCCCTCTTCTTTGATCCTTGATCGTTCTTCCTGGCGTTGGAAGGCTCTATACTCTGGGGTTTTAGAGCGTCGCCAAGATCTTATGTCTTCAGGTTTCATTGTGGTTAATCCCAAACTGAGGAGTATTCAACTAGTGGCTGCCAATGGGGTTGTGATTGATAGTAAATCTCTCAAGGTACGAGAATTCATATCCTCTAGATCTGAGATTAATTTTCCATGTCATCGTGCCTTGGTTAGAGTTAGACTTGTTCTACGTAAGGGGGCTCTCCTAGATAATGGTGTCCCCTTGGTTTTTTCAATGGCCAATGCATCTAGAAACATTTTGGATAATAATCCTATCGATCCCTCGTCTATGGCTATGCATGCTTTCACCAATCTTGGCATGTATTTCTCTCATGGTCTTAATTTTGCCAAAGAAGTGCGTATGCTATTTCAATCCTCAGTGCATCCGTTTATTGGTTTGGACCACTTTACTATGGTGGTGTCTTTTTGATGGGCTACATTTAAATTAGATGAAGATTCTGTCAGCCATGCTCTTGAGGCAGCCATTGGAGGTTATTGTGGTGAATTAAATGTGTCTGAAATTAGAGACATGGTCTTCTCTTTTACTGTTTCCTCCAAGAGAGTGGGTTTCTTTGTTAATAAGATTGGCTCTTATGAATGTTTTCACTTCAAATGTTTCTTCCATCTGTGGGGTTTTGGAGGACCAAATTGGAAGAGGGAATTTTCCCTTTCGAAGAAGGAACTGGATGCCAAATGGACTCTTGTGGGTGGTTCCACCTCTATGAAATCTTCATTGTTTCAAAAACAGGCCAAACCTGTTATGATGACTAGCACTTGGAAGCCAAAAGTATGCACTAAGAGAATTATTAACTTGGATAATTCTTTGTCTGGTGTGATTAATATTCAAGTCGGTGGTTTTATTTTGCACAAAAGCAAATATGTGTCTGTGGCCTCCTCAATTGATTTGGGAAATTCTGTGCTCACTGATGAACCTCCAGAGATTGTATATAACCAGATTAATTCTTCTCTGAATGTTGACAAATCTATATCTTTGGATAATGATTTTGAGACTATGATTGATGATATGGTGCACAGAGGTTGGAAATGCACTAGGTGTCTTAGTTTCAAACATGTTACACGTCAATGTACAGATATTATCCGTTGCTTAGCATGTTTCAGAAAGGGTCACGTTAAGAAAGATTGTCCTGGTAAGTCAGGGGCATCTTCGTCTTTTTGCTGGGTCGTCAAGCAGTCAAATCAAGTCAAGTTGGACTCTGCCCCTGTCCCTACCTCTGACAAAACAGTTCTATCTCCAGGCGTTTTGGTTTCTCCTCAAAAATCTTGCTCTCCTCCCTTGTGTTCTCCGCCGCTTGCTTCTCCTACACAAACCCTAGCAATGGCAAACTTTCTAGTGAAGTCGGAGCGGTTTACTCCAGCAGGGATGCATGTCATGGAGCCATGGGATGCTAATCAGAGGCCTCCGAAGATTTGTGTCACTGCTTCTTCAACTCTTCCCAGGCACCACGAGAACTGAGCAATGGCGGTTGTGCTTCCTCGGCCAATTGGTGATGAGATTGATGAGGTATTGCAGCAAGTTACTGATCGCATTGTCAATGATATGCAGTGGGAAGTTTAAATTTTGCTGAAAGTGCAGTTGGCATTGGGTTTTTAGGACGCGTGATTCTGTTACTAGAGATTTACTTGTTGCGTAGCCTGAGGTGCCCTTTGGTAATGGAAGGTTTTGATCTTTCACTAAGCATGATGAGGGCCCCAATTTTAGAGCCACTGCTTATAACATGACTGGTTGGATTATGTTGCTTAACTTGCCCATGGATTATCGTAATGAGGAATTTCTCACTGAAACTGTAGCTAAATTTGGAAAACTCAGAGGTTGGTTCAGAAAGGATCCTTATCCAACTAGGACTTTGATCAAATGCAGCTATGGTGGGGCTGGGGATATTCTCAGGTCCATTGTTGTCAGGGAGCCTCAGAAATGTTGTGGCACTATGGTCTCCTGGACAGTACCTTGCTATATTTTGATGAGTGTGCAAGGTGATGCTCTGCCTGGGGATGAGTCTCCTGTCCCTCACAATGGCAACCCTCATCCTTTACCTGGGCAAAATCATGGTTTTCAGCCTAATGTGGAGGAGCAGGGTTGTATACCTGATGATATATAGCCTGATGTTCCTGGATGGGGTGAATGGCCATAGCAGGAGGCTGCAGGAGAGAATGCTGGAGATGATGTGCAACAGAATGTGATGCCTCCTCAAGATCAATCATGTGTCACCTTTTCTTTTTCTATGAGTCAGGATCTTCAGTGCAGTTTGTTCCTGGAGAAGGAGCTGATCAGTTGGTTCATGCTCCTTGTGATGTTGTTATGCAGGATGCCCCCCAAGTCAACCTAGATATTATTGAGGAAAATACCCTATCTATCATTCCTTTCCAACAAAAGCCTCCTTTGGATGAGAATGTGAATTTAAATATTTTCACAGTTATGCTGCCTGATCACCTAAGGATGGGCAATATAAATGTTTTGAATGAGTTGTCCATGGAGAAGTTCCATCGTCTGCAGCTTTCTAGGGTGGGGTCTTTACCTCATAATTTTGAATACAGTGCCACTATGGGAAAATTTTGGATGCCACCCTCTCCTTTGTTGCCTCAGGTGTCCTTTGACAAGGAGCAGATTGTCCATGATGTTTCCACAGAGGGAAAACTCAAATCTTTTGTGCAGGAGACAGTTCAGGAGGTTGTTGTTGAGTGCTCTGCTAAGAAGAGGACCAGGAAACAAAAGCAGAAGGAGCCTTTGCTAGTCAACAACTCTGAATGACGCAGTACAAGGAATTCAACAAGGAATGCTGGATTTAGACTTGAGCCCATGTCAGATCAGCCTGAGCCAAGGAAGAAGCCAAGATCCTCCAAACCAAGAAAGTTGGAGGAGGTCCCTCCCTGCACTGATATATCTGTATTGCAGCAGGCTGGGGCTATGCTGGAGATACCTGGATCTGAACTCACAGTGGAGAAGCTGATGGCCAACTCCACAGATGATGTTGCTGCTAAGAATTCCAATGAGTAGCAGGTCTGAGTTGTTATGTTGCTTGATATCTATTCACAGGCAATGTAACTTTTATATTGTAATTATTATGGAACTTGGCTTTTGTTTCCTGGACTATCTGAACCTGTTGGCATATTGGTATTGACACACTTTTGGAAACTTTATTGCAATCCATGTTATCCTTCATATTTTATATTGGGTCCTATGGGGCTGGTCTTTATTGTTGCTATGTGTCTCTTTTAATGAGTAATTCATTGGGAAATATGGATTGGCTGGTTTTGGACTAGAACATAAGGGGGCTTAATGATAAAGATAAAAGGACAGCAGTCTATAATAAAATTGAAGAGAGCAGGGCCTCTATTATTTGTCTACAAGAAACTAAATGTGATTCTTTTGATCACTCCCTTATTAGGAGTTTCTGTCCCAAAAGGTTTGATCGTTTTGTTTTTTCACCTGCAATTGGGGCCTCTGGTGGAATTATTGTGCTTTGGAATAGTGCTGTGTTTGATGGCAAGTCATTGAAATTCATAGATCTGCTATTCATGTGGCTTTCTCTTCCATGCATAATGGGCATAAGTGGAATTTAGTAAGTGTTTATGGACCTTGTAAGGGGATTGAAAGAGACAACTTTGTTACCTGGCTATATAATTAAACATACACATGCATGAGCACTGGCTTCTTTTAGGGGATTTTAACTTTATAAGATCAGTGGAAAATAGAAACAAGCGAGGGGCTGATATGAATGATATCATCCTGTTTAATGACATAATTAGTCACTTGGGATTATTGGAATTACCTTTGAAGGGCAGATATTTCACTTGGTCAAATATGCAAGAACAACCTCTTCTGGAGCAACTTGACTGGTTTTTTACTTCTTGTCAATGGACCATTGATTTCCCAAACACACTGGTTTTTCCATTGGCAAAAACTACTTTTGACCATGTCCCATGTGTTGTTCAAGTAGACACTAAAATCCCTAAATCAAGGATTTTTTGATTTGAGAATTTTCGGGTTCAACAACCAGGATTTATGGAGTTGGTTGATAGAGTTTGGAAACAGCCTGTGGTTAGATCTTCTTCTTCCTCCTCTATTGTTGTTATGTTAAAAATTCTTCGGTATGAATTAAAAAAGTGGGGAAAAAATTTGTCCCATCTAAATTTTTTGATTGCAAAGTGCAATTATGTTATTCTTATGCTGGATCAGTTGGAGGATGCTAGGCCTCTGTTCACTCCTGAATTTAACTTCAGAAATATTGTAAAGTGCCATCAGGAAAAGTTGTTGAAGTTGCAATCAGATTACTGGAAGCAAAGATGTACTATTAGATGGGTAAAATTAAATGGTGAGAATACAAAATATTTCCATGCAAAGGCAATTGAAAGGTATAGGCATAATGTGATTACAAGTATTCAGGATGAATCTGGCAATGATTTGACTGACCATTCTCAGAAGGCATGTGCTTTTTGGAGATGTTATAAGAGCAGGATGGGAGTTTCTTACCCAACCAACAATCACATGATTTTATCCTTTTTGCTCAGTCCAGTGCATGGTTTACACAGTCTGTCTAAGGAAGTTACTTCGAAGGAAATTGAGGGGGTTGTTAAATTTTTGAAATCTGACATAGCTCCTGGACCTGATGGTTTTAATGGTTTCTTTGTGAAAAAATGTTGGCACATCATCAAAGAGGATTTCATTCAACTGTGTCATGACTTTCATGATGAAAGAATCTCACTAGAGAGTATAATTGGCGCCTATATTACTTTAGTGCCAAAAAAAGCTGCTCCTCAATCGGTCAATGACTTCAGGCCTATCTCCCTGACTAATACTGTTTAAAATTCATCACTAAAATCTATGCAAACAGACTGCAAGAGGAGATCAAAAGGTGTATCCATGCTAATCAGTATGGTTTCATTCGGGACAGAACTATACAGGACTGTCTGGATTGGTGTTTTGAATATCTTTTTCAATGTCAGAAGTCAAGAAGGAAAATTTTGGTTTTCAAGATTGACTTTGAAAAGGCCTTTGACACAATTGAGCACCATGCCATTCTCCATGTCCTGAGCTATAAAGGTTTCCCAAAAAAGTTCATTGCTTTAGTCAAAAATATTCTTGGCAGTGGTACATCTTCTGTGCTTTTAAATGGTGTGCCTGGGCAGAGTTTTGCTTGTAAAAGGGGTGTCAGACAGGGTGACCCCCTGTCACCCTTACTTTATGTCCTTCGAGGTTACTTATTACAGAGCATGGTAAATAAGGATTTTTTTGATGGAACTCTGAAATTGCCTATTCCAATGGAGGGGGATTATCCAATTATGCAATATGAAGATGATACCCTAATCATTTTGCCTGCTGATGAGGATCAACTTTTAGTTTTCAAGGATTTGTTGATTGAATATGCTGAGTTTACTGGTCTAAAAGTCAATTTTCACAAATCCTCTATAATTCCAATAAATTTGTCTGATGAAGAAGCTACACATTTGGCCTCTGTCTTTCAATGCCAGCTTGTTCCTATGCCTTTCACATAACTTGGGTTACCAATGGGTACAACTAAACCCACAATCAAGGACTTCTCACCTTTGATTGACAGGGTTGAGAGAAGGTTAAATGCAACAGTGTCTTTTCTGTCTTATGGAGACAACCTTATTTTGGTGAACTCTGTGCTATCTTCACTACCCACTTATATTATGTGCACATTGCAAATTCCTCAAGGGGTCATTGATATTATGGATAAGGCAATCACTACTAGGAAAATGGCTATAGGTAATCAGCACATCCGTGGATCACATGGTTGAAGTGCCCCACGGCTAAAACAGGCGTGGCTCACCTATGGGCAGTGTCCTACTAGTAACTAGAACAACCGTGGCGCACATGGTCATAGTGCGCCACAGATATGTGTGAGCCAGGGCCCTGCTGGCCGCATGCCGCATACCCGTAGCGCACATGGGGTAGGTGCGCTATGGTTGTTATGATTAACCGTGGCGCACATGTGACACGTGCGCTACGCCTAAGTGAAGGCCCCTCTATTCTGTAAATGGGCAGAAACATCCGTGGCGCACTCTGGCATGTGCGCCACGGTTGTGATTATTCCCTATGGCGCAGTGTCGGGGGGATAACCCCCAGTAGGGTCACGAGAGGTGAAACATAGCGCAGCTTGGTTAGCTCTGAGTAAAGAAAGAACCAGGCCGGGTAAGAACGGATGGGTAAGATAAGCATGAGCGGCCGACATATAAACTATGTCGGCCCGCATAAGACAAAGTTGTAATCCTTGCAGGAACCGACTAGCTGAGTCTACCGAGGAAGGGCCGAGTCAAGAAGGACGCGTGGCACCTTTCCGAGTAAGGTTCAGGAGGGACCATGGTAAAGCATGGTCAAAAGAGAAGGGCGACGCCGGGTGACACAAAAGGAGCCGGGTGACGCCCAAAGCATACGCTGACGTACAAAGTTACAAAGATGACGCCAAAGGAACAGAAGCAGCGCATTTAGAAGACCGTTAGCTGTCAAGCTTTATGGACTGGGCCATTGGGCTTAGGGCAAGCCCATGACCCGGCCCACATTGTAGGGACCAAGATCCAAACAGTAAACCCTAGAACCCAAAGGTGTATAAGCTAGCTAGAACTGCCTATATAAGGAAGGGCATAGCTGTAGTAGAAGGAGGTTGGACCAAGTAGGGAACTAGTGCACAAAACCGTAGTTCATACAGCTCAAGGAGCACTTGTAACCTTCGGGAATCAATCAAATCACTAAGTATGGAGAGTTCTTCTTGTTCTTCGTGCATGGCTCGACCGTGCACTCCCTCCCCGGTGACCACAAGCATCCATTCGGCCCCTAACTTAAGCCTACCCATGGCATCTGCCGTGCCACCACCACGACAGTTGGCGCCCACCGTGGGGTAGAAGCAGGTGCTTGATGGAGTCTTCATCCGGACGGGCAACCTCATCGCCAAGACCGGCGAGCGCGTCTACTCCGGCCTCATTCAGAGGTTTGGAGCGCTCAACTTCGTCAGCGACAACGCGGGCTGCTTCGGGACCAAGACGTTCCCTAGGGGCGGTCGTTTCATCAAGTTTGGTGACCACCAGGTCTACGTCGCGATGCACGTGGAGCGCGCATATCCTGAGCGCGTCGTCCTGGCGCCGGATCCGCCAGCGATTCCTGTCGCTGGGAAGCTTCACCAACTCGTATCCATGGGGGTAATGATGACAGCGCCAAACCCCGCGGCTCCGCCAATAGTTCCAGTAGTGAATGAGAATGCTGAGGAGGAAATCAGGAGCAAACGCCAAGGGCTGCAAGGACAACAAAGGCACCACTGGAAAAACCAGAAAACATAGCTAGGAGTAAAAGGGCTAAGGAGCTGCAGGAAGCGATAGACATGTTGGTAGATCCAGTAGCGCAGGCAACTGACCCGGCACGTATGCAAGACGAGTTAGAGGAGGCCAGGATAAAAGTTTTGGAGAAAGCCAAGGAATTAGCGCAGTAACAGCAGGATGTGGATATCACGATCTGAGAGCTCAACTCGGCAAATCGAGTCAAGGGCGCAAAGACCCGGCTAGATGCAACGAGATTGAGAGGAAGAAACCTCAACGAAGAGCTGGCAGATGCGACGTCAAAAATAACGCCAGAGAACAGCAAGGAAACAGCCATGAGGCCAACATATAACACAGCAGCAGCTAATCTGCGAGCAGCAGAAGCAGCAATGGCAGAGTTACCCCATTTGGATGGAGAAGCAAAGAAAAGACAACAAGAACGAGTCAATGAACTAGTAAGAGCAGCTAGCATGCTGAATGAAGCGTATTACAGAGCAAATCCAGGTATAGCAGGAAGGTCACAGCTGGTTCACTCGGCGACTCCTGTCCCGACAAGATCAGCAGGGCACACGGCATCCTCACCCGGAGCGGCGCCTAGGCCGAGAAAAGAAAAGAGTGTGGATTCTGGAAGAAACAAGCAGATGGTCGCCTATGATCTGACAGTGATTCAAGGAAACCCGGCACATGCGCAGGGGGCGAGAAGGAATAATGCCCAAGGAAATGAAAACCAGGAGAATGCAGGCCGAGAAAGGCAAGCAGGGCAAAGAAATGACAACGGAGGGAGGGCAAAATTTTGCACCTCAAGCTAGGCGTAGAACTCACTCAGCAGGAGAAGGAAATCCAGCGCCGAATAATGCACCAGCTCAACCCGAGAGAAGACAACAAAGCGCGGGAAAGGCAGCTCAATAGCCTGCTGACCCGAACACAAATAAGTATAATGATGGTTACTCGGCTATAGTGAATGACGGATATGAACTGCCGGATCACGCATATCAAGCAATGGGAGCAAGACTCGGAGGAAGGAACCTTCAGCCGGATGATGCAAGGCTGAAGCTTGACCGAATAAAAATGGCAGAGATAATCAAATCGCAAGGTCCGTAGGGTCCACCATGCTTTGGCCCAAGGATCATGAAGGAGCCACCAGTACCAAATTTACAGCTGTCCAGAGGGACAAAAACATATGATGGAAGTACTAAGCCAGAGGACTGGCTCATAGATTATGGAACTGCCATGAAAATTGCGCAGGGAAATATGAGATGGTCAGTATGTTATGTATCGCAGATGCTGGAAGGACCATCTCAGGTATGGTTGAACAATTTTCCACCCGGAAGCATTAACAGCTGGATCGATTTTCACGACGCTTTTGTGAGAAATTTCACGAGCACTTACAAGAGGCGAATCGCCCATAGCAACTGGCGATGTGCAAGCAAAGACCGCATGATACAGACAGGGAATTCCTCACAAGGTGGTGTACGATGCGCAACTCTTGTGAAGGGGTAATCGAGTCACAGGCAATCGCTTGGTTTGCACAAGGATGCAGACATGGAAGTGTGCTATGGCAAAGGTTATAGAGAGATATGACGGCAAGTCTGGCAGGAACGATAAGGATTGCTGATTCGTATGCGTTAGGAGATCCGACTCGGCGGACGGGATGACTGAGAATCAGATCTATGAGGCTGCCGGATCGCAAGGGCGCCAGGAAAGATCTGAATACAGAAGCAAGAGAAGAGACGAAAGACCAGATTACATATATGGTTCGACTCAGGTTGCGGCCGTAAGTCAGGATCATCCGGATGCTGATAGTAGTCAACGTCAAAGGACAAGTGGACAACAATGGGTGCCAAAGAAGGATGGCAAAAGGCCATACGATCATAGGAAGCAATATCAGGACCGACAGAAATATACCTATGAGATGATGCTGGACCAGCCGTGTAAGTTTCACACGCCTAGTCCGAGTAAACCGGCCAATCACACAACAAGGCAATGCACTTGGTTTCAGAAAGGAGATAGAGTGGATTCGCCAAATAAGCAGCTTCCACCACCTCCCCCTCCACCATTTACAGGAGGAAATGCTCAGACAGTGGGAACAGATAATAGATACGAAAACAGGCAGCCAAGGTATCAGAATCAAGAAAGAAGAGAAACTGTGCACCAGGTGCACAATCCAAGAGGTGACGATGCTCATGTCGGTCAGGAAACTAGAAATGAGTACAGAGAACATCACCAGAGCTATGTTTTCTTTGTCACAGAGCCGAATGACAAAAAGAGCCAGCAGCGACGGATGGTGGAGGTGAATGCCACAATGCTGGCAATTCCCAAGTACATGCATTGGTCCGAGCAAAAATAACTTGGAGCATAAAAGATCACCCTAAGATCATGCCAACCCCAGGAGGATATGCTCTAGTTTTGGATCCAACATTCATGGGCCTAGATATCAATGTCAAGTTTTCAAAACTGCTGATTGATGATGGCAGTAGCATCAACATCATGTACAAGGATACTATGCTCAAGTTAGGCATTACCATGAACATGCTGGAGCATACTAAGACCACTTTCCACGGTATTGTGCCAGGACTGTCCTGTGAGCCAATTTGCAAGATCTGGGTCGACGTCTTATTCGACAACAGAGAGAACTGTCACACTGAGGCCATAGAGTTTGAGGTAGTGGATTTGGTCAGCTCATATCATGCCTTACTCGGCAGGCCGGCTATAGCAAGATTCATGGATACTACCCACATTGCCTACTTAAAGATGAAGCTGCTTGGCCCATGTGGGGTAATTACAGTTGAAGGGGATTACAAAAGATCTATTGCTTGTGCCTCAGCCATATATTCACTGGCCGAGTCACTCGTCATAGCACAAGAAAAGAATCAAATGTTGGAAGTGGCAGCATTGGCTAAAGCAGCGCAAATGTCCATGCCGGCACTCACCAACCCGCATGGCAATGTGTCATTTCAAGCTACCAAAGAAACCAAGAAGGTACAGGTGGATGATACTTTCCCAGAGCGCACAGTTACAATTGGGGCTGGCCTTACGGACAAATAGGAAAGCGAGCTCACTGGCTTCCTCCGTGAGAATCGGGATATCTTTGCATGGTCCACTCAAGATCTGCAAGGAGTTCCGAGGGAGCTGGTTGAGCACTCTCTTCATGTAAGACCAGATGCCAAGCCGGTGAAGCAACTCCTCCGCCGCTTCGCCGAAGATAGGATGAAAGTAATAGCTGTCGAGATTGCCAGACTTTTAGCTGCTGGATTCATCATGGAAGTACTGCACCCGGATTGGTTGTCAAATCCAGTCTTGGTCGACAAGAAAAAAGATGACCCGAACGTGGCAGTGGTATGGCGCATGTGTATTGATTACACGAACCTCAATAAGGCGTTTCCAAAAGATCCATTTCCCCCGCCACGGATCGACCAAGTCATAGATTCTACTGCTGGCTGTGAGTTGTTGTCGTTTGTGGATGCGTATTCAGGATTCCATCAGATACCACTAAATCCGGATGATCAAATAAAGACAGCTTTTATCACCCCGTACGGGGCTTATTGCTATCGTACCACGCCATTTGGGTTGAGAAATGCAGGTGCAACATATCAAAGATGCATGCGAAAATGCTTACAAGATCAATTGGACAAAAACGTTCAAGTATACATCGATGATGTGGTAATAAAAACCAAACAAAGTCATACTCTAATTAAGGACTTGCGTCAAACATTCGCAAACTTAAGAAGATTCCGGATGAAGCTTAACCCGGAAAAATGCACATTTGGTGTCCCAGCTGGCAAGTTACTCGGATTTCTTGCATCCAGCCGAGGAATTGAAGCTAACCCGACAAAAATCAGGGCCATTGAAAGAATGGAATTACCAAAAACCCTCAATGATGTCCAGAAGTTTACTGGATGCCTGGCCTCGTTGAGCAGGTTTGTTAGTCGGCTAGGCGAAAAAGCCCTACCACTATATCAACTGATGAAGCAATCAGACAAGTTCATGTGGACACATCAACCTGATAGAGCTTTCCATGAATTAAAGAAAATGTTGGCAACAACACCAATATTAGCATCACCACTATCCAAAGAGCCAATGTTGCTCTATGTCGCCGCAACCAACAGAGTTGTAAGTGCAGTAATAGTGGTTGAACGTGAAGAAGGGGGTAAATCAGTCCAAAGACCACTCGAAATAGAATTACCCGCATTATTAGAAGATGACATATGGGGTATATATGGCATAAAAGAAGCTGAAACATTATTTTCAAGAACACCCAATCCAAGTAATATGCGAGGCACCTATTTCGGATATATTCGGCAGCAAAGATGCCAGCGGCCGAGTCGCAAAATGGTCCATAGAACTGGCGCCGTATACTCCACAATATGATAGAAGAGTGCAATAAAGTCTCAGGCTGTTACAGATTTCTTTGTAGACTGGATCGGAATGCAGTACGAACCACCACTGCCAGATCCGAACTACTGGAAAATGCATTTTGATGGGTCCAAGACGAAAATGGGTCTGGGCGCCGGGATAGTGCTCACATCTCCAAAGATGGATCTGAGGTACGTGTTACAGATTCATTTTGCTGCTTCCAATAACGTTGCCAAGTATGAAGCACTTGTCCATGGCATCAAACTAGCCAAGGAAATTGGTATCAAAAGGATCATGTGTTTTGGCGATTCGGATTTCGTGATTCAGCAAGTGTTTGGACATTGGGATGCGTTGGCCACAAACACTAGTAGAAAACGCCCCATTGGTCCCGGTTGGTAAGGGGCATTAGTCCCGGTTACCCAACCGGGACGGGGCAATCGGGACTAAAGCCCCAACCTTTAGTCCCGGTTGCCCCACCAATCGGGACAAATGGGGGTCCACGTGGCAGAGGGCGAGGGGTGGAGCAACCATCCGGTTCGTACCTAACCGACAATAACCTTCTGCCGCGGCAAAGATTTGCACATTTATTCGCCGCAGAGAATTCATTTTGGCAACTTTTGTTGCCACAGCATTTTGGCCACTTTTGTGCCGCGCAGAATTCATTTAGGTTGTTTTATTGTTTATTTAGTGTTTTGCACTCATCAATGAAGGAACCATTATATTACACAAGATCATCATGACAATATTACATTCGATACACGGATCGAGTTCATGCACTACATACAAAAGTTACTCTTTTTACAATACCTATTGTCTATACACAGCCGAATAGTATTCCCCTTTTGGGTTTAGGACTTCTGCATCCAAGAATCCCGCCAATTCCTCCTGAATTGCTCGTACTCGATCCTTTGGCATAAGACCGTCCCGTAGACGTTCGATCTAATTACAATGAAACTAAACACAGTTTGATTGTAATTAAAAACTATAGAAATTGTTTACATACGTGGAGTTGCTCTAAATTTCTGCCCTTCTCATCGCACGTCTGCCGGATGAACTCGCAAACATAGTATCCACATAGATTGTTACCTGGTCCCTGCGTCAGGCACTTTACGAGAACATAGTTCAATCAAAATAATAATCAAGCATGATAATAAGTGTATCAAAACTAAAATCAAAGAGATGCGCGGATATAGCTAGTGGTGCTTACATCTAGTGCTTCAAATGTAAGCTCCGCTTTCCAAACACCCCTAGCCTTGTTGGTGAACCGTTTCCAAGCATTGCCCGATGAAGAAAACGAATAAAATAAGTTATTAATTACTTGATATCATAAAATTCACGAACGTTGCCGATATAGTGTCGTAATGATTAGAATTACCGCTGGAGAAGCATCTGCATGTCCTTCCACTGCTCAAGGGGTTTATGTTTCGAGTCCATGACTAGTACATGCCCTTTGTCAAGTTGAATGATTAACAGAATATAGTGGTAGCTGTGAATGCATAACTAATCAATTATATACTTAACATCGAGTAAGCGAAATTGAAAGTGTATACAAGACAATAACACTCACTCGAAGTTGTAAGGAAAAAGTATTTCCCTTCTGGTTTCTTGAAACCTTAACGCGTGTACTATATTATCCTCCGTATCCTGGGGGTTTGTTTTGAGATTAGCTTGATGAACCCAATATGGGTCAATGAAGCCAATGTCATAGATTTGTCCTCTGCTGCATTCGAGAATCTTCATGCTGCATATTACAGTATGATTATATACATGCAATAAACAAGGTGAGATACCTAGAGACTAAATTAATTACAGAATTAGTACTTATAGACAATAGGCACTGATGATCGATTTGTCCAAGGCGTCTGATTGAATAATTGAAATAGTTCATCAAATTCAATGGATATCATGTCATCTATATCTTTCCCATAATGCTTTTTTGTAACCTTTAGCACTATCCAGTTAGCCCTGGCCTTTGGCATGCATGTACCAGTTTTGCAATCTTCGCATTTTTGTTGGAAGATTATTTACCTCCTCAGGTTTGACGAGAGGTTTGCCGTACTAGTATTTGTATGCTACTTCAGTCACGGGGAAGTACTCTAACTGGGATAAGTACTGGGCAATACTCATACCTTGAGCAACGGTAGCTTCTCCGTATTGTGCAACTACCTCTGGATCATACTGCTCCTCGGCCCCATATTTGCTCGACCCCACATTGGTTTCGGAAATCACCTTGAGAGGGGCGCAAGACTGTTTTGCTTGTTCTCCGAGCTGGGCAACAGATTTCTCGCTTGCATCAGTACTGCTCTTCGAGGCTTTTTGTGCCGCATGTGACTTGAGAATAGAACGCTCATAGTCTGATGACAGCTTTGACTCGGGTTGATGAAGAGTCTTTAGCATTTTCAACACTTTGGCTTTTTCTTCTTTGGTGCTGGGGAACTCTGGCTCTTTCGGCCGCCTCAGCTTAGCGAAAAACGCTGTCGTTTCCGCATCAACGATCGCCGCAGTCTCCTCTTCAGTACAATCATAAGCTCTCTTGGGAGGAACCTTTGGTACTTTTGGAAGAGGCTCTTGTTTACGTTTCGGCGATCGCTTACCCCTACGCAGAGTAGCGGTACGCTTACGCTTTTTATCCTGAGGCGCCAGCGATGGCTCCCGCGGCGATGGTTGCGCCGGAGATTGGTGAGGCGACGGAGCCAGGTGAGGCGACGAAGACGGCTGCCACGGCGGCGACGACCTTGCTGGAGATGGGTGAGGTGGCGGAGAAGATGGCCTTGGCGTGTGATTTCGAAGCACGATACATTCCTTTGGCCATAGAATGGTGACGTTTGTTGCGTCTCCCAGTACAGTCACATCCCCTTCACCTGCAGGGTAGTGAAGATCCAAAACTTCAAAGGTGGGCATGATTTCATCCACCCCGACAACAGCGTAGCCCTCTGGAACCGGACGACAGTGGTAAGTTGGCGTGGGTCCAATTGGTAAGGCATAGCCGACCGCCACCTTCATTGATATGTTCACAACTTTGACATGTAGCTCGCAGTGTGTCATCTCTGTGATATCATCCACTGGGTAGCCAATAGGAGGCATCGTCGGTGCACCATCGTCATCGCCATTGTCATCACCCGGGACCTCGGTGGAAGCCACACTTCTTTTTTGATTATTCGATAGGCCAGTAGCATCGAATGCAGTGTGCTGCTGAGATGGGCCGGTAGTACTTTGCTCTTTAAGTGCGTTAATTTCATCTTGTTGTTGCTTTATTCGTTCTTCAATTATACGCATTCGCTTTTTTCTGAATATCTGCTTCAACTTCCGCCCTGTCCTTTCTCCTCTGACGGCTTCTATTAGGATATTTCTTCCTCTCTTCGGGAAACCCAGTCCTCCATGGTTTGGAGCCGCTTGTGCCTCGTGTTCGTCCATCATGTTCCTTATTTCCAAGGGCGAGTGTGAGCTCATCATTCTCTCTATCGGGAATGAAGTCCCCATATTTAATAGCCTTTACTGATTTTCTCATCTTCTCGATTGGCAAGGGGTCTTCTTTATGTCGTATGTTATATATACACTTCCCTTCCGAGTCCAACGTGCCCCCATGCCCGTAAAACCAATTCCTTGCACGTTCTACCCAATAAATGCATCTGCAGGGTGATCTTTTTTAGCAGTTCATTCTCAAGTTTCTCCCACTTAGGAATGCCAGCCTGTAGCCACCTTGCCCCATAGTATGGTGATACTTCTTGTTAGCAGCATTCAGCTTATTATTCTGAGACATTTTCTTAGCTTTTTCTGATGTCTTGTATTTCACAAACTCAGCCCAGAATGGTTTTATCTTCTCAAACTGAATATTCTTGAAATCGGGAGTCTTCTCTTTCACGACATAGTCAAGGTGCAATCTTTTCTTCCAGTTAGTGAAACACTGGTCCATCTTCTTCAAAGCCCACTCCCTGACCTTAGCCTCCATGGCTCTCCCATGTTCTAAGGCGTCCTCAACTGGATCCTCCGAATTTGGATCCAGCTCTATCTTCGGTAGTTTGAAATTAACCATGAGCCTCTTCCACAGTAAATCTTTGGTGTGGTTAGGGACAAATAAACATGTTCCCTCTTCTTCCGCATCAGCAGGCATATTCCAATTTCGAATGGTGATCGGGATTAAGTCCCTAATGATAACTCCGCATTGTGCCACAAATTTGTTTGCGACAACTTCGGGAGCCGATGGTTTGCCGTATTCAGCGACATCTTCGATCCTGAACCTCTCATGGTCTTCCAACTTTTTGGTTGGGCCTCGTCTGCCCTTTTTCAGTAGATTTCTTCGATCCGGAGGGCTAAAAGAAGAAAGATCGTCGTTACTATTTCTATATAGATAGCAGATGATTAATTAATGAATTAATTATATTACATGCACCACGCCGGAGCGGTCATCTTCTCGATCACACAAGGCATCGCCTTCTCCCTCGCGGAAGGCATCACCTTCAACCTCAAACAAGTCTCTTCCGGCAAAAAGAGGATCACCCTCACCAGAGTTGTTCAGAAACGTCGATACATCTAAATTTTCTTCCCCGCGGATCACACCTTGGATCAACTCTTCCTTTTCTTCGTCTCTGACGTGTGGGTCCATATTTTCTACATAGGTGGAAAAACGGATAAGTCAAAGCGGCTAAGGGAGAATGTTAGGTACGGTGTTGAGAGATATAAACCCTAATTCGGAGAAACCCTAATATATACATACACAATAATAAAAATGAATTTACAATATCAGAAACCCTAATTCGGAGAAACCATCGGGCTCGGATCCTATCACGAAGAACCAATACCGAAAAGAAAGGCGGCAATCAATCAACCCTCAGGTTCGGGATGCCCTAGCGATGACACACCGGCTAACCCTAGGTGCAACATCGATTCAACTGGGGTCTATGACAACTAATATCATGGCTAAGCATCTACAATGCGATGGCTACCAAGAAATCTTCGATGGTGTTGACCTAGGTCTTTGATCTCGATCTCATATTCTACCGCGAAGAACCGAACGCCTAGCTTGTTCAACACATGGCATCGATGCAATGCGCAAGCAAGTATGATGATATGACAAGTTAATTTGCATTGGCATGTAACACTAAGACATGCTCGACGATTTAATCGGGGTTCCAAGGGGTGAAAACCCTAACTCGGGGAAATTCCGGAACATATGAGAGGGGTGCATTTGTTCTTCTAATTATACTTGTCATTTAAGTTGTTGAACAATGCATGATTATAGGTTAAATAGATAGGTGGCGGCGGGCACACGCGGGAAGAATAGTACAGGAGGAGAGGGAGAGAAAGAAGAGCAACGTGAGGATCAGCAGCTCACCAGGAACACGACAGAGGTGGTGGCGAGGCCGAGCAAGCTCGGGAGACGCCGGAATCGATGGAGACAGACTGCGGACGGAGCTTCCAATCCAGGCGATTGAGGTCACGCGCGAGGGGGAAAAGTAGCCGGGGCGCGCGCGGACGGAGGCAGCGGTGGTGGTGGTGGACGGAACGCGCGGGTGGCGGCGAGATCGGGCAGCCTGCCGGCGTCGGGGGCGGTTCCTGTGCGCGCGTCGGTGAGAAGCAGTGAAGTGAGATGGGAAAGAAGAAGAGGAGGCGCGTCGGTTATAAACGAAGGGCCTTTTGTCCTGGTTGGTGGCCCCAACCGGGACTAAAGGGTCATACGTCCCGGTTGGAGCCACCAACCAGGACGTATAGTTCACTATTTTTTCATTAGCCCAAGGGGCGCGCGCAGGGGTCTTTAGTCCGGGTTGGTGGCACCAACCGGGACATATGACCCTGTTTTCAAAAAATTTCAGCAATTTTCTCTCTGTTCCCGCCTTATTTTTTATTTTGGGTTTTAAATTTGTAATTTTTTTAAATGATAATTACTTTGGAATTTAGAAAAACTTTAAACATAAAAAGTGTTTGAATTTGAATAACTAATTCAAAACCATTTTCTGTTTTTAAAAATAATTAATGTAACCATTTAAAATATGAACCATTTAAAATTAATAATGAATTAACTTATATTTTTTGAATATTAATTTGGAATTTAGAAAAACTATAAACATAAAAAGTGTTTGAATTTGAATAACTAATTCAAAACCATTTTCTATTTTAAAAAAATAATTAATGTAACCATTTAAACTATGAACCATTTAAAATTAATAATGAATTAACTTATATTTTTTGAATATTAATTTGGAATTTAGAAAAACTTTAAACATAAAAAGTGTCTGGATTTGAATAACTAATTCAAAACCATTTTCTGTTTTTAAAAAATAATTAATGTAACCATTTAAACTATGAACCATTTAAAATTAATAATGAATTAACTTATATTTTTTGAATATTAATTTGGAATTTAGAAAAACTTTAAACATAAAAAGTGTTTGGATTTGAAGAACTAATTCAAAACCATTTTCTATTTTTAAAAAATAATTAATGTAACCATTTAAACTATGAACCATTTAAAATTAATAATGAATTAACTTATATTTTTTGAATATTAATTTGGAATTTAGAAAACTTTAAACATAAAAAGTGTCTTGATTTGAATAAATAATTCAAAACCATTTTCTATTTTTAAAAAATAATTAATGTAACTATTTAAACTATGAACCATTTAAGGAGGGCGGGGAGATGTTGGTGAAACTTACGCCGGCGTGAATCGCCGGTGGCGTCGCTCCCGCTCACTCGATACGTCAGGATGCGAAGGCGCGAGAATCCAAAACTCGGGATAAGGACGGAAATTTATGAAGCTCGGATTCGGCGGTGGTTCGACTCCTTTATTAACTACAAGTGGGAGTGTGATACCATGGACTAGCAGAGAAAGCCAGAGGGTTACAGATTAAGCCAATCCAGGGAGGGTTACAAGAAAAGGCTTTATCTCCGTATCTCTGCTATAGTTTCAAACGTTTGCATAGTATTTGGAGCTAGGTAGTATGTACCCCCAATTGTTTGAAACATGTCTCTGGGGTGATACTAGCATGCAGGTCGGCAAAATCACAAACAGATGAATAAATTTTACTCACAAAAAATAGGATTGGCATAAATAAGAAAATTCACTTTTACTTTTAGGTGTGCATGAAGATAGAGGACGAGCATCGTTAGAACTTGCATTGGATCTCTGAAGAAACCACATATTGCGAGTTTAAAAATGATTTTTTCAAAAAATCACGGGCGATAGATCATGTACATGTAGTACAAACCGGACCCACTTCCTACCGATTCGGCAGACATTTGTCATTTTTACCCGAGATGGACGAAAAGGTTTGAGATGTCCCGGTTGGGATATAGTCCATTTAAGGTGGTCTAATATTTTAGGAAAATGGGACGGTAGCATTCTGAAACGGCATTTTGGTGGTTACTTCACAAAACGACCTGTTTTTTGCGCTCGAAAAATGGAAAAGGGCTTTTCCGTGCGACAAAAAGAAAAACTTCCTCCTGCAACATTGTTCTCCATACCAATGTCCACACGCATGCATAATATGGGCACAACATCACAAACTATGCCGTGATTCAGCACATAACATCGGTCATTTGGACCGAAAGCCATGAAACCTCGAACATGATAGGTCATTTTGTGAAGGTTTTTTCGAAACATGATCAATATACCGAGTCTGGTATTTTTACTTTCAACTATGTAACATAATATGACACCACGCGAAGGATTTTCATTGTTCAGATTTGTTTTGAATTTATTCTGCCCGTTTTGAATTATCTGAATTTCTAACTATGGTCGAACCGGTGTGCATGAAGATAGGGGACGAGCATCGTTAGAACTTGCATTTGATCTCTGAAGAAACCACATATTTCGAGTATAAAAATGATTTTTTCAAAAAAATCACGGACGATAGATCATGTACCTGTAGTACAAACCGGACCCACTTCATGCCGATTCGGCAGACATTTGTCCTTTTTACCTGGGATGGACGAAAAGGTTTGAGATGTCCCGGTTGGGAGATAGTCCATGTAAGGTGGTCTAGTATTTTAGGAAAATGGGACGGTAGCATTCTGAAACGGCATTTTGGTGGTTACTTCACAAAACGACCCGTTTTTTGCGCTCGGAAAATGGAAAAGGGCTTTTCCGTGCGACAAAAAGGAAAACTTCCTCCTGCAACATTGTTATACATACCAATGTTCACACGCATGCATAATATGGGCACAACATCACAAACTATGCCGTGATTCAGCATATAACATCGGTCATTTGGACCGAAAGCCATGAAACCTCGAGCATGATAGGTCATTTTGTGAAGCTTTTTTCGAAACATGATCAATATACCAAGTCTGGTATTTTTCCTTTCAACTATGTAACGTAATATGACACCACGCGAAGGATTTTCATTGTTTGGATTTTTTTTGAATTTATTATGCCTGTTTTGAATTATCTGAATTTCTAACTATGGTCGAACCGTTGTGCATGAAGATAGGGGACGAGCATCGTTAGAACTTGCATTGGATCTCTGAAGAAACCACGTATTGCAAGTCTAAAAATGATTTTTTTAAAAATCATGGGCGATAGATCATGTACCTGTAGTACAAACCGGACCCACTTCCTGCCGATTTGGCAGACATTTGTCCTTTTTACCCGGGATGGACGAAAAAGTTTGAGATGTCCCGGTTGGGATATAGTCCATTTAAGGTGGTCTAGTATTTTAGGAGAATGGGACGGTAGCATTCTGAAACGGCATTTTGGTGGTTACTTCACAAAACGACCCGTTTTTTGCGCTCGAAAAATGGAAAAGGGCTTTTCCGTGCGACAAAAAGGAAAACTTCCTCCTGCAACATTGTTCTCCATACCAATGTCCACACGCATGCATAATATGGGCACAACATCACAAACTATGCCGTGATTCAGCACATAACATCGGTCATTTCGACCGAAAGCCATGAAACCTCGAACATGATAGGTCATTTTGTGAAGGTTTTTTCGAAACATGATCAATATACCGAGTCTGGTATTTTTACTTTCAACTATGTAACATAATATGACACCACGCGAAGGATTTTCATTGTTCGGATTTGTTTTGAATTTATTCTGCCCGTTTTGAATTATCTGAATTTCTAACTATGGTCGAACCGGTGTGTATGAAGATAGGGGACGAGCATCGTTAGAACTTGCATTTGATCTCTGAAGAAACCACATATTTCGAGTATAAAAATGATTTTTTCAAAAAAATCACGGACGATAGATCATGTACCTATAGTACAAACCGGACCCACTTCATGCCGATTCGGCAGACATTTGTCCTTTTTACCCGAGATGGACGAAAAGGTTTCAGATGTCCCGGTTGGGAGATAGTCCATGTAAGGTGGTCTAGTATTTTAGGAAAATGGGACGGTAGCATTCTGAAACGGCATTTTGGTGGTTACTTCACAAAACGACCCGTTTTTTGCGCTCGAAAAATGGAAAATGGCTTTTCCGTGCGACAAAAAGGAAAACTTCCTCCTGCAACATTGTTATCCATACCAATGTCCACACGCATGCATAATATGGGCACAACATCACAAACTATGCCGTGATTCAGCACATAACATCGGTCATTTGGACCGAAAGCAATGAAACCTCGAACATGATAGGTCATTTTGTGAAGTTTTTTTCGAAACATGAGCAATATACCAAGTATGGTATTTTTCCTTTCAACTATGTAACATAATATGACACCACGCGAAGGATTTTCATTGTTCGGATTTGTTTTGAATTTATTATAGATAGGGGACGAGCATCGTTAGAACTTGCATTGGATCTCTGAAGAAACCACATATTGCGAGTCTAAAAATGATTTTTTCAAAAAATCACGGGCGATAGATCATGTACCTGTAGTACAAACCGGACCCAGTTTCTCCCGATTCGGCAAACATTTGTCCTTTTTACCCGGGATGGACAAAAAGGTTTGAGATGTCCCGGTTGGGAGATAGTCCATGTAAGGTGGTCTAGTATTTTAGGAAAATGGGACGGTAGCATTCTGAAACGGCATTTTGGTGGTTACTTCACAAAACGACCAGTTTTTTGCGCTCGGAAAATAGAAAAGGGCTTTTCCGTGCGACAAAAAGGAAAACTTCCTCCTACAACATTGTTCTCCATACCAATGTCCACACGCATGCATAATATGGGCACAACATCACAAACTATGCCGTGATTCAGCACATAACATCGGTCATTTGGACCAAAAGCCATGAAACCTCGAACATGATAGGTCATTTTGTGAAGGTTTTTTCGAAACATGATCAATATACCGAGTCTGGTATTTTTCCTTTCAACTATGTAACATAATATGACACCACGCGAAGGATTTTCATTGTTCAGATTTGTTTTGAATTTATTATGCCCGTTTTGAATTATCTGAATTTCTAACTATGGTCGAACCGGTGTGCATGAAGATAGGGGACGAGCATCGTTAGAACTTGCATTGGATCTCTAAAGAAACCACCTATTGCGAGTTTAAAAATGATTTTTTCAAAAAATCACGGGCGATAGATCATGTACATGTAGTACAAACCGGATCCACTTCACGATTAAATCCGACATTTGTCCTTTTTACCCGGGATGGACGAAAAAGTTTGAGATGTCCCGGTTGGGAGATAGTCCATGTAAGGTGGTCTAGTATTTTAGGAAAATGGGACGGTAGCATTCTGAAACGACATTTTGGTGGTTACTTCACAAAACGACCCGTTTTTTACGCTCGGAAAATGGAAAAGGACTTTTCCGTGCGATAAAAAGGAAAACTTCCTCCTGCAACATTGTTCTCCATACCAATGTCCACACGCATGCATAATATGGGCACAACATCACAAACTATGCCGTGATTCAGCACATAACATTGGTCATTTGGACCGAAAGCAATGAAACCTCGAACATGATAGGTCATTTTGTGAAGCTTTTTTCGAAACATGAGCAATATACCAAGTCTGGTATTTTTCCTTTCAACTATGTAACATAATATGACACCACGCGAAGGATTTTCATTGTTCGGATTTGTTTTGAATTTATTATGCCCGTTTTGAATTATCTGAATTTCTAACTATGGTCGAACCGATGTGCATGAAGATAGGGGACGAGCATTGTTAGAACTTGCATTGGATCTCTGAAGAAACCACATATTGTGAGTCTAAAAATGATTTTTTCAAAAAATCACGGGCGATAGATCATGTACCTGTAGTACAAACCGGACCCGCCTCCGATTCAAACATTTGTCCTTTTACCCGGATGGATGAAAAGGTTTGAGATGTCCCGTAGGGAGATAGTCCATGTAAGGTGGTCTAGTATTTTAGGAAAATGGGGCGGTAGCATTCTGAAACAGCATTTTGGTGGTTACTTCACAAAAGCGACCCGTTTTTTTTCGAGAAAATAGAAAAGGGCTTTTCCGTGCGACAAAAAGGAAAACTTCCTCCTGCAACATTGTTCTCCATACCAATGTCCACACGCATGCATAATATGGGCACAACATCACAAACTATGCCGTGATTCAGCACATAACATCGGTCATTTCGACCGAAAGCCATGAAACCTCGAACATGATAGGTCATTTTGTGAAGGTTTTTTCGAAACATGATCAATATACCGAGTCTGGTATTTTTCCTTTCAACTATGTAACATAATATGACACCACGCGAAGGATTTTCATTGTTCCGATTTGTTTTGAATTTATTATGCCCGTTTTGAATTATCTGAATTTCTAACTATGGTCGAACCGGTGTGCATGAAGATAGGGGACGAGCATCGTTAGAACTTGCATTGGATCTCTGAAGAAACCACCTATTGCGAGTTTAAAAATGATTTTTTCAAAAAATCACGGGCGATAGATCATATACATGTAGTACAAACCGGACCCACTTCCTATCGATTCGGCAGACATTTGTCCTTTTTACCCGGGATGGACGAAAAAGTTTGAGATGTCCCGGTTGGGAGATAGTCCATGTAAGGTGGTCTAGTATTTTAGGAAAATGGGACGGTAGCATTCTGAAACGACATTTCGGTGGTTACTTCACAAAACGACCCGTTTTTTGCGCTCGGAAAATGGAAAAGGGCTTTTCCGTGCGACAAAAAGGAAAACTTCCTCCTGCAACATTGTTATCCATACCAATTTCCACACGCATGCATAATATGGGCACAACATCACAAACTATGCCGTGATTCAGCACATAACATCGGTCATTTGGACCGAAAGCAATGAAACCTCGAACATGATAGTTTATTTTGTGAAGCTTTTTTCGAAACATGAGCAATATACCAAGTCTGGTATTTTTCCTTTCAACTATGTAACATAATATGACACCACGTGAAGGATTTTTATTGTTCGGATTTGTTTTGAATTTATTATGCCCGTTTTGAATTATCTGAATTTCTAACTATGGTCGAACCGATGTGCATGAAGATAGGGGACGAGCATCGTTAGAACTTGCATTGGATCTCTGAAGAAACCACATATTGCGAGTCTAAAAATGATTTTTTCAAAAAATCACGGGCGATAGATCATGTACCTGTAGTACAAACCGGACCCAGTTTCTCCCGATTCGGCAAACATTTGTCCTTTTTACCCGGGATGGACGAAAAGGTTTGAGATGTCCCGGTTGGGAGATAGTCCATGTAAGGTGGTCTAGTATTTTAGGAAAATGGGACGATAGCATTCTGAAACAGCATTTTGGTGGTTACTTCACAAAACGACCCGTTTTTTGCGCTCGGAAAATAGAAAAGGGCTTTTCCGTGCGACAAAAAGGAAAACTTCCTCCTGCAACATTGTTCTCCATACCAATGTCCACACGCATGCATAATATTGGCACAACATCACAAACTATGCCGTGATTCAGCACATAACATCGGTCATTTGGACCAAAAGCCATGAAACCTCGATCATGATAGGTCATTTTGTGAAGGTTTTTTCGAAACATGATCAATATACCGAGTCTGGTATTTTTCCTTTCAACTATGTAACATAATATGACACCACGCGAAGGATTTTCATTGTTCAGATTTGTTTTGAATTTATTATGCCCGTTTTGAATTATCTGAATTTCTAACTATGGTCGAACCGGTGTGCATGAAGATAGGGGACGAGCATCGTTAGAACTTGCATTGGATCTCTGAAGAAACCACCTATTGCGAGTTTAAAAATGATTTTTTCAAAAAATCACGGGCGATAGATCATATACATGTAGTACAAACCGGACCCACTTCCTATCGATTCGGCAGACATTTGTCCTTTTTACCCGGGATGGACGAAAAAGTTTGAGATGTCCCGGTTGGGAGATATTCCATGTAAGGTGGTCTAGTATTTTAGAAAAATGGGACGGTAGCATTCTGAAACGACATTTCGGTGGTTACTTCACAAAACGACCCGTTTTTTGCGCTCGGAAAATGGAAAAGGGCTTTTCCGTGCGACAAAAAGGAAAACTTCCTCCTGCAACATTGTTATCCATACCAATGTCCACACGCATGCATAATATGGGCACAACATCACAAACTATGCTGTGATTCAGCACATAACATCGGTCATTTGGACCGAAAGCAATGAAACCTCGAACATGATAGGTCATTTTGTGAAGCTTTTTTCGAAACATGAGCAATATACCAAGTCTGGTATTTTTCCTTTCAACTATGTAACATAATATGACACCACGTGAAGGATTTTCATTGTTCGGATTTGTTTTGAATTTATTATGCCCGCTTTGAATTATCTGAATTTCTAACTATGGTCGAACCGATGTGCATGAAGATAGGGGACGAGCATCGTTAGAACTTGCATTGGATCTCTGAAGAAACCACATATTGCGAGTCTAAAAATGATTTTTTCAAAAAATCACGGGCGATAGATCATGTACCTGTAGTACAAACCGGACCTAGTTTCTCCCGATTCGGCAAACATTTGTCCTTTTTACCCGGGATGGACGAAAAGGTTTGAGATTCCCGGTTGGGAGATAGTCCATGTAAGGTGGTCTAGTATTTTAGGAAAATGGTACGGTTGCATTCTGAAACGGCATTTTGGTGGTTACTTCACAAAACGACCCATTTTTTGCGCTCGAAAAATAGAAAAGGGCTTTTCCGTGCAACAAAAAGGAAAACTTCCTCCTGCAACATTGTTCCGCATACCAATGTCCACACGCGTGCATAATATGGGCACAACATCACAAACTATGCCGTGATTCAGCATATAACATCGGTCATTTGGACCAAAAGCCATGAAACCTCGAACATGATAGGTCATTTTGTGAAGGTTTTTTCGAAACATGATCAATATACCGAGTCTGGTATTTTTCCTTTCAACTATGTAACATAATATGATACCACGCGAAGGATTTTCATTGTTTTGATTTGTTTTGAATTTATTATGCCCGTTTTGAATTATCTGAATTTCTAACTATGGTCGAACCGGTGTGCATGAAGATAGGGGACGAGCATCGTTAGAACTTGCATTGGATCTCTGAAGAAACCACCTATTGCGAGTTTAAAAATGATTTTTTCAAAAAATCACGGGCGATAGATCATGTACATGTAGTACAAACCGGACCCACTTCCTGTCGATTCGGCAGACATTTGTCCTTTTTACCCGGGATGGACGAAAAAGTTTGAGATGTCCCGGTTGGGAGATTGTCTATGTAAGGTGGTCTAGTATTTTAGGAAAATGGGACGGTAGCATTCTGAAATGGCATTTTGGTGGTTACTTCACAAAACGACCTGTTTTTTGCGCTCGGAAAATGGAAAAGGGCTTTTCCGTGCGACAAAAAGGAAAACTTCCTCCTGCAATATTGTTCTCCATACCAATGTACACACGCATGCATGATATGGGCAGAACATCACAAACTATGCCGTGATTCAGCACATAACATCGGTCATTTGGACCGAGAGCCATGAAACCTCGAACATGATAGGTCATTTTGTGAAGGTTTTTGCGAAACATGATCAATATACCAAGTCTGGTATTTTTTCCTTTCAACTATGTAACATAATATGACACCACGCGAAGGATTTTCATTGTTCGGATGTTTTTTGAATTTATTATGCCCATTTTGAATTATCTGAATTTCTAACTATGGTCGAACCGGTGTGCATGAAGATAGGGGACGAGCATCGTTAGAACTTGCATTGGATCTCTGAGGAAACCATATATTGCGAGTCTAAAAATGATTTTTTCAAAAAATCACAGGCGATAGATCATGTACCTATAGTACAAACCGGACCCACTTCCTACCGATTCGACAGACATTTGTCCTTTTTACCTGGGATGGACAAAAAGGTTTGAGATGTCCCGGTTGGGAGATAGTCCAAGTAAGGTGGTCTAGTATTTTAGGAAAATGGGACGGTAGCATTCTGAAACGGCATTTTGGTGGTTACTTCATAAAACGACTTGTTTTTTACGCTCGGAAAATGGAAAAGGGCTTTTCCGTCCGACAAAAAGGAAAACTTCCTCCTGCAACATTGTTCTCCATACCAATTTCCACAGACATGCATAATATGGGCAAAACATCACAAACTATGCCGTGATTGAGCACTGGCATCATAATGAACTTACGCTTCATGCACAACCAAGGATGCAGGTTGTAGATACATAGAGTCACGGGCCAGGTGCTGTGACTGCAACTCTGCTCCCCAAAAGGATTCATGCCATTCGTACTTAGACCAAACCATAAGTTCCTTGCGTCACCTGCAAAGTCTGGGAAGTCTCTCTCAATTTTTCTCCACTGTGACCCATCAGTAGGGTGTCTCAACTTCCCATCTTTCTTACGGTCTTCTTTGTGCCATCACAACAACCTGGCATGCTCTTTGTTTCTGAACATGCGTTTCAACCTTGGTATTATAGGAGCATACCACATAACCTTAGCAGGAACCCTCTTCAGGAGGGGCTCTCCCTCAACATCACCAGGGTCATCTCGTCTGATTTTATACCGCAATGCATTACATACCGGGCATTTATCTAAATTCTCATACTCCTTACCGCGGTAGAGGATGCAGTCATTAATGCATGCATGTATCTTTTGCACATCTAATCCTAGAGGACAAAGAGTCTTCTTTGCTTCGTAGGTACTCTCGGGAAGTTCGTTATATTTTGGAAACTTCGGCTTCATTATTTTCAGCATCTTTTCAAATGAGGAGTCAGTTAGACCACACTCTGCCTTCCATCGCAACAATTCCAGTGTGGTACCGAGCTTTGTGCTGCCATCTTCAAAATTTGGGTACAACAATTTCTTGTGATCTTCTAACATGCCCTCTAACTTCAACTTCTCATTTTCTGTTTCACAGTCTCGCTTTGCATCAGAAATGACCCTACCAAGTTCATCAGCCGGCTCATCTGATGCCCGTTCTTCACCTCCTTCCTCTCCATTTTCTTCCATTGCAGTAACACTGTATTCAGGAAACATATGATGATAGTTGTTATCATCATCTTCTTCTTCACCATCTTCCATCATAACCCCTCTTTCCCCATGCTTGGTCCAGCAATTATAGTTGGGCATGAAACCTTTCATAATCAGGTGGCCACGAATGATTTTCGAGGAAGAGTACTCCTTGTTGTTCCGACATTGAACACATGGACAACGTATAAAACCATTCTCTTTGTTTGCCGTAGCCACATCGATAAATTTTTCCACGCCTTTCATATACCCGGCTACGGGACGGTCACCGTATATCCATTCCCGACCATTCATCTGCATCATATAAGTAAGTTTATCAAAAAACAGGACATCATAAATAGTGAAATAACCAATTCACATCGAAACATGCATTGTATCAATGACAGAGAAAAGATAAGATTGCTAACCTCGATCGAGGAAAATAAAGAGGAGAAAGCTCAAGTGCGTCTCGAACACCTTCTATATTTTTGTTTTATGAGAAATTGAACAGGATCATTCACTCAAACATTTCATCAAACACCTTGAATGCATGCATAGGGGAAAAAACTAGCACACCCCTCACACCTTCCACCAAGAAAAAATAGAGTGAAGGCAGAGGGCTGGGGCGTTGCATTTGTAGAGGGCGAGAGCATACGTCCCGGTTTGTAACACAAACCGGGACTAAAGGTGTGTGCCACGCCACGTGGATGACGCCCAACCTTTAGTCCCGGTTTGTGTTACAAACCAGGACGTATGCCCCCTTACCAACCGGGATGCATGCCTCCGGGCCCCGTGCCCGCTCGAACCGGGACGTGTGCCGGCATTAGTCCCGGTTCGTGGCGCAACCGGGAGTAATGCTCTGAGGGGGCGTGAACGGATGGCCTGTTTTCTACTAGTGAAACATGGCATTATATCGTTTCCATGTGCAACAAATTTCGGGATACTTTGACTTATGCGAATTCCATCATGTTCCAAGAGCTGAAAATGAGGCAGAAGATGTACTATCCAAATAGGGTCATCTCGGCAAGCAATACCATCAGGGGTAGCGCTGGAGCACATCAGGAAACCATCGATCAAGCCGTCACCAGAGTTCGACTCAATCAGGGTCACCCCAACGAGTCAGGAGTGTGATGTGGTACCAATGGATATCGACTTAGGGGTAGTTTCGAATCACTCGGGGAGTGATCCGCTCAATTCAGGGGCTGCCGAATCACACTCGGGGACTCCTCAGGTCATGTCGGCAGAGCATATGTCGGCGGAGCCAATGGACATTGATACTGAAGCAGACCCGGAACCACTGATACTAGTATGGGCACAGCCAATATTCGATCATTTAACAGATGGGACCTTGCCGAGTGATGAAACATTGGCAAGGCAAACAGTACGAAGAGCAAAATCGTACACCATAATCAACAAGGAATTGTACAAGAGAAGTGTGACGAGTGTACTACAGAGTTGTATCAGTCCAGAGAAAGGCCAAGAGATCTTATTGGATATTCATCAAGGAGAATGTGGGCACCATGCGTCATCAAGAGCGTTGGTGGCCAAGGCATTTCGACATGGATTCTATTGGCCAAGCGCATTGGCACAAGCGCAAGAGTTAGTCGGAAAATGCAGTGGTTGTCAACACTATGCATCCAAGTCACATCTACCAGCGTCTGAATTAAAGACTATACCAATCACTTGGCCTTTTGTAGTCTGGTGCCTAGATATGGTAGGACCATTCAAACCAGTAAGGGGAGGCATGACTCATATTTTGGTCATGATTGATAAGTTCACCAAGTGGATACAAGTGAAACCAATCAAAAAGTTGGACGGTAAAACAACTGTCACGTTCTTAAGGGATACAATCCTCAGGTATGGTTACCCACAAAGTGTATGTTGGGGATATGCTATATGGGTATCCTTATAGCATGTCTCTTATCCGGCTAACCCGGGTGGCCCATAGTCGGTAGCATGGCCTATGGCCTGCTGGGCGGCCCAGTTAGATGGATCCAGAAGGGAGGCCCATGCCGGATAAAGGAAGGCTACGGTGGAGTCACCAACGCATCTTGAGCCTTGGAGTGCAAGATACACAAGACTAGTAATAGACGGTGTAGGACTCTGTAACCTGTCCGGCTAGGACTTTTCCCTGTAACCCTAGGACCTGGCGACTATATAAGTCGGGCCTATGGGAGCCTTTAGGGCACAATCTGAGAGGATCATAGATAACTTCACACAAACTCGCACAACGAACCTATCTCTGTAACTCGGCGTATTGCCATTATAGTGATTTATAGAAGGAGTAGGATTCTGCCACCGTCGTGGGATCTGAACCTGGGTAAGTTGTGTTACCTCGTACCCGTCAACCGTCTGCCTTACCCCACGTCTCTAAACACGCACTGTGAGGACCCCTCCATGGCGTACTCGTCGGCAATACCACGACAGTTGGCGCCCACCGTGGAGCAGGAGGCGCTTCAGGCTCTTCAGCGGGCGAG
The DNA here is from genome assembly GCA_023614405.1 of Avena insularis. Taxonomy (NCBI): domain Eukaryota; kingdom Viridiplantae; phylum Streptophyta; class Magnoliopsida; order Poales; family Poaceae; genus Avena; species Avena insularis. The sequence goes on from CM042684.1 coordinate 33,952,367, forward strand.
GACCAAGATCTTCGCGAGAATCGACGAAACCGTAGCCATCGGTCGCGTTCTCTTCTCCGGCAACGTTCCGATCGTCCCTCCTGACGAATTCTGGATCTCGGCAAAGACGAACCCCACGCGGTGTTCGATCGTTCCTATCGGAGACATCCACCTCTTCATCGATGAAACCGACTCGGGCACTAGTTCCCTGGGAGTCAGAAAAGCATCAAGGCCCGCACGGACCGCCTACGGGCAGGATACGTTCGCGGAAGGATCAATGTCGGATCTCTCCTCAGAGTTTGCCGGCAAAGATCGGAAAAATTCAAGGCCGACCCAAACCGCCCCTGTGCAGGATATAAAGGTGGAAGATCACTGCAAATCTACCGGCCTCGTCCGTGCGTCTGCATAGCAGAGATCCAAGTTTGTCGGCGTGGTTTCCATCTTCGATCTGGCGCGCTGCGTTTAGAGAGAGGGCTCCGTATACGAGCCGATTTGGCCCACTACCCCAATGATGATGCTATCTATCACTTTGTGGAAGGACTAGACCATGGCACGCTTCTCCGACATTCTCTAAGACGGTAATAGGCGTCAGGATGCCTTACCTTCGAAGGCATGGTGAACACCGTCAACAACTACGCGGAGGCCAAAGCGGCATCTCAGACAGCGCTTGTGCTCATTGACGGAGCCCCTCCATTCAGCCACCACCACCACCGCCTCCGTCCGCCATCGTCACTGTAGCACCACCACCTCCAGTCATCGTGGAGGCCGTTGCACCTCCACCACCTGTCATCGAGGAAGTCCTGGCACCCCCCGACTCTGTCATTGACGCGCTTTATGCTGATTTCAGTGCAGATTCAGAGGAGATAGACTTCAGTCCAGAAGAGCTAGACTCCGCTATGCAGGAGATGGAGGAGGAGTACTCACGCGACGAGGAAGCCAACAACACCGTCACGTCTTGAGGGGTGTTCATCACCATTGGGACAACGATGGATGAAGATCAACCCGGACAAGCTCCGCCTACAGCGCTGGACAAGGGGAAGGGGCCGCTTATTGCTGCTGACACTGATCACGCAAAGGTCATGCCTCCTCCGCCTAACCCAGTGCAGCAGCCGCAGGAACTCGGTACCGGCCCGAGCAACAATAACACCGCAAACTTGCCGCCTCCAGCATCTACGTCGGCAGCAGCCCATGTTACTCCAGCTGATAGAGTGATGTACGACAATCTCCTTATCGAGCCACTAACCGTTGCTCATATCCAGAACGTGACCCAACTTGACGAGAAGCGCCAGCAGCTGCTGGAGGAGGAACAAGCCATCGCGGAGCAAGGCGCTAAACTAGACCGAGATCTGGTCAACGCGCAGAAATCCATAGAGAAAGCTAGAGCAATGGAGGCCAAGTATAAGACTTTGCTACAGCAGCAGAAGGCTAAGAAAGCTCCGGCTCGCGTCATCAACGATCCTGGTGTACGGCGCAACCTAGGATGGGCTCCCTCGAAGCCGGCACAGGCCAAGCCATACATTGACAGTGAAGGCAAGCAGGTGATGCCCACCGCACTCCTTAACCTCGCCGTCGCCAAGACCCTTCTGGAGCAGGATAGATCACCTGAGGCAGTGGAACAGGTCTATGACCTAGTGGCCAAGGCAGTGAAGCAGCAGGAAAAGGCTACCTCTCAGAGGCCAAGGGACCGATCTCCTCTTGATGTCGGGTCCCAAACGGGTTCATCAGAACGAAGACGGAGGGATGTGCACAACAGGAAGGATGCCATCCCCATATCCTCCGACCACGGAGAAAAGGCCCGGCCTCGTCGCCCATCGCCATCACCCCGATCTCCCCGACATCGCGAAGATTACAAGACTCACCATCGTACGGATATGCCCCCACCAAAGCAGTGCGGCATCGTTATCCGCGACAACGCGGAGCAAACCCGTCATGATGGAGAGCGCAACCAAGGACACAAGAGCAGGTCGTGCCATGACCCTCCGCGTCCGACAAGCAACCGTGACAGACATGAGGCATCGCAGGAGGGTAATAGCAAGAAGGCTAACCCACCGCCACCTCCGCCCCCGTCACCACCAAGCAGTCACCATGGCAGAAGAGGCCCGCGTTGTTCACGCAGCCCATCCCCTGTTGACAAAAAGAAGAACCCGGAGCCGTACAATGAACGTTCGCGGATCGACAAGATCCAGGAGGCCCGGGAAGGACCATACCTGGGACCACGTTGCTTCGGACCTGCAATACGGTCCGCAACTTACCCCAAAGGTTTCCGGATTGACAAGACCATCAAGCCCTATGACGGCACCGCCAAGCCATCCACATGGTTGCAGGACTACGGCAACGGGGTGGAGATCGCCGGAGGCAACCCCAACATCGTCGTCAAGTACCTCCCGTTAATGTTGGCGGACACGGCCCGTCAATGGATCGACGACTTGCCGGAGAAATCTATCTACAACTGGTTGGACATGCAAGAAGCGTTCACCAAGAACTTTGAGGGTACATACAAGCCTGGCGTCCGCACCGTGGGCGATCTACACAAAGGCAAGAAAGAGAAAGACGAGACATCTCGCGCCTACCTCTCCCGATGGCTGGATATGAAGAATTCCTGCATAGGAGTGCACGCTCAGACCGCCATGGCCGCCTTCATCGATGGGTTGGAAAGGGGCACGCTTCTCCGACATAAGCTGAAGCGCTTGTAGGACAATCACCAGCTTGACTTGAACCAGATGATTCAGTTACCTAGTGAGTTCATAGCTGCCGCCGACGATGCTCGTGGCGCTTTGCCGACAACGGCCGTTCCAAATTAAGCTCGGAGGAATAACAGTACAAAGTGGAAAACCGCTCCAGAACAAAAGCAATCTACCGACATGGTCGCTATGACTTTTGCAGGACGAGGAGAAGGCGGACAACATGGCCGAGGAAGGGGAGCTGGTCGTGGGCAGCAACGAGGAAGTGAAACCACCTCGGCGCCGCTCCGCGTTCCCCAAACCTACGAGGAGTACCGCGATATGCCGTGCCTTGTACACCTCGACGCCAACGACTAGGCCACCCATACCAATCGACACTGCAAGTTCGTCAACGACCTCAAGGAAGACCCGGAGTCCGACTACAAACAAAGTTGGAAGAACAGACCACGAGGCAAGGGCAAAGGGAAGAAGAAGGAGGAGGAGTCCAAGGATTCAAGTGACATGGACGAAGACGTTGACCCCAAGCACGCCGCCAAGAGCGACGACAAGGGCAAGAACCCCTTCGTAAAGAAGGCTCCAGTCTACCACACTTTCCTTGCACCCCTACCGTCCGACAACAGAAGACCTCTCTGAGGATCCTGATGGCCACTCTCCCTCCAGTCCCCTAGTACCTGCGCTGGTCGGAAATTCCAATAACTTGGGACAGGACGGACCACCCAGACCTTGTGCCCACGGAGAACCAGTATGCCATGGTCATCAACCCCTTGATTGACGGCGTGGAGTTCACCAAGTGCATGGTGGATAGTGGAAGCAGCATCAACATCATGTACCTAGATACACTGCAGAAGATGAACTTGACGGAGGAAAACCTAAGGCGGACCAACACCATCTTCCACGGCGTAGTCCCTGGTGGGGAGGCTCGGTCCCTTGGGTGCATTACACTTTAGGTTGCCTTTAGCGATGTTAATAATTACCGCCAAGAGCGCATGACCTTCGAGGTGGTCCCCTTCAAGAGCGTGTACCACGTCATATTCGGCCGTGACATATTCCACACGTTCATGGCCAAGCCATGCTTCGTCTACAACAAACTCAAGATACCCGGACCAAACGGTGTTATCACCGTATCCGGAAGCTTTACCAAGGCAAGGGACTGCGAGATCAACGAAGCAGCCATTGCAGAAGCTGTCCTCTACAGCGAAGAATTCAAAGAGATCCAAAGCAAGGTCAATGACTCAGAGATGCCCGCGTCGAAGAAGCAGATCTCCGACTCCGCTCCTGTGTTCAAGGCCGCCATCGAAACCAAGCCGGTGGAACTTGTGGTAGGCGATGCCTCCAATACCGTCACCATTGGGACGAACCTGGATCCCAAATAGGAAAGCGCGCTCGTCGAGTCCCTCCGTGAGAATAGGGACATCTTTGCCTGGCAACCTGCCGACATGAAAGGTGTACCTAGGGAACTTGCGAAACGCTTAAACATTGATCCAAAATGCAAACTAGTGAAACAACCTCTACGACGCTTTGGAGATGAGAAGGGACGCGCCATTGGCAAAGAGATAGCTAGGTTACTTAAGGCTAGATTTATCCAAGACGTCTTTCACACCCAATGGGTGGCTAATCATGTACTTGTCCCCAAAAAGGGAACCAATGAATTAAGAATGTGCGTTGATTACACCGGCTTGAACAAAGCATGTCCCAAAGATCTGTTTGCTTTGCCTCGCATGGACCAAGTCATTGACTTGACGGCTGGCTCGGAACTTTTGTGTTTTCTCGATGCATAGTCAGGATACCACCAGATCAAGATGAGGAAGTCGGACCAATTAGCCACTTCGTTCACTACCCCATATGACACGTTTTGCTATGTCACGATGCCCTTTGGGCTGAAAAACGCAGGTGCTACCTACCAGCGGACAATGCAACGTTGCCTTCATGACCAAATTTCTCGGAACGTTCACGCTTATGTGGACGATATCGTGGTGATGTCTAAAAAGTCAAACTACTTAATCTTCGACTTAAAAGAAACCTTTGATAATCTCCGAAAATACAACATGATGCTCAACCCTAAGAAGTGCGTCTTCGGGGTTCCAGCCGACAAATTGTTGGGCTTCATCGTTTCCCAACGTGGAATCGAGGTCAATCCGGAGAAAATCAAGGCCATCTTAAACATTAACCGTCCGACATGCCTAAAGGACATTCAACGACTAACAGGTTGTGTTGCAGCAGTTAGTCGGTTTGTCAGCCGACTTGGAGAGAAGGCTCTGCCGTTGTACAAGTTGCTGAAGAAGGTGGACAAATTCACGTGGACGGACGAAGCAGATGCAGCATTGAAGCAGCTCAAGGAGATTCTTTCCTCAGCGCCCATCCATGCAGCACCTGAGCCTGGAGAGCCCCTGTTAATCTACATGGCGGCAACCAACCGGGTAATCAGCATCGTCGTCGTGGTAGAGCGGAAGGAACCAGTCTATGAGCACGGAGTTCAATGACCAGTTTACTACGTGAGCGAGGTCTTGACGGAGTCCAAGCAGCGTTACCCGCACTACCAAAAGATAGCTTATGGAGTATTCCTTGCTTCTCGGAAGCTGAGGCATTACTTTCAGGAGCACCCAATCATAGTGGTGAGCATGACTCCACTGTCCGACATTATCAATAACAGCGACGCTACAGGAAGGGTCACGAAGTGGGGCATTGAACTTGCCGCCTTCGAGATCACCTACAAGAGACGTGACGCTATCAAGTCACAAGCCTTGGCGGATTTTGTTGCAGATTGGACGGAGATGCCAGACGCTACTCCGTTGCGAACCAAGTCTTGGGTGATGCGGTTTGACGGATCAAAGATGCTCAACGGCTCGGGGCTGGTGTATTGCTACGATCACCAACAGAGACAAGCTACACTCGCTCTGAGATCCACTTCGAGGCTACAAACAACATGGCGGAGTATGAAGCACTCATTCACGGACTACGTGTAGCCAAAGATATTGGCATCAAGCGCATAGTTTGCTGTGGAGATTCCGACTTGGTTGCCCAGCAGGTGGCTGGCACCTGGAATGCGCGAAACCCTATGATGGCGGCATATCGAGACGAAGTGGACGAGATAGCCAAAAGCTTCTTGGGCTACGAAGTCAAGTATGTACCTAGGGAACAAAACGAGGTGGCTGATCTACTGTCTAAGCTTGGATCAGGGCGCAAGCGAATTCCGCCAGGAGTTTTCCTAGAGCACCTGCGCACACCATCCGTGAAGGGAGCCGACATCGACAACACGAATACAGCTGACTCTTTCGTCAACATGGTGACCAAGGTGCCTCCGGCTTGGACAAAACCGTTCATGGAGTATCTCGAACACGAAACTTTGCCCGATGACGAAGTCGAAAGAAGGCAAATAGTACGGCGAGCAAAGGGTTATACCATAATCAATGGGAAACTCTATAAAAGGAGCACTACTGGTGTATACCTAAAGTGTGTTTCCCAGCTAGAAGGTATGGAAATCCTGCACGAAATCCATCTCGGAGATTGCGGGCATCACGCCGCTCCCCGATCGTTGGTCGCGAAAGCCTTCCGGCAAGGATTCTACTGGCTGACCACGAAGGCGGACGTCGACAAGCTGGTTGAGACATGCACGGGATGCCAGTATTATGCCCGACAACCACATGTTCATGATAAAGAATTGCGAACAATACCAATAACTTGGCCGTTTGCAGTCTGGGGGCTAGACATGGTGGGACCGTTACAGACGGCACCTTGTGGGTTTATGCATCTGCTTGTAGCAGTTGACAAATTCACCAAATGGATAGAAGCTAAACCCTTTAGAAAGCTTGATGGGGCAACTGCCCTCAGGTTTGTTCGGGATCTAGTGGTGAGATTTGGTCTCCCACATAGCATTATCACCGACAACGGAAGCAACTTGTCACTCGGAGAAGTGGAGGCTTATTGCTGGGATAAAGGCATCCGACTTGACCATGCATCTGTGGCACACCCACAATCCAATGGTCAGGTCGAGCAAGCCAATGGATTAATTCTGCAGGGAATCAAGCCACGTCTTGAGGCACCGCTACATAGAGCAGCTGGAGCCTGGGCGGAAGAATTGCCATCTGTGTTGTGGAGTTTACGAACTACACCCAACAGATCCACCGATTACACCCCTTACTTCATGGTATATGGAGCAGAAGCCATCTTGCCTTCCGACATCCTCCACGATGCACCAAGAGTTGCCGCCTACGACGAGGATGACGCTGAAGAATCCAGATGCCTAGATGTGGACCTTCTCGAGGAGGAGCGCGTTTTGGCATGCCAAAGATCCGCCATCTACCAGCAGAAGCTACGCAGCTACCATAGTCGCCGCGTTCGGCATCGCTCGTTTAAAGAGGGGGATTTGGTGCTCCGACTTAAGCAGAATAAGTCACACAAATTATCCCCGCCATGGGAAGGACCGTTCATCATAAGCAAGGCGCTGCTCAATGGGTCTTACTACCTTGTTGACAATCGTGAACTAAAGGATAGAACCAACGAGGATCATAAGCGTAAGCGACGTCACCCGGATGATGAATACCCGGAGCTTGATCGGCCATGGAACATAGCACAACTACGTCCTTTTTACACTTAGCATTTTTTATCTAATTATGTACCTCTTATATGATCAATGAAATAAAGCTCTTTGGTTCACTCATATTTCTAAGTCTTTTACCTCCTTTAGTGTTCATTTTTGGATCATGTAAAACCTTTATGCACAAGTCTTGCGTTTGCACTTGTGAAAATTCCGCCTACGGGCATTAACTTAAGTTTTCTGGTCTACACGTTCTTTGTCGTTCTTATGTGGATTCTGGAGTAGTGACTTTTGGCACTTGTTGTCAGTGATTTTGTGCTCGGGTTATTGACGGTGCCATTGGGCATCATCTCCTAAGCGCATGGTTCCGACAACGAGTCTTCCGACTCACGAAAAGTCAAGCATAAGAACCAAAATAATGGATAAGCCAACACTTGCTTAAAAAATATACACATGCTAGAAACTAGTTCTTAAATAGCAGGACATAACAATCATTGTTTTACGCCTTAAGTTATATCACCAAGTTTTTTCCGCGCATACACCAAGGGTGAAACAAATATTACAAAGTGTTTTTCATTCCTTGGACGCAGGAGACTTGGAAGCAGCATCGTCACCAGCCGGAGAATCACCCTCACCGTCGGCGCTATGATGAGAATCGAAGGAATCTTGGTTGACGCTGTCGATGGTGTTCATGGGCACGAAGATGTCGATGTCCACCAACTCGGCAACTATGGTGTCATGACCCGCGAGTGATGACAAGATGGCTTCGTGATCAATCTCTTTGCCGTCATCGTCAACGTCGGGGATGCCAGAAGTCACCGTGTCGATGTCGGCATCTTTGTAGTGTGTCTTCACCATTGACAGCTCCATCCTTGCGCCAGCCCGTGCACATGAAGCTTTCCATCTTGTGACACGCTCGGGGGCTCGGCGCAGAATCTCCGAGTACTTCGTCACGGAGTCCGAGGCCTTGATGTATATTTGGAGGGGCTTGGCAATCTCTTTGGCCTGGGTGATGGCGGTGTTGATGGAGTTGCCGGCAAGAACCATGCATTCCTTGTCCGAAGGAGGCAAGCGGGTTAAACCCATAGGTGCTGCAAATTCCGACAAGGAGCGCATGAGTTCAATAAACTCTAAGTATCCAGACTACAGAAATACAAGGCGGAGGAAACTTACTGAAGATGCTGGCCTTAGCCTGCCAGAGGGTGTCCGCCAGGGATTCTTTATCTTGTTGGAGGAGCTTAAACGCCTCGCTGTGGCGTTGGTTTTGCTCATCAGCAGCTTGCTTCTGATCTTTTAAGATCGCAAGCTCCTCCTTCAAGCGATTGATTTCCGTGGAGGCGGAGTCCTGCAGGGCCTTCATGGAATCCTCATGCATTTTCAGCATCTCCTTCCTCTCCTCCTTAAGGATCTTGTTCTCGCTATCCAGCTGCTGGATGTGCTTAGACTGCTCGACAATATCCTTGGCCTTGGCGACATGTTCTGCAAGTCGGAGAAAACAAAGTACACAGTGAGTACTCGGAGAATGTGGGCACAAAAATAAGACGGAATGCGCAAAAAAAAAACAGACTCTTGTTTTTGATGATCTGTTCCTTCAAGATGGCAGTTTTACCCTTTTCGGCTTCATGATCTACGGGCATCTTCTGGTACTTGTCATTGGGCATGCCCCTCCGAGCATTCTCGTTCTATGGAAAAAAGGAAAAAGTTAAACCGTTGTTTAGTCTGCTTGGAGCACCTAGTCGGAAATTTTCCACCTAGGCATTCGGGGGCTACAACGAGATTTTTTTACTTAGCAATATGCTTAGCTTTTCTTTAAGCGTCTAGTCGGAGCTAATTCAGTTCTCGATTAGAAGCTTAGGGGCTACAGTATAAAGTTTTTAACTCGGAAAATCCTTAGCTTTTCTTTAAGCATCTAGTCGGAACTAATTCAGTTACAACTAGAGGCTTGGGGGCTACAGTATTAAAAATTATAAACACTGCGTATGCTACTCTTAACGCATGTAATTGGAATAAGTTCATTCCATCTAAAATTCTAGGGGGCTACAGTGAGAGTTTTTTCTAACTTAGTCACTCTTAGAGCATATAGATGCAAAACCTATGGTTTTCCGTCTACATCCTCAGGGGCTACAGTGGGATACTCATATGAAATGCAAAAGGCAAAGTAAAAATTACAAGTGCAATGATCTTGAGGTTTGTAGCGCTCTCGGCTAGCAGCTTGCGAAAGGAGATGCTATTTCCTTGCAAGATGTTCGCTTGTCGGAGGAGCTCCTCAAGACCACACGTCGGAGATGACGGTACTCCTCCAGGAACCAGAGTTGTGTTACTCGGCGTGAGCGCCGAGTAAACTATCTTCGGAAACTTAAAGGGTTTCTGGGAAGCAAGGGCACCGCCTTCGGCAGAAGTACCAGCTTCCACCACCGCCTTGCCGCCACCGATGGCATCCTTAGCCGGAGCTTCAGCCATTTGTTGAGCGGTGCTCTCCTGCGTCGCCTGCTCGCCGACAACAGCGAGTTCAGTAGAGGCGCCAGAATCCACTTCCATGACGGAAGGGTCTGGTGCCTCCTTAGCTTGTGAGCTTGTCGGGGCAAATGAGAGCTTGACGACAGGGATAGCAGGGGCGATGGCGGGGAAGGCGTCGCGATGCAGCATGTCTTTGATATTTCGAGAAGCCCCCAAAGTCTTGGAGGTCTTCTTGAGGCTGGTCGTGGCTTTCTTCCTGAGACGTGCAAAATGCATAAGTACAGGAACAAGATAAACAAATAGACAATGTCGGAGATTGAGAAGCTTACACTAGGGGGGGTGCTTTGGCAAACATCTCGGTGGCTTTTCTCTTTTCCGCCTCCAGGGCGGCGGTAGTCTTCTTGGAGGCTCCACCCTCCGTCTTCTTCTTCTTGCCTCCGTTGGCAGCATCAGAGGTGGAGCACTTCCGCTTTCGCGCCAATGGGACATCGTCGTCGGACACGACCGTGACTTCCTTCATCTTTGGATCGTAGATTTGGGCAGCCATGTTGCCATCATCTAGATCGCTAAGCTGTTAAGTGAGAAATCACCCTGTTAGATAAGATGGTATTGGCAAGACGGAAAAACTGGAACATATGTCGTACACGAAAAATAAATATCTACCTTTGGGCACTTGCCGTCTACGAACATGTCATAGGTGATGGTGAAGTAATGCTTCTTATCCTTCACCTTGACGATGTCCTTTAGGCGGAGCTTGATGGAGTCGCTCGAGAAGTTATCCACGGAGATCTGGAGGCTATCCCTTCGATCACTGTATACTCGTGCATATACTTCACGTGGTGCTGCAGAGGTTGGATTCGCCTGATGAACCAGCACATGGCGAGGTCCAAGCCGGTCAAACCCGTCTCTACGAACCATTCGATCCGCCTTATTGCGCGAGAAGCGTCGAGGTCAGAGGGAAGGGAGGCATGGGATCTCCATGTGGAAACTTCAGCGGCGGCTCCGTCCACGAAATCCGGGTACGTAACTTCTCAGCCCGCTAGAGGAATGTCGGGGCCATAGAAGTACGTCCGCTGCCAATTCTTGCAGGACTCGTGGCCGACGATGTCGGGGAACCGCCGGCCAGGTCGAATCTTGAAGCTTATGGTACCGCAGTTCCTAAGCTCCTCCTTGCTATGTCCGGCTTCACGTTTGACGGTGAAGAAGTACACGAACAAGTCTAACCTAGGCCTTATCCCTAGATAACCCTCGCAAAGTGCCGCGAAGTTGCTAAGCACTAAGATACTATTGGGGGAGAGGTTATGGGGCTGGACCGTGTAGTGGTTTAAGACAGAGAGGAAGAAGTGGGAGATGGGCAGAGAAACGCCGCGTACCAGCTGAGCCTTAAGGTACACCTTTTCTCCGACTTGTGGAGAAGGTGTCACCTCGCTGGCCCGCGCCGCCCGCCAGGCGAGCCCCTCCGTCGCGGGGAGGTAGCCTTCAGCGACCATCTCCTGGATGTCGCGGTCGGTGATGTCCGAGCCGCGCCAGTCGCCCTTATGCGAATCTGGTCGCCGTCGGTGGACTCGATCACCGCTGATGCGGGGATGACCAAGGCCTCTGGGGGCACGACGATAGAGCTCGCCGGCTTCGCTCGACGCCGCCATGGATGGGGATGTGCTGCTACTCGCCATGGAGTGAAGGATGGACGCGATTGGTGCAGATGGAAGCTAGGGTTTTCTCGAGGTTTCTCGCGGAGAGATCGAGGAGGCGCACGGCTGGAGGAAGACGATGATGCGAGGAGAATGAGGTAAAAAGTAGAAAATGCCCCACGGTTACTATTTATCATCCTCGGCGTCAAGATTCGTGCAGCTTAATCGGACGGTTGCCGCGTAGACGACGTGTTCGCGAACGTGCACGGAAATTTCACCACGTCTCCAACCGTCGCCGCCAATGGTTCGTAGAGCTCGCGCGGTAAAATCGGATATGATTGCGTTCTCTACATGTGTGAGTTACGAGGCGTCGCTGACCTAAGCCTACGTCGTCCTAGCTAACATGGGTAGATGAGCCGTCACATCGAAGATTCCGGCATAGACGGATTTAATCTGAATACGGAAGAGTACAACAGAAGATTCAACATTTCTCCGGCTTACGAGTCGAAGACGGAGAAAGCCTTGCAGGGTTCTTTGGGAGGACTACAAGATGTTGCTTGACGATTTGCCGACATCCATCTAGACGGAGCATTCCACGTGAAGAGGCAAGACAGCGCAAGATCTCGGAGTTCTCCGGGGCTACTGTTGCGGATATGCTATATGGGTATCCTTATAGCATGTCTCTTATCCGGCTAACCCGGGTGGCCCATAGTCGGTAGCATGGCCTTTGGCCTGCTGGGCGGCCCAGTTAGATGGATGCAGAAGGGAGGCCCATGCCGAATAAAGGAAGGGCTACGGTGGAGTCACCAACGTACCCAGAGCCTTGGAGTGCAAGATACACAAGACTAGTAATAGACGGTGTAGGACTCTGTAACCTGTCCGGCTAGGACTTTTCCCTGTAACCCTAGGACCTGGCGACTATATAAGTCGGGCCTATGGGAGCCTTTAGGGCACAATCTGAGACGATCATAGATAACTTCACACAACCTCACAGAGCGAACCTATCTCTGTAGCTCGGCGTATTGCCATTATAGTGATTTATAGCAGGAGTCGGATTCCGCCACCCTCGTGCGATCTGAACCTGGGGTAAGCTGTGTTACCTCGTACCCGTCAACCGTCCGCCTTACCCCACGTCTCTAAACATGCACTGTGAGGACCCCTCCATGGCGTACTCTTCAGCAATACCACGAAAGTGTAATCACTGATAATGGCACAAACTTTGCCGTAGGAGATTTTGCTCGTTTCTGCAGGAAACACCGAATAAGACTCGATGTAGCATCAGTCGCCCATCCATAATCAAATGGACAAGTTGAACGGGCTAACGGCTTAGTTTTGTCAGGGATAAAATCCCGCTTAATGGAACCACTCTAGAGGTCACCTGGTTTTTGGATAGAGGAACTACCCACAGTGTTGTGGAGCCTAAGAACAACTCCGAATCGATCAACGGGCTATACGCCATTTTTTCTCGTATATGGGGCAGAAGCAGTTTTGCCTGCCGACATAGAATATGACTCGCCAAGAATAAGGCAATACTCGGAAGCCGAGGTAAAAGAGGCTCGAGAAGATGGAGTAGACTTACTCGAAGAAGCAAGGGAACTGGCATTATCCAGATCTGCTATATATCAATAGAATCTCCGACGCTACCATAGCCGGAAAGTGCAACCTCGTGTTTTTCGAGAAGGGGATATGGTGCTAAGGCTGGTGCAGCGCACAGCAGGAATGCATAAATTATCACCCCATGGGAAGGACCATTCATTGTAAGCAAAGCATTGCACAATGATTCCTATTATCTCATAGACGCTCGTGAAGTGCAAAAGAACAAGGCGGACAGGTCAGGAGATGAGACCAAAAGGCCATGGAATGTGCTGCTACTTCGTCCCTTTTATACTTAGGAGAAGCAATGCATGTACCACTCGAACTCTCATATGTCGGACGTGTTTGCTAGCTATGTGCTGATAATAAAATAGTATGATTTGAAAAACTGACTCGGGGACTACCCCTTAAGTTTTCCCTCTCAATTATTTTATGTCGGCCGGCATGACACCCAAAGTTTATATCGGAACAAGTAGTGTTTACTTGGAAGAAATCAACTCTTTGACTATGATGTTGTCCGAAAACACGGCTTCATGGCAAGCAAGAGAAAAGGATGTATGATGGGTAAACACGAACGCCGGATTAGTAAAAAGGAGAAACGCGAGCCGGCTTTAGATTTTTGCCTAACTCTTTGCAGGTCACGTTATACTACGTGTCGAGTAATCTCATCCAAGTGATCTAAGTTTCATACCCGCTAACTATATCCTTAGTACTTTGAGACTCTAATGTCGAACACCGAAAAAGGTAGACATGGGCCAAAGTCAAGGAAAGGTGACACGGCAAAATGAAACCCAGGGACTTTCCCTTGAATGATTCACACTTAGAACATAACGCAAATATATAAAGCCTATCAAAAGGCGCATAATCAAACTTAAAGTGCAATGTATGTTACATCTGTACCCGGCATACCGGGGATCTAATTAAAGTTTGAGTATTTGTTAGCCTAAGAAGCATAAGGACTCGGAGGAGCACTCTCGGAGCTAGAAGCATTGCTTGGAGCATCGGCCGAGTGAGGGGCATCTGTGGCCGGGTCATCCGGACCATCTGACTCGGTTGCTTCGCTGTCGCTACCCTCTTCATCAGCAACTTCGACGAGCGGGTCGCCAAGGTCGAGGAAGCTGGGCCCGTCACACCAAGCGTGCACCATGGTATATTCAATCATGGCGTAAGCCTGCTCCTAGCGCTTCTTGATCAGCTCCAGATCATTCAGCCATTTGCCATCCCCCTTATGCAAGCAAGAACATCAAGGTGGATTTCCTCGTACCATGAAAGCATGAAGGAGAGAGCCTTGTCCGCTGTAGCTCGGCCGACCGACTCTCGCCATTGATCCAGACGGTCTTCAGTAAGGAGCTCTCAGCAAGTGGATCGATGAGTTCAGGTGGGTCTTCATCCGGCTAGAGCATGCGAAATGCATGGATAGCCGACTTGAGCAGGTCCACACCGCATGACTTGAGGGTCCTGACCCGTTCGGACAACGCTTCTAGAAGATCCTCCATGGACACCTCGCCGTCGGCAGGAGCACCAACTTCGGCCCTCACTTTCTTCATGGCTCGGATGGCAAACATATTGGCCTCAGGAAAATTCTCTGCAAGCAAAAAGAGAAAGTTAGCAAAAGTAGATGGAAGAAATCCAGAGTGACCTATACAATGCAGAAAGAGTAAGAACTCACTACCGAGAAAGAAGTTGATGGCGGCGAGTTCGCTATGCCAAGTTTTGGCCTTGGCTTGGAGGGCATCAAAATTCAGATTTGCTGACTCGACCGATGACTCGGCCTCGTCGAGCAGCCTCTTGGTCTTCTCGGTGCTGGCGGCCTGCTGCTCATTCTTCTCAGCAAGCTCCTCCTTCAACCCTTTCACCTCGGCCAAGTGCTTCTGCTCCGACTCGGCCATCAGCCTTTTCAGCCGAGTCACCTCATCTCGCTCCTTCTGGAGCTCGGTTTGGTGCTTCTCTGCTTATTCGGAACAAATTACTTGTCAGCACCAACAAAAACCTTCAGCTATCGAGTTAGTGAGGCAAAAAACTTACTCTCGGCCTTGCTGATCTGCGAGTGAAGAGCATTGATGGTGTACTGAGCAGAGGCTGCAAAAGGAGAGCGAGAAAAAATTGCGAAAATGAACCAAAGAAAACTACACCGAATAGAGAAAGGACGAATAATGATGTTACCTTGGCCTTGGGTATCAGTCTGCAGCTTTTCATACGCAAGTTCGAGCTTGCGATGCGCCAGAACGAGAGCTTGGTGCACCTTGCTGTGCTCGTTATGCGTGATGTGAACAAAGAAGACAAATAGTAAGGAAAGGTCAAGATAAGCAGCCTGCCGGATAAAAAATCTTAAGAGCTTACAGCCGAGTAAGTTACCACGTGAAACCAAGGCCCCGGACTCGTCCTCCGTGTTCGTCATTGCTGAGGACCAAGGTTAGCATGTCTTTCTCTCTAACAGGATGGAACTTTTTTATCCCATCTTTAATCTCTTTCACCAGTTTCAGCCATGTATTCCTGGGTACCCTAAGCCTGTCACTGCAAACAAGGTCCCCTGTAAGTTCGTCATACTCACTCCCATGTCCAAGGAACCAATTTCTTGCCCTCAAATCCCATTCTTCGTGAATTGGTTCTGGAATGATCCCTTTAGCAGACAACTCTTTCTCTTTTGCATCCCACTTTGGCATGGCAGTCGCGTAGCCCCCTGGCCCCATGTTATGGTGATATTTATTTTTCGCATCATTTATCTTGTTTTTTCTAACTTTTCCTCTGTAACTCCTGACTTCCTATACTCCACAAATGCATCCTAGTAATCCTGCTACTTCACTATATAGCCTTTGAATATTGGAGTTTTCTTGTCCTTCTAATACTTTAGCCATAATGATTTCTTCTAGTTCTTGAATAGTTCGGCCATCTTCTTAAGAGCAAACTGCTTGACTGCCTTCCTCAATGCAGCCGTCTCGGTATCAGTCTCACATTCTGGCAGCTTGAAATGTGCCATGAGGTCATTAAAAAGACTCTCTTTGTACCTTTCGTCGATATACCGATCACTCCTCGCTTCCGCCTCTTTGGGCTTATGCCACTCTCGAATGGTGATCGGGACACGATCTCTAACAAAAACTCTGCATTGCTGTATAAATACATGTTTTTCTTTTTTTGGTTCCAATGGTTCGCCCTGTGCTGAGACCACCCTAATTTCATAATTAGTACGGGCATCCAAACTTTTGGCTGGGACATGCTTGGATTTTTTTCTTGATGTGGAGGCCTAAGAGAAGAAACATTCGTCCATATAATATATATATACAACTCGATAAATACAGCTACTCCCGGACATCTAGTGATCATCGGACATCTATACGTCATCGGTCTTCGTCATGCGTCCATGGGATTCTCCATCATTGGAGTTGTCGGCTTCTTCCTCTCGTTGGTAGATCTCCTCTCCCTCACCAGATGAGTTTAGATACCTCGAGGGAGATCCCTCACCGGATGGATCAGCATCGTGAATCATATCCTCGAGAATTTGTTCTGAAGCTAGGTCTCTGAGGATTGGACTAGGAGGATCCATAGTTTCTGCAAAATGCGAGATGCACACAATATTTATTTGAACATAACAAAAAATGTTCTCACACAAAATATTTCTATACATGGATATTTCTATACGAAATAATAGAAATAAACCCTAAAACCAGAGGTGCGGTGGCGGTGGCCACTGCCGGTGGCGGTGACCTGTGCCGGTGGCTGGTGCCGGTGGCGGTGGCCGGTGGCTGTGGTCATGGCCGCGGGAGAGGCGGGCGACTCCGGCTTCCTGCGAGAACCACCACGCTAACCCTAACTCCGGTCACCAGCAACCCTTACTCTGGTTACAAAGAGGGTGTTACAATATTACAATAAAAATACTTTATTACACTATTATATTACAATGAAAACTTACAATATTATAATATACCTCATACCCTAAAAAACTTACAATATTACATTACAATAAAAATATATACACTATAATAATCCTATAGCAATCATATATAATCATAATAATTTAAAATAATTCTTATATATACTAAAATAATCCTAGATTATATATATACTAAAATAATCCTATACAAAAATAATCCTATACTAATCATAATATTATACTAAACTAATCATAATCCTAACTAAAATATAACTAATATATCTTGATTTAGATGAGGCCGGGAGGTGGCCGGTGGCGGGGGAGGTGGCCGGTGGAGGAGTTAGCCGATGGAGGGTGGAGGTGCATGCCGGGCGCCACAGGAGGAGGGCGCGAGGAGGCGGGCGTGGCGGTGGCTGCCGGCTCGGGCGGCCAGTGCGGAGGGCGGAGGCGCGGTGGCAGTTCGTCGACGACGGAAAATCTGGGCAGCCTGGCGACATCGTCTGCGATTTGGCCCTCCAAGTCACGGTGCGTGGAACGCACCGGAGGAGGAGGCCTCGTTTTATACCCCTCGTCTAGTCCCGGTGCGTGGCACCAGCCGGGACTAAAGGGGGGCCTCTAGTCTCGGCTAGTGCCACGCACCAGGACTAGAGGCGGCGCGTTTTCGTTACCCGCGCCCACTGGGCACCCCTTTAGTCCCGGATGGTTAGTTGGGACAAGACTAAAGGCCCAAATTTGCACGTGCTGGGACAAAACCAACGCGCGCTGTGTTTTTTTCGAATTTTTTAATATATTGTTTATAGCATTTAAATTATACATTTTTTGCATACATATGAATTTGAGAAAACTTTCAACATGAAAAGTGATTGAATTTGAATAAGTAATCCAAATCCATTTTATGTGTTATAAAATAATTATTTTAACTAGTCAAACTATTAACCATTTTACCATTATCATTTTAAAAATGCATTAACTATTATATTTTGCATATTTTTGAATCTGACTAAACTTTTAAAACGAAAAGTGCTTAAATTTTAATAAGTAATCCAAATCCATTTTATGTTTTATAAAAAAATTATTTTAACTAGTCAAATATTAACCATTTTCCATTATCAATTTAAAAATGCATTAACAATTTTATTTTGCATATTTTTTAATCTTACTAAACTTTCAAAATGAAAAGTGCTTGAATTTGAATAAGTAATCCAAAACCATTTTCTGTTTTATAAAAATAATTATACTAACTTGTCAAATAATTATACTTACCGAGACTAAAGATATTTCCCGCCAGTTCCCACTGCTTCCTGCCAAGTTTTCCCGCCATATCCCTCTGACCGAAGTTTTAGTCCCGGTTTGAAAGAACATTTTATAATCCCTAGTGTTTTGTGTGTTAGATAACAATATCAAATATTATTTGATGTGTGTTGAAGTGTTGTAGCTCTCTCTGAGAAAAAGGGAAAAGGATTCTTGCTTTGGGGGGCGGATAATCTGCCCCCACCAGGGGCGGATAATCCGCCCCTCCCTCTTCCCTAGCACGCGCAAGCCCTAGAAGGGGGGTGGAGTTTTGGCCGGATTTTCTGGCCCTGCCGGATAATCCGCCCCTCAGGGGGGCCGGATAGTCCCCCCTTGCTCACCGCCAAGGCGCAAGACCCAGAGAGGAGGCGGAGTGTTGGCCGGATTTTCTGGCCTGGCCAGATAATCCGCCCAGGAGGGGACCGGATTATCCGCCCCCCCAAGATCTTCACCAAGTCACGCAGGCGCCAGCCCCAGAGAGGGGGCGGAGTTTCCCCTGAAAAATCCGCCGTTGGGGCGGAGTTTCCCCAAGGGGGCGGATAATCCGCCCCTAGTTGGGGGCGGATAATCCGCCCCCAAAGTTGCTCAACGGCCAGATCTAGGGAGGGGGTATTTAAGCCAGCCTTCCCCCTCCTGCTAGATCTCTTCATTCATTCTAAAAAGACAAGATCAGATCTGCAATCTTCATCCAAGAGAGCTCCACCTAGATCCACCCAAAGGCCCCGTCCCTTGGGGAATCGAAGGAGGAGAACTCGATCTTCATCATCAGTAATCAAGCGCTTCATCTCCTCTCCATTCATTTGGAGAACCACCGATCTAGTATTTCTTGAAAATACCTAGATCCTTGTTTTTGTTTATATTGATAAACCTTGTTCTTGTGGCAGCTTTTTGTCATATCGGGAGACCCCAATTCGGTTGTGGGTGTGTGCCCCGATAGTGTTGTAAAAGGCTCCGGTTCCCGCCTTGAAGGGATCCAATAGTGGAGAAGGTGGATCAGGCCTCTCGTGGCGAGATCCATCGGAGAATAGGGTGAGGCCTATTGTGGCGTGGTGGTCTTAGAATCGCCCACCCCTCCAACGCAGATGTACTTCCCTTAACAAGGAAGGAACTACGGTAAAACAAATCCCTGTGTCTCGGCGTGCTCCACTACGGTTTCTTCGCTCCTCTCTTTACGTGCTTAGTAGTTAGGGTTGCATATAGGGAAATTCTCGTAGTTGCATATCTAGAGAATTTACTTTGTGTCAAGCCTAAAATTTAAAAAGTATTAAAAATTGGTTAGCACTTATTCACCCCTCCCTCTAGGTGCCCATACGATCCATTTTAATTGGTATCAGAGCCCCGACTCTTATTTTGGGCTTAACTGCCTAAGAGAAGTATGGGTTCCAAGCTAGATGGGAGTGATTCTCCGGAGGTAGTCACCATGAACGATCTCAAGACGTTGTAAACAACCTTGGTGAGTTCAATGGAGGCTAAGATGGAAGACATGCGTCAATTGATAATGCGTCTCTCCACATCCACAACATCACATCCATCTAACTCTGAGGATACCACTCCGCAGTCCAAGGAAACAGGTAAAACTGTTTCCAAAGATAACTAAGTGGTTGGTGATGACACTAGCAAGAGCTCCTCCTCGAAAAAGGATAGCGGTAAGAATGGATACAATGAGGTTTCTCATGTGTATTCCCCTGATCCACCTATCCCTCACCCACATATACATAATAGGGGTGATCCACACATAAAAATAGAAGTTGTCGATAGCCAACTCAACGCTATAGCTCTACACATGATACAGCTTGGTGTGGGTGACAAAGATATGCCACACATTCAGCATCTTAGTACAGCTAAGGAAGCTTGGGATGCTCTCACCGAGCTCTTCATCAGAAATGAAAGTATGAAAAGGAATAGATATGATGCATTGAGCAACGAAGCTGAAGGATTTTATATGTTGGATGGAGAAGACCATGAAGACATGTATAGGAGGCTTAAGGCAATAGCCACAAATTTTAGAAACCGTGGTGCCGCTCATGTTGATGATGCATGGATCAAGCGCAAGTATGTCAGTGCTCTTATGCCATTTGAGCCAACAGATTTGAAAAGTCTCCAAGGTAGGCATAACTATCACCTCATGACATCCAACGAGGTAATGCAAGAAATGGCCGCTTTCAAAGTGGCTGCCAAGAATGCCAAAGATGCTCGTGCTCGAGCTATGGGGATGCAAAAGGGGGTCAACGTGGCCTTGAAGACTAGTGTGATTGATCATGATGAATATGCCATAGAAGGTATGGACTGTCCCGAGGATATAAAAAGGATCCACGGACAATACTTGGCCCTTTATGCTAGAAACTTTTGGAAAGATCCAGCCAAGGCTAAAGCTGAACTAGAACGCAATAGTGGAGCCTATGGAAGAAAAGAAAATGGTCCCAAGCTGAGAACATGTTTCAACTGTGGTGATCGGCTGTACTTTGTAGCTGAGTGTCCATATCAAAGTAGGGAAGATAATGGAGGAAGACTTATTTTCAAGGACAAGTTAAAGGCTCGACGCAAGAAATTTTTTGTAAAGAAGAATGCTTCCTTCAAGAAGCAACCAAAGATTGTTCTAGTGGCTCAAGAAGAATATTCATCGGGAAGTGAAGATGAGGACAAAGACGATAGCTCTCAAGAGGTGGCTGCTATAGCCACCACGTCTCCTTCAACATCTCTCTTCAACTCTCTAAACGAAAACATCATCAACAAGAATGCTACTTGTCTCATGGCAAGAATCTCCGAGGTAACTTCTTCTAACTCTTCTTTTCCTAAGGCTATGATTGACATGGATGATCCTACTAGTCTTAAGGTTAAAGAAGAGATTATTGCTTTGGATTATTTCTATACTAACTTGCAAGGTGAGCACAAAGTTTTTTTGAAGCTCTTATGGATCAGCTGGCCCAAAACGAAGCTCTCCTCGAAGAAAAGGGCAGAATTGAAAGGGAGGATGCAATGGAAATTGCATCCTTAAAAAATGCTCTTGAAGAAGAAGAGGCTCGGGTCTCTCTTGAAGAGAGGCTTGAGTCTATTGAAGAGTCACATGAAGAAATTGTGACTAAACTTGTTAGGGAACGTGACAATGTAGTCACCAAAGCAAAGAAGTTAAAGAAGGAAAAGATTGACTTTGGGGCTTATCATGATAGACTCTCCGAGGAATTGGAGAAACTTGACAATGCTCACAAGGCGTTGAAAAACGATTTCTCCATTCTCAGTGAGTCACATGATCAGCTTCAAAGTTGATTGGCCAAATATGATGCTCCTAGCTCATCCAACTCAACATATAGTCACAAGGAAAATGCTAGTGTGGAAAAAGAAGTGATCAAGGACATCACTCCCAAGGATAAAGGTGTGCTTGATGAAGTCCTTGGCAAGCAAAGGTCAAATCATGGTAAAGAGGGACTTGGGTATGTCACCAAGTCCAAGAAAAAGAAAACCAAGAAGAACAAGTCCAAGATTGTGCAATCAAAGACAAGCACCGCTGAGAAGAATGTCACAAAAGACAAGACTAACAATATTTGTTTTGCAGGGTCTCACAATCCAAATTATGAACTCTTTTGTGATGATTATGGTGACGTTTATGTTTATTATGTCGGTCCCTTTGATGAATATATTGCTTGGTCTATTTGGGTCCCAAAGACCCTTGTTACTAACATGAAAGGACCCATTGAAAAATGGGTACCTAAAACCAAGAAGTAATTCTCTTGCAGGGCTATGCTTCCGATGGGTCGAAATGGGTGCTGGATAGTGGATGCACTAGTCATATGATCGGAAGCAAGGATATCATCACGGAGATGCGTCTAAATCATGATAATATCACAGCCTCCTATGGTGATAAGTCTAAATCTCAGGTATTGGGTCTTGGCAAGGTTGTGGTTTCCCACGATATCTCTCTCGTGGACGTCATGCTTGTTGATACCCTCGGTTACAACCTTCTTTCTATTTGTGCCCTTGGCAAGATGGGTTTTGCTATTTTTATCGATGATGATTTGGTGGTACTCTTGTGGAGCAAGTCTCTAAAGGTCGCTTTCGTTGGATACGTCGAAAATGACCTGTATGTGGTGGACTTCTCGGGGAAAACCACTTCGGGACCGATGTGTCTATTCGGAAAGGCCGACGTGGGCTGGCTATGGCATCGCCGTTTAGCCCATGTCAACATGAGAACTTTGCAAAGTATCCACAAGGGTGGCCACATCCTTGGACTGAAAGACAATGTCTCTTTTGCCAAAGATCGTGTTTGCAGGGCTTGTGTTGAAGGAAAAATGCATGACTCTCCCCACAAGAGGAAGACTATTGTGTCATCAAAGAGGATCTTGGAATTACTTCATGTGGATTTATTTGGTCCTCCTTCTCATGCAAGTCTTGGTGGGAAGAAATATTGCTTGGTCATTGTCGATGATTACTCAAGATATACATGGGTCTATTTCTTCAAGCTGAAAAGTGAGACTCAACAAACTGTCATTGACTTTGCCAATGAAGTTCAACGTCAACACAATGTTCCTATCTTGGCAATAAGAAGTGACAACGGTTCCGAATTCAAGAACTACACTTTGAATGAGTTTCTAAGCGAAGAGGGGATTAGACATCAATATTCCGCTGCGTACACCTCTCAACAAAATGGTGTAGCCGAGAGGAAGAACCGGACTTTGATGGATATGGCAATATCAATGTTGGCTGAATTCAAGTCTCCTTATAATTTTTGGGATGAAGCCATATCCACTGCTTGTTACTCATCGAACCGGCTCTACCTCCGAAAGATTTCGGACAAGACTCCATATGAAATACTTACCGGTAACAAGCCCAACATCTCATACTTCAGGGTATTCGGGTATAAGTGTTTCTTTCTTATTAAAGGTGTCCGTTTGTCAAAATTTGAGTCCAAGGCTTTAAAAGGTATTTTTGTTGGTTACGGTGCTGAATCCCACACTTATAGAATCTACAACAAGCTCACCGGGATTGTTGTAGAATCTTGTAGTGTGGAGTTCGATGAAAATAATGGCTCCTTTGTAGGGCAAGTTGATGTTTGTGATGCAGATGTTGAAATACCCCGAGATGCCATAAGAAGAATGGGCGTGGGATTTTTCCGCCATATTGAGGAACCCCTTGTGGAGGATCGGGAAGGACAATGCTCCACTCATGTGGAGCCCTCATCTACAAAAGATCAACAAGCTCCTACTGTTGGAGAAAACTCTGCACCAACACCGCAACCTGCTGAAGATCATCTGTCTCCTGGACAAGTTGGTAGTCCCAGGCCGGACTATCCGCCCCCTCCAAGGGGCGGACAATCTGCCCCTGGCACTCCAACTTGTTCCAGGGGATCCGGAGGAGAAGACAACAGCCAAGAAACTCCCAGGCCGGATTCTCCGGCCCCCGAGGGCGGATTATCCGGCTCTGATTCTCCAAGTCCTGTCATGCATGCTCAGGAAGAAGCCACTAGTGTTTCATCTCCCAGGCCGGATAGTCCGGCCCCTCCAAGGGGCGGATTATCCGGCCCTGAAGAACAAGCTCTATAGCAACCTCCTGGTGTTAACTCAGATCAAGATTAAGGGCAAGGCAGTGGTCAAGACAAGGATACAAATACTAAATCAACTCCTTCTATAAATAATAAGGACATTGAGGCTCGTCCCAAGGCACGTGCTGATCCGAACCTTGAACTAAGGGGTCACACTCTTGACAAGGTTGTTGGTGATCTACGAAGAAGGGTGTCTACTAGAAGAGAAGTTGCAAGCTTCTGTGATCATCAAGCTCACATTTCCATGGTTGAACCGAAGAAAGTCTTTAATGCTCTTGAAGATCCCGATTGGGTGGTTGCTATGCATGAAGAATTAAATAACTTCGAACGCAACAAAGTTTGGAAGCTCGTAGAGAAACCCAAGGATTGCCGCAATGTTATCGACACCAAGTGGATTTTCAAGAACAAACAAGATGAAAATGGCATTGTTGTGAGGAATAAAGCAAGACTCATGGCTCAAGGATTCTCTCAAGTGGAAGGAATTGATTTTAGCGAGACTTATGCTCCTGTGGCTCGTCTTGAGTCCATCCGTATCCTTCTTGCATATGCGGCCCATCATAATTTTAAATTACAACAAATGGATGTTAAGAGTGCATTCCTTAATGGTCCTCTACATGAGTTAGTATACGTCAAGCAACCCCCGGGTTTTGAGGACCCCAAATTTCCGAACCATGTCTACAAAATCGATAAGGCGCTCTATGGCCTTAAACAAGCCCCATGTGCGTGGTATGAGCACCTTAAAGAGCTTTTGTTAGACCGTGGATTCGAAGTTTGGCAAATCGATCCCACTCTTTTTACTAAGAAGGTTAATGGGGAGCTTTTTGTATGCCAACTTTATGTAGATGACAATATTTTTGGCTCTACTAACCAACCTTTTAACGATGAATTTTCAAAGCTTATGACTGACAGGTTTGAGATGTCCATGATGGGTGAGCTGAGGTTCTTTCTTGGATTTGAGATCAAACAACTTAGAGAGGGAACCTTTATTAATCAAGCTAAGTACATCCAAGGCATGCTCAAAAGGTTCAAGATGACGGATCTCAATGGCGTTGCTACTCCAATGCAAAAAAAGTGTAATCTTGAGCTCAATCCCAAGGGTAAAGACGTGGATCAAAAGGTATACCGATCCATGATCGTCTCTCTCCTTTACCTTTTTGCATCTAGGCCCGATATCGTGTTAAGTGTAGGAGTGTGTGCAAGGTACCAAGCCGCTCCTAAAGAAAGCCACTTAGTGGCGGTCAAATGAATCTTCCGATATTTGGTTCATTCCCCAAATTTTGGGTTATGGTATCCCAAGAGTTCAAGTTTCTCTCTATGTGGTTACACTGATTCAGATTGGGCTGGTGACAAAGATGATAGGAATACAAAGTGCCTCTATTATGTGACAATGAAAGTGCTATCAAAATTGCTTACAATCCCGTGCAGCATACAAGAACAAAACATATAGAGATTCGCAACCACTTTATTCGGGATCATGTTGCTCGTGGTGATATTGCCCTATCCTTGGTGAGCACGAAGAACCAACTTGCTAATATTTTCATGAAGCCTCTCGATGAAGCAAGATTTTGTTATTTGAGGAATGAGCTAAATATCATAGATTCAAGGAGCTTGGCTTGACTACTCTTGCACACTCACTTGCTCTTATTCATGTATTTCGTTTAGATGCGGGCATAGACATAGGGGAGTGTGGTCCTAATTGATTGGGACAACCCTCCCCCCATAATTCCGAAAGCAAGTAAAATCATTTCCCTTAATATCATTTTGTGATATGTGGGTCATCGATGAGCATTGGTTTTGAACTCAAGATACATCTTCGCGGTGTCATGCCATGTGCTCCAACATGGTGGCTTCGGCCACCGCCCTCTTCCTACAGAAGAGTTGGTTTCTCATGGGTCTCTTTGGATTTTCTTGCATATCTCCTGTTCTTATGGAAAACACACTCAATTTTGGCTTTTGTTTGATTTGATTCTTGCAAATTTGGGTGTGTAGTACCATCTCAGTTTGATGATCTCAACCCAAGCCTTTCTTTCCCTCCTTGAACCATCTATTCTTGCACACAAGTCCTCTAAAACACCATCGAGGGGTTTTGTTAGGTTGCTTCGGCCTGAATCTGTAATTAACAGAATTTTCAGAGGGGGGCGTACTTTTCGCCCCAAGTGGGGGGCGGATTATCCGCCCCGGGCGAAATCTGCCTGTTAAAGGTAGGGTCGGGGAGGGCAGGCTCAAACAGAGCAGCCAATCCTCCCCCAACCCTCCCTCAGCCCCCAGCCGCCGCCGGAGCATCCGCCCCTCCCGGAGTCGATTTGACCACCGGATTCTCCGGGCTCTCCCCGGATCTTCTTCACCTCGCCTCCGGGTATCTTCTCCGTGATTTTCCTCCAATGAGTGAGGGTAACTCCCTCATCTCTCTCCTTTTGTATGGGATGAATTTTATTTGGTGGAAAACTCGTTGTAGAAGATCCTTGGTGCTGTTCCTTACATGCTAGAATCAGTAGAATTGCAACCCTAGTGCCCGATCTGTTTTGCCATGGTAGATCTGGGCCAATCCAGAAAATTTCTACGGGGGGCGGATTATCCGCCCCTGCTAGGGCCGGATAATCCGGCCTGGAGATTGAACTCTGGTCTGTTTTGGTCCTGCTCCTACAATGCACATCATTGGTTATGGGTTGCTTTGCTACTCTTTCTATTTGTTTTCTCCTGGACTTGTGTGTATGCTTATCTCCATGCTATCCCTCTAATGCTTTTCACAGGTGGTTCCAAGCCGACCAAGACCTTCGCCCGTCGTTCCCGTGCCCGTTATCTCAAGCCTACTGCAGAAGGGAAGTTCATTGACGAAACCGAGGTCAGCAGAGCAGCAAGAGAGGCTGAACGGATGGCAGAGGCAAGTAAGAAAACTAAGAGGACCGCATCTCGCAAGGGCAAACAGTCTCGGCCCAATTACAAGGCTATGGACAGTATTCCGTATGCCACCATTCGCCAGACTGATTACTATGATGAGGCTGACAGTGATGGTCCCCCCGAGGACACTATGTTTTGGAATGCCCACTTTCGGGCTATTTATGATGATGTGTATGCCACCCTCCGGATTCGCCCCATGCACCCAATCAACTTGACTGAGGCTCAATCCAAGGCAAGGCTCCTGGAGGCATTGGATGTGACCAACAATATGGGGCTCCACCACCTCATGACCATTCAATGCAACTATGACTCATCCGTGGTGCGGGAGTTTTTCTCCAACCTTGTGATCTGCGGTGATGAGCGCCGCACTATGAAGTGGATGACCTGGACTACAATGATTCAGTCGGACTTCTGCATCTTTGGGCAGGTACTTGGGTATGCGTTCCATGGTCGTGACACTCCTTCTGGCCATCGCATCATTTCACCACTTAAGCCATCCAAGGACACTGTTCTTGCCCCTTGCCTGTCGTCTGATGGAATTGCTGGTACTTTCGCTGGAGTCTCTCCCTTGTATGCCTCCCTTGTGGGCATATTTAGGGACTGCATCACTCCTAGTGGTGGCAACAATGATAAGATCCGTGGCCACTTGGTTCCTCTCCTTGCTTTTGCTCACGAGTGTGCTACCAACTCTGGTTCAGCTACAGGTTACAAACTGGATGTCCTGGACTACATATATCATGAAATGACGGATGCTATGATCAACAGGATCTCTATTCCTTATGCTTCTTTCATTATGATGCTCGTCAAGCATATGTTGCCCCATGAGGATTTGGCACTGCTCTAGATGGGGTTCACAAGCCCAAGAAAATCTACAACAAGGCTCAGAAGACCCATCACCCTTCCACTGCCTCGGAGTCCTTCATGCGTGATGCACGGGCTAGTGGTCGTCGTTCCACGGTGTCCCCAATGGCACACGAGGTTAAGCAGCTCACTTGGTTTCAGCGACACATTCTTTGCATGGGCATTGACACTCACAAGGGCCAATATGAGGCGTACCGCAGGGATCATGAGAGGGATCACACATTCTCCACCATGTCTCAGGTGCCAATGGCCATCCACCTCCTCCCACTGCTCCGGAATCGTATGCTCAGTGGAACACTTCAGGGATCAACTATGGCGAGCTCGAGAGTTGCCTCTTTCCTCCACCACCGAGGGCACCCACTCCTCCAGCTGATGACGATGATGATGAGTATGATGAAGAGGAAGGGGACGGGAATGACTACGACGAGGATGAGGTGGAGTGATCTTCAGGGGCGCTAGCATCGCTCTTCTTCCTTTTTGGCGTTTCGATGCCAAAGGGGGAGAAGTAGTTCTATTAGGTCTCGTGGATTTGCAAGGGTCGGGCGCAAGCATCTTTCTTTCAGTCATTTTATTTGCTTGCTTGTGCCTTTTTAGCGTGAACTTATTTGCTATTTGTGTTTGATTATGTAAGGCTATGTCGTGCTCCACTATGTTTGGTACTATGTGTGGTATTCATGGAATTCTGGATTTATCTATTGTGGATCTCATGGAATTCTGGATTTATCTATGGAGGCTATTTGATGGCATATGGAATCATGGGATTATCTATTTTATGCATCAATTTTGTTGGGATGTGCTTGGAGGCTATCAATCTCATTATTTCCTTTGGCTATAATCACATCCCGGTGGTATGACCTTGTTTCCCAACCCACCTTGTTTCAATTATCATTGCTATGAAAGTTATGTTCTCTCTAGTGTGTGTATTTGTATTCAAACGCAAATTGTAAATATGCACACATCTAGGGGGAGCGTCTTTCATTTTTAAGGTGGCATTAGCCGGTTTCATTGCAAATCCTAATATTGTCATCTAACACCAAAAAGGGGGAGATTGAAAGAACATTTTATAATCCCTAGTGTTTTGTGTGTTAGATAACAATATCAAGGATTATTTGATGTGTGTTGAAGTGTTGTAGCTCTCTCTGAGAAAAAGGGAAAAGGATTCTGACTTTGGGGGGCGGATAATCCTCCCCTCCCTCTTCCCTAGAAGGCGCAAGCCCTAGAAGGGGGGCGGAGTTTTGGCCGGATTTTTTGGCCCGCTGGATAATCCGCCCCTCAGGGGGGCCGGATAGTCCGCCCCCTTGATCACCACCAAGGCGCAAGCCCCAGAGAGGGGGCGGAGTGTTGGCCGGACTTTCTGGCCTGGCCGGATAATCTTCCCCAGGAGGGTCCCGGATTATCCGCCCCCCAAGATCTTCACCAAGTCACGCAGGTGCCAGCCCCAGAGAGGGGGCGGAGTTTCCCCTGGAAAATCCGCCCTTGGGGCGGAGTTTCCCCAAGGGGGCGGATAATCCGCCCCTAGTGGGGGGCGGATAATCCACCCCCAAAGTTGCTCAACATCCAGATCTGGGGAGGGGGTCTTTAAGCCAGCCTTCCCCCTCCTGCCATTTCTCTTGATTCATTCTAAAAAGACAAGATCAGATCTGCAATCTTCATCCAAGAGAGCTCCACCTAGATCCACCCAAAGGCCCCGTCCCTTGGGGAATCGAAGGAGGAGAACTCGATCTTCATCATCAACAATCAAGCGCTTCATCTCCTCTCCATTCATTTGGAGAACCACCGATCTAGTATTTCTTGCAAATACCTAGATCCTTGTTTTTGTTTATATTGATAAACCTTGTTCTTGTGGCAGCTTGTTGTCATCTCGGGAGCCCCCAATTCGGTTGTGGGTGTGTGCCCCGATAGTGTTGTAAAAGGCACCGGTTCCCGCCTCGAAGGTATCCAATAGTGGAGAAGGTGGATCAGGCCTCTCGTGGAGAGATCCATCGGAGAATAGGGTGAGGCCTATTATGGCGTGGTGGTCTTAGAACCGCCCACCCCTCCAACACAGATGTACTTCCCTTAACAAGGAAGGAACTGCGGTAAAACAAATCCCTGTGTCTCCGCGTGCTCCACTACGGTTTCTTCGCTCCTCTCTTTACGTGCTTAGTAGTTAGGGTTGCATATAGGGAAATTCTCGTAGTTGCATATCTAGATAATTTACTTTGTGTCAAGCCTAAAATTGAAAAAGTATTAAAAATTGGGTAGCACCTATTCAGCCCCTCTCTAGGTGCCCATACGATCCATTTTACGGTTGTAGCCAGTAACTGGGACTAAAGATATTTCCCGCCATTTTCCACCGCTTCCCGCCAATTTTTCCCGCCCTTTCCCTCTGAACTCATCTTTTAGTCCTGGTTTTAGCCACTAACCAGGAATAAAGATATTTCCCGCCATTTCCCATCGCTTCCCGCCAAGTTTGCCCGCCCTTTCCCTATAAACAGATCTTTTAATCCTGGTTGTAGCCACTAACCGGGACTAAAGATATTTCCTGCCATTTCCCACCGCTTCCAGCCATGTTTTCCCACCCTTTCCATCTATATATAGGCCGACCGTGGCATGGCTATGCACACATCCACACCTTCCTCTCTCACAAAAAAGCACAGCGCCTACTGGGCCATTCTGACCCTCGAGGAGACCGAGGCGCTGTGCGCCTCCACCTACCCTTGCCCACCGGCTAGATGCTGAGCACTGGAGGGGGTCCTGTCTCTCTTGTCCCTCAAGGTTCCGCACGCTAGACGGCCATCACGAACCACTTCTACCACGAGCTCACGCCGGAGCAGCGGATGTATCCCTAGTGGGATCCCAACAACTATGACACCTTGAATGCCTTCTTTTCTAACCGGCGGAAAAGGGAGCTCGCCAAGTACGAGGGTGACGGCCCTCCCCCGGTGAACCACAACGAAGACGGCCATCGCCTATGGTGGGCGAACCGGACTATCATCGGCGTGATGTGCTACATCACCGGGGAAGACCATCCTCGCCTGCAGTACCCGCAGCCGCCATAGAGACATAAGAAGGGTGGCGGTGGTGAAGGTTGCGGGTGTAGCGGAGTCGTCATCCGGGAGCCCCCTCCCCCATGCGTCATGAATCCGAGGCCGGAGTTGCAGGTGCCCCCACAATATGCCATGGCTGCGCTGAGGATCCAGGCGCGTGCGCCTAGCAACGACCACGATGATGATGAAGACGAAGACTATCCTGAAGCTATGTACTATAGGGATAGATATGAGCATGACTAAAGGGGGGCCTTTAGTCCCAATTCCGTAGTCTCGGTTTTTCAATATTAATAAATGTATTGAGTGTGAGTCCCGATTTGTGGCTGGACCGGGACTGCATAGTGTTGTCTGCAAACCATCTTGAGTGTTAGTCCCATTTTGTGGCTGGACAGGGACTAAAGGGGGCCTTTAATCCCAATTCGTAGAACTACTTTCCTGAACTATGAAGATGTTAACCCGATTCATATTTACCATGAAGATCTGATCTCCAAACGCACGTGGTCACATATTAGGGAGTGCCTCTATGACCAGTTTGTTGGAGATGCCAGAGGATTGGGCTCCGGCGGTATCTCCCTCAAACTGGTCGTAGCGGTGTCCCTACTCTCGCACACCATCTTGCAGCTTGTAACTTCTCTAACTAGATCAATACGCCTAGGAGCTAACTAATTTCACATATTAGGGAGTGCCTCTATGGCCAGTTTGTTGGAGATGTCGGGGACTAGGCTCCGGCGGCATATCCCTCAAGCTGATCGTAGTGGTGTCCCTGCTCTCACAAACCATCTTGGAGATGCCTGAGGACCCACAAGGATGCCTATTTATAGTACAAGCAGCATGGCATAGTGTCGACACTCACGACATAATTTCGACACTCACCCCTATCATTAGTGATGACCCATGTTTTGTCCTGGTTGGTGTCTCCAATCGGGACTAAAGGTTCATCTTTAGTCCCAATTGGCGACACCATCCAGGACAAGGTACAAGCCGCACAACATAATGTCGACACTCACCCTATCATTACTGCTGCCTCCCCTAGCCTGCCACAATCCGTTCAGTCCCGATTGGTTTCTCCAACTAGGACTAAAGATGAACCTTTCTCTCCATGTTTTCCCTTAAGTACGGGACTAAAGATGAACCTTTCCCGCCCTTTCCCTCTATTTATAGGCCTACTGTCATGGCCACCCACACATACACACATTCCTCGCTGACTACTTTAGGATGCACATCCCGCATCCTCGTAGTCGACTCGGCGGCAACGATGGAGTACTGGGATCTGTCGAGCATGTCCGAGACTAGGCTCCGCGGGCTGGCACTAGATGGTGCTACCTTTCGAGAAACGGAGCTTGGTCAGTAATCCGGGTGTCGTCGTCGACCTGGAGCTTCTTTGGTGGAGGTCGCCTGGTCCAGGCAGGGTGCAGAGGGAGTTGGCCACCTTGGAGGTGGTACGGTGTCATGTCAGGGAGGATGACGAGCACGTCCATCGCTATATGGTTGCGTTGGACACCAGGATCGATGATACCTGGCTGATTCTTTAGGGATCTCACCCGAGCTATTCTTGTGTGATGGTTCCGTCTATTTGGGTTTTCACCTCCCGTGGCTTAGGCACCAGGAGTCGTCGTCCAGTTTGATTGAGTAAATTAGTTTTCATATCTTTCGGTTAAAATGACCAATGTTGCATGCATGTGGATCTAGGTAAAATGTTTGACTCACAATATGATTCATAATATGATATTACATAAAAGGTTTAATATATTACATAGATCACCAACATCCCTATCTAGTGTTGTGGTTTTCTTCTGCGTCGTAGCCATGAAGAATCTTCATCATTTAACAGGAGGCTTGGGTCAGTTTTCACTTTGAAGGGCGGGATTTCATGAAACTTATTATAATCTCTCGACATATCTGTCTTGTCATCCACTCCCATGATGTTTCTTTTCCCTGAAAGAACTATGTGGCGCTTTGGCTCATCAGACGATGTATTCTTTTGCTGATTACTTTTTCTCGGTTTCGTAGATATGTCCTTTACATAGAAAACCTGAGCCACATCGTTGGCTAGGACAAATGGTTCATCCATGTACGCAAGATTGTTGAGATCCACTGTTGTCATGCCATTATTTTCGTCTGCATGTACCCCGCCTCCTGTCATCTTGACCCATTTGCACCTAAACAAAGGGACCTTAAAAGTAGGTCCATACTCAAGTTCCCATATCACCTCTATGTACCATAATATGTGTCCTTCTGCCTATTGTCATCTGTTGAATCAAAGCGGACACCACTGTTTTGGTTGGTGCTCTTTTTATCTTGGGCGATCGTGTAAAATGTATTACCATTTATCTCGTACCATTGGAAAGTACATATATTCGAAGATGGTAACCTGGCCAACAAGTACAGCTGATCTCCAACAGTGGTGTTATTCATGAGATGTGTCTGCAACGAACTGCCGAAAGTAGCCTCGTGTTCCACTTTAATCTAGGAGTCAGGCTTCCTCGGGTTTTCCGAGCGTAGAATAATCTTGTGTTTCTCGATATACGGAGCCACCAAGGTGGAATTGTGTAGAACTATGTTGTGCGCTTTACTTAAAGAATCCCCATCCATATGTACCGTTGCTTTCCTTCCTAGTGTGCCTTTTCCATTCAGCCTCCCCTCATACCGAGATTCGGGAACACCAATCGGCATAAGGTCAGGAAGAAAGTCAGCACAAAACTCAATGACCTCCTCTGTTCCATAGCCCTTGGAGATGCTTCCTTCTGCCCTAGCATGCTTATGAACATATTTCTTTAAGACTCCCATGAACCTCTCGAAGGGGAACATAAACACAGGACCGAGAATTCCAATCTCTTCGACTAGGTGAACTAGGAGGTGCCTCATAATATTGAAGAAGGATGGAGGGTACAACAACTCGAAGCTGACTAGACATTGGACCGCATCAATCTGTAATCCTGATATACTTTTTGGATCGATTACCTTCTGAGAAATTGCATTGAGGAATGCACATACCTTCACAATGTCTAGTCGAATATTTTCCTGTAGAATTCCCCTTAATGCAACCGGAAGCAATTGCGTCATAAGCATGTGGCAGTCATGAGACTTTAGGTTTTGGAATTTTTTCTCTTTCATATTTACTATTCCCTTTATGTTAGACGAGAAGCCAGACGGAACATTGATACTGAAAAATACTTCAAAAAAGATTTCCTTCTCTTCCTTGCTAAGAGCGTAGCTGGCAGGCCCTTGTAACTGCCCTGGATGCTTGCCGTCTCGTCCTTTATGACGTTGCTGGTCCTCCCTTGCTCTCGGTATATCTTTTGACTCCCCATACAAGCCCAGGAAGCCTAGAATATTCATGCAAAGATTCTTCTTCAGGTGCATCACGTTGATTTCAGAGCGGACCTCATGGACTTCCCAATAGGGTAGCTCCCAAAATATAGATCTCTTCTTCCACATGGGTGCGTGTCCGTCTGCGTCTTTCGGAACAGGTTATCCTCCAGGACCCTTTCCAAATATTACATTTAAATTCTTGACCATACCAAATACATCAGCACCAGTACGTGGGTCAGGCTTCTTCCGATGATCTGCCTCGCCATTGTAATGCTTGCCTTTTTTTCCTTAAGGTATGTCTGGGCGGAAGAAAACGAAGATTGTACGGGTACACATTCTTCCTACATTTATCCAGATACATACTTTCAGTCTCATCTAAATAGTGTGTGCATGCATTGTATCCCTTGTTCATCTATCCTAATATGTTACTAAGAGCAGGCCAATCATTAATGGTTATGAACAGCAACGCTCGTAGGTAGAATGGCTCCTGTTTGTGCTCATCCCACACACGTAAACCTGGTTTGGCCCACAACTGTAAAAGTTCATCAACTAATGGCCTTAGGTACACATCAATGTCGTTACCGGGTTTCTTCGGGCCTTGGATGAGAACTGGCATCATAATGAACTTCTGCTTCATGCACAACCAAGGAGGAAGGTTGTAGATACATAGAGTCATGGGCCAGGTGTTGTGACTGCAGCTCTGTTCCCCAAAAGGATTCATGCCATCTGTACTTAGACCAAACCATCAGTTCCTTGCATCACCAGCAAAGTCCGGGAAGTATCTCTCAATTTTTCTCCACTGCCGACCATCAGCGGGGTGCCTCAACATCCCGTCTTTCTTACGTTATTCCATGTGCCATCGCAACAACTTGGCATGCTCTTTGTTTCTGAACAAACGTTTCAACCGTGGTATTATAGGAGCATACCACATCACCTTGGCAGCAACCCTCTTCCTGGGTGGCTCGCCATCAACATCACCAGGGTCATCTTTTCTGATCTTATACCGCAGTGCAGTGCATATCGGGCATTTATCCATATTCTCGTACTTCTCACCACGGTAGAGGATGTAGTAATTAGGGCACGCATGTATCTTCTGCACATCTAATCCTAGAGGGCAGACAAGCTTCCTTGCTTCATACTTACTAGTGGACAATTCGTTATTTCTTGGAAGCAACTTCTTCATTAG
Source organism: Avena insularis (assembly GCA_023614405.1). Classification (NCBI taxonomy): domain Eukaryota; kingdom Viridiplantae; phylum Streptophyta; class Magnoliopsida; order Poales; family Poaceae; genus Avena; species Avena insularis. The sequence continues at coordinate 33,987,219 of CM042684.1, forward strand.
TACTAGCAACTTTTCAAATCCCGAGTCAGTCACACCGGTCTTTGCCTTCCACTTCAGCAACTCCAGTGTGCTACCCAGCTTCTTCTGGCCATCTTCACAAGTTGGGTACAACAATTTGTTGTGCTTGTGTAACATCTGCTTGAACTACAACCTCTCCTTTTTGATGTCACAGCCTCGCTTTGCATCAGAAATGACCCGACCAAGATCATCAGCGGGCTCATCCGGTTCCCGTTCTTCACCTCCTTCTTCTTCATTGTCTTCCATTGCGGTATCAGCATATTCAGGGAACATAGATCGGTAGTTGTCATCATCGTTCTCTTCTTCATCGCCATATTCCATCGAACCTCTCTTTCTCCGTGCTTGGTCCAAACATTATAGCCGAACATAAAACGAGACCGAAGCAGGTGCTCTGTGATGGTGGCTTAGTTGACTGTAGAGCCTCGTTGGGAAAGCCCAAGAGCAAGGTGTGATGAACACAACAACAAGTTTTCCCTCAGTTATGAAACCAAGGTTATTAAACCAATAGGATCAAGGAAACAACTCCAAGGTGTTGCTAACAACTTGGAATCCTGCACAACACAAACTCAAGACTTTTCCCCAACTTATAGTGAGGTTGTCAATCTCACTGGTTTGCTAAAAACAAAGGATTAAATGTAGTGTGGTAGATAGTAGTTGCTTGTAGAAAGTAAACGGTAACATTAGATGATGTACCAATGATAAAGATTGGACCGGGGTTCACAGTTCACTAGAGTTGTTCTCCTTAAGATAAATAGCATGCTCGGTGAACAAATTACAGCGGGGCAATTGACAGGCTGTGAAAGCATAATAATGCAAATACTAGACATCATGACTCCTATGAGATTTGATTGGGCATTAAAACAATATACATAGACTGTAATCCAATTGCATCTATGACTAATAATCCACCTTCAGGTTATCATTCGAACCCCTTCTAGTATGAAGTTGCAAGCAACAGATAATTGCATTAAGCAATGTGTGTAAAGTAAACAATACAATTGTTCCATGAACAAAAGATTGTTGTTTTCTCCCTAGTAGCAACAGCACATCTACAACCATAGAGATTTCTCTCACTTCCCCAGATTACTAGAGGCATGAACCTACTATCGAGCATAAATACTCCCTCTTGGAGTCACAAGCATCTACTTGGCCAAGATAGCTACTAGCAACAGAGAGCATGCAAGATCACAAATAACACAGACATGATAGAATCAATAATGAATTTGACATAGTATCTCAATATCCATCGGATCCCCACAAACACAACATGTATGATTACAAATAGATGATCTTGATGATGAACGGAGCTCACAAGATATAAACATGATAGCACAAAGGAGGAGAAACAACCATATATCTACTGTATGGACCCATTGTCCAAGGGTGAACTACTCACGCGTCATACTAGAGGCTGGCATGGTGATGAAGAAGGCCTCCGGGATGATCTCTCCCCTTCGGCAGGGTGCCGGGAAGAGCTTCAGATCCCCCGGATCTAGGGACGATGGTGGCGGCGGCTACAGACTGTTTCGTGGAGATCTGATCGGGTGTTTTCGGGTTTCTACATCGGGGTGACTTTATAGGCGAAGAGGCGAGGTCGGTTGAGGGCTAGGGGGCCCACACCCTACCATGGCGCGTCCTAGGGTGGACCCGTGCCAGGGGGTGTGGCCACCCTGTGGCGCTGTAGAGGCCTGAACCCAGTAAGGTACAACTCCCTGTGTTTACAGTTCTAATCCCTAGATCGAATAGCTAGCACCCACAGTTTAAGACATAATATCAAGAAACAAAGGTCATATTACAACTCATAACCATGAATAAAATAGTTCATTACAGCTTAAATAGCTCATATGGCTATCTTATTACAGAGCAGCAGATATAACTATAAAGCATGGAGTCCTTCATCTTCATATGCCGCAGGCAAACATGTTGGTTGTAGACTTGTAATCCCTACTCAACACACTTCACTAACATCAAACAAACCTGCAACATGATAAGTTACAACCACAAGGGTCAATACATTTGAATTGTATTGGCAAGTGATATCATATTGATATGGAGACTCTAACATCTACATGAATATATGGCTAAGTGGAGTTTTGGCTGGCCTTTGCATAAAAATAAGTTTTCCCTATCCTTTGTAAAATAGTTTTTCTCTTTTTCAAAACACTTCATCAAACATGGAACACTGGATACACACCAGGTGCTTCCCTTGTTCACCCAACAAGTTTTAACTTAGAGAAATTAGAATGATGAGATTCTTGAACTGCTTCACTGTCTTGATGCTAAAAAATTGTCCATAACCGGGGACATGGCTAAGTACTTAGTTTTTACCCTCTCGAGAGGTGGTTCACTTCCCCACAAGACTCGACATGCATCGAGACGATACTTTTCATAATCAATCCCTCAGACCACCATGGACGCAGTCCATCCTATCATAACTACCACCTTCTGTCCATCTGGCTGAGTTCTTGCAACTTAGTTGGTCAAGGCAGAGCCCATATGCCATGTGGCTGCATTGGAAGCTTTCGCGACAAGAATGTCTCCAATCTCTTTGTTCCTGGGTGGACATCCACAAGTCAGATACTCCAAGGTAAACCATAGAAATGGGCCCTAAGTAACCACTCAACAAAAATCCATCCATACTATTACCATTTTCACCTAGGTGTTTCATTAACATTAGCTGTTTTCATTAGTCCAAAACAATATTTGTAATTTCATAAGACATCATATCATGATTTTCACCCACAATTCTATATAGCAAGACTAAGCATTCTAAACTTTCCATGTCTCCTATCTTTAGGAAATATTACCAAGGTAGATACTATAGGTTTAGCATAGCATAGAAATATTCAAAATAGTCCTATCATGCATACTACAAAAATATCACTAATGGAATATTGAAAAGATAGGACTTATGATGACCAAAGTATCACTTGCCTTTTTAGTAGAAAATCTAAGTACTCACCTTGATCTTTCAAATTTCACACTCCTCAAAGTTCACTACATCTCAATCAAGCAAAGCACACATTCAAAACTAGCATCACAAAACAATCATAAGAAAACTAAGAAATGCATGCAAGCATGAAAAAGGTTATTTTATTGAAAAATTTGTTTCTAACAAGGTTCTAAACATTTCAAAACACCTACTGGTCTTTTATAAAAGTGGAATTTCATTTGGAACCAAGTTAGTGAAAATAAGTCAATTAAATCACTTTTCTTTTGTTAGAAAAGCTTTTATTCAAAGGGATTATTTCTAGTGTCAACAAAATATATTTTTAATTTCAAATTTTAGTGTTTATGGTCAGAGGGTCCAAAACAAAACCATTTGCAAAAGGATTCATTCAAAAATAATTTTTAGAACAATTTTTACGCTCAAAATAGTCCTAAACAAGTCTCTGCCTAAAACTAATTTTTTAGAACAAATGACCAAAGAAAGGCCATAGGTGAAAAGTACACATTTTTGTGAATCCATAGATATATAATTTGTATTTTTTTGTTTTGTATATTAAAAGTTATGAATTTTACAATTTTGATCATCAAATAGATCAAATCTAGATTTTAAATCTAAAATACAGACACATGGTGTGTTCTGATTGGTCGATACCGTTTTGGCTGGATCAAGCGATGCGATCTGGTAGATCTAAGTGGGGTTGCACAAACCATATCTAACCGTACCCCTTCGATTAGTGATCTAATCTAGACCCTAGGGTGCGCATCCGAATGGTCCACAATGACTGGCCAAGATCTGGCGGCGCTGGCTACTGCAGGCGGTGGCGGCGCGTCGGGCGACGACATACTAGCGTCTCTAGGGGGTAAAGGGGGTGCAGGGCATTACCGAGCTTGTGACGACACGCCGTATGCTGTGGTAGCCGAGGTTGACGAAGGGGCGCACTGGTTTGGCCGCTATTGCTCGCCGGAGTTGCGCTCAATGTCGGGTGCTTGTGGAGGTCATCGTAGGTGAGCTCCTCGAGCGAAAAAAAGCAAAGCAAGGCATCAGGGAGGTGCGCACGAGGATGACAAGTAAGGTTGTTTGAACAAGAGGGCAAGGGGAGTTCAGGGTTCATCGAAATCAGTGCCGGAGTCTGTCGGGGTCAGCGGTGGTGCGACCTCGAATTGGAGCAGCCTGGGGCTCTCTGATGCGGGGAACTGAGGGAAAACAAAGAGGAGGGAGAGGTGGTTAAGAGAGCATGGTCGGCGACGGGAATTAATCGTGCAGTTATGAGAATTCACGTGAAATTAAACGAGAGGAAACAGCGGAGGGGCGAAGCGGTCTCTGCGCGTGAGGTTGACGACGAGGACGACATGGCAGGTGGGGTCAGTTGGTCAGTGAGGGGTGCGTGGAGGGATCGGGTGCGAAAAGAAGAAGGGGGGAGGGGAGTGGCCGGGTGTCAACACCCGGATTTTTAATCCCAGATTCTTGTTATGCCATACATCGTGTCAACACCCGGAATTTTAATCCCAGATGCCTGTTATGCCATACATCGCAATCCTAGTATTACCATTTTTGCGAGACACAACAGATTTGGATACCACAATACATCATCCATTACAAACCATACATAAGGTCTTACACAAATAAGGATCTCATGATCCAGTTCTTAATACAACTCAAGCAGCGGAATAACGTAATAATAAAGGTAGCATAGGCAAAGCTCCATCTTCGGGGTCATAGGCAATGCTGACGATGGGAGATGATCCTAGTTGTCGTAACCTTCCTGGGGTCCATCATCCTGGTACTCCTCTTCATATTCGGGCAACGGGAATAGCCAGGGACAAAGCCATGAGTACTCTTTAAGTACTCGCAAACTAATACTAATAGTTAAGGGGGGTTTTGTAGTAGGACACTAAGCTCTAGGGTTATTTTGCAAAAAGCCAGATTTACCTCTACTAAGTTCAGAAGCAAGAAAAGCTAGTTGAAGTTTTATAACACCTAAGTGGGAACTTGAATTTCATATCACAACTCTGTTGTGGTCAAGTCAAATTCTCAATTCATTTCATGAGTCATTTTGAAAACATCTGACGGGGGAACATTATGGCCACTCCAACTGTCCATAACCGCAGACGCAGCTATTCGAATAGTTTGACACTCTGCAGAGATTGTACACTTTCACCACAACATTCGATACATCTGTCAGGAACAAATCCTGAATTCACCATACTCAGTATGCGGATAATCAATCCTAACCTTTCAATTACATGCCCTAGTACCGGCACCTCTCCTATGAGTTTGGCCTCCCAACCATGACCAACTGTCATCTTGGGTACTGCATAGGTGGACAATCTTCACAAGGTAGCCTCAGCTCAGACCTTGGCCATGAGGGATCCCATACTAAGGTATATAAGTTTCCAGTCAAGCCCTACCCAATTTTCGGGTATTGTGGTTGTACGGTAGAATTGGAATGGTATCGCATCCAGACAACCATCAGTTTTATAAAGGGCTAAGGCTCATGCCTCAACCTTTTCATCATCAAAATCATCTGGTGTTCGGAAACACATGTCAAAACATCTCAGTAGAACGACTCATCATTCTAAGGTTTTCATAACCATTTTTACCAAGTACTCCCATCTAAAGTTGATCAAGTTTTATGCTCAGCATTAGCATCTACAAGTGGGGGTAAGTACTAATGAGGGGGGTGTAAACAAGTGGAGTTTAGCTAAGTTCAATCTCATGCCTTAGGATGACATCAAGATTATCTAGCTTAGGCCAAATTTAATGCTCTTTATGCAACCTTCAATTATCTTCCTAGAATCAACAAGTCACTTAAGTAAACTCTAAGTAATAGCTTTGATAAATAAATACAGTGTAAATCTTGCAAATAAAACTAGGATTGGGTTATCAAGTGCGTATGATCACATATGCTTAAGGCATATAGTTGGTATGGTAACAAGCAAGTATTTTCTTGCATAGGTATAAATATAAGCTTGCTAAGTTAATAGCTTGCAAGTATTGGCTTGCCTTGTGCAGAGCAGGGGTTGAAGTTCTCCTCGGCTTCTTCTTTGTAGTATCCTCCTTCCTCCTCGTATCCTTGGTCGGTACTAGCGTCTATGAATAAATATGAGGTACAAAATCACCAAACAATACTTAACTATTTTCAATCCTAACACAAAGGTGTTCTATAGATGATCTAGCATCATCACTAACATTACAAGATTAAAGCATTTGCATTATTTATTTATTTTTAGAAAAGTAATTTCTACTCATTGAAAAACTACTTAAGATTTAATATTCTCCAAACCAAACATGGGATAATGTTGACACATGTCCTCACCACATATTTCAGTACATGGGAATGTGATTTAAAGTGGTGTCACAATTTAATAAGGTTTAACCTTTTATTTTAATTAAAATAAAGTGACTAGAAATGCCTAGGTGGCATTCTTTTGTTGCTTGAACATTATTTCTGTAAGTAAACCCATATGTTTTTATATGTTCTGAAAGGTATGATCAAATGTGATTTTTGATAATTGGAATCAACTCAAAAGTTGTTATGGTTAAAAGTTGAAAAATGTTTGAATGCAAAAAAGCTTTTGCCTTGTTGTTTTTACCAAGGTTGATCTACAGATCCAAATGGGTTGAATCCAATGGGCTTGGATTAAGCATTCTAGTGCCTTTCTAACAAAATTGATTTCATGCAATTTGGTTCACTGAATCGAGCTGGGTTGATTTTTGAAACTAGGTACAGAACTGAGTTTGAATTAATATAGAAAAAGCTAAATTCAAACGAGTGGGCTGCGCGGGAAATGTTAATGGGCCGGCCCAGTGTCACTCCGCAGCGCGGGGCTCAACTCACATGGGGGTCTACCGGTCTATGGCTCATAACACGCGAAGCGGTACGGGGCGATGTGGTGCGTTGGATTAGAAGTGAGATCAACGGCTGAGGGTCGTCGTCGACGATGAACAAGTCACCGGCGAGCTCGAACCCTAGCGGCTCGGTGGGGGTGCATAGGGGGCATACCGGGGCTCCAGTGACGATGGCGAGGCGGGCAAACGACGAAGTCGACAACGGCGAACTCAGGGATGGTCGCGGCAGCTCCGGGGGTGGTCAAAAATCAACGGCTCCCTTCTTCTCCAGAGGCAGCCTGCTCCGGCGCAATTCCGGCGAGCTGCTGCTCCTCGTGCTCCGGCTAAGGGTTGGAACGATCAGTGAGGTGAGGGGAGTGAGATGGTGTGAAGAAATCGAGCGGGGGTCGACTCCTTTTATAGGCTCGATGGCGAGACCGAGAGGGATGGGCAGGTGACGGTGGCGACACGGCTACGGGCGGCTAGGGGCATGGCCGAGGTTGGCGATCGACGGGCAGTCTCCTAGTGATGCTCTAGAGCTTAAATGCACGTGTAGGGGCGGTGGCAAATGGTCGGGAACGTGCGATGCTCTGCGAGGCAGAGGCGGCAAACTCCACGGCGAGCGGTGGCTATGGGGTATGGGCGGTGAAACGAACATGTCTGGTGGTCTCCTTGGACGGTGGGGTGCATGCTGGCGGGCGGCAAGGGCTCGAGGTGGTCGGGTTGAGTGGGAACAGCGCGTGCACTAGGGTGCGCGTCGGCATGGTCGACAGCAGCATGGGCACGGCGTTCCTGGCGGTTCTGGTTGTTGTCTTCGAGCTAGGGCTGGTCGAGAGGGGGTGGTGAAGCATGGGCGGCATGCTAGACAAGGTTGGCACAGCTAGTTCTTCTCCTAGCTTGCTGTCCACACTGGGGTGACAAGTGTGCTCTCGGCCTGCTCACCATTGATGGCATTGGCAAGCTCACAGTGGTGCTAGAGGTTAGTTAAGGTTGCTAGATGATCTACTAAGGCTAGTTGTAACCAGAGAGGGAACAAGGTTGGCCCAAAACACTGCTCATCATAGTGTTTTTGATTTTGTTGATTTGAATCTGCAACCTGTTTGATGAAATGGCCGCATGAACTTGAGTTTTGAATTTTGAAAAGATTTTTGGTGGGTCTGCTAGGCATGTGTTGAGGATTCTGTGGATGCTTGGGTTTTGAAAATTGAGCTTGTTTGAGTGGTTTTTGAAATAGTGGAATCTTCCCATATGAAATAGATTCAATTTTAAACTATCATTTAAACTAAGCATTTGAATGTTTTTGGATGATCACAAAGTGGGCCTTGATACCTTATTATGAGTACTATCAAGGGGTGCAAAGATCCATACATGTTTCTGTTAAGTTTTGAAAGTTAATTTGGCCAAAGTGACCATTCACTTAATTTGTTTGTTTTGACTTGTTTGTCTTTGGGAAAAGTTTGGGGATTGTATAGATGATGGTTATTTCACCTAAGAATCATTTAACAAGCAAATAAACACAGAATCATGGCAATTCAAAATAATCCAAATTTTAATACACACACATATGAATGCTTTCATATTTTTAATTGGAAAAGTTTTTGTTAACCCTAATTTTGATGATTAGAGTTTGATGATCCAAGTTTAGTATTTTTGGGATGTTACAAACCTTCCCCCCTTAAACAAAATCTCATCCCAAGATTTGAAAAAGGAAGAAAAAGATTACCTAGGATTTGAAGAGATCGGGAAACTCCGTTCTGATGTGATCTTCGCGCTCCCAGGTAGCTTCCTCTTCTGTGTGGTTGCTCCACTGAATCTTGAGAAACTTTATTCTTCGGGTTCTGGTAGATCTAAAAGATTCCTCCAAAATACGGATGGGTACTTTGGGATAGGTCAGGTCATCGTTGATTTCTATGGTCCGGTGATCAATATTCTTGAACACTTCAGTCTTCTCCGGGACTTCGAGGCACTTGCGAAGTAATGAGATATGGAACACATTGTGCACGGCTGACATCTCTTTGGGTAGTTCCAATTGATACGACACTTCTCGTCGATGGTTCAGAATCTCGAAGGAGCCTATATATCTGGGGGTTAACTTTCCTTTCAGCTGGAAACGCTGCATTCCTTTCAATGGCGACACTTTCAGATACACAAAATCTCCTATGTTGAAGGCGAGGTCTCGACGTCTCTTGTCGGTGTAACTCTTCTGTCTGGACTGGGCGGTCTTGAGGTGCTCACGAATCTTGTGAACCTTCTCTTCTGCTTCTCATAGGATGTCGGGTCCGAAAATCTGACTCTCTCCTACTTCCGACCAGCTCAAAGGGGTGCGACACTTCCTTCCCTACATGAATTCAAATTGGGCCATTTGCAAACTAGCTTGATAGCTGTTGTTGTACGAAAATTCTGCGAACGGCAGACAATCTTCCCACTTAGATCCATATTCTAACACACAGGCTCTCAACATGTCTTCGAGTATCTGATTTACTCGCTCTGTTGTCCATCGGTCTGAGGGTGATACGCGGTGCTGAAATCTAGTCGGGTTCCTAAACCTTCTTGGACTTTCTTCCAGAATCTCGAGGTAAACTGTGCTCCTCGATCCGATACGATGTTCTTGGGGACTCCATGCAAACTGACGATTCTAGCGATGTATAACTCTGCTAGCTTCGAACTCTGATATGTGGTCTTGACTGGTAAAAAATGGGCGACTTTGGACAATCTGTCCACTATGACCCAGATAGAGTCATTTCCCCTACTAGAAGTAGGCAATCCGGTGATAAATTCCATTCCAACGGAATCCCATTTCCATTCCAGAATCTGCAATGGTTGCAACAATCCAGCGGGTCTTTGATGTACCGCCTTGACTCTCTAACATATATCACACTTGGCGATATAGATTCTGATTTCTCTCTTCATCTTATGCCACCAAAATTGTTCTTTCAAATCTTGATACATCTTCGTTCCTCCGGGGTGGATAGAATAAAGAGTATCATGAGCTTCCTTTAGAATAACTTCTTTCAACTCAGAATCTGCTGGTACACAAAGGCGTCCTTTGTACCACATAACTCCTTCTTCGTCTTCGGTGAATCCAGGTACTTTGACTATACCGATATGACGCTTGATTCCGTCGATACTAGCATTTCCTTTCTACGCCTGTTTGATCTGGCTGATCAAAGTGGGTAGAAGTTCTATGCTAGCCAAAAATCCTTCACTCACTAATTCCATCCGAAAATCTTCCATCTCTTTGTGCAAGCTTGGTTGCTCCTTCAAAATCATGGAGTTCAAGCGACACGGAAATCTGCTAAGGGCATCTGCTACCACGTTGGCTTTACCGGGGTGATAGTGAATGTCCAGATCGTAATCCTTGATTAGCTCAATCCATCTTCTCTGTCTCATATTCAGCTCCTTCAGAGTAAATATATACTTCAGGCTCTTGTGATCCGAATAAATCTCACAACGGTTTCCCATCAGGTAATGCCTCCATGTCTTCAGGGCTAGAACTACGGCTGCGAGTTCGAGGTCATGGGTTGGGTAGTTCTGCTCATGTTGTTTCAGTTATCGAGACAGATAAGATATAACTTTGCCTTCTTGCATTAGCACATATCCAAGACCGATCTTGGATGCGTCCCAATACACGTTAAAGGGCTTTGTGATATCCGGCATGATTAAGATTGGGGCTGAAATCAATCTTCTCTTAAGTTCTTGAAAGCTCACTTCACATTTGTCCGTCCATTCAAACTTCTTGTCCTTCTTTAGCAATTGGGTCATGGGTCTGGCAATACTCGAGAATCCTTCTACGAACTTGCGGTAGTATCCCGCTAATCCGAGAAAGGCACGAACTTGGGTTTGAGTGGTTGGGTCTTGCCAATCTTCAACATCTTTCACCTTTGTAGGGTCAACGGCAATTCCTCTAGCTGATACAATGTGACCGAGGAATCCTACCTCCTGTAACCAGAATTCACATTTGCTAAACTTGGCATACAACTGATTCTCTCTAAGGTTTCCAAGAATGGTCCTTAGGTGTAGCTCATGATCTTCTTCCGATTTGGAATAAATCAGAATGTCATCGATGAAAACAACGACAAACTTATCCAGGAAGTCCATAAAAATCTTATTCATGTGATTCATAAAATAAGCGAGGGCATTGGTTAATCCAAAAGACATGATAGTATACTCGTATAATCCATATCTGGTGGTAAAGGCAGTCTTGGGAATATCCTCTGCGCGAATCTTGAGTTGAAGATAGCCTGTTCTAAGATCAATCTTAGAAAACACTTTGGCACCGGTCAACTGATCAAACAAATCATCTATCTTGGGCAATGGGTACTTGTTCTTGATAGTGACATCATTCAACTTCCGATAATCCGTACACAAGCGGTTACCTCCATCTTTCTTGTCCACGAACAAAACAGGTGATCTCCATGGTGACGCACTTGGTTGAATCAATCCAATTTCCAGCATGGCATCTAGTTGCTCCTTTAGTTCTGTTAGTTCAGACGGGTTCATACTATATGGTCTCTGGGCTATGGGTCCTGTTCCGAGGATTAGTTCAATGATAAACTCGATATCCCGATCTGGGGGCATACCGGGCAAAACATCTGGAAATACATCGGGGTATTCATAGACTATCCGGACTTGGTCAATGGTAGGTTGGGCTATACTCTTGTTGCACTTGAATTGACGAGGTAAGGTTTCAGATACATGCTCGACTGATATTCTGGCGGTACTGGTCATGGTTATGGCTTTCTTGGCAGAGTCAATTAATCCTTTATGTTTGGACATCCAATCCATTCATAGTACTACTTCCAAACCTTTAGTTCCGAGTACTATCAAATTTTCATAAAAATCTATGTCATGGATTCGGATAGGGACGGCTTTGCAAATTTGCCTAGCTTTGGTGGTTGAACCGGGGATTTGAACAATCATAACATGCTTCAGTTTTGTTGGTTGAATCTTACTAGTGCATGCAAATTCTTCGGTGAAAAATGAATGCGATGCACCAGAATCAAACAACACTCTAGCAAGTACTGAATTAACCAAAAACATACCCAGCATGACGTCTGGCGCTTCATGGGCTTCTTCAGCATGCATGAGAAAAAGACGGCCGTTGCAGTTGAGCGAGTTCCCTTGGGCAAACCTTCTTCCGGGCTGAACACGACGCTGCTGCTGAGCTGGGGCATTGGCATTGGGGGCTGCGGCATTCTTCTTGGGGCACTCATTGGAGTAGTGACCCTTATTTCCGCAGTCATAACAAGTCACTTGCGACTTGTCCTTTGCTGCAACAGGCACAACATTGCTTCCAGTCCTCGGGGCAGTGTTGGTGTTGGTGGTAGCATTGTTATTGTTGAACTTGGGTGGTGCACGGTTGAAATTGTTAGAGTTGTCGAGGTTACTGTGATTTCCTTCGGGCCTCGGGTTTCCACGCTAGGGATAGGTCGAACGGTTCATCGGGGGTCTGTTGGTTCTCGAGGCAAATCCTGGAGATGGGTTAGGGCGATACTTTAGGGTATGATGGGTTCCTGGATGATGCATCATGCGACGCTTGCGGTTCTCATTGGCTTGGTTGATCTTTCCTTCCATCTGGATGGCAGAGTCGACAAGGGCTTCAATATCAGCAAAGGGGATATTGACCAACACAGTCTGCATCTCATCATCCAGACCATTCAGGAATCTTTGTTTCTTCTTGGATTCAGTGTCGATCTCATCCGGGGCATACCTAGCTAATGACAAGAATTTGTCACGGTATTCCACTACGGTCATCCTTCCTTGCTTCAGTTCTCTGAAATCATCTCTCATTCTCTTGATCAAACCCGGTGGCACATGGGTTCTGCTGAACTTGACCTTGAATTCCTCCCAGGTCATCATCTGACCTCTGATCATTGCACGAACGCTGTTCCACCATGCTCTTGCATCTCCGGCTAGATAGTGGGTGGCGAACAGAACTTTCTCGTTAGCTTCCACTCCGGCGACTTCCAGATTGTTCTCCATGGTGTGCAGCTAATCATCTGCATCTAAGGGCTCTTTCGACTTAGTGAAAAAAGGTGGGTTGGTGTTCTGGAAATTCTTGAGCTTAGATCCATGGTTGTCCTGATTTCCTTGCCCTTGATTGTTGTTGGCCATCTGAGCTATGTGCTGAAGGGTGGCTAAGTTGGCTTGACGTTCTGCTCTTTCAGCTTCGTGGTCATAAACCAACATTTGCAGGATCTGCAACATCGGGTCCGGGGATGAACCACTTCCTCCGCGAGGCATCTAAAGATTGAGATAGATCACGAGAAAAGAGGGAAATTTCTAAGGTTCAGGGACTTTGAAAAGTTTTTAAAGTTTGACTCAAATTTTCCAGCAACTTGCTTTTCATTCCTTCATTCATAGCACACGATACAACACACACCACAACAAAGGAAAACAGATGGTTTTAAGAACCATTCTGGAAACTACGATACAGTGAGACCAAATAAAGCTCACTAATGCTAGTGCTCAAGTGCTACTACTCCTTGGAGTCGGTGTACTCATCATTTATTTTCGCATCATTTATCTTGTTTTTTCTAACTTTTCCTCTGCAACTCCTGACTTTCTATACTCCACAAATGCATCCTCGTAATCCTGCTGCTTCACTAGATAGCCTTTGAATATTGGAGTTTTCTTGTCCTTCTGATACTTTAGCCATAATGATCTATCTGCTGAAGGGTGGCTAAATTGGCTTGACGTTCTGCTCTTTCGGCTTCGCGGTCAGAAACCAACATTTGCAGGATCTGCAACATCGGGCCCGGGGATGAACCACTTCCTCCGCGTGACATCTAAAGATTGAGATAGATCATGAGAAAAGAGGGAAATTTCTAAGGTTCAGGGACTTTGAAAAGTTTTTAAAGTTTGACTTGGATTTTCTAGCAACTTGCTTTTCATTCATTCATAGCACACGATACAAACACACACCACAAAACAAGAAAAACAGATGATATTAAGAACCATTATGGAAACTACTATACAGTGGGACCGAATACAACTCACTACGCTAGTGCTCAAGTGCTACTACTCCTCGGAGTCAGTGTAATCGTCATCCTCATCATCCTCATTGTCATCGATGAATGCAAAATCATCCTCATCGGTGAAGAAGTCCATGGCTTGATCCTCCAGAAAATCATCATCATCGCTGAGATAGGAGTAGGGGTCTCCACGAAGATCTTCTCCGACATTCTCCCTTTCCTCCAACTGCATGTCTCTCTTGTGGATTATCTCCTCCAAATCCGAGATACGGTGGCGAAGACGGGCAATGATGCGCTCCTTCTTGTCGAGCTGACGGTGGCGAGACTTGCGATCCTTCGCTAGCATGGCGATGGTCTGATCCTTCGTCTTGATGATGGCAGACTTGTGGTTGGAGTAGTCACGACAATTATCCAATTCCTGCTGACGATCGTACATCATGAAGATAAGGTGGTCCAACTGGGTCTTTAGCTCGTGGTGGTATGGGGCTTCCAGGGGCTGTCCCATAGCATCACGCCTTGGACAAAACTAAAAGTGGGTACCCTTGATCTGGTTGATACTCTGCCCACACAGACAGGCAAGAGCTTCCTGCATGGCCCTGGCAAGTCCATCTAGCTAGTTGTTCTCTCTTTAGGTGAACTGAATTCCCTCTGTAGTGGGAGGTTCAATCTTTCCTCGGAGACTTGCAACAATTAGCCACTGCAGATCTTCTCCTCCTTGATCATTGAGCTGAGCTCCGAAGAACTCGGGGTGTGGACGCTCTTGAAGTTCCGAAAGCTGGTCCAAATCCTACTCAAAGATGAGGTCTCCTCCATTCCCCAACTAATAAAACTTGTTGTACTTCACCTACTTCTATAAGAATATAGGATGAGTAAGTTAGTAGAGTGATCAAGTGTGTCAAATTTTATGTATTTTGCAAGATTTTTTGAGGAACATAAATTTTCATGAAAGAAACCAAGTGATAAGAATGGGAATAAGTTTTTGTAAATATTTGCTTCCTTTGGTTTTGAAACTAAGTTTTGGATTCAAACGTCCAGTCTAACTAGGGTCTCCTATGGTCAGGATGGCTCTGAATACCAACTTGTCAACACCCGGATTTTTAATCCCAGATGCCTGTTATGCCATACATCGCAATCCCAGGATTACCATTTTTGCGAGACATAACACATTTGGATACCACAGTACATCATCCATTACAAACCATACATAAGGTCTTACACAAATAAGGATCTCATGATCCAGTTCTTAATACAACTCAAGCAGCGGAATAATGTAATAATAAAGGTAGCATAGGCGAAGCTCCATCTTCGGGGTCACAGGCAATGCTGACGATGGGAGATGATCCTAGTTGTCGTAACCTTCCTGGGGTCCATCATCCTGGTACTCCTCTTCATAGTCTGGCCACGGGAATAGCCAGGGACAAAGCCTTCAGTAATCTTTAAGTACTCGCAAACTAATACTAACAGTTAAGGGGGTTTTTGTAGTAGGACACTAAGCTCTAGGGTTGTTTTGCAAAAAGCCAGATTTACCTCTACTAAGTTCAGAAGCAAGAAAAGCTAGTTGAAGTTTTATAACACCTAAGTGGGAACTTGAATTTTATATCACAACCCTGTTGTGGTCAAGTCAAATTCTCAATTCATTTCATGAGTCATTTTGAAAACATCTGACGGGGGAACAGTATGGCCACTCCAACTGTCCATAACCGCGGACGTGGCTATTCGAATAGTTTGACACTCTGCAGAGATTATACACTTTCACCACAACATTCGATACATCCGTCAGGAACAAATCCTGAATTCACCATACTCAGTATGCGGATAATCAATCCTAACCTTTCAATTACACGCCCTAGTACCGGCACCTCTCCTATGAGTTTGGCCTCCCAACCATGACCAACTGTCATCTTGGGTACTGCACAGGTGGACAATCTTCACAAGGTAGCCTCATCTCAGACCTTGGCCGTGAGGGAACCCATACTAAGGTATATAAGTTTCCAGTCAAGCCCTACCCCATTTTCGGGTATCGTGGTTGTACGGTAAAATTGGAATGCTATCACATCCAGATAACCATCAGTTTTATCAAGGGCGAAGGCTCATGCCTCAACATTTTCATCGTCAAAATCTACTGGTGTTCGAGAACACATGTCAAAACATTTCAGTAGAATGACTCATCATTCTAAGGTTTTCATAACCATTTCCACCAAGTATTCCCATCTAAAGTTGATCAAGTTGTATGCTTAGCACTAGCATCCACAAGTGGGGGTAAGTACTAATGAGGGGTGGTAAATAGGTGGAGATTAATTAAGTTTAATCTCATGCCTTAGGATGACATCAAGATAATCTAGCTTAGGACAAATTTAATGCTCTTTATGCAACATTCAATTATCTTCCTAGAATCTACAAGTCACTTAAGTAAACTCTAAGTAATAGCTTTGATAAAGAAATAAAGTGTAAAGCTTGCAAATAAAACTAGGATTGGGTTATCAAGTGGGTATGATCACATATGCTTAAGGCATATAGTTTGTATGGTAACAAGCAAGTATTTGCTTGCATAGGTATTAGTATAAGCTTGCTAAGTTAATAGCTTGCAAGTATTGGCTTGCCTTGTGCAGAGCAGGGGTTGAAGTTCTCCTCGGCTTCTTCTTTGTAGTATCCTCCTTCCTCCTCGTATCCTTGGTCGGTACTAGCGTCTATGAATAAATATGAGGTACACAATCACCAAATAATACTTAACTATTTTCAATCCTCACACAAAGGTGTTCTATAGATGATCTAGCATCATCACTAACATTACAAGATTAAAGCATTTGCATTATTTATTTATTTTTAGAAAAGTAATTTTTACTCATTGAAAAACTACTTAAGATTTAATATTCTCCAAACCAAACATGGGATAATGTTGACACATGTCCTCACCACATATTTCAGTACATGGAAATGTGATTTAAAGTGGTGTCACAATTTAATAAGGTTTAACCTTTTATTTTAATTAAAATAAAGTGACTAGAAATGCCTAGGTGGCATTCTTTTGTTGCTTGAACATTATTTCTGTAAGTAAACCCATATGTTTTTATATGTTCTGAAAGGTATGATCAAATGTGATTTTTGAGAATTGGAATCAACTCAAAAGCTGTTATGGTTAAAATTTGAAAAATGTTTGAATGCAAAAAAGCTTCTGCCTTGTTGTTTTTACCAAGGTTGATCTACAGATCCAAATGGGTTGAATCCAACGGGCTTGGATTAAGCATTCCAGTGCCTTTCTAACAAAATTGATTTCATGCAATTTGGTTCACTGAATCGAGCTGGGTTGATTTTTGAAACTAGGTATAGAACTGAGTTTGAATTAATATAGAAAAAGCTAAATTCAAACGAGTGGGCTGCGCGGGAAATGTTAATGGGCCGACCCAGTGTCACTTCGCAGCGCGGGGCTCAACTCACATGGGGGTCTACCGGTCTATGGCTCATAACACGCGAAGCGGTACGAGGCGATGTGGTGCGTTGGATTAGAAGTGAGATCAACGGCTGAGGGTCGTCGTCGACGATGAACAAGTCACCGGCAAGCTCGAATCCTAGCGGCTCGGTGGGGGTTCATAGGGGGCATACCGGGGCTCCAGTGACGACGGCGAGGCGGGCAAACGACGAAGTCGACAACGGCGAACTCAGGGATGGTCGCGGCAGCTCTGGGGGTGGTCAAAAATCAACGGCTCCCTTCTTCTCCAGAGGCGGTCTGCTCCGGTGCAATTCCGGCGAGCTGCTGCTCCTCGTGCTCCGGCTAAGGGGTGGAACAATCAATGAGGTGAGGGGAGTGCGATGGTGTGAAGAAATTGAGCGAGGGTCATCTCCTTTTATATTCTCGACGGCGAGACCGAGAGGGATGGGCAGGCGACGGTGGCGACACGGCTACGGGCAGCTAGGGGCATGGCCGAGGTTGGCGATCGACGGGCGGTCTCCTGGCGATCCTCTAGAGCTTAAATGCGCGTGTAGGGGCGGTGGAAAATGGTCGGGAACGTGCGATGCTCTGCAAGGCAGAGGCGGCGAACTCCGCGGCGAGCGGTGGCTATGGGGTATGGGCGGTGAAACGAACATGTCTGGTGGTCTCCTGGGACGGTGGGGTGCATTCTGGCGGGCGGCGAGGGCTCGAGGTGGTCGGGTTGAGTGGGAACGGCGCGTGCACTGGGGTGTGCGTCGGCATGGTCGAAAGCAACGCGGGCGCGGCGTTCCTGGCAGTTCTGGTCGTTGTCTTCTAGCTAGGGCTGGTCGAGAGGGGGCGGTGAGGCATGGGCTGCATGCTAGACAAGGTTGGCACGGCTAGTTCTTCTCCTAGCTTGTTGTCCACACTAGGGTGAAAAGTTTGCTCTCGGCCTGCTCACCATTGATGGCATTGGCAAGCTCACAGTGGTGCTAGAGGTTATTTAAGGTTGCTAGATGATCTACTAAGGCTAGTTGTAACCAGAGAGGGAACAAGGTTGGCCCAAAACACTGCTCATCATAGTGTTTTTGATTTTGTTGATTTGAATCTGCAACCTGTTTGATGAAATGGCCGCATGAACTTGAGTTTTGAATTTTGAAAAGATTTTTGGTGGGTGTGCTAAGCATGTGTTGAGGATTCTGTGGATGCTTGGGTTTTGAAAATTGAGCTTGTTTGAGTGGTTTTTGAAATAGTGGGATCTTCCCATATGAAATAGATTCAATTTTAAACTGTCATTTAAACTAAGAATTTGAATGTTTTTGGATGATCACAAAGTGGGCCTTGATACCTTATTATGAGTACTATCAAGGGGTGCAAAGATCCATACATGTTTATGTTAAGTTCTGAAAGTTAATTTGGCCAAAGTGACCATTCACTTAATTTGTTTGTTTTGACTTGTTTGTCTTTGGGAAAAGTTTGGGGATTGTTTAGATGATGTTTATTTCACCTAAGAATCATTTTACAAGCAAAGAAACACAGAATCATGGAAATTCCAAATAATCCAAATTTTAATACACGCACATATGAATGCTTTCATATTTTTTATTGGAAAAGTTTTTGTTAACCCTAATTTTGATGATTAGAGTTTGATGATCCAAGTTTAGTATTTTTGGGATGTTACACATCGCAATCCCGGGATTACCATTTTTGCGAGACATGACAGATTTGGATATCACAGTACATCATCCATTACAAACCATACATAAGGTCTTAGACAAATAAGGATCTCATGATCCAGTTCTTAATACAACTCAAGCAGCGGAATAACGTAATAGTAAAGATAGCGTAGGCGAAGCTCCATCTTTGGGGTCACAGGAAATGCTGACGATGGGAGATGATCCTAGTTGTCGTAACCTTCCTGTGGTCCATCATCCTGGTAATCCTCTTCATAGTCTGACCACGGGAATAGCCAGGGACAAAGCCATGAGTACTCTTTAAGTACTCGCAAACTAATACTAACAAGTTAAGGGGGTTTTTGTAGTAGGACACTAAGCTCTAGGGTTGTTTTACAAAAAGCCAGATTTACCTCTACTCAATTCAAAAGCAAAGAAAGCTAGTTGATGTTTTATAACACCTAAGTGGGAACTTGAATTTTATATCACAACCCTGTTGTGGTCAAGTAAAAGTCTCAATTCATTTCACAAGTCATTTTGAAAACATCTGACGGGTGAACAGTATGGCCACTCCAACAGTCCATAACCGCGGACGCGGCTATTCGAATAGTTTGACACTCTGCAGAGATTATACACTTTCACCACAACATTCGATACATCCGTCAGGAACAAATCCTGAATTCACCATACTTAGTATGCGGATAATCAATCCTAACCTTTCAATTACACACCCTAGTATAAGCACCTCTCATGTGAGTTTGGCCTCCCAACCATGACCAACTGTCATCTTGGGTACTGCACAGGTGGACAATCTTCACAAGGTAGCCTCAGCTCTGACCTTGGCCGAGAGGGAACCCATACTAAGGTATATAAGTTTCCAGTCAAGCCCTACCCCATTTTTGGGTATCGTGGTTGTACGGTAAAATTGGAATGGTATCACATCCAGATAACCATCAGTTTTATCAAGGGCAAAGGCTCATGCCTCAACATTTTCATCGTCAAAATCTACTGGTGTTCGAGAACACATGTCAAAACATTTCAGTAGAATGACTCATCATTCTAAGGTTTTCATAACCATTTCCACCAAGTATTCCCATCTAAAGTTGATCAAGTTGTATGCTTAGCACTAGCATCCACAAGTGGGGGTAAGTACTAATGAGGGGTGGTAAATAGGTGGAGATTAATTAAGTTTAATCTCATGCCTTAGGATGACATCAAGATTATCTAACTTAGGCCAAATTTAATGCTCTTTATGCTACCTTCCAATATCATTCTAGTATCTACATTTTACTATGTAAACTCTAAGAGAAAGCTTTGATAAAGAAATAAAGTATAGAGCTTGTAAGTAAAACTAGGATTGGGTATCATCAAATGTGTCTAACTAATCACGCTCAATGCATTGCCTAGGTTATCTAACTTTCATAGTTGCAAGTGTTAGCTTGCAAGGTTTCAAGTATTGGCTTGCATAAGTATCAGTATAAGCTTGCCTTGAGCAGAGCAGTGGTTGAAGTTCTCCTCGGCTTCTTCCTCGTAGTATCCTCCTTCCTCCTCGTATCCTTGGTCGGTACTAGCGTCTATAAATAAATACGAGGTACACAATCAACAAACAATACTTAACTATTTTCAATCATCACACAAAGGTGTGCTATAGATGATCTAGCATCATCACTTAACATTACAAGATTAAAGTTTTTGTCTTATTTATTTTAATTTGAGAAAAGTAATTTCTACTCATTTAAAAACTACTTAAGATTTAATATTCTCCAACTCAAACCTAAGGAGGGGCAGGGCTCCCCTCCTAGACCTACACCTTGCCCCTCTAAAACCTAACCCTAGCCGCCGCCGGTCACCATAGCCGCCGCCCTAGGGTTTCTCCCAAGCCACCGAGTTGGGGCTTCTACTTGCCCTAGCCACCGGCCTAGCTCCCTCTACTTGGTGCCTCTAAACCCTAGATCTCCAAGCCTCTCTCATAGTCCACCATACTCGCTCCGGCTTAAGGCGAAGCCCTGCGGGATCTCCCCTCTACTTCTGGTACCACGTCGTCGTGCTGCCGGAATCGTGAGGAGAGTACTACAACCTCCGCTGCCTGCTAGAACAGGGGAGAGGAATGTCTTAGTCGAGTACCGAACGTGTGACCAACTGCGGAAGCGCTACCGGAACGCAGCGCCGGAAGGATCGTCTACGCGATCTTGAGATCGGCAAGAGTACGACTACATCACCCACGAGAATCTGCTCTCGTTAAACACTTTGGAATCTTCAAGGGTGAGTTATTCCATTGACTCGTTGCTACAATCTAGTAGATAGATCTTGGATTGTTTGTTTGTATGCGGTAGAATTTTTTTGTTTTCCATCCTACGATCCCCTACAGTGGTATCAGAGCCGTGTCTATATGTAGATCTGTTGCACGAGTAGAACACAATGGTCATTGTGGGCGGTGGTGCTTTTATTATCAATTGCTTCTTGTGTACTTTGCATCTTGCGGTATGATGGGATGAAGCGGCCCGGGCTAACCTTACATGACATCGTTCATGAGACTTGCTCCACGCTCAACATGCAACTTGTATTGCATAAGTGGCTTTGCGGGTGTCTGTCTCTCCCGTTATAGTATAGATCCAATTTACAACGGGCACTTGATAGTTCAAACATCAACGTTGTGGTTCTTGTTCGTAAGTTAGATCCACACTTATTGAAAGCCCCAAACCACGTAAAACATGCAAAGAAATTAGAGGCGTCTAAATTTGTTTTGCAGTTGGTGTGCTGTGATGTGATATGGCCATGATTGTGATTATATTTGATGTATGCAATGTTCCTTAATGTAAGTTGACAACCGGCAGGAGCCATATGGTTGTCTTTAAATTCTGTTAAGACCCGCGTGTCTATTCAAAGTAGTTGTAATAGTTGAAGCTGGTGGACGACAACCATGGAGCAACGTCATTGACCTTGATGCAATGCCGGTGATGATGGAGATCATGTTCGTGCTTGAAGATGGAGATCGGAAGCGCAAAGAAGAAAGTCCATATCATACCACAAATTATGAATTGCATGTGATGTTAATCCTTTTATGAATCTTGTATTGCTTAGTTCATGACGGTAGCATTATAAGATGATCCCTCAAGCACACAATTTCAAGTTTTAAAGTGTTCATCCTTAGTAAGCACCATTGCTAAAGCTCGTTGTTTCGAAGCATCACGTGATGATCGGGTGTGTTAGATTCTGCGAGTGTATACAACGTGAGCAAGCCAGATTTTCTCATGCGGAAGCTAAGGTTTGATCTTGACGAGCCTAGCATGTACAGACATGGTCTCGGAACACGGATCACCGAAAGGTAAAGCATGAGTCATATAGTAGATATGATGAACATGTTGATTGTTCGCCATTGAAGCTACATCAACTCTCGTGATGATCAGTTTTGATGTGGTGGATTTGGTTCGTGTGATCACTAAAACAATGTGAGGGATATTGTTTTGAGTGGGACTTCAACGGCAATATGATTAAAAGTTGAACACTATTTATCATAAATTAAATCAAAGTGAATTTGCATAGTTGTTGTAGTCATTGGCATCCGTTTACCACCTTGCGCTTAGTTTTAATTGAGATCATAGAACTATAGAATTCTGGTTAGTTACTTTATGAACTGGTATCGTATTGTTTTGAAGTGTTAATCTAAAGTTTAAAAGTCCTATTGCAAACTTTCAGTAAGTTCCGGTTACTCCATGAAGTTTAATAATTGGTATTAAATCAAGAGTGACAATTCCAAGTGTTAGTGTATGAGTATCATGTTTGTCTCCATGATTCTTGATATTCAAAGGATTGTCTTAATATCAAGGTTATCTAGGATCTAAAAGAGTTGTTTCAGAAACCATGATGTGTGGAAGATATTGTGATATCTGAAACAAAGTTTTGGTTGCAACATGATAGAGTATAATATGGCAAAAGTCATGTTCTCATATTTGATGAGAATTTGCAAAAGGTTGGAGACACTAGTTTTCCTAATCCTCCAAAAGGTTTTGGAGAGCAACATTATACTCGCGATTCACCGTTACAAGCTAAAAGTAGCTTGATCATGGATAATTCCATGATAAGGGTGAATATTTGATGTAGGTAAAATGTTTACTACACCAAGAGATTACTAAATAAAGGAATTTGAAAGAACACCTAACATTTGATGATGGTGATCTACTTAAAAGTGCAAGTCCAAAGACATTGGTATTTTACTATACATGCTTTGGACTATGTGTCATGTATATGGCTCCACTATTGATGTTGATAGATTCTTTCAAACAGAAAAGGAAATACTGAAAGAGAATCTCATAAGTATATGGCAGAAAAGAAAAGACTAGAATTGTTCAGCTTAAGTATATATATGATATACATGTTATGGCTATATTCTTTGCTTATTAAACAATGTGGTTCTTAAGTATTTGATACTGAATTTGTTGGTGTGAATCGTCATACGAAACAACAGAATTCATGAACTACAATGGCATAAGTAACTAGCAAAAGAATATGTGATGATGTTCATCGAGAACAAATAAAGGGTTATTGTGTTGCTCGTTAAACATCAAAGCTTGCCTTCAAGAATTGTTTTATCAGGTACTATTAGAACAAAAGGGTTGTTCAATTAATTGCCGCAATCCATAAAAGATGGATGATTTACAAATCTCGTTGGATAAATCACATCCATAAAATAAGTGCTAAAAAATATCGAAAGGCAATTGATTGAAAGATCACTTAGGAAGTGTCATCGCCGTTTAAAATTATATTGGAAAGAAAACATGAAGAAACTCCATGTGGATGGAATTTTGGAGTCTTTTGAATTTTGATCAAATGACGCTTGTGAAACTTTCCTAGAGATAATTAAAACTTCGGTCATAGGCCAAAAGGGAATGAATGACTAGCTTATTGGAACTTGTACATATTGTTGTATGAAGTCCATTATGTGTAGTCAAGAGCGATGGATTTCAACTTCATAAGCTTTCTCCGAAAATTTGAGGGAATATATGAATATTTACTTAATAAGGATGAAGTATGAAACATTTGAAAAGTTCAAAGACTTTCAAGATGAAGTGCAAAATCATTGTAACAGAATATAAATAGTTTATGATAAGATCATAAAGGAAGATATTTGAGTTACAAGTTTAGCATAATACCTAAGATTTAAGGAATCGTTCCATGGATTTGCATTTCCCGAAACACCATAAGAATATGGAGCGTTCGAGATATGTAATTAAACCTTGTTTGACATGGTAAGATCAAAGGTGTAATTTATAAAACTGTCATTATATTTTATAAATTAAAAGCTCTAGAGACTACCGTTTTTCCACTAAAAAGAGCTCCATCATAATCCGTTGAATTAACACCATATAAAGTTATGGTTTGGGATAAAACCCAAGTTGTCCTTTCTTAAACATTGGTATGCTATGCATAAGAAATATGTTTGCAACCAAAGTCGGATGAACCTATCTTTGTATGTTATTTCGAATAACTGTTCCTCCATAAACAACGGAGACAAAAGTGTTTGTCGCTTAGAACGTCAAGTTTCTTTGAGAAGGAATTTTTTTGTGAAAAGTTAAGTGGGAGGACAATAGAACTTTGATAAGGCTAAAAGAACCTTAGCTATATGTGCAAAGTTGCGCAGCGCCGAAAAGTGTTCCGGAGACAGCAACAATGCTCATGGCTCACGTGCCTCAAAGGTGTAGTCACGGAGATCTAAGTTCCTATTGAAACAAGCAGTTCGGGTAAAACAATCAAATACCAAGATTTGAGAGTTAAATCATTATTTGACAATAATGATCCGACTACATGCAAAGAAGCGATGATGGGCCCTGACTCCATCAAATGGCTTGAAGCCATAAAATCCGTGATAGTTCCATATACAAGAAATCAAGCTTTGAGCTTGAAAGACCCTCTGGAAAGGTACAAGACCTTACAGTCGTATTTGGATCTATAAAGAAATAGACATGGATGTTTCATATCTATGAAATACTCCACATGTTGGGAAAGAGTTCACAACAATGTTCAAAGGTTGTATATGACAAGATTTGATCTTTCATAGCGATATTTAGTCTAGACGGATTAATGTAGCAACCACTACATATAATTTTGTTATGTGGTAGTTGAATAAACAAAACAAGTTCTTCTAATAGAATTGTTACCTAGGACATGTGCATAACACAGTCCAAAGGGTTTTGTTAATTCAAAGGATGCTAAAAGCATATGCAAACTTCAATGGTTGAAGTAAGCATCGCGGAGTTGGAATCTTCACTATGATGAAACTGTTAAAATAGTTTAATTTCATCAGAGACGATGAAGATGCTTGCATTTGCAAGAAATTAAGTGGGAGCGCTAAGACATGTTTCTAATACATTATGTGGAAGACATATTGTTGATTGGAAATGATGTATCTTTTATTAACACATATTAAGAATTTCATCCTGATGAAAGACTTAGGGAAAACCCAAATATTTGGCATCAATAGCCGCTAATATGGTTGTGCCGAAAGTACATAGATGATGTATTGAATGAGTTCAATATAGAAACTACAAGAAAGGTTCTTATCGCACAGAAAGGATTGAATGAGTTCAATATTGATGATATATTCAAGTGTATTGACACTTGGTAAGTGAAACAAAGATTCAAGTACAGATTGATACTTGATGTACAAAATCACAAAGAGTATTTTATCAATCATGTTGTGATGTGTACAAATCCATATATGTCCTATGCTCTAAATGTTATGAGCGTATACCAGAATAATTCATAAGATGATTATTGGACGATAGTATAGATATTTTTATGATCTTGTAAAAGAAATAAGAATATATATTGTTTTGTAGAAGTGACAAATAGATGGTTAGTTCATTGTAAATGAATTACATTGATACTAGTTTTGTCACAAAGTACAAATTAAGTTTATCTCAATCTGAACTAAGGGTGGCACAATGTAATGGAAAGTAAGTTCCATAATGGATTTGGATGAGTTCCAAAGTTAATACATTGTGACAGATACTACAACAAAAGGCTAAGTATATGACTGTTATAATAGCAGCAAAAGAGGGCATTTGTGTCAAGTAGTTTGTTATCAAACTAGGTGTGGTTCACAGCGGGATGGTACTGTGAAGATATATTGTACGACAATATTATCAACATGTTTTAACCCCAAAGAACTAAAGGTCTCACCAAAGGACCAAATTTATACAAAGCCATCTCATTAGAGAATGAGTGATGCGTAGAGACGCAAAGACATGCAATTACACACGGACCTGGAAGTGTCAATCCGGAGATCAGTTGACCACTAGCAATCGTGTAGATATAACACCGGAAAGCCATAGGTGTTGAATACACAAAGGTTTGAAACTAGATTATTGACTCTAGTGCAAGTGGGAGACTATTGGAGATATGCCCAAGAGGCAATAATAAAATAGGTTTTTATCATATCTTCATGCTTATGATAAATGTTTACATACCATGCTAAAATTGTATTAACCGGAAACATTAATACTTGTGTGATTTGTAAACATAAAAGAGTCCCTAGTAATGCCTCTTGTTAAACTAGCTTGTTGGTTAATATATGATCATGGTTTCCTGATCATGAACATAGAGATGTTATTAACAACAGGGTCATATCATTAGGAGAATGATGTGATGGACATACTCCTATAGTTAAGCATAGCATAAAGATCAAGTCATTTAATATAGTTCATTTGCTATAAGCTTTCTGATACATAGTAACCTAATTCCTTCGACCATGAGATCATGCCAATCACCATCACCGGAAGGATGCTTTGATGACATCAAACACCACACCGTAACTGGGTGGATATAAAGGTGGCATTGAGTGTTCAGAATGTATTGGTTGAGACACATGGATCAAGAGTGGGATTTGTCCATCCATATGACGGATAGATATACTCTGGGCCCTCTCGGTGGAATGTCATCCAATTAGATTGCAAGCATGTGACTGGCTCACAAGGGATCACATATCACGGGAACGAGAAAAGAGTACTTATCAGTAACGAGGTTGAACTAGGTATGCAGAGATACCGACGATCATAACCTCGGATAAGTAAACTATCATGAGACAAAGGGAAATTGGTATCGTATGTAAGTGGTTCATTCGATCGCAAAGTAATCCTTGAAATATGTGGGAGCCATATGAATTTCTAGATTCCTCTATTGGTTATTGTTCGGAGAAGTGTCTCGATCATGTCCGCATAATTCACGAACCGTAGGGAGACACACTTAAGGATTTGACGTTGTTGAGTAGTTATGGAATGATGAGTAAGAGATCGAATGTTGTTCGGAGTCTCAGATGGGATCCGGGATATCATAAGGAGATCCGGAATGGTCTGGAGAATAAGATTCATATAAGGAAAGTCCTGTTTCGGGGTTGGAGAATGGTTCCGGTGTTTTCATCGGGAATGTTCTAGAAGGTTCCGGAATGTCCGGCACTCCGGAGGGGAAGGGTACATCAATATGTCATAACAAGTTGGAATGATTGCATCATGTACTAGGTGTCATCGCTGAACAAAATAAAGGGATAAATCAAATCCTAGTTTGAAAAGTCAAACGCCAATTTGAAAAGTCAAACGGCTGTTTTGTTTGGTGGAGGGAGAGTAGGAAACCTACTTGGGGAGGAGTTCCTCTCCCTCCACCGCCGGCCAAGGAGGCCGAGTTGGGGAGGGACTCCCCTCCCCTGGCATGCCCCCTCCACCTATATAAGGAGGGGCAGGGCTCCCCTCCTAGACCTACACCTTGCCCCTCTAAAACCTAACCCTAGCCGCCGCCGGTCACCATAGCCGCCGCCGCCCTAGGGTTTCTCCCAAGCCACCGAGTTGGGGCTTCTACTTGCCCTAGCCACCGGCCTAGCTCCCTCTACTTGGTGCCTCTAAACCCTAGATCGCTAAGCCTCTCTCATAGTCCACCATACTCGCTCCTGCTTAAGGCGAAGCCCTGCGGGATCTCCCCTCTACTTCCGGTACCACGCCGTCGTGCTACCGGAATCGTGAGGAGAGTACTACAACCTCCACTGCCTGCTGGAACAAGGGAGAGGAAGGTCTTCGTCGAGTACAGCGATGTGACCATTGGAAGCTTAGGAGCTTAACGCAGCGGAAGGATCGTCTACGCGATCTTGAGATCGGCAAGAGTACGACTACATCACCCACGAGAATCTGCTCTCGTTAAACACTTTGGAATCTTCGAGGGTGAGTTATTCCATCGACTCGTTGCTACAATCTAGTAGATAGATCTTGGCTTGTTTGTTTGTATGCGGTAGAATTTTTTTGTTTTCCATGCTACGAACCCCTATAGTATGGGAAGACAAAAGATACACCAGAAGCACGGGAGGACCAACAAATTATGAAAGACCCAAAGAACATGCATACACAAAATAAGATGGATAAAGGGCGTCACTTAAGTCGTGCCAGCTATGCTCTTACCAAAGTAGAGAAGGAAATCTTTTTTGAAGTCCTTTACAGTATCAAGGTGCCGTTGGGCTTCTCATCTAATATAAAGGGGATAATAAATATGGCAGAGAAAAAGTTCCAAAACCTGAAGTCTCATGACTGTCACGTGATTATGACGCAGTTGCTTCCGATTGCATTGAGGGGGCTTCTACCGGAAAATGTTCGAGTACCCATTGTGAAGCTGTGTGCATTCCTCAATGCAATATCTCAGAAGGTAATCAATCCAGATATTCTGCCAAGTTTACAGAAGGATGTGGTACAATGCCTTGTTAGTTTTGAATTGGTGTTCCCACCATCCTTCTTCAATATTATGACGCATCTCCTGGTTCACCTAGTGGAAGAGATTGCCATTCTCGGTCCGGTATTTCTGCACAATATCGTGGGAATCGAGGACAAGACAGACATGTTAGAAGATTATAATAAGTTTGATGAAATTCCGCCCTCGAAGTGAAAACTGACCCAAGCATTCCGTTAAGTAAAGAAGATGCTCCATGGTTACGTCTGAAGTGATCATAAGGAAGGACATATGCCAAGAAGTTCATGCTCATATTTTGTAACTCTAGTTCATGTCTTTCGCAGTTTGTGGCTTCACCGAAGGATATCTTTCGCGGTTTGTGGCTTGACCGGGACTATATATAGGGGGGCCTTTAGTCCCGGTTTTGTAGTCTCAGTTTTTAATATTAATAAATGTCTTGAGTGTTAGTCCCATTTTGTGGCTGGACCGGGACTATGAAGAAGTTGTCCCGATTCGTACTTACCATTAAGATCTGATCTCCGAACACGCGCGGTCACATATTAGGGAGTGCCTCTATGACTAGTTTCTTGGAGATGCCGGAGGACTGGGATCCGGCGGCATCTCCCTGAAACTGGTCGTAGTGGTGTCCCTGCTCTCGAAAACCATCTTGCAGCTTGTAACTTCTCTAACTAGATCAATACACCTGGGAGCTAACTAATTTCACATATTAGGGAGTGCCTCTATGACCAGTTTCTCGGAGATGCCGGAGGACTGGGCTCCATCGGCATCTCCCTGAAACTGGCCGTAGTGGTGTCCCTGCTCTCGAAAACCATCATGCAGCTTGTAACTTCTCTAACTAGATCAATACGCCTGGGAGCTAACTAATTTCACATATTAGGGAGTGCCTCTATGACCAGTTTCTCGGAGATGCCGGAGGACTAGGCTTCGTCGGCATCTCCCTGAAACTGGTCGTAGTGGTGTCCCTTCTCTCGAAAACCATCTTGGAGATGCTTCAAACTGGCTGGAGGACTGGACTCACAAGGATGCCTATTTATAGTACAAGCAGCTCGGCATAGTGTCGACACTTACAAAATAATGTCGACACTCACCCCTATTATTAGTGCTGACTCGTGTTTTGTCCCGGTTGGTGTCTCCAACCGGGACTAAAGGTTCATCTTTAGTCCCGGTTGGTGACACCATCCGGGACAAGGTACACGTCGCACGACATAATGTCGACACTCACCCCTATCATTAGTGCTGCCTGGCCCAGCCTGCTGAAATCCCTCCAACCGGGACTAAAGATGAACCTTTAGTATATTGAAAATCCGAACAATGAAAATCCTGTTTCAGAATGCTACCGTCCCATTTTTAGACTCGCAATATGTGGTTTCTTCAGAGATCCAAATGACCGATGTTATGTGCTGAATCACGGCACAGTTTGTGATGTTGTGCCCATATTATGCATGCGTGTGGACATTGGTATGGAGAAAAATGTTGCAGGGGAAAGTTTTCCTTTTTGTCACATGGAAAAGCCCTTTTCCATTTTCCGAGCGCAAAAAACGGGTCATTTTGTGAAGTAACCACCAAAATGCCGTTTCAGAATGCTACCGTCCCATTTTCCTAAAATACTAGACCACCTTACATGGACCATCTCCCAACCGGGACATCTCAAACCTTTTCGTCCATCCCGGGTAAAAAGGACAAATGTTTGCCGAATCGGCAAGAAGTGGGTCCGGTTTGTACTACGGCTACATGATCTATCGCCCGTGATTTTTTGAAAAAAATCATTTTTAGACTCGCAATATGTGGTTTCTTCAGAGATCCAATACAAGTTCTAACGATGCTCGTCCCCTATCTTCATGCACACCGGTTCGACCATAGTTAGAAATTCAGATAATTCAAAACAGGCATAATAAATTCAAAAAAAATCCGAACAATGAAAATCCTTCACGTGGTGTCATATTATGTTACATAGTTGAAAGGAAAAATACCAGACTTGGTATATTGATCATGTTTCAAAAAAACCTTCACAAAATAACCTATAATGTTCGAGGTTTTATGGCTTTCGGTCCAAATGACCGATGTTATGTGCTGAATCACGGCATAGTTTATGATGTTGTGCCCATATTATGCATGCGTGTGGACATTGGTATGGAGAACAATGTTGCAGGAGGAAGTTTTCCTTTTTGTCGCACGGAAAAGCCCTTTTCCATATTCCGAGCGCAAAAAACTGGTCGTTTTGTGAAGTAACCACCAAAATGCCATTTCAGAA
The DNA here is from genome assembly GCA_023614405.1 of Avena insularis. NCBI lineage: Eukaryota > Viridiplantae > Streptophyta > Magnoliopsida > Poales > Poaceae > Avena > Avena insularis. The sequence goes on from CM042684.1 coordinate 34,018,039, forward strand.
TGATACCGTACCATTTTCCTAAAATACTAGACCACCTTACATGGAATATCTCCCAACCGGAACATCTCAAACCTTTTCGTCCATCCAGGGTAAAAGGACAAATGTTTGCCGAATCGGCAGGAAGTGGGTCCGGTTTGTACTACAGGTACATTATCTATCGCCCGTAATTTTTCTGAAAAAATTATTTTTAGAATCGCAATACGTGGTTTCTTCAGAGATCCAATGCAAGTTCTAAATGAACCATTTTTCTTACCGTGATTTTTCTTCCCGCCATTTTTTCCCGGCATTTCTCCCGCCATTTCTTCCCTTGATTTTTCCCTTGATTCTTCCTCCAGTTATCTTCCTGCCATTTCTCACTATATATATGTAGGGTTGGCCTCCATTGTCATTGCGCATCTCTAGACTCATATCTGCAACCTCATCACTCTTTCCCATGACTTCCACCTCCTCCGAACTTCAACGAGGCCGGCCGTCGGCTGTGGTGGCGCGACCGGACTCTCCAGAGCGTCATGGCCTACGACACGGCCGCTGACTCTATCCCCCGCCTGCGCTACCCTCAAGTCCAGCCCACTCGTACTCAGCCTTCAAGGTTCAACTACGGCGACCCCGGCGACGACAACGACGACGGCCGCGACGAGTACGACGACTACAGTGGCGAATATAAGTTATTTCATTTTTAATTGTAAATGGTTCATATTTTAAATGGTTACATTAATTATTTTTTTAAACAGAAAATGGTTTTGAATTATTTATTCAAATCCAAACACTTTTTATGTTTAAAGTTTTTCTAAATTCCAAATTAATATTCAAAAAATATAAGTTAATTCATTTTTAATTTTAAATGGTTACATTAATTATTTTTTAAAAACAGAAAATGGTTTTGGATTATTTATTAAAATGCAAACACTTTATATGTTTAAAGTTTTTCTAAATTCGAAATTAATATTCAAAAAATATAAGTTAATTCATTTTTAATTTTAAATGGTTCATAGTTTAAATGGTTACATTAATTATTATTAAAAACAGAAAATGGTTTTGAATTAATTATTCAAATCCAAACACTTTTTATGTTTAAAGTTTTTCTAAATTCCAAATTAATATTAAAAAAATATAAGTTAATTCATTTTTAATTGTAAATGGTTCATATTTTAAATGGTTACATTAATTATTTTTTAAAACAGAAAATGGTTTTGAATTATTTATTCAAATCCAAACACTTTTTATGTTTAAAGTTTTTCTAAATTCCAAATTAATATTCAAAAAATATAAGTTAATTCATTTTTAATTTTAAATGGTTACATTAATTATTTTTTAAAAACAGAAAATGGTTTTGGATTATTTATTCAAATGCAAACACTTTTTATGTTTAAAGTTTTTCTAAATTCCAAATTAATATTCAAAAAATATAAGTTAATTCATTTTTAATTTTAAATGGTTCATAGTTTAAATGGTTACATTAATTATTTTTAAAAACAGAAAATAGTTTTGAATTCGTTATTCAAATTCAAACACTTTTTATGTTTAAAGTTTTTCTAAATTCCAAAGTAATTATCATTTAAAAAATATTACAAATTTAAACCCCAAAATAAAAAATAAGGCGGGAACAGAGAGAAAATTCCTGAAATATTTGAAAACAGGATCATATGTCCCGGTTGGAGCCACCAACCGGGACAAAAGACCCTGCGCGCGCCAACCCTTGGTCCGCTGAAAAAAATGGAGTATACGTCCCGGTTGGTGGCTCCAACCGGGACGTATGACCCTTTAGTCCCGGTTGGAGCCACCAACTGGGACGTATACTCCCCCCTTTATAACTTGCGCGCCTCTGCTTCTTCTCCGCTTTCATCGACGACGCTGCCAGGCTGCCCGCCCCCGCCGTCGTCGTCAGCGCCGCCGTCTCTGCCTCCGCCTCCGTCTCCGGCCGTGCGCCCTCGGTCATCTCCGTCATCCTCGCCACAAGCGCTCCGGCTGCCACCGCAGCGCGCTCCGGTCGCCTCTGACTCCGCCTTCGCCTCCGCGCCGCCGCCTCCATCCTCCGTCTGCGGCGCGTGTCCTCCGTCTTCGTCTCCGACCGCGCGCGCCCTCGGTCGTACTCCGTCATCCGCGCGCACCCTCAGCCGGCCGTCCGTCATCCTCGCTCCGGCCGCCACGGCCACGCGCTCCGGCCGCCACTGCCGCTCGTGTCCAGCGCCGGCCGCCACCGCCTATCCCTCTCGTCCTTCTCCGACCGTGCTGCCCGCGTACGTCCAGCGCCGGTATACCACCCGATCGAGATGTATTTGACATGTGTATATATACCGTGTGTATTTTTTTGACATGTGTATATAGATTTTTTTTACATGTGTATATACTGTGTATTTTTTTTGACATGTGTAGATGTATTTAGATTTTAGGTGTGTGTATGCATATATTATTTTATTAGGTGTATGTATATATTATTTTAGGTGTATATTATTCTAGGTGTATGTATATATTGTTTAGATTTTAGGTGTATAGTTGTTAGTTGATTTAGGTGTGTATTTAGATGATGTAGATCCCGACGCGTGTGCGCACTAGTGATGATATTTAGTTGATGATTATTTTAGTTGATATGATCCCGAAGTGCGCGCACATGGAGACGTGTCGCCGGCCGCCCCGCCGTCAGGCTACCCACCGTCACCTCTGTCCGCCGCCGTGCATCGTCGTGCATTCTCTCCCTCTTTCTCCCCCTCGTGTGCGTTGTCTCCCTCTTTGGCCAAACCCTAGCCGGCCCTAGTAGCCGGCCGTCATGGTGAGCTACTGGTTCTTGTGGACCCTATCTCTCGCCCCCTCTCGCTCTTGTTCCTCCTCTCCGTCGACCACCATCGCTCACCGTCGTCGTGCTCCCCTCTCTGGTGACCTTTTCGAGGCGGTGCCGCTACTCTTTGGCTCGCCTCAACCTCCTCTCTCTAGCACGCACACGCACACGGCCTAGCTCGCGCTCCACCGCCGTCCCCTTTGTCGTTCTGAGGCTCACCGGCGTCAATGAAATCATGGTGACGTCACCCCGGCATCGGCACGGGGTCAACCCCCAGTCAACCTGGCCTGGGTCCCACCCTGCCCACGTGGAGGATGAGTTGGCCTAGGGCCCAACTGTCTTTCTCTCTCGCTAGCTGTAGCCCGGGTGTAAAAAGTATATAAGTTGGTTTTACCTTTTTAAGCTATAATCATGCATTGCTAATCAAAATGTTCAAAAAAATGAGTTCTACCTTTTTAAGCTATAATCATGCATTGCTAATCAACTTTAATGACAAGTTTAATTAGAGAACTAAATCAACCCCTCTCATGTGTTTCCGGAGTTTCCCGAGTTAGGGTTTTCAACCCTCGGAACCCCGTTTAAATTGCCGAGCAAGTTTTAGGGTTTCATTTCAATGCAAATCAACTTGTCATATCATCATCCTTGTTTGACCATTCGGCTTATCCTTCCCCCCCGACCGCCACAGCGCCTCCGTCTCCGTCCATCGCCACGCGCTCTAGCCGCCCCTTCCCTTTTAGGCCTTGTTTGGTACTAGAGTTTTTATGGGGATTAGTGGGGATAATCCCGACCAAACCCCAAATCCCCATTTACTTCTAAAAATACATTTGGTACTAGAGTATTGGGCGAGTTTAATCCCCGCTTATCCCCACTTTTCCCCAAAATTTAGTGTATTTTTCTCAATCCCCAATACTCTACCCCTACCTAGTGGATTGCGGGTGGGGTTTTATGGGGATTGGGTGAGGGTATAGGTTTCACCCAATACTCTAGGGGATTATCCCTACTAATCCCCACAAAAACTCTAGTACCAAACAAGGCCTTAGTGTGTATGTATATATTGTGTATGTATATATAGTGCGTATGTATATATTTTTATTATTGTGTATGTATATATTAGGGTTTCTCTGAATTAGGGTTTATCCGTTTTGACTTATCCGTTTTTCCACCTATGCAGAAAATATGGACCCACACGACAGAGACGAAGAAAAGGAAGAGTTGATCCAAGGTGTGATCCGCGGGGAAGAAAATTTAGATGTATCGACGTTTCTGAATAACTCCGGTGAGGGTGATCCTATTTTTGCCGGAATAGACGACTTGTTTGAGGTTGAAGGTGTTGCCTTCCGCGAGGGAGAAGGCGATGCCTTGTGTAATCGAGAAGACGACCGCTCTAGCGAGGTGCATGTAATATAATTAATTCGTTAATGAATCATCTGCTATCTATAAAGAAATAGTACCGACGATCTTTATTCTTTTCGCCCTCCGGATCGAACAAATCTACTGAAAAGAGCAGACGAGGCCCAACCAAAAAGTTGGGAGACCATGAGAGGTTCAGGATCCAAGATGTCGCTGAAGACGGCAAACCGACGGCTCCCAAAGTTGTCGCAAACAAATTTGTGGCACAATGCGGAGTAATCGTTAGGGACTTAATCCCGATCACCATTCGAAATTGGAATAGGCCTGTTGATGCGGAAGAAGAGGGAACATGTTTATTTGTCCCTAACCACGCCAAAGATTTACTATGGAAGAGGCTCATGGTTAATTTCAAACTACCGAAGATAGAGCTGGATCCAAATGCGAGGATCCAGTTGAGGATGCCTTAGAACATGGGAGAGCCATGGAGGCTAAGGTCAGGGAGTGGGCTTTGAAGAAGATGGCCCAGTGTTTCACCAACCGGAAAAAAAGATTGCACCTTGACTATGTCGTGAAAGAGAAGACTCCCGATTTCAAGAATATTCAGGTTGAGAAGATAAAACCATTATGGGATGAGTTTGTGAATTACAAGACATCAGAAAAGGCTAAGAAAATGTCTACAACGAATAATATGAATGCTTCTAACAAGAAGTATCACCATACTATGGGGCAAGGTGGCTACAGGGCTGGCATTCCTAAGTGGGAGAAACTTGAAAATGAACTGCGTGCTAAAAAGATCACCCCAGAGACAGACGATTGGGTAGAACGTGCAAGGAATTGGTTTTACGGGCATGGGGCACGTTGGACTCGGAAGGGAAGTGTATATATAACATAGGACATAAAGAAGACCCCTTGCCAATCGAGAAGATGAGAAAAGCAGTAAAGGCTGTTAAAGATGGGGACTTCATTCCCGATAGAGAGAATGATGAGCTCACACTCGCCCTTGGAAATAAGGAACATGATGGACGAACACAAGGCACAAGCGGCTCCAAACCATGGAGGACTGGGTTTCCCGAAGAGAGGAAGAAATATCCTGATAAAAGCCGTCAGAGGAGAAAGGACAGGGCGGAAGTTGAAGCAGATATTCAGAAAGAACAAATGCGTATAATTGAAGAACGAATAAAGCAACAACAAGATGAAATTAACGCACTTAAAGAGCAAAGTACTACCGACCCATCTCAGCAGCACACTGCATTCGATGCTACCGGCCTATCGAATAATCGAAAAAGCAGTGTGGCTTCCACCGAGGTCCCGGGTAATGACAATGGCGATGCCGATGGTGCACCGATGATGGCTCCTATTGGCTACCCAATGGATGATACCACAGAGATGACACACTGCGAGCTACATGTCAAAGTTGTGAACATATCAATGAAGGTGGCGGTCGGCTATGCCTTACCAATTGGACCCACACCAACTTACCACTGTCGTCCGGTTCCAGAGGGCTACGCTGTTGTTGGGGTGGATGAAATCATGCCCACCTTTGAAGTTTTGAAGCTTGACTACCCTGTAGGTGAAGGGGATGTGACTGAACTGGGAGACGCAAAAAACGTCACCATTCTATGGCCAAAGGAATGTATCATGCTTCGAAATCACACGCCAAGGCCATCTTCGCCGCCGCCTCACCCGTCTCCAGTGAGGTCATCGCCGCCGCGGCAGCCGTCTTCGTCGCCTCACCCGGCTCCGTCGCCTCACCAATCTCCGGCGCAGCCATCGCCGCGAGAGCCATCGCCGGCGCCTCAGGATAAAAAGCGTAAGCGTACCGCTACTCTACGTCGTGGTAAGCAATCGCCGTAACGTAAACAAGAGCCTCTTCCAAAAGTACCAAAGGTTCCTCCCAAGAGAGCTTATGACTGTACTGAAGAGGAGACTGCGGCGATCGTTGATGCGGAAATGACAGCGTTTTTCGCTAAGCTGAGGCGGCCGAAAGAGCCAGAGTTCCCTAGCACCAAAGAAGAAAAAGCCAAAGTGTTGAAAATGCTAAAGTCTCTTCATCAACCCGAGCCAAAGCTGTCATCAGACTATGAGCGTTCTATTCTCAAGTCACATGCGGCACAAAAAGCCTCGAAGAGCAGTACTGATGCAAGCGAGAAATCTGTTGCCCAGCTCGGAGAACAAGCAAAATAGTCTTGCGCCCCTCTCAAGGTGATTTCCCAAACCAATGTGGGGTCGAGCAAATATGGGGCCGAAGATCAGTATGATCCAGAGGTAGTTGCACAATACGGAGAAGCTGCCGCTGCTCAAGGTATGAGTATTGCCCAGTACTTATCCCAGTTAGAGTACTTCCCCGTGAGTGAAGTAGCATACAAATACCAGTACGGCAAACCTCTCGTCAAACCTGAGGAGGTAAATAATCTTCCAACAAAAATGCAAAGATTGCATAACTAGTACTTGCATGCCACAAAGGCCGGGGCTAACTGGATAGTGCTGAAGGTTACAAAAAAGCATTATGGGAAAGATATATATGACATGATATCCATTGAATTTGATGAACTATTTAAATTATTCAATCAAGACGCGTTGGACAAATCGATCATCAGTGCCTATTGTCTGTAAGTACTAATTCTGTAATTAATTTAGTCTCCAGCTATCTCACCTTGTTTATTGCATGTATATAATCATACTGTAATATGCAGAATGAAGATTCTCGAATGCAGCAGAGGACAAATCTATGACATTGGCTTCATTGACCCATATTGGGTTCATCAAGCTAATCTCAAAACAAACCCCCAGGATACAGAGGATAATATAGTACACGCGTTAAGGTTTCAAGAAACCAGAAGGGAAATACTTTTTCCTTACAACTTCGAGTGAGTGTTCTTGTCTTGTATACACTGTCTATTTCGCTTACTCGATGTTAAGTATATAATTGATTAGTTATGCATTCACAGCTACCACTATATTCTGTTAATCATTCAACTTGACAAATGGCATGTACTAGTCATGGACTCGAAACATAAACCCCTTGAGCAGTGGAAGGACATGCAGATACTTCTCCAGCGGTAATTCTAATCATCATTGCACTACATCGGCAACGTTCGTGAATTTTATGATATCAAGTAATTAATAACTTATTTTATTCGTTTTCTTCGCCGGGCAGCGCTTGGAAAAGGTTCACCAACAAGGCTAGGGGTGTTTGGAAAGCGGAGCTTACATTTGAAGCACTAGATGTAAGCACCACTAGCTATATCCGTGCATCTCTTTGATTCTAGTTTTGATACAGTTATTATCATGCTTGATTATTATTTTGATTGAACTATGTTCTCGTAAAGTGCCTGACGCAGGGACCAGGTAACAATCAATGTGGATACTATGTTTGCGAGTTCATCCGGCAGACGTGCGATGAGAAGGGCAGAAATTTAGAGCAACTCCACGTACATAAACAATTTCCATAGTTTTTAATTACAATCAAATTATGTTTAGTTTCATTCATATAGGCTGACTCCTTTTTTAAATCAGATCGAACGTCTACGGGACGGTCTTCTGCCAAAGGATCGCGTACGAGCAATTCAGGAGGAATTGGCGGGATTCTTGGATGCAGAAGTCCTAGACCCAAAAAGGGGAATACTATTCGGCTGTGTATAGACAATAGGGATTGTACAAAGAGCAACTTTTGTATGTAGTGCATGAACTCGATCCGTGTATCGAATGTAATATTGTCATGATGATCTTGTGTAATATAATGGTTCCTTCATTGATGAGTGCAAAACACTAAATAAACAATAAATCAACCTAAATGAATTCTCTGCCGCGGCACAAAAAGTGGCCAAAATGCTGCCGCGGCAACAAAAGTGGCCAAAATGAATTCTCTGCCGCGGCAGAAGGTTATTTTTCCCGGTTCGTGTTACGAACCGGGACGGTTGCTCCACCCCCCTTCAGAAGCAAAGAAAGCTAGTTGAAGTGTTATAACACCTAAGTGGGAACTTGAATTTTATATCACAACCCTATTGTGGTCAAGTCAAAGTCTCAATTCATTTCATAAGTCATTTTGAAAACATCTGACGGGGGAACAATATGGCCACTTCAACTGTCCATAACCACGGACGTGGCTATTCGAATTGTTTGACACTCTGCAGAGATTGTACACTTTCACCACAACATTTGATACATCCGCCAGGAACAAATCCTGAATTCACCATACTCAGTATGCGGATAATCAATCCTAACCTTTCAATTACATGCCCTAGTATAAGCACCTCTCCTGTGACTTTGGCCTCCCAACCATGACCAACTGTCATCTTGGGTACTGCACAGGTGGACAATCTTCACAAGGTAGCCTCAGCTCAGACCTTGGCCGCGAGGGAACCCATACTAAGGTATATAAGTTTCCAGTCAAGCCCTACCCAATTTTCAGGTATCGCGGTTGTATGGTAAAATTGGAATGGTATCGCATCCAAACAACCATCAGTTTTATGAAGGGCTAAGGCTCATGCCTCAACATTTTCATCATCAAAATCTACTGGTGTTCGAGAACACAAGTCAAAACATTTCAGTAGAATGACTCATCATTCTAAGGTTTTCATAACCATTTCCACCAAGTATTCCCATCTAAAGTTGATCAAGTTTTATAATTAGCACTAGCATCTACAAGTGGGGGTAAGTACTAATGAGGGGTGGTAAGCAGATGGAGATTAATTAAGTTCAATCTCATGCCTTAGGATGACATCAAGATTATCTAACTTAGGCCAAATTTAATGCTCTTTATGCTACCTTCCAATATCCTTCTAGTATATACAATTTACTATGTAAACTCTAAGAGAAAGCTTTGATAAAGAAATAAAGTATAGAGCTTGTAAGTAAAACTAGGATTGGGTATCATCAAATGTGTCTAACTAAGCATGCTTAATGCATTGCCTAGGTTATCTAACTTTCATAGTTGCAAGTGTTAGCTTGCAAGGTTTCAAGTATTGGCTTGCATAAGTATCAGTATAAGCTTTCCTTCAGCAGAGCAGTGGTTGAAGTTCTTCTCGGCTTCTTCCTCGTAGTATCCTCCTTCCTCCTCGTATCCTTGGTCGGTACTATCGTCTATAAATAAATACGAGGTACACAATCACCAAAAAATACTTAACTATTTTCAATCATCACACAAAGGTATGCTATAGATGATCTAGCATCATCACTTAACATTACAAGATTAAAGCTTTTGTCTTATTTATTTTAATTTGAGAAAAGTAATTTCTACTAATTGAAAAACTACTTAAGATTTAATATTCTCCAACTCAAACATGGGATCATGTTGACACATGCCATCACCACATATTTCAGTACATGGGAATGTGATTTAAAGTGGTGTCACAATTTAATAAGGTTTAACCTTTTATTTTAAATAAATAAAGTGACTAGAAATGCCTATGTGGCATTCTTTTATTACTTGAACAATATTCCTATAAGTAAACCCATATGTTTTTATATATTCTGAAAGGTATGATCAAATGTGATCTTTGAGAGTTGGAATCAACTCAAAAGCTCTTATGGTTGAATTTTGAAAAATGTTTGAATGCATAAAAGCTTCTGACTTGTTATTTTTACCAAGGTTGATCTACAAATCCAAATGATTTGAATCCAACGGGCTTGGATTAAGCATTTCCGTACCTTTCTAACAAAATTGGTTTCATGCAATTTGGTTCATTCAATCGAGCTGGGTTGATTTTTGAATCTATGTACAGAACTGTGCTTGAATTAAAATGGAAAAATCTAAATTCAAATTGCTGGGTTGCGCGGGAGACGCTAATGGGCCAACCCAGTGTCACTCCATGGTGAGCTCAGCTGTGGGGTCTACCAGTCATGCTCATAACGCCAAGCGATGCAGGTCTTTGTCGGTCGTTGGATTAGAGTGGGGATCGACGGCTAGGGATCATCGTCGACGACGGACCTGTCGCTGGCGAGCTCTAACCCTAGAGGCTTAGTGGGGGTGCATAGGGGGCATACCTGTCGGGTGGATAACCCCCGGTAGGGTCACGAGAGGGGAAACATAGCGCAACTGGGTTGGCTCCGAGTAAGAAGGAACCAGGCTGGGTAAGAACGGCCGGGTAAGATGAGCATGAAAGCCAACATACAAACTATGTCGGCCCGCATAAGACAAAGTTGTAACCCTTGCAGGAACCAACGAGCCGAGTCAACCAAGGAAGGGCCGAGTCAAGAAGGACACGTGGCACCTTTCCGAGTAAGGTTCAGGAGGGACCATGGTAAAGCATGGTCAAAAGAGAAGGGCGACGCCGGGTGACACAAAAGGAGCCGGGTGACGCCCAAAGCATGCGCTGACGTACAAAGTAACAACATGACGCCAAAAAGAACAAGAAGCAGCATACCAGAAGACCGTTAGCTGTCAAGCTTTATGGACCGGGCCACCGGGCTTAGGGCAAGCCCATGACCCGGCCCACATTGTAGGGACCAAGATCCAAACAGTAAACCCTAGAACCCAAAGGGGTATTAGCTAGATAGCATTGCCTATATAAGGGAGGGCATAGTAGTAGTAGAAGGAGGTTGGACCAAGTAGGGAACTAGTGCTCTGTACTCTAGCCTAAACAGCTCAAGGAGCACTTGTAATCTTTGGGGAATCAATCGAATTGCCAAGTATGGAGAGTTATTCTTGTTCTTCGTGCATGGCTCGACCGTGCACACCCTCCCCGGTGACCACAAGCACCCATTCGGCCCCCAACTTAAGCCTACCCATGGCATCTGCCGTGCCACCACCACGACAGTTGGCGCCCACCGTGGGGCAGAAGCAGGTGTTTGATGGAGTCTTCATCCGGATGGGCAACATCATCGCCAAGACCGGCGAGCGCGTCTACTCCGACCTCATCCAAAGGTTTGGAGCGCTCAACTTCGTTAGCGACAACGCGGGCTGCTTCGGGACCAAGCCGTTCCCTAGGGGTGGTCGCTGCATCATGTTCGGCGAGCACCAGGTCTACGTCGCGATGCGCGTGGAGCGCGCATATCTTGAGCAATCCCTAATGGAAATGATTAATTAAATCATGAGAAAATAATAAAGTGGAATTTCCCAAGGTGGATATAAAATTTATTTAATTAACTAAAATGGAATCAAAGAATCATTTGAATAAAAATTTATATCGATTTAAAAACCATATTGGATTTTATTTGAATGAAGACACATGCTCAATTTAAATGATTAATAAATCATATTAGAAATATTTCAAATAATTCAAAATGAATTATTAAACACCCTATTAAAAAATAAAACCTACTGAAAAGGTTTGGTGAAAATTAGAATTCAAATAAAGGTTTGAAAATATAATTAAATCTTATTTAAATAAAGGAAAGTGCCCATTTTAAATAAAATATAAACCATAAATCAATAAAGGAATTATTCCTAAAAAGGACTTTAAATACATGTTTAAAACAGATTAAAAAACTTATTGAAAAGTTTGGAAGGTTCTAAATTCAAATGTTTGTTTGAATTATTTGAACAAATTCAAAACAGAATAAAAGAAACAGAAAAATAAAAATAAACAGGAAACAAAAAAATAAAGAAAGCAGCCCAGCCCAACAAGCCCACTAGGCCTAACCAGCCCACTCTCTTATTCTCGAATCGTTTTCCGTCACTCGCAAACGAACCCGCAAAGTCACTGACATGTTGACCCCACCGCTCCCCTGTCTCTCTCGCTGCCGCCAGGCCCCACTGCCCCATCATCATCTTCTTCACCCGGTGACCCCGCCCCCAATTCCTCCTCTGCCGTTTCTGCCTAATTTAATCCGCTTAAATTCATGTTAATGCCGCAGTTAATCCTCCCCGCGATCACGCTTGTTTAACCGCCTCCCTCTCCTCTCTCTTTCCATTCAACCCCCACGCCACCGGAGCCCCCAGGCTACTCTAATTCTTACTCGAATGGCCCCTGTCTCCGACGAGCTTCTGGTCGAATTCTGGCGACACCAGACCCCCTCACTGCCCCGGACTCACCCAAGCGTGTTCCCCATCGATAGGTGCGTCTGCCAGTTCATTCCTCTCGCTCGCGCGTGCCCTGTATCCTCGGCAACAACCTCGCCCGAGCACCACTGTCGTCTGCATCCGCTCCGGTGACCCTACTGGTAAAAACCCGACTGTCCCCTTCCCTCTGGTTGATACTCGTGTGTTCAGCATCCTTGCGCACATCTAACTGCATCATTCGTTTTCCTTGGTGTGACCCGTAACCTCGCCCCCAACGATGAACAGAGGTGCCTGATGCCGACGGCAACTACGGCGAGGGATCACTAGAAGCATCGTACGCCCCTGCCCTCCTACGCGTATGTTGAGCTTCCCCACGTCACGACGAGCCTGGTGAGCAACTCCTCCGTCTTCATCGCTTCCTGCTTTAGCTGGACCACCGCAGCCCGAGCGCGCCGCCCCTCGCCGTTGACCCAGCGCCGCCAGTTCCTGGTCATTTTGCTACTTTTGTAAATGACCAATAGATGTTTTAGAATGTTTATGACCTATTGGAAACCACTTTTCCAAATAAAACAATCTTTGGCATGCTTGCATGCATTGTTTTGATTTCTTTATTTTATGTGATGAATTGTTTGAATGCTAGTTTTGAATTTGTGCCTTGCTTCATTGAATTGTAGTGAACTTTGAAGAGTGTGACTATTGCAAGATCAAGGAGTGAACTTATATTCTCTACCAATAAGGCAAGTGGTGCTTCATACTTTTGTCCCATTATTTTCACTATGCATTAGTGATATTTCTAAGTAGGACTTGCATGGAATTTTTACTAAGTATAAACTATGCCATGGGAAATCCTAGTAGATGAAATCTTAGTAGAATTTTCCTAAGTTAAGATTGCTACTACTATCATGCTTAGCTTAGCTAGTAGAAAACAAGGGTCGATTATATTCATGCTATGGAATATTTATAAGTCAAGGACTTGTGTTTTGATTAATAAAACAACTATGTGAATGAATCACCTGGGTGGAATGGTATTGCTTGGATGGATTTTTTTGTTGAGTGGTTACACAAGGCCAGGGGATTGGTGAACCTTGTGTATCACAATTGTGGAATGCCACCCAGTAACAAAGATATTTGAGATGTCAAATGTTGAGAAGCTTCAAGTGCAGCCACTTGGCATTATGGGCTCTGCCTGGATCATATAGGTTGCAATAACTTAGCCAAATGGACAGTGGGTGGTAGGGGATGATAGGTTTGGAACGCGTCCATTCTGGTCTAAGGGAAGGCTTCTGAAAGATCTTGTCTTGATGCATGTCGAGTCTTGTGGGGAAAGTGCACCACCTCTCTAGAGAGTAAAATCTAAGTACTTAGCCGTGTCCCCGGCAATAGAAAATTTGAGCATCAAGACATGGAAGCTATCAAGAATCTCATCATCCCAATTTCTAAGTTAATAACTTGTGGTTTAACAAGGGTAAAGGATCTTCAATCAATGATTGGTAGATGCCTTGGGTGATTTTGACAAACAAAAACTTAGTGTTTTCAACTTATAAGGAAAATCTATTTTGAGCAAAGCAAGCCTAAGCTCCACTTAGCCAAATGCATATAGATGATAGACTCCACTATACTACCATAGTATCACTTGCCAATACAATTCAAATGTATTGACCCTTGTGGCTATAACTTATTATGTTGCAGGTTTGTTTGATGTTAGTGAAGTATGTTGCTTAGGATTACAAGTCTACAACCAACATGATTGCCTGTGGCACTTTGAAGATGAAGGACTCCATGCTATTTAAATATTCTGCTACATTGTAAGATGTAATGAAATATTTTATTCCTGGTTATAAAGTTGTATTATGACCTTTGTTTCTTGATATTACATCTTAACTGTGGATGCTAGCTATTGATCCAGGGACTAGCATTGTAAACACAGGGATCTCTACCTTATTAAAGGTTGGGACCTCTACAGATGGTATCAGAGCACTGTGTTGCCTGTTGGATTGTAACCCTAGGATTGGACAAAACCCCGTAGAAAAATAGGAGTTGTATTTTTTCAAAATTATTTACAAACAATCTTGTAAACTCTTCCCTCAACCTTTTTGGTTTTGATTCTACATCTCATCTATTTCAAACTTGATGGACCAAGCCTCCACGATGAGCAAAGACTCCATCATGAGCAAAGGACTTCACCAACTCAAATGACTTCAACTTCAACATCATTAATGACTTCAACTTTATTTTCACCAAGGACTTCAACTTGGATATCACTAAGGACTACAAGTGAGACAAGAATAATATTCATGATTTGAAGACTAAGGAAACACAACTTAGAAGGAATCATCATCACCTTTGAAGTTTGTGACCAAGATACAAGAATTTCTCCAAGGATATAATGATCTTGTTCATGAAGAAACAACCTAGAAGAATGGAATGATCTCAAGAACACCATATAGTTGCACCACCATACTAATGTTTAGTTTAGATCAAACACACCAACTTATGTGGTGTAGCAAAAATATTTGTTACCTAAAAATGTGTTTGAACCTTGTTGTTTGAGTGGAATGTTTGTTTGTGATTGCTTGCACATTTCTTGTGTGAAATTGTTGTGTGCGAGTAGAATTCTTCCTCTAGAAATCTTTTACCTATTCTAATCCCAATCCAACCCAAACAGATGACTTCTCCAAGAGACTCCAACATCAACATTTGTGACAACAACAACCAAGAGATGCACATGAGAGAACAACTACTAGCAAACCAAACCTAGTTGAATTAGATGACAACTCAGTTTTTAGCCAACAACAATGAGTTAGACCCAAGGAGTTTGTGATAACATTGTTGCAAGGGATGACCACTCAAATGATCAACATGAAAGACAACCTTTCCCAAGGAGTTTGTGATAACAATGATATCAAGGATGATATTATAGAAGGAACTCAAGCTTGCAATATTTGTGGAGACATGGATCACACTTCCAAAGAGCATGAAGATTAATGCCCTAATTGTGAAGAGAAACATCCAACTAAACAATGCCCCACATCCCAAGTGACTTGTTTCCTATGTGAAGGAAATAATCATGTCCCTATCCAACGCCCCATCTATCCTATAGTTTAACAAAGGAAACAAGGTGGAATGCATCAAAAGTCTGGGAACCCCCATGAGGAAACAACTTCTATCAAGAAGGATGAAGACAAAAGCAGACTCTAGATTGCACCTCCATACATTGGGAATCACTGTGAAGGATAAAAGAGGAAACATAGATATTATCCAAGGAATCATTCAAGGAACCGAGGAAGCTTTCCCACCTTTGAGGTGATATATGAAGAGCATGAACTAGAAGAACGCCTAGCTTTGGAGAAACCCAAGAAGAAGAAGAATAAGGAAATTAGCCAAGTGTGGTGCAACAACTGCAAAGATCTAGGCCATTATATATCAACTTGTCCGGAGAAGATACGTGAAGAACTCAACCTTGTCACATATTACAAGTGTGGTGACCAAGGACATTATGCAAGCAATTGTACAAAAAAGGAAGTACAATACAAGCAAGCCTATGAGGGATCTCAGCCTTGTCACATGTTTCAAGTATTGAAACAAAGGACACTATGAAGATGTCTGCCCTGATAAGTTTCATCAAGACCTCAAGTAAGCCAAGATGTAATATAGTGGAAAACTTTTTAAGGGTGGTAGTACCCTAGTTTCCTTGAAGCCAATTTGTAACCTCTAGCTTTCCCAAATCTCGAGACGAGATTTCTTTTAAGGGTGGTAGCCTGTCACATCCCAAAATTTTCCAAATTTTGAAATGTGAAAAATAAATAAACAAAATAAATAATTGTTGAAATTTAGGGTGAAAAGAAAATTTTTTGATTTCAAATGGAAACATCAAAACTCATCTTGAACAAACTTTGAACAAATTTGAATCCAACTAAATTCAAATCAAGTGAAATGCATTCAGCATAAATGCATCTTGAAATTTAAACACTTGGAAAATAAACCAAAACTCTAAAACCCTAATGGAAGAAAATCATTTCAAAGATCTCTCTAAGACTATGGATTTGATCCATACAAAAATCTATCAACAAACATTTATAAATGATCAAGAATGATAAATAAAAATATTATAAAACCATAGAAATTGATTTCATTCAATTTGGAACCATGGATAAAAACTTATGAATTTAATAAGATAAAGAAATTAAATTTAAAATCTAATAAAGCCCTCTCTAAAATCCATACCAAATTGTGAGCAAATTAATCCTAACAAGATTTAAAAAGATAAACAAAATATTAAATAAGATTTTACAAATTGGAATCACCAATTTTGGATCTAAAATAAAAGATATGGATTTTATAAGGCAAAGAAAGAAATGAATAAATAAGGAATATTTAAAAGCCAAATTAAATCTTGGCCAAACAAATGAAATGAAAGATTATGGAATAATAATAGGAATAAAAGACTACTTAAATAAAATCATAAGGATTGAACAATATCCAATTTTATTTAAATAAAGATAAATTGACTAAACTAAATAATAAATTCCAAAGGAATTATTTAGAAGACAATTTAAATCTTGATTTAAATCCATAAGAAAATGGAATAAAGACAATTCAAATAAAATAAAGGGATAAGGAATATTCAAATAAAATAATATGGCATTAACCAAATTCTATTCTATTTCAATAAAGGCAAAATCCCTAAGCCCCTGTTTGGTACTAGAGTTTTTGTGGGGATAATCCCCATCAAACCCCGAATCCCCACTTAACTTTAAAAGTATGTTTGGTACTAGAGTATTGAGAGAGTTTAATCCTCGCTAATCCCCACTTTTCCCCAAATATTAGTGTATTTTTCTCAATCCCCAATACTCTACCCTTACCTAGTGGATTGTGAGTGGGGTTTTGTGGGGATTGGGTGAAGGCAGGGGATTCACCCAATACTCTAGGGGATTATCCCACTAATTCCCGCTAAAACTCTAGTACCAAACAAGGCCTAATGGAAATGATTAATTAAATCATGGGAAAATAATGAAGTGGAATTTCCCAAGGTGGATATGAAAGTTATTTAATTAACTAAAATGGAATAAAAGGATCATTTTTATAAAAATTTATATGGATTTAAAAACCATATTGGATTTTATTTGAATGAAGACAAATGCTCAATTTAAATGACTAATAAATCATATTAGAAATATTTCAAATAATTCAAAATGAATTATTAAACACCCTACTTAATAAATAAAACCTACTGAATAGGTTTGGTGAAAATTAGAATTCAAATAAAGGTTTGAAAATATAATTAAATCTTATTTAAATAAAGGAAAGTGCCCATTTTAAATAAAATATAAACCATAAATGAATAAAGGAATTATTTCTAAAAAGGACTTTAAATACATGTTTAAAAAAGATTAAAAACTTAGTGAAATGTTTGGAAGGTTCTGAATTCAAATGTTTGTTTGAACAAATTCAAAACAGAATAAAAGAAACAGAAAAAGAAAAATAAACAGGAAAGAAAAAAATGAAGAAAGCATCCCAGCCCAACAAGCCCACTAGGCCTAACCAGCCCACTCTCTTCTTCCTGAATCATTTTCTGTCACTCGCAAAACCCGCAAAGTCACTGACATGTGGACCCCACCGCTCCCCTCTCTCGCTGCCGCCAGGCCCCACTGCCCCGTCATCATCTTCTTCACCCGCTGACCCCACCCCCAATTCCTCCTCCGCCGTTTCTGCCTAATTTAATGCGCTTAAATTCGTGTTAATTCCATGGTTAATCCTCCCCGCGATAACGCCCGTTTAACCGCCTCCCTCTCCTATCTCTTTCCCTTCAACCCCCACGCCACTGGAGCCCCCAGGCTACTCTGATTCTTACTTGAACGACCCGTGTCTCCGACGAGCTTCTCGTCAAATTCTGGCGACACCAGACCCCCCACTGCCCCTGACTCACCCAAGCGTGTTCCCCATGGACAGGCGCGTCTTCCAGTTCATTCCTCTAGCTCGTGCGTGCCCTGTAGCCTCGGCAACAACCTCGCCCGAGCACCACTGTCGTCTGCATCCGCTCCGGCGACCCTACTGGTAAAACCCGACTGCCCCCTTCCCTCTGGTCGATACTCGCGTGTTCAGCATCCTTGCGCACATCTAACTGCATCATCTGTTTTCCTTGGCGTGACCCGTAACCTCACCCCCGATGATGAACAGGCGCTAGCGACGACGACAACTACGAGGAATCGCCCGAAGATCGTCGCCCCTCCTCCCTACGCGTATGTTGAGCTTCCCCACGTCATGACGAGCCTGGTGAGCACCTCCTCCCTCTTCCTCGCTTCTTGCTTACATGACCCTAATGACGTCATGCACTTCGCCGTTAAGACCACTCAGCCAGACCAGCGCTACGCCGTCAGCCGCCGACCTAGTGCCGCCAGTTCCTGGTCATTTTTAGCTGCAAGCCATTAGATCCAGATCGTAGGGCCATGATAGATTCATTAAACGAAGCGGTATAGAATGATCTATTCCATGCGATGTTAAGTAGATCTCATGGTCCACGTTTCTGAATCCAGACGAAGCGATATCGTCCAATAGAATTGTGACACGTAGCCAGACTCAGATTTTAAAACAGAAATTAGATCTATTAGATGATAGATTTTATAAAATTCATAACTTTAAATCTACACGTCCAAATTTTACAAATTTTATATCACTGGATTCAGAAAAATGTGAACTTTCCAACCATTCACTTTGTTTAATGTTTTGCTTCTGTAAAATTGGTTGTTTTTGCAGAAACATGTGTAGGCTTATTTTGTGTATAAAATTCATTCTAAAAATGTTTTTAGGGTAAAATCTTTTGTAAATGGATTTTTTTGAACCTAATGACCATAGAAACCAACTTTTGGATTTAAAAATATATTTTTGTGACACTTAGGGATTATTCCTTTGAATTAAAGCATTTATAGTTAAATAAAAATGTTGAATATGTTTTAAAAATGATTTTTGAGTAAATCGTTTGAAAAATGATTTGAATAAGACTCTCTGACCCTAAACACCATGTTTTGGATTTAAAAATATATTTATTAATCCTAGAAAATTATTACTCTGTTTAAAGGCATCCCCAACAAAATAAAATGTTGCTTTGATTTAAAAATGGATTTTGGATGAAACCATTTGCAAATGGAATTGTTTTAAAACATTATGACCATAAAAATTAATATTGGTGTTTAAAATTTTTTTTGCCTAACACTAGAAATTATTATTTGAATAAAATCATTTCTAGCAAAATAAAATGATTTAAAGTGGCCATTTTCACTAAATTAACTTAAAATGGTTTTGCCACTTTTGTAAATGACCAATAGATGTTTTAGAATGTTTATGACCTATTGGAAACCACTTTTCCAAATAAAACAATCTTTGGCATGCTTGCATGCATTGTTTTGATTTCTTTATTTTATGTGATGAATTGTTTGAATGCTAGTTTTGAATTTGTGCCTTGCTTGATTGAATTGTAGTGAACTTTGAAGAGTGTGACTATTGCAAGATCAAGGAGTGAACTTATATTCTATACCAATAAGGTAAGTGATGCTTCATACTTTTGTCCCATTATTTTCAATATGCATTAGTGATATTTCTAAGTAGGAATTGCATGGAATTTTTACTAAGTATAAACTATGCCATGGGAAATCCTAGTAGATGAAACCTTAGTAGAATTTTCCTAAGTTAAGATTCCTACTACTATCATGCTTAGCTTAGCTAGTAGAAAACAAGGGTGGATTATATTCATGCTATGGAATATTTCTAAGTCAAGGACTTGAGTTTTGATTAATAAAACAACTATGTGAATGAATCACCTGGGTGGAATGGTATTGCTTGGATGGATTTTTGTTGAGTGGTTACACAAGGCCAGGGGACTGGTGAACCTTGTGTATCACACTTGTGGAATGCCACCCAGGAACAAAGAGATTTGAGATGTCAAATGTTGAGAAGCTTCGAGTGCAGCCACTTGGCATTATGGGCTCTGCCTGGATCATATAGGTTGCAATAACTTAGCCAAATGGACTGTTGGTGGTAGGGGATGATAGGTTTGGAACGTGTCCATTCTGGTCTAAGGGAAGGCTTCTAAAAGATCTTGTATCGATGCATATTGAGTCTTGTGGGAAAGTGCACCACCTCTCGAGAGAGTAAAATCTAAGTACTTAGTCGTGTCCCCGGCAATGGACAATTTGAGCATCAAGACATGGAAGCTATCAAGAATCTCCTCATCCCAATTTCTAAGTTAAAAACTTGTGGTTGAACAAGGGTAAAGGATGTTCAATCAAGTATTCATAGATGCCTTGGGTGATTTTTACAAAAAAAACTTAGTGTTTTCAACTTATAAGGAAAATCTATTTTGAGCAAAGTAAGCCTAAGCTCCACTTAGCCAAATGCATATAGATGATAGACTCCACTATACTACCATAGTATCACTTGCCAATACAATTCAAATGTAATTACCCTTGTAGCTGTAACTTATTATGTTGTAGGTTTGTTTGATGTGAGTGAAGTGTGTTGATTAGGATTACAAGTCTACAACCAACATGATTGCCTGTGGCACTTTGAAGATGAAGGACTCCATGATACTTATATATTCTGCTGCATTGTAATGTGATAGCCAAATGAGCTATGTAAGATGTAATGAAATAATTTATTCCTAGTTATAAAGTTGTATTATGACCTTTGTTTCTTGATATTACATCTTAACTGTGGATGCTAGCTATTGATCCAAGGACTAGCATTGTAAACACAGGGATATCTACCTTATTATAGGTTGGGACCTCTACACTAGGAGAGTAGCAACAGTCCTCACAATCACAATCACCAAAATCTACACATAAATCATAACACCAAATTCACATTTTAATATTCAAACAAAAATACATATGAATGCATGCAAATGCAATGGAATGATTTTTTACACTAAAAAAGTCAAACTAAACAGTACTAAACACAAAGTAAACTTTCTAAAGTCTAAACAAACTCAAATTTACTTCAAAACAATTTTCTAAATATTTTTATATGCAAAATAGGCCTACGAATGCTTCTGCAAATAATACTGTTTTTTCAGAAGCAAATGACCACTTCAAGGAAATAGATGTGTAGGTCTTAATTTTCTGAATCCATTGATATATTATTTGCAATTTTTGGACAAACAGAACAAAAGTTATGAATTTTACAAGTTAATTCATCTAATAGATTCAAATCTGGATTTTAAAACAGAAACCCAGACCGCGGCGCCATCTGATTGGCCCATACCGCTTCGCGCTGGATCACGCTTCCACGCCATTGGATTAAGTCAGATCTAACGCACCAGATCTAATCATACCTGTTCAATAAGTGATCTAATCTATACCGCAGTATATAGATCTAAAGGCCTAGATCTAATCGACCAAAACCTGGCGCGTATGGCACTAGCAGCGGCGGAGGCTCTGTCGGTGACACGCCGGTGGTTCTAGGGGGGTCAGGGGGCGTGTAGATGCTTACCAAAGTCGCGGGGACACGGTGAAGCTCGACGTGCAACTAGCTTCGACAGGGGCGCACGGACGCGGGCTGTCACATCCCAAAATTTTCCAAATTTTGAAATGTGAAAAATAAATAAACAAAAGAAATAATTTTTGAAATTTAGGGTGAAAAAAAACTTTTTACTTCTAAATGGAAACATCAAAACCCTTCTTGAACAAAATTTGAATAAAAAGGGAATCCAACAAAATTTCAATTAAGTGAAATGCATTCATCATTGAATGTATCTTGAAATTTAAACCTTTGGAAGAGTTACATCAAAATCCCAAATCTTAATGAAAGAAATCACTTCCAAAGATCAAATGCATTTTATGCATGGAATGAATCTTGAATTTAAACACTTGGGAAAATAAACCAAAACCCTATAACCCTAATGGAAGAAAATCGTTTCCAAGATCCCTCTAAGACTATGGATTTGATCCATATAAAAATTCAGCAACAAACATTTGTAAATGATCAAAAATGATAAACAAAAATATTATAAAACCATAGAAATTGGTTTCATTTAATTTGGATCCATGGATAAAAACTTATGAATTTAATAAGATAAAAGGAATTAATTTCCAAGGCTAATAAAGCTGCTAGCTAAAATCCATACCAAATATTGAGCAAAATAATCCTAAAAGGTTTTAAAACGCTAAACAAATATTAAATAAAATTATACAAAGTGGAATCAACATATTTGGAGCTATAAATAAAACGATATGGATTTTCTAAGCCAAAGAAAGAAAGAAATAAATAAATAAGGAATATTTAAAAGCCAAATTAAATCTTGGCCAAATCCATAAAAAATGAAAGTTTATTGAATAATAAAAAGGAGTAAAAGATTATTTAAATAAAATAATATGAATTGAACCAAATTCAATTTGATTTAAATAAAGACAAATTACCTAAACCAAGTAATAAATCCCAAGAAAATTATTTGGAAGTCAATTTAAATCTTGAATTAAATCCATAAGAAAATGGAATAAAGATAATCCAAATAAAATAAAGGGATAAATATTATTCAAATAAAATTATATGGGCATTAACCAAATTCTATTCTATTTGAATAAAGATAAAATCCCTAATATAAAGGATTAATTAAATCATGAGAAAATAATAAATTGGAATTTGCCAAAATGGATTAAAAGTTATCTAATTAACTTAAAATGAATAATGAAATTTATGATTTGGAACCATATTCAAATTCTATTTAAAATAAAGTCAAATGCCCAATTTAAATGAATATTAAATCATATTAAAATATTATAAATAATTCAAAGTGAATTATTTAACACACTAAAGAATAAATAAAACCTACTGAAAAAGGTTTGGCAAAAATTGGAATTGAAATAGAAGTTAATGTAATAAATAATATGAATTGGAACCATATTTAAAATCTTATTAAAATAAAGACAAGTGTCTAATTTAAATAAATAATAAACCATAAAGGAATAAAAGAAATTAATGGACTTTAAAACACATTTATAAAGAGTATAAAAACCTACTAAAAATTTGGAAAAGGTTTGAAAAAGAAATCTGAATTCAAATAAGAGTTTGAATTGAAAACAGAAAATTAGAAAAGAAAAAGAAAAAGATTCTGAAAGAAAAAAAAAGGAAAAGGGCAGCCCAACTAACCTACCCAGCCTAAACTAGCCTAACAGGCCCAACAGCAGCCCACCCGGGAAACTCAGCACTCTCTCCCTGCGAAACATTTCTCACCGTGCACCCTACCCTCAACCTCGCTGACCCGTGGACCCTCTGCCACGTAGGCATCATCTTCTCCAACTGCGCTGACCCCGCCCCTCTCTCCTCGCTGCCATTTCTGGCTGTTGTTAAATCTCGTTAATATGCGTTGATGCAGCGACTAAATCTCGCCCGCGACCATGCGTACATAATCGCCTCCCTCCTCTCCTCATTTCCCCTCATTCGCCAGCTCCTCTCTGCCCCTAGGCTGCTCTAATTTCCTCTTGTAACCTCGCTGCTCCGACGACCATTCCCGGCCGATTTTGGTGACGCCCGACCTCCCCACTGCTCCTAGCTTCCACGAACCTGCTCGCTAGCACCAGGCGCACCTGTCAGTAACTCTATCTCACTCGCACGCGCCCTAGAACATCGTCTCTGTCAAAGCCAACTCGCCGCCGTCATCTGCGTCCACTACGGCGACCCCTCCCCGTAAGTACAGACCGCGCCTCTCCCTCTCGTTGACGCTTGTGTGTTCACCTCTCCCTTGCATGCCTAACACTGCCTCTGGATTGTCCTACCATGCCTTGTAGCCTCGCCAACGACGACACCGAGCACGCCCGTTGCAAGTAGAAACTCCGGCGAGCAATCGCTAGTAGCACCGTGCGCCCATGTCCCTGCGGCGACCATGTCGAGTATCAGCGCGACCCTACGAGTCTGGTAACGCCCTCCGTTCTCTCTCGCTTCCTATTTCACCGGCAACGTCACCACCCGAGCTTCGCCGTCGCGCGCCGTCGTCGAGCGCCGCCAGGCTTTGGTCAAGACGTTTTAGACCGTTAGATCTAGATCTCATGGCTGCGAAAGAATCACTTAAATGAAAGGGTACGATAGATCTGATCCGCACGATACTCTTTTAATCCTGCGGCCTGTACTAGTTGATCCAACCAAATCGGTATCGCCCAATAGGATCACTCCACGTGGCCTGTTCTGTTTGATTAAATTAGAGAAATGAATTTTGATTGTTTAAACTTGCAAAAATCATAACCATTGATCTGCTTGGCCAAAATTTGCAAATTTTATATCAATGGATTCACAAAAATGAAACCTTTGCAACCATGCCCTTATTTTAGTGTTTTGCTTTTGTAAAGTTAGTTGTTTTTTGCAGAAACATTTCTAGGCCTATTTTGAGTATAAAAATTATTCTAGAAATGATTTTTTGTGTAAAATCTTTTGCAAATGGTTTGTTTTAATTCTATTGACCATAAAAACCAACTTTTGGATTTAAAAGTATATTTTGTGACACTAAGGAATTATTCCTTGAATAAAAGCATTTCTTGTAAAACAAAAATGTCGATTATGTTTTAAAAATAAATTATGAGTAAAACCTTTTGCAAATGGTTTGGATTTAAACTCTATGACCCTAAACACTAAGTTTTGGATTTAAAAATGTATTTGATTAACCCTAGAAAATTATTACTTTGATTAAAGGCATTTCTAGTAAAATAAAATGTTGCTTTGATTTAAAAATGATTTTTGGGTGAAACCTTTTGTATATGGATTAGTTTTAAACACTTTGTCCATAAACACTAACATTTGTGTTCAAAAACAAATTTGGCTAACACTAGAAATTATTACTTTGATTAAAAATCATTTCTAGCAAAACAAAAATGATTTAAATGACCCATTTTCACTAACTTGTTTTTAAGAGATTTTTTCCACTTTTATAAATGACCAATAGGTGTTTTAAAATGTTTATAATCTTATTATAAACCACTTTTTCAATAAAACAATCCTTTGCATGCTTGCATGCATTTACTTGTCTTTATTATTTTATGTGGTGAATTGTTTGAATGCTAGATTGAATTGGTGCCTTGCTTGATTGAATTGTAGTGAACTTTGAAGAGTGTCACAATTGCAAGATCAAGGAGTGAACCTATATTCTCTACTAAAAAGGAAAGTGGTGATACATTTTGTCCTATTATTTTCACTATGCATTAGTGATATTCTGAGTAGGACTTGCACGGAATTTTTACTATGTATACTATGCCTTGGGAAATCCTAATAGATGATGCCTTAGTAGAATTTTCCCTAAGTTAAGATCCTTACTACTATCATGCTTAGCCTAGCTAGTAGAAAACAAGGGTGGATTATATTGATGCTACGAAATATTTCTAAGTCTATGACTTGTGTTTTTTTAATAAAACAACTATGTGAATAAATCACCTGGGTGGAATGGTGAGAAAGGTTTGTGTTGAGTGGTTACACAAGTCCACTATACTGGGGAAAACTTGGGTATCACCAAGTCCAGTATACTGGGGAAAACTTGTGTATCACACTTGTGGAAAGCCACCCAGGAACAAAGAGATTTGAGATGTCAAATGTTGAGAAGATTCAAGTGCAGCCACATGGCATTATAGGCTCTGCCCGGATCATATAGGTTGCACTAACTTAGCCAGATGGACAGAAGGTGGTAGGGGTGTTAGGATGGAACGCGTCCATTTGGTCTAAGGGAAGGCTTCTGAAAGATCTTGTCACGATGCATGTCGAGTCTTGTGGGAAAAGTGCACCACCTCTCGAGAGAGTAAATCTAAGTACTTAGCCATGTCCCCGGCAATGGACAATTTGAGCATCAAGACATGGAAGATATCAAGGATCTCCTCATCCCAATATCTGAGTAAAACCTTGTGGTTCAACAAGGGTTAAAGGATCACCAATTTTTTATTGGTAGATTCCTTGGGTGATTTTGACAAACAAAAACTTAGTGTTTTCAAATGACAAGAAAAATCTATCTTAAGCAAAGAAAGCCTAAGCTCCACTTAGCCAAATACATATAGATGATAGATACCACTATTCTACCATAGTATCACTTTCCAATACTATTCAAATGTATTGACCCTTGTGGCTGTAACTTATTATGTTGCAGGTTTGTTTCATGTTAAGTGAAGTGTGTTGAATAGGATTACAAGTCTACAACCAACATGATTGCATGTGGCACATTGAAGATGAAGGACTCCATGCTATATAGTTATTTCTGCTGCATTGTAATGAGATAGCCAAATGAGCTATGTAAGATGTAATGAATTATTTTAATCCTGGTTATCAAGTTGTATTATGACCTTTGTTTCTTGATATTACATCTTAAACTATGTTTGCTAGATATTGATCCAGGGACTAGCATTGTAAACACAGGAAACTCTACCTTATCAGGTTGGGACTCTACACGGGCATAGGAGCTCGGCGGAGAACTCACTGGTGTCGAGTGGTTGCTGGCGGAGACGAAGGCGACATCCCAGGTCATTAGAAGGCAAACGAATGGCATTAGTAGGTGCACAAGGTCACGGTGCACACAATAGTTTGAACCAGGGGGCAAGGGGCACTCGAGAATTACCTAAATTGTTTGCCGGAGTTGAGCGGCGCCTCGGGTCCTCGCAGTCGTTAACGGGGACGGCAGCCTGGGGTGGAATAGGGCAAAACAAAAGTGTTAGAAGATGCTCAAGTACACGAGGGGCACGAGAGATGGAGGGGAGCACGGGGTTCACCGGAATACTTCGCCGGAGTTGTTAGGTACCGCGGCGGTGCCAGCTGAAATTCAGGGAGCCTGGTGGCGCTTAGTTCTGGATAGGTGAGGGGAAATGGTCGCCGAGGGGTGGTTCTTAAGTAGCTGGAGCAAGGGAAGCAATCGCGCGGCGAATCAATGCAATTTAAGCGAATTCATCCGCGGCAGTCACTCCGGGGAGAAACGGCGGAGGGCCTGGTCGTGGGCGGGATTTGGGGATGATGATGACGGCGTGGCGCAGGGCCTAGTGGCAGTGAGCGAGGGGGTGCGCGCGTGGGTGAGAGAGAGGGGGAGGGGGAAATCTCGGGTGGGCTTACTGGTCCACATGTGGGGTTGGGCCAGATAAGCAGGGCCTGGTTTTATTTTTTTCTTTCTCCTTTTTCTTTTCTGTTTTGATTTTTAGAAATGGTTTTGAAACCCTAATTCAAATATGTTTGAATTCAAATCTTCACCAAGTTTTTGTATTGATCCTAGTGTCAAAAAGTGTGCTACACACATCTAACCACTCAAAAACAATTTGTCCTTTGAAATAAAAATAAAACCATGCCCCATATATAATATATAAAGAGGGGTTTAAATAAGGTTTTATTTAGGGTTTTGATTTGAAAATTTTATGCAAGGTAAATATTCTATGATGATATGAATGCAATAATATGACTTGCATTTGATGAAATTTGGGATGTTACAAATCTAACCCCCTTAAGATGAATCTCGCCCTCGAGATTCAAATTGGCTAGCAAATAGGTGAGGGTGGTCTTTCCGAAGGTTATCTTCTCTTTCCCAAGTTGCTTCTTCTTCGGTATGATGGTTCCACTATAGTTTGCAGAATTTGATAGTCTTAGTATGAGTAACTCTTTCTGTAGTCTCAAGAATCTTGATAGGTTTCTCGTCATAAGTAAGATCACTCTCCAACTGAACCTCTTCCAAAGGTATAGTGTCCTTCAATGAAGTTTCTTCCATCTCCGGGTGACACTTCTTAAACTGGCTCACATGAAACACATTGTGAACTATAGATAGTGATTCAGGCAATTCTATCTCATAAGCCACTTCTCCTTTGCGGCTCAAAATATTGAATGGTCGAACATACCTAGGTGCCAATTTCCCTTTGACTCCAAATCTCTTCACACCACGAAGTGGTGAGACTCTAAGATAATGTCTATCACCTACCTCATAGGTGACTTCCCTACGCTTTGGATCTGCCCTTTACCATTTTTACTTTCTCTTCAACTTCCTTGATCAATTATGGTTCGAATAAATTTCTTTCTCCTACCCCATTCCATAGTAATGGCGTAGTACACTTCCTTCCATAAAGGAATTCAAACGGATCCATCTCTATGCTTGACTGATAGCTGTTGTTATAAGAGAGTTCTGCGTATGTAGACTTTCATCCCAACTAGATCCATAATCTAGTGCACAAGCTCTCAACATATCTTCCAAAATCGGATTGGTCCTTTCTGTCTGTCCATTAGTCTGAGGGTGAAAAGTTGTGCTGAAGTCTAACCTTGTTCCCAATGATTCATGCAGTTGTCGCTAGAAATGCAAAGTGAACTGAGTTCCTCTATCAGACAAAATACTCTTAGGTACTCCATGCAGACATACAATCCTGTTCATATAGATCTTAGCCAATTTAGCACTTGTATAGGTAGTCTTAATGGGTATGAAATGATCCACTTTAGTTAGGCGATCCACAACAACCCAAATAGAATCATATCCGGATCTGGTCCTTGGCAGTTCGGTGATAAAATCCATACCAATCTTATCCCACTTCCAATCAGGTATAGGTAGTGGTTGTAATAACCCTGCCGGTTTCTGATGTTCCGCCTTTACTCGACTACACACATCACACAAGGCAATATGTTCCGCAATATCTTTCTTGAGATTGTTCCACCAAAATCTTTCCTTCACATTATAGAGGTCCCAACCTGATAAGGTAGAGATCCCTGTGTTTATAATGCTAGTCCCTGGATCATTCGCTAGCATCCACATTTTAAGATGCAATATCAAGAAACAAAGGTCATAATACAACTTTATAAACAGGAATAAAATAATTCTTTACATATTACATATCTCATTTGGCTATCTCATTACAATGCAGCAAAAATATCTATACAGCATGGAGTCCTTCATCTTCAAAGTACCACAGGCAATCATTTGGTTGTAGACTTGTAATCATATTCAACACACTTCACTAACATCAAACAAACCTGCAACATAATAAGTTATAGCCACAAAGGTCAATACATTTGAATTGTATTGGCAAGTGATACTATGGTAGAATAGTGGTATCTATCATCTATATGCATTCGGCTAAGTGGAGCTTAGGCTTGCTTTTCACAAAATAAGGTTTTCTTTATAAATTGAATACACTAAGTTTTTGTTTATCAAAATCACCAAAGGCATCTACTAATCAAAGACTGAAGATCCTCTAGCCCTCGTTCAACCACAAGTTTTTAACTTAAAAATTGGGATGAGGATATCCTTGATAGATTCCATGTCTTGACGCTCAAATTGTCCATTGCCGGGGACACGGCTAAGTACTTAGATTTTACTCTCTCGAGAGGTGGTGCACTTTCCCCACAAGACTCGACATGCATCGAGACAAGATCTTTCAGAAGCCTTCCCTTAGACCAAAATGGATGCGCTCCAAACCTATCATCCCCTACCACCAACTGTCCATCTGGCTAAGTTATTGCAACCTATATGATCCAGGCAGAGCCCATATTGCCATGTGGCTGCACTTCAGGCTTCTCAACATTTGACATCTCAAATCTCTTTGTCCCTGGGTGGCTTTCCACAAGTGAGATACACTAGGGTAGGCCATGAATATGGGCCCTAGGTAACCACTCAACACAAACCATTCACACAATTCCACCCAGGTGATTCATTCACATAGTTGTTTTATTAGACAAAACACAAGTTATTGACTTAGAAATATCACATAACATGAATATAATCCACCCTTGTTTTCTACTAGCTAGGCTAAGCATAATAGTAGCAAGAATCTTAACTTAGGGTAAATTGTACTAAGTTATCATCTACTAGGATTTCCCAGGGCATAGCTTATACTTAGAAAATTCCATGCAAGCCCTACTCAAAATATCACTAATGCATAGTGAAAATAATAGGACAAAATGTATGAAGAACCACTTGCCTTTTTAGTAGAGAATATAGATTCACTGCTTGATCTTGCAATTGTCACACTCTTCAAAGTTCACTACAATTTAATCAAGGCACAAATTCAACTAGCATTCAAACAATTCATCACATAAAATAATAAAAACAAAACAATGCATGCAAGCATGCAAAAGATTGTTTTATTGGAGGATTGGTTTCTACTAAGTCCATAATCAATTTAAACACCTATTGGTCATTTAAAAATGTGGCAAAACCATTAAAATTAAGTTAGTGAAAATACGCCATTTAAATCATTTTTGTTTTGTTAGAAATGATTTAAACCAAAGTAATAATTTCCAGTGTTTGTCAAATATATTTTTGAACACCAATGTTAGTGTTTTATGGTCAAAGTGTTTAAAACAAATCCATTTCCAAAAGGTTTCACTCAAAACCATTTTTAAATCAAAGCAATAATTTTATTTTACTAGAAATGCCTTTATTTAAAGAAATAATTTTATATGGTTAATCAAATATATTTTTGAATCCAAAACTTAGTGGTTTAGGGTCAGAGAGTTTAAATCAAATCATTTTCCAAAGGTTTTACTCCAAAAAGCATTTTTAAACCATAATCAACATTTTTATTTAACTAGAAATGCTTTTATTCAAAGATTTATTCCTTAGTATGTCAAAATATACTTTTAAATCGACAAGCTAGTTTTTATGGCCAGTAGGTTCAAAACAAAACATTTGCAAAATATTTTACTCTAAAATCATTTGTAGAATAAATTTTATACACAAAATATGCCTAGAAATGTTTCTGCAAAAACAACCAATTTTACAGAAGAAAAATACTACAGTAAGGGCATGGTTGCAAAGTATTCTTTTTCCTGATTCCAATGATATAAAGTTCGCAAAATTTGGATGTGTGGATCAAAAGTTATGAATTTTTCAAATCTAAACATATAATAAATAAGTTTCTGTTCTTAAAACAAAACACATGCCACGTGTCTGTTTCCTATTCGCTGGTACCGGTTCGCACGGATCGCGTTCTGTGGATCATTAGATCTAAAGTGCATCGCACGGCACTGATTGAGCATAACGATTTGTTTTAAGTCAATCTATCGCAACGCTTGGATCACAATCTAACGGCTCGAATTGCAGCGGCGATAGATGGAATGGCGGCACGCGCTGCAATGGCGCTCGGGCAGCGGCATTATGGCTATTCCAGGAAGCGAGGGAGAGGGAGGATATGCTCACCGTGTTCACCATGGAGTAATGATGCTCAACGTGCTCGTGGGGAGGCAGGGGGCGCTCGGAGTCACTGGCGATTCCTCGCCAGAGATGGTCCTCCCGGCTGGCGCTCACTGTTGATGACGGAGGCGACGCTACGGTGCTATGTAAGACAAATAAACGCTTGCATTAGATGCGCATGAGGTCACTGGTCACACGCGTATCCTTGAGAGGGAGAGGGGAGGTCAGTAGATACCAGGGGGCATCGCCGAAGTTGGAGTAGGAGGCGGTGGCGCTCTGTCGTCGAAGTTGCCGAGCCTCTGGGGCATGCGCAGGCAAGTGGATGGTATGGGGACACGTGGGAACACTCTCGTGGAGGCTAGAGGCAGTGGGAAGGGTCCACGTCGTTGGAATCGGCCGAGGAAGGTCGTCGGGGCAGTGGTGGTTTCAGCTCGAATTGGAACGTCCTAAAGGCAGAGAGGGAGGGGCAAGTGAGGGGAAAGAGAGAGGGGGACTGGGTGATTAAGATGGTGTGGTCACGGCGAGAAATTATCGCGGCATTGATGTGTATTCACGCCGGCATTCAACAGCAGAAAAACGGCCAAAGGGAATCAGGCCGTGGTCTCCGCGAGGACGGCGATGAGGTGGCGATGGTGGGTGCAGGCGTCGGCTAGGAAGGGGTTCGGGGTTGTCGGGTCGAAAGTGTCTTGGTCATTTCGCGAGTGAGAAAATGCTTCGCCGGGGAGGAGAGAGTGGGCTGGATGTTGGGCCTGATCGGCTGGGGTTTCTGGGTTGGGTCTGTTTCATTTTTTCTTTTCTGTTTCTTTTTCCTTTTTCTATTTTGCTTTTCTGTTTTGTTTTTATTTAAATGTTTTCAAACCCTTATTTGAATTCAAACTTTTCCCAACTTTTAGTAATCTTTTAATAGTGTTTATTAATATATTCTAAAGTCCATTTTAGAATATTTCTTTTATTCTCATATGATTTGTTATTTATTTTAAATAGACATTTTGTCTTTATTAAATAGAATTTTAAATATGGTTCTAATCCATATTATTTATTGAAATGATTTAACCTTCTGTTTTAAATTCAAATGTATATCAAACCCTTTTCAGTAGGTTTTATTTATTCAATAGTGTGTTAAATAATTCATTTTGAATTATTTAAAATATTATAATATGATTTATTAATCATTTAAATTGGGCAATTGTCTTTATTCGAATAAATTCAAATATGGACTTAATCCCATATAAATTTTATTCAAATAATTCTTTGATTCCATTTAAGTTAATTAAGTAACTTCTATTCCACTTGGGCAAATTCCAATTTATTATTTTCTCATGATTTAATTAATCATTTACCTTAGGGATTTTGTCTTTATTCAAATAGAATTGAATTTGATCAATGCCATATAATTTGATTTGCATATTTATTATCCCTTTATTTTATTTGGATTATCTTGATTCCATTTGCTTATGGATTTAATTAAATATTTAAATTGTCTTCTAAATAATTTTATTGGGATTTATTATTTAGTTTAGGCAATTTGTCTTTATTTAAATAAAATCGAATATGGTTCAAAGCCCATATAGTTTTATTTAAATAATATTTTATTGCTTTTTATTATTTAATATCTTCCATTTGTTTATGGATTTGGCCAAGATTTAATTTGGCTTTTAAATATTCCTTATTTATTTATTTTCTTCCTTGCCTTATAAAATCCATATCTTTTTATTTATAGATCCAAAATTGGTGACTCCAATTTGTATATTTTTATTTGATATTTGTTTATCTTTTTAAATACTTTTAGGATTATTTTGCTCATAATTTAACATGGATTTTAGCTAGGAGCTTTATGAGCTTTGGAAATTATTTCCTTTAACCTTATTAAAGTCATAAGTTTTTATCCATGGCTCCAAATTAAATGAAACCAATTTCTATGGTTTTATAATATTTTTATTTATCATTCTTGATCATTTATAAATGTTTGTTGACAAATTTTTATATGGATCAAATCCATAGTCTTAAAGAGATCTTGGAAATGATTTCTTTTATTAGGGTTTTAGGGTTTTGGTTTAACTTTTCCAAATGTTTAAATTTCAAGATACATTCATTGATGAATGCATTTCACTTGATTGAAATTTGTTGGATTCCATTTTATTCAAATTTGTTCAAGAAGGGTTTTTGATGTTTCCATTTTGAAACAAAAAGTTTCTTTTTTCACCCTAAATTTCAACAATTATTTCTTTTGTTTATTTATTTTTCACATTTCAAAATTTGGAAACTTTTGGGATGTGACAGGCTACCACCCTTAAAAGAAATCTCGTCCCGAAATTTGGGAAGTCTAGAGGTTACAAGTTGGCTTCAAGGACACTAGGGTACTACCACCCTTAAAAAAAATTCAATTAGATTACATCTTGGCTTACTTGGGATCTTGATGAAACTTCTCTGGACAGTTGCTTGCATAATGATCTAGATCTTTGCATTTGAAACACATCACTTGGCTAATATCCTTCTTCTTTTCTGGACAATGTGATGCATAGTGTCCCATCTCTTTGCAATTGTAACATTGCACTTGGCTTTTGTCTTTCTTCTTCTTTTTGGGTCTCTCCAAAGCTAGAATTTCTTCTAGTTCATGTTCTTCATATCTCACCTCAAAGGTGGGAAATCTTTCTCTCTTCTTGGGGTAGTTACTGGAGATATGACCTTCTTCTCCACAAGACTAGCAACACTTTGTGGTCACTTTGGATCTGGCCTTATGAGGCATGGTTCTGACTTTGCCTTCATCCTTCTTGGTAGAAGTTGTTCCCTTATGGAGGTTTCCAAACATTTGATGCATTCCATCTTGTTTCATTTGTTGAACTAATGGATAGATGGGGCATTGGATAGGGACATGATTATTTCCTTCACATAGGAAACAAGTCACTTGAGATATGGGGCATTGTTTAGTTGGATGTTTCTCTTCACAATTAGGGCATTGATCCACATGCTCTTTATAAGTATGTACTATGTCTCCACAAATATAGCAAGCTTGAGTTCCTTCTATAATATCATCCTTGATATCATTGTTGTAACAATCTCCTTGGGAAAGGTTGTCTATCATGTTGATCATTTGATTGGTCATCCTTTGTAACAATTGGGATTGGATTTCCAAAAACTTTTGCATAGTTGGGTCTAACTTATTGTTGTTGGCTAAAAACTGAGTTGTCACTTGATTCAACTGGGCTTGGGTTGCTAGAAGTTGTTCTCTCATGTGCATCTTTTGGTTGTTGTTGTTGTCACCATTCTTGATGTTGGAGTCTCTTGGAGAAGTCATCTGTTTGGGTTGGATTGGGATTAGAATAGGCAAAAGATTTCTAGAGGAGAATTTAATCACACACAACAATTCACACAAGCAATGTGCAAGCAATCACAAACAAACATTCCACTCAAACAACATGGTTCAAGCACATTTTTAGGCAACAAAATATTTTGGCAACACCACATAAGTTGGTGTGATTGATCTAAACTAAACACAAGTATGGTGATCCAACTATGGTTATCACTTGGGATCATTCCATTCTTCTTAGTTGTTTCTTCATGAATAAGATCATTGTTTCATTGGAAAAATTCTTGCATCTCGGTCACAAAACTTCAAAGGTGATGATGGTTCCTTCTAAGTTATGTTTCCTTAGTCTCCAAGTCTTGAGTAATATTTCTTGTCTCACTTGTAGTCCTTAGTGATGTCCAATTTTAAGTCCTTGATGAAACTAAAGTTGAAGTCCTTGATGATGTTGATATTGAGGTCATTTGAGTTGGTGAAGTCCTTTGCTCATGGTGGAGGCTTTGTCCATCAAGTTTGAAATGGAAGAGATGTAGAATCAAAACAAAAAGGTTGAGGGAAGAGTTTACAAGATTGTTTGTAAATAAGTTTGGAACAAATACAACTCCTATTTTTCTAAGGGGTTTTGTCCAATCCTAGGGTTACAATCCTATAGGCAACACAGTGCTATGATACCATCTGTAGAGGTCCTAACCTGATAAGGTAGAGATCCCTGTGTTTACACTGCTAGTCCCTGGATCATTAGCTAGCATCCACAGTTTAAGATGCAATATCAAGAAACAAAGGTCATAATGAAACTTTATAACCAGGAATATAATAATTCTTTACATCTTACATAGCTCATTTGGGTATCTCATTACAATACAGCAGAAATATCTATATAGCATGGAGTCCTTCATCTTCAAAGTACCACCGTCAATCATGTTGGTTGTAGACTTGTAATCCTATTCAACACACTTCACTAACATCAAACAAACCTGCAACATAATAAGTTACAACCACAAGGGTCAATACATTTGAATTGTATTGGCAAGTGATACTATGGTAGAATAGTGGTATCTATCATCTATATGCATTTGGCTAAGTGGAGCTTAGGCTTGCTTTGCTCAAAATAAGGTTTTCCTTATAAGTTGAATACACTAAGTTTTTGTTTATAAAAATCACCCAAGGCATCTACCAATCAAAGACTGAAGATACTTTAACCCTTGTTCAACCACAAGTTTTTAACTTAGAAATTGGGATGAGGAGATCCTTGATAGCTTCCATGTCTTGACTCTCAAATTGTCCATTGCCGGGGACACGGCTAAGTACTTAGATTTTACTCTCGAGAGAGGAGGTGCACTTTCCCCACAAGAATCGACATGCATCGAGACAAGATCTTTCAGAAGCCTTCCCTTAGACCAAAATGGACGCGCTCCAAACCTATCATCCCCTACCACCAACTGTCCATCTCAAATCTCTTTGTCCCTAGGTGGCTTTCCACAAGTGAGATACACTAGGGTAGGACATGAATATGGGCCTTAGGTAACCACTCAACACAAACCATTCACACAATTCCACCCAGGTGATTCATTCACATAGTTGTTTTATTAGACAAAACACAAGTTATTGACTTAGAAATATCACATAACATGAATATAATCCACCCTTGTTTTCTACTAACTAGGCTAAGCATAATAGTAGCAAGAATCTTAACTTAGGGAAAATTATACTAAGGTATCATCTACTAGGATTTCCTAGGGCATAGCTTATACTTAGAAAATTCCATGCAAGTCCTACTCAAAATATCACTAATGCATAGTGAAAATAATAGGACAAAATGTATGAAGCACCACTTTCCTTTTCAGTAGATAATATAGATTCACTCCTTGATCTTGCAATTGTCACACTCTTCAAAGTTCACTACAATTCAATCAAGGCACAAATTCAACTAGCATTCAAACAATTCATCACATAAAATAATAAAAACAAAACAATGCATGCAAGCATGCAAAAGATTGTTTTAATGGATAAGTGGTTTCTACTAAGGCTATAATCAATTTAAACACCTATTGGTAATTTAAAAAGGTGGCAAAACCATTAAAATTAAGTTAGTGAAAATAGGCCATTTAAATCATTTTTGTTTTGTTAGAAATGATTTAAACCAAAGTAATAATTTCTAGTGTTTGTCAAATATATTTTTGAACACCAATGTTAGTGTTTTATGGTCAAATATATTTTTGAACACCAAAAGGTTTCACTCAAAACCATTTTTAAATCAAAGCAATAATTTTATTTTACTAGAAATGCCTTTATTCAAAGAAATAATTTTATATGGTTAATAAAATATAGTTTTGAATCCAAACCTTAGTGGTTTAGGGTCTGAGAGTTTAAATCAAATCATTTTCCAAAGGTTTTACTCCAAAAAGCATTTTTAAACCATAATCAACATTTTTATTTAACTAGAAATGCTTTTATTGAAAGATTTCTTCCTTAGTATGTTAAAATATACTTTTAAATCGAGAAGCTAGTTTTTATGGTCAGTAGGTTCAAAACAAAACATTTGCAAAATATTTTACTCTAAAATCATTTTTAGAATAAATTTTATACACAAAATATGCCTAGAAATGTTTTTGCAAAAACAACCAATTTTACAGAAGCAAAATACTACAGTAAGGGTATGGTTGCAAAGTATTATTTTTCCTGATTACAATGATATAAAGTTTGCAAAATTTGGATATGTGGATCAAAAGTTATGAATTTTTCAAATCTAAACATATAATAAATAAGTTTCTGTTCTTAAAACAAAACACAGGCCGCGTTTCTGTTTCCTATTCTATGGTACCGGTTCGCACGGATCGCGTTCTATGGATCGTTAGATCTAAAGTGCATCGCACGGCTCTGATTGAGCATAACGATTCGTTTTAAGTCAATCTATCGCAATGCTTGGA
This sequence comes from Avena insularis, assembly GCA_023614405.1. Taxonomy (NCBI): domain Eukaryota; kingdom Viridiplantae; phylum Streptophyta; class Magnoliopsida; order Poales; family Poaceae; genus Avena; species Avena insularis. The sequence continues at coordinate 34,055,440 of CM042684.1, forward strand.
TCACAATCTAACGGCTCAGACTGCAGCGATAACAGATGGGCGGCACTGGCGACGGCTACGCGGCGGTGGCGCTCGGGCTGCGGCAGTTTTGCTTTTCCAGGAAGCGCGGGAGTGGGAGGATATGCTCACCGTGTTCGTCGTGGAGTACTGATTCACAACATGCTCGTGGGGAGGCAGGGGGCGCTCGGAGTCACTGGCGATTCCTCACCGGAGATGGTCCTGGCGGCTGGCTCTCACTGTCGATGACGGAGGCGACGCTACGGTGCTATGTAAGACAAAAAATGCTTGCATTAGATGTGCACGAGGTCACTGGTCACACGCGTATCCTTGCGAGGGAGAGGGGAGGTCAGTAGATACCAGGGGGCGTCGCAGGAGTTGGAGCAGGAGGCGGTGGCGCTTTGTCGTCAAAGTTGCCGAGCCTCTAGGGCATGCGCGGGCAAGTGGATGGTATGGGCAGATGCGGGGGACACTGGGGAACACTCTTGTGGAGGCTAGAGGCAGTGGGGGGGTCGACGTCGCTAGAATCGACCGAGGAAGGTCGTCGGGGCAGTGGTGGTTTCGGCTCGAATTGGAATGGCCTGGAGACAGAGAGGGAGGGGAAAGTGAGGGGAAAGAGAGAGGGGGACTGGGCAATTAAGATGGCATGGTCACGGCGAGAAATTATCGCGGCATTGATGCGTATTCACGCCGGCATTCAACAGCAGGAAAACGGCCAGAGGGAATCAGGGCGTGGTCTCCGTGGGGATGACGATGAGGTGGCTATGTGTAACATCCCAAAAATATTAAACTTGGATCGTCAAATTCTAATCATCAAAATTAGGGTTAACATAAAATTTCCCAACTAAAAATATGAAAGCATTCATATGTGTGTGTATTCAAAAATTTGGATTCTTTTGAATTGCCATGGTTCTGTGTTTATTTGCTTGTAAAATGATTCTTAGGTGAAATAAACATCATCTAAACAATCCCCAAACTTTTCCCAAAGACAAACAACTCAAAATAAACAAATGAAGTGAATGGTCATTTTTGCCAAATTAACTCTCATGCCTACTTTGGCTATCCCTAGTTTTCAAAACTTAACAGAAACATTTGTGGATCTTTGCACCCCTTGTTAGTACTCATAATAAGGTACCAAGGCCCACTTTGTGATCATCCAAAAACATTCAAATACTATGTTTAAAGGACAGTTTAAAATTGAATCTATTTCATATGGGAAGATCCCACTATTTCAAAAACCACTCAAACAAGCTCAATTTTTAAAACCCAAGCACCCACAGAATCCCTAGCACATGCCTAGCACATCCACGAAAAATCTTTTCAAAATTCAAAAGTAAGTTTCTTGCGGCCATTTCATCAAACACCTTCTAGACTCAAATCAAACAAATCAGAAACACTATTGTATCCAGTAAATTGGGCCTAACTTGTTCCCTCTCTTGTTGCAACTAGTCTTTAGTAGATCATCTAGCTCAATTGTAAACATCTAGCGCCACTGTGAGCTTGCCTTGCCATCAATGGGGAGCAGGCCGAGCCTCACCATGCCACCCCATTGTCGCTGGCCAAATAGCAGCCACCCTAGCCTTGCCAACCTTGTCTGGGAGGTATGCAGCACCTCACCGCCGCCCACTGTCCCCTCCCCAAGCTAGTGCAAGCTGTGGACCACCAGGAACGCCGCGCGCCTAGTGCCACTGCGACATGCCGAGCCCGCCCCAGAGCGCCGCACCTGGCACGCGTGGACACGCCGCCCCGCGACCGCAGCCCGTGCCTACCACTTCGCCATGATCCCAGGAACACGCCAGACACCCCCGTTCGTCGCCCCGTGCCTCACAGCCACCGCTCGCCGTCGAAGATGCCGCCTCTGCTGCAGAGCATCGCACTTTCCCTACCGATTGCCACCGCCCCTAAGCGCGCATTTAAGCTCTAGAGCATCGCCAGGAGACCGCCCGTCGATCGCCAACCTCAGCCATGCCGCTAGCCGCTCGTAGCCATGTCGCCACCGTCGCCTTCCCATCCCTCTCGGTCTCGCCATCGAGCATATAAAAGGAGGCCACTCCCAACCATTTGAAGCACACCATTCCACTCCCCTCACCTTACTGATCGTTCCACCCTCTAGCCGGAGCACGAGGAGCAGCAGCTCGCCGGAATTGCGTCGGAGCAGGCCGCCTCTAGAGAAGAAGGGGGTCATTGATTTCGACCACCCCCGGAGCTACCTCGACCGTCCCTGAGCTCGCCGTCAAACACCAGTTCATTTACCCTCCTCGCCGTTGTTGCTGGAGCCCTGGTATGCCCCCTATGCACCCCCACTAATCCTCTAGGGTTCGTGCTCGCCGGTGACATGTTCATCATCGATGACGATCCCCAGCCGTCGATCTCCCTTCTAATCCAACGAACCACACAACCCCGTACCGATTCGCGTGTTATGAGCCACTGACGGGTGGAACCCCCCTGTCAGTTGAGCCCAGCACTGCGGAGTGACACTGGGTCTGCCCATTAACCTCTCCCGCACGACCCAATCGTTTGAATTTAGATTTTTCTATTTTAATTCAAACTCAGTTCTTTACCTATATTCAAAAATCAACCCAGCTCGATTCATTGAACCGAAATGCATGAAACCAATTTTGTTAGAAAGTTACTGAAATGCTTAATCCAAGCCCGTTGGATTAAAATCATTTGGATCTGTAGATCAACCTTGGTAAAAATAACAAGTCAGAAGCTTTTCTGCATTCAAACATTTTTCAAAATTCAACCATAATAGCTTTTGAGTTGATTCAAACTCTCAAAAATCACATTTGATCATACCTTTCAGAATATACAAAAACATTTGGGTTTACTTACAGAAATAATGTTCAAGTAATAAAAGAATGCCACATAGGCATTTCTAGTCACTTTATTTCATTAAAATAAAAAGTTTAAACCTTATTAAATTGTGACACCACTTTAAATCACATTCCCATGTACTGAAATATGTGGTGATGACATGTGTCAACATGATCCCATGTTTGAGTTGGAGAATATTAAATCTTAAGTAGTTTTTCAATGAGTAGAAATTACTTTTCTCAAATTAAAATAAATAAGACAAATGTTTTATGTTTTTAATGTAGGTGATAATGCTAGATCATCTATAGTGCACCTTTGTGTGATGATTGAAAATAGTTAAGTATTGTTTGGTGATTGTGTACCTCGTATTCATTTATAGACGCTAGTACCGACCAAGGATACGAAGAGGAAGGAGGATACTACGAGGAGGAAGCCGAGGAGAACTTCAACCACTGCTCTACACAAGGCAAGCCTTACCAACCAAGTTAACCTATGCAAGCTAACACTTGCAACCTAGCAAGTTTATACCACTATCTTAGCAAGCCAAACCATGCAAGTTTTTCTTACAAGCTTATACCACTTGATAAACCATCCTAGTTTTTACTTACAAAATTTATACTTTATTCCTTTATCAAAGCTTTTCTTAGAGTTTACTTAAGTGACTTGTAGATTCTAGAAAGATAATTGAAGGTTGCATAAAGAGCATTAAATTTGGCCTAAGCTAGATAATCTTGATGTCATCCTAAGGCATGAGATTGAACTTCATTAATCTCCACTTGTTTACCACACCTCCTTAGTACTCAACCCCACTTGTAGATGCTAGTGCTAAGCATAAAACTTGATCAACTTTAGATGGGAATACTTGGTGAAAATGGTTATGAAAACCTTGGAATGATGAGTCATTCTACTGAAATGTTTTGACATGTGTTTCCGAACACCACATGATTTTGATGATGAAAATGTTGAGGCATGAGCCTTAGCCCCTTTATAAAACTGATGGTTGTCTGGATGCGATACCAGTCCAATTTTACCGTACAACCACAATACCCAAAAATTGGGTAGGGCTTGACTGGAAATTTATATACCTTAGTATGGGTTCCCTCACGGACAAGGTCTGAGCTGAGGCTACCTTGTGAAGATTGTACACCTATGAAGTACCCAAGATGACAGTTGGTCATGGTTGGGAGGCCAAACTCACAGGAGAGGTGCTTATAATAGAGCGTGTAATTGAAAGGTTAGGATTGATTATCCACATACTGATTATGGTGAATTCAGGATTTGTTCCTGACGGATGTATCGAATGTTGTGGTGAAAGTGTACAGTCTCTACAGAGTGTCAAACTATTCGAATACCCGCCTCCACGGTTATGGACAATTGGAGTGGCCATACTGTTCCCCTGTCAGATGTCTTCAAAATGACTTGTTAAATGAATTGAGACTTTGACTTGACCACAACAGAGTTGTGATATAAAATTCAAGTTCCCACTTAGGTGTTATAAAACTTTCAACTAGTTTTCTTTGCTTCTGAACTTAGTAGAGGTAAATCTGGCTTTTTGCAAAACAACCCTAGAGCTTAGTGTCCTACTACAAAAACCCCCTTAACTTGTTAGTATTAGTTTGCGAGTACTTAAAGAGTACTCATGGCTTTGTCCCTGGCTATTCCCTTGGCCAGACTATGAAGAGGAGTACCAGGATGATGGACCACAAGAAGGTTACGACAACTACGATCATCTCCCATCGTCAGCATTGCCTGTGACCCCAAAGATGGAGCTCACCTACGCTACCTTTATTATTACGTTATTCAGCTGCTTGAGTTGTATTAAGAATTGGATCATGAGATCCTTATTTGTGTAAGACATTATGTATGGTTTGTAATGGATGTTGTACTGTGATATTCAAATCTGTTATGTCTCGCAAAAATGGTAATCCTGGGATTGCGATGTATGGCATAACAGGCATCTAGGATTAAAAATCCTGGTGTTGACACGATGGTGGGGTCTGGGCGTAAGCGGCTAGGAAGGGGGTTCGGTGGGGTCGTCAGGTCAGCGAGTGTGCGGGTCGTTTTGCGAGTTAGAAAACGCTTCGCGGGGGAGGAGAGAGTGGGCTGGCTGTTGGGCCTGATCGGCTGGGGTTTCTGGGCTGGGTCTGTTTCATTTTTTTCTTTTCTGTTTCTTTTTCCTTCTTCTATTTTGATTTTCAGTTTTTTTATTTAAATGTTTTCAAACCCTTATTTGAATTCAAACTTTTCCCAACTTTCAGTAATCTTTTAATAATGTTTATTAATATATTCTAAAGTCCATTTTAGAATATTTCTTTTATTCTCATATGGTTTGTTATTTATTTTAAATAGACATTTTGTGTTTATTAAATAGGATTTTAAATATGGTTTTAATCCATATTATTTATTCAAATGAATTAACCTTCTGTTTTAAATTCAAATGTTTATCAAACCCTTTTATGTAGGTTTTATTTATTCAATAGTGTGTTTGAATTATTTAAAATATTATAATATGTTTTATTAATCATTTAAATTGGGCAATTGTCTTTATTCAAATAAAATCAAATATGGTATTAATCCCATATAAATTTTATTCAAATAATTCTTTGATTCCATTTAAGTTAATTAAGTAACTTTTATTCCACATGGGAAAATTCCAATTTATTATTTTCTCATGATTTAATTAATCACTTACCTTAGGGATTTTGTCTTTATTTAAATAGAATTGAATTTGATCAATGCCATCTAATTTTATTTGCATATTTCTTATCCATTTATTTTATTTGGATTATCTTGATTCCATTTGCTTATGGATTTAATTGAAGATTTAAATTGTCTTCTAAATAATTTTATTGGGATTTATTATTTAGTTTAGGCAATTTGTCTTTATTTAAATAAAATTGAATATGGTTCAAAGCCCATAGAGTTTTACTTCAATAATCTTTTATTTCTTTTTATTATTTAACATCTTCCATTTGTTTATGGATTTGGCCAAGATTTAATTTGGCTTTTATATATTCCTTATTTATTTATTTATTTTCTTCCATGCCTTATAAAATCCATATCTTTTTATTTATACATCCAAAATTGGTGACTCCAATTTGTATATTTTATTTGATATTTGTTTATCTTTTTAAATACTTTTAGGATTATTTTGCTCATAATTTAACATGGATTTTAGATAGGAACTTTATTAGCTTTGGAAATTATTTCCTTTAACCTTATTAAAGTCATAAGTTTTTATCCATGGCTCCAAATTAAATGAAACCAATTTCAATGGTTTTATAATATTTTTTTATCATTCTTGATCATTTATAAATGTTTGTTGACAAATTTTAATATGGATCAAATCCATAGTCTTAAAGACATCTTGGAAATGATTTATTTTATTAGGGTTTTAGGGTTTTGGTTTAACTTTTCCAAATGTTTAAATTTCAAGATACATTCATTGATGAATGCATTTCACTTGATTGAAATTTGTTGGATTCCATTTTATTCAAATTTGTTCAAGAAGGGTTTTTGATGTTTCCATTTTGAAACAAAAAGTTTCTTTTTCACCCTAAATTTCAACAATTATTTCTTTTGTTTATTTATTTTTCACATTTCAAAATTTGGAAAATTTTGGGATGTGACACACATCCATGTACATTTTGGTGTTACCTCGATGAATGGAATATGGTGAGTTGTGTGCTTCTTGCAGAATCAATTTCTGAAATTCCGGATCTTGCGGAATGCAGATACGCTTTCCATACCGTAAAGTACCTTGTTCATCTTCATGGAATCCTTTAGCCTTTCCTTTACTAATTTTACTCTTAATTTCTTCAATTTCCTTGTCCAAATTTTGGGCTTCTTTGATCTTGTCCAACAATGTTGGTTGAACTTCCAATGACATGAGATATTCTTCAGGCACTATCTCCAACCTTGCCTCTTTGAATTGAGCACACAAATCATCTAGCAATTCTCCCTTAGTAAGGCCATTCACATAAACCTTACGGCTTAAAGCATCCGCTACAACATTTGCTTTACCGGGATGGTATTGCAAGCTCAAGTCATAGTCTTTGATGATCTCTAGCCACCTTCTTTGTCTCATATTGAGTTCCTTTTGAGTGAAAATATATTTCAAACTCTTGTGATCCGTGAACACTTCACAACGTTTTCCCAAAAGATAGTGTCTCCATGTTTTGAGTGCATGAACAACAGAAGCTAACTCTAAGTCATGAGTAGGATAATTTACTTCATGAGTTTTGAGTTGTCTCGAGGCATAAGCCACAACTTTTACTTCTTGCATCAAAACTCCACCTAATCCTTGGTGAGATGCATCACAATAGACTTGAAAGTCCTTCTTTAAATCCGGCAGACATAAGACTGGTGCTGACACTAGTCTCTTCTTCAATTCTTGGAAGCTGATTTCACACCCTTCAGTCCAATCAAACTTTTTCTCTTTCTTAAGTAACTCCGTCATTGGCTTACATACTTTTGAGAAATTCACAATGAACCTTCTATAGTATCCTGCCAAGCCTAGGAAACTACAAACTTCTTTAACTGACTTGGGAGGTTGCCACTCAGTTATAGCTGACACTTTTGTAGGATCGATAGCTATACCATCTCCAGACACAATGTGTCCAAGAAATCCAACTTCATTCAACCAAAATTGACACTTCCTGAACTTGGCATACAACTTATGCTCCCTGAGTAATCAAACGCAAATGTTCTTCATGCTCTTCTTTGCTCTTGGAATAGATCAAAATGTCATCGATGAATACGACAACAGACTTGTCAAGAAACTCCACGAACACCTTGTTCATCATGTTCATAAAATAAGCTGGTGCATTTGTCAATCCAAATGGTATCACGGTATACTCATACAATCCATACCTAGTGGTAAAAGCAGTCTTAGGTATGTCTTGCTCTCTAATCTTTAGCTGAAAGTAGCCTGATCGGAGATCAATTTTTGAGAACACTCGGGCTCCTTCTAGCTGATCAAATAGATCATTGATTCTAGGCAAAGGGTACTTGCTCTTTATAGTCACCTCATTGAGTGAACGATAATCTATGCATAACCTTTGACTTCGATCCTTCTTCTCAACAAACAGAACTGGTGCACCCCAAGACGAAGAACTTGGTTGGATAAATCCTTTCTGCAACTGTTCTCCAAGTTGTTTCTTGAGTTCTTTCAACTCATCAACTGACATCTTATAGGGTCTCTTTGCTATTGGTCCAGATCCTGGCAGTAAGTCAATTAAAAACTCCACATCTCTATCTGGTGGCATTCCTGGTAATTCCTCCGGAAACACATCTGGATACTCTTTCACAACTGATACACTGTCTATGCTAACCCTGTTAAGAGAATTTATCTTACTCCTTTGGATTCAAAGTTAGACTTGAACCTAATCCATTTCTTATCCGGGGTTGTGAGTGTAACAGTATGATTGGAATAATCTATTACTCCTTCATACTTAGTCATACAATCCATGCCCAAAATTACATCCAATCCTTGGGAATCTAGGATTATCAGACTAACTGGAAACTTATACTTTCCAAATTCTATCACTAGATCATGACACCCAAAATTCACTATCATCTCTCCACCTGGAGAGCTTACTTTAATAGGAAATCCAATAGTTTCAGCTGGAAGTCCATTTTTATCAACAAATGCTCTTGATATGAATGAATTTGATGCGCCGATATCAAAACGAACAAGTGCTGGAAAAGAATTAAGCTTGAACTTACCAGCCACAACATCAGATTCCTCATATATTTCCTCCACATTGATGTGGTTCACTTGACCCTTCTGAAATGAGTTTGGCTTGTTGGCTCCATCAGCCTTCTTTTCTGGGCATTCATTTGCATATTGCCTAGTTTTCTTGCACTTGAAGCATTCAACCTGACTGATGTCTCGTTTAGCAGGCTGACTTCCATTGCCATTCCCACTATGATGGCTCTTGTGTCCACTCTTGTGGTTCTTATATCCACCATTGTCATGACTACGGTGGTGCTTGTTATCATGGTGATGGTTACTATTGTGGTGGCTGTTATACTTCCCATGTTTGTGGGATCCAGAACCTCCACTATCATCACCATGGGAACGCTTGTGTGACGATCCCGAACTGTGCTTATCAAAGTGATGCTCCCTCTTCCTATTCTCCACCTGTTTCATCTTGCTTTCCAAGATGGTGGCTTTGTCACACAATGATTGATAAGTTGGGACATATGCAACAGATAGCTGCATGCACATCTCATCATTCAGCCCTTCAAGGAATTTTTCCTTCCTCATAGCATCAGTGTCAACATCATCCGGTGCATAGCTTGCCAGATTGTTGAACTCCTCAATATATTCTGCCACACTGCGGTGACATTGCTTAAGGTTGTGGAACTCTTTCTTTTCAAACTCATCACTTCTGAAGAGATATGAGCAGTGTGGAATACATCCTCAAATATTGCCCAAGTCACATCCTAAATAGGAGTGGTGATTTGGAACTCATCCCACCATGTGGTTGCTGGTCCTTCAAGCAGCTGTGCTACAAATCTGACCTTTTCCTCATTAGTGCAACCTATAGTGACCAAGTCCTTGTTCACAGAATGTAGCTATTCATTGTCTACCAGAGGATCAGTGGTTCCCGAGAACTTTGCAGGCCTCAACCTCAAAAACCATGTAAGCATATCAAAGGCTGGTGGGTTGTTTTAATTGTTGTTGTTGTTATTGTTGTTGTTGTTGGTTTGGTTCTTATTCTAATTCGCCATGAACTGGGTAATCATTTGCATCAACTGAGTTGGGGCTGTCATCAGCTGCTGCATCTTGTAACATCCCAAAAATATTAAACATGGATCATCATATGCTAGTCATCAAAATTAGGGTTAACAAAAACTTTCTTATCTAAAAGTATGAAAGCATTCATATGTATGTGTATTTAAATTAGGATTCTTTTGAATTGCCATGGTTATGTGTCTATTTGCTTGTATAATCATTCTTAGGTGAAATAAACATCATCTAAATCGTTCCCAAACTATTCCCAAAGACAAACAACTCAAAATGAACAAATGATGTGAATGGTCATTTTTGCCAAATTAACTCTCATGCCTACTTTGGCTATTCCAAGCACTCAAAACTTAACAGAAACAATTATGGATCTTTGCACCCCTTGTTAGTACACATAATAAGGTACCAAGGCCCACTTTGTGATCTTTCAAAAACATTCAAATGCTAAGTTTAAATGATAGTTTAAAATTGAATCTATCTCATATGGGAAGATCCCACTATTTCAAAAACCACTCAAACAAGCCCAATTTTCAAAACCCAAGCACCCACAGAGTCTCCAGCACATGCCTAGCACACCCACCAAAAATATTTTCAAAATTCAAAAGGAAGTTTCTTGCGGCCATTTCATCAAACACTTGGCATGCAAATTTAAACCAAATCAAATTCACTATTTTTAATAGTGTTTTGGCCTAACTTGTTCCCTCTCTAGCTCACAGAAACCATCTAGTAGATTATCTATCTTAATTGGAAACCCCTAGCCTCACTGTAAACTGGCCATTGTCATCAATGTTGAACAAGCCGAGCACACCTCGCCGACCAACTAGGTCGCCGCCGCAGCAGACCGTCTCCCCCTCTCTCGCCATGTCTAGGAGATAGCCAGCACTTCATCGCCACCCACTGTCCCCTCCCCGAGCCAAGGCAAGCCGTGGACCACCGAGCACACCCCGCGCCCAGTGCCACTACGACATGCCGAGCATGCCCCAGAGCGCCGCACCCGGCACGCGCGCACACGCCTCCCCTCGACCGCAGCCCATGCCCACCACTCCGCCATGACCCAAGGAACAGGCCAGACATCCACGTTCACCGCCCAATGCCTCACAGCCACCGCTCGCCGTCGAAGATGCCGCATCTGCCACGCAGAGCAACGCACGTTCCCGACCGATTGCCACCGCCCCTAAGCGCGCATTCAAGTTCTAGAGCATCGCCAGGAGACTGTGCGTCGATCGCCACCCTTATCCATGCCTCTATCAGCCTGTAGCCATGTCGCCACCGCCGCTTGCCCATCCCTCTCGGTCTCGTCGTCGAGCCTATAAAAGGAGGCCACCCCCAGCCATTTTAAGCACACCATTCCACTCCCCTCACCTCACTGATCGTTCCACCCTCTAGCCAGAGCACGAGGAGCAGCATCTCCCTGGAATTGCACCGGAGCAGGCCGCCTCTGGAGGAGAAGGGCGCCGCTGATTTCGACCACCCCCGGAGATGCCTCGACCGTCCCTGAGCTCGCCATCGACCACTCGTTCGTTTGCCCGCATCGCCATCGTTGCTGGAGCCCTGGTATGCCCCCTATGCACCCCCACTGAGCCTCTAGGGTTCGAGATCGCCGGTGACAGGTTCATCGAAGACAACGATCTCTAGCCGTCGATCTCCCTTCTAATCCAACGACCCACATAGCCCGTGCACTTCGCGTTATGAGCTGTTGGTAGACCCCACTGTCACAGCCCCTTCTTGAGTGACACTGGGCCGGCCCATTATCCTCTCCCGCGTGACCCAACCGTTTGAATTTAGATTTTTCTATTTTAATTCAAACACAGTTCTGTACATAGATTCAAAAATCAACCCAGCTCGATTCAGTGAACTAAAATGCATGAAACTAATTTTGTTAGAAAGGTACTGAAAGGCTTAATCCAAGCCCGTTGGAGTCAAATCATTTGGACCTGTAGATCAACCTTGGAAAAAATAACAAGTCAGAAGCTTTTCTGCATTCAAACATTTTTCAAAATTCAACCATAAGAGATTTTAAGTTGATTCCAACTCTCAAAAATCACATTTGATCATACCTTTAAGAATATGTAAAAACATATGAGTTTACTTACAGAAATAATGTTCAAGTAATAAAAGAATGCCACATAGGCATTTCTAGTCACTTTATTTATTTAAAATAAAAAGGTTAAACCTTATTAAATTGTGACACCACTTTAAATCACATTCCCATGTACTGAAATATGTGGTGATTACATGTGTCAACATGATCCCATGTTTGAGTTGGAGAATATTAAATCTTAAGTAGTTTTTCAATGAGTAGAAATTACTTTTCTCCAATTAAAATAACTAAGACAAATGCTTTAACCTTGTGATGCTAGATAATCTATATTGCATCTCTGTGTGATGATTGAAAATAGTTAAGTATTGTTTGGTGATTGTGTACCTCGTATTTATTTATAGACGCTAGTACCAACCAAGGATACGAGGAGGAAGGAGGATACTACGAGGAAGAAGCCGAGGAGAACTTCAACCACTGCTCTACACAAGGAAAGCCTTACTAACCAAGTGACCTATGCAAGTTAACACTTGCAACCTAGCAAGCTTATACCACTTGATAAACCATCCTAGTTTTACTTACAAGCTTTCTACTTTATTTTCTTTATCAAAGCTTTTCTTAGGGTTTACTTAAGTGACTTGTAGATTCTAGAAAGATAATTGAAGGTTGCATAAAGAGCATTAAATTTGGCCTAAGTAGATAATTTTGATGTCATCCTAAGGCATGAGATTGAACTTAATTAATCTCCACTTGCTTACTACCCCTCATTAGAACTTACCCTCACTTGTAGATGCTAGTGCTAAGCATAAAACTTGATCAACTTTAGATGGGAATACTTGATGAAAATGGTTATGAAAACCTTAGAATGATGAGTCATTCAACTGAAATGTTTTGACATGTGTTTCCGAACACCAAATGATTTTGATGATGAAAATGTTGAGGCATGAGCCTTAGCCCTTGATAAAACTGATGGTTGTCTAGATGCGATACCATTCCAATTTTACCGTACAACCACAATACCCGGAAATTGGGTAGGGTTTGACTGGAAATTTATATAACTTAGTATGGGTTCCCTCGCGGCCAAGGTTTGAGCTGAGGCTACCATGTGAAGATTGTCCACCTGATCAGTACCCAAGATGACAGTTGGTCATGGTTGGGAGGCCAAACTGACAGGATAGGTGCCTATACTAGGGCGTGTAATGGAAAGGTTAGGATTGATTATCCGCATACTGAGTATGGTGAATTAAGGATTTGTTCCTCACGGATGTATCGAATGTTGTGGTGAAAGTGTACAATCTCCGTAGAGTGTCAAACTATTCGAATAGCCGCGTCCGTGGTTATGGACAGTTGGAGTGGCCATACTGTTCCCCCGTGAGATGTTTTCAAAATGACTTGTGAAATGAATTGAGACTTTGACTTGACCACAACAGGGTTGTGATATCAAATTCAAGTTCCCACTTAGGTGTTATAGAACTTCAACTAGCTTCTTTGCTTCTGAACTGAGTAGAGGTAAATCTAGCTTTTTGCAAAACAACCCTAGAGCTTAGTGTCCTACTACGAACCCCCCCTTAACTTGTTAGTATTAGTTTGCGAGTACTTAAAGAGTACTCATGGATTTGTCCCTGGCTATTCCCGTGGCCAGACTATGAATAGGAGTATCAGGATGATGGACCACAGGAGGGTTACGACAACTAGGATCATCTCCCATCGTCAGCATTGCCTATCACCCTGAAGATGGAGCTTCGCCTACGCTATCGTTACTATTACGTTATTCCGCTGCTTGAGTTGTATTAAGAACTGGATCATGAGATCCTTATATGTGTAAAACCTTATGTATGGTTTGTAATGGATGATGTACTGTGATATTCAAATCTGTTATGTCTCGCAAAAATGGTAATCCTGGGATTGCGATGTATGGCATAACAGGCATCTGGGATTAAAAATTCGGGTGTTGACAAGTTGGTATCAGAGCCATCCTGACCATAGGAGACCCTAGTTAGACTGGACGTTTGAATCAAAAACTTAGTTTCAAAAACGAAGGAAGTGAGTATTTACCAAAAACTTATTATCATTCTTATCACTTGGATTATTTCATAAAAATTCATGTTCCTCCAAAAATCTTACAAAATACCTAAAATTTGACACACTTGAGCACTCTACTAACATACTAATCCTATATTATTATAGATGGATGTGAAGTACAGCAAGTTTCATTAGTTGGGGAATGGAGGAGACCTCATCTTTGAGCGTGACTTGGACTAGCTTTCGGAACTTCTGGAGCGTCCGCACCCCGAGTTCTTCGGAGTGCAGCTCAATGATCAGGAAGGAGAAAATCTGCAGTGGCTAGTTGTTGCAAGTCTCAGAGGGAAGATTGAACCTCGCACTGCGGAGGGAATCCAGTTCACCTTAAGTGAGAATAACTCGCTCGATGGACTGGTCAGGGCCCTGCAGGAAGCTCTTGCCCGTCTGTGTGGGCAGAGTATCAATCAGATCAAGGGTACCCGTTTTGAGTCCTACCCAAGGTGTGATGTTATGGGACAGCCACTGGAGGCCCCATACCACCACGAGCTGAAGAGTCAGTTGGACCACCTCAGCTTCATGATGTATGACCGTCAGAAGGAGTTGGATAATGCCCGTGCCTACTCCAACCTCAAGTCCGCCATCGCCCAAAATAAGGATCAGACCTTCGCCATGCTAGTGAAGGATCACAAGTATCGTCGTTGTCAGCTCAACAAGAAGGAGCGCATCATTTCCCATCTTCGCCACCGGATCACGGATTTGGAGGAGACCATCCACGAGAGAGACATGCAGTTGGAGGAAAGGGAGAATGCCAGAGAAGACCTTCGTGGAGATCCCTACTCCTATCTCAACGATGATGATGACTTTCTGGAGGATCAGGCCATGGACTTCTTCACCGATGAGGAGGATTTCGCCTTCATCGATGACGATGATGAGGATGAGGATTGTCAACACCCGGATTTTTAATCCCAGATGCCTGTTATGCCATACATCGCAATCCTAGGATTACCAATTTTCAAGACATAACAGATTTGGATATCACAGTACATCATCCATTACAAACCATACATAAGGTCTTACACAAATAAGGATCTCATGATCCAGTTCTTAATACAACTCAAGCAGCGGAATAATGTAATAATAAAGGTAGCGTAGGTGAGCTCCATATTCGAGGTCACAGGCAATGCTGACGATGGGAGATGATCCTAGTTGTCGTAACCTTGCTGTGGTCCATCATCTTGGTACTCCTCTTCATAGTCTGGCCATGGGAATAGCCAGGGACAAAGCCATGAGTACTCTTTAAGTACTCGCAAACTAATACTAACAAGTCAAGGGGGTTTTTGTAGTAGGACACTAAGCTCTAGGGTTGTTTTGCAAAAATCCAGATTTACCTCTACTAAGTTCAGAAGCAAAGAAAACTAGTTGAAAGTTTTATAACACCTAAGTGGGAACTTGAATTTCATATCACAACTCTGTTGTGGTCAAGTCAAATTCTCAATTCATTTCACAAGTCATTTGAAAACATCTGACGGGGGAACAGTATGGCCACTCCATCTGTCCATAACCGCGGACGCGGCTATTCGAATAGTTTGACACTCTGCAGAGATTGTACACTTTCAACACAACATTCGATACATCCGTCAGGAACAAATCCTGAATTCACCATACTCAGTATGCGGATAATCAATCCTAACGTTTCAATTACACGCCCTAGTATAAACACCTCTCTGTGAGTTTGACCTCCCAATCATGACCAACTGTCATCTTGGGTACTGCACAGGTGGACAATCTTCACAAGGTAGCCTCAACTCAGACCATGGCTGTGAGGGAATCCATACTAAGGTATATAAATTTCTAGTCAAGCCCAACCCAATTTTCGGGTATTGTGGTTGTACGGTAAAATTGGACTGGTATCGCATCTAGACAACCATCAGTTTTATAAAGGGGTTAAGGCTCATGCCTCAACTTTTTCATCATCAAAATCATGTGGTGTTCGGAAACACATGTCAAAACATTTCAGTAGAATGACTCATCATTCCAAGGTTTTCATAACCATTTTCACCAAGTATTCCCATCTAAAGTTGATCAAGTTTTATGCTTAGCACTAGCATCTACAAGTGGGGTTAAGTACTAAGGAGGGGTGGTAAACAAGTGGAGATTAATGAAGTTCAATCTCATGCCTTAGGATGACATCAAGATTGTCTAGCTTAGGCCAAATTTAATGCTCTTTATGCAACCCTCAATTATCTTTCTAGAATCTACAAGTCACTTAAGTAAACTCTAAGAAAAGCTTTGATAAAGAAATAAAGTATAAAGCTTGTAAGTAAAACTAGGATGGTTTATCAAGTGGTATAAGCTTGCAAGTAAAACATGCATGGTTTGGCTTGCTAAGATAGTGGTATAAACTTGCTAGGTTGCATGTTAGCTTGCATAAGTCAACTTGGTTAGTAAGGCTTGCCTTGTGCAGAGCAGTGGTTGAAGTTCTCCTCGGCTTCTTCCGCGTAGTATCCTCCTTCCTCCTTGTATCGTTGGTCGGTACTAGCGTCTATAAATGAATACGAGGTACACAATCACCAAACAATACTTAACTATTCAAAATCATCACACAAAGGTGCACTATAGATGATCTAGCATTATCACCTACATTACAAACTTAAAACATTTGTCTTATTTATTTTAATTTGAGAAAAGTAATTTCTACTCATTGAAAAACTACTTAAGATTTAATATTCTCCAACTCAAACATGGGATCATGTTGACACATGTCATCACCATATATTTCAGTACATGGGAATGTGATTTAAAGTGGTGTCACAATTTAAGAAGGTTTAACCTTTTTATTTTAATTAAATAAAGTGACTAGAAATGCCTATGTGGCATTTTTTTATTACTTGAACATTATTTCCATAAGTAAACCCAAATGTTTTTATATATTCTAAAAAGTATGATCAAATGTGATTTTTGAGAGTTGGAATCAGCTCAAAAGCTATTATGGTTGAATTTTGAAAAATGTTTGAATGTAGAAAAGCTTCTGACTTGTTATTTTTACCAAGGTTGATCTACAGATCCAAATGATTTGAATCCAACGGGCTTGGATTAAGCATTTCAGTACCTTTCTAACAAAATTGGTTTCATGCATTTTGGTTCACTGAATCGAGCTGGGTTGATTTTTGAATATAGGTACACAATTGAGTTTGAATTAAAATAGAAAAATCTAAATTCAAACGAATGGGTCGCGCGGGAGAGGTTAATGGGCCGGCCCAGTGTCACTCCGCAGGGCGGGGCTCAGCTGACAGGGGGGTCTACCAGTCAGCGGCTCATAACACGCAAAGCGGTATGGGGCTATGTGGGTCGTTGGATTAGAAGGGAGATCGACGGCTAGGGATCATCGTCGAAGATGAACCTGTCACCGGCGAGCTCAAACCCTAGCGGCTCAGTGGGGGTGCATAGGGGGCATACTAGGGCTCCAGCGATGACGGCGATGCGGGCAAACGAACGAGTGTTCGACGGCGAGCTCAGGGACGGTCGAGGCAGCTACGGGGGTGGTTGAAATCAGCGGCGCCCTTCTCCTCCAGAGGCGGCCTGCTCCGGTGCAATTCCGGTGAGCTGCTGCTCCTCGTGCTCCGGCTAGAGGGTGGAACGTTCAGTGAGGTGAGGGAAGCGGAATGGTGTGCTTCAAACGGATGGGGGTGGCCTCCTTTTATAGGCTCGACGGCAAGACCGAGAGGGATGGGTAGGCGACGATGGCGACATGGCTACGGGATGCTAGAGGCATGGCTGAGGGTGGCGATCAACGCGCGGTCTCCTGGCGATGCTCTAGAGCTTAAATGCGCGCTTAGGGGCGGTGGCAATCGGTCGGGAACATGCAATTTTCTGTGCGGCAGAGGCGGCGTCTTCGAGGGCGAGCGGTGGCTATGAGGCACGGGGCGGCGAACGGGGGTGTCTGGCGTATTCCTGGGATCATGGCGAAACGGTAGGCACGAGCTACGGTCGCAGGGCGGCGTGTGCACGCGTGCCGGGTGCGGCGCTCTGGTGCGGGCTCAGCATGTCGCAGTGGCACTGGGCGCGCGGTGTTCCTGGTGGTCCACATCTTGCGCTGGCTTGGGGAGGGGACAGTGGGCGGCGGTGAGGTGCTGGCTACCTCCCAGACAAGGTTGGCAATGCTAGGGTGGCATCTATCTGGCCGGCGACAATGGGGTGGCATGGTGAGGCTCGGCCTGCTCCCCATTGATGGCAAGGCAAGCTCATAGTGGTGCTAGATGTTTACAATTGAGCTAGATGATATACTAGATACTAGTTGCAACCAGAGAGGGAACAAGTTAGGCCCAATTTACTGCACACAATAGTGTTTGTGATTTGTTTGATTTGAGTCTGCAAGGTGTTTGATGAAATGGCCGCAAGAAACTTACTTTTGAATTTTGAAAAGATTTTTGGTGGATGTGCTAGGCATGTGCTTGGGATTCTGTGGGTGCTTGGGTTTTAAAAATTGAGCTTGTTTGAGTGGTTTTTGAAATAGTGGGATCTTCCCATATGAAATAGATTCAATTTTAAACTGTCCTTTAAACATAGTATTTGAATGTTTTTGGATGATCACAAAGTGGGACTTGGTACCTTATTATGAGTACTAACAAGGGGTGCAAAGATCCACAAATGTTTCTATTTAGTTTTGAAAACTAGGGATATCCAAGGTAGGCATGAGAGTTAATTTGGAAAAAATGACCATTCACTTCATTTGTTTATTTTGAGTTGTTTGTCTTTGGGAAAAGTTTGGGGATTGTTTAGATGATGTTTATTTCACCTAAGAATCATTTTACAAGCAAAGAAACACAGAACCATGGCAATTCAAAAGAATCCAAATTTTTAAATACACACACATATGAATGCTTTCATATTTTTAGTTGGGAAAGTTTTTGTTAACCCTAATTTTGATGATTAGCATTTGATGATCCAAGTTTTAATATTTTTGGGATGTTACAAGGATGATGAGTACACCGACTCTGAGGAGTAGTAGCACTTGAGCACTAGCATAGTGAATTGTATTCGGTCCAACTATATCGTAGTTTCCAGAATGGTTCTTAAAACCATCTGTTTCCCTTTGTTGTGGTGTGTGTTGTATCGTGTGCTATGAATGAATCAATGAAAAACAAGTTGCTAGAAAATCAGAATCAAAACCTTAAAAACTTTTGAAAGTCCCTGAACCTTAGAAATTTCCCTCTTTTCTCATGATCTATCTCAATCTTCAGATGCCTCGCGGAGGAAGTGGATCATCCCCGGACCCAATGTTGCAGATCCTGCAAATGTTGGTTTCTGACCGCGAAGCTGAAAGAGAAGAACGTCAAGCAAACTTAGCCACTCTTCAACAAATAGCTCAGATGGCCAACAACAATCAAGGCCAAGGAAATCAGGACAACCATGGATCTAAGCTCAAGAATTTCCATAAAACCAACCCCCCTGTTTTCACTAAGTCAGAAGATCCCCTAGATGCAGGTGATTGGCTGCAAACCATGGAAAACAACCTGGAAGTCGCCAGAGTGTAAGCTAACGAGAAGGTTCTGTTCGCCGCCCACTATCTAGCCGGAGATGCAATAGCATGGTGGAACAGCGTTCGTGCAATGACAGGAAGGAGGATGATGATGACACAGGAGGAATTCAAGGTCAAGTTTAGCAGAACCCATGTGCCACCGGGTTTGATCAAGAGGATGAGAGATGAATTCAGAGAACTAAAGCAAGGAAGGATGACCATAGTGTAATACCGTGACAAATTCTTGTCATTAGCTTGGTATGCCCCGGATGAGATCAACACTAAAGCCAAGAAGAAAGAGAGATTCCTAAATGGTTTGCATGATGAGATGCAGACGGTGTTGGTCAATATCCCCTTTGCTGATATTGAGGCCCTCGTCGACTCTGCCATTCAGATGGAAGGAAAGATCAACCAAGCCAATGAGAACCGCAAGCGCTGCATGATGCATCAGCCAGGAACCCATCATACCCCAAAGTATCGCCCCAACCCATTGTAAAGTTCCCAACCTTTAATAAGGTAGAGATCCATGTGTTTACAATGCTAGTCCCTGGATCAATAGCTAGCATCCATAGTTTAAGATGTAATATCAAGAAACAAAGGTCATAATACAACTTTATAACCAGAAATAAAATAATTTATTACATCTTACATAGCTCATTTGGCTATCTCATTACAATGCAGCAGAATATAATAATAGCATGGGGTCCTTCATCTTCAAAGTGCCACAGGCAGTCATGTTGGTTGTAGACTTGTAATCCTAATCATTAAACTTCACTAATATCAAACAAATCTGCAACATAACAAGTTACAGCCACAAGGGTCAATACATTTGAATTGTATTGGTAAGTGATACTATGGTAGTATAGTGGAGTCTATCATCTATATGCATTTGGCTAAGTGGAGCTTAGGCTTGCTTTCCTCAAAATAGATTTTCCTTATCATTTGAAAACACAAAGTTTTTGTTTGACAAAATCACCCAAGGCATCTCCCAATAGAAATTGGTGATCCTTCAACCCTTGTTCAACCACAAGTTTTTAACTTAGAAATTGGGATGAGGAGATTCTTGATAGCTTCCATGTCTTGATGCTCAAATTGTCCTTTGCCAGGGACATGGCTAAGTACTTAGATTTTACACTCTGCAGAGGTGGTGCGCTTTCCCCACAAGACTTGGTTTCACCAAGACAAGATCTTTCAGAAGCCTTCCCTTAGACCAGAATGGACGCGCTCCAACCTATCAATCCCCTACCAACAACTGTCCATTTGGCTAAGTTATTGCAACCTATATGATACAGGCAGAGCCCATAATGCCAAGTGGCTGCACTTGAAGCTTCTCAACATTTGACATCTCAAATCTCTTTGTTCCTAGGTGGCCATCCACAAGTGAGATACACAAGGTAAACCATAGAAATGGGCTTTGTGAACCACTCAACACAAACCATTCCTTCCATTCCACCTAGGTGATTCATTCACTTAGTTGTTTTATTAAACAAAACACAAGTCCTTGACTTAGAAATATTCCATAGCATGAATATAATCCACCCTTGTTTTCTACTAGCTAAGCTAAGCATGATAGTAGTAGGAATCTTAACTTAGAATAATTCTACTAAGGTTTCATCTACTAGGATTTCCCATGGCATAGTTTACACTTAGCAAAAATTCCATGCAAGTCCTACTTTAGAAATATCACTAATGCATAGTGAAAATAATGGGACAAAAGTATGAAGCATCACTTGCCTTTTTGGTAGAGAATATAGGTTCACTCCTTGTCTTTGCAATGATCGCACTCTTCAAATCACTACAATTCAATCAAGCAAGGCACACTATCAATCTACCAATCAAGCAAAACATCACATATAATAGTAATAAAAACAAAGCAATGCATGCAAGCATGCAAAAGATTGTTTTATTTGAAAAAGTGGTTTCTTATGGTTCATAAACATTTGAAAACACCTAATGGTCACTTTATAAAGTGGCAAAATCATTTGCAAAAGGTTTTACTTCATAAACCATTTTTAAATCAAGTCATTATTTTATGTGGTTGAAAATGCCTTTAGCAAAGCAATAATTTTTATAGGGTTCACAAAATATGTTTTCAAAACATAAAACTTGGTGTTTGGGGTCAGAGGGTTTAAATCAAAACATTTCCCAAAAGGTTTTCTTCCAAAATTATTTTTAAACCATATTCAACATTTTTCATTGGCTAGAAATGTTTTAAATCAAAGATTCATTCTTTTGCTTCACCAAATACATTTTTGAAATCACCAATTGATTCCTAGGGTCAGTAGGTTAAAAACAAACCATTTGCCAAAGATTTTATCCTCAAAATCATTTTAGAACAAATTTTATATTCTAAACATGCATACACAAGTTTCTGCAAAAACAAACAATTTAACAGACGAAATTTACTAAACAAAGTGCATGGTTGGTTAGGGCTTGTCTTGATGAATCCATTGATATAAAATTTGCAAAATTTGGACGTGTGGTTTGAAAGTTATGAATTATTCAAATTGGAACATCTAATAGATCAATTCTATTTTAAATCAACTAACAGGGCCACGTGTCTTGATTCTATTCGCTGGTACGGTTAAATGCGGATCACGCAGTGCGTTGGATCTAAGTTAGATCGAGCGGTGCAGAGACACCCGTACCCTTTCGTTTAAGTTACCTATCCTAACCGTGCGATCGAGATCTGACGGTGCTTAGCATGCTTGCTAGAGATGGGCGGCGCTGGCGGCGGCAGGTGGCGGCGGAACGGTCAGACGGTGGTGGTGCTGGCGATGCAGGAAGCGAGAGAGAGTAAGGAGGTGCTCACCAGGTTCGTAGCGACGTACTAGTACTCAACGTGGTTGTCGTAGGGCAGGGGGCGCACGGGGTTCACGACAATTGCTCGCCGGAGTTCGTGGAGTCGTCGGGCGTGCTCAGGCGAGGTTGAAGATGAGGCTTCAGAGCATGCCACAGAGAATGGAAAGTATGGTTAGATGCGCAACGTCGTGGCGAGGGTGCGTGCGTGAAATAGAAAGAGAGGGGCGGTCAGATTCTTACCAAAGGCTTCGGAAGAGAGCATGGGAAGAAGAGAGAGGAGGAGGCGGTGGGTCAGAGAGAGGAGGAGGCGGTGTGTGAGCGGGTGTGAAAGAGAAAGAAAACGTTTGAGGGAGGTTAGTTGGGCTCTTCTTTGGAATTTTTGGGCTGGCTGGTTGGGCTGAGGTCTTTTTTATATTTTTTTGTTCCTCTTTCTTTTTCCTTTTTCCATTTCTTATTATTCTGTGTTGATTTTGATTAAACTATTCAAGCACTCATTTGAATTCAAACCTTTGCCAAATTTTGTGTAGATTTAAATATTGAATAGTAATATAATCTGAAGTCAATTTTGGAATAAAATTTTATTCTTTTTGGGGTCTTTTAATTATTTAATTAGGCCCTTGTTTTAAATCAATTAAGATTTAGTAATATTTCCAAACACCATTTGAATTTCTAAAACCTTCCAAAACCTTTTAGTAAGTTTTATTTGTTTAACTGGGTGTCAAATAATTCATCTTGAATTATTTGAAAAAGTGTAATATGATTCATAAATCATTTGAATTGGGTATTTGTTTTAATTCCAATGGAATTAAATATAATTTTAATTCCCTAAATTTTATTTGGGAGATTTCTTTAACTTTATGTAGGTTAATTAAACAACTTTTATTCCACTTGGGTAATTTCCAAAGTACTATTTTTCTAAATTTAATTAATCATTTCTTAATGGTGATTTTATCTTTATTCAAAATAAAAGTAGAATTTGGTTAATGCCCTCTTAATTAATTTGAAAATTCCTTATCCATTATTTTATTTGGATTTGGATTATATTTACTCCATTTTCTTAATGGATTAGGCCAAGATTTAATTTGGTCTTTAAATAATCCTTATTTAATATTTCTTTTCTTCATCTTATAAAATCCATATCTTTTTATTTATAGAACCAAACTTGGTGATTCCAATTTGTAAAATCTTATTTAATATTTATTTATCCTTTTAAATATATTTAGGATTATTTACTCACCATTTTGTATGTATTTTTGGATGGGTGCTTTATTAGCTTTGGAAATTTAATTTCCTTATCTTCTTATATTCATAAGATTTTATCTATGGCTCCAAATTAAATAAAACCAATTTATATGGTTTTAATATATTTCTATTTATCATTCTTGATCATTTATAAATGTTTGATGATAAATTTTTATATGGATCAAATCTATAGGCTTGGAGATAACTTGGAAATGATTTTTATTCCATTAGGGTTTAGGGTTTGGATTTATTTTCCAAGTGTTTAAATTTCAAGATACATTCATTGAGGAATGCATTTCTATAGATTTTGAATTTTGTTGGATTCAAACTTTAATTAAAGTTTGTTCAAGATAGGATTTTAAGTTTCCATTTAGAAACAAAAGTTTCTTTTCACCCTAAATTTCAACAATAATTTTATTTTGTTTATTTATTTTTCACATTACAAGATTTGGAAAATCTTGGGATGTGACAGGCTACCACCCTTAAAATAAATCTTGTCCCGAGATTTGGGGAGGCTAGGGGTTACAAGTTGGCTCAAAGCAACTAGGGTACTACCACCCTTAAAATTTTTCCAACTAGATTACATTTTGGCTTGCTTGGAATCTTGTTGAAACTTCTCTGGGCAAACATCTGCATAGTGTCCTTTGTTTCCACACTTGAAACATGTGACAAGGCTGAGATCCTTCATAGGCTTTATCTTGTGCTTCATCTTTTCTGGACAATTGTTTGCATAATGTCCTTGGTTACCACAGTTGTAACATGTGATAAGATTGAATTCTTCACGTATCATCTGTGGACAAGTTGATACATAATGGCCTAACTCTTTGCAGTTGTTGCACCATACTTGGCTGATTTCCTTATACTTCTTCTTCTCTGGACATTCATTGGAATAGTGTCCCATCTCTTTGCAATGGCAACATTGCACATGGCTTTTGTCCTTCTTCTTCTTGGGTTTCTCCAAAGCTAGGAGTGCCTCTAGTTCATGTTCTTCATATGTTATTTTAAAGGTAGGAAAAGTTCCTGGTCTCCTTGACCTTTTCCTTGGATAATACATATGTCTCCTCTTTGGTCCTTTAAATTGAGTCATATTTCATGGAGGTGCAAGCTGAGATTTTCCTTTGTCTTCATCCTTCTTGGTAGACTTTGCTTTCTCATGGTAGTCTGCAATCAATTGTTGCACTCCACCTTGTTTCCTTTGTTGAACTATGGAATAGATGGGGCATTGGATAGGGACATGATTATTTCCTTCACATAGGTAACAAGTAGCTTGAGATGTGGGGCATTGATTAGTTGGATGTTTCTCTTCACAATTGGGGCATTGATCTTCATGCTCCTTGGAAGTGTGATCCTTGTCTCCACAAATATTGCAAGCTTGGGTTCCTCCTAGAATATCATCCTTGACATCCTTGTTGTCACAAACTCCTTGGGAAGAGTTGTCTCCCATGTTGATCATTTGATCTGTCACCTTATGCAACAATTGGGTTTGGGTTTCCAAAAACCTTAGCATGGTTGGATCTACCTCACTGGTGTTGGCTAAAAATTGAGCTGTCACTTGGTTCAACTGGGTTTGGGTTACTATGAGTTCTCTCATGTTGGTCTCTTGGTTGTTGTTGTTGTCACCATCCTGGATGTTGGAGTTTCTTGGAGTAGTCATCTGTTTGGGTTGGATTGGATTAGAATAGGCAAAATATTTCTAAGGAAATAGTTCTAATCACACATATCACAATTTACTCAAGCAAGGTGCAACCAATCACAAACAAACATTCCACTCAATCAACAAGTTTCAAGCATATTTTTAGGCAACCAAAAATATTTTTGTTACACCACATAAGTTGGTGAATTTGGTTTGATCTACATATGGTGGTCCAACTATATGGTTCACTTGAATCATTCTATCCTTCTTGGTGGATTCTTCTTGAATGAGATCATGGTTTCCTTGGAAAATTTCTTGGTCACAAAACTTCAAAGGTGATGATTATTCCCAAGTTGTATTCCCTTAGTCTTCAAGTCTTGAGTAACATTTCTTGTCTCACTTGTAGTCCTTAGTGATATCCAAGGTTGAAGTCCTTGTTGAGAATAAGGTTGAAATCACTTGAAGATGTTGAAGTCATTAGAGTTGATGAAGTCCTTTGCACATGGTGAAGTCTTTGGCCATGGGGTAAGCTTTGTCCATCAAGTTTGAAATAGAAGAGATGTAGAGTCAAAACCAAAATGGTTGAGGGACGAGTTTTACAAGATTGTTTGTAAATAAGTTTTGGAACAAATACAACTCCTATTTTTCTAAGGGGTTTTGTCCAATCCTAGGGTTACAATCCTACAGGCAACACAGTGCTCTGATACCATCTGTAAAGTTCCCAACCTTTAATAAGGTAGAGATGCATGTGTTTACAATGCTAGTCCCTGGATCAATAGCTAGCATCCACAGTTTAAGATGTAATATCAAGAAACAAAGGTCATAATACAACTTTATAACCAGAACTAAAATAATTTATTACATCTTACATAGCTCATTTGGCTATCTCATTACAATGCAGCAGAATATAACAATAGCATGGGGTCCTTCATCTTCAAAGTGCCAGAGGCAGTCATGTTGGTTGTAGACTTGTAATCCTAATCATTAAACTTCACTAATATCAAACAAACCTGCAACATAACAAGTTACAGCCACAAGGGTCAATACATTTGAATTGTATTGGCAAGTGATACTATGGTAGTATAGTGGAGTCTATCATCTATATGCATTTGGCTAAGTGGAGCTTAGGCTTGCTTTGCTCAAAATATATTTTCCTTATCATTTGAAAACACAAAGTTTTTGTTTGACAAAATCACCCAAGGCATCTCCCAATAGAAATTGGTGATCCTTCAACCCTTGTTCAGCCACAAGTTTTTAACTTAGAAATTGGGATGAGGAGATTCTTGATAGCTTCCATGTCTTGATGCTCAAATTGTCCTTTTCCAGGGACATGGCTAAGTACTTAGATTTTACACTCTGCAGAGGTGGTGCACTTTCCCCACAAGACTTGGTTTCGCCAAGACAAGATCTTTCAGAAGCCTTCCCTTAGACCAGAATGGACGCGCTCCAACCTATCAATCCCCTACCACCAGCTGTCCATTTGGCTAAGTTATTGCAACCTATATGATCCAGGCAGAGCCCATAATGCCAAGTGGCTGCACTTGAAGCTTCTCAACATTTGACATCTCAAATCTCTTTGTTCCTGGGTGGCCATCCACAAGTGAGATACACAAGGTAAACCATAGAAATGGGCCTTGTGAACCACTCAAAACAAACCATTCCTTCCATTCCACCCAGGTGATTCATTCACTTAGTTGTTTTATTAAACAAAACACAAGTCCTTGACTTAGAAATATTCCATAGCATGAATATAATCCACCCTTGTTTTCTACTAGCTAAGCTAAGCATGATAGTAGTAGGAATCTTAACTTAGAATAATTCTACTAAGGTTTCATCTACTAGGATTTCCCATGGCATAGTTTACACTTAGCAAAAATTCCATGCAAGTCCTACTTTAGAAATATCACTAATGCATAGTGAAAATAATGGGACAAAAGTATGAAGCATCACTTGCCTTTTTGGTAGAGAATATAGGTTCACTCCTTGTCTTTGCAATGATCGCACTCTTCAAATCACTACAATTCAATCAAGCAAGGCACAATATCAATCTACCAATCAAGCAAAACATCACATAAAATAGTAATAAAAACAAAGCAATGCATGCAAGCATGCAAAAGATTGTTTTATTTGAAAAAGTGGTTTATTATGGTTCATAAACTTTTGAAAACACCTAATGGTCACTTTATAAAGTGGAAAAATCATTTGCAAAAGGTTTTACTTCATAAACCATTTTTAAATCAATTCATTATTTTATGTGGTTGAAAATGCCTTTAGCAAAGCAATAATTTTTATAGGGTTCACAAAATATGTTTTCAAAACATAAAACTTTGTGTTTGGGGTTAGAGGGTTTAAATCAAAACATTTCCCAAAAGGTTTTCTTCCAAAATTATTTTTAAACCATATTCAACATTTTTCATTGGCTAGAAATGTTTTAAATCAAAGATTCATTCTTTTGATTCACCAAATACATTTTTGAAATCACCAATTGATTCCTAGGGTCAGTAGGTTCAAAACAAACCATTTGCCAAAGATTTTATCCTCAAAATCATTTTATAACAAATTTTATATTCTAAACATGCATACACAAGTTTCTGCAAAAACAAACAATTTAACAGACGAAATTTACTAAACAAAGTGCATGGTTGGTTAGGGCTTGTCTTGATGAATCCATTGATATAAAATTTGCAAAATTTGGACGTGTGGTTTGAAAGTTATGAATTATTCAAATTGGAACATCTAATAGATCAATTCTGTTTTAAATCAACTAACAGGGCCACGTGTCTTGATTCTATTCACTGGTACCGGTTTGTCTGGATCACGCTCTCTGGTGCGTTGGATCTAAGTTAGATCGAGCGGTGTAGAGACACTCGTACCCTTTCGTTTAAGTTACCTATCCTAACCATGCGATCGAGATCTGACGGTGCTTAGCATGCTTGCGAGAGATGGGCGGCGCTGGCGGAACGGTCAGACGGTGGAACGGTCAGACGGCGGCGCACGGGTTCACGACAATTGCTCGCCGGAGTTCGGGGAGTCATCGGGCATGCTCAGGTGAGGTTGAAGACGAGGCTTCAGAGCATGCCACAGAAAATGGAAAGTATGGTTAGATGCGCAACGTCGTGGAGAGGGTGCGTGCATGAAATAGAAAGAGAGGGGCGGTCAGATTCTTACCAAAGGCTTCGCTGGAGAGGAAATAGACGGCGGCGATGACGGTCTTGGTCGTTGTCGAGGCTGTGGTTCAAGCGTGAGCACGATAAGGCCACTGAGAGGTGCGGTGGTTGATGGGGAACAAGTCAGCGTGGTCGAGGAGGCAAGGGGAGGCGAGGTCTGGTCGGATTCATCGCCGGAGTACCGTCGGGCAGAGGGACTTCAAGGTCAAAATTCCAACAGCCCGGTGGCTCCTGTGGGGTGAGGTCTGGGGAGAAGGGAGAGGAGACCAGGGCGATTAATACTGCATGGTCACAGCGAGGAATAAACGCGGCATTAGGGCGGAATCAAGCAGAGAAATTAGTGCAGCAACGACAGCGGCGTTGGGGGAAGAAGGGGTCGTCGCGGGGAAGACGCTGACGTGGGCGTGGGGTCCGCTTGGCAGCGAGAGAGAGGAGGAGGCGGTGGGGTCCGATCGTCAGTGAGGGCGCGGGTGTGTGTCTGAGTGAGAAAGAAAAACGTTTCGGGGAGGTTAGTTGGGCTGCTGCTGGGTCAGTTGGGCCGGCTGGTTGGGCTGAGGTCCTTTTTATATTTTTTTGTTCCTCTTTCTTTTTCCTTTTTCCATTTCTTATTATTCTGTTTTGATTTTGATTAAACTATTCAAGCACTCATTTGAATTCAAACCTTTGCCAAATTTTGTGTAGATTTAAATATTGAATAGTAATATAATCTGAAGTCAATTTTGGAATAAAATTTTATTGTTTTTGGGTCTTTTAATTATTTAATTAGGCCCTTGTTTTAAATCAATTAAGATTTAATAATATTTCCAAACACCATTTGAATTTCTAAAACCTTCCAAAACCTTTCAGTAAGTTTTATTTGTTTAACTAGGTGTCAAATAATTCATCTTGAATTATTTGAAAAAGTGTAATATGATTCATAAATCATTTGAATTGGGTATTTGTTTTAATTCCAATGGAATTAAATATAATTTTAATTCCCTAAATTTTATTTGGGAGATTTCTTTAACTTTATTTAGGTTAATTAAACAACTTTTATTCCACTTGGGTAATTTCCAAAGTACTATTTTTCTAAATTTAATTAATCATTTCTTAATGGTGATTCTATCTTTATTCAAAATAAAAGTAGAATTTGGTTAATGCCCTCTTAATTAATTTGAAAATTCCTTATCCATTATTTTATTTGGATTTGGATTATATTTATTCCATTTGCTTAATGGATTAGGCCAAGATTTAATTTGGTCTTTAAATAATCCTTATTTAATATTTCTTTTCTTCATCTTATAAAATCCATATCTTTTTATTTATAGAACCAAACTTGGTGATTCCAATTTGTAAAATCTTATTTAATATTTATTTATCCTTTTAAATATATTTAGGATTATTTGCTCACCATTTTGTATGGATTTTTTTATGGGTGCTTTATTAGCTTTGGAAATTTAGTTTCCTTATCTTCTTATATTCATAAGATTTTATCTATGGCTCCAAATTAAGTAAAACCAATTTATATGGTTTTAATATATTTCTATTTATCATTCTTGATCATTTATAAATGTTTGATGATAAATTTTTATATGGATCAAATCCATAGGCTTGGAGATAACTTGGAAATGATTTTTATTCCATTAGGGTTTAGGGTTTGGATTTATTTTCCAAGTGTTTAAATTTCAAGATACATTCATTGAGGAATGCATTTCTATAGATTTTGAATTTTGTTGGATTCAAACTTTAATTAAAGTTTGTTCAAGATGGGATTTTAAGTTTCCATTTAGAAACAAAAGTTTCTTTTCACCCTAAATTTCAACAATAATTTTATTTTGTTTATTTATTTTTCACATTACAAGATTTGGAAAATCTTGGGATGTGACACCCATCTCCAGGATTTTCCCCGAGAACCAACAGACCCCCGATGAACCGTCCGACCTATCCCAATCGTGGAAACCCCAGGCCTGGAGGAAACCACAACAACCCCGGCAACTCTGGCAATTTCAACCGTGCACCAGCCAAGTTCAACAACAACAATTCCGCCACCAACACCAACACTGCCCTGAGGACTGGAAGCAATGTTATGCCTGTTGTTATCCAAGTGACTTGTTATGACTATGGAAACAAGGGTCACTACTCCAATGAGTGCCCCAAGAAAAATGCCGCAGCCCCCAATGCAAATGCCCCAGCGCAGCAACAACTTCGTGTTCAGCCTGGAAGAAGGTTTGCCCCAGGGAACTCGCTCAACCGCAACGGCCGTCTTTTTCTCATGCATGCTGAAGAATCCCATGAAGCGCCAGATGTCGTGCTGGGTATGTTTTTTGTTAATTCAGTACTTGCAAGAGTGTTGTTTGATTCTGGTGCATCGCACTCATTTGTCACCGAAGAATTTGCACGCACTAGTAAGATTCAAAAAACCAAATTGAATCATGTTATGATTGTTCAAATCCCCGGTTCAACCACCAAAGCTAGGCAAATTTGCAAAGCCGTCCCTATCTGAATCCACGGCATAGATTTTTATGCTAATCCGATAGTACTCGGAACTAACGGTTTGGAAGTAGTACTACGAATGGATTGGATGTCCAAGCATAAAAGATTAATTGACTGTGCCAAGAAATCCATAACCATGACCAGTACAGCTGGAGTATTAGTCGAGCATGTATCTGAAACCTTACCTCGTCAATTTAAGTGCAACAAGAGTATAGCCCAACCTACCATTGACCAAGTCTTGATTGTCTGTGAATACCCCGATGTATTTCCAGATGTTTTGCCCGGTATGCCCCTAGATCAGGATATCGAGTTTATCATTGAATTAATCCCTGGAACAGGACCTAGAGACCATATAGTATGAACCTGTCTAAACTAGCAAAACTAAAGAAGCAACTGGATGCCATGTTGGAAATTGGATTGATTCAACCAAGTGCGTCACCATTGCGATCACCTGTCTTGTTTGTGGACAAGAAGGATGGAGGTAACCGTTTGTGTATGGTTTACCGGAAGTTGAATGATGTCACTATAAAGAACAAATACCCGTTGCCCAAGATAGAAGATTTGTTTGATCAGTTGACTGGTGCCAAAGTGTTTTCTAAGATTAATCTTAGAACTGGCTATCATCAACTCAAGATTCGCGTAGAGGATATTCCCAAGACTACCTTTACCACCAGATATGGAGTATACTGTCATGACTTTTGGATTAACCAATGCCCCCACTTATTTCATGAATCTCATGAATAAGATTTTTATGGACTTCCTGGATAAGTTTGTCGTTGTTTTCATTGATGACATTCTGATTTATTCCAAGTCAGAAGAAGAACATGAGCTACACCTAAGGACCATTCTTAGAACCCTTAGAGAGCATCAGTTGTATGACAAGTTTAGCAAATGTGAATTCTGGTTACAGTAGGTAGGATTCCTCGGACATATCGTATCAGCCGGAGGAATTGCCGTTGACCCTGCAAAGGTGAAAGATGTCGAAGATTGGCAAGACCCAACCACTCAAACCCAAGTTCGTGCATTTCTCGGATTGGCGGGATACTACCGCAAGTTCGTACAAGGATTCTCGAGTATCGCCAGACCCATGACCCAATTGCTGAAGAAGGACAAGAAGTTTGAATGGACGGACAAATGTGAAGCGAGTTTTCAAGAACTCAAGAGAAGATTGATTTCAGCCCCAATCTTAATCATGCCGGATATCACGAAGCATCCAATGAGTGCCCCAAGAAAAATGCCGCAGCCCCTAATGCAAATGCCCCAGCGCAGCAACAGCTTCGTGTTCAGCCTGGAAGAAGGTTTGCCCCAGGGAACTCGCTCAACCGCAATGGTCGTCTTTTTCTCATGCATGCTGAAGAATCCCATGAAGTGCCAGATGTCGTGCTGGGTATGTTTTTTGTTAATTCAGTACATGCAAGAGTGTTGTTTGATTCTGGTGCATCGCACTCATTTGTCACCGAAGAATTTGCACGCACTAGTAAGATTCAAAAAACCAAATTGAATCATGTTATGATTGTTCAAATCCCCGGTTCAACCACCAAAGCTAGGCAAATTTGCAAAGTCGTCCCTATCTGAATCCACGGCATAGATTTTTATGCTAATCCGATAGTACTCGGAACTAACGGTTTGGAAGTAGTACTACGAATGGATTGGATGTCCAAGCATAAAAGATTAATTGACTGTGCCAAGAAATCCATAACCATGACCAGTACAGCTGGAGTATTAGTCGAGCATGTATCTGAAACCTTAACTCGTCAATTTAAGTGCAACAAGAGTATAGCCCAACCTACCATTGACCAAGTCTTGATTGTCTGTGAATACCCCGATGTATTTCCAGATGTTTTGCCCGGTATGCCCCTAGATCAGGATATCGAGTTTATCATTGAATTAATCCCTGGAACAGGACCCAGAGACCATATAGTATGAACCCGTCTGAACTAGCAAAACTGAAGAAGCAACTGGATGCCATGTTGGAAATTGGATTGATTCAACCAAGTGCGTCACCATTGCGATCACCTGTCTTGTTTGTGGACAAGAAGGATGGAGGTAACCGTTTGTGTATGGTTTACCGGAAGTTGAATGATGTCACTATAAAGAACAAATACCCGTTGCCCAAGATAGAAGATTTGTTTGATCAGTTGACTGGTGCCAAAGTGTTTTCTAAGATTAATCTTAGAACTGGCTATCATCAACTCAAGATTCGCGTAGAGGATATTCCCAAGACTACCTTTACCACCAGATATGGAGTATACTGTCATGACTTTTGGATTAACCAATGCCCCCGCTTATTTCATGAATCTCATGAATAAGATTTTTATGGACTTCCTGGATAAGTTTGTCGTTGTTTTCATCGATGACATTCTGATTTATTCCAAGTCAGAAGAAGAACATGAGCTACACCTAAGGACCATTCTTAGAACCCTTAGAGAGCATCAGTTGTATGACAAGTTTAACAAATGTGAATTCTGGTTACAGTAGGTAGGATTCCTCGGACATATCGTATCAGCCGGAGGAATTGCCGTTGACCCTGCAAAGGTGAAAGATGTCAAAGATTGGCAAGACCCAACCACTCAAACCCAAGTTCGTGCATTTCTCGGATTGGCGGGATACTACCGCAAGTTCATACAAGGATTCTCGAGTATCGCCAGACCCATGACCCAATTGCTGAAGAAGGACAAGAAGTTTGAATGGACGGACAAATGTGAAGCGAGTTTTCAAGAACTCAAGAGAAGATTGATTTCAGCCCCAATCTTAATCATGCCGGATATCACGAAGCATCCAATGAGTGCCCCAAGAAAAATGCCGCAGCCCCCAATGCAAATGCCCCAGCGCAGCAACAGCTTCGTGTTCAGCCTGGAAGAAGGTTTGCCCCAGGGAACTCGCTCAACCGCAACAGCCGTCTTTTTCTCATGCATGCTGAAGAATCCCATGAAGTGCCAGATGTCGTGCTGGGTATGTTTTTTGTTAATTCAGTACATGCAAGAGTGTTGTTTGATTCTGGTGCATCGCACTCATTTGTCACCGAAGAATTTGCACGCACTAGTAAGATTCAAAAAACCAAATTGAATCATGTTATGATTGTTCAAATCCCCGGTTCAACCACCAAAGCTAGGCAAATTTGCAAAGCCGTCCCTATCTGAATCCACGGCATAGATTTTTATGCTAATCCGATAGTACTCGGAACTAACAGTTTGGAAGTAGTACTACGAATGGATTGGATGTCCAAGCATAAAAGATTAATTGACTGTGCCAAGAAATCCATAACCATGACCAGTACAGCTGGAGTATTAGTCGAGCATGTATCTGAAACCTTACCTCGTCAATTTAAGTGCAACAAGAGTATAGCCCAACCTACCATTGACCAAGTCTTGATTGTCTGTGAATACCCCGATGTATTTCCAGATGTTTTGCCCGGTATGCCCCTAGATCAGGATATCGAGTTTATCATTGAATTAATCCCTGGAACAGGACCCAGAGACCATATAGTATGAACCCGTCTGAACTAGCAAAACTGAAGAAGCAACTAGATGCCATGTTGGAAATTGGATTGATTCAACCAAGTGCGTCACCATTGCGATCACCTGTCTTGTTTGTGGACAAGAAGGATGGAGGTAACCGTTTGTGTATGGTTTACCAGAAGTTGAATGATGTCACTATAAAGAACAAATACCCGTTGCCCAAGATAGAAGATTTGTTTGATCAGTTGACTGGTGCCAAAGTGTTTTCTAAGATTGATCTTAGAACTGGCTATCATCAACTCAAGATTCGCGTAGAGGATATTCCCAAGACTACCTTTACCACCAGATATGGAGTATACTGTCATGACATTTGGATTAACCAATGCCCCCACTTATTTCATGAATCTCATGAATAAGATTTTTATGGACTTCCTGGATAAGTTTGTCGTTGTTTTCATCGATGACATTCTGATTTATTCCAAGTCAGAAGAAGAACATGAGCTACACCTAAGGACCATTCTTAGAACCCTTAGAGAGCATCAGTTGTATGACAAGTTTAGCAAATGTGAATTCTGGTTACAGTAGGTAGGATTCCTCGGACATATCGTATCAGCCGGAGGAATTGCCGTTGACCCTGCAAAGGTGAAAGATGTCAAAGATTGGCAAGACCCAACCACTCAAACCCAAGTTCGTGCATTTCTCGGATTGGCGGGATACTACCGCAAGTTCGTACAAGGATTCTCGAGTATCGCCAGACCCATGACCCAATTGCTGAAGAAGGACAAGAAGTTTGAATGGATGGACAAATGTGAAGCGAGTTTTCAAGAACTCAAGAGAAGATTGATTTCAGCCCCAATCTTAATCATGCCGGATATCACGAAGCCCTTTGACGTGTATTGTGACGCATCCAAGATCGGTCTCGGATGTGTGCTAATGCAAGAATGCAAAGTTATATCCTATCTATCCCGAAAACTGAAACAGCATGAGCAAAACTACCCAACCCATGACCTCGAGCTCGCAGCCGTAGTTCTAGACCTGAAGACATGGAGGCATTACCTGATGGGAAACCGTTGTGAGATTTATTCGGATCACAAGAGCCTGAAGTATATATTCACTCAGAAGGAGCTGAATATGAGACAGAGAAGATGGATTGAGCTAATCAAGGATTACGATCTGGACATTCACTATCACC
The DNA here is from genome assembly GCA_023614405.1 of Avena insularis. Taxonomy (NCBI): domain Eukaryota; kingdom Viridiplantae; phylum Streptophyta; class Magnoliopsida; order Poales; family Poaceae; genus Avena; species Avena insularis. Next base: position 34,090,552 of record CM042684.1, read on the forward strand.
CTGGTAAAGCCAATGTGGTAGCAGATGCCCTTAGCAGATTGCCATGCCGCTTGAACTCCATGATTTTGAAGGAGCAACCAAGTTTGCACAAGGAGATGGAAGATTTCCGAATGGAATTAGTGAGTGAAGGATTTTTGGATAGCATAGAACTTCAACCCACTTTGATCAGCCAGATCAAAGAGGAACATAAAGGAAATGCTAGTATCGACGGAATCAAGCGTCGTATTGGTACAGTAAAAGTACCCGGATTCACCAAAGACGAAGAAGGAGTTCTGTGGTACAAAGGACGTCTTTGTGTACCAACAGATTCAGAGTTAAAAGAAGTTATTCTAAAGGAAGCTCATGATACTCTTTATTCTATCCACCCCGGAGGAACGAAGATGTATCAGGATTTGAAGGAACAATTTTTGTGGCATAAGATGAAGAGAGAAATCGAAATCTATATCACCAGGTGTGATATATGTCAGAGAGTCAAGGCGGGACATCAAAGACCCGCAGGATTGTTGCAACCATTGCAGATTCTGGAATGGAAATGGGATTCCGTTGGAATGGATTTTATCACAGGATTGCCTACTTCTAGTAGGGGAAATGACACTATCTGGGTCATAGTGGACATATTGTCCAAAGTCGCCCATTTCTTACCAGTCAAGACCACATATCAGAGTTCGAAGCTAGCAAAGTTATACATCGCTAGAATCGTCAGTTTGCACGGATTCCCTAAGAACATCGTATCAGATTGAGGAACTCAGTTTACCTCGATATTCTGGAAGAAAGTCCAAGAAGGTTTAGGAACCCAACTAGATTTTAGCACAGCTTATCATCCTCAGACCGACGGACAAACGGAGCGAGTAAATCAAATACTCGAAGATATGTTGAGAGCATGTGTGTTAGAGTATGGATCTAAATGGGAAGACTGTCTGCCATTCGCAGAATTTTCATACAACAACAGTTATCAAGCTAGTTTGCAAATGGCACCATTTGAACTCATGTATGGAAGGAAGTGTCGCACCCCTTTAAATTGGTCGGAAGTAGGAGAGAGTCCGATTTTCGGACCCGACATCCTACGAGAAGCAGAAGAAAAAGTTCACAAGATTCGTGAGCACCTCAAGACCGCCCAGTCAAGACATAAGAGTTACTTCGACAAGAGACGTCGAGATCTTGCTTTCAATATAAGAGAATTTGTGTATCTGAAAGTGTCGCCATTGAATGCAATGTTTCCAACTGAAAGGAAAGTTAGCTCCCAGATATATCGGCCCCTTCAAGATTCTGAACCGTCGAGGAGAAGTGTCGTATCAATTGGAACTGCCAGAAGAGATGTCAGACGTGCACTGTGTGTTCCATATCTCATTACTTCGCAAGTGCCTCGAAGTTCCGGAGAAGACTGAAGTGTTCAAGAACATTGATCACCGGACCATAGAGATCAACGATGACCTGACCTATCCTGAAGTACCCATCCGTATTTTGGAAGAAGCTTTCAGAACTACCAGAACCCAAAGCATCAAGTTTCTCAAGATTCATGAGCAACCACACAGAACAAGAAGCTACCTGGGAGCGCGAAGATCACATCAAGACGGAGTTCCCAGATCTCTTCAAATCCTAGGTAATCTTTTTCGTCCTTTTTCAAATCTCGGGACGAGATTTTGTTTAAGGGGAGAAGTTTTGTAACATCCCAAAAATATTAAACATGGATCATCATATGCGAATCATCAAAATTACGGATAACAAAAACTTTCCTATCTAAAAGTATGAAAGCATTCATATGTATGTGTATTTAAATTAGGATTCTTTTGAATTGCCATGGTTCTGTGTTTCTTTGCTTGTAAAATGATTCTTAGGTGAAATAAACATCATCTAAATCATTCCCAAACTTTTCCCAAAGACAAACAACTCAAAATGAACAAATGATGTGAATGGTCATTTTTGCCAAATTAACTCTCATGCCTACTTTGGCTATTCCAAGCACTCAAAACTTAACAGAAACAATTATGGATCTTTGCACCCCTTGTTAGTACACATAATAAGGTACCAAGGACCACTTTGTGATCTTTCAAAAACATTCAAATGCTAAGTTTAAATGACAGTTTAAAATTGAATCTATCTCATATGGGAAGATCCTACTATTTCAAAAACCACTTAAACAAGCCCAATTTTCAAAACCCAAGCACCCACAGAGTCTCCAGCACATGCCTAGCACACCCACCAAAAATCTTTTCAAATTTCAAAAAGAAGTTTCTTGCGGCCATTTCATCAAACACTTGTCAGGCAAATTTAAACCAAATCAAATTCACTGTTTTTAATAGTTTTTGGCCTAACTTGTTCCCTCTATAGCTCATAGCAACCATCTAGTAGATCATCTAGCTTAATTGGAAACCCCTAGCCTCACTTTAACTAGCCATTGTCATCAATGTTGAACAAGCTGAGCACACCTCGCCGGCCAACTTGGTCGCTGCCGCAGCAAACCGCCTCCCCCTCTCTCGCCATGTTTGGAGATAGCCAGCAGTTCACCGCCACCCACTGTCCCCTCCCCGAGCCAAGGCAAGCCGTGGACCACCGAGCAAACCCCGCGCCCCGTGCCACTGCGACATGCCGAGCACGCCCTAGAGCGTCGCACCCGGCACACGCGTACACGCCGCCCTCGACCGCAGCCCGTGACCATCGCTCCGCCATGACCCAAAGAACACGCCAGACATCCCCGTTCGCCGCCCAATGCCTCACAGCCACCACTCGCCGTTGAAGACGCCACCTCTGCCGCGCAGAGCACCGCACGTTCCTGACCGATTGCCACAGCCCCTAAGTGCACATTCAAGTTCTAGAGCATCGCCAGGAGACCGCGCGTCGATCGCCACCCTCAGCCATGCCTCTAGCATCCCGAAGCCATGTCGCCACCGTCGCCTACCCATCCCTCTCGGTCTCGCCGTCGAGCCTATAAAAGGAGGCCACCCCCAGCCGTTTGAAGCACACCATTCCGCTTCCCTCACCTCACTGATCGTTCCACCCTCTAGCCGGAACACGAGGAGCAACAGCTCACCGGAATTGCACCGGAGCAGGCCGCCTCTGGAGGAGAAGGGCGCCGTTGATTTCAACCACCCCTAGAGCTGCCTCGACAGTCCCTGAGCTCGCCATCGACCACTCGTTCGTTTGACCGCATCGCCGTCATTGCTGGAGCCCTAGTATGCCTCCTATGCACCCCCACTGAGCCGCTAGGGTTCGAGCTCGCCGGTGATAGGTTCATCTTCGACGACGATCCCTAGCCGTCGATCTCCCTTCTAATCCAACGACCCACATATGAGCCGCTGCATGGTAGTAGACCCCTGTCACCTGAGCCCTCATCTGGAGTGACACTGGGCCGGCCCATTATCCTCTCCCGCGCGACCCAACCGTTTGAATTTAGATTTTTCTATTTTAATTCAAACACAGTTCTGTACATAGATTCAAAAATCAACCCAGCTCGATTCAGTGAACTAAAATGCATGAAACTAATTTTGTTAGAAAGGTACTGAAATGCTTAATCCAAGCCCATTGGATTCAAATAATTTGGATATGTAGATCAACCTTGGTAAAAATAACAAGTCAGAAGCTTTTCTAGATTCAAACATTTTTCAAAATTCAACCATAAGAGCTTTTAAGTTGATTCCAACTCTCACAAATCACATTTGATCATACCTTTAAGAATATGTAAAAACATATGGGTTTACTTATAGAAATAATGTTCAAATAATAAAAGAATGCCACATAGGCATTTCTAGTCACTTTATTTATTTAAAATAAAAGGTTAAACCTTATTAAATTGTGACACCACTTTAAATCACAATCCCATGTACTGAAATATGTGGTGATTACATGTGTCAACATGATCCCATGTTTGAGTTGGAGAATATTAAATCTTAAGTAGTTTTTCAATGAGTAGAAATTACTTTTCTCAAATTAAAATAACTAAGACAAATGCTTTAACCTTGTGATGCTAGATCATCTATTGTGCATCTCTGTGTGATGATTGAAAATACTTAAGTATTGGTTGGTGATTGTGTACCTCGTATTTATTTATAGACGCTAGTACCGACCAAGGATACTAGGAGGAAGGAGGATACTACGAGGAAGAAGCCGAGGAGAACTTCAACCACTTCTCTGCACAAGGAAAGCCTTACTAACCAAGTGACCTATGCAAGTTAACACTTGCAACCTAGCAAGCTTATACCACTTGATAAACCATCCTAGTTTTACTTACAAGCTTTCTACTTTATTTTCTTTATCAATGATTTTCTTAGGGTTTACTTAAGTGACTTGTAGATTCTAGAAAGATAATTGAAGGTTGCATAAAGAGCATTAAATTTGGCCTAAGTAGATAATCTTGATGTCATCCTAAGGCATGAGATTGAACTTAATTAATCTCGACTTGCTTACTACCCCTCATTGGTACTTACCCTCACTTGTAGATGCTAGTGCTAAGCATAAAACTTGATCAACTTTAGATGGGAATACTTGATGAAAATGGTTATGAAAACCTTAGAATGATGAGTCATTCTACTGAAATGTTTTGACATGTGTTTTTGAACACCAGATGACATTGATGATGAAAATGTTGAGGCATGAGCCTTAGCCCTTGATAAAACTGATGGGTGTTTGGATGCGATACCATTCCAATTTTACCGTACAACCACAATACCCGAAAATTGGGTAGGGCCTGACTGGAAATTTATATACCTTAGTATGGGTTCCCTCGCGGCCAAGGTTCGAGCTGAGGCTACCTTGTGAAGATTTTCTACCTGTGCAATACCAAAGATGACAATTGGTCATGGTTGGGAGGCCAAACTCACAGGAGAGGTGCCTATACTAGGGCATGTAATGGAAAGGTTAGGATTGATTATCCGCATACTGAGTATGGTGAATTCAGGATTTGTTCCTGACGGATGTATCGAATGTTGTGGTGAAAGTGTACAATCTCTGCACAGTTGGAATGACCATACTGTTCCCTCGTCAGATGTTTTCAAAATGACTTGTGAAATGAATTGAGACTTTGACTTGACCACAATAGGGTTGTGATATGAAATTCAAGTTCCCACTTAGGTGTTATAAAACTTCAACTAGCTTCTTTGTTTCTGAACTGAGTAGAGGTAAATCTGGCTTTTTGCAAAACAACCCTAGAGCTTAGTGTCCTACTACGACCCCCCCCCTTAACTTGTTAGTATTAGTTTGCGAGTACTTAAAGAGTACTCATGGCTTTGTCCCTGGATATTCCCGTGGCCAGACTATGAAGAGGAGTATCAGGATGATGGACCACAGGAGGGTTATGACAACTAGGATCATCTCCCATCGTTAGCATTGCCTATGACCCTGAAGATGGAGCTTCGCCTACGCTATCGTTACTATTACGTTATTCCGCTGCTTGAGTTGTATTAAGAACTGGATCATGAGATCCTTATTTGTGTAAGACCTTATGTATGGTTTGTAATGGATTATGTAATGTGATATTCCAATGTTATGTCTCGCAAAAATGGTAATCCTGGGATTGCGATGTATGGCATAACAGGCATCTGGGATTAAAAATCCGGGTGTTGACACATCTCATTGCCATTGTTGTTATTGTTGGGATTGGCATGACGGGGAGGCATCTGTGGTTTCAATAAGGATAAGTAATGAGATATAACCCATAGATGCTAACATGCACATTACATAACATAGAAACAATCACAAATAAACAAGCACAAGATAAAATTAAAGTTTAAACAACGAGCAACAAGTTTTGGTAAAGTAAACACACTAGCAAAGCCTTCCACATGTTGGATGATCATTGCGTCTCGATAAATGTAAGAATGATAGATAAATAGGCAGCCAAGTAGTCAACACTACTCCTCCATGTCGACCTCCTCGTCCACTAGTGTAAGTCCTGTTGTCTCCATTGTTGTCTTGTACTCCTCCACGTTGGTGGTCAAGGCATCGATCTTCGCTCGAAGGGCTCTCTTCTACGAGCGCAGCCTGTCTATCACTCCCTGGTGAGTCTCTAACTCAAGATCCTTGATCTCTATCTTGGCCCTCATTTCTTTGATCTTCTTGTTCCTATCTTGCACTCACTTCTCTTGATTCTTGAACCTCTTGTCTTGGCTCTCGAACTTAGCCTGCATCTCCTTGATGATCTCATCCTGCTCCGCAAAGGCCTTGTCCTTCTCCCTCAACTGAACTTGTAGCTCGTCATTGCAAAGCATGACGTTGGTCCTATCAGTGTAGAGGTGTCTAACAAGGCTCTCTAGGTCCTGAAGATACAGACGCACTAGCTTGATAGTCTCTCTAGTGGCATCGTCATATGCTATAGCCTCTCCCTCCTTGTCACGTCTCCCAAATGGGTGGAAGTAGATGCCCCTGAGCTCGGTGGAGTGACGTCCACAAAGGCGTCCAAGTAGGTCCTGCATGACAACGTCGAGTCCCTTCTCCTTGTCATCATGCATCAACTTGAAGGTAATCTCCTCGGTGGGTGGCTCTGTCTGGCATCCTGGCTGCGAGACTCTAAATCCCCATAGATCCTTCCTCTCGAACTTCGTAAGCTGAAGTCCCTTAATTCTAGGGAGGGGGGATTGAGCACACTATAGTGAGCTCCATAATACGAGAACCAAAACGAGTTCCCTTGAACTCCTCGGCGGTGCTGACAACAAAGCTAGGCATCTATTGCATAGGATAGAGAAAAATTAGAAACAACACAAGTAAAGAGAAAATCATAAGATAGTGAAACAAAAGCCAAAAGCAGACATTCAACCATAAAACACACTAGTCATGGCATACAATAATCTATCACAAGCACTAAGGTTCAAACATAACTTAGACGAATTTTTGCCATACCACATAGGTTGGTATGATCAAAATTATTAACGCGAGAAAACGATAAGTGTGGTGGTCCAACTATTGGAGTACGTCACAATTCTCACTCATATGCTAAGTCTATGATATCTTCCCTTAGATGTTTTATGGCGGTCTCTAAGTCTTGGGTATACTTCTTCTCCTCTCTAAGGTCATTTTGAGTGTTGAGCATTCTACACTTGAGTCTTTCACCAAGATCCTTGATAGCATTCCATGCTGCATTCCTTGCAGAGTCAAAGAATGACATATACATTTCTGAGTTGGTGACCATGCAGAATCCCGACTCTTTGTGGTTGTCTCCCTTGTTTTTGAACAAGTGGAGTTGTACCCACCAATATTCTTCTCCTTCATCCATCACTGGAAATCCCTTGTACACGGCTTCACCATGTATTCCCAAGCTAACCATGAGGTTTTTGAGTGCCTTGGGAAACTCCGTCTCACATTCTAAGGCCATGGTCATGAGTGGTCCATTCTTGACGGCTTCGTTGATGGCGTCCATCTACAATTAGAGATGACAAAGAAGATTAGGAGAGGTTTATGAGAAGAAAAAGACAAGTGTGGAATTTGCAAAGAGTTGCATTTTTTCTACTGGTTTCCTTAGTCTAATTCATCTTAGGGTCATAATCCTACAGGCAACACAGTGCTTTGATACCATCTGTAAGACCCCACCTTTTAAGGTAAAGGCCCCTATGATTGCAATGCTAGTCCCTGGATCGAATTGCTAGCACCCATAGTTTAAGATGAAGTACACAGATACAAAGGTCATTATTACATCGTCATTCCAGAAATAACATAGTCTTTACAACTCTTTATCCCAAGTCTAATACACAGAGTTCATAACATAAAGTAAATAAATAGAAGTCTTCATCTTCATGTGCCACAGGCAAACATGTTGAGTGTAGACTCATAACCCTAGTCTCCATCAGACTGCAACATAATTAGTTACAGCCACAGAGGGTCAATACATTTGGAATTGTATTGGCAAGTGATACCATAGTAGAATAGTAGTATCTAATAACTATATGAATTTGGCTAAGTGTAGTTTAGGCCGGCTTTGCTCAAAATAAGGTTTTTCTTATTAGTTGAAAACACTAAGTTTTTGTTTGTCAAAAACACCCAAGGAACCACCAATAGACATTGGTGAACCTTTACCCTTGTTCAACCACAAGTTTTTAACTTAGAGAAATTGGGATGAGGAGATTCTTGATCACTTCAATGTATTTGATGCTCAAATTGTATGTTGCCGGGGACACAACTAAGTACTTAGGTTTTACCCTCTCGAGAGGTGGTGCACTTTCCCCACAAGACTCGACATGCATCGAGACGAGACTTTTTAGAAGCATTTCCTTAGACCACCATGGACGCGTTCCATCCTATCAACCCTACCACCAATTGTCCATATGGCTAAGTTCTTGCAACCTAGTTGGTCAAGGCAGAGCCCATATGCCATGTGGTTGCACTAGAATCTTCTCAACACTAAACATCTCAAATCCCTTTGTTCCCGGGTGGCAATCCACAAGTGTGATACACAAGGTAAACCATAGACATGGTTGTTTTATTAATCAAAAATACAAGTCATAGACTTAGAAATATTTCATAGCATGAATAATCCACCCTTGTATTCTACTAGCTAGGCTAAGCATACTAGTATAGCAAGTTTCTTAACTTAAGGAAAATTCTACTAAGTCAACATCTACTAGGCTTTCCCAAGGCATAGCATAGTTTACACTTAGAAAATTTCCAATGCAATTCCTACTCAAAATATCACTAGTTCATAGATAAAATAGTAGGAACAATATGGAGCATCACTTTCCTTGGTAGCTAGGAGAGTAGCAACAGTCCTCACAATTACAATCACCAAAATCTACACATAAAATCATAACACCAAATTCACATTTCAATATTCAAACAAAAATACATATGAATGGCATGCAAATGCAATGGAATGATTTTCTACACTAAACAAGTCAAACTAAATAGTACTAAGCACAAAGTAAACTTTATAAAGTCTAAACAAACTCAAATTTACTTTAAAACAATTTTCTAAATAATTTTTATATGCAAAATAGGCCTACAAATGCTTCTCAAAATAATCCTATTTTTCAGAAGCAAATGGCCACTTCAAGGCCATATATGTGTAGGGCTTAATTTTCTGAATCCATTTATATATTATTTGCAATTTTTGGACAAACAGAACAAAATTTATGAATTTTACAGAACAAAAGTCATCTAATAGATTCAAATCTGGATTTCAAAACAAAAACCTAGACACGTGGCGCCATCGATTGGCCCATACCTCTTCGCTCTGGATCACGCTTCCACGCCGTTGGATTAAGTCAGATCTAACGCACCAGATCTAATCATACATGTTCAGTAAGTGATCTAATCTACATCGCAGGATACATATCTAAAGGCCTAGATCTAATTGACCAAAACCTGGTAGCGCGTATGGAACTGGCGACTGCGGCGGCTCTGCCGGTGACATGCCGGCCGTTCTAGGGAGTCAGGGGCATGTAGATGCTTACCAGAGTCGCGTGGACGCGGTGAAGATCGACATGCAATTGGCTTGGACAGGGGCACAAGAACGCGGGCGTAGGAGCTCGTCAGAGAACTTACTGGCGTAGGGTGGTTGCTGGCGGAGATAAAGGCGACATACTAGGTCACCAGAAGGCGAATGAATGGCATTAGGAGGTGCACAAGGTCGTGGTGCACACAATGGTTTGAACCAGAGGGCAAGGGGCGCTCGAGAATTACCTAAATTGTTCGCTGGCGTTGAGCGGCGCCTTGGGTGCTTGCAGTCATCAACGGGGACGGTGACATAGGGTGGAATAGGGAAAACCAAAGGTGTCAGAAGATGCACAAGGACACAAGGGACACGCTCGTTTGAACGAGAGACAAAGGGGAGCACGGGGATCACCGGAATACTTCGCCGGAGTTGTTCGGTACCGCGGCGGTGCAAGCTGAAATTCAGGGAGCCTGGCGGCTCCTAGTTCTGGCTAGGTGAGGGGAAATGGTCTCCGAGGGGTTGTGCTTAAGTAGCCCGAGAAGGGGCGGAAATCGCGCGGCGAATCAATGCAATTTAAGTGAATTCATCCAAGGCAGTCACTGCGGGGAGAAACGGCGGAGGGCCTGGTCATGGGCGGGATTAGGGGATGATGATGACGACGTGGCGCATGGACCAGTGGCAGTGAACGAGGGGGTGCGCACGGGTGAGAGAGAGAGGGGGAGGGGGAAATCCCGGTTGGGCTTACTGGGCCGCATATGGGGTTGGGCCAGATAGGCAGCACCTGGTTTTATTTTTTCTTTCTCCTTTTTATTTTCTGTTTTGATTTTCAGAAATGGTTTTGAAACCCTAATTCAAATCTGTTTGAATTAAAATCTTCACCAAGTTTTTGTACTGTGATCCTAGTGTCAATAAGTATTCTACACACATCTAACCACTCAAAAACACTTTGGCCTTTGAAATAAAAATAAAACCATGCCCCATATATAATATATAAAGAGGGGTTTAATATGGTTTTATTTAGGGTTTTGATTTGAAAATTTTATGCAAGTTAAATATGCTCTGATGATATGAATGCAATAATATGACTTGCATTTGATGAAATTTGGCATGTTACACCTTCCCATTTTGAGAGTAGTTTCCCTGCAAAAAATCTGAGAAGAGACCTATACAAATAACTTTCTCACCAACATGGAATTCCGTTTTGAGAATTCTCCTATCATGCCATCTTTTTACTTATTCCTTAAAGAGTCTAGCATTTTCATAAGCTTCACTTATCCACTCATCTAAAGTACTCAAGTCAAGCAATATTTTCTCACTAGGAAGTTTAAAATCTCTATTCAGTTCTATCACTTCCCAATAAGCTTTGTGTTCTAATTCTAGAGGCAAGTGACAAGCTTTCCCATAAACCATTTTGTAAGGAGACATTCCCATAGGATTTTTATAAGAAGTTCTATAATCCCATAAAGCGTCATTCAACTTTTTAGCCCAATTCTCCCTAGATCTATTAACAGTCTTCTACAAGATAGATTTAATTTCTCTATTGGAAAGTTCTACTTGCCCATTGGTTTGGGGGGTGATAAGCTCAAGCAATTCTATTGTTAACATCATATTTAGCAAGAGTCTTCCTAAAACCACCATGAATAAAATGAGAACCTCCATCACTCATGAGATATTTAGGCACACCAAACCTAGGAAAAATAACACCTTTAAGCATTTTTAAAGAGGTCTTACCATCAGCGCTGTTTGTAGGTATTGCCTCTACCCACTTTGTAACATAATCAATAGCAACAAGAATATGAGTTTACCCTTTTGAAGGAGGAATAAGACCCATAAAGTCAAATCCCCAACAATTAAAAGGTTCAATAACAAGCGAATAATTCATAGGCATTTCATTGCGTCTAGAAATGTTACCAACTCTTTGACATTCATCACATGATAAAATAAACTTCCTTGCATCCTTGAAAAGAGTAGGCCAATAAAATCCAGATTGTAAAACTTTTTGTGCAGTTCTATCCCCAGCATGATGTCCTCCATAAGCACTACCGTGACATTTTCTCAACATCTCTTGTTGTTCATTGTGGAGGTCCCAACCTTTAATAAGGTAGAGATCCCTGTGTTTACAATGCTAGTCCCTGGATCAATAGCTAGCATCCACAGTTAAGATGTAATATCAAGAAACAAAGGTCATAATACACTTTATAACCAGGAATACAATAATTTATTACATCTTACATTGCTCATTTGGTTATCTCAATACTATGCAGCAGAATATAACAATAGCATGGGGTCCTTCATCTCCAAAGTGCCACAGGCAGTCATGTTGGTTGTAGACTTGTAATCCAAATCAATAAACTTCACTAACATCAAACAAACCTGCAACATAATAAGTTACAGCCACAAGGGTCAATACATTTGAATTATATTGGCAAGTGATACTATGGTAGTATAGTGGAGTCTATTATCTATATGCATTTGGCTAAGTGGAGCTTAGGCATGCTTTGCTCAAAATAGATTTTCCTTATCTTTTGAAAAACACTAAGTTTTTGTTTGTCAAAAATCACCCAAGGCATCTCCCAATAGAAATTGGTGATCCTTCAACCCTTGTTCAACCACAAGTTTTTAACTTAGAAATTGGGATGAGGAGATTCGTGATAGCTTCCATGTCTTGATGCTCAAATTGCCCTTTGCCAGCGACATGGCTAAGTACTTAGATTTTACACTCTGCAAAGGTGGTGCACTTTCCCCACAAGACTTGGTTTCACCAAAACAAGATCTTTCAGAAGCCTTCCCTTAGACCAGAATGGACGCGTTCCAACCTATCATCCCCTACCACCAACTGTCCATTTGGCTAAGTTATTGCAACCTATATGATCTAGGCAGAGCCCATAATGCCAAGTGGCTACACTTGAAGCTTCTCAACATTTGACATCTCAAATCTCTTTGTTCCTGGGTGGACATCCACAAGTGAGATACACAAGGTAAACCATAGAAATGGTCCTTGTGTAACCACTCAACACAAACCATTCCTTCCATTCCACCCAGGTGATTCATTCACTTAGTTGTTTTATTAAACAAAACACAAGTCCTTGACTTAGAGATATTCCATAGTATGAATATAATACACCCTTGTTTTCTACTAGCTAAGCTAAGCATGGTAGTAGTAGGAATCTTAAATTAGGAAATTTCTACTAAGGTTTCATCTACTAGGATTTCCCATGGCATAGTTTATACTTAGCAAAATTCCATGCAAGTCCTACTTAGAAATATCACTAATGCATAGTGAAAATAATGGGAAAAAAGTATGAAGCATCACTTGCCTTTTTGGTAGAGAATATAAGTTAACTCCTTGATCTTGCAATATTCACACTCTTCAAATCACTACAATTCAATCAAGCAAGCAAGAATTCAATCTACCATTCAAGCAAACATCACATAAAGTAATAGAAACAAAGCAATGCATGCAAGCATGCAAAAGATTGTTTTATTTGGAAAAGTGGTTTCTAACATGTTATAAACATTCTAAAACACCTATTGGTCATTTATATAAGTGGCAAAATCATTTGAAAAATATTTTACTTATAAACCATTTTTAAACCAAATCAATATTTTATGTGGTTGAAAATGCTTTTTAGCAAAGCAATAATATTTATAGGGTTCACTAAATACATTTTTAATTCCAAAAACTTGGTGTTTGGGGTCAGAGAGTTTAAATCAAAACATTTCCCAAAGGTTTTCCTCCAAAATCATTTTTAAACCATAATCAACATTTTTATTTGGCTAGAAATGCTTTTATTCAAAGATTTATTCCTTAGCATCTCAAAATAAGTTTTTAAAACCAAAAGTTGGTTTTTATGGTCAGTAGGTTCAATATAATCCATTTGCCAAAAGTTTTTATCACAAAAATAATTTTAGAATGAAGTTTATATTCAAAATATGCCTACACAAGTTTCTGCAAAAACAACCATTTTACCAGAAGCAATTTACTAAAAAAAGTGCATGGTTGGAAAGTACTTGTCTTGCTGATTCCATTGATATAAAATTTACAAAATTTGGACATGTGGATCAAAAGTTATGAATTATGCAAGTTTGAACATCTATTAGAATAGTTTCTGTTTTTAAAACAAAAGGCTGGCCACGTGTCTTGTTCTGATAGGCTGAAAACGATTCGCGTGGATCGACTGACGTGGTGCGTTGGATTTTAAACAGATCGTGTGGCGAATATGAGTTCTTACCCCTTCGTTAAGTCGTCTGTTTCTACGCGTCCGATCTAAATAGAATGGTTCTGATCTACTCGACCACAGAGTGGCGGCGCTGCGACGGCGATAGGCGGCGGCATCCTCAGACAAGGGTGTTGCTGGCGATGCAGGAAGCGAGGGAGAAGATGGTGAGGCTTACTGGGTTCGCCGCGATGTGCTGAAGCTCGAGGTGGCCGTGGGAGATCAGGGGGAGCTCGGGGTTGACCGTAATTGCTCGCCGGAGAGATGCCTGGCGTCGGGTGCGGTCAGTCATCGTCGAGGGCAACGCTACGGAGCACGAGAGAGTAAACGGAGGATGCGTTTAGCTTTGTACGCGAGTCACGGATATGTGTGCATCAAAAGGAGGGCAAGGGGGGTCTGTGCTTACCAGGAGGACTCACCGGAGTCGAGGAAGACGTCGACGATGCTCAGCTATCATCGTTGCTGACTTTGTGGGTCAAGCACGAGCAAGCTAAGACTACTGGTAGGCACAGTGGTTGATGGGGAACAAGTTAGCGTGGTCGAGGGGGCAAGGTGCGGTGGAGGATGGCCGGAATCGTCGTCGGAATTCGTCGGAGTCCGCGGCGGTGCAGGTGGAATTGGGGACGGCCTGGGGGCAGAGAGAGCCGGGAGAGAGAGGGGAAATGGAGAGGAGGGAGAGGCGGTTAAGAAGGCGTGGTCGCGGGGCTGTTTAATGGCGTCGTTACTGCGTATTTACTCGAAGAAATGGCGATAGAACGTCCGGGCGAGGTTAGCGCGGTGAGGAAGACGACGACGTGGTCGTGGGGTCTGGTTGACAGTGAGAGAGAGAGGGAGGAGGTGGAGTTAGGCAGTCAGTGGCGGTGCGGGTGATTTCTGCGGTGAGAAAACGGTTCGCTCGGGGGTGAGAGGGAGTGGGCTGTGCTTGTTGGGCATGAGTTGCTGGGCTGGACTGGCTCTGCTCATTTTTTTGTACTGTTTGTTTTCCCTTTTCTTTTTCTATTTATCTGTTTTGATTTTGTTTTATCAATTCAAGCATTCATTTGAATTCAAACTTTTGCCAAACTTTGTGAATAATCAAACACTGTTTATTAACACATTTTAAAGTCAAATTTAGAGTATTTCTTTTATTCTTTTTAAGGTCTTTTAATTATTTAAAATAGGCCTTTGCATTTATTCAAATAAGATTTAATAATGTTTTCAAACTCCATTTGAAATCTAAATCTTTCCAAATCTTTTCAGTAGGTTTTATTTATTTATTAGGGTGTCAAATAATTCACCTTGAATTATTTGGAAAAAATATTTAATATGATTTATAAATCATTTGAATTGGGTATTTGTTTTTATTCCAATGAAATGAATTATGGTTTTAATTCCATAAATTTTATTTAGAAGAATTCTTTGATACAACTTAAGTTAATTAAATAACTTTTATTCCACTTGGGTAAATTTCAAATATTATTCTCCCATGATTTAATTAATCATTCTTTATTAGGGATTTTGTCTTTATTCAAATGGAAATAGAATTTGGTTAATGCCATTTTATTTAATTTGAAAATTCTTTATCCATTATTTTATTTGGATTTGGCTTATATTTATTCCATTTTCTTATGGATTAGGTGTAACATCCCAAAAATACTAAACTTCGATCATCAAACTCTAATCATCAAATTTAGGGTTAACAAAAAACTTTGCTAAATAAAAATATGGAAGCATGCATGTGAGTATGCATTTCATTTGAATTCTTTAAAACCAACTTTTTTCTGTGTTCCTTTGCTTGTAGATGCATGCTTAGGTGAAATAAACATCATCTAAACAATTCCCCAAACTTTTCTCAAAGACAAGTAAATCAAAACAAATAAAATAAGGGAATGGTCATTTTGACTAATTTAACTCCCATGCTTACTTTGGTTGTCTCAAACTTTCAGAACCTAACAGAAACTTTTCTGGATCTTTGCACCCCTTGATTATACTCATAACAAAGTATCAAGGCCCACTTTGTGATCATCCAGAAACATTCAAATGCATAGTTTAAATGACAATTCAAAATTGAATCTTTATCATATGGGAAGATCCCACTTTTTCAAAAACCACTCAAACAAGCTCAACTTTCAAAACCCAAGCATCTGGAGACTCACCAGCACAAACCTAGCACACACACCAAAAATCTTTTCAAAATTCAAAACTTGAATTCTTGCGGCCATTTCATCAAACACTTGGCAGACACAAATCAAACAAAATCCAAACATTGTTGTGAGCAGTGATTGAAGCCTAACTTGTTCCCTCTCTAGCTCACAACCATCTCAGTAGATCATCTAGCAAGTTAAACCAAGCACTAGAATCACTGTAAGCTGGGAAATGACATCCATGGTGAACTGCCAAAGCTCACCTTGCCACCCCAGTGGAGACAGCAAGCTAGGAGGAGATTTAGCCGTGCCAACCTTGTCTAGGAGGCAGCCCACCGTCCACCACCACTCCCTATCCAGCGCTCGAACCTTGCCAGCCACTGGACCACACGCACGGATCGCGCCCAGCTCGCCAGCAACCATGCCGAGCATGCGCCAGAGCGCCACGCTCGACCGAACCCACAGACCGCGCGCCGCCCTCGACGCGTGCATACATGATCGCCACCAACCCAGGAGACCGCCAGACATCCCATGACGCACGACCACCGCTTCATTGCCGAAGACGCCTCTGCGCAGAGCATCGCGCATTCCAGACCAAACCGCACCGCCCCTACAAGCGCATTAAAGCCGTAGAGCATCGCCAGGAGACCACCAAGCGATCGCCACCGCCGGCCATGCCTCTCACCGCCCGTAGCCATGTCGCCACCGTCGCCTGCCCATGTCGTTCGGTCTCGTCGTCGCGACTATAAATAGAGGCCACCCCCAGCCGAATTGAGCACACCATCTCACTCCCCTCTCCTCACTGATCATTCCACCTATCGAGCAAGGCGCGCAAGACAGCGAATTTCACCGAGCTCTTGCTGGAGAAGAAAGGGGCCAGCGATTGGAGCCGCCCCAGGAGAAGCTGCCGGTACCAGGAGGTTCGTCGTCGTCGACTTCGTCGTTCGCCCGCCTCGCCGACCCTCACCTAAACCCCGGTGAGCCCCCAACGACCCCCACTGGCCGCGCTAGGTTTCTGTCTCGCCGGCGTTGCCCAACGTCGACAATGACCCTCAGCGGGTTGGATTAGAACCAGATCGAATGCACCACATCGCCCCATACCGCTTCGCACCCCCTGTCTCACTGACGCGTGGGGACAGCGACTTAACCAGCCCGCGTAAGCGTTGTGCTTAGCAGGCCGGCCCAGTATCACTTCCCACGCAGCCCAGTTGTTTGAATTTAACCTTTTCCATTTTATTTCAAACACACTTCTATACCAAGTTTCAAAAATCAACTCAGGTCGATTCAGTGAACCAAATTGAATGAAACTAATTTTGTTAGAAAGGTCTGAGAATGCTGAATCAAGCCCGTTGGATTCAAGTCATTTGGATCTGTAGATCATCCTTAGTAAAAATAACAAGGCAGAAGCTTTTCTGCATTCAAACATTTTTCAAATTTAAACCACAATAGCTTTTGAGTTGATTCCAACTCTCAAAAATCACATTCAACCATACCTTTCAGAATATATAAAAATATATAGGTTTACCTACATAAATAATGACCAAGTAATAAAAGAATGCCACATAGGCATTTCTAGCCACTTTAATTAATTAAAACAAAAGGGGTAAAACCTTATTAAATTGTGACACCACTTTAAATCACATTCCCATGGACTAAAGCATGTGGTGATGACATGTGTCAACATGATCCCATGTTTGGTTTGGAGAATATTAAATCTTAAGTAGTGTTTCAATGAGTAGAAATTACTTTTCTAAAAATCAAAAGAATTAAACCAAGCTTTAATCTTGTAATGTTAGTGATGATGTTAGATCATCTATAGGACCCTTTTGTGTGATGATTGCAAGTAGTTAAGTATTGTTTGGTGATTGTGTACATCGTTTGTATTTATAGACGCTAGTACCAACCAAGGATACGAGGAGGAAGGAGGATACTACAAAGAAGAAGCCGAGGAGAACTTCAACCACTGCTCTGCTCAAGGCAAGCTAACACTTGCAAGACACTTTACCTATGCAAGCCTAATACTACTAGTGGATTGTGCAAGCTAACACTTGCAACTATGAAAGTTAGATAACCTATGCCATGCACTAAGCATGCTTGGTTAGACATATTTGATGATACCCAATCCTAGTTTTACTTGCAAGCTTTCTACTTTATTTCTTTATCAAAGCTTACTTAGAGTTTACTTAAGTGACTTGTAGATTCTAGAAAGATATACTTGAAGGTTGCATAAAGAGCATAAAATTTGGCCTAAGCTATAAAATCTTGATGTCATCCTAAGAGATTGAACTTAGTTGAAACTCCACTAGTTCACTACGCCTCATTAGTACTCACCCCACTTGTAGATGCTAGTGCTAAGCATAAAACTTGATCAACTTTAGATGGGAATACTTGGTGAAACTGGTTATGAAAACCTTAGAATGAAGGATCATTCTATTGAGATGTTTTGACATGTGTTTCCGAACACCAGATGATTTTGGTGATGAAAATGTTGAGGCATGAGCCTTAGCCCTTTAAAAAACTGATGGTTATCTGGATGCGATACCATTCCAATTTTATCGTACAACCGCAATACCCGAAGATTGGGTAGGGCTTGACTGGAAACTTATATACCTTAGTATTGGTTCCCTCATGGCCAAGGTCTGAGCTGAGGCTACCTTGTGAAGATTGTCCACCTGTGCAGTACCCAAGATGACAGTTGGTCATGGTTGGGAGGCCAAACTCACAAGAGAGGTGCTTATACTAGGGCGTGTAATTGAAAGGTTAGGATTGATTATCTGCATACTGAGTATTGTGAATTCAGGATTTGTTCCTAACGGATGTATTGAATGTTGTGGTGAAAGTGTATAATCTCTGCAGAGTGTCAAACTATTCGAATAGCCGCGTCCGCGGTTATGGACAGTTGGAGTGGCCATACCGTTCCCCCGTCAGACTTTTCAAAGTGACTTGTGAAATGAATTAAGACCTTGATTTGACCACAACAGAGTTGTGACATGAGATACAAGATCCCACCTAGGAGTTATAAAATTGTGACTAGCTTCTCTTGCTTCCGAACTAGTAGAGATAAATCTGGCTTCTTGCAAAACAACCCTAGAGCCTAGTGTCCTATTATCAAAACCCTTTTCACTTGTTAGTATTTGTTTGCGAGTACTTAAAGACTACTCATGGCTTTGTCCCTGTCTATTCCCGTGGCCAGAATATGAAGAGGGGTACCTAGAGGATGGACCCTAGGAAGGTTACGACAACTAGGATCATCTCCCATCGTCAGCATTGCCTTTGACCCCGAAGATGGAGCTTCGCCTACTCTACCGTTATTATTACGTATTCCGCTGCTTGAAGTTGTATTAAGAACTGGATCATGAGATCCCTATTTGTGTAAGAACTTATGTACGGTTTGTAATGGATGATGTACTGTGGTATCCAATTCTGTTATGTCTCGCAAAAATGGTAATCCTGGGATTGCGATGTATGGCATAACAGTCATCTGGGATTAAAAATCCGGGTGTTGACAAGTTGGTATCAGAGCCATCCTGGCCATAGGAGACCCTAGTTAGACTGGACGTTTGAATCAAAAACTTAGTTTCAAAACCAAAGGAAGAAATATTTACAAAAACTTATTCTCATTCTTATCCCTTTGATTTTTTCCTGAAAATTCATGTTCCTCAAAAACTCTTGCAAAATACATAAAATTTTGACACACTTGATCACTCTACTAACTTACTCATCCTATATTCTTATAGATGGACGTAAAGTACAACAAGTTTTATCGGTTGGGGAATGGAGGAGACCTTATCTTTGAGAGGGATTTGGACCAGCTTTCGGAACTTCTAGAGCGTGTCCGCACCCCGAGTTCTTCGGAGCTCAGCTCAATGAGCAAGGAGGAGAAGACCTGCAGTGGTTAATTGTTGCAAGTCTCCGAGGAAAGATTGAACCTCCCACTGCTGAGGGAATTCAGTTTACCTTAAGAGAGAACAACTGGCTCGATGGACTTGCCAGGGCAATGCAGGAAGCTCTTTCCCATCGTGTGGGCAGAGTATCAACCAGATCAAGGGAACCCGCGTGGAGTTTTGCCCAAGGCGTGATGCAAATGGACAACCACTGGAAGCCCCATACCACCCTGAGCTGAAGACTCAATTGGACCACCTTAGCTTCATGATGTACGATCGTCAACAGGAGTTGGATAACTGGCGTGACTACTCCAACCACAAGTCTACCATCATCAAGACGAAGGATCAAACCATCGCCATGCTAGAAAAGGATCACAAGTCTCGTCGCCGTCAGCTCGACAAGAAGGAGAGCATCATTGCTCGTCTTCGCCACCGCATCTCGTCTTTAGAGGAGACTATCCATGAGAGAGACATGCAGTTGGAGGAAAGGGAGAATGCCGGAGAGGATCTTCGTGGAGACCCCTACTCCTATCTCAGCGATGATGATGATTTTCTGGAGGATCAGGCCATGGACTTCTTCACCGATGAGGATGATTTCGCCTTCATCGATGATGATGAGAATGACGAAGCCACAGATTCCGAGGAGTAGTAGCACTTGAGCACCAGCGTAGTGAGTAGTATTTGGTCCCACTCTATCATAGTTTTGAGAATGGTTCTTAAAACCATCTGTTTTTCTTTGTTGTGCTGTGTGTTGTACCGTGTGCTATGAATGAATGAAAAGCAAGTTACTAGAAAATCTGAGTCAAACTTTAAAAACTTTTCAAAGCCCCAAAACCTTAGAAATTTCCGTCTTTCTCATAATCTATCTCAATCTTCAGATGCCATGCTGAGGAAGTGGTTCATCCCCGGAACCGATGTTGCAGATCCTGCAAATGTTGGTTTCTAACCGCGAAGCTGAAAGAGCGGAACGTCAAGCCAACCTAGCCACCCTGCAACAGATAGCTCAGCTAGCCCATAATAACCAAGGCCACGGAAATCAGGACAACCATGGATCTAAGCTCAAGAACTTCCAGAATACCAACCCACATGTTTTCACTAAGTCAGAAGAGCCCCTAGATGCCGATGATTGGCTGCAAACCATGGAAAATAACCTAGAAGTCGCCAGAGTGGAGGCCAACGAGAAAGTTCTGTTCGCCACCCACTATCTAGATGGAGATGCCAGGGCATGGTGGAACAGTGTTCGCGCAATGACCGGAGGCCAGATGATGACCTGGGAGGAATTCAAGGTCCAGTTTAGCAGAACCCATGTGCCACCGGGTTTGATCAAGAGGATGAGAGACGAGTTCAGAGAACTGAAGTAAGGAAGGATGACTGTAGTGGAATACCGTGACAAATTCTTGTCATTAGCTAGGTATGCCCCGGATGAGATTGACACCGAAGCCAAGAAGAAAGAACGATTCCTGAATGGTCTGCACGATGAGATGCAGACGGTGTTAGTCAATATCCCCTTTGCTGATATTGAAGCCCATGTCGACTCAGCCATCCATATGGAAGGAAAGATCAACCAAGCCAATGAGAACCGCAAGCGTCGCATGATGCATCATC
The DNA here is from genome assembly GCA_023614405.1 of Avena insularis. Classification (NCBI taxonomy): domain Eukaryota; kingdom Viridiplantae; phylum Streptophyta; class Magnoliopsida; order Poales; family Poaceae; genus Avena; species Avena insularis. Next base: position 34,111,733 of record CM042684.1, read on the forward strand.
CTGGAACCCATCAGACCCCAAAGTATCGCCCTAACCCATCTCCAGGGTTTTCCCCAAGAACCAACAGACCCCCGATGAACCGCCCGACCTATCCCAACCGTGGAAACCCTAGACCCGCAGGAAATCACAACAACCCCGGAAACTCTAGCAAATTCAACCGTGCCCCACCCAAGTTCAACACCAATAATGCTGCCACCAACACCAACACTGCCCCAAGGACTGGAAGCAATGTTGTGCTTGTAGCAGCAAAGGACAAGTCTCAGGTAACTTGTTATGACTGTGGAAATAAGGGTCACTACTCCAACGAGTGCCCCAACAAGAAGAATGCCGCAGCACCCAATGCCAATGCCCCAACTCAGCAGCAGCATCGTGGTCAGCCCGGAAGAAGGTTTGCCCCAGGGAATTCGCTCAACCGCAACGACCGTCTTTTTCTCATGCATGCTGAAAAAGCTCAGGAAGCGCCAGACATCGTGCTGGGTATGTTTTCTGTTAATTCAGTACTTGCAAGAGTGTTGTTTGACTCTGGTGCATCGCATTCATTTGTCACCGAAGAATTTGCATGCACTAGTAAAATTCAACCAACCAAACTGAAGCATGTCATGATTGTTCAAATTCCCGGATCAACCACCAAGGCTAGGAAAATTTGCAAAGCCGTCCCTATCCGAATCCAGGGCATAGATTTTTATGCTAATCTGATAATACTCGGAACTAAAGGTTTGGAAGTAGTACTAGGAATGGATTGGATGTCCAAACATAAAGGATTGATTGACTGTGCCAAGAAAGCCATAACCATGACCAAGACAGCGGAATATCAATCGAGCATATATCCAAACCTTACCTCGCCAATTCAAGTGCAACAAGAGTATAGCCCAACCTACCATTGACCAAGTCCGGATAGTCTGTGAATACCCCGATGTATTTCCAGATGTTTTGCCCGGTATGCCCCTAGATCGGGATATTGAGTTTATCATCGAACTAATCCCCGGAACAGGACCCATAGCCCAGAGACCATATAGTATGAACCCGTCGGAACTAGAAGAACTGAAGAAGCAACTGGATGCCATGCTGGAAATTGGATTGATTCAACCAAGTGCGTCACCATGGAGATCACTTGTCTTATTTGTGGACAAGAAGGATGGAGGTAATCGTTTGTGTACGGGTTATCGGAAGTTGAATGATGTCACCATCAAGAACAAGTACCCCTTGCCTAAGATAGAAGATTTGTTTGATCAGTTGACCGGTGCCAAAGTGTTTTCTAAGATTGCTCTTAGAACAGGCTATCATCAACTCAAGATTCATGCAGAGGATATTCCAAAGACTGCCTTTACCACCAGATATGGATTGTACGAGTATACAGTCATGTCCTTTGGATTAACCAATGCCCCCGCTTATTTCTTGAATCTCATGAATAAGATTTGTATGGACTTCCTGGATAAGTTTTTTGTTGTTTTCATCGATGACATTCTGATTTATTCCAAATCAGAAGAAGAACATGAGCTACACCTAAGGACCATTCTTGGAACCCTTAGAGAGCATCAGTTGTATGCCAAGTTTAGCAAATGTGAATTCTGGTTACAGGAGGTAGGATTCCTCGGTCACATTGTATCAGCCGGAGAAATTGCCGTTGACCCTGCCAAAGTGAAGGATGTAGAAGATTGGCAAGCCCCAACCACTCAAACCCAAGTTCGCGCATTTCTCGGATTGGCGGGATACTACCGCAAGTTCGTAGAAGGATTCTCGAGTATCGCTAGACCCATGACCCAATTGCTGAAGAAGGACAAGAAGTTTGAATGGACCGACAAATGTGAGGTGAGTTTTCGAGAACTCAAGAAGAGATTGATTTCATCCCCAATCTTGATCATGCCGGATATCACGAAGCCCTTCGATGTGTACTGTGACGCATCCAAGATTGGCCTCGGATGTGTGATAATGCAAGAAGGCAAAGTTATATCTTATCTATCTCGACAACTGAAGCAACATGAGCAAAATTACCCAAACCATGACCTCGAACTCGCAGCCGTAGTTCTAGCCCTGAAGACATGGAGACATTACCTGATGGGAAATCGTTGTGAGATCTATACGAATCACAAGAGTCTGAAGTATACATTCACTTAGAAGGAGTTGAATATGAGACAGAGGAGATGGATTGAGCTAATCAAGGATTACGATCTAGACATTCACTATCACCCTGGTAAAGCCAATGTGGTAGCCGATGCCCTTAGCAGATTGCCGTGCCACTTGAACTCCATGATTTTGGAGGAGAAACCAAGCTTGCACAAAGAAATGGAAGGTTTTCGAATGGAACTAGTGAGTGAAGGATTTTTGGCTAGCATAGAACTTTAGCCCACTTTGATCAGTCAGATCAAAGAGACAAAGACGGGAAATGCCAGTATCGATGGAATCAAGCGTCGTATCGGTATAGGCAAAGTACCCGGATTCACAGAAGACGAAGAAGGAGTTTTGTGGTACAAAGTACGCCTTTGTGTACCATCAGATTCTGAGTTGAAAGAAGTTATTTTGAAGGAGGCTCATGATACTCTTTATTCTATCCACCCCGGAGGAACGAAGATGTATCAAGATTTGAAAGAGCAATTTTGGTGGCATAAGATGAAGAGAGAGATCGGAAGCTATATCGCCAAGTGTGATATATGTCAGCGAGTCAAGGCAGGACATCAAAGACCCGCTGGATTGTTGCAACCCTTGCACATTCCGGAATGGAAATGGTATTCTATTGGAATGGACTTTATCACCGGATTGCCTACTTCTAGTAGGGGAAATGACTCTATCTGGGTCATAGTGGACCGATTGTCCAAAGTCGCCCATTTCTTACCCGTCAAGACCACATACCAGAGTTCGAAGCTAGCGGAGTTATATATCGCTAGGATAGTTAGTTTGCATGGAGTCCCCAAGAATATCGTATCGGATCGAGGAACTCAGTTTACCTCGAGATTCTAGAAGAAAGTCCAAGAAGGTTTAGGAACCCTCCTAGATTTCAGCACCGCGTATCACCCTAAGACCGATGGACAAACGGAGCTAGTAAACTAAATACTCGAAGATATGCTGAGAGCCTGTTTGCTAGAATATGGATCCAAGTGGGAAGTTTGTCTGCCGTTTGCAGAATTTTCATACAACAATAATTATCAAGCTAGTTTGCAAATGGCCCCATTTGAATTCATGTACGGAAGGAAGTGTCGCACCCCTTTGAACTGGTCGGAAGTAGGAGAGATTCAAATTTTCAGACCCGAGATCCTACGAGAAGCAAAAGAGAAGGTTCACAAGATTCGTGAGTACCTCAAGACAGCCCAGTCCAGACAGAAGAGTTACGCCGACAAGAGACGTAGAGACCTCGCCTTCAACATAGGAGATTTTGTTTATCTAAAAGTGTCGCCATTGAAGGGAATGCAGCGTTTCCAACTCAAAGGAAAGTTAGCCCCCAGATATATCGGACCCTTCAAGATTATGAACCGTCGAGGAGAAGTATCGTATCAATTGGAACTACCCGAAGAAATGTCAGCCGTGCACAACGTGTTCCATATCTCGTTACTTCGCAAGTGTCTCAAAGTCCCAGAGAAGACCGAAGTGTTCAAGAACATCGATCACCGGACCATAGAGATCAACGATGACCTGACCTATCCCGAAGTACCCATCCGTATTTGGAAAGAAGCTTTCAGAACTACCCGAACCCGAAGCATCAAGTTTCTCAAGATTCAGTGAAGAAACCACACAGAAGAGGAAGTTACCTGGGAGCGCGAAGATCACATCAGGACGGAGTTTCCCGATCTCTTCAAATCCTAGGTAATCTTTTTCGTCCTTTTTCAAATCTCGGGACGAGATTTTGTTTAAGGGGGGAAGGTTTGTAACATCCCAAAAATACTAAACTTGGATCATCAAACTCTAATCATCAAATTTAGGGTTAACAAAAAACTTTGCTAAATAAAAATATGGAAGCATGCATGTGAGTATGCATTTCATTTGAATTCTTTAAAAACAACTTGTTTGTGTGTTCCTTTGCTTGTAAATGCATGCTTAGGTGAAATAAACATTATCTAAACAATTCCCCAAACTTTTCTCAAAGACAAGTAAATCAAAACAAATAAAATAAGGGAATGGTCATTTTGACCAATTTAACTCCCATGCCTACTTTGGCTGTCTCAAACTTTCAGAACCTAACAGAAACTTTTCTGGATCTTTGCACCCCTTGATTATACTCATAACAAAGTATCAAGGCCCACTTTGTGATCATCCAGAAACATTCAAATGCATAGTTTAAATGACAATTCAAAATTGAATCTTTATCATATGGGAAGATCCCACTTTTTCAAAAACCACTCAAACAAGCTCAACTTTCAAAACCCAAGCATCTGCAGACTCACCAGCACCAACCTAGCACACACACCAAAAATCTTTTCAAAATTCAAAACTTGAATTCTTGCGGCCATTTCATCAAACACTTGGCAGACACAAATCAAACAAAATCCAAACACTATTGTGAGCAGTGATTGAAGCCTAACTTGTTCCCTCTCTAGCTCACAACCATCTCAGTAGATCATCTAGCAAGTTAAACCAAGCACTAGACTCACTGTAAGCTAGGCAATGACATCAATGGTGAACAGCCGAAGCTCACCTTGCCATCCCAGTGGAGACACCAAACTAGGAGGAAATTTAGCCGTGCCAACCTTGTCTAGGAGGCAGCCCACCGTCCACCGCCACTCCCTGTCCATCGCTCGAACCTTGCCAGCCACTGGACCACACGTACGGACCGCGCCCAGCACGCCAGCAACCATGCCGAGCATGCGCCAGAGCGCCACGCTTGAACGAATCCCACAGATCGCGCGCCGCCCTTGCCGCGTGCATCATGATCGCGACCGACCCAGGAGACCGCCAGACATCCCCGTTCGCCGCCCCATGACGCATAGCCACCGCTCGCCGTCGAAGACGCTGCCTCTGCAGCGCAGAGCATCACGCGGTCCAGACCAAACCGCACCGCCCCTACAAGCGCATTAAAGCCGTAGAGCATCGCCAGGTGACCACCAAGCGATCGCCACCGCCGGCCATGCCTCTAGCCGCCCGTAGCCATGTCGCCACCATCGCCTGCCCATGTCGTTCGGTCTCGTTGTCGCGACTATAAATAGAGGCCACCCCAGCCGAATTGAGCACACCATCTCACTCCCCTATCCTCACTAATCATTCCACCTCGTTCCCGGAGCAATGCGCCCAGCACTTCACCAGAATTTCACCGGAGCCTGCCGCTGCTGGAGAAGAAGGGGGCCAGCGATTGGAGCCGCCCCAGGAGAAGTTGCCGGTACAAGGAGGTTCGCCGTCGTCGACTTCATCATTCGCCCGCCTCGCCGACCCTCGCCTGAACCCCGGTGAGCCCCTGATGACCCCCACCGGCTGCGCTACGTTTCTGTCTCGCCGGCGTTGCCCAACGTCGACGATGACCCTCAGCCGTTGGATTAGAACCAGATCGAACGCACCACATCGCCCCATACCGCTTCGCACCCCCCTGTCTCACTGACGCGTGGGGACAGCGACTTAACCAGCCCGCGTAAGGGCTGTGCTTAGCAGGCCGGCCCAATATCACTTCCCACGCAGCCCAGTTGTTTGAATTTAACCTTTTCCATTTTATTTCAAACACACTTCTGTACCAAGTTTCAAAAATCAACTCAGGTCGATTCAGTGAACCAAATTGAATGAAACTAATTTTGATAGAAAGGTCTGAGAATGCTGAATCCAAGCCCATTGGATTCAAGTCATTTGGATCTGTAGATCATCCTTAGTAAAAATAACAAGGCAGAAGCTTTTCTGCATTCAAACATTTTTCAAATTTAAACCACAATAGCTTTTGAGTTGATTCCAACTCTCAAAAATCACATTCAACCATACCTTTCAGAATATATAAAAATATATAGGTTTACCTACAGAAATAATGACCAAGTAATAAAAGAATGCCACATAGGCATTTCTAGCCACTTTAATTAATTAAAATAAAAGGGGTAAAACCTTATTAAATCGTGACACCACCTTAAATCACATTCCCATGGACTAAAGCATGTGGTGATGACATGTGTCAACATGATCCCATGTTTGGTTTGGAGAATATTAAATCTTAAGTAGTGTTTCAATGAGTAGAAATTACTTTTCTAAAAATCAAAAGAATTAAACCAAGCTTTAATCTTGTAATGTTAGTGATGATGTTAGATCATCTATAGGACCCTTTTGTGTGATGATTGCAAGTAGTTAAGTATTGTTTGGTGATTGTGTACATTGTTTGTATTTATAGACGCTAGTACCGACCAAGGATACGAGGAGGAAGGAGGATACTACGAAGAAGAAGCCGAGGAGAACTTCAACCACTGCTCTGCTCAAGGCAAGCTAACACTTGCAAGACACTTTACCTATGCAAGCCTAATACTACTAGTGGATTGTGCAAGCTAACATTTGCAACTATGAAAGTTAGATAACCTATACCATGCACTAAGCATGCTTGGTTAGACATATTTGATGATACCCAATCCTAGTTTTACTTGCAAGCTTTCTACTTTATTTCTTTATCAAAGCTTACTTAGAGTTTACGTAAGTGACTTGTAGATTCTAGAAAGATATACTTGAAGGTTGCATAAAGAGCATAAAATTTGGCCTAAGCTATAAAATCTTGATGTCATCCTAAGAGATTGAACTTAGTTGAAACTCCACTAGTTCACTACGCCTCATTAGTACTCACCCCCACTTGTAGATGCTACTGCTAAGCATAAAACTTGATCGACTTTAGATGGGAATACTTGGTGAAACTGGTTATGAAAACCTTAGAATGAAGGATCATTCTATTGAGATGTTTTGACATGTGTTTCCGAACACCAGATGATTTTGGTGATGAAAATGTTGAGGCATGAGCCTTAGCCCTTTATAAAACTGATGGTTGTCTGGATGCGATACCATTCCAATTTTATCGTACAACCACAATACCCGAAGATTGGGTAGGGCTTGACTGGAAACTTATATACCTTAGTATTGGTTCCCTCACGGCCAAGGTCTGAGCTGAGGCTACCTTGTGAAGATTGTCCACCTGTGCAGTACCCAAGATGACAGTTGTAAGGTTCCCAACCTTTAATAAGGTAGAGATCTCTTTGTTTACAATGCTAGTCCCTGGATCAATAGCTAGCATCCATAGTTAAGATGTAATATCAAGAAACAAAGGTCATAATACAACTTTATAACTAGGAATAAAATAATTTATTACATCTTACATAGCTCATTTGGCTATCTCATTACAATGCAGCAGAATATAACAATAGCATGGGGTCCTTCATCTTCAAAGTGCCACAGGCAGACATGTTGGTTGTAGACTTGTAATCCTAATCAATAAACTTCACTAACATCAAACAAACCTACAACATAACAAGTTACATCCACAAGGGTCAATACATTTGATTTGTATTGGCAAGTGATACTATGGTAGTATAGTGGAGTCTATCATCTATATGCAATTGGCTAAGTGGAGCTTAGGCTTGCTTTGCTCAAAATAGATTTTCCTTATCATTTGAAAACACTAAGTTTTTGCTTGACAAAAATCACCCAAGGCATCTCCCAATAGAAATTGGTGATCCTTCAACCCTTGTTCAACCACAAGATTTTAACTTAGAAATTTGGATGAGGAGATTCTTGATAGCTTCCATGTCTTGATGCTCAAATTGTCCTTTGCCAGGGACATGGCTAAGTACTTAGATTTTACACTCTGCAAAGGTGGTGCACTTTCCCCACAAGACTTGGTTTCCCAAGACAAGATCTTTCAGAAGCCTTCCCTTAGACCAGAATGGATGCGTTCCAACCTATCAATCCCCTACCACCAACTGTCCATTTGGTTAAGTTATTGCAACCTATATGATCCAGGCAGAGCCCATAATGCCAAGTGGCTGCACTTGAAGCTTCTCAACATTTGACATCTCAAATCTCTTTGTTCCTGGGTGGCCATCCACAAGTGAGATACACAAGGTAAACCATAGAAATGGGCCTTGTGAACCACTCAACACAAACCATTCCTACCATTCCACCCAGGTGATTCATTCACTTAGTTGTTTTATTAAACAAAACATAAGTCCTTGACTTAGAAATATTCCATAGTATGAATATATGTTCCACCCTTGTTTTCTACTAGCTAAGCTAAGCATGATAGTAGTAGGAATCTTAACTTAGGAAATTCTACTAAGGTTTCATCTACTAGGATTTCCCATGGCATAGTTTATACTTAGCAAAATTCCATGCAAGTCCTACTTAGAAATATCACTAATGCATAGTGAAAATAATGGGACAAAGTATGAAGCATCACTTGCCTTTTTGGTAGAGAATATAAGTTCACTTCTTGATCTTGCAATATTCACACTCTTCAAATCACTACAATTCAATCAAGCAAGCAATATTTCAATCTACCATTCAAGCAACATCACATAAAATAATAGAAACAAAACATTGCATGCAAGCATGCCAAACTTTGTTTTATTTACAAAAGTGGTTTATAATTGGTTATAAACATACTAAGACACTTATTGGTCATTTTATAAAGTGGCAAAATTATTTGCAAAAGATTCTACCTATAAACCATTTTTAAACCAAAGCATTATTTTATGTGGTGGAGAAATGCTTTTAATAAGGCAACAATCTATAGGGTTCACAAAATATGTTTTCAAATCATAAAACCTTGTGTTTAGGGTCATAAGGTTTGAAACAAATCATTTTCCAAAGGTTTCACTCAAAAATCATTTGTAAATCATAATCAATATTTTTATTTGACTAGAAATGAGCTAATTCAACTATTTATTCTTTATCTTCACAAAATATATTTTTAAATCCATAAGTTGGTTCCTATGGTAAGTAGGTTCAAAAAAACCATTTTGCAAAGATTTCACATTAAAATTATATCTAGAACAATTTTTATATTCAAAATAAGCTTACACATGTTTCTGCAAATTCAACCAATTTTACAGAAGCAAAACATTAAACAAAGTGCATGGTTAGAAAGTACTTGTTTTGATGAATCCATTGATATAAAATTTGCAAAATTTGGACATGTGGTTTGAATGTTATGAATTTTTCAAATTGGAACATCTAATAGACAAGTTTCTGGTTTTTAAAACAAACACAGGCCACGAGTCATGCTGCGATTGGTCGGTACCGCTTCGTGCGGATCGATCGCTGTGGAGCGTTAGATCTAAGTGGGATCGCACGGCTCAGAAGCAAGCGTACCCCTTTGGTTAAAATTCTATCGTGGCCACTGGATCGAAATCGCACGGCGCACAGCGAGCCTGCCAGAGATGGGCGGCGCTGGCGGCGGCAGGTGGCGGCGCTGGCTCTGCCTACGGCGTTGCGGTGGTTATAGGAAGCAAGGGAGGAAGGGGAAAGGCTCACAGTGATCGCAGGGGTATGGCGAAGCTCAAGGTGGTCTTCGGGTAGCAGGGGGCGCACGGGAGTTGTCGGAATTCCTCGCCGGAGATGCTCCTGGCGTCGGGTGCGGTCAGTCATTGTCGAGGGCGACGCTACGGAGCACGAGGGAGCAAACGGAAGATGCGGTTAGCTTCGTACGCGAGTCACGGACATGTGTGCATCAAAAGAAGGGCAAAGGGGGGGTCTGGTCTCACCGATAGTGCTCGTCGGAGCGGAGGCAGACGGTGGTGCTGCTCTGCGGAGACGTTGTCGAGCTTGTAGCGCCTCGCGGGCGAGCCGACGATACGGGGAGGTCCGGCAGGAGATGGGGAGCAAGCTCGTGTGCGCCAGGGAGCAAGGGTGCCGTGGCTGTCCGGAATCACCGTGGATGTTCGCCGGAGACCGTGGCGGTGTAAGCGGAAATGGGGACGACCTGGGGGCGTAGAGGTTCTGGCGAGTGAGGGGAATGAGAGAGGGAACGCAGGCGTTTTAGTACGCGTGATTACTGGCGTGGATTGATCACTCCATCAATCGGAATTAAACCTCGAATCAAAGCGCAGAGAATGGTCGCGAGGTGAGGCGCGGGCCGATTATGAACATGGGGTTGGCCAGCACGAGAGCCAACAGGAGTGGGTCCAGGCTGTCATCGTTTGTGTGGGTTTCTTTCGCGGTGAAAAATGGTTAGCTCGGAGTGAGAGGGAGAGGTGGCCTTCTGCTGGGCTTACTGGGCTGGCTGGGCTGGGTCGACCTTTTCATTCAGTTTTTTTTGTTCTGTTTGTTTTTCCCTTTTTCATTCCTATTAATCTGTTTTGGTTTTGTTTAATTATTTCAAACTTCAAACTGATTTCAAACCTCATCCAAATTTCTAAGTTAAAATCTTGTGGTTGAACAAGGGTTGAAGGATCACCAATTTCTATTGGGAGATGCCTTGGGTGATTTTTGTCAAGCAAAAACTTAGTGTTTTCAAATGATAAGGAAAATCTATTTTGAGCAAAGCAAGCCTAAGCTCCACTTAGCCAATTGCATATAGATGATAGACTCCACTATACTACCATAGTATCACTTGCCAATACAATTCAAATGTATTGACCCTTGTGGCTGTAACTTGTTATGTTGCAGGTTTGTTTGATATTAGTGAAGTTTAATGATTAGGATTACCAGTCTACAACCAACATGTCTGCATGTGGCACTTTGAAGGTGAAGGACCCCATGCTATTGTTATATTCTGCTGCATTGTAATGAGATAGCCAAATGAGCTATGTAAGATGTAATAAATTATTTTATTCCTGGTTATAAAGTTGTATTATGACCTTTGTTTCTTGATATTACATCTTAACTGTGGATGCTAGCTATTGATCTAGGGACTAGGATTGTAAACACAGGGATCTCTACCTTATTCAAGGTTGGGAACCTTACAACAGTTGGTCATGGTTGGGAGGCCAAACTCACAGGAGAGGTGCTTATACTAGGGCGTGTAATTGAAAGGTTAGGATTGATTATCCGCATACTGAGTATGGTGAATTCAGGATTTGTTCCTGACGGATGTATCGAATGTTGTGGTGAATGTGTACAATCTCTACAGAGTGTCAAACTATTCGAATAGCCGCGTCCGCGGTTATGGACAGTTGGAGTGGCCATACTGTTCCCCCGTCAGACTTTTCAAAATGACTTGTGAAATGAATTAAGACCTTGACTTGACCACAACAGAGTTGTGACATGAGATACAAGATCCCACCTAGGAGTTATAAAATTGTGACTAGCTTCTCTTGCTTTTGAACTAGTAGAGATAAATCTGGCTTCTTGCAAAACAACCCTAGAGCCTAGTGTCCTATTATCAAAAACCCCTTTCACTTGTTAGTATTAGTTTGCGAGTACTTAAAGAGTACTCATGGCTTTGTCCCTGGCTATTCCCGTGGCCAGACTATGAAGAGGAGTACCTGGAGAATGGACCCCAGGAAGGTTACGACAACTAGGATCATCTCCCATCGCCAGCATTGCCTGTGACCCCGAAGATGGAGCTTCGCCTACGCTACCATTATTATTACGTATTCCGCTGCTTGAAGTTGTATTGAGAATTGGATCATGAGATCCCTATTTGTGTAAGAACTTATGTACGGTTTGTAATGGATGATGTACTGTTGTATCCAATTCTGTTATGTCTCGCCAAAATGGTAATCCTGGGATTGTGATGTATGGCATAATAGGCATCTGGGATTAAAAATCCGGGTGTTGACATTAGGCCAAGATTTAATTTGGTCTTTTAAATATTCCTCAATTAATATTTCTATCTTTATCTTATAAAATCCATATTTTTTTATTTAAAGATCCAAACTTGATGATTCCAATTTGTAAAATCTTATTTAATATTTATTTATCCTTTTAAATATCTTTAGGATTATTTGCTCACTATTTGGTATGGATTTCTAGATAGGTGCTTTATTAGCTTTGGAAATTCAATTCTATCTTATTAATTTCATAAGATTTTATCTATGGTTCCAAATTAAGTGAAACCAATTTCTATGGTTTTATAATATTTCTATCTGTCATTCTTGATCATTTGTAAATGTTTGTTGACAAAGTTTTATATAGGTCAAACCATGGTCTTAGAGATATCTTGGAAATGATTTTATTCCATTAGGGTTTTAGGGTTTTGGTTTATTTCTCAAGTGTTTAAATTTCTAGATGCAATTATGAAGAATGCATTTCACTTGATTTGAATTTTAGTTGGATTCAAACTTTACTCAAGTTTGTTCAAGATGGGATTTTAAGTTTCCATTTAGAAATGAAAAGTTTCTTTTCACCCTAAATTTCAACAATTATTTATTTTGTTTATTTATTTTTCACATTACAAAATTTGGAAAATTTTGGGATGTGACAGGCTACCACCCTTAAAATAAATCTCGTCCCGAGATTTGGGAAAGATAGGGGGTTACAAGCTGGCTCAAAGCAACTAGGGTACTACCACCCTTAAAAAATTTCCAACTAGATTACTTTTTGGCTTGCTTGGAATCTTGTTGAAATCTCTCTGGCATACATCTGCATAGTGTCCTTTGTTTCCACACTTGAAACATGTGACAAGGCTGAGATCCTTCATAGGCTTTATCTTGTGCTTCATCTTTTCTGGACAATTGCTTGCATAATGTCCTTTATCACCACAATTGTAACATGTGACAAGATTGAGTTCTTCACGTATCTTCTATGGGCAAGTTGACACATAATGGCCTAGCTCTTTGCAGTTGTTGCACCACACTTGGTTGATTTGCTTATATTTTTGCTTCTTCTCAGGACATTCATTGGCATAGTGTCCCATCTCTTTGCAATGGCAACACTTCACTTGACTTTTGTCCTTCTTCTTCTTGGGTTTCTCCAAAGCTAGGAGTGCTTCTAGTTCATGTTCTTCATATCTTATCTCAAAGGTGGGAAATTTTCCTGGTCTCCTTGATCTTTTCCTTGGGTAATACATATGTCTCCTCTTTGGTCCATCAAATTGAGTCATATTGCATGGAGGTGCAAGCTAAGATTTTCCTTTGTCTTCATCCTTCTTGGCAGAAGTTGTTCCCTCATGGGGGTTTACAATCTGTTGATGCACTCCACCTAGTTTCCTTTGTTGAACTATGGAATAGATGGGGCATTGGATAGGGACATGATTATTTCCTTCACATAGGAAACAAGTAGCTTGAGATGTGGGGCATTGATTATTTGGATGTTTCTCTTCACAATTGGGGCATTGATCTTCATGCTCTTTGGAAGTGTGATCCTTGTCTCCACAAACATTGCAAGCTTGAGTTCCTTCTATAATATCATCCTTGACATCCTTGTTGTCATAAACTCCTTGGGAAGGGTTGTCTCCCATGTTGATCATTTGATTTGTCGTCCTATGCAACAATTGGGTTTGGGTTTCCAAAAACCTTTGCATGGTTGGGTCTAACTCATTGTTGTTGGCTAAAAACTGAGTTGTCACTTGGTTCAAGTGGGTTTGGGTTACTATGAGTTCTCTCATGTTGACCTCTTGGTTGTTGTTGTTGCCATCCTTGATGTTGGAGTTTCTTGGAGTAGTCATCTATTTGGGTTAGATTGGGATTAGAAAGGGAAAATATTCCTAAGGGAATAATTCTAATCACACACATCACAATTCACACAAGCAATGTGCAAGCAATCACAAACAAACATTCCACTCAAACAACAAGTTTCAAGCACATTTTTAGGCAATAAAATATTTTTGCTACACCACATATGTTGGTGGGTTTAATTTAATCTAAATATGGTGGTCCAACTATATGGTTCACTTGAGATCCTTCCATCCTTCTTTGTTGTTTCTTCTTGAATAAGATCATGGTTTCCTTGGGAAAATTCTTGCATCTTGGTCACAAAACTTCAAAGGTGATGATGGTTCCTTCCAAGTTGGGTTTCCTTAGTGTTCAAGTCTTGAGCAATACTTCTTGTCTCACTTATAGTCCTTAGTGATATCCAAGTTGGAGTCCTTGGTGGAACTAAAGTTGAAGTTTTTGGCCATGGGGAAGGCTTTATTCATCAAGTTGAAATAGACAAGATGTAGAATCAAAACCAAAATGGTTGAGGAAAGAGTTTACAAGATTGTTTGCAAATAAGTTTTGGAACAAATACAACTCCTACTTTTCTAAGGGGTTTTGTCCAATCCTAGGGTTACAATCCTACAGGCAACACAGTGCTCTGATACCATCTGTAGAGGTCCCAACCTTTAATAAGGTAGATATCCTTGTGTTTACAATGCTAGTCCCTGGATCAATAGAAAGCTTCCACAATTAAGATGTAATATCAAGAAACAAAGGTCATAATACACTTTATAACCAGGAATAAAACAATTTATTACATCTTACATTGCTCATTTGGCTATCTCAATACTATGCAGCAAAATATAACAATAGCATGGGGTCCTTCATCTTCAAAGTGCCATAGGAAGTCATGTTGGTTGTAGACTTGTAATCCTAATCAATAAACTTCACTAACATCAAACAAACCTGCAACATAATAAGTTACAGCCACAAGGGTCAATACATTTGAATTGTATTGGCAAGTGATACTATGGCAGTATAGTGGAGTCTATTATCTATATACATTTGGCTAAGTGGAGCTTAGGCTTGCTTTGCTCAAAATAGATTTTCCTTATCGTTTGAAAAACACTAAGTTTTTGTTTGTCAAAAATCACCTAAGGCATCTCCCAATAGAAATTGGTGATCCTTCAACCCTTGTTCAACCACAAGTTTTTAACTTAGAAATTGGGATGAGGAGATTCTTGAGAGCTTCCATGTCTTGATGCTCAAATTTTCCTTTGCCAGGGACATGGTTAAGTACTTAGATTTTACACTCTGCAGAGGTTGTGCACTTTCCCCACAAGACTTGGTTTCACCAAGACAACATCTTTCAGAAGCCTTCCCTTAGACCAGAATGGACGCTTTCCAACCTATCATCCCCTACCACCAACTGTCCATTTGGCTAAGTTATTGCAACCTATATGATCCAGGCAGAGCCCATAATGCCAAGTGGCTGCACTTGAAGCCTCTCAACATTTGACATCTCAAATCTCTTTGTTCCTGGGTGGCCATCCACAAGTGAGATACACAAGGTAAACCATAGAAATGGTCCTTGTGTAACCACTCAACACAAACCATTCCTTCCATTCCACCCAGGTGATTCATTCACTTAGTTGTTTTATTAAACAAAACACAAGTCCTTGACTTAGAGATATTCCATAGTATGAATATAATACACCCTTGTTTTCTACTAGCTAAGCTAAGCATGGTAGTAGTAGGAATCTTAAATTAGGAAATTTCTACTAAGGTTTCATCTACTAGGATTTCCCATGGCATAGTTTATACTTAGCAAAATTCCATGCAAGTCCTACTTAGAAATATCACTAATGCATAGTGAAAATAATGGGAAAAAAGTATGAAGCATCACTTGCCTTTTTGGTAGAGAATATAAGTTACCTCCTTGATCTTGCAATATTCACACTCTTCAAATCACTACAATTCAATCAAGCAAGCAAGAATTCAATCTACCATTCAAGCAAACATCACATAAAGTAATAGAAACAAAGCAATGCATGCAAGCATGCAAAAGATTGTTTTATTTGGAAAAGTGGTTTCTAACATGTTATAAACATTCTAAAACACCTATTGGTCATTTATAAAAGTGGCAAAATCATTTGAAAAATATTTTACTTATAAACCATTTTTAAACCAAATCAATATTTTATGTGGTTGAAAATGCTTTTTAGCAAAGAAATAATATTTATAGGGTTCACTAAATACATTTTTAATTCCAAAAACTTGGTGTTTAGGGTCAGAGAGTTTAAATCAAAACATTTCCCAAAGGTTTTGCTCCAAAATCATTTTTAAACCATAATCAACATTTTTATTTGGCTAGAAATGCTTTTATTCAAAGATTTATTCCTTAGCATCTCAAAATAAGTTTTTAAAACCAAAAGTTGGTTTCTATGGTCAGTAGGTTCAATATAATCCATTTGCCAAAAGTTTTATCACAAAAATAATTTTAGAATGAATTTTATATTCAAAATATGCCTACACAAGTTTCTGCAAAAACAACCATTTTACCAGAAGCAATTTACTAAACAAAGTGCATGGTTGGAAATTACTTGTCTTTCTGATTCCATTGATATAAAATTTACAAAATTTGGACGTGTGTATCAAAAGTTATGAATTATGCAAGTTTGAACATCTATTAGAATAGTTTCTGTTTTTAAAACAAAAGGCTGGCCACGTGTCTTGTTCTGATAGGCTGAAAACGGTTCGCGTGGATCGACTAACGTGGTGCGTTGGATTTTAAAAAGATCGTGTGGCGCAGATGAGTTCTTACCCCTTTGTTAAGTCGTCTGTTTCTATGCGTCCGATCTAAATCGAATGGTTCTGATCTACTCGACCACAAAGTGGCGGTGCTGCGACGGCGACAGGAGGCGGCGTGCTCAGACAAGGGTGGCGCTGGTGATGCAGGAAGCGAGGGAGAAGATGGTGAGGCTTACTGGGTTCGCCGCGATGTGCTGAAGCTCGAGGTGGCCATGGGAGATCAGGGGGCGCTCGGGTTGACCGTAATTGCTCGCCGGAGAGATGCCTGGCATCGGGTGCGGTCAGTCATCGTCGAGGGCGACACTACGGAGCACGAGAGAGTAAACGGAGGATGCGTTTAGCTTTGTACACGAGTCACGGATATGTGTGCATCAAAAGGAGGGCAAGGGGGGGTCTGTGCTTACCAGGAGGACTCACCGGAGTCGAGGAAGACGTCGGCGATGCTCAGCTATCATCGTTGCTGACTCTGTGGGTCAAGCATGAGCAAGCTAAGACTACTGGTAGGCGCAGTGGTTAATGGGGAACAAGTTAGCGTGGTCGAGGGGGCAAGGTGCGGTGGAGGATGGCCGGAATCGTCGTCAGAATTCGTCGGAGTCCGCGGCGGTGCAGGTGGAATTGGGGACGGCCTGGGGGCAGAGAGAGCCGGGCGAGAGAGGGGAAATGGAGAGGAGGGAGAGGCGGTTAAGAAGGCGTGGTCGCGGGGCTGTTTAATGGCGTCGTTACTGCGTATTTACTCGAAGAAACGGCGATAGAACGTCCGGGCGAGGTTAGCGCGGTGAGGAAGACGACGGCGTGGTCGTGGGGTCTAGTTGATAGTGAGAGAGAGAGGGTGAGAGGGAGTGGGATGTGCTTGTTGGGCCTGAGTTACTGGGCTGGACTGGCTCCGCTCATTTTTTTTTGTACTGTTTGTTTTTCCCTTTTCTTTTTCTATTTATCTATTTTGATATTGTTTTATCAATTCAAGCATTCATTTGAATTCAAACTTGTCCAAAACTTTGTGAATAATCAAACACTGTTTATTAACACATTTTAAAGTCAAATTTAGAATATTTCTTTTATTCTTTTTAGGGTCTTTTAATTATTTAAAATAGGCCTTTGCATTTATTCAAATAAGATTTAATAATGTTTTCAAACTCCATTTTAAATCTAAATCTTTACAAATCTTTTCAGTAGGTTTTATTTATTTATTAGGGTGTCAAATAATTCACCTTGAATTATTTGGAAAAAATATTTAATATGATTTATAAATCATTTGAATTGGGTATTTGTTTTTATTCCAATGAAATCAATTATGGTTTTAATTCCATAAATTTTATTTAGAAGATTTCTTTGATCCTATTTAAGTTAATTAAATAAATTTTATTCCACTTGGGTAAATTTCAAATATTATTCTCCCATGATTTAATTAATCATTCTTTATTAGGGATTTTGTCTTTATTCAAATGGAAATAGAATTTGGTTAATGCCATTTTATTTAATTTGAAAATTCTTTATCCATTATTTTATTTAGATTTGGATTATATTTTCTTATGGATTAGGCCAAGATTTAATTTGGTCTTTTAAATATTCCTCAATTAATATTTCTATCTTTATCTTATAAAATCCATATTTTTTTATTTAAAGATCCAAACTTGATGATTCCAATTTGTAAAATCTTATTTAATATTTATATATCCTATTAAATATCTTTAGGATTATTTGCTCACCATTTGGTATGGATTTCTAGATAGGTGCTTTATTAGCTTTGGAAATTCAATTCCCTTATCTTATTAATTTCATAAGATTTTATCTATGGTTCCAAATTAAGTGAAACCAATTTCTATGGTTTTATAATATTTCTATTTGTCATTCTTGATCATTTGTAAATGTTTGTTGACAAATTTTTATATGGGTCAAATCCATGGTCTTAGAGATATCTTGGAAATGATTTTATTCCATTAGGGTTTTAGGGTTTTGGTTTATTTCTCAAGTGTTTAAATTTCCAGATGCAATTATGAAGAATGCATTTCACTTGATTTGAATTTTAGTTGGATTCAAACTTTACTCAAGTTTGTTCAAGATGGGATTTTAAGTTTCCATTTAGAAATGAAAAGTTTCTTTTCACCCTAAATTTCAACAATTATTTATTTTGTTTATTTATTTTTCACATTACAAAATTTGGAAAATTTTGGGATGTGACATTCATACTCTGGAACAGATCTTTGCATAATACCATCTAATCCTTCTTTATATAAATGTGGGTCATCCCAAAAGTAATGCCTCAGATCATAAAAGAATTTTCTTCTTTCATGGGATGTATAGGTTGGAGGCAAATACTTGGAAACAATAAAGTTAACATAATTAGCATACCAAGGACTCTCATGCGGGCTTACCCATATTGCAGCCAACTGTTCATTTGGAAAACTATCATTAATAGGCACGTGGTCAAAAGAAATGTTTTCCAAACAAGATAAATTATCAGCAATAGGATTTTCAGCCCCTTTCCTATCTACAATATGCAGATCAAACTCTTGTAAAAGCAACACCCATCTAATAAGCCTAGGCTTAGCGTCTTTCTTTGTCATAAGGTACTTAGTAGCAGCATGATTAGTATGAATAGTAACCTTTGAATCAACAATATAGGGCATAAACTTATCACAGGCAAAGATTACAGCTGAGAACTCATTTTCAGTAGTAGCATAATTCTTTTGAGCAACATCTAGAGTCTTGCTAGCATAATGAATAACATTCAATTTTGTATCAACATGTTTCCCAAGGACAGCGCCCATAGCAAAATCACTAGCATCACACATAATTTCGAAAGGTAAATTCCAATCAGGTGGTTGAACAATAGGAGCAGTAGTCAAATCTTTCTTCAAAGTTTGAAAAGCTTCCTTACAATCATCATCAAAAACAAAAGGTACATCTTTTTGAAGAAGATTAGTAAGGGGCTTTGAAATTTTGGAGAAATCTTTAATAAACCTCCTATAGAAACCAGCATGACCAAGGATACTATGAATACCTTTTATATCCCTAGGGCAAGGCATCTTCTCAATTGCTTCAATTTTGGCTCTGTCTATTGTGTCCAAGAACAATCCCTTCATTAACCATGAAGTGGCATTTCTCCCAATTAAGAAGAATTTTAGTTTCTTCACATCTCTGCAAAACATTATCAAGGTTGTGCAAATAATTATCAAAAGAAGTTCCATAGACGGAGAAATCGTCCATGAAAATCTCCACAATTTCTTCACAAAAACAATGAAATATTAGACATACATCTCTGAAAGGTAGCAGGAGCGTTACATAAACCAAAAGGCATACGCCTATAAGCATAAGTTCCATAAGGACAAGTGAAGGTAGTTTTCTCTTGGTACTGTGCTTTCACAGCAATTTGAGAGAACCCGAATAACCATCAAGAAAACAAAAGTGGGTCTTTTTAGACAATCTTTCTAGCATTTGATCAATAAAAGGCAGAGGATAATGATCTTTCTTAGTAACTTTATTAACCTTTCTAAAATCAATGCACATCCTATAACCAACCACTACTCTTTGAGGTATAAGCTCATTATTTTCATTAGGCACAACAGTGATTCCCCCTTTCTTTGGAACACAATGAACAGGGCTAACCCATGGAGTATCAGTAATAGGGTAACTAATACCAGCATCAAGGAGTTTTAATACCTCATTTCGTACCACATCCTTCATCCTAGGATTTAAACGGCGTTGGTGTTCAACAACTGGTTTTGCATCAGGTTCTATATTGATACCATGCTGACATATAGTAGGAGAAATCCCTTTTAAATCATCAAAAGTATACCCCATAGCTCCTCGGTGTTTCTTCAATATTTCCAATAATCTTTCCTCTTCCTTCCCTGAAAGTTTAGAACTAATAATAACAGGATATATTTTCTTATCATCTAGATAAGCATATTTAAGATCATCAGGTAGAGGTTTTAATTCGAAAATAGGGTCCCCTTTAGGTGGTAGTGTGGTACCCAAATCTTCTACAGGTAGATTATTCTTAAGTAACTCAGGTTGACGAAGGAAAACCTCATCAATCTCATTTATGTCCTTCATGCAGACCTCGCTTTCATGATCTTCCATAAACTGCTGCAAGGCATTTTTAGGAGAAAGCGAAATAGCAGAAAGTTGTTCAACCCTGGAATCCTCATTAGGCAATTCATTTTCATAAGGAGTTTTAGCAAATTTGGAAAAATTAAACTCATACGACTCTCCATCAAACTAGGTTAAAACTTTCTCCTTCCTACAATCTATAATAGCCCCACAAGTATTCAAGAAAGGTCTACCAAAGATAATAGGACATGTTTTACTAGCTTCAGACCCAAGCACTAGAAAATCAGCAGGATACTTAATCTTACCACAAAGAACCTCCACATCTCTTACAATGCCAATTGGACAGATTGTCTGTCTATTAGCAAGGTGAATAACCACATCAATTTCCTCAAGTTCACAAGGACCAATTTCATGCATAATTTCCGTGTAAAGCTCATAAGGAATAACACTAGAACTAACACCAATGTCACAGAAACCATAATAGCAATGATCATCAATTCTAACAGAAAGCACAGGGACACTAGCTTTTCTAGTTTTTCTAGGATGAGAGACAATATTAAAAGCGTCTTCACAAAAGACAATGTGCTCATCCTCTATATTTTTAGTGACAAGATCTTTCACAATAGATACTACAGGTTCAATGTTTATTTGCTCATCGGGTTCCACAGTTTTCTTTGCACTTTTGCTAACCACATTAGCTATGATAGAATGTTCCTTTACCTTAGTAGGAAAAGGGATTTTCTCAACATAAGATTCAGGCAAGACAGGATCAACAGTACAAACTTGAATGCTAGCAGGAACATGGGTAACAATATCTTTATAAGGAGCATGGTACTTGTCCCACTCCTTTTGGGGAATTTCAATATAAGAGGCAAAGTCTTTAAAACATTTTGCAAGAACTTGAGAATCAAGACCATACTCAGTACTAATATCACGGAAGTCATTAGTTCCCATAAAATATTTAATGCATTCACAATCATAGTTTATACCTGACTTTCTTCCTTTGTCATTCTCCCATGCTTCAGTGTTCTCTTGAATACGGTCTAGGAGATCCCATTTAGCTTCTTCCTTCATACGTGTGAATGGTCCAGCACAGGAAGCATCTAGTAAATCTTTATCATGAAAAGAAAGCCTTGCATAAAAGTTATTGATAATAATGTTGTTAGGGAGTTCATGAATAGGACATTTAAGCATTAGTAACTTCAATATCCCCCAAGCTTGAGATGTACTCTCTCCATCACGAGGTCAAAAGTAATATATCAGATTCCTATCCTTATGAATCTCACTGGGAGGATAGAATTTAGAGTAAAACAGAGGTACTATTTCCTCCCATTCCATGGATTATCCATACTTTAGCAGCTTATACCATTCTTCATATTTTCCTTTCAATGATATAGAGAGCAACTTCTTCTTCACCTGTTTAGTTGTGATACCTGCACACTTAAACAACCCGCATAATTCATGGATAAAAAGCAAATGATCACCAGGATAGACAGTTCCATCCCCTAAATAATAATTATCCATAACATGATTAACAATACTTGTATGTATCTTAAAAGGATCTATCTCAACAGGTGGTGGTTCATCTACTACCCTAACAGTGGTAGTAGTTTTCCCAAACAGAAAACCAAGTGGGTTATCCATATTGGAAACAAAGTAACAAACAATACTCACAGTAGAAGTTTCCTTTACCAGTTCCACTCTTCAATAGCGCTTCACTCCCCGACAACGGCACCAGAAAATAGTATTGATGACCCATAAGTATAGGGGGTGTATTGTTGTACTTTTGATAAATAGGAGTGTCGATCCCAATGAGGAGCAGAAGGTGCTGACTAGTGGTCCTGGCTCAAGAGTTCTCTGTAAATACTTAGAAAACAGATTTGTAGGGATTTTCTGATAAAGCAAGGAAATAAAGTGCAAGTAAATGAAACATCAAATAATTGCAGCAAGTGGCCCAATCCTTTCTTAGCAAAGGACAAACCGGTGAAACTACTAATGAGGACCAAACGTTCTCGAGGACACATGGGAATTCTGTCAATTGCTTTCGCTTCATATAGTTGAGTAGTCTTCTTTGGTTTTATAAGTGTTGTGTGGGTGAACCTATGCTAATGTACCGACCTTACTTGGACTAATACATAATTGTGATTAAACCCCTTACAAGCATCTGCAACTACAAGAAATCAATTAAGATATAAACCTAACCATAGCCTTAAACTCTGAGATCCTACACTCCCTTGTGCAATGGTTTCCTAACGGGGGTTCAGGTTTCTGTCACTCCGGCAACCCCACAATTAGTAGCCAAATACACAATGCATTCCCCTAGGCCCATAAATGGTGAAGTATCATGTAGTCTATGTTCACATGACACCACTAGAAGAATAGAACCACAACTTAAATATTAAACCATTGAATAATACCTCAACACAATTCCACTACTAACAACATGACTTCTCCAATGTCCTCAAGAACTAAACGAACTACTCATGAGACATCATATGGATCAAGATAAGAGATGATATGGTGATGGATAAAAATCTGAACATAAACAATAGTCCAATTGTTCCACTCACAAGAATCAACTACAATAGTTATCAACACCGGGAAAGTTTTCCCTAAGAACTATGCAAGATTAAACACAATTGTTACAACGGGATGGAGTGGTTACGATGGTGCTAGTGGAGATGATGGTGTGGATGATGATGATGATCCCAATGAAGCCTAGCTTCATGATGGTGTTGATGGCGACGATCTCCCCTCTTTGGGAAGGAATTTCCCCGGCAGAAATCTGTCTGCCGGAGAGCTCTTTCTATCTCGGTGTTTTCCACCCCGCAGAGGAGGCGAAATCTTTCTATGGTCGCTCCCCGTGTATTAGGATTTCGAGGAGAAGATATAGGAGAGAGGGCGGAGCCATAGGTGGGCCAGGGTGGCCATACCCCCTGTAGGCACGGCCTAGGGTGGCCCGTGCTTGGGGGTGTGGGCCCCCTATGGCCCAACTCTGCCCCCCCTTCTGGCATTCTTCGTCTTCTGGGAAAATAGGATTTTCCATAGTTTTTCTCATATTTTTATGATGTTCACGAAATTGCATCAAAACACCGCTTTTTCCATCAGAATCCTGACTCCGGCAGTTCATCCTCCAAGAATCATCCAACATGCAAAAACAAATGAAAATACATAAGTAACACCTATTAATATGAAATATATCAATGAATAGAGGAAAATTATGATATAGAATGGTGATGCAAAATGGACGTATCAAAATGGCATAGGTTTTGGTTCAAGGATTGAATGCACGAGAAGTATTCCCTCTCAGTACAGATTTTTGGCTAGCAAGGCTGGGTAGCAAGCATAAGAGTTGAAGGAACAAGCAAACATACAAGTGATAAAAAAACATGCAATCTTCCTTGAAAACACAAAAGATCTTAACTAAAGAATACTAAGCTTATGAGCCAATCAAGAAAAAAAGGAAAAGTAAATAAAATACTTGTAAGTGCTTTTCTCTTTTCCTTTCAAACCTCAAAAAGTGTTGGTACTGACCAGAGCTCGGTCTGCTAAAACCAATTTAAATTTACTTGAAGCTCCCAAAGTGATAGAAATACTAATCAACAAGATCAATCATATAATAGAGATTGCAAACTAAAATAAGATGTGCAAAAAGTAAATGACGAAACTTCTCATTAATATTCCATATAGGCACTCACACCAAGGGATACATAGATAACCAACTAAAGGAGAGATACTTCCACAATGCAAACCATCCTATATGATAACTTCTCTATTCATGATATGACTTTACTAAAAAGGTAAAAAGATGAAAGATAATGATGTGATACCGCGACACTCCCCCAAGCTTGGAACAAACCAAGGGGATGCCAAAACCTGATGACGAATTACTCCTTCGGTGGTGGTGTTCTCTCAATAAGATATTCAATCAACTTCCTCAAATCCTCAATATCGAAGGATAGAGTACAAATCAACTCCGAATCATGCTCAATGCGGCTCATGATCATGTCGGACCGAGAATCACAGTCCTTGTGATTCTTTCCCCACTCTTCCTCCTTAGAGTATTCTTTCCCTGCATGGTTAGAACGAGGCATATCCCAACTAGAGGGAAACTTCCCTTTGTGCAACTTTTGGAATTGTTGCTCATGTATAAAAGTATGGAAGGGGTTCTTGGTGTGTGGAGGAAGTGACCATGGATACAAGCAAAGACGCAGAACTTTCCCTCCTGTGGACATCCGTGCCGTCCTCTTGAGCTTGATAGGGTTTGCCACCACTCCAATGCTTGCACAGACGCTTGTATTCATCCACAGACGCTTGTATTCATCCACTTCTTCTTCATCCCCAAACAAGATCTCCTCCTTCTTGGGATCTTGAATATAATCTTCCATGGGCTTCTTTCCCTTGTCATTGGCGGAGACCATTGTGCTTCTAAACTTGGGATTAGTTCCTGACAGAAACAGATCAAAACAAAAGCACGGCGAGAACACGATATACGGACCTCGGGGGGTCCAGGTGATTATATATTATGAAGTTTTATGACATAAGGAAGGTACTGGACGAAAATGGGACGGAGACGGGCTCCGGGGTGGTCACACCCCCTGGTGGCGCGGACAGGTGGGGCCCGCGCCACTGGGTGGTGTGGGCCACCCGGGCTCCATTTCCTTCCCTGTTTCGACTCATTATCTTCCGTATGGAATAAAATCTACAAAAAAATAAAAATAAAAGTTTTTCACGAACCTTTTATTTCCAGCACTTTTACCTATTCGAAAACGGACTCTGCAGATTCCTTCTCTCCAACACTTGAAAGTTCCTTTCATACAAAGCTTTACACAATCCTCATTAGCAACATTAGTGTATGCAAACACAATAAACGTTTGGGTTTAAATTTCAACTGAAATCTATCAAAACATAATCTACTGTAGCAACCCCTTTCAAAAACCCAAAAAGAATATAAAAGGAAATCGATTTAAGAGGCAAATGCAAATAATGGCAGAAATTTGTCAAAACAGACCAGCAGGTAAAGATTGATTTTTCCAAAAATCTTCTGTTGCTCAAATAAAAAAGTGAAAAACTAATTAAAGTTAGGTAATAGCTTGGGGCAGAAGAACGAAAAATTACAACTCCATCCGACGTACTGGGATTTGTCACGAATTTTTACAGTGAAGCACAAAAAATCTGTTCCGGGACAGCAAATTCCCACAACTCACCTACTTCTCAAAAGAGGCAAACCTTGACACAAAAACCAAACAAAAAGGATAAGGAGAGGTATTGCAGAGGTAATAACTTCCAAGACTCAAAGAAACAAAAACTGAAAGAAAACTAAAATGGATTGTCTCCCAAAAGCTCTTTCTTTATAGCCATTAAGATGGGCATGACAATTTCAATGATGCTCCCATAGGATATATGAATTTGAAATAAAAGACAGTATCAGGAAGCAAATATCCAACACATTTAAGTCTACCCCACTTCATATGCAAGGAAGTTTTGTAAGAAAACAAATTATTGAAACAAAAGGCTACTAGCATAGGAAGACAAAACAAGTGCAATTTCAAAGCTTTCAACATAAAGCAGGGAAACTTAATATTATTGAGATGCATAAAACCATGTTTCCCCCTCTCATAATAACTTTCAGTAGCACTATGGATGAAGTTAACAATATAACTATCACAAGCAACATTCTTATCATCAGAATGAGCATACTTAAAATCATCAAACAGAGGTTTAAGGTAAAAAGCTGGATCAAGAGAAGCAAGTTGTTCAACTCCAAAATCCTCATTAGGCAATTAATTTTCATAAGGAGCTTTAGCAAATTTGGAAAAATTAAACTCATAAGATTCTCCACCAAACTTAGTTAAAATTTTCTCCTTCTTAAAATCTATAATAGCTCCACAAGTGTTCAAGAAAGGTCAACCAAATATGATAGGACAAGTTTTACTAGCTGTTGAACCAAGCACTAGAAAATCTGCATGATATTTAATCTTACCACAAAGAACTTCCACATCTCTTACTATACAAATGGGACAGACGGTCTCTCTATTAGCAAGGTGATAACCACATCAATGTCCTCAAGTTCACAAGAACCAATTTCATGCATAATTTCTATGTAAAGCTCATTAGGAATAGCACTAGAACTTGCACCAATATCACATAAACCATAATAGCAATGATCACCAATCCTAACAGAAAGCACAAGGACACTAGCTTTACTAGGATGTGAGACAATATTAGAAGCATCTTCACAAACGATAATGTGCCCATCTTCTACATTCTTAGTGACAAGGTCTTTCACAATGGCTACTATAGGTTCAATATTTTTTTGTTCATCAGGTTCTACAGATTTCTTTGTACTTTTTCTAACCACATTAGCTATAATAGAATGTTCCTTTACCTTATAAGGAAAAGGTATTTTCTCAATATAAGCTTCAGGCAAAATATGATGAATAGTATAAACTTCAGTATTACTGGAAGGAATATTGTAGAGGTCCCAACCTAATAAGGTAGAGATCCCTGTGTTTACAATGCTAGTCCCTGGATCAAATAGCTACCATCCATAGTTTAAGATGTAATATCAAGAAACAAAGGTCATAATACAACTTCATAACCAGGAATAAAATAATTCATTACATATTACATAGCTCATATGGCTATCTCATTACAATGCAATAGGAATGTCTATATAGCATGGAGTCCTTCATCTTCATTTGCCACAGGCAATCATGTTGGTTGTAGACATGGAATCCTATTCAACACACTTCACTAACAACAAACAAACCTGCAACATAATAAGTTACAGCCAGAAGGGTCAATACATTTGAATTGTATTGGCAAGTGATACTATGGTAGAATAGTGGTATCTAACATCAATATGCATTTCGCTAAGTGTAGCTGAGGCTTGCTTTGCTCAAAATAAGTTTTCCTTATTAGTTGAAAAACACAAAGTTTTTGTTTGTCAAATCACCCAAGGAACAACCAATAGAATTGGTTAACCTTTAACCCTTGTTCAACCACAAGCTTTTAACTTAGAAATTGGGATGAGGAGATCCTTGATAGCTTTCATCTCTTGATGCTCAAATTGTCCATTGTCAGGGACACGGCTAAGTACTTAGATTTTAATCTCTCGAGAGGTGGTGCACTTTCCCCACAAGACTCGACATGCATCAAGACAAGATCTTTCAGAAGCCTTCCCTTTGACCAAATGGACGCGTTCCAACTTATCACCCCTACCACCTTCTGTCCATCTGGCTAATTTATTGCAACCTATATGATCTAGGAAGAGCCCATATTGCCATGTGGCTGCACTAAAAGCTTCTCAACACTTGACATCTCAAATCTGATTGTTCCTGGGTGGCTTTCCACAAGTGTGATACACAAGGTAGCCATGAATCTGGGCCTTGTGTAACCACTCAACATAACCCATTCTCACCATTCCACCTAGTGATTCATTCACATAGTTGTTTTATTAAACAAAACACAAGTCATAGACTAAGAAATATTTCATAGCATGAATAATCCACCTTTGTTTTCTACTATCTAGGCTAAGCATACTAGTAGCAAGAATCTTAAATTTAGGGAAAATTATTCTAAGTCATCATCTACTAGGATTTCCCAAGGCATAGTTAACACATAAAAAATTCCATGCAAGTCCTACTCAAAATTATCACTAATGCATAGTCAAAATAATAGGACAAAATGTATGAAGCACCACTTGACTTTTTGGTAGAGAAACTAGGTTCACTCCTTGATCTTGCAAATGTCACACTCTTCAAAGTTTACTACAATTCAATCAAGGCACAAATTCAAACAATTTACCACATAAAATAAAATAATAAAAACAAGGAAATGCATGCAAGCATGCAAAGGTTGTTTTATTTGGAAATTTGGTTTCTAATAAGGCTATAAACCTTTTAAAATACCTACTGCTCATTTATAAAAGTGGCAAAACCATTTGAAACCAAGTTAGTGAAAATGGGCCATTTAAATCATTTTTGTTTTTCTAGAAATGATTTTATTAAAGGAATAATTTATAGTGTTAGCCAAAAATGTTTTTAAACAAAAATGTTAGTGTTTATGGTCAGAGTGTTTAAAACAAATCCATTTGCAAAAGGTTTCACTCAAAAATTATTTTTAAAACATAGCAACATTTTTGTTTTACTAGAAATGATTTTAATCAAAGTAATAATTTTATAGGGTTAATAAAATATACTTTTAAATCCAAAAGTTATTTTTTAGGGTCAGAGAGTTCAAATCAAACCATTTACAAAAGGTTTTACTCAAAAAGCATTTTTAGAAAAAAAATTATACACAAAATAGTCCTACAAATGTTTCTGCAAATACACTTAATTTTTAGATTAAAAGTTATGAATTTTTCAAGTTTAAACTACTAATAGAACCTTTTCTGTTTTTTTAAAATAGTTGGGCTATGTGTCTTATTCCTATTGGCCGGTACCGATTCGTCTGGATCGCGCTATACAGAGTGTTGTATTTAAATAGGATCGCACGGCTCAAAGCGCTCGATACCATTTCGTTTACAAATCTAATCCTATCCACCAGATCATCATCTAATGGTCCAGATCAGTTAACCACTAACTGGCGGCGCTGGCCGGCGGCGCGTCGGGAAGTGATGCTCCGGTGAATACAGGAAGCGAGGGAGGCAAAGGAAGGGATCACCGTGTTTGCTGGGTCACGGTGAATCTCAAGGTGGTAGCCGTTAGTCGAGGGGCGCACGGTCGTGTCGGAAATTGCTCGTCGGAGAAGCTCCTGGTGACGGGCACGCACGGTCGTTGACGTTGGCGAGGCTACGGACCATGCTAAGGCAAGGAAAGGTTTCGTTAGATGCGCAAGACAAAGGCGAGTATGCGTGCGTCAATGAGAGTGAGGGGGGCGGTCAGGGTTTACCGGGGGAGGTCACCGAAGTGGACGGAGACGATGGTGGCGTTCAGTCAAGGAAGAAGCCGAGCTTCTAGGGCGCGCGCATGCAAGCTAGGGCTACTAGTAGGTGCACAAGGTTCTGGCGAGCAGGCTTGTGGAATCTAGGGGGCAAGAGGAGGTGAGGGCTGGGCGGAATTCATGCTAGACCTCGTCGGAGGCAGTGGGGTTGCAAGTGAAAATTGGAGCAGCCTAGGGGCAGAGAGGGAGCGGCGAGTGAGGGGAAGAGAGTGGGGAGAGGGGCGTTTTAGCGAGCACGGTCGCGAGGAGTAATTTGTCGCGGCATCAACGTGAACTAAAGCAGTCTTCAACGGCCAGTAACGGCGAGGAGGAAAGAGGGGGCGGGTTTCACGCGAGGAAGAAGGTGATAGCGCGGCAGTGGGGCCGGGGAGTCAGTGGGGGCACGGGTTGTTTTGTTGGTGAGAACGATTCGCAGGGAGGGAAGAGAGTGGGTGCCGGTGGGATGCTAGTTGGGCTTGCTGGGCCTGGTAGCTGGGTAGGGCTAGCTTAGTTGGGCTGCTTTGTTTTTTCTCCTTCTGTTTTCTTTTCTTTTTCCTTTTCTAATTTTCTGTTTTGATTTGATTCAAATGATTCAAACACTCATTTTATTTCCAAACTTTCCAGTATGTTTTTATACTGTTTAACAATGTATTTTAAAGTCCATTTTAGAATATTTTCTTATATTCTCTTAGGGTTTAATATTTATTTAAATTAGGCATTTGTCCTTATTTAAATGAACTTGAATATGGTTCCAAACCATATAATTTTTTTAATTATTATTTTATTCTTTTTAAGTTAATTAGATAACTTTTAATCCATTTTGGCAATTTCAATTATTAATTTCTCATGATTTAATCATTTAAATTAGGAATTTTGTCTTTATTCAAAAACAAATATGGTTCAAGTCCATATAAGTTTTTATTCAATTAATCTTTATTCCTTTATTTTATTTGGATTATCTTTATTTCATTTGCTTATGGATTTAATTCAAATTTTAAATTATCTTCTAAATAATTTTCTTAAGACTTATTATTTAGTTTAGGCAATTTTTCTTTATTTAAATAAAATTGAATATGGTTCAATCCATGTGATTTTATTTAAATAATCTTTTATTCCTTTTTATTATTCAGTAAACTTTTATATGTTTATCGATTTGGCCAAGATTTAATTTGGCTTTTAAATATTCCTTATTTATTTATTTATTTATTTATTTGTCTTATAAAATCCATATCTTTTTATTTATAGATCCAAAATTGGTGATTCCAATTTGTATAATTTTATTTAATATTTGTTTATCTTTTTAAATCCTTTTAGGATGACTTACTCACAATTTGGTATGGTTAGATAGGAGCTTTATTAGCCTTGGGAATTATTTCCTTTTATCTTATTAAATTCATAAGTTTTTATCCATGGCTCCAAATTAAATGAAACCAATTTCCATGGTTTTATAATATTTTTATTCATCATTCTTGATCATTTATAAATGTTTGTTGCTGAATTTTATATGGATCAAATCCATAGTCTTAGAGAGATCTTGGAAATGATTTCTTTCATTAGAGTTTAAGGGTTTTGGTTTAAATTTTCCAAATGTTTAAATTTCAAGATACATTCATTGATGAATGCATTTCCCTTGGTTGAAATTTTGTTTGGATGCCCTTTTGATTCAAATTTTGTTCAAGAAGGGTTTTGAGGTTTCCATTTAGAAGCAAAAAGTTTCTTTTCACCCTAAATTTCAACAATTAATTCTTTTGTTTATTTATTTTCACATTTCAAAATTTGGATAATTTTGGGATGTGACAGACTACAACCCGTAAAAGGAATCTCGTCCCGAGATTCGGGAAGGCTAGAGGTTACAAGTTGGCTTCAAGACAACTAGGGTTCTACCACCCTTAAAAGATTTCTAACTAGATTACATCTTGGCTTACTTGAGGTCTTGATGAAACTTCTCTGGACAGTTGTTTGCATAATGTCCTTTGTTTCCACACTTGAAACATGTGACAAGGTTGATATCTTCATGTATCTTTTCTGGACAATATGATGCATAATGGCCTAGCTCTTTGCAGTTGTTGCACATCACTCGGCTAAAATCCTTCTTTTTCTTTGGCATCACTATTTCTTGTTTGTTTCCTTGACTCTTCTTCTTTTCTGGACATTTATTGGCATAGTGTCCCATCTCCTTGAAATTGTAACATTGCACCTGGTTAATGTCCTGCTTATTCTTGGGTTTTTCCAAATCTAGGAGGGCTCTTAGTTCATACTCTTCATATCTTACCATAAAGGTGGGAAAGCTTCCTCGGTTCCTTGAACGATTCCTAGGATAACATCCATATTTCCTCTTTTGTCCACCAAGGTGAGTCACAATGTGTGGAGGTGCATACTGAGATTTGAGTTTGTCTTCATCCTTCTTGGTATGGAGGTTTCCAAACATTTGATGTTTTCCATCTTGTTTCATCTGTTAAACTATAGGATAGATGGGGCATTGCATAGGGACATGATTATTTCCTTCACATAGGAAACAAGTAAGTTGAGATGTGGGGCATTGTTTAGTTGGATGTTTCTCTTCACAATTAGGGCATTGGTCCATATGCTCTTTATAAGTGTGTTCCATGTCTCCACAAGTTTTGCAAGCTTGAGTTCCTTCTATATTACCATCCTTGATATCTTTGTTGTCACAATCTCCCTGGAAAGGGCTGCTTCTCATGTTGATCATCTGATTGGTCATCCTTTGCAACAAGTGGGATTGGGTTTCCAAGAAATTTTGTATGGTTGGGTCTAACCCATTGTTGTTGGCTAAAAATTGAGTTGTCACTTGATTCAACTGGGCTTGGGTTGCTAGCAGTTGTTCTCTCATATGTATCTCTTGGTTGTTGTTGCTGTCACCATCCTTGATGTTGGAGTTGTGGTCTCTTGGAGAAGTCATCTGTTTTGGTTGGATTGAGATTAGAATAGGCAAGCGATTTCTAGAGAAAAATTCTACTCACACACAACAATTCACACAAGAAATTTGCAAGCAATCACAATCATGCATTCCACTTCAAACAACAAGATTCAAGCATATTTTTAGGCAACAAAATATATTTTTCTACACCACATAAGTTGGTGCGATCAACAAATCGATCTAAACTAAACACTAGTATGGTGGTCCAACTATAGGTTTCACTTGGGATCATTCCATTCTTCTTAGTAGTTTCTCCTTGAATAAGATCATGGTATCCTTGGAAGAAATATTCTTGCATCTTGGTCACTAGGCTCTAAAATAATGTCTACAATGTTTCTTCATGAGTTGAGTTTCCTTAGTCTCCAAGTCTTGAGTATTGTTCTTGTCTCACTTGTAGTCCTTGGTGATGTCCAAGTTGAAGTCCTTGGTGAAACTGAAGTTGAAGTCATTGGTGATGTTGAAGTCTTTGGTCATGTTGAAGTTTTTGTCCATCAAGTTGGAAAAAGGAGAGATGTAGAATCAAAACCAAAAAGGTTGAGGAAAGAGTTTAAAAGATTGTTTGTAAATACGTTTGTACAAATACAACTCCTATTTTTTCTAAGGGGTTTTGTCCAATCCTAGGGTTACAATCCTACAGGCAACACAGTGCTCTGATACCATCTGTAGAGGCAACCTGTGTTTACAATGCTAGTCCATGGATCGAATAGCTAGCATCCACAGTTTAAGATGTAATATCAAGAAACAAAGGTCATAATACAACTTCATAACCAGGAACAAAATAATTCATTTCATCTTACATAGCTCATATGGCTATCTCATTACAATGCAACAGAAATATCTATATAGCATGGAGTCCTTCATCTTCATTTTCCACAGGCAATCATGTTGGTTGTAGACTTGTAATCCTATTCAACACACTTCACTAACATCAAACAAACCTGCAACATAATAAGTTACAGCCACAAGGGTCAATACATTTGAATTGTATTGGCAAGTGATACTATGGTAGAATAGTGGTATTTAACATCAATATGCATTTGGCTAAGTGTAGCTGAGGCTTGCTTTGCTCAAAGTAAGTTTTCCTTATTAGTTGAAAAACACTAAGTTTTTGTTTGTCAAATCACCCAAGGAACAACCAATAGAATTGGCTAACCTTTAACCCTTGTTCAACCACAAGCTTTTAACTTAGAAATTAGGATGAGGAGATCTTTGATAGCTTCCATGTCTTGATGCTCAAATTTTCCATTGCCGGGGACATGGCTAAGTACTTAGATTTTACTCTCTCGAGAGGTGGTGCACTTTTCCCACAAGACTCGACATGCATCGAGACAAGATCTTTCAGAAGCCTTCCCTTAGACCAAATGGACGCGTTCAAACCTATCACCCCTACCACCTTCTGTCCATCTGGCTAAGTTATTGCAACCTATATGATCCAGACAGAGCCCATATTGCCATGTGGCTGCACTAGAAGCTTCTCAACACTTGACATCTCAAATCTCTTTGTTCCTGGGTGGCTTTCCACAAGTGTGATAAACAAGGTAGCCATGAATCTGGGCCTTGTGTAACCACTCAACATAACCCATTCTCACCATTCCACCCAAGTGATTCATTCACGTAGTTGTTTTATTAAACAAAACACAAGTCATAGACTTAGAATTATTCCATAGCGTGAATAATCCGCCCTTGTTTTCTACTAGCTAGGCTAAGCATACTAGTAGCAAGAATATTAACTTTAGGGAATACTTGGATTTCCCAAGGCATAGTTAACACATAGAAAATTCCATGCAACTCCTACTCAAAATTATTACTAATGCATAGTCAAAATAATAGGACAAAATCTATGAAGCACCACTTGCCTTTTTTGTAGAGAAACTAGGTTCACTCCTTGATATTGCAAATGTCACACTCTTCAAAGTTCACTACAATTCAATCAAGTCACAAATTCAAACTAGCATTCAAACAATTCACCGCATAAAATAAAATAATAAAAACAAAGAAATGCATGCAAGCATGCAAAGGTTGTTTTATTTGGAAAAGTGGTTTCTAATAAGGCTATAAACCTTTTAAAACACCTACTGGTAATTTATTAAAGTGGCAAAACCATTTGAAACCAAGTAAGTGAAAATGGGCCATTTAAATCATTTTCGTTTTGCTAGAAATTATTTTATTAAAGGAATAATTTCTAGTGTTAGACAAAAATGTTTTTAAACACAAAAAATGTTAGTGTTTATGGTCAGATTGTTTAAATCAAATCCATTTGCAAAAGGTTTCACTCAAAAATCATTTTTAAAAGATAGCAACATTTTTGTTTTACTAGAAATGCTTTTAATCCAAGTAATAATTTTCTAGGGTTAATAAAATATACTTTTAAATCCAAAAGTTAGTGTTTAGGGTCAGAGAGTACAAACCAAACCATTTACAAAAGGTTTTACTCAAAAAGCATTTTTAGAATAATTTTTATACACAAAATAGTCCTACAAATATTTCTGCAGAAACACCTAATTTTCCCGACACAAAATACTAAACTAAGGGCATGGTTGCAAAGGTTTCATTTTTATGATTCCAATGATATAAAGTTTGTAATTTTTTGACATGCAGATCAAAAGTTATGAATTTTCAAGTTTAAGCATCTAATAGAACCTTTTTTCTGTTTTTAAAACAAAAGCTGGGCTACGTGTCTTATTCCTATTGGCCGGTACTGATTCGTCTGGATCGCGCTATACAGAGTTTTGGATTTAAATAAGATCGCATGGCTCAGAGCGGTCGATACCGTTTCGATTACAAATCTAATCCTATCCACCAGATCATCATCTAATGGTCCAGATCGCTTTGACCACTAATTAGCGGCGCTGGCCGGCTACTGTGGCGGCGGCGCGTCGGGCAGTGAAGCTCCAATGAATACAGGAAGCGAGGGAGGGAAAGGAAGGGCTCACCGTGTTTGCTGGGTCGCGGTTAAGCTCAAGGTGGTAGCCGTTAGTCGAGGGGCGCACGGTCGTGTCGGAAATTGCTCGTCGGAGAAGCTCCTGGTGACGGGCACACACGGTCATCGATGTTGGCGAGGTTACGGACCACGCTAAGGCAAGGCAAAGGTTTCGTTAGACGCGCAAGACAAGGCGAGTATGCGTGCGTCAATGAGAGTGAGGGTGTAACATCCCAAAAATCATGGTTTATAAAGTTTGCATATCATTCATGCATCCTTATGCATTTGGTTTATTTTCAAACAAGGTTTCAAATCAGAAACCATTTGTTTTGCCTATTATTTCATGTAAGCAATACAATGGCTTTAGTTCTACTCTAAAATATGAGAATACTTTGATTCAACCAGCAAAGTTTAATATATGGTTTCAAAGCTTGCTCAAAATTTTCAAAACAAGAATCTAAATTTTAAACCATTTATATGCCTATTATAAATATTTAAATAAGGCATGGTTTTATTTTATTTTCAATGGGCCATAGTATTTGTGAGAAAACAGCAATGTTTTATACACAAATATGAGCATGGATCACTTTACAAAAATCTATAAGTGGTTTGAATTCAAAATCATTTGAAATTCATTTGAAATTGGATTCTGATAATCAAATTAAAAATAGAAAAGGAGAAAGGAATTAGAAAAAGACCAGCGCTGCCATTCTGGCCCATTCCCAGAACCAGCCCACTAAGCCCACCCGGGCCATTTTCCTCTGCTCTCTCTCTCTCACGCTGATTCCACCCACGAATGACCACACCCCACTGCCACCTCAGCCTTTCTTCCCCAAATCTCACATGCGGACCACGTCGCCGCTGCCGTTGCTGCCGATAATGGCGCGGCGTAATTAGCCTTGAATCTGCAAGCATTTCCTGTCGCGCTTCTACCTACTTAAGCACCTACACCCCACGGTCATTTCCCCCCACACAGCACACTCGCTCCGCCACCAGGTTGCCAGTATTTCGAATCGCACCGTCGTTGCCCGACAAACTCCGACATGTGATTACGGTGAGCTCCGACCGCCCCTTTGCTTCTGGTTCAAATGAGCGTGACCCTCGTGTCCTTGTTCACCTTCTGATGCCTCTAGTTTTCCTTCTCGTGACCTAGGTCGCCATCCCCGTCCACCCCCGCAAACGACCGAGCCGCCACTCAACTCCGTCGAGCAATCACGGTAATTATCGAGCGCCCCTTGACCCCTCTTGCATAAGACTAGGTTTGCCATGTCCTTGTGCAGCTACTGATGCTTGTGGTTTGTGCTGGTGTGATCTAGAGCCTCGTCAACATCTCCGTCCGTGCGAACCCGATGCCGCCCGCAACTCCGACGAGCCCTAGCCACCTCTACAGCACGCCCCTGCCCCAACCGCGACCACATTGAGCTTCCTCGCAACTGTGTGACGCTGGTAAGACCAATCGCAACCCCCATCCCCTCTAAATTCCCCGGACCATCGCCACCAGTAGCGCCGCCGCCGCTGAAACCTCGAGCGCCGCCAGTTCTTGGCCAAGTCGTCGTGGGCTATTAGATCTGGATCCAGCGCGTCAGATTAGATCACTTAATGAAGACGTATGGTTAGATCTGGCTCGTGCGTTGTCACTTAAATCCAACGGATCTGGATGATTGATCCAACCGAACCGGTACGGGCCAATCAGATGTGCCCACGTGTTTAGAGTTTTGTTTTAAAATCTGAATTTAAATCTATTAGTTATTCAAACTTGTAAATTCAATAACTTTTGTTCAGTTTATCCAAAAAATGCAAATAATATATCAATGGAATCACAAAAGTAAATCCTACACAGCTGTAGGATTGGTTTTGTAATTTGCCTCTGTTAAAATGGAATTTTATGCAGAGACATTTGTAAGCCTATTTTGTGTATAAAAATTACTTAGAAAATGTTTTTAAAGCCAAATTAAGTTTATTTAGTCTTTAAATGTGTATTTAGTGATTCAGAACTGTTTTACTTGTCTTGTTTAGTTTAGAAAAATCATCACATGGCATTTGCATGCATTGATATATTTTTTCTTGATTATTTGAAATATGAAATTGGTGCTATCATTTTATGTGTAGATTTTGGTGCTAGTGGTGATTGTGATTGTGAGGATTCTTGCTACTCCCCCAACTACCAAGGCAAGTGGTGCTTCATATTTTTGTCCCAATATTTTTACTATGCATTAGTGATATTTTGTATAGGGCTTGCATGATGTTTTTGCTAAGTATCTTGTAGAGGTCCCAACCTCATAAGGTAGAGATCCCTGTGTTTACAATGCTAGTCCATGGATCAATAGCTAGCATCCACAGTATAAGATGTAATATCAAGAAACAAAGGTCATAGTACAACTTTATAACCAGGAATAAAATAATTCATTACATCTTACATAGCTCATTTGGCTATCTCATTACAATGCAGCAGAAATAACTATATCACATGGAGTCCT
This sequence comes from Avena insularis, assembly GCA_023614405.1. Classification (NCBI taxonomy): domain Eukaryota; kingdom Viridiplantae; phylum Streptophyta; class Magnoliopsida; order Poales; family Poaceae; genus Avena; species Avena insularis. The sequence goes on from CM042684.1 coordinate 34,149,305, forward strand.
TCATCTTCAAAGTGCCACAGGAAATCATGTTGGTTATAGACTTGTAATCCTATTCAACACACTTCACTAACATCAAACAAACCTGCAACATAATAAGTTACAGCCACAAGGTTCAATACATTTGAATTGTATTGGCAAGTGATACTATGGTAGTATAGTTGAGTCTATCATCTATATGCATTTGGCTAAGTGGATCTTAGGCTTACTTTGCTCAACATAGATCATCCTTATCATTTGAAGACACTAAGTTTTTATTTGTCAAAAATCACCCAAGGCATCTACCAATCAAAGATTGAAGATCCTTTAACCCTTGTTCAACCACAAGCTTTTAACTTAGAAATTGGGATGAGGAGAGCCTTGATAGCTTCCATGTCTTGATGCTCAAATTGTCCATTGTCGGGGACACGGCTAAGTACTTAGATTTTACTCTCGAGAGAGGTGGTGCACTTTCCCCATAAGACTCGACATGCATCGAGACAAGATCTTTCAGAAGCCTTCCCTTAGACCAAAATGGACGCGTTCAGTGCAACCTATATGATCCAGGTAGAGCCCATATTGCCATGTGGCTGCACTTGAAGCTTCTCAACATTTGACATCTCAAATCTCTTTGTTCCTGGGTGGATTTCCACAAGTGAGATACACTAGGGTAGGCCATAAATATGGGGCCCTGTGTAACCACTCAACATAATCCATTCACACCATTCCACCCAGGTGATTCATTCACATAGTTGTTTTATTAAACAATGCACAAGTCATTGACTTAGAAATATTTCATAGCATGAATATAATCCACCCTTGTTTTCTACTAGATAAGCTAAGCATGATAGTAGTAGGGATCTTAACTTAGGGAAAATTCTACTAAGTCATCATATACTAGGATTTCCCATGGCATAGCATACTTAATAAAAATTCCATGCAAGTCCTACTCAAAATATACTAATGCATAGTGAAAATAATGGGACAAAATGTATGAAGCACCACTTGCCTTTTTGGTAGAGAATATAGATTCACTCCTTGATCTTTAAATAGTCACACTCTTCAAATTTCACTACAATTCAATCAAGGCACAAACTCAATCTAGCATTCAAACAATTTCACCACATAAAATAATGAAAACAAAAAATGCATGCAAGCATGCAAAAGATTGTTTTATTTTGAAAGGTGGTTTCTAATAGGTTATAAACATTTTTAAAACACCTATTGGTCATTTATAAAAGTGGCAAAACCATTTTAAATCAAGTTAGTCAAAATGGCCATTTAAATAATTTTTGTTTTGCTAGAAATGATTTAAATCAAAGTAATAATTTCTAGTGTTTGACAAATATATTTTTAAACACAAATGTTAGTGTTTTAAGGTCAAGTGTTTAATATTAATCCATTTGCAAAAGGTTTCACCTAAAAACCATTTTTAAATCAAAGGAATATTTTATTTTGTTGGAAATGCCTTTAAACAAAGTAATAATTTTCTAGAGTTCATCAAATATATTTTTAAATCCTAAAACTTGGTGTTTAAGGTCAGAGAGTTTAAATTAAACCATTTTCAAAAGGTTTTACTCAAAAAGCATTTTTAAACCATAATCAATATTTTTATTTAACTAGAAATTCTTTTATTCAAGGATTAATTCCTTAGTGTCATAAAATATACTTTTAAATACAAATGTTGGTTTTTATGGTCAGTAGGTTCAAAACAAACCATTTACAAAAGAAGTTACCCTAAAATAATTTTTTGAATAAATTTTATAACCAAAATAGGCCTACACATGTTTCTACAAAAACAACCAATTTTGCAGAGGCAAATCACTAAACAAAGGGCATGGTTGGATAGTATTATTTTTCCTGATTCCATTGATATAAAATTTGTAAATTTTGGATGTGTAGATTTAAAGTTATGGAATTTACAAATTCAAACAACTAATAGGATAGTTTCTGTTTTTAATTCAAAAGGATGGCCACGTGTCTTGATCTAACTGGTGCGTACCGGTTCGGCTGGATCGAGCAGTTACAACCGTCAGATCTATTTAAATCGCACGGCACAGAAGCACATACCCCTTCGATTTAAGTCAATTTATCCTATTCATCGGATCTAGATCCAACGGTCCTAAGCACACTAACCAAAATCTGGCGGTGTTGCGACGGTGAACGGCGGCGGTGCGCTCGGGCAGACGTGTTCCGGTGAAACTATGAAGCAAGGGAGAGGACGTTGCTCACCAGGTTCGCAGTGACGTGCTGATGCTCGAGGTGGTCTTTGCAGGGATAGGGGCGCACGGAGTCACTAGCGATTCCTTGCCGGAGTTCACGACGACGTCGGGCGCTTATGTTCGTCGTTGTTGGCGAGGGTACAGGTCACGCCAAGGCAAAGCAGAGGTTGTGTTAGATGCGCGATGGAACGGAGATTGAAGGGGTATCATCCAGAGAGGAAGGGGTGCTCAGAGTTTACCGGGGAAGGCTACCGAAGTTGGAGCAGGAGGCGGTGGTGCTCAGACGTCGACGTTGTCGAGCAATTGGGGCGTGCGCGGGCGAGCTGTGGGTGTTTGCGGATGCATAAGGAGGTGGGGAGCATGCTAGTAGAAACCAGAGGCAGTGGGGAGGTAAGTACTGGCCGGAATCGTGGCCGGAGTGCCGTCGGGGACAGTGGAGTGCAACGAGAAATCGAGACAGCCTAAGGGCAGTGATAGGATGGCGAGCGAGGGGAAAGAGAGGGGAGACATGGGCGATTATGAGGGCATGATCACGAGGCATAGCTAGCACGGTATTAACGCGAATTAACATGAGGAGTAATCAATAGAAACGGCGACAAGGGGGGCTTGGTCATCGCGGTGGGGAAGAAGACGATGAGGGGGCAGTGGGGTTGCGTCGTCAGCGAGAGAGAGGGGGTGCACCGTGGGGCCTCGCGGTCAGTGGCTGAGCGGGTTGTTCTACGAGTGAGAAAACGTTTCTGGGAGGGGGAGAGAGTGCGCTGCACTTCTGGGCTAGACTGGGCCTGGTTTGCTGGGCTGGTTCGTTTCATTTTTTTCTTTTCTGTTTCTTTTTCTTTTTTCTATTTTGATTTTCTGTTTTGAATTCAAACTATCATTTGAATTCAGATTTCTTTTTCAAATCTTTTCCAAATATTCAGTATGTTTTAATACTATTTAACAAGCTATTAGAATCCATTTTTGAATATTTTCTTATATTCTTTTATGATTTATTATTTATTAAAAATAGGCACTTGTCTCTATTTAAATATATTTTTCAAACTTCTATTTGAATTCCAATTTTTACCAAACCTTTTTCATTAGGTTTTACTTTAATCATTCGTGTAAATAATTCACTTTGAATTATTTGAAATATTTTAATATGATTTAATGTTCATTTAAATTGGGGATTTGTCTTTATTCAAATTAAATCAAATATGGTTTTAAACCCATATAAATTTTATTCAAATAATTATTTTTAAGTTAATTAGATAAATTTTTAATCCACTTTGGAAAATTCCAATTTATTATTTTCTCATGATTTAATTAATCATTTTTATTAGGGATTTTGTCTTCCATTTAAATATAATTAGAATATGGTTTAATCCCTTATGTTTTTATTTGATTATTCTTTATCCCTTGATATTATTTGGATTATCTTTATTCCATTTGCTTATGGATTTAACTCAAGATTTAAATTGTCTTCTAAATAATTTTATTGAGATTTATTATTTAGTTTAGGCAATTTTGCCTTTATTTAAATAAAATTGAATATGGTTCAAAGCCCATATAGTTTTATTTAAATAATCTTTTATTTCTTTTTATTATTCAATATCTTCCATTTGTTTATGGATTTGGCCAAGATTTAATTTTGCTTTTAAATATTCCTTATTTATTTTCTTTCTTTCTTTTTCTTATAAAATCCATATCTTTTTATTTAAAGATCCAAAATTGGTGATTCCAATTTGTATAATTTTATTTAATATTTGTTTATCCTTTTTAAATCTCGTTAGGATTATTTTGCTCACAATTTGGTATAGATTTTAGATAGGAGCTTTATTAGCTTTGGAAATTATTTCCTTTTATCTTATTATATTCATAAGTTTTTATCCATGGTTCCAAATTAAATGAAACCAATGCTATGGTTTTATAATATTTTTATTTATTATTTTTTATCATTATAAATGTTTGTTGTTGAATTTTATATGGATCAAATCCATAGTTTAGAGAGATCTTGGAAATGATTTTTCTTCCATTAGGGTTTTAGGGTTTTGGTTTACTTTCCCAAGTGTTTAAATTTCAAGATTCATTCCTTGAAGAATGCATTTCACTTGATTGAAATTTGTTGGATTCCATTTTGATTCAAAATTTGTTCAATATGGGTTTTGATGTTTCCATTTAGAAACAAAAAGTTTCTTTTCACCCTAAATTTCAAGAATTATTCATTTTGTTTATTTATTTTTCACATTTCAAAATTTGGAAAATTTTGGGATGTGACATATCTATATGCTATGCTTGGGAAATCCTAGTAGTTGTAGACTTGTTAGAATTTTATGTAAGTTAAGATACTTGATATATTGCCATGCTTAGCCTAGCTATTAGCAAACAAGGGTGGATTATATACATGCTATGGAAATTATTGCTAAGTATTGGACTTGTGTTTTTGCTTAATAAAACAACTAAGTGAATGAATCACCTGGGTGGAATGGTATGTTTGGGTTATGTTGAGTGGTTACACAAGGCCCATATCTATGGTATACCTTGTGTATCACACTTGTGGAAAGCCACCCAGGAACAAAGGGATTTGAGATGCCATATGTTAAGAAGCTTCTAGTGCAGCCACATGGCAATATGGGCTCTGCCTGGATCATATAGGTTGCAATAACTTATCCAAATGGACAGTTGGTGGTAGGGGGTGATAGGTTTGGGAACGCTTCCATTTTGGTCTAAGGGAAGGCCTCTGAAAGATCTTGTCTCGATGCATGTTGAGTCTTGTGTGGAAATTGCACCACCTCTCGAGAAGGAAGAATCTAAGTACTTAGCCGTGTCCCTGGCAATGGACAATTTGAGCATCAAGACATGGAAGCTATCAAGAATCTCCTCATCCCAATTTCTAAGTTAAAAACTTGTGGTTGAACAAGGGTAAAGGTTCACCAATGTCTATTGGTGGTTCTGTGGGAGTTTTTGCCAAACAAAAACTTAGTGTTTTCAACTGATTGGTAAAACCTATTTTGAACAAAGCAAGCCTAAGCTACACTTAGCTAAATTCATGTAGAAGCTATAAACTATTATTCTACTAAGGTATCACTTGCCAATACTATTCCAATGTATTGACCCATTGTGGCCGTAACTTGAGATGTTGCAGGTTACTCTGATGAGGATTAGGGTTATGAGTCTACACTCAACATGCTTGCATGTGGCACATGAAGATGAAGACTTTACTTTATTTTGTTAAGTTGAACTCTTGTACTAGCCTATGGCTATGGAGTTGTAAAAGACTATGTTATCTTTGGAATGACGATGTAATAATGACCTTTGTTTCTGTGTACTTCATCTTAAACTGTGGATGCTAGCATTGATCCATGGACTAGCATTGCAATCACAGGGACCTTTACCTTTATAAAGGTGGGGTCTTACAGATGGTATCAGAGTACAGTGTTTCCTGTAAGATTATGACCCTACGATTGGATTAGACTAAGAAACCACTAAGGAAAATTTCAACACTTTGAAAAATTTCCACACTTGTCTTTTTCTTCTCGTAAACTTTTCTAATCTTCTTTCTCATCTCTATTTGTAGATGAACTCCATCAACGAAACCGTCAGGAAGGGACCACTCATGACCATGACTTTGGAGTGTGAGACTGAATTTCCCAAGGTACTCAAGAACCTTATGGCTACCATGGGGATACATGGTGCAGCTGTGTACAAGGGATTCCCTGTGATGGATGAAGGAGAAGAGTATTGGTGGGTGCAACTCCACTTGTACAAAAACAAGGAAGACAACCACAAGGAGTCAGGATTCTGCATGGTCACCAACTCTGAAATGCACACAACATTCTTTGACTCTGCAAGAAATGCAGCTTGGAATGCCATCAAGGAGCTTGGTGATAGACTCAAGTGCAGAATGCTCAACACTCAAAATGACACCCAATAATTAGAGACTACCAACCAACAACTAAGGGGAGACATCATAGAATTAATATGGGAGTCTTGTGAACAAGATAGACAGATGGCCACTAAGGATGCCCTGATAGCTATTTTGTATAGTGAGTGAGAATTGTAACGTACTTCGTTAGTTGGACCACCACACTTATCGTTTTTACTTCCAAAAATTTGTCTAAGTTATGTTGAACCTTTGGTGTTTGTAATGGATTTGTGTATGCCATGACTTGTGTTTTTGTTGCTAAAAGATGTGCTTGTGATATTTTGTCGTGAATTTTCTTTACTTGTCTTGGTTCTAACTTTTCTCTATCTTATAAAAATAGATGACTAACGTTGTTATCAGCACGGCCGAGGAGTTCAAGGGAACTCGTTTTGGTACTCGTCTCATTGATCTCACTAGTATGCTCAACCTTCCACTTCCTAGCATCATGACACTTCAGCTCACCAACTTTGAGAGGAAGGACCTATGGGGCTTCAGAGTCACACAGCCGGGACGCCAGGCAGAGCCACCCACAGAGGCTATCACCTTCAATCTGATGCATGATGACAAGGAGAGAGGCTTAGATGTAGTCATGCAGGAGTTACTTGGACGCCTAGTTGGAAGGCACTCCACCGAGCTTAGAGGTCTCTACTTTCACCAGTTTGGGAGACGCGACGAGGAGGGTGAGGCTATAGAATACGATGATGCTACTAGAGAGACGATGTAGCCGATTCGTCTATACCTTCAGGACCTAGAGGGTCTTATTAGACACCTTGACACTGATAGGACAAACGTCATGCTTAGCAATGACGAGCTCCAGGTTCAGCTGCGGTAGAAGGACAAGCTCTTCGTGGAGCAAGACAAGATCGTCAAAGAGATGGAGGACAAATTTGAAAGCCATGACAAGAAGTTCAAGAGCCAGGAGAAAAGAGTCCAAGACAGGAACAAGAAGATCAGGGAGATGAAGGAAGAGTTAGAGTCCAAGGACTTCGAGCTTGAGCACCAGCAAGGAGTGATCGAGAGGCTTCGCTCACAGAGCAGGGCTCTTAGGGCCAAGATTGAGGCCTTGACCACTAGTGTTGATGAGTACAAGACCGCCATGGAGAATGCAGGTCTTACCCTTGTTGATGTGGAGGTCGATGCAGAGGAGTAGTGTAGACTACTCGACTATATTTCATCTACCGTACTATGATTATTGAGTCCTAATGACCATCCAACATGTGGATGGCTTGCTATGGTGTATTTGCATTTTCAAAACCTGTTGTTTATGTCTTTCAAAAACTCTATGTTATTTTGAGCTTGGTTATTGTGATTGTTACTATGTGATGTATTATGCATGTTAAGCATCTATGTGTATCTCATTCTTATCCTTATTGAAACCACAGATGCCACCCCGCCGTTCCAACCCCAACCAAAACAACAACAACAACATCACTCCCAAGATGCAGCAGTTGATGACAGCACAAGCTCAACTGATGCAGATGATGACGCAGTTCATACAGAACCAGAATCAGAATAACAATAACAACAACAATAACAACAATAACAACAACAACAATCTGAACAATCCTCTGGGATTTCACATGCTCACCAGATTTCTGATACTAAGGCCTGCAAAGTTCTCGGGAACCACTGATCCAATGATATCCAATGACTGGTTACGTTCAGTGAACAAGGACTTATTGACTGTTGGCTGCACCGACGAGGAAAAGCTCAGATTCGCAGCACATCTGCTTGAAGGGCCAGCAGCAACATGGTGGGATAATTTTCAGATCACCACTCCCCTTGAGGATGTGACTTGGTCTATATTCGAGGATGGATTCCGTACAGCTCACATCTCATCCGGGTGATGAATTTGAAGAAGAAGGCGTTCCACAATCTGAAGCAGCATCACCGCAGTGTGGCTGAGTACATTGAGGAATTCAACAATCTGGCGCGTTCTGCACCGAATGAAGTTGATACAGATGCAAAGAGGAAGGAGAAATTCCTCGAAGGACTTAATGATGAGTTGAACCTGCAGCTGTCTGTTGCCTATGTCCCAACCTATCAATCACTTTGTGACAAGGCTACCATCTTGGAAAACAAGATGAAACAGGTTGAGAGCAGAAAGAGGAAGCATAGCTTTGATAAGCACAGCTCGGGATCGTCTCACAAGCGCTCCCATCATGATGATAGTGGGAGTTCTGGATCCCACAAACATGGGAAGTACAACAACCACCACAGCCACAACCGTCACCATGACAACAAGCATCATCCCTGTCATGATAATGACAAGTATAAGAACCGCAAGAGTGGACACAAGAGCCACCAAAATGGAGGTGGAAGTGGAAGTCAGCCTGTAAAGAAGGAGCTCAGTCAGGTTGAATGTTTCAAGTGTAAGAAGATGGGGCACTATGCTAATGAGTGCCTAGAAAAGAAAGTTGAAGGTGCCAAAAAGCCCAATCCCTTCCAAAAGGGACAAGTGAACCACATCAATGTGGAAGAAATATATGAGGAATCTGATGTTGTGGCTGGTAAGTTCAAACTCAATTATGTTCCAGCACTTGTTCTTTTTGATACTGGCGCATCGCATTCATTCATATCAAGAGCATTTGTTGATAAAAATGAACTTCCAGTGGAAACTATTGAGTGTCCTATAAAAGTAAGATCTCCTGGTGGAGAAATGATAGTGAACTCGGGATGTCATGATCTAGTGATAGAATTTGGGAAGTATAAGTTTCCCGTTAGTTTGATAATCCTAGATTCCCAAGGATTGGATGTTATTTTGAGAATGGATTGGATGACTAAGTATGAAGGAGTACTAGATTGTGCCAATCATACTGTCACACTCACAACCCCGGATAAGAAACGGATTAGATTCAAATCTAACTTTCAATCAAAAGGGAGTAAGCTAAATTCTCTTAAGGGGGTTAGCATAGACAGTGTGCTAATTGTGAGAGAGTATCCGGATGTGTTTCCGGAGGAATTACCTAGAATGCCACCACATAGAGATGTTGAGTTTCTGATAGATTTGCTGCCAGGATCAGGACCAATAGCAAAGAGACCCTACAAGATGTCAGTGGATGAGTTGAAAGAACTCAAGAAACAGCTTGGGGAACAGTTGCAGAAAGTATTTATTCAACCAAGTTCTTCATCTTGGGGTGCACCAGTTTTGTTTGTTGAAAAGAAAGATAGAAGTCAAAGGTTATGCATAGCTTACCGTTCACTCAACGAAGTAACTATCAAGAACAAATACCCTTTGCCAGGAATCAATGATTTGTTTGATCAGTTAGAAGGAGCCCGTGTGTTCTCAAAGATTGATCTCCGATCAGGTTACTTTTAGCCAAAGATAAGGGAACAAGACATACCTAAGACTGCTTTCACCACTAGGTATGGATTGTATGAGTACACCGTGATGCCATTTGGTTTTACAAATGCACCGGCCTACTTCATGAATATGATGAACAAAGTGTTCATGGAATTTCTTGACAAGTGCGTTGTCGTTTTCATCGATGACATTTTGATCTACTCCAAGAGCAACGAAGAGCATGAAGAGCATTTGCGTTTGATACTAGATAATCTTAGAGAGCATAAGCTATATGCCAAATTCAGCAAGTGGTGCTTCATATTTTTGTCCCAATATTTTGACTATGCATTAGTGATATTTTGTATAGGGCTTGCATGATGTTTTTGCTAAGTATCTATATTCTATGCTTGGGAAATCCTAGTAGTTGTAGACTTGTTAGAATTTTCTCTAAGTTAAGATACTTGCTATATTGCCATGCTTAGCCTAGCTAGTAGCAAACAAGGGTGGATTATATACATGCTATGGAAATTATTTCTAAGTCTTGAACTTGTGTTTTTGCTTAATAAAACAACTTAGTGAATGAATCACCTGGGTGGAATGGTATGTTTGGGTTATGTTGAGTGGTTACACAAGGCCCATACATATGGTCTACCTTGTGTATCACACTTGTGGAAAGCCACCCAGGAATAAAGGGATTTGAGATGCCATATGTTAAGAAGCTTCTAGTGCAGCCACATGGCAATATGGGCTCTGCCTGGATCATATAGGTTGCAATAACTTAGCCAAATGGACAGTTGGTGGTAGGGGGTGATAGGTTTGGGAGCACGTCCATTTTGGTCTAAGGGAAGGCTTCTGAAAGATCTTGTCTCGATGCATGTCGAGTCTTGTGGGGAAAGTGCACCACCTCTCGAGAAGGAAGAATCTAAGTACTTAGCCGTGTCCCCGGCAATGGACAAGTTGAGCATCAAGACATGGAAGCAATCTCCTCATCCCAATATCTAAGTTAAAAACTTGTGGTTGAACAAGGGTAAAGGTTCACCAATGTCTATTGGTGGTTCCTTGGGAGTTTTTGCCAAACAAAAACTTAGTGTTTTCAACTAATTGGTAAAACCTATTTTGAGCAAAGCAAGCCTAAGCTACACTTAGCCAAATTCATGTAGAAGCTAGAAACTATTATTCTACTAAGGTATCACTTGCCAATACTATTCCAATGTATTGACCCACTGGGGCTGTAACTCGTCATGTTGCAGGTTACTCTGATGAGGATTAGGGTTATGAGTCTACACTCAACATGCTTGCCTATGGCACATGAAGATGAAGACTTTACTTTATTTTGTTAAGTTGAACTCTTGTACTAGCCTATGGCTATGGAGATGTAAAAGACTATGTTATCTCTGGAATGACGATGTAATAATGACCTTTGTTTCTATGTACTTCATCTTAAAATGTGGATGCTAGCATTGATCCAGGGACTAGCATTAAAATCACAGGGACCTTTACCATTATAAAGGTGGGGTCTTATAGAGGGTGGCGGTCAGGGTTTACTGGGGGAGGTCGCTAGAGTGGTCGCAGACGACGACAGCATTCAGTCGAGGAAGAAGCCGAGCTTCTAGGGCGCGCGCATGCAAGCTAGGGCTACTGGCAGGTGCACAAGGTTCTGGCGAGCAGGGTCGTGGAATCTAGGGGGCAAGGGGAGGTGAATGCTGGCCGGTATTGGTGCTGGATCTCGTCGGAGGCAGTGGGGTTGCAAGTTAAAATTGGAGCAGCTTAGGGGCAAAGACGGAGCAGTGAGTGAGGGGAAAGAGAGAGGGGAGAGGGGAATTTTAGCGAGCACGGTCGCGGGGAGTAATGTTCGCGGCATCAACGTGAATTGAAGCAGTATTCAACGGCCAGTAACGGCGAGGAGGAAAGAGGGGGCGGGTTTCACGCGAGGAAGAAGGTGACAACGTGGCAGTGGGGCCGGGGAGTCAATGGGGGCGTGGGTTGTTTTGTTGGTGAGAACGATTCGCGGAGAGGGGAGAGAGTGGGTGCCGGTGGGATGCAAGTTGGCTTGCTGGGCCTGGTAGCTAGGTAGGGCTAACTTAGTTGGGCTGCTTTGTTTTTTTCTCCTTCTGTTTTCTTTTCTTTTTCCTTTTCTAATTTTCTGTTTTGATTTGATTCAAATGATTCAAACACTCATTTTATTTCCAAACTTTCCAGTATGTTTTTATACTGTTTAACAATGTATTTTAAATTTCATTTTAGAATATTTTTCTTATATTCTCTGAGGTTTAATATTTATTGAAATTATGCATTTGCCCTTATTTAAATGAATTTGAATATGGTTCCAAACCATATAATTTTATTTAATTATTATTTTATTCTTTTTAAGTTAATTAGATAACTTTTAATCCATTTTGGCAATTTCAATTATTAATTTCTCATGATTTAATCATTGAAATTAGGAATTTTGTCTTTATTCAACAACAAATATGGTTCAAGTCCATATAAGTTTTTATTCAACTAATCTTTATTCCTTTATTTTATTTGTCTTTATTTAAATAAAATTGAATATGGTTCAATCCATGTGATTTTATTTAAATAATATTTTATTCCTTTTTATTATTTAGTAAACTTTCATTTGTTTATGGATTTGGCCAAGATTTAATTTGGCTTTTAAATATTCCTTATTTATTTTTTTATTTGTCTTATAAAATCCATATCTTTTTATTTATAGATCCAAAATTGGTGATTCCAATTTGTATAATTTTATTTAATATTTGTTTATCTTTTTAAATCCTTTTAGGATGACTTACTCGCAATTTGGTATGGATTTTAGATAGGAGCTTTATTATCCTTGGGAATTATTTCTTTTTATCTTATTAAATTCATAAGTTTTTATCCATGGCTCCAAATTAAATGAAACCAATTTCCATGGTTTTATAATATTTTTATTCATCATTCTTGATCATTTATAAATGTTTGTTGCTGAATTTTATATGGATCAAATCCATAGTCTTAGAGATATCTTGGAAATGATTTCTTTCATTAGAATTTTGGGGTTTTGGTTTAAATTTTCCAAATGTTTAAATTTCAATATACATTCATTGATGAATGCATTTCCCTTGATTGAAATTTTTTTTGGATGCCCTTTTGATTCAAATTTTGTTCAAGAAGGGTTTTGAGGTTTCCATTTAGAAGCAAAAAAAGTTTATTTTTACCCTAAATTTCAACAATTAATTCTTTTTTTATTTATTTTTCACATTTCAAAATTTGGAAAATTTTGGGATATGACAGACTACAACCCTTAAAAGGAATCTCGTCCCGAGATTCGGGAAGGCTAGAGGTTACAAGTTGGCTTCAAGACAACTAGGGTTCTACCACCCTTAAAAGATTTCTAACTAGATTACATCTTGGCTTACTTGAGGTCTTGATGAAACTTCTCTCGACAGTTGTTTGCATAATGTCCTTTGTTTCCACACTTGAAACATGTGACAAGACTGAGATCTTCATGTATCTTTTCTGGACAATATGATGCATAATGGCCTAGCTCTTTGCAGTTGTTGCACATCACTCGGCTAAAATCCTTCTTTTTCTTTGGCATCACTATTTCTTGTTTGTTTCCTTGACTCTTCTTATTTTCTGGACATTTATTGGCATAGTGTCCCATCTCCTTGCAATTGTAACATTGCACCTGGCTAATGTCCTTCTTCTTCTTGGGTTTGTCCAAAGCTAGGAGGGCTCTTAGTTCATACTCTTCATATCTTACCATAAAGGTGGGAAAACTTCCTCGGTTCCTTGAACGATTCCTAGGATAACATCCATATTTCCTCTTTTGTCCACCAATGTGAGTCACAATGTATGGAGGTTGTCAACACCCAGATTTTTTATCCCAGATGCCTGTTATGCCATACATCGCAATCCCAGGATTACCATTTTTGCGAGACATAACAGATTTGGATATCACAGTACATCATCCATTACAAACCATACATAAGGTCTTACACAAATAAGGATCTCATGATCCAATTCTTATTACAACTCAAGAAGCGGAATAACGTAATAATAAAGGTAGCGTAGGCGAAGCTCCATCTTCGGTGTCATAGGCAATGCTGACAATGGGAGATGATCCTAGTTGTCGTAACCTTCCTGTGGTCCATCATCCTGGTACTCCTCTTCATAGTCTGGCCACGAGAATAGCCAGGGACAAAGCCATGAGTACTCTTTAAGTACTCGCAAACTAATACTAACAAGTTAAGGGGATTTTTGTAGTAGGACACTAAGCTCTAGGGTTCTTTTGCAAAAAGCCAGATTTACCTCTACTAAGTTCAGAAGCAAAGAAAGCTAGTTGAAATTTTATAACACCTAAGTGGGAACTTGAATTTCATATCACAACTCTGTTGTGGTCAAGTCAAAGTCTCAATTCATTTCACAAGTCATTTTGAAAACATCTGACAGGGGAATAGTATGGCCACTCCATCTGACAGCGGACGCGACTATTCGAATAGTTTGACACTCTGCAGAGATTGTACACTTTCACCACAATATTCGATACATCTGTCAGGAACAAATCCTGAATTCACCATACTCAGTATGCGGATAATCAATCTTAACCTTTCCATTACACGCCCTAGTAGAGGAACCTCTCATGTGAGTTTGGCCTCCCAACCATGACCAACTGTCATCTTTGGTACTGCATAGGTGGAAAATCTTCACAAGGTAGCCTCATCTCAGACCTTGGCCGTGAGGGAACCCATACTCAGGTATATAAGTTTCCAGTCAAGCCCTACCCAATTTTCGGGTATTTTCGTTGTACGGTAAAATTGTAATGGTATCGCATCCAGACAACCATAAGTTTTATAAAGGGCTAAGACTCATGCCTCAACATTTTCATCATCAAAATCATCTGGTGTTCGGAAACACATGTCAAAACATTTCAGTAGAATGACTCATCATTCCAAGGTTTTCATAACCAGTTTTCACCAAGTATTCCCATCTAAAGTTGATCAAGTTTAATGCATAGCACTAGCATCTACGAGTGGGGTTAAGTACTAAGGAGGTGTGGTAAACAAGTGGAGATTAATGAAGTTCAATCTCATGCCTTAGGATGACATCTAGATTATCTACTTAGGCCAAATTTAATGCTCTTTATGCAACCTTCAATTATCTTTCTAGAATCTACAAGTCACTTAAGTAAACCCTAAGAGAAAGCTTTGATAAAGAAATAAAGTATAAAGCTTGCAAGTAAAACTAGGATTGGGTTATCAAGTGGGTAGGATCACATATGCTTAAGGCATATAGTTGGCATGGTAACAGGCAAGTATTAGCTTGCATAAGTAGGGTATCTTACAAGGGTTAGCTTGCCAAATCAACTAGTAGTATTAGGCTTGCCTTGTGCAGAGAAGTGGTTGAAGTTCTCCTCGGCTTCCTCCTCGTATCCTTGGTCGGTACTAGCGTCTATAAATAAATACGAGGTACACAATCACCAAACAATACTTAACTATTTTCAATCATCACACAAAGGTGCACTATAGATGATCTAGCATCATCACCTACATTACAAGCTTAAAACATTTGTCTTATTTATTTTAATTTGAGAAAAGTAATTTCTACTCATTGAAAAACTACTTAAGATTTAATATTCTCCAACTCAAACATGGGATCATGTTGACACATGTCATCACCACATATTTTAGTACATGGGAATGTGATTTAAAGTGGTGTCACAATTTAATAAGGTTTAACCTTTTTATTTTAAATAAATAAAGTGACTAGAAATGCCTATGGGGCATTAATTTGTTACTTGAACATTATTTCTATAAGTAAACCCAATTGTTCTAATATATTCTAAAAGGTATGATCAAATGTGATTTTTGAGAGTTGGAATCAACTCAAAATCTATTATGGTTGAATTTTGAAAAATGTTTGAATGCAGAAAAACTTCAGTGGGATTGCATAGGGGGCATACCAGGGCTCCAGCGACGACGGCGAGGCCGGCAAAAGAACGAGTGGTCGACGGCGAGCTCAGGGACGGTCGAGGCAGCTTCGGGGGTGGTCAAAATCAACGGCCCCTTCTTCTCCAGAGGCGGCCTGCTCCGGCGCAATTCCGGCGAGCTGCTGCTCCTCGTGCTCCGGCTAGAGGGTGGAACGATCAGTGAGGTGTGGGGAGTGGAATGGTGTGCTTCAAACGGCTGGGGGTGGCCTCCTTTTATAGGCTCGACGGCGAGACCGAGAGGGATGTGCAGGCCACAGTGGCGACATGGCTACGGGCGGCTAGCGGCATGGCTGAGGTTGGCGATTGATGCGCGGTCTCCTGGCGATGCTCTAGGACTGGAATGCGCGCTTAAGGGCAGTGGCAATCGGTCGGGAATGTGCGGTTCTCTGCGCGATAGAGGCGGCGTCTTCGACGGCGAGCGGTGGCTGTGAGGCATGGGGCGGCGAACCGGGGTGTCTGGCGTGTTCCTGGGATCATGGCGAAGCGATGGGCACGGGCTGCGGTCGAGGGGCGCCGTGTGCACGCGTGCTGGGTGCGGCGCTCTGGGGCGGGCTCGGCATGTCGCAGTGTGGCACTAGGCGCGTGGCGTTCCTGGTGGTCCACGGCTTGCACTGGCTCGAGGAAGGGACAGTGGGCGGCGGTGAGGTGTTGGCTACCTCCCAGACAAGGTGGGCGCGACTAGTTCTTCCTCTAGCTTACTGTCCACCTTGGGGTGGCATGGTGAGGCTCGTCCTGCTCACCATTGATGGCAAGGCAAGCTCACAGTGGTGCTAGAGGTTTACAATTAAGCTAGATGATCTACTAGATGGTTGCTGTTAGCTAGAGAGGGAACAAGTTAGGCCAAAACACTATTAAAAACATTGAATTTGATTTGGTTTAAATTTGCCTGCCAAGTGTTTGATGAAATGGCCGCAAGAAACTTACTTTTGAATTTTGAAAAGATTTTTGGTGGGTGTTCTAGGCATGTGCTGAGGATTCTGTGGGTGCTTGGGTTTTCAAAATTGAGCTTGTTTGAGTGGTTTTTGAAATAGTGGGATCTTCCCATATGAGATAGATTCAATTTTAAACTGTCATTTAAACTTAGTATTTGAATGTTTTTGGATGATCACAAAGTGGGCCTTGGTACCTTATTATGAGTACTAACAAGGGGTGCAAAGATCCACAAATGTTTCTGTTAAGTTTTGAAAACTAGGGATAGCCAAAGTAGGCATGAGAGTTAATTTGGTGAAAATGACCATTCACTTAATTTTTTATTTTGAGTTGTTTGTCTTTGGGAAAAGTTTGGGGATTGTTTAGATGATGTTTATTTCACCTAAGAATCATTTTACTAGCAAATAAACATAGAACCATGGCAATTCAAAAGAATCCAAATTTTAAATACACACACATATGAATGCTTTCATATTTTTAGTTGGGAAAGTTTTTGTTAACCCTAATTTTGATGATTAGAGTTTGATGATCCAAGTTTAATATTTTTGGGATGTTATAGAGGTGCATACTGAAATTTGACTTTGTCTTCATCCTTCTTGGTATAGAGGTTTCAAAACATTTGATGTTTTCCATCTTGTTTCATCTGTTGAACTATAGGATAGATGGGACATTGGATAGGGACATGATTATTTCCTTCACATAGGAAACAAGTAACTTGCGATGTGGGGCATTGTTTAGTTGGTTGTTTCTCTTCACAATTAGGGCATTGGTCCATATGCTCTTTATAAGTCTGTTCCATGTGTCCACAAATTTTGCAAGCTAGAGTTCCTTCTATAATACCATCCTTGATATATTTGTTGTCACAATCTCCTTGGAAAGGGTTGCTTCTCATGTTGATCATCTGATTGGTCATCCTTTGCAACAAGTGGGATTGGGTTTCCAAGAAATTTTGTATGGTTGGGTCTAACACATTGTTGTTGGCTAAAAATTGAGTTGTCACTTGATTCAACTGGGCTTGGGTTACTAGTAGTTGTTCGCTCATATGTATCTCTTGGTTGTTTTTGCTGTCATCTGTTTGGGTTGGATTGAGATTAGAATAGGCAAGAGATTTCTAGAGAAAAATTCTACTCACACACAACAATTCACACAAGCAATGTGCAAGCAATCACAATCATGCATTCCACTTCATACAACAATATTCAAGCATATTTTTAGGCAACAAAATATTTTTTTGCTACACCACATAAGTTGGTGTGATCAACAAATCGATCTAAACTAAACACTAGTATGGTGGTCCAACTATAGGTTTCACTTGAGATCATTCCATTATTATTAGTTGTTTCTTCTTGAATAAGATCATGGTATCCTTGGAAGAAATATTCTTGCATCTTGGTCACTAGGCTCTAAAATAATGTCTACAATGTTTCTTCATGAGTTGAGTTTCCTTAGTCTCCAAGTCTTGAGTATTGTTCTTGTCTCACTTGTAGTCCTTGGTGATGTCCAAGTTGAAGTCCTTGGTGAAACTGAAGTTGAAGTTATTGGTGATGTTGAAGTCTTTGGTCATGTTGAAGTTTTTGTCCATCAAGTTGGAAAAAGGAGAGATGTAGAATCAAAACCAAAAAGGTTGAGGAAAGAGTTTACGATATTGTTTGTAAATAAGTTTGGACAAATACAACTCCTATTTTTTCTAAGGGGTTTTGTCCAATCCTAGGGTTACAATCCTACAGGCATCACAGTGCTCTAATACCATCTGTAGAGGTCTCAATCTGATAAGGTAGAGATACTTGTGTTTACAATGCTAGTCCCTGGATCGAATA
The DNA here is from genome assembly GCA_023614405.1 of Avena insularis. Classification (NCBI taxonomy): domain Eukaryota; kingdom Viridiplantae; phylum Streptophyta; class Magnoliopsida; order Poales; family Poaceae; genus Avena; species Avena insularis. The sequence continues at coordinate 34,167,408 of CM042684.1, forward strand.
GCTAGCATCCACAGTTTAAGATGTAATATCAAGAAACAAAGGTCATAATACAACTTCATAACCAGGAATAAAATAATTCATTACATCTTACATAGCTCATATGGCTATCTCATTACCATACAGCAGAAATATCTATATAGCATGGAGTCCTTCATCTTCATTTGCCACAGGCGATCATGTTGGTTGTAGACTTGTAATCCTATTCAACACACTTCACTAACATTAAACAAACCTGCAACATAATAAGTTACAGCCACAAGGGTCAATACATTTGAATTGTATTGGCAAGTGATACTATGGTAGAATAGTGGTATCTAACATCCAGATGCATTTGGCTAAGTGTAGCTGAGGGTTGCTTTGCTAAAAATAAGTTTTCCTTATTAGTTGAAAAACACTAAGTTTTTGTTTGTCAAATCACCCAAGGAACAACCAATAGAATTGGTTAACCTTTAACCCTTGTTCAACCACAAGCTTTTAACTTATAAATTGGGATGAGGAGATCCTTGATAGCTTCCGTGTCTTAATGCTCAAATTTTCCATTGCCGGGGACATGGCTAAGTACACTAGTAGAAAATAGGCCATCTGTTCGCGCCCCCTAAGAGCATTAGTCCCTGTTGCGCCACGAACCGAGACTAATGCTGGCACGCGTCCCGGTTCGAGCGGGCACGGGGCCCGGAGGCATGCATCCCGGTTGGTAAGGGGTCATGCGTCCCGGTTAGTAACACAAACCGGGACTAAAGGTTGGGCGTCAGCCACGTGGCGTGGCACACACCTTTAGTCCCGGTTTGTATTACAAACCGGGACGTATGCTCCCATCCTCTATAAATGCAATGCCCCAGCCCTCTGCCTCCACTCTGTTTTTTCTCGGTGGAAGGTGTGAGGGGTGTGCTAGTTTTTTTCCCCTATGCAGGCATTCAAGGTCTTTGATAAAATGTTTGAGTGAATTATCCCGTTCAATTTCTCATAGAACAAAAATATAGAAGGTGTCCGAGACGCACTTGAGCTTTCTCCTCTTTATTTTCCTCGATCGAGGTTAGCAATCTTATCTTTTCTATGTCATTGATACAATGCATGTGTCGATGTGAATTGGTCATTTCACTATTTATGATGTCCTGTTTTTTGATAAACTTACTTATATGATGCAGATGAACGGTCGGGAATGGGTGTACGGTGACGTGGCGTGGCCGGGTATATGAAAGGCGTGGATAAATTTATCGATGTGGCTACGGCAAACAAAGAGAATGGTTTTATACGTTGTCCATGTGTTCAATGTCGGAACAACAAGGAGTACTCTTCCTCGAAAATCATTCGCAGCCACCTGATTATGAAAGGTTTCATGCCCAACTATAATTGCTGGACCAAGCACGGGGAAAGAGGGGTTATGATGGAAGATGGTGAAGAAGAAGATGATGATAACAACTATCATCATATGTTTCCTAAATATAGTGATACTGCAATGGAAGACAATGGAGAGGAAGGAGGTGAAGAACGGGCATCAGATGAGCATTGATGAACTTGGTAGGGTCATTTCGATGCAAAGCGAGACGTGAAATGTAAAATGAGAAGTTGAAGTTAGAGGGCATGTTAGAAGATCACAAGAAATTGTTGTACCCAAATTGTGAAGATGGCAGCACAAAGCTCGGTACCACACTGGAATTTTTATGATGGAAGGCAGTGTGGTCTAACCGACTCCTCATTTGAAAAGATGCTGAAAATAATGAAGCCGAAGTTTCCAAAACATAACGAACTTCCCGAGAGTACCTACGAAGCAAAGAAGACTCTCTTTCCTCTAGGATTAGATGTGCAAAAGATACATGCATGCATTAATGACTGCATCCTCTACCGTGGTAAGGAGTATGAGAATTTAGATAAATGTCCGGTATGCAATGCATTGCGGTACAAAATCAGACGAGATGACCCTGGTGATGTTGAGGGAGAGCCCCTCCGGAAGAGGGTTCCTGCTAAGGTTATGTGGTATGCTCCTATAATACCAAGGTTGAAACGCATGTTCAGAAACAAAGAGCATGCCAGGTTGTTGCGATGGCACAAAGAAGACCGTAAGAAAGACGGGAAGTTGAGACACCCTGCTGATGGGTCACAGTGGAGAAAAATCGAGAGAGACTTCCCAGACTTTGCAGGTGACGCAAGGAACTTATGGTTTGGTCTAAGTACGGATGGCATGAATACTTTTGGGGAGCAGAGCTGCAGTCACAACACCTGGCCCGTGACTCTATGTATCTACAACCTGCCTCCTTGGTTGTGCATGAAGCATAAGTTCATTATGATGCCAGTGCTGATCCAAGGCCCGAAGCAACCGGGCAACGACATTGATGTGTACCTTAGGCCATTAGTTGAAGAACTCTTATAGTTGTGGGGCAAAACAGGTGTACGTGCGTGGGATGAGAACAAACAGGAGCCATTTGATCTACGAGGGTTGCTATTCGTAACCATCAATGATTGGCCTGCTCTTAGTAACCTTTGAGGACAGACAAACAAGGGATATAAGGCATGCACACACTGTTTAGATAAGACTGAAGGTACATATTTGCATAAATGCAATAAGGTTGTGTACCTGGCGAATCGACGATTTCTTCCAACCAATCATCCCGCAAGAAAGAAAGGCAAGCATTTCAAAGGTGAGGCAGATCACCGGAAGAAGCCTGAACTCCCTGCTGGTGATGATGTATTTGGTATGGTCAAGGACATAGAAGTAATATTTGGAAAGGGTCCCGACGGTCAATCAGTTCCGAACGACGTCACTACAGGACACGCACCCATGTGGAAGAAGAAATCTATATTTTGGGAGTTGCCATATTGGAAAGTCCTGCGTGTCCGCTCTTCAATCGACGTAATGAACGTGACGAAGAATCTTTGCGTGAACCTGCTAGGATTCCTAGGCGTGTATGGGAAGACAAAACATACACCAGAAGCACGGGAGGACCAACAAATTATGAAAGACCCAAAGAACATGCATACACAGAAAAGACGGATAAAGGGCGTCACTTAAGTCGTGCCAGCTATGCTCTTACCAAAGCAGAGAAGGAAATCTTTTTTGAAGCCCTTTACAGTATCAAGGTGCCATCTGGCTTCTCATCTAATATAAAGGGGATAATAAATATGGCAGAGAAAAAGTTCCAAAACCTGAAGTCTCATGACTGTCACGTGATTATGACGCAGTTGCTTCCGATTGCATTGAGGGGTCTTCTACCGGAAAATGTTCGAGTACCCATTGTGAAGCTGTGTGCATTCCTCAATGCAATATCTCAGAAGGTAATCAATCCAGATATTCGCTGTGGTTCTGAAGGATGTGGTACAATGTCTTGTTAGTTTTGAGTTGGTGTTCCCACCATCCTTCTTCAATATTATGACGCATCTCTTGGTTCACCAAGTGGAAGAGATTGCCATTCTCAGTCCGGTATTTCTGCACAATATGTTCCCCTTTGAGAGGTTCATGGGAGTCTTAAAGAAATATGTTCATAACCATGCTAGACCAGAAGGAAGCATCTCCAAGGGATATGGAACAGAGGAGGTCATTGAGTTTTGTGTTGACTTTATTCCTGACCTTATGCCGATTGGTGTTTCTGACTCGCGGCATGAGGGAAGACTAAGTGGAAAAGGCACGCTGGGAAAGAAAGCAATGATATGTAGGGACGGGGATTCTTTCACTAAAGCACACTACACATTTCTACATAATTCCACCTTGGCAGCTCCGTATATCGAGGAACACAAGAATATTGTACGCTCCAAAAACCCGGGGAAGCATGAATCATGGATTACAGATGAACACATGAAGTCTTTCGGTGGTTGGATGCGAACACATCTCTTGAATGAAACCACTGTTGGAGATCATCTATACTTGTTGGCCGCGTCACCATCTTCTACTGTATTGAATTTCCAAGGGTACGAAATAAATTCTACACGATCGCCCAAGATAAAAAGAGCACCAACCAAAATATTGGTGTCCGCTTTGATGAAATAGACGAGAATGGACAAAAGGACACATACTATGGTTACATAGAGGAGATATGGGAACTAGACTATGGAGTCTCTTTTAAGGTCCCTTTGTTTCGTTGCAAATGGGTCAACCTGAATGGGGAAGGGGTAAAGATAGACCAGTTGTACGGAATGACAACAGTGGATCTCAACAATCTTGGTTATAGAGATGAACCATTCTTCCTAGCCAATGATGTGTCTCAGGTTTTCTATGTGAAGGACATGTCCTCCAGACCGAAAAAAATAAAAAATATGCAAACGAATACATCATATGATGAGCCAAAGCATCACATAGTTCTTTCAGGGAAAAGAAACATCGTGGGAATCGAGGACAAGACAGACGTGTCAGAATATTATAATAAGTTTGCTGAAATTCCGCCCTTCACAGTGAAAACTGACCCAAGCATTCCGTTAAGTAAAGAAGATGCTCCATGGTTACGTCTGAAGCGATCATAAGGAAGGACATATGCCAAGAAGTTCATGCTCATATTATGTAACTCTAGTTCATGTCTTCGCGTTTACGGCTTCACCGAAGGATATCTTTCGCGGTTTGTGGCTTGACCGGGACTATATATAGGGGGGCCTTTAGTCCCGGTTTTGTAGTCTTAGTTTTTAATATTAATAAATGTCTTGAGTGTTAGTCCCGTTTTGTGGCTGGACCGGGACTATGAAGAAGTTGTCCCTATTTGTACTTACCATTAATATCTGATCTCCAAACGCACGCGGTCACATATTAGGGAGTGCCTCTATGACCAGTTTCTTGGAGATGCCGGAGGACTGGGATCCGGCGGCATCTCCCTGAAACTGGTCGTAGTGGTGTCCCTTCTCTCGAAAACCATCTTGCAGCTTGTAACTTCTCTAACTAGATCAATACACCTGGGAGCTAACTAATTTCACATATTAGGGAGTGCCTCTATGACCAGTTTCTCGGAGATGCCGGAGGACTGGGATCCAGCGGCATCTCCCTGAAACTGGCCATAGTGGTGTCCTCGCTCGAAAACCATCTTGAAGCTTGTAACTTCTCTAACTAGATCAATACGCTGAGATAACTAATTTCACATATTAGGGAGTGCCTCTATGACCAGTTTCTCAGAGATGCCGAGGATCGGGCTCAATCGGCATCTCCTCAAACTGGCCGTAGTGGTGTCCCTGCTCTCAAAAACCATCTTGGAGATGCCTCAAACTGGCTGGAGGACTGGACTCACAAGGATGCCTATTTATAGTACAAGCAGCTCGGCATAGTGTCGACACTTACGAAATAATGTCGACACTCACCCCTATTATTAGTGCTGAGTCGTGTTTTGTACCGGTTGGTGTCTCCAACCGGGACTAAAGATGCTCCAACCGGGACTAAAGGTTCATCTTTAGTCCCGGTTGGTGACACCATCCGGGACAAGGTACACGCCGCACGACATAATGTCGACACTCACCCTATCATTAGTGCTGCCTGCCCAGCCAAAATCCCTCCAACCGAGACTAAAGATGAAACTTATCCGAACAATGAAAATCCTTCGCGTGGTGTCATATTATGTGACATAGTTGAAAGGAAAAATACCAGACTTGGTATATTGATCATGTCTCGAAAAAACCTTCACAAAATGACCTATCATGTTCGAGGTTTCATGGCTTTCGGTCCAAATGGCCGATGTTATGTGCTGAATCATGGCATAGTTTGTGATGATGTGCCATATTATGCATGCATGTGGACATTGGTATGGAGAACAATGTTGCAGGAGGAAGTTTTCCTTTTTGCCGCACGGAAAAGCCCTTTTCCATTTTCCGAGCGCAAAAAACGGGTCGTTTTGTGAAGTAACCACCAAAATGCTGTTTCAGAATGCTACCGTCCCATTTTCCTAAAATACTAGACCACCTTACATGGACTATCTCCCAACCGGGACATCTCAAAACATTTCGTACCAACCCGGTAAAAAGGACAAATGTCTGCCAAATCGGTAGGAAGTGGGTCCGTTTGTACTACAGTACATGATCTATCGCCTGATTTTTGAAAAATCATTTTTAGACTCGCAATATGTGGTTTCTTCAGAGATCCAATGCAAGTTCTAACGATGCTCGTCCCCTATCTTCATGCACGCCGGTTCGACCATAGTTAAAAATTCAGAAAATTCAAAACAGGCATAATAAATTCAAAAAAAATCCGAACAATGAAAATCCTTCGCGTGGTGTCATATTATGTGACATAGTTGAAAGGAAAAATACCAGACTTGGTATATTGATTATGTCTCGAAAAAACCTTCACTAAATGACCTATGATGTTCGAGGTTTCATGGCTTTCGGTCCAAATGACCGATGTTATGTGTTGAATCACGGCATAGTTTGTGATGCTGTGCCCATATTATGCATGCATGTGGACATTGGTATGGAGAACAATGTTGCAGGAGGAAGTTTTTCTTTTTGTCGCACGGAAAAGCCCTTTTCCATTTTCCGAGCACAAAAAACGGGTCGTTTTGTGAAGTAACCACCAAAATGCTGTTTCCGAATTCTACCGTCCCATTTTCCTAAAATACTAGACCACCTTATATGGACTATATCCCAACCGGGACATCTCAAACCTTTTCGTCCATCCCGGGTAAAAAGGACAAATGTCTGCCGAATCGGTAGGAAGTGGGTCCGGTTTGTACTACATGTACATGATCTATCCCCCGTGATTTTTTGAAAAAATCATTTTTAGACTCGCAGTATGTGGTTTCTTCAAAGATCCAATGCAAGTTCTAACGATGCTCGTCCCCTGTCTTCATGCACGCCTGTTCGACCATACTTAGAAATTCAGAAAATTCAAAACGGGCATAATAAATTCAAAAAAAATCCGAACAAGGAAAATCCTTCGCGTGGTGTCATATTATGTGACATAGTTGAAAGGAAAAATACCAGACTTGGTATATTGATCATGTCTCGAAAAAACCTTCACAAAATGACCTATCATGTTCAAGGTTTCATGACTTTCGGTCCAAATGACCGATGTTATGTGCTGAATCACGGCATAGTTTATGATGCTGTGCCCATATTATGCATGCATGTGGACATGTGAATGGAGAAAATGTTGCAGGAGGAAGTTTTCCTTTTTGTCGCACGGAAAAGCCCTTTTCCATTTTCCGAGCGTAAAAAACGGGTCGTTTTGTGAAGTAACCACCAAAATGCTGTTTCAGAATGCTACCGTCCCATTTTCCTAAAATACTAGACCACCTTACATGGACTATCTCCCAACCGGGACATCTCAAACCTTTTCGTCCATCCCGGGTAAAAAGGACAAATGTCTGCCGAATCGGGAGGAAGTGGGTCCGGTTTGTATGACAGGTACATGACCTATCGCCCGTGATTTTTTGAAAAAATCATTTTTCGACTCGCAATATGTGGTTTCTTCAGAGATCCAATGCAAGTTCTAACGATGCTCGTCCCCTATCTTCATGCACGCCGGTTCGACCATAGTTAGAAATTCAGAAAATTCAAAACGGGCATAATAAATTCAAAAAAAATCCGAACAATGAAAATCCTTCGCGTGGTGTCATAATATGTGACATAGTTGAAAGGAAAAATACCAGACTTGGTATATTGATCATGTCTCGAAAAAACCTTCACAAAATGACCTATCATGTTCGAGGTTTCATGGCTTTCGGTCCAAATGACCGATGTTATGTGCTGAATCACGGCATAGTTTGTGATGTTGTGCCCATATTATGCATGCATGTGGAAATGTGTATGGAGAACAATGTTGCAGGAGGAAGTTTTCCTTTTTGTCACACGGAAAAGCCCTTTTCCATTTTCCGAGCGCAAAAAATGGGTAGTTTTGTGAAGTAACCACCAAAATGCTGTTTCAGAATGCTACCGTCCCATTTTCCTAAAATAGTAGACCACCTTACATGGACTAGCTCCCAACCGGGACATCTCAAACCTTTTCGTCCATCCCAGGTAAAAAGGACAAATGTCTGCCGAATCGGTAGGAACTGGGTCCGGTTTGTACTACACGTAAATGATCTATCGCCCGTGATTTTTTGAAAAAATCATTTTTAGACTCGCAATATGTGGTTTCTTCAGAGATCCAATGCATGTTCTAACGATGCTCGTCCCCTATCTTCATGCATGCCGGTTCGACCATAGTTAGAAATTCAGAAAATTCAAAACAGGCATAATAAATTCAAAAACAATCCGAACAATGAAAATCCTTCGTGTGGTGTCATATTATGTGACATAGTTGAAAGGAAAAATACCAGACTTGGTATATTGATCATGTCTCGAAAAAACCTTCACAAAATGACCTATCATGTTCGAGGTTTCAGGGCTTTCGGTCCAAATGACCGATGTTCTGTGTTGAATCACGGCATAGTTTGTGATGCTATGCCCATATTATGCATGCATGTGTACTTTGGTATGGAGAACAATGTTGCAGGAGGAAGTTTTCCTTTTTGTCGCACGGAAAAGCCCTTTTCCATTTTCCGAGCGCAAAAAAAGGGTCGTTTTGTGAAGTAACCACCAAAATGCTGTTTCAGAATGCTACCGTCCCATTTTCCTAAAATACTAGACCACCTTACATGGACTATCTCCCAACCGGGACATCTCAAACCTTTTCGTCCATCCCAGGTAAAAAGGACAAATGTCTGCCGAATCCAGAGGGAAGTGGGTCCCGTTTGTATTACAGGTACATGATCTATCGCCCGTGATTTTTTGAAAAAAATCATTTTTGGACTCGAAATATGTGGTTTCTTCAGAGATCCAATGCAAGTTCTAACGATGCTCGTCCCCTATCTTCATGCACGCCGGTTCGACCATAGTTAGAAATTTAGAAAATTCAAAACGGGCATAATAAATTCAAAAAAAATCCGAACAATGAAAATCCTTCGCGTGGTGTCATATTATGTGACATAGTTGAAAGGAAAAATACCAGACTTGGTATATTGATCATGTTTCGAAAAAACCTTCACAAAATGACCTATCATGTTCGAGGTTTCATGGCTTTCGGTCCAAATGACCGATGTTATGTGCTGAATCACGGCATAGTTTGTGATGCTGTGCCATATTATGCATGCATGTGGAAATTGGTATGGAGAACAATGTTGCAGGAGGAAGTTTTCCTTTTTGTCGCACGGAAAAGCCCTTTTCCATTTTCCGAGCACAAAAAAAGGGTTGTTTTGTGAAATAACCACCAAAATGCTGTTTCAGAATGCTACCGTCCCATTTTCCTAAAATACTAGACCACCTAACATGGACTATCTCCCAACCGGGACATCTCAAACCTTTTCGTCCATCCCGGGTAAAGAGGACAAATATCTACCGAATCGGTAGGAAGTGGGTCCCGTTTGTATTACAGGTACATGATCTATCACCCGTGATTTTTTGGAAAAAATCATTTATAGACTCGAAATATGTGGTTTCTTCAGAGATCCAATGCAAGTTCTAACGATGCTCGTCCCCTATCTTCATGCACGTCGGTTCGACCAGAGTTAGAAATTCAGAAAATTCAAAACGGGCATAATAAATTCAAAAAAAATCCGAACAATGAAAATCCTTCACGTGGTGTCATATTATGTGACATAGTTGAAAGGAAAAATACCAGACTTGGTATATTGATCATGTCTCGAAAAAACCTTCACAAAATGACCTATCATGTTCGAGGTTTCATGGCTTTCGGTCCAAATGACCGATGTTATGTGCTGAATCACGGCATAGTTTGTGATGTTGTGCCCATATTATACATGCATGTGGAAATTGGTATGGAGAACAATGTTGCAGGAGGAAGTTTTCCTTTTTGTCGCACGGAAAAACCCTTTTCCATTTTCTGAGCGCAAAAAATGGGTCGTTTTGTGAAGTAACCACCAAAATGCTGTTTCAGAATGCTAATGTCCCATTTTCCTAAAATACTAGACCACCTTACATGGACTATCTCACAACCGGTACATCTTAAACCTTTACGTCCATCCTAGGTAAAAAGGACAAATGTCTACCGAATCGGCAAGAAGTGGGTCCGGTTTGTACTACAGGTACATGATCTATCGCCCGTGATTTTTTGAAAAAATCATTTTTAGACTTGCAATATGTGGTTTCTTTAGAGATCCAATGCAAGTTCTAATGATGCTCGTCCCCTATCTTCATTCACGCCGGTTCGACCATAGTTAGAAATTCAGAAAATTCAAAACAGGCATAATAAATTCAAAAACAATCCGAACTATGAAAATCCTTCGTGTGGTGTAAGATTATGTGACATAGTTGAAAGGAAAAATACCAGACTTGGTATATTGATCATGTCTCGAAAAAACCTTCACAAAATGACCTATCATGTTCGAGGTTTCAGGGCTTTCGGTCCAAATGACCGATGTTCTGTGTTGAATCACGGCATAGTTTGTGATGCTATGCCCATATTATGCATGCATGTGTACTTTGGTATGGAGAACAATGTTGCAGGAGGAAGTTTTCCTTTTTGTCGCACGGAAAAGCCCTTTTCCATTTTCCGAGCGCAAAAAAAGGGTCGTTTTGTGAAGTAACCACCAAAATGCTGTTTCAGAATGCTACCGTCCCATTTTCCTAAAATACTAGACCACCTTACATGGACTATCTCCCAACCGGGACGTCTCAAACCTTTTCGTCCATCCCGGGTAAAAAGGACAAATGTCTGCCGAATCGGTAGGAAGTGGGTCCCGTTTGTATTACAGGTACATGATCTATCGCCCGTGATTTTTTGAAAAAAATCATTTTTGGACTCGAAATATGTGGTTTCTTCAGAGATCCAATGCAAGTTCTAACGATGCTCGTCCCCTATCTTCATGCACGCCGGTTCGACCATAGTTAGAAATTTAGAAAATTCAAAACGGGCATAATAAATTCAAAAAAAATCCGAACAATGAAAATCCTTCGCGTGGTGTCATATTATGTGACATAGTTGAAAGGAAAAATACCAGACTTGGTATATTGATCATGTTTCGAAAAAACCTTCACAAAATGACCTATCATGTTCGAGGTTTCATGGCTTTCGGTCCAAATGACCGATGTTATGTGCTGAATCACGGCATAGTTTGTGATGCTGTGCCCATATTATACATGCATGTGGACATTGGTATGGAGAACAATGTTGCAGGAGGAAGTTTTCCTTTTTGTCGCACGGAAAAGCCCTTTTCCATTTTCCGAGCACAAAAAAAGGGTTGTTTTGTGAAATAACCACCAAAATGCTGTTTCAGAATGCTACCGTCCCATTTTCCTAAAATACTAGACCACCTAACATGGACTATCTCCCAACCGGGACATCTCAAACCTTTTCGTCCATCCCGGGTAAAGAGGACAAATATCTACCGAATCGGTAGGAAGTGGGTCCCGTTTGTATTACAGGTACATGATCTATCACCCGTGATTTTTTGGAAAAAATCATTTATAGACTCGAAATATGTGGTTTCTTCAGAGATCCAATGCAAGTTCTAACGATGCTCGCCCCTATCTTCATGCACGCCGTTCGACCATAGTTAGAAATTCAGAAAATTCAAACGGCATAATAAATTCAAAAAATCCGAACAATGAAAATCCTTCGTGGTGTCATATTATGTGACATAGTTGAAAGGAAAAATACCAGACTTGGTATATTGATCATGTCTCGAAAAAACCTTCACAAAATGACCTATCATGTTCGAGGTTTCATGGCTTTCGGTCCAAATGACCGATGTTATGTGCTGAATCACGGCATAGTTTGTGATGTTGTGCCCATATTATACATGCATGTGGAAATTGGTATGGAGAACAATGTTGCAGGAGGAAGTTTTCCTTTTTGTCGCACGGAAAAACCCTTTTCCATTTTCTGAGCGCAAAAAATGGGTCGTTTTGTGAAGTAACCACCAAAATGCTGTTTCAGAATGCTAATGTCCCATTTTCCTAAAATACTAGACCACCTTACATGGACTATCTCACAACCGGTACATCTTAAACCTTTACGTCCATCCTAGGTAAAAAGGACAAATGTCTACCGAATCGGCAAGAAGTGGGTCCGTTTGTACTATGTACATGATCTATCGCCCGTGATTTTTTGAAAAAATCATTTTTAGACTTGCAATATGTGGTTTCTTTAGAGATCCAATGCAAGTTCTAATGATGCTCGTCCCCTATCTTCATTCACGCCGGTTCGACCATAGTTAGAAATTCAGAAAATTCAAAACAGGCATAATAAATTCAAAAAAAATCCGAACAATGAAAATCCGTCGCGTGGTGTCATATTATATGACATAGTTGAAAGGAAAAATACCAGACTTGGTATATTGATCATGTCTCGATAAAAACCTTCACTAAATGACCTATCATGTTCGAGGTTTCATGGCTTTTGGTCCAAATGACCGATGTTATGTGCTGAATCATGGCATAGTTTGTGATGATGTGCCCATATTATGCATGCATGTGTACTTTGGTATGGAGAACAATGTTGCAGGAGGAAGTTTTCCTTTTTGTCGCACGGAAAAGCCCTTTTCCATTTTCTCCGCAAAAAAGGGTCGTTTTGTGAAGTAACCACCAAAATGCTGTTTCGTAATGCTACCATCCCATTTTCCTAAAATACTAGACCACCTTACATGGACTATCTCCCAACCGACATCTCAAACCTTTTCGTCCATCCCGTAAAAAGGACAAATGTCCGCCGAATCCCAGAGGAAGTGGGTCCGTTTGTATTACAGTACATGATCTATCGCCTGTGATTTTTGAAAAATCATTTTAGACTCGAATATGTGGTTTCTTCAGAGATCCAATGCAAGTTCTAACGATGCTCGCCCCTATCTTCATGCACGCCGGTTCGACCATAGTTAGAAATTCAGAAAATTCAAAACGGGCATAATAAATTCAAAAAAAATCCGAACAATGAAAATCCTTCGCGTGGTGTCATATTATGGGACATGGTTGAAAGGAAAAATACCAGACATGGTATATTGATCATGTCTCGAAAAAACCTTCACAAAATGACCTATCATGTTCCAGGTTTCATGGCTTTCGGTCCAAATGACCGATGTTATGTGCTGAATCATGGCATAGTTTGTGATGCTGTGCCCATATTATGCATGCATGTGGACATTGGTATGGAGAACAATGTTGCAGGAGGAAGTTTTCCTTTTTGTCGCACGGAAAAGCCCTTTTCCATTTTCCGAGCGCAAAAAAAGGGTCGTTTTGTGAAGTAACCACCAAAATGCTGTTTCAGAATGCTACCGTCCCATTTTCCTAAAATACTAGACCACCTTACATGTACTATCTCCCAACAGGGACATCTCAAACCTTTTCGTCCAACTCGGGTAAAAAGGACAAATGTCTGCCGAATCGGTAGGAAGTGGGTCCCGTTTGTATTACAGGTACATGATCTATCGCCCGTGATTTTTTGGAAAAAATCATTTTTAGACTCGAAATATGTGGTTTCTTCAGAGATCCAATGCAAGTTCTAACGATGCTCGTCCCCTATCTTCATGCACGCCGGTTCGACCATAGTTAGAAATTCAGAAAATTCAAAACGGGCATAATAAATTCAAAAAAAATCCGAACAATGAAAATCCTTCGCGTGGTGTCATAATATGTGACATAGTTGAAAGGAAAAATACCAGACTTGGTATATTGATCATGTCTCGAAAAAACCTTCACAAAATGACCTATCATGTTCAAGGTTTCATGGCTTTCGGTCCAAATGACCGATGTTATGTGCTGAATCACGGCATAGTTTGTGATGTTGTGCCCATATTATACATGCATGTGGACATTGGTATGGAGAACAATGTTGCAGGAGGAAGTTTTCCTTTTTGTCGCACGGAAAAGCCCTTTTCCATTTTCCGAGCGCAAAAAATGGGTAGTTTTGTGAAGTAACCACCAAAATGCTGTTTCAGAATGCTACCGTCCCATTTTCCTAAAATACTAGACCACCTTACATGGACTATCTCCCAACTGGGACATCTAAAACCTTTTCGTCCATCCCGGATAAAAAGGACAAATGTCTACCGAATCGGTAGGAAGTGGGTCCGTTTGTACTATGTACATGATCTATCGCCTGTGATTTTTGAAAAATCATTTTTAGACTTGCAATATGTGGTTTCTTTAGAGATCCAATGCAAGTTCTAATGATGCTCGTCCCCTATCTTCATTCACGCCGGTTCGACCATAGTTAGAAATTCAGAAAATTCAAAACAGGCATAATAAATTCAAAAAAAATCCGAACAATGAAAATCCGTCGCGTGGTGTCATATTATATGACATAGTTGAAAGGAAAAATACCAGACTTGGTATATTGATCATGTCTCGATAAAAACCTTCACTAAATGACCTATCATGTTCGAGGTTTCATGGCTTTTGGTCCAAATGACCGATGTTATGTGCTGAATCATGGCATAGTTTGTGATGATGTGCCCATATTTTGCATGAATGTGGACATTGGTATGGAGAACAATGTTGCAGGAGGAAGTTTTCCTTTTTGTCGCACGGAAAATCCCTTTTCCATTTTCCGAGCGCAAAAAAAGGGTCGTTTTGTGAAGTAACCACCAAAATGCTGTTTCAGAATGCTACCGTCCCATTTTCCTAAAATACTAGACCACCTTACATGGACTATCTCCCAACCGGGACATCTCAAACCTTTTCGTCCATCCCGGTAAAAGGACAAATGTCTCCAAATCCAGAGGAAGTGGGTCCGTTTGTATTACAGTACATGATCTATCGCCTGTGATTTTTGAAAAATCATTTTTAGACTCGCAATATGTGGTTTCTTCAGAGATCCAATGCAAGTTCTAATGATGCTCGCCCCTATCTTCATGCACGCGGTTCGACCATAGTTAGAAATTCAGAAAATTCAAAACGGGCATAATAAATTCAAAAAATCCGAACAATGAAAATCCTTCGCGTGGTGTCACAGTATGTGACATAGTTGAAAGGAAAAATACCAGACTTGGTATATTGATCATGTCTCAAAAAACCTTAACAAAATGACCTATCATGTTCGAGGTTTCATGGCTTTCGGTCCAAATGACCGATGTTATGTGCTGAATCACGGCATAGTTTGTGATGCTGTGCCCATATTATACATGCATGTGGACATTGGTATGGAGAACAATGTTGCAGGAGGAAGTTTTCCTTTTGTCGCATGGAAAAGCCCTTTTCCATTTTCCGAGCGCAAAAAATGGGGTCGTTTTGTGAAGTAACCACCAAAATGCTGTTTCAGAATGCTACCGTCCCATTTCCTAAAAATACTAGACCACCTTACAGGACTATCTCCCAACCGGGACATCTCAAACCTTTTCGCCCATCCCGTAAAAGGACAAATGTCCCGAATCGGTAGGAAGTGGGTCCGATTTGTACTACAGTACATGATCTATCGCCGTGATTTTTGAAAAATAATTTTAGACTCGCAATATGTGGTTTCTTCAGAGATCCAATGCAAGTTCTAACGATGCTCGTCCCCTATCTTCATGCACGCCGGTTCGACCATAGTTAGAAATTCAGAAAATTCAAAACGGGCATAATAAATTCAAAAAATCCAAACAATGAAAATCCTTCATGGTGTCATATTATGTGACATAGTTGAAAGGAAAATACCAGACTTGGTATATTGATCATGTCTCAAAAACCTTCACAAAATGACCTATCATGTTCGAGGTTTCATGGCTTTCGGTCCATACAACCGATGTTATGTGCTGAATCACGACATAGTTTGTGATGTTGTACCCATATTATGCATGCGTGTGGACATCGGTATGGAGAACAATGTTGCAGGAGGAAGTTTTCCTTTTTGTCGCACGGAAAAGCCCTTTTCCATTTTCTCCGAGCAAAAAACGGGTCGCTTTTGTGAAGTAACCACCAAAATGCTGTTTCAGAATGCTACCGCCCCATTTTCCTAAAATACTAGACCACCTTACATGGACTATCTCCCAACCGACATCTCAAACCTTTTCGGCCCATCCCGTAAAAGGACAAATGTCTGCCGAATCGGTAGGAAGTGGGTCCGGTTTGTACTACAGGTACATGATCTATCTCCCGTGATTTTTTGAAAAAATCATTTTTAGACTCGCAATATGTGGTTTCTTTAGAGATCCAATGCAAGTTCTAACGATGCTCGTCCCCTATCTTCATGCACGCCGGTTCGACCATAGTTAGAAATTCAGAAAATTCAAAACGGGCATAATAAATTCAAAAAAAATCCGAACAATGAAAATCCTTCGTGTGGTGTCATATTATGTGACATAGTTGAAAAGGAAAATACCAGACTTGGTATATTGATCATGTCTCGAAAATACCTTCACAAAATGACCTATCATGTTCGAGGTTTCATGGCTTTCGGTCCAAATGATCGATGTTATGTGTTCAATCACGGCATAGTTTGTGATGATGTGCCCATATTATGCATGCATGTGGACATTGGTATGGAGAACAATGTTGCAGGAGGAAGTTTTCCTTTTTGTCGCACGGAAAAGCCCTTTTCCATTTTCCGAGCGCAAAAATGGGTCGTTTTGTGAAGTAACCACCAAAATGCTGTTTCAGAATGCTACCGTCCCATTTTCCTAAAATACTAGACCACCTTACATGGACTATCTCCCAACCGGGACATCTAAAACCTTTTCGTCCATCCCGTAAAAGGACAAATGTCTACCGAATCGAGGAAGTGGGTCCGTTTGTACTATGTACATGATCTATCGCCTGTGATTTTTTGAAAAAATCATTTTTAGACTCGCAATATGTGGTTTCTTCAGAGATCCAATGCAAGTTCTAACGATGCTCGTCCCCTATCTTCATGCACGCCGGTTCGACCATAGTTAGAAATTCAGAAAATTCAAAACGGGCATAATAAATTCAAAAAAATCCGAACAATGAAAATCCTTCGCGTGGTGTCATATTATGTGACATAGTTGAAAGGAAAAATAGCAGACTTGGTATATTGATCATCTCTCAAAAATCTTCATAAAATGACCTATCATGTTCGAGGTTTCATGGCTTTCGGTCCAAATGACCGATGTTATGTGCTGAATCACGGCATAGTTTGTGATGTTGTGCCCATATTATGCATGCATGTGGACATTGGTATGGAGAACAATGTTGCAGGAGGAAGTTTTCCTTTTTGTCGCACGGAAAAGCCCTTTTCCATTTTCCGAGCACAAAAACGGGTCGCTTTTGTGAAGTAACCACCAAAATGCTGCTTCAGAATGCTACCATCCCATTTTCCTAAAATACTAGACCACCTTACATGGACTATCTCCCAACCGGACATCTCAAACCTTTTCGCCCATCCCGTAAAAGGACAAATGTCCATTAATCGGTAGGAAGTGGGTCCGGTTTGTACTACAGTACATGATCTATCGCCTGTGATTTTTGAAAAATCATTTTAGACTCGCAATATGTGGTTTCTTCAGAGATCCAATGCAAGTTCTAACGATGCTCGCCCCTATCTTCATGCACGCCGTTCACCATAGTTAGAAATTCAGAAATTCAAAACGGCATAATAAATTCAAAAAATCCAACAATGAAAATCCTTCGGTGGTGTCATATTATGTGACATAGTTGAAAGGAAAAATACCAGACTTGGTATATTGATCATGTCTCAAAAACCTTCACAAAATGACCTATCATGTTCGAGGTTTCATGGCTTTCGTCCAAATGACCGATGTTATGTGCTGAATCACGGCATAGTTTGTGATGTTGTGCCCATATTATGCATGCATGTGGACATTGGTATGGAGAACAATGTTGCAGGAGGAAGTTTTCCTTTTGTCGCACGAAAAGCCCTTTTCCATTTTCCGAGCGCAAAAACGGGTCGCTTTTGTGAAGTAACCACCAAAATGCTGTTTCGTAATGCTACCGTCCCATTTTCCTAAAATACTAGACCACCTTACATGGACTATCTCCCAACCGGACATCTCAAACCTTTTCGCCCATCCCGTAAAAGGACAAATGTTCACCGAATCCAGGGAAGTGGGTCCGGTTTGTACTATGGTACATGATCTATCGCCTGATTTTTTGAAAAATCATTTTAGACTCGCAATATGTGGTTTCTTCAGAGATCCAATGCAAGTTCTAACGATGCTCGCCCCTATCTTCATGCACGCCGGTTCGACCATAGTTAGAAATTCAAAATTCAAACGGCATAATAAATTCAAAAAATCCAACAATGAAAATCCTTCGTGGTGTCATATTATGTGACATAGTTGAAAGGAAAAATACCAGACTTGCTATATTGATCATGTATCATAAAAACCTTCACAAAATGACCTATCATGTTCGAGGTTTCATGGCTTTCGGTCCAAATGATCGATGTTATGTGCTGAATCACGGCATAGTTCGTGATGCTGTGCCCATATTATGCATGAATGTGGACATTGGTATGGAGAACAATGTTGCAGGAAGAAGTTTTCCTTTTTGTCGCACGGAAAAGCCCTTTTCCATTTTCCGAGCACAAAAAACGGGTCGTTTTGTGAAGTAACCACCAAAATGCTATTTCAGAATGCTACCGTCCCATTTTCCTAAAATACTAGACCACCTTACATGGACTATCTCCCAACCGGGATATCTCAAACCTTTCCGTCCATCCCGGGTAAAAAGGACAAATGTCTGCCGAATCGGTCGGAAGTGGGTCCGGTTTATACTATATATACATGATCTAACGCCTGTGATTTTTTGAAAAATCATTTTTAGACGCGCAATATGTGGTTTCTTCAGGGATCCAATACAAGTTCTAACGATGCTCGTCCCCTATCTTCATGCACGCCGGTTTGACCTTAGTTCGAAAAGGGAAAATTTCAAAACGGGCATAAGAAATTCAAAAAAAGTCTGAACAATGTAAATCCTTCGCGTGATGTCATATTATGTGACATAGTTGTAAGGAAAAAACCAGAATTGGTATATTGATCATGTCTCAAAAACCTTCACAAAATGACCTATCATGTTCGAGGTTTCATGGCTTTTGGTCCAAATGACCGATGTTATGTGTTGAATCATGGCATAGTTTGTGATGTTGTGCTCATATTATGCATGCATGTGGACATTGGTATGGAGAACAATGTTGCAGGAGGAAGTTTTCCTTTTTGTCGCACGGAAAAGCCCTTTTCCATTTTCTCCGAGCGCAAAAACGGGTCGCTTTTGTGAAGTAACCACCAAAATGCTGTTTCGTAATGCTACCCCATTTTCCTAAAATACTAGACCACCTTACATGGACTATCTCCCAACCGACATCTCAAACCTTTTCATCCATCCCGTAAAAGGACAAATGTCCGCCGAATCGGTAGGAAGTGGGTCCGTTTGTACTATGTACATGATCTATCGCCTGATTTTTTGAAAATATCATTTTTAGACTCGCAATATGTGGTTTCTTCAGAGATCCAATGCAAGTTCTAACGATGCTCGTCCCCTATCTTCATGCACGCCGGTTCGACCATAGTTAGAAATTCAGAAAATTCAAAACGGGCATAATAAATTCAAAAAAATCCGAACAATGAAAATCCTTCGCGTGGTGTCATATTATGTGACATAGTTGAAAGGAAAAATACCAGACTTGGTATATTGATCATGTCTCAAAAAACCTTCACAAAATGACCTATCATGTTCGAGGTTTCATGGCTTTCGGTCCAAATGACCGATGTTATGTGCTGAATCACGGCATAGTTTGTGATGCTGTGCCCATATTATGCATGCATGTGGACATTGGTATGGAGAACAATGTTGCAGGAGGAAGTTTTCCTTTTTGTCGCACGGAAAAGCCCTTTTCCATTTTCCGAGCGCAAAAAACGGGTCGTTTTGTGAAGTAACCACCAAAATGCTGTTTCAGAATGCTACCGTCCCATTTTCCTAAAATACTAGACCACCTTACATGGACTATCTCCCAACCGGGACATCTCAAACCTTTTCGTCCATCCCGGGTAAAAAGGACAAATGTCTGCCGAATCCAGAGAAGTGGGTCCGTTTGTACTATGTACATGATCTATCGCCCGTGATTTTTTGGAAAAATCATTTTTAGACTCGCAATATGTGGTTTCTTCAGAGATCCAATGCAAGTTCTAACGATGCTCGTCCCCTATCTTCATGCACGCCGGTTCGACCGTAGTTAGAAATTCAGAAAATTCAAAACGGGCATAATAAATTCAAAAAAAATCCGAACAATGAAAATCCTTCGCGTGGTGTCATATTATGTGACATAGTTGAAAGGAAAAATACCAGACTTGGTATATTGATCATGTCTCGAAAAAACCTTCACAAAATGACCTATCATGTTCGAGGTTTCATGGCTTTCGGTCCAAATGACCGATGTTATGTGCTGAATCACGGCATAGTTTGTGATGTTGTGCCCATATTATGCATGCATGTGGACATTGGTATGGAGAACAATGTTGCAGGAGGAAGTTTTCCTTTTTGTCGCACGGAAAAGCCCTTTTCCATTTTCCGAGCAAAAACGGGTCGCTTTTGTGAAGTAACCACCAAAATGCTGTTTTAGAATGCTACCGTCCCCATTTTCCTAAAATACTAGACCACCTTACATGGACTATCTCCCAACCGACATCTCAAACCTTTTTCCATCCCGTAAAAAGGACAAATGTCTGCCGAATCGGCAGGAAGTGGGTCCGGTTTGTACTACAGGTACATGATCTATCGCCCGTGATTTTTTGAAAATATCATTTTTAGACTCGCAATATGTGGTTTCTTCAGAGATCCAATGCAAGTTCTAACGATGCTCGTCCCCTATCTTCATGCACGCCGGTTCGACCATAGTTAGAAATTCAGAAAATTCAAAACGGGCATAATAAATTCAAAAAAATCCGAACAATGAAAATCCTTCGTGTGGTGTCATATTATGTGACATAGTTGAAAGGAAAAATACCAGACTTGGTATATTGATCATGTCTCGAAAAAACCTTCACTAAATGACCTCTCATGTTCGAGGTTTCATGGCTTTCGGTCCAAATGACCGATGTTATGTGGTGAATCATGGCATAGTTTGTGATGATGTGCCCATATTATGCATGCATGTGGACATTGGTATGGAGAACAATGTTGCAGGAGGAAGTTTTCCTTTTTGTCGCACGGAAAAGCCCTTTTCCATTTTCCGAGCGCAAAAAACGGGTCGTTTTGTGAAGTAACCACCAAAATGCTGTTTCAGAATGCTACCGTCCCATTTTCCTAAAATACTAGACCACCTTACATGGACTATCTCCCAACCGGGACATCTCAAACCTTTTCGTCCATCCCGGATAAAAAGGACAAATGTCTGCCGAATCGGTAGGAAGTGGGTCCGGTTTGTACTAGAGGTACATGATCTATCGCCCGTGATTTTTTGAAAAAATCATTTTTAGACTCGAAATATGTGGTTTCTTCCGAGATCCAATGCAAGTTCTAACGATGCTCGTCCCCTGTCTTCATGCACGCCGGTTCGACCATAGTTAGAAATGCAGAAAATTCAAAACGGGCATAATAAATTCAAAAAAAATCCGAACAAAGTTAAAAGGAAAAATACCAGACTTGGTATATTGATCATGTCTCGAAAAAACCTTCACAAAATGACCTATCATGTTCGAGGTTTCATGGCTTTCGGTCCAAATGATCGATGTTATGTGCTGAATCACGGCATAGTTTGTGATGTTGTGCCCATATTATGCATGCATGTGGACATTGGTATGAGAACAATGTTGCAGGAGGAAGTTTTCCTTTTGTCGCATTTGAAAAGCCCTTTTCCATTTTCCGAGCGCAAAAACGGGTCGGTTTGTTTAGGAACCACCAAAATGCGGTTTGAGTATGCTTCCGTCCCATTTTCGTAAAATACTAGACCACCTTACATGGACTATATCCCAACCGACATCTCAAACCTTTTCGCCCATCCCGTAAAAGGACAAATGTCCGCCGAATCAGAGGAAGTGGGTCCGTTTGTACTATGTACATGATCTATCGCCTGTGATTTTTGAAAAATCATTTTAGACTCGCAATATGTGGTTTCTTCAGAGATCCAATGCAAGTTCTAACGATGCTCATCCCCTATCTTCATGCACGCCGGTTCACCATAGTTAGAAATTCGTAAAATTCAAAACGGCATAATAAATTCAAAAAATCCAACAATGAAAATCCTTCGTGGTGTCATATTATGTGACATAGTTGAAAGGAAAATACCAGACTTGGTATATTGATCATGTCTCAAAAACCTTCACAAAATGACCTATCATGTTCGAGGTTTCATGGCTTTCGTCCAAATGACCGATGTTATGTGCTGAATCACGGCATAGTTTGTGATGTTGTGCCCATATTATGCATGCATGTGGACATTGGTATGGAGAACAATGTTGCAGGAGGAAGTTTTCCGTTTTGTCGCACGGCAAAGCCCTTTTCCATTTTCCGAGCACAAAAACGGTCGCGGTGAAGTAACCACCAAAATGCTGTTTCGTAATGCTACCGCCCCATTTTCCTAAAATACTAGACCACCTTACATGGACTATCTCCCAACCGACATCTCAAACCTTTTCGCCCATCCCGGTAAAAGGACAAATGTCTCCGAATCGGTAGGAAGTGGGTCCGTTTGTACTACAGGTACATGATCTATCGCCTGATTTTTGAAAAATCATTTTAGACTCGCAATATGTGGTTTCTTCAGAGATCCAATGCAAGTTCTAACGATGCTCGCCCCTATCTTCATGCACGCCGTTCGACCATAGTTAGAAATTCAGAAAATTCAAAACGGGCATAATAAATTCAAAAAAATCCAACAATGAAAATCCTTCGTGGTGTCATATTATGTGACATAGTTGAAAGGAAAATACCAGACTTGGTATATTGATCATGTCTCAAAAACCTTCACAAAATGACCTATCATGTTCGAGGTTTCATGGCTTTCGTCCAAATGACCGATGTTATGTGCTGAATCACGGCATAGTTTGTGATGCTGTGCCCATATTATGCATGCGTGGACATTGGTATGGAGAACAATGTTGCAGAGGAAGTTTTCCTTTTGTCGCACGGAAAAGCCCTTTTCCATTTTCCGAGCACAAAAACGGGTCGCTTTGTGAAGTAACCACCAAAATGCTGTTTCAGAATGCTACCGCCCCATTTTCCTAAAATACTAGACCACCTTACATGGACTATCTCCCAACCGGACATCTCAAACCTTTTCGCCCATCCCGTAAAAGGACAAATGTCCGCCGAATCAGAGGAAGTGGGTCCGGTTTGTACTACAGGTACATGATCTATCGCTCGTGATTTTTCGAAAAAAACATTTTTAGACTCGCAATATGTGGTTTCTTCAGAGATCCATTGCAAGATCTAACGATGCTCGTCCCCTATCTTCATGCACGCCGTTCACCATAGTTAGAAATTCAGAAAATTCAAAACGGGCATAATAAATTCAAAAAAATCCAACAATGAAAATCCTTCGCGTGGTGTCATATTATGTGACATAGTTGAAAGGAAAAATACCAGACTTGGTATATTGATCATGTCTCAAAAAAATCTTCACAAAATGACCTATCATGTTCGAGGTTTCATGGCTTTCGTCCAAATGACCGATGTTATGTGCTGAATCACAGCATAGTTTGTGATGTGTGCCCATATTATGCATGCATGTGGACATTGGTATGGAGAACAATGTTGCAGGAGGAAGTTTTCTTTTTGTCGCACGGAAAAGCCCTTTTCCATTTTCCGAGCGCAAAAACGGTCGTTTTGTGAAGTAACCACCAAAATGCTGTTTCAGAATGCTACCGTCCCATTTTCCTAAAATACTAGACCACCTTACATGGACTATCTCCCAACCGACATATCAAACCTTTTCGCCCATCCCGTAAAAGGACAAATGTTCCAGAGGAAGTGGGTCCGTTTGTACTACAGTACATGATCTATCGCCTGTGATTTTTTGAAAAAATCATTTTTAGACTCGCAATATGTGGTTTCTTCAGATATCCAATGCAAGTTCTAACGATGCTCGTCCCCTATCTTCATGCACGCCGGTTCCACCATAGTTAGAAATTCAGAAAATTCAAAACGGGCATAATAAATTCAAAAAATCCAACAATGAAAATCCTTCATGGTGTCATATTATGTGACATAGTTGAAAGGAAAATACCAGATTGGTATATTGATCATGTCTCAAAAAACCTTCACAAAATGACCTATCATGTTCGAGGTTTCATGGCTTTCGGTCCAAATGACCGATGTTATGTGCTGAATCACGGCATAGTTTATGATGTTGTGCCTATATTATGCATGCGTGTGGAAATTGGTATGGAGAACAATGTTGCAGGAGGAAGTTTTCCTTTTGTCGCACGAAAAGCCCTTTTCCATTTTCTCCGAGCACAAAAACGGGTCGCTTTTGTGAAGTAACCACCAAAATGCCGCTTTCAGAATGCTACCGCCCCATTTTCCTAAAATACTAGACCACCTTACATGGACTATCTCCCAACCGACATCTCAAACCTTTTCGCCCATCCCGTAAAAGGACAAATGTCTCACGAATCGAGGAAGTGGGTCCGTTTGTACTATAGGTACATGATCTATCGCCCGTGATTTTTTGAAAAAATCATTTTTAGACTCGCCATATGTGGTTTCTTCAGAGATCCAATGCAAGTTCTAACGATGCTAGTCCCCTATCTTCATGCACGCCGGTTCGACCATAGTTAGAAATTTAGAAAATTCAAAACGGACATAATAAATTCAAAACAAATCAGAACAATGAAAATCCTTCGCGTGGTGTCATATTATATAACATAGTTAAAAGGAAAAATACCAGACTTGGTATATTGATCATGTCTCGAAAAAACCTTCACAAAATGACCTATCATGTTCGAGGTTTCATGGCTTTCGGTCCAAATGACCGATGTTATGTGCTGAATCACGGCATAGTTTGTGATGCTATGCCCATATTATGCATGCATGTGGACATTGGTATAAAGAACAATGTTACAGGAGGAAGTTTTCCTTTTTGTCGCATGGAAAAGCCCTTTTCCATATTCCGAGCGCAAAAAAGGATCGTTTTGTGAAGTAACCACCAAAATGCTGTTTCAAAATGCTACCGTCCCATTTTACTAAAATACTAGACCACCTTACATGGACTATATGCCAACCGGGACATCTCAAACCTTTTCGTCTATCCCGTAAAAGGACAAATGTCCGCCGAATCGGTAGGAAGTGGGTCCGGTTTGTACTACAGGTGTACATAATCTATCGCCTGATTTTTGAAAAATCATTTTAGACTCGCAATATGTGGTTTCTTCAGAGATCCAATGGAAATTCTAACGATGCTTGTCCCCTATCTTCATGCACTGTTCACCATAGTTAGAAATTCGTAAAATTCAAAACGGCATAATAAATTCAAAAAATCAACAATGAAAATCCTTCGTGGTGTCATATTATGTGACATAGTTGAAAGGAAAATACCAGACTTGGTATATTGATCATGTCTCAAAAACCTTCACAAAATGACCTATCATGTTGGAGGTTTCATGGCTTTCGGTCCAAATGACCGATGTTATGTGCTGAATCACGGCATAGTTTGTGATGATGTGCCCATATTATGCATGCATGTGGACATTGGTATGGAGAACAATGTTGCAGGAGGAAGTTTTCTTTTTGTCGCACGGAAAAGCCCTTTTTCCATTTTCCGAGCGCAAAAAATGGGTTATTTTGTGAAGTAACCACCAAAATGCTGTTTCGTAATGCTACCGTCCCATTTTCCTAAAATACTAGACCACCTTACATGGACTATCTCCCAACCGACATATCAAACCTTTTCGCCCATCCCGGTAAAAGGACAAATGTCCGAATTCCAGGAGAAGTGGGTCCGTTTGTACTACAGTGTACATGATCTATCGCCTGTGATTTTTTGAAAAATCATTTTAGACTCGCAATATGTGGTTTCTTCAGAGATCCAATGCAAGTTCTAACGATGCTCGCCCCTATCTTCATGCACGCCGTTCGACCATAGTTAGAAATTCGTAAAATTCAAAACGGGCATAATAAATTCAAAAAATCCAACAATGAAAATCCTTCGTGGTGTCATATTATGTGACATAGTTGAAAGGAAAAATACCAGACTTGGTATATTGATCATGTCTCAAAAACCTTCACAAAATGACCTATCATGTTCGAGGTTTCATGGCTTTCGTCCAAACGACCGATGTTATGTGCTGAATCACCGCATAGTTTGTGATGCTGTGCCCATATTATATATGCGTGGACATTGGTATGGAGAACAATGTTGCAGGAGGAAGTTTTCCTTTTGTCGCACCTGAAAAGCCCTTTTCCATTTTCCAAGCAAAAAACGGTCGCTTTTGTGAAGTAACCACCAAAATGCCGCTTCAGAATGCTACCGCTCCATTTTCCTAAAATACTAGACCACCTTACATGGACTATCTCCCAACCGACATCTCAAACCTTTCGTCCATCCCGTAAAAAGGACAAATGTCCGCTTAATCGGTAGGAAGTGGGTCCGGTTTGTACTACGTACATGATCTATCGCCTGTGATTTTTGAAAAATCATTTTTAGACTCAATATGTGGTTTCTTCAGAGATCCAATGTAAGTTCTAACGATGCTCGCCCCTATCTTCATGCACGCCGGTTCGACCATAGTTAGAAATTCAGAAAATTCAAACGGCATAATAAATTCAAAAAAATCCAACAATGAAAATCCTTCGTGGTGTCATATTATGTGACATAGTTGAAAGTAAAAATACCAGACTTGGTATATTGATCATGTCTCAAAAACCTTCACAAAATGACCTATCATGTTCGAGGTTTCATGGCTTTCGTCCAAATGACCGATGTTATGTGCTGAATCACGCATAGTTTGTGATGATGTGCCCATATTATGCATGCGTGGACATTGGTATGGAGAACAATGTTGCAGGAGGAAGTTTTCCTTTTGTCGCACGGAAAAGCCCTTTTCCATTTTTCGAGCGCAAAAACGGGTCGCTTTGTGAAGTAACCACCAAAATGCCGCTTCGTAATGCTACCGCCCCATTTTCCTAAAATACTAGACCACCTTACATGGAATATCTCCCAACCGGACATCTCAAACCTTTTCGCCCATCCCGGTAAAAGGACAAATGTCCGCCAATCCAGAGGAAGTGGGTCCGTTTGTACTACATGTACATGATCTATCGCCTGTGATTTTTGAAAAATCATTTTTAGACTCGCAATATGTGGTTTCTTCAGAGATCCAATGTAAGTTCTAACGATGCTCGCCCCTATCTTCATGCACGCCGTTCGACCATAGTTAGAAATTCAGAAAATTCAAAACGGCATAATAAATTCAAAAAATCCAACAATGAAAATCCTTCAGTGGTGTCATATTATGTGACATAGTTGAAAGTAAAAATACCAGACTTGGTATATTGATCATGTCTCGAAAAAACCTTCACAAAATGACCTATCATGTTCGAGGTTTCATGGCTTTCAGTCCAAATGACCGTTGTTATGTGCTGAATCACGACATAGTTTGTGATGCTGTGCCTATATTATGCATGCATGTGGACATTGGTATGGAGAACAATGTTGCAGGAGGAAGTTTTCCTTTTGTCGCACGGAAAAGCCCTTTTTCCATTTTTCGAGCGCAAAAACGGGTCGCTTTTGTGAAGTAACCACCAAAATGCCGCTTCAGAATGCTACCGTCCCATTTTCCTAAAATACTAGACCACCTTACATGGACTATCTCCCAACCGGACATCTCAAACCTTTTCGTCCATCCCGTAAAAGGACAAATGTCCGCCGAATCCAGTAGGAAGTGGGTCCGGTTTGTACTATGTACATGATCTATCGCCTGTGATTTTTGAAAAATCATTTTAGACTTGCAATATGTGGTTTCTTCAGAGATCCAATGTAAGTTCTAACGATGCTCGCCCCTATCTTCATGCACGCCGTTCACCATAGTTAGAAATTCAAAATTCAAAACGGGCATAATAAATTCAAAAAATCCAACAATGAAAATCCTTCACGTGGTGTCATATTATGTGACATAGTTGAAAGTAAAAATACCAGACTTGGTATATTGATCATGTCTCAAAAAAACCTTCACAAAATGACCTATCATGTTCGAGGTTTCATGGCTTTCGGTCCAAATGACCGATGTTATGTGCTGAATCACGGCATAGTTTGTGATGATGTGCCCATATTATGCATGCATGTGGACATTGGTATGGAGAACAATGTTGCAGGAGGAAGTTTTCCTTTTTGTCGCACGGAAAAGCCCTTTTCCATTTTTCGAGCGAAAAAACGGGTCGTTATGTGAAGTAACCACCAAAATGCCGTTTCATAATGCTACCGTCCCATTTTCCTAAAATACTAAACCACCTTACATGGACTATCTCCCAACCGACATATCAAACCTTTTCGTCCATCCCGGTAAAAGGACAAATGTCCGCCGAATCCAGAGGAAGTGGGTCCGGTTTGTACTACTGTACATGATCTATCGCCTGTGATTTTTGAAAAATCATTTTAGACTCGCAATATGTGGTTTCTTCAGAGATCCAATAAGTTCTAACGATGCTCGCCCCTATCTTCATGCACGCCGGTTCGACCATAGTTAGAAATTCAAAATTCAAAACAGGCATAATAAATTCAAAAAAATCCAACAATGAAAATCCTTCGTGGTGTCATATTATGTGACATAGTTGAAAGTAAAATACCAGACTTGGTATATTGATCATGTCTCAAAAAACCTTCACAAAATGACCTATCATGTTCGAGGTTTCATGGCTTTCGTCCAAATGACCGATGTTATGTGCTGAATCACGCATAGTTTGTGATTCTGTGCCCATATTATGCATGCGTGGACATTGGTATGGAGAACAATGTTGCAGAGGAAGTTTTCCTTTTGTCGCACGGAAAAGCCCTTTTCCATTTTTCGAGCGAAAAACGGGTCGCTTTTGTGAAGTAACCACCAAAATGCCGCTTCAGAATGCTACCGTCCCATTTTCCTAAAATACTAGACCACCTTACATGGACTATCTCCCAACCGAGACATCTCAAACCTTTTCGCCCATCCCGTAAAAGGACAAATGTCCGAATCCAGGAAGTGGGTCCGGGTTGGACTCCATGTACATGATCCATCGCTGGTGATGTTTTGATAATTCATTTTGCGACTCGCAATATGTGGTTTCTTCAGAGATCCAATGGAAGTTCTAACGATGCTCGCCCCTATCTTCATGCACGCCGTTCAACCATAGTTAGAAATTCGTAAAATTCAAAACGGGCATAATAAATTCAAAAAATCCAACAATGAAAATCCTTCATGGTGTCATATTATGTGACATAGTTGAAAGGAAAAATACCAGACTTGGTATATTGATCATGTCTCAAAAACCTTCACAAAATGACCTATCATGTTCGAGGTTTCATGGCTTTCGTCCAAACGATCGATGTTATGTGTTCAATCACGGCATAGTTTGTGATGTTGTGCCCATATTATGCATGCGTGGACATTGGTATGGAGAACAATGTTGCAGGAGGAAGTTTTCTTTTGTCGCACGGAAAAGCCCTTTTCCATTTTTCGAGCGCAAAAACGGGTCGCTTTGTGAAGTAACCACCAAAATGCCGCTTCGAATGCTACCGTCCCATTTTCCTAAAATACTAGACCACCTTACATGGACTATCTCCCAACCGAGACATCTCAAACCTTTTCGGCCCATCCCGGTAAAAGGACAAATGTCCGCCGAATCGCAGGAAGTGGGTCCGGTTTGTACTACGTACATGATCTATCGCCTGTGATTTTTTGAAAAATCATTTTAGACTCGCAATATGTGGTTTCTTCAGAGATCCACGTAAGTTCTAACGATGCTCGCCCTATCTTCATGCACGCCGTTCGACCATAGTTAGAAATTCAGAAAATTCAAAACGGCATAATAAATTCAAAAAAATCAACAATGAAAATCCTTCGTGGTGTCATATTATGTGACATAGTTGAAAGTAAAATACCAGACTTGGTATATTGATCATGTCTCAAAAACCTTCACAAAATGACCTATCATGTTCGAGGTTTCATGGCTTTCGTCCAAACGATCGATGTTATGTGCTGAATCACGGCATAGTTTGTGATGCTGTGCCCATATTATGCATGCATGGACATTGGTATGGAGAACAATGTTGCAGGAGGAAGTTTTCCTTTTGTCGCACGGAAAAGCCCTTTTCCATTTTCCGAGCGCAAAAAACGGGTCGCTTTGTGAAGTAACCACCAAAATGCCGCTTCGTAATGCTACCGTCCCATTTTCCTAAAATACTAGACCACCTTACATGGACTATCTCCCAACCGACATATCAAACCTTTTCGTCCATCCCGTAAAAAGGACAAATGTCCGAATCCAGAGAAGTGGGTCCGATTTGTACTACATGTACATGATCTATCGCCTGTGATTTTTGAAAAATCATTTTTAGACTCGCAATATGTGGTTTCTTCAGAGATCCAATGCAAGTTCTAACGATGCTCGCCCCCTATCTTCATGCACGCCGTTCGACCATAGTTAGAAATTTAGAAAATTCAAACGGGCATAATAAATTCAAAAAAATCCGAACAATGAAAATCCTTCGTGGTGTCATATTATGTGACATAGTTGAAAGTAAAATACCAGACTTGGTATATTGATCATGTCTCAAAAAACCTTCACAAAATGACCTATCATGTTCGAGGTTTCATGGCTTTCGTCCAAATGACCGATGTTATGTGCTGAATCACTGCATAGTTTGTGATGTTGTGCCCATATTATGCATGCGTGGACATTGGTATGAGAACAATGTTGCAGGAGGAAGTTTTCCTTTTGTCGCACTAAAAGCCCTTTTCCATTTTCCGAGCACAAAAAACGGGTCGCTTTGTGAAGTAACCACCAAATGCCGCTTCGTAATGCTACCGCCCCATTTTCCTAAAATACTAGACCACCTTACATGGACTATCTCCCAACCGACATCTCAAACCTTTTCGTCCATCCCGGTAAAAGGACAAATGTCCGCCGAATCGGTAGGAAGTGGGTCCGTTTGTACTACAGTGTACATGATCTATCGCCTGTGATTTTTGAAAAATCAATTTTAGACTCGCAATATGTGGTTTCTTCAGAGATCCAATGGAAGTTCTAACGATGCTCGTCCCCTATCTTCATGCACGCCGGTTCGACCATACTTAGAAATTCAGAAAATTCAAAACGGGCATAATAAATTCAAAAAATCCAAACAATGAAAATCCTTCATGGTGTCATATTATGTGACATAGTTGAAAGGAAAAATACCAGACTTGGTATATTGATCATGTCTCAAAAACCTTCACAAAATGACCTATCATGTTCGAGGTTTTATGGCTTTCGGTCCAAATGATCGATGTTATGTGCTGAATCACGCATAGTTTGTGATGCTATGCTCATATTATGCATGCATGTGGAAATTGGTATGGAGAACAATGTTGCAGAGGAAGTTTTCCTTTTGTCGCATTTAAAAACCCTTTTCCATTTTCCGAGCAAAAACGGTCATTTTGTGAAGTAACCACCAAAATGCCGCTTCAGAATGCTACCGTCCCCATTTTCCTAAAATACTAGACCACCTTACATGGACTATCTCCCAACCGATATCTCAAACATTTTCGCCCATCCCGGTAAAAGGACAAATGTCCGAATCGGTAGGAAGTGGGTCCAGTTTGTACTACAGTGTACATGATCTATCGCCTGTGATTTTTTGAAAAATCATTTTAGACTCGCAATATGTGGTTTCTTCAGAGATCCAATGCAAGTTCTAACGATGCTCGCCCCTATCTTCATGCACGCCGTTCAACCATAGTTAGAAATTCGTAAAATTCAAACGGGCATAATAAATTCAAAAAAAATCCGAACAATGAAAATCCTTCGCGTGGTGTCATATTATGTGACATAGTTGAAAGTAAAAATACCAGACTTGGTATATTGATCATGTCTCAAAAAAACCTTCACAAAATGACCTATCATGTTCGAGGTTTCAAGGCTTTCGGTCCAAATGACCGATGTTATGTGCTGAATCACGGCATAGTTTGTGATGTTGTGCCCATATTATACATGCGTATGGAAATTGGTATGGAGAACAATGTTGCAGGAGGAAGTTTTCCTTTTTGTCGCACGGAAAAGCCCTTTTCCATTTTCCGAGCATAAAAAACGGGTCGTTTTGTGAAGTAACCACCAAAATGCCGTTTCAGAATGCTACCGTCCCATTTTTCTAAAATACTAGACCACCTTACATGGACCATCTCCCAACCGGGACATATCAAACCTTTTCGTCCATCCCGAGTAAAAAGGACAAATGTCTGACGAATCGGTAGGAAGTGGGTCCGGTTTGTACTACAGGTACATAATCTATCACCCGTGATTTTTTGAAAAAATCATTTTTAGACTCGGAATATGTGGATTCTTCAGAGATCCAATGCAAGTTCTAACGATGCTCGTCCCCTATCTTCATGCACGCCGGTTCGACCATAGTTAGAAATTCAGAAAATTCAAAACGGGCATAATAAATTCAAAAAAAATCCGAACAATGAAAATCCTTCGCGTGGTGTCATATTATGTGACATAGTTGAAAGTATCATGTCTCGAAAAAACCTTCACAAAATGACCTATCATGTTCGAGGTTTCATGGCTTTCGGTCCAAATGACCGATGTTATGTGCTGAATCACGGCATAGTTTGTGATGTTGTGCCCATATTATGCATGCGTGTGGACATTGGTATAGAGAACAATGTTGCAGGAGGAAGTTTTCCTTTTTGTCGCACGGAAAAGCCCTTTTCCATTTTCCGAGCACAAAAAACGGGTCGTTTTGTGAAGTAACCGCCAAAATGCCGTTTCAGAATGCTACCGTCCCATTTTCCTAAAATACTAGACCACCTTAAATGGACTATCTCCCAACCGGGACATCTCAAACCTTTTCGTCTATCCCGGGTAAAAAGGACAAATGTCTGCCGAATCGGCAGGAAGTGGGTCCGGTTTGTACTACAGGTACATAATCTATAGCCCGTGATTTTTTTAAAAAATCATTTTTAGACTCGCAATATGTGGTTTCTTCAGAGATCCAATGGAAGTTCTAACGATGCTCGTCCCCTATCTTCATGCACGCCGGTTCGATCATAGTTAGAAATTCAGAAAATTCAAAACGGGCATAATAAATTCAAAAAAAATCCAAACAATGAAAATCCTTCGCGTGGTGTCATATTATGTGACATAGTTGAAAGCAAAATACCAGACTTGGTATATTGATCATGTCTCGAAAAACCTTCACAAAATGACCTATCATGTTCGAGGTTTCATGGCTTTCGGTCCAAACGACCGATGTTATGTGCTGAATCACGGCATAGTTTGTGATGCTATGCCCATATTATGCATGCGTGTGGAAATTGGTATGGAGAACAATGTTGCAGAAGGAAGTTTTCCTTTTTGTCGCACGGAAAACCCCTTTTCCATTTTCCGAGCATAAAAAACGGGTCGTTTTGTGAAGTAACCACCAAAATGCCGTTTCAGAATGCTACCGTCCCATTTTCCTAAAATACTAGACCACCTTACATGGAATATCTCCCAACCGGGACATCTCAAACCTTTTCGTCCATCCCGGTAAAAGGACAAATGTCCGCCGAATCGGTAGGAAGTGGGTCCGTTTGTACTATGTACATAATCTATCGCCTGTGATTTTTGAAAAATCATTTTTAGACTCGCAATATGTGGTTTCTTCAGAGATCCAATGCAAGTTCTAACGATGCTCGTCCCCTATCTTCATGCACGCCGGTTCGACCATAGTTAGAAATTCAGAAAATTCAAAACGGGCATAATAAATTCAAAAAAAATCCAAACAATGAAAATCCTTCGCGTGGTATCATATTATGTGACATAGTTGAAAGGAAAAATACCAGACTTGGTATATTGATCATGTCTCGAAAAACCTTCACAAAATGACCTATCATGTTCGAGGTTTCATGGCTTTTGGTCCAAACGACCGATGTTATGTGCTGAATCACGGCATAGTTTGTGATGCTATGCCCATAGTATGCATGCGTGTGTAAATTGGTATGGAGAACAATGTTGCAGAAGGAAGTTTTCCTTTTTGTCGCACGGAAAAACCCTTTTCCATTTTCCGAGCACAAAAAACGGGTCGTTTTGTGAAGTAACCACCAAAATGCCGTTTCAGAATGCTAACGTCCCATTTTCCTAAAATACTAGACCACCTTACATGGCCTATCTCCCAACCGGGACATATCAAACCTTTTCGTCCATCCCGGGTAAAAAGGACAAATGTCTGACGAATCGGTAGGAAGTGGGTCCGGTTTGTACTACAGGTACATGATCTATCGCCCGTGATTTTTTGAAAAAATCATTTTTAGACTCGCAATATGTGGTTTCTTCAGAGATCCAATGCAAGTTCTAACGATGCTCGTCCCCTATCTTCATGCACGCTGGTTCGACCATAGTTAGAAATTTAGAAAATTCAAAACGGGCATAATAAATTCAAAAAAAATCCGAACAATGAAAATCTTTCGCGTGGTGTTATATTATGTGACATAGTTGAAAGTAAAAATACCAGACTTGGTATATTGATCATGTCTCGAAAAAACCTTCACAAAATGACCTATCATGTTCGAGGTTTCATGGCTTTCGGTCCAAACGACCGATGTTATGTGCTGAATCACGGCATAGTTTGTGATGCTGTGCCCATATTATGCATGCGTGTGGACATTGGTATGGAGAACAATGTTGCAGGAGGAAGTTTTCCTTTTTGTCGCACGGAAAAGCCCTTTTCCATTTTTCGAGCGCAAAAACGGGTCGTTTTGTGAAGTAACCACTAAAATGCCGTTTCAGAATGCTACCGTCCCATTTTCCTAAAATACTAGCCACCTTACATGGACTATCTCCCAACCGAGACATCTCAAACCTTTTCGTCCATCCCGTAAAAGGACAAATGTCTCCCCGAATCCAGAGAAGTGGGTCCGGTTTGTACCACGGGTACATGATCTATCGCCGTGATTTTTGAAAAATCATTTTAGACTCGCAATATGTGGTTTCTTCAGAGATCCAATGCAAGTTCTAACGATGCTCGCCCCTATCTTCATGCACGCCGGTTCGACCATAGTTAGAAATTCGTAAAAATTCAAACGGGCATAATAAATTCAAAAAATCCGAACAATGAAAATCCTTCATGGTGTCATATTATGTGACATAGTTGAAAGTAAAAAGACCAGCCTTGGTATATTGATCATGTCTCGAAAAAACCTTCACAAAATGACCTATCATGTTCGAGGTTTCATGGCTTTCGGTCCAAACGACCGATGTTATGTGCTGAATCACGACATAGTTTGTGATGTTGTGCCCATATTATGCATGCGATCGACATTGGTATGGAGAACAATGTTGCAGGAGGAAGTTTTCCTTTTGTCGCACGGAAAAAGCCCTTTTTCTATTTTCCGAGCACAAAACGGGTCGCTTTTATGAAGTAACCAACAAAATGCCGCTTCGTAATGCTACCGCCCTATTTTCCTAAAATACTAGACCACCTTACATGGACTATATCCCAACCGACATATCAAACCTTTTCGCCCATCCCGGTAAAAGGACAAATGTCCATTTAATCAGAGGAAGTGGGTCCGGTTTGTACTACGGTGTACATGATCTATCGCCTGTGATTTTTGAAAAATCATTTTAGACTAAATATGTGGTTTCTTCCGAGATCCAATGCAAGTTCTAACGATGCTCGCCCCTATCTTCATGCACGCCGTTCGACCATAGTTAGAAATTTAGAAAATTCAAACGGGCATAATAAATTCAAAAAATCCGAACAATGAAAATCCTTCGCGTGGTGTCATATTATGTGACATAGTTGAAAGTAAAAATATCAGACTTGGTATATTGATCATGTCTCGAAAAAACCTTCACAAAATGACCTATCATGTTCGAGGTTTCATGGCTTTCGGTCCAAATGACCGATGTTATGTGCTGAATCACGGCATAGTTTGTGATGTTGTGCCCATATTATGCATGCGTGTGGACATTGGTATAGAGAACAATGTTGCAGGAGGAAGTTTTCCTTTTTGTCGCACGGAAAAGCCCTTTTCCATTTTCCGAGCACAAAAAACGGGTCGTTTTGTGAAGTAACCGCCAAAATGCCGTTTCAGAATGCTACCGTCCCATTTTCCTAAAATACTAGACCACCTTACATGGACCATCTCCCAACCGGGACATATCAAACCTTTTCGTCCATCCCGGGTAAAAAGGACAAATGTGTGACGAATCGGTAGGAAGTGGGTCCGGTTTGTACTACAGGTACATAATCTATCGCCCGTGATTTTTTGAAAAAATCATTTTTAGACTCGCAATATGTGGTTTCTTCAGAGATCCAATGCAAGTTCTAACGATGCTCGTCCCCTATCTTCATGCACGCCGGTTCGACCATAGTTAGAAATTTAGAAAATTCAAAACGGGCATAATAAATTCAAAAAAAATCTGAACAATGAAAATCCTTCGCGTGGTGTCATATTATGTGACATAGTTGAAAGTAAAAATACCATACTTGGTATATTGATCATGTCTCAAAAACCTTCACAAAATGACATATCATGTTCGAGGTTTCATGGCTTTCGGTCCAAACGACCGATGTTATGTGCTGAATCACGGCATAGTTTGTGATGCTATGCCCATATTATGCATGCGTGTGGAAATTGGTATGGAGAACAATGTTGCAGAAGGAAGTTTTCCTTTTTGTCGCACGGAAAAACCCTTTTCCATTTTCCGAGCACAAAAAACGGGTCGTTTCGTGAAGTAACCACCAAAATGCTGTTTCAGAATGCTACCGTCCCATTTTCCTAAAATACTAGACCACCTTATATGGACTATCTCTCAACCGGGATATCTCAAACATTTTCGGCCCATCCCGGTAAAAGGACAAATCTCGCCGAATCGAGGAAGTGGGTCCGTTTGTACTGTGTACATAATCTATCGCCTGTGATTTTTGAAAAATCATTTTTAGACTCGCAATATGTGGTTTCTTCAGAGATCCAATGCAAGTTCTAACGATGCTCGTCCCCTATCTTCATGCACGCCGGTTCGACCATAGTTAGAAATTCAGAAAATTCAAAACGGGCATAATAAATTCAAAAAAAATCCGACCAATAAAAATCCTTCGCGTGGTGTCATATTATGTGACATAGTTGAAAGTAAAAATACCAGACTTGGTATATTGATCATGTCTCGAAATTTTTTTCACAAAATGACCTATCATGTTCGAGGTTTCATGGCTTTCGGTCCAAACGACCGATGTTATGTGCTGAATCACAGCATAGTTTATGATGTTGTGCCCATATTATACATGCGTATGGACATTGGTATGGAGAACAATGTTGCAGGAGGAAGTTTTCCTTTTTGTCGCACGGAAAAGCCCTTTTCCATTTTCCGAGCACAAAAAACGGGTCGTTTTGTGAAGTAACCACCAAAATGCCGTTTCAGAATGCTACCGTCCCATTTTCCTAAAATACTAGACCACCTTACATGGACTATCTCCTAACCGAGACATCTCAAACCTTTTCGTCCATCCCGGGTAAAAAGGACAAATGTCTGCCGAATCCAAGGAAGTGGGTCCGTTTGTACTACGGTACATGATCTATCGCCTGTGATTTTTGAAAAATCATTTTTAGACTCGCAATATGTGGTTTCTTCAGAGATCCAATGCAAGTTCTAACGATGCTCGTCCCCTATCTTCATGCACGCCGGTTCGACCATAGTTAGAAATTCAGAAAATTCAAAACGGGCATAATAAATTCAAAAAAAATCCGAACAATGAAAATCCTTCGCGTGGTGTCATATTATATGACATAGTTGAAAGTAAAAATACCAGACTTGGTATATTGATCATGTCTCGAAAAAACCTTCACAAAATGACCTATCATGTTCGAGGTTTCATGGCTTTCGGTCCAAACGACCGATGTTATGTGCTGAATCACGGCATAGTTTGTGATGTTGTGCCCATATTATGCATGCGTATGGACATTGGTATGGAGAACAATGTTGCAGGAGGAATTTTTCCTTTTTGTCGCACGGAAAAGCCCTTTTCTATTTTCCGAGCACAAAAAACGGGTCGTTTTATGAAGTAACCAACAAAATGCCGTTTCAGAATGCTACCGTCCTATTTTCCTAAAATACTAGACCACCTTACATGGACTATCTCCCAACCGGGACATATCAAACCTTTTCGTCCATCCCGGGTAAAAAGGACAAATGTCTGACGAATCGGTAGGAAGTGGGTCCGGTTTGTACTACAGGTACATGATCTATCGCC
Organism: Avena insularis; assembly: GCA_023614405.1. Classification (NCBI taxonomy): domain Eukaryota; kingdom Viridiplantae; phylum Streptophyta; class Magnoliopsida; order Poales; family Poaceae; genus Avena; species Avena insularis. The sequence goes on from CM042684.1 coordinate 34,205,593, forward strand.
CGTGATTTTTTGAAAAAATCATTTTTAGACTCGAAATATGTGGTTTCTTCAGAGATCCAATGCAAGTTCTAACGATGCTCGTCCCCTATCTTCATGCATGCCGGTTCGACCATAGTTAGAAATTTAGAAAATTCAAAACGGGCATAATAAATTCAAAAAAATCCGAACAATGAAAATCCTTCGCGTGGTGTCATATTATGTGACATAGTTGAAAGTAAAAATACCAGACTTGGTATATTGATCATGTCTCGAAAAAACCTTCACAAAATAACCTATCATGTTCGAGGTTTCATGGCTTTCGGTCCAAATGACCGATGTTATGTGCTGAATCACGGCATAGTTTGTGATGTTGTGCCCATATTATGCATGCGTGTGGACATTGGTATAGAGAACAATGTTGCAGGAGGAAGTTTTCCTTTTTGTCGCACGGAAAAGCCCTTTTCCATTTTCCGAGCACAAAAAACGGGTCGTTTTGTGAAGTAACCGCCAAAATGCCGTTTCAGAATGCTACCGTCCCATTTTCCTAAAATACTAGACCACCTTACATGGACCATCTCCCAACCGGGACATATCAAACCTTTTCGTCCATCCCGGGTAAAAAGGACAAATGTCTGACGATCCAGAGGAAGTGGGTCCGTTTGTACTATGTACATAATCTATCGCCTGATTTTTTGAAAAATCATTTTAGACTCACAATATGTGTTTTCTTCAGATATCCACGTAAGTTCTAACGATGCTCGCCCCTATCTTCATGCACTGTTCGACCATAGTTAGAAATTTAGAAAATTCAAAACGGGCATAATAAATTCAAAAAAAATCTGAACAATGAAAATCCTTCGCGTGGTGTCATATTATGTGACATAGTTGAAAGTAAAAATACCAGACTTGGTATATTGATCATGTCTCAAAAACCTTCACAAAATGACATATCATGTTCGAGGTTTCATGGCTTTCGGTCCAAACGACCGATGTTATGTGCTGAATCACGGCATAGTTTGTGATGCTATGCCCATATTATGCATGCGTGTGGAAATTGGTATGGAGAACAATGTTGCAGAAGGAAGTTTTCCTTTTTGTCGCATGGAAAAACCCTTTTCCATTTTCCGAGCACAAAAAACGGGTCGTTTTGTGAAGTAACCACCAAAATGCCGTTTCAGAATGCTACCGTCCCATTTTCCTAAAATACTAGACCACCTTATATGGACTATCTCTCAACCGGGATATCTCAAACATTTTCGTCCATCCCGGGTAAAAAGGACAAATCTCTGCCGAATCGGTAGGAAGTGGGTCCGGTTTGTACTACAGGTACATAATCTATCGCCCGTGATTTTTTGAAAAAATCATTTTTAGACTCGCAATATGTGGTTTCTTCAGAGATCCAATGCAAGTTCTAACGATGCTCGTCCCCTATCTTCATGCACGTCGGTTCGACCATAGTTAGAAATTCAGAAAATTCAAAACGGGCATAATAAATTCAAAAAAAATCCGACCAATAAAAATCCTTCGCGTGATGTCATATTATGTGACATAGTTGAAAGTAAAAATACCAGACTTGGTATATTGATCATGTCTCCAAAAAAACTTCACAAAATGACCTATCATGTTCGAGGTTTCATGGCTTTCGGTCCAAACGACCGATGTTATGTGCTGAATCACAGCATAGTTTATGATGTTGTGCCCATATTATGCATGCGTATGGACATTGGTATGGAGAACAATGTTGCAGGAGGAAGTTTTCCTTTTTGTCGCACGGAAAAGCCCTTTTCCATTTTCCGAGCACAAAAAACGGGTCGTTTTGTGAAGTAACCACCAAAATGCCGTTTCAGAATGCTACCGTCCCATTTTCCTAAAATACTAGACCACCTTACATGGACCATCTCCCAACCGGGACATATCAAACCTTTTCGTCCATCCCGGGTAAAAAGGACAAATGTCTGACGAATCGGTAGGAAGTGGGTCCGGTTTGTACTACAGGTACATAATATATCGCCCGTGATTTTTTGTAAAAATCATTTTTAGACTCGCAATATGTGGTTTCTTCAGAGATCCAATGCAAGTTCTAACGATGCTCGTCCCCTATCTTCATGCACGCCGGTTCGACCATAGTTAGAAATTTAGAAAATTCAAAACGGGCATAATAAATTCAAAAAAAATCTGAACAATGAAAATCCTTCGCGTGGTGTCATATTATGTGACATAGTTGAAAGTAAAAATACCAGACTTGGTATATTAATCATGTCTCGAAAAAACCTTCACAAAAAGACCTATCATGTTCGAGGTTTCATGGCTTTCGGTCCAAACGACCGATGTTATGTGCTGAATCACGGCATAGTTTGTGATGCTGTGCCCATATTATGCATGCGTATGGACATTGGTATGGAGAACAATGTTGCAGGAGGAAGTTTTCCTTTTTGTCGCACGGAAAAGCCCTTTTCCATTTTCCGAGCACAAAAAACGGGTCGTTTTGTGAAGTAACCACTAAAATGCCATTTCAGAATGCTACCGTCCCATTTTCCTAAAATACTAGACCACCTTACATGGACTATCTCCCAACCGGGACATATCAAACCTTTTCGTCCATCCCGGGTAAAAAGGACAAATGTCCACGAATCCAGAGGGAAGTGGGTCCGGTTTGTACTGTGTACATGATCTATCGCCCGTGATTTTTTGAAAAAATCATTTTTAGACTCACAATATGTGGTTTCTTCAGAGATCCAATGCAAGTTCTAACGATGCTCGTCCCCTATCTTCATGCACGTTGGTTCGACCATAGTTAGAAATTTAGAAAATTCAAAACGGGCATAATAAATTCAAGAAAAATCCGAACAATGAAAATCCTTCGCGTGGTGTCATATTATGTGACATAGTTGAAAGTAAAAATACCAGACTTGGTATATTGATCATGTCTCGAAAAAACCTTCACAAAATGACCTATCATGTTCGAGGTTTCATGGCTTTCGGTCCAAATGACCGATGTTATGTGCTGAATCACGGCATAGTTTTTGATGTTGTGCCCATATTATGCATGCGTGTGGACATTGGTATAGAGAACAATGTTGCAGGAGGAAGTTTTCCTTTTTGTCGCACGGAAAAGCCCTTTTCCATTTTCCGAGCACAAAAAACGGGTCGTTTTGTGAAGTAACCACCAAAATGCCGTTTCAGAATGCTACCGTCCCATTTTCCTAAAATACTAGACCACCTTACATGGACTATCTCCCAACCGGGACATCTCAAACCTTTTCGTCCATCCCGGTAAAAGGACAAATGTCTGCCGAAGGAAGTGGGTCCGTTTGTACTATGTGTACATAATCTATCGCCCGTGATTTTTTGAAAAAATCATTTTTAGACTCGCAATATGTGGTTTCTTCAGAGATCCAATGGAAGTTCTAACGATGCTCGTCCCCTATCTTCATGCACGCCGGTTTGACCATAGTTAGAAATTCAGAAAATTCAAAACGGGCATAATAAATTCATAAAAAATCCAAACAATGAAAATCCTTCGCGTGGTGTCATATTATGTGACATAGTTGAAAGGAAAAATACCAGACTTGGTATATTGATCATGTCTCGAAAAAACCTTCACAAAATGACCTATCATGTTCGAGGTTTCATGGCTTTCGGTCCAAACGACCGATGTTATGTGCTGAATCACGGCATAGTTTGTGATGCTATGCCCATATTATGCATGCGTGTGGAAATTGGTATGGAGAACAATGTTGCACAAGGAAGTTTTCCTTTTTGTCGCACGGAAAAACCCTTTTCCATTTTCCGAGCACAAAAAACAGGTCGTTTTATGAAGTAACCACCAAAATGCCGTTTCAGAATGCTACCGTCCCATTTTCCTAAAATACTAGACCACCTTACATGGACTATCTCCCAACCGGGATATCTCAAACATTTTCGTCCATCCCGGGTAAAAAGGACAAATGTCTGCCGAATCGGGAGGAAGTGGGTCCGGTTTGTACAACAGGTACATAATCTATCGCCCGTGATTTTTTGAAAAAATCATTTTTAGACTCGCAAATATGTGGTTTCTTCAGAGATCCAATGCAAGTTCTAACGATGCTCGTCCCTATCTTCATGCACGCCGGTTCGACCATAGTTAGAAATTTAGAAAATTCAAAACGGGCATAATAAATTCAAAAAAAATCCGAACAATGAAAATCCTTCGCGTGGTGTCATATTATGTGACATAGTTGAAAGTAAAAATACCAGACTTGGTATATTGATCATGTCTCGAAAAAACCTTCACAAAATGACCTATCATGTTCGAGGTTTCATGGCTTTCGGTCTAAACGACCGATGTTATGTGTTGAATCACGGCATAGTTTATGATGCTGTGCCCATATTATGCATGCGTGTGGACATTGGTATGGAGAACAATGTTGCAGGAGGAAGTTTTCCTTTTTGTCGCACGGAAAAGCCCTTTTCCATTTTCCGAGCACAAAAAACGGGTCGTTTTGTGAAGTAACCACCAAAATGCCGTTTCAGAATGCTACCGTCCCATTTTCCTAAAATACTAGACCACCTTACATGGCCTATCTCCCAACCGGGACATATCAAACCTTTTCGTCCATCCCGGGTAAAAAGGACAAATATCTGACGAATCGGTAGGAAGTGGGTCCGGTTTGTACTACAGGTACATAATCTATCGCCCGTGATTTTTTGAAAAAATCATTTTTAGACTCGCAATATGTGGTTTCTTCAGAGATCCAATGCAAGTTCTAACGATGCTCGTCCCCTATCTTCATGCACGCCAGTTCGACCATAGTTAGAAATTTAGAAAATTCAAAACGGGCATAATAAATTCAAAAAAAATCTGAATAATGAAAATCCTTCAGGTGGTGTCATATCATGTGACATAGTTGAAAGTAAAAATACCAGACTTGGTATATTGATCATGTCTCGAAAAAACCTTCACAAAATGACCTATCATGTTCGAGGTTTCATGGCTTTCGGTCCAAACGACCGATGTTATGTGCTGAATCACGGCATAGTTTGTGATGTTGTGCCCATATTATGCATGCGTGTGGACATTGGTATAGAGAACAATGTTGTAGGAGGAAGTTTTCCTTTTTGTCGCACGGAAAAGCCCTTTTCCATTTTCCGAGCACAAAAAACGGGTCGTTTTGTGAAGTAACTACCAAAATGCCGTTTCAGAATGCTACCGTCCCATTTTCCTAAAATACTAGACCACCTTACATGGACTATCTCCCAACCGGGACATATCAAACCTTTTCGTCCATCCCGGGTAAAAAGGACAAATGTCTACCGAATCGGTAGGAAGTGGGTCCGGTTTGTACTATAGGTACATAATCTATCGCCCGTGATTTTTTTAAAAAATCATTTTTAGACTCGCAATATGTGGTTTCTTCAGAGATCCAATGGAAGTTATAACGATCCTCGTCCCCTATCTTCATGCACGCCGGTTCGACCATAGTTAGAAATTTAGAAAATTCAAAACGGGCATAATAAATTCAAAAAAATCCAAACAATAAAAATCCTTCGTGTGGTGTCATATTATGTGACATAGTTGAAAGGAAAAATACCAGACTTGGTATATTGATCATGTCTCGAAAAAACCTTCACAAAATGACCTATCATGTTCGAGGTTTCATGGATTTCGGTCCAAACGACCGATGTTATGTGCTGAATCACGGCATAGTTTGTGATGCTATGCCCATATTATGCATGCGTGTGGAAATTGGTATGGAGAACAATGTTGCAGGAGGAAGTTTTCCTTTTTGTCGCACGAAAAAACCCTTTTCCATTTTCCGAGCACAAAAAACGGGTCATTTTGTGAAGTAACCACCAAAATGCCGTTTCAGAATGCGACCGTCCCATTTTCCTAAAATACTAGACCACCTTACATGGACTATCTCTCAACCGGGACATCTCAAACCTTTTTGTCCATCCCGGGTAAAAAGGACAAATGTCTGCCGAATCGGCAGGAAGTGGGTCCGGTTTGTACTACAGGTATATAATCTATCGCCCGTGATTTTTTGAAAAAATCATTTTTAGACTCGCAATATGTGGTTTCTTCAGAGATCCAATGCAAGTTCTAACGATGCTCGTCCCCTATCTTCATGCACGCCGGTTCGACCATAGTTAGAAATTCAGAAAATTCAAAACGGGCATAATAAATTCAAAAAAAATCCGAACAATGAAAATCCTTCGCGTGGTGTCATATTATGTGACATAGTTGAAAGTAAAAATACCAGACTTGGTATATTGATCATGTCTCGAAAAAAACTTCACAAAATGACCTATCATGTTCGAGGTTTCATGGCTTTCGGTCCAAACGACCGATGTTATGTGTTGAATCACAGCATAGTTTGTGATTGTGTGCCCATATTATGCATGCGTATGGACATTGGTATGGAGAACAATGTTGCAGGAGGAAGTTTTCCTTTTTGTCGCACGGAAAAGCCCTTTTCCATTTTCCGAGCACAAAAAACGGGTCGTTTTGTGAAGTAACCACCAAAATGCCGTTTCAGAATGCTACCGTCCCATTTTCCTAAAATACTAGACCACCTTACATGGACTATCTCCCAACTGGGACATATCAAATTTTTCGTCCATCCCGGGTAAAAAGGACAAATGTCTGACGAATCGGTAGGAAGTGGGTCCGGTTTGTACTACAGGTACATGATCTATCACCCGTGATTTTTTGAAAAAATCATTTTTAGACTCGCAATATGTGGTTTATTCAGAGATCCAATGCAAGTTCTAACGATGCTCGTCCCCTATCTTCATGCACGCTGGTTCGACCATAGTTAGAAATTTAGAAAATTCAAAACGGGCATAATAAATTCAAAAAAAATCTGAACAATGAAAATCCTTCGCGTGGTGTCATATTATGTGACATAGTTGAAAGTAAAAATACCAGACTTGGTATATTGATCATGTCTCGAAAAAACCTTCACAAAATGACCTATCATGTTCGAGGTTTCATGGATTTCGGTCCAAATGACCGATGTTATGTGCTGAATCACGGCATAGTTTGTGATGTTGTGCCCATATTATGAATGCGTGTGGACATTGGTATGGAGAACAATGTTGCAGGAGGAAGTTTTCCTTTTTGTCGCACGGAAAAGCCCTTTTCCATTTTCCGAGCACAAAAAACGGGTCGTTTTGTGAAGTAACCACCAAAATGCCGTTTCAGAATGCTACCGTCCCATTTTCCTAAGATACTAGACCACCTTACATGGACTATCTCCAAACCGGGACATATCAAACCTTTTCGTCCATCCCGGGTAAAAAGGACAAATGTCTGCCGAATCGGTAGAAAGTGGGTCCGGTTTGTACTACAGGTACATGATCTATCGCCCGTGATTTTTTGAAAAAATCATTTTTAGACTCGCAGTATGTGGTTTCTTCAGAGATCCAATGCAAGTTCTAACGATGCTCGTCCCTTATCTTCATGCACGCCGGTTCAACCATAGTTAGAAATTCAGAAAATTCAAAACAGGCATAATAAATTCAAAAAAAATCTGAACAATTAAAATCCTTCGCGTGGTGTCATATTATGTGACATAGTTGAAAGTAAAAATATCAGACTTGGTATATTGATCATGTCTCGAAAAAACCTTCACAAAATGACCTATCATGTTCGAGGTTTCATGGCTTTCGGTCCAAACGACCGATGTTATGTGCTGAATACCGGCATAGTTTGTGATGCTGTGCCCATATTATGCATGCGTGTGGACATTGGTATGGAGAACAATGTTGCAGGAGGAAGTTTTCCTTTTTGTCGCACGGAAAAGACCTTTTTCATTTTTCGAGCGCAAAAAACGAGTCGTTTTGTGAAGTAACCACCAAAATACCGTTTCAGAATGCTACCGTCCCATTTTCCTAAAATACTAGACCACCTTACATGGACTATCTCCCAACCGGGACATCTCAAACCTTTTCGTCCATCCCGATTAAAAAGGACAAATGTCTGCCGAATCGGTAGGAAGTGGGTCCGGTTTGTACTACAGGTACATAATCTATCGCCCGTGATTTTTTGAAAAAATCATTTTTAGACTCGCAATATGTGGTTTCTTCAGAGATCCAATGCACGTTCTAACGATGCTCGTCCCTTATCTTCATGCACGCCGGTTCGACCATAGTTAGAAATTCAGAAAATTCAAAACGGGCATAATAAATTCAAAAAAAATCCGAACAATGAAAATCCTTCGCGTGGTGTCATATTATATGACATAGTTGAAAGTAAAAATACCAGACTTGGTATATTGATCATGTCTCGAAAAAACCTTCACAAAATGACCTATCATGTTCGAGGTTTCATGGCTTTCGGTCCAAAGGACCGATGTTATGTGCTGAATCACGGCATAGTTTGTGATGTTGTGCCCATATTATGCATGCGTGTGGACATTGGTATGGAGAACAATGTTGCAGGAGGAAGTTTTCCTTTTTGTGCACGGAAAGCCCTTTTCCATTTTCCGAGCACAAAAAACGGGTCGTTTTGTGAAGTAACCACCAAAATGCCGTTTCAGAATGCTACTGTATCATTTTCCTAAGATACTAGACCACCTTAAATGGACTATCTCCCAACCGGGACATATCAAACCTTTTCGTCCATCCCGGGTAAAAAGGACAAATGTCTGCCGAATCGGTAGAAAGTGGGTCCGGTTTGTACTACAGGTACATGATCTATCGCCCGTGATTTTTTGAAAAAATCATTTTTAGACTCGCAGTATGTGGTTTCTTCAGAGATCCAATGCAAGTTCTAACGATGCTCGTCCCCTATCTTCATGCACGCTGGTTCAACCATAGTTAGAAATTCAGAAAATTCAAAACAGGCATAATAAATTCAAAAAAAATCCGAACAATTAAAATCCTTCGCGTGGTGTCATATTATGTGACATAGTTGAAAGTAAAAATACCAGACTTGGTATATTGATCATGTATCGAAAAAACCTTCACAAAATGACCTATCATGTTCGAGGTTTCATGGCTTTCGGTCCAAACGACCGATGTTATGTGCTGAATACCGGCATAGTTTGTGATGTTGTGCCCATATTATGCATGCGTGTGGACATTGGTATGGAGAACAATGTTGCAGGAGGAAGTTTTCCTTTTTGTCGCACGGAAAAGCCCTTTTCCGTTTTTCGAGCGCAAAAAACGGGTCGTTTTGTGAAGTAACCACCAAAATACCGTTTCAGAATGCTACCGTCCCATTTTCCTAAAATACTAGACCACCTTACATGGACTATCTCCCAACCGGGACATCTCAAACCTTTTCGTCCATCCCGGGTAAAAAGGACAAATGTCTGCCGAATCGGTAGGAAGTGGGTCCGGTTTGTACTACAGGTACATAATCTATCGCCCGTGATTTTTTGAAAAAATTATTTTTAGACTCGCAATATGTGGTTTCTTCAGAGATCCAATGCAAGTTCTAACGATGCTCGTCCCCTATCTTCATGCACGCCGGTTCAACCATAGTTAGAAATTCAGAAAATTCAAAACGGGCATAATAAATTCAAAAAAATCCGAACAATGAAAATCCTTCGCGTGGTGTCATATTATGTGACATAGTTGAAAGTAAAAATACCAGACTTGGTATATTGATCATGTCTCGAAAAAACCTTCACAAAATGACCTATGATGTTCGAGGTTTCATTGCTTTCGGTCCAAACGACCGATGTTATGTGCTGAATCACAGCATAGTTTGTGATGTTGTGCCCATATTATGCATGCGTATGGACATTGGTATGGAGAACAATGTTGCAGGAGGAAGTTTTCCTTTTTGTCACACGGAAAAGCCCTTTTCCATTTTCCGAGCACAAAAAACGGGTCGTTTTGTGAAGTAACCACCAAAATGCCGTTTCAGAATGCTACCGTCCCATTTTCCTAAAATACTAGACCACCTTACATGGACTATCTCCCAACCGGGACATATCAAACCTTTTCGTCCATCCCGGATAAAAAGGACAAATGTTTGACGAATCGGTAGGAAGTGGGTCCGGTTTGTACTACAGGTACATAATCTATCGCCCGTGATTTTTTGAAAAAATCATTTTTAGACTCGCAATATGTGGTTTCTTCAGAGATCCAATGCATGTTCTAACGATGCTCGTCCCCTATCTTCATGCACGCCGGTTCGACCATAGTTAGAAATTTAGAAAATTCAAAACGGGCATAATAAATTCAAAAAAAATCCGAACAATGAAAATCCTTCGCGTGGTGTCATATTATGTGACATAGTTGAAAGTAAAAATACCAAACTTGGTATATTGATCATGTCTCGAAAAAACCCTCACAAAATGACCTATCATGTTCGAGGTTTCATGGCTTTCGGTCCAAATGGCCGATGTTATGTGCTGAATCACGGCATAGTTTGTGATGTTGTGCCCATATTATGCATGCGTGTGGACATTGGTATGGAGAACAATATTGCAGGAGGAAGTTTTCCTTTTTGTCGCACGGAAAAGCCCTTTTCCATTTTCCGAGCACAAAAAACTGGTCGTTTTGTGAAGTAACCACCAAAATGCCATTTCAGAATGCTACCGTCCCATTTTCCTAAGATACTAGACCACCTTACATGGACTATCTCCCAACCGGGACATATCAAACCTTTTCGTCCATCCCGGGTAAAAAGGACAAATGTCTGCCGAATCGGTAGAAAGTGGGTCCGGTTTGTACTACAGCTACATGATCTATCGCCCGTGATTTTTTGGAAAAATCATTTTTAGACTCGCAGTATGTGGTTTCTTCAGAGATCCAATGCAAGTTCTAACGATGCTCGTCCCCTATCTTCATGCACGCCGGTTCGACCATAGTTAGAAATTCAGAAAATTCAAAACAGGCATAATAAATTCAAAAAAAATCCGAACAATTAAAATCCTTCGCGTGGTGTCATATTATGTGACATAGTTGAAAGTAAAAATACCAGACTTGGTATATTGATCATGTCTCAAAAAAACCTTCACAAAAGGACCTATCATGTTCGAGGTTTCATGGCTTTCGGTCCAAACGACCGATGTTATGTGCTGAATACCGGCATAGTTTGTGATGCTGTGCCCATATTATGCATGCGTGTGGACATTGGTATGGAGAACAATGTTGCAGAAGGAAGTTTTCCTTTTTGTCGCACGGAAAAGCCCTTTTCCATTTTCCGAGCACAAAAAACGGGTCGTTTTGTGAAGTAACCACCAAAATGCCCTTTCAGAATGCTACCATCCCATTTTCCTAAAATACTAGACCACCTTACATGGACTATCTCCCAACCGGGACATATCAAACCTTTTCGTCCATCCCGGGTAAAAAGGACAAATGTCTGACGAATCGGTAGGAAGTGGGTCCGGTTTGTACTACAGGTACATAATCTATCGCCCGTGATTTTTTGAAAAAATCATGTTTAGACTCGCAATATGTGGTTTCTTCAGAGATCCAATGCAAGTTCTAACGATGCTCGTCCCCTATCTTCATGCACGCCGGTTCGACCATAGTTAGAAATTTAGAAAATTCAAAACGGGCATAATAAATTCAAAAAAATCCGAACAATGAAAATCCTTCGCGTGGTGTCATATTATGTGACATAGTTGAAAGTAAAAATACCAGACTTGGTATATTGATCATGTCTCGAAAAAACCTTCACAAAATGACCTATCATGTTCGAGGTTTCATGGCTTTCGGTCCAAACGACCGATGTTATGTGCTGAATCACGGCATAGTTTGTGATGTTGTGCCCATATTATGCATGCGTATGGACATTGGTATGGAGAACAATGTTGCAGGAGGAAGTTTTCCTTTTTATGCATACGGAAAAGCCCTTTTCTATTTTCGAGCACAAAAAGCAGCGTTTATGAAGTAACCACCAAAATGTCGTTTCAGAATGCTACCGTCCCATTTTCCTAAAATACTAGACCACCTTACATGGACTATCTCCCAACCGGGACATATCAAACCTTTTCGTCCATCCCGGGTAAAAAGGACAAATGTCTGACGAATCGGTAGGAAGTGGGTCCGGTTTGTACTACAGGTACATGATCTATCGCCCGTGATTTTTTGAAAAAATCATTTTTAGACTCGAAATATGTGGTTTCTTCAGAGATCCAATGTAAGTTCTAACGATGCTCGTCCCCTATCTTCATGCACGCCGGTTCGACCATAGTTAGAAATTTAGAAAAATTCAAAACGGGCATAATAAATTCAAAAAAAATCCGAACAATGAAAATCCTTCGCGTGGTGTCATATTATGTGACATAGTTGAAAGTAAAAATACCAGACTTGGTATATTGATCATGTCTCGAAAAAACCTTCACAAAATGACCTATCATGTTCGAGGTTTCATGGCTTTCGGTCCAAATGACCGATGTTATATGCTGAATCACGGTATAGTTTGTGATGTTGTGCCCATATTATGCATGCGTGTGGACATTGGTATAGAGAACAATGTTGCAGGAGGAAGTTTTCCTTTTTGTCGCACGGAAAAGCCCTTTTCCATTTTCCGAGCACAAAAAACGGGTCGTTTTGTGAAGTAACCGCCAAAATGCCGTTTCAGAATGCTACCGTCCCATTTTCCTAAAATACTAGACCACCTTACATGGACCATCTCCCAACCGGGACATATCAAACCTTTTCGTCCATCCCGGGTAAAAAGGACAAATGTCTGACGAATCGGTAGGAAGTGGGTCCGGTTTGTACTACAGGTACATAATCTATCGCCCGTGATTTTTTAAAAAAATCATTTTTAGACTCGCAATATGTGGTTTCTTCAGAGATCCAATGCAAGTTCTAACGATGCTCGTCCCCTATCTTCATGCACGCCGGTTCGACCATAGTTAGAAATTTAGAAAATTCAAAACGGGCATAATAAATTAAAAAAAAATCTGAACAATGAAAATCCTTTGCGTGGTGTCATATTATGTGACATAGTTGAAAGTAAAAATACCAGACTTGGTATATTGATCATGTCTCGAAAAAAACCTTCACAAAATGACCTATCATGTTCGAGGTTTCATGGCTTTCGGTCCAAATGACCGATGTTATGTGCTGAATCACGGCATAGTTTGTGATGTTGTGCCCATATTATGCATGCGTGTGGACATTGGTATGGAGAACAATGTTGCAGGAGGAAGTTTTCCTTTTTGTCGCACGGAAAAGCCCTTTTCCATTTTCCGAGCACAAAAAACGGGTCGTTTTATGAAGTAACCACCAAAATGCCGTTTCAGAATGCTACCGTCCCATTTTCCTAAAATACTAGACCACCTTACATGGACTATCTCCCAACCGGGACATATCAAACCTTTTCGTCCATCCCGGATAAAAAGGACAAATGTCTGACGAATCGGTAGGAAGTGGTCCGGTTTGTACTACAGGTACATAATCTATCGCCCGTGATTTTTTGAAAAAATCATTTTTAGACTCGCAATATGTGGTTTCTTCAGAGATCCAATGCATGTTCTAACGATGCTCGTCCCCTATCTTCATGCACGCCGGTTCGACCATAGTTAGAAATTCAGAGAATTCAAAACAGGCATAATAAATTCAAAAAAAATCCGAACATTGAAAATCCTTCGCGTGGTGTCATATTATGTGACATAGTTGAAGGAAAAATACCAGACTTGGTATATTGATCATGTCTCGAAAAAACCTTCACAAAATGACCTATCATGTTAGAGGTTTCATGGCTTTCGGTCCAAACGACCGATGTTATGTGCTGAATCACGGCATAGTTTGTGATGCTATGCCCATATTATGCATGCGTGTGGACATTGGTATGGAGAACAATGTTGCAGGAGGAAGTTTTCCTTTTTGTCGCACGGAAAAGCCCTTTTCCATTTTCCGAGCACAAAAAACTGGTCGTTTTGTGAAGTAACCACCAAAATGCCATTTCAGAATGCTACCGTCCCATTTTCCTAAGATACTAGACCACCTTACATGGACTATCTCCCAACCGGGACATATCAAACCTTTTCGTCCATCCCGGGTAAAAAGGACAAATGTCTGCCGAATCTGTAGAAAGTGGGTCCGGTTTGTACTACAGCTACATGATCTATCGCCCGTTATTTTTTGGAAAAATCATTTTTAGACTCGCAGTATGTGGTTTCTTCAGAGATCCAATGCAAGTTCTAACGATGCTCGTCCCCTATCTTCATGCACGCCGGTTCGACCATAGTTAGAAATTCAGAAAATTCAAAACAGGCATAATAAATTCAAAAAAAAATCCGAACAATTAAAATCCTTCGCGTGGTGTCATATTATGTGACATAGTTGAAAGTAAAAATACCAGACTTGGTATATTGATCATGTCTCAAAAAAACCTTCACAAAAGGACCTATCATGTTCGAGGTTTCATGGCTTTCGGTCCAAACGACCGATGTTATGTGCTGAATACCGGCATAGTTTGTGATGCTGTGCCCATATTATGCATGCGTGTGGACATTGGTATGGAGAACAATGTTGCAGAAGGAAGTTTTCCTTTTTGTCGCACGGAAAAGCCCTTTTCCATTTTCCGAGCACAAAAAACGGGTCGTTTTGTGAAGTAACCACCAAAATGCCGTTTCAGAATGCTACCATCCCATTTTCCTAAAATACTAGACCACCTTACATGGACTATCTCCCAACCGAGACATCTCAAACCTTTTCGTCCATCCCGGGTAAAAAGGACAAATGTCTGCCGAATCGGCAGGAAGTGGGTCTGGTTTGTACTACATGTACATAATCTCTCGCCCGTGATTTTTTAAAAAAATCATTTTTAGACTCGCAATATGTGGTTTCTTCAGAGATCCAATGCAAGTTCTAACGATGCTCGTCCCCTATCTTCATGCACGCCGGTTCGACCATAGTTAGAAATTTAGAAAATTCAAAACGGGCATAATAAATTCAAAAAAATCCGAACAATGAAAATCCTTCGCGTGGTGTCATATTATGTGACATAGTTGAAAGTAAAAATACCAGACTTGGTATATTGATCATGTCTCGAAAAAACCTTCACAAAATGACCTATCATGTTCGAGGTTTCATGGCTTTCGGTCCAAACGACCGATGTTATGTGCTGAATCACGGCATAGTTTGTGATGTTGTGCCCATATTATGCATGCGTATGGACATTGGTATGGAGAACAATGTTGCAGGAGGAAGTTTTCCTTTTTGTCGCACGGAAAAGCCCTTTTCTATTTTCCGAGCACAAAAAACGGGGCGTTTTATGAAGTAACCACCAAAATGTCGTTTCAGAATGCTACCGTCCCATTTTCCTAAAATACTAGACCACCTTACATGGACTATCTCCCAACCGGGACATATCAAACCTTTTCGTCCATCCCGGGTAAAAAGGACAAATGTCTGACGAATCGGTAGGAAGTGGGTCCGGTTTGTACTACAGGTACATGATCTATCGCCCGTGATTTTTTGAAAAAATCATTTTTAGACTCGAAATATGTGGTTTCTTCAGAGATCCAATGCAAGTTCTAACGATGCTCGTCCCCTATCTTCATGCACGCCGGTTCGACCATAGTTAGAAATTTAGAAAATTCAAAACGGGCATAATAAATTCAAAAAAAATCCGAACAATGAAAATCCTTCGCGTGGTGTCATATTATGTGACATAGTTGAAAGTAAAAATACCAGACTTGGTATATTGATCATGTCTCGAAAAAACCTTCACAAAATGACCTATCATGTTCGACGTTTCATGGCTTTCGGTCCAAATGACCGATGTTATATGCTGAATCACGGTATAGTTTGTGATGTTGTGCCCATATTATGCATGCGTGTGGACATTGGTATAGAGAACAATGTTGCAGGAGGAAGTTTTCCTTTTTGTCGCACGGAAAAGCCCTTTTCCATTTTCCGAGCACAAAAAACGGGTCGTTTTGTGAAGTAACCGCCAAAATGCCGTTTCAGAATGCTACCGTCCCATTTTCCTAAAATACTAGACCACCTTACATGGACCATCTCCCAACCGGGACATATCAAACCTTTTCGTCCATCCCGGGTAAAAAGGACAAATGTCTGACGAATCGGTAGGAAGTGGGTCCGGTTTGTACTACAGGTACATAATCTATCGCCCGTGATTTTTTAAAAAAATCATTTTTAGACTCGCAATATGTGGTTTCTTCAGAGATCCAATGCAAGTTCTAACGATGCTCGTCCCCTATCTTCATACGCATGGTTCGACCATAGTTAGAAATTTAGAAAATTCAAAACGGGCATAATAAATTCAAAAAAAATCTGAACAATGAAAATCCTTTGCGTGGTGTCATATTATGTGACATAGTTGAAAGTAAAAATACCAGACTTGGTATATTGATCATGTCTCGAAAAAAACCTTCACAAAATGACCTATCATGTTCGAGGTTTCATGGCTTTCGGGCCAAATGACCGATGTTATGTGCTGAATCACGGCATAGTTTGTGATGTTGTGCCCATATTATGCATGCGTGTGGACATTGGTATGGAGAATAATGTTGCAGGAGGAAGTTTTCCTTTTTGTCGCACGGAAAAGCCCTTTTCCATTTTCCGAGCACAAAAAACGGGTCGTTTTATGAAGTAACCACCAAAATGCCGTTTCAGAATGCTACCGTCCCATTTTCCTAAAATACTAGACCACCTTACATGGACTATCTCCCAACCGGGACATATCAAACCTTTTCGTCCATCCTGGATAAAAAGGACAAATGTCTGACGAATCGGTAGTAAGTGGGTCCGGTTTGTACTACAGGTACATAATCTATCGCCCGTGATTCTTTGAAAAAATCATTTTTAGACTTGAAATATGTGGTTTCTTCAGAGATCCAATGCAAGTTCTAACGATGCTCGTCCCCTATCTTCATGCACGCCGGTTCGACCATAGTTAGAAATTGAGAAAATTCAAAACGGGCATAATAAATTCAAAAAAAATCCGAACAATGAAAATCCTTCACGTGGAGTCATATTATGTGACATAGTTGAAAGTAAAAATACCAGACTTGGTATATTGATCATGTCTCGAAAAAACCTCCACAAAATGACCTATCATGTTCGAGGTTTCATGGCTTTGGGTCCAAATGACCGATGTTATGTGCTGAATCACGGCATAGTTTGTGATGATGTGCCCATATTATTCATGCCTGTGGACATTGGTATCAAGAACAATGTTGCAGGAGGAAGTTTTCCTTTTTGTCGCACGGAAAAGCCCTTTTCCATTTTCCGAGCATAAAAAACGGGTCATTTTGTGAAGTAACCACCAAAATGCCATTTCAGAATGCTACCGTCCCATTTTCCTAAAATACTAGACCACCTTACATGGACTATCTCCTAACCGGGACATATCAAACCTTTTTGTCCATCCCGGGTAAAAAGGACAAATGTCTGTCGAATCGGTAGGAAGTGGGTCCGGTTTGTACTACAGGTACATGATCTATCGCCCGTGATTTTTTGAAAAAATCATTTTTAGACTCGCGTATGTGGTTTCTTAAGAGATCCAATGCAAGTTCTAACGATGCTCGTCCCCTATCTTCATGCACGCCGGTTCGACCATAGTTAGAAATTCAGAAAATTCAAAACGGGCATAATAAATTCAATGAAAATCCTTCACGTGGTGTCATATTATGTGACATAGTTGAAAGTAAAAATACCAGACTTGGTATATTGATCATGTCTCGAAGAAACCTCCACAAAATGACCTATCATGTTCGAGGTTTCATGGCTTTCGGTCCAAATGACCGATGTTATGTGCTGAATCACGGCATAGTTAGTGATGCTGTGCCCATATTATGCATGCGTGTGGATATTGGTATCGAGAACAATGTTGCAGGAGGAAGTTTTCCTTTTTGTCGCACGGAAAAGCCCTTTTTCATTTTTCGAGCGCAAAAAATGGATCGTTTTGTGAAGTAACCACTAAAATGCCATTTCAGAATGCTACCGTCCCATTTTCTGAAAATACTAGACCACCTTACACGGACTATCTCCCAACCGGGACATATCAAACCTTTTCGTCCATCCCGGGTAAAAAGGACAAATGTCTGCCGAATCGGTAGGAAGTGGGTCCGGTTTGTACTACAGGTACATGATCTATCGCTCGTGATTTTTTGAAAAAATCATTTTTAGACTCGCAGTATGTGGTTTCTTCAGAGATCCAATGCAAGTTCTAACGATGCACGTCCCCTATCTTCATGCACGCCGGTTCGACCATAGTTAGAAATTCAAAAAATTCAAAACGGGCATAATAAATTCAAAAAAAATCCGAACAATGAAAATCCTTCGCGTGGTGTCATATTATGTGACATAGTTGAAAGGAAAAATACCAGACTTGGTATATTGATCATGTCTCGAAAAAACCTTCACAAAATGACCTATCATGTTCGAGGTTTCATGGCTTTCGGTCCAAACGACCGATGTTATGTGCTGAATACCGGCATAGTTTGTGATGCTGTGCCCATATTATGCATGCGTGTGGACATTGGTATGGAGAACAATGTTGCAGCAGGAAGTTTTCCTTTTTGTCGCACGGAAAAGCCCTTTTCCATTTTTCGAGCACAAAAAACGGGTCGTTTTGTGAAGTAACCACCAAAATGCCGTTTCAGAATGCTACCGTCCCATTTTCCTACAATACTAGACCACCTTACATGGACTATCTCTCAACCGGGACATATCAAACCTTTTCGTCCATCCCGGGTAAAAAGGACAAATGTCTGCCGAATCGGTAGGATGTGGGTCTAGTTTGTACTACAGGTACATGATCTATCGCCCGTGATTTTTTGAAAAAATCATTTTTAGACTCGCGGTATGTGGTTTCTTCAGAGATCCAATGCAAGTTCTAACGATGCTCGTCCCCTATCTTCACGCACGCCGGTTCGACCATAGTTAGAAATTCAGAAAATTCAAAACGAGCATAATAAATTCAAAAAAATCCGAACAATGAAAATTCTTCGCGTGGTGTCATATTATGTGACATAGTTGAAAGTAAAAATACCAGACTTGGTATATTGATCATGTCTCGAAAAAACCTTCACAAAATGACCTATCATGTTCGAGGTTTCATGGCTTTCGGTCCGAACGACCGATGTTATGTGCTGAATCATGGCATAGGTTGTGATGTTGTGCCCATATTATGCATGCATGTGGACATTGGTATGGAGAACAATGTTGCATGAGGAAGTTTTCCTTTTTGTCGCACGGAAAAGCCCTTTTCCATTTTTCGAGCGCAAAAAAGGGGTCGTTTTGTGAAGTAACCACCAAAATGCCGTTTCAGAATGCTACCGTCCCATTTTCTTAAAATACTAGACCACCTTACATGGACTATCTCCCAATCGGGACATTTCAAACCTTTTCATCCATCCCGGGTAAAAAGGACAAATGTCTGCCGAATCGGTAGGAAGTGGGTCCGGTTTGTACTATTGGTACATAATCCATCGCCCGTGATTTTTTGAAAAAATCATTTTTAGACTCGCAATATGTGGTTTCTTTAGAGATCCAATGCAAGTTCTAACGATGCTCGTCCCCTATCTTCATGCACGCAGGTTCGACCATAGTTAGAAATTTAGAAAATTCAAAACGGGCATAATAAATTCAAAAAAAATCCGAACAATGAAAATCCTTCGCGTGGTGTCATATTATGTGACATAGTTGAAAGTAAAAATACCAGACTTGGTATATTGATCATGTCTCGAAAAAACCTTCACAAAATGACCTATCATGTTCGAGGTTTCATGGGTTTCGGTCCAAACGACCGATGTTATGTGCTGAATCACGGCATATTTTGTGATGTTGTACCCATATTATGCATGCGTGTGGACATTGGTATGGAGAACAATATTGCAGGAGGAAGTTTTCCTTTTTGTCGCACGGAAAAGACCTTTTCCATTTTCCGAGCATAAAAAACGGGTCGTTTTGTGAAGTAACCACCAAAATGCCGTTTCAGAATGCTACCGTCCCATTTTCCTAAAATACTAGACCACCTTACATGGACTATCTCCCAACTGGGAAATCTCAAACCTTTTCGTCCATCCCGGGTAAAAAGGACAAATGTCTGCCGAATCGGCACGAAGTGGGTCCGGTTTGTACTACAGGTACATGATCTATCGCCCGTGATTTTTTGAAAAAATCATTTTTAGACTCGCAATATGTGGTTTCTTCAGTGATCCAATGCAAGTTCTAACGATGCTCGTCCCCTATCTTCATGCACGCCGGTTCGACCATAGTTAGAAATTCAGAAAATTTAAAACGGGCATAATAAATTCAAAAAAAATCCGAACAATGAAAATCCTTCGCGTGGTGTCATATTTTGTGACATAGTTGAAAGTAAAAATACAAGACTTGGTATATTGATCATGTCTCGAAAAAACCTTCACAAAATGACCTATCATGTTCGAGGTTTCATGGCTTTCGGTCCAAACGACCGATGTTATGTGCTGAATCACGGCATAGTTTGTGATGCTGTGCCCATATTATGCATACGTGTGGACATTGGTATGGAGAACAATGTTGCAGGAGGAAGTTTTCCTTTTTGTCGCACGGAAAAGCCTTTTTCCATTTTTCGAGCGCAAAAAACAGGTCGTTTTGTGAAGTAACCACCAAAATGCCGTTTCAGAATGCTACCGTCCCATTTTCCTAAAATACTAGACCACCTTACATGGACTATCTCCCAATCGAGACATCTCAAACCTTTTCGTCCATTCCGGGTAAAAAGGACAAATGTCTGCCGAATCGGTAGGAAGTGGGTCCGGTTTGTACTACAGGTACATAATCTATCGCCCGTGATTTTTTGAAAAAATCATTCTTAGACTCGCACTATGTGGTTTCTTCAGAGATCCAATGCAAGTTCTAACGATGCTCGTCCCCTATCTTCATGCACGCCGGTTCGACCATAGTTAGAAATTCAGAAAATTCAAAACGGGCATAATAAATTCAAAAAAAATCCGAACAATGAAAATCCTTCACGTGGTTTCATATTATGTGACATAGTTGAAAGGAAAAATACCAGACTTGGTATATTGATCATGTCTCGAAAAAACCTTCACAAAATGACCTATCATGTTCGAGGTTTCATGGCTTTCGGTCCAAACGACCGATGTTATGTGCTGAATCACGGCATAGTTTGTGATGTTGTGCCCATATTATGCATGCGTGTGGACATTGGTATGGAGAACAATGTTGCAGGAGGAAGTTTTCCTTTTTGTCGTACGGAAAAGCCCTTTTCCATTTTTCGAGCGCAAAAAACGGGTCGTTTTGTGAAGTAACCACTAAAATGCCGTTTCAGAATGCTACCGTCCCATTTTCTTAAAATACTAGACCAACTTACATGGACTATCTCCCAACCGGGACATATCAAACCTTTTCGTCCATCCCGGATAAAAAGGACAAATGTCTGCCGAATCGGTAGGAAGTGGGTTCGGTTTGAACTACAGGTACATGATCTATCGCCCGTGATTTTTTGAAAAAATCATTTTTAGACTCGCAGTATGTGGTTTCTTCAGAGATCCAATGCAAGTTCTAACGATGCTCGTCCCCTATCTTCATGCACGCCGGTTCGACCATAGTTAGAAATTCAGAAAATTCAAAACGGGCATAATAAATTCAAAAAAAATCCGAACAATGAAAATCCTTCGCGTGGTGTCATATTATGTGACATAGTTGAAAGTAAAAATACCAGACTTGGTATATTGATCATGTCTCGAAAAAACCTTCACAAAATGACCTATCATGTTCGAGGTTTCATGGCTTTCGGTCCAAAGGACCGATGTTATGTGCTGAATCACGGCATAGTTTGTGATGTTGTGTCCATATTATGCATGCGTGTGGACATTGGTATGGAGAACAATGTTGCAGGAGGAAATTTTCCTTTTGGTGCACGGAAAGCCCTTTTCCATTTTCCGAGCACAAAAAACGGGTCGTTTTGTGAAGTAACCACCAAAATGCCGTTTCAGAATGCTACCGTATCATTTTCCTAAGATACTAGACCACCTTAAATGGACTATCTCCCAACCGGGACATATCAAACCTTTTCTTCCATCCCGGGTAAAAAGGACAAATGTCTGCCGAATCGGTAGGAAGTGGGTCCGGTTTGTACTACAGGTACATGATCTATCTCCCATGATTTTTTGAAAAAATCATTTTTATACTCGCAGTATGTGGTTTCTTCAGAGATCCAATGCAAGTTCTAACGATGCTCGTCCCCTATCTTCATGCACGCCGGTTCGACCATAGTTAGAAATTCAGAAAATTCAAAACGGGCATAATAAATTCAAAAAAAATCCGAACAATGAAAATCCTTCGCGTGGTGTCATATTATGTGACATTGTTGAAAGTAAAAATACCAGACTTGATATATTGATCATGTCTCGAAAAAACCTTCACAAAATGACCTATCATGTTCGAGGTTTCATGGCTTTCGGTCCAAACGACCGATGTTATGTGCTGAATACCGGCATAGTTTGTGATGCTGTGCCCATATTATTCATGCGTGTGGACATTGGTATGGAGAACAATGTTGCAGGAGGAAGTTTTCCTTTTTGTCGCACGGAAAAGCCCTTTTCCATTTTTCGGTATAAAAAGCAGGTCATTTGTGAAGTAACCACCAAAATGCCGTTTCAGAATGCTACCGTCCCATTTTCTTAAAATACTAGACCACCTTACATGGACTATCTCCCAGCGGGACATCTCAAACCTTTTCGTCCATCTCGGGTAAAAAGGACAAATGTCTGCCGAATCGGTAGCAAGTGGTTTGTACTACGGGTACATGATCTATCGCCCGTGATTTTTTGAAAATCATTTTTAGACTCGCAATATGTGGTTTCTTGAGATCCAATGCAAGTTCTAACGATGCTCGTCCCTATCTTCATGCCGCGGTTCGACCATAGTTAGAAATTCAGAAAATTCAAAACGGGCATAATAAATTCAAAAAAAATCCGAACAATGAAAATCCTTCGCGTGGTGTCATATTATGTGACATAGTTGAAAGTAAAAATACCAGACTTGGTATATTGATCATGTCTCGAAAAAACCTTCACAAAATGACCTATCATGTTCGAGGTTTCATGGCTTTCGGTCCAATTGATCGATGTTATGTGCCGAATCACGGCATAGTGTGTGATGCTGTGCCCATATTATGCATGCGCGTGGACATTGGTATGGAGAACAATGTTGCAGGAGGAAGTTTTCCTTTTTGTCGCACGGAAAAGCCCTTTTCCATTTTTGGCATAAAAAGCGGGTCGTTTTGTGAAGTAACCACCAAAATGCCGTTTCAGAATGCTACCGTCCCATTTTCTTAAAATACTAGACCACCTTACATGGACTATCTCCCAACCGGGACATATCAAACCTTTTCGTCCATCCCGGGTAAAAAGGACAAATGTCTGCCGAATCGGTAGGAAGTGGGTCCGGTTTGTACTACAGGTACATGATCTATCGCCCGTGATTTTTTGAAAAAATCATTTTTAGACTCGCAGTATGTGGTTTCTTCAGAGAACCAATGCAAGTTCTAACGATGCTCGTCCCTATCTTCATGCCTTGGTTCGACCATAGTTAGAAATTCAGAAAATTCAAAACGGGCATAATAAATTCAAAAAAAATCCGAACAATGAAAATCCTTCGCGTGGTGTCATATTATGTGACATAGTTGAAAGTAAAAATACCAGACTTGGTATATTGATCATGTCTCGAAAAAACCTTCACAAAATGACCTATCATGTTCGAGGTTTCATGGCTTTCGGTCCAAACGACCGATGTTATGTGCTGAATCACGGCATAGTTTGTGATGCTGTGCCCATATTATGCATGCGTGTGGACATTGGTATGGATAACAATGTTGCAGGAGGAAGTTTTCCTTTTTGTCGCACGGAAAAGCCCTTTTCCATTTTTTGAGCGCAAAAAACGGGTCGTTTTGTGAAGTATCCACCAAAATGCCGTTTCAGAATGCTACCGTCCCATTTTCCTAAAATACTAGACCACCTTACATGGACTATATCCCAACCGGGACATCTCAAACCTTTTCGTCCATCCCGGGTAAAAAGGACAAATGTCTGCCGAATCGGTAGGAAGTGGGTCCGGTTTGTACTACAGGTACATGATCTATCGCCCGTGATTTTTTGAAAAAATCATTTTTAGACTCGCAGTATGTGGTTTCTTCAGAGATCCAATGCAAGTTCTAACGATGCTCGTCCCCTATCTTCATGCACGCCGGTTCGACCATAGTTAGAAATTCAGAAAATTCAAAACGGGCATAATAAATTCAAAAAAAATCCGAACAATGAAAATCCTTCGCGTGGTGTCATATTATGTGACATAGTTGAAAGTAAAAATACCAGACTTGGTATATTGATCATGTCTCGAAAAAACCTTCACAAAATGACCTATCATGTTCGAGGTTTCATGGCTTTCGGTCCAAACGACCGATGTTATGTGCTGAATCACGGCATAGTTTGTGATGCTGTGCCCATATTATGCATGCGTGTGGACATTGGTATGGATAACAATGTTGCAGGAGGAAGTTTTCCTTTTATGCATACGGAAAAGCCCTTTTCCATTTTTGGCGCAAAAAGCGAATTCGTTGTGAAGTAACCACCAAAATGCCGTTTCAGAATGCTACCGTCCCATTTTCCTAAAATACTAGACCACCTTACATGGACTATATCCCAACCGGGACATCTCAAACCTTTTCGTCCATCCCGGGTAAAAAGGACAAATGTCTGCCGAATCGGTAGAAAGTGGGGAAGGTTTGTACTACAGGTACATGATCTATCGCCCGTGATTTTTTGAAAAAATCATTTTTAGACTCGCAGTATGTGGTTTCTTCAGAGATCCAATGCAAGTTCTAACGATGCTCGTCCCCTATCTTCATGCACGCCGGTTCGACCATAGTTAGAAATTCAGAAAATTCAAAACGGGCATAATAAATTCAAAAAAAATCCGAACAATGTAAATCCTTCGCGTGGTGTCATATTATGTGACATAGTTGAAAGTAAAAATACCAGACTTGGTATATTGATCATGTCTCGAATAAACCTTCACAAAATGACCTATCATGTTCGAGGTTTCATGGCTTTCGGTCCAAACGACCGATGTTATGTGCTGAATCACGTCATAGTTTGTGATGCTGTGCCCATATTATGCATGTGTGTGGATATTGGTATGGAGAACAATGTTGCAGGAGGAAGTTTTCCTTTTTGTCGCACGGAAAAGCTCTTTTCCATTTTTCGAGCGCAAAAAATGGGTCGTTTTGTGAAGTAACCAGTAAAATGCCGTTTCAGAATGCTACCGTCCCATTTTCTTAAAATACTAGACCACCTTACATGGACTATCTCCCAACCGGGACATATCAAACATTTTCGTCCATCCCGGGTAAAAAGGACAAATGTCTGCCGGATCGGTAGGAAGTGGGTCCGGTTTGAACTACAGGTACATGATCTATCGCCCGTGATTTTTTGAAAAAATCATTTTTAGATCCGCAGTATGTGGTTTCTTCAGAGATCCAATGCAAGTTCTAACGATGCTCGTCCCCTATCTTCATGCACGCCGGTTCGACCATAGTTAGAAATTCAGAAAATTCAAAACGGGCATAATAAATTCAAAAAAATCCGAACAATAAAAATCCTTCGCGTGGTGTCATATTATGTGACATAGTTGAAAGTAAAAATACCAGACTTGGTATATTGATAATGTCTCGAAAAAACCTTCACAAAATGACCTATCATGTTCGAGGTTTCATGGCTTTCGGTCCAAACGACCGATGTTATGTGCTGAATCACGTCATAGTTTGTGATGCTGTGCCCATATTATGCATGCGTGTGGACATTGGTATGGAGAACAATGTTGCAGGAGGAAGTTTTCCTTTTTGTCGCACGGAAAAACCCTTTTCCATTTTCCGAACACAAAAAACGGGTCGTTTTGTGAAGTAACCACCAAAATGCCGTTTCAGAATGCTACTGTCCCATTTTATTACAATACTAGACCACCTTACATGGACTATCTCCCAACCAGGACATATCAAACCTTTTCGTCCATCCCGGGTAATAAGGACAAATGTCTGCCGAATCGGTAGGAAGTGGGTCCGGTTTGTACTACAGGTACATGATCTATCGCCCGTGATTTTTCGAAAAAATCATTTTTGGACTCGCAGTATGTGGTTTCCTCAGAGAACCAATGCAAGTTCTAACGATGCTCGTCCCCTATCTTCATGCACGCCGGTTCGACCATAGTTAGAAATTCAGAAAATTCAAAACGGGCATAATAAATTCAAAAAAAATCTGAACAATGTAAATCCTTCGCGTGGTGTCATATTATGTGACATAGTTGAAAGTAAAAATACCAGACTTGGTATATTGATCATGTCTCGAATAAACCTTCCCAAAATGACCTATCATGTTAGAGGTTTCATGGCTTTCGGTCCAAACGACCGATGTTATGTGCTGAATCACGGCATAGTTTGTGATGTTGTGCCCATATTATGCATGCGTGTGGACATTGGTATGGAGAACAATGTTGCAGGAGGAAGTTTTCCTTTTTGTCGCACGGAAAAGCCCTTTTCCATTTTTCGAGCGCCAAAAATGGGTCGTTTTGTGAAGTAACAACTAAAATGCCGTTTCAGAATGCTACCGTCCCATTTTCTTAAAATACTAGACCACCTTACATGGACTATCTCCCAACCAGGACATATCAAACCTTTTCGTCCATCCCGGGTTAAAAGGACAAATGTCTGCCGAATCGGTAGGAAGTGGGTCCGGTTTGTACTACAGGTACATGATCTATCGCCCATGATTTTTTGAAAAAATCATTTTTAGACTCGCAGTATGTGGTTTCTTCAGAGATCCAATGCAAGTTCTAACGATGCTCGTCCCCAATCTTCATGCACGCCGGTTCGACCATAGTTAGAAATTCAGAAAATTCAAAACGGGCATAATAAATTCAAAAAAAATCCGAACAATGAAAATCCTTCGCGTGGTGTCATATTCTGTGACATAGTTGAAAGTAAAAATACCAGACTTGGTATATTGATCATGTCTCGAAAAAACCTTCACAAAATGACCTATCATGTTCGAGGTTTCATG
The DNA here is from genome assembly GCA_023614405.1 of Avena insularis. Lineage (NCBI taxonomy): Eukaryota > Viridiplantae > Streptophyta > Magnoliopsida > Poales > Poaceae > Avena > Avena insularis. Next base: position 34,232,568 of record CM042684.1, read on the forward strand.
GCTTTCGATCCAAACGACCGATGTTATGTGCTGAATACCGGCATAGTTTGTGATGCTGTGCCCATATTATGCATGCGTGTGTACATTGGTATGGAGAACAATGTTGCAGGAGGAAGTTTTCCTTTTTGTCGCACGGAAAAGCCCTTTTCCATTTTCGAGCGCAAAAAACGGGTCGTTTTATGAAGTAACCACCAAAATGCCATTTCAGAATGCTACCGTCCCATTTTCCTAAAATACTAGACCACCTTACATGGACTATATCCCAACCGGGACATCTCAAACCTTTTCGTCCATCCCGGGTAAAAAGGACAAATGTCTGCCGAATCGGTAGAAAGTGGGTCCGGTTTGTACTACAGGTACATGATCTATCGCCCGTGATTTTTTGAAAAAATCATTTGTAGACTCACGGTATGTGGTTTCTTCAGAGATCCAATGCAAGTTCTAACGATGCCCGTCCCCTATCTTCATGCACGCTGGTTCGACCATAGTTAGAAATTCAGAAAATTCAAAACGGGCATAATAAATTCAAAAAAAATCCGAACAATGAAAATCCTTTGCGTGGCGTCATATTATGTGACATAGTTGAAAGTAAAAATATCATACTTGGTATATTGATCATGTCTCGAAAAAACCTTCACAAAATGACCTATCATGTTCGAGGTTTCATGGCTTTCGGTCCAAACGACCGATGTTATGTGCTGAATACCGGCATAGTTTGTGATACTGTGCCAATATTATGCATGCGTGTGGACATTAGTATGGAGAACAATGTTGCAGGAGGAAGTTTTCCTTTTTGTCGCACGGAAAAGACCTTTTCCATTTTTCGAGCGCAAAAAACGGGTCGTTTTGTGAAGTAACCACCGAAATGCCGTTTCAGAATGCTACCGTCCCATTTTCCTAAAATACTAGACCACCTTACATGGACTATATCCCAACCGGGACATCTCAAACCTTTTCGTCCATCCCGGGTAAAAAGGACAAATGTCTGCCGAATCGGTAGGAAGTGGGTCCGGTTTGTACTACAGGTACATAATCTATCGCCCGTGATTTTTTGAAAAAATCATTTTTAGACTCGCAATATGTTGTTTCTTCAGAGATCCAATGCAAGTTCTAACGATGCTCGTCCCCTATCTTCATGCACGCCGGTTCGACCATAGTTAGAAATTCAGAAAATTCAAAACGGGCATAATAAATTAAAAAAAAATCCGAACAATGAAAATCCTTCGCGTGGTGTCATATTATGTGACATAGTTGAAAGTAAAAATACCAGACTTGGTATATTGATCATGTCTCGAAAACACCTTCCCAAAATGACCTATCATGATCGAGGTTTCATGGCTTTCGGTCCAAACGACCGATGTTATGTGCTGAATCACGACATAGTTTGTGATGTTGTGCCCATATTACGCATGCGTGTGGACATTGGTACAGAGAAAAATGTTGCAGGAGGAAGTTTTCTTTTTTGTCGCACGGAAAAGCCCTTTTCCATTTTTCGAACGCAAAAAACGGGTCGTTTTGTGAAGTAACCACTAAAATGCCGTTTCAGAATGCTACCGTCCCATTTTATTACAATACTAGACCACCTTACATGGACTATCTCCCAACCAGGACATATCAAACCTTTTCGTCCATCCCGGGTAATAAGGACAAATGTCTGCCGAATCGGTAGGAAGTGGGTCCGGTTTGTACTACAGGTACATGATCTATCGCCCGTGATTTTTTGAAAAAATCATTTTTAGACTCGTAGTATGTGGTTTCTTTAGAGATCCAATGCAAGTTCTAACGATGCTCGTCCCCTATCTTCATGCACGCCGGTTCGACCATAGTTAGAAATTCAGAAAATTCAAAACGGGCATAATAAATTCAAAAAAAATCCGAACAATGAAAATCCTTCACGTGGTGTCATATTATGTGACATAGTTGAAAGTAAAAATACCAGACTTGGTATATTGATAATGTCTCGAAAAAACCTTCACAAAATGACCTATCATGTTCGAGGTTTCATGGCTTTCGGTCCAAACGACCGATGTTATGTGCTGAATCACGGCATAGTTTGTGATGCTGTGCCCATATTATGCATGCGCGTGGACATTGGTATGGAGAACAATGTTGCAGGAGGAAGTTTTCCTTTTTATGTACGAAAATCCCTTTTCCATTTTCCAAGCACAAAAGCGAATTCGTTTGTGAAGTAACCACCAAAATGCCGTTTGAGAATGCTACCGTCCCATTTTCCTAAAATCCTAGACCATCTTACATGGACTATCTCCCAAGGGACATCTCAAACCTTTTCGTCCATCCGGGTAAAAGGACAAATGTCTGTAGAATCGGTAGGAAGTGGGTCCGGTTTGTACTACAGTACATGATCTATCGCGTGATTTTTGAAAAAATCATTTTAGACTCGTGGTATGTGGTTTCTTCAGAGATCCAATGCAAGTTCTAACGATGCTCGTCCCTATCTTCATGAGCAGCGGTTCGACCATAGTTAGAAATTGAGAAAATTCAAAACAGGCATAATAAATTCAAAAAATCCCAACAATGAAAATCCTTGGCGTGGTGTCATATTATGTGACATAGTTGAAAGTAAAATACCAGACTTGGTATATTGATCATGTCTCGAAAAACCTTCACAAAATGACCTATCATGATCGAGGTTTCATGGCTTTCGGTCCAAACGACCGATGTTATGTGCTGAATCACGGCATAGTTTGTGATGCTGTGCCCATATTATGCATGCGTGTGGACATTGGTATGGATAACAATGTTACAGGAGGAAGTTTTCCTTTTTGTTGCACGGAAAAGCCCTTTTCCATTTTTCGAACGCAAAAAACGGGTCGTTTTGTGAAGTAACCACTAAAATGCCGTTTGAATGCTACCGTCCCATTTTCTTAAAATACTAGACCACCTTACATGGACTATCTCCCAGCGGGAATATCAAACCTTTTCGTCCATCCGGGTAAAAGGACAAATGTCTTAGAATCGGTAGGAAGTGGGTCCGGTTTGTACTACAGGTACATGATCTATCGCCCGTGATTTTTTGAAAAAATCATTTTTAGACTCGGAGTATGTGGTTTCTTCAGAGAACCAATGCAAGTTCTAACGATGCTCGTCCCCTATCTTCATGCACGCCGGTTCGACCATAGTTAGAAATTCAGAAAATTTAAAACGGGCATAATAAATTCAAAAAAAATCCCAACAATGAAAATCCTTCGCGTGGTGTCATATTATGTGACATAGTTGAAAGTAAAAATACCAGACTTGGTATATTGATCATGTCTCGAAAAAACCTTCACAAAATGACCTATCATGATCGAGGTTTCATGGCTTTCGGTCCAAACGACCGATGTTATGTGCTGAATCACGGCATAGTTTGTGATGCTGTGCCCATATTATGCATGCGTGTGGACATTGGTATGGATAACAATGTTGCAGGAGGAAGTTTTCCTTTTTGTCGCACGGAAAAGCCCTTTTCCATTTTTCGAACGCAAAAAACGGGTCGTTTTGTGAAGTAACCACTAAAATGCCGTTTCAGAATGCTACCGTCCCATTTTCTTAAAATACTAGACCACCTTACATGGACTATCTCCTAACTGGGGAATATCAAACCTTTTCGTCCATCCCGGGTAAAAAGGACAAATGTCTGCCGAATCGGTAGGAAGTGGGTCCGGTTTGTACTACAGGTACATGATCTATCGCCCGTGATTTTTTGAAAAAATCATTTTAGACTAAGTATGTGGTTTCTTGGAGATCAATGCAAGTTCTAACGATGCTCGTCCCCTATCTTCATGCACGCCGGTTCGACCATAGTTAGAAATTCAGAAAATTCAAAACGGGCATAATAAATTCAAAAAAAATCCGAACAATGAAAATCCTTCACGTGGTGTCATATTATGTGACATAGTTGAAAGTAAAAATACCAGACTTGGTATATTGATAATGTCTCGAAAAAACCTTCACAAAATGACCTATCATGTTCGAGGTTTCATGGCTTTCGGTCCAAACGACATATGTTATGTGCTGAATCACGGCATAGTTTGTGATGCTGTGCCCATATTATGCATGCGCGTGGACATTGGTATGGAGAACAATGTTGCAGGAGGAAGTTTTCCTTTTTGTCGCACGAAAAATCCCTTTTCCATTTTCCAAGCACAAAAACGGGTCGTTTTGTGAAGTAACCACCAAAATGCCGTTTCAGAATGCTACCGTCCCATTTTCCTAAAATCCTAGACCATCTTACATGGACTATCTCCCAACCGGGACATCTCAAACCTTTTCGTCCATCCCGGGTAAAAAGGACAAATGTCTGCCGAATCGGTAGGAAGTGGGTCCGGTTTGTACTACAGGTACATGATCTATCGCCCGTGATTTTTTGAAAAAATCATTTTTAGACTCGTGGTATGTGGTTTCTTCAGAGATCCAATGCAAGTTCTAACGATGCTCGTCCCCTATCTTCATGCACGCCGGTTCGACCATAGTTAGAAATTCAGAAAATTCAAAACAGGCATAATAAATTCAAAAAAAATCCCAACAATGAAAATCCTTCGCGTGGTGTCATATTATGTGACATAGTTGAAAGTAAAAATACCAGACTTGGTATATTGATCATGTCTCGAAAAAACCTTCACAAAATGACCTATCATGATCGAGGTTTCATGGCTTTCGGTCCAAACGACCGATGTTATGTGCTGAATCACGGCATAGTTTGTGATGCTGTGCCCATATTATGCATGCGTGTGGACATTGGTATGGATAACAATGTTACAGGAGGAAGTTTTCCTTTTTGTTGCACGGAAAAGCCCTTTTCCATTTTTCGAACGCAAAAAACGGGTCGTTTTGTGAAGTAACCACTAAAATGCCGTTTCAGAATGCTACCGTCCCATTTTCTTAAAATACTAGACCACCTTACATGGACTATCTCCCAACCGGGGAATATCAAACCTTTTCGTCCATCCCGGGTAAAAAGGACAAATGTCTGCCGAATCGGCAGGAAGTGGGTCCGGTTTGTACTACAGGTACATGATCTATCGCCCGTGATTTTTTGAAAAAATCATTTTTAGACTCGGAGTATGTGGTTTCTTCAGAGAACCAATGCAAGTTCTAACGATGCTCGTCCCCTATCTTCATGCACGCCGGTTCGACCATAGTTAGAAATTCAGAAAATTTAAAACGGGCATAATAAATTCAAAAAAAATCCCAACAATGAAAATCCTTCGCGTGGTGTCATATTATGTGACATAGTTGAAAGTAAAAATACCAGACTTGGTATATTGATCATGTCTCGAAAAAACCTTCACAAAATGACCTATCATGATCGAGGTTTCATGGCTTTCGGTCCAAACGACCGATGTTATGTGCTGAATCACGGCATAGTTTGTGATGCTGTGCCCATATTATGCATGCGTGTGGACATTGGTATGGATAACAATGTTGCAGGAGGAAGTTTTCCTTTTTGTCGCACGGAAAAGCCCTTTTCCATTTTGAGCATAAAAGCGAATTCGTTTTGTGAAGTAACCACTAAAATGCCGTTTCAGAATGCTACCGTCCCATTTTCTTAAAATACTAGACCACCTTACATGGACGATCTCCCAACCGGGGAATATCAAACCTTTTCGTCCATCCCGGGTAAAAAGGACAAATGCCTGCCGAATCGGTAGGAAGTGGGTCCGGTTTGTACTACAGGTACATGATCTATCGCCCGTGATTTTTTGAAAAAATCATTTTTAGACTCGCAATATGTGGTTTCTTCAGAGATCCAATGCAAGTTCTAACGATGCTCGTCCCCTATCTTCATGCACGCCGGTTCGACCATAGTTAGAAATTCAGAAAATTCAAAACGGGCATAATAAATTCAAAAAAATCCGAACAATGAAAATCCTTCGCGTGGTGTCATATTATGTGACATAGTTGAAAGGAAAAATACCAGACTTGGTATATTGATCATGTCTCGAAAAACCTTCACAAAATGACCTATCATGTTCGATGTTTCATGGCTTTCGGTCCAAACGACCGATGTTATGTGCTGAATCACGGCATAGTTTATGATGTTGTGCCCATATTATGCATGCGTGTGGACATTGGTATGGAGAACAATGTTGCAGGAGGAAGTTTTCCTTTTTGTCGCACGAAAAATCCCTTTTCCATTTTCCGAGCACAAAAAACGGGTCGTTTTATGAAGTAACCACCAAAATGCCGTTTCAGAATGCTACCGTCCCATTTTCCTAAAATACTAGACCACCTTACATGGACTATCTCCCAACCGGAACATCTCAAACCTTTTCGTCCATCCCGGGTAAAAAGGACAAATGTCTGCCGAATCGGCAGGAAGTGGGTCCGGTTTGTACTACAGGTACATAATCTATCGCCCGTGATTTTTTGAAAAAATCATTTTTAGACTCGCAATATGTGGTTTCTTTAGAGATCCAATGCAAGTTCTAATGATGCTCGTCCCCTATCTTCATGCACGCCGGTTCGACCATAGTTAGAAATTCAAAAAATTCAAAACAGGCATAATAAATTAAAAAAAATCCGAACAATGAAAATCCTTCGCGTGTTTTCATATTATGTGACATAGTTGAAAGGAAAAATACCAGACTTGGTATATTGATCATGTCTCCAAAAAACCTTCACAAAATGACCTATCATGTTCGAGGTTTCATGGTTTTCGGTCCAAATGACCAATGTTATGTGCTGAATCATAGAATAGTTTGTGATGTTGTGCCCATATTATACATGCATGTGGACATTGGTACGGAGAACAATGTTGCAGGAGGAAGTTTTCCTTTTTGTCGCTCGGAAAAGCCCTTTTCCATTTTTCGAGCGCAAAAAACGGGTTATTTTGTGAAATTACCACCAAAATGCCGTTTCAGAATGCTACCATCCCATTTTCCTAAAATACTAGACCACCTTACATGGACTATCTCCCAACCGGGACATCTCAAACCTTTTCGTCCATCCCGGGTAAAAAGGACAAATGTCTGCCGAATCGGTAGGAAGTGGGTCCGGTTTGTACTACAGGTACATGATCTATCGCCCGTGATTTTTTCAAAAAATCATTTTTAGACTCGCAGTATGTGGTTTCTTTAGAGATCCAATGCAAGTTCTAACGATGCTCGTCCCCTATCTTCATGCACGCCGGTTCGACCATAGTTAGAAATTCAGAAAATTCAAAACGGGGATAATAAATTCAAAAAAAATCCGAACAATGAAAATCCTTCACGTGGTGTCATATTATGTGACATAGTTGATAGTAAAAATACCAGACTTGGTATATTGATCATGTCTCGAAAAACCTTCACAAAATGACCTATCATGTTCGAGGTTTCATGGCTTTCGGTCCAAACGACCGATGTTATGTGCTGAATCACGGCATAGTTTGTGATGCTGTGCCCAAATTATGCATGCGTGTGGACGTTGGTATGGAGAACGATGTTGCAGGAGGAAGTTTTCCTTTTTGTCGCACGGAAAAGGCCTTTTCCATTTTCCGAGCACAAAAAACGGGTCGTTTTGTGAAGTAACCACCAAAATGCCGTTTTAGAATGCTACCGTACCATTTTCCTACAATACTAGACCACCTTACATGGACTATCTCCCAACCGGGACATATCAAACCTTTTTGTCCATCCCGGGTAAAAAGGACAAATGTCTGCCGAATCGGTAGGAAGTGGGTCCGGTTTGTACTACAGGTACATGATCTATCGCCCGTGATTTTTTGAAAAAATCATTTTTAGACTCGCGGTATGTGGTTTCTTTAGAGATCCAATGCAAGTTCTAACGATGCTCGTCCCGTATCTTCATGCACGCCGGTTCGACCATAGTTAGAAATTCAGAAAATTCAAAACGGGCATAATAAATTTAAAAAAAATCCGAACAATGAAAATCCTTCGCGTGGTGTCATATTATGTGACATAGTTGAAAGTAAAAATACCAGACTTGGTATATTGATCATGTCTCGAAAAAACCTTCACAAAATGACCTATCATGTTCGAGGTTTCATAGCTTTCGGTCCAAATGACCGATGTTATGTGCTGAATCACGGCATAGTTTGTGATGCTGTGCCCATATTATGCATGCGCGTGGACATTGGTATAGAGAACAATGTTGCAGGAGGAAGTTTTCCTTTTTGTCGTACGGAAAAGCCCTTTTCCATTTTTCGAGCGCAAAAAAGCGAATTATTTTATTGAAGTAACCACTAAAATGCCGTTTCAGAATGCTACCGTCCCATTTTCTTAAAATACTAGACCACCTTACATGGACTATCTCCCAACCAGGACATATCAAACCTTTTCATCCATCCCGGGTAAAAAGGACAAATGTCTGCCGAATCGGTAGGAAGTGGGTCCGGATTGTACTACAGGTACATGATCTATCGCCCGTGATTTTTTGAAAAAATCGTTTTTAGACTCGCAGTATGTGGTTTCTTCAGAGAACCAATGCAAGTTCTAACGATGCTCGTCCCCTATCTTCATGCACGCCGGTTCGACCATAGTTAGAAATTCAGAAAATTCAAAACGGGCATAATAAATTCAAAAAAAATCCGAACAATGTAAATCCTTCGCGTGGTGTCATATTATGTGACATAGTTGAAAGTAAAAATACCAGACTTGGTATATTGATCATGTCTCGAATAAACCTTCACAAAATGACCTATCATGTTACAGGTTTCATGGCTTTCGGTCCAAACGACCGATGTTATGTGCTGAATCACGACATAGTTTGTGATGCTGTGCCCATATTATGCATGCGTGTGGACATTGGTATGGAGAACAATGTTGCAGGAGGAAGTTTTCCTTTTTGTCGCACGAAAAATCCCTTTTCCATTTTCCGAGCACAAAAAACGGGTCGTTTTGTGAAGTAACCACCAAAATGCCGTTTCAGAATGCTACCGTCCCATTTTCCTAAAATACTAGACCACCTTACATGGACTATCTCCCCAGGACATCTCAAACATTTTCGTCCATCCGGGTAAAAGGACAAATGTCTGTAGAATCGGGAGGAAGTGGGTCCGGTTTGTACTACATAATCTATCGCCCGTGATTTTTGAAAAAATCATTTTAGACTATAATATGTGGTTTCTTCAGAGATCCAATGCAAGTTCTAACGATGCTCGTCCCCTATCTTCATGCACGCCGGTTCGACCATAGTTAGAAATTCAGAAAATTCAAAACAGGCATAATAAATTAAAAAAAAATCCGAACAATGAAAATCTTTCGCATGTTTTCATATTATGTGACATAGTTGAAAGGAAAAATACCAGACTTGGTATATTGATCATGTCTCGAAAAAACCTTCACAAAATGACCTATCATGTTCGAGGTTTCATGGCTTTCGGTCCAAATGACCGATGTTATGTGCTGAATCATGGAATAGTTTGTGATGTTGTGCCCATATTATACATGCATGTGGACATTGGTATGGAGAACAATGTTGCAGGAGGAAGTTTTCCTTTTTGTCGCTCGGAAAAGCCCTTTTCCATTTTTCGAGCGCAAAAAACGGGTTGTTTTGTGAAATTACCACAAAAATGCCGTTTCAGAATGCTACCGTCCCATTTTCCTAAAATACTAGACCACCTTACATGGACTATCTCCCAACCGGGACATCTCAAACCTTTTCGTCCATCCCGGGTAAAAAGGACAAATGTCTGCCGAATCGGTAGGAAGTGGGTCCGGTTTGTACTACAGGTACATGATCTATCGCCCGTGATTTTTTGAAAAAATCATTTTTAGACTCGCATTATGTGGTTTCTTTAGAGATCCAATGCAAGTTCTAACGATGCTCGTCCCCTATCTTCATGCACGCCGGTTCGACCATAGTTAGAAATTCAGAAAATTCAAAACGGGCATAATAAATTCAAAAAAAATCCGAACAATGAAAATCCTTCACGTGGTGTCATATTATGTGACATAGTTGAAAGTAAAAATACCAGACTTGGTATATTGATCATGTCTCGAAAAACCTTCACAAAATGACCTATCATGTTCGAGGGTTCATGGCTTTCGGTCCAAACGACCGATGTTATGTGCTGAATCACGGCATAGTTTGTGATGCTGTGCCCATATTATGCATGCGTGTGGACGTTGGTATGGAGAACAATGTTGCAGGAGGAAGTTTTCCTTTTATGCATGCGGAAAAGCCCTTTTCCATTTTCCGAGCACAAAAAACGGTTCGTTTTGTGAAGTAACCACCAAAATGCCGTTTTAGAATGCTACCGTACCATTTTCCTACAATACTAGACCACCTTACATGGACTATCTCCCAACCGGGACATATCAAACCTTTTCGTCCATCCCGGGTAAAAAGGACAAATGTCTGCCGAATCGGTAGGAAGTGGGTCCGGTTTGTACTACAGGTACATGATCTATCGCCCGTGATTTTTTGAAAAAATCATTTTTAGACTCGCGGTATGTGGTTTCTTCAGAGATCCAATGCAAGTTCTAACGATGCTCGTCCCCTATCTTCATGCACGCCGGTTCGACCATAGTTAGAAATTCAGAAAATTCAAAACGGGCATAATAAATTTAAAAAAAATCCGAACAATGAAAATCCTTCGCGTGGTGTCATATTATGTGACATAGTTGAAAGTAAAAATACCAGACTTGGTATATTGATCATGTCTCGAAAAAACCTTCACAAAATGACCTATCATGTTCGGGGTTTCATGGCTTTCGGTCCAAATGACCGATGTTATGTGCTGAATCACGGCATAGTTTGTGATGCTGTGCCCATATTATGCATGCGCGTGGACATTGGTATGGAGAACAATGTTGCAGGAGGAAGTTTTCCTTTTTGTCGCACGGAAAAGCCCTTTTCCATTTTTCGAGCGCAAAAAACGGGTCGTTTTGTGAAGTAACCACTAAAATGCCGTTTCAGAATGCTACCGTCCCATTTTCTTAAAATACTAGACCACCTTACATGGACTATCTCCCAACCGGGACATATCAAACCTTTTCATCCATCCCGGGTAAAAAGGACAAATGTCTGCCGAATCGGTAGGAAGTGGGTCCGGTTTGTACTACAGGTACATGATCTATCGCCCGTGATTTTTTGAAAAAATCGTTTTTAGACTCGCGTATGTGGTTTCTTCAGAGAACCAATGCAAGTTCTAACGATGCTCGTCCCCTATCTTCATGCACGCCGGTTCGACCATAGTTAGAAATTCAGAAAATTCAAAACGGGCATAATAAATTCAAAAAAAATCCGAACAATGTAAATCCTTCGCGTGGTGTCATATTATGTGACATAGTTGAAAGTAAAAATACCAGACTTGGTATATTGATCATGTCTCGAATAAACCTTCACAAAATGACCTATCATGTTACAGGTTTCATGGCTTTCGGTCCAAACGACCGATGTTATGTGCTGAATCACGACATAGTTTGTGATGCTGTGCCCATATTATGCATGCGTGTGGACATTGGTATGGAGAACAATGTTGCAGGAGGAAGTTTTCCTTTTTGTCGCACGAAAAATCCCTTTTTCATTTTCCGAGCACAAAAAACGGGTCGTTTTAAGAAGTAACCACCAAAATGCCGTTTCAGAATGCTACCGTCCCATTTTCCTAAAATACTAGACCACCTTACATGGACTATCTCCCAACCGGGACATCTCAAACCTTTTCGTCCATCCCGGGTAAAAAGGACAAATGTCTGCCGAATCGGTAGGAAGTGGGTCCGGTTTGTACTACAGGTACATAATCTATCGCCCGTGATTTTTTGAAAAAATCATTTTTAGACTCGCAATATGTGGTTTCTTCAGAGATCCAATGCAAGTTCTAATGATGCTAGTCCCCTATCTTCATGCACGCCGGTTCGACCATAGTTAGAAATTCAGAAAATTCAAAACAGGCATAATAAATTAAAAAAAAATCCGAACAATGAAAATCCTTCGCGTGTTTTCATATTATGTGACATAGTTGAAAGGAAAAATACTAGACTTGGTATATTGATCATGTCTCGAAAAAACCTTCACAAAATGACCTATCATGTTCGAGGTTTCATGGCTTTCGGTCCAAATGACCGATGTTATGTGCTGAATCATGGAATAGTTTGTGATGTTGTGCCCATATTATGCATGCATGTGGACATTGGTACGGAGAACAATGTTGCAGGAGGAAGTTTTCCTTTTTGTCGCTCGGAAAAGCCCTTTTCCATTTTTCGAGCGCAAAAAACGGGTTGTTTTGTGAAATTACCACCAAAATTCCGTTTCAGAATGCTACCGTCCCATTTTACTAAAGTACTAGACCACCTTACATGGACTATCTCCCAACCGGGACATATCAAACCTTTTCGTCCATCCCGGGTAAAAAGGACAAATGTTTGCCGAATCGGTAGGAAGTGGGTCCGGTTTGTACTACAGGTACATGATCTATCGCCCGTGATTTTTTGAAAAAATCATTTTTAGACTCGCGGTATGTGGTTTCTTCTGAGATCCAATGCAAGTTCTGACAATGCTCGTCCCCTATCTTCATGCACGCCGGTTCGACCATAGTTAGAAATTCAAAAAATTCAAAACGGGCATAATAAATTTTAAAAAAATCCGAACAATGAAAATCCTTCACGTGGTGTCATATTATGTGACATAGTTGAAAGTAAAAATACCAGACTTGGTATATTGATCATGTCTCGAAAAACCTTCACAAAATGACCTATCATGTTCGAGGTTTCATGGCTTTCGGTCCAAACGACCGATGTTATGTGCTGAATCACGGCATAGTTTGTGATGCTGTGCCCATATTATGCATGTGTGTGGACGTTGGTATGGAGAACAATGTTGCAGGAGGAAGTTTTCCTTTTTGTCGCACGGAAAAGCCCTTTTCCATTTTCCGAGCACAAAAAACGGGTCGTTTTGTGAAGTAACCACCAAAATGCCGTTTTAGAATGTTACCGTACCATTTTCCTACAATACTAGACCACCTTACATGGACTATCTCCCAACCGGGACATATCAAACCTTTTCGTCCATCCCGGGTAAAAAGGACAAATGTCTGCCGAATCGGTAGGAAGTGGGTCCGGTTTGTACTACAGGTACATGATCTATCGCCCGTGATTTTTTGAAAAAATCATTTTTAGACTCGCGGTATGTGGTTTCTTCAGAGATCCAATGCAAGTTCTGACAATGCTCGTCCCCTATCTTCATGCACGCCGGTTCGACCATAGTTAGAAATTCAGAAAATTCAAAACGGGCATAATAAATTTTAAAAAAAATCCGAACAATGAAAATCCTTCGCGTGGTGTCATATTATGTGACATAGTTGAAAGTAAAAATACCAGACTTGGTATATTGATCATGTCTCGAAAAAACCTTCACAAAATGACCTATCATGTTTGAGGTTTTATGGCTTTCGGTCCAAATGACCGATGTTATGTGCTGAATCACGTCATAGTTTGTGATGCTGTGCCCATATTATGCATGCGCGTGGACATTGGTATGGAGAACAATGTTGCAGCAGGAAGTTTTCCTTTTTGTCGCACGGAAAAGCCCTTTTCCATTTTTCGAGCGCCAAAAAACGGGTCGTTTTGTGAAGTAACCACTAAAATGCCGTTTCAGAATGCTACCGTCCCATTTTCCTAAAATACTAGACCACCTTACATGGACTATCTCCCAACCGGGACATATCAAACCTTTTCGTGCATCCCTGGTAAAAAGGACAAATGTCTGCCGAATCGGTAGGAAGTGGGTCCGGTTTGTATTACAGGTACATAATCTATCGCCCGTGACTTTTGAAAAAATTATTTTTAGACTCGCAATATGTGGTTTCTTCAGAGATCCAATGCAATTTCTAACGATGCTCGTCCCCTATCTTCATGCACGCCGGTTCGACCATAGTTAGAAATTCAGAGAATTCAAAACAGGCATAATAAATTCAAAAAAAATCCGAACATTGAAAATCCTTCGCGTGGTGTCATATTATGTGACATAGTTGAAGGAAAAATACCAGACTTGGTATATTGATCATGTCTCGAAAAAACCTTCACAAAATGACCTATCATGTTAGAGGTTTCATGGCTTTCGGTCCAAACGACCGATGTTATGTGCTGAATCACGGCATAGTTTGTGATGCTGTGCCCATATTATGCATGCGTGTGGACATTGGTATGGATAACAATGTTGCAGGAGGAAGTTTTCCTTTTTGTCGCACGGAAAAGCCCTTTTCCATTTTTCGAGCGCAAAAAACAGGTCGTTTTGTGAAGTAACCACTAAAATGCCGTTTCAGAATGCTACCGTCCCATTTTCTTAAAATACTAGACCACCTTACATGGACTATCTCCCAACCGGGACATATCAAACCTTTTTGTCCATCCCGGGTAAAAAGGACAAATGTCGGCCGAATCGGCAGGAAGTGGGTCCGGTTTGTACTACAGGTACATGATCTATCGCCCGTGATTTTTTGAAAAAATCATTTTTAGACTCGCAGTATGTGGTTTCTTCAGAGATCCAATGCAAGTTCTAACGATGCTCGTCCCCTATCTTAATGCACGCCGGTTCGACCATAGATAGAAATTCAGAAAATTCAAAACGGGCATAATAAATTCAAAAAAAATCCGAACAATGTAAATCCTTCGCGTGGTGTCATATTATGTGACATAGTTGAAAGTAAAAATACCAGACTTGGTATATTGATCATGTCTCGAATAAACCTTCACAAAATGACCTATCATGTTAGAGGTTTCATGGCTTTCGGTCCAAACCACCGATGTTATGTGCTGAATCACGGCATAGCTTGTGATGCTGTGCCCATATTATGCATGCGTGTGGATATTGGTATGGAGAACAATGTTGCAGGAGGAAGTTTTCCTTTTTGTCACACGGAAAAACCCTTTTCCATTTTCCGAGCATAAAAAACGGGTTGTTTTGTGAAATTACCACCAAAATGCCGTTTCAGAATGCTACCATCCCATTTTCCTAAAATACTAGACCACCTTACATGGACTATCTCCCAACCGGGACATCTCAAACCTTTTCGTCCATCCCGGGTAAAAAAGACAAATATCTGCCGAATCGGTAGGAAGTGGGTCCGGTTTGTACTACAGGTACATGATCTATCGCCCGTGATTTTTTGAAAAAAATCGTTTTTAGACTTGCAGTATGTGGTTTCTTTAGAGATCCAATGCAAGTTCTAACGATGCTCGTCCCCTATCTTCATGCACGCCGGTTCGACCATAGTTAGAAATGCAGAAAATTCAAAACGGGCATAATAAATTCAAAAAAAATCCGAACAATGAAAATCCTTCGCGTGGTGTCATATTATGTGACATAGTTGAAAGTAAAAATACCAGACTTGGTATATTGATCATGTCTCGAAAAAACCTTCACAAAATGACCTATCATGTTCGAGGTTTCATGGCTTTCGGTCCAAACGACCAATGTTATATGCTGAATCACGGCATAGTTTGTGATGCTATGCCCATATTATGCATGCGTGTGGACATTGGTATGGAGAATAATGTTGCAGGAGGAAGTTTTCCTTTTTTTCGCACGGAAAAACCCTTTTCCATTTTCCGAGCACAAAAAACGGGTCGTTTTGTGAAGTAACCACCAAAATGCCGTTTCAGAATGCTACCGTCCCATTTTCCTACAATACTAGACCACCTTACATGGACTATCTCCCAACCGAGACATATCAAACCTTTTCGTCCATCCCGGGTAAAAAGGACAAATGTCTGCCGAATCGGTAGGAAGTGGGTCCGGTTTGTACTACAGGTACATGATCTATCGCCCGTGATTTTTTGAAAAAATCATTTTTAGACTCGCGGTATGTGGTTTCTTCAGAGATCCAATGCAAGTTCTAACGATGCTCGTCCCCTATCTTCATGCACGCTGGTTCGACCATAGTTAGAAATTCAGAAAATTCAAAACGGGCATAATAAATTCAAAAATAAATCCGAACAATGAAAATCCTTCGCGTGGCGTCATATTATGTGACATAGTTGAAAGTAAAAATACCAGACTTGGTATATTGATCATGTCTCGAAAAAACCTTCACAAAATGACCTATCATGTTCGAGGTTTCATGGCTGTCGGTCCAAACGACCGATGTTATGTGCTGAATACCGGCATAGTTTGTGATGCTGTGCCAATATTATGCATGCGTGTGGACATTGGTATGGAGAACAATGTTGCAGGAGGAAGTTTTCCTTTTTGTCGCACGGAAAAGACCTTTTCCATTTTTCGAGCGCAAAAAACGGGTTGTTTTGTGAAGTAACCACCGAAATGCCATTTCAGAATGCTAACGTCCCATTTTCCTAAAATACTAGACCACCTTACATGGACTATATCCCAACCGGGACATCTCAAACCTTTTCGTCCATCCCGGGTAAAAGGACAAATGCCTAGAATCGGTAGGAAGTGGGTCCGGTTTGTACTACATGTACATAATCTATCGCCCGTGATTTTTTGAAAAATCATTTTTAGACTCGCAATATGTGGTTTCTTCAGAGATCCAATGCAAGTTCTAACGATGCTCGTCCCCTATCTTCATGCACGCCGGTTCGACCATAGTTAGAAATTCAGAAAATTCAAAACAGGCATAATAAATTAAAAAAAAATCCGAACAATGAAAATCTTTCGCATGTTTTCATATTATGTGACATAGTTGAAAGGAAAAATACCAGACTTGGTATATTGATCATGTCTCGAAAAAACCTTCACAAAATGACCTATCATGATCGAGGTTTCATGGCTTTCGGTCCAAACGACCGATGTTATGTGCTGAATCACGGCATAGTTTGTGATGCTATGCCCATATTATGCATGCGTGTGGACATTGGTATGAATAACAATGTTGCAGGAGGAAGTTTTCCTTTTTGTCGCACGGAAAAGCCCTTTTCCATTTTTCGAGCGCAAAAAACGGGTCGTTTTGTGAAGTAACCACTAAAATGCCGTTTCAGAATGCTACCGTCCCATTTTCTTAAAATACTAGACCACCTTACATGGACTATCTCCCAACCGGGGAATATCAAACCTTTTCGTCCATCCCGGGTAAAAAGGACAAATGTCTGCCGAATTGGTAGGAAGTGGGTCCGGTTTGTACTACAGGTACATGATCTATCGCCGGTGATTTTTTGAAAAAATCATTTTTAGACTCGCAGTATGTGGTTTCTTCAGAGATCCAATGCAAGTTCTAACGATGCTCGTCCCCTATCTTCATGCACGCCGGTTCGACCATAGTTAGAAATTCAGAAAATTCAAAACAGGCATAATAAATTCAAAAAAAATCCGAACAATGAAAATCCTTCGCATGGTGTCATATTATGTGACATAGTTGAAAGTAAAAATACCAGACTTGGTATATTGATCATGTCTCGAAAAAACCTTCACAAAATGACCTATCATGTTCGAGGTTTCATGGCTTTCGGTCCAAACGACCAATGTTATGTGCTGAATCACGGCATAGTTTGTGATGCTGTGCCCAAATTATGCATGCGTGTGGACATTGGTATGGAGAACAATGTTGCAGGAGGAAGTTTTCCTTTTTGTCGCACGGAAAAACCCTTTTCCATTTTCCGAGCACAAAAAACGGGTCGTTTTGTGAAGTAACCACCAAAATGCCGTTTCAGAATGCTACCGTCCCATTTTCCTACAATACTAGACCACCTTACATGGACTATCTCCCAACCGGGACATATCAAACCTTTTCGTCCATCCCGGGTAAAAAGGACAAATGTCTGCCGAATCGGTAGGAAGTGGGTCCGGTTTGTACTACAGGTACATGATCTATCGCCCGTGATTTTTGAAAAATCATTTTAGACTCGCGGTATGTGGTTTCTTCAGAGATCCAATGCAAGTTCTAACGATGCTCGTCCCCTATCTTCATGCACGCTGGTTCGACCATAGTTAGAAATTCAGAAAATTCAAAACGGGCATAATAAATTCAAAAAAAAATCCGAACAATGAAAATCCTTCGCGTGGCGTCATATTATGTGACATAGTTGAAAGTAAAAATACCATACTTGGTATATTGATCATGTCTCGAAAAAACCTTCACAAAATGACCTATCATGTTCGAGGTTTCATGGTTTCGGTCCACGACCGATGTTATGTGCTGAATACCGGCAGAGTTTGTGATGATGTGCCCATTTTATGCATGCGTGTGGACATTGGTATGGAGAACAATGTTGCAGGAGGAAGTTTTTCTTTTTATCGCACGGAAAAGCCCTTTTCCATTTTTCGAGCGCAAACAACGGGTCGTTTTGTGAAGTAACCACCAAAATGCCGTTTCAGAATGCTACCGTCCCATTTTCCTAAAATACTAGACCACCTTACATGGACTATATCCCAACCGGGACATCTCAAACCTTTTCGTCCATCCCGGGTAAAAAGAACAAATGTCTGCCGAATCGGTAGGAAGTGGGTCCGGTTTGTACTACAAGTACATAATCTATCGCCCGTGATTTTTTGAAAAAATCATTTTTAGACTCGCAATATGTGGTTTCTTCAGAGATCCAATGCAAGTTCTAACGATGCTCGTCCCCTATCTTCATGCACGCCTGTTCGACCATAGTTAGAAATTCAGAAAATTCAAAACGGGCATAATAAATTCAAAAAAAATCCGAACAATGAAAATCCTTTGCGTGGTGTCATATTATGTGACATAGTTGAAAGTAAAAATACCAGACTTGGTATATTGATCATGTCTCGAAAAAACCTTCACAAAATGACCTATCATGATCGAGGTTTCATGGCTTTCGGTCCAAACGACCGATGTTATGTGCTGAATCACGGCATAGTTTGTGCTGCTGTGCCCATATTATGCATGCGTGTGGACATTGGTATGGATAACAATGTTGCAGGAGGAAGTTTTCCTTTTTGTCGCACGGAAAAGCCCTTTTCCATTTTTCGAGCGCAAAAAACGGATCGTTTTGTGAAGTAACCACTAAAATGCCGTTTCAGAATGCTACCGTCCCATTTTCTTAAAATACTAGACCACCTTACATGGACTATCTCCCAACCGGGGAATATCAAACCTTTTCGTCCATCCCGGGTAAAAAGGACAAATGTCTGCCGAATCGGTAGGAAGTGGGTCCGGTTTGTACTACAGGTACATGATCTATCGCCCGTGATTTTTGAAAAATCATTTTAGACTTGCGGTATGTGGTTTCTTGAGATCCAATGCAAGTTCTAACGATGCTCGTCCCTTATCTTCATGCACGGTTCGACCATAGTTAGAAATTCAGAAAATTCAAAACGGGCATAATAAATTCAAAAAATCCGAACAATGAAAATCCTTCGCGTGGTGTCATATTATGTGACATAGTTGAAAGTAAAAATACCAGACTTGGTATATTGATCATGTCTCGAAAAAACCTTCACAAAATGACCTATCATGATCGAGGTTTCATGGCTTCGGTCCAAACGACCGATGTTATGTGCTGAATCACGGCATAGTTTGTGATGCTGTGCCCATATTATGCATGCGTGTGGACATTGGTATGAATAACAATGTTGCAGGAGGAAGTTTTCCTTTTTGTCGCACGGAAAAGCCCTTTTCCATTTTTCGAGCGCAAAAAACGGGTCGTTTTGTGAAGTAACCACTAAAATGCCGTTTCAGAATGCTACCGTCCCATTTTTTTAAAATACTAGACCACCTTACATGGACTATCTCCCAACCGGGGAATATCAAACCTTTTCGTCCATCCCGGGTAAAAAGGACAAATGTCTGCCGAATCGGTAGGAAGTGGGTCCGGTTTGTACTACAGGTACATGATCTATCGCCGGTGATTTTTTGAAAAAATCATTTTTAGACTCGCAATATGTGGTTTCTTCAGAGATCCAATGCAAGTTCTAACGATGCTCGTCCCCTATCTTCATGCACGCCGGTTCGACCATAGTTAGAAATTCAGAAATTCAAAACGGGAATAATAAATTCAAAAAAAAAACGAACAATGAATATCCTTCGCGTGGTTTCATATTATGTGATATAGTTGAAAGTAAAAATACCAGACTTGGTATATTGATCATGTCTTGAAAAAACCTTCACAAAATCACCTATCATGTTCGAGGTTTCATGGCTTTCGGTCCAAACGACCAATGTTATGTGCTGATTCACGGCATAGTTTGTGATGCTGTGCCCATATTATGCATGCGTGTGGACATTGGTATGGAGAACAATGTTGCAGGAGGAAGTTTTCCTTTTTGTCGTACGGAAAAACCCTTTTCCATTTTCCGAGCATAAAAAACGGGTCGTTTTGTGAAGTAACCACCAAAATGCCGTTTCAGAATGCTACCGTCCCATTTTCCTACAATACTAGACCACCTTACATGGACTATCTCCCAACCGGGACATATCAAACCTTTTCTTCCATCCCGGGTAAAAAGGACAAATGTCTGCCGAATCGGTAGGAAGTGGGTCCGGTTTGTACTACAGGTACATGATCTATCGCCCGTGATTTTTTGAAAAAATCATTTTTAGACTCGCGGTATGTGGTTTCTTCAGAGATCCAATGCAAGTTCTAACGATGCTCGTCCCCTATCTTCATGCACGCTGGTTCGACCATAGTTAGAAATTCAGAAAATTCAAAACGGGCATAATAAATTCAAAAATAAATCCGAACAATGAAAATCCTTCGCGTGGCGTCATATTATGTGACATAGTTGAAAGTAAAAATACCAGACTTGGTATATTGATCATGTCTCGAAAAAACCTTCACAAAATGACCTATCATGTTCGAGGTTTCATGGCTGTCGGTCCAAACGACCGATGTTATGTGCTGAATACCGGCATAGTTTGTGATGCTGTGCCAATATTATGCATGCGTGTGGACATTGGTATGGAGAACAATGTTGCAGGAGGAAGTTTTCCTTTTTGTCGCACGGAAAAGACCTTTTCCATTTTTCGAGCGCAAAAAACGGGTTGTTTTGTGAAGTAACCACCGAAATGCCATTTCAGAATGCTACCGTCCCATTTTCCTAAAATACTAGACCACCTTACATGGACTATATCCCAACCGGGACATCTCAAACCTTTTCGTCCATCCCGGGTAAAAAGGACAAATGTCTGCCGAATCGGTAGGAAGTGGGTCCGGTTTGTACTACAAGTACATAATCTATCGCCCGTGATTTTTTGAAAAAATCATTTTTAGACTCGCAATATGTGGTTTCTTCAGAGATCCAATGCAAGTTCTAACGATGCTCGTCCCCTATCTTCATGCACGCCTGTTCGACCATAGTTAGAAATTCAGAAAATTCAAAACGGGCATAATAAATTCAAAAAAAATCCGAACAATGAAAATCCTTTGCGTGGTGTCATATTATGTGACATAGTTGAAAGTAAAAATACCAGACTTGGTATATTGATCATGTCTCGAAAAAACCTTCACAAAATGACCTATCATGATCGAGGTTTCATGGCTTTCGGTCCAAACGACCGATGTTATGTGCTGAATCACGGCATAGTTTGTGATGCTGTGCCCATATTATGCATGCGTGTGGACATTGGTATGGATAACAATGTTGCAGGAGGAAGTTTTCCTTTTTCGCATGCGGAAAAGCCCTTTTCCATTTTTCGGTATAAAAAGCGGATCGTTTTGTGAAGTAACCACTAAAATGCCGTTTCAGAATGCTACCGTCCCATTTTCTTAAAATACTAGACCACCTTACATGGACTATCTCCCAACCGGGGAATATCAAACCTTTTCGTCCATCCCGGGTAAAAAGGACAAATGTCTGCCGAATCGGTAGGAAGTGGGTCCGGTTTGTACTACAGGTACATGATCTATCGCCCGTGATTTTTTGAAAAAATCATTTTTAGACTTGCAGTATGTGGTTTCTTCAGAGATCCAATGCAAGTTCTAACGATGCTCGTCCCTTATCTTCATGCACGCCGGTTCGACCATAGTTAGAAATTCAGAAAATTCAAAACGGGCATAATAAATTCAAAAAAAATCCGAACAATGAAAATCCTTCGCGTGGTGTCATATTATGTGACATAGTTGAAAGGAAAAATACCAGACTTGGTATATTGATCATGTCTCGAAAAAACCTTCACAAAATGACCTATCATGATCGAGGTTTCATGGCTTTCGGTCCAAACGACCGATGTTATGTGCTGAATCACGGCATAGTTTGTGATGCTGTGCCCATATTATGCATGCGTGTGGACATTGGTATGAATAACAATGTTGCAGGAGGAAGTTTTCCTTTTTGTCGCACGGAAAAGCCCTTTTCCATTTTTTCGAAAAAAGCGCAAGCTTTTGTGAAGTAACCACTAAAATGCCGTTTCAGAATGCTACCGTCCCATTTTCTTAAAATACTAGACCACCTTACATGGACTATCTCCCAACCGGGGAATATCAAACCTTTTCGTCCATCCCGGGTAAAAAGGACAAATGTCTGCCGAATCGGTAGGAAGTGGGTCCGGTTTGTACTACACGTACATGATCTATCGCCGGTGATTTTTTGAAAAAATCATTTTTAGACTCGCAATATGTGGTTTCTTCAGAGATCCAATGCAAGTTCTAACGATGCTCGTCCCCTATCTTCATGCACGCCGGTTCGACCATAGTTAGAAATTCAGAAATTCAAAACGGGCATAATAAATTCAAAAAAAAACCGAACAATGAATATCCTTCGCGTGGTTTCATATTATGTGACATAGTTGAAAGTAAAAATACCAGACTTGGTATATTGATCATGTCTCGAAAAAACCTTCACAAAATCACCTATCATGTTCGAGGTTTCATGGCTTTCGGTCCAAACGACCAATGTTATGTGCTGAATCACGGCATAGTTTGTGATGCTGTGCCCATATTATGCATGCGTGTGGACATTGGTATGGAGAACAATGTTGCAGGAGGAAGTTTTCCTTTTTGTCGCACGGAAAAACCCTTTTCCATTTTCCGAGCATAAAAAACGGGTTGTTTTGTGAAATTACCACCAAAATGCCGTTTCATAATGCTACCGTCCCATTTTCCTAAAATACTAGACCACCTTACATGGACTATCTCCCAACCGGGATATCTCAAACCTTTTCGTCCATCCCGGGTAAAAAAGACAAATGTCTGCCAAATCGGTAGGAAGTGGGTCCGGTTTGTACTACAGGTACATGATCTATCGCCCGTGATTTTTTGAAAAAATCGTTTTTAGACTTGCAGTATGTGGTTTCTTTAGAGATCCAATGCAAGTTCTAACGATGGTCGTCCCCTATCTTCATGCACGCCGGTTCGACCATAGTTAGAAATTCAGAAAATTCAAAACGGGCATAATAAATTCAAAAAAAATCCGAACAATGAAAATCCTTCACGTGGTGTCATATTATGTGACATAGTTGAAAGTAAAAATACCAGACTTGGTATATTGATCATGTCTCGAAAAAATCTTCACAAAATGACCTATCATGTTCGAGGTTTCATGGCTTTCGGTCCAAACGACCGATGTTATGTGCTGAATCACGGCATAGTTTGTGATGTTGTGACCATATTATGAATGCGTGTGGACATTGGTATGGAGAACAATGTTGCAGGAGGAAGTTTTCCTTTTTGTCGCACGAAAAAGCCCTTTTCCATTTTTCGAGCGCAAAAAACGGGTCGTTTTGTGAAGTAACCACTAAAATGCCATTTCAGAATGCTACCCTCCCATTTTCTTAAAATACTAGACCACCTTACATGGACTATCTCCCAACCGGGGAATATCAAACCTTTTCGTCCATCCCGGGTAAAAAGGACAAATGTCTGCCGAATCGGTAGGAAGTGGGTCCGGTTTGTACTACAGGTACATGATCTATCGCCCGTGATTTTTTGAAAAAATCATTTTTAGACTCGCAATATGTGGTTTCTTCAGAGATCCAATGCAAGTTCTAACGATGCTCGTCCCCTATCTTCATGCACGCCGGTTCGACCATAATTAGAAATTCAGAAATTCAAAACGGGCATAATAAATTCAAAAAAAAACCGAACAATGAATATCCTTCGCGTGGTTTCATATTATGTGACATAGTTGAAAGGAAAAATACCAGACTTGGTATATTGATCATGTCGCGAAAAAACCTTCACACAATGACCTATCATGTTCGAGGTTTCATGGCTTTCGGTCCAAACGACCGATGTTATGTGCTGAATCACGGCATAGTTTGTGATGCTGTGCCCATATTATGCATGCGTGTGGACATTGGTATGGAGAACAATGTTGCAGGAGGAAGTTTTCCTTTTTGTCGCACGAAAAATACCTTTTCCATTTTCCGAGCACAAAAAACGGGTCGTTTTGTGAAGTAACCACCAAAATGCCGTTTCAGAATGCTACCGTCCCATTTTCCTAAAATACTAGACCACCTTACATGAACTATCTCCCAACCGGGACATCTCAAACCTTTTCGTCCATCCCGGGTAAAAAGGACAAATGTCTGCCGAATCGGTAGGAAGTGGGTCCGGTTTGTACTACAGGTATATAATCTATCGCCCGTGATTTTTTGAAAAAATCATTTTTAGACTCACAATATGTGGTTTCTTCAGAGATCCAATGCAAGTTCTAATGATGCTCGTCCCCTATCTTCATGCACACCGGTTCGACCATAGTTAGAAATTCAGAAAATTCAAAACAGGCATAATAAATTAAAAAAAAAATCCGAACAATGAAAATCCTTCGCGTGTTTTCATATTATGTGACATAGTTGAAAGTAAAAATACCAGACTTGGTATATTGATCATGTCTCGAAAAAACCTTCACAAAATGACCTATCATATTCGAGGTTTCATGGCTTTCGGTCCAAACGACCGATGTTATATGCTGAATCATGGAATAGTTTGTGATATTGTGCCCATATTATGCATGCATGTGGACATTGGTACGGAGAACAATGTTGCAGGAGGAAGTTTTCCTTTTTTTCGCTCGGAAAAGCCCTTTTCCATTTTTCGAGCGCAAAAAACGGATTGTTTTGTGAAATTACCACCAAAATGCCGTTTCAGAATGCTACCGTCCCATTTTCCTAAAATACTAGACCACCTTACATGGACTATCTCCCAACCGGGACATCTCAAACCTTTTTGTCCATCCCGGGTAAAAAGGACAAATGTCTGCCGAATCGGAAGGAAGTGGGTCCGGTTTGTACTACAGGTACATGATCTATCGCCCGTGATTTTTTGAAAAAATCATTTTTAGACTCGCAATATGTGGTTTCTTCAGAGATCCAATGCAAGTTCTAACGATGCTCGTCCCCTATCTTCATGCACGCCGGTTCGACCATACTTAGAAATTCAGAAAATTCAAAACGGGCATAATAAATTCAAAAAAAATCCGAACAATGAATATCCTTCGCGTGGTTTCATATTATGTGACATAGTTGAAAGGAAAAATACCAGACTTGGTATATTGATCATGTCTCGAAAAAACCTTCACAAAATGACCTATCATGTTCAAGGTTTCATGGCTTTCGGTCCAAATGACCGATGTTATGTGCTGAATCACGGCATAGTTTGTGATGCTATGCCCATGTTATGCATGCGTGTGGACATTGGTATGGAGAACAATGTTGCAGGAGGAAGTTTTCCTTTTTGTCGCACGGAAAAGCCCTTTTCCATTTTTCGAGCGCAAAAAACGGGTCGTTTCGTGAAATAACCACCAAAATGCCGTTTCAGAATGCTACCGTCCCATTTTCCTAAAATACTAGACCACCTTACATGGTCTATCTCCCAACCGGGACATCTCAAACCTTTTCGTCCATCCCGGGTAAAAAGGACAAATGTCTGCCGAATCGGTAGAAAGTGGGTCCGGTTTGTACTACAGGTACATGATCTATCGCCCGTGATTTTTTGAAAAAAATCATTTTTAGACTCGCAATATGTGGTTTCTTCAGAGATCCAATGCAAGTTCTAATGATGCTCGTCCCCTATCT
Organism: Avena insularis; assembly: GCA_023614405.1. Lineage (NCBI taxonomy): Eukaryota > Viridiplantae > Streptophyta > Magnoliopsida > Poales > Poaceae > Avena > Avena insularis. The sequence continues at coordinate 34,258,381 of CM042684.1, forward strand.
TCATGCACACCGGTTCGACCATAGTTAGAAATTCAGAAAATTCAAAACAGGCATAATAAATTAAAAAAAAATCCGAACAATGAAAATCCTTCGCGTGTTTTCATATTATGTGACATAGTTGAAAGGAAAAATACCAGACTTGGTATATTGATCATGTCTCGAAAAAACCTTCACAAAATGACCTATCATGTTCGAGGTTTCATGGCTTTCGGTCCAAATGACCGATGTTATGTGCTGAATCATGGAATAGTTTGTGATGTTGTGCCCATATTATGCATGCATGTGGACATTGGTACGGAGAACAATGTTGCAGGAGGAAGTTTTCCTTTTTTCGCTCGGAAAAGCCCTTTTTCATTTTTCGAGCGCAAAAAACGGATTGTTTTGTGAAATACCACCAAAATGCCGTTTCAGAATGCTACCGTCCCATTTTCCTAAAATACTAGACCACCTTACATGGACTATCTCCCAACCGGGACATCTCAAACCTTTTCGTCCATCCCGGGTAAAAAGGACAAATGTCTGCCGAATCGGAAGGAAGTGGGTCCGGTTTGTACTACAGGTACATGATCTATCGCCCGTGATTTTTTGAAAAAATCATTTTTAGACTCGCAATATGTGGTTTCTTCAGAGATCCAATGCAAGTTCTAACGATGCCCGTCCCCTATCTTCATGCACGCCGGTTCGACCATACTTAGAAATTCAGAAAATTCAAAACGGGCATAATAAATTCAAAAAAAATCCGAACAATGAAAATCCTTCGCGTGGTTTCATATTATGTGACATAGTTGAAAGGAAAAATACCAGACTTGGTATATTGATCATGTCTCGAAAAAACCTTCACAAAATGACCTATCATGTTCAAGGTTTCGTGGCTTTCGGTCCAAATGACCGATGTTATGTGCTGAATCACGGCATAGTTTGTGATGCTATGCCCATGTTATGCATGCGTGTGGACATTGGTATGGAGAACAATGTTGCAGGAGGAAGTTTTCCTTTTTGTCGCACGGAAAAGCCCTTTTCCATTTTTCGAGCGCAAAAAACGGGTCGTTTCGTGAAATAACCACCAAAATGCCGTTTCAGAATGCTACCGTCCCATTTTCCTAAAATACTAGACCACCTTACATGGTCTATCTCCCAACCGGGACATCTCAAACCTTTTCGTCCATCCCGGGTAAAAAGGACAAATGTCTGCCGAATCGGTAGAAAGTGGGTCCGGTTTGTACTACAGGTACATGATCTATCGCCCGTGATTTTTTGAAAAAATCATTTTTAGACTCGCAATATGTGGTTTCTTCAGAGATCCAATGCAAGTTCTAATGATGCTCGTCCCCTATCTTCATGCATGCCGGTTCGACCATAGTTAGAAATTCAGAAAATTCAAAACAGGCATAATAAATTAAAAAAAAATCCGAACAATGAAAATCCTTCGCGTGTTTTCATATTATGTGACATAGTTGAAAGGAAAAATACCAGACTTGGTATATTGATCATGTCTCGAAAAAACCTTCACAAAATGACCTATCATGTTCGAGGTTTCATGGCTTTCGGTCCAAATGACCGATGTTATGTGCTGAATCATGGAATAGTTTGTGATGTTGTGCCCATATTATGCATGCATGTGGACATTGGTACGGAGAACAATGTTTCAGGAGGAAGTTTTCCTTTTTTTCGCTCGGAAAAGCCCTTTTTCATTTTTCGAGCGCAAAAAACGGATTGTTTTGTGAAATTACCACCAAAATGCCGTTTCAGAATGCTACCGTCCCATTTTCCTAAAATACTAGACCACCTTACATGGACTATCTCCCAACCGGGACATCTCAAACCTTTTCGTCCATCCCGGGTAAAAAGGACAAATGTCTGCCGAATCGGAAGGAAGTGGGTCCGGTTTGTACTACAGGTACATGATCTATCGCCCGTGATTTTTTGAAAAAATCATTTTTAGACTCGCAATATGTGGTTTCTTCAGAGATCCAATGCAAGTTCTAACGATGCTCGTCCCCTATCTTCATGCACGCCGGTTCGACCATACTTAGAAATTCAGAAAATTCAAAACGGGCATAATAAATTCAAAAAAAATCCGAACAATGAAAATCCTTCGCGTGGTTTCATATTATGTGACATAGTTGAAAGGAAAAATACCAGACTTGGTATATTGATCATGTCTCGAAAAAACCTTCACAAAATGACCTATCATGTTCAAGGTTTCGTGGCTTTCGGTCCAAATGACCGATGTTATGTGCTGAATCACGGCATAGTTTGTGATGCTATGCCCATGTTATGCATGCGTGTGGACATTGGTATGGAGAACAATGTTGCAGGAGGAAGTTTTCCTTTTTGTCGCACGGAAAAGCCCTTTTCCATTTTTCGAGCGCAAAAAACGGGTCGTTTCGTGAAATAACCACCAAAATGCCGTTTCAGAATGCTACCGTCCCATTTTCCTAAAATACTAGACCACCTTACATGGTCTATCTCCCAACCGGGACATCTCAAACCTTTTCGTCCATCCCGGGTAAAAAGGACAAATGTCTGCCGAATCGGTAGAAAGTGGGTCCGGTTTGTACTACAGGTACATGATCTATCGCCCGTGATTTTTTGAAAAAATCATTTTTAGACTCGCAATATGTGGTTTCTTCAGAGATCCAATGCAAGTTCTAACGATGGTCGTCGCCTATCTTCATGCATGCCGGTTCGACCATAGTTAGAAATTCAGAAAATTCAAAACGGGCATAATAAATTAAAAAAAATCCAAACAATGAAAATCCTTGTTGTGGTTTCATATTATGTGACATAGTTGAAAGGAAACATACCAGACTTGGTATATTGATCATGTCTCGAAAAAACCTTCACAAATTGACCTATCATGTTCGAGGTTTCATGGCTTTCGGTCCAAATGACCGATGTTATATGCTGAATCATGGCATAGTTTGTGATGTTGTGCCCATATTGTGCATCCATGTGGACCTTGGTATCGAGAACAATGTTGTAGGAGGAAGTTTTCCTTTTTGTCGCCCGGAAAAGCCCTTTTCCATTTTTCGAGCGCAAAAAACGGGTTGTTTTGTGAAGTTACCACCAAAATGCCGTTTCAGAATGCTACCGTCCCATTTTCCTAAAATACTAGACCACCTTACATGGACTATCTCCCAACCGGGACATCTCAAACCTTTTCGTCCATCCCGGGTAAAAAGGACAAATGTCTGCCGAATTGGTAGGAAGTGAGTCCGGTTTGTACTACAGGTACATGATCTATCGCCCGTGATTTTTTAAAAAAATCATTTTTAGACTCGCAATATGTGGTTTCTTCAGAGATCCAATGCAAGTTCTAAATGAGCCATTTTTCTTCCCGCCATTTGTTCCCGCCAGTTTTTTTTGTCAGTTCGTCCCGCCAGTTCTTCCCTTCAGTTATCTTCCTGCCATTTCTCACTATATATATATGTAGGGTTGGCCTCCATTGTCATTGCACATCTCTAGACTCATATCTGCAACCTCATCACTCTTTCCCATGACTTCCACCGTAGCACTAACTCCCAGGGAGGCGGAGGCGCTTTGCGCCTCGAACTACCCCTGCCTGTCGGGCTACTGTGTCCCCGTCGGCTGGATGTTGGCCTTGGCGTGCAGTTCCTCCTGTCCCTCTAGGTGTGGCGCGTCGGATGGCCATCACGAACCACTACTACTTCGAGCTCACGCCAGAGCAGCAGAGGAATCCCATATGGCATCCCGACAATTTACCGACTTGGGAAGCCTTCTTCGTGGATTGGCGTGAGAGGGCGCTCGCCAGGCACGAGGAGGATGGCCCACCTCCTCCGAACTTCAACGAGGCCGGCCGTCGGTTGTGGTGGCGCGGTCGGACTCTCCAGTCCAGCCCACTCGTACTCAGCCTTCAAGGTTCAACTACGGCGACCCCGACGACGACAGCGACGATGGCCGCGGCGAGTACGACGACTAAAGTGGCGAGTATTATAGGTGTAGGCAGGAGCATGAATGAATCACTCCAACATTGCAAAACATGTTCGGCCGATTGTGGCTTAATCTGGCCATGTATCTTAATTTCCAGTTCTTCTATGTAACTTTGTGTTAGTTGCGTTATGTACTTTAATTCCAGTTCTATAATATAAAATTTTCTTTCCGCCCATTATTTCCCGTCCTTTTTTTTCCCGCCCATTAATATATAAAAAGATAAGTTATTTCAAATCCAAATTAAAACACAGAAAATGGTTTTGAATTATTTATTCAAATCCAGACACTTTTTATGTTTAAAGTTTTTCTAAATTACAAATTAATATTCAAAAAAATAAGTTAATTCATTTTTAATTTTAAATGGTTTATAGTTTAAATTGTTACATTAATTATTTTTAAAAACAGAAAATGGTTTTGAATTATTTATTCAAATTCAAACACTTTTTATGTTTAAAGTTTTTCTAAATTCCAAAGAAATATTCAAAAAATATAAGTTCATTAATTTTTAATTTTAAATGGTTCATAGTTTAAATGGTTACATTAATTATTTTTTAAAAATAGAAAATGCTTTTGAATTATTTATTCAAATCCAGACACTTTTTATGTTTAAAGTTTTTCTAAATTCCAAATTAATATTCAAAAAATATAAGTTAATTCATTTTTAATTTTAAATGCTTCATAGTTTAAATGGTTGCATTAATTATTTTTAAAAACAGAAAATGGTTTTGAATTAGTTATTCAAATTCAAACACTTTTTATGTTTAAAGTTTTTTAAATTCCAAATTAATATTCAAAAAATATAGGTTAATTCATTTTTAATTTTAAATGGTTACATTAATTATTTTTTAAAACAGTACATGGTTTTGAATTGGTTATTCAAATTCAAACAGTTTTTATGTTTAAAGTTTTTCTAAATTCAAAAGTAATTATCATTTAAAAAACATTACAAATTTAAACCCCAAAATAAAAAATAAGGCGGGAACAGAGAGAACATTCCTGAAAAAATTTGAAAACAGGGTGAGATGTCCCGGTTGGAGCCACCAACCGGGACTCCCCCTGCGCGCGCCCCTTGGTCTGCTGAAAAAATTGAAGTATACGTCCCGGTTGGTGGCTCCAACCGGGACGTATGACCCTTTAGTCCCGGTGGTAGCCACCAACCGGGACAAAAGGTCCTTTGGTTATAACTGGCTCCCCATCTCACTTCTCTGCAACCCGACGCGCCGTACAGGTACATCAGGGGAGACGCCGCCGCCCCGATCCCCCGAAGCTTAGGTTGCCGCCCGTCGTCATTGTCGGCTGGCCGCCGCTGCGCCCGTGGAGCCACACACACTGGCCGCCCTTGTCCCAAGGCCGCGCCGGAGAGGAGCTCCGCGCCGCCTATCCCGGCCTGCTCCGACCTCGCTGATCCCTCCATCGGCATCACGGTGAGCCACTGGTCCTCAGGGACCCTTCCTCTTCCTCCATGTCCCTCTGTAGCTTGCTACCACCATAGCTCACCGTCTGCCGCCGCCATTCGTCATCATCGCCGATGCTCCGGTGACCATTTCAAGGTGGCGTCGCCCCTATTAGGTCTGCCCCGGTGCCCTGGTTCGAACAAGATAGGTTTCGTAGCCTCGCATCGCCTCTGTTGCCGTCCCGCGCTGCCGTCTGGCCGTTCCCTCCGGCGACGCCCGCGTGGCGCCAAAGATGTGTAACCCCTGCCATGGTGAAAAACACCCGACGACCTCATCTGTCCCACTTTGCTCACGTGGCTGCCTATGTGGCACAGGGCCCATCAGTCAGTTGTTGTGGGTATAGTGTGCCTGGGTGTATTAAATAATTCCAGACTTATTTATTTTCAGAAATTGTTTTGAATATTGAAAATTCAATAACTTTTAATCTATAAGTCAAAAAATATGAATAATATATCAAAATGTTCAGAAAAATTAAACCTAGCTATCTAAGCTATAATCATGCATTGTTCAACAACTTAAATGACATTTTAATTATAATAACAAATCCACCCCTCTCATGTGTTCCGGAGTTTCTCCGAGTTAGGGTTTTCACCCCTCGGAACCCCGATTAATTGTAGAGCATGCTTTAGGGTTACATTTCAATGCAATTCAACTTGTCATATCATCATACTTGCTTGAGAATTGCATCGATGCCATGTGTTGATTGTTTCCCTTTCTTTCCTGTGTTTGGTTCTTCCCGGTAGAATACGATATCGAGATCGAGATCAAAGACAGAGATCAACACCGTCGAAGCTCGAAGACAAATACTTGACCAACTGTAATCAAGTCAAGTACAAGGATCCTGCAGCTCTGCTTTCGGCTATCAATAGGCAAAGGCAAGCATAGCCCTACCATGATATAACCCTATGATTTCAAAAGCATTTCAATTCTTGCCATGATGCATACAATTCTAGTGTGGTCTTTTATCGATAGATAGAGTGTCATATATATTATCATATTTTGTATTTGTATATGTATATGTATATGTATTTGTATATGTATATTATCATATTTTGTATTTGTATATGATATTAGTTGTCATAGACCCTATTTGAATCGATTTTGCACCTAGGGTTAGCCGGTGTGTCCTCGCCAGGGCATCCCGAACCCGAGGGTTGATTGATTGCCGCCTTTATTTCCGGTATAGGTTCTTCGCTTTATACACGACGCGCCTGATGTAATAAATTGTTTTATAATTCCAGAAAATGATTAAATATTGTAATATTCATATCTTATTATTTATAAGTCATGAAAATACAAATAATATATCAAAATGTTCAGAAAAATGAGTTCTACCTTTTTAAGCTATAATCATGCATTGTTAATCAACTTTAATGACAAGTTTAATTAGAGAACTAAATCAACCCCTCTCATGTGTTTCCGGAGTTTCCCGAGTTAGGGTTTTCAACCCTCGGAACCCTGTTTAAATTGCCGAGCAAGTTTTAGGGTTTCATTTCAATGCAATTCAACTTGTCATATCATCATCCTTGTTTGATCATTCGGCCTATCCCTCCTCCCCGACCGCCACAACGCCTCCGTCTCCGTCCATCGCCACGCGCTCCAGCCGCCCCTTCCCTTTTAGTGTGTATGTATATATTGTGTATGTATATATAGTGTGTATGTATATATTTTTATTATTGTGTATGTATATATTAGGGTTTCTCTGAATTAGGGTTTATCCGTTTTGACTTATCCGTTTTTCCACCTATGCAGAAAATATGGACCCACACATCAGAGACGAAGAAAAGGAAGAGTTGATCCAAGGTGTGATCCGCAGGAAAGAAAATTTAGATGTATCGACGTTTCTGAACAACTCCGGTGAGGGTGATCCTCTTTTTGCTGGAATAGACGACTTTTTTGAGGTTGAAGGTGTTGCCTTCATGAGGAAAGCGATGCCTTGTGTAATCGAGAAGACGACCGCTCTGGCGAGGTGCATGTAATATAATTAATTCATTAATTAATCATCTGCTATCTATATAGAAATAGTAACAACGATCTTTCTTTTTTTAGCCCTCCAGATCGAACAAATCTACTAAAAAGAGCAACCGAGGCCCAACCAAAAAGTTGGGAGACCATGAGAGGTTCAAGATCGAAGATATCGCTGAAGACGGCAAACCGACGGCTCCCGAAGTTGTCGCAATCAAATTTGTGGCACAATGCGGAGTAATTGTTAGGGACTTAATCCCGATCACCATTCAAAATTGGAATAGGCCTGCTGATGCGGAAGAAGAGGGAACATGTTTGTTTGTCCCTAACAAGGCCAAAGATTTACTGTGGAAGAGGCTCATGGTTAATTTCAAACTACTGAAGATAGAGCTGGATCCAAATGCGGAGGATCCAGTTGAGGACGCCTTAGAACATGGGAGAGCCATGGAGGCTAAGGTCATGGAGTGGGCTATGAAGAAGATGGCCCAGTGTTTCACCAATTGGAAGAAAAGATTGCACCTTGACTATGTCGTGAAAGAGAAGACTCCGGATTTTAAGAAGATTCAGTTTGAGAAGATAAAACCATTCTGGGATGAGTTTGTAAAGTACAAGACATCAGAAAAAGCTAAGAAAATGTCTGCAACGAATAAGCTGAATGCTGCTAACAAGAAGTATCACCATACTATGGGGCAAGGTGGCTACAGGGCTGGCATTCCTAAGTGGGAGAAACTTGAGAATGAACTACATGCTAAAAAGATCACCCCAGAGACAGACGATTGGGTAGAACGTGCAAGGAATTGGTTTTACGGGCATGGGGGCACGTTGGACTCGGAAGGGATGTGTATATATAACATATGACATAAATAAGACCCCTTGCCAATCGATAGGATGAGAAAAGCAGTAAAGGCTGTTAAAGATGGGGACTTCATTCCCGATACAGAGAATGATGAGCTCACACTCGCCCCTGGAAATAAGGAACATGATGGACGAACACGAGGCACAAGAGGCTCCCAACCATGGAGGACTGGGTTTCCCGAAGAGAGGAAGAAATATCCTGATAGAAGCCGTCAGAGGAGAAAGGACAGGGCGGAAGTTGAAGTAGATATTCAGAAAGAGCGAATGCATATAATTGAAGAACGAATAAAGCAACAACAAGATGAAATTAACGCACTTAAAGAGCAAAGTACTACCGGCCCATCTCAGCAGCACACTGCATTCGATGCTACCGGCCTATCGAATAATCAAAAAAGTAGTGTGGCTTCCACCGAGGTCCCGGGTGATGACAATGGCGATGACGATGGTGCACCGACGATGGCTCCTGTTGGCTACCTAGTGGATGATATCATAGAGATGACACACTGCGAGCTACATGTCAAAGTTGTGAACATATCAATGAAGGTGGCGGTCGTCTATGCGTTACCAATTGGACCCACACCAACTTACCACTGTCGTCCGGTTCCAGAGGGCTACGCTGTTGTCGGGGTGGATGAAATCATGTCCACCTTTAAAGTTTTGGATCTTCACTACCCTGTAGGTGAAGGGGATGTGACTGTACTGGGAGACAGACGCAACAAACGTCACCATTCTATGGCCGAAGGAATGTATCGTGTTTCGAAATCACACACCAAGGCCATCTTCGCCGCTGCCTCACCCGTCTCCAGCGAGGTCGTCGCCGCCACGGCAGCCGTCTTCGTCGCCTCACCCGGCTCCGTCGCCTCACCCATCTCCGGCGCAGCCATTGCCGCGGGAGCCATCGCCAGCGCCTCAGGATAAAAAGCGTAAGCGTACCGCTACTCTGCGTCGTGGTAAGCGATCGCCGAAACGTAAACAAGAGCCTCTTCCAAAAGTACCAAAGGTTCCTCCCAAGAGAGCTTATGGTTGTACTGAAGAGGAGACTGCGGCGATCGTTGATGCGGAAACGACAGCGTTTTTCGCTAAGCTGAGGCGGCCGAAAGAGCCAGAGTTCCCCAGCACCAAAGAAGAAAAAGTCAAAGTGTTGAAAATGCTAAAGACTCTTCATCAACCCGAGCCAAAGCTGTCATCAGACTATGAGCGTCCTATTCTCAAGTCACATGCGGCACAAAAAGCCTCGAAGAGCAGTACTAATGCAAGCGAGAAATCTGTTGCCCAGCTCGGAGAACAAGCAAAACAGTCTTGCGCCCCTCGCAAGGTGATTTCCCAAACCAATGTGGGTTCGAGCAAATATGGGGCTGAAGAGCAGTATGATCCAGAGGTAGTTGCACAATACGGAGAAGCTGCCGCTGCTCAAGGTATGAGTATTGCCCAGTACTTATCCCAGTTACAGTACTTCCCCGTGAGTGAAGTATCATACAAATACTATAACGGCAAACCTCTCGTCAAACCTAAGGAGGTAAATAATCTTCCAACAAAAATGCGAAGATTGCATAACTGGTACATGCATACCACAAAGGCCGGGGCTAACTGGATAGTGCCGAGGGTTACAAAAAAGCATCATGGGAAAGAAAAGGATGACATGATATCCATTGAATTTTATGAACTATTTCAATTATTCAATCAAGACGCCTTGGACAAATCGATCATCAGTGCCTATTGTCTATAAGTACTAATTCTGTAATTAATTTAGTCTCCAGCTATCTCACCTTGTTTATTGCATATATATAATCATACTGTAATATGCAGAATGAAGATTCTCGAATGCAGCAGAGGTCAAATCTATGACATTGGCTTCATTGACCCATATTGGGTTCATGAAGCTAATCTCAAAACAAGCCCCCAGGATACGGAGGATAATATAGTACACGCGTTAAGGTTTCAAGAAACCAGAAGGAAAATATTTTTTCCTTACAACTTCGAGTGAGTCTTATTGTCTTTTATACACTTTCTATTTCGCTTACTTGATGTTAAGTATATAATTGATTAGTTATGCATTCGCAGCTTTCACTATATTCTGTTAATCATTCAACTTGACAAAGGGCGTGTACTACTCATGGAATTGAAACATAAACCCTTTGAGCAGTGGAAGAACATGCAGATGCTTCTCCAGCGGTAATTCTAATCATTACGACACTATATCGGCAACGTTCGTGAATTTTATGATATCAAGTAATTAATAACTTATTTTATTTGTTTTCTTCGCCAGGCAGCGCTTGGAAACGGTTCACCAACAAGGCTAGGGGTGTTTGGAAAGCGGAGCTTACATTTGAAGCACTAGATGTAAGCACCACTAGCTATATCCGCGCATCTCTTCGATTCTAGTTTTGATACAGTTATTATCATGCTTGATTATTATTTTGATTGAACTATGTTCTCGTAAAGTGCCTGACACAGGGACCAGGTAACAATCTATGTGGATACTATGTTTGCGAGTTCATCCGGCAGACGTGCGATGAGAAGGGCAGAAATTTAGAGCAACTCCACATACGTAAACAATTTCTATAGTTTTTATTACAATCAAATTGTGTTTAGTTTCATTCATATAAGCTGACTCCTTTTTTGAATCAGATCGAACGTCTACGGGACGGTCTTCTGCCAAAGGATCGCGTACGAGCAATTCAGGAGGAATTGGCGGGATTCTTGGATGCAAAAGTCCTAAACCCAAAAGGGGAATACTATTCGGCTGTGTATAGACAATAGGGATTGTAAAAAGAGCAACTTTTGTATGTAGTGCATGAACTCGATCCGTGTATCGAATGTAATATTATCATGATGATCTTGTGTAATATAATGGTTCCTTCATTAATGAGTGCAAAACACTAAATAAACAATAAAACAATCTAAATGAATTCTCTGTCGCGGCACAAAAAGTGGCGAAAATGCTGCCGCGGCAACAAAATGTGCCAAAATGAATTCTCTGCCGCGGCAGAGAAATATGCCAAATTTCTGCCGCGAAAGAAGGTTATTTGTCCCGGTTCGTGTTACGAACCGGGACTAATGCTCCACTCCCCTCGCCCTCTGACGCCGCCACGTGTACCCCCATTTGTCCCGGTTGGTGGGGCAACCGGGACTAAAGGTTAGGGCTTAGCCCCGATTGCCCCGTCCTGGTTGGGTAACCGGGACTAGTTCCCCTTACCAACCGGGACCAATGGGGTGTTTTCTACCGGTGATGGGAGACAGCGGAGCATGCAGGCACTATGGGAGATGTCCACCATCGTCGACTGCGGCAACCATGACAGAGAAGTTTTGTCATCGGAGCATGTGCGACGGGCTCGTGGCCCTTGATTTGGAGGAGTTCGGGGACAAACACCATGGGAGGCTGCAGCGAGAGAGACATGTTCCATAGAAGGTAGTGTAGCAGGCTGGCACCACGGGGAGTCAGTCGTTGTCGACGGCCAGCCGTTGGAGTCCGTGCTTCAGGGATCGTGGCCCTGGAGGAGTTGGGGCTTGTGGCGGTGTCCACCGACAAGAGCACCAGGAGGGTGGGGTGCGGCGATGGGAGCTGCAGGGCGCAGGTTGTGGGAGTTGCATGTCTCAGCGCCACGAGCTAGTCGGTAGCACACACGAGCTGCTCAAAGGCGGAGGTGGATGCGGTGCATGGAAAAAGAGACGAGGAAAGGAGAAGCAAGTGGGCCCGCTGGATATAAGAGCGCGTGGTCGCGTGCGCTGCGGAGCAACGTCCCAGGGGATCAACGACAAATCGATCTCGTAGGGGAACTGTATCATATCCCAATATTAGATCCATTGATATATTTTCATGCTATATTAGATTGGATAGGCATTTTCTTTTAGGTCTCAAATGGTTTGAAAATCCGGTGACTCACATTTTTTTTTTGGGACTGATGGTGTTAAAACACATTTCGTTTTGATGTTTCCATTATTGAGGATAGATAGCAGATTAGATTCTGAAAAGATAAGTGACGATGTCAAACTTCTTTTTGTGAACAATATCTAACTCTATATTTAATTGTTAGACACAAAAGGAATCAGTGGCAGAGCCCGGATTTCAACTTCTGAGGGGCGATTCCAGAAAAAGCGTAATACCTAAACGACTAGTTAATATATTAACATCTCGGCATACCAATATAAAAGGTTGGCACTACGAAATTAAACCAATTATCTATTAGAAATTTAGGGTGCAATCTTAAAACCAATTTATTTATGTTTTTTCTTTTTTCTACTTGGAATAATAGGTGCATCACAGATTTAGAGAAACGCATCCAACTAGCAAATCAATTTATTTTTATATGCTAGTATATATACTAACACAACTAGATTGTAATCTGTATAAAAGACAGGACAAAAGCTACTACGGAGCAGTACTAATCTGTCTATACATACCTAGATTGAGAGTGTGAATATGTGATGCTCGATGGATTTGATGAAGCCACGCCAAGGTATAATTAAATAAGAGAGCACCCAGGGAATGCCGCCCATGGGCGCTCGCTGTCTCAGCGTCTCATAGACTGCCATGGACATAGCTCGCGAGCCAATGACAACAGCCAAGACAATTAACTCAATGGCAGCGACCGGAGGACGCTCTGCTTGTTATACTAACACACGAAACCTATCGGCAGTCCATATTTTTTCAGGTTCTTTAACCATCCACGATGGCTCAGTGGGCTAGTTTTTATTGGGCTTCGGTGAATACTTAGCTAGCTATAGATATTAGACTTGGGCCACTAGTTTTTATTGAGTTCTCGCCCACCGCCTCCGCCCTAAAGGGAATACACTTTAATTTTTACGGTTAATGGAATCCAATCTGATTTTCAGAAAAAGTATCATAGGTCCTCGACTGGTATCTTGAAATATTTTTATTACGATTATCTACGATATAATTGTCACACGGTATGGACAACTTTAAATGAAATTACTAGAAAATGGTAAATTTTCAGTTGACTCAAAATATAGATCATTGATTCAACCTGATATTCTGGTCGTTGATAATAGTAAAATTTGGAAAATGAAAATACCCTTAAAGACAAAGATATTCGCATAGTATCTCCGTAAAAGCGTAATTCTTACAAAAATTAATATTATAAAAAGGAATTGACGTGGAAGTACGAAATACATTTTTTGTCATCATGAGGAGACAATCCTTCATTTATTCTTCCATTGTAAATTTTCTTATTTTATATGTTCATTTATCCAAATAGCTTCTGGTTTATCTCTTCCACGTTCGGTGACCAATGTTTTCGGTAACTGCTTATATGGAATAGATTATAAATTAATGCAGGATTTTGTTGAGGGTGGGAGCGTTGCTATTATTTGGTCGCTATAGCTATGTAAAATGACAAAATTTTTAATAACATTGTGTTTTCTCCCATGTATGTTATATATCGGTCCCCGGTCCCCGCCTATCCTCCGTTCATGGATATTCTTTAAAGTATGGAATTTTGTGACTTGTTTGTGGAGGCGTGTACGCGATTGAAGGACACGGCGAGGGATATTTTCTCATGAGATGGATGACCGCGTGATTTTGCAGATTAATCTGCCATAGTTCAATGTTGTTCTTTGTGACATTTGAATAGTAGTTTACTTTATTTATTCTCTGTTTGTATGGTTTGAGTGGCTGATACGTCAAAAATGTATCTATAATTTTTGATGTTCCATGCTTGTTTAGTATCAACTTTGCTTTGCTTTGTCTACACTTTGAGGTGTTTTTTATATGTTTTCTGGTACTAACCTATTAACAAGTTGCCACAGTTTCAGTTGCTTGTTTTCTTCTGTTTTTGGTTCCAGAAAGGCAGAAAATCAATATTCTTGGAATTGGACGGGATAAAAGCCAAAGTCAATATTTTTATCGTGGGGAACACGAAGCTGGAGTACGAGACGGAGGAGACCCACCAGGAGGCCACACCCCCTGGCCACGGGGGTGGGCACACCCCTCTCCTGGTGGGGTGCAGCCGCCCTGGTGGACCCCCTGCCTCGTGTAACATCCCAAAAATATTAAACATGGGTCATCAATTGGTAATCATCAAATTTAGGGTTAACAAAAACTTTCTTATCTAAAAATATGAGAGCATTCATATGTATGTGTATTTAAAATTTGGATTCTTTTGAATTGCCATGGTTCTATGTTTCTTTGCTTGTAAAATGATTCTTAGGTGAAATAAACATCATCTAAATCATTCCCAAACTTTTCCTAAAGACAAACAACTCAAAATGAACAAATGAAGTGAATGGTCACTTTGGCCAAATTAACTCTCATGCCTACTTTGGCTATTCCAAGCACTCAAAACTTAACATAAACATTTGTGGATCTTTGCACCCCTTGTTAGTACTCACAATGAGGTACCAAAGCCCACTTTGTGATCTTCCAAAAACATTCAAATGCTAAGTTTAAATGACAGTTTAAAATTGAATCTATCTCACATGAGAAGATCCCACTATTTCAAAAACCACTCAAACAAGCTCAATTTTCAAAACCCAAGCACCCACGAGTCTCCAGCACATGCCTAGCACACCCACCAAAAATATTTTCAAAATTCAAAAATAAGTTTCTTGCGGCCATTTCATCAAACACTTGGCAGGTAAATTTAAACCAAATCAAATTCACTGTTTTTAATAGTGTTTTGGCCTAACTTGTTCCCTCTCTAGATCATAGCAGCCATTTAGTAGATCATCTAGCTCAGTTAGCCTCACTGTAAGCTGGCCATTGTCATCAATGGTGAGCAGGCCGAGCCTCACCATGCCACCCTAGTGTGGACAGCAAGCTAGAGGAAGAACTAGCCGCACCCACCTTGTCTAGCATGCTGCCCATGCCTCACCGCCCCCTCTCGACCAGCCCTAGCTCGAAGACAGAGACCAGAACCACCAGGAACGCCGTGCTTGTGCCGCTGTCGACCATGCCGACGTGCACCCCAGTGCACGCGCCGTTCCCACTCAACCCGACCACCTCGAGCCATTGTCACCCGCCAGCATGAACCCCACCGTCCCAGGAGACCACTAGACATGTTCGTTTCCTCGCCCGTACCCCGTATCCACCGCAAGCCGTGGAGTTCGCTGTCGGTACCGCACAGAGCACCGCACGTTCCCGACCGATTGCCACCGCCCCTAAGCACATATTCAAGTTCTAGAGCATCGCCAGGAGACCGCGTGTCGATCGCCACCCTCAGCCATGCCGCTAGCATCCCGTAGCCATGTCGCCACCGTCGCCTGCCCATCCCTCTCGGTCTCGCTGTCAAGCCTATAAAAGGAAGCCACCCCTAGCCGTTTGAAGAACACCATTCCACTCCCCTCACCTCACTGATCATTCCACCCTCTAGCCAGAGCACGAGGAGAAGCAGCTCGCCGGAATTGCACCGGAGCAGGCCGCCTCTAGAGAAGAAGGGGGCCACTGATTTCGACCACCCCCGGAGCTACCTCGACCGTCCCTGAGCTCACCGTCGACCACTCGTTCGTTTGCCCGCCTCGCCGTTGTCGCTGGAGCCCTGGTATGCCCCCTATGCACCCCCACTGAGCCGCTAGGGTTTGAGCTCGCCTGTGACATGTTCATCATCGATGACGATCCCTAGCTGTCGATCTCCCTTCTAATCCAACGACCCACATAGCACTGTATCATTTCGCGCGTTATGAGCCACTGACTGGTGGAACCCCCTGTTAGCTGAGCCCCGTGCTGTGGAGTGACACTAGGCCGGCCCATTAACCTCTCCGGCGCAACCCAGTAGTTTGAATTTAGATTTTTCTATTTTAATTCAAACATAGTTCTGTACAAATATTCAAAAATCAACCCAACTCGATTCAGTGAACCAAATTGCATGAAACCAATTTTGTTAGAAAGGTACTGAAATGCTTAATCCAAGCCCGTCGGATTCAAATCATTTGGGTCTGTGGATCAACCTTGGTAAAAATAACAAGTCAGAAGCTTTTCTGCATTTAAACATTTTTTAAATTTAACCATAATAGCTTTTGAGTTGTTCAAACTCTCAAAAATCACATTTGATCATACCTTTCAGAATATATAAAAAAGATTTGGGTTGACTTACAGAAATAATGTTCAAATAACAAAAGAATGCCACATAGGCATTTCTAGTCACTTTATTATTTAAAATAAAAAGGTTAAACCTTATTAAATTGTGACACCGCTTTAAATCATATTCCCATATACTGAAATATGTGGTGATGACATGTGTCAACATGATCCCATGTTTGAGTTGGAGAATATTAAATCTTAAGTAGTTTTTCAATGAGTAGAAATTACTTTTCTCAAATTAAAATAAATAAGACATATGTTATAATCTTGTAATGATATGTGATGATGCTAGATCATCTATAGTGCATCTTTGTGCGATGATTGAACGTAGTTAAGTATTGTTTGGTGATTGTGTACCTCGTATTTATTTATAGACGCTAGTACCGACCAAGGATACGAGGAGGAAGGAGGATACTACGAGGAAGAAGCCGAGGAGAACTTCAACCACTGCTCTGCACAAGGCAAGCCTTACTATACAAGTTGACCAAACAAACTATTAACTAAGCAAGCTAACACTTGCAACTATGAAAGTTAGATAACCTATGCAATGCATTTAGCATGCTTGGTTAGACACTTTTTGATGATACCCAATCCTAGTTTTAATTACAAGCTTTCTACTTTATTTCTTTATCAAAGCTTTCTCTTAGAGTTTACTTAAGTGACTTGTAGATTTTAGAAAGATAATTGAAGGTTGCATAAAGAGCATTAAATTTGGCCTAAGTAGATAACCTTGATGTCATCCCAAGGCATGAGGATTGAACTTAGCAAATCCCCACTTATGTACCACCACTCATTAGTACTTACCCCCACTTGTATATGTTAGTGCTAAGCATAAAACTTGATCAACTTTAGATGGGAATACTTGGTGGAAATGGTTATGAAAACCTTAGAATGATGAGTCATTCTACTGAAATGTTTTGACATGTGTTCTCGAACACCAGATGATTTTGATGATGAAAATGTTTAGGCATGAGCCTTAGCTCTATATAAAAACTGATGGTTGTCTGGATGCGATACCATTCCAATTTTACCGTACAACCACAATACCCGAAAATTTGGTAGGGCTTGACTGGAAACTTATATACCTTAGTATGGGTTCCCTCACAGCCAAGGTCTGAGCTGAGGCTACCTTGTGAAGATTGTCCACCTGTGTAGTACCCAAGATGACAGTTGGTCATGGTTGGGAGGCCAAACTCACATGAGAGGTGCCTATACTAGGGCGTGTAATTGAAAGGTTAGGATTGATTATCCGCGTACTGAGTATGGTGAATTCTAGATTTGTTCCTGACGGATGTATCGAATGTTATGGTGAAAGTGTACAATCTCTGCAGAGTGTCAAACTATTCGAATAAGCGTCCATGATTATGGACGATTAGTGGCCATACTGTTCCCTCCGCCAGATGTTTTAAAAATGACTTGTGAAATGAATTGAGACTTTGACTTGACCACAACAGGGCTGTGATATAAAATTTAAGTTCCCACTTAGGTGTTATCACACTTTCAACTTGTTTTCTTTGCTTCTGAACTTAGTAGAGGTAAATTTGGCCTTTTGCAAAACAACCCTAGAGCTTAGTGTCCTACTACAAAAAACCCCCTTAACTTGTTAGTATTAGTTTGCGAGTACTTAAAGAGTACTCATGGCTTTGTCCCTAGCTATTCTCATGGCCAGACTATGGAGAGGAGTACGACGAAGAAGGACCGCAGGAAGGTTACGACAACTAGGATCATCTCCCATCGCCAGCATTGCCTGTGACCCCGAAGATGTAGCTTCGCCTATGCTATCTTTATTATTACGTTATTCCGCTGCTTGAGTTGTATTAATAACTGGATCATGAGATCCTTATTTGTGTAAGACCTTATGTATGGTTTGTAATGGATGATGTACTATGATATCCAAATTTGTTATGTCTCGCAAAAATGGTAATCCTGGGATTGCGATGTATGGCATAACAGGCATCTGGGATTAAAAATCCAGGTGTTCACAAGTTGGTATCAGAGCCATCCTGACCATAGGAGACCCTGTTGGAATTATGCCCTAGAGGCAATAATAAAGATGTTATTGTTATAATTCTTGTTCATGATAAAGTTTATATTCCATGCTACAATTGTATTAAGCGGAAACTTTGATACTTGTGTGGTTTATGAACAACACCGTGTCCCTAGTACGCCTCTATGGACTAGATCATTGATTAATGATGGTTAAGGTTTCCTAACCATAGACATGAGTTGTCGATTAATAATGAGATCATGTCATTGGGAGAATGATATGATGGACATACCCAAATCAAGCAGAGCAATTAGATCGTGTCATCATGTTCATCTTTGCGAAGCTTTTTCTATGTCAAATATTGTATTCCTTAGACCATGAGATAATGCAACTCCCTGGTATCGTAAGAAATCTTTGAGGTCATCCTATGAGAGGGTGATCATAAAGGTGTCTCTCAGGTGATCAGAAAGTACTTGTTGGGTTGTATGTATCGAGATGAGATTTGTCCCTCCTGAGTCGGAGAGATATACTTCGGGCCCACTCGGTAATCGATATCAACACCGCTTGCAAGCACGTGGTTCAGGAGTTAATCATAAAGTGATATCGGATTACGGAACGAGTAAAGTACTTGCTGTGAACGAGATTGAACTAGGTATGCAGATACCAACGATCGAATCTCGGGCAAGTAAAATATCGTGTGACGAAGGGAATATAAATATGGTATTAATTGAATCCTGACATCGTGGTTCATCCGATATGATCATAGATGAATATGTGGGAGTCAATATGGGTTTTCAGATCCCCCTGTTGATTATTGATAGAAGATCATGCCTGCATATTCTCGAACCCGTAGGGTCACACACTTAACGTGCCTCGATGCTAGGATAGAATGGATAATTGGTTTATGAGTTTTTGTTCGGAGTCTCGGATGAGATCCAGGACATCACGAGAGGTTCCGTAATGGTCCGGAGAATAAGATTCATATAAAGGAAAGCAATTTTTGGATTTCGGAATTGTTTCGGAATGTTCGGTATTGTACCGAAAGGTTCTAGAAGCTTCCAGAGTGGGACCAACGTGGCCCCACTTGTCGTAGGGGTGCGTGGGCCTACGAGGGAGTGCCCTGGATGCATTGGGCCAGGGGCACAAGGCCCCATAGGCTCAGCCGGCCAAAACCCTAGGGGAAACCCTAGGGGGCCTTCTAGAAGGGGGGGGGGAAGACTTGCCCCCCACTCCAACCTTGGGGCCGCCGCCCTAGGGCTTGGAGGAGGGGAAAAGGGGTCCGTCCAGCCCCCTATATAAGGTGGGCAGGGGGCGCACCACCCCCACACCCCAAACCCTAGCCGCCAGCTGCTGCCCTACCTCTCTCTCTCCCGACTGCGTGTAGGCGAAGCCCTGCCGCAGAAACTTTCCACCATTGCACCACGCCATCGTGTTGTAGATCCAATCTATCTCTCCACCCCACTTGCTGGACCAAGGAAGGAGGAGACGTCGCGGCACCGTACGTGTGCATCTCTCGGAGGCGCCGCGACTTGCAGCGTTGGATCGGATCGGATCGCGAGGAGGAGAAGGCGAGTACGACTACACCAACCACGTTCTGTTGAAAGTTTCCACTGTGCGATTTCTTCAAGAGTATGAAGATCTCATCTATCCCTCTCGTTGATTTCATCTCCTAGATTAGATCTTGGCTTTCCCGTTCGCATCCGTAGAATTTTTTTGATTTACTATGCTGCGAAACCCTTCAGTGGTATCAGAGCTAGATCTATGCATAGATGTGTTTCACGAGTAGAACGCAACATGCTTGTTGCGGGCGTTGATGTTTTCTGTTGCAAGCCTCTTGTTGTGTACTTCTTATGACGCGGGATAGTGAGATCAAAGCGGTCCAGGCCAACTTTATGCGACCTCGTTCGCGAGACCGGCTCCGCACTTGACGTGTGGCTTGTTCCACACATGCGGCTGATGGATGCCAGTTTCTCTCACTATAGTTGTCATGGGATTTACACCGGATGTTGGCAACCATAATATCACCGTTGTGGCTTTCCGTAGGTAAGAATTGTTCTTACCTTGTTACTCCCATAAGCCACGTAAAACATGCAACAACAAAGTAGAGGGGTCTAACTTGTTTTTGCAGGGAGTTATTCTGTGATATGGTATGGGCCAAGATATGATGTATATGTTGTATGCAATGATCATGTTTTGTAATATTTAACGACTTGCATATCGATGAGTACACAACCGGCAGGAGCCGTATGGTTGTCTTTATAATTGTGTATGACATGTGTGTCAACTTCTTATACGCCATGTAATAGCTTTACTTTATCGCTAAGTAGTTAGCAATAGTTGTAGTTGCTATTCATGGTGGAGGCAATCATGGTGGAGTGATAGAGATCATGCTGGCACGCACAAGATGGAGATCATTGCGCGGAGATTGGCTATACCATGTCACATAAAATTATATGCATGTGATGTTTATCCTTTTATGTATCTTATCATGCTTAGATCGCGACGGTAGCATTATAAGATGATTCCTCACTTAAAGATCAAGATAAAATTGTGTTCTCCCCATGTATGCACCTTTGCGAAAGTTCGTCGTGTTCAAGCACCTCGTGATGATCGGGTGCTATAAACTCTACGTTCACATACAACGGGTGCAAGCCAGTTTTGCACACGCGGAAATACTTGGGTTTGACTTGACGAGCCTAGCATGTACAGACATGGCCTCGGAACACACGAACCGAAAGGTTAAGCATGAGTCATATGAATGATATGATCGACACTTTGTTGTCCACCATTGAAACCACATCTCTTCTCGTGAAGATCGGATTAGGTGTGGTGAATTTGGATCATGTTCACTAAACAACTTGAGGGATGTTGAATTTAGTGGGAGTTCATCTAGTAATTTGATTAAGTTGAACTAGTTATCATGAACATAGTCTAAATTGTACTTGCAAATTTTGTAGATCAAATGGCTAAGTCCAACTTCAACTTCAACGTTTTTGCTGAGAAAGAAAAGATTAAGAACAATGGTTCTAACTTCACCAACTGGTTCCGCAATCTGAGAATCGTTCTCGCTGGCGGACAAAAGGACTATGTCCTTGAGAAAGCGCTAGGTGAAGCCCCTGCTATAGATGCGTCGGCTGATGAAAAAGTTGTTATCAGTCGCGCAAAGATGATTATGGTGTGATTAAGAGCACCATGTTGTTTGCTATGGAATCGGACCTTCAAAATCGTTTTGAGGAGTTCGCCGGGCCCTTTGAGATTCTTGAGGAACTGAAAACCATGTTTCAGACTCAGGCCCGTTCTGAGAGATATGAGATCTCTGAGAAATTCTTTAACTGCAAAATGGAGGAAGGGAGTTCCGTTAGTGAGCACGCCATTAAGATGTCGGGCTACACTCAACGTCTTGAGCAACTGGACTGCAAGATTCCAGAAGAGCTCAAGATTGACAGAGTTCTGCAATCACTCCCTCCTAGCTACAAAGGTTTTGTAGTTACTCACAATCAGATTGGTTCCACTGATACGATCACTGAGCCCTTCGCTAAGCTGAAAGCTGCGGAGGTGGATATCAAGAAAGATAATCATGTGTTGATGGTCAACAAGCCCCCTAGCTTTAAGAAAGGTAAGGGTGCAAATAAGTCATTCAAGAAAGGCAGCGGCAAGCGCGTTGCCCCTGCTGAGAAGAAGCTCAAGTCTGGACCTAAGCCGGACACTGAGTGCTTCTATTGCAAGGACAAGGAGTCCTTTGGGCGCAACTGTCTGAAGTACTTAGCGGACAAGAAGGCTGGCACCATTAAAGGTATATTTGATATACATGTTATTGATTTTTACCTTACTAGCGCTTGTTGTAGTGCCTGGGTATTTGATACTAGTTCAGTTGCTAATATTTGTAACTCGAAACAGGAGCTACGGAATAGACGGCGGCTAGCAAGGGATGAGGTGACGATGCGTGTTGGCAACGGATCAAGAGTTGATGTGATGGCCGTCGGCACGCTCTCCTTAGTTTTACCTTCGGGATTAGTTTTAAACCTTAATAAATGTTATTATGTGCCTGCGTTGAGCATGAACATTATATCTGGATCGTGTTTATTGCAAGACGGTTATTCATTTAAATTGGAGAATAATGGTTGTTCTATTTATATGAATAACATCTTTTATGGTCATGCACCTGCTATGAATGGTTTATTTCTTCTGAATCTCGAAAGCAATGAAACACACATCCATAATATTGGGGCTAAGAGATGCAAAGTAGATAGTGATAATTCAACTTATTTGTGGCACTGCCGTCTAGGTCATATTGGTGTAAAACGCATGAAGAAACTCCATTCTGATGCACTTTTGGAGTCTCTTGATTTTGAATCATTTGACACGTGCGAGCCGTGCCTCATGGGCAAGATGATCAAAACCCCGTTCTCCGGAATAATGGAGCGAGCAACGGACTTGTTGGAAATCATACATACCGATGTGTGCGGACCAATGAGTGTTTCGACGCGCGGTGGATATCGCTATTTTCTCACTTTTACTGATGACTTAAGTAGATATGGGTATATCTATTTAATGAAACATAAATCTAAAACGTTTTAAAAGTTCAAAGAATTTCAGAACGAAGTGGAAAACCATCGTAACAGGAAAAATAAATTTCTACGATCCGATTGTGGAGGTGAATACTTGAGTTATGATTTTCTCACGCATCTTAAAGCAAGCGGACTCGTTTCGCAACTCACGCCACCCGGGACACCACAGCGCAATGGTGTGTCTGAACACCGGAATCAGACTCTATTAGATATGGTGCGATTAATGATATCTCTTATAGATTTGCCGTTATCATTTTGGGGTTATGCATTAGAAACCGCTGCATTCACTTTAAATAGGGCACCATCTAAATCCGTTGAGACGACACCGTATGAACTATGGTTTGGTGCTAAACCTAAGTTGTCGTTTCTAAAACTTTAGGGATGCGAAGCTTACGTCAAGAAGTTGATGCCGGACAAGCTCGAACCCAAAGCAGAGAAATGCGTATTCATAGGATACCCTAAGGAAATGATTGGGTATACCTTCTACCACAGATCCGAAGGCAAAGTGTTTGTTGCAAAGAACAGATCCTTTCTTGAGAAGGAGTTTCTCTCAAAATAAGTGAGTGGGAGGAAGGTAGAGCTAGACGAGGTTATTGAACCTTCTCTCGAGTTGGACAGTAGCGCAGCACCTAAAATTGTTCCAGTGCCGTCTGCACCAACAAGAGAGGAAGCTAATGATGAGGATCATGAAACTTCGGACGATGCTGCTGCTGAACGTCGCAGGTCGACAAGGTCACGTGCCCCTCCTAAGTGGTACGGCAACCCTGTCTTAACTGTTTTGTTAATAGACAACAGTGAACCTGCGAACTATGAGGAAGCAATGATGAGCCTAGACTCTGAGAAATGGCTAGAGGCCATGAAATCCGAATTGGAACCCATGAGCAAAAACCAAGTATGGACTTTGGTGGACCCTCCTAGCGACCAAAAGGCCGTTGAGTGCAAATGGATTTTCAAGAAGAAAACGGACGCAGATGGTAATGTTACTGTCTATAAAGCTCGACTTGTCACGAAAGGTTTTCAACAAGTTCAAGGTGTTGACTACGATGAGACTTTCTATCCCGTAGCGATGTTCAAGTCCATTCGGATTTTATTAGCAATTGTTGCATTTCATGATTATGAAATATGACAAATGGATGTCAAAACTGCGTTCCTCAATGGCAACATTGATGCAGAGTTGTATATGATGCAGCCCGAAGGTTTTGTCGATCCTAAGGATGCTAATAAGGTGTGCAAACTTCAGCGTTCCATTTATGGACTGAAGCAAGCATCTCGGAGTTGGAACCTTCGTTTTGATCAAGTGATCAAGAGCTTTGGATTTGTTCCAAATTGCTACGAAGCTTGTATCTACAAGAAAGTGAGTGGGAGCTCAGTGACATTTCTAGTACTATATGCGGATGACATATTGATTATTGGAAATGACATTGGTATGCTTAACGATGTGAAGAGTTATTTGAATAAATGTTTTTCAATGAAAGACCTAGGAGAAGCTTCTTATATATTAGGCATCAAAATCTATAGAGATAGACAAAGACGCCTAATAGCTTTAAGCCAAAGTACATACCTAGACAAAGTTCTGAAAAGGTTCAGAATGGATAAGGCAAAGAAAGGTTCAGTGCCCATGTTGTCAGGTAAGATATTGAGCAAGGCTCAGTGTCCAGCTACGGTAAACGATAGAGAAACCATGAGCAAAGTGCCATATGCCTCGGCCATAGGTTCTATCATGTATGCCATGCTGTGTACTAGACCGGATGTGTCCAATGCTCTTAGTTTGACGAGCAGATACCAAAGTGATCTAGGAGTGAAACACTGGACAGCCGTAAAGAACATCCTAAAGCATTTAAATAGGACTAAAGAAATGTTCTTGGTATATGGAGGTGATGAGCAGCTCGTCATAAAAGGTTACGTCGACGCTAGTTTCGACACCGATCCAGATGATTCTAAATCTCAGACAGGATACGTTTATATTTTGAATGGAGGAGCTATGAGATGGAGAAGCTGCAAGAAAAGCGTGATTGCGGGATCTACAGTAGAATTGGAATACATGGCTGCTGCAGAAGCGTCAAGTGAAGGAGTTTGGATCAGGAACTTCGTCACTGAGCTTGGTGTGGTTCCAAGTGCCTTGGACCCACTAGAGATATTGTGTGACAACACTGGCGCCATAACACTGGCTAAGGAACCAAGATATCATCCAAAGACCAAGCACATCAACCGCCGGTTTCATATAATTCGAGATTATATAACAGATGGAGATCTGAAGATTAGCAAAGTACATACGGATCTGAATATCGCAGATCCGTTGACTAAACCTCTTCCACGAGCAAAACATGATCAGCACCTTAATGCCATGGGTGTTAGATTGTTGCAAGATGTAAAATAGATTATTGACTCTAGTGCAAGTGGGAGACTGTTGGAATTATGCCCTAGAGGCAATAACAAAGATGTTATTGTTATAATTCTTGTTCATGATAAAGTTTATATTCCATGCTAGAATTGTATTAAGCGGAAACTTTGATACTTGTGTGGTTTATGAACAACACCGTGTCCCTAGTACGCCTCTATGGACTAGCTCATTGATTAATGATGGTTAAGGTTTCCTAACCATAGACATGAGTTGTCGATTAATAATGAGATCATGTCATTGGGAGAATGATATGATGGACAGACCCAAATCAAGCAGAGCAATTAGATCGTGTCATCGTGTTCATCTTTGCGAAGCTTTTTCTATGTCAAATATTGTATTCCTTAGACCATGAGATAATGCAACTCCTATGAGAGGGTGATCATAAAGGTGTCTCTCAGGTGATCAGAAAGTACTTGTTGGGTTGTATGTATCAAGATGGGATTTGTCCCTCCCGAGTCGGAGAGATATACTTCGGGCCCACTCGGTAATCGATATCAACACCGCTTGCAAGCACGTGGTTAAGGAGTTAATCACAAAGTGATATCATTTTACGGAACGAGTAAAGTACTTGCTGTGAACGAGATTGAACTAGGTATGCAGATACCAACGATCGAATCTCGGGCAAGTAAAATATCGTGTGATGAAGGGAATATAAATACGGGATTAATTGAATCCCGACATCGTGGTTCATCCGATATGATCATCGATGAATATGTGGGAGTCAATATGGGTTTCCAGATCCCGCTGTTGATTATTGATAGAAGATCATGTCTGCATATTCTCGAACTCGTAGGGTCACACACTTAACGTGCCTCGACGCTAGGATAGAATGGATAATTGGTTTATGAGTTTTTGTTCGGAGTCTTAGATGAGATCCAGGACATCACGAGAGGTTCCCGAATGGTCCGGAGAATAAGATTCATATAAAGGAAAGCAGTTTTTGGATTTCGGAATTGTTTCGGAATGTTCGGTATTGTACCGGAAGGTTCTATAAGCTTTCGGAGTGGGACCAACGTGGCCCCACTTGTCGGAGGGGTGCGTGGGCCTACGAGGGAGTGCCATGGCCGCATTGGGCCAGGGGCACAAGGCCCCATAGGCCCATCCGGCCAAAACCCTAGGGGACCTTCTAGAAGGGGGGAAGACTTGCCCCCCACTCCACCCTTGGGGCCGCCGCCCTAGGGCTTGGAGGAGGGGGCAAGGGGGCCGGCCAGCCCCCTATATAAGGTGGGCAGGGGGCGCACCCTCCCCTCACCCCAAACCCTAGCCGCCAGCTGCTGCCCTACCTCTCTCTCCCGACTGCGCGTAGGTGAAGCCCTGCCGCAGAAACTCTCCACCATTGCACCATGCCGTCGTGTTGTAGATCCAATCTATCTCTCCACCCCACTTGCTGGACCGAGGAAGGAGGAGACGTCGCGGCACCATACGTGTGCATCTCTCGGAGGTGCCGCCACTTGCGGCGTTGGATCGGATCGGATCGCGAGGAGGAGAAGGCGAGTACGACTACACCAACCACGTTCTGTTGAACGTTTCCGTTGTGCGATTTCTTCAAGGGTATGAAGATCTCATCTATCCCTCTCATTGATTGCATCTCCTAGATTAGATCTTGGCTTTCCCGTTCGCATACGTAGAAATTTGTTGATTTACTATGCTGCGAAACCCTTCAGACCCTAGTTAGAATGGACGTTTGAATCAAAAACTTAGTTTCAAAACCAAAGGAAGTGAGTATTTACAAAAAAAGTATTCTCATTCTTATCACTTGGATTCTTTCATGAAAATTCATGTTCCTCAAATACTTTTGCAAAATACATAAAATTTGACACACTTGATCACTCTACTAACTTACTCATCCTATATTCTTATAGACGGACGTGAAATACAACAAGTTTTATCAGTTGGGGAATGGAGGAGACCTCATCTTTGAGCGTGACTTGGACCAGCTTTCGGAACTTCTGGAGCGTCCGCACCCCAAGTTCTTCGGAGCTCAGCTCAATGATCAAGGAGGAGAAGATCTGCAGTGGCTAGTTGTTGCAAGTCTCAGAGGAAAGATTGAACCTCCCACTGCTGAGGGAATTCAGTTCGCCTTAAGAGAGAACAACTGGCTCGATGGACTTGCCAGGGCCATGCAGGAAGCGTTTGCCCGTCTATGTGGGCAGAGTATCAATCAGATCAAGGGTACCCGCTTTGAGTTCTATCCAAGGCGTGATGCTATGGGACAGCCACTGGAAGCCCCATATCACCACGAGCTGAAGACTCAGTTGAACCACCTTAGCTTCATGATGTATGATCGTCAGCAGGAATTGGACAATGCCCGTGACTACTCCAACAACAAGTCCGCCATCATCAAGACGAAGGATCAGACCATCGCCATGCTAGCGAAGGATCACAAGTCTCGTCGCCGTCAGCTTCACAAGAAGGAGCGCATCATTGCCCGTCTTCGCCACCGTATCACGTATTTGGAGAACACCATCCACGAGAGAGAGACATGCAGTTGGAGGAAAGGGAGAATGCCGGAGAAGATCTTCGTGGAGACCCCTACTCTTATCTCAACGATGATGATGACTTTCTGGAGGATCAGGCCATGGATTTCTTCACCGATGAGGAGGATTTCGCCTTCATCGATGACGATGAGGATGATGATTACACTAACTCCAAGGAGTAGTAGCACTTGAGCACTAGCGTAGTGAGTTGTATTCGGTCCCACTGTATCATAGATTCCAGAATGGTTCTTAAAACCATCTGTTTTCCTTTGTTGTGGTGTGTGTTGTATCGTGTGCTATGAATGAATGAATGAAAAGCAAGTTGTTAGAAAATCCGAGTCAAACTTTAAAAACTTTTCAAAATCCCTAAACCTTAGAAATTTCCCTCTTTCCTCATGATCTATCTCAATCTTCAGATGCCTCGCGGAGGAAGTGGTTCATCCCCGGACCCGATGTTGCAGATCCTGCAAATGTTGGTTTCTGACCGTGAAGCTGAAAGAGACAAACGTCAAGCCAACTTAGCCACCCTTCAGCACATAGCTCATATGGCCAACAATAATCAAGGCCAAGGAAATCAGGACAACCATGGATCTAAGCTCAAGAATTTTCAGAACATCAACCCACCTGTTTTCACTAAGTCGGAAGAGCCCCTAGATGCAGATGATTGGCTACAAACCATGGAAAGCAACCTGGAACTCGCTAGAGTGGAAGCTAACGAGAAGGTTCTATTCGCCACCCACTATCTAGCCGGAGATGCAAGAACATGGTGGAACAGCATTCGTGCAATGACCGGAGGGCAGATGATGACCTGGGAGGAATTCAAGGTCAAGTTCAGCAGAACCCATGTGCCACCGGGTTTGATCAAGAGGATGAGAGATGAATTCAGAGAACTGAAGCAAGGAAGGATGACCATAGTGGGATACCGTGACAAATTCTTGTCATTAGCTAGGTAAGCCCCGGATGAGATCGACACTGAAGCCAAGAAGAAATAAAGATTCTTTAATAGTATGCACGATGAGATGCAGACGGTGTTGGTCAATATACCCTTTGCTGATATTGAAGCCCTCGTCGACTCTGCCATTCAGATGGAATGAAAGATCAACCAAGCCAATGAGAATCGCAAGTGTCGCATGATGCATCAGCCAGGAACCCATCATACCCCAAAGTATCGCCCCAACCCATCTCCAGGATTTGCCCCGAGAACCAACCGACCCCCGATGAACCGTCTGACCTATCCCAACCGTGGAAACCCAAGGCCCGGAGGAAATCACAACAACCCCGGCAACTCTAGTAATTTCAACTGTGCACCACCCAAGTTCAACAACAACAATGCCGCCACCAACACCAACACTTCCCCGAGAACTGGAAGCAATGTTGTGCCTGTTGCAGCAAAGGACAAGTCGCAAGTGACCTGCTATGAATGTGGAAATAAGGGTCACTACTCCAATGAGTGCCCCAAGAAGAATGCCGTAGCCCCCAATGCAAATGCATCAGCTCAGCAGCAGTGTCGTGTTCGTCCTGGAAGAAGGTTTGCCCCAGGGAACTCGCTCAACCGCAACGGCCGTCTTTTTCTCATGCATGCAGAAGAAGCCCAGGAAGCGCCAGACGTCGTGCTGGGTATGTTTTCTGTTAATTCAGTACTTGCTAGAGTGTTGTTTGATTCTAGTGCATCGCACTCATTTGCTACTGAAGAATTTGCATGCACTAATAAGATTCAACCAACCAAACTGAAGCATGTTATGATTGTTCAAATCCCTGGTTCCACCACCAAAGCTAGGCAAATTTGCAAAGCCGTCCCTATCTGAATCCATGGCATAGATTTTTATGCTACTCTGATAGTACTCGGAACTAAAGGTTTGGAAGTAGTACTAGGAATGGATTGGATGTCCAAACACAAAGAATTAGTTGACTGTGCCAAGAAAGCCATAACCATTACCAGTACATCCGGAGTATCAGTCGAGCATGTATCTGAAACCTTACCTCGTCAATTCAAGTGCAACAAGAGTATAGTCCAACCTACCCTTGACCAAGTCCGAATAGTCTGTGAGTACCCCGATGTATTTCCAGATGTTTTGCCCGGTATGCCCCCAGATCGGGATATCGAGTTTATCATTGAACTAATCCCAGGAATCGGACCCATATCCCAGAGACCATATAGTATGAAACCGTCTGAACTAGCAGAACTGAAGAAGAAACTGGATGCCATGTTAATAATTGGATTGATTCAACCAAGTGCGTCACCATGGAGATCACCTGTCTTATTTGTGGACAAGAAATATGGAGGTAACCGTCTGTGTATGGATTACCGGAAATTGAATGATGTCACTATCAAAAACAAATACTCGTTGCCCAAGATAGAAGATTTGTTTGATCAGTTGACTGGTGCCAAAGTGTTTTCTAATATTGATCTTAGAACTGGCTATCATCAACTCAAGATTCGCGCAGAGGATATTCCCAAGAGTGTCTTTACCACCAGATATGGATTATACGAGTATACTGTCATGTCTTTTGGATTAACCAATGCCCCCGCTTATTTCATGAATCTCATGAATAAGATTTTTATGGACTTCCTGGATAAGTTTGTCGTTGTTTTCATCGATGACATTCTGATTTATTCCAAATCAGAAGAAGAACATGAGCTACACCTAAGTACCATTCTTGGAACCCTTAGAGAGCATCAGTTGTATGCCCGGTTTAGCAAATGTGAATTCTGGTTACAGGAGGTAGGATTCCTCGGACACATTGTATCAGCCGGAGGAATTGCCGTTGACCCTACAAAGGTGAAAGATGTCGAAGATTCGCAAGCCCCAACCACTCAAACCCAAGTTCGTGCATTTCTCGGATTGGCTGGATACTACCGCAAGTTCGTAGAAGGATTCTCGAGTATAGCCAGACCCATGACCAAATTGCTGAAGAAGGACAAGAAGTTTGAATGGACGGACAAATTTGAAGCGAGTTTTGAAGAACTCAAGAGGAGATTGATTTCAGCCCCAATCTTAATCATGCCGGATATCACGAAGCCCTTTGACGTGTATTGTGACGCATCCAAGATCGGTCTAGGATGTGTGCTAATGCAAGAAGGAAAAGTTATATCCTATCTATCCCGACAACTGAAACAGCATGAGCAGAACTACCCAACCCATGACCTCGAGCTCGCAGCCATAGTTCTAGCCCTAAAGACATGGAGGCATTACCTGATGGGAAACTGTTGTGAGATTTACTCGGATCACAAGAGCCTGAAGTATATATTCACTCAGAAGGAGCTGAATATGAGACAGAGAAGATGGATTGAGCTAATCAGGATTACGACCTGGACATTCACTATCACCCCGGTAAAGCCAACGTGGTAGCAGATGCCCTTAGCAGATTGCGGTGCCGCTTGAACTCCATGATTTTGAAGGAGCAACCAAGCCTGCACAAAGAGATGGAAGATTTCCGAATGGAATTAGTGAGTGAAGGATTTTTGGCTAGCATAGAACTTCAACCCACTTTGATCAGCCAGATCAAGGAGACACGGAAAGGGAATGCCAGTATCGACGGAATCAAGCGTCGTATCGGTACAGGAAAAGTACCCGGATTCACCGAAGACGAAGAAGGAGATATGTGGTACAAAGGACGTCTTTGTGTACCACCAGATTCTGAGTTGAAAGAAGTTATTCTGAAGGAGGCTCATGATACTCTTTATTCTATCCACCCCGGAGGAACGAAGATGTATCAGGATTTGAAGGAACAATTCTGGTGGCATAAGATGAAGAGAGAAATCGGAAGCTATATCGCCAAGTGTGATATATGTCAGAGAGTCAAGGCGGGACATCAAAGACCCGCTGGATTGTTGCAACCATTGCAGATTCCGGAATGGAAATGTGATTCCGTTGGAATGGACTTTATCACCGGATTTCCTACTTCTAGTAGGGGAAATGACTCTATCTGGGTCATAGTTGACCGATTGTCCAAAGTAGCCCGTTTCTTAACAGTCAAGACCACATATCAGAGTTCGAAGCTAGCGGAGTTATACATCGCTAGAATCGTCAGTTTGCGCGAAGTCCCCAAGAACATCGTATCAGGTCGAGGAACTCAGTTTACCTCGAGATTATGGAAGAAAGTCCAAGAAGGTTTAGGAACCCGACTAGATTTCAGCACAACTTATCACCCTCAGACCGACGGACAAACGGAGCGAGTAAATCAAATACTCGAAGACATGTTGAGAGCCTGTGTGTTAGAGTATGGATCTAAATGGGAAGATTTTCTGCCTTTCGTAGAATTTTCTTACAACAACAGTTATCAAGCTAGTTTGCCAATGGCCCCATTTGAATTCATGTATGGAAGGAAGTGTCGCACCCCTTTGAACTGGTCGGAAGTAGGAGAGAGTCAGATTTTCGGACCCGACATCCTACAAGAAGCAGAAGAGAAAGTTCACAAGCTTCGTGAGCACCTCAAGACCGCCTAGTCAAGACAGAAGAGTTACGCTGACAAGAGATGTCGAGACCTCGCCTTCAACATCGGAGATTTTGTGTATCTCAAAGTGTCGCCTTTGAAGGGAATGTAGCGTTTCCAGCTGAAAGGAAAGTTAGCCCCCAGATATATCAGACCCTTCAACATTCTGAACCGTCGAGGAGAAGTGTCATATCAGTTGGAACTGCCAGAAGAAATGCCAGTCGTGCACAATGTGTTCCATATATCATTACTTCGTAAGTGCCTCGAAGTTCCGGAGAAGACTGAAGTGTTCAAGAACATTGATCACCGGACCATAGAGATCAACGATGACTTGACCTATCCCGAAGTACCCATCCTTATTTTGGAAGAAGCTTTCAGAACTACCAGAACCCGAAGCATCAAGTTTCTCAAGATTCAGTGGAGCAACCACACAGAAGAAGAAGCTACCTGGGAGCGCGAAGATCACATCAGGACGGAGTTTCTCGATCTCTTCAAATCCTAGGTAATCTTTTTCGCCCTTTTTCAAATCTTGGGACGAGATTTTGTTTAAGGGGGGAAGGTTTGTAACATCCCAAAAATATTAAACATGGATCATCAATTGGTAATCATCAAATTTAGGGTTAACAAAAACTTTCTTATCTAAAAATATGAGAGCATTCATATGTATGTGTATATAAAATTTGGATTATTTTGAATTGCCATGGTTCTATGTTTCTTTGCTTGTAAAATTATTCTTAGGTGAAATAAACATCATCTAAATCATTCCCAAACTTTTCCCAAAGACAAACAACTCAAAATGAACAAATGAAGTGAATGGTCACTTTGGCCAAATTAACTCCCATGCCTACTTTGGCTATTCGAAGCACTCAAAACTTAACAGAAACATTTGTGGATCTTTGCACCCCTTGTTAGTACTCATAATTAGGTACCAAGTCCCACTTTGTGATCTTCCAAAAACATTCAAATGCTAAGTTTAAATGACAGTTTAAAATTGAATCTATCTCACATGAGAAGATCCCACTATTTCAAAAACCACTCAAACAAGCTCAATTTTCAAAACCCAAGCACCCCACGAGTCTCCAGCACATGCCTAGCACACCCACCAAAAATCTTTTCAAAATTCAAAAATAAGTTTCTTGTGGTTATTTCATCAAACACTTGGCAAGCAAATTTAAACCAAATCAAATTCACTGTTTTTAATAGTGTTTTGGCCTAACTTGTTCCCTCTCTAGCTCACAGCAGCCATTTAGTAGATCATTTAGCTCAGTTAGGAACCCTTAGCCTCACTGTAAGGTCGCCATTGTAATCAATGGTGAGCAGGCCGAGCCTCAGCATGCCACCCCAGTGTGGACAGCAAGCTAGAGGAGGAACTAGCCGCGCCCACCTTGCCTAGCATGCTGCCCATGCCTCACCGCCCCCTCTCGACCAGCCCTAGCTCGAAGATAGAGACCAGAACCGCCAGGAACGCCGTGCCTGTGCCGCTGTCGACCATGCCGACGCGCACCCCAGTGCACGCGCCGTTCCCACTCAACCCGACCACCTCGAGCCATTGCCGCCTGCCAGCATGAACCCCACCGTCCCAGGAGACCACTAGACATGTTCGTTTCCTTGCCCGTACCCCGTATCCACCGCACGCCACGGAGTTCGCCGTTGGTACCGCACAGAGCACCGCACGTTCCCGACCGATTGCCACTGCCCCTAAGCACGCATTCAAGTTCTAGAGCATCACCTGGAGACCGCGCGTCGATCGCCACCCTCAGCCATGCCTTTAGCAGCCTGTAGCCATGTCGCCACCGTCACCTGCCCGTCCCTCTCGGTATCGCCGTCGAGCCTATAAAAGGAAGCCACCCCCAGTCGTTTGAAGCACACCATTCCACTCCCCTCACCTCACTGATCGTTCCACCCTCTAGCCAGATCACGAGGAGCAGCAGCTCGCCGGAATTGCACCGGAGCAGGCCGCCTCTGGAGAAGAAGGGGGCCGCTGATTTCGACCACCCCTGGAGCTACCTCGACCGTCCCTGAGCTCGTCGTTAACCACTCGTTCGTTTGCCCACCTCGCCATCATCGCTAGAGCCCTGGTATGCCACCTATGCACCCCCACTGAGCCGCTAGGGTTCGAGCTCGCCAGTGACATGTTCATCGTCGACGACGATCCCTAGCCGTTGATCTCCCTTCTAATCCAACGACCCACATAGCCCCGTACCGTTTCGCACGTTATGAGCCACTGACTGGTGGAACCCCCTGTCAGCTGAGCCCCGCGCTGCGGAGTGACACTGGGCCGGCCCATTAACCTCTCCCACGCAACCCAACAGTTTGAATTTCGATTTTCTATTTTAATTCAAACATAGTTTTGTACAAAGATTAAAAAATCAACCCAGCTCGATTTAGAGAACCAAATTGCATGAAGCCAATTTTGTTAGAAAGGTACTGAAATGGTTAATCCAAGACCGTTGGATTCAAATCATTTGGGTCTGTAGATCAACCTTGGTAAAAATAACAAGTCAGAAGATTTTCTGCATTTAAACATTTTTCAAAATTTAACCATAATAGCTTTTGAGTTGATTCCAATTCTCAAAAACCACATTTGATCATACCTTTCAGAATATATAAAAACATTTTGGTTGACTTACAGATATAATGTTCAAATAACAAAAGAATGCCACATAGGCATTTCTAGTCACTTTATTTATTTAAAATAAAAAGGTTAAAACTTATTAAATTGTGACACCACTTTAAATCACATTCCCATGTACTGAAATATGTGGTGATGACATGTGTCAACATGATCCCATGTTTGAGTTGGAGAATATTAAATCTTAAGTAGTTTTTCAATGAGTAGAAATTACTTTTCTCAAATTAAAATAAATAAGACATATGTTATAATCTTGTAATGATAGGTGATGATGCTAGATCATCTATAGTGCATCTTTGTGTGATGATTGAAAGTAGTTAAGTATTGTTTGGTGATTGTGTACCTCGTATTTATTTATAGACGCTAGTACCAACCAAGGATACGAGGAGGAAGGAGGATACTACGAGGAAGAAGCCGAGGAGAACTTCAACCACTGCTCTGCACAAGGCAAGCCTTACTATACAAGTTGACCAAACAAGCTATTAACTAAGCAAGCTAACACTTGCAACTATGAAAGTTAGATAACCTATGCAATGCATTAAGCATGCTTGGTTAGACACTTTTTGATGATATCCAATCCTAGTTTTACTTACAAGCTTTCTACTTTATTTCTTTATCAAAGCTTTCTCTTAGAGTTTACTTAAATGACTTGTAGATTCTAGAAATATAATTGAAGGTTGCATAAAGAGCATTAAATTTGGCCTAAGTAGATAACCTTGATGTCATCCCAAGGCATGAGGATTGAACTTAGCAAATCCCCACTTATGTAGCACCAGTTATTAGTACTTACCCCCACTTGTAGATGCTAGTGCTAAGCATAAAACTTGATCAACTTTAGATGGGAATACTTGGTGGAAATGGTTATGAAAACCTTAGAATGATGAGTCATTCTACTAAAATGTTTTGACATGTGTTCTCGAACACCAGATGATTTTGATGATGAAAGTGTTTAGGCATGAGCCTTAGCTCTTTATAAAAACTGATGGTTGTCTGGATGCGATACCATTCCAATTTTACCGTACAACCACAATACCCGAAAATTGGGTAGGGATTGACTGGAAACTTATATACCTTAGTATGGGTTCCCTCACGACCAAGGTCTGAGCTGAGGCTACCTTGTGAAGATTGTCCACCTGTGTAGTACCCAAGATGACAGTTGGTCATGGTTGGGAGGCAAAACTCACAGGAGGGGTGCCTATACTAGGGCGTGTAATTGAAAGGTTAGGATTGATGTTCCGCATACTGAGTATGGTGAATTCTGGATTTGTTCCTGAAGGATGTATCGAATGTTGTGGTGAAAGTGTACAATCTCTGCAGAGTGTCAAAGTATTCGAATAGCCGCGTCATGATTATGGACAGATTAGATGGCCATCTTTTTCCCCCGTCAGATGTTTTCAAAATGACTTTTGAAATGAATTGAGACTTTGACTTGACCACAACAGGGTTGTGATATAAAATTTAAGTTCCCACTTAGGTGTTATCACACTTTCAACTAGTTTTCTTTGCTTCTGAACTTAGTAGAGGTAAATCTGGCTTTTTGCAAAACAACCCTAGAGCTTAGTGTCCTACTACAAAAACCCCCCTTAACTTGTTAGTATTAGTTTGCGAGTACTTAAAGAGTACTCATGGCTTTGTCCCTAGCTATTCTCATGGCCATACTATGCAGAGGAGTACGACGAAGAAGGACCGCAGGAAGGTTACGACAACTAGGATCATCTCCCATCGTCAGCATTGCCTGTGACCCCAAAGATGGAGCTTCGCCTACGCTAACTTTATTATTACGTTATTCCACTGCTTGAGTTGTATTAAGAACTGGATCATGAGATCCTTATTGGTGTAAGACCTTATGTATGGTTTGTAATGGATGATGTACTATGATATCCAAATCTGTTATGTCTCGCAAAAATGGTAATCCTGGGATTGCAATGTATGGCATAACAGGCATATGGGATTAAAAATCCGGGTGTTGACACCTCGCCTCTTCTCCTATAAGAAGCCCCCGATGCAGAAACCCTAGGCACCCGATCAAAACTCCACGAAACCGTCTTTAGCCGCCGCCACCATCGTTCCTAGATCGAGGGGGGTCTGAAGCTCTTCCCGACACCCTGCCGGAAGGGAGATCATTCCGGAGGCCTTCTTTTTCATCAAGCCAGCCTCCGGTATGAAGAGTGAGTAGTTACACCTTGGACTACGGGTCCATGTAGTATATAGATGGTTGTATCTTCTCCTTGTGCTTTCATGTATACTTGTGAGCTCCGTTCATGATCAAGATCTAATCTATTTGTAATCATGCATGTTGTGTTTGCGGGGATCCGATGGATATTGAGATTACTATGTCAGATTGATTAATGGTTTTATCTATTTGATTCTATCATGTCTGTGTTGTTTGTGATCTTGCATGCTCTCTGTTGTTAGTAGCTATCTTGGCCAAGTAGTTGCTACTGACTCCAAGAGGGGGTATTTATGCTCGATAGTGGGTTCATGCCTCTAGTTTCCAAGGAAAATGATATAAATCTCTTCGGTTGTAGATGTGTTGTTGCCACTAGGGAGAAAACAACGGTCTCTTGTCCATAGAACAAGTGGATTGTTTACCTTACACACTTTGCTTAAAGAAGTTGTCTGTTGCTTGCAACTTAATACTGGAGGGGGTTCGGATGATAACCTGAAAGTGGAATTCTAGTCATAGATGCAGTTGGATGGCGGTCTATGTATATTGTTGTATTGCCCAATCGAATCTCATAGGATATTTTTGTCTAGTATTGCATTGTTATGCCTTGCTCAGTCATGTCAATTGCCCTGCTATAATTTGTTTATCATGCATGCCATGTTTGTTTATCTAAGGAGAGCACCTCTAGTGAACTATGGAACCCGGTCCAATCTTTACCATTGATACATCTTCTACTGTTACTGTTTACTTACTGCAAACCACCATCGCCTTCCACACCATACAATTAATCATTTGTTATAGCAAACCGGTGGGCTTGACAACCTCACTGTTCGTTGGGGCAAAGTCTTGAGTTTGTGTTGTGCAGGTTTCCACGTTGCTTGCAACACCTTTGAGAAGTTTCCTTCCTCCTACTGGTTCAATAACCTCGGTTTCTTGCTGAGGAAAGGCTTGCTGTTGTGCTCTTTACACCTTGCTCTTGGGGTTTCCAACGAAGCACTCCCATGTCAACACCGGGCGCCATCAGTGGATGTGTGCATCTTAGTTATGCAGAGGCCGGATGTAAACATTACTCAGAGTAATAAAATCGTCCATTTAAAAGAAAAATTCTTCTCTCTCTGTCTCACTCGTAGTTCCATCTATTATACTCCGAGCCGAAGAAGTCTGTTGGCATAGGGGCAGAGGTGGTAAGTCTAAAGCCACTATTCATGCATCAGGCAGAAGCAGGGCTCAACGAGTTATAAGGTCTAGCGATAAAACAACATCCAAAAGAAAATTGGTTGTTTGTAAACCTGCTATTGCAAAGAAGGACAACATGAGATGAGCAACACCAAGATGGGGATGCCCCTCTTTATTATTATAGTTGAAATCAAAGTCGTGTCAAAATATTTTGTATGTTTGGGGTTTTCCTGGCGGTATGAGGGAACACGCGCGCTTACTCGCAAAGGCCTAAGAGCATCTCCACTCTTCCACCCCCTATACGGGTGTCCGGTGTGGCCTGGTTTTGGGCCATTATTGGGGGCATCAGATAGATCACATATTTGGGGGGGGGGGGGGTGGCTCAAACATTTCAATTTTTACAAATATAGACACTTCAATTTTTACATTGAAAGGAAAACTAACGCCTACGGTGGTCGAAGGCGCTGCTCTCGCCAGGAGGACGGCGCGGCGACGGTGGCGGTAGCCCTCTGGCGACATCCTAGAGGTCAAACAACAAGTTGTATCTCGCTAGCTGCGTGTCGGTCTTCTCCCTTTTTTGGTCACGCCTCGCACGCAAGTCAGCGTCGTCGGGCTCTCTGCGTGACTCATAGAGGAACCGCTTGTGGAAATCGCCGAGTTCTTGCAGCCGGCGGAGCTTCAGCGGGACAACTTCGCGGAAGATGTCCCACCCATATGGCTTGTCGTGGTCTGGGAAGCCGGCCCGTGGGGTATTAGCGGCAGCGAAAGCCCTCGTCCGTACTCACGCCGAATACGACGGTTGGTCACCCGCTATTCGAGTGGCTCCTCAGACTCGGGGTTGGAACTGGTCTAGCCCAACTCGTCGGTGTTGGCAATGCCAGAGTCGTCGGAGTCGATGCACTCCATGTCGGAGCACTCCAAGTCGGTGTGATTGGGTCCAGGGAGAGGCGAAAACGGGTGCCACGGCTCTCCCGTGAACGGTGGGTGAGGCGGGGAACCACAGCGGCCAGGCATGGCTATGCGCCGGCCTACTGGCGAAAGCAGCACCTCCGGTCGCCGCTGGAGAGGGTGTGAGGTGTGGACATGGTGTAGATCTACAATAGCGATGGCCGGCATGCCTACATATAGCAAGAAAAGAGCGAGAGGTCGGGTGGGAAGCGGTGAAAAGAATGAAAAGAACATGGCGGGAGAACGCGCTATTGAGCAATTTCGCCGCGACGGACACGAGCATAGGCCTTTAGGAGGCCTTTAGGGACCCCAAGTCGTTTCTAAAAAAAAAAAAAAAAAAAACCCCAAGTGGAGATCTCTAATAAAGCTTTCTTTAAGCTGCATGTGACCTCGGTGACCCAACCCTGGACACTACAAGCAATGAACCGAGCAACGTGCGAGAGCGAGAACTAGGATACAACGACTGAGAAGTGAGAATTCGACTGAGGCAAAGACACCAGCGGGTGATAAAGTTTCCATTTAATCTTTCTATTTATTTATTACTATAAGAACGAAAGTTTTGATTTACATTTGAGATTCCAAACTGACAGATAGACCGACTGCAATCCAAATCGAACAGCCTCTTTCTCTATATATATGAGTCCCCTGATCCAAGGATATACGTACTACTACTACTACTTCTTCCAGAACCATATTTATAGCCTAAGCGACAATGGGTTTGGGCGGCAACTCCTTGCCGGCGAGGAAGTGCGCGAAGAGCTGGCTGGCCTGCACGGGCGTGACCGTGGGCACCATGTGGCCGGCGCCGCGGATGGAGACGAACGTCAGCCCGTCATAGTCCACCGTGTAGCCGCCGACCTGGTCGCTGGTGAACCACTCCCTCCACTGCTTCTTGGTGGCGAGGCCGAGCTTGCGGAGCGCGTGGCGGGTGGACGTGACGGGCACGCGGGCGTCGGTGTCGCCGCTGTACACCCAGACGCGGAGCCCCTCGTCGACCATCTTCTTGATCACCGGCAGCGTGGACGCCGGCGAGTCCTGCCAGTGCTGGAACAGCGGGTCGCTGCAGGCGGACCAGCCGTAGGGGATGCTACCGGTAACGTTTGCGTGCAGCGCGTCCTGCACGTCGCGGCGGTTCAGGTAGTCCGACACGTAGTTGTCCAGGCACGGGTCGTAGGCGTTGTACCGCGGGCGGAGGGGCCTGCTGCTGTCGCCGTCGGGAGAACGGCGGTGGAGCGGACGCGCCTGCCTGGCCGTGGCGGCGGCGCCGGAGCTGGAGCCGGTGGCGGCGGTGCAGTAGGGGGGTGTAGAGGCTGTAGATGTCGATGTGGTTGAAGGCGTCGTAGAAGCTGTTCATGGCGGTGTTGCAGGCGTCGGCGTCCGGGTTCGGGGCCGACGACGAGAAGTCGCTGCTCTGTCCCGCGTCGAAGCGGCAGTTGGCGGTGATGTTGGCGTAGAGCTCGTCCGAGATCACGGCGTGGTCCCACGCGTAGTCCACCATGCCGCGGTCGTCCGACGCCTCGTCGATCGCCGCGTTACCGATCTTCGTCATCATTAGAAAAACGTACACAATATATCAATCGAACATCGTTGTAATAAGAATAATAAAAAATAAATAGTACTCCAACATGTTTTTGGTATGTATTTTTCTGCTGATTAAAATTGCATACCATGAATCCCTTGAAATTGATGTGCCTGCGCTTGTGCACCTTCTTGTTCTGCTCCACGATCTTGGCGGCGAGGTTGGGGACATAATGCCCTGCAGGCAAAAATTAACAAAATTGATTAGATTTAATTAACTTCACAAGAAGATAGTATCACGAGATTGATAGGATTAATTATTGATTTAATGGAGAGCTATAGTAGGTAGGAGCAATCACCTGCGTAGCTCTCTCCGGCGATGTAGAAATCGTGGCCCTTGAACTGCGGGAACCTCTCGAACCAGTTGACGAGGAACGTGTACGCGTCGTGAGCTGCACGAACGCATCCACGACACACGAGTTAGTTAGAGAGAGAAAAGGTTGAAAATACAGTTCTAATCCTCGCAAAAACTGGGAGGATTTTTTTTTTTTTTAGATTGAGGATATGTTTGTTGGGTACACGGACGATACGTACCAGCGAGGTCGTCGCCGAATCTCTCTAGATCGGCCGTGGTGTTTGTGTAGGAGAATCCGACGCCGGCAGGTTGCTCCAAGAAGAGTAGATTCGCATCTGAATTGTTAAGTGAAAAAAGGTTTAAGATTGAATTGGATCTACCAAATTAATTCCAAGGCATTGTTCGATACGTACCTTTGTTCCATGCGTTGGGGTTTAGCCTGAGCTCAGGGGTTCCCTTCTGGATCAGCAAGGGTCCCAGCTCCTCCAGTGCCCCGTAACCAAGCGACGAGCATCCAGGCCCTGCATCCAATCCAAGTACACAACACGTGAGATTTTCGAATCCTGGTTAGAATCGATGAACTATTGAAAAATTACCTCCGTTGAGCCAGAGGACTAGGGGCTTCTTGCTGACGTCGTGGGTGGCCTCGAAGAACCAGTAGAAGTGGGCGCGGCCGTGCGTCTCGTTCACCGTCACGTACCCGGAGAAGTGGCGGAACCCGACCTCCGCCGGCTGCCCCGGCAGCGCGTCCACCAGGTCGGCCTGCTGCCGGTCGAACACCTTGGCGTACCCGTCGCGGTGGTGGTGCCTCGCCTCCGCCACCGTCGTCGCCGAGACCAAGGCGACGGCCAGCAGGAGGACGACGGTCGCCGCCGTCGACGACGACATTGCTACTCGATCGATCAAGCCGTGATCGACCGTACCTGATCTGTACTACGGGGTGGTTCCTCTGCCTCTAGGTGTCTGTCAACGTGCGTATATATGGCAGCAGGTTGGGGTGTTTCTGACTGCTCCAGATCGGATTTTCGTAGGAACGCGCTCTGTTTTGGATAGAGATTAAAACTTCCGCGGGAAAGAGATAGAAAAGGATCTCGGCTGCCTGGCTGGCGGTTGTGAGAAAGATCGATTTTTTTTGCAAAAGTCGTTAATTTGGCCTCTATTATTATCTAGTAGTAAGAGATCAATGTTGTTAATTAAGCAGACGTATCTGGACCGATTACAGCGCCAGGTTATTTTTAATTCCAAGAATCCAGCTGCTACTTTCACGCGATCCCATGTATCAAGCGGGCGAAGGATTTAAATTTGATCTCGTTGCGGATTTTGAACTGCGGATTTATCGTTCCACATCACGGTCGTACGTACTGCGGGACACCTGAGACGGTAGACCTGTGCAGTGGACTTGTGTACTGTGTGCCGTGTGACGTGTACGTCGAAAAATACTGTACAGTTTGTCAGTTAGACCAGGAACACGTTAGCCCAGTACAGAAACGTACAGTACATATACATGCTGAAAAGGAGATGGAGATTCACTCAACCACAGACACTATAAAAGAGAATCATAGCAAATGATATGGCAGGTAATATAAGTCGTGGCGATGAAACTGGTCCGACTGCCACTTAGCATAGGCCCTCGTTCTTTTGCAAGATCTGATTTGAAAAATACATCAACAGAGAAACCATAATAAATATAATATTGTTATATCTCTCTTAATCGATTTAATTGAGCGCAGGACCTGCAACAATTAAATCAGATCTAGAGAGTATATGAGTCTTACAATGATGAAAAAGCATAGCAATCATGTATCCTCTTCGATCCATAATAAGTGTTGCTGTTTTAAACTACGGCTGATTTAAAACTACAACACTTATTATGGATCAGAGATAGTACTAGAAGTTTTTTCATTGCAGCACATGAAAATACAAAAGCATTATTTGGCGAATGAGCGTTGGAGTTTGATGTTGGGCTGTTGGCCATTATTAACTAATACAAAATCTGAAATTCTACTTGGCCTAATATGGCAGCACATGGACTTGATAGTGGAGTTAAAATTTAGTCCATTGCTAGTTAAGTGCACCTGCTTATATATTAGATTGTTCTACCACTTACTAAGGTGCGAGAAAACATTAGCTCTCGCGCACACCTCCAATGCTCCCGGCCCGTGCGCCGTTGGTTGTAGAAATGAGTTGAGCCGAACTAATATTTATGTAAAGGGCGCGTCAATCAATCAATTGTTTTTGTATTTTCTAATCAATTGTTTTTGTATTTTCTAAATCGTGGACATCGGACATGGGCTGCACCCCATGACCTACACTATATAACCGCGGACACGAACCCTAGTTGGTACGTGCTACATGCGATTGTCTGCTTTCAGAACCTTGTGTCGTCGTCACCGTTTTCCCCATCCCATTCCGTGGTGTGCACCGTCAGTCAGGGTAGTAGGTCTCTGAAACACCGCCTCTCGTGAACTTGTATGGGAAGGACGATTAGGTTTTTAGGGAGCACTTTAGCGCGACTACTGGCATTACGACATCGTCGAATGCTGACTTCTTTCCGGATGTCAACGACCTCTTTGACAACATTAACATGGGTCACAAGATGAACGCTGCTGCTACTGCTGCCGTTGGTTCTGCTCATGCTACACCGTACATGATCCTGAACTAGTTATTTTAGATTTTTTTGGAGTTATTTGTTCTAGCCTTTGGAGTGGATATGATCGATTTATCATGTTTAGATGTAATATGTTCAACTACTCTATTAGTATGCATGATTAGTTTAATTACTATTTCTATAATCATGGTATATCAAT
This sequence comes from Avena insularis, assembly GCA_023614405.1. Taxonomy (NCBI): domain Eukaryota; kingdom Viridiplantae; phylum Streptophyta; class Magnoliopsida; order Poales; family Poaceae; genus Avena; species Avena insularis. The sequence goes on from CM042684.1 coordinate 34,302,114, forward strand.
TATTTATCCGAATTAAATCATATAGAAATTTGCTTATATTTTCAACAATATAAAAACATGATTATAGGAAACCAAATTATAGTGGCATTGTCGCGGCTAGTAGGGTGCCTCTTTTTTATGGTATCCATTATAAGATATGACGCATGAGAGTAGTTCTTTAGTTCCAAAACCTGAACTGCTATAATGCCACTGGCAAAACCGAGGGAGCGTTTCAAATTCTAGTGGCATTGTCGCGGCTAGTATACCGCCTCTTTTTTATGATATCCATTATAAGAGATGACGCACGAGAGAGCAGTTCTTTAGTTCCAAAACCTGAACTGCTATAACATCACTGGAAAAACCAAGGGAGAGTTTTATCCTGAACAAGAGAAGAAGCTTTTCGGAAAGTTAATACCATGTTTAAGTTGGCCCTATTCAGTGTTCTTGGGACAACATTGTTTTTCTTTAAGAAATACGGTAGAGGAAGCCTGTAGAGTGAGTCTTTTTTAAATAATAAAAACTCAAATCTGTGTCCGTGAGGACTTGAACCTGGGTGGCTAGAATGTACATCTACTTTTCTAACCACGAGTGAGCTAGGCTCACCTCATGGGGACAATATTTTGAACACGTATATATCATTTGACAATGACAAGGATACGTGGGATGCGCTCGAGGATAATTCAGAGTCTCAGATGCTAATGGCAACAATTATGTGTGTACCAACTTGTTGGACTCCAAGTGCAGAATATTATAGCAAGTGTCTTTTTCCTTACAAGTGATGACTTGAGGGTTAATATTAAACTTTCGGGAAATTTCATAGAAAACTTCTTTTCTTATCTTCTTCAAGCAACCAACAAAACAAAGTATTTGCTTGTGTCCCCAACTCCACCGTTTGGTTGTCAAACACAAGGTTTTGTATTATTAAAACTTAAATAAAACTAAAAATAAATAAAAGTAAACAACCTATAACTAGGCAAGAAAGTAAAAAACAATAAAATAAAGTTCTTTTTGGTTGTTTTTTGTTTATGCAATAGCAAATGTATTTTTATATTTAATTAATGTAGAAAATATAAAAGGAAATAAAAGTGTGTAGAAGGTGTTTTTATAAAAAAGGACTTGAGTTCATGAGTTCACTTGTCTACCCTCTCATAAGGTGCAATGAACATAAAAATTACATAAGGATGATATAATGTCACTTGGAACTTTATTATGTATTTGATTATCATTCATATGGGCATCACGTCCTAATATAAAGATGATGCAATACATCTCACTTGTACTCCTCTAGAAGGGAAAAGTCCATATATCTAGAGTTAAGAATAAATAGAGTATTGTCTTAGGTACTTTGACATGATGTTTCAATATCAAATGTGACGGAAATATGCCTTAGAGACAAATAATAATGTTGATTTTTAGCATATTTCATAAAGTTTATGATTAAGATTTATATCATGCTATAACTGTATTGAATGGAAACATCAATGCACGTATGATATACAAACAATCAGGAGTTCCCAGTGAAACTATAGTCACTGGTTTATTGGTCAACGGATGATCAAGGTTTCCTGATCATGTTTGTGCTTCGGCAACAATTGACAATGGAGTCATCTCATTGGAGAATGAGATGGTGAATATACCCTATATATAGCATCGTATCACGATCATGTCATAGAGTTAAGTAGCGATAATTAGGAAACATAGTGACTCTTTCCTTAGACCATGCGACCATATCTAATCACTATCTCTCGAGAATACTTTAATGGAACCTAACGTCACTCGGTGGAACGATGATTATAAGGGTGACATTGGGTATTTGGAGGAACAGGTAGAGGCGTATGCGTCAAGAGCGGGATTTGTCCATCCGCTTGACGAAAGATACTCTGTGCTCACTCGAATAAGTCATATCCATAAGCTGCGCAGCGTGTGACTAGGTCAAGAGGAATGTCACTTATCAGATCGAGTAAAATATCTATTGTCGGTAACGAGGTTGAACCTGACATGGTGATGTCATTGATCAAGCCTCGGACAATACAGGTATCACAGAGAAAAGGAATATGACACAACATTTACGGTTCAACGACATGTTTCTTGGAATGCACAGGTGGTCATCATGGGCATCCAGGTCCCGCTGTTGATCATTGGTCAAAGAGGAGTCTTAACCATGTCTAGAGTGTTCCCGAACCGTTAGATAGCATTCTTAAGGGCTTGATGAAGCTTAGAGATCGCTAATGATTTATTCGAAATCACTGAATAAATGAGAAGAGTGAAACCAGAAATGTTCAGCTCCGAAGGTGTTCGAAGAAAGAATAGATGAAAAGGGACAGAAAGGAGTTTCAAATAAATAATGATTTAAATATATATTTATTATATGTTAATTGTGAATTAATATATTATAAATAAATATTTATAAAGGAGTCTTTCTTATTAGGCAAAAATCCTGGAGGGATTTTTCCTGAAAAGAAACGGCAAAAGGAAAAATTTGCAGCGCACATGGGCGGTAGATAGTTGTCGCCGCCCATGGGCGGAAGATAGTAGGAGATGCGTAGTGGGCGCGGGGGGCAACCCGCCCACCCAGCGCCAGCCACCGCCGCCACCTTCAGCCGCGTGGGCCGCACGTGCGCGCGCTGGGCCGCAGGAGGAGCAACCGGACCTCGGGCGCCAGCCATCGCTGGTTTGGGCACTGGGCCGCGAGGTGGGCAGGCGGCCCGCCCCGGCCAGCTGCCACCGCCTCCAGCCGCTGGCCGTCCCCGGGTGGCCCACCCGGGTGCATTGGGGCCTAGCCGGCGGGGGGGAGTCCGGAAATTTGGCCTTTTCCATCAGTTTTTAGTCCCACATGGGGCACCTAAGGTGGAGGGATATAAATAGGTGACCATAGGAGGATTAACATACACCAAAAATACAGAAAAGGTCTATATAGCCTATCTCTTCTCTCTCTTGCAGAAAAGGCCCGTGTAGACCATAGGACCCATAGTCAATGTTCCGTATTTTCCATGACGAAATCATTAGGCATTTTCCAATGGGTGTTTCTTAGCACGATATCGTAGGCAAATTGCTTATGTGGCACTATAGTTAATAAAGAGAGAAGGTGAGGTCGTATCTTAGCTTAGCTACAAGCCTTGCACGGTATCATAGGCAAAATACATGGTTAGCCCAATCAAATGAAAGCATGTACCAGAATCATTAAATGTAGATACAACTCTTAAGATACAATCCATTGTACTAGTTGTTGTTTCTTAAGCTATACCACTACCTAGGATAACGAGCTAAGAGACACCCCATTGTGAAAGGCCTTACCCCTTTTGTGGAAGTAAGGCTTGTCAGAAATGTCGGTAGTGCTGGACAGCTTGCACGATCATATTTAACATTGTAAATATTGTTGCCACGACATATACTCGTCAGTGTCCCTTATCAGTCGCGGTGAGTACTCTATATGGCAAAAAAAAATTGTGTGTATTTTTTGTGTACACGAAGCTAAAGAAAGCCTGGGCTTGCGCCGTCCAAAAAAAGTACCGCACAACGCGGGGGGGGGGGGGGGGGGGTTGTGACGTCCAACAAAAAGTACCGTGCACGGGGAAGGGGGTTGTTGGGGATTTTTTTTTTGTTTTGTATAGGAATCTATAGAATGTGGAATGGAAACCCATTGAACATCGTTTTGACAAAAATGGGATTGTTGTATAGAAAAATTATTTATCATGCAGAGATCATTTAGTTCTCATTAATTCAGTTCTAACAATCTTGCCAATGTCCACATAGATTTTCATGGAGATTGCAAAGCCTTAGAAAGAGATTAGACTTATTTTGATCTCTTATTTTGGCAAAACGACTCGCATAAAAGAAAATAGTCTTATTAAATGGAATATTATATGTAAACCGAATAATCAAGGTGGTCTATGTGTTGATGTCTTAGAAATAAAAAATAAACATTTTCTCAGCAAGTAGTTATTTAAACATTTAAATGTAGAATGGGTATGGCAAGAGCCGCTAAAAGAATAAATACCTTCATTCTAAAAAATTATCACAAGTAGAAGCAAAATAGTTGGATTCAGCTTTATGAAACGGCCTTATGCATGTGAAGAAAGAGTTCTTTGCTAGGGGATCAAACGTTGTTCGATATGGCCAGAATACTCGCTTCTGGGAAGATACGTGGTTTACTTTTGCTTCGGTGCCCCCACTCTCAAAACTTTGAAGGGGTAAGATGGTTTTTACTATTAATAGCTGATTATTAGTTACTAAATCAGATTAGATTAGGTTGGTCCACAAAAGGCCATACCAAATATTTACGTATACCAACTAAAACCTTCCGTCCAAGAAATATTCCTCGCCGTTTCGACGGGTTAACAAGCACAATGGCGATGAGCTGTGCACGACCTGATGGACATGAACGTTTTAATGCAACGCGAGAACTGGCAAGCATACGTTCTCGTCGCAACTCGCCATCTAGTGCACGTGGCCGCTGAACTGCAGGTGCCGGTAGCCATGGCTGTGTCCACTCCCGCTCCCGGTGTTCTTTGTCTGATTGGCACGCAGGAGCAGCCGGAGCCGAACCTGCTTCGGTGTCCCCCCCTCTCCAGACTTTGAAAGGGTAAGGTGGTCTTTTGCTATTAATTATTGATTATTAGTTGCTAAACCAGATAAGATTATATTGGTCCACCGAATCCCATACACAGTATTCATCGTGTATATCAACTTAAATTGTCAGCTCGACAAATACTCCTCAATGGTTCGACTGGATAACACAGCTCAAGTTGGTATACGTAAATATTGTGTATAGCCTTTGGTGGACCAACCTAATCTAATCTGGTCTAGTAACTAATAATCAGCTATTAATAGTAAAAGACCATCTTACCCCTTCAAAGTTTTGAGAGGGGGGATACCGAAGCAAAAGTGTTAATTGACCAAAACTAAAGCTTATCAAAGGTATGTTATACACGCTTATATCTTACGAGTGGAGATTTGGTGCACATCGGCACCATTGATCTCGTCTCTTTAAAAATTGAAAACCATATTTCTTTATTTAAAAGAAAAACTGAAAAACATCAGAATGTACCCAATGATATATTCCACAAAGGTGTAAAATATCACTTTCAAATACTTTATATAAAAATGACAAAATTATTGATCCGAGTATGTATATTTTCAGCACATCTTAATCGGACTTTGTTAGTTTTGTGTAGGCTATAATATAGAAAATTCAGGTGGATTTTGCATGCTTATAAGATACACCATTGACTATGCCCAAAATTTGAGTGAATTGCAAAAACCCACCACAATCGAGGCAAAGTCATCAAACACCCACAAGAATGCATGTTTTCTAATAGTTTTTTATGAAGGGTTGATAACTTTTTCCTAATTGTGGTGGTTTTTCGCAATTTACTCCCAAAATTTAGTTTTAGATATTTTGAAAACTATATATACAATTTTTTATTTTAAAATACAAAAGAACACTGGATCCTTAGTACCCCTGACTAGTACTCTCTCCGTCTTAAAGCAGTAGATTCGTCAAAATTTAGATAGATCTAAACACTATTTAATATATAGATCCATCTAAATTTTTGATAAACTTGCGATATACATTTTGTGACGGAGAAAGTAGTACATTTTGTGAGAAGCAATAATGCTACACCTAATGGCTTTACTACCGAAACAGAATGACAAAATTGACCCAAGTTTAAAAAAAATCACCTAAGTGAAAGACGCTATACTACTTACTTTATAAAGAGTATATCTATACTATACAAAACCTTGTTCTAGCTGAGTTGGTATGAGACATTGGTTCACCTAGGCGCTACACTACTTATTACTAGTAAAGTGGCACGTGCAATGCACGTTTTGTTAGAGATATGCCCTAGAGGCAATAATAAATGTAATTATTATTATATCTTTGTGTTTATGATAAATGTTTACATTCATGCTATAACAGTATTGACCAGAAACATTAATACTTGTGTGATTTGTAAACTAAATTAGAGTCCCTGGTAAAGCCTCTTTATAATACTAGCTTGTTGATTAATAGATGATCATAGTTTCTTGATCATGAACATTTGAGATGTTGTTAATAACAAGGTCATATCATTAGGAGAATGGTATGATGGACATACTCCTATAGATAAGCGTAGCATAAAGATCAAGTCATTTTAATAGTTCAATTGCTATAAGCTTTCTGATACATAGTAACCTAATTCCTTCGACCATGAGATCATGCTAATCACCATCACCGGAAGGATGCTTTGATGAGATCAAACACCACACCGTAACTGGGTGGCTATAAAGGTGACATTGAGTGTTCGGAAAGTATGGGTTGAGGCACATGGATCAAGAGTGGGATTTGTCCATCCATATGACGGATAGATATACCCTGGGCCCTCTCGGTGGAATGTCATCCAATTGGCTTGCAAGCATGTGACTGGCTCACAAGGGATCACATACCACGGGAACGAGAAAAGAGTACTTATCAGTAACGAGGTTGAACTAGGTATGCAGAGATACCGACGATCAAAACCTCGGATAAGTAAACTATCGTGAGACAAAGGGAAATTGGTATCGTATGTAAGTGATTCATTTGATCGCAAAGTAATCGTAGAAATATGTGGGAGCCATATGAATTTCTAGATTCCTCTATTGGTTATTGATCGGAGAAGTGTCTCGGTCATGTCCGCATAATTCACGAACCGTAGGGAGACACACTTAAGGATTCGATGTTGTTGAGTAGTTATGGAATGATGATTAAGAGATTGAATGTTGTTCGGAGTCTCGGATGGGATCCGGGATATCACGAGGAGATCCGGAATGGTCCGGAAAATAAGATTCATATAAGGAAAGTCATGTTTCGGAGTTGGGGAATGATTCCGGTGTTTTCACCAGGAATGTTCTAGAAGGGTCCTAAGGTCCCACTGGAGGAAGGGTACATGAATGTGTCATGACAATATGGAATGGTTGCATCATGTACTAGGTCACTTGGCTGGGAAAAATAAAGGGAGAAATCAAATCCTAGTTTGAAAGTCAAACGCCAATTTGAAAAAGTCAAATGGCAAGTTTGCTTGGTGGAGGGAGAGTAGGAAACCTACTTGGGGAGGAGTTACCCTCCCTCCACCCGCCGGCCAAGGAGGCCGAGTTGGGGGAGGACTCCCTCCTCCCAACCGGCCACCCTCCACCTATATAAGGAGGGGTAGGGATCCCCTACCCCTCACACCCAAAAACCCTAGCCCTCTCCTCCAAGTCGCCGGCGCCACCACCTCCTTGTGCCGCCGCCTAGGGCACCTCTAACTCGGTGAGTTGGGGTGTTTCCTAAACCCTACCCGCCGGCTAAACCCTCCCCTTGGTGCCCTCTAAACCCTAGATCACCAAGGCCTCTCTCATACTCCACCATACTCGCTCTGGCTTAAGGCGAAGCCCTACGAGATCTCCCTTCTACTTCCGGTACTGTCAGGTCGCCGGAATCGCGAGGAGAGTGCTACTACCTCCGCTGCCTGCTGGAACAAGGGAGAGGAAGGTCTTCATCGAGTACCGAATGTGTGATCGACTGCGGAAGCGCTGCCGGAACGCAGCGCCGGAAGGATCGTCTACGCGATCTTGAGATCGGCGAGAGTACGACTACATCACCCACGAGAATTTGCTCTCGTTAACCGCTTTGGAATCTTCGAGGGTGAGTTCCTCTATAGACTCGTTGCTACAATCTAGTAGATAGATCTTGGCTTGTTTGTTTGCATGCGGTAGAATTTTTTTGTTTTCCATGCTACGAACCCCTACACGTTTTGATACTCCCTCTGACTCAAATTGCTTGATTCAAATTTGTCTAGATTCGGATGTATCTAGACTTGTTTTAGTGCTAGATACATACGAATCTAGAAAAAACCAAGTCAACTAATTTGGATCGGAAGAAGTACATAAATTTGGCTAGCCCTGTTTTAGGAAAACAGAAAAAACTGGATCTTTCTGTTGGAGATATGCCCATGAGGCAATAATAAAGTGGTTATTATCATATCTTCATACTTATGATAAATGATTACATACCATGCTATAATTGTATTAACCGGAAACATTAATACTTGTGTGATTTGTAAACATAAAAGAGTCCCTAGTAAAGCCTCTTGTTAAACTAGCTTGTTGGTTAATATATGATCATGGTTTCCTGATCATGAACATAGAGATGTTATTAACAACAGGGTCATATCATTAGGAGAATGATGTGATGGACATACTCCTATAGTTAAGCGTAGCATAAAGATCAAGTCATTTAATATAGTTCATTTGCTATAAGCTTTCTGATACATGGTAACCTAATTTCTTCGACCATGAGATCATGTTAATCACCATCACCGGAAGGATGCTTTGATGACATCAAACACCACACCGTAACTGGGTGGCTATAAAGATGGCATTGAGTGTTTTGAAAGTATGGGTTGAGGCACGTGGTTCAAGAGTGGGATTTGTCCATCCATATGACGGATAGATATACTCTGGGCCCTCTCGGTGGAATGTCATCCAATTACCTTGCAAGCATGTGACTGGCTCACAAGGGATCACATATCACGGGAACGAGAAAAGAGTACTTATCGGTAACGAGGTTGAACTAGGTATGTAGAGATACCGACGATCAAAACCTCGGATAAGTAAACTATCGTGAGACAAAGGGAAATTGGTATCATATGTAAGTGGTTCATTCGATCGAAAAGTAATCGTAGAAATATGTGGAAGCCATATGAATTTCCAGATTCCTCTATTGGTTATTGATCGAAGAAGTGTCTCGGTCATGTCCGCATAATTCACGAACCGTAGGGAGACACACTTAAGGATTCGATGTTGTTGAGTAGTTATGGAATGATGAGTAAGAGACCGAATGTTGTTCGGAGTCTCGGATGGAAACCGGGATATCACGAGGAGATCCAGAATGGTCCGGAGAATAAGATTCATATACGGAAAGTCCTGTTTCGGAGTTCGGGAATGATTCCGGTGTTTTCACCCGGAATGTTCTAGAAGGTTCCGGAAGGTCCGGCACTCCGGAGGGGAAGGGTACATGAATGTGTCATGACAATGTGGAATGGTTGCATCATGTACTAGGTATCATGGCTGGGCAAAATAAAGGAAGAAATCAAATCCTAGTTTGAAAAGTCAAACGCCAATTTGAAAAGTCAAACGACAAGTTTGCTTGGTGGAGGGAGAGTAGGAAACCTACTTGGGGAGGAAGTCCTCCTCCCTCCACCCGCCGGCCAAGGAGGCTGAGTTGGGGGAGGACTCCCTCCTCCCAACCGGCGCCCTCCCACCTATAAAAGAAGGGGCAGGGGTGCCCCTCTTCCCTACACCTCAAACCCTAGCTTTTGCGCCTCCACCTCCAAGTGCAGCCGCCACAGCCTAGGGTTTCCCCTCCAACTCGGCGAGTTGGGGCTCTCCCCAAGCCCTAGCCATCGGCCAAGCTTCCTCCCTTGGTGCCTATAAACCCTAGATCACCAAGGACACTCTCATAGTCCACCATACTCACTCCGGCTTAAGGCGAAGCCCTGCGAGATCTCCCCTCTACTTCCGGTACCACGTCGTCGTGCTGCCGGAATCGCGAGGAGAGTGCTACAACCTCTGTTGCCTGCTGGAACAAGGGAGAGGAAGGTCTTCATCGAGTACCGAACGTGTGACCGACTGCCGGAGCGCTGCCGGAACGCAGCGCCAGAAGGATCGTCTACGCGATCTTGAGATCGGCAAGAGTACGACTACATCACCCACGAGAATCTGCTCTCGTTAACCGCTTTGGAATCTTCGAGGGTGAGTTCCTCTATCGACTCGTTGCTACAATATAGTAGATAGATCTTGGCTTGTTTGTTTGCATGCGGTAGAAATTTTTTGTTTTCCATGCTACGAACCCCTACAGTGGTATCAGAGCCGTGTCTATATGTAGATCTTTTGCACGAGTAGAACACAATGGTCATTGTGGGCGTTGATGATTTTGTTGTCGATTGCTTCTTGTGTACTTTGCATCTTGCGGGATGGTGGGATGAAGCGGTCCGGGCTAACCTTACATGACATCGTTCATGAGACTTGCTACACGCTTGACATGCAACTTGTATTGCATTAGTGGCTTTGCGGGTGCCTGTTTCTCCCAACATAGTTAAGATTCAATTTACAACGGGTGATTGACAATACTAGTATCAATGTTGTGGTTCTTGTTCATAAGTTAGAGCGACACTTATTGAAAGCCCCAAACCACGTAAAACATGCAAATAAAAATAGAGGCGTCTAACTTTGTTTTGAAGGGGTGTGCTGTGATGTGATATGGCCATGATTGTGATTATATTTGATGTATGCAATGTTCCTTATTGTAAGTTGGCAACCGGCAGGAGACATATGGTTGTCTTTAAATTCTGTTAAGACCCGCGTGTCTATTCAAAGTAGTTGTAATAGTTGAAGCTGGTGGACGACAACCATGGAGCGGCGTCATTGACCTTGATGCAATGCCGGTGATGATGGAGATCATGTTTGTGCTTGAAGATGGAGATCGGAAGCACAAAGAAGAAAGGCCATATCATATCACATATTATGAATTGCATGTGATGTTAATCCTTTTATGCATCTTGTATTTCTTAGTTTACGACGGTAGCATTATAAGATGATCCCTCAAGCACACAATTTCAAGTTTTAAAGTGTTCATCCTTAGTAAGCACCGTTGCTAAAGCTCGTTGTTTCGAAGCACCACGTGATGATCGGGTGTGTTAGATTCTACGACTGTATACAACGTGAGCAAGCCAGATTTGCTCATGCGGAAGCTAAGGTTTGATCTTGATGAGCCTAGCATGTACAGGCATGGTCTCGGATCACGGATCACCGAAAGGTAAAGCATGAGTCATATAGTAGATATGATGAACATGTTGATTGTTTGCCATTGAAGCTACATCAACTCTCGTGATGATCGGTTTTGATGTGGTGGATTTGGTTCCTGTGATCACTAAAACAATGTGAGGGATATTGTTTTGAGTGGAAGTTCGACAGCAATGTGATTAAAAGTTGAACACTATTTATCATAAATTAAATCAAAGTGAATTTGCATAATTGTTGTAGTCATTGGCATCCGTTTACCACCTTGCGCTTAGTTTTAATTGAGATGATAGAACTATAGAATTCTGGTTAGTTACTTTACGAACTGGTATCGTATTGTTTTGAAGTGTTAATCTAAAGTTTAAAAGTCATATTGCAAACTTTCAGTAAGTTACGGTTACTCCATGAAGTTTAATAATTGGTATTAACACAAGAGTGACAATTCCAGTGTTAGTGTATGAGTATCATGTTTGTCTCCATGATTCTTGATATTCAAAGGATTGTCTTAATATCAAGGTTATCTAGGATCTAAAAGAGTTGTTTCAGAAACCATGATGTGTGGAAGATATTGTGATATCTGAAACGAAGTTTTGGTTGCAACATGATAGAGTATAATATGGCAAAAGTCATGTTCTCATATTTGATGAGAATTTGCAAAAGGTTGGAGACACTAGTTGTCCTAATCCTCCAAAAGGTTTTGGAGAGCAACATTATACTCGCGATTCACCGTTATAAGCTAAAAGTAGCTTGATCATGGGTAGTTCCATGATAAGGGTGAATATTTGATGTAGGAAAAATGTTTACTACACCAAGAGATTACTAAAGAAAGGAATTTGAAAGAACATCAAACATTTGATCATGGTAATCTACTTCAAAGTGCAAGTCCAAAGACATTGGTATTTAACTATACACGCTTTGGAAAATGTGTCATGTGTATGGCTCCACTATTGATGTTGATAGATTCTTTCAAACAGAAAGGAAATACTGAAAGAGAATCTCATAAATATATGGCAGAAAAGAAAATACTAGAATTGTTCAATTTAGGTATATAAAGGATATACGTGTTATGGATATATTCTTTGCTTGTTAAATAATGTGGTTCTTAAGTATTGGATACTAAATTTGTTGGTATGAATCATCATATAAAACAACAGAATTCACGAACTACAATGGCCTAAGTAACTAGCAAAATAATATGTGATGATGTTCATCGACAACAAATAAAGGGTTATTGTGTTGCTCGTTAAACATCAAAGCTTGCCTTCAAGATTTGTTTTATCAAGTATTATGAGAACAAAAGGGTTGTTCAAATAATTGCCGTAATCCATAAAAGATGGATGATTCAGATATCTCGTTGGAGAAATCACATCCATAAAACTAGTGCTAAAAATGTCGAAAGACAAATTGATTGAAAGATCACTTAGGAAGTGACATCACCGTTTAAATTATATTGGAAAGAAAACATGAAGAAACTCCATGTGGATGGGATTTTGGAGTCTTTTTGATTTTTGATCAAATGACGCTTGTGAAACTTTCCTAGAGATAATTAAAACTTCGTTCATAGGCCAAAAGGGAACGAATGACTAGCTTATTGGAACTTGTACATATTGTTGTATGAAGTCCATTATGTGTAGTCAAGAGCGATGGATTTCAACTTCATATGTTTTTCCGAAAATTTGAGTGAATATATGAATATTCACTTAATAAGGATGAAGTATGAAACATTTGAAAAGTTCAAAGATTTTCAAGATGAAGTGCAAAATCATTGTAACAAAGATATAAATAGTTTATGATAAGATCATAAAGAAAGATATTTGAGTTACAAGTTTAGCATAAAAACACCTAAGATTTAAGGAATCGTTTCGTGGATTTACATTTCCCGAAACACCATAAGAGCATGGAACGTTCGAGATATATAATTGAACCTTGTTTGACATGGTAAGATCAAAGGTGTAATTCATAAAACTGTCATTATATTTTAAAGATTAAAAGCTTTAGAGACTACCGTTTTTTCACTGAAAAGAGCTCCATCATAATCCGTTGAATTGACACCATATAAAGTTATGGTTTGGGATAAAACCCAAGTTGTCCTTTCTTAAAAATTGGTATGCTATGCATAAGAAAGATGTTTGCAACCAAAATCGGATGAACATATCTTTGTATGTTATTTTGAATAATAGTTAAGTATTCCTCCATAACACCAAAGACAAAAGTGTTTGTCGCTTAGAACGTCAAGTTTCTGTGAGAAGGAATTTTTCGTGAAAAGTTAAGTGAGAGGACAATAGAACTTTGATAAGGTTAAAAGAACCTTAGCTATATGTGCAGAGTTACGCAGCGCCGAAAAGTGTTCCGGAGGCAGCAACAATGCTCATGGCTCACGTGACTCAAAGGTTGTGGTTACGGAGGTCAAAGTTTATATTGAACCAAGTAGGTCGGGTAAACAATCAAATACCAAGATTTGAGGGTTGAATCATTATTTGAAAATAATGAACGGACTACATGCAAATAAGCGATGATGGGCCCTAACTCCATAAAATGGCTTGAAGCCATAAAATCCGTGATAGTTCCATACACGAGAAATCAAGTTTTGAACTTGAAGGACCCTCGAGAAAGGTGTAAGACCTTACAGTTGTGTTTGGATCTATAAAGAAATAGACATGGATGTTTCGCATCTATGAAATAGTCGACATGTTGGGAAATAGTTCACAACAATGTTCAAGGTTGACTATGACAAGATTTGATCTTTCATAGCGATATTTAGCCTAGACGGATTAATGTAGCAACCACTACATATAATTTTGTTATGTGGTAGTTGAATAAACAAGACAAGTTCTTCTAATAGAATTGTTACCTAGGACGTGTGCATAACACGGTCCAAAGGGTTTTGATATTTCAAAGGATGCTAAAAGCATATGCAAACTTCAATGGTTGAAGTAAGCATAGCGGAGTTGGAATCTTCACTATGATGAAATTGTTAAAAGAGTTTAATTTCATCGGAGACAATGAAGATGCTTGCATTTGCAAGAAATTAAGTGGGAGCGCTAAGACATATTTCTAATACATTATGTGGAAGACATATTATTGATTGGAAATGATGTATCTTTCATTAACACATATTAAGAATTTCATCCCGATGAAAGACTTAGGCAAAACCCAAATATTTGGCACCAATAGACGCTAATATGGTTGTGTCGAAAGTACATAGATGATGTATTGAATGAGTTCAATATAGAAACTACAAGAAAGGTTCTTGTCGCACAGAAAGGATTGAATGAGTTCAATATTGATGATATATTCAAGTGTATTGACACTTGGTAAGTGAAACAAAGATTCAAGTATATATTGATACTTGATGTATGAAATCACAAAGAGTATTTATATCAATCATACTGTGATATGTACAAATCCAGATATGTCCTATACTCTAAATGTTATGAGCATATACCAGAATGATTCATAAGATGATCATTGGACAATAGTAAGGATATTCTTATGATCTTTTGGAAGAACTAAGAGTATATTATTTGTAGAAGTGAGAAATAGATGGTTAGTTCATTGTAAAAGTACTACATTGATACTATTTTTGTCACGAAGTACAAATTAAGTTTATCTCAATCTAAACTAAGGGTGGCACAATATAATGGAAAGTAAGTTCCATAATTGATTTGGATGAGTTCCAAAGTTAAGACATTGTGACAGATACTACAACAAAAGGGCTAAGTATATAACTGCTATTATAGCAGCTAAAGAGGGCATTTGTGTTAATTAGTTTGTTATCAAACTAGGTGTAGTTCACAGCGGTATAATACTATGAAGATATATTGTACGACAATGTTATCAACATGTTTTAACCCCAAAAAACTAAAGGTCTCACCAAAGGACCAAATTTATACAAAGCCATCTCATTAGAGAATGAGTGATGCGTAGAGACGCAAAAACATGCAATTACACACGGACCTGGAAGTGTCAGATCCGGAGATCAGTTGACCACTAGCAATCGCGTACATACGACACCAGAAATCCATAGGTGTTGAATACACAAAGGTTTGAAACTAGATTATTGACTCTAGTGCAAGTGGGAGACTGTTGGAGATATGCCCAAGAGGCAATAATAAAGTGGTTATTATCATATCTTCATACTTATGATAAATGTTTACATACCATGCTATAATTGTATTAACCGGAAACATTAATACTTGTGTGATTTGTAAACATAAAAGAGTCCCTAGTAAAGCCTCTTGTTAAACTAGCTTGTTGGTTAATATATGATCATGGTTTCCTGATCATGAACATAGAGATGTTATTAACAACAGGGTCATATCATTAGGAGAATGATGTGATGGACATACTCCTATAGTTAAGCGTAGCATAAAGATCAAGTCATTTAATATAGTTCATTTGCTATAAGCTTTCTGATACATAGTAACCTAATTCCTTCGACCATGAGATCATGTTAATCATCATCACCGGAAGGATGCTTTGATGACATCAAACACCACACCGTAACTGGGTGGCTATAAAGATGGCATTGAGTGTTTTGAAAGTATGGGTTGAGGCATATGGATCAAGAGTGGGATTTGTCCATCCATATGACAGATAGATATACTCTGGGCCCTCTCGGTGGAATGTCATCCAATTAGCTTGCAAGCATGTGACTGGCTCACAAGGGATCACATATCACGGGAATGAGAAAAGAGTACTTATCGGTAACGAGGTTGAACTAGGTATGCAGAGATACCGACGATCAAAACCTCGGATAAGTAAACTATCGTGAGACAAAGGGAAATTGGTATCGTATGTAAGTGGTTCATTCGATCGCAAAGTAATCGTAGAAATATGTGGGAGCCATATGAATTTTTAGATTCCTCTATTGGTTATTGATCGGAGAAGTGTCTCGGTCATGTCCGCATAATTCACGAACCGTAGGGAGACACACTTAAGGATTCGATGTTGTTGAGTAGTTATGGAATGATGAGTAAGAGACCGAATGTTGTTCGGAGTCTCGGATGGAATCCGGGATATCACGAGGATATCCGGAATGGTCCGGAGAATAAGATTCATATAAGGAAAGTCCTGTTTCGGAGTTCGGGATTGATTCCGGTGTTTTCACCGGGAATGTTCTAGAAGGTTCCGGAAGGTCCGGCACTCCGGAGGGTAAGGGTACATGAATGTGTCATGACAATGTGGAACGGTTGCATCATGTACTAGGTAGCATGGCTGGGCAAAATAAAGGAAGAAATCAAATCCTAGTTTGAAAAGTCAAACGCCAATTTGAAAAGTCAAACGGCAAGTTTGCTTGGTGGAGGGAGAGTAGGAAACCTACTTGGGGAGGAAGTCCTCCTCCCTCCACCCGCCGGCCAAGGAGGCCGAGTTGGGGGAGGAGTCCCTCCTCCCAACCGGCGCCCTCCCACCTATAAAAGAAGGGGCAGGGGTGCCCCTCTTCCCTACACCTCAAACCCTAGCTTTTGCGCCTGCACCTCCAAGTGCAGTCGCCGCCGCCTAGGGTTTCCCCTCCAACTCGGCGAGTTGGGGCTCTCCCCAAGCCCTAGCCGCCGGCCAAGCTTCCTCCCTTGGTTCCTCTAAACCCTAGATCACCAAGGCCTCTCTCATAGTCCACCATACTCGCTCTGCCTAGGCGAAGCCCTGCGAGATCTCCCCTCTACTTCCGGTACCACGCCGTCGTGCTGCCGGAATCGCGAGGAGAGTGCTACAACCTCCGCTGCCTGCTGGAACAAGGGAGAGGAAGGTCTTCATCGAGTACCGAACGTGTGACCGACTGCGGAAGCGCTGCCGGAACGCAACGCCGGAAGGATCGTCTACGCGATCTTGAGATCGGCAAGAGTACGACTACATCACCCACGAGAATCTGCTCTCGTTAACCGCTTTGGAATCTTCGAGGGTGAGTTCCTCTATTGACTCGTTGCTACAATCTAGTAGATAGATCTTGGCTTATTTGTTTGCATGCGGTAGAATTTTTTTGTTTTCCATGCTACGAACCCCTACACTTTCATCACATTTGAGGACTTGGGTAACAAAATGCGATGGCTCATTTTGATAATATCTCTTGTTTAGTTAATGAGTTAACATTCATTTAAGTTAAGTCTATATTTTTATTCCATAGACGAGACAAGTTCCTACAAATGTCTACCAGAAAATGGATTACATCGAAATCTAAGAAAAACATACTATAAATACTAAATACCTCTTATACACATCTACTTCCTCCATTTGGAAATATAAGATGTTTTAATTTGTGAAACAAATGTATCTAGACACCTTTTAGTGTGTACTAAAAAATGTCTAGATATATTAGCTTCACAAACCTAAAACATCTTATATTTATAAATGGAGGGATTATGTGATATTTCAGTCCCCTCTCGCCTTGCAAGACGATAAAAAAACCTGGAACGAAGACCTATAGCTTTGCAACTCACGAATTATCTTTTTTTCGAAATGGGGAACATCGTCCCGGCCTCTGCATCATCTGATGCACACAACCCTTTTATTGCATTATTCAAACGTAATCAAAGTTTTACAATCATGGATCAGATAAGGTGAGACATGTATCAACCATCTAAAAATAAGAAGCAAAATTGCTCTATCCATTTTTCAGCCTATTAATATGATGCCACCCAGTAGCCTGGAAAAAACAGTCCTGTGCAACCATAAGCAGGTGGTTGCATCCAGATTCCATATGCTTCCTCTGATCCTTCGGGAGAAGCATAGACCATTGTTGAATCCAACATGTAGCTTGGCGAATAACCTGCAAAAAATTTATACCATTCTGTTTGTTAAAAACAAAATCATTTCGAGTATTCCAAATAGCCCAACATAGTGCTGATACTCCAATACGAATTCTAGATTTATTTTGCTTGTCCACCCCATGAAGCCAATTGCCAAACATATTGTTAATATTCGTTGGAGGGTTAATATCAAAAGCGAAGAACATTATTCGCCAAATAATTCGTGCAAATGGACAATATAAAAATAAATGTTCAATTGATTCCAAAGAATCACAAAAACAGCTCACGAATTAGCTAGCACCCACTGATCGCTGCTCTTGACTATCCAGAACATACGTCTCAATCACCACTCTCTCATAGCCTATCTTGGGCAAACATGGTATCTCTGTATGCCATGAGCTTAGTGGTAGATAGACCAGCGATATTATTGTACGGAGGCTGCTACTTGAGATCTTCCAATAATCAGCCCCGCACCAACAACTCCCCTAGCCAAATCAAGAGAATCATCACTGATTATTTTCATCCAGTTTTCAGATGGTGAACTGCACTTAACCTTCACTTGCTAGTTGCTACTCACCGGCAGCACTCTTAGCAAAAAACTACAAAGCGTGCACAAGCTCATTAAGAATCTCCATGGATTCTAGTGGTTTTTACTGAATCCATGTGCATCCATCCCAAAATTAAGCATTTTGTGAGCAAATAAAAGTCACAAATCCATGGTGTGCAATAGTTGTTAAACTTTCTCGGGGAAGTGTGCCTTTGTCATCCTCGTATCTGCTACGGCATCAAAGTTTCAGATATATGAATATGAAGTGAGATAGAGTACATTAACACTCAATAGTACTTCTGAATGTGTTAGAATTAATTACCTGATGATCACCACTAAACACACAATGGGTTCTACACATATCTAGTAGAATTAGCAATTTTAATCATTCCGCTAGAACAAAGTCACACAAAATATAATCAGTACCATTGGAGGACTTCTGTAGGTTTGCCAAAATATTCAATCGAGATATCACCATATGTTTGTTACTACATGTTAATTTTACTGTATTTCAAAATTTTAAAGTTTTTATGCACCTTATGTGGATGTGGGACTAATCACAACACTTTCACATCCGAGTCCGCTTCCATCCGCAACACCTAGGTACCACCGCTTCTAGAGAAAAAAAACCTATAAAATGTATAACTATCCGCAAAACCAGAGAATCGCATCTCCGTTCGATCCAGAGATCAATGAAACATGTGATGTAACTGTTTTTTCGTACAGTTATAAGTTCAGTTTTGCTTGCCTAATCTTGGAGCATTTCACTGTCGAATGCAAGCTAACTAAAAAAAACTCTGTAGAAAAGGCAATCAAAATATGTTATTCTTTTTAATCAGGAAATAAAGGCCGTGTTGAAAAATTAGAAAATGGAAGAACCTCCATTGGCCACTCTGCTAATCATGATATCACGTAAGGATGTTTCCTATTTAGATTGGCTGACAGATGCCAAGGAGTATATAGATTGGCTGACAGATGCCAAGGAGTATATGATCCTTCTTTAGGCCACCGTATGAACGACACTGAAAACACAACAATCAAATTGAACGCCGCATACCTGTATGACTGTAACCAGCAGAGAAGTGGTTGCAACTTGCAAGGTGCTTCTGCCCAGAGGAGAGGCTCTCTGGCGGCGGGGCTACGAATGTATGATGGGAGGGGGCTTCGTGACGACGAGGCGAGGAAGGCAGCGTGAACAAGGTCCTCGTCGCCGTCCTCGAAGCGAATTACGCGAGCAGACAAGCGGTCAGCTGGAGGGGAGGCGAGGTGAGGCGATCAAGGGGTGGATGACGGGCAGGGATCGCAGACGATGGACCGATGTGGTGCTGGATCGCGCCTCGACGGGTGTGGCAGCAGCATTCGCACTGCGATGTTTCGTCAGCATCTGTGGTGGCCGCGTTGGCGAGAAGTCGAGGTCGAGCGAGGGGTGAGGGCAGTCTACAAGGACGGCAGGCGGTGTGCAACGATGGGCAGCGGTGTGACGATAGACGTTGTTTTGTTTTTTCCATCGATGCAGTGCGTGAGTTATTTAGTGTGATTTGCGGCGTACGTTGATTACCGGCGTGATTTGTGTCCGAGACCGTGAACATGCGACGGACTGCGTTTTACCGTAAAACTCGGCAGTGGCCTTCACCGTGGGATATTGGATAGATGGTCAGGATCTGTTGGATCTGCCCCTTTTGTGTCTTTTTATATTGGTATAGATATAAAGTGTATATCTTTTTTAGATAGAACATCACTTTAGCTTAGTTAGTTGAGGGTTGGTTTGGTTGCTTTTGGAGTTTGACTTATAAGTCACAAAAGCACCAAAATAGGTGTTTTTAGCTTTGGTTTTTGGCTTTTAATTGGACATAGTAGTATGATGGTATAAGCTAAAAACAAAATTAAAAGCACATATTTAGTTGTTTTTGTGTCTTATAAGCCAAAAGCAAAAGGCCATAAATAAGCATAACCAAACAGCCTCGGCCTTTGTTTCAACTTGTTAGTTTAAGGGTTTGAATCCCAATCTGACCAATTTTTTATTTTACTAGTAAAATGCCCGTGCTTTCAAATTGTTAGTCATCGTATGTGTAAATATATTGTGCATGCAGATATTGCTTGTCACGTGGACAAAGACATCTTTTTTACCGGCACTTTTCACCATTGACAAAAACAATTAATTTGGGTTTTCTTCAAATTAATGGGCATGCGCTTCACCACTGCAATCTGAGAGATATAATGCATTTGGATTACTCGAACCGTAGACCTTGCTCTTGACCATTCCTTCTATCACTCCTTCTCCTTCCCAACCAATATCTCCTCCCTCTTGCTCTCCGTCTCTCTAGGCTTCACCTCTTTCACCATAGCCCTACTACAAAAACACTGCCATTGTATTTCATGGTTAACCCACTCCAACATGTCCCTCACCATTGTGCTAGTGTTTTATGCATCTTTGGCTAAGAGATTCATTCCCATATCCAATCATCATCCCAACTTCAACAAACGTTAAGCATGGCAGTCTCTACTCCCCCAACAGAGTAGCAATTTTCTAAAAAAAAATGTTGCAAGGATCAAAAGTCCCAAAGCAGGATCTATGTCACTCTGCTTTTCTTATTTTAAGCATAGCATGAGAGCCAAGTGTTGTTCGGCTCATAAGGCTCATAAGAAACCTCTTAACTCAGGATTAAACTAACCCACAAAAATGACACAACACAAACAATGAGGAGAATAAGAATCTGATCTTTTATTTATTTCTAGGGCCCTTGCTTTGTATAGAAAGCCACCAAGTATGGATAGCAAACCCCTTTTGAAATTAAAATATGGAACCCATAAGATTAGAGATATGAGAGCACGAGAAAGAAAAGAATACATCCTCAAAATAGCAATGTTTCATGTGTTGTAAATATAGCTATTTCAAGTCATGGTTCCTGTTTTTGCTCCAAAGGCACAGGTAGTTTACTCATTCACAATAGGAATTTTCAAATATCAATTATATACACCAAAATCCAATCAAGATTCTGGGTTTGAAGACCAAAATGAATATAAAAAAAGTTCTGACTTTACAGTTTGTTCACTTATTAACATATGGTTTTCCAAACTCTTATTGGTCATGAACTCGCGCAACTGATAGCTCATCCGAGTGGTACGCCAAAAGCTTCGCCAGTGCTACAACATTTCCAAAACTGTATTACACCAAAATCCAATCAAGATTCAGAGTATGAAGACCAAAATGAATAGAAAAGAAGTTCTGACTTTACAGTTTGCTCACTTGTTAACATATGGTTTAATTTTCCAAACTCTTATTAATATATGGTTTAATTTTCCGAACTTTTATTGGCCATGAACCCACGCAACAGATAGCTCCTCCGATTGGTACGCGAAAAGCTTCACTAATGAAACAACATTTCCGCAATTGTATATCTTCCAGCTACAGACCGTAATTTGATACAAAATTCAGGTATAAGTAGCAATACCATGGTTACATAGCATGTTCATATTCATAGCTACTCCAGAAAATGGACAGAAAGATACTGCCTTAGAGCGTTGTTTGAGAAGTTTCTACTGAACAAATTTAATTACTTGACCAACAATAGCAGGAAAAAACTTGGATCAAACACAGCATAAGGTTCTGGAGAGAATGCAACACCATAACCTAGATCAGAGGAGCTCGAAGCTCGCGGAGTAGTCATCTTGCCACTTCAGGTACACGATGAAGAAAATAATCTAATTAAGAAGTACCCAGGATACGTAATGAAGAAACAAATCTAATTAACAAGAGAGGAGGATGGGGAAGAAGAACCGGAGTAAATTCACCCTGTGCGTGATGGAAATCCTCTAAGCAAAATAACTACTGGATTGATTCATGAATATATAGAGGATAAAAAGAAAGAAACGAAGTAGGTGGCTAGGCAGTGGACTTTTTCTTCGGTTAGAAGGCATTGTGTGGGTTACCTGCAGGATGGATAGCAAGTAAAACTCGCCACCGATGACCAGACATGATCCAAGTCTCTCCTATGATTTCTTTCCGCAAGTTACCACTCCTCCGTTGCCCAACTACTCATGGAGATGGATCTACTGGAAACCAACACAAGAGATCAAAAGTTAAAGAAGATGGATTGATTGCCTGCTGCAAAAGAGATCGACGACCAAGTCCTAACGACAGAATTGGAAAGCATTACAGTTTCAGATAAACAACTGATCAGCGGAACATTAAAAATTTCCTTAGATGGCGAGAGAAGTGCACTTACTTGCGCCAGAAGAAGATTGTTGTGCCCGGACCTTGATGTCTCTATGGAGCTAACCTACTATTCGTTAAGATAGTCTTCCCTGAGATCTCTCCATCACAATCCCTGAAAGTCAGGTAAATCAAGTAACACAAATTCCCCAAAATTCATGAGGTTGACTTAGTGAACTATAGCTAGGGGATACCAATGAAGTCAGGTTCAAGCCAAACAACTACATGTGAAAGCATAATTCAGTTATAGATAACGAAGTATCTAAATTGGTCAACAAAGACATTCTGTGATGAAGGTGGCATAAACTTCTGTAAAAATATGTTACCTCAAACCTTCATGCTCTCCAAATAATATTAATATCCATAGGCATTTACAAGGAGAAACGATTTTACCTCCAAAAAGGGCTATTTAATTTGTCCATCCCAATGGCATTCTCACATAGGTAATACATGTAATGCGACAAACCTGACTATGCAAGCCACCAAAATAACTGGAACATAATTCCCAGTATTCTATGTTCTATATATATAGTATGGAAAACATAATTGAAAAGCACTCTGTACTAAAAAATATACTAACAATTCAAATCATATATCCCTACAATTAGTCACGTAGTATGAAAATTACCCATTGCTCATGTACTTTGTGTTAAGACATGATAAATGAGTAGCATCAAAGAAAGTGTCCAGATGTCCATAGTACATCACATAATATGATTGGTCCAGTGGCTATTGAATTCAGTA
Organism: Avena insularis; assembly: GCA_023614405.1. Taxonomy (NCBI): domain Eukaryota; kingdom Viridiplantae; phylum Streptophyta; class Magnoliopsida; order Poales; family Poaceae; genus Avena; species Avena insularis. The sequence goes on from CM042684.1 coordinate 34,325,137, forward strand.
CCGAGCACACTAAAATTTGTATTATAGATTCTCCTATGATATTCACATTCCAGAGTAGTGTATCATACAAATACTTTGCTAAATCTTTCGAAATTACAACACCATTCTCATTCACATGTTAAAATCTGTGGCAAAAAATCAGTGCATATCGCAAATTCACCACTCACCGGGGCCTGGTCTCACATTCCTAGCTAATAGTGAGTCCTCACAAAAGGAGTTATTTGCAGTCCTGCTGGAAAAGGCACCAATTTCTAGTAACCAGGCATCTTGGTGGAGATAGAAGCATAGGTATAGGGGGGTGCCATTACCAGAGTCCATGGCCCAATCTGGAGTAATATAATATAATGCATACATGCACGCCCTAAACGCAAATTCTTCATCCCAAAACTTGCAATAAGAAGTCTTTTCAATCTTTCTAGCTAGCATGCCCTATATCCATGAATTTTGTCAAACTTTGAAATGTCAATCTTACGAACAGGAAGTTAGGGACAGTACTAAAATACCAATAATATATCATTAGCAAATCAGTTCACACCTTGACCTTCCAGAGTACTACAGGTCAGGTCCATACACATGAAATGATTTTAGTTCAGCTTATCATTAAGATAATCATTTAATTGGTCTAGATTCTTACACATATAATACATTTTAATAATTAGGTTTTTTTTCAATAAAAAGTCAGATGAATTTTAACATAAATGCATCTGTAAATATTTCAATGATTTTAACATAAATGCATCTGAGCACCAATGAGCAAGATCAATTTTAGCATAAGCTAGAGAATGAGCAAACAAAAGATTGTAAAGGCCAGCTACCTTCGGTATTGGGGACGTCTCTGAGGCAGTGGAGAGGCATGCATTTTCCTGGGTGGCGAAGAGGAGCCGGAGGCGACGGCTCGAGGTGCCGGGGAGTGATGGTGCTAGGGTCGTGCACCAGGGAGGGAGACGACCAGGTGTTTGTAAAAATCGTCTGCCGCGAGATATATGGGAGACAAGCGATGATGGCTCGAGGTACATGAAGAAGTCGAGTTCCATGGCTGTCAGATCCAACGACACCAACGACCAGAGTGGCCAAATCCAGCAGCGCCATGGATGGGCACGACCACATAAGAAAAGAAATATCCTACCCTGTTCAAAAAATAAAAAAATCATGACCATCTGTATGAGTAAATGCTAAAACCTGAAATATATATATGAATAATAAATTGCACACGGCACAAGGGAATATGTTCCATTGAGCCATGACATCCATTAGCAATACCATCTAATCCCGTGTGCAGCCTATCTATCAACATCGATATGGGAGCATCTTGACATGCACAAGCACATTGTGAGTCTTAAAGATCTTAAAATGAGAAACCATGATATTACGAAAATTGTCCATATGGATAGAGGTAAATAAGTGCGGGATAGTCACGCTAATTCGGCGCATAACTATTTCAGCTGCAAACTCGGTATGCAAAATATATCCTACGGAAGACATACTACCTTGAGGACGTTGGGGATAGCCGACTCTAATCCACTAACTATGATTACGATAATTTAAAAGAGTAAATTTTTTGATCGATTATCGGGGCCATAGTGCTCTACTGTAGTAGAAACCAACGAGCAAACACGGTCAATCTAAAAGCCACGGCCACAGAATAAATTAGTAAGTCATATGCCAGATTCAGTCACCTTCAGTGGCTTCTTGAGTGGTGAGCTTGATATTGCCACCCATGTAGCTTTCAGGTTATTGACACCGTTTAGCGAGAGGAAGGAAAACCGCTGCGGAGTATAGGTGTTGTTGCTTTCACCTCCATTAACATGGACACTGTTCTTTGCTTCCCTGCCTCCACCTTCAACCTAATCTTCTCTCCACACCTGCACAAACCACCATTATCAGTGTGTAAACATACAATCATACAATGTCGCTTTCAGATCACGGTGACAAGAATGTTACAATTGATTTGGACTCTTTTCGACTGTTTCTTGCCTCACCACCTTCTTCACAGTCTCCGGGTGAAGGCTGCAGTGCCGCCACCGGGGACAGCACATCGTCCCAACATATTGTTGTCATTGTCGTCCCTGATGGAAAACATGGGTCAGAACAAGGCAGAGAACGGAACATTGAAAACAGAACATAGCAAAGTCTAGCAATATACCTCACATTCAGCACCGATCATAAAAGTGAGTATGTTATGCACCGACCATTTTGAGTAATTCAAATACCAACAAAATCAAAATGTATAAAGGTATAAAGCCCTACAGTTGGAAAATCTAATTTACTTGCGTATCTGCAGTGCCAAACTATCCGGAGGTGACAGTAAAGATTGACATGAACTCAGAAAACTAACAAGTGAGCTTTGCATCTGTAGCCTTGCTTTATCACACTAAGAACACAGATTTGAAAGACCACATAAGAATGGCTTGCTGATGACCTAAAAGCTTAGAACATTAAAAAGGGAGCCAAGCTGAATAGTTTCATTATGTTCCGTTGCTACGAAGCACTGATATTTGAAACTCCGCCGTGTTCGCGTACAATACTTTGATACGCCCTATACACAAGCGATACATGTATCCCAGGAGTATACGCTTTTATGATTTAAAAAGAAAAGAAAAAATGCCGACGCGCCTCTGGGGACATGGCCAGTACGCCCGATAAGCAAGCAATACTTGTATCTGTATCGCCATATCCGTCTTTCTATATCGGTACGACTCCCTCCGTTTTAAAATATAAGATGTTTTAGGTTTGTGAAGAAAATATATCTAGACTTGTTTTAGTATGTAGATTCACACCAAACTTGAGTAAAACTACATACTAAAAAAAGTATAGATACAAGTTGAGTACATAGTTGTGTTGACAACTACAATGAATGAAGCACGAATAGCATTATTTCAACTTCCGAACTAACAAGTTTTTTACAATAATTAAAGCGCATCAATTTCAGCAATGCACTCTTGTATCAAATTACTGGCAGTCACCAATTGCTAGGGATGGATAGAAAAATCACCTTGGCTTACTCGTAGAGCTTCTTTTCTCAGGCCAGCGCTGCAGTCCATGGAGGAAACCAGCAGGCTGTCTAGGAGGAGGAGGAGGCCATCCAGGGGAGCCGATGGTGATCTGAGCTGTGAGATATAGTCAGACGGGTCGACGCCGCCCCATCTTCCCATATGCCCTAGTGTGCCCTTGTGAGTGAATCCCTAGCAGGATCGAAGCAGCCGGAGGACACGATGTCGATCTGCTGCGGAGCCTGCTCGCCTCCGCCTCACTCCTGCACCGGATGCTGGCGGTGGAACCCTGTGCGCTGTCGTGCACGAGTTGGGGTCAGAGATCTCGATTAGGAAGGCCGCGTCACGGAGGACCTCGCGCCTCACGCGGCATCAAACATGGAGGCGCTAGATGTTAGCCAGATTCAGCGGAAGGTCGCGGCGGAGTCAGCGGGACGTGGCGCGCGGGGCGGAGTCGGCGGGAGGCGGCGCGGGGCGGAGTCAGCGGGAGGCGGCGAGCGGGGCAGAGGAGGCTCGGGGAGGGAGGAGCGAAAACGCAAAACAGGGGTTCCTACAACAATAAGGATGTTTGACGAAGGCGGATCGAGCATGGTGTTGTGGCGGCGGCGTGTCGCTGCATGAGCTCGAGGACGGTGGCAGCGACGTCCAGGCTGCAAGGTGGGGACGACGTCATCGAGGCTAGCGTGGGTTGCTGCAACTTGCTGGGCAGTCCGCGCGTGGAGCTCGAGGACGATGTCTTCGGTGGCGTCTAGGCCTGCAAGGTTGGGGAAGACGCCGTCCAGGCCAGCATGGGTCGCTGCTGGGCAGTCTGCGCAGCTCGAGGGCGGCGGCATCCAAGCGCAAGGTGGGGGCGAGATGTACGGTGTTGTCGGCGTCGGCGTGGGAGCGGAGGGGATTGTGCGGCGTGATTTTTGGATCGAAACGATGAAGTTAATACGGGCTAATTTTGCGCGGGATGCGACAGTCGCAGCGACGAAAGGACGAGTGAAACGGTGTTGACGAAGGAAACGACATAGTGCTTCTTTGGCAGAATACGGAACCTCTTCATACTCTTTAGATAGTAGAGATTTTTCTGAGCTCAATAACCTATCTGGCTGAACCGATATGTGTCAACGAACAAGACCAAATTCGAGCGCACACTTAAAAATTTCATCGATGGAAATTTCTCGCCCAATGTGTGTGGAGTGGAGAGCTTAGAAAAATAAAAGCAAAAAAATGATGAAATAGGGATTCAGACTCAAGATCAATCTACATGAACCGATGTCTCAAACCAACTCAGCTAGGACAAGGTTTTGTATAATATGATAGACCCTTTATAAAATAAGTAGTGTAGCACCGTGTCATTTAGGCACTACACCATGTACCGTAACTAGATTTAGTGGTGCGCCTTGGCGCAAGATCCCGTTAAAATTAGGGATTATAGAGTAGAAAAAAAAATATTTTTTAAATTTCTAACAAATCATTGGCCGGAGAATCAGATGCAACTTTTGGAAGTAACAACTATAAATAACTTCTGAAAACAAGAAACTTTGATAATGTGTGTTGTACATATGCAAGAACTACCCGACAGACCTAACTCTTCAAGCAGGCCAAGTTCCCTTCCCTGCACCACGACGGTTTTTGTCTCTGCTCCACTCCACAATGCTTCTATAGACGACGGCTGCCAAGGAGCGGCGTGGGGAAGAGCATTGTCTGCCTTCGCTATTCCGTGCATGCATGGTAATTGCATTAGAATGTAGAGGTAAAATGAACACAGGCAGGGTATATCAGAGTGTTAAAAATGAACACAGGCTTTGGGTGATTTTCAACGCAATTTAGCACATAAATAGACTTGTCACGCTCTAATCCATGCTTCAATGTATACACACACATTCCATGCTTATTTATCATGAAAATTAAAAATTATATATTCATCTAGCTAGTCAGATCAAGACAAAAATCTTAAACTCAAAATGGATTCTTTTTGAAAGATATCTAACAATCAGTGATAGAGCAAAATGACCACCAGACAATACATATAGGTGTAGCACATTGCAAAACTTCAAAGAAATAGATAATTACATACACTAAATCCTAGGTAGGATTTTCATCAAACATTTTGCATGCACATGAATGGATCTGCCCTACTAATATGAGATGTTTAGGGGCTAAATCACTTGTACCTCGACCTCTATAAGGAAGCGGCAGAGCGGCAGCCTGCTCTCCTGCTGATTGCACACTCCTCCTAGTGAACTCCTAGCAGAGCAACTTTTAAGAGATAGAGAAGATATAGGTACCTGAAAAAGGAGGATGGAAGGCCGCTGCCCTGCTGGCCAGCGTCTTCCATGACGAAGAAGACGCGGAGGATTGGAGGTCCTTGCGCTACTGGCTGTCGCCCGTCGTCCTTCAGGACGAACCTGGGCCGAGTGCTGCTTGTGAAGGCGCCCCATCCATACCCCTGCGGCTGAGGCCACCAGAGGGCATTGGTGTCAAAGATGAATGAAAAAAGAGAAGAGAATCCATGTTCAGATATCAAATACAAGAATGATAATTCAGGGTGCATTTCTAGACCTTACAATCAGATCGTGAGCTTATTTATACTATCAGGTATCCCGTTACTCCCGTATTCAATTTCAATAATTCTTCGACAAAATTTAGGTTTGTGGTTACTTGCACTGATGTTTACGGCGCCCCGAATTTGGAAGTAGAGCATCAAAACTGAATACACATAGTCGCAATTCATGTTCCTTCTCCACTGTCAGTAGTATGGGTGGCAGCTAAAACGAAATGAAACAAAATTGAAATAAATACTATGACTGTATACTCGTACATTTTCTCGACTGGATAAAGGGCGTGAACCATCTGATTTCATGCAACAACGGATAAATTGCATAGAAATATGCTGCTTGTTCTACCTATCCAAAATTTAGTGCCAACTATGGCCAAACCAAGGTAGTGAAACCAGCAGATGCATGTATCTCAGTGTTATTGTTTTGAAAGTTGTATACTGACTGATTTTACAAATCTCATAACTGTGGGCAGTGTATCTAATATGAAAAAAGAGATTCACAAAAATAGATGCCATATTAAATTTGAGACTCACTTTTGGCTGTCAGATCTTCAACGTCTAACCTGAACCAGATCCATTGGAAGTGGAGCAATGCAAAAATCTTGTTGTGGTCCAGAACAGTTGTAGGAATAATGAGTATTGGAAATGGACATTCTTTTCAGGAGAAAGAGAGGAAGTAAACAAACTTGGATAGAGACCTGAGGACAGAGAACATCAGTAATTAAAAAAGGATATGGCGAGAACCGTAAAGCTTACAAATTTGCAATCCTGTTACCAACAGGACAGAGAACATCAGTAATTTAATAGGCATGGTCATGCTGAAACGAAAGAAGTAAGATGTACAGGATAGCTGACCTCAATGTAGAAATTGTGTGGAGGAAAAATAATTCTTCACTGGGCATGTATGAGTCGATCAGCAACCAAAAGCAGACAGAGACACCCTTTGTGAAAGCCAATGGGTATATATCAGTCAACGGCACAGAATGAACTATGAAGCTTAAAGATATATTTTATAATAAAATCCAGTGAGAAAAACATCTAAAGACAGATAGATTCTTATTGACAATCCAAGCGAATAAGCAATGAAGCGTGATGGTGATACGAACTAACAATAGTGCTCTACTTTACAAATATAAATTAATTGCAGTCTTGATCTTTTCCATGGGTTAGACCACGAGGGCTGTTCTATGACAGCAAATCAAAAAATGTGAATGACTAAACCAACCAGAACTTTGATTTGAATAATACCAAGAGCACGACAGCTATTTTAAAAGAGAGAGAGAGAAGGAGAACCAAGCTGCCCACTTGTACCTCTAAATCAGGAACACTTGCGCCAGATATTCCAGAAAATTAACAAATTGAATGTAATGTGGATCGGGAACACTCTATGTACAAAAAAACAATACACACCTGATTCCATCGATATGTGAAGCAATCCACGTCCGCCTTTGCAGCCCACACTCTTTCTTGCCAAGGGCGATGGCGGTCACGACGCTCCCCTTGGCTAAGAAGAGGCGGAGAAGGGCAGGCAGCTGCGCTGCTCGTCGGCGTCATCCTTGACGAACTGTGGCCGAGCAGCACCGGTTGGTGGCCTCACCCCAACTCCTTCACATCCGTCTGCGGCCTGTGCTACTACGTCACCGACGAGGACAGCGACATCACGACTCCAGATCGTGGTGGTGATGGTGGCAGTTGCACGGGGCAGAGCAGGGAGGAGGTAGAGGCTAGGCTCCTTGCGACGGTTGGCGGCCGGTCGGACCTGGTCGAGCTCGTGAGGCAGTTGCGCGCTGGGGAGGAAGGGGTGACGGAGAAGGATGGTGACGACACGGTGGCGACGGCGGTGGCAAAACGATGGGGAGGAGCGCGAGGGGATTGGGTGGCGGCTGGGTAGGGTTTCACCACGGGTGGGTGGGGCTCATTTTTATATGACCGTGATAAAAGGTAATCTACGGTGCTCAACGTTAGACAATCTAATCGTGTGGCTGATCAATTCGGATTTACCAGGAGGCTCCTTGAGGGGGCACCAATTACATCTTTAGATACCTCGCCCTAAGGCGTTACTAAAATGGTCCCTGAGACCCGCGTGCCAGGATGGCAATGTATGTAGCGCCTTTCGGAGAGGCGCTAGATTGTTGAACACATCGTCTTTGTGTTAGGCTTTACTCAAAAGGGTTAGATGAGTATAATAGTTTTACTGCGAGTTCAGTTTGTGAATTTCTCTCAAACTTGGTTCAATTTTATCCATTCTTCCTTAAGCCATCCCCAACGCCCCCACGCAAATGGACACCGCGCGTCCGATCTTGCCCTCCCAGACCGAGCCCAAGGCCCAATGGTCCCCGCAAACGGACCAGACAGTGTGGCGGGGTCCGATTTGGCGCATACCGGGCCAAAACATGCGTCTGGTTTGCGGGGGCTTGGACGTCGGCCTCGTCCGAGTCTAGTCCTGCCCAGCCCTGCCAGCCAGAGACCGTAGCACCAGTCTCCACCACTCGCACTAGTAATCCCTAGCGCACACTGCCATGGACGCACAACCGCCGCCCTCCCCGGCACCTGCAACGGCACCTGCTCTCCCTGGCCGTGGCCCGTTCGTGCCTCTGATGAGTGCATATTTGCATCATGTTTTATATTACTATTTTGCATTGTAGTTTTAGGATCTTGGTATTTTACGGTATTCGCGCGCATCTTTTATGTTTATTTTCACCAGGATCAGGACAGATGATGGATACAATTGACACAACTCTTGGACCATCCGTACTGGAGCGAAAAGGATTCAAAAACTACGTAAATCGCTTATTTGGGAAATATTAATAACATCAGAAGAAAACTCGAAGATATTGGAGGATACAGAAGGTTTAACGACCAACTATATGGCGGGAGTATTTTCTCCGGCCGTATAGTTCCCACCGTATAGTTGGCACGGCCTCCGCCTCCTCAAATAGTTTCACCCCGTATAACTGGATCGGGGAGACGACATACAGAACACCTAGAAATCGCTGAAAACCTCACCTCCAGAAGGATCTGGAGGGGGAAGTTGCCCTAGGGAGCCATCTTCGCCCTACGAAGATCTGGGAGGCCAAGGCATCGATCTCCATCTTCATCAACCCCTACACCGCCATCATCTCCATCCATCCCATCTAGATCTTGTTATAATTCTAGCACTAGTTGTGGATTTATACAATAACTATACATCTATAATTGTTTTCATTACCATTGACATGATGCTGCTTGCCTCCGTTTCTGAGTAGATCATTAGTTCTTGGGGAGATGGAGAAACTCTAGCACTTGATTGAGATGAGATAGAGATTATTATGTTATACATGATTATGTGTATGTGTTAATTTGAAGGGTTTCGCAGCATAGTAAATCAAAATTTTCTACGGAAGCGAACAGAGGGAAAGCCAAGATCTAATCTAGGAGATGCAAACAACGAGAGAGATTGGATTAGATCTTCATACCCTTGAAGATTCGCACAGCGGAACGTTCGTCGGAACGTGGGTGATGTAGTCGTACTCGCTTCTCCTCCTCGCGATCCGATCCGATCTAGCACCACAAGTGGCAGTGCCTCCGTGAGATGCACACGTGCAGCACCTCGACGTCTCCTCCTTACTTGGACCAGCAAGTATGGTGGAGAGATGGATTAGATCTACAACACGACGGCGTGGTGTATTTGGTGGAGAATTTCTGCAGCAGGGCTTCGCCTGCAAACAGTCGGGAGGGAGAGAGGAAGGCAGCAGGGCTACTAGGGCTTGGAGGGAGATGTGTAGGGGGGAGGGGGCGCACCAGCCCTCTATATATAGAGGGGGAGGGGGCGGCCAGCCCTAGCCCCTCCTCCAAGCCTATCTCTAGTTTAAACGATTTAAACTCTTCCCTTATCTAGAAATTTTATCCCGAAATTTAAACGAGTTAAATCTCTCTAGAATCGGCTGGGCCCTATGGGGCCTTGTGCCCCTGGCCCAATGTGGCCAGGACACTCCCTCATAGGCCCATGCCCCCTCCCGGAAGGTGGGACCACGTTGGGCCACTTCCGTAAGTTTCTAGAAGCTTCAGGTACAATACCGATTAATCCGGAACAATTCCGAACTCCAAAAACTGCACGGCCCTAGCTGAATCTTATTCTCCGGACCATTCCGGAACCTCGCGTGATGTCCCGGATCCCATCCGAGACCAAAAAATTCATAAACCAATTATCCAATCTATCCTGGCGCCGAGACACGTTAAGTGTGTGACCTGCGGGTTCGAGAATATGCGCACATGATCTTCTATCAATAATCAACAGGGTGCTGGCACCCATATTGACTCCTACACATTCATCGATGATCATATCGGATGAACCACGATGCCGTGATTCAATCAATCCCATATATATATTCCCTTCGTCGCGATATTTTACTTGCCGAGATTCGATCGTCGGTATCGTCATACCTAGTTCAATCTCGTTCACAGCAAGTACTTTACTCGTTCCGTAATCCGATATCACTTTGTGATCAACTCCTTAACCACATGCTTGCAAGCGGTGTTGATATCGATTACCGAGGGCCCAAGTATATCTCTCCGACTTGGGAGGGACAAATCCCATCTCGATACATACAACCCAAGATACTTTCCGATTACCGAGAGACACCTTTATGATCACCTCTCTCATAGGATGACGCTTGATGACCTCAAAGCTTTCTTCCGATACCGTGGAGTTGTATTATCTCATGGTCTAAGGAATACAATATTTGACATAAGAAAAACTTCGCAAAGACGAACACGATGACACGATCTAATTGCTTCGCTTAGTTTGGGTCTATCCACCATATCATTCTCCACTGATATGATCTCATTATCAATTGACAACTCATGTCTATGGTTAGGAAACCTTAACCATCATTGATCAATGAGCTAGTCCATAGAGGCGTACTAGGGACAAGGTGTTGTTCACAAACCACACAAGTATTAAAGTTTCCGCTTAATACAATTCTAGCATGGAATATAAACTTTATCATGAACAAGAATTATAATAATAACATCTTTATTATTGCCTCTAGGGCATAATTCCAACAGTCTCCCACTTGCACTAGAGTCAATAATCTAGTTTACATCCGGCAACAATCTCACACCCATGGCACTGAGGTGCTGATCATGTTTTACACGTGGAAGAGGTTTAGTCAATGGATCTCGCGACATTCAGATCTGTATGTACTTTGCTAATCTTCGATCTCCATCTATATAATCTCGGATTATATGAAACTTGCGTTGATATGCTTGGTCTTTGGATGACATCTTGGTTCCTTAGCGAGTGCTATGGCGCCGGTGTTGTCACACAATATCTCCAGTGGGTCCAATGCACTTGAACCACGCCAAGCTCGGATGAAGTTCTGATCCAAACTCCTTCACTTGACGCTTGCAGCAGCCATGTATTCCGCTTTCATCAGATCCCGCGATCACGCTTTGCTTGCGCTTCTCCACTCACCTCCTCCATTCAAAATATACACGTATCCTGCTCGAGATTTACAATCATCCTTGTCGAAACTAGCATCGACGTAACCTTTACTGACGACGCTGTTCATCACCCCATAGACTAAGAACATTTCTTTAGTCCTATTTAGGTACCTTAGGATGTTCTTCACGGCTGTCCAAAGGTTCCACTCCTGGATCACTTTGATATCTGCTCGTCAAACTAAGAGCATTGGACACATCCGGTCTAGTACATAGCATGGCATACATGATGGAACCTATGGCCGAGGCATAAGGCACTTTGCTCATAGCTTCCCTATCATTTACCGTAGCTGGACACTGAGCCTTGCTCAATATCTTACCTGACAACATAGGCACTGAACCTTTCAATGCCTTATCCATTCTGAACCTTTTCAGAACTTTGTCTAGGTATGTACTTTGGCTTAAAGCTATCAGGCGTCTTTGTCTATCTCTATAGATTTTGATGCCCAATATATAAGCAGCTTCACCTAGGTATTTCATTGAAAAACACTTGTTCAAATAACTCTTCACATCGTTAAGCATGTTGATGTCATTTCCAATAATCAATATGTCATCCACATATAGTACCAGAAACGTCACCGAGCTCCCACTCACTTTCTTGTAGATGCAAGCTTCTTAGCAGTTTGGAACAAATCCAAAGCTCTTGATCAGTTGATCAAAACGAAGGTTCCAACTCCGAGATGCTTGCTTCAGTCCATAAATGGAACGCTGAAGTTTGCATACTTTATCAGCATCCTTAGGATCGACAAAACCTTCGGGTTGCATCATATACAACTCTTCATCAATGTTGCCATTGAGGAAAGCAGTCTTGACATCCATTTGCCATATTTCATAATCATGAAACGCAGCAATTGCTAATAAAATCCGAATGGACTTAAACATCGCTACGGGAGAGAAAGTCTCATCGTAGTCAACACCTTGAACTTGTCGAAAACCTTTCACAACAAGCCGTGCTTTATAGACGGTAACATTACCATCCGCGTCCGTTTTCTTCTTGAAGATCCATTTGCACTCAACGGTCTTTCGGTCGCTAGGAGGGTCCACCAAAGTCCATACTTGGTTTTCGCTCATGGATCCCAATTCAGATTTCATGGCTTCTAGCCATTTCTCAGAGTCAGGGCTCATCATCGCTTCCTCATAGTTCGTAGGTTCACTGTCTTCTACTAACAAGACAGTCAAGACAGGGTTGCCGCATTCACTCGGGGAGGGGCACGCGACCTTGTCGACGCGACGTTCAAGAGCGATCGTCCAAGCTTCATGATCCTTGTCATTAGCTTCCTCTATTGTTGGTGCGGCAATCGGAACAATTTCAGGTGCTGCGCTACTCCAATTCAAGAGAAGGTTCAATAACCTCGTCTAGCTCTACTTTCCTCCCACTCACTTCTTTCGAGAGAAACTCCTTCTCAAGAAAGGAACCGTTCTTTGCGACAAACACTTTGCCTTCGGTTCTGTGATAGAAGGTATACCCAATAGTTTCCTTAGGGTATCCTATGAAGACGCATTTCTCCGCTTTGGGTTCGAGCTTGTCCGGCATCAACTTCTTGACGTAAGCTTCGCATCCCCAAACTTTAAGAAACGACAACTTAGGTTTAGCACCAAACCATAGTTCATACGGTGTCGTCTCAACGGATTTAGATGGAGCCCTATTTAAAGTGAATGCAGCGGTTTCTAATGCATAACCCCAAAATGATAACGGCAAATCAGTAAGAGACATCATCGATCGGACCATATCTAATAGGGTTCGATTCGGCCAGACACACCATTGCGCTGTGGTGTTCCGGGTGGCGTGAGTTGTGAAACGATTCCACTTGCTTTGAGATGCGTGAGAAAATCATAACTCAAATATTCGCCCCCACGATCGGATCGTAGAAACTTAATCTTTCTGTTATGATGGTTCTCCACTTCATTCTGAAATTCTTTGAACTTTTCAAATGTTTCAGATTTATGTTTCATTAAATAGATATACCCATATCTACTTAAGTCATCGGTAAAAGTGAGAAAATAGCGATATCCACCGCGCGTCGAAACACTCATTGGTCCGCATACATCGGTATGTATGATTTCCAACAAGTCCGTTGCTTTCGCTCCATCATACCGGAGAACGGGTTTTGATCATCTTGCCCATGAGGCATGGTTCGCATGTGTCAAATGATTCAAAATCAAGAGACTCCAAAAGTCCATCAGAATGGAGTTTCTTCATGCGCTTTACACCAATATGACCTAGACGACAGTGCTACAAATAAGTAGTATTATCACTATCTACTTTGCATCTCTTAGCCTCAATGTTATGGATGTGTGTTTCATCCCTTTCGAGATTTAGAAGAAATAAACCACTCACAAGAGGTGCATGACCATAAAAGATGTTACTCATATAAATAGAACAACCATTATTCTCCGATTTAAATGAATAACCGTCTTGCAATAAACACGATCCAGAAATAATGTTCATGCTCAACGCAGGCACATAATAACATTTATTAAGGTTTAAAACTAATCCCGAAGGTAAAACTAAGGAGAGCATGCCGACGGCCATCACATCAACTCTTGATCCGTTGCCAACGCGCATCGTCACCTCATCCCTCGCAAGCCGCTGTCTATTCCGCAGCTCCTGTTTCGAGTTACAAATATTAGCAACTGAACCGGTATCAAATACCCAGGCACTACAACGAGGGCTAGTAAGGAAAACATCAATAACATGTATATCAAATATACCTTTGATGGTGCCAGCCTTCTTGTCCGCTAAGTACTTGGGACGATGCTTCCAAAGTGACCCTTGTCCTTGCAATAGAAGCACCTGGCCGGCTTGGGACCAGACCTGAGCTTCTTCTCAGCAGGGGCATTGCGCTTGCCGCCGCCCTTCTTGAAGGGCTTATTTGCACCTTTACCTTTCTTAAAGGAGGGCTTGTTGACCATCAACACATGATTATCCTTCTTGATGTCCAACTCCACAGCCTTCAGCTTTGCGAAGAGCTCGGTGATCGTATCAGTGGAACCAATCTGATTATGAGTCACTACAAAACTTTTGTAGCTGGGAGGGAGTGATTGCAACCACACAATCTTGAGCTCCTCTGGAATCTTGCGTCCAGTTGCTCAATGCGTTGAGTGTAGCCCGACATCTTAATGGCGTGCTCACTAACGGAACTCCCTTCCTCCATCTTGCGCTTAAAGAACTTCGGAGATCTCATATCTCGAACGGGCCTGAGTCTCAAACATGGTTTTCAACTCTTGAGAATCTCAAAGGGCCCGGATAGTTTTCAAAACGATTTTGAAGTTCGGTTCCATAGCAAACAACATGGTGCTCTTAATCACACCATAATCATCTTTATGCGCTGATCGACAGCTTTCTCATCAGCCCTAGCTTGCGTAGGGCGCCACCTAACGCTTTCTCAAGGACATAGTCCTTTTGACCGACAGAGAGAATGATTCATATAGTCTGAAACCAATTGCTGAAGTTAGACCCATTGTTCTTAAGCTTTTCTTTCTCAGCAAAAACGTTGAAGTTGAAGTTGGACTTAGCCATGTGATCTACAATATTTGCAAGTACAAATTAGACTATGTTCATGATAACTAGTTCAACTTTTAATCAAATTACTAGATGAACTCCCACTAAATTCAACATCCCTCAAGTTGTTTAGTGAACACGATCCAAATTCACCACACCTAATCCGATCTTCACGAGAAGAGATGTGGTTTCAATGGTGGACAACGAAGTGTCGATCATATCATTCATATGACTCATGCTTAAACTTACGGTTCTTGTGTTCCGAGGCCATATGCGTACATGCTAGGCTCACAAGCTAGACCCAAGTATTTCAGTGTGCAAAACTGGCTTGCACCCGTTGTATGTGAGCATAGAGTCTATAGCACCCGATCATCACGTGATGCTTGGACACGACATTTAACTTTCGCAACGGTGCATCCATGGGGAGAACACAGTATTATCATGATCTTTACCTGAGTAAACATCTTATAATGCTACCGTCGCGATCTAAGCATAATAAGATACATAAAAGGATAAACATCACATGCATATAACTTTATGTGACATGGTATAGCCAATCTTCGCGCAATGATCTCCATCTTGTGCGTTCCGGCATGATCTCCATCACTTCACCATGATTGCCTCCACCACGAATAGCAACTACAACTATTGCTAACTACTTAGCGATAAAGTAAAGCTATTACATGGCGTATAAGAAGTTGACTCAGGTCATACACAATTATAAAGACAACCATATGGCTCACGGTTGTGTACTCATCGACATGCAAGTCGTGAAACATTACAAAACATGATCATCGCATACAATATACACATCACATCTTGGGCCATACCATATCACAGAAAACACTCCTGCAAAAACAAGTTAGACGCCTCTACTTTGTTGTTGCATGTTTTACGTGGCTCATGGGAGTAGATGCTAAGAACGATTCTTACCTACGGAAAGCCACAACGGTGATATTATGGTTGCAAAACTCCGTGTTAATCCCATGACAACTATAGTGAGAGAAACATCCACCAGCCGCATGTGTGGTACAAGCCACACGTCAAGTGGAGCCGGTCTCATGAACGACGCCGCCAGAAGGTTGGCCTGGACCGCTTCAATCTCACTATCCCGCCATAAGAAGAACACAAACAAGAGGCTTGCAACAGAAAACATCAACGCCGCAACAACCATGTTATGCTTCTACTCGTGAATCACATCTACGCATAGATCTAGCTCGATACCAATCAAGGGTTTCGCAGCATAGTAAATCAAAATTTTCTACTGTTTAACAGAGGGAAAGCCAAGATCTAATCTAGGAGATGCAAACAACGAGAGATTTGATTAGATCTTCATACCCTTGAAGATTGACAGCGAACGTTAACGGAACGTGGGTGATGTAGTCGTACTCGCTTCTCCTCCTCGCGATCCGATCCGATCTAGGACCACAAGTGGCAGTGCCTCCGTGAGATGCACACGTGCAGCACCTCGATGTTTCCTCCTTCCTTGGACCAGCAAGTATGGTGGAGAGATGGATTGGATCTACAACACGACGGCGTGGTGTATTTGGTGGAGAATTTCTGCAGCAGGGCTTCGCCTGCAAACAGTCGGGAGGGAGAGAGGAAGGCAGCAGGGCTACTAGGGCTTGGAGGGAGATGTGTAGGGGGGGGGAGGGGGCGCACCAGCCCTCTATATATAGAGGGGGAGGGGGCGGCCAGCCCTAGCCCCTCCTCCAAGCCTATCTCTAGTTTAAACGATTTAAACTCTCCCCTTATCTAGAAATTCTATCCCGAAATTTAAACGAGTTAAATCTCTCTAGAATCGGCTGGGCCCTATGGGGCCTTGTGCCCCTGGCCCAATGCGGCCAGGACACTCCCTCATAGGCCCATGCCCCCTCCCGGAAGGTGGGACCACGTTGGCCCCCTTCCGGAAGGTTCTAGAAGCTTCCAGCAATACCGATTAATCCGAACAATTCCGAACTCCAAACACTGCACTGCCTTATATGAATCTTATTCTCCGGACCATTCCGGAACCTCTCGTGATGTCCCGGATCCCATCCGAGACTCCGAAAAAAAATTCATAAACCAATTATCCAATCTATCCTAGCGTCGAGACACGTTAAGTGTGTGACCCTGCGGGTTCGAGAATATGCAGACATGATCTTCTATCAATAATCAACAGCGGGGTCTGGGCACCCATATTGACTCCTACACATTCATCGATGATCATATCGGATGAACCACGATGCCAGGATTCAATCAATCCCATATATATATTCCCTTCGTCTCGCGATATTTTACTTGCCCGAGATTCGATCGTCGGTATCGTCATACCTAGTTCAATCTCGTTCACGAAGTACTTTACTCGCTAAATCCGATATCACTTTGTGATCAACTCCTTAACCACATGCTTGCAAGCGGTGTTGATATCGACACGAGTGGGCCCAAGTATATCTCTCCGACTTGAGGGACAAATCCCATCTCGATACATACAACCCAACAGATACTTTCCGATTACCTGAGAGACACCTTTATGATCACCCTCTCATAGGATGACGTTTGATGACCTCAAAGCTTTCTTCCGATACCAGGGAGTTGTATTATCTCATGGTCTAAGGAATACAATATTTGACATAAGAAAAACTTCGCAAAGACGAACACGATGACACGATCTAATTGCTTCGCTTAGTTTGGGTCTATCCACCATATCATTCTCCAATGATATGATCTCATTATCAATTGACAACTCATGTCTATGGTTAGGAAACCTTAACCATCATTGATCAATGAGCTAGTCCATAGAGGCGTACTAGGGACACGGTGTTGTTCACAAACCACACAAGTATTAAAGTTTCCGCTTAATACAATTCTAGCATGGAATATAAACTTTATCATGAACAAGAATTATAATAATAACATCTTTATTATTGCCTCTAGGGCATAATTCCAACAGTCTCCACTTGCACTAGAGTCAATAATCTAGTTTACATCCGCAACAATCTCACACCCATGGCACTGAGGTGCTGATCATGTTTTACACGTGGAAGAGGTTTAGTCAATGGATCTGCGACATTCAGATCTGTATGTACTTTGCTAATCTTCAGATCTCCATCTGCTATATAATCTCGGATTATATGAAACTTGCGATTGATATGCTTGGTCTTTGGATGATATCTTGGTTCCTTAGCGAGTGCTATGGCGCCAGTGTTGTCACACAATATCTCCAGTGGGTCCAATGCACTTGGAACCACGCCAAGCTCGGATGAAGTTCTGATCCAAACTCCTTCACTTGACGCTTCGCAGCAGCCATGTATTCCGCTTTCATCAGATCCCGCGATCACGCTTTGCTTGCGCTTTCTCCACTCACAGCTCCTCCATTCAAAATATACACGTATCCTCGAGATTTACAATCATCCTTGTCGATTGTCGAAACTAGCATCGACGTAACCTTTACTGACGAATGTTCATCACCCCATAGACTAAGAACATTTCTTTAGTCCTATTTAGGTACCTTAGGATGTTCTTCACGGCTGTCCAAAGGTTCCACTCTGGATCACTTTGATATCTGCTCGTCAAACTAAGAGCATTGGACACATCCGTCTAGTACACAAGATGGCATACATGATGGAACCTATGGCCGAGGCATAAGGCACTTTGCTCATAGCTTCCCTATCATTTATCAGCTGGACACCGAGCCTTGCTCAATATCTTACTCGACAACATAGGCCTGAACCTTTCAATGCCTTATCCATTCTGAACCTTTTCAGAACTTTGTCTAGGTATGTACTTTGGCTTAAAGCTATCAGGCGTCTTTGTCTATCTCTATAGATTTTGATGCCCAATATATAAGCAGCTTCACCTAGGTCTTTCATTGAAAAACACTTGTTCAAATAACTCTTCACATCGTTAAGCATGTTGATGTCATTTCCAATAATCAATATGTCATCCACATATAGTACCAGAAACGTCACCGAGCTCCCACTCACTTTCTTGTAGATGCAAGCTTCGTAGCAATTTGGAACAAATCCAAAGCTCTTGATCAGTTGATCAAAACGAAGGTTCCAACTCCGAGATGCTTGCTTCAGTCCATAAATGGAACGCTGAAGTTTGCATACTTTATCAGCATCCTTAGGATCGACAAAACCTTCGGGTTGCATCATATACAACTCTTCATCAATGTTGCCTTCGGGTTGCTGCCTATTCGTCCATATATAGAGCTCCTCCCACATACATACATGTCATGAGAATATTTGTTATAATAATCTTAACAATTCTTTCTAAATTTCTAGCGGTGTATCCACCACTCCTCGAGAACGCCTTTTTCCCTATTGTAGTTCCAAGCTTTCTTACAAACGTGATTCTTATTTTCAACATCGAGTTTACTTCACTTTACTTTGTTGTTTAGATCAATCAAAAAAACAAAATCAATTCTACTTTTCTTGCATCTTATAATTTTTTTTAAGTACTTCGTTTAGTTTTAGTTAAAAGCATTTTAGTCTTTCGCACACTGCTCCCTGTGGGATCGATATCTTTATTTTAAAATAGCTACAAACGATCTGTGCACTTGCAGTCATCAAGCTATTTTCTGGCACTGTTGTCGGGGAGCTTAGCGCTATAAGTCACTTTACTTTTAGTTATTTACTTTCGTTGTACTGATTTTGGATTTGAGTTGCAGGACCATAACAATGGACAACACTCGGCATTTAATCCAGCTTGAGGCAGTAAGGAAAATGGGTTCGCCCATGGTCTCTTTTATAACTGACAATAAAAGCATAAACCTCGATGGTATTGAGATCCGTCCCTTATTATTTGAATTACTTAACTCTAAGAAGTTTGCAGGAACCAATGAAGAGAGTCCATATGGACACTTACAATTCTTTGAAGATGTTTTCATTTCCTTTATATTTGATGACCATGACCTTGATAAGGTTAAATCTAGTTGTTTAGACAAACTCTCTAATAATATTTGCAACTGGTATAGATCTTTTTATGCAGAAGCACCAAGGACTTGGACGAAATTGACAACCAATTTCCTATCCAAATATTACTCAGAAAGCAAAGCTCACAGGATGAGAGGTATTATTATCAGTTTTAAAAATAATCCTGATGAGAGTCTATATGAAGGATATTTAAGGTATAAAAGCTATCTAGATAATTGCCCCCATCACCATTTTCCTAATTGGTTAATCACTCATACTTTCTATGGAGGGCTTAATAATAAAAATAGAACAAGCCTAGATACCGCTTCTAATGGTAGTTTTCTATCTTATACCTATGATGAAGCCTAGAAATGAATAATGAAAATGAGAGAGACAACGGAAAATCTTAAAGATGAGGAGAACATTAATAGTTCTTCTGAATATGCTTGTGTTAACGATTTTCTTATAGATGGAAGGACTTGTGCGATGATTAAAACTCTCGGTATTGATTCTTATTTAGTAAAGAAAATTATTGAAATTATGCAGGGCATCTAAAGATACCTACAGAATGGGAACCTTATAAACCTCTCAAAGAAAACAAGCGTGCAAGGGAAAGTGCATCCATGGTAGAGTTTTCCTCTGAACTTATTCAAGAGGATATCAAGAAAAAGTCTAGGAAGTAAGAACACATAAAGGAGAAGATTAAAGAAACCAGAAAAGAACCCCGAAGCTACCAATTCAAATATTGTTATATTTAAGGATCTTATGGAAGCACGAACCGTTGAGAATGAAGTGGTTATGCTAGACTCTGAAACTTCATAATTCATCATAGGTAAGATACGAGGTAATGAAATTTCTAAAACTATGACTCCTATATATTGTGGAGAAACTTTCTTATACGGAATGTGTGAGCCGATTTCCACTATAAATATTATGCCTTCATCATTTTATGAGGAACTTTGCTACAATTTAAACAATCCAGATGTGGAACCAGTAGACACTACTATTAAATTGTCTAATAGAACTAATATAAAACTGGAAGGTGTTATTAGAAATGTCTATGTCTTCATTGGATCACTCATGTACCCTCTTGATTTCCACATTGTTGATATGCCTCGAGATACGTTTTGTCCTATTCTTTAAGGCAGGACTTTTGTATCTATAACCAAAGCTCGAATTGATAATAGAAAGGAGACTATTTCAATGATGTTTGGAGAAGAGGAAATCACATTACACTTTGCCAAACTAAAGAAGAGGCCATATAAAGTGGAAGATATCAAGGAAGAGAAAACGATTGCGGAGCTAGCCGCTATTCATTTCAGCACTCCGCAAGATTAATTAGAGAGGAGCTTAATTAATTGGGAAGAGGCACCGGATGACGAGGAAAGAGAAGACATGGATGATTACCTTGATTCCACTCTGGAAGCACAAAATCCACATGACTATGAAGAACTGGTAAGAAAAGGAGACGAAGAACCTCCGCCAATTGAATTAAAATGACTTCCAGACAATATGAGGTATGAGTTTTTAGATAATGAAAATAAATGTCATGTTATTATTAGTAAAAATTTATCTGAAAATGAAACAAATAAACTCATTTCGGTCTTGGTCAAGCATCGTGAAGCATTTGGGTATACTCTAAATGGTATTAAAGGAATAGATCCATCTACTGTGACACATAAGATTACCATGCTTCAAGATGATGTACTTGTAGTTGACACACAGAGAAGGCTTAATCCGAAAATGAAAGAAGTAGTAAGAAAAGAAGTTATACGCTTATTAGATGCCGGCATAATATATCCTATTTCTGATAGTAAATGGGTTAGCCCAGCTCATTACATACCAAGACATGGAGGTCTTGATGCTACTATGAATGAGAATGGTGAACTAGTTCCTGTAAGACCTATTGTTGGGTATCGCATGTGCATCGATTTTAGAAAACTAAACCGTGAGACACAGAAAAATCATAAACCTATATCATTCATGGATAAAATTTTAGAAAGACTTAGCAATAATTCTAATTTTTGTTTTCTTGATGGTTATTCCAGTTATTCTCAAATTTCTATACAACCCGAAGATCAAGAGAAAACAACTTTCACATGTCCTTATGGTACATATGCTTATAGATTAATTCCGTCTGGCTTATGTAGTGCAGCAACAACTTTTCAAGAATGTGTCTTAAAAATATTTGATGATCTTGTTGAGAATACTATGGAAGTTCTAACAAATGATTTCGGTTTTGTGGAACAACATTTGAAAATTGCCTCTACAATTTAACCAAAGTTTTGCAGAGATGCAGGCAATCGAATTTAGTTTTGAATCGGGAGCAATGTCGTTTCATGGAAAGAGAAGGTAATTTTTTTGGACATAAGGTTTCGAAGAAAGGTATAGAAATATATAAGGCTAATATAAATACTATAGAAAATCTTCCAATACCTTAGGACATAAAAAACTTAAAAATATTTTTGGGACATGTAGGTTTTTACAAATGTTTTATAAATTTTTTCGCTAAAATAGCTATGCCTCTCACTAACCTTCTTGAGAAATAAATCACGTTCTACTTAGATCATGATTGCATTGAAGCCTTTGAAAACCTTAAAAACAAATTAGTTTCAGCACCTATCATGCAATCTCCAAAATGGGATGAACCTTTCGAAATGATGTGTGATTCTAGTGACTATGCTTTAGGATATGTATTAGGACAGCGAGACGGGAAAAATTTAAATGTTATTCATTACGCTAGTAGAACTCTTAATAAGATTTAGAAAAATTATGCTACTATAGAAAAAGAGTTCCTAGCTATAATTTTTGTTTGTGACAAATTTAGATCTTACATCATTAATTTTAAGGTAATAGTGCATACAGATCACCAAGCTTTACGTCACCTCCTTGTGAAAAAGGATGCGAAGCCCAGGTTGATTAGATGGGTTTTATTACTACAAGAATATGATTCACAAATAGTAGATAGGAGGGGTAAGGATAATCCGGTAGTAGATCATCTCTTTAGGATGGAGGGAATAATTACTAACCCCATACCTATAAGTGAGTCATTTCTGGGAGAATATTTAGCAAATGTTGATATCGCTGATCCCTTGTTTGCAGATTATGCTAATTATCTTGTAGGAAAATTTGTACCTCCTGGTATGACAAGAAATAAAAGAGTGGAATTCTTTAATGATCTTAAATATTACTTTTGGGATGATCCTCTTTTGTATCATCATGGACCTGATGGAATGATTCGGAAGTGTGTTCCTAACCATGAAATGAATGCAATTTTGCAAGCTTGTCATGACAACCCGTATGGAGGACATCATGCAGGCAAGCAAACTACATCAAAGGTACTTCAATCCGGATTATATTGGCCCACCTTGCTCAAGGATGCACACCGATATGTAGAATATTGTGATGCTTGCCAGAAAATAGGTAATATAGGCAGAAGACAAGAGATGCCAATGAATTATAGTCTTATAACTGAACCATTTGATGTGTGGGGAATGGATTACATGGGATCCTTTATAGAATCAAATGGCTACACTCATATTTTGTTGCTATCGATTATGTTACTAAATGGGTTGAAGCTATTCGAACAAACCATGCATATGCAGCTACTTCAGTGAAGATGATCAAGGATTTCATATTCCCTAGGTTTGGAGTTCCTAGATTTTAAATTACTAATGGTGGCTCTCATTTTATAAAAGGAACTTTCAGAAAGATCCTCTGGAAATATGGAGTAACTCACCGTGTTGCTTCACCATATCATCCTCAAACGAGTGGTCAAGTGGAACTATCTAATAAAGAACTAAATACCATACTCAAGAAGACGGTGGATAAATCAAGAAAATATTGGTCATACAAGCTAAATGACACTCTTTGGGCATACCGAACTTCATATAAAAATCCAATGGGTATGACACCATATAAAATGGTTTACGGTAAGGCGTGTCATTTACCTTTAGAATTGGAACATAAAGCCTTTTGGACAAACAAGAACTTAAACTATGATTTTAAAGCAGCGGGAGAAAAACGTTTATTAGACATTCATGCTTTAGATGAGTTTAGAAGTGAGGCTTATGAAAATGCTAGATTGTTTAAAGAAAAAGTAAATATATGGCATGATAGAAAAATATAAAATAAGGTTTTCAAGAGTGGAGACAATGTTTTGCTCTATAATTCTCGTCTTAAGTTGTTTCCAGGAAAGCTCAGATCAAAGTGAGAAGGCCCCAATATAGTTGAAGAAGCTTATGCATCGAGAGTAGTGAAGCTCCAGGTGAAAACACCCTCTCTTTCATGGGTGGTAAATGGACGAGCAAAAGAAGATATAAGTGCAATCACCATACAAGTGATTACCCCAAAAGAAATGATTGAGGAAAAGTACGGAAGGAATGGCAACTGGAAAAAGGATAAAATCGAGACTAAATGAGCAACATCATGGTCAAGCTATTTACCATAAAAGAGTGTTGCATGGGAGGCAATCCATGTGAAATAAAAGGTTTGAGTAAAATTTTAATTTTTAAATTAGGATTAAGTTGTGTTGAATAAGGAACACTTAAGCTCTAGTTAAATAGAAGAAGTTTGATAATGCTAAAATTGCGTTCAATGAATGTTAATGTTGGTCAAAAATTTAAGTTGCTATTTTTTCTATCAAAACTTGGTATTTCGTTAAGTTTCAGGTTAATAAAGAATTATCGGAGAAACATGTAATTTTTTGGTGATTCCAGAAGGTTTATTAACGACCAATTATACGACGGGAATAAAAATTCCGGCCATATAGTTGCGGTCTTATAGTTATCCACCCCATCTCCAAAAATTTATTTATGGGTACAGAAGGTTTGACGACCAACTATACGGTGGGAATAAAAATTCCAGATGTATAGTTGCGGTCATATAGTTATCGACCCCATCTTCAAAAATTTATTCCAAAGTAAAGAAGGCTTAACGACCAACTATACGGCGGGATGAAAAATCTCGGCCGTATAGTTCCGACCGTATAGTTGTTACCGTCATAGAAAAAGAAAAGAATTTAAGTCGATTCACAACTATACAGCGGGACCTATACGAGCCCCGCCCGTATAGTTGCTCGTTAAGATTGGCGGCTACGGTTTTTAGGGTGTGTTTGGATTATGGCCAAAGTGTACCTTACCAATATTTTGGTCATGACCAAAAGGTTGGTTCTTGTTTGGATTGTTGCCAACTTTTTGGCATGCCAATACTCCACTACCAACTCTAGTTCAAATTTTTAGCCAATGTTGGCCAACTTGTGGGCAAGCAAAGGCTCAACCAAAATTTTGGCTAGCCAAATATTTGGTGGGGCAATCTTGGGCACAAACCAAACACACCCTTAACCTCCCCTTTTAAAGACAATTGCATCTAACCTTTCTCATTAAGTTTTCGCAGAGCTACAACCTCTAGCCTCAAAAAATCCTCACCATCCCTATAGAATCCCCTTCTAAAAATATCTGTGCAGTGAAGCCATGCAGCCCTTCCATATCAACAAGATTTGGAGGAAGAAAGAAGAGAAGCCCGTGAAGAGGATCTAAGGAGTAGATCCTAAAGAATCATCATCATCATCCAGCTCGGAGATCAAGCCTCTCCCAAGCTAGGAGGACATGTTCCCGCAAAGGATGGAGATGATGAGGCAAGCATAGCAGAGAAAGAGCAAGGATGAGTATCTCCCTAATTCCTATCATAACAACATAGGATCTTACTGTAAACCTCCTCTCAGTCCGTCACCTCTTAAGCCTAAGAAGGTGCGGCAAGATGAGATTCATGATAAGATCTATCAATTGGAAAAATCTTCGAAAGCATGTGTTGAAACTATTGGAGAAGGGATTGACTCTACTGGATGATGAGCAAAGACCTTGAGTAAAAGGTCAATGACATCGATGGTAGAGTTGGTTTCTTGATTAAAACTATTTTTGAGTTGACAGATGAGAAGAAATTCCTCCAGAAGAAAATTTTGAAGCTTCAATACGACATGGCCGAGCTCAGCATCCACCTTACAAGCATGGTTAAGGTTTGCAACATAGGGAAGAAGGCAATACTCTTCTTACCCAGGAGTAGGACTATGTACCAACAAGAGTTATTTGATCCCGCCTAGCTTGATTCCAAGCTTGGGAAGATCTTTAAGACCTTGTAATCTATCTTATAATTTCTATATTATTATTTTAGTCTTGCATTAGTTCTAAAAATAGCATTATTGAGTTTTTGCTTGTATTGTTTGATATATGAATGAATTAAGTATAATTTTACTTCCACTTGATGATAGAAATAGGAGTCTTCCACACCACTGGTATTAATGGAACATATAAAGATAATTTAGTCAGTATGTTGTAAGTTGATGATTTGATTTATAAAAGGAAAAATGATCTAATCAGTAAAGTTGAGAAAGAGACATTGAACATAGAAAAATTAAAAGTGCTATAAAATTAGAGTGAGAACAATTCGAGGTAGAGTCTTCAAGCTATAAATATGCTCCGTATACAATTGGAATTTGGTAATTGGGATCGTTAAACTTTGAATTCCTATATGAAGTGGAATGTATGGCTAGCTCCTTTGCCCAGCACTTAAACAAAAGTGTGAGCATGCATATATATATAAAAACAAAGAAAAAAAGAGTAAAAAGAGCGAATGTGCAAAGAGCAAATAGGCATACACCATTGTCTTGTAGTAAAACAAAGAAACGTTTGAGATTTTGAATCCCAAGTGAATATGTTAATCCTAAAAACGCTTGGGACTACCACGCTAACTCATTCGGTCGAACTGAAACACTTTATATCATATTTAGATTCATCTTGTGTGAACTGTTGATCACTAAGGTGTGGAAGCCTTCTAATATTATTCAGATGGTTCGAGTAAGGTACTATTCATGAACTCATTCCTATGTATCTTATAAGGTAAACACATGTTGCAACTTCCTTATTTATTTTATCGACTCCGATTCATGAATATGAGGATCATATTCATTAAGACAACCTTTCTCGGGACGAGGAAGAGTCTAAGCTTGGGGAAGTTGATGAGTGCATATTTGCATCATGTTTATATTACTATTTTGCATTATAGTTGTAGGATCTTGGTATTTTATGGTGTTCGCGCGCATATTTTATGTTTATTTTCACCAGGATCAAGAAAGATGATGGATACAACTCTTGGACCAGCCGTACTGGAGCGAAAGTGAGTCAAAACTACGTAAATTGCTTATTTGAGAAATATGAATAACGCCAGAAGAAAACCCGAAGCGATTGGAGGATAGAGGAGGTTTAACGACCAACTATATGGTGCGAGTATTTTCTCCGGCCGTATAGTTCCCGTTGTATAGTTGGCTGATGACTGCAATTGCAAAGATCGTTTGTAGCTAGTTTCGAAATAAATATATCGATCTCACAAGGAGCAGTAGGCGAAAGACTAAAATGCTTTTAACTAAAACTAAACAAAGTACTTAAGGAATAATTCTAAGATGCAAGAAAAGTAGAATTGTTTTTGGATTTTTGGTTGATTGCAACAGTAAATTAAAGTGATAAAAATTAATGCAGAAAGTAGTAATCGCGTGCGTAGGAAAGATTGAAACTGCAATAGGGGAAAATGCGTTTTTGAGGAGTGGTGGATACACCGCTAGCAATTTAGACTGAGCGATCACGATTATTATAACGAATATTGTCACGATATGCATGTATGTGGGAGGAGATCCATATATGGATGATTAGACAACAACCACTGCTCACACTATCCTTCATAACCACAGCTGACAAATAAACGACATCAATCGTATTATCCCGCTATTAAGGGATTTATCCCGCGATATGGACATGGCTTAATGAGTTCTCCTTGACTCCCCAAGTTAGTATGTAAAGGATGATAATGACTTTATAGTCACAGTAATTGTTGCCATCCCTCTGTCTACTAACAAGTAATCCCCTTCATCGAGTCCCCGTAAGAGGCAAATATTAAGGAGGTGCACTGTTGGAGATATGCCCAAGAGGCAATAATAAAGTGGTTATTATCATATCTTCATGCTTATGATAAATGTTTACATACCATGCTAAAATTATATTAACCGGAAACATTAATACTTGTGTGATTTGTAAACATAAAAGAGTCCCTAGTAAAGCCTCTTATTAAACTAGTTTGTTGGTTAATATATGATCATGGTTTCCTGATCATGAACATAGAGATGTTATTAACAATAGGGTCATATCATTAGGAGAATGATATGATGGACATACTCCTATAGTTAAGCGTAGCATAAAGATCAAGTCATTTAATATAGTTCATTTGCTATATGCTTTCTGATACATAGTAACCTAATTCCTTCGACCATGAGATCATGTTAATCACCATCACCGAAAGGATGCTTTGATTACATCAAACACCACACCGTAACTGGGTGGCTATAAAGGTGGCATTGATTGTTTGGAAATTATGGGTTGAGGCACATGGATCAAGAGTGGGATTTGTCCATCCATATGACGGATAGATATACTCTGGGCCCTCTCGGTGGAATGTCATCCAATTAGCTTGCAAGCATGTGACTGGCTCACAAGGGATCACATATCACGGGAACGAGAAAAGAGTACTTATCGGTAATGAGGTCGAACTAGGTATGCAGAGATACCGACGATGAAAACCTCGGATAAGAAAACTATCGTGAGACAAAGGGAAATTGGTATCGTATGTAAGTGGTTCATTCGATCGCAAAGTAATCGTAGAAATATGTGGGAGCCATATGAATTTCCAGATTCCTCTATTGGTTATTGATCGGAGAAGTGTCTCAGTCATGTCCACATAATTCACGAAGCATAGGGAGACACACTTAAGGATTCGATGTTGTTGAGTAGTTATGGAATGATGAGTAAGAGACAGAATGTTGTTCGGAGTCTCGGATGGGATCCGTTATATTACGAGGAGATCTGGAATGGTCCGGAGAATAAGATTCATATAAGGAAAGTCCTGTTTCGGAGTTCGGAAATGATTCCGGTGTTTTTCACCGGGAATGTTCTAGAAGGTCTGGAAGGTCTGGCACTCCGGAGGGGAAGGGTACATGAATGTGTCATGAAAATGTGGAATGGTTGCATCATGTACTAGGTCACTTGGCTGTGCAATATGGAGAGAGAAATCAAATCCAAGTTTGAAAGTCAAACGCCAATTTGAAAAGTCAAATCCGAAGTTTGCTTGGTGGAGGGAGAGTAGGAAACCTACTTGGGGAGGAAGTCCCACTCCCTCCACCCGTCGTCCATGAGGAGGAGTTGGAGGAGGAATCCCTCCTCCCAAACCGCCCCCTCCCACCTATATAAGGAGGGGTAGGGCGCCCCTCTACCCCTCACACACCTAAACCCTAGCCTTTGGCGCCACCACCTCCAAGTGTTGTCGCCGCCTAGGTCTCCTCTTCTAGCCGACTTGGGGCAAACCCTAGCTTTACCTAGCCGCCGTCCAAGCCCACCCTTGGTGCTTCTAAACCCTAGATCGCCAAGGCCCTCTCTCATACTCCACCATACTTGCTCCGGCTTAAGGCGAAGCCCTGCGGGATCTCCCCTCTACTTCCGACACCACGCCACCGTGCTGCCGGAATCACGAGGAGAGTGCTACAACCTCCGCTGCCTGCTGGAACAAGGGAGTACCGAACGTGTGACCGACTGCGAAAGCGCTGCCGGAACGCAGCGCCGGAAGGATCGTCTACGCGATCTTGAGATCGGAAGTGTACGACTACATCATCCACGAGAATCTGCTCTCGTTAACCGCTTTGGATCTTCGAGGGTTAGTACTCTATCGTCTCGTTGCTGCAATCTAGTAGATAGATCTTCGAGGGTTAGTACTCTATCGTCTACGCGATCTTGAGATCGGAAGTGTACGACTACATCATCCATGCTACGAACCCCTACAGTGGTATCAGAGCCGTGTCTATATGTAGATCTGTTGCATGAGTAGAACACAATGGTCATTGTGGGCGGTGGTGCTTTTATTATCAATTGCTTTTTGTGTACTTTGCATCTTGCGGTATGATGGGATGAAGCGGCCCAGGCTAAGCTTACATGACATCGTTCATGAGACTTGCTCCACGCTCAACATGCAACTTGTATTGCATAAGTTGCTTTGCGGGTGTCTGTCTCTCCCATCATAGTATAGATTCAATTTACAACGGGCACTTGATAGTTCAAGCATCAATGTTGTGGTTCTTGTTCGTAAGTTAGAACGACACTTATTGAAATCCCCAAACCACGTAAAACATGCAAATAAAATTAGAGGCGTCTAACTTTGTTTTGCAAGGGTGTGCTGTGATGTGATATGGCCATGATTGTGTTTATATATGATGTATGCAATGTCCCTTATTGTAAGTTGGCAACCGGCAGGAGCCATATGGTTGTGTTTAAATTCCGTTAACACCTTCATGTCTATTCAAAGTAGTTGTAATAGTTGAAGCTGGCGGACGACAACCATGAAACGGCGCCATTGACCTTCACACCATACCGGTGATGATGGAGATCATGTTCGTGCTTGAATATGGAGATCGGAAGCACAAGAAGAAAGGCCATATCATCACATATTATGAATTGCGTGTGATGTTAATCCTTTATGCATCTTGTATTGCTTAGTTTGCGACGGTAGCATTATAAGATGATCCCTCAAGCACAGAAATTTCAAGTTTTAAAGTGTTCATCCTTAGTAAGCACCGTTGCTAAAGCTCGTTGTTTTGAAGCACCACGTGATGATCGGGTGTGTTAGATTCTGCGAGTGTATACAACATGAGCAAGCCAGATTTGCTCATGTGGATGCTAAGGTTTGATCTTGACGAGCCTAGCATGTACAGACATGGTCTCGGAACACGGATCACCGAAAGGTAAAGCATGAGTCATATAGATGATATGATGAACATGATGATTGTTCGCCATTGAAACTATATCATGTCACGTGATGATCGGACTTGGTGTAGTGAATTTGGTTCGTGTGATCACTAAAACAATGTGAGGGATATTATTTTGAGTGGGAGTTCAATGGCAATATTATTAAAAGTTGAACACAATTTATCATAAATTAAATTGAAGTGAATTTGCATAGTTGTTGTAGTCATTGGCATCCGTTTACCACCTTGCGCTTAGTTATAATTGAGATGATAGAACTATAGAATTCTGGTTAGTTACTTTACGAACTGGTATCGTATTGTTTTGAAGTGTTAATCTAAAGTTTAAAAGTCTCATTGCAAACTTTCAGTAAGTTTTGATTACTCCGTGAAGTTTAATAGTTGGTATTAAATCAAGAGTAACAATTCCAGTGTTAGTATATAAGTATCATGTTTATCTCCATGATTCTTGTTATTCGAAAGATAGTTTCAATATCAAGGTAATCTAGGAGTTGAAAGAGTTGTTTCAGAAACCATCGATATGCGATATCTGAAATGATGTTTTGGTCACAACATGATAGAGTATAATATAGCAAAGTTTATGTTCTCATATTTGATGAGAATTTACAAAAGGTTGGAGACACTAGTTGTCCTAATCCTCCAGAAGGTTTTGGAGAGCAAAATTATACTCGCGATTCACCGTTATAAGCTAAAAGTAGCTTGATCATAGATAATTCCATGATAAGGGTGAATATTTGATGTATGTAAAATGTTTACTACACCAAGAGATTACTAAAGAAAGGAATTTGAAAGAACACCAAACATTTGATGATGGTGATCTACTTCAAAGTGCAAGTCCAAAGACATTGGTATTTTACTATACACGCTTTGGACTATGTGTCATGTGTATGGCTCCACTATTGATGTTGATAGATTCTTTCAAACAGAAAAATAAATACTGAAAGAGAATTCATAAATATATGGCAGAAAATAAAAGACTAGAATTGTTCAGCTTAGGTATATAGAGGATATACGTGTTATGGCTATATTCTTTGCTTGTTAAATAATGTGGTTCTTAAGTATTAGATACTGAATTTGTTGGTATGAATCATCATACGAAACAACAGAATTCATAAATTACAATGGCCTAAGTAACTAGCAAAAGAATATGTGATGATGTTCATCGAGAACAAATAAAGGGTTATTGTGTTGCTCGTTAACATCAAAGCGTGCCTTCAAGATTTGTTTTATCAGGCATTATGAGAACAAAAGGGTTGTTCAAATAATTACCGTAATTTACAAATCTCGTTGGAGAAATCACATCCATAAAACTAGTGCTAAAAATGTCGAAATACAAATTGATTGAAAGATCACTTAGGAAGTGACATTGCCGTTTAAATTATGTTGGAAAGAAAACATGAAGAAACTCCATGTGGATGGAATTTTGGAGTCTTGATTTTTGATCAAATGACACTTGTGAAACTTTCCTAGAGATAATTAAAACTTCGTTTATAGGCCAAAAGGGAACGAATGACTAGCTTATTGGAACTTTTACATATTGTTGTATGAAGTCCATTATGTGTAGTCAAGAGCGATGGATTTCAACTTCATATGCTTTCTCCGAAAATTTGAGTGAATATATGATAATTTACTTAATAAGGATGAAGTATGAAACATTTGAAAAGTTCAAAGACTTTAAAGATGAAGTGCAAAATCATTGTAACAAGAATATAAATAGTATATGATAAGATCATAATGGAAGATATTTGAGTTACAATTTTAGCATAATACCTAAGATTTAAGGAATCATTCCGTGGATTTGCATTTCCTGAAATACCATAAGAGTATGGAGCGTTCGAGATATGTAATTAAACCTTGTTTGACATGGTAATATCAAAGGTGTAATTCATAAATCTGCCATTATATTTTAAAGATTAAAAGCTTTAGAGACTACCGTTTTCCACTGAAAAGAGATCCATCATAATCTGTTGAAATGACACCATATAAAGTTATGGTTTGGGATAAAACCCAAGTTGTCCTTTCTTAAACATTGGTATGTTATGCATAAGAAAGATGTTTGCAACCAAAGTCGGATGAACCTATCTTTGTATGTTATTTCGAATAACTGTTAAGTATTCCTCCATAACATCGGAGATAAAAGTGTTTGTCGCTTAGAACATCAAGTTTCTTTGAGAAGGAATTTTCCGTGAAAAGATAAGTGGGAGGACAATAGAACTTTGATAAGGTTAAAAGAACCTTAGCTGTATGTGCAAAGTTGCACAGCGCCGAAAAGTGTTCCGGAGGCAGCAACAATGCTCATGGCTCACATGCCTCAAAGGTTGTGGTTACGAAGGTCAAAGTTTCTATTGAACCAAGTAGGTCGGGTAAACAATCAAATACCCAGATTTGAGGGTTGAATCATTATTTGAGAATAATGAACGGACTACATGCAAAGAAGCGATGATGGGCCCTGGCTTTGTAAAATGGCTTGAAGCCATAAAATCTGTGATAGTTCCATACACGAGAAATCAAGCTTTGAACTTGAAGGACCCTCGAGAAAGGTGTAAGACCTTACAGTCGTGTTTGGATCTATAAAGAAATAGACATGGATGTTTCACATCTATGAAATAGTCGATATGTTGGGAAAGATTTCACAACAATGTTCAAAGGTTGACTATGACAAGATTTGATCTTTCATAGCGATATTTAGTCTAGACGGATTAGTGTAGCAACCACTACACATAATTTTGTTATGTGATAGTTGAATAAACAAAACAAGTTCTTCTAATAAAATTGTTACCTAGGACGTGTGCGAAACACGGTCCAAAGGGTTTTGTTAATTCAAAGGATGCTAAAAACGTATGCAAACTACAATGGTTGAAGTAAGCATCGCGGAGTTGGAATCTTCAGTATGATGAAACTGTTAAAAGAGTTTAATTTCATCGGAGACAATGAAGATGCTTGCATTTGCAAGAAATTAAGTGGGAGCGCTAAGACATGTTTCTAATACATTATGTGGAAGACATATTGTTGATTGGAAATGATGTATCTTTTATTAACACATATTAAGAATTTCATCCCGATGAAAGACTTAGGCAAAACCCAAATATTTGGCATCAATAGACGCTAATATGGTTGTGCCGAAAGTACATAGATGATGTATTGAATGAGTTCAATATAGAAACTACAAGAAAGATTCTTGTCTCACAGAAAGGGTTGAATGAGTTCAATATTGATGATATATTCAAGTGTATTGACACTTGGTAAGTGAAACAAAGATTCAAGTATAGATTGATACATGATGTATGAAATCACAAAGAGTATTTATATCAATCATACTATAATATGTACAAATCTAGATATGTCCTATGCTCTAAATGTTATGAGCATATACCAGAATGATTCATAAGATGATCATTGGACGATAGTAAGGATATTCTTATGATCTTTTGGAAGAACTAAGAGTATATTATTTTGTAGAAGTGACAAATAAATGGTTAGTTCATTGTAAAAATACTACATTGATACTAGTTTTATCACAAAGTACAAATTAAGTTTATCTCAATCTAAACTAAGGGTGGCACAATATAATGGAAAGTAAGTTCCATAATGGATTTGGATGACTTCCAAAGTTAAGCCATTGTGACAGATATTACAACAAAAAGGCTAAGTATATGACTGCTATTATAGCAGCTAAAGAGGGCATTTGTGTCAAGTAGTTTGTTATCAAACTAGGTGTAGTTCACAATGGGATAATACTATGAAGATTTATTGTACGACAATATTATCAACATGTTTTAACCCCAAAGAACTAAAGGTCTCACCAAAGGACCAAATTTATACAAAGCCATCTCATTAGAGAATGAGTGATGCGGAGAGATGCAAAGACATGCAATTACACACGGATCTGGAAGTGTCAGATCTGGAGATCAGTTGACCACTAGCAATCATGTACATACAACACCGGAAAGCCATAGGTGTTGAATACACAAAGGTTTGAAACTAGATTATTGACTCTAGTGCAAGTGGGAGACTGTTGGAGATATGCCCAAGAGGCAATAATAAAGTGGTTATTATCATATATTCATGCTTATGATAAATGTTTACATACCATGCTAAAATTGTATTAACCGGAAACATTAATACTTGTGTTATTTGTAAAAATAAAAGAGTCACTAGTAAAGCCTCTTGCTAAACTAGCTTGTTGGTTAATATATGATCATGGTTTCCTGATCATGAACATAGAGATGTTATTAACAACAGGGTCATATCATTAGGAGAATGATATGATGGACATACTCATATAGTTAAGCATAGCATAAAGATCTAGTCATTTAATATAGTTCATTTGCTATATGCTTTCTGATACATAGTAACCTAATTCCTTCGACCATGAGATCATGTTAATCACCATCACCGGAAGGATGATTTTATGACATCAAACACCACACCGTAACTGGGTGGCTCTAAAGGTGGCATTGAGTGTTCGGAAAGTATGGGTTGAGCCACAGGGATCAAGAGTGGGATTTGTCCATCCATATGACGGATAGATATACTCTGGGCCCTCTCGGTGGAATGTCATCCAATTAGCTTGCAAGCATGTGACTGGCTCACAAGGGATCACATATCACGGGAACGAGAAAAGAGTACTTATCGGTAACGTGGTCGAACTAGGTATGCAGAGATACCGACGATCAAAACCTCGGATAAGTAAACTATCGTAAGACAAAGGGAAATTGGTATCGTGTGTAAGTGGTTCATTCGATCGCAAAGTAATCGTAGAAATATGTGGGAGACATATGAATTTCCAGATTCCTCTATTGGTTATTGATAGGAGAAGTGTCTCGGTCATGTCCGCATAATTCACGAACCGTAGGGAGACACACTTAAGGATTCGATGTTGTTGAGTAGTTATGGAATGATGAGTAAGAGACCGAATGTTGTTCGGAGTCTCGGATGGGATCCGGGATATCACGAGGAGATCCGGAATGGTCCGGAGAATAAGATTCATATAAGGAAAGTCATGTTTTGGAGTTCGGAAATGATTCCGGTGTTTTTCACCGGGAATGTTCTAGAAGGGTCTGGAAGGTCTGGCTCTCCGGAGGGGAAGGGTACATGAATGTGTCATGACAATGTGGAATGGTTGCATCATGTACTAGGTCACTTGGCTGTGCAATATGGAGAGAGAAATCAAATCCAAGTTTGAAAGTCAAACGCCAATTTGAAAAGTCAAATCCG
This sequence comes from Avena insularis, assembly GCA_023614405.1. Classification (NCBI taxonomy): domain Eukaryota; kingdom Viridiplantae; phylum Streptophyta; class Magnoliopsida; order Poales; family Poaceae; genus Avena; species Avena insularis. The sequence goes on from CM042684.1 coordinate 34,360,622, forward strand.
AAGTTTGCTTGGTGGAGGGAGAGTAGGAAACCTACTTGGGGAGGAAGTCCCACTCCCTCCACCCGCCGGCCATGAGGAGGAGTTGGAGGAGGACTCCCTCCTCCCAAACCGCCCCCTCCCACCTATATAAGGAGTGGTAGGGCGCCCCTCTACTCCTCACACACCTAAACCCTAGCCTTTGGCGCCACCACCTCCAAGTGTTGCCGCCGCCTAGGTCTCCTCTTCTAGCCGACTTGGGGCAAACCTTAGCTTTCCCTAGCCGCTGGCCAAGCCCACCCTTGGTGCTTCTAAACCCTAGATCGCCAAGGCCCTCTCTCATACTCCACCATACTCGCTTCGGCTTAAGGCGAAGCCTCTCAGATCTCCCTCTACTTCCGACCACGCCATCGTCTGCCGGAATCACGAGGAGTGCTACAAACTCCGCTGCTACCGGAACAAGGGAGGAAGGTCTTCATCGAGTACGAACGTGTGACCGATCATGGAAGCGCCAACGAACGTAATCCGGAAGGATCGTCTACGCGATCTTGAGATCGGAAGTGTACGACTACATCATCCACGAGAATCTGCTCTCGTTAACCGCTTTGGATCTTCGAGGGTTAGTACTCTATCGACTCGTTGCTGCAATCTAGTAGATAGATCTTGGCTTGTGTGTGTTCATGCGATAGAAATTTTTTGTTTTCCATGCTACGAACCCCTACATGCACAACTCTCAACATCAAGATGAATACGATTAACACATACATATAATGAAATATAACATAATAATCTCTATTTCATCTCAATCATACACTAGGGTTTCTCCATCTCCCCAATAACTAATGATCTACTCAAACATGGAGGCAAACATCATCATGACAATGGTAATGGAAACGGTTATTGATGAATAGTACTTGTATAAATCCACAAATAGTGCAAGAATTACAACAAGATCTAGATGGGATGGGTACACATGATGGTGGTGATGAAGATGCAGCGGTTGATGAAGATGGAGATCGATGCCTTGGCCTCCCAGATCTGGTTAGGGTGAAGATGGATCCCTAGGGCAAGTTCTCCCCCAGATCCTTTCCGGAGGTGTGGTTTTTGGTGATTTTGGGTGCTCTATATCTCGTCTCTCTGATCCAGTTGCATGGGGTGAAACTATTTGAGGAGGTGGAGGCGGCGCCAACTATACGGCCTGAGATATACGGCAGCGGCCCGTATAGTTGGTCGTTAAACCTTCTGCCTCCTTTGCTCGCTTCAAGTTTTCTTCTGGTATTATTAATATTTTCCAAATAAGAAATTTACATAGTTTTTGGCTCCTTTTCACTCCAATATAATTGGTCCAAGAATTGTGTCCATCGGATCCATCATCTGTCCTGATCCTGGTGAAAATAAACATAAAAGCTGCGTGTGAACGCCGTAAAATACCAAGATCCTTCAACTATAATGCAAAATAATGATCTAAAACATGATGCAAATATGCACTCATCAACTTCCCCAAGCTTATACTCTTGAGCAAGTTTTAGCTTAATGGATGTGATCCTCATATTCATGAAGCTGAGTCGATAAAATAAATGAGGCAGTTGCAACATGTGTTTATCATAAAGGATACATATAAATAGGTTCATGAATAGTACCTTACTTAAACCATCTAAATAATATTAGCAGGCTTCCACACCCTTAGAAATTAACAGTTCACAAAAGATTATTATCAATATGATATAAATGTATTCGGTTCAACCGAACGAGTCAGTGAGGCAGTCCCAAGTGGTTTAGGATTAACATATTCACTTGGGATTCAAAATCTCAAACGTCCCTTTGTCTTACTACAATATAGTGGTATATGCCTATTTGCTCTTTGCACACTCGCTCTTTTTATTCATCTTTCCTTTTCTTCTTTTTCTATATATGTTTATGCTCACACTTTTGTTTAAGTGTTGTGCAAATAAGCTAGCCATATATTCCACTTAATGTAGGAATTTTAAAGTTTAACGATCTCAATTACCAAATTCCAAATATATATGAAGCATCTTTATAACTTGAGTATTCTACCTCAACTTGTTCTCACTCTATTTGATAGCACGTATATTTTCTCCTTCATTCAAGGTTTTTCTTTTTCATCTTAATTAATTAGATAATCTCTCATTTTTGCAAATCAAACCATTGACCTACTATATATTGATCAAATTATCTTTGTATGTTCCGTTAATGCAAATGGTGTGGAAGACTCCTATTGCTATCATCAAGTGCAAGTAAAATCATACTCAATGACCTTTGTATCTGTGTACTTCATCTTAAACTGTGGATGCTAGCAATTCGATCGAGACTAGCATTGCAATCACAGGGGCATTTACTTTAAATGGTGGGGTCTTATAGATGGTATCAGAGCACTGTGTTGCCTGTAGGATTATGACCCTAAGATGGATTATACTAAGGAAACCACTAGGAAAAAATGAAACCCTTTGCAAATTCCACATTTGTCTCTTTTCATCTCGTAAACCTCTCCTAATATTCTTTCTCATCTCTATTTGTAGATGGCCACCATCAACGAAGCCGTCAAGAAGGGACCACTCATGACCATGGCCTTAGAATGTGAGACGGAGTTTCCCAAGGCACTCAAAAACCTCATGGTTAGCTTGGGGATACATGGTGAAGCCGTGTATAAAGGATTTCCGGTAATGGATGAAGGAGAATAATATTGGTGGGTACAACTCCACTTGTATAAAAACAAGGAGGATAACCACAACGAGTCGGGATTCTGCATGATCACCAACTCTGAAATGCACATGTCATTCTTTGACTCTGCAAGGAATGCATTATGGAATGCGATCAAGGAGCTTGGTGAAAGACTCAAGTGTAGAATGCTCAACACTCAAAACGACCTTAGAGAGGAGAAGAAGCATACCCAAGACTTAGAGACCGCCATAAAGCGTCTAAGGGAGGATATCATAGACTTAGCTTATGAGTGAGAATTGTGACGTATTCCAATAGTTGGACCACCACACTTGTTGTTTTCTCGCGTTATTTTTTTTATCATACCAACCTATGTGGCATGACAAAAATTTGTCTAAGTTATGTTGAACCTTAGTGCTTGTGATAGATTATTATATGCCATGACTTGTGTGTTTTATTGATGAATGTATGTCGTTGTCTTTTGTTTCACTACTTTATGTTTTCTCTTTACTTGTGTTGTTTCTAATTTTCTCTATCCAATGCAATAGATGCCTAGCTTTGTTCTTAGCACCGCTGAGGAGTTCAAGGGAACTCGTTTTGGATCTCGTATTGTGGAGCTCACCAGTGTGCTCAGTCTCCCCCTCCCTAACATTAAGGGACTTCAGTTTAGGAAGTTCGAGAGGAAGGATCTATGAGGATTTAGAATCTCGTAGCCCGGACGCCAGTCAGAGCCACCCACCGAGGAGATTGCTTTCAAGATACTCCATGACGACAATGAGAAGGGACTCGACGTCGCCATGCATGAGATACTTGGATGCCTCTGTGGACATCACTCCACCGAGCTCAGGGGCCTCTACTTCCACCCATTTGGGAGACGTGACGAGGAGGGATAGGCTATAGTGTATGATGAGGCCACTAGGGAGACTATTGAGCCAGTGCGTCTCTATCTTCAGGACCTAGAGAGCTCTCTTAGGCACCTCGATACTGATAGGACCAACGTCATGCTTAGAAATGACTAGTTGGGCGTCCAGTTGAGGGAGAAGGACAAGGCCTTCGAGGAGTAGGAGGAGAGCATCAAGGAGATGGAGGCTAGGTTCGAGAAGCAAGACAAGAGGTTCAAGAACCAAGATAAGAGAGCGCAGGATAGAACAAGAAGATCAATGAGATGAAGGCCGAGATGGAGCTCAAGGATCTTGAGCTAGAGACATAGCAGGAGGTGATTGAGAGGCTGCGTTCGCGGAAGAGAGAGCTTCTGGTGAAGGTCTATGCTTTGACCACCAGCGTGGAGGAGTACAAGGCAGGAATCGACGCAGCAAGACTGACCCTAGTGGAGGAGGAAGTCTATATGGAGTAGTGTTGACTACTTGGCTATCGATCAACATTTTATTTATCGATTAGCATTGATCATCCAACATGTGTATGACTATGCTAGTGTGTTTGCTTTACAAAACTTGTTGTTCGTGTAGTTTAAACTCTTAAGTTTATTATGCTTGCTTATTGTGACTGTTGATATGTATTGTATTGTGCATGTTAGCATCTATGGGGTATTTATCCTTTCTTATCCTTATTGAAACCACAGATGCCTCCCCGTCATGCCAATCCCAACAATAATAACAACAACAATAACAACAACGACGACAATAAAAACAACCCACCAGCTTTTGATATGCTTACAAGGTTTTTGAGATTGAGGCATGCTAAGTTTTCAGGAACCACTGATCCTGTGGTAGCAAATGATTGGCTACATTCTGTGAACAAGGACTTAGTCACAGTTGGTTGCACTGATGAGGAAAAAGTCAGGTTTGCAGCACATCTGCTAGAAGGACCAGCAGCTACTTGGTGGGATAACTTCCAAATCAGCACCCCTATTGAGGAAGTGACTTGGACAATGTTTGAGGATGGATTCCACAATGCTCATATCTCTTCAGGAGTGATGAGTTTGAAGAAGAAGGAATTTCACAACCTTAAGCAACGTCACCGCAGTGTTCCAGAATATATTGAGGAGTTCAACAATCTGGCACGCTATGCACCGGATGAGGTTGACACTAATGCAAAAAAGAAGGATAAGTTCCTTGAAGGGCTGAATGATGAGATGTGCATGCAGCTATCTGTTGCATATATTGCAACTTATCAATCTCTGTGCGACAAAGCCACCATCTTGGAAAGCAAGATGAAACAAGTGGAGAACAAGAAGAGAAAGCATCACTTTGATGAGCATAGTTCTCGATCGTCACACAAGCATTCCCATGGTGAAGATAGTGGAGGTTCTGGATCCCACAAACACGAGAAATATAACAGCCACCACAACAGTAACCGTCACCATGATAGCAATAAACATCGTGGGCACAACAATGGTGATTACCGCAATAACAAGAGTGGACACAAGAGTCACCATGATGGAAATCAACCAGCTAAGAGAGACATCAGTCAGGTGGAATGCTTCAAGTGCAATAAGACTGGGCACTATGCAAATGAATGCCCAAAAAAGAAGACTGATGGAGCCAACAAGCCAAAACCTTTTTAGAAGGGTCATATGAACCACATCAATGTGGAGGAAATTTATGAGGAGTCTGATGTTGTGGCTGGTAAGTTCAAGATTAATTCCTTTCCAGCACTTGTCCTTTTTGATACCGGCGCATCACATTCGTTCATATCAAGAGCATTTGTAGACAAAATAGACTCCCAACTAAAACTATTGGATGTCCTATTAAAGTAAGCTCCCCAGGTGGAGATATGATAGTAAATTTTGGATGTCATGATCTTGTAATAGAGTTTGGAAAGTATAAGTTTCCAGTTAGTCTGATAATCCTAGACTCCCAAGGTTTGGATGTAATTTTGGGCATGGATTGGATGACTAAGTATGAAGGAGTAATAGATTGTGCCAATCGTACTGTTACACTCACAACCCCAGATAAGAAACATATTAGGTTCAAGTCTAACTTTGAATCCAAATGGAGTAAGCTAAATTCTCTTAAGGGGGTTAGCATAGACAGTGTACCGGTAGTGAGAGAGTACCCGGATGTGTTTCCGGAGGAGTTATCAGGAATGCCACCAGATAGAGATGTGGAATTTTTTATTGACTTACTGCCAGGATCTGGACTAATAGCAAAGAGACCCTACAAGATGTCAGTTGATGAGTTGAAAGAACTCAAGAATCATCTTGGAGAACAGTTGCAGAAAGCATTTATCCAACCAAGTTCTTCGTCTTGGGGTGCACCAGTTCTGTTTGTTGAGAAGAAGGACAGAAGTCAAAGGCTATGCATAGATTATCGATCACTCAATGAGGTGACCATAAAGAACAAGAACCCTTTACCTAGAATCAACGATCTCTTTTGACCAGTTAGAAGGAGCTCGTGTGTACTCAAAAATTGATCTCTGAGCTAAACATTAGAGAACAAGATATACCTAAGACTGGTTTTACCACTAGGTATGGATTGTATGAGTATACTGTGATTCCATTTGGATTAACAAATGCACCAGCTTATTTCATGAACATGATGAACAAGGTGTTCATGGAGTTTCTTGACAAGTTTGTTGTCATATTCATCGATGACATTTTGATCTATTCTAAGAGCAATGAAGAACATGAAGAACATTTGCATTTGATTCTTGAGAAACTCAGGGAGCACAAGTTGTATGCCAAGTTTAGTAAGTGTGAATTTTGGTTGAATGAAGTTGGATTTCTTGGACATATTGTGTCTCGAGATGGTATAACTGTCGATCCTGCAAAGGTGTCAGCTGTAACTGAGTGGGAATATCCCAAGTCAGTTAAAGAAGTTCGTAGTTTCCTAGGCTTGGCAGGATACTATAGAAGGTTCATCGAGAATTTCTTGAAAGTGGCTAAGCCCATGCCAAAGTTACTTAAGAAAGAGAAGAATTTTGACTGGACTGAAGGATGTGAAACCAGTTTTCAAGAATTGAAGAAAACACTAGTGTCAGCACCAGTTTTATGTCTACCAGATCTAGAGAAAGACTTCCAAGTGTATTGTGATGCATCTCACCAAGGATCGGGTGGATTTTTGATGCAAGAAGGAAAATTTGTGGCTTATGCCTCGAGACAACTCAAGACTCATGAAGTAAATTATCCTACACATGACTTAGAGTTGGCCTCTGTTGTCCAGGCACTCAAAACATGGAGGAATTATCTTTTGGGTAAGCGTTGTGAAGTGTTCACTGATCACAAGAGGTTGAAATATATTTTCACCCAGAAGGAGCTCAACATGAGACAAAGAAGGTGGCTAGAACTTATCAAGGATTACGACTTGAGTTTGCAATACCATCCCGGTAAAGCGAATGTTGTAGCGGATGCTTTAAGACGTAAGGTTCATGTGAATGGCCTTAACAAAGGAGAATTTATAGATGATTTGTGTGCCCAATTCAAGGAGTTAAGATTGGAGATGGTTCCTGAAGGATATCTCATGTCTTTGGAAGTTCAACCAACACTGTTGTATAAAATCAAAGAAGCCCAAAAGTTGGTATCAACTTTTCTAGCTGGAGTCTCTTGTAGAGATAAAAAGGCATAACACTAACTCTAGCTCCCAAATCACATAAAGCAGTTCTAACATAATTATTCTTAATAGAGCAAGGAATAGTTGGTATACCTGGATCACCAAGTTTCTTTGGAACCTTACCATTGAAGGAATAATTAGCAAGCAAAGTAGAAATTTCCTCATTAGGAATCTGATGTCCCACAAGTGTAGGGGTGTATCGCAGTACTTTCGATAAATAGGAGTGTCGATCCCAACGAGGAGCGGAAGGTGTTGACTAGTGGTATGGAGCAGGAACTCTCTGTAATACTTAGCAAATGGATTTTTAGTGGTTTTATGATAAGGCAAAAAAACAAAGAGTAAGTAATAAAGACAACAAACAAATAGAGCAAGTGGCCCAATCCTTTCTTAGCAAAGGACAAGCTGGTGGAAATACTTATAAGGACCAAACGTTCTCGAGGACACATGGGAATTATGTCAAGCGCGTTCGCTTCAAATGCCTGAGTACTCTGCTTTGGTGTTGTAAGTGTTGTGTGGGTGAACCTGTGCTAACATACCGACCTTACTTGGACTATACATACTTGTGATTAAACCCCCTACAAGCATCCGCAAATACAGGAAAGTAATTAAGATATAAATCTAACCACAGCCTTAAACTCTGAGATCCTACGCTCCCTTGTGCAAAGGTGTCCTATCGGGGGTTCAGGTTTCTGTCACTCCGGCAACCCCACAATTAGTAGCCAAATACACAATGCATTCCCCTAGGCCCATAAATGGTGAAGTATCATGTAGTCGACGTTCACATGACACCACTAGAAGAATAGCACCACAACTTAAATACTAAACCATTGAATAATAACTCAACACAAATCCACTACTAACAACATGACTTCTCCCATGTCCTCAAGAACTAAACGAACTACTCACAAGAAATCATATGGATCAAGATGAAAGATGATATGGTAATGGATAACAATCTGAACATAAACAATAATCCAATGGTTCCACTCACAAGCATCAACTACAATAGTAATCAACACTGGGAAAGTTTCCCCTAATGAACTAAAGCAATATCCAACACAATTGTTACATGGGGATGAAGTAATGATGAAGGTGCTGGTGGAGATGATGGTGTGGATGATGATGATGATCCCGATGAATCCTAGCTTGATGACGGTGTTGATGGCGACGATATCCCCTCTCCGGGAAGGAATTCCCCCGGCAGAAATATGTCTGCTGGAGAGATCTTTCTCTCTCGGTGTTTTCTGCCCCGCAGAGGAGGCACAAATCTATCTGTGCTCGCTCTCCTGGTGTTAGGGTTCCGTAGGGAAGATATAGGCGAGAGTCGGGAGCCGGGCAGGTGGACCACACCTGCCCTAGGCACGACCCAGGGGGACCCGCGCCTAGGGGGTGTGGGCCCCCTATGGCCCTTCTTCGCCTCCCCTTCTGGCTTCCTCAGTCTTCTGGAAAAATATAATTTTCCCATATTTTTCTTGTATTTTTCTGATCTTCGTGAAATTGCATCAAAACACCTCCTTTTCCATCAGAATCCAGACTCCGGAAGTTCATCCTCCGAGAATCATCCAACATGCAAAAACAGATGAAAAGACATAAGTAATACCCCATAATAAGACATATATCAATGAATAGAGGGAAATTATTATATAGAATGGTGATGCAAATTGGGCATATTAGAATCTTCCTTTTATTAGAGACAATATCCTTCATATACTTAGAATAAGGAGGCAACTTAATAGCATCAGTCAAAGGAATTTGCAAAAATAAAGGTTTCATCCACTCACAAAACTTGTTATAGTGTTCTTCCTACTTTGACCTGTGTTTCTTATTGGGAAAAGGCATAAGTTTCTGCACTCAAGGTTCTCTCTCTCTTTACCATGTTTATTAGCTATAAAATCTTCCTTAGTGTACCTAGTGTTCTTAGTGTGTTTCTCAGGTTCTTCCTCAACTTCCTCCTTATCAGGAGCATCATTTTTATCATTACCACTCTCAGTTTCAGCATCAGAGACAGATATACTATTAGGATCTATAGCAGGTTCAGAGGGTTCCTCAACTAATTTGTGTTTATTTTTCTTTCTCTTACGAGGACTACCACTATGTTCACCTTGTTGAGAATCCTGCTCAATTATTTTAGGGTGTCCTTCAGGATATAAAGGATCTTGAGTAGCTATACCACTCCTAGTTCTAATTCCATAAGCATGTTTATCTCCTGAGGCATTAACTAGAATATCCTTTTGTACCTTAGCAAGTTGATCAATTTGAGTTTGAACCATTTGAAAGTGTTTACAAAACATTTTAATATCATTAGCAATTCTTTCCACAATATCTTTCAACTCATTAATAGCTCTAAAGTTTTCTAATAAATGATTCTGAACTTGTTTATTAAAATTAACATGCTTAACAATAAATGTGTCAAGTTCCTCTAAGCATTGATAAGGAGGCTTACCATAGGGAATATCACCTTCATCAAAGTGGAGAGAGTGTACCTCAATAGTAGATGAGTGGGGAATTGTCTTACATAATTCTTCTATAGGAGGTAGATTCTTCACATCTTCAGCTCTAATACCTTTCTCCTTAAGACATTTCTTAGCTTCCTTCATCAGTTCATCATTTAATGCAATCATTCCCCTCTTCTTTGGTGTTGGTATTGGAACTGGTTCAGATACAACTGGTTCAGGAGTAATAGGATTAGGTGTATTTAGTTAAGTTGAAGTCCAATCATCATAATTCTTGCTTATTTTAGCCATTAATTCTTCAGCATCTGTAGGAGTTATTTTCCTAAAAAACACAATCAGCAAAGCTATCTAGGTATGTCCTAGAATCATCAGTTAGTCCATAATAATAAATATCAAGAAGCTCATTCTTAGGCAATGGACATCCAGGATGTGCATGAATCAAGGCACAGAACCTTGTCCATGACTCAGGCAATTTCTCTTCTTCTCCCAATTTAAAATCAAAAAGTCTCTACAAAGCAGCATGTCTAGCACTAGGAGGAAAATATTCCTGGAAGAAAGAAGCAATCAAACAATCAAGACTATCAATGGATCTAGGAGGTAATCTATTAAACCAAGGTTATTTCTCAACAAAAAGGTTATTTCTCAACAATGTCTATATATGATAAATCAAGATAAAAATCATAATCTTCATCTTTCATATCTATGGGAGAAGTGGCAAACTATGGATCAGAGGACAGTTTAGGAATAATGGTGTGTCTCGCTAGGAGGCTCTTAATAGCACTAGTACCATGTGTGTTTTGGCACTCTTCAATAAATTCATCAGTAAACTCAATGTAACCATCATTAATATCATCTCTCTCTCTAGACTTAGGTGAGCTAACAGGTGTAACAGTCTCTTCACTAGGAGTTTTAGTATTTCCTAGACTAGCCATAGTAGCATCTAGGAAAGGACCTAATGAACCACTCGCATCAAGCATAGTACAAGTAACGTCATGAGTATCAAAAGCAGTTTCAGATTCAGCAGTAGTAGTAGCATGTGTATGTGGTGGTGGAGTAACAAGCTTACTTATAACAGGCAGTGAATCAAGAGCAGCAGAGCTGTTTAGGACTGTACCTCTTCTTATAGTGGATGGTAAAATAGGAAACTTTCCATCACGAGACTTCCCCATGGTGAAAGGAGTAGCAGTGAACTATAATAGATCCAAGTGAACTTACAAATAAAGTTATGCTCCCCGGCAACGGCGCTAGAAAATAGTCTTGATGACCCACAAGTATAGGGGATCGCAACAGTCTTCGAGGGTAGTATTACCCAATTTATTGATTCGACACAAGGGGAGCCAAATAATACTTGCAAGCCTTAACAACTGAGTTGTCAATTCAGCTGCACCTAGAAATAGTTCTTGCTGACATAATTTTATCAGTAGCAACAATTTTGTAGTAGCAATAGCAGAGTAACAGCGGTAGTAAAACCGGAGCAATAGTAACAGTAACAGTAGGATTCGAATGCGGTAGGCATAGGGATGGATGGACGGGCGTTGCATGGACGAGCCTAAACATGTAACTTCAAGATCTAGGGCAATTGCAGATAAATAAGAATAAGCTTCCAAGTACTAAAAAATAATAGGCATGTGCTCCATATATAGTCATGCATGCTCGCAATGGGAACTTGCAGAACATCTTTTGTCCTGCCAGCCCGTTGCAGCGGGGCCTCTAGGGAACTATTGGAAATTAAGGTGCTCCTTTTAATAAAGCAGCAGAGCAAAGCATTAAAACTCCGTGAACACATGTGATCCTCACACCACAGCCATCCCCTCCGGTTGTCCCAATTTCTGTCACTTCGGGGCCTTTGGATCCGGACAATGATATATGTACACAACTTGCAGATAAGATCACAAACAATACTATCATAATGATTCAATACTAAGTTCAGATCTGAGATCATGGCACTCGGGCCCTAGTGACAAGCATTAAGCACAACAAGTTGCAACAAAGTCAAATAGCACTAATAGAGATACTAGGCACCATGCCCTAACAATCTTGTTCGATTACAAGATAGAACTCATCCAATCCCTACCATCCCCATAGCCTACTGCGGGGGATTACTCATGTTGGGCCATGTAGAAATAAAACAAAACAAAAATCCTCTAATGTGGTGATCCCAAGATCTAGCCGACATAGAAGCCCACGAGATTTACCACTAGACGCGCAATTGCGGATTACTGATGAAGTGTGTCAGTTGATGCAGTGCAGTCCATAGCGATCCGATTGTCCTAGTGTTGATCGTACAACACCTCTGCTGGTATCCACACGTACAAGGAGGAGCACCGGCGGCGAACTACTAGGTTCGATACGATGGCAGGACTGCTGTGGAGCTAGGGTTTCCAAAACATGGAATGACCTAACCGAACAACGATTTTTCCCTTCTGGGTTACTGTGCTCCACTATATATAGGGAGTGAACGTGGGCTCCACTCTCGTGGCCCATTCACTAAAGCCCATATAACACTAGTCACCACGAGTGCGACTCACTGACTCAGTCCTAATCCGGCTCGGGTCCAACCCGTCCAGATTTCCGGTTCAGATCCAATCCGAACTTGCTCCTGCTCTTAAGTGTGTGACTCGACAGGCTCTTGGTTACTCGGACACGATTGGAGTCCGACTCACAATCGATCAGTCGGCAGCGGCTCCTAGCAGAACGTTCCGACTCCCAAGTACCAAAGAGTCATGACGACTTGCCTTTCCAATGCGACTTACGTCCGAGTCCCTTTTGCCTCACGATATACCTTGTCAGACTATAGGCGAATAATTGTCATCCCTTAAATAGTCCGACTCTCTTCTCGATCCGAGATAAATGATTCACCCGACTAACTCTTAGTCGATAGCCTCGGTTAACACTTAACCGAGTCGTGCATGGCCATGCTTTCCGAATCATATCATCCGAGAGGGCCCAGAGAATATCTCTCCGAGTGGAGGGGCAAAATCCCATCTTGGTTATTCACATCACGCAGCGTGATTCTCGATCGACCGAACTCGCTTTTATAACGCTTGATCCACGGATCAGCGTTTGACAGAACCTAAGTCGGTGATCCTCAACTCGGACTATGCAATAACCTCAGGTCTAAGGATTACATTGATTGAGATATACAAAAGACAACTTGTTCGTTGTACCTCAATATGGGTCAATCCGACTCGCTAAACTCTTTAGCCGAATCTGTGTAAGTCGGAATGGCATCTCCATGCCCATGACAAGTGGAACCGAGTCATCAAGCCAGCTTTCACATTGGTCTAAGTTGTGTGTCCATCACAACCTCGATGACCAAGGATATTTAGTATAAACAACATGAATGTATAGTTCCACAACCGAATCACATATTCAATGATACACATCAGATGTTTATACAAGGACAACTTAATATCTTTATGAATACAATGGGAAATCTCATCATACATGATTGCCTCTAGGGCATATTCCCAACAACTCACTCATGGATGAGGGAAACATGGATGGTTGATGGAGAAGCATTGATGATGATGATGATGGCGATGATCATCTCCAAATTCCCGTCCCGGCAGGGTGCCAGAACGGAGTTTCTAGTTCTGAATCGCGGTTTCTGGTGGTGGCGGTGCAGCGGAACTCTTTCTGGAAAAATGTCAAACCCCCTCGGTTTTTGTCGGGTTCACAGCATAGAAAACAGAAAATTTCCTACGATGGGAACAACTATGTACCAAGATCTATCTACTAGATACAAACAACGGGCGGATGTATATCCATAGAGAACATACCCTTGAATACCAACAAAGCTTAACGAGTCAAAACTCGTGGTTGATGTAGACAATCTCTTGTCGATCTCAAGATCGAGAGGAAGTCCTTAGCACCGCAACTTAGCAGTGCATTCGTGCTCGCACACACGTTCGAGGCACCGAGAAACCTCCGCCTCCTCGCTCCAGCGATGCAGTGGAAGCACAACTCTTTCTTGCCGAATAGCCATCGGGAACATGTATCTCGCTAGTCCAAGACCATGGGGGATAAATACTAGAGGGGGAGAGAGATCCTTCACGAGGAGGTGTGAGTGAGAAGTGAGGAGGGGTGCCTTTTATAGGAGAGGGGGAACCCCAAGGGGGTGGCCAGCGCATGGGGGATGCCCCCTTGCCCTCCCCTCATTCATGTGGGTGGACACTCCACTCACAAAAATCCTTTCGATTCCCTCCACTCAAATTCCCATTAAATTTCCACCAAATTTAATGCAAACTCTCATTAAATAAAACTCCTTTTATTTATTCAGAATTTTGTCAATTAATTTAATGACAAACATTCACATATAACCTCTTGCTAGTATTTCATTTCACATGCAAAAACACTTTCTGCAATTTCACCTGAAAACCTATTTCTGTATCTAGTGAAATAAATGCATGCGCTTGTTAGTCTTTCCGGCATGAAACTTTTGCTCTAATTGGATGTCGGTGTCTCTTAAGTGTCTCACCCTATGGTTCACGAATAGTGCGGACATGATCGAGACCCCTCTCGGATCAATAATCAGAAGCGAGATCTGGAGACCCATACTGACTCCCACACATTCAAAGATGAATTTCTTGTGATTGTCGGAACCTTCTACGCTATTATCTTAATCCTTTCGTTTCACGATATATTACATGTCCGAGATTTGATCATCGGTATCTCCATACCTATTTTGATCTCGTTACTGACATGTACTCTTTTCTCGTTCCCGTGATATAACATTCTAGTGATCAAATCACTTGCTTGCAAGCTAATCAATATGATATCACCGAGAGGGCCCAGAGCATATCTATCCGTCATCGGGATGAACAAATTCCACTAACGATCCATGGGCCTCAACATAACACTTTAGTAGTTATGAACCCATCTTTATAATCACCCAGTTACGGTGTGATGTTTGATGTTATCAAGAAACTCTTCCGATGTTAGTGATTGACATGATCTCATGGTCTAAGGATTAGGATCACTTCGTAAGTTGTTATAGCAATATAAACTCAATGACTTTGATCGTAATACTATACTTCGGATGAATGTTCATCACACCATTACACTAATGTTGTGACCTCGTTATTAACAACATCCAATGTCTATGATCAGGAAACATTGATCATCTTGTTAATCAACGAGCTAGTTTATGAGAGAGGCATAACTACGAACTTTCTGTTTGTTTATTAAACACACATGTATTAACGTTTCCATATTAATACAATTATAACATGCAAAATAAACATCTATCATATACTTGGAATACACATAATAAACACTTTATTATTGCCTCTTAGGGCATATTACCTTCAGTTTTTAGGTCAAGAGGCGTCTTATAGGCGAAGAGGGAGGCCGAGGGGGTGCCTGGGGTGGCCACACACCCTCCAGGCGCAGCCAAGCCTGGCCCGCGCGGCTGGGGGTGTGTGCCCCCCAGGGCCCCACTCCGCCTCGTCTTTTGGCTTCATGGATCTTCTGGTGAAATAGGAATTTTGGCATATTTTCCCGGATTTTTCCTGATAGTTGATTTTCTGCACAAAAACTAGACACCAAGTAATTCTGCTGAAAACAGCGTCAGTCCGTGTTAGTTGTATCCAAATCACACAAGTTTAGAGGAGAAACAATAGCAAAAGTGTTTGGGAAAGTAGATACGTTTTGGACGTATCAACCATCTTATATGGTGTCATGCCCATCAGATTTTTAAATGTAGTTCGGTATGCCCAAAGATTGTCATTTAGCTTGTATGACCAATCTTTTCTTGATTTATCCACTATCTTCTCGAGTATGGTCCTTAGTTCTCTATTAGAGAGTTCCACTTGACCACTCGTTTGAGGATGATATGGTGAAGAAACACGGTGAGTTACTCCATATTTGCAAAGGATTTTCCTAAAATTTCCTTTCATAAAATGAGAGCCACCATCAGTGATTAAAAATCTAGGAATTCCAAACCTGGGAAATATGACATTGTTGATCATCTTCACGGAAGTAGTTGCATCTGCATGGTTAGTTGGGATAGCTTCAACCCATTTAGTAACATAATCGACAGCAACAAGAATATGAGTGTAGCCATTTGATTATATAAAGGGTCCCATGTAATCCATTCCCCACACATCAAATGGTTCAATTATAAGACTGTAATTCATTGCCATCTCTTGTCTTCTGGCTATATTACCTCTTATCTAGCAAGTATCACAATATTCCACATACTTTTGTGCATCCTTGAACAAGGTGGGCCAATAGAATCCGAATTGAAGTACCTTTTCTACAGTTCACTTGCCTGCATGATGTCCTCCATACGGTCTGCCATGACAAGCTTGCAAAATTGCATTCATTTCATGATTAGGAACACACTTTCAAATCATTCCATCCGGTCCATGATGATAAATAAATGGATCATCCCAAAAGTAGTGTTTGAGATCATTAAAGAATTTCATTCTTTTATTTCTTATCATACTAGGAGGTAAAAATTTAGTGCGAGATAATTAGCATAATCTGCATACCATGGATCAACCACTTCAATTTTTGCTACGTATTCTATAACATCCCAGCATTTAGGAACTAACGAAGGGTATATTTAGGAATTTAAGATGTTGCCTACATTCATCTGTGAAAATGTGGATAAATTTTTTGCCAAATAAAAACCTAAAGTGATCAAGTTTCATTCATACTTTGAGATTAGTTATAGTCTTGAAGGATGATTGTTATGGAATTTGATATGATCTTTGTGGACTTATGTGTTTTGGGAAATGAAATTTGAATTTAAAACTTGAGTGTTTGAATTATAATTCAAAGGATTTTGAATAATGTCTGAATCTTTGATTTAATTAAGATTTAACCAATAATAACTCAAACTTTATATAAAGAGAGTAATTAAGAATATGAATATCCATTTTATAATTTTATTCAATAAATAAGTTACAAAAATGTAACTTATGAGAATCATCCACAATCTTTACAATAACAAATAAAGAAAGAATAATATTTCTTTATTGATAATAGTATAATCTTTATTACAAAGGAATAAAATAAAGAGTACAAAAGAATAAATTAAAGATTACAATTGATTATGAGAGAGTTATTACAAGTGACTAATCTATAAAGAAAAATAAAAATCCTAAACTAAAGTCTTGATCTTCAAATCTGGTACCTGCAAAGTAAAAAGAAACTTAAAAGAAAAAGATGGTTAGAATTAGAATTATTTTTACTCTCAAAAGTTGACAGTGAAGTGCACTGTTCACTTTTTCATCATTGAGTTTATAAGGGGCAAGTTTCACCAATAACAAAGAATGTATCTTTCATAATTTTTAAGCCAAAAGTCAAATCACAGCAAGGAGGGGCAAGTTTCACCAGCCAAGTAGAAGTAACTAGATGAAAGTAACTTTCAAAATTCTGAACATATCCACATCTATGTAGCAAGCACACAAGCAGCACACACACCAAACTGCATGGTGTGTGCTGTCAACACCACAACAGCAGCACAACCAAACAAAATTGTCAACACAGCCGTGGGAAAACCAATCCCCACACCATTCCATTTCTTTTACACACCAAGCACAGCAGTCAGCAGCTAAACCAAGCCAAATCCAAGCTAGATCAAACCAACCAAAGCCTAGGAACACATCACCAAGATGGTGACATAAGGAGGGGGTAGATTAGGTGGATAGCAAGACCAAGATTAAGCCATCAGGATTAGGAGATGATGGGCTAGATCAAGGACAAGCCAGGAGCTGGAAATACCAGGGGAGCACCAGATCAAGATACCACAAGATCAACCACTAGCAACCACAACATCAAGTGACAGTGGTGAGTAAATACACCATCAGATGATCTATCTGTCTAAGATTAGACAAGCATACTGTTGGAGATATGCCCAAGAGGCAATAATAAAGTGGTTATTATCATATCTTCATACTTATGATAAATGTTTATATACCATGCTATAATTGTATTAACAGGAAACATTAATACTTGTGTGATTTGTAAACATAAAAGAGTCCCTAGTAAAGCCTCTTGTTAAACTAGCTTGTTGGTTAATATATGATCATGGTTTCCTGATCATGAACATAGAGATGTTATTAACAACAGGGTCATATCATTAGGAGAATGATGTGATGGACATACTCCTATAGATAAGCGTAGCATAAAGATCAAGTCATTTAATATAGTTCATTTGCTATAAGCTTTCTGATACATAGTAACCTAATTCCTTCGACCATGAGATCATGTTAATCACCATCACTGGAAGGATGCTTTGATGACATCAAACACCACACCGTAACTGGGTAGCTATAAAGGTGGCATTGAGTGTTCAGAAAGTATGTGTTGAGGCACATGGATCAAGAGTGGGATTTGTCCATCCATATGACAGATAGATATACTTTGGGCCCTCTCGGTGGAATGTCATCCAATTAGCTTGCAAGAATGTCACATCCCAAGATTTTCCAAATCTTGTAATGTGAAAATTAAATAAACAAAATAAACTTTTGTTGAAAATCAGGGTGAAAAGAAATTTTTGTTTCTAAAAGGAGACTTATAAATCCCATCTTGAACAAACTTTGGTAGAAGTTTGAATTCAACAAAAATCCAAATCAAGGGAAATGCATTCCTCAATGAATGTATCTGGAAATTTGAACACTTGGAAAATAAATCCAAAACCCTAAACCCTAATGGAAGGAAATCATTTTCCAAAGTATCTCCAAATCTATGGATTTGATCCATACCAAAGTTGATCAACAAATATTCACAAAGGATCAAGAAAGACCTTAGAGATTGGTTTCACTTAGTTTGGAACCATAGACAAGATCTTGTGAATATAATAAGATAAGGAAATTGAATTTCCAAAGCCTTTAAAGCCCTTACCAAAAGCCCATACCAATTGGTGAACAAATAATCCTAAAGGGATTTATAAAGATAAACATTTATCAAAGGAAAATAAATTGTTTTGGAAATACAAATTTAGATCTTTTAATAAAAGACTTTGGTTTCAAATGAAAAGGTGAGCCAAATTAATTTTGGCCAAGCTTTTGTAATAAAATATTTTGTTTTGATAAAATGAGTAAAGGTTTATTTAAATAAAATAAAAGGATTTAAATATCCAATTTTATTTAACTAAAAGCTTTTCCCATTTTAATTAAAACACCAAAACTTATTTATTTATTTAAATAAGTTTCCAAGTATTCTTTTATTTTTCAAATTAAACCTTCTGGTTTGGTTTTGAAAATAATTGGATTCCAAATGGAAATTTTATTTAGAATAAATCAAACACAATTAATAAATCAAAGATCCATTTTATTTAAATTATAAATGGATCTTAAAAATAAATAAAAATATTATTTCATTTTGAGATTTGGATTATGTTTCTAAACAGAACCAAATTCAAATGAAAAGTTGAGTGCTTGTTTGAATGTTTGAACCTTGATTGAATTGTTTGATTAATTGTTTGAAATTGAAAACAGAAAAGATTTAGAAAAGGAAAAAAGAGTGAGACAGAAAAAAAATAGGAAAAGCGTCTTTAATAGGCCCAACAAATCCAAATTTTCACCGCTCAAGAAACCTTTTCTCACCCAGCTTCTGACCCACACAGTCAATGACCCGTGGACCCCATTCCTTTCCCTTTCCCCACTGACCAGAGGACCCCACCGCCACCTCCTTCTTCTTCCCCGCACGACCCCGTCTCCCCCTCACCGCGCGGCAGTTTCTGCCCGTTGAGAGCTCGATAAATTCGCAGTAATTCCGTCCATTAAACCTCGCCGTGACCTCGCCCTTTTAATCGCCTCGCTCTCTCCTCCGTTTTCCCTCAGACCCCTTCCCCAAGCTCGCCCCCAGGCCGCCTCAATTCCTCCTCAAACGCCCTCTGCTCCGACGATGTTCCGGTGACAATTCTGACGAAACCCCACTGCCCCTTGCCTCATTGACCACGCACGCATACTCCACACTCACTGGTGCTTCGTCTGCGTTCTCCGCTCAGACGCTGGTGCCTGAAACCTCGCCTTCAACGACGACTGCAGCGCGCCGTCTGCTCCAACTACGGCGACATTCCACGGTGAGCACCCTCCCCAAAGACCTCTCAATGATGCTCCTCGTCATGACCTCGTGCACACCTAACCCTGCCTCTCCTTTGCCTTAGGGCGATCTCCAGCGACGACTCCGACAAGCTCTAAACGCCACCGTGTCTGCTTCCTCTCCGGCGAAGCCCACAGGTAAGCCTCGACCGCCCCGAGCCCTCTCGTTCACGCTCACAGCTCCGCCATGATCTCCTGCGCCTAACCCTGCCCTCGGTCTGTCCTCTCTTGATCTGTAGCACCGTCTTCGACTACGGACAGAGCCGTCCATCGCCGTCCTCTACTCCGGCGAGAAATCCCTGACAGCATCGTGCGCCCCTCGTCGAGCCATCAGCACGTCGAGCTTCACCGCAACCTTCTGAGCACGGTGAGCAACTTCCCTCTCTCCCTCTCCCCATGTATCATCGCCTCCGTCGACCGCTTCGCTCGCCACCAGACGCCGCCGCCAGCGCCGCTGCTTTTTGGCCAAGCGATAGGAACCGTAGGATGCAGATCCACCGGCTAGGATAGAAGGACTAACCGAAGGGGTATCGAGCAATCTGTGCCGCACGATCCACTTTAGATCTAACGTTCCACGTTGCCGATCCGGCCGAACCGGTACCAGCCAGTCATTTTACGCCACGTGGCCAGTACTCTGTTTAAAACAGAAATTGAAAACAGAAACTTTTGCCAATTTCAAACCCATGTATCTTTTGATCCACACGTCCAAAATTTACAAATTTGATGTCGTTGGAATCAGCAAGACAAGCTCTAACCAACCCTACCCTTAGTTTAGCAAATAGTAGCTGTTAACTTGTTTAACTTTGCAGATTCTTTTGTATGCTTGCTAACATTAGAAAAATCATTTAAAAATGATTTTAAAGTTAAAACCTTTGCCAAATAGTTTGTTGTGACCTTACTGACCATAGGAACCAACCCATAGTTTGGAAAGTGATTTTGGAAAAGAATAGGATGGATTAATTAGTTTAGTCCATTTCTAGCTAACTAAAACTATTTGTTTTGTTTATGAAAATGCTTTCATAAAGAAAACCTTGAGAAAATGTTTGGACCAAACCTACTGACCAAAAGCACCAATTTTTGCAATAGCAACTCATTTGGTGAACCCTATAGACTAAAACCCTAGTAGACATATTTCTTCACCACATAAAATGACCAAATAGGTGCCTTGTTTTGAAATTGGTTTTTGAGGTGAAACCTTTTGCTAACAACTTTGCCACTTTGGTAAATGACCAATTTGGATCTTACAAAGTTTAGGAATCTAATAGAAACCCTTTTGCAAATGACTTTGCCATTTTGGTAAATGACCAATTTGGAACTTACAAAGTTTAGAAGCCTAGTGAGGACCATCCCTACATTAGAACCAACCTTTGCATGCCTATGCATGACTTTGCCACTTTACAAAATGACCATTAGGTATACCCAAATGTCTATGACCCACTAGGAACCACTTTTGCAAACAAAGCAAAGCTTGGCATGCTTGCATGCATTTCTTTGACTTTGTTATTTTATGTGTGAGTTGTTTTGCTTGATTGGTAGATTGAGTTTGTACCTTGCTTGATTGATTGTAGTGACTTGAAGAGTGTGAGTGTTGCAAGGACAAGGAGTGAACCTATACCCTCTACCAAAAAGGCAAGTGATACTTCATATCTTATGTCCCATTATTTTCACTATGCATTAGTGTTTTTGCTAAAGTAAAATCTTGCATGGTTTTTATTTTGCTAAGTATAGACCTTGCTATAGGAAATCTAGTAGATGAATCCTTAGTAGGATTTTTCTTAGTTAAGAATCCCATTACTATCAAGCTTAGCCTAGCTAATAGAAAACCTGGGTGGGATATATATATTCATGCTATGAAAATATTCTAAGTCTTTGGACTTGTGTTTTGTTTAACAAAACAACTAAGCTAATGAAACACCTGGGTGGAATGGAAGGAATGGTTTATGTTGAGTGGTTCACAAGGCCATGGACTTGGCTTGTGTATCTCACTTGTGGATGGCCACCCAGGAAACAAAGAGATTTGAGATGTCAAATGTTGAGAAGTTTCAAGTGCAACCACTTGGCATTATGGGCTCTGCCATGATCTTAGGATGCTAGAACTTAGTCTTTTGGACAGTGGGTGGTAGTGATTGATAGGTTGGAGCGCGTCCATTTGACTAAGGAAAGGCTACTGAAGGATCATTCTTGGGAAACCAAGGCTTGTGGGGAAAGTGCACCACCTCTGCAGAGTGTAAAACCTAAGTACTTAGCCATGTCCCTGGTAAAGGACAATTTGAGCATCAAGACATGGAAGCAATCAAGAATCTCATTACTCCAATTTCTAAATTAAAACTTGTGGGTTCAACAAGGGTTGTGTGAAATTCTTCAATCTTTGATGGAGAGATGGCTTGGTACAAGGATCTTGAAATCATTGATTGAGGAAAATTGTTTTTGCCAAGAAAATCTTCAGTCTTTGATTGGTAGATGCCCTGAGTGGATCTTCAGTCCTTGATTGATAGATGCCTTGGAATTTGTTTTTGCCAAACAGAACTTATTTTCAAAATGATAGGAAAAATCTATTTTGAGCAATGCAAAGCCTCAACTCCCCTTAGCCAAATGCATATAGATGATAGACTCCACTTTACTACCAAAGTATCACTTGCCAATACAATTCAAATGTATTGACCCTTGTGGCTGTAACTTATTATGTTGCAGGTTTGATTATTTTAGTGAGGATTGATTGATTAGGATTACAAAGTCTACAACCAACATCTGCCTGTGGCATTTGAAGATGAAGGACCCATGACTATAGATATTCCGCTGCAATGTAATGTAAATAGCCAATGAGCTATGTTTGATGTAATAAAAATTATGTTACTCCTGGTTATAAAGTTGTATTATGACCTTTGTTTCTTGATATTACATCTGAACTGTGGATGCTAGCTATTGATCCAGGGACTAGCATTGTAAACACAGGGGACTCAATCTTATTAAAGATTGGGGACCTTACAAAGAATGTGACTGGCTCACAAGGGATCACATACCACAGGAACGAGAAAAGAGTACTTATCGGTAACGAGATTGAACTAGGTATGCAGAGATACCGACGATCAAAACCTCGGATAAGTAAACTATCGTGAGACAAAGGGAAATTGGTATCGTATGTAAGTGGTTCATTCGATCGCAAAGTAATCGTAGAAATATGTGGGAGCCATATGAATTTCTAGATTCCTCTATTGGTTATTGATCGGAGAAGTGTCTCGATCATGTCCGCGTAATTCACGAACCGTAGGGAGACACACTTAAGGATTCGATGTTGTTGAGTAGTTATGGAATGATGAGTAAGAGACCGAATGTTGTTCGGAGTCTCGGATGGAATCCGTGATATCACGAGGAGATCCGGAATGGTCCGGAGAATAAGATTCATATAAGGAAAGTCCTGTTTCGGAGTTGGGGAATGGTTCCGGTGTTTTCATCGGGAATGTTCTAGAAGGGTCCGGAAGGTCCGGCACTCCGGAGGAGAAGGGTACATGAATGTGTCATAACAAGTTGGAATGATTGCATCATGTACTAGGTATCATGCCTGGGCAAAATAAAGGGATAAATCAAATCCTAGTTTGAAAAGTCAAACGCCAATTTGAAAAGTCAAACGGCAATTTTGCTTGGTGGAGGGAGAGTAGGAAACCTACTTGGGGAGGAAGTCCCACTCCCTCCACCCGCCGGCCAAGGAGGAGGAGTTGGAGGAGGACTCCCTCCTCCTAGGCGCCTCCCTCCCACCTATAAAAGAAGGGGCAGGGGTGCCCCTCTCCCCTACACCAAAAACCCTAGCTCCTGGCGCCTCCACACAAGTGCTGCCGCCGCCTAGGGTTTCCTCCCAACTCGCCGAGTTAGGGCCTCCCAAGCCCTAGCCGCCGGCTACACCTCTCCCTTGGTGCCTCTAAACCCTAGATCACCAAGGCCTCTCTCATAGTCCACCATACTCGCTCCGGCTTAAGGCGAAGCCCTGCGAGATCTCCCCTCTACTTCCGGTACCACGCCGTCGTGCTGCCGGAATCGCGAGGAGAGTGCTACAACCTCCGCTGCCTGCTGGAACAAGGCAAAGGAAGGTCTTCATCGAGTACCGAACGTGTGACCGACTGCGGAAGCGCTGCCGGAACGCGGCGCTGGAAGGATCTTCTACGCGATCTTGAGATCGGAAGTGTACGACTACATCACCCACGAGAATCTGCTCTCGTTAACCGCTTTGGAATCTTCGAGGGTGAGTTCCTCTATCGACTCGTTTCTACAATCTAGTAGATATATCTTGGCTTGTTTGTTTGCATGCGGTAGAAAATTTTTGTTTTCTATGCTACGAACCCCTACAGTGGTATTAGAGCCGTGTCTATATGTAGATTTGTTGCACGAGTAGAACACAATGGTCATTATGGGCGTTGATGCTTTTGTTGTCGATTGCTTCTTGTGTACTTTGCATCTTGCGGGATGGTGGGATGAAGCGGCCCGGGCTAACCTTACATGACATCGTTCATGAGACTTGCTCCACGCTTGACATGCAACTTGTATTGCATAAGTGGCTTTGCGGGTGCCTGTTTCTCCTAACATAGTTAAGATTCAATTTACAATGGGTGATTGACAATACTAGTATCAATGTTGTGGTTCTTGTTCGTAAGTTAGAACGACACTTATTGAAAGCCCCAAACCACGTAAAACATGCAAAGAAAATTAGAGGCGTCTAACTTTGTTTTGCAGGGGTGTGCTGTGATGTGATATGGCCATGATTGTGATTATATATGATGTATGCAATGTTCCTTATTGTAAGTTGGTAACCGGCAGGAGCCATATGGTTGTCTTTAAATTCTGTTAAGACCCGCGTGTCTATTCAAAGTAGTTGTAATAGTTGAAGCTGGTGGACGACAACCATGGAGCGGCGTCATTGACCTTGATGCAATGTCGGTGATGATGGAGATCATGTTCGTGCTTGAAGATGGAGATCGGAAGCACAAGAAGAAAGGACATATCATATCACATATTATGAATTGCATGTGATGTTAATCCTTTTATGCATCTTGTATTGCTTAGATCACGACGGTAGCATTATAAGATGTAAGATCCCTCCTTATTAAAGGAAAAGATCCCTGTGATTGCAATGCTAGTCCCTGGATCAATGCTAGCATCCACAGTTTAAGATGAAGTACACAGATACAAAGGTCGTTTATTACAGTCATTCCAGAGATAAAACATAGTCTTTTACAACTCATGGCCAAAGGCCTAATACAAGAGTTTATGGAATATGTAAATAAACATAAGTCTTCATCTTCATGTGCCACAGGCAAGCATGTTGAGTGTAGACTCATGACTCCTATTCATCATCGAGTAACACGCAACATCATAAGTTACAGCCACAAGGGTCAATACTTTGGAATAGTATTGGCAAGTGATACCTTAGTATATTTTAAGTGGACTATAATACTATATGCATTTGGCTGGTGGAGCTTAGGCTTGCATTGCTCAAAATAGATTTTTCCTTAACTTTTTGAAAACACTAAGTTTTTGTTTGGCAAAGACTATCCCAAGGTATCTACCAATCAAAGACTGAAGATCCACTCAGGGCATCTACCAATCAAAGACTGAAGATCCTTTAACCCTTGTTCACCCACAAGTTTTATTCAGAAATTGGAGTGATGAGATTCTTTAAGCTTCCATGTCTTGATGCTCAAATTGTCCTTTACCAGGGACATGGCTAAGTACTTAGGTTTTACACTCTGCAGAGGTGGTGCACTTTACCCAACAAGCCTTGGTTTCCCAAGACATGATCCTTCAGTAGCCTTTCCTTAGTCAAATGGACGCGCTCCATCCTATCATCCCATCTACCACCCACTGTCCAAGAGACTAAGTTCCAGCATCCTAAGATCATGGCAGAGCCCATATTACCAAGTGGTTGCACTTGAAGCTTCTCAACATTTGACAACTCAAATCTCTTTGTTCCTGGGTGGCCATCCACAACTGAGATACACAAGGTTCACCAGTACCCCTGGCCTTGTGTAACCACTCAACATATCCCATTCTTTCCATTCCACCCAGGTGATTCA
Organism: Avena insularis; assembly: GCA_023614405.1. Classification (NCBI taxonomy): domain Eukaryota; kingdom Viridiplantae; phylum Streptophyta; class Magnoliopsida; order Poales; family Poaceae; genus Avena; species Avena insularis. The sequence goes on from CM042684.1 coordinate 34,386,355, forward strand.
TTAACTTAGTTGTTTTGTTAAATAAAAACAAGTCCTTAGACTTAGAATATTTTTCCATAGTGTGAATATATAAACCACCCTTGTTTTCTAGTAGCTAGGCTAAGCATGGCATGGCAACTTATCCTTAGGGAATTTTCCTAGCAATTCTAGCATTCTATTCTAAATAGGATTTCCCATCATCAATTGACAAAAGTAGCATGCAAGTCCTAACAAAATATATCTAATGCAAGTATAAAATATAGGTATGGAATATTCATGAAGATATCACTTGCCTTGGTAGTGTGGAGAGTAGCACTCGTCACAATCACAATCACTAGTAAGATCTACACACAAAGTTGTAGCACACAATTACACACAAATATATACAAACAAGAAATAGTATGAATGCATGCATGCATGAATCTACCAAGTGATGATTTTTGACAAACTCAACCAAGCAAGTGCATGATTACAGAAACTAAACAAGTCACAAAATAGCCAAGATAATCTTAAATAACCCTAAAACAAAATACTAAACTAAATCTATACTCAAAAGGCCTCAAACAAGTTTCTGTAATTTAAGCCAAACTAATGGTTACTATTTGCTAAACAAATTGGATAGGCAAAAAGGGTTTGTTTTTCTGAATCCAACGGTATAAAGTTTGCAAAATTCCAACGTGGCATTCAAAAGATATTGGCATTTGAAATCTGGATCAAAATCTGTTTTTAAATTCTATTTCCAGACCTTAACCTAGCCACGCGTCATGTTCTTATTCGCCGTGCGTTAAATGCGGATCGGCGTTACAGACCGCTGGATCTAAAGGGCAGGTGCGGCTCAGATCAACGCTGCCCTTCGATTAGTCATTCTATCTAAGCCATCGATGCAGATATCTAACGTTCCTATCGACCTGGCCGAAATTTGGCGGCGGAGCGGTGGCTACCGCGGCGAACTGTCGGTCGATGACGCGTTGACGATGCAGACGGAGAGGGAGAAAGATGAGTATCTCACCGGCTCAGAGGCGCTCAGGCTGTCCTAGATTGCTCGCCGGAGTTGCTGTGGGCGGCGGTTGCGTCGGGTGGTCGTCGTGGACGTTGCTGTGGATTACCCCAAGGCAAGGCGAGGACACGGTTAGATTCACAGAGTCGAGACAGAGCCATGTGCGTGAACTAGAAGGCGCGGGGCGGTCTGTACTTACCACTGGAGTTCGCCGGAGTTCGTGCAGACGTCGGTGGCGACTAGTCGACGATGTTGCCGGAGCTACGGTCCATGCGAGAGCAAACGAAACGTGTTAAAAGAAGCGCAGAGGCTCACTGAATCAGTTTGCAAGATCGAGAGGCAGAGGGGAGCTCTGGACTCACCGGTCGCCTGATTGCCGGAGACGGCGGGGTTTTAGAGGGTAATGCTCGCAGCCTGGTGGCGCTCTGGGTTCGGGGTTTGAGGGAGAAGAGAGAGGGGGCAGAGGGGGTTCTTATAGCCTGGTCACGAGCGAGAATTACTCAGCCAATAAATCGAATTGACGTCGCGAATTAAACACAGAAACGCCCGCGTTGATTTGGGGATGAACGGGTCATGCGGGTGGAGACGACGCTGACGTGGAGAAGGCCCGCTTGTCAGCGAGGTGCGCGGAGTGCAGGTTGGGTCTGTCTGTCAGCGACTTAACGCAGGCGCGTCTGCAGGTGAGAAGGAAAAGGAGATCCCGGTGGGCTTGCTGGGCTTGATCCATGCTGGGCAGATTCTGCCGCCGGCCTTTTCTTTTGAGAATTCCTTCTTTTTCTAATTCCATTTTCTGAATAGAATTGATATGAATTCAAATCCTTTTGAATTCAAACTGCTTTGGGGATTTTTGCAGGTTACGTGGGTTTAAAAACGAGTCAGATGACCATGTGGTTACTAGCAAGGGCTTGGTCAAGCTTGGGTTTCAAAGTAAACAGAGATTTGCTCTAGTTTGCAAATATTTGAAATAGGGTTTTGAAACTATTTCTAAATTTTGAATCTTGGGTTAAAAGCTTCACCTAGCCTTTCCAACCATGGAGTCAAGCAAACAAATTCATAGACAATCAAATCCCAAAGGGTGATGGCCAATTGAGATAAATTGCCCACATGAAATCATAGCTCAAACTTCTGTCTCTAAATGATTTTGAGAAAAACCCTATATGAATGAATGATGCAAGGATGAAATGAATGAGTTTTTGAAACATGATTTTTGGGATGTTACAAATCTAACCCCCTTAAAATGAATCTCGCCCTTGAGATTCGGATTGGCTAGCAAATAGGTGAGGGTGGTCTTTCCGAAGATCATCTTCTCTTTCCCATGTTGCTTCTTCTTCGGAATGATGATTCCATTGTACTTTGCAAAATTTGATAGTCTTTGTCCTTGTGACTCTTTCTGCGGTCTCAAGTATTTTGATAGGCTTTTCTTCATAGGTGAGGTCACTTTCTAGTTGAACTTCCTCTAAAGATATGGTATCCTTCAAAGAAGATCCTTCCATTTCTGGATGACATTTCTTAAGCTGACTCACATGAAAAACATTATGGACTGCTAATAAAGATGCTGGCAGTTCGATTTCATATGCAGCTTCTCCCTTGCGACTTAGAATGTTGAATGGTCCCACATATCTTGGTGCTAACATTCCTTTGACACCAAATCTTTTTACTCCACGAAGTGGTGATACTCTAAGATAAGCTCTATCCCCAACTTCGTAAGTGACTTCTCTACGCTTAGCATCTGCGTAGCTTTTCTGTCGAGACTGTGCTATCTTCAACCTGTCTCTAACCAATTTGACCTTTTCTTCGGCGTCTTTGATAAGATCTGGTCCAAACAAACTTCTTTCTCCTACACCATTCCATAGCAATGGGGTGGTACACTTCCTTCCATAGAGAAACTCGAATGGTGCCATCCCAATACTAGATTGGTGACTGTTGTTGTAAGAGAACTCTGCGTAAGGCAGACTTTCATCCCAACTTGCTCCATAGTCTAGGGCACATGCCCTCAACATGTCTTCAAGAATTTGATTAGTCCTTTCTGTTTGTCCATCAGTTTGAGGATGAAAAGCAGTGCTGAATTCCAACCTCGTTCCTAGAGATTCATGAAGCTGTCTCCAAAAGTGAGAAGTGAATTGAGTTCCTCTATCAGACACAATACTCTTAGGTACACCGTGAAGGCATACAATTCTGCTCATGTAGATTTTGGCTAACTTGGCACTTGTATAAGTTGTCTTTACGGGTATAAAATGAGCCACTTTAGTTAAGCGATCCACTACTACCCATATGGAATCATACCCTGACCTGGTCCTTGGTAATCCGGTAATGAAATCCATACCAATATTTTCCCACTTCCATTCAGGAATAGGCATTGGTTGAAGCAATCCTGCTGGTTTCTGATGTTTCGCTTTCACTCTACTACACACATCACACAAGGCAATGTGTTCGGCGATGTCCCTTTTGAGATTGTTCCACCAAAATCTTTCTTTCATATCCATATACATTTTGGTGTTTCCGGTGAATAGAATATGGAGAGTTATGGGCTTCTGTAAAATCAGTTTCCGATTTCGGATCTTGTGGAACACAAATACGCTTTCCGTGCCATAAAGTACCTTGTTAGTCCATATGGAAACTTTTAGCTTTCCTTGGCTAATCCTTTCCTTGATCTCTTCGATCTCTTTATCCGCCTTTTGGGCTTCTTTAATCTTATCCAACAGAGTGGGTTGAACATCCAAAGACATGAGATGTCCTTCCGCACAATCTCCAACCTGAGTTCCTTGAATTGCTTACACAAGTCATCGCAATTCACCTTTGGTAAGGCCATTTACAAACGCTTTTACTTAGAGCATCTGCTACTACATTTGCTTTACCGGTGGTATTGCAAATTCAAGTTGTAATCCTTGATAAGTTCTAGCCATCTTCTTTGTCTCATATTGATCTCCTTCGGGTGAAGATATACTTCAAGCTCTTATGGTCGGTGAACACTTCACAACGCTTTTCCCAAAAGGTAGTGTCTCCATGTTTTGAGTGCATGGACAACAGCGGCTAACTCTAAATCATGAGTAGGATAATTTACTTCATGAGTTTTGAGTTGTCTCGAGGCATAAGCCACAACTTTTCCGCCTTGCATAAGTACGGCTCCTAATCACTGATGCGAAGCATCACAATACACTTGGAAATCCTTTTCCAAATCTGGTAGGCACAAAGATCGGTGGTCGACACAAGTCTCTTCTTTAGTTCTTGAAAGCTGAGTTCACATCCTTCAGACCAAGCAAATTTCTTATCTTTCTTTAACAATTCTGTCATTGGTTTAGCAACCTTAGAAAAAATTTCAATGAATCTTCTATAGTAACCTGCTAAACCAAGGAAACTACGAACCTCTTTTACATTCTTAGGAGATTCCCATTCATCACAAATTAAACTTTAGCAGGATCAACTGCTACACCATCTTTTGTCATAACATGACCAAGAAATCCAACTTCCTCTAACCAAAACTCACACATGCTGAACTTGGCATAAAGCTTATGTTCCCTTAGTTTCTCAAGTATCAAGCGTAGATGTCTTTCATGCTCTTCCTTGCTCCTGGAGTAGACTAAGATGTCATCGATGAAAACGACAACGAACTTGTCGAGAAATTCCATGAACACTTTGTTCATCATATTCATGAAGTATGTTGGAGCGTTGGTTAAACCAAAAGGCATCACGGTGTACTCATACAATCCATACCTTGTGGTGAATGCTGTTTTAGGTATGTCTTGCTCTCTTATCTTGAGTTGAAAATAGCCTGACCGAAGATCAATCTTTGAGAACACACATGCTCCTTCTAGCTGATCAAACAAGTCATTTATTCTTGGCAAAGGATACTTGTTCTTGATGGTTACCTCGTTGAGAGAACGGTAATCTATGCATAACCTTTGAGTTCTGTCTCTCTTTTCTACGAACAAAACTGGAGCTCCCCAAGATGAAGAACTTGGCTGGATGAATCCTTTCTGCAATTGTTCTCCAAGTTGTTTCTTGAGTTCCTTAAGTTCGTCAACTGACATTTTATAAGGCCTCTTTGCTCTTGGTCCAGAACCTGGTACCAAATCTATTATAAACTCCACATCTCTATCTGGTGGCATTCCTGGTAATTCTTCCGGAAACACATCCGGATATTCACACACAATTGGCACACTGTCCATGCTAACCCCCTTAAGAGAATTCAACTTACTCCCTTTAGATTTAAAATTAGACTTAAATGTTATCCTCTTACCTTCAGGGGTTGTGAGTGAAATTGTGCGATTTGCACAATCTAGTACTCCCTCATACTTAGCCATCCAATCCATTCCCAAAATTACATCCAATCCTTGGGAATTTAGGATTATTAGGTTTACTGGAAACTTATGTTTTCCGATCTCTATGACTAGATCCCGGCATCCAAGACTCACTATCATATCCTCCCGAGAGCTAACTTTTATCGGACACCCAATGTTTTCAGATGCAAACCCATTTATATCAACAAATGCTTTTGATATGAATGAATGAGATGCACCAGTGTCAAAGAGTACAAATGCTGAGATGGAATTGAGTCTGAACTTACCAGCAACGGCATCAGGTTCTTCATAGACCTCCTCCACATTAATGTGGTTAACCTGTCCTTTCTGAAAAGGATTGGGCTTGATAGGTCCTTCAACTTTCTTCTCAGGACACTCATTAGCATAATGTCCCAGCTTCTTGCATTTGAAGCATTCAACCTGACTGTTGTCCTTCTTAGGTTGACTTCCACTTCCACTTCCACTTCCACTATGGTGGCTCTTATATCCACTCTTGTGGTTCTTGTACTTATCATTGTCATGACTGCGATGATGCTTGTTGTCATGACGGTTGTGGTTGTGGTGCTTGTTAAACTTCCCATGCTTGTGGGATCCTGAGCTGACACTATCATCATAGTGAGATCGTTTATGATACGATCCCGAGCTATGCTTGTCGGAGTGTTTCCTCTTTCTACTCTCAACTTGCTTCATTTTATTCTCCACAATAACAGCCTTGTCACACAGCGACTGATAAGTTGGAACATATGCCACGCATACCGCAGATTCAGTTCGTCATTCAAGCCTTCCGAAACTTTTCCTTCCTTTTGGCATCGTTGTCAACCTCATCCGGTGCATAGCGCCAGATTGTTGAACTCTTCAATATATTTAGCCACTGTGGTGGCGCCGCTCAGGTTGTGAAATTCCTTCTTTTCAGGCTCATCATACGGTGAGATATGAGTAGTAAATCCATCTTCAAAGATAGCCCAAGTCACCTCATCAATAGGCGGTAACTGAAGTTGTCCCACCATGCGGCGGCTGGTCCTTCCAACAGATGTGCTGCGAACCTGACCTTTTCAGCATCTGTGCATCCCACGGTCACTAAGTCTTTGTTCACAGAACGTAGCCAATCATTGGCCACCATGGGATCAGTCGTTCCCGAAAACTTAGCTGGCCTCGCACGCAGTAAATCTGGTAAGCATATCAAAACCGGAGGGTTGTTGTTGTTGTTGTTGTTATTGTTATTGGGGTTGTTGTTGTTCTGGTTCTGGATGAACGTCGTCATCATTTGCATAAGCTGTGTTTGTGCATTCATCATTTGTTGCATTTCCGGGGTAATGTTGGGGTTGGGGTTGGTGTTTGCGCGACGGGGAGGCATCTGTGGTTTATTCATATAGAGATAAGTATGAGATACCCTTACATGATTTATGCACAATACATCACACAAGGCATATATAGCATGCAACACAAGGATAAAGCTAAACAACAAGATAACAAAAGTCTCAAAGTACAAACACAAGTGGCAAGCCATCCACATGTCGGATGGTCCAACAATAAGTTCACAAATAACAAGTGCGGTAAATAAAGTTAATCGAGTAGTCAAATCTACTGTCGGCATCAATCTCCTCCTCTACAAAGGTAAGACCTGCTTCCATTGCGGTCTTGTTCTCCTCGATGGTAGTGGTCAAAGAGTCGATCTTGGCCTTGAGAGCCCTCTTCCGGGAAGCCTCTCAATCACCGCTCTGCTGCTCTAACTCGAAGTCCTTGACTACAGCCTCGGTCATATCACGAATCCTCTTGTTCCTATCCCGACACGCTTTCTCTTGACTCTTGAACTTACGGTCTTGGGTCTCGAACTTCGCCTCCATCTCCTTGACTATCTCGCCCTGCTGCCAAGAGCTTGTCCTTCTCGAAAGCTGCACTGAGCTTCGTCATTACTAAGCATGACGTTGGTCCCATCGGTATCCACGTGCCTAATAAGAGTCTCTAAGTCCTGGAGGTACAGTGTATCGGCTCTTTGTGACCCTTGAGTCGTCCTCAAAGTCAATGGACTCTCCGTCATCATCACGCCTCCGGCGTGGAAGTGAGTGCCTCTAACCTGTCGGGAGTGACGCCCTAACAGTCCCCTATCAGATCCTGCATGACCACCTCCATGCCTCTCTCCTGTCATCGTGCATAAGCTTGAAGACGATGGCCTCCGTAGTAGGCTCGGTCTGGCCCCGGCTGGTTCACCTTGAAGCCCCAAAGGTCCTTCCTCTCAAACTTGGTGAGTGGGTGCACCGTAATGATAGGAAGAGGGAGATCGAGTAAAGTAGTAAGCTCTACGACGAGGACCAAAACGGGTACTGAACTCCTCAACAGTGTTGATGGCAATAGGCATCTATTTATAAGATTGAAAAAGTTAGAACAACACAATTTAAGATAAATAAGACAAACATTCAAACACATTCTTGGGACACACAAAAATCATACAAGTCATGCATACAAGAATCCATTACATCATCCAAGGTTCAAACTTATTTAAGGTATCATTTTGGAAAATAAGGTGATAGGTGGTGGTCCAACTAACGAAGTGCGCTTACAATCCTATCTCGTTGGATCTGGTGGCTAACACAATGTTCCTAGTGGCAATCACCCTATCTTGTTCACATGCTTCTATCACTAAGTCTATAATATCTCCTCTTAAGGATTGGTTGGTGATTTCCAACTCTTGGGTATGTTCCTTCTCTTTCTAAGTCTTTTGGAGGTTGAGCATCTTGCACTTGACTCTAGCATTTAGTTCCTTGATAGTCTTCCAAGCTTCTTTTCTTGACTCAAAGAATGTGGTGTGCATAAAAGTGTTGGTGTACATGCAAAAGCCTTTTTCTTTGTGGTTGTCTTCCTTATTCTTGTACAAGTGAAGTTGCACCCACCAATACTCCACTCCTTCCTCCATTACTGGAAAGCCCTTGTACACTGCTGCACCATGTACTCCCATGGTCTCCATGAGGTCCTTGAGAATCTTGGGAAACTCAGTCTCACACTCCAAGGTCATGGTCATGAGTGGTCCTTTCTTCATGGCTTCGTTGATGGAGTTCATCTACAAATAGAGATGATAATGAGAAGATTAGAAAAGTTTACGAGAAGAATAGACAAGTGTAGAAGAAGTAAAAAATTTCTTAGTGGTTTCCAATCCTAGGGTCATAATCCTACAGGCAACACAATGCTCTGATACCATCTGTAAGATCCCTCCTTATTAAAGGAAAAGATCCCTGTGATTGCAATGCTAGTCCCTGGATCAATGCTAGCATCCACAGTTTAAGATGAAGTACACAGATACAAAGGTCGTTTATTACAGTCATTCCAGAGATAAAACATAGTCTTTTACAACTCATGGCCAAAGGCCTAATACAAGAGTTTATGGAATATGTAAATAAACATAAGTCTTCATCTTCATGTGCCACAGGCAAGCATGTTGAGTGTAGACTCATGACTCCTATTCATCATCAGAGTAACCTGCAACATCATAAGTTACAGCCACAAGGGTCAATACTTTGGAATAGTATTGGCAAGTGATACCTTAGTATATTTTAAGTGGACTATAATACTATATGCATTTGGCTGGTGGAGCTTAGGCTTGCATTCCTCAAAATAGATTTTTCCTTAAATTTTTGAAAACACTAAGTTTTTGTTTGTCAAAGACTATCCCAAGGTATCTACCAATCAAAGACTGAAGATCCACTCAGGGCATCTACCAATCAAAGACTGAAGATCCTTTAACCCTTGTTCACCCACAAGTTTTATTCAGAAATTGGAGTGATGAGATTCTTGAAGCTTCCATGTCTTGATGCTCAAATTGTCCTTTACCAGGGACATGGCTAAGTACTTAGGTTTTACACTCTGCAGAGGTGGTGCACTTTCCCCACAAGCCTTGGTTTCCCAAGACATGATCCTTCAGTAGCCTTTCCTTAGTCAAATGGACGCGCTCCATCCTATCATCCCATCTACCACCCACTGTCCAAGAGACTAAGTTCCAGCATCCTAAGATCATGGCAGAGCCCATATTACCAAGTGGTTGCACTTGAAGCTTCTCAACATTTGACAACTCAAATCTCTTTGTTCCTGGGTGGCCATCCACAAGTGAGATACACAAGGTTCACCAGTACCCCTGGCCTTGTGTAACCACTCAACATATCCCATTCTTTCCATTCCACCCAGGTGATTCATTAACTTAGTTGTTTTGTTAAATAAAAACAAGTCCTTAGACTTAGAATATTTTTCCATAGTGTGAATATATAAACCACCCTTGTTTTCTAGTAGCTAGGCTAAGCATGGCATGGCAACTTATCCTTAGGGAATTTTCCTAGCAATTCTAGCATTCTATTCTAAATAGGATTTCCCATCATCAATTGACAAAAGTAGCATGCAAGTCCTAACAAAATATATCTAATGCAAGTATAAAATATAGGTATGGAATATTCATGAAGATATCACTTGCCTTGGTAGTGTGGAGAGTAGCACTCGTCACAATCACAATCACTAGTAAGATCTACACACAAAGTTGTAGCACACAATTACACACAAATATATACAAACAAGAAATAGTATGAATGCATGCATGCATGAATCTACCAAGTGATGATTTTTGAAAAACTCAACCAAGCAAGTGCATGAATACAGAAACTAAACAAGTCACAAAATAGCCAAGATAATCTTAAATAACCCTAAAACAAAATACTAAACTAAATCTATACTCAAAAAGGCCTCAAACAAGTTTCTGTAATTTAAGCCAAACTAATGGTTACTATTTGCTAAACAAATTAGATAGGCAGAAAGGGTTTGTTTTTCTGAATCCAACGGTATAAAGTTTGCAAAATTCCAACGTGGCATTCAAAAGATATTGGCATTTGAAATCTGGATCAAAATCTGTTTTTAAATTCTATTTCCAGATCTTAACCTAGCCACGCGTCATGTTCTTATTCGCCCGTACCGGTTCGTCTGGATCGAGCGATACAGACCGCTGGATCTAAAGGGGCAGGTGCGGCTCAGATCAACGCGTACCCCTTCGATTAGTCATTCTATCTAAGCCATCAGATGCAGATCTAACGGTTCCTATCGACCTGGCCCGCAGCTAGCGGCGGTAGCTACCGCGGGCGGAACTGCTTGGTCGATGACGTTGCCGATGCACGGAGAGGGAGAAAGAGGAGTAGCTCACCGGGCTCAGGAGGTCACGGCGAAGCTCGTCGTACTTGCGGTTGGTCAAGGGGCGCTCGGGGCTGTCCTAGATTGCTCGCTGGAGTTGCTGTGGGCGGCGGTTGCGTCGGGTGGTCGTCGTGGACGTTGCTGTGGATTACCCCAAGGCAAGGCGAGCACACGGTTAGATTCACAGAGTCGAGACAGAGCCGTGTGCGTGAACTAGAAGGCGCGGAGTTAGCGGAGTTCATGCGGGCGTCGGTGGCGACTAGTCGACGATGTTGCCGGAGCTACGGTCCATGCGAGAGCAAACGAAACGTGTTAAAAGAAGCGCAGAGGCTCACTGAATCAGTTTGCAAGATCGAGAGGCAGAGGGGAGCTCTAGACTCACCGGAATTCACCGGCGTAGTCGTCGGAGACGGCGGGGTTTCAGAGGGTAATGCTCGCAGCCTGGTGGCGCTCTGGGTTCGGGGTTTGAGGGAGAAGAGAGAGGGGGCAGAGGGGGTTCTTATAGCCTGGTCACGAGCGAGAATTACTCGGCCAATAAATCGAATTGATGTCGCGAATTAAACACAGAAACGCCCGCGTTGATTTGGGGATGAACGGGTCGTGCGGGTGGAGACGATGGACGTGGAGAAGGCCCGCTTGTCGTGAGGTGCGTGAGTGGTGGGTCTGCTGTCAGCGACTTAACGCTGCCAAGGCGTGTGAGAAGGAAAAGGAGATCCCCGGGTGGGCTTGCTGGGCTTGATCCGCTGCTGGGCCAGATTCTGGCCGCTCGGCCCTTTTCTTTTGAGAATTCCTTTTCTTTTTCTAATTCCATTTTCTGAATAGAATTTGATATGAATTCAAATCCTTTTGAATTCAAACTGCTTTGGGGATTTTTGCAGGTTACGTGGGTTTAAAACGAGTCAGATGACCATGTGGTTACTAGCAAGGGCTTGGTCAAGCTTGGGTTTCAAAGTAAACAGAGATTTGCTCTAGTTTGCAAATATTTGAAATAGGGTTTTGAAACTATTTCTAAATTTTGAATCTTGGGTTAAAAGCTTCACCTAGCCTTTCCAACCATGGAGGCAAGCAAACAAATTCATAGACAATCAAATCCCAAAGGGTGATGGCCAATTGAGATAAATTGCCCACATGAAATCATAGCTCAAACTTCTGTCTCTAAATGATTTTGAGAAAAACCCTATATGAATGAATGATGCAAGGATGAAATGAATGAGTTTTTGAAACATGATTTTTGGGATGTTACATAAGATGATCCCTCTTACACAAAATATCAAGTTATAAAGTGTTCATCCTTAGTAGGCACCGTTGCCAAGACTCGTTGTTTCGAAGCACCACGTGATGATCGGGTGTGTTAGATTCTGGGAGTGTATACAAGGCGAGCAAGCTAGATTTGCTCATGCGGAAGCTAAGGTTTTATCTTTACGAGCCCAGCATGTACAGACATGGTCTCGGAACACAGAATACTGAAAGGTAAAGCATGAGTCATATAGATCATATGATGAACATGATGATTGTTCGCCTTTGAAACTACATCATGTCACGTGATGATCGGACTTGGTATAGTGGATTTGGTTCATGTAATCACTAAAACAATGTGAGGGATATTGTTTTGAGTGGGAGTTCAACAGCAATATGATTAAATTTGAACACTATTTATCATAAATTAAATCAAAGTGAATTTGCATAGTTGTTATAGTCATTGGCATCCGTTTACCACCTTGCGCTTAGTTATAATTGAGATAATAGAACTATAGAATTCTGGTTAGTTACTTTACAAACTGGTATCGTATTGTTTTGAACTGTTAATCTAAAGTTTAAAAGTCCTATTGCAAACTTTCAGTAAGTTCTAGTTACTCCGTGAAGTTTAATAATTGGTATTAAATCAAGAGTAACAATTCCAGTGTTAGTAAATAAGTATCATGTTTATCTCCATGATTCTTGATATTCAAAAGATTGTTTTAATATCAAGGTTATCTAGGAACATCATATGTGGAAGATATTGCGATATCTGAAACGATGTTTTGATTAAAACATGATAGAGTATAATATGGCAAAGTTTATGTTCTCATATTTGATGGGAATTTGCAAAAGGTTGGAGACACTAGTTGTCCTAATCCTCCAAAAGGTTTTGGAGAGCAACATTATACTCGTGATTCACTGTTATAAGCTAAAGTAGATTGATCATGAATAATTCCATGATAATGGTGAATATTTGATGTAGGTAAAATGTTTACTACACCAAGAGATTACTAAAGAATGGAATTTGAAAGAACACCAAACATTTGATGATGGTGATCTACTTCAAAGTGCAAGTCCAAAGACATTGGTATTTAACTATACATGCTTTGGACTATGTGTCATGTGTATGGCTCCACTATTGATGTTGATAGATTCTTTCAAACAAAAAAGGAAATACTGAAAGAAAATCTCATAAATATATGGCAGAAAAGAAAAGACTATAATTGTTCAGCTTAGGTATATAGAGGATATGTGTGTTATGGTTGTATTATTTGCTTCTTAAATAATGTGGTTCTTAAGTATTAGATACTGAATTTGTTGGTGTGAATCGTCATACGAAAGAACACAATTCATGAACTACAATGGCCCAACTAACTAGCAAGAGAATATGTGATGATGTTCATCGAGAACAAATAAAGTGTTGATGTGTTTCTCGTTAACATCAAAGCTTTCCTTCAAGATTTGTTTTATCAGGTATTATGAGAACAAAAGGGTTGTTCAAATAATTGCCGTAATCCATAAAAGATGGATGATTTACAAATCTCGTTGGATAAATCACATCCATAAAACAAGTGCTAAAAATGTCGAAATACAATTGATTGAAAGATCACTTAGGAAGTGACGTCGCTGTTTAAATTATATTGGAAAGAAAACATGAAGAAACTCCATTGGATGGAATTTTGGAGTCTTTTGATTTTTGATCAAATGACGCTTGTGAAACTTTCCTAGAGATAATTAAAACTTCATTCATAGGCCAAAAGGGAACGAATGACTAGCTTATTGGAACTTGTACATATTGTTGTATGAAGTCCATTATGTGTAGTCAAGAGCGATGGATTTCAACTTCATATGCTTTTTCCGAAAATTTGAGTGAATATTATTGATTTACTTAATAAGGATGAAGTGTGAAACATTTGAAAAGTTCAAAGACTTTCAAGATGAAGTGCAAAATCAATGTAACAAGAAAATAAAGAATTTATGATAGGATCATAAAGGAAGATTTTTGAGTTACAAGTTTAGAATAACACCTAAGATTTGAGGAATCGTTCCGTGGATTTGCATTACCCGAAACACCATAAGAGTATGGAGCGTTCGAGATATGTAATGAAACCTTCTTTGACATGGTAAGATCAAAGGTGTAATTCATAAAACCACCATTATATTTTAAAGATTAAAAGCTTTAGAGACTACCGTTTTTCCACTAAAAAGAGCTCCATCATGATCCGTTGAAATGACACCATATAAAGTTATGGTTTGGGATAAAACCCAAGTTGTCCTTTCTTAAACATTGGTATGCATGAGTAAAATGTTTACAACCAAAGTCGGATGAGCATGTCTTTGTAGGTTATTTCAGATAATCGTTGGGTACTCCTCCATAACACCAAATACAAAAGTGTTTGTCGCTTAGAACGTCAAGTTTCTTGAGAAGAATTTTTTTGTGAAAATTTAAGTGGGAGACTGTTGGAGATATGCCCAAGAGGCAATAATAAAGTGGATATTATCATATATTCATGCTTATGATAAATGTTTACATACCATGCCATAATTGTATTAACCGGAAACATTAATACTTGTGTGATTTGTAAACATAAAGAGTCCCTAGTAAAGCCTCTTGTTAAATTAGCTTGTTGATTAATATATGATCATGGTTTCCTGATCATGAACATTGAGATGTTATTAAGAACAAGGTTATATCATTATAATAATGATGTGATGGACATACTCCTATAGATAAGCGTAGCATAAAGATCAAGTCATTTCAATAGTTCATTTCCTATAAGCTTTCTAATACATAGTAACCTAATTCCTTTGACCATGAGATCATGCTAATCACCATCACCGGAAGGATGCTTTGATGACATCAAACACCACACCGTAACTTGGTGGTTAAAAAGGTGGCATTGAGTGTTCGGAAACTATGTGTTGAGGCACATGGATCAAGAGTGGGATTTGTCCATCCATATGACGGATAGATATACTCTGGTACCTCTCGGTGGAATGTCATCCAATTAGCTTGCAAGCATGTGACTGGCTCATAAGGGATCACATATCACGAGAACGATAAAAGAGTACTTATTGGTAACAAGGTTGAACTAGGTATGCAGAGATACCAACGATCAAACCTCGGATAAGTAAACTATCGCGAGACAAAGGGAAATTGGTATCGTATGTAAGTGGTTCATTCGATCACAAAGTAATCATAGAAATATGTGGGAGCCATATGAATTTCCAGATTCCTCTATTAGTTATTGATCGGATAAGAGTCTCGGTCATGTCTGCATAATTCACGAACCGTAGGGAGACACACTTAAGGATTCGATGTTGTTTAGTAGATATGGAATGTAAGTAGGGAGACCAAATGTTGTTCGGAGTCTCTGATGGGATCCAGGATATCACGAGGAGATCCGTAATGGTCTAGAGAATAAGATTCATATAAGGAAAGTCCGATTTCGGAGTTTTAAATGATTCTGATGATTTCATCGGAGAGGTTCTAGAAGGGTCTAGAAGGTTCACCGGACCGGAAGAGGAAGGGTACATGAATGTGTCATGGATAAGTGGAATGATTGGATCATGTCCTAGGTACTTGGTTGGTCATTTACAAGAGAGAAATTAAGCTCCAAATTGAAAGTCAAAAGGCAGGTTTGAAAAGTCAGACTAGGACAATGTTTCCTAGTGGAGGAAGGAAAGAATCCTTCTTTCCCTCCACCACAAGCTAACTAGGAGAGGGAGTTGGGGAAGGATTCAAACTACCCTCTCCCAAACTGCCCTCCCTCTCATAAATAGAGGGGAGGGGGTGCCCCAAGGACACACAACACCACCCCTCCCCACCTAGTCGCGCTGCCGCCGGCCACGCCTCCTCCTCTCTGGCCCTCTAAACCCTAGATTGCCAGAAACACTTGATTCACCATAACCTGCTCTGGCTTAGGCGAAGCCCTACAGGATTTTCCCTCTACTTCCGACACCACGCCGTCGTGCTGCCGGAATCGCGAGGGGAGAACTACAACCTCCGTTGCCTGCTAGAACAAGGGAGAGGAAGGCCTTCATCGAGTACCGAACATGTGACCTACTGTGGAAGCTCTGCCAGAACGCAGCGCCGGAAGGATCGTCTATGCGATCTTGAGATCGGCAAGTGTACGACTACATCACCCACGAGAATCTACTCTCGTTAACCGCTTTGGAATCTTCGAGGGTGAGTACTCTATAGACTCGCTGCTACAATCTAGTAGATAGATCTTGGCTTGTGTGTGTTCATGCGGAAGAATTTTTTATTTTCCATGCTACGGACCCCTACAGTTAGAACTTCCATAGTCTTCCCAACAAGATCATCAAAGATTTTTAAAACACATTCTTGAAAGGTTGCAACTGCATTGCATAAGCCAAACGGGATCAATCTATAAGCATAAGTACCATACGGACATGTGAAAGTTGTTTTCTCTTGATCTTTGGGATGTATAGAAATTTGAGAATAACCGGAATAACCATCAAGAAACAAAAATAAGAATTAATTGCTTTGTCTTTCTAAAATTTTATCCATGAATGGTATAGGTTTATGATTTTTCTGTGTCTCACGGTTTAGTTTTCTAAAATCGATGGACATGCGATACCCAACAATAGGCCTTATAGGGACTAGCTCGCCATCCTCATTCATAGCAGCATCAAGACCCCCATGTCTTCGTATGCAATGAGCTGGGCTAACCCATTTACTATCAGAAATAGGATATATTATGCCGGCATCTAATAAGCGTATAACTTCTTTTCTTATTACTTCTTTCATTTTCGGATTAAGCCTTCTTTGTGTGTCAACTACAGGTACAACATCTTCAAGCATGGTAATCTTATGTGTCACAATGGATGGATTTATTCCTTTAATGTCACTTAGAGTATACCCAAATGCTTCACGATGTTTGATCAAAACTGAAATAAGTTTATTTGTTTCATTTTTTGATAATTTTTGACTAAAAATAACAGGACATTTATTTTTATTATCTAAAAATTCATACCTCATATTATCTGGGAGTCATTTCAATTAAATTGGCAGAGGTTCTTCGTCTCCTTTTCTTACCAGTTCTTCATAGTCATGTGGATTTTGTGCTTCTGTAATGGAGTCAAGAAAATCATCCATATCTTCTCTTTCCTCATCATCTTGTGCCTCTTCCCAATTAACTAAGCTTCTTTCTAATTCATCTTTGGGAGTGCTGAAATGAATTGCGGCAAGCTCGGCAATAGTTTTGTCTTACTTGATATCTTCTATTTCATATGGCCTCTTTTTTAGTTTGGCAAAGTGGAATGTCATTTCCTCCTCTCCAAACATCATGGAAATAGTCTCCTCCTTATTATCAATTCGAGATTTGGTTATAGAGACCAAAGGCGTTCCTAAAAGAATAGGACAAAAAGTATCTCGAGGCATATCTATAATATGAAAATCGAGAGGGTACATGAGTGGTGTAATAAAAACATAGATATTTCGAATAACCCCTTCCGGTTTTATATTAACTCTATTAAACAATTTAATAGTAGTGTCTACCGATTCCACATCTGGATTATTTAAATTGTATCAAAGTTCTTCATAAAGTGATGAAGGCATAATATTTATAGTGGAAATAGGCTCACTAATTTCATATTAGAAAGTTTCTCCATAATATATACGAGTCATAGGTTTAGAAGTTTCATTACCTCGTATCTTGCCCGTGATGAATTCTGAAGTTTCAAAGTCTAGCATAACCACTTCATTCTCCATGGTTCGTGCTTCCATAAGATCCTTAAATATAGCAATATTTGCATTGGTAGCTTCAGGGTTCTTTTGTGGTTTCTTTAATCTTCTCCTTATGCGTTCTTCCTCCCTAGACTTTTTTTTATTTTATCTTGAATAGGTTCAGAGGAAGACTCTACCATGGATGCACTTTCCCTTGCACGCTTCTTTTCTTCGAGGGGTTTATAAGGTTCCCATTCTATAGGTACCTGTAGATTCCCTACATAATTTCAAAAAATTTCTTTACTGGATAAGAATCAATACCAAGGGTTTTAATCATCGCACAAGTCCTTTCATCTGCAAGGAAGTCGTTAGCACAAGCATATTTAGAAGAACTATCCATATTGTTCTCCCTATTTTCATGACTTTCTATTGTCTTCCTCATTTTCATTATTAATTTCCAAGCTTCGTCATAGGTATAAGATAGAAAACTACCATTAGAAGCAGTGTCTAGGCTAGTTCTATTTTTATTATTAAGCCCTCCATAGAAAGTATGAGGGATTAATCAATCAGGCAAACGGTAATGGGGGAAATTATCTAGATAGCTTTTATACCTTAGATAGCCTTCATATAAACTCTCATTAGGATTATTTTTAAAGCTGATAATAATACCTCTCATCCTGTGACCTTTACTTTCTGAATAATATTTTGACAGGAAATTGGTTGTCAAACCGTCCACGTCCTTGGTGCTTCTGCACAAAAGGATCTATACCAGTTGCAAACATTATTAGAGAGAGTTTGTCTAAACTACTGGATTTTAACCTTATCAAGGTCACAATCATCAAATATAAAGGAACCAAAATATCTTCAGAGAATTGTAAGTGTCCATATGGAATCTCTTCATTGGTCCCTGAATTTTTTTTAGAGTTAAGTAACTCAAATAATAAGGGATAGATCTCAATACCATCGGGGTTTATGCTTTTATTGACAGTTATAAAAGCGTCCATGGGCAAATGCATACTCCTTACTGCCTCAAGCTGCATTAAATGCTGAGTGTTGTTCATTGTTATGGTCATGTAACTCAAATAAATAATTAGTAAAATGAAAGTAAATAACTAAAAGTAAAGTGACTTATAGCTCTAAGCTCCTCGACAACGGCGCCAGAAAATAGCTTGATGACTACAAGTGCACAGATCATTTGTAGCTAGTTTCAAAATAAAGATATCGATCCCACAGGGAGCAGTAGGCGAAAGACTAAAATACTTTTAACTAAAACTAAACGAAGTACTTCATTAATAATTCTAAGATGCAATAAAAGTAGAATATTTTTTGGATTTCTGGTTGATTGCAACAGTAAAGTAAAGTGAAGTAAAACTTAATGCAGAAAGTAGTAATTGCGTGCGTAGGAAAGATTGAAACTGCAATAGGGAAAAAGGCATTCTGGAGGAGTAGTGGATACACCCCTAGCAATTTAGACAGAGCGATCAAGATTATTATAATGAATATTCTCATGACATGCATGTATGTGGGAGGAGCTCCATATATGGATGATTAGACAGCAACCACTGCTCATACCATCCTTCATAACCACATCTAACAAATAAACGACATCAATCGTATGATCCTGCTATTAAGGGATTTATCCCACGTCATGGACATGGCTTAATGAGTTCTCCTTGACTCGCCAAGTTAGTACATAAAGGATGACAACGACTTTATAGTCATAGTAAGTGTTGTCATCCCTCCGTCTACCAACAAGTAATCCCCTTCATCGAGTCCTTGTAAGAGGCAAATATTAAGGAGATGCACAACTCCCAACATCAACATGAAGACAATTAACACATACATATAATGATGTATAACATAATAATCTCTATTTCATCTCAATCATATACAAGGGTTTCTCCATATCCTCAAGAACTAATGATCTACTCAGACATGGAGGCAAACAACATCATGACAATGGTAATGGAAACGATTATCGATGAATAGTACTTGTATAAATCCATAACTAGTGCAAGAATTGCAACAAGATCTAGATGGGATGGATGGAGATGATGGTGGTGATGAATATGCAGCGGTTGATGAGGATGGAGATTGATGCCTTGGCCTCCCAGATCTGCTTAGGGCGAAGATGGATCCCTAGGGAAAGTTCCCCCTCCAGATCCCTTCCGGAGGTGAGGTTTTCGGCAATTTCTGGGTGTTCTGTATGTCGTCTCTCTAATCTAGTTTTATGGGGTGAAACTATTTAAGGAGGCGGAGGCGGCGCCAACTATACGGCCGGATCTATACGACGGTGGCCTGTATAGTTGGTCGTTAAACCTTCTGCCTCCTTTGTTCGCTTCGAGTTTTCTTTTGGTATTATTAATATTTCCCAAATAAGCAATTTACATAGTTTTTGGCTCCTTTTCACTCCAATATAACTGGTCCAAGAATTGTGTCCATCGGATCCATCATCTGTCCTGATCCTGGTGAAAATAAACATAAAAGGTGCGTGTGAACACCATAAAATACCAAGATCCTACAACTATAATGGAAAAAAATGATCTAAAACATGATGCAAATATGCACTCATCATTGGCGCCGCCTCCTCAAATAGTTTCACCCCAGGAAACTGGATCGGGGAGACGACATATAGAACACCTAGAAATTGCCGAAAACCTCACCTCCGGAAGGGATCTAGAGGGGTAACTTGCCGTAGGTAGCCATCTTCACCCTACGCAGATCTGGGAGGCCAAGGCATCGATCTCCATCTTCATCAACCGCTACACCGCCATCATCTCCATCCATGCCATCTAGATTTTGTTGTAATTCTAAGACTAGTTGTGGATTTATACAAAAACTATTCATCTATAATTGTTTCCATTACCATTGCCATGATGATGCTTGCCTCCATGTCTGAGTAGATCATTAGTTCTTGGGGAGATGGAGAAACGCTAGCACATGATTGAGATTAGATGGATATTATTATGTTATACATCATTATGTGTATGTGTTAATTGTCTTCATCTTGATGTTGGGAGTTGTGCACCTCCTTAATATTTGCCTCTTACGGGGACTTGATGAAGGGGATTACTTGTTGGTAGAGGAAGGATGATATCACTTATTGTGACTATAAATTAGTTGTTATTCTTTATGAACTAACTTGGGGAATCAAGGATAAGAAAGCTTGTTGGTTTAGGTGTGGCAAGAATTGGAGCACTTCAAGACTTTGCACGAGAAGAAAGCTTTCACGTTGGGCCATTGTTGGACGAAGCTCAAAGATTCCGAGAAGTGGAAAGAGCTCTACACGGGAAGTGCAAAGTGAGGAGGCACCAGATTCATCATCGACGAGGAAGGGCCAGCAACCAAGAGGCCGAGAGGGAGGAACAGCTCCAAGCTAGAGCTCAAGCATGAAGCTTCGTCAGTTGCCATCCAGGAGAAGTTGAAAGAGTTGATCACCGATAAGGAGGTGTCCATCGACAAGAGGGAAGAGAGGAAACGCAAGGAGAGAGAAGATGCAGCGAAGAGCTACTGCGACATCCAATCGAAGCGTCTAGAGATAGAAGAGATCAACGCTCGTGCAAGAAAGGATAAGGTAGAGCTCCAGCGACTTGCCGAAGAAAACCGCATCATGACTGCGGATCTCTCCGAGATGAACCCAATTCAACGAAGTTGGTTTGAGAAGAAGAGAAAGATAATCTATGAGAGAGCTACATAGATGCATACTCTATCTATGTTTGTGTGCATGTCTGAACAATGTGTCCTGATTTCGTACTTCGTCGGTCCTTCAAATTTGTTTCAGTTTCGTACTCTACTAGCCCTCTTTTTGAATTTGGTTCAGTTGGTCCCTATGAAGAAAGGGTCGGATAAATGGGGAGGTGCCACAGTTGGGTGCACAGGCCATTCCAGGTCGGACGCCGCCTCAGGGCCTGTCCACCTCGCCTCGCAAACGGACTGAATCGGTCAAAAGGCCTGTCCGATTTGCAGGGGGGGCGTTGGAGTTGACCTTAGGGAATCTCCATCGGGCCGACCCATCCCGTCCGAGCGTGTCCAAACTTGTCCGCGCGGACACATGGGGCGTGCGCGGCGCCCCAACGGACCGACCCATCCAGACAAACGCGTCCGACTCGACCCATCATTGCATCTAATCTAGGCAACGGTTGCATCGGCCCAGACAACGCGCTTGTCCGAGCGTGTCCTTCCTTTATCTTTGGCGGTCCCTCCCGCTAGTGGCACAGAAACCACACCACTTCTCCCTCCAAAAAACCTCTCCCAAATTTTCACTGGCGGGAGCGAAAGAGAAGGCGATGGATCCCGCCGCCATGGTTGATGTTATGCCTTCTGTCGTTACCGCTGCCAAGAAGCGCGGCCGGCCGAAGAAGCTCACAAATGACTAGACTACGAAGGAGCGGAAGATCGAGTCGGACAAGCGCGTTGGCCGACAGGTGGCAGTGAGAAATCAATGCGACGTTGCTAGGCTCGATACGGAGCGCGAGGAGGAGAAGGAGCGCCTCCTCGCCACCCAGAACAGGGTCGACGCCAATGAGATGGCAGTGAATGCCGCCAAGCACGCCATCAACTTGATCAAGCAGGAGGCGATTGGTGCCGTCTCTCTTCCTGGCCTGGCCTTGGTCGTCACGTCCTCTACCATATCTGTCACTTCCACGGTTACCGTCCGGCCACCAGCTCAGCCTAGGACGACAAGGCCGCATAGGCCCTCGCTTAGAGGCCACCAGCTACCTTGTTTAGGTGCAAATGGGTCAAGCTAACAGGAGGAGGGGTTGAGGTAGACAAGAAGTACGGAATGACAACAGTGGATCTCAACAATCTTATGAAGGTATACAAGAACTTAGACGAACCATTCGTCTTAGCCAATGATGTGGCTCAGGTTTTCTATGTGAAGGACATGTCTACCAAACCGAAAAAAAGAAAAAAAAAGCAAACAGATACATCACACGATGAGCCAAAGCATCACATAGTTCTTTCTGGGAAAATAAACATCGTGGGAGTGGAGGACAAGACAGACATGTCAGAAGATTATAATAAGTTTGATGAAATTCCGCCTTGAGTGAAGACCCAACCATCACGTTAAACGGTCGATACTCCATGGTTACGGCCGACCGATCATAATATTGACTATATGTATTAATTGAGCCATTTTGGCACACATATGTATCTCAAAATGGAAATCAATGTCATATTTCTTCATAACACTATATGTATTAAATGAGCCATTTTTCTTCCGCCATTTCTTCCCGCCATTTTTTCTTCCTTGATTTTTCCCTTGATTCTTCCTTGATTATCTTACTGCCATTTCTCACTATATATATGTAGGGTTGGCCTCCATTGTCATTGCACATCTCTAGACTCATATATGCAACCTCATCACTCTTTCCCATGGCTTCCACCGTACCACTAATCCCTAGGGAGGCGGAGGCGCTTTGCGCCTCGAACTACCTCTGCCCGCTGGGCTACTGCGTCCCCGTTAGTTGGACGCTGAGCGCCGGAGGCGTGCCGGTTCCTCATGTCCCTCTAGGTGTGGCGCGCTAGATGGCCATCACGAACCACTACTACTTTGAGCTCACGTCGGAGCAGCGGAGGAATCCTAGATGGCATCCTGACTATTTCTCGACTTGGGAAGCCTTCTTCGGGGATCGGCATGAGAGGGCGCTCGCCAGGCACGAGGAGGACGGCCCACCTCCTCCGAACTTCAACGAGGCCGGTCGTCGGATTTGGTGGCGCGGTCGGACTCTCCAGAGCATCATGGCCTATGACACCGCCGCCGACTCTAACCCCCGTCTGCGCTACCCTCAAGTCCAGCCCACGCATACTCAGCCTTCAAGGTTCAACTATGGCAACCCCGACGACGACAGCGACGATGGCCACGGCGAGTACGACGACTACAGTGGCGAGTATTACAGGTGTAGGCAGGAGCATGACTGAATCACTCCAACATTCCAAAACAAGTTCGGCCGATTGTGACTTAATCTGGATGTATCTTAATTTTCAGTTCTTCTATGTATCTTAATTTTCAATCGTGCTTTGTTAGTTGCGTTATGTACTTTAATTCCAGTTCTATCGTAATAAAATTTTCTTCCCTCCCTTTTCCTCCCGCGCATTCTGCCCGCCCTTTCCCATATGTTACTAGTTTGAATAGTTAGAATTTTATTTTTGAAAAACAAAAAAAGTTTTAGGATTAATTATGCAAATACAAACAATTTACATGTTGAAAGTTTTGTCAGATTCCAAAGTGCACAAAAGATGCTAAATTTAAATATCCAAAGAATTCAAAAATGTTAATACAAAATAAAATATGATTTTCTCTAATAAAATATGGTTATATTCCTTTTCAGATGCTTAATATTTCTTAAGTTTAAAGTTTTAGGGTTTGACTAATTTAATTTTGTCTTAATTGAATAATCAAAATTTATATACATAAGTGTTTTAATCATTTTGAAAATTTTCATCTATGGTAACTATAAAATGTTTTTATATGAATGTATAGATCTTATTTTTCTGAAAATTATGATATATTATTCATATTTTTCTGAGTTACAATGAAAAAGATATGAATTTTCTTAATTCTATCCTATTTTTTGAGTTAAAAAAGCCCCCACCCCTTTAATGTACGAAATAAATGCCCCCCCATTAACACCGATTCCAGCCACGAACCGGTGTTAAAGGGGGGCATTTCTTTCGTTTTGCGCGTGCACCCCCCTCCTTTAACACTGGTTCTAGCCACGAACCGGTGTTAAAGGGGGGAGGTGCGCGTGCGAAATGAATTCCCCCCCCCTTTAACACTGGTTCGTGGCTGGAACCGGTGTTAAAGGGGGGGTTATAACGCGCGCACCTCCTCTTCCTCTTCCCCCAGCCAGATCGAGGAGCAGAGGAGCACAGAGAGGAGCCGCTTATCGCGCCACCCACGCCACTGCGCCGCCGCTCGCCGTGTTCTCTTCTGGCGTCCAAGGAATCGACGCGGGGCATCCGCAATCGACCCCCTAGCACCGCTTCTTCTCCGAGCCCAACAACCACCACCGTTGCCATCATCGCTGTTTCTGACCCCGCCCGGCCTCGCGGACCCCTCTGGTAGACCCACGGTGAGCCACGGTGCTCACCCGCCCCTCCGCTCGATCCCTCTCGCTCGGAGCCGTCGTCGCCTCGCTGCTCTGCAAGCACCGCTGCTGGCCGTCATCGTTGTCGTCGCTCTAGTGACTCCTAGGTAGCAGCGTCGCCCGTTTTAGGTAGGCCGCATCGCGTTGAGTCGAACGCGCTTGCTCGCGCGCTGCAGCCCCTCCGGCGAGCCCGCGTGGCGCCTGTGTGGTTGTGACGTGGCCCTGGTCCCACGCGTCAGCCACTGTGGCTAGCCCCTGTTTTGGTGAGAAAAGGGTTAGGGACAGGGTGTGCTGACGTCAGGCTGAGATAATAAGTGGTTTAATAATTCCAGAAAATGTTTAAATCTTGTAAATTCAATAACTAATTATTTATAAGTTAGAAAAATACAAATAATATATCAAAACGTTCAGAAAAATGAGAACTATCTATTTAAGCTACAATCATGCATTGTTAATCAACTTACATGACAAGTTTAATTATAAGAACATAATGAACCCTCTCATATGCATCCGGGATTTCTCCGAATTAGGGTTTGGACCCGTCGGACCTCGTTTAAAATGACCAAGCATGCTTAGGGTTTTAATTTCATTTGTGTATTTATTTGTGTATTTTTGTATGAATAATATGTATATTTGTGTATGAATCCAAGTCCACTTGAATGTTTACTCTCTTACTCTAGATAATATTATTGTTTTAGGAACTATGGATCCACTTAGTAGAAACCTTGAAGAGGAAGAAATAATGGATACATGATCCACGAGGATACCTCACAATATCTGAACTTGGAGGGACATGATGACAGCTCAAGTATTCATGGAGAAGATGACGACTCCAGTGAATGCACTTTAGTGATTACAAAGTCTGTCGAGGTATATATATGCATGGATTAAGCCTCTGTTGACTTGCACCGATTGATTTGTATATATATGTACATGTATTAATTAACGCTTCTTTCTTCTTTTAGCCCTCCGGATCGACCAGCCAGCAACAATCTTCTTCTATGAAAAAGAGCAAACGAGGCGCGATCCATCAGTTGAAAGATCGTGCAAAATTCATGACCGAAGCAGTCCGTGTTGATGGCAGGCCGATGGAGCCCAAGAAGGCCGCAGACAAATTTATACGTCAGGTTGGAGTTCTTGTTAGGGACCAAATCCCAATCATAATTGAATATTGGAATAATCCAAAGAAGGGCGACGGTACCTTTGTCGATGAAAGATCCAAAGAAACGCTTTGGAATTCGCTGTTGGTAAATTTCACCCTACCGCCAGAGGAGGATGAAAATAAACCGGTTATAAACGAAAAGGTCAAAGAGTGGACTCTAAAGAAGATGGCTGATGCTTTCCGCAACTGGAAGACAAAATTGAACAAATTTGTCAAAGCTCGCGAGACTCCAGATTTCGAAGACGCATATTATGCGAAGATAAGACCTCACTGGCCCGAATTTGTGGCATACAAGGAAGGTGCTATATCTACAAAGAGGTCAGAAACCAATACGCTAAATGCCCAGAAAAAGGAATATCACCAGAGGACGGGGTCAGGTGGCTACATATCTCAGAGGCCTAAGTGGGAGGAAGCTGAGAAGGCCCTGCGCGATAGAGGGATCACACCCCAGACACATGGGTGGGACCTACGTGCAAAGACTTGGTTCTACAGAATCGGGGCAAGGTTGGACCCAGAAACGGGATTGTGTATCTTCCCAACCCTCCTTGCCAAACCCGTCACTGAACTCATCACGGCATACGAGGAAACAACCGCCAGGACCTTCCATCCTGACAGAGAGAATGATCAGCTGACACGTGCCATCGGTAAAAAAGAACACCCTGGACTTGCACGAGGCACAGGGGGTATGACGTGGAAGGATGGGTTTTCCAAGTGGGGTGACTCTTACAGATGGCGCAGCAGAAAAGAAAAAGAGCGTACAGGCCGGATGACACATATAGAACATGCACTTGTGGCGCTGTAGGCGCAAGTGAATGCACAAAAGAGCCAGCAAGCTACCAGCCCATCTCAGCGGCACGAAGAGCCTGCATTGGAAGTTGCCGACGGCCCAGACTCTGCGCGGAAAAGCAGCGTGGCTTCCACGGAGAATGTGCAGCCCACGCTTGAAATGGCAGGTCCTCGATACCCCGTGGATGAGATCACGGAGAACGAACATGCTGAGCTGCATGTGAGATTAATGGGCTTATCCATTAAGGTGGCGGTCGACTATGCCTTACCTCCTGTAGATGGTGGAACTTACCACTGCCGACCGATTCCAGATGGCTATGCTATTGTCGGGGTGGATGAGGTTGTGAAGGAAAATGAGGAAGCACAGCTTGACCATGGTACAGGTGAAGGGGAAACTCAACTCAAATTTGCAGTGAAAACAACCATTCTTTGGAAGAAGGAACACATCGTGCTTCCAAATTGGAGGCCACTGGCACCCTCGCCGTCGCCGCAACGTCAGCAGTCTGAGCCGCCTCAGCCGTCTCCAAGTCATCAGAATACTCCTCGGTCGTCTCCGGCGCTTCATCCATCTCCTGCGCGGCAGCCATCTCCGGCGCGCCAACCATCTCCTACGCGTCAGCCATCTTCGCCACGCTTGCCATCTCCTGCGCGTCAGCCATCTCCGGCGCTTCAGCCATCTCCTCAGCATAATAGGAAGAGCACTGCCACGAAGAGCATCACTAGCACTGCCACGAATAAATCCGCAGGAAACCGTACGCCAAAGAGTTCAAGAAACTACGTCACGCAGCCTTCCACCAATCCATTGCCGATATTACCGTGGAATCGCAGCGACGAGGAGACCAATAGGATCTCAGAAGAAGAGGTCAAGAAATTCTTTGCACCTAGACGGGCTGAGCCAAAGGAGAAACTAGATCCGGTGGTGGTGGAGAAGTTTTACAATAATCTTTTGAAACCTGAAACCCCACTTGTGCCCGACTACGAGCGCCAGATTATGAAAGGGGATGCAAGGCAGAGGGAGACTGAAAGTAGCAGTCATGCAGCACCCCAGAAAACAGTTCCCATGCTCGGAGAGCGGGAAAACCAATCATGCGCCCCGCTCCAAGTGTTCGACACACGGATAGCTCCTCCTATAAATGATTACGAGGCAGAGCTACAAAAAAAGGCCAATGAGATGGGGATGACTTACATTGCATACTTGAACATCATGGGAGACAACTTGCCCAAAGGCTATGTCAACCCCATACAGCCATGGAAGTATGGGAAGAATCTCGTCAAGAAAGAGGAGCTCAAGAATCTACCAACAAAGATGCGAAGATTGCACAAGTGGTACCTTGATTTCTGCAAGAAGAGAAAGGAAGAATGGATCACGGCGCATATAAGAGATGAGATTTTCTTGTGCGGAGACGACGAGATCGCCTTCAACATTCAAGACTTGCATTTTCTATTCAATAAGAAGGAACTCGACAAAGCTTCCATCAGCCTTTATTGTGTGTAAGTACTATTTTTGTAATTTCTATCTCATCTCATTCAATTCATTAATTGCATGTATATATATGCTCACCATATATGTATATACTATTATGCAGGAAAAAGGTTATGGAATGCATGAAAGGAGACCCTTTTGACATTGGGTTCGTTGACCCAAATAGAGTTTATGAAGAAGTGGTAAAACACAGACCCGGGCAAACAGAAGATTTCTTGCTAAGGTCTTTACTGAGACAACAAACCAAAAGGGAAATACTATTGCCTTACAACTTCTCGTGAGTACTGTTACCCTCTCTTATACACATTTTGTTTCGGCTTACTCGATGTTAAGTGTAACTGATGATGAGTTATGCTTGCGCAGGTTCCACTTTATTCTGCTAGTCATTCAACCTGACTCAGGAAAAGTCCTTGTCATGGAATCGTTACGAAAATACCAAGAGCTATGGGCAGACTTTAAAGAGATGCTCCAGAGGTAATTTCAATCATATTATCGCACTAGATCGGCAAATTTCGTGTCAATAAGTAATTAGTTACTCCTTTATCCATTTTCTTTGCCGGACAGGGTTTGGAAAAGGTTCACGGGCAGGGCCGTGGGTGAATGGTCAGAAGAACTAAAATTTGTAGACCAAAATGTAAGAATACTAGCTAGCCAGGTCTACGTATCTCTTTGATTCTGCTTCCAATTCCATTATATCATGCTTTATTGATTATTATTTTGATTGAACTCTCTATTCTCGTAAAGTGCGCGTATCAGGGACCTAACAATAACTTATGTGGATACTATGTTTGCGAGTTCATTCGCAACACGATATGTGCGACGGGCCAAGCCGCACTAGAACAACTTGGACTAAGTAAACAAAGTACATAATATTATTTTATTACCATCAATTATGTTAAGTTTTATTCTTATATATATATATATTGACCCCATTCTTCATATATATTTAGATCGAACGGATGCGAGACCAACTCCTACCATTTGACCGCATACGAGCCATTCAAGAGGAATTGGCGGGGTTCATACTTGATGAGGTCGTCACGCCTGGCGGAGAACTCTTTAGATATCCACCAAAATGAACGTGTACGGAGATGTTATATTGTATATATGATTGAACGTGTTTGTCTTATACTTGATGCTTCAACGTTTACGGAGAATACCACAATGACGATGTTTGTGTATAATAATAGTTGCTTAATTATTCATGTACTCGTATGTACCGACGATGTATGTGTATATCTCTCCCGATCGATTCCCCCTCCCCCTCCCCGTCCCCGCCGCGCCGCAGAAATACGCCCAGAACGGGGCGGCGGCAGAACTCTGTCGCGGCAGAGTTTTATGCCGTTTTCATGCCGCGGCAGAGATTTATGCCTTTTTCCTGCCGCGGCAGAGAATATTTAACACCGGTGTTAAAGGGGGGCTGAGCGCTGCGGCAGCCCCACGTGCGCCACCCTTTAACAGCGATTCGTATAAGAACCGCTGTTAAAGGGAGGATCTCTAACACCGAACCGCCAACAGCGGTTCTACAACCGTTGTTAGAGGCTGGTCCGAACCGGTGTTAGATTCCTGTGTGTGCACTAGTGAAAGAGCGATGACGCACGTTTGTCATGTTATTTGCCAGTAAATATGTGTCTTTGGCCAACAATTGCATCATTTTTAACTGATTTGTATCATTTATCCAGCGATGACGCCAACACCCGCCTGCACGGACAAATGGATCATACCGCTGGTCACGGTCGACCGAACAGACCATCTCCCCCTCCCTAAATGGATGGTGACCCGATCCAAACAAATAAAAACCACGGACCGTTTGAATCTTCCGTAGGCCGGGTGAAGATGCCCTTACTACCGATCCCGACGACCCCGTCCAAACCAAAGATGGTGATGCAACGTGCGGTCTAACCAGTGGCTAGTGCCCGTCAGGCGTCGGCACACGACATGCCTTGGGACCTGTGTGTGGTTCCACTTGCACGACGTACAGAATGCATGCAGTCACTCCACAACAGTTCCATGAAAATCACAATGAACAAGCGTACGTACGTCCTGCTACCTTAGAAATAATAGGCTAAATAATTGGGTCCATTTATAATTTCAGTTTTTTCTTAAATTTTTAAAGCCATGTGCGTGGAAGTTTATCTGTGAAGCATCCCAAGTTAGTGACAGCTAATACATACGTGGCAAGAGAAGTGGGAGCTAAATTTTAGTGTGATATGAAAATTTGTACTTGTCGTGTATCCCTTGGACGTGCCCACTTTCTGGGTATTTTATTTATTCTAGCATATGTATTTTATATGATTGGAATGAGCATGTTTTATCGCAAATAGTGTTAAGTTAGGTCTTATGCTGGCATAAAACATTCCATCAGTTCATGCTTTCTATGGATAATTGTATATTACTAATTAGAACTTGTTAGGTTTCATTTCGTGGACATTTCAAGGTTACAAGAACAACAATGCCAATTATCCAAAACAATTATTAAATCATAGTGGTGTGTTTTTAAAGTGTCAACCACGGCCTCTCGCTGCTTTTCAGTGTCTTCTTCAGGGTGTTGAGGCGATGGCTATGTCCTGAAGTCATAATAAGATCCTCCCCGCTCTATCCTCGCTCCGGTGGTACATCTAGCCCCAATGGAGGGCGCGTGGATACATTTGTTCGGTGGATCTCTTGGGATCCTCTCCATTTTCGTGTCCGTTGGTCTGTTATCAGGTCAGTCTTTTTCGATTTACGGTTGTCATCATTGGCGATGGTTGCTGCTCCGGTGTGTTGGTCATTTGTGGCCTTAGTACAACGACTTCTCGTTTGTCTTCTATAACAAGCTCTACTACGACAAGTTCTGTCCGGCTCTGGTGATGGAGGGGCGAGAACGATGGCGCGCCTTTGGTTCGTACTAGTGTTTGTTGTTGTCGCTAGGTGGTTCAATAACCTATTTGCAAATTTTATAACTTTTAGGTCTCTATGTATAACTGTCAATGATTATAAATATATCGGTGGATTCTAAAAAAAAATCGCGCTCTATTTTTTTTTTTTTGGTTGGGTGCTGGTTAGTAGAAAAACAATTGAAGATCCCCGTATGGGTGGTGTCCTCACTGCTAATAGTACAGTTATCTCAAATGACTGCTAGCACAGTTTACACATCGCACCGGGTGAGCGGCAATAATAGCTACCTACATCTACCAGCTTTACTCATAGTAACTACCGATCCCGACGACCCGGTCAGAAGACGCAAGACTAAGATCGTGCCTAGTGCGCCCACGACTGACGGGCGCTAGCTAGTGCCCACGACTGACGGAAGACTAAGGGCGGGTGCGATCCAACCAGTGCGAGCGCAAACTCAGTCTGCCTGGTCGCGTTAGCGGCACGACTTATTTAGATGAACGTGTCTAGTTCAATTCATTCGTACGTCAAATCTAGGCAATGATTATGTCGATTCGGACACGCGTGGATAGCGCGATGTCCTGCCAGTCGGCCACTTGGCTATATGTAGGTGAAACATTACTATTTAAAAGATAGCTTTTTACAAGATTAGTCTACTAGTTATAAAAAGGATGTTTAAACAAAAGAAATGGGGGGCTGCTACTGCTATTGTTGTTAGAGGAGGACGTTGCTAAGGCTACTCGACGTCAATGTCGCTAAGGTTCGCCAGGGCCTTCTCCATCTCGGCGGCCCAGTGTTCCCTCGCTTCCTGGTCGGCGAGCTTCGTCGCTGCCAAAGTCTCCACTCGGCACGCGGATTCTGCCTCTGCCGCGATAAACCCCACCGGAGCCGGACGTTGGGCCAAAGCACAATGCCTGTGCGATCTGCAGGAGGATGGTGATCGTCTCCTCCCCTTCTCCTCAGCCTCCGGCCAATCCACCTCCTCCCCTCCTCGTCGTCTTCCTCCACCTTCGTCTCGTCACCGTGAACGAGAGCCCACGCGGCCGCCATCCTAGCGGTCGTAGCCACGCACTCCTCCTCCTCCGCTGCGCCGATGCCGTGCTTGCGCTGTGTCACTTCCGCCTCACTTCGCGCTTTGGCGGCCTGGCGAAGCTCACGGGCGGCGACCTTGGCGGCCTCCTTGGCCACCTTCTCCAGCGTGGTCATGGCCGCCTCGTAGCGGATCACGCGGAAAGCCGCTAATGCGGCCTCCATGGCCACAGCCTCCTTGGCGGCGAAGTGGTGTATGTCGCGCACCGCTCATTGGGTTGCCACCCTGGAGGCCGCCTCCACCACCCGTGCGCTCCAGCGCTGCCTCGGCCACATAGACTTCCTCCTCGAAGGCCAACATCTGCGCCTCGCTCATGCGCTTGGCCAGCAACGTGGTGTCGAGGTGGACGACGTCGACCTCCACCTCCAGGAAGCGGATGCGGCACATCTTCCGGAGTTTGGTCCAGTTGGCGATCTTGCGTCGAGGCATGGCTGCCGGTGGCTGACGCTTTTTCGGCTGCTGGTTTGCTCTTGCTTGAGCTTGTTGTCTCTGTCGCGTCGGCGCCGTCTTTTATAGACCGCGGTCAAAGGCGGGAAACAGCCGGAGAGGCGCGAAAAGTTTTCTGGCTGCGGAAGGCGAGGCGCGCGCGAGAAACGGAAAGCTTTGGTGGTGGAAAACGCGGGCCGTGCGGAACCTGCCGACGCTGATAGTCGACGTCGCGTCGCCATTAACGTCCCATCGCGAGGGTGTCAAGCGACGACGGCGAGAAGAGATGGACAGATTAGTCAGACAGCTAGGCGCGGTTAATCGAACAGGCCAAACTACGATTCAAAAGCAACCCGGATCGATCAAAACAAACAGAAACTTTTAGGTCGACCAATTGGCCTGAATCGGCCTCGGTAGAGATGCCGTAAGCTCGTGGCTAGTACCCACCAACTGATAGTGACCCAGCCTGCGGTCTAGCAATTGGCTAGTGCCGATCAGTCGTTGGGCAGTGTACACGACACGGCTTGGACCTGCGTGTGGATTCAGCTGCACGACGTACAGAATGCAGCGACTCCACAACAGTTCCATGTAGTACGGAAATCACATTGAACAAGTCTACGTACGTGTCCCTGCTACTCCTACCTAGTACATGCTAGGACCACAGCTAGCTAGCACACCTGCTTGAGGTCGTCGTCATGTATTAGAACGACCACCCTGCCTCGAGGCGAGCTAAGTGGCCGGCCACCATGGCATTGCCTTGCTCTGCTCTCTATCTCGTTGCGTTCATTACCGTGGCAGTGCCGGTGCACCATCACCAGCCACGGTTGCTGGTCGTAGCTTCTGCACCGACGAGCAACCTCACGCCCGGAGTCTCCATGACGCCGCCTAGCTACATCACCAGTCCGTCGGGCGTCATCGCGTTCGGCTTCCGCGCCCTCGACGCGTCCAACCCGGGCAAGTTCCTCCTCGACCTCGCCACATGGTTCCGCTCCAACGACGACGCCAGCGGCAACGGCCAGGCCAGCACCTCCTCCCAGCTGCAGTCCGTGGTGTGGTTCGCCAAGCAGTCGTCCTCGGCCGCCCTCGCCAACGGCGCGGTCCGTACTCAGCGTCACGGCCGACGGCCAGCTAGTGCTTGCCGACACCACCGACGGCGTCAACCAGGTGCTATGGAGGGTCATCCCGACGAACCTGGCGCGCGGGTCCCTGCTAGTTATCCTCGACTCCGGCAACCTCCAGTTCCTGGCTGCCGCCGGCAGCGGCCGGGGAAACGTGCTGTGGGAGAGCTTCTCGTACCCGACGGACACCCTGCTACCGGGACAGTCCCTGCGCATGGACGCTCAGTCCCAGGGGAAGCTCATCTCCAAGCGCGCGGACACGGAGTTCACCACCGGCCGGTTCACCATGGGCATCCAGACGGACGGCAACGTAGTCCTTTACGTGGACCTCCTGAGCGGCAACAGCCCGGAGAATGCCTACTGGCAGGCCCATACCGACACCACCGACGGCAACACCACGGTGACCTTGGACGAGCAGGACGGATCCCTCAACTACACTCTTCACAACGGCACCGTGCAGAGCCTGATTCCTCCACCGCAGATGGTGGGGACTGCCGCCGGCAAGTCCCACAAGTTCGCCAGGATGGACCCGGACGGCATCGTCCGTGTCTACGTCCGTGCTACTAAGGACACGTCGTGGAGCGTCTCCGGGGCCTTCCCCAGCGACGGCTGCAACAAGTGGACGTCCGGGCTGCAGGCCGTGTGCGGCCCAGGGTCGTACTGCACGGAGCACAAGGACAGGCTCCGCTGCTGTCATGGGCCCAAGAGGCATGTACCTGAAGAGGGACCGGGCCAGCGACCACGGCGCAACCGACGGGAGAACGGGCGCTACCCGGCTGCAGCGTGGACCCGCTGAGGCTACAAGATGAGGACCGAGTCATGCGTACGAGGGGAAAAAGAAGAAACCGGGAACACGGTTCTGCTACTTGCCCCTTTGTTGTATCCTCTCCCTTCCACCTTGGCTCTATTTCCCTCCCCAATTCCTGCTGAAATACTTGTATCAGACCCAAATTCCTGTGTGTGAATCAAATAGAGAGTGTGGTGCTGACAATCTGGTATCAGAGCCCGCGGTCCTGACGCCACGTACACGCTCGGTGAAGGAAATCATGGCGGAGTTGGAGCTGAAGGACCAGGTGGCGGCGGTGTTGACCGCGATCCGCGAGCAATCGAACAAAATCGACGGTTTCTCTGGCCATCTGGAGGCGGTAGAGGCTAAGGTGGTCTCGCTGGAGGAGATCAAGTCGGCGCTTGTCGATCTGGCGCTTTGGAAGCCCAAGGTCGATCAGGCGGTGGGAGCGCTGCAAGCGGACCTAGGAGATCTACGTCAACATATCGAGCGCCTCACCATCCAGGCGGCCGCCCCGGCGACTGCGTTTCCACCGGCTACCTCCTCCTCGGAGCGGCGTCCATGTCTCTGTGTGGAGGTGGACCGATCCTCAATTGGTGACGAAGGGCGTCATGGGCCCGGTGGCCACCGCGTCGACATCACAGCTCGGGGTTCGGTCATGGGGCCTATTCCTCACCCGACCCCGGCCAAGGGTATGTTCGGCTCCAATTTTCCTCCTGCTGATTCGTTGTTACCGTCACCGAGAGAGAACCGGGGCAAAACACCCCGTATGGATTGCCCTGGGTTCGATGGGGAGGGACCAATGGAGTGGAAATTAAAATGTGAATCCTATTTTAGGGTGTGTCGCATTAATAGGGAAATTTGGGTGGATACTTCAGTAGTGTATTTCACGGGGGAGGCAGCACTCTGGCTGCAGTGGACTAATGCCCATCTCTCTGCAGAGTCATGGGAGGATTTTGTGGCTATGGTGTGTGAGAAATTTGGTCGATGTGAGTTTGAGGTTCTGCTGAGACGGTTTGCTCGTCTCCGTCAGACAGGAACAGTAGCTCAGTATGCAGTTCAGTTTACGGCAGCTATGAATAATTTGATAGCTCATCATAATTCGTGGGATCCTCTATACTTTGTTACCAAATTTGTGGATGGCCTTCGTTCTGATATACTTGTAGTGGTAATGGTTCAGCAACCCAAAGAATTGACACCGCTGTCTCTTGCCTTGTTGCAGGAAGAGGCGATGGAGCTCACTCGGGAGGCCGCGCGTGTGGGGTGTGGATCGGCCACCTACTCTCGGCCGCCACCACGCACGGCACTTCCGTTGCCGCTGTCGCCAGGAGGGCGGCCTCCGGGTCTGTCTGCATCACTCGCAGGCGCGCGCGCAGAAGATCGACGCGGCGCAGCAAGTGCGCAAACACCATCTACTGACGACAAGGTGCAGGCAATGCGAGCGACGGGCGCCGTGGACTCTGCTACACCTGCGGCGAGAAATGGGCTCGTGACCACACATGTGGTCCGACAGTCCCATTACACGTGGTGGAGGAGCTCATGGCTTTACTGGCCAGTGAGACGGACCCGGATTCCTCACTGGATGATCAGCCCACCGAGCTCTGTGTGATATCCGAGGCTGCTTTGCAAGGTGTGGAGCCACCGCACACCGTCAGGTTGAAGGGCACGGTGGCAGATCGCGAGGTGCTGATGCTAGTTGACTCAGTAAGACCCACCTTCATCGGAAGCTATTGCAGCAGCCTGGCCAACAGTGAGGCGATGCCGCCCTATGCAGGTCAAGGTGGCCGATGGGGGAGTGCTCCGCTGTGACTTGGAAGTGCTAGATTGTGCTTGGCAAGCACAAGGGGTGGATTTCTCAACCACACTCAGGTTGTTTCCTTTGGGCTGCTATGACATTATCTTGGGCATGGATTGGCTGGAAAGTATTGGTTCTATGAAGGTTCATTGGGGCAGGAAACAATTGGCATTCGAGCATCATGGGCATGCGATACAGTTACAAGGTCTGGTCGCCAACACGACTACTTGCCTAGAAATTACTGCACACCAGTTGGAGGCGTTGGATAAGATGGACTCTATCTGTCACTTGGTTTAGTTGAGAGAAGTCAAGGAACCAGATGAGCAAAATGATTGCCCCCTCTCCATTACTCAGTTGCTATCTGAATTTGATACTATCTTTGATGAGCCAAAGGGCCTGCCTCCACCCCGTGAATTTGACCACGTTATCACTCATGTTCCGGGTCAAGACCGTGAATCTGGCCCATATCGTTACAACCCGGAGCGTAAGGATGAGATAGAGCGTCGGATAGCAGATATGCTCAAGCAAGGAACTATTCGCTTAGCACTAGCCCTTTGCCTCGCCAAGATCGCTGGTCTAGAAGAAGGATGGGACATGGCTTCAGATCAATTTCGATACCTCAATGCCCTAACTCAAGAATCGTTACCCTCTACCCGTCATTGACGAACTCTTGGATGAATTAGGCGGGCATCGTGGTTCACCACCGATCTGCGGCGGGTATCATCAAATTCGCATGGCGCCGGGAGAGGAGCATAAGACAGCATTTCAGACACATCAGGGTCATTATGAGTTCATGGTGATGCCGTATGGTCTGACAGGTGCGCCAGCCACGTTTCAGAACGCTATGAACAAAATATTTACCCCTCTCTTGCGCCAATGTGTTTTGGTCTTCATAGATGATATACTCATCTATAGTTCCACATTGGAAGAGCACCAAGCACATCTACGAGCTGTCTTTCAGCTTCTAGCCGAACATCATCTCAAGGTGAAGCGTTCCAAGTGCACTTTTGCTCAGTCGCGGCTCAAATATCTGGGGCATATCGTTTCGGCAGAGGGTGTCGCAACCGACCCCAAGAACATTGAGGCAGTTCGAACATGGCCAACACCTGTTAATGCCAAAGACGTGCGCAAATTCCTTGGTCTGGCCGGGTACTACCGTAAGTTCGTCGAATTTCGTCTCATCACCGCTCGACAGATTTGCTAAAGAAGAATGAAGTTTTTGTCTGGACAACGGACCATCAGGTGGCATTTGAATCTCTGAAACAAGCCTTACTGACTGCACCAGTGTTGGCCTTGCCCAATTTCGAACGCCCATTCGTGGTGGAAACAGATGCAAGTGATCGCGGCATTGGCGCTGTCTTAATGCAGGATACCACCGCCTATCGGAGGTGGCATTGGGCCTCGATCGCCGCCACTATCAACATATGAGAAGGAAAGTCTCGCAATTCTTCTAGCTGTGGATCGTTGGCGCCCATACTTGCGCCAATCCCCATTTGTTATTCGAACGGATCAACGAGCTCTGTCTCACCTGGATGAACAACGCTTAACAACTCCGTGGCAACAAAAAGCACTCACGAAATTGCTGGGACTGCAATACACCATTGAGTACAAGAAAGGCAGCACGAATCAAGTGGCTGATGCCTTATCTCGGCATCCTGCAATTTCTGAAGGGGAGATTCTGGCTATTACAGTGGGAACCCCTGACTGGCTTCAAGAAATTAGGGACGGTTACACTCGAGACATGGTGACACAGAAACTTCTGCTCCAGATGGGAAAATTTGACAGTCCAGTGAAGCATCTAGCCTGGGATGGACCCCTACTCCGTTACAAGAAAAGAATTTGGGTGGGTGGTAATACTGCTATGCAACAAAAAATCTTGCAGTCCTTTCATGCGGGAGCAATTGGCGGGCATTCAGGGATCCATGCCACTCTGCAACGGGTGCGGCAGCTGTTTGCTTGGCCACACATGAAACCATCGGTGCAGCAGTTCATTGAAGCTTGCTCAGTATGCAAACAAGCAAAACCAGAGCATGTTCGCTACCCTGGACTTCTGAAACCCTTGCTTGTTCCCGATCAAGCATGGTAGGTGGTCTCGCTCGACTTCGTGGAGGGCTTACCTCGCTCGGCGGGTTTCAATTCTATCCTGGTGGTGGTGGACAAGATGACCAAGTACGCCCATTTCTTGCCTCTTGCGCATTCTATCTGCACAGTGGCACAATGTACATCGACCAAGTGTTCAAGTTGCACAAGATGCGGAAGCTCGATTTCGACCGTGACAAGATTTTCACAAGTCACCGTGGCAATCACTGTTCAAACTATCAAGGACGGAGATGCGCATGAGCACATCAGATCATGATCGACCCGGGCAAACGGAACGAGTCAATCAGTGCCTGGAAACCTATTTACGATGCTTTATCAGTTCTTGCCCATCTAGATGGAGTAAATGGCTACCGTTGGCAGAGTTTTGGTACAACACTACATACCACTCGGCAATAAAGATGTCTCCGTTTATGGCTCTCTATGGTCACCCTCCACGGTACTTGGGAATTTCAGATACATCTGTACCGGTCGTGATAGATTTGCATGATTGGCTCCAGGAACGACAATTGGTGATCTCGCTTCGCCAAAGACCTTCATCACGCAAATACTCGCATGAAGCACTTCGCGGATCGCAAGAGGTCTGATCGATCCTTTCAAGTCGGCGATTGGGTTTATCTTCGATTGCAGCCATATGTGCAGACCTCGCTCGCCATGCGCGCCAACGCCAAGCTCGCCTTTCGCTTCTTTGGCCCCTTCCAGGTGGAACAGAAAGTTGGAGATCTCTCTTATCGTCTGAAGCTGCCAGAGACATCCAAGCTGCATCCCGTGTTTCACGTCTCGCAGCTGCGGGGCGGTGCGCCACCGACGGTTGTTCATCCGGAGCTCCCAGCTGTGGATGATGCGGCCCCCTATCACCATGTTCCGCTACGGGTGCTGGAAACTCGTCAAGTTCGCCGTCACAAGAACGACCTCGAGCAAGTACGAATCCAGTGGCCAGGCCTACCGGCGTCGCTGGCAACTTGGGAGAACTTGTTGGAGTTGAAGACTCGCTTTCCACGTGCGCCGGCTTGGGGACAAGCCGCTGCTAAAGGAAGGGGGAATGTCATGGGCCCAAGAGCCCATGTACCTGAAGAGGGACCGGACCAGCGACCACGGCGCAACCGACGGGAGAACGGGCGCTACCCGGCTGCAGCGTGGACCCGCTGAGGCTACAAGATGAGGACCGAGTCATGCGTACGAAGGGAAAAAGAAGAAACCGGGAACACGGCTCTGCTACTTGCCCCTTTGTTGTATCCTCTCCCTTCCACCTTGGCTCTATTTTCCTCCCCAATTCCTGCTGAAATACTTATATCAGACCCAAATTCCTGTGTGTGAATCAAATAGAGAGTGTGGTGCTGACAGCTGCGTGTGCCCAGATGGGTACACGTACGCCGACCCGAAGCACACGGACAGCGGCTGCACGCCGGAGTTCGTGCCGCAGAGCTGCGACGGGGAGAACAACACCAACGAGTACACCCTCCTCGATCTGCCAAACACCACCTGGAAGACAACGATCTACTACAAGAAGTTCTCGCGTCCGTCACGGAGGACCAGTGCCGGGACTACTGCATCGACGACTGCTACTGCACGGCGGCGTTAATGGTCGGCGGAACCGACTGCGTGGAGGTGGCGGCGCTGACAAACGGACGGCAGGCGAGCGATGTCACGACCAAGGCACTCATTAAAGTACGGCAAAACGGCAATAATCATCCAGCGCCAGCGAGAGCGTCGTCACCGAGAGCAAAAACCATTGTAGCGGTGACCGTTTGCGTGGCCTTCGTCCTGTTGGCCGTCGCCGGTGGCGGCTTCGTGGCAAAGCACTACCTTGCTAAGGACAGAGAAAGCAGCGAGGGCCTGTTGAGCGTGAGATCTTTCAGCTGGAAGGAGCTTCATCAGGCCACCAACGGCTTCGAGAAACTGCTGGGGAAAGGGAGCTTCGGGGAGGTCTACCAGGGGAAACTGAGATCTCCACAGCGGCGCCTCGTCTCCGTGAAGAGGCTCATCAACTCGAACGAGTACAGCGAGAGGGAGTTCACCAACGAGGTGCAGTCCATCGGGCAGATCCACCACCGGAACCTGGTCCGGATGATCGGGTACTGCAAAGAAGGGAAGCGCCGGATGCTGGTGCTGGAGTTCATGCCTGGAGTGTCGCTCCGCGGGCCGCGGCTTCCTCTTCAAGCCAGGTGAGAGGCCGCCATGGAGCTGGCGGGCCGAGGCTGCGCTCGGCATCGCGAGAGGGATCGAGTACCTCCACGACGGATGCGCTTCTCCGATCATCCACTGCGACATCAAGCCAGACAACATACTGCTGGACGACGACACGAACAACACTCCCAAGATAACCGACTTTGGGATCTCAAAAAGCTCCTCGATCGGCGACCAGCAGGTGCACACCACCGTGACGAACATCAGGGGCACCAGGGGAGGGGGTACATGTACATTGCCCCCGAGTGGTTCCGCAGCGAGGCGCGCATAGACACCAAGGCGGACGTGCTATAGTGTTCGGCGTCGTGCTGCTGGAGATGATCTGCTGCCGGAAGTGCCAGGATCCGTTGGTCGACCAGGATGGGAGCGAGACGTACGGATCACGTTGTTTGGGTGGGCAGGCCAGTTGGTGAGCAACCAGATGACTGAGCTTATACTGCATAAGGATGACGACGACGACGCCGTGGCAGACCTGGAGAGGGTCGAGAGGTTCGCGCGCGTGGCCTTCTGGTGCATCGAGCCGAATCCATCGCTCCGGCCCACGATGCACCATGTCGTGCAGATGCTGGAGACACTGGCGATGGAGCCTGAGGTGCTGCCTGACCCTCCCGGCCGCGTGTTACGTCGACTCGGCGTCTCTCGTCGTTTCTTCTGTTTAGAGTGAATAATGGCGTACTCTGTTCATGGGATGTTTAATTTAATTAGTGTGTGCCGAGCTAGCAAACCGATTTCTTTGCTAGTAGTACCGAGAAGAGAACAGTGCTATAGGAACTATGAACAATGTAGGGTGGAGCTCTCTTCTCTTCGTGAGACGACATAAAAAAATGCTCCGACGTAGCTGTCACGTGTGTGCACCCTCTTGGAGCCCATGCTTGGGCACGTATAGGTCGCCAACGAAAAGAAAAAAAAAACAAGGAACGTTTCCTCTGCCAGCCTGGAATCCATACCGCCGTCGTCTTTCTAAGGACCACTAATTTGGATGGGAGACTAGATTCGTACGTAGTAGTATTTGGTTAAATTAATGGTCTTATTTTTTTTCTAGATACGTATGTATTTAGTTAAGTATTTAGACTAGACGCATACGAATCTAGACAAAATTAAACCCATTAATTTGGATTAAAAAAAATACTAAAACAACATCTAGATATATACGAACTTGTACAAATCTTCTTCGACGTCTATTTTCAAACAAAGGGATACTAAAAAGTAAAAACACGTCTATATATGTACGTCCATATCATCGCTAAGTCGGTTAGTTCGGGACACAGAGAGTATAATAATTCAACTCGCGGCTTCATCGAAATATATGTTTTTGGAAATTTTGACATAAGCTATGAAGTTTATCTTTTTTCGTGACTTTTGGGTCACTCGGCTAATAAGTGGTAGGTAGTTTCTTCTATGGGGAGAAAGATTTCCTTTTTTTTATATGGGCTAGCTATCAAACAAACGGGGTGAATTTTAGAGCACCATGAGCCAGACCAAGGGAAACTCTCGAATCGGCACCCGGGAGAGAAAGATTCGGTTACTCCCTCCTTAGTCTTAAAATAGTTGTCTTAAATTTTTTAAATTTTGAATAATCTTATACGATATCTATTTTAAAAATGAAGGGGATAGTTTTTATTTCCATGTTCTTTGCCCCTCTCACGAAAAAGCGCACACAGCCAAACGGCCCAGACCGAAATATCTCCAAGGCCTAGCAAATACTCCCTCCGAGGCTCCGACCCATATTAGTTGACTTGTATTTGTCTAGATTTGAATCTAGACATCCAAGTCAACTAATATAGGTCGGAGAAAGTACCATTTTTAGGATGAATTTTTCAGGTTTCTGCTTAGCCAAGCCCTTGGCGAAACTTGCCCT
This sequence comes from Avena insularis, assembly GCA_023614405.1. Classification (NCBI taxonomy): domain Eukaryota; kingdom Viridiplantae; phylum Streptophyta; class Magnoliopsida; order Poales; family Poaceae; genus Avena; species Avena insularis. Next base: position 34,428,471 of record CM042684.1, read on the forward strand.
AGAGACCCAAAACAGCTTAGGCGCCCCCGCGTCGTTCCTCTAGAGGTGACTCAAGAGGCAACCCAACCCTACTATCCTAGGCGATTCTGACCCTGGCCTAAATGAATGAGAACAAAACATTTTCTGACATCTAAATCTATACGAATACTATCTCTATTTGAGATTATTAGTTCTAAGAACTTTTTTATATTGTTTAAGATTATAAGGGCTATCTCATTTATTACACTCTCTCGTCTAATGTATGTTTTTATTTTCCTCTCACTTCTCTCATGCATGTAGCACTATTAGAGCATGCATATATTAATGAGAGAGTTATGTAGTATCTTGATATTAGCAACTTGGTTCTTAGGACTAATAATTCCAAACAGAGGTAGTACAAATCAACAACAAAACGTAGTTGCACAGGGAAACAATTTCCGACCACTGAATATTGCAAAAAAGAATTCATTTAGGCCGCAGCCTTCCTGGTCACGGCGGACCCGAGCAGCAAGAATCTCTAGCGAGCGAATCCGCAGCCTTCCTATACTCAAAATAGTTGTCTTAGTTATAAGTATTTAGACTAGATGCATACGAAATCTAGACAAAGTTAAGCCCATTAATTTGGATCGATGTTTTTTTACTAAAACAATGTCTAGATATATGCAAACTTGTACAAATCTTTGACGTCTATTTTCAGACAAAGGGATACAAAGGAGACGAGAAATTGCGGGTAGGGTTAGGGCTGCTGCTGTTTTGTTCCGGTTGAGACGAACAACAGCCGTTGATCTCCATCAGCCGTTTGCAAATGCGTTGGCGACCAAGCAGGCCATCGGGCAGGACGCCGGCCTAATTATTCTATGGGCCGTTCCCATGTGTCTCCCATCGGTCCTCGGTGATTTTATTTATACATATATACCTGTTAAAATAAATTACCGATCGACCTAACAGGGAGACACGATCCGGGTGGAGCTGCCGCCGGTGAGCTCGGCACAACGTAAGCTCCGCCGTCCACTCCTTGAAATGCTTTGGCCAGTACGTGCTCGTGGACGCATTCCGGGTCATTGCCCTCTTTCGCTCCGGCAGCTCGCGGCGGCCCTTCGATCTGCATCGCCAATTCGATGCCATGCAAGGGTGGCGCCACGGGAACACCAGCGTAGCTGATCTCGAAGCCGTCCGAAAGCCTTGCACGCGTCTATACAAGGATGTCGTAGTGTGCGAACATCACAACCTCGCAGAAATTGAGGTTGGGCCTCTCCATGGCGGCGGCGAGAGGGTGAGCGAGGGAGGAAGGGGTGCCTAGATATAGCAGGGAGAAGGTCGGAAAAACAGAGCAAAAATAGGCGAAAAGGGCTTTAGCGCCCGAAGTGGAGATGCTCTTACGGTATGTATAGTGGTTTTGTCTTAGTTTTATCTTAACAATACCACGTACTCCCTCCCTCCTGAAAAGGATGTCATAGATTTGTCAATTCGAATATCTCTAGACACTATTTAGTATGTAGATATATTCAAATTTAGATAAATTCGTGACATCCTTTTTAGGACGGAGGGAGTAGATAATTCCTAAGTTAGATGAGAGAAAAAAAATTGCTCTCTCTTAGCAACGATATGGCTCACAATATTTAAAGATATATGTCGCTAGAGGTAAGACCAAAAAAGGTATACATTATATTTTATAATCATATAAAAAATACGTATATGTATAAATAAGAATGTCGTATCAACCATTGTATATGACTTATATTTAGTGCACAATTTGTCACCCACTTTGACCTAGCAAGTGCTACTACTTTTTTTCTTCATTTCTATTTCATTCCTTAAGCAGACGTGCAATAAAATCACGTCGGGCAAACGTGCTACCTCAAACTCTTTGGGAACTAGCCGGCGGTCTATGATGACTACGAGTGTTGGGAACCTGGACTTCGACGGATGATATATAAGCCATATTAATACATGCTTGCAATATCTCGACGCTACTATCAAATATGATAGCTACGTTTCCGATCTAGTCATTGTCATCAGGGGTCATTCCTAGGGTAGGTCATGGATTGCGGCTCCATTGACCCTGGCCGGCCATGCATGCCCCTAAGACTCAGGCAATGCATCTTCATTGTGGATAGTGTTGCCTCTCCCCGCGTTCGTGCCTCACTGGCACGCCACGTCGGCAAAATGCGTTGTCGTCCTCAAAATATAGGGTTTGCCATAATAGCGATTTTCTACGACCCTCTCCAAGCCACATAAAATGACGGTAATACGCATCATTTCACACATAAAGTGAAATCACACATCAATGAGACAACACGTGAAGTTACAAGTGATAGTTCTTTCCTAGCATAAAATAATGAGGAGCTATATACACTTTTAATCCCACATCTTGTAGTGTCCGAGCGTCTTAGTCTCACATCTTGCAAAGTGAGTAACACTAGTCCCGCAACTTGCATCCCGCGAGCATTTTAGTCTAATTTAATCGAACTTCATTGAGTTTGACCGATTTGACCAAATTCGTCAACCTATGGCGTCAATTTTTTTTAAATGATCTCAATGTATTTTTCTATGACATTTGTGTCCTTGGTGCTGACCAACATGTGGGACCACAAGTTAGTAGACGTACAAAATAGATAAAATAGTAGGAAATAAGAGAATCGAAATCATGATCTTTGCATTGCTAACCACCTCCTCGAGCCACTACCTTGAACGATGCTAATTGTTATTGAAAAGCGCAGAACTCTTTTTATACAATATAAGCGCATATACATGTAAAAATGCTCACATACCCTGATTGTTACTGCAAAAGGCGGAACTACTGACATTGATTGAGTGTCTGCATCTGGGCTACATGTAAGTCTTTATTTTGGACATTAAAAAAACATGTTCTAATGTTGGAGAATTTATAATAGAAGTACAAATTTTCAATCTAAAATAGTTTGTGTTCTGAGCTCCATAGAAAAGATAAAATTAGACATCCGGGTTTGTAAACCGTGCACCTTCAAATCTTGTTAGAATTTTCTTTTTTTGTGTACCCCAATATAAATCAATCCGGGCTGAAATTTTGCACACTAAAATCTTATACCATTGTCCACATGTACGTATTTAAGGTGTTTTTGATGATTTGATTTGCATTTTTTAAATGTTCAAATAAAGGTCTCCACATAACCCAAGTTTCAAAATAAAGGTCTCCACATATGACGCACAAGATTGTACTAACAACGTATGCCAAAAATTTTATCGTGTGTGCGCGCTTATATTGTATAAAAAGTGTGCCGCCCTTTGTAGTAACAATTGGCATGGTCCAACGTACTGGCTTGAGGAGGTGATTAGAAATGTAAAGGTCACGAGTTCAGTTCTCTTTATTGCTACTGTTTTATCTATTTTGTACGTCTATTGACAGGTGGACCAACATGTTGGTCAGCATCAAGGACACAACTGTCATAGCATGTTGGTCAGCATCAAGGACACAACTATCATAGAAAGTTACATAGTGATAATTAATACATGCTTGCAATATCTCGACGCTACCATCAAATATGATAGCTACCGTTTCCGATCTAGTCATTGTCATCAGGGGTCATTCCTAGGGTAGGTCATGGATTGCGGCTCCATTGACCCTGGCTGGCCATGCATGCCGCTAAGACTCAGGCAATACATCTTCATTGAGGATAGTGTTGCCTCTCCCCGCGTTCATGCCCTCACTGGCACGCAACATCGACAAAATGAGTTGTCGTCCCCAAAATATAGGGTTCGCCATAATAGCGATTTTCCACGGCCCTCTCCATAGCCACATGAAATGACGGTAATACCATTTCACGCATAAAGTGATGTCACACATCAATGAGACAACACGTGAAGTTACAAGTGATAGTTCTTTCCTAGAATAAAATAATAGTGCCTAATAATGAATAGTAGGTACTCCCTCTGTTTCAAAATATAAGATGTTTTAGGTTTGTAAAGAAAATGAATCTAGACTTCTTTTAGTATGTAGATTCATCCTAAAGTTGAGTGAACCTACGTACTAAAACAAGTCTAAATTCATTTTCTTCATAAATCTAAAACATCTTATATTTTGAAACGGAGGGAGTAGGAGCTATCTCCGAGTATAAAGTAAGCTCTCGATAAAATGCGGCAACGAGATGACACATGAAATGATGGGGCTTATGTGATTTATAGCTTAAAAGAACAACATGCGACAACGAGATGACACATAAAGTGAAAGGCAATGCATAAATAATAACGTGTGACAACAAAGTGGCACACGAAATGATATGTAATAACCGTCTCATAGATTAAAATGAGGAACCTAAAAAGGGCTACATCAATTTTTGTCCTTTGCTCCGGCACATTCATATGGGGCTTATGCAGTCATTTATAGCTTAAAAGAATGACATGTGACAACGAGATGACATAAAAAGTGAAAGGTAATGCATAAAATAATAATGTGCGACAACAAAGTGGCATACGAAATGATGGGTAATAACCGTCTTATAGCTTAAAATGAGGAACCTAAAAAGGGCTACATTGATTTTTGGCCTCTGCTCCGGCACATTCATATTTCTTTCATTTCTTCCTATTTGTTTCTTATGTTTTTACTATGTCGAAAATCTAGACCTAAAACCTAGACCATACCTAAAACCTATATTAAAACCCTCGATCTAACCCTACATCTAAACCCAACCTACTCCTAAACCATATACCAAAACTCTAAATCTAACCCCAGATCTAAACTTAAGTTGGGTGTTATTTTGCACTATAAGTTTAGAATCTCCATGCATGCTAGTCATGTTTTGTGAAGCAACTGTCACTTTAGGTTTGTGTATTGCCCTTTCCTCTTTACACAACCCTTTTACCCATATTAGGACACCCCCATGAAAGGAGTACGAGGGGTTTTGACCCTTCTTCACATGATTACATGCGAAATCCTATTTCCTAGATTGGGCAACGTCTAACCCCTAGCGTTCATTCGGAAGTGTTGATTCCATGTGACTTTTTATTTAGAATAGACAATAGGAAAATGAACAACCCAAAAGAGGTCGAATTATACAATAGTTTGATTGGTCGACCCAAAGTTGGAGTTTTGCACTATAAGTCTAGAATATTCCTCATGGATAGTCTTGTTTGTGAAGCAAGATCTGCTTTAGGGTTGTGCCCCAGCTTTCATCCTTAGACCATCATTATGGGCATTGCAAGTAGAGTGTTCACCAAGAAAATAATTTGATCGTTTCTTGCTCAAGTGCATTTGCATGCATGCTTGTATGCCTACAGATCGTCACATTAGGACCAACCGTGCATGTTGGATCATGGTGTGAAACATCGACACCGAAGGAGGCCAGCAATTTGCAAACAAGTTTCGACGCATAAGGACCAATGCTATGCATACATACTGCCACGAGTGGTTGCATGCAAACTCAATGATGAGGTGGAGCCCAAGTGCCATCGCACCGCTATTCCTCCCTCCCATCGCTGGATCGAGGAAGTAGGAGCCCTAACACCTGTCGATGGCGGCAAGACTGATGGTGGCTGCCCAACATCAATATGTTCTGCAATGAGCATAGATCGGAAAGGAGCTTCAGCTAAACTAGCTAGGACCTCACGTGCGTTTGTGATAGCTCCCGCGCCGGCGAAAACAAATAGGCATTCATGGTCCCTTTTTAGTCAACCCTATGCATCATCTAGATTAATTTTGATCCGATTCTCATGATGTACAGAACAACTCTTGAGGTACAAACAAATTTTGAAAACAAGGACATACGAGCTCATCAATAGCGCACGACAAATTAGCCCGCGACCGGAATTTCGGAAGCGAGAAGATTTGTCCCGTTCAGTGCGCCACCCACCCCTCTCCAGCCAATTACATCGGAGAAACCGCCAACCCACGGATTCGCCTGTGAATCTCGATCTGAGCCGTCCAACTACACTGGATCGAACGGCGCGAGCCGAGCCGAGCCGCGCCCAACCCTAACCCACCACAGACTCCCGCGACGCTCGCCCGCTCCCCACCCACCGCCCGTTCGCCTTTCCCCATCGCCGATGAGCAGCCTCCTCGATCCCCGACGCCAAGCCCCTCCTCGATCCCTTTTCTCCTCGATGCGTCGCCGTCCATCCTCCCCCGCCGGCACGTTCTCCCAACCACTGTCCTCCCTCGCCGGACACCGCATACCCGCGCCTCCTCCACTCCTCCCCGTAGCAGGTCGACCGCCGTCGCATCATCTTCGCGAGACAGGGACACCGCCGCCGCCTCGTCTCCCCTCCGACGCTCCACTAGTCCTAGCCGCAGCGCCGACCCTCCTCCTAGACGAGGATGCGCGCCGGAAGCAGTCCATGCTCGCGCTCCTGCTGGTGGCCGCCCGAGCAATGGAGCTCTACGGGTGACCTAGTGGCCGGCGGGGACGACCAGGGCTGGCTCTCACCGACGGCCGGCGGCGGGATCGACGGAAGAAGGCGTTGTGGTGGCCTGCCCGGGGCGCTGCTGCCGGCGACCAACTCCCCGAGCTGCTGCTCCGATCCCCCCGCCATCCACCACTGCCTCTCGCAACTGCCGCCCCAACCTGCTCCTGCCCGTGAGCTCCCTCTCCCACTCCTCCTCTTCCAAATTAAATTCCTTCTTTATCATGTTGAATGAATATGCTAGCAGATGGTCATGGGCACTAGGGTTTGGTCCTGATGCTAGTATGGCCTGGCCTGATTATTTGTTAAAATAGGCCACGAATTTGCAACAAAAAACACTAGCCTTTGTGGTTTCAGTCCCCCTGAAAAGCTGCATTTTTTCTTTCATTCAGATTCTTACTAGTACATAGCTTCAGGAGTGATGTGAAGGTGTTAGATTCCTGAGGGATTGAAGTGCGTCATGGTTGCACGCACACTTGATATTTGTTGCTTTTTACCCTATTGATTGATGAGAGTATGGGAGAGGGAAATCTGTTTCACTCAATCGAAAACTTGTGGTATAGGTTGAATCTAATTGGAAAGCATAGAAAGTAGCGGCACTTGTTTTCGCCTATTGAACAGTCCTTGTGCCCCTGTTGTTGCTTGCCTATTCTAGTATACATTGTGTGTCAAGTACTATTTTATTGCTGGCTCGATACACCATATATCCCTTTTCAAGTGGAGGGAATCTCACATGAACAAAAATGTGGTGTTTTCTTTCTTGATACAGAACACGTATATAGAGAGCTTATGAAGCTTCTGCTTGGCATCGAATCCGAAAGCGACACCACTAGTTTGGGCTGCTGGTTATGGGCAGCAAGAGGCGGTCAAACTTCTGCTCCAATACAATGACGAGGTACTAGGTGGTCTATGCATTCCTTCCATCAATTTGTTAATCCGAGGTTGCCTGACTACTCTCATTTATAACTGTGAACCTGTAGCAATTATTTGTTAAATAAATCGCTGTGTTTTTGTGAGTTTATTCATATGATTTTGCATACCCAAGCTACTTCTTCCTAAAAATTCTTCTGTAGCCAAACACTGCAACCCCTGATGGTATCTCTTGTTTGCTGGTTCTTTCCCATTCTAGGAGGTTCTAATCCAGGTACATGATCTAGCCGGCCATGAGTTAGACCCCAGATTGTTTGATTTGGTCCATGTTTGTGTCATGGCTTGGCCTTTTGCCTACTCGATGTGCTGTGTTTCCTTGTTTGACAATGTAGTAGGTTTCCTTATTACTCCAATAAGGATGATAAGTGTTGATTGTCAGATGTACATGTGCCTTGATCATGCAGACAGCCCCAATTCATATTTGCTGGGATTTGTATTTATTTATCGATATTTTTGGAGCGTAGCAGCTTTATATCACTCTTTGCCATGCATATCTGCTTGTTGTACATAGCATAAACACATCTTATTATCCTTGTTCTGGACTCTGACCCTACAAATTAATCATCGTGCTTTCATGCCATTACAGGCAAGTTTGGTTTTTAGACATTAATCTCGAGGTGAATGCCATGAAAGCTACAATCAAGTAACAGCTGAAGGACCTCTGCCTGGGTGCCACCATCCTGGCTGTGACCTCATGTGCCCTCGCGCGCGGTTGTTGGCTGCTGGTCTTGGGAAGCAAGAGGTGGTCAAACTTCTGCTCCAACACAATGCCAAGGTAGTAAGTGGTCTATGCATTCTCTCCATTAATTAGTTAATCTGAGCTTTCTGTCATTTGGTGTCTGACTAGAGTATTTATAACTATGAGAAGCAGAACACCTATAGCAATTATTTGCTAAATAAACCTCTGCATGCTTATCTATTTAGTCATGTGATTTTCTTGACTCAAGTTACTTCTTCCAAACCTTTCTTTTGCAGCCAACCACTGAAACTGTCGATGCTATATCTTGTTTTTTGGTACATGATCTAATTGGATGAGTAAGTAAATGATTGTTTGATTTGGCATGTGTTTGATATCACGGCTTGGTCTTTTGGCTACTTGATGCTGTGTTTCCTTGATGGACAGTTTAGTTTGGGAACGAATTAAAGACAAGGATTTCTGTATTTCTACAATGCAAGACATTGAGTTTATGTTTTTGCTAGTGTAGCTATGCTATACTATTACCTACTTGCTAAGTGTAGTAATGCTATACTTCATTCTATTGGTAGACGGCAGTACACTATTTTGCACTATAGGTCTGTAAGTAATTTATTGCACCTAGATTAATGTCCTCATGTATTGAATAAATCTACATGTACTGGTTGTTTGTTTAGTTATTACAAACATGTTTTTTAGTTTTTTCACGGATTGAATCGCTTAACTGCAAGGCAGGGCACAGCACTAGTATTTCTAGATATATCAACCTTTTGATTTAATGATTATTCTGTTCTAATTATTCTCTTCATCGGCTCTGCTATAGCCAAAATGCTAGTTTATTTCTAAGTTGTCAAAGTATATATTTTTATTGTATATATACTAGTAAATACTTGTAAATTTCTTACAAGTACAACTAATATATTATGTAATACTAAATACAACTAGTGTATACTTGGGTTTAAAAGTAAATACTAATAAGTTTTCACATGTATATACTGATTTTTTTTGGGGGGGGGGGGGGGGTTACAAGTAAATTTTTACTAGTAAATACTAGTAAGTTGAATGCTAGTTTACTTCTATGTTTCCAAGTAGTATATACTACTACCTCTATTCCTAAATGTAAGCCTTTTTAGTAGTTCAATTTGAACTGCTAGAAAGGCTTGCATTTTGGAATGGAGGGAGTACTAAGTAGAACTAGTATATACTTTGGGTTTACAACTATATACTAGTAAGTTTTCACATGTATACTTTCAGGATTTCATAGTATCCTGGCTGCTTTCTTTTAATAATTTTAGCATGTTAAGTTTTCACTCGTGAATATGCATGTTTTTATTTTATTCTGCCAACAAATGCTTGTAACATTGGTCGTGGAGAACACTTCATCCCCCCCCCCCCCCCCCCACACACACACACACACACCAGCACCACCACTCTCTGTAGTATATTCTTGTGTGTCCCCATATTTTTAGAATCACCTTCATTATTCTGTTTCAAGATTCTGCTTTTTTTTACCTGATGGCTTCTGATACCCATTATTTTTCTTGTACTTATGTGGAAGAAGTTACGATTACAGTCCATCACCACCTCGAGGTTACAGGAGAGGATACAGTCCAGATCCTCGTGGTCGCTATGGGGGCCATACTAGGGATCTCCCAACTATTCTTTTGGTGAGGAATCTTTGTCATGATTCTAGGTAACATTGCCGTTGCTCCTGGGATTGTAATGCATGGGTGCTTGTTTCTGTTGTAAATTAAGGGTATTTTTTGAAATATATTGATACCGGTCATAGTCATTTTAGATCACAGATATTTTTTATAATAGGTACATCCTTGCGAAATCCTCAATTTCGTTCTTCATATAGAGCCAGTCTTTCGTATGTTGCTCGACTCTTGAGCTGTGAGCACACCCTGCATAATATGTAACCTATTTGCATATCTAAAATCCGTTCAGACTTTGCTTGATTTCATCAATTCAAAGGATGTTTGATTTAGCATTATTTGAACAGGCAAAAATATAGACTTCGGTTATACAAATTTATCTAGTGTAGTTATAATGATCCAATATGAATTACCTTTTACTGGCCTACCTTGCACGGAGCCCTTCTCCTTGTTTATGAGCTTAACCCTGCTTAGTAATGTCTAAGCTGCTGTTGACGATTTTATATACATTTCACTTGTCCCTGTAGTTCAATCAATCCATTAGTACATGCGAATGCTTCAATGTGAGTACGTGACCCTCTAATATGAATGGATATTTATTATGGTAGGTGATATTGGTAGGTTGGGTCTATCCATTGATTTGTAGCCTGTAAATTGGTAGGTGATACTTGTAGGAGTTGCAGCTAGTAGGAATCCCATGGATTCGAAGGAAAAGGAGAAGAAAAAGTGCCTGGTTGCTACGTGCGTGGATTTCACGGCACGGTGAGATCAGCCTGGCGTGAACACCTATAACGTGCGATCGACCCGAGATTGGAGTGCAGCCTGAGGTTGGTTTTCCTCTTTTCCTTCTTTTGAACTGCTTATTTTCGATGGTTACAAGCTGTTGGCACAGATCGAGTTGGATATGCTTGATTCTTTTTGGAATTGCGCACGTACGTGCTTGTGTTGTTTGCACCTTAATTAGCTTATTTAGGATCAAGGAACTTGTGATTGATTAAGCGGCTTGCATGTAGCTGTACTTGTATTTAGTGCAGCTTTCTTGTTTACATGTCGCTGTACCTGTAGGTAGTATCAGCTTCCTTAGTTTCATTCATGTCGCTGGACTCGCATGCGGCGAATGAACATGTGTTGGTCTGTTTAGTTTCAAATGATCTAGAGAATAAAGTAAAAGAAAAAAAGAGTCCAAAAGTATTCTTCGCATTGTACAGTGAGGTTATGGTGAGTTGATGCATATAGATCCAAAAATATATTCACCCAGCTCAACAAGCGTTCATTGAAGGAAGACATTGAAGGAAGACGCATTAGCAATAACATTATCACTTTTACCGAGTTCATAGATTCTTTTATGGCTTCTACTTGTTATGATGATCAATGATATGTACTTTCAGTAGGAATGCTTGGCTGATGGAGCAGTTATTCTGCTATGGAGAATCTTTTGGTCTGCTTAACACATATCAGGATGAACATAGATTGTGGCTGGTTTTGACTAAACATTTTTCGACACATTTGGGTTTTAGTTCCTGGATTAGTTGGACCTTACTGAGTTGGGTGGTGATAGGGTGAAATCTTTCTTGACTACACTTGTAATTCTCCATTGATCCTGGTTTGCCCAAGATTCCAGTGAACTCGTAATTGTCGCTTGCCGAGCAAACATTCTTTGATGTTTCTTATCTTGTTTGTTTGTTTGTTTGTTTGTTTGTTTGTCGAGTAGTAGTTTCCTGTGTGTTCATGGAGGTGAACCTTTCTAGTATGGCCTATATATCAGTATGATTTTTTTTCCCAAAATACAGTCGGATGCTGGATCATTAATCTTTGGTCTGTCCATACGAGTGGTGTTTCTCTCATATGTAGATATGCTAATTATTGAGTTACTATTACTTTAATGCTTGAGTTATAACTCAACACATCTATTTGGTAACATTGATCTGTAACTATTTGGTGTCACCCTGCCCTGCAGGTTGTGGCCTCCCAAGATGGACCTGAGGTTACAAAGTATGCTGGCCTAGTCTCTGCTCAGTCTCACAGGCAGAAATTGACAGAGGATTTGTACAATGTCACTCGTGATCCTCTCGGAGGAACCATCCATGGTGGCATGATCAGGTAACCTCTGTCCCTCACCATCTCCAGTCTTCCTCCTCATTGGCGCAAGTCATGCTATGTGGCATGCATTTGCAGGGAGCGTCTTATATCTTTTCAAAAGATCAACTGGAGAAAAGCCTTAACTATTGTTATTCTACCAAGTTGTACTGCATTAGCTTGATGCCATCCAAAATGTAACAAGCAACCTCCCTCCCCCTATTTTTCATATTTTCACCACTCCATTCTGTTCCTACTAGTCCGCCTCTCATGCCTGCGTGTCGCAGCAGGCAAACTACGAGCCTTGGGCCACATTCATTGTGAACGGAGAAGCGCCACCACACTGGTCTGTTTGCGCATGACTACAATGAACGGAACTCCGTTGACCGAATCGGCAACGTCCTTTCTGGTGAGTAATATTGTTATGCCGTTGTTCTTGCCAATATTTGGTAACTTGTTCTATAATCTGATGCTGATATTTCATTTTCTTCTTCATTTGCAGTCACTGTTGTTGACTCTAAGATCTGCCACCCTACAGAGTTTGACTTCTTCCTGTGCAGCCATGCTGACATCAAGGTAAATGATGATGATGTGACCTACTTACGTCTCCCTGTCATTCATTTTTAGACTGTTGTGAGGTGTTGATAAATCAATCGTAGTGTGTGATATGACCTGAGAGTGATGATGCCTCTCAGATCTGGGCAGCTAGTTTCGACGATTTGTGCTGCGCTAGTGTAGTGTGTTGTTTTTCCTGATGCTAGCTAGCTCGCTGATGTGCATGTCAAAAATCAGTTATTTTGCCAATAGGTATCTAGCTAGCTGATTTCCGTGCATTGATTTTGACGTCAATGCCATCCTCTCTCTGGGCTTCGATATTTGCATATCTATGTATGCCATCTTGGGGTATTGATACTTGTTGCTGCTGTAGTTGAAGCAATCCATCAGTACTTGTGAGTGCTTTATGTTACCATCAATCTAGTATGAATGAATATATTTATGGTGTCAAGAAAAACGTGTCCAATTAGTTTATTTTCTTGTGTTTGGATAAAGGCAGACACTACTTATTTCATTCTGAGAGAGAGTGGCTGGTCTAATGAGTTCTATGGTGTTTTGCTACTGTTGCCAACTTGAAGTCTCAATGTTGAATTATTGGCCTTTTGTTATCGTGCAGGTGAAAGATGGATGGGCCGCAGAGTGTAGATCGACCAACAGCATTATCCTGATTTGCTTGGTATCCTGCGTTGTGATGATTTTTTGGATATGTACCTCTGATGCTAGCTGCATCAATTGGCGGAGGGGGGAAGTTGGTGGCCTGGGGAGGGAGCTGATCGATGTATGGTTGCTGGTTCGCGACGGCTGGCCGGACTTGCTCTTCAACTTGATGATGGATGTTAGGTGCTGCTGGTCAATCTGATGTAGCTTCTCTAATGTTATTTTGAGGTCAACATGGTAGCTAGCTAGCTGGGGTGTTGAATGGATCCTTTGAGCTGTGTGTAGCTAGGTAGGTAATGTTGATAAGAAGGCTAGGCTGGTTGCCACACGTGAATGTATTTATTTTTATAGCCAGATAACAAGCAGAATGCTGGCTAGCTTGTGTGTTGATATATCCAGAATTTGAATTTGCTGTTTTCTTGCTGCACTAGCGGTTTATACCTACACTGCTCTATGTACTCCGTCGGTCCAATTTTTGATTTGACTAGATTTGCACGATATCTAGACATTGAATATCGTGTGAATTTTGATAAATCCAAGCAGTTATTTCTGGATAGAGGGAGTAGTAACTAATGCCGTTCCAAAATATCGTACTGCTCGTCCCTTTGTCTCTCTTGCTCGTACTGCTCGCTGTGCTAGCTCATATCCACATGCATGCATTCACATGGAGCGGCTCACACATACACTCGCATGCATGCGGAAGAGTAAAACATGTAAAATAGAGGTGAAGTACTCAGAACGCTGAGTAAATTGGAAAATTTGTAAAAAACTAAAAAAGGACAGAGGGAATAGTAACTAAGTTCTTTCTTGTGATACATAAAAACAAAAGTAGTACCAAAAAATGTCTAGCTAATTTTTTCTTAGTTTTCTAAAGATGTACTCCCTCCGTTCTAAAATATATGATGTTGTAGCCTTTTTCAAACCATATGTATCTATTCGTATTTTAGTGTGTAAATTTGCTCATTTTGCTCGGAACCTAAACACTAAAGACGTCTATATACATGTGTCTTAGAAAAAGGGTAAAACATTTTCTATATTGAAACGTAGGGAGTATTTATTTTATATCCTTAGGATATAGATAACATGTGGTACATGTCATGTGTATAGTAATATGCTTTCTTGTGTTAAAAGCAATAATCATCTAGATGATGGAAACAAATATTTGGGTGGAAGCAAAACCCATAAATCTCTGTTAAATACTATTACCTCCGTTTCAAGACTTAAGGCGCATACGTTTTTGAAAGCAAAGTTTGACCGAAAGAATTGAATAACAAAATCTTGATTATATTATACATAATTAGTATCGTTGGATTCGTATTGAAAAATACTTTCCAGTGGTACTAGTTTTATACCAAAACTCTTTACGTATTTAGAGTAATTTCTGATCAAAGAAAAAATACGCAAAACGAGAACACCTTAAATCCTGAAAAGAAGGGAGTAGTACGAGTAGTTGTATTTGTCTTTCTTTTGAGAACAACACTTACCAGCGCATTAAATTTAGTTGCTATTGGGAAGGGAGAAAGATGCCCTTGAGATACGCACCGTTTCCATCCGTGTGTGCAAGGAATCGAGGAGCGGTCATTATAAGAAGGGATCGCCAGTGTGAGCTAGAGAAAGTACTAAATAGACATCCTTGTTAGCGACTTGGGCAGATCTCTCCCTCCCAAGAAGCACAACAATAATTGAAAACCATCGGTTCCCTCCAAACTACAACCGCGTGCGCGGTACGCGTGCGTGACTTGTGACTTTGTACTTTGGCATCAGCGAGCAGAGGAGAGGGCACCGTCGACGACGGTGAGGTTGGTGTTGGAAGGCGTACGTCTTTGATTCGAATTTGAATGCCGGCCTCGCAAAATGTGATCCCTCCATCCATCTCCCTCCCTCTCATGGTTCTGTAATTTTTCAAATCATCGTCGGTGGTCAAGAGATGTTTTCAGATTTATTTGCGCTTGAGGCGATCCTTGAGGTTAACTGTGGTCAAGAACCGATCTCGTGTTTTTAAATCTCTTGAGGCCGATCCGATGGACTGAAGCTACTGTAGCTGGCAGCGAGCAGCCTCGTATGCGTACTCGCCGTGCATAAATAATGAGGTCAAGCGTGGATTTGTCTTTGTTTTTTCGTTCTTGTACCGAAGCTACCTGGGTGGTGTGGACTTAACCGCCGGTGGTGCTCTGTTTTTGGTCCACGGGTCGAAGTCGATGTTACTCCTGCGACGTCTAAAGGTTAGGCGGCGGCAGGGCCGGAGCGAGAGCGGACACAGGTGGATTCACCTTCCCAGAACACGACGTCCAACCGTGCTGGAGGTGCGCCAGCTCCATCCCCACCTCTGGCGTGATCGCCGGCGCCCATCCCGGCAGTGGCGACGGTGAAGGCAACTGGGCGTTCACCTGCGCCGCCGGGGGAGGAAGCCGATCGGGCTAGGGAACCCTAGACCGATCTCGCTCTAATACCAAGTTAAACTTATTTATTATGATTTGAACTCAAAATTCTATGTTGTTCATCTTTTTATTAATATATTTTATAATTTAAACTCTAAGGCAATTTCCTGTTATTTTGTAAGACCGAAGAACTAAGTTTGAAACGAAGTGAAACAAATCATTTCTCATATTTTTTTTTCTGGTTTCATAAAACTTTTTTAAGTTTCATCAAGTTTTAGTTGTAGATTTTAGACATTGTCAAGATATATTCAATATTGGTCTTATTTTGAAGCTCTCTTTACTAGGAGTCAAAATGTGCAAACGGTTCATAAATTGGATTTTGCATTAAAAAGTTATGGAGGTTTCAAATTCAGAAACAAATTAAAATGCATGCAATGAGGAGGCAAGACCGAGTGGAGGACTCCTACTATCCAATGGTGAGGCAAGACGGTTCAAGTCCAAAGGCAATAAACTATCAATCTTCTTGGTGGCAAATAGCTTAAGAGACTTGTCTAGTGATACGGCAAGAGGTATACATCAATATCGTTGCCGAGTTGCTTCGGATCTTGGATGAGCACTGTTATTATAATGAACTTCTGCTTCATGCATAACCAATGAGGAAAGTTATAGATACATAGAGTTACATGCCAGGTGCTATGACTGCAGCTCTTTTCCCCAAAAGGATTCATACCATCTGTACTTAGACCAAACGTTAAGTTCCCTGCGTCATCTGCAAATCCCGGGTACTCTCTATCAATTTTTCTCCACTGCGATCCATCAACGGGGTGTCTCAATATCGAGTCTTTCTTGCGGTCGTCTTTGTGCTATCGCAACAACTTGGCATGCTCTTTGTTTCTGAATAAATGTTTCAACCGTGGTATTATAGGATCATACCATATAACCTTTGCAGGAACCCTCTTTCTGGGACGCTCCTCGCCCTCAACATCACCGGGATCATATCGTTTGATCTTATAGGGAAATGCACCACATATCGAGCATTCATTCTTATTCTCGTACTCTTTATGGTAGAGGATGCAGTCATTAATGTATGCATATATCTTCTGCACCTCTAATCCTATATGATAGACAACCTTCTTTGCCGCGTACGTACTGACATGCAATTCGTTATCATTTGGAAGCTTCTTCTTCATTATTTTCAGTAGCTTCACAAATCCCTTGTCAAATAAACTATTCTTTGCCTTTTATTGCAGCAATTCGAGTGTGGTACTGAGCTTTGTGTTGCCATATTTGCAATTTGGGTACAATAATTTTTTATGATCCTCTAACATGCTCTCTAACTTCTTCTTCTCATTTTCATTGTCGCATTCTCTATGTGCATCAAGAATTGCCTAACGAAGATCATCAACGGTCTCATATGATGTTCGTTCTTCATCTTATTCTTGTTCATTATCTTTCATTATAGTACCACCGTATTCAGGGAATATTGGATAGTTATGATCGTTCTCTTCTTCTTTTTTGTCTTCCATCATAAGCCCTCTTTCTCCGTGCTTTGTCCAACAATTATAGCCGGACATGAAACTGGACTGAATCAGGTGAATGTGAATGATTCTTGAGGAAGAGTAATCCTTATCATTCCGACATACCCGACACAAACAACACACAAAACCATTCCACTTGTTTGCCACAGCCACCGAGTGCATAGACGCCACCGGTACCAGACTGCCTCTTTAGAGAATAGAGCTTTCTGAAGAGGCCGAAGTGTGGCTC
Organism: Avena insularis; assembly: GCA_023614405.1. Classification (NCBI taxonomy): domain Eukaryota; kingdom Viridiplantae; phylum Streptophyta; class Magnoliopsida; order Poales; family Poaceae; genus Avena; species Avena insularis. The sequence goes on from CM042684.1 coordinate 34,445,540, forward strand.
GATACCGAGCCAGCACTCGCAAAGCGTGATAAAACACGCGATGTGAAGAAGAAAATTGGGCGGCAACTGGTGGAGTTGTAACCCATAAAGAAAGAGAAGCCCACGAAGAAATTCGTGGGCGGGCAGAGAAAGACCATGGATGACAAAGGCATAAACAATAACTCGAAAACCTTTGGGTGGGTCCGGGGTTACCTCGTTGCCAGGAATTAGGGCATCCCCTTCTCCTTCGAGATGAGGCCGGCCTCACGCAGGCGACGCAAGTCCGTCTCCCTGGTCGTGGAGCGCCGCCAGCTACCATCAGTGACGCGGCCGCGGTGGACAACTTCTTTGCAGCACCGGCGGCCGGTGGTGCCCATTGTGCGCGCATGGCGGGCATCGCAATGGGCATGAAGGAAAGACGATGGGAAAACGCAAAGGGCATCCAGTGCGCAATACGAGCTCTGGAAATGGCGAAGGCAGAAAGAAGAAAGCGAATAGCAAGGGGAAAATTACTTTGATCCCTCTACGGTATAGAAGGATGAAGAAGATGAAGCAGAACCCTTGATCTGCATGCCCTAACGTGTGCCCTTCATCGCACTGTACACGTGGCACGAGCCGCCTGAACCGTCGTGAGCACTCCGCCCACTACGCACGGGAATCGAGGAGACGCCGTAATTATCGCGAAAATTATGCGTGACTAGTCAAATCCAAGTCAGATGGTGGGACCCATGATTGTCTCGTCCCATCGTTTCTACTGCGGCATACGGTTGAACTCGCCAAGCGTCATCAATACGTCATCAAAGAAAATGCTAGCAACGGCTACAAACTTTCAACTGCACATAAAGTAACTCGAGTCTACGACTCAACCAACTACTCGAGGGCTACTCCTATCAGGAGTGCTGGTCGCACACATGAGATATTGACATGTTTTCCGTGTCATTTGAAGCACTTCTTCAAAAGCTTCGAGTCCTCCCTCGAGTTTGCGACTCCACTAAGGACTCCGGGGCTACTCCTATAGGGAGCGCCGATCGCGTATTCGAAAAAAGTACTCGCATTGATGTTATCCACAGAAGTAAAGTCTCTGTTCGAGCCTACGACTCGAACAGCCACTCGGGATCTACTCCCATAGGGAGAGCTTGTCGCGCACCCTATGAATTCTTTGAATGAAATCCTTTGGATCCTTTGTGACAAAAGTGAAATTCACATTGGCAGCTTTCCCCAAATTAATGCCAAGTGAGATTAATGACTACGAGTGCACATATCGGTTGTAGCTAGTTTCAAAATAAAGATATCAATCCCACAGAGAGCAGGAGTCTGAAGTCTAAGAATTCTTGAAATACTAAAAATAGAAATGCTAAATAAAGTTCTAAGTAACAAGATAAAATGCGAGTATTACGTATAAAGGTGTTTTTGGATTGGTGGTATAAGAGAACAATGAGTAAAGTTAATAAAACTGAATACAAAAAATAAGTATCACGTATGTAAAAGAGATTTGAAACTTTAGTAGGAAAAAGCATTCTTAGGGATTAGGGGATACACCACTAGCATTATAAAGGGCTAAGGTAAAGATTATTATCATGAACATTCTCAATTATGTATGTGTGGGAGGAACTCCGTATTTGGACAAAGAGACAACAACCACTGCTCAAATCATCCTCATAACCACAGCAGACAGCAATTAACATCAATTGATTTACTACGCTATTAAGAGACATAATTCCGCAGGACGTATCCCATGACATGGATAGTGTTTTGTGAGTTTTCTCGATTTCCAAGTTGATACGTAAGAAGTGCCAGCAGCTTTATAGTCACTGTAAGTGCTAACATCCCTCGGTCTACCAACAAGTAGTTCCCTACATCAAGTCCCCACAAGAGGCAAATATTGAGAGGTTGACTTCTCCCAACATCAAGATATAGACAATCTAACACATGGTCACAGCGATGCATATCATAATAAAGTTTATCTTATTTCAATCTCATGCTAGGTTTCTCCATCTCCCGAAGAACTAATGATCTACTCAGACATGGATACAATCAACATCATGGCAAAAGTAATGGAATCTATCATAGATGAATAGTACTTGTATAAATCCACAACGAGTATGGAAATTACAATAAGATTTAGACAATATGTAGATGGGATGGATGGAGATGGTGGTGATGCAGCGGTTGATGATGAAGATCGATGCCTTAGCCTCCCGAATTTGCGTAGGGCGAAGATGGATCCCCGGTGGATGGATTCCCCCTCCAGATGCCTTCCGAAGGTTAGGTTTCGGTGATTTCTGGGTGTTCTGTATGTCGTCTCCCTGATCCAGTTGCACGGGGTGAAACTATTTGAGGAGGTGGTGTCGGCGCCAACTATACGGCGGGAACTATACAGCCGAAAAAGTTCTCCCACTGTATAGTTGGTCGTTAAACCTTCTGTATGCCTCAATTGCTTTGGGTTTTATTCTGGTGTTATTAATATTTCCCCAATAAGAAATTTACATAGTTTTTGGCTCCTTTTCACTCCAATATAACTGGTCCAAGAATTGTATCCATCGGATCCATCATCTGTCCTGATCCTGGTAAAAATAAACATAAAAAGTGCCTGCGAACACCGTAAAATACCAAGATCCTACATCTATAATGCAAAATAACAATCTAAAGCATGATGCAAATATGCACTCATCAACTTTCCCAAGCTTAGACTCTTGCTCGTCCCAAGCAAGTTTAGCTTAATGGATGTGATCCTCATATCCATGAAGCCGAGTCGATAAAATAAATGAGGCATTTGCAGCATTTGTTTATCATAAAAGATATGTATATAAATAAGTTCATGAATAGTTCCTTACTCGAACCATGCGAATAATATTAGCAGGCTTCCACACCTTAGCAATTAACAGTTCATAAAAGGTTATTATCAACATAATGTAAAATTATTCGGTTCAACCGAATGAGTTAATGAGGTAGCCCCAAGTGTTTTTAGGATTAACATATTCACTTGGGATTCAAAATCTCAAACATCTCTTTGTCTTACTACAATAGTGGTATATGCCTATTTTCTCTTTGCACATTCGCTCTTTTTGTTCATCTTTATTTTCTTCTTTTTCTATATATATATTTGTGCTCACACTTTTGTTTAAGTGCCATGCAAAGGAACTAGCCATATATTTCACTTCATATAGGAATTTCAAAGTTTAACAATCTCAATTATCAAATTCCAAATATATATGAAGCGTCTTTATAACCTGACTACCTCAAACTTGTTCTCACTCTATTTGATAGCGCTTATAATTTCTCCTTTGTTCAAGGTTTTTATTTTTCATGTTAATTAATTAGATAATTTATCCTTTTTGTAAATCAAACCATTGACCTACAACATATTGATAAAATTATCTTTATATGTTCCATCAATACGAATGGTGTGGAAGATTCCTATTGCTATCATCAAGTGCAAGTTAAATCACACTCAAGTCATTCATATATCCAGTAAGACAAACTCAAACTCAATAATGCTCCATATATTATAATAAACTCAGAATTTCATAAGAGGGATCAACTATTCCTGAAGGGAATTCTAATGATGCAAACTTTATTTATGAGCTCGAACTAATACAAAACTAGAATAGAAATAAAAATTTGTAAGATAGATTACAAGGTCTTAAAGATCTCCCCAAGCTTTGAATCAAGCTAGGCAGGATCAAATAATCCTTCGTGATTATTTGATACCATGTTTTATTGAAGGTAACTGTGGTGCCATGGCACGTGGTATCTTATCTTCATGGGCTAGCCTGAGACGGAGGGATTGATTGATGGCCTCCAGTTCTTTAATGCGTAGCTTGTAGAGAAGATTATTATTCTCCATTACTTTCACTTGTTCCTTAATGATCTCATTGTTGCTTTGGAGGGTTTGTATTTCCTTGAGACTCATAGTGAAACCTGCTTTGGTGGTTTGCTTGATATCTTCATCAAGTTTATCAAGATAAACTCGCAGCCATCAAAGATGCCTAGGCGTCCTCTGCGCCTCCTTGTTAATTTGTTCAATCTTTATCTCGAGGTTGTTAAACTCCCTCTTCCGGTGTTCCTTGTTGTCTTCAAAGAACTCCAAAGGGGTGATCTTGATATCCTTGCTTTGCTTGTTATTTCTTCCGGTCTCCATAGGAGCTCCTCTCCTTGGCCTCTTGGATCTCAGTGGCTCTATATGGTGTGTCCTCTTGTATGAACAAGAGGCAGATTTTTTCCTATTGATTATGATTAGAGAGAGACACAAGGGAAGTATATAAGAGAGGTCAGAGGTCGGTAAAACTCGCGAGAAACACCAAATTCTCGTCCAAGAAAACAATCCAAACTGACTAGAAAAAGAAATCGCGAATTTAGAGTCCTGCTCCGTAACGACCAACTATATGGTCGTGGCCCGTATAGTTAGTTCCGGACAGATATTTCCAAATATCTCGATCCCATGTTGGTTAGATGACCGACTAGGAACCAAAAAAACGTTTTTTCTTGAATAAAAATAATAGTCGAGGGTACTGAAGCTTTGATGACCAACTATACGGTGGGAGAATTTTCTCCCGTAGTTATAGACTGACATCTGAATCTGCACCTCAAAATTATTTACAAAGGGATACCGAACATTAACGACCAACTATACGGCGGGAGATTTTTCTCCGGCCGTATAGTTGCGCCCGTATAGTTACAGAACCCCCTCAAAAACTTCAGAAAAACAAGAGGAATTCAAAGGTAGATTTTTTAAAAGCAGAAATTGTGAAAACAAAGCACTTATTTTAAGTTAGAAAACTTACCTTTCTCTTACCATTTATTTAGTCGGGAGTAAGAAACTCCTCCAACAACAAGGACTTCTTCTTGGGAGGATTTGATCTTAGCTCATATAATAATTCTCGGAAACGAAAATCACTAGGACTAAAGCTCCTCTCAATAAGATCGGTGTCTTGCTAGGAAAATATAGACGCTGCATCCATTACCTTTGCTTCTTGTCTCTTCATGATCTACAACTCAAATTCTTGAAGTAAAAGAATCCAACGGATCAGACTTGGCTTATGAATCTTCCTATCGAGGAGTTCTTTTAAACCATCACGATCTGTATGAACTCTTACTTTTGCATCAACAATATAAGAATGGAACTTATACCAAGAGAAAATACAACAAAGAGTTCTCTTTCTTCCTTGGGATAATTATTTTGAGCAATATTGAGAGTTCTACTAGCATGATGTATAATATTAAATCTGTGACCTATGTGTTTTCCCAAAGTTACTCCTACAGCATCATCACTAGCTTCACATATTAAATCAAAAGTCATATCCCATATAGGTGGTTTAATGATGGGAGCACGAGATAAAGCATATTTAAGTTTATCAAAGGCAATAAGGCATTTATCATCAAAATTGAATCTTACTCCCTTTTGCAACAGATTAGTCAAAGGTTTAGAAATTTCAGAAAAAATCCTAATGAACCTTCTATAAAAGCCTACATGACCAAGAAAACTTCTTATACGTTTTACGTCCCTTGGTTGTGGCATTCTCTCTATTGCTTCAACTTTCGCCCAATCTACTTCAGTATCCTTACCTGATACTTTATGTCCAAGGACTATGCCTTCTTTGACCATAAAATAACACTTCTCCCAGTTTAAGACAAGATTGGTTTCTTCGCAATGCTGCAAAATTCTATTGAGATTATCCAAGCAACTAGTAAACAAAGTTCCATAGACATAAAAATCATCCATAATACTTCCATTATCAGTTCTATAAAATCTGCAAAAATAGAAGTCATGCATCTTTGAAAAGTAGTTGGAGCATTACATAACCCAAAAGGCATGCGTCGGTAAGCATGTAAACCATAAGGACTAATTAAAGTTGTTTTAAGTTGGTCATCCGGGTGAACAACTATTTGGGAAAAAACAGAATATCCATCCAAGTAGCAAAAATGAGTGTGTTTTGCTAACCTCTCTAAAGTTTGATCTATTAACGGTAAAGGATAGTGATCTTTCCTTGTTTCCTTATTCAATTTACTAAAATCTATGCACATCCTATGTCCAACAATAGTTCTACTAGGTATCAATTCATTGTTTTTATTAGGAACAAGAATAAAGCCGCCTTTCTTAGGAACACAATGAACATGACTTACCCATTCACTTTCTTTTACAGGATAAATAATACCTACATCAAGTAGGCGTACTATTTCTTTTCTTACCACTTCCTTCATTTCAGGCTTTAGTCTTTTATTAAATTTTGCAACTGGTTTAGCACCTTTCTCCATGAATATTCGATGGGAGGCTATCACGAGACTAATACCCTTCAAGTCGTCCATTGAGTACCCAAAGGCCTTATGGTGCTCCTTTAGTACCTTCATGAGTTTTTATTCTTCTTCCCCAAAAAGTTTAGCACTAATAATAATAGGGAATTTATTAGTATCATTTAAGAATCTATACTTAAAATTATCTGGTAGAGTTTTTAATTTCGAGGGTGGTAATCCTTCATCCCCTCTCTTTTCTAGCTCTTCAAAATCTTCATCAGTTGGAGGTTCTTCAATGGGAAATGAATCAAATTCACTTTGTAATTCTTCTAAAGTTCTGACCTCCATAATTATTTCTTCACAATTTGGGTCTTCATTTATTTCTCCATCTTGATTATTTAAGAAAAGAGCTGTCATCTCCTCGATAGTCTTATCTTTCTCTTCTTCTTGTATATGTAGAGGTTTGTCTTTAAATTTGGAAAAGTGGAATTCTTTTTCCGCTTTCCCAAGCTTAAGGAAACAACCTCCTTTTTGAAATCAACTATGGCACATATATCTCTCAAAAAAATTCTTCCAAATATGATTAGGCAAAGATTGTCAACTGACATATCAACAACTACAAAATCAATAGGGAAATTTTTATTGCCATCTGTGACAGTTGCATCTTTAACTACTCCCATTGGAATTCTAAGATTTTTATTGGCTAATGTGATTGTCATATCAGTATTTTCTATTATAGTCGGTGCTATGTCTTCTTTTATTTCTAAATAAAATTCATAGTATATAACATTAACTTTGGTGCCAAGATCACATAAACCGTAATACAAGGTTTCTTTAAATATGCAGGGGAGAATAGGCTTACACACATCTTTTACCTTAATTTTACCTTCAACCAATATAGATGTCTCTTCATCAAGTTCAACTATATTATAATATGCATACATAGACATGATTGCTTCCTTGGTTACCTCTTCATATTTGGTTTCATCCAGATGTTCTTCAATTATTAGCACACTTTCCTCTTCTTTCTCTTCCTGTACTGCCTTGACCTGTTAATATTCCAAAATATGCTTCTATGCAGTGTTAGGGAAAGGTATTTCATACATTGGTTCTAGGGAGGCCAATGTTGCTTTAACTTCTCTTTTCTTCTCAGGTTCGGATGGTGGATCATACTTGGCCGAACCCTCTTTTGGACCTTTGATGTGTTATGTAAAAGCTTTAACAACTTACAACACAAGATCTGAATCTAAATAAAGATCTTTAGATCATTCATTAACATGGCCTTTTTTATTATAGTCATGAATACATTCATGATCTATTTATGTGCCTCCTTCAACTCCTAGACCAAAATTCCATGAAACTCTACGATCGCGAATTCTATTAAGTAAAACCCAAGCTTTAGTTATAGGTAAATTCATAAAAGCTCCTCTCGCACAAGAGTCTAGTTCAATTTTATTAGGTTCGATTAAACCGCCATAAAATATATGCAATAAATACCATTCAGGCAAATCATGGTGAGGACATTGACTAAGTATTTTTTTTAAATCTTATATAAGCTCTTACTAGTCCTTCACTAGGACGGTTCCTCCAAGTCATTATAAGACACCTGATTCCAAAGGATTTTGATAATGGGTAATATTTAGATAGGAATCCATAAGCTAAATTATCCCAAGTAGTAGTGGCTTCTGAGGGTAGAGATCTATACCATGAGAGAGTTGTACTTGTCAAAGTTTGACTAAAAAGTTTAACCCTTACCTCATCAGTGGTAACCCTATTAATTGGAACGTGGCACATATATCTGTGAAACATGTAATATGCTCATATGGATTAGGATCTTCTTCATCTCCAGTAAATTGCTTCTTGTGTAAAATACCAAGTAGTAGAGGATTTATTTCAAATCCCCATGTCTTCTTGTTGGAGTTGTCTCTCTTATAAATATCATAGGGCTTCCCAAAGTGGTTGAGTGGGTTAGCACTAGTCATATGCTCGAACTACATCATGTTGGTGGAAACCTGTAACTCAAAACAAACCCTAACAAAGCTGAAGTAAATAAGCAAAAACTAAAAGACCTACAAGGCTTAGCTCCCCGACAACGGCGCCAGAAAATAGATTGATGACTGTAAGTGCACAGATTGGTTGTAGCTAGTTTTGAAATAAAGATATCGATCCCACTGGGAGCAGGAGTCTAAAGTCTAAGAATTCTTAAAATAAATACTGAAATAGAAATGCTAAATAAAGTACTAAGTGACAAGATAAAATGCGAGTATTGCGTATAAACGTGTTTTGGGGGTTTTTGGTATAAGAGAACAATGAGTAAAGTAAATAAAACTGAATATATAAAATAAGTATCGCATATTGAAAGGATACGGATGTCGCCTAGAGGGGGGGTGAATAGGCGATTAGAACTTTTCCTAGAGTGGCTCAACAAAGGCGGAATAAAACTAGTGTTTACTTTGTTAAGGACAACCTAGAACAACTAAGGTTCACCTATGTGCACCAACAACTTATGCTAAGCAATACAAGCAACAAAGTGATAGCAAAATATATATTACTTCAAGCACGAAGGCTATCACAATGTAAAGTGCATAAGTAAAGAGCTCGGGTATAGAGATAACCGAGCCGAGGACACCGATATTTTACCGAGTTCCTCCTAACATGGAGTACGTCTCGTTTGGAGAGGGTGGTATCAAACCACCAGCATACAAAAGGCCTCCCTTATTCTCCGGTGAATCTCACCCCAACGGGATCGATCCACGCTTCCACTATCGGTGCACTTGTCGGTGGCATCCGGAACCTCTCACAAGGTTGGGGCACTTCTCCACAACTTAATTGGAGGCTCCCAACAAATGCCACAAAAGGCCTCAACAAATGCCACCAAGGCCACAAAACCGTCTAGGGTTCCAAGAACCCAAGAGGGACAAGCTCCAATGAGCAACTCAAACCAAATCCTCCGAGGAGAACTCAAACCGATGCACCAAATGCAAATGGCAAGAACACCACAAAGGTGTTCAAATCCTTCTCTCCCAAATTACACCAAAGCTACAAAAGCTTATGGGGGAATAAGAGAGGAAGAACAATGGAGGAAATCCATAAAAGACTCCAAGATCTAGATCCCAATATGTTCCCCTCACTTAGAGGAGAGATTGATTGGTGGGATTGTAGATCTAGATCTCCTCTTTCAAATCCCTCAAGAATATGCAAGAATCATCGGAGGGATTGAGAGAAAGCAAGCTCAAGAAGGTCAACAATGGAGGGGAAAACTTGCAAGAATGGTTGAGGAACCATTGGGGAAGAAGGCCCCTTATATAGGTCCCTCCAAAATCCAACCGTTGCAGCCCAAAAACGCGATTCCTGGTACTACCGGACTTTTTCCTGGTACTACCGGAATTTCCCGGCACTACCGGACATTTCCTGGGGTTCCTGGGGCTCCAAACGCATTTTCTCTCTGCGCTCCCCGGTACCAAAACGCGGTACTACCGGACCCCGGTACTACCGGATCCTGGTCCGGTACTACCGGTCATCACAGAACGAAAACAGCCATAACTTTTGCATCCGGACTCCGATTTCGATGATCTTGGGCTCGTTTCGAAGAGGACAACAACCTCTATAAGATCATGCAAAGAAACATCATAGTACAGCAAAGGAGGATAGATCAAAATGAAGAAGTAAAAAACCTTCTGCCGCGCTAGGTACTAAAATGCGGTACTACCGCTTTTTGGTACCTAGCCCGGCAGTGGATTTTGGCAACTTTCCAAAACCTTCTGCCTTGCTAGGTACTAAAATGCGGTACTACCGCATTTTGGTACCTAGGAGACCAGCATATATTCAAATGGCTATAACTTTTGATTGGTAACTCCGATCGACCCGATTCCAATTGCGTTGGAAAGAGTACGACATGAGCTTCCCTATAAAAGGTGAAAATATTGGTTATCACCAAGTGAGAATGTATCAAGTATAATAATGTGAGATACCTCACTTGGTGAGAAACCGAAAAACCGCATCGATCAAAATCGCAATAAGATATAAAAGAGGGATCCGATTTTGATGAACAAGAGCTTGTTATGGAGATTACCACAAGCTCTATATCCTCACATGGATAAGACCAAATAACAACCAAATAACAACCAAATACGATGATGCAAGTATGCAAAGGTTTGAGCTCTCTCCGAACGATGTGATCGAGTTACTCATTCGAGAGCACCTCTTGATAGTACGGTTATCTATCCTAAACCCGGTATTCCACTAACAATACAAGACCGGAAAAAGGGAAAACCTATCAAGATTATACCTTTGCCTTGAGCATTCCACTTGATCTCGATGTAGACGATCTTTACCTTCTCAAGATGGAACGCCTTTCTTTATTCCTCATCATTGATCCATGATCATCGAGGATGGCAAGCATCAAACATGAGATCTTCTAAAGATTGCGCATTTTGAGCTTGCACAACATATCTTCTTCTCATTTCATCGACCTTGAAGCCGACACAAGCTCCAAGTGATGCCAATGGACAAACCCTACAAGTATAACTTAATACACACATTAGTCCATAAAGATTGTCATTAATTACCAAAACCACACATGGGGGCCCACATGTTCTTTCACATATGTAAAAGAGATTTGAAACTTTAGTGGGAAAAAGTGTTCTCAGGGATTAGCGGATACGCTAGTAGCATTATAAAGGTCTAAGGTAAATATTATTATCATGAACATTCTCAACTATGTATGTGTGGGAGGAACTCCGTATTTGGACAAAGAGGGAGCAACCACTGCTCAAATCATCCTCATAACCACAATAGACAGCAATCAACATCAATTGAATTACTGTGCTATTAAGGGACATAATCCTGCAGGACGTATCCCATGGCATGGATAGTGTTTTGTGAGTTTCCTCAATTCCCAAGTTGAATCATAAGGAGTGCCAGCAGCTTTATAGTCACTGTAAGTGCTAACATCCCTCCGTCTACCAACAAGTAGTTCCCTACATCAAGTCCCCACAAGAGGCAAATATTGAGAGGTCGACTTCTCCCAACATCAAGATGTAGACATACTTCTCCCAATATCAAGATGTAGACAATCTAACACATGGTCACAAAGATGAATATCATAATAAACTTTATCTTATTTCAGTCTCATGCTAGGGTTTCTCCATCTCCCCAAGAACTAATGATCTACTCAGACATGGAGGCAATTAACATCATGGCAAAAGTAATGGAATCTATCATAGATGAATAGTACTTGTATAAATCCACAACGAGTACGGAAATTACAATAAGATCTAGACAAGATGTAGATGGGATGGATGGAGATCGTGGTGATGCAGCAGTTGATGATGAAGATCGAGGCCTTAGCCTCCCGGATCTGCGTAGGGCAAAGAAGGATCCCCGGTGGATGAGGTCCCCCTCCAGATGCCTTCCGGAGGTTAGATTTTGGTGATTTCTGGGTGTTCTGTATGTCATCTCCCTGATCCAATTGCACGGGGTGAAACTATTTGAGGAGGCGGTGTCAGAGCCAACTATATGGCCAGAAAAGTTCTCCCGACATATAGTTGGTCGTTAAACCTTCTGTATGCCTCAATTGCTTCGGGTTTTCTTCTGGTGTTATTAATATTTTGCAAATAAGCAATTTACGTAGTTTTTGACTCCTTTTTCTCCAATATAACTGGTCCAAGAATTGTGTCCATCGGATCCATCATCTGTCCTGATCCTGGTGAAAATAAACATAAAAAGTGCGTTTGAACGCCGTAAAATACCTAAATCTTACATCTACAATGCAAAATAACAATCTAAAACATGATGCAAATATGCACTTATCAGAGATATCGTCTCCTTGGTCACCCGAAACACCTCCGTAGTGATAAATTTTTGGATGTTGGGTCTACGATGAAAGACAAGACCTACATATATCATCTGATGGCCTCACAACGCACCCGACTGCGCTCTGCTAGTAACGTTCTGTTCCAGCTGGTACGATGAAAAATCCTGACGGACGTGTTGGATACATAACTTAAAACACTGGAATTCGACTCCCGTAAGACCCCTGCGTCTGAGTCGAATTACGTCAGCATTCTTCCGGATTCAAGTCCGGGGACTCGAGTCTGAAGTAGATCATGTTGTTTTGTTCAATGACAGTTAACTGACCCTGATCCATTAGGTGAGTGAGGCGCACGTATCAACAATCCCTATGAACTAACACATTGACTCGAAACTTGTTAGGATGAAAGCACCCGAAAGACTTAAGAGTCTTCAATCGAATCTACGATTCGACTGAACACTCGGGGTTTACTGACATGGGTGTACCCTACGGGTGCCTAATGTTAGCCTACCCGGTATTAACCTAAAGAAGCCCATACAATTGCCTACTATAGATGATGAAGCCCAGGAAGGATTCGACTGACCAAGGCCCACACGGACATGACTTCTTGGGAAGTAAGGCTAGCTAAAAATAGAATTTCAACAGGTGAAACCCTACTTTGTAACCGACTCGACCTACCCCCGAGACCTGGCCTCCCCATATAAAGGCCAGGAGGGCACGACGAGGAGGCTCTCTCTCAACTCATACATACACCTCACGCCAGATCCAATCTACGCACCCCTATAACCTTCGATTCCACCATCAATCAAGAACAGACAAGCAGGAGTAGGATATTCCCTCTGGGGGCCTGAACCTGGGTAGACACCATGTCCCCGTGTTGCTTGCGTGTTAACCGTCTCGCAATCTCCAGCATCCCCATCTTCTCTAAACCTAGGTCCATAAAAATGGGCATTGATGAGTCGAACCCTCGCCAGCAACAGCCCGGAGAACGCCTACTGGTAGGCCCATACCGACACCACCGACGTCAACACCATGGTGACCTTGGACGACTAGGACGGATCCCTCAACTACACTCTTCACAATGGCACCGTGCAGAGCCTGATTCCGCTGCCACAGATGGAGACTGTCGGCAAGTCCCACAAGTTTGCCAGGATGGATCCGGACAACATCGTCCGTGTCTATGTCCGTGCTAATAAGGACATGTCGTGGAGCATCTCCGGGGCCTTCCCCATTGATGGCTGCAACAAGTGGACATCCGGGTTGCAGGGCGTGTGCATCCCGGGGTCTTACTGCATGGAGCAGAAGGACAAGATCCGCCACGTGTGCCCAGATGGGTACACGTACGCCGACCTGCAGCACACTGACACCGGCTACACGCCGGAGTTCGTGCCGTAGAGCTACGACATGGAGAACAACACCAACGAGTACACGCTCGTCGATCTGCCAAACACCACCTGGAAGACATCGATCTACTCAAGAAGTTCTCAACCATCACGGAGGACCAGTGTCGGGACTACTGCCTCGACGACTGCTACTGCACGACGACGTTAATGGTCGACGGAACGTACTGCGTGGAGGTGGCAGCGCTGACAAACGGATGGCCGGCGAGCGATGTCACGACCAAGGCACTCATTAAAGTCCAGAAAAGCAGCAATAATCATCTGGCAGCGAGAGAAAAAACCATTGTAGCGATGACCGTTTGCGTGGCCTTCATCTTGTTGGCCATCGTTGGTGGCTTCCTGGCAAAGCACTATCTTGCTAAGGACGGAGAAAGCAGCAAGGGCTTGTTGAGCGTGAGAGCTTTTAACTGGAAGGAGCTTCATCAGGCCACCAACGGTTCGAGAAACTGCTAGGAAAAGGGAGCTTCCGGGAGGTATACCAAGGAAAGCTGAAATCTCCACAACAGCACCTCATCGCGGTGAAGAGGCTCATCAACTCGAACGAGTACAGCGAGAGGGAGTTCACCAACTAGGTGAGGTCCATCGGGCAGATCCACCACCGGAACTTGGTCCGGATGATCGGGTACTGCAAAGACAGGAAGCACCGGATGCTGGTGCTGGAGTTCATGCCTGGAGGGTCACTCTGTGGCTTCCTATTCAACCCAGAGAGGTCGTCGTGGAGCTGGCACGCCGAGGCTGTGCTCGGCATCGCTAGAGGGATCGAGTACCTCCACGATAGATGCGCTTCTCCAATCATCCACTGCGAAATCAAGCCAGACAACATACTGCTCGACGACACCAACGCCCCCAAGATAACCGACTTTGGGATCTCAAATATCCTCGGCGACCAGGGGTCCAATGAGTGTGTCGACGCGAGGTGGATGTCGTTATTTTTGTTACTTTCACGGATGATTTGAGTAGATACGATTATATCTGCTTGATGAAACACAAGTCTGAAACCTTTGAAAAATTCAAGGAATTTTAGAATGGAGTGGAAAATCCTCGTAAGAATGACATTCCATGCTGCATTCCTTGCAGAGTCAAAGAATGACATATGCATGAGGTTATCCTCCTTATTTTTATATAAGTGGAGTTGCACCCGCCAATACTCTTATCCTTCATCCATCACCGGAAATCCCTTGTACACGACTTCACAATTTATCCCCAAGCTAATCATGAGGTTCTTGAGTGCCTTGGGAAACTCTGTCTCACATTCTAGGGTCATAGTCATCAATGGTCCCTTCCTGACGGATTCGTTGATGGCGGACATCTACATATAGAGATGAGAAAGAAGATTAGGAGAGGTTTACGAGATGAAAAGAAACAAAGTGTAAAATTCATAGTGGTGTTGAATTTTCCTAGTGGCTTTCTCAATCTAATCCATCTTAGGGTCACAAACCTACATGCAACATAGTGCTCTGATACCATCTGTCAGATCTCACCCGGTAAGGTAGAGATCCCTGTGATTGCAGTGCTAGTCCCTGGATAGAATTGCTAGCACCCACAGTTTTAGATAAAGTACACAGATACAAAGGTCATTATTACATCGAAATTGCCAAGAGTACAATAGTTCTTACAACTCACTTAGCCCAAGGCTAACTTAATAGAGTACTCAATATGAAGCATGATAATAAAGTCTTCATCTTCATGTGCCACAGGTAAACATGTTGAGTGTAGACTCATAACCCTATTCACCATCAGAGTAACCTGCAACATGATAAGTTACAGCCACAGGGGGTCAATACAATTGGAATTGTATTGGAAGTGATACCATAGTTGTATAGTAGAACCTAACAACTACATGAATATGGCTAAGTGTGGATCTGGCTGGCTTTGCAAAAAGCAAGTTTTATCCTACTAGTTTGAAAATACCAAGTTTTGTTTTTTGCAAAACACCAAGGAACCACCAATAGACATTGGTGAACCTTTACCCTTGTTCACCCACAATTTTTAACTTAGAGAAATTGGGATGAGGAGATTCTTGAACCGTTTCAATGTCTTTGATGCTCAAAATTGTCCATAACCGGGGACACGGCTAAGTACTTAGGTTTACCCTCTCGAGAGGTTGTTCACTTTCCCCACAAGACTCGACATGCATCGAGACGAGACTTTTCAGAAGAAATCCTTCAGACCACCACGGACGTGTTCCATCCTATCAATTCTACCACCCGCTGTCCATCTGGTTGAGTTCTCACAACTTAGTTGGTCAAGGCAGAGCCCATATGCCATGTGGTTGCACTGGAAGCTTCGCAACACAAAACATCTCAAATCTCTTTGGGTAAACCATAGAAATGGGCCCTGAGTAACCACTTAACACAATTCATACAAGTCCCATTCCACCCAGGTGTTTCATTAACAAAAGTTGTTTTCTTAATCAAAAATATATAAGTATACAACTTTCCATAACATCATAATATGAATTTCCACCCTAAAATTCTAATAGCAAGACTAAGCATTCTAGCATACGATGTCTCTTATCTTAGGGAAGTACTACCAAGATATAATCTATAGGATTCCATAGCATAGCATTATACTTGAAAACTATATCATGTAATTCCTACTAAAATATCACTAATGCAATAATTAAAAATAATATGACATAAGATGAAATATCACTTGCCTTAGTAGCTAGGAGATTAGGTACAATCCTCACAATCACACACTTCACAATCCACACAATCTACACAACATAAATCAAACAACAAAATATACACAAATAAATATAACACTCAAAAATAATATGAATGCATGCAAAAATGCAATGAGATGATTGCCACAATTTTTAAAACCAAACTCTACTGTACAAAAGATAGAGTATACTTTCTAAAGTCTAAAGATTACAAAATCCACCCAAAAATAATATACAAAATAATTTTTATAGACAAAATAGCCCTACAAATGTCTCTACACAAAACTCTGATTTTACAGAAGCAAATGACCAAAGTAAGGCCATAGAAATAAAGTTCATATTTTTCTGAATCCAGACACCTAATTTGTATTTTTTCTGATTTTTATATTAAAAGTTATGAATTTTGCAAGTTTAAACAAATAATAAATCAAATATGGTTTTTAAAACAAATTTGTAGACACGCGGGGCCATCTGATTTGTCGGTACCGCTTCACGCGGATCACACTCGCGCGCCGTTAGATCTCAGTTAGATGATGCGGCTCAGATCAACCAATACCCTTTCGAGCTAGCTTCTAATCTTAACCGCTGGATCTAGATCCAGTGGATCTAATTGCACTAGCCAAAGACTGGCGGCGCAAATGGCGAGCGCGGCGGTGGCACGTCTGTCGATGGTGATCCGGTGAGTCCAAGGGGTAAAGGGGGAGGCACAGAGGCGTTACCGAGTCGTGGTGACATCGTGGATGCAGTGGCGGTCACGGGCAAGGGCGGGCACATGGGTATTGTTGCAATTCCTCGTCGGAGTTTAGCTCGTCGTCGGGTGTTTGCAGAGATTGATGAAGGCGAGCCTGCAGAGCGCCCACGGACAAACAAAAAGTATCAGTGCGTGTGCACGGGAAGAGAGAACGCGACAGAACAAACCAGAGGCGAGTGGGGTCGAGGCTCACCGCAATAGTCGTCGGAGTTCATCGGGACAGCGGTGGTGCAAGTCGGAATTCGTCGAGCCTGGGGGCTCTTCGGGGTTGCTGAGTGAGGGGAAATGGACAGGGGCCAAGGGGGTTAAGTAGCAGGGATCGACGGGGGAAATCAAGCTACAAATCAAGCGCTTTGAGTCGAATTGATTCGGGGAGAAACGGCAGCGGCAGAGCGGGTCTGCGTGCGTGATTGAAGACGAGGCAGCTGACGTGGTGGTGGGGTCCGTCAGTGAGTGAGGGGGTGCGGTTGCGCACGGTGAGAAAAGAAGCAGAGGAGGAAGGGGTATGCCGGGTGGGCTAGTTGGGCTGCGAGTTGGGACGCGCTAGTTAGCAGGTAGGCTTTCTATTTTTTCCTTAGCTTTTTTCTTTTTCTGTTTTCATTTTCTAAATAAGATTTGAACTAGCAAATGACATCCAAATCAAATCAAATTTCACCAAAACTTTGTGGGATGATCTTAGTATGTAAAAGAGTTTTAAACACATCAAGCCACTAACAAAACCATTTGGATACAAAATAAAAATAAAAACACATGCCCCAAACATGCATAAAAGAGGAGGGTTTAAATTAGGGTTTTGCTAGGTTTGAAATTTTGAATTTTTTTGTGCAATGCACACATGCTATCATGATATGAATGCAATGATGAAGCTTTTGGTTTGATGAAAATTGGGATGTTACAAATCTAACCCCCTTAAGATGAATCTCGCCCTCGAGATTCGGATTGGCTAGCAAATAGGTGAGGGTGATCTTTCCGAAGCTCATCTTATCTTTCCCAAGTTGCGTCTTCCTTAGTATGATGTTTCCAATGTACTTTGCAGAACTTGATGGTCTTTGTCAACACCCGGATTTTTAATCCCAGATGCCTGTTATGCCATACATCGCAATCCCAGGATTACCATTTTTGCAAGACATAACAGAATTGGATACCATAGTACATCATCCATTACAAACCGTACATAAGTTCATACACAAATAGGGATCTCATGATCCAGTTCTTAATACAACATCAAGCAGCGGAATACGTAATAATAACGGTAGCATAGGCGGAGCTCCATCTTGAGGTCACGAGCAATCTTGTGATGGGAGATGATCCTAGTTGTCGTAACCTTCCTAGGGTCCATCCTCCAGGTACTCCTCTTCATAGTCTGGCCATGGGAATAGCCAGGGACAAAGCCATGAGTACTCTTTAAGTACTCGCAAACTAATACTAACAAGTGAAAGAGGTTTTTGACAATAGGACACTAGGCTCTAGGGTTGTTTTGCAAAAGCCAGATTTACCTGTACTAAATTTAGAAGCAACGAATGCTAGTTGAAGTTTTATAGCACCTAAGTCGGAACTTGTATTTCATATCACAACCCTGTTGTGGTCAAGTCAAAGTCTCAATTCATTTCACAAGTCATTTTAAAAAGTCGGCGGGGAACAGTATATGGCCACTCCAAGCTGTCCACAATCAGACGGCTATTTGAATAGTTTGACACTCTGCAGAGATTGTACACTTTCACCACAACATTCGATACATCCGTCAGGAACAAATCCTGAATTCACCATACTCAGTATGCGGATAATCAATCCTAACCTTTCAATTACACGCCCTAGTATAAGCACCTCTCCTGTGAGTTTGGCCTCCCAACCATGACCAACTGTCATCTTGGATACTGCACAGGTGGACAATCTTCACAAGGTAGCCTCAGCTCAGACCTTGGCCGTGAGGGAACTAATACTAAGGTATCTAAGTTTCCAGTCAAGCCCTACTCAATCTTCGGGTATTGTGGTTGTACGATAAAATTGGAATGTATCGCATCCAGACAACCATCAGTTTTATAAAGGGCTAAGGCCCATGCCTTAACATTTTCATCACCAAAATCCTCTGGTGTTCGGAAACACATGTCCAAAACATTTCAATAGAATGATCCATCATTCCAAGGTTTTCATAAACATTTTTCCACCAAGTATTCCCATCTAAGGTTGATCAAGTTTTATGCTTAGCACTAGCATCTACAGGTGGGGGTAAGCACTGATGAGGGGTGGTAAACTAGTGGAGTTTTAGCTAAGTTCAATCTCATGCCTTGGGATGACATCAATATTATCTAGCTTAGGCCAAATTTTATGCTCTTTATGCAACCTTCACATATCTTTCTAATATCTACCATTCACTTAGGTAAAATCTAAGTAAGAGCTTTGATAAAGAAATAAAGTACAAAGCTTGTAGGTAAAACTAGGATTGGTTTATCAAGTAGCTATGATCACATATGCTTAAGGCATATAGTGGCATGGCAACAAGCAAGTATTGGCTTGCATCAATATCAGTATAAGCTTGCTAAATTGCAAGTATTAGCTTGCATAGGTCAACTTGATTAGTAAGGCTTGCTAAAGTAGAGTATGTTGCAAGTGTTAGCTTGCCTTGTGCAGAGCAGTGGTTGAAGTTCTCCTCGGCTTCTTCTTTGTAGAATCCTCCTTCCTCCTCGTATCCTTGGTCGGTACTAGCGTCTATAAATAAATACGATATACACAATCACCAAACAATACTTAGCTACTTGCAATCATCACACACAAGGGTCCTATAGATGATCTAGCATCATCACTAACATTACAAGATTAAAGCTTGATTTAATTCCTTTTATTTTTAGAAAAGTAATTTCTACTCATTGAAAAACTACTTAAGATTTAATATTCTCCAAACCAAACATGGGATCATGTTGACACATGTCATCACCACATATTTTAGTTCATGGGAATGTGATTTAAAGTGGTGTCACAATTTAATAAGGTTTTACCCTTTTATTTAATTAAGTAAAGTGACTAGAAATGCCTATGTGGCATTCTTTTATTACTTGAACATTATTTCTGCAAGTAAACCTATATATTTTTATATATTCTGAAAGTTATGGTTAAATGTGATTTTTTAGAGTTGGAATCAACTCAAAAGCTATTATGGTTTAAATTTGAAAAATGTTTGAATGCAGTAAAGCTTATGCCTTGTTATTTTTACCATGGGTGATCTATAGATCCAAATGACTTGAATCCAACAGGCTTGGATTCAGCATTCCCAGACCTTTCTAACAAAATTGGTTTCATTCAATTTGGTGCACTGAATCGACCTAGGTTGATTTTTGAAACTGGGTACAGAAGTGTGTTTGAAATAAAATGGAAAAGGTTTAATTCAAATAACTGGGTTGCGCGGGAAAAGTTAACGGGTCGGCCTGCTAAGCGCAATGCTTCTGCGGGCTGCTTAAGTGGTTGTCCCCACTCGTCAGTGAGACAGGGAGGTGCGAAGTGGTATGGGGCAACGTGGTGCGTTCGATCTGGTTTTAATCCAATGGCTGAGAGTCATCGTCGACGTTGAGCAACGCCGGCGAGACAGAAACCTAGCGCGGCCAGTGGGGGTTGCTGGGGGCTCACCAGGGTTTGGGCGAGGGTCGGCGAGGCGGGCAAACGACGAAGTCGACAACGGCGAACCTCCTGGTACTGGTGGCTTCTCCTAGGGCGGCTCCAATCGCTGGCTCCCTCCTTCTCCAGAGGCGGCGGGCTCCGGTGAAATTCCGGCGAAGTGCTGCTCGCCTTGCTCCGGGAACGATGTGGCACGATCAGTGAAGAGAGGGGAGTGAGGTGGTGTGCTCAATTTGGCTGGGGGTGGCCTCTATTTATAGTCGAGCGAGGGGACCGACGGGGCGCAAGGTGAGCTCGTCGGGGGCGACGGTACATACGACTATTGGCATGGGCGATGGTAGGGGGCGGTGCTGTGCTCCCTAGCGAAGCTCAACGATGTGGTGGCGAGTCGTGGGGCGGTGTGGATTGGTCGGAACGCGGCGGTGCTCTGCGCGTGCCCGATGGAGAATTTAATGGCGCACAGTGCGCGTGGTCCGCGCGGCGGCGAACGAGCGTGTCTGCGGGGTTGTTGGGACGGTGGTGATCGCGTATGCACACGGCGAGGGCGGCGCATGGTATCTGGACGTCTGTCGAGCGTGGCGCACGGGGCGCGCTCTCGGCATGGTTACTGGCGAGCTTGTCATGGTTCGTGCGTGTGGTCCAGGGGCTGGCAAGGTTCGAGCGCTGGACAGGGAGTGGCGGTGGGGTGTTGGCTTGCTTGTTTCTCCTCCTAGCTTGCTGTCGACATGGGGGTGACAAGGGTGCACTCGGCCTGCTCACCATTGATGGCATTGCCAAGCTTACAGTGGTGCTAGTGATTAGATAAGATTGTTAGATGATCTACTAAGGCTAGTGGTGCCCAGAGAGGGAACAAGTTAGGCTCAATTCTTTTCTCAAAATAGTGTTTGGATTTGGTTTGATTTGTGTCTCCAAGGTGTTTGATGAAATGGCCGCAAGAATTCAAGTTTTGAATTTTGAAAAGATTTTTGGTGGGTGTGCTAGGTTGGTGCTGGTGAGTCTGCAGATGCTTGGGTTTTGAAAGTTGAGCTTGTTTGCGTGGTTTTTGAAAAAGTCGGATCTTCTCATATGATAAAGATTCAATTTTGAATTGCCATTTAAACTATGCCTTTGAAAGTTTCTGGATGATCACAAGGTGGGACTTGATACTTGGTTATGAGTACAATCAAGGGGTGCAAAGATCCAGAAAAGTTTCTGTTAGGTTCTGAAAGTTTGAGACAGCCAAAGTAGGCATGGGAGTTAAATTGGCCAAAATGACCATTCCTTTATTTTGTTTGTTTTGATTTATTTATCTTTGAGAAAAGTTTGGGAATTGTTTAGATGATGTTTATTTCACCTAAGAAACATTTTACAAGCAAAGAAACACATAAACAAGTTGGTTCAAAAGAGTTTCAAATTAAAGGCATACACATATGCATGCTTCCCTAATTTTATTTAGAAAAGTTTTTGTTAACCCTAATTTTGATGATTAGAGTTTGATGATCCAAGATTAGTATTTTTGGAATGTTACAAACCTTCCCCCCTTAAACAAAATCTCGTCCCGAGATTTGAAAAAGGACGAAAAGATTACCTAGGATTTGAAGAGATCGGGAAACTCCGTCCTGATGTGATCTTCACGCTCCCAGGTAGCTTCCTCTTCGGTGTGATTGCTCCACTGAATCTTGAGAAACTTGATGCTTCGGGTTCGGGTAGTTCGAAAAGCTTCTCCCAAAATACGGATGGGTACTTCGGGATAGGTCAGGTCATCGTTGATCTCTATGGTTCGGTGATCGATATTCTTGAACACTTCGGTCTTCTCGGGGACTTCGAGACACTTGCGAAGTAACGAGATATGGAACACGTTGTGCACGGCTGACATTTCTTCGGGTAGTTCCAATTGATACGATACTTCTCCTCGACGGTTCAAAATCTTGAAAGGTCCGATATATCTGGGGGCTAACTTTCATTTGAGTTGGAAACGTTGCATTCCCTTCAATGGCGACACTTTCAGATAAACAAAATCTCCTATGTTGAAGGCGAGGTCTCTACGTCTCTTGCCGGCGTAACTCTTTTGTCTAGATTGGGCTGTCTTGAGGTGCTCACGAATCTTGTGAACCTTCTCTTCTGCTTCTCGTAGGATATCGGGTCCAAAAATCTGACTCTCTCCTACTTCCGACCCGTTCAAAGGGGTGCGACACTTCCTTCCGTACATAAATTCAAATGGGGCCATTTGCAAACTAGCTTGATAACTGTTGTTGTAAGAAAATTCTGCAAACGGCAGACAGTCTTCCCACTTGGCTCCATATTCTAACACACATGCTCTCAGCATATCTTCGAGTATTTGGTTTACTCGCTCCGTTTGTCCATCGATGCGAGGGTGATCTGGCGGTTTGAAATCTAGGCGGGCTCCTAAACCTTCTTGAACTTTCTTCCAGAATCTCGAGGTAAATTGAGTTCCTCGATCCGATACGATGTTCTTGGGGACTCCATGCACACTAACTGTTCTAGCGATGTACAACTCCGCTAGCTTCGAACTCTGATAGGTGGTCTTAACGGGCAAGAAATGGGCGACTTTGGACAATCTGTCCACTATGACCCAGATAGAGTCATTTCCCCTACTAGAAGTAGGCAGTCCAGTGATAAAGTCCATTCCAACGGAATCCCATTTCCATTCCGGAATCTGCAATGGTTGCAACAATCCAGCGGGTCTTTGATGTCCTGCCTTGACTCGCTGACATATATCACACTTGGCGATATAGCTTCCGATTTCTCGCTTCATGTTATGCCACCAAAATTGCTCCTTCAAATCTTGATACATCTTAGTTCCTCCGGGATGGATAGAATAAAGAGTATCATGAGCCTCCTTTAGAATAACTTCTTTCAACTCAGAATCTGCTGGTACACAAAGGCGTCCTTTGTACCACATAACTCCTTCTTCATCCTCGGTGAATCCGGGTACCTTGCATGTACCGATACGATGCTTGATTCCGTCAATACTAGCATTTCCCTTCTGCGCCTCTTTAATCTGACTGATCAAAGTGGGCTGGAGTTCTATGCTAGCCAAAAATCCTTCACTTACTAATTCTATCTGAAAATCTTCCATCTCTTTGTGCAAACTTGGTTGCTCCTTCAAAATTATGGAGTTCAAGCGGCACGGCAATCTGCTAAGGGCATCGGCTACCACATTGGCTTTACCAGGGTGATAGTGAATGTCCAGATCGTAATCCTTGATTAGCTCAATCCATCTTCTCTGCCTCATATTCAGCTCCTTCTGAGTGAATATATACTTCAGACTCTTGTGATCCGAATAAATCTCACAAAGGTTTCCCATCAGGTAATGTCTCCATGTTTTCAGGGCTAGAACTACGGCTGCGAGTTCGAGGTCATGGGTTGGGTATTTTGCTAATGTTGCTTCAATTGTCGAGATAGATAAGATATAACTTTGCCTTCTTGCATTAGCACACATCCGAGACCGATCTTGGATGCATCGCAATACACATTGAAGGGCTTTGTGATATCCGGCATGATCAAGATTGGGGCTAAAATCAATCTCCTCTTGAGTTCTTGAAAACTTGCTTCACATTTGTCGGTCCATTCAAACTTCTTGTCCTTCTTCGGAAATTGGGTCATGGGTCTGGCGATACTCGAGAATCCTTCTACGAATTTGCGGTAATATCCCGCTAATCCGAGAAATGCACGAACTTGGGTTTGAGTGGTTGGGGCTTGCCAATCTTCTACATCTTTCACTTTTGCAGGGTCAACGGCAATTCCTCCGGCTGATACAATGTGACCGAGGAATCCTACCTCCTATAACCAGAATTCACATTTGCTAAACTTGGCATACAACTGATGCTCTCTAAGGGTTCCAAGAATGGTCCTTAGGTGTAGCTCATGTTCTTCTTCTGATTTGGAATAAATCAGAATGTCATCGATGAAAACAACGACAAACTTATCCAGGAAGTCCATAAAAATCTTATTCATGAGATTCATGAAATAAGCGGGGGCATTGGTTAGTCCAAAAGACATAACGGTATACTCGTACAATCCATATCTGGTGGTAAAGGCAGTCTTTGGAATATCCTCTGCATGAATTTTGAGTTGATGGTAGCCAGTCCTAAGATCAATCTTAGAAAACACTTTGGCACCGGTCAACTGATCAAACAGATCTTCTATCTTGGGCAAGGGGTACTTGTTCTCGATGGTTACATCATTCAATTTCTGATAATCCGTACACAAACGGTTACCTCCATCCTTCTTGTCCACAAACAAGACAGGTGATCTCCAAGGTGATGCACTGGGTTGAATCAATCCAATTTCCAGCATGGCATCCGATTCTTTGCCGATTCGCTAGCTCGGCGGGTTCATACTATAGGGTCTCTGGGCTATGGGTCCTGTTCCGGGGATTAGTTCGATGATAAACTCGATATCCCGATCTGGGGGCATACCGGGCAAAACATCTAGAAATACATCAGGGTATTCACAGACTATCCGGACTTGGTCAATGGTAGGTTGGGCTATACTCTTGTTGCATTTGAATTGGCGAGGTAAGGTTTCAGATATATGCTCGACTGATATTCCGATGCTTGGTCATGGTTATGGCTTTCTTGGCACAGTCAATCAATCCTTTATGTTTGGACATCCAATCCATTCCTAGTACTACTTCCAAACCTTTAGTTCCGAGTACTATCAGATTTGCATAAAAATCTATGCCATGGATTCGGATAGGGACGACTTTGCAAATTTGCCTAGCCTTGGTGGTTGATCCGGGAATTTGAACAATCATCACATGCTTCAATTTGGTTGGTTGAATTTTACTAGTGCATGCAAATTCTTCGGTGACAAATGAATGCGATGCACCAGAATCAAACAACACTTTGGCAAGTACTGAATTAACAGAAAACATACCCATCACGACGTCTGGCGCTTCCTGAGCTTCTTCAGCATGCATGAGAAAAAGACGGCCATTACGGTTGAGTGAATTTCCTGGGGCAAATCTTCTTCCGGGCTGAACACGACGCTGCTGCTGAGCTGGGGCATTGGCATTGGGGGCTGCAACATTCTTCTTGTTGGGGCACTCGTTGGAATAGTGGCCTTTATTTCCACAGTCATAACAAGTCACTTGTGACTTGTCCTTTGCTGCTACAGGCACATCATTGCTTCCAGTCCTAGGGGCAGTGTTGGTGTTGGCGGTAGCATTGTTGTTGTTGAACTTGGGTGGGGCACGGTTGAAATTGCTAGAGTTGCCGGGGTTGTTGTGATTTCCTCCGGGTATAGGGTTTCCACGGTTGGGATAGGTCGGACAGTTCATCGGGGGTCTGTTGGTTCTTGGGACAAATCCTGGAGATGGGTTGGGGCGATACTTTGGGGTCTGATGGTTTCCTGGCTGATGCATCATGCGACGCTTGCGGTTCTCATTGGCTTGGTTGATCTTTCCTTCCATCTGGATAGTAGAGTCAACAAGGGCTTCAATATCAGCAAAGGGGATATTGACTAACACTGTCTGCATCTTGTCATGCAGACCATTCAGGAATCTTTCTTTCTTCTTGGCTTCGGTGTCGATCTCATCCGGGGCATACCTAGCTAATGACAAGAATTTTTCACGGTATTCCACTACAGTCATCCTTCCTTGCTTCAGTTCTCTGAACTCGTCTCTCATTCTCTTGATCAAACCCGGTGGCACATGGGTTCTGCTAAACTTGACCTTGAATTCCTCCCAGGTCATCATCTGGCCTCTGGTCATTGCGCGAACACTGTTCCACCATGCCCTGGCATCTCCGGCTAGATAGTGGGTGGCGAACAGAACTTTCTCATTGGCTTCCACTCCGGCGACTTCTAGGTTATTTTCCATGGTCTGCAGCCAATCATCGGCGTCTAGGGGTTCTTCTGACTTAGTGAAAACAGGTGGGTTAGTATTCTGGAAATTTTTGAGCTTAGATCCATGGTTGTCCTGATTTCCGTGGCCTTGGTTGTTGTGGGCAAGCTGGGCTATCTGTTGCAGTGTGGCTAGGTTGGCTTGACGTTTCGCTCTTTCAGCTTCGTGGTCAGAAGTCAACATTTGCAGAATCTGCAACATCGGGTCCGGGGATGAACCACTTCCTCCGCGTGGCATCTGAAGATTGAGGTAGATCATGAGAAAAGAGGGAAATTTCTAAAGTTTTGGGTCTTTGAAAAAAATTTAAAGTTTCACTCAGATTTTCTAGCAACTTGCTTTTTCATTCATTCATTCATAGCACACGATACAACACACACCACAACAAAGGAAAGCAGATGGTTTTAAGAACCATTGTGAAAACTACGATACAGTGGGACCGAATACTACTCACTACGCTAGTGCTCAAGTGCTACTACTCCTCGGAATCGGTGGCTTCATCATCCTCATCATCATTGATGAAGGCGAAATCATCCTCATCGGTGAAGAAATCCATAGCCTGATCCTCCAGAAAATCATCGTCATCGTTGAGATAGGAGTAGGGGTCTCCACGAAGATCTTCTCCGGCATTCTCCCTTTCCTCCAACTGCATGTCTCTCTCGTGGATGGTCTCCTCCAAAGATGAGATGCGGTGGCGAAGACGGGCAATGATGCGCTCCTTCTTGTCAAGCTGACGGCGGCGAGACTTGCAATCATTTGCTAGCATGGCGATGGTTTGATCCTTCATCTTGATGATGGCAGACTTGTGGTTGGAGTAATCACGGCAGTTGTCCAACTCCTGCTGACGGTCGTACATCATGAATCTAAGGTGGTCCAATTGAGTCTTCAGCTCGGGGTGGTATGGGGCTTCCAGTGGTTGTCCATTTGCATCCCGCCTCGGGCAAAACTCAAAGCGAGTTCCCTTGATCTGATTGATGCTCTGCCCACACAGACGGGAAAGAGCTTCCTGCATGGCCCTGGCAAGTCCATCGAGCCAGTTGTTTTCTCTCAAGGTAAACTGAATTCCCTCAGCAGTGGGAGGTTCAATCTTTCCTCTGAGACTTGCAACAATTAGCCACTGCAGATCTTCTCCTCCTTGATCATTGAGCTGAGCTCCGAAGAACTCGGGGTGCGGACGCTCCAGAAGTTCCGAAAGCTGGTCCAAATCCCGCTCAAAAATCAGGTCTCCTCCATTCTGCAACTGATAAAACTTGCTATACTTCACGTCCATCTATAAGAATATAGGATGAGTAAGTTAGTAGAGTGATTAAGTGTGTCAAAATTTTATATATTTGGAAGAGTTTTTGAGGAACATGAATTTTCATAAAAGAATCAATGGGATAAGAATGAGAATAAGTTTTTGTAAATATTCGTTTTCTTTGGTTTTGAAACTAAGTTTTTGATTCAAACGTCCAGTCTAACTAGGGTCTCCTATGGTCAGGATGGCTCTGATACCAACTTGTCAACACCCGGATTTTTAATCCCAGATGCCTGTTATGCCATACATCACAATCCCAGGATTACCATTTTTGCGAGACATAACAGAATTGGATACCATAGTACATCATCCATTACAAACCGTACATAAGTTCATACACAAATAGGGATCTCATGATCCAGTTCTTAATACAACATCAAGCAGCGGAATACGTAATAATAACGGTAGCGTAGGCGGAGCTCCATCTTCGGGGTCACAGGCAATGCTGACGATGGGAGATGATCCTAGTTGTCGTAACCTTCCTGGGGTCCATCCTCCACGTACTCCTCTTCATAGTCTGGCCATTAGAATAGCCACGGACAAAGCCATGAGTACTCTTTAAGTACTCGCAAACTAATACTAACAAGTGAAAGAGGTTTTTGACAATAGGACACTAGGCTCTAGGGTTGTTTTGCAAAAGCTAGATTTACCTGTACTAAATTTAGAAGCAACGAATGCTAGTTGAAGTTTTATAGCACCTAAGTCGGAACTTATATTTCATATCACAACCCTGTTGTGGTCAAGTCAAAGTCTCAATTCATTTCACAAGTCATTTTAAAAAGTCTGACGGGGGAACGGTATGGCCACTCCAACTGTCCATAACCGCAGACGCGGCTATTCGAATAGTTTGACACTTTGCAGACATTGTACACTTTCACCACAACATTCGATACATCCGTCAGGAACAAATCCTGAATTCACCATACTTAGTATGCGGATAATCAATCCTAACCTTTCAATTACACGCCCTAGTATAAGCACCTCTCCTGTGAGTTTGGCCTCCCAACCATGACCAACTGTCATCTTGGAGTGCTGCAGTGGACAATCTTCACAAGGTAGCCTCAGCTCAGACCTTGGCCGTGAGGGAACTAATACTAAGGTATATAAGTTTCCAGTCAAGCCCTACTCAATCTTCGGGTATTGTGGTTGTACGATAAAATTGGAATGGTATCGCATCCAGACAACCATCAGTTTTATAAAGGGCTAAGGCCCATGCCTTAACATTTTCATCACCAAAATCCTCTGGTGTTCGGAAACACATGTCCAAAACATTTCAATAGAATGATCCATCATTCCAAGGTTTTCATAAACATTTTTCCACCAAATATTCCCATCTAAGGTTGATCAAGTTTTATGCTTAGCACTAGCATCTACATGTGGGGGTAAGCACTGATGAGGGGTGGTAAACTAGTGGAGTTTTAGCTAAGTTCAATCTCATGCCTTGGGATGACATCAATATTATCTAGCTTAGGCCAAATTTTATGCTCTTTATGCAACCTTCACATATCTTTCTAATATCTACCATTCACTTAGGTAAAATCTAAGTAAGAGCTTTGATAAAGAAATAAAGTACAAAGCTTGTAGGTAAAACTAGGATTGGTTTATCAAGTAGCTATGATCACATATGCTTAAGGCATATAGTGGCATGGCAACAAGCAAGTATTGGCTTGCATCAATATCAGTATAAGCTTGCTAAATTGCAAGTATTAGCTTGCATAGGTCAACTTGATTAGTAAGGCTTGCTAAAGTAGAGTATGTTGCAAGTGTTAGCTTGCCTTGTGCAGAGCAGTGGTTGAAGTTCTCCTCGGCTTCTTCTTCGTAGAATCCTCCTTCCTCCTCGTATCCTTGGTCGGTACTAGCGTCTATAAATAAATACGATGTACACAATCACCAAACAATACTTAGCTACTTGCAATCATCACACACAAGGGTCCTATAGATGATCTAGCATCATCACTAACATTACAAGATTAAAGCTTGATTTAATTCCTTTTATTTTTAGAAAAGTAATTTCTACTCATTGAAAAACTACTTAAGATTTAATATTCTCCAAACCAAACATGGGATCATGTTGACACATGTCATCACCACATATTTTAGTTCATGGGAATGTGATTTAAAGTGGTGTCACAATTTAATAAGGTTTTACCCTTTTATTTAATTAAGTAAAGTGACTAGAAATGCCTATGTGGCATTCTTTTATTACTTGAACATTATTTCTGCAAGTAAACCTATATATTTTTATATATTCTGAAAGGTATGGTTAAATGTGATTTTTGAGAGTTGGAATCAACTCAAAAGCTATTATGGTTTAAATTTGAAAAATGTTTGAATGCAGAAAAGCTTCTGCCTTGTTATTTTTACCATGGGTGATCTATAGATCCAAATGACTTGAATCCAACGGGCTTGGATTCACCATTCCCAGACCTTTCTAACAAAATTGGTTTCATTCAATTTGGTGCACTGAATCGACCTGGGTTGATTTTTGAAACTGGGTACAGAAGTGTGTTTGAAATAAAATGGAAAAGGTTTAATTCAAATAACTGGGCTGCGCGGGAAAAGTTAATGGGCCGGCCTGCTAAGCGCAGTGCTTCTGTGGGCTGCTTAAGTGGCTGTCCCCACTCGTCAGGTGAGGTGCGAGAAGCGCGGTAGTGCGTTCGATCTGGTTCTAATCCAACGGCTGAGAGTCATCCTCGACGTTGAGCAACACCGGCAAGACAGAAACCTAGCGCGGCCAGTGAGGGTTGCTAGGGGCTCACCGGGGTTCGGACGAGGGTCGGCGAGGCGGGCGAACGATGAAGTCGACGACGGCGAACCTCCTGGTACTGGTGGCTTCTCCTGGGGCGGCTCCAATCGCGAGGCGGGCGACGGGCTCCGGTGAAATTCCGGCGAAGTGCTGCTCGCCTTGCCCCGGGAACGGTGTGGCACGATCAATGAAGAGAGGGAAGTGAGGTGGTGTGCTCAATTTGGCTGGGGGTGGCCTCTATTTATAGTCGAGCGAGGGGACCGACGGGGCACAAGGTGATCTCGTCGGGGGCGACGGTACAGACGGCTATTGGCATGGGCGACGGTAGGGGGCGGTGTTGTGCTCCCTGGCGAAGCTCAACGACATGGTGGCGAGTCGTGGGGCGGTGTGGATTGGTCGGAACCCGGCGGTGCTCTGCGCGTGCCCGACAGAGAATTTAATGGCGCACAGCGTGTGTGGTCCGCGCGGCGGCGAACGAGCGTGTCTGCGGGGTTGTTGGGACGGTGGAGATCGCGTATGCACGCGGTAAGGGCGGCGCGTGGTCTGTGGGCGTCTGTCGAGCGTGGCGCATGGGGCGCGCTCTCGGCATGGTTGCTAGTGAGCTTGGCATGGTTCGTGCGTGTGGTCCAGGGGCTGGCAAGGTTCAAGCGCTGGACAAGGAGTGGCGGTGGGGTGTTGGCTTGCTCTCAGACATGTTGGCTAGGCTTGTTTCTCCTTCTAGCTTGCTGTCGACATGGGGGTGACAAGGGTGCACTCGGCCTGCTCACCATTGATGGCATTGCCAAGCTTACAGTGGTGCTAGTGATTAGTTAAGATTGTTAGATGATCTACTAAGGCTAGTGGTGCCCAGAGAGGGAACAAGTTAGGCTCAATTCACTGCTCAAAACAATGTTTGGATTTGGTTTGATTTGTGTCTGCAAGGTGTTTGATGAAATGGCCGCAAGAATTAAAGTTTTGAATTTTGAAAAGATTTTTGGTGGGTGTGCTAGGTTGGTGCTGGTGAGTCTGCAGATGCTTGGGTTTTGAAAGTTGAGCTTGTTTGGGTGGTTTTTGAGAAAGTGGGATCTTCTCATATGATAAAGATTCAATTTTGAATTGCCATTTAAACTATGCCTTTGAAAGTTTCTGGATGATCACAAGGTGGGACTTGATACTTGGTTATGAGTACAATCAAGGGGTGCAAAGATCCAGAAAAGTTTCTGTTAGGTTCTGAAAGTTTTAGACAGCCAAAGTAGGCACGGGAGTTAAATTGGCCAAAATGACCATTCCTTTATTTTGTTTGTTTTGATTTATTTGTCTTTGAGAAAAGTTTGGGAATTGTTTAGATGATGTTTACTTCACCTAAGAAACATTTTACAAGCAAATAAACACATAAACAAGTTGGTTCAAAAGAGTTTCAAATTAAAGGCATACACATATGCATGCTTCCCTAATTTTATTTAGAAAAGTTTTTGTTAACCCTAATTTTGATGATTAGAGTTTGATGATCCAAGATTAGTATTTTTGGGATGTTACAGTCTTAGTACGAGTGACTCTTTCAGCTATCTCGAGAATCTTGATAGGTTTCTCTTCATAAGTGAGATCATTTTCTAGCTCAACTTCTTCTAGTGGTATAGTGTCTTTTAACGAACTTTCTTCCATATGTGGATGACACTTTTTCAACTGGCTTACATGAACTGCTGACAAAGATTCTGGTAGTTCTAGCTCATAGGCCACTTCTCCTTTACGGCTCAAAATCTTGAGTGGTCCTACATAACGAGGTGCCAATTTCCCTTTGACTCCAAATCTCTTCACAGCACGAAGTGGTGATACTCTAAGATAAGATCTATCACCTACCTCATAGGTGACCTTTCTATGTTTTGGATCTAAATAACTCTTTTGTCGAGATTGGGCTATCTTCAATCTGTCCTTTACCATTCTGACTTTCTCTTCGGCTTCCTTGATCAGATCTGGTCCGAACAAGTTTCTTTCTCCTACTCCATTCCATAATAATGGTGTAGTACACTTCCTTCCATAAAGGAATTCAAACGGAGTCATCTCTATGCTCGATTGGTAGCTGTTATTGTAAGAAAATTCTGCGTATGGCAGACTTTCATCCCAACTAGATCCATAGTTTAGCGCACAAGCTCTTAACATATCTTCCAAAATCTGATTGGTCCTTTCTGTCTGTCCATCAGTCTGAGGATGAAAGGTTGTGCTGAATTCTAGTCTAGTTCCCAATGATTCATGCAGTTGTTGCCAAAAATGTGAAGTGAACTGAGTTCCTCTATAAGACACAATACTCTTAGGTACTCCATGCAGACATACAATTCTGTTCATATAGATCTTGGATAATTTAGCACTTTTATAGGTGGTCTTTACGGGTGTGAAATGAGCCACTTTGGTTAAGCGATCCACAACAACCCATATAGAATCGTATCCAGATCTAGTCCTTGGCAGTCCTGTGATAAAATCCATATCGATTTTATCCCACTTCCAATCAGGTATTGGCAGTGATTGTAATAACCCTGCCGGTTTTTTATGCTCCGCCTTTACTCGACTACACACATCGCACAAGGCAATATGTTCTGCGATATCCTTCTTTAGATTGTCCCACCAAAATCTTTCCTTCACATCCATGTACATCTTGGTGTTGCCCGGATGAATAGAATATGGTGAATTATGTGCTTCTTGCAGGATTAATTTCCTTAGTTCTGGATCTTGTGGAATGCAGATACGCTTCCCATACCATAAGGTTCCTTGATCATCTTCATGGAATCCCTTTGCCTTTCCCTTACCAATTTTACTCTTAATCTCCTCTATTTCCTTGTCTAACTTTTGAGATTCTTTGATTTTATCCAATAGTGTTGGTTGTACCTACAATGACATAAGATATCCTTCAGGCACTATCTCCAATCTTATCTCTCTAAATTGAGCACTCAAATCATCTGGAAATTCTCCTTTGGTGAGGCCATTCACATAAACCTTGCGGCTTAATGCATCGGCAACGACATTCGCTTTCCCGAGATGGTATTACAAACTTAGGTCGTAATCCTTGATAAGCTCTAGCCATCTTATTTGTCTCATGTTGAGTTCCTTTTGTGTGAAAATGTATTTCAGACTCTTGTGATCGGTGAAAATTTCACAACGCTTTCCCAACAGATAGTGCCTCCATGTTTTGAGTGCATGGACAACAGAGGCCAACTCTAAGTCATGTGTAGAATAGTTTTACTTCATGATTCTTGAGTTGTCTTGAGGCATCATCTACCACTTTACCTTCTTGCATTAACACACCACCCAGTCCTTGGTGAGATGCATCACAATATACTTGAAAATCTTTCTCTAGATCTGGCAAGCATAACACTGGTGCTGACACTAATCTTTTCTTCAACTCTTGGAAACTGGTCTCACATGCTTCAGTACATTCAAACTTCTTTTCTTTCTTTAGTATCTTCGTCATCGGCTTAGCTACTTTCGAGAAATTCTCGATGAACCTTCTATAGTATCCTTCCAAGCCTAGGAAACTATGGACTTATTTAACTATTTTGGGAGATAACCACTCTGTTACAGCTGATACCTTTGTGGGATCGACAGCTATACCATTCCCAAACACAATATGTCCAAGAAATCCAAGTTCATTCAACCAAAATTCACATCTTCTGAACTTGGCATACAACTTGTGTTCCCTGAGTTTCTCAAGAATCAAACACAAATGTTCTTCATGATCCTCATTGCTCTTGGAATAAATCAATATGTCATCGATGAATACCACAACAAACTTGTCAAGAAACTCCATGAACACCTTGTTCATCATGTTCATGAAATAAGCTGGTGCATTGGTTAATCCAAACGGCATCACCGTATAATCATACAATCCATATCTAGTGGTAAAAGCAGTCTTTGGTATATCTTGTTCTCTAATCTTTAACTGAAAGTAACCCGATCGAAGATCAACTTTTGAGAATACACGAGCTCCTTCTAGCTGATCAAAGAGATCATTGATTCTGGGTAGGGGATACTTATTCTTTATGGTCACTTTGTTAAGTGATCGATAATCTATGCATAGTCTCTGACTTCTGTCTTTCTTCTCAACGAACAAAACTGGTGCACCCCATGACGAAGAACTTGGTTCGATAAATCCCTTCTTCAACTATTCTCCAAGATGTTTCTTGAGCTCTTTTAACTCATCAACTGACATCTTGTAGGGTCTCTTTGCTATGGGTCCAGACCCTGGTAGTAAGTCAATCAAAAACTCCACATCCCTATCTGGTGGCATCCCCAGTAATTCCTCCGGAAACACATCAGGGTACTCCTTTACCACTGGTACACTGTCTAGGCTAACCCGCTTAAGAGAATTTAACTTACTCCCTTTGGGTTTAAAGTTAGACTTGAACTTAATCCGTTTCTTTTCTAGGGTTGTGAGTGTAACAGTTCATCTGGCACAGTTTATCACTCCCTCATAACGAGTCATCCAGTCCATGCCTAATATTACATCCAATCCTTGGGACTCTAGGATTAGTTGATGACATCCAAAATTTACTATCATCTCTCCACCTGGGAGCTTACTTTAATAGGACATCCAATTGTTTCAGTTGGGAGTCTATTTTTGTCTACAAATGCTCTTAAAATGAATGAATGTGATGCACGGGTATAAAAAAGGATAAGTGCTGGAAAGGAATTAATCTTGAACTTACCAGCCACAGCATCAGACTCCTCTTGGATTTCCTCCACATTGATGTGATTCACACATCCCTTCTGAAAAGGATTTGGCTTGTTAGCCCCATCAGTCTTCTTTTCTGGGCATTCATTGGCATAGTGCGCTGTTTTCTTGCACTTGAAACATTCAACTTGACTAATGTCTCTCTTTGTTGGTTGATTCCCATTGCCATGTCCATTATGGTGACTCTTGTATCCACTCTTGTTGTTTCGGTAATCCCCATTGTTATGTCCACGATGTTTATTGTTATCATGGTGGAGGTTACTGTTGTGGTGGTTGTTATGATTCCCGTGGTTGTGGGATCCAGAGCCTCCACTTCCTTCACCAAAAGAACGCTTGTGAGATGATCCTAATCCATGCTTATCAAAATGGTGTTTCCTCTTCCTATTCTCAACTTGCTTCATCTTGATTTCCAAGATGGTAGCTTTGTCACACAGAGATTGATAAGTTGGAACATAAGCAACAGATAGTTGCATGCACATTTCATCATTCAACCCTTCAAGGAACTTTTCTTTCCTCTTTGCATCAGTGTCAACATCATCCGGTGCATAGCGTGACAGACTATTAAACTCTTCAATATATTCCGCCACACTACGATGGCGTTGTTTAAGGTTGTGAAATTCCTTCTTCTTCAACCCCATTACTCCTTAAGAGATGTGATTAGTGTGGAATCCATCCTCAAACATTGCCCAAGTCACTTCTTCAATAGGGTTAGTGACTTGAAAGTTATCTCACCAAGTAGCTGATGGTCCTTCTAGTAAGTGTGCTGCAAATCTCATTTTTTCTACATCAGTGCAACCAACTGTGACCAAGTCTTTGTTTACGGAACGTAGCCAATCATTTGCTACCAAGGGATCAGTTGTACCAAAAAACTTAGGAGGCCTCAATCTTATAAGCCTTGTAGGCATATCAAAAGCTGGTGGGTTGTTCTGATTGTTGTTATTGTTATTATTGTTGTTGTTGTTCTGATTCTGATTTGCCATAAACTGAGTCATCATTTGCATCAGTTGTGTCTGTGCAGTTATCAACCGTTGCATCTCATTGCCATTGTTGTTGTTGGTATTGGAACACGAGGAGGCATATGTGGTTTCAATAAGGATAAGTAAGGATAATTAACCCCATAGATCCTATCATGCACAATACAACATATAATAACATTCACAAATAAGCAAGCACAAGATAACCTTTAGGGTTCAAAACATCACAAGCAACAAGTTTGCAAAGATATATAACGTGCTAGCATAGTCATCCACAAGTTGTATGATCAATGCGACTCGATGGTAAAGCAATAAGATAGCTAGATATCACTACTACTCCATGTCAACTTCCTCCTCCACTAGAGCAAGTCCTGCCGCGTTGAATCCTGCCTTGTATTCCTCCAAGCTTGCAGTCAAAGCATTAGCCTTAGCCTGTAGTCCTCTCCTCTGTGAGCGCAGCCTCTCTATCACCTCGTGATCCGCATCTAGCGGAAGATCCTCAAGCTCCAACTTAGTCTCCATGTCCTTGGTCTTCTTGTTCCTATCCTGGATCCTCTTCTCTTGGATCTTGAACTTCTTCTCCTGGGCTGCAAACTTCTTCTCCATCTCCTTGATGCGCTCCTCCTGCTCCTCGAAGGCCTTGTACTTCCCCTTAAGTTGGACAAGTAGCTCATCATTTCCAAGCATCACATTGGTCCTATCAGTATCAAGGTGCCTAATGAGACTCTCTAAGTCCTGGAGGTAGTGTCGCACATGCTTGATGGTCTCCTTAGTAACCTTGTCCAACACAATAGCCTCTCCATCCTTGTCATGTCTCCCAAATAAATGGAAGTAGTGGTCCTTGAGCTCGGCAGAGTGACGTCCACAAAGGCGTCCTATCAGCTCCTGCATGGCGACGTCGAGGCCTCTCTCTTGGTCATCATGGAGTATCTTGAAGGCAATCTCCTCCGTTGGAGGCTCTGTCTGGCATCCTGGCTGAGTAACCCTGAATCCCCATAAGTCCTTCCTCTCAAACTTCTTGAGATGAATTCCCTTGATGGTAGGGATTAGGAGAGAGAGTACACTGACGAGCTGCAAAATGCGAGTCCCAAAGCGAGTTCCCTTGAACTCCTTGACAGTGTTGTAAACGAAGCTAGACATCTATGCATAGGATGGAGAAAAATCAGAAACAACATAAGTAAAACATATAGTAGTAATAGATGCAAAAAGTTTTAAAACAAAAGCCAATAACATTCAACAAAACATAATCCACACAAGTAATGGCATACATTATTCAACTCAAGCAACAAGGTTCAATCATAAGTTAGATAAAAAAAATCCATACCACATAGGTCGGTATGATCAAATTATTAACGTGATAAAACGCCAAGTGTGGTGGTCCAACTATTAGGATACGTTGCATCCTTCACTCACTAGTCAAGGTAGCTATCTAGGCATCCTTGGAGGCAATCTGTTTGTCTTGATCACAAGACTCACATGCTAAGTCTATAATATCCCTCCTTAGCTGTTTTATTGTGGTCTCTAAGTCTTGGGTATGTTTTCTCTCCTCTCTAAGATCATTCTGAGTGTTGAGCATTCTACACTTAAGTCTTTATCCAAGTTCTTCAATGGCATACCATGCTGCATTCCTTGTAGAGTCAAAGAATGACATATGAATTTCAAAGTTGGTGACCATGCAGAATCCTGACTCTTTGTGGTTATCCTCCTTATTTTTATATAAGTGGAGTTGCACCCACCAATACTCTTCTCCTTCATCCATCACCGCAAATCCCTTGTACACGGCTTCACCATTTATCTCCAAGCTAATCATGAGGTTCTTGAGTGCCTTGGGAAACTCCGTCTCACATTCTAGGGTCATAGTCATAAATGGTCCCTTCCTGACGGATTCTTTGATGGCAGCCATCTACAAATAGAGATGAGAAAGAAGATTAGGAAAGGTTTACGAGATGAAAAGAAACAAAGTGTAAAATTCATAGCAGTGTTGAATTTTCCTAGTGGCTTTCTCAATCTAATCCATCTTAGGGTCACAAACCTACATGCAACACAGTGCTCTGATACCATCTGTCAGATCTCACCCAATAAGGTAGAGATCCCAGTGATTGTAGTGCTAGTCCCTGGATTGAATTGCTAGCACCCACAATTTAAGATGAAGTACACAGATACAAAGGTCATTATTACATCGAAATTTCCAGGAGTCCAATAGTTATTACAACTCACTTAGACCAAGGCTAACTTAATAGAGTACTCAATACAAAGCATGATAATAAAGTCTTCATCTTCATGTGCCATAGGCAAATATGTTGAGTCTAGACTCATAACCCTATTCACCATCAGAGTAACCTGCAACATGATAAGTTACAGCCACAGAGGGTCAATATAGTTGCAATTGTATTGGAAAGTGATACCATAGTTGTATAGTAGAACCTAACAACTAGATGAATATGGCTAAGTGTGGATCTGGACGGCTTTGCAAAAAGCAAGTTTCATCCTACTAGTTTGAAAATACTAAGTTTTGTTTTTTGCAAAACACCAAGGAACCACCAATATACATTGGTGAACCTTTACCCTTGTTCACCCACAATTTTTAAATTAGAGAAATTGGGATGACGAGATTATTGAACCATTTCAATGTCTTTGATGCACAAAATTGTCCATAAGCGGGGACACGGCTAAGTACTTAGGTTTACCCTCTCGAGAGGTGGTGCACTTTCCCCACAAGACTCGACATGCATCGAAACAAGACTTTTCAGAAGCAATCCCTCAGACCACCACAGACGTGTTCCATCCTATCAATTCTACCACCCACTGTCTGTCTGGCTGAGTTCTCACAACTTAGTTTTTCAAGGCAGAGCCCATATGCCATGTGGTTGCACTAGAAGCTTCGCAACACAAAACATCTCAAATCTCTTTGTTCATGGGTGGCCATCCACAAGTGTGATACCAGGGTAAACCATATAAATGGGCCCTAAGTAACCACTCAACACAATCCATACAAGTCCCATTCCACCCAGGTGTTTCATTAACAAAAGTTGTTTTCTTAATCAAAAATATATAAGTATACAACTTTCCATAACA
Source organism: Avena insularis (assembly GCA_023614405.1). Classification (NCBI taxonomy): domain Eukaryota; kingdom Viridiplantae; phylum Streptophyta; class Magnoliopsida; order Poales; family Poaceae; genus Avena; species Avena insularis. The sequence continues at coordinate 34,484,623 of CM042684.1, forward strand.
TCATTATATGAATATCCACCCTCGAATTCTAATAGCAATACTAAGCATTCTAGCATACGATGTCTCTTATCATAGGGAAGTACTACCAAGATATAATCTATAGGATTCCATAGCATAGCATTATACTTGAAAACTATATCATGCAAGTCCTACTAAAATATCACTAATTCAATAAGTAAAAATAATAGGACATAAGATAAAATATCACTTGCCTTGGTAGCTAGGAGAATAGGTACAATCCTCATAATCACACACTTCACAATCCACACAATCTACATAACAAAAATCAAACAACAAAATATACACAGATCAATATAACACTCAAAAATAATATGAATGCATGCAAAAATGCAATGAGATGATTGCCACAATTTACCAAACTCTACTGTACATAAGATAAAGTATACTTTCTAAAGTCTAAAGATTACAAAATCTACCAAAAAATAATATACAAAATAATTTTTATAGCCAAAATAGCCCTACAAATGTCTCTGCACAAAACTCTAATTTTACAGAAGCAAATGACCAAAGTAAGGCCACAGAAATAAAGTTCATATTTTTTTGAATCCATAGACACCTAATTTGTATTTTTCTAATTTGTAGATTCAAAGTTATGAATTTTGCAAGTTTAAACAAATAATAAATCAAATCTGGTTTTTAAAACAGATTCACAGACACGCGGTGCCATCTGATTGGTCGGTACCGCTTCGCACGGATCACACTCGCGCGTCGTTAGATCTCAGTTAGATCTTGCGGCTTAGATCAACCAGTACCCTTTCGAGCTAGCTTCTAATCTTAACCACTGGATCTAGATCCAGCAGATCTAATCGCACTGGCCAAACACTGGCAGCGCAAATGGCGAGCGTGGCGGTGGCATGTCTGTCGACGGTGCTTCGGCGAGGCCGGGGGTAAAGGGGGAGGCACAGAGGTGTTACCGAGTCGTGGTGATGCCGTGGATGAAGTGGCGGTCATGGGCAAGGGCGAGGCGCACGGGTACTGCTGCAATTCCTCGCCGGAGTTCAGCTCGTCGTCGGGTGCTTGCAGAGATTGATGAAGGCGAGCCTGTAGAGCGCCCGCGGACAAACAAACAGTATAAGTGCGTGTGCGCGGCGACAGCGAATGCGACAGAACAAACCGGAGGCGAGGGGGTTCAAGGCTCACCGCAATAGGTTGTCCGAGTTTGTCGTGACAGCGGCGGTGCGAGTCGGAATTCGTTGAGCCTGGGGGCTCTTCGGGGTTGCTGAGTGAGGGGAAATGGAGAGGGGGGTGAGGGGGTTAAGTAGTAGGGGTTGACAGGGGCAATCAAGCCACAAATCAAGCGCTTTGAATCAAATTGATTTGGGGAGAAACGGCATCGGTGGAGCGGGTCTGTGCGCGTGATTGAAGACGACGCAGCTGACGTGGCGGTGGGGCCCGTCAGTCAATGAGGGGGTGCGGTCGCGTGCGGTGAGAAAAGAAGCAGAGGGGGAAGGGGTATGCCGGGTGGGCTAGTTGGGCTGTGAGTTGGGCCGCGCCAGTTAGCAGGTAGGCTTTCTATTTTTTTTCTTACCTTTTTTTCTTTTCTATTTTCATTTTCTAAATAAGATTTGAACTAGCAAATGACATCCAAATCAAATAAAATTTTCACCAAAACTTTGTGGGATGATCTTAGTATGTAAAAGTGTTTTAAACACATCAAGCCACTAGAAAATCATTTGGATACAAAATAAAAATAAAACACATGCCCCACACATGCATAAAAGAGGGGGGGTTTAAATTAGGGTTTTGCTAGGTTTGAAATTTTGAAAAAAATTGTGCAATGCACACATGCTATGATGATATGAATGCAATGATGAAGCTTTTGGTTTATTGAAAATTGGGATGTTACAGTGAAGAAACTTCAGCCAGATAAACTCGAACCCAAAGCGGAAAATGCGTCTTCATAGGATACTCTAAGGAAACTATCGGGTATTCCTTCTATCACAGATCCGAGGGCAGGGTTTTCGTTGCCAAGAATGGATCCTTTATAGAGAAAGAGTTTCTCGCGAAAGGTGTGTGTAGTCGGAAGGTAGAACTCGAAGAGGTTGTTGAACCTTCTCTTCATAATATGGCGAGTAGCGCAACACCGGAAGCTATTCCGGAGTTGACTTCACCAAATAAAGAGGGAACTAACGATCATAAAACTCCGAAAGAGAATACTACCAAACCTCGCAGGTCAAGCAGGACGCGTGCAGTTCCCGAGCTGTACGGAAATCCTGTTATGAATTTCATGGTCGATGAAATTGATGACTCTGCGATGTATGAAGAAGCGATGATGAGCCCAGATTCCAACAAATGTCTAGAAGCCATGAAACCCGAGATGGAATCCATGTACGAAAACCAGGTTTGGACCTTGGTGGACTTACCTCACGACCGAAAGGCCATGGAGAATAAATGGATTTTCAAAAGAAAAACCGATGCTGATGGTAATGTAACCGTCTATAAAGCTCGACTCGTCGCAAAAGGATGACAAATTCAAGGAATTGACTACGATGAGACATTCTCTCCCGTAGTGATGCTAAAGTCAGTTAGGATTATGTTAGCAATTGCCGCATATTTCCACTATGAGATATGGCAGATGGACGTCAAAACTGCATTCCTCAATGAAAACATTGAAGAAGAGTTATACATGCTACAACCACGGGGTTTTGTCGATCCTAAGGATGCTGACAAGGTATACAAGCTTCAGCGATCCATCTATTGACTGAAGCAAGCATCTCAGAGTTGGAATCTCCGCTTTGATGAGGTGATCAAAGAGTTTGGATTTATCCAAACTTATGCAGAGGCTTGTATTTACAAGAAAGTGGGTGGGAGTGATGTGACATTTCTGATATTATATATGGATGACATATTACTGATCGGAAATGATATAGATCTTTTAAACAGTGTTAAAAGTTATCTAAACAGCAAATTTTCAATAAAGGACCTAGGTGAGGCGTCATACATATTAGGCATATTACCTATAGAGATAGATCAAGGCGCCTAATAGGGCTATCGCAAATTACATACCTTGATAATATTTTAAATAAGTTTAAAATGGACGAAAGTAAGAAAGGATTCTTACCTATGTTGCAAGGCAAGACATTGAGTAAGACTCAAAGTCCGGCTACGGTGGAAGAAAAAGAGATAATGGACAAAGTCCCCTATGCTTTAGCCATAGGCTCTATAATATACGCCATGCTATGTACAAGACTGGATGTGGCACATGCTATTAGTTTGACTAGTAGATACCAATCTGATCCAGGATCGGAACACTGGATAGCGGTCAAGAATATCCTTAAGTACTTAAGAAGAACTAAGAAAATGTTTCTCGTGTACGAAGGTAAAGAAGAGCTCGTCGCTAAGTGTTATGTCGATGCTAGCTTCGACACCGATCCAGATGACTCTAAGTCTCAATCCATGTATGTATTTCTCATGAACGGAGGAGAAGTTAGTTGGAAGAGTTCCAAACAACCCGTGGTGGCGGGATCAACAACAGTGGCCGAATATATTGCTGCTTCAGAAGAATCTCAAGAAGCGGTTTGGATGAAGGAGTTCATAACCGAACTAGGTGTGGTTCCTAGGGCGTTGGACCCAATGGTGATCTATTGTGACAACAATGGAGCCATAGCCAATGCCAAAGAACCAAGGTCTCACAAGAATTCCAAGCATATTAAGAGTCGGTTTCACTCCATCCGCGAACATGTCAAGGATGGAGATATAAAGATTTGTAAGTACACATGGATCTCAATTTAACAGATCCATTGCCTAAAACTCTCCCTAGGGCAAAACATGATCCACACCAGAACTCCATGGGTGTTAGATTTATCACTATGTAACTAGATTATTGTCTCTAGTGCAAGCGGAAGACTAAAGGGAATATATCCTGAGAGGCAATAATAAAGTGGTTATTATGTATATTCCAAGTATATGATAGATGTTTATTTTGCATGCTATAATTGTATTAATACGGAAACGTTAATACATGTGTGTTTAATAAACAAATAGAAAGTTCCTAGTTATGCCTCTCTTATAAACTAGCTCGTTGATTAACAAGATGATCAAGGTTTTCTGATCATATACATTGGAAGTTGTTAGTAACGAGGCCACAACATTATTGGAGTGGTCTGATGAACATTCATCCGAAGTATAGCATTACGATCAAAGTCATTAAGTTTATATTGCTATAACATCATACGAAGTAATCCTAATCCTTAGCCATGAGATCATGTCAATCAATAACACTAGAAGAGTATCTTGATAACATCAAATGTCACACTGTAACAGGGTGACTATAAAGATGGGTTCAATGCTACGAAGGTGTTATGTTGAGGCCCATGGATCAAGAGTGGAATTTGTCTATCCCAATGACAGATAGATATACTCTGGGCCCTCTCGGTGATATCACATTGGTTAGCTTGCAAGCAAGTGATTTGATCACTAGAATGTTATATCACGGGAACGAGAAAAGAGTACATGTCGTTAATGAGATCAAACTAGGTATGAAGATACCGATGATCGAATCTCGGACATGTAATATATCGCGAGACAAAGGGATTAAGATTCTAGCGTAAAAGGTTCCCACGATCATAAGAAAGTCATCGTTGAATGTGTGGGAGTCAGTATGGATCTCCGGGTCCCGCTTCTGATTATTGATCCGAGAGGGGTATCGATCATGTCCGCATTATTCGCGAACCATAGGGTGACACACTTAAGAGACACCGACACCATTTGGAACAAGTAGTTTCTTGTCGAAAAGATTTATAAAGCGCAGGAATTTATTTCACTAAACACCGGAATTGTTTCGGGTGAAATTGCTGAAAGTGTTTGTGCATGTGAAATAAAATACTAGCAAGGGGTTTTATGTGAAAGTTTTTCCATTAAAGTAATTGGCAAAAATCTGAATAAATAAATAAAAGAAGTTTTATTTAAAGAGAGATTGCATTAAATTTGGTGGAAATTTAATGGAATTTTTGAGTGGGATTTTGTGTGGAGAAATGAAGGGGCTGAAAAGTGAGTGGTAGCTCCACCCACATGAATGGAGGAGGGGAGGGGGAAGCTCCCATGCGCCGGCCACCCCTTGGGGTGCCCTCTCTTCCTCTCCCTCTCTCACACTGACACCTCCTCGTGAAGGATTTCTCTCCCCCTCTAGTTTATTCCCCATGGTCTCGGACTAGCGAGATACATGTTTCGGTGGCTTTTCGGCAAGAAAGAGTTGTTGCTTCCGCTGCATCGCTGGAGCAAGGAGGCCGAGGTTGCTCGGTGGCCTGGACGTGTGTGCGAGCATGGATGCGCTGCTGATTTGCGACACTGGACTTCTTCTCGATCTTGAGATCGGCAAGCGTTCGTCTACATCATCCACGAGTATAACCTCGTTAAACTTTGTCGGTCTACAAGGGTATGTTCTCTATGGATGTATATCCACACATTGCTTGTATCTAGTAGATAGACCTTGGTACATAGTTATTTCCATCGTAGGAATTTTTTTGTTTTCTATGCTGCGAACCCTACAAACTTCTACCAGCAACTACTACTATCATATATGCAACAACCATGTTTGTGTTGGCATTTTTCTAGAACAAAAGCAACTAATCAAAAAACACGAGCCAATGTCCATTTGCTAGATTGTATATTCCTCTGGTAATAATGCGCATCAAAATCCCCCAGACCCCCTTCCTTAATGGATACCAGCATGAATGCACATCATAAAACCATCCTAAAACCATACAGAGCGGTTGCGCGATGAACCCTGGTGCCAATCCAGCCACGGGAGAACCACACAAAATCGTGTGAAAACACATAGAGGCAAACATGGATGGAGGTGAAATCATGGAGTAAACATACCGCCTATTCCGTCGCGGCGGTCGAAATGTGCCGAAAACACCGCCAGGAATCAATCTCTTACACCAGATTCCATCAAAAACGAGAATCCCCCTAGAAATCAATGCCCTGGTTGCGCGTCGGGGCCCTGATGTAGATCTCCACCGGGCCGCGCCAGACCCCCTCGCCGGAACGGCTCCACCTCCGCCTCCAACCTCCACTTCTGCCTTCGGATCCGCTCTACCTCCGTCTTTCTCGGGGCATCAACAATTCAGTTTGATGGCCTGGATGATCCGGAGGTTTTAGAGGCTCTTGCAGTCTGAGAGGGCATGCATGTGGCGAAAGATTTGAACTTACCTAGATTGATGGTGGCAAGCGATTGCCTGGGTGTGATCAAGTCAGTTATCTCAGGAGAATTTGGGGCCTTATAGTAATATTATCGCAAAAATAAAATCGTGTTCTACGGAGTTCTCTCATGCTTTGTTTGCACATGAGGATAGATCTTTTAATAAATGAGCACATGATCTAGCTCGGCTAGCTATGTCGTTGCCATTAGGGCGACACGTTTGGTGTAAATCCGTCTGAAGGTGTTTGTATCCCACGTGCTCTGAATTAATAAAGGGCGGATGGTTTTCAAAAAGAAAATTAGTCGCAAAAAAATTAAGGGTCAAAGACACGAACCACGTATCAAACAAATGTTAGTGTTCAAGTAGGTATATTCGGGTTTTTTTGGGTTAATTTAATGGATCAGAAAAAAAGCTAAAAGATATGCGTGTTTACGCCGCAGGCCGGCCCATGGGGCGAGACACGGTTGCCGGCCCAGTCCGGCCTGTGCCCGTTGGCAAGGTTTGTTGGGAGCCCATTGGATATGCTCTGAGTCGGTGACCCCCACCCCACGCACGCTATTATTATTTCTAAGATATGATCTAAAAGTTCACTCCGACTTCTTCGATTCCCCATCCCCGCCCCAAATCGCGCTGATCCCTTACCTTCCCTACCAAACCCTAGCTGCCATGGCCCCTAGGGGTGGGCGTTCGGTTCCACTGAACCGAACGGTCCGGTGCTTCGGTCATACGAATATTTCGGATCTTAGAAATCAGTGACCGATCGGTGTCTAAAATTTAACGGAACCGAGGCTTCGGTGTCTAGATTTTTCGGTTCGGTACTCGGTTTGTACCGAATGGACCGAAGTGAGCATCTAGGGAACTGTTGCGTTGGGCTGGGAAGCTGCCACGATGGGCTCTACTACTGAGAAAGCTGACACACCCTGTGAGTTTGTCTGGGCTAGCAAACATGCGTGAGAGACATGGGTTCCAGTCAATAAAGAATTAAAAAGATAGCCCAAATAGCAATTGTTAACATCCAGCATGCGATGCATACCATGCAAATAGCTGTATGGATTCGGTGCTCGGTCTGTTCGGTGGACCGATGGCCACGACCGAAATCACCCAAGGAAATTCGGTTAGTTAGAAATGCTAACCGAGATTAGTACCGATAATTTCGGTGTCGGTTTTCTCGCTTTCGGTTTAGGTCAATACGGTTCGGTAAATCGGTTCTCGGTTAAAACGCCCACCCCTAATGGCCCCTTCTTGGGTCTTGCTCGACCGCAAAGTTCCTTTTCCCCATGACCCCATCCGGATCCCGGAAGGGGAAGAGTGCATCGGCATGCAGTGTCCACCAAGCGACGAGGAGATGATAGAGACAATCGCCCGCTACCTGCAGAGTTTGAAGCCCGTCCCACAACTCGAGGATCCACCGAAGTTATCCTCCCTGCGCATGCTGCCGCCGAGGAATTCCATCCCACCACTATGCGCAGGTGTGACCTCAGCCCGCATCTCGAGCTCAGACAAGAATCTGGTTGCCCTCTACGCTGGCCCCTACCGCCCTGGCAGCCTTTCGGAAGGATGCTATCTGATCTACAACGCCAGGGAGAATTCTCTCTCAACGATCCCCCCGCTCCCATTCGACCCCTCACATTACCCCATCGGTGCCGATTCAGCTGTTGTCGTCTCCGACGGTGAGGGCGATGGCTACATTCTTGCCGAACTCATCAGGGTGAGAAGCTCCGACTTTGCCGAAGTCAAGCTCTACCTGTGGCGGTCGTCTTCAAGAGAATGGGGCGCGAAGGCCAGTCGCCTGCCCCTCGAGATTTGCCAGGGACCCTATGATTTCTGCACTGATATGTGCTTTTTGTCTGAAGGCTCTACTCTCTGCTGGGTGGATCTGTTCAAGGGCTTGCTGGTCTGTGATCTGAGCGGGGTGCTAAAGTACAATTCTGACCCGGAGTTCAGTTTCATTCCATTGCCCACTCATGATCTAGCCTGTGATGCCAGCATCCCCAGGGCTCCCCGAGCGGAGGAGTTTCGTTCCATGGCCTATATTCAGGGCGCTTTCAGGTTTGTCAGCATGGAGGGCTACGCTGAACACAAACCCGGTGATGATCTTGAACTGGCTGTGTGGACTCTGTCGTCCGATCTATCACAGTGGCACAAAACAAGGAAGTACAATGTTGCAAACATCTGGGCTAACGAGACCCACCAAGCCGGCGGTATGCTAAAGATTGCTGCTTCGCTCCCTGTCTTGAGCATGTATGAAGTTGATGTTATCTATCTAGTCTTCGCTGATGTGAGGGTGGTACGCTGTGAACCGGAGTACAGAGGCCAGTATCTGATTCGTGTTGACATGCTGAATAACAAGGTTAAATTCTATCCAGGAAATAAAAACTGGATTCATTCTCAATTGATGGCAAGTGATTTCAGTGCATACCAACAGGGTTCAGTGGACGACCACCCGGTACTAATACTCTTCTTTTACATAGTACTCTTCTTTTACCTATGTTCATTAGAACTAAGCATAGTTTTGTTTGTATAGTACTCGCTCCATTCCTAATTAATTAACTCAACTTTGTATAGATACGCATGTATCTTGATGTCAAGACACAAAAACGCGTCTAGACAAGGTTGACTCAATTAATTTTGGATGGAGGGAATGCTTAAGTTTATAGATAATTCAGTTCTGAGGCTTGCTTGTTTTATCATATCCAAGTAACCGCATGCTTGCTAGTGGAAATGGAGATGTTTGGCCACCTCCCCTTGTTTGACACTAGATGATAGATATTGGGCTAAACCGCATTCATCATACTGGAATTAGTTGATGCCAAATGAATCTTCCCCCTTCTATTGTTAGAACCCCTTGCACGTCATTTTTTTTTGCATGCTTTAGGTCAACATTGACTTGATGGAAAAAAAACTAATATGCTATAGTTGGCTGCACTTCTCCACTTTTGCTGCGTGCCCAATTAGTGAATATATAGCGCACACAATAATTTGATTATGAGTTCAAATTTGTTATGAGCCAAGTCCATTCATGGATGTAGCACATGGAACATAAATTCAAGCCAAAGCTGAACAACATAAGGGCCTGAAGGAAAATGTTTAAAGTAAAAAAAAATACCCATGAAAGTTGACACATAGATGTTTGAGTTAACTACTTTGCTTAAGTGCCTCTTTGATTGACCTTAGGCAATATACACCATTGCGCTGGTGGTGCTAATTAATTAATGTAGAAAACACAACTGAATAGGTCAGTGGCCAAGTGTATAGGTATACTGCAAATTTGACTAGGTCTACCCATACTCCCGTTGGCCTCGTTGAGATTCTGCCTCTATCATTTTCTTCCTTGCACTAGTCCGACTTATGATTACGATAGTATTATATTTGAGATATGTCTATTTGTTCTTGCCAGAGACAGGTAGAAGCAAGCGAGCTAGGGCCAAATGGAAAGAGGTTGAAGCTTTGAGATCTTAAAACCATATCGAGCTAGGGCCAAATGGAAAGAGGTTGAAGCTTTGGATTCTAGGTGCTCTTGGGTGTTTCGTAAGAATTTATTTTTATGTCATTTTTCTATGTTTTCTTTGCATGTGTTGGTTTTGGTTGTTTATGTTCTTTTTATATTTTTTACTAGCAAAGTGACCGTGCGTTGTCATGCTGAAAGTTATAAATTATTAAATAGCTCATCATTTTATTGAACTGAATGTTAAATACTTCTCATCCATCACGTGTATCATCCATCACGCGAATCGCTCGCCTCCCAACACCAACCTCGCCGGCGAGGGGATCCTCCCCTCGCCGACGCTGACGCCAAAGTCATGCACGCGTACCCCGCACGCTGTTTGTGCCAATGAACTCGTATATATAGTTGTAGCTTGGAGGGACATGGATGTCTATTTACTTTCTCTAGCTTACACCAGTGATCCCTCCCCATAATAACTACTCGATTCCTTGCACACATGGATGAAAACGATACGTGTCTCAGGGGCATCTTTGTCCCTTTCCAATAGCAACTAAATTTAATGCGCCGGCAGACTCTTGGATAATTCCTGCTTTGTTTCCGTCCATTCTGATTCTAAAAACAAGTGTTGTTCTTAAAAGAAAGACAAATACGACTACTCATAGTATTTAACAGAGATTTATGGGTTTTGATTCTGCCCAAATATTTGTTTCCATCATCTAGATGATTATTGGTTTTAACAGAAAAAAAACCATATTATTATACACATGACATGTACCACAGGTTATCTGTATCATAAGGATATAAAATAAACACTCCCTCAGTTCTGATTTAATCTACTCCCAACGTTTCAAAATACATATTTTTTTACCCTTTTTCCAAGATACATATATATATACGCCTTTTAATGTGTAGGTACGAAGCAAAATTAGTGAATCTACACACTAAAATACATCTAGATACATGTGTTTTATAAAAGGGCTACAACATCTTATATTTTGGAACGGCATTAGTTACTACTCCCTCTATCCAGAAATAACTGCTTGGATTTATCAAAATTCACACGATATTCAATGTCTAGATATCGTACAAATCTAGTCAAATCAAAAATTGGACCGACGGAGTACATAGAGCAGTGTAGGTATAAACCGCTAGTGCAGCAAGAAAACAGCAAATTCAAATTCTGGATATATCAACACACAAGCTAGCCAGCATTCTGCTTGTTATCTGGCTATAAAAATAAATACATTCACGTGTGGCAACCAGCCTAGCCTTCTTATCAACATTACCTACCTAGCTACACACAGCTCAAAGGATCCATTCAACACCCCAGCTAGCTAGCTACCATGTTGACCTCAAAATAACATTAGAGAAGCTACATCAGATTGACCAGCAGCACCTAACATCCATCATCAAGTTGAAGAGCAAGTCCGGCCAGCCGTCGCGAACCAGCAACCATACATCGATCAGCTCCCTCCCCAGGCCACCAACTTCCCCCCTCCGCCAATTGATGCAGCTAGCATCAGAGGTACATATCCAAAAAATCATCACAACGCAGGATACCAAGCAAATCAGGATAATGCTGTTGGTCGATCTACACTCTGCGGCCCATCCATCTTTCACCTGCACGATAACAAAAGGCCAATAATTCAACATTGAGACTTCAAGTTGGCAACAGTAGCAAAACACCATAGAACTCATTAGACCAGCCACTCTCTCTCAGAATGAAATAAGTAGTGTCTGCCTTTATCCAAACACAAGAAAATAAACTAATTGGACACGTTTTTCTTGACACCATAAATATATTCATTCATACTAGATTGATGGTAACATAAAGCACTCACAAGTACTGATGGATTGCTTCAACTACAGCAGCAACAAGTATCAATACCCCAAGATGGCATACATAGATATGCAAATATCGAAGCCCAGAGAGAGGATGGCATTGACGTCAAAATCAATGCACGGAAATCAGCTAGCTAGATACCTATTGGCAAAATAACTGATTTTTGACATGCACATCAGCGAGCTAGCTAGCATCAGGAAAAACAACACACTACACTAGCGCAGCACAAATCGTCGAAACTAGCTGCCCAGATCTGAGAGGCATCATCACTCTCAGGTCATATCACACACTACGATTGATTTATCAACACCTCACAACAGTCTAAAAATGAATGACAGGGAGACGTAAGTAGGTCACATCATCATCATTTACCTTGATGTCAGCATGGCTGCACAGGAAGAAGTCAAACTCTGTAGGGTGGCAGATCTTAGAGTCAACAACAGTGACTGCAAATGAAGAAGAAAATGAAATATCAGCATCAGATTATAGAACAAGTTACCAAATATTGGCAAGAACAACAGCATAACAATATTACTCACCAGAAAGGACGTTGCCGATTCGGTCATACGAGTTCTGTTCATTGTGGTCATGCGCAAACAGACTGGTGTGGTGGCGCTTCTCCATTCACAATGAATGTGGCCCAAGGCTCGTAGTTTGCCTGCTGCGACACGCAGGCATGAGAGGCGGACTGGTAGGAACAGAATGGAGCGGTGAAAATATGAAAAATAGGGGGAGGGAGGTTGCTTGTTACATTTTGGATGGCATCAAGCTAATGCAGTACAACTTGGTAGAATAACAATAGTTAAGGCTTTTCTCCAGTTGATCTTTTGAAAAGATATAAGACGCTCCCTGCAAATGCATGCCACATAACATATGACTTGCGCCAACGAGGAGGAAGACTGTAGATGGTGAGGGACAGAGGTTACCTGATCATGCCACCATGGATGGTTCCTCCAAGAGGATCACGATGAAATTGTACAGATCCTCTGTCAATTTCTGCTTGTGAGACTGAGCAGAGACTAGGCCAGCATACTTTGTAACCTCAGGTCCATCTTGGGAGGCCACAACCTGCAGGGCAGGGTGACACCAAATAGTTACAGATCAATGTTACCAAATAGATGTGTTGAGTTATAACTCAAGCATTAAAGTAATAGTAACTCAATAATTAGCATATCTACATATGAGAGAAACACCACTCGTATGGACAGACCAAAGATTAATGATCCAGCATCTGACTGTATTTTGGGGAAAAAAATCATACTGATATATAGGCCATACTAGAAAGGTTCACCTCCATGAACACACAGGAAACTACTACTCGACAAACAAACAAACAAACAAACAAACAAGATAAGAAATATCAAAGAATGTTTGCTCGGCAAGCAACGATTACAAGCTTCACTGGAATCTTGGGCAAACCAGGATTAATGGAGAATTACAAGTGTAGTCAAGAATTAAGATTTCACCCTATCACCACCCAACTCAGTAAGGTCCAACGAATCCAGGAACTAAAACCCAAATGTGTCGACAAATGTACAGTCAAAATCGGTCACAATCTATGTTCATCCTGATATGTGTTAAGCAGACCAAAAGATTCTCCATAGCAGAATAACTGCTCCAACAGCCAAGCATTCCTACCGAAAGTACATATCATTGATCATCATAACAAGTAGAAGCCATGAAAGAATTTATGAACTCGGTAAAAGTGAAGGCATTGTTTAAAAAAGAAACAAAATCATTGACTTCTATATGCATCAACTCACTATAACCTCACTGTACAATGCGAAGAATACTTTTGGACGCTTTTTTTCTTTTACTTTATTCTCTAGATCATTTAAAACTAAACAGACCAACACATGTTCATTCGCCGCATGCGAGTCCAGCGACATGAATGAAACACAAGGAAGCTGATACTACCTACAGGTACAGCGACATGTAAGCAAGAAAGCTGCACTACTAATTACTAAATACAAGTACAGCTACATGCAAGCTGCTTAATCAATCACAAGTTCCTTGATCCTAAATAAACTAATTAAGGTGCAAACAACACAAGCACGTACGTGCGCAATTCCAAAAAGAATGAAGCATATCCAACTCGATCTGTGCCAACAGCTTGTAACCAACGAAAATAAGCAGTTCAAAAGAAGAAGGAAAAAAGAGGAAAACCAACCTCAGGCTGCACTCCAATCTTGAGTCGATCACACGTTATAGGTGTTCACGCCAGGCTGACCTCACCGTGTGCACATTGCGTGAAATCCACGCACGTAACAACCAGGCACCTTTCTTCTCCTTTTCCTTTGAATCCATGGGATTCCTACTAGCTGCAACTCCTACAAGTATCACCTAGCAATTTACAGGCTACAAATCAATGGATAGACCAAACCTACCAATATCACCTACCATAAGAAATATTCATTCATATTAGAGGGTCACATACTCACATTGAAGCATTCACACGTACTAATGAATTGATTGAACTACAGGAGGAAATGAAATGTATACAAAATCATCAACAGCAGCTTAGACATTACTAAGCAGAATTAAGTTTATAAACAAGGACAAGGGCTCCGTGCAAGGTAGGCCAGTAAAAGGTAATTCATATTGGATCATTATAACTACACAAGATAAATGTGTATAACTGAAGTCTATCTTTTGGCCTGTTCAAATAATGCTAAAGCAAACATCCTTTGAATTGATGAAATCAAGTAAAGTCTGAACGGATTTTAGATAGGCAAATAGGTTACATATTATGCAGGGTGTGCTCACAACTCAAGAGTGGAGCAACATACGAAAGACTGGCTCTATATGAAGAACGAAATTGAGGATTTCACAAGGATGTACCTATTATAAAAAAATATCTGTGATCTAAAATGACTATGAACGGTATCGATATATTTCAAAAAATACCCTTAATTTACAACAGAAACAAGCACCCATGCATTACAATCCCAGGAGCAACGGCAATCTTACCTATAATCATGACAAAGATTCCTCACCAAAAGAATAGTTGGGAGATCCCTAGTATGGCCTCCATAGCAACCACGAGGACCTGGACTGTATCCTCTCCTGTAACCTCGAGGCGGTGATGGACTGTAATCGTAACTGCTTCCACATAAGTACAAGAAAAATGATCGGTATCAGAAGCCATCAGGTAAAAAAAGCAGACTCTTGAAACAGAATAATGAAGGTGATTCTAAAAATATGGGGACACACAAGAATATACTACAGAGAGTGGTGGGGGGGGGGGGGGGGATGAAGTGTTCTCCGCGACCAATGTTACCAGCATTTGTTGGCAGAAAAAACTAAAAACATGCATATTCATGAGTGATAGTTTAAGAGTGAGTCTATTTAGCACCCAGTTGTTTTCTTTTTCGTTAGAAGTCGAATTTTTTAACCAATAGCACCACGGCTATTTGTTTCCCCCAATTCCTCGTTCTCTTTATTTTGCCAAACGAGAAAACCAGATGAAATGAAAAGGGCCAGGATTCTGGAGTATCCCCTGCCCCCACCACTTTCATCTTTCGTGGCCAAACAGTCTCTTAATTCCTGGCCCACAAATTTAAAACTAGCCTCCTTTTTCATGGGCCAGAAAACAAAAAGAGAAGGATAAATAATAAAACAAGCCTTTTTTCCTTGATGTCTACAACAAATTTGCTGTTTTCACGTGCTAAAATTATTAAAAGAAAGCAGCCAGGATACTATGGAATCCTGAAAGTATACATGTGAAAACATACTAGCATATAGTTGTAAACCCAAAGTATATACTAGTTCTATTTAGTACTCCCTCCGTTCCAAAATGTAGGCCTTTCTAGCAGTTCATCTTACATTTAGGAACAGAGGTAGTAGCATATACTATTTGGAAACTTAGAAGTAAACTAGCATTCAACTTACTAGTATTTACTAATAAAAATTTACTTGTAAAACCCCCCAAAAAAATCAGTATATACATGTGAAAATTTATTAGTATATACTTTTAAACCCAAGTATATACTAGTTGTATTTAGTACTACCTCCGCCCCCAGGCTTAAGGCCTACATTTTTTTTCACGAGTCAAACTACCTAAAGTTTGACCAAGTTTTTTAGAGAAAAATATTAATATTTATAATACATAATCCATAACCTTCCATACATCATGAAACATATTTTCACATGGTATCTATATAATATAATAGTTCTTGATAGTTTTTTTCAAAAAGTTTGGTCAAACTTTTCAAAAAAAAGGCCTTAAGACTTGGGATGGAGGGAGTATTACATAACATATTAATTGTACTTGTAAGAAATTTACAAGTATTTACTAGTATATATACAATAAAATTATATTCTTCGACGACTTAGGAGTAAACTAGCATTTTGGCTCTAGCATAGCCGATGAAGAGAATAACTAGAACAGAATAACCATTAAATCAAAGTGTTGATATATCTAGAAATACTAGTGCTACTGCCCTGCCTTGCAGTTAAGCGATTCAATTCATGAAAAAACTAAAAAACATGTTTGTAATAACTAAACAAACATCCAGTACATGTAGATTTATTCAATACACAAGGACACTAATCTAGGTGCAATAAATTACTTACAGACCTATAGTGCAAAATAGTGTAGTGCCATCTACCAATAGAATGAAGTATAGCATTACTACACTTAGCAAGTAGGTAATAGTATAGCAGAGCTACACTAGCAAAAACATAAAGTCGATGTCTTGCATTGCAGAAATACAGAAATCCTTGTCTTCAATTCATTCCCAAACTAAACTGCCCATCAAGGAAACACAGCATCGAGTAGCCAAAAGACCAAGCCGTGATATCAAACACATGCCAAATCAAACAATCATTTACTTTACTCATCCAATTAGATCATGTAGCAAAAAAAAAGATATACCATCGACAGTTTCAGTGGTTGGCTGCAAAAGAAGGTTTGGAAGAAGTAGCTTGAATCAAGGAAATCACATGACTAAATTAGATAAGCATGCAGAGGTTTATTTAGCAAATAATAATTGCTATAGGTGTTCTGCTTCTCATAGTTATAGATCAACTAGTCAGACACCAAATGTCAGAAAGCTCAGGTTAACTAATTAATGGAGAGAATGCATAGACCACTTACTACCTTGGCATTGTGTTGGAGCAGAAGTTAGACCACCTCTTGCTGCCCAAGACCAGCAGCCAACAACCGCCCATGAGGCACGTGAGGTCGCGGCCAGCATGGTGGCACCCAGGCAGAGGTCCTTCAGCTGGAACCTGATTGTAGCTTTCGTGTCATTCACCTCGAGATTAATGTCGAGAAACCAAACCTGCCTGTAATGGCATGAAAGCACGATGATTAATTTGTAGGGTCAGAGTCCAGAACAAGGATAATAAGATGTGTTTATGCTATGTACAACAAGCAGATATGCATGGCAAAGAGTGATATAATGCTGCTAGGCTCCAAAAATATCGATAAATAAACACAAATCCCAGCGAAGATGAATTGGGGCTGTCTGCATGATCAAGTCACATGTACATCTGACAAAAAGCACTTATCATCCTTATTGGAGTAATAAGGAAACCTACTACATTGTCAAACAAGGAAACAGAGCACATCGAGTAGGCAAAAGGCCAAGCGATGACACATGAAAGTGACGAACATGGACCAAATCAAACAATCTGGGGTCTAACTCATGGCCGGCTAGATCATGTACCTGGATTAGAACCTCCAAAAATGGGAAAGAACCAGCAAACAAGAGATACCATCGGGGGTTTCAGTGTTTGACTACAGAAGAAATGTTTTGGAAGAAGTAGCTTGGGTATGGGAAATCATATGAATAAACTCACAAAAATGCAGCAATTTATTTAGCAAATAATTGTTACAGGTTCACAGTTATAAATAAAAGTAGTCAGGCAACCTCGGATTAACAAATTTATGGAAGGAATGCATCGACCACCTAGTACCTTGTCATTGTATTGGAGCAGAAGTTTGACTGCCTCTTGCTGCCCATAACCAGCAGCCCAAACTAGTGGTGTCGCTTTCGGATTCGATGCCAAGCAGAAGCTTCATAAGCTCTCTATATGCGTGTTCTGTATCAAGAAAGGAAACACCACATTTTTGTTCACGTAAGATTCCCTCCACTTGAAAATAGTACTTGACACACAATGTATACTAGAATAGGCAAGCAACAACAGGGGCACAAGGATTGTTCAATAGGCGAAAACAAGTGCCGCTACTTTCTATGCTTTCCAATTAGATTCATCCTAGACCACAAGTTTTTAATTGAGTGAAACAGATTTCCCTCTCCCATACTCTCATCGATCAATAGGGAAAAAAGCAACAAATATCAAGTGTGCGTGCAACCATGACGAACTTCAATCCCTCAGGAATCAAACACCCTCACATCACTCATGAAGCTATGTACTAGTAAGAATCTGAATGCAAGAAAAAAGGCAGCTTTTCGGGGGGACTGAAAGCACAAAGGCTAGTGTTTTTTGTTGCAAATTCATGGCCTATTTCAACTAATAATCAGGCCAGGCCATACTAGCATCAGGACCAAACCCTAATGCCCATGACCATCTGCTAGCATATTCATTCAACATGATAAAGAAGGAATTGAATTTGAAAGAGGAGGAGTGGGAGAAGGAGCTCACGGGCAGGAGCAGGTTGGGGCGGCAGTGGCGAGACGGAGTGGTGGATGGCGTGGAGATCGGAGCAGCAGCTCGGGGAGGTGGTCGCCGGCAGCAGCGCCCCGGGCAGGCCACCACAACGCCTTCCTCCGTCGATCCCGCCGCCGGCCGTCGGCGAGAGCCAGCCCTGGTCATCCCCGTCGGCCACTAGGTCAGCCCGTAGAGCTCCATGGCTCGGGCGGCCACCAGCAGGAGCGCGAGCATGGACGGCTTCCGGCGCGCATCCTCGTCCAGGAGAAGGGTCGGCGGGGGAGGATGGACGGCGACGCATCGAGGAGAAAGGGGATCGAGAAGGGGCTTGGCGTCGGGGATCGAGGAGGCTGCTCATCGGCGATGGGGAAAGGCGAACGGGCGGTGGGTGGGGCGGGGCGGGGCGCGGGAGTCTGTTAGGGTTGGGCGCGCGCGTCTCGTCTCGGCGCGACGTTCGATCCAGTGTAGTTGGACGGCTCAGATCGAGTTTCACAGCATAGTCCGTGGGCTGGCGGTTTCTGCGATGTAATTGGCCGGAGAGGGGGTGGGTGGCGCACTGAACGGGACAAATATTCTCGCTTCCGAAATTCCGGTCGCGGTCGTATAGTTCCCGCTGTATAGCTGCTATTTCTTTCGTTTTATTGAAAGGGACAACTTTTCGTTAGGTTATTGCCAGTTTAGTTGAAGCTTCTTTTCGATCTATGCTCATTGCAGAACATATTGGTGTTGAGCAACCACCATCCGTCTTGCCGCCACCGGCAGGCCTCGATCCAGCGACGGGAGGGGAGGAATAGCGGTGCAATGGCACTTGGGCTCCACCTACTCGCTTGAGTTTGCATGCAACCACTCGTGGCAGTATGTATATGTAACACTGGTCCTAGTGCATTGCAACTTGTTTGCAAATTGTTGGCCTCCTTCTGTGTCGATGTCTCACACCATGATCCAACATGCACAGTTGGTCCTAATGTGATGATATGTAGACATACAAGTATGCATGCAAATGGACTCGAGCAAGAAACGGTCAAATTACTTTCTTGGTGAACACTCTACTTGCAATGTCCATAATGATGGTCTAAGGAGGAAAGCTAGGACACAACCTCAAAGTGGATCTTGCTTCACAAACAAGACTATTCAAGAGGAATATTCTAGACTTATAGTGCAAAACTCTAACTTTGGGTCAACCGTTCAAACTATTGTATAATTTGACCTCTTTTTTGGTTGTTCATGTTCATATTATCTATTTTAAATAAAAAAAGTCACATGGAATCAACACTTCCGAATAAAGGCTAGGAGTAGATGTCGCCCGATCTAGCAAGCATGGGTTCGCCTGTAATCACGCGAAGAAGGGTCAGAAACCCTCGTACTCCTTTTATGGGCTAGGGGTTTGATAGCTGTGAGATTCGACACGTTGTTTATGGTTTATATCGATGGTTTTCGTTTGGATTTGATGGTTTTCTAGCTTTACCTAACGCTAATACTTCGGTAGCAAAGGAAACTTGGTTTTTAATGTGTGTTTTAGGTTCTGAACATCAACAGAGGGATTTAACAGCAAAAACATAATATTCAGACAAAAACAAGCAAGTCTCTTTTTGGAAGCAATCGAGGGGTGTATACTGAAACTTTAACGAGCAACTATACGGCGGGAATATTTTTCCGGTCGTATAGTTCCCGCTGTATAGCTGCCATCTCCTTCGTCTTATTAAAAGGGACAACTTTCGTGAAGAGGCAGAGGACAAAAACAGAACACACCAGCCGTCATCCCATCCAGAAGGGATAAAAAAGAGATCCGGAGAAGAAGGGGAAGACGTTCATCATCTGGCTCCATGATCTTTGATCTCCTAGACACCACACCTCCATAGCCATTACTTGTACTTGAGAGAGAGAGTTCTCCATCTTGCAAGATTAGGATTTGAGGTTGTTCTTTTCATCTTGAATTGTGTTGAATTTATTTTTATTTCTTATTGTGAATCTTCACGGTAATATCAAGAAGAACTCCCTTTATTTAATTATATCGATGATGCTTTCTTCTCTCATGTGTGAGTAAGTTCCCTTAGGCATGGGAGATATAGGGGATTGGTGAGATGTGATGTGCCTATATAATTTCCATTAAATTTGTGGTTGATTTTAATTACTATATATGTGCGCTTGACTATCCGTGGGATGCTTAATGCTTATTGTCCAATTAAGGGCCCAGACAACATGATGCTTTGTTCTACATAGATAGAATCTTGTTCGCTAGCAGATCGACGACCCCCAAGTGAAATGGGAATATCAATGGGAAACTAGTTCGACTCGAGGATAACGAGGATCCATCGAGCTTATTGCATTAGTCCGATCCAAGGAGCTTAATTGCTAAGCAACTTGAAGGATCTTAATCGTCTAGTAACTGACCATGGTTGTGGTAAATAGGCTAGTAGGATTATTGAAGTTGGGATAAAATCTACCAAGAGGAGTTCCGGCTAATTATGGGTTGCTCGCATATACATATACTTATAAGATTATAATTGTTACACTTATCACTCATCCACCTGGATCATTCACTATCTGACATGGATATACCCTACGGTGCCTGACATTGGTATACCGGTCCATTAAGGAAGGCCCACGAGGATTCTGACCAGGAAGTTTTCGGGTGGCCCAAGCCCTTGCGAATTTGACTCCTTGGAGGACAAGTCTAGATTAGATAGAATTTTAAAGGGTATCAACCCTAATCTGTAACCGACTCGACCTATCCCGAGACCTGTCATATCTATATAAAGGCCAGGAGGGTACGGCGAAAAGGATCCTCAACACCTCATACACACACCTCCACGCTAGATTGCATCTGCGCACCCCTGTAATCTTCGGTTCCGCCATAATTAAGAACAGACAAGCAGGAGTAGGGTTTTCCCTCTAAGGGCCTGAACCTAGGTATACTTCGTGTCCCTGCGTTGCTTGCTTCTTAATCGTTCCACGACTTATAGCATACCCATCTTCTCGAAACCCCAGTCCATAACAATGGGCATTGATGAGTCGAACCCTCGTCAATTGGCGTTGTCTGTGGGAAACAGGGACGCTGATCATGCGGCCGTGACGGTTCCATCCGGAGCGATCTATGATTCCGCGGCGACGGAGAGTCACCTCCTCTTCGTCGCCTTTGACTTCACCGCCCACTCGCCGGCCACCCTGAAAGATTTCGAGTCCATAGGCGACGGGCTCGAGATGCTGTTCGAGAGCTTCTGCTTCCAGGTGGGGCAGACCGGCACCCTCCGCCTCCCAGAGCGGGTGCCACTACCATCCATTAGGCTCGCTTCGTGGGTCCCACCCATTGACTCCCTGCGTACGTCGACGCTGACGGGCGATTTGGATAATAGCAGCAGCTGCAACACCGATCTGTGCGGTCCCCCTTCGAATGAAGGAACCTACAGTTCCGGATCTGAGAGCTGCGGCAGCAGCCAC
Source organism: Avena insularis (assembly GCA_023614405.1). Classification (NCBI taxonomy): domain Eukaryota; kingdom Viridiplantae; phylum Streptophyta; class Magnoliopsida; order Poales; family Poaceae; genus Avena; species Avena insularis. The sequence continues at coordinate 34,506,131 of CM042684.1, forward strand.
CCACTTCGTGAGCGCTACCTGTGCGCCGTCATCCATGATGGCAACGTCAACAACAGAGCGGATCCACCGCTAGGTTCGGGTGCCATACCACCTCCCAATCCCCCTCCCAACCCTCAGGTTGAGAACAAGGGAAACAGGGGAAACCCGGCTAACAGAGCCACTGAGGGCAGCAATCACGCCTATGACCAGATCAACTCAACGAGGAAGGCTAGCAAAAAGCACGCGAAGCCGTGCAATGCAATAAAATCCTACTTGTGGATGCCTCCTGTGACCTGCTGATGGCCTACCACTGGCTCCTGATCGATGAGCATAATTGGCAGGTGAAGCTGCAGGAGGAGCTCGAAAAGCGTAAGCAGGCAGCCGCAGAGTCAAGCGCACGGCGAGCTGCGCTCTCCCCCGCTGGCGGCTCCACTTCACATGCAACAACGCCAACAAGTACCGCTCTCTCATGGAGCGCATGGACCCTGCCGTGCGGGCGAGGTCACCAGAGCCCTCGACACGTCCTTCATGACGATGGACTCACAAGGAAACGACATGCCGAAACCGCCGCAGGCTGCGATCATGGCGGCCACCACCTATCTCGCGTCCAATCCGCCTCCGGCAGGTGACCCGAAGAACGCGATGCATAAGTCTGCACTAGCAGGCCTCGGACTCGTTGGAGCTGCGCTCCATGATGAAACTCCTTCGGAGCCGAAGAAAAAGTTCGTGGTCAAGTTCACTCGAAGCCGCACACCCTCATCTAACGAGGAGGAGCATGACCTGCCCCGACGCCGTCGGAGCCCACGGCGCCGTAGCAGCAACTATGATGCTCGTAGTGAGCTCACCCAGCGCAAGATCGATAAATCACGGGCAAAGTGTGTGTGCTCGGCTGAGTATAAGGAAGAGGACGACGAAGAACTGTGCGGAGCCAGATGCTTCAACAGATCCGTTCGGCAATCGCGGATGCCGAGAAACTTCAAGCTACCTTCGGACAACCTAAAGTTCGACGATACACAGGAGCCAAAAGCTTGGCTCGACGATCATCTATCATCCGTCAAGCTCCATGGCGAGAACAAGAACACCGCCTTATAGTGCCTTCAGCTACAGCTGACAGGCGCAGCCAGAGTCTGGCTTAGCAGCCTACACTCTGGCTCCATCCGAAGCTGGGAAGAGCTGGCGTACAGCTTCATCCGCAACTTTAAGGGCACCAGCAAAAGGCCAGCATCAATCGAAGAGTTGCGGTCATGCACCCAGCAGACCAACGATTCCATCCGCTCGTACATACTACACTGGTCGCACATCAAGAACTCCGCCGCAAACATCTCCGAAGAAAGAGCAATTGATGCCTTCAAGGACGGCGCTAGGCGCCCAGATTTCAAGGAGGAGCTCGGGCGCGTCAAGCCCAAAACCCTTGATCACCTCATGGACATCGCCAACCGCTGGGAAGACGGCGAGGTTTCCGTTAACCGAACACATTTGGATGACGAAGACGACTTCGGCCGCAGGCGCGAACGCCGCAGCAAGAGAAGATCGCGCGTCTACAACGATCGCGATGGATCAACATGGTTGTGGCTAGATACGCTGATCGCCGCGACGATAGCAACTGCAATAGTGGATACCGCAGCAGCAACTACCGCGACGGCGGACGACCCATGCAAACGTGGCAACGTCGCAACCACGACGATGAGCCTTCGGCATACGACAAGCTTTCTGGTCCCTGCACCATCCACTTCTACATCGATAAACAAGATGGTAAGAAAAGGCCAGCCACATGCTCAAGGACTGCCGGGAGTTCTATAAGCTCAGCGAGGGCCTCACCCAAATGCGGCGCTAGACGGTGAACCCTGGATTTGCACCCGCTCCAGGTGCCATCGCCCACGGAGCTCCTCCACCACCACCCGGCGGACCATCGCAGCCGCCGGTCGCACCAGCACCGAACAACAGTGCAGATGGGTACCCCGCACCGAAAGTGTTGGAATTATGCCCTAGAGGCAATAATAAAGATGTTATTATTATAATTCTTGTTCATGATAAAGTTTATATTCCATGCTAGAATTGTATTAAGCGGAAACTTTAATACTTGTGTGGTTTGTGAACAACACCGTGTCCCTAGTACGCCTCTATGGACTAGCTCATTGATCAATGATGGTTAAGGTTTCCTAACCATAGACATGAGTTGTCAATTGATAATGAGATCATATCATTGGAGAATGATATGGTGGATAGACCCAAACTAAGCGAAGCAATTAGATCGTGTCATCGTGTTCGTCTTTGCGAAGTTTTTCTTATGTCAAATATTGTATTCCTTAGACCATGAGATAATACAACTCCCTGGTATCGGAAGAAAGCTTTGAGGTCATCAAACGTCATCCTATGAGAGGGTGATCATAAAGGTGTCTCTCAGGTAATCGGAAAGTATCTGTTGGGTTGTATGTATCGAGATGGGATTTGTCCCTCCCAAGTCGGAGAGATATACTTGGGCCCACTCGGTGTCGATATCAACACCGCTTGCAAGCATGTGGTTAAGGAGTTAATCACAAAGTGATATCGGATTACGAACAGTAAAGTACTTTGCGTGAACGAGATTGAACTAGGTATGACGATACCGACGATCGAATCTCGGCAAGTAAAATATCGCGAGGCGAAGGAATATATATATGGGATTGATTGAATCTCGGCATCGTGGTTCATCCGATATGATCATCGATGAATGTGTAGGAGTCAATATGGGTGCCTGCACCCTGTTGATTCTTGATAGAAGATCATGTGCGCATATTCTCGAACCGCAGGTCACACACTTAACGTGTCTCGACGCTAGGATAGATTGGATAATTGGTTTATGAATTTTTGTTGAGTCTCGGATGGGATCCGGACATCACGAGAGGTTCGGAATGGTCGGAGAATAAGATTCATATAAGGCGGCAGTTTTGGAGTTGAAATTGTTCCGGATTAATCGGTATTGTGCGGAAGCTTCTAGAACCTTCGGAAGGGGCCAACGTGGTCCCACCTTCCGGAAGGGGCATGGGCCTATGAGGGAGTGTCCTGGCGCATTGGGCCAGGGCACAAGGCCCCATTGGGCCTAGCCTATTCTAGAGATTTAACTCGTTTAAATTTCGGGATAGAATTTCTAGATAAGGGGAGAGTTTAAATCGTTTAAACTAGAGATAGGCTTGGAGGAGGGGCTAGGGCTGGCCGCCCCCTCCCCCCTACACATCTCCCTCCAAGCCCTAGTAGCCCTGCTGCCTTCCTCTCTCCCTCCCGACTGTTTGCAGGCGGTTCGCCGCAGAAATTCTCCACCAAATACACCACGTCAGGTTGTAGATCCAATCCATCTCTCCACCATACTTGCTGGTCCAAGGAAGGAGGAGACGTCGAGGTGCTGCACGTGTACATCTCACGGAGGCACTGCCACTTGTGGTGCTAGATCGGATCGGATCGCGAGGAGGAGAAGCGAGTACGACTACATCACCCACGTTATTTAACGTTCATTGCAGGCGAATCTTCAAGGGTATGAAGATCTAATCCAATCTCTCTCGTTGTTTGCATCTCCTAGATTATATCTTGGCTTTCCTCTGTTCGCTAGTAGAAAATTTTGATTTACTATCTGCGAAACCCTTGATGGTATCGAGCTAGATCTATGCGTAGATGTGATTCACGAGTAACGCAACATGGTTGTTGCGAGCGTTGATGTTTTCTGTTGCAAGCCTCTTGTTTGTGTTCTTCTTATGACGCGGGATAGTGAGATTGAAGCGGTCCAGGCCAACCTTACGCGACGTCGTTCGCGAGACCGGCTCCGCACTTGACGTGTGGCTTGTACCACACATGCGGCTGGTGAATGTCAGTTTCTCTCACTATAGTTGTCATGGGATTAACACCGGAGTTTGGCAACCATAATATCACTGTTGTGGCTTTACGTAGGTAAGAATCGTTCTTAGCATCTACTCCCATGAGCCACGTAAAACATGCAACAACAAAGTAGAGGCATCTAACTTGTTTTTGCAGGAGTGTTTTACGTGATATGGTATGGCCCAAGATGTGATGTGTATAATGTATGCAATGATCATGTTTTGTAATGTTTCACGACTTGCATGTCGATGAGTACACAACCGGTAGGAGCCATATGGTTGTCTTTATAATTGTGTATGACCTGCGAGTCAACTTCGTATACGCCATGTAATAGCTTTACTTTATCGCTAAGTAGTTAGCAATAGTTGTAGTTGCTATTCGTGGTGGAGGCAATCATGGTGAAGTGATGGAGATCATCTTAGGAATGCGCAAGATGGAGATCATTGCTTGAAGATTGGCTATACCATGTCACATAAAGTTATATGCATGTGATGTTTATCCTTTTATGTATCTTATTTTGCTTAGATCGACGGTAGCATTATAAGATGATTCCTCACTTAAAGATCAAGATAAAAACTGTGTTCTCCCCAAGTATGCACCGTTGTGAAAGTTACGTGTCCAAGCATCACGTGATGATGGTGCTATAGACTCTCGCTCACATACAACGGGTGCAAGCCAGTTTTGCAGCGGAAATACTTGGGTCTAACTTGACGAGCCTAGCATGTCTGAGACATGGCCTCGGAACACAAGAACCGAAAGGTTAAGCATGAGTCATATGAATGATATGATCGACACTTTGTTGTCCACCATTGAAACCACATCTCTTCTCGTGATGATCGGATTAGGTGTGGTGAATTTGGATCGTGTTCACTAAAGATCTTGAGGTATGTTGAATTTAGTGGGAGTTCATCTAGTAATTTGATTAAGTTGAACTATTTATCATGAACATAGTCTAAATTGTACTTGCAAATCTTGTAGATCACATGGCCAAGTCCAACTTCAACTTCAACGTTTTCTTTGAGAAAGAAAAGCTTAGAAACAATGGGTCTAACTTCACCAACTGGTTCCGCAATCTAAGAATCATTCTATCTCGGAGGACAAAGGACTATGTCCTTGAGAAAGCGTTAGGTAACCCCTGCAAGCTGCAAGGCTGATGAGAAAGCATCGTCGATCGGCGCCAAAGATGATTATGGTGTGATTAAGAGCACCATGTTGTTTGCTATGGAACGGAACTTCAAAATCGTTTTGAAAACTATCCGGGCCCTTTGAGATTCTCGAAGAGTTGAAAACCATGTTTGGACTCGGGCCCGTTCGAGAGATATGAGATCTCCGAGAAGTTCTTTAAGCGCAAGATGGAGGAAGGAGTTACATTAGTGAGCACGCCATTAAGATGTTGGGCTACACTCAACGCCTTGAGCAAGCTGGACTACAAGATTCGGAGGAGCTCAAGATTGACGGGTTCTGCAATCACTCCCTCCCGGCTACAAAAGTTTTGTAGTGACTCATAATCAGATTGGTTCCTTGACGATCACCGAGCTCTTCGAAAGCTGAAGGCTGGAGGTGGACATCAAGAAGGATAATCATGTGTTGATGGTCAACAAGCCCTCCTTTAAGAAAGGTAAAGGTGCAAAGAAGCCCTTCAAGAAGGTGGCGGCAAGCGCAATGCCCTGGCGAGAAGAAGCTCAGTGCGGTCCCAAGCCGGACCTTGAGTGCTTCTATTGCAAGGACAAGGGTCCTGGGCATATTTGTCCAAGTACTTAGCGGACAAGAAGGCTGGCACCATCAAAGGTATATTTGATATACATGTTATTGATGTTTTCCTTACTAGCCCTGGTTGTAGTGCACGGTATTTGATCCGGTTGATTGCTAATATTTGTAACTCGAAATAGGCTGCGGAATAGGCAATGACTTGCGAGGGATGAGGTGACGATCTTGGCGTTGGCAGCGGATCAAGAGTTGATGTGATGGCCGTCGACACACTCTCCTTAGTTTTACCTTGGGATTAGTTTTAAACCTTAATAAATGTTATTATGTGACTGCGTTGAGCATGAACATTATTTCTGGATCGTGTTTATTGCAAGACGGTTATTCATTTAAATCGGAGAATAATGGTTGTTCTATTTATATGAGTAACATCTTTTATGGTCATGCACCTCTTGTGAGTGGTTTATTTCTTCTAAATCTCGAAAGGGATGAAACACACATCCATAACATTGAGGCTAAGAGATGCAAAGTAGATAGTGATAATACTACTTATTTGTGGCACTGTCGTCTAGGTCATATTGGTGTAAAGCATGAAGAAACTCCATTCGATGGACTTTTGGAGTCTCTTGATTTTGAATCATTTGACACATGCGAACCATGCCTCATGGGCAAGATGATCAAAACCCGTTCTCGGTATGATGGAGCGAGCAGCGGACTTGTTGGAAATCATACATACCGATGTATGTGGACCGATGAGTGTTTCGACGCGGTGGATATCGCTATTTTCTCACTTTTACCGATGACTTAAGTAGATATGGGTATATCTATTTAATGAAACATAAATCTGAAACGTTTGAAAAGTTCAAAGAATTTCAGAATGAAGTGGAGAACCATCGTAACAGAAAGATTAAGTTTCTACGATCCGATCGTGGGGGCGAATATTTGAGTTATGATTTTCTCACGCATCTCAAAGCAAGTGGAATCGTTTCACAACTCACGCCACCCGGAACACCACAGTGCAATGGTGTGTACGAGCAGGAATCGAACCCTATTAGATATGGTCCGATCGATGATGTCTCTTACTGATTTGCCGTTATCATTTTGGGGTTATGCATTAGAAACCGCTGCATTCACTTTAAATAGGGCTCCATCTAAATCCGTTGAGACGACACCGTATGAACTATGGTTTGGTGCTAAACCTAAGTTGTCGTTTCTTAAAGTTTGGGGATGCGAAGCTTACGTCAAGAAGTTGATGCCGGACAAGCTCGAACCCTAGGATACCCTAAGGAAACTATTGGGTATACCTTCTATCCTGAGAAGAAGGCAAAGTGTTTGTCATGAAGAACGGTTCCTTTCTTGAGAAGGAGTTTCTCTCGAAAGAAGTGAGTGGGAGGAAAGTAGAGCTAGACGAGGTTATTGAACCTTCTCTTGAATTGGAGAGTAGCGCAGCACCTGAAATTGTTCCGTGCCGCTTGCACCAACAATAGAGGAAGCTAATGACAAGGATCATGAAGCTTGACGATCTGCTCTTGAGCGTCGCAGGTCGACAAGGTCGCGTGCCCCTCTGAGTGAATGCGACGAACCTGTCTTGGCTGTCTTGTTAGTAGAAGGCGGTGAACCTCGAACTATGAGGAAGCGATGATGAGCCCGACTACGAGAAATGGCTAGAAGCCATGAAATCCATTGGGATCCATGGCGAAAACCAAGTATGGACTTTGGTGGACCCTCCTAGCGAGAAAGGCCGTTGAGTGCAAATGGATCTTCAAGAAGAAAGCGGACGCGGATGGTAATGTTACCGTCTATAAAGCACGGCTTGTTGCGAAAGGTTTTCGACAAGTTCAGGTGTTGACTACGATGAGACTTTCTCTCCGTAGCGATGTTTAAGTCCATTCGGATTTTATTAGCAATTGCTGCGTTTCATGATTATGAAATATGGCAAATGGATGTCAAGATCGCTTTCCTCAATGGCAACATTGATGAAGAGTTGTATATGATGCAACCCGAAGGTTTTGTCGATCCTAAGGATCTTGATAAAGTATGCAAACTTCAGCGTTCCATTTATGGTGAAGCAAGCATCTCGGAGTTGGAACCTTCGTTTGATCAAGCGATCAAGAGCTTTGGATTTGTTCCAAATTGCTCTGAAGCTTGCATCTACAAGAAAGTGAGTGGGAGCTCGGTGGCGTTTACGGTACTATATGTGGATGACATATTGATTATTGGAAATGACATCAACATGCTTAACGATGTGAAGAGTTATTTGAACAAGTGTTTTTCAATGAAAGACCTAGGTGAAGCTGCTTATATATTGGGCATCAAAATGTATAGAGATAGACAAATACGCCTGATAGCTTTAAGCCAAAGTACATACCTAGACAAAGTTACGAAAAGGTTCGAATGGATAAGGCATTGAAAGGTTCGATGCCTATGTTGTCGAGTAAGATATTGAGCAAGGCTCGGTGTCCATTCTGATGAAATGATAGGGAAGCTATGAGCAAAGTGCCTTATGCCTCGGCCATAGGTTCCATCATGTATGCCATCTTGTGTACTAGACGGATGTGTCCAATGCTCTTAGTTTGACGGCAGATATCAAAGTGATCCAGAGTGGAACCGGACAGCCGTGAAGAACATCCTAAGGTACCTAAATAGGACTAAAGAAATGTTCTTAGTCTATGGGGTGATGAACATCGTCGTAAAGGTTACGTTGATGCTAGTTTCGACACCGACAAGGATGATTGTAAATCTCGAGACGGATCGTGTATATTTTGAATGGAGGCTGTGAGTGGAGAAGCGCAAGCAAAGCGTGATCGCGGGATCTGATGAAGCGGAATACATGGCTGCTGCGAAGCGTCAAGTGAAGGAGTTTGGATCAGAACTTCATCCTTGAGCTTGGCGTGGTTCCAAGTGCATTGGACCTTTGGAGATATTGTGTGACAACCGGCGCCATAGCACTCGCTAAGGAACCAAGATATCATCCAAAGACCAAGCATATCAACATAAGTTTCATATAATCCGAGATTATATAGCAGATGGAGATCTGAAGATTAGCAAAGTACATACAGATCTGAATGTCGCAGATCCATTGACTAAACCTCTTCCACGTGTAAAACATGATCAGCACCTCAATGCCATGGGTGTGAGATTGTTCCAGATGTAAACTAGATTATTGACTCTAGTGCAAGTGGGAGACTGTTGGAATTATGCCCTAGAGGCAATAATAAAGATGTTATTATTATAATTCTTGTTCATGATAAAGTTTATATTCCATGCTTGAATTGTATTAAGCGGAAACTTTAATACTTGTGTGGTTTGTGAACAACCGTGTCCCTAATGCGCCTCTATGGACTAGCTCATTGATCAATGATGGTTAAGGTTTCCTAACCATAGACATGAGTTGTCAATTGATAATGAGATCATATCATTGGAGAATGATATGGTGGATAGACCCAAACTAAGCGAAGCAATTAGATCGTGTCATCGTGTTCGTCTTTGCGAAGTTTTTCTTATGTCAAATATTGTATTCCTTAGACCATGAGATAATACAACTCCACGGTATCGGAAGAAAGCTTTGAGGTCATCAAGCGTCATCCTATGAGAGGTGATCATAAAGGTGTCTCTCGGTAATCGGAAAGTATCATTGGGTTGTATGTATCGAGATGGGATTTGTCCCTTCCAAGTCGGAGATATACTTGGGCCCACTCGTAATCAATATCAACACCGCTTGCAAGCATGTGGTTAAGGAGTTAATCACAAAGTGATATCGGATTACGAGTAAAGTACTTTGTGAGCGAGATTGAACTAGGTATGGCGATCTCACGATCGAATCTCGGGCAAGTAAAATATCGCGAGACGAAGGGAATATATATATGGGATTGATTGAATCCTGGCATCGTGGTTCATCCGATATGATCATCGATGAATGTGTAGGAGTCAATATGGGTGCCTGACCCATTGTTGATTATTGATAGAAGATCATGCGCATATTCTCGAACCGAGGTCACATAACGTGTCTCGACGCTAGGATAGATTGGATAATTGGTTTATGAATTTTTGTTGGTCTCGGATGGGATCCGGGACATCACGAGAGGTTCGGAATGGTGGAGAATAAGATTCATATAAGGCGGTGCAATTTTGGAGTTGAATTGTTAGGATTAATTGGTATTATGCGGAAGCTTCTAGAACCTTCGGAAGGGGCCAACATGGTCCCACCTTCCGGGAGGGGGAATGGGCCTATGAGGGAGTGTCCTGGCCGCATTGGGCCAGGGGCACAAGGCCCCATAGGGCCCAGCCGATTCTAGAGAGATTTAACTCGTTTAAATTTCGGGATAGAATTTCTAGATAAGGGGAGAGTTTAAATCGTTTAAACTAGAGATAGGCTTGGAGGAGGGGCTAGGGCTGGCCGCCCCCTCCCCCTCTATATATAGAGGGCTGGTGCGCCCCATCCCCCCTACACATCTCCCTCCAAGCCCTAGTAGCCCTGCTGCCTTCCTCTCTCCCTCCCATTGTTTTGCGGTGAAGCCTCTTGCAGAAATTCTCCACCAAATACACCACGCCGTCGTGTTGTAGATCCAATCCATCTCTCCACCATACTTGCTGGTCCAAGGAAGGAGGAGACGTCGAGGTGCTGCACGTGTGCATCTCACGGAGGCACTGCCACTTGTGGTGCTAGATCGGATCGGATCGCGAGGAGGAGAAGCGAGTACGACTACATCACCCACGTTTCGACGAACGTTCCGCTGTGCAAATCTTCAAGGGTATGAAGATCTAATCCAATCTCTCTCGTTGTTTGCATCTCCTAGATTAGATCTTGGCTTTCCCTCTGTTCGCTTTCGTAGAAAATTTTGATTTACTATGCTGCGAAACCCTTCAGAAAGGAGCCCTGATGATCCAGAAGGGGCACCCAACCAATAGGGTGCAGAAGAAGATCACCCGCCAAGTTAGCCTGGGAGTGACCTCCCCACCAGCCATACCTGAGTACCTCAGCGGCTCGGAATCCTGCATCACGTTCGACCGTTCGGATCACCCACGCTAGATCCCTAGCCCAGGTCACTCTGCCCTAGTGCTTGAGGCCCAGATCGGGGGATTCGAGATGAGCCACGTCTTCATGGACGGCGGCAGCGACATCAACCAGATGTTCGCCAGCACACTCGCAGCGATGCGGATCCTGTTGTGCAGCCTGGAGCAATCGGACACGACGTTCCACGGCATAGTCCCAGGGAAGGGCATATACCCCCTGGGCAAGATATGACTTGACGTCATCTTCGGCAAGCCCAAAAACTTCATGCATGAGCGGCTAGAGTTTGAAGTGGTGGACTGTCCATCATAGTACCACGCCATCCTTGGGTGCGTGGCATTTGCAAGATTCCTGGAAGTACCGCACTATGCGTATCTGCTACTGAAGATGCCAGGACCTAGGGGCGTCATCATCGTCCCAGGAAGCTTCACAAGGTTCGAAAGCTGCGACAGAGACTCCAACAGAATCTCTCAGTCATTCGGTATGCAGGAGGAGCTCACGAGACTCGGGGAGGTGACAGATAATGGGGCACCCCAAGTCACCAGGCAAAACGCACCCGACATGTCGTTCGACTCCGCAGTCAACACAAAGAAGGTGTAGGTTCACCCAACAGACGCCTCCAAGATGGTGTTGATCGCCAACGACCTGAGTCCTGCATAGGAAAGCGTGCTCGTCGAATTCCTCCGTGAGCGCTGGGAAATTTTTGCATGGTGTCCTGCGGACATGCCGGGAGTTCCTAGGGAATTCGCCGAGCACGCACTCAATGTGTTTCCAGATGCGAAGTCAGTCAAGCAGTCGATGCGTCGCCTGTCCGAGCCAAGAGCCGAGGCCGTTGGAATCAAAGTCAACAGACTCCTCGATGCCAACTTCATCAGGGAAATCAAAGAAAGCGAGTGGCTGGACAACATCGTGCTGGTCCCCAAAAAGGACACGGACATCTTGCGGGATGTGCGTGGACTTCACATCGTTCAACAAGCACTGTCCCAAGGACCACTTCTCTCTACCAAGGATCGATCAAATCATCGACTCCAATGCAGGATGCGAGAAGCTCTCCTTCCTCGACGCCTACTCAGACTACAACCAAATCCGACTGAAGGTCGAAGATCAGGAGAAAACAGCGTTCGTCATGTTGTTCGTGGTGTTCTGCTACAACACAATGCCCTTCGGGCTGAAGAACGCATGCGCTACTTACCAGAGGTGCATGTAGGCATGTCTGAAGAACCAAATTGGCCGCAACATCCAGGTCTATGTCGACGACATAGTAATCAAGACCAAGGAGGCCAGGACGCTAATCGACGATCTCCACGAGATGTTCGATAACCTTGATCGCTACAAGATCAAGTTGAACCCAGACAAGTGCGCCTTCGGCGTCCCGTCTGGTTAGTTACTCGGGTACTTCATATCCCAACGAGTCATCGAGGCAAAATCGAAGAAAATCAGGGCCATACTGTCCATGGAGAAGCCGAAGAACCTCAAGGGAGTCCAGCAGCTATCCAGATGAACTGCGGTGCTCAGTAGGTTCATCAGCCGAATGTGTGAGAAGGCCCTCCCCTTTTATCAGCTATTGCGCAAGACGAACAAATTCGAGTGGACACCCGAAGCAGACGATGCGTTCGAGGACCTCAAGCGGCTACTCTCCACCTCGCCTATCCTGGCCATGCCAAAGGAATGGGAGCCTTTGATGTTGTACATAGCAGCCACACATCAGGTGGTCAGCACCGCACTCGTGGTCGAGCGACCTAAAGATGGCAAGACCCACGGGATCCAATGCCCAATCTACTACCTCGGCGAGGTACTGACCTCGACAAAGCAGAGGTACCCTCATTACCAGAAACTCGCGTACGATGTATTCATGATGGCGCGTCGGCTGAGCCAGTACTTCCAGGAGCACCAGATTGTGGTCGTCAACGACGCCCCGCTGTCGAACATCCTGAACAACCCCGAAGCCACGGGTCACGTAGCCTTGTGGCACATCGAGTTGTCTCCTTAAGATATCATCTACGAGCGGCGCACCGCCATAAAATCTCAGGTCTTACCTGACTTCCTCGTCCACTGGATGGAGCTCTAGCTGCCGGATACTCCAGACATGTCGCAATCTTGGACGATGCACTTCGACGGCTCCAAGCATGAGGCTGGAGCAGGGGCTGGCGTCATATTGACGTCCCCTCAAGGCAACAAGATGAAGTATGTCCTTCGGATGAAATTTTGCGCCTCCAACAACGAAGCCGAATACGAGGCCCTCATCCATGTCATGAGGATGGCTAAGGTGTGCGGCGCAACACGCCTTGTCATCTACGGCGATTCAAACCTCATCGTGCAATAGACGATGAACGAGTGCGACTCCCATAGAGCCAACATGATCGCATACCGTGTGCTCTATAATTCACTCGAAGGGGACTTTGACGGCTGCGAGCTTCGGCACGTCAGCAGGGAAAGCAATAAGGAGGCCAACAAGCTCGCCAATATTGGATCCACCTATGCCCGAATGCCACCAGGAGTGTTCCTCGAACAAATCTGCGTGCCCTCCATCAAGAGAAACTTCCCAAAAGGCTCAGCCGAAGAAGCAGAGCGCTCAGGGGCTATGCTACCCGAAGGACAAGAAGGACCCGAGAAGCTCGACATAGAGGTCGAATTGGTCAGCCTGATGCAGGTCATGTCGGTTGAAGAAACGTGGACGCAGCCGTACCTTTGCTACCTGATAAACAATCTGCTGCCCGAGGACCCGACAGATGCCCGAAGCATATCTCGCCGGTCAAAGGCCTTCACCATAATCAATGGCGAGTTGTACAAGCGCAACATTTCGAGTGTGCTCCAACGATGCGTCACCATCAGTGATGGCAAAAACATCCTCAAAGACATCCATGAGGGTATATGTGGACATCACACATGCAGCTGATACGTTGGAAATGTATCTATAATTTTTGATGCTCCATGCTTGTTTAGTATCTACTTTACTTTACGTGTCTACACTTTAAGGTGCTTTTTACATGTTTTCTGGTACTAACCTACTAACAAGTTGCAATAGTGCCAGATGCATGTTTTCTGCTGTTTTTGGTTTCAGAAAAGTTAGTAAAGAAATATTCTCGGAATTCGACGGGACAAACGTCCAAGTCAATTACTTTCCGTGGGGAACAAGAAGTCCAGAGGGGAGCCGGAGGGGCCAGCCAGGGGGCCCAGACCCACCCTAGGCGCGGGTGGGCCCTGCCCCACGCCTGGCTAGGGTTTGGGGCCCCTGGATGCCGCCTCGGCCTCCCCCTTCGCCTATAAGAAGCCCCCGATGCAGAAACTCTAAGCACCGGATAAAATCTCCCCGAAACTGTCTGTAGCTGCCGCCACCATCATCCCTAGATCGGGGGGATCTAAAGTTTTTCCCAGCACCCTGCTGGAGGGGAGATCATCCCGGAGGCCTTCTCTCCGGTATGATGCGTGAGTAGTTCCACCTTGGACTATGGGTCCATGTAGTAGCTAGATGGTTGTATCTCCTCCTTTGTGCTTTCGTGTATAGATCTTGTGTGCTCCGTTCATGATCAAGATCTAATCTATTTGTAATCATGCATGTTGTGTTTGCGGGGATCCGATGGATATTGATATTATTATGTTGGTTTGATTAATGGTTTTGTCTTTATGATTCTATCATGTCTGTGTTGTTTGTGATCTTGCATGCTCTTCGTTGTTAGTAGCTATCTTGGCCAAGTAGTTGCTAGTGACTCCAAGAGGGGGTATTTATGCTCGATAGTGGGTTCATGCCTCTAGTTTCCAAGGGAAGTGACGGAAATCTCTTCAGTTGTAGATGTGTTGTTGCCACTAGGGAGAAAACAACGGGTCTCTTGTTCATGGAACATGTGGACTGTTTACCTTACACACTTTGGTTAAAGCAGTTGTCTGTTGCTTGCAACTTAATACTGGAGGGGGTTTGGATGATAACCTGAAGGTGGACTTCTAGTCATAGATGCAGTTGGATGGCAGTCTATGTATCTTGTTGTATTGCCCAATCGAATCTCATAGGATCTTTCTCACTAGTAATTGCATTGTTATGTTTTGCTCAGTTCCTGTCAATTGCCCTGCTGTAATTTGTTTACCCTTCATGCCATGTTGTTTATCTAAGGAGAGAACCTCTAGTGAACTATGGACCCCGGTCAAATCTTTACCATTGATACATCTTCCGCTGTTACTCGTTTACTTGTTGCAAACCATTACCTTCCACACAATACGTTTAATCCTTTGTTACAGCAAACCGGTGAGCTTGACAACCTCACTGATTCGTTGGGACAAAGTCTTGAGTTTGTGTTGTGCAGGTCTCCACGCTGCTTGCAACACCTTTGAGACGTTTCCTTCCTCCTTCAGGTTCGATAACCTCGGTCTCTACTGAGAGAAACTTGCTGTTGTGCTCATCACACCTTGCTCTTGGGGTTCCAACAAAGTGTCCCACTTTTACACTGGGTGCACGCATCAAGATTTCTGGCGCCGTTGCCAGGGAGGCTAAGGATGTCTTCACAAGGGGAGTCCTTCACTTCCTTTCTCTTTACTTTGTTTTTAGTTTGCTTAGTTTATTTTGCTTGGTTTTGTTTGCCTCTTTTCAAAAAACCCAAAAAAATAGTCTAGTTTGGTTTGCTTGATTTATTCAAAAACACAAAAAAATAGTTCCTGCTCTAGCTGTTGCTATTGTTTTTGGCTTGCCCACCTTTGCCAAAATGAACAACAATGATTTCCAAAGCACTCCTATTGCTCCACCTGCTCCTGATGCTACCTTTTATGAAATTAAGCCTGCTTTGTTGAATCTTGTGATGAGAGAGCAATTTTTTGGTGCTGGTTCTTATGATCCTGCTGCCCATCTCAATAGCTTTGTTGAACTTTGTGAGATGCAAAAAATATAAGGATGTAGATGGAGATATTATTAAGCTCAAGCTTTTTCCTTTCTCCTTGAGGGGAAAAGCTAAAGAATGGTTGCTTTCTTTGCCTAAAAATAGTATTGATTCTTGGACTAAGTGCAAAGATGCTTTTATTGGAAAGTATTATCCTCCTGCTAAGATTATATCTATGAGAAGTGATATTATGAAATTTAAACAACTTGATAGTGAACATGTTGCTCCCGCTTGGGAAAGAATGAAGTATTTGGTTAAGAATTGCCCTACTCATGGACTCACTGCTTGGATGATTATCCAGACTTTTTATGCAGGTTTGAACTTCTCCTCAAGAAATCTGTTGGATTCAGCTGCTGGAGGTACCTTTATGGGACTCACTTTGGGTGCTTCAACAAGGCTCCTTGATAATGTGATGGTTAACTACTCTGAATGGCATGTTGAGAGAGCTCCACATGGTAAGAAGGTAAATTTCGTTGAGGAAACTTCCTCTTTGAGTGAAAAGTTTGATGTTATTATGGCTATGCTTGTTAATGGCAAAGCTTCTCTAGATCCTAATAGTGTTCCCTTAGCCTCTTTGGTTGCTCAAGAAGAGCAAGTTGATGTGAAATTCATTAGAAACAACAATTTCAACAACAATGCCTATAGGAATAATTTTGATAGCAACAAAAATTATAGGCCTTATCCTCCTAATAATGGCAATTCCTATGGAAGTTCTTACAATAATGCTAGAAGTGCCCCCTCTAAACTTGAAGTCATGCTCAAGGATTTTATTAGTAAACAAACCATTTTCAATAAGACTATAGATGAAAAGCTTTTAACTGTTGAGAAAAGCATATCCTCTTTGTCTGAAGCTCAGTCTTCCTTGATTAATAAAATGGCTGCTAAACCTAAAACTATGGAAAATACTTTTGCTACTGCTCATGCCATACAAGTTACTATTGATGAAAATGTTAGGCCGTTAGCTCAACTTCATGCTAAGTGGGAAAGGGAAGCTGAAATTGATAGAAATAATAGTGTGTGTACCATCACCACTAAACAACAAGTAGTCCCTATTCCTCCTCCTACTATGCCTAAGCCTATTGAGCCTACTACTAGTGATGCCAAGTTTGAATTTGATATTGATGGTTGCAATATTTCTGAAGTGATTATGTTCCTATAAAAGCTTGCTAGAAGTCCTGACGCTAGTGATATGCATGTCACTCTCACTAAACACATTACAGATGCTCTTGTTAAGATTAAGAAAGAAAATCTAAAACACAAAGCTTCTATTCCTAGAAAAGTAGAAGATAGTTGGGAACCCATCATTAATATGCAAGTGAATGACTTTGATCTCAAAGCTTCATGTGATCTTGGTTCTAGTGTCTCTATTATGCCTAGGAAGATTTATGAAATGCTTGATTTGCCACCATTGGAAGATTGTTATTTAGATTTCCCACTCAATGATAATGCTAAGAAGAAACTCATGGGGAGTATTAATGATGTTCTCATTATGGTTAATAATGCTTATGTCCCTATTGATTTCTATGTTTTGGATGTTGAATATAATGCTTCTTGTCCTATTACTTTGGGAAGACCTTTTCTTAAAACAGTTGGTGCCATCATTGATATGAAATAAGGCACCATTAAATATCATTTTCCATTCAAGAAATGTATTGAACACTTCCCAATGAGAAGAGATAAGTTGCTCTTTGCTCCTCCTTTGAAAGCAAGGTTTGATGTTAATGCTTCTTCATTTGAAAATACTTGATTTTTCTTGCTTCTTGTGCCTAACTTAAAGGCGTTAAAGACAAGTACTTGTTGGGAGATAACCCAAGAGTTTCCTTGAGTCTTGGAAGTTATTACTTCAGTAATGACCTCTCCTTATCCTTTTTGTTTGCTTTTTGTGCCAAGAATGACCTCTAATGAGAGGGAAGTAAGATTTGGGGAGTTGCTATCCCGAAACAGATTTCTGTCCTCCACCAAAAAAATCGTGAGGAGGCTCTGTAACTCGGATTGAGATCAAAATTTACGAATAAATCCCCCAGTATGTTAGCTAAGTTTCGTTAGTTCAACACTTTTTGATTTGAGCAACATAAGATGTTCGAAAAAATCGGTTTCTACCCGCTGGTTTGTTTTGATAGATTTCTGCCATTATTTGCATTTGCTTCTTATTGATTCCTTTTTGAGTTCTCTTTAGGTTAATTGAGATTTTTGAAGGAGTTACTATAGTAGCTTGTGTTTTTAGTGAAAAGCCTTGCTATTCCAAAGCTTTGCCAAAGGTCTAATATATTTTGAATACACTAATGTTGCTAATGAAGATTGTGTGAAGTTTTGTATGAAGGAAAAATTTCAGGTGTGGAGAGAGAGTGATGCAATGAGATGAAGAATGGACAAAATCTCAAGCTTTGGGATGCCACCATGGTGTCACCCCAAGAAATATCCAAGAGGTACAAGCGTCAAAGCTTGGGGATGCCCAAGGCATCCCCTTCTTCATCAATAAAAAGCTCAGGTCTGTCTAGACACTTCGTTTTTATTGTTTCATGCACAGTTGTGTTGTTCTTGGAGCGTCTTAGTTTTTTGCTTGCTTAGGTTGTTTAGTTTGCTTGAATAAAGTAGTTTGGACCCCCGTTCTCGCTGTGTTGTTTTGCAAATAAGTTCCTTGGTGTTGGAAAGGAGTAGTAAGTTCTTGCTTGAAGTGCAAGAGTAGCTTGCATTGACTGTGACTTAGACTTTAGCATGACATGATAGGTGTTGTTTTGGCATTATGATTAGTGATTATTGCTGTAGCATGTCTTGTTCCAAAAATTGGGATTGCTTAGTGTGCCTTGAAGAAATTATGCGTTATTTTAGCATGCAAAAGCATAGTATTGTGGTATTATCCTTTGATGCTTTGCGTGGGTTGACTTGGCACATGCTTACACCATGTTATGACTATGACAAGTCACCATAGCCTCTATGATCATTTAGTCCTTGACTTGTAGTACCACTCTTTGCTTTGATTAGTATGCTTTGTTGCACTGCATGATTATGGCCATTATGCTCTCTTAGTTGGTTGTTCTCAGTCTTTTGCTAGCCTCCACTTGTATGAGTAAGTTCTACGCATGCCTCCAAATCCCAAGAAACCAAGTTATTCCAAAGTGTCCACTATAAACTCCTATGCATGGTGTGTTACACCATTCCAAGTATATTCTTGTTTTCATTTATCTTCCAATTAAAAACTATTTTGTTATGTGAAAACTTAGTGATTAAATCCCTCACGAACTTGATGGCACACTTTATATTTTTTGCCCCTAATAAACTTGAACCATTGTGACAACTTTGTTGTATATGCTTGCACTTATAAGTTGGAATTAGCAGAGCCGTGTTGTCACGGGGAACGTTTTCAACATTGCACTTGTACTTTGTACTCAGTTGATATCATGTTCTTTTGTCTATGGATGTCACCGGTGTGAAATAAAGAGGGAACTTGTAAGTCCATGGAGTTTGTATCCTATGTTAGAGAAACGCCCGTGCCGCTAGCCTAAGTCATGCCTAATCATGGTGGAAACTTGTAGCATCACCATAGTGAGCTATCTATGAAGCATCCTCAATAACAAGCTATGCATATGGTAAATAAAAAGATTGCTGAGATGCTCATTGTCTGCTTTCCTTGTCATCTTGGTTATGGGAAAGATCATGTACCATGTGCAAGGGGTACCCTGTTGGCAGTTCTCAATGATATGCAAATACTTACAATGACAAGAACTTACCTGGACCCAAAGTTGAGTATGCATGAGGTGTGTCCCTCGTATTCAAGGGACTTGAGATGCCAACTTATACTTCGTCAATCATATACTCCAGCTTTGCCACTTTAACCTTAACCACTTCAAGATGCTTATGGTGGGGGGCAATGAGGGCTGAAAGCTAACAAGTACCATAATTTTTGGAAGCTCCTTTTGAAACTTGAAATCCCTGCTTCCTTTACAAAAAGGCCTTTCTTCCACTATTATTTGAGTCTCCACCTTCTACCTTTAGGCACCATTAAGAGAGCATAGTTGTCATTCTATGTGCAGTGTTCCAAAGCTTATCAATTGATGCATATTGTGATATTACTTGTTCTTGTGCTACTTGTTTCTAGTCGCCCTTGTGAACTTTGCAGGTGTCCTATGCATCTATTTGCTACTCTATGAGGGACAAGCTGATTGCCACTATGTTATGTTTTCTGTATGTGAAACAAACAAACGTTTTTCAATGCATGTTATTCATGATCTTTGTTTGTAGGTTGTCATGTTGCATGAATAGTTACTATGTCCTATTGTTAAAACTCCATCTTTCATGCACATGTTTAGAGTTCTTTGATCCCAGCTTTCAATGCTTGCAAATGGTTGGATCTTTATTGTGAGGGTGCATGTCACCTAAAAAATTATCCTGTTTATCACTTACCTACTCGAGGACGAGCAGGAGTTAAGCTTGGGGATGCTGATACGTTGGAAACGTATCTATAATTTTTGATGCTCCATGCTTGTTTAGTATCTACTGTGCTTTACTTGTCTACACTTTGAGGTGCTTTTTACATGTTTTCTAGTACTAACCTACTAACAAGTTGCAACAGTGCGGATGCCATTTTACGCTGTTTTTGGTTTCAGAAAAGTTAGTAAAGAAATATTCTCGGAATTGGATGGGACAAACATCAAAGTTAATTACTTTCCGTGGGGAACAAGAAGTCCAGAGGGGAGCCGGAGGGGCCAGCCAGGGGGGCCAGACACACCCCAGGCGCGGGTGAGCCCTGCCCCGCGCCTGGCTAGGGTTTGGGGGCCCTGGCCGCCGCCTCGTCCTCCCCCTTCGCCTATAAGAAGCCCCCGATGCAGAAACCCTAAGCACCAGATCAAATCTCCACGAAACCGTCTGTAGCCGCCGCCACCATCGTCCCTAGATCAGGGAGATCTGAAGTTCGTCCCGGCACCCTGCCGGAGGGGAGATCATCCTGGAGGCCTTCTCTCCGGTATGATGCGTTAGTAGTTCCACCTTGGACTATGGGTCCATGTAGTAGCTAGATGGTTGTATCTCCTCCTTTGTGCTTTCATGCATAGATCTTGTGAGCTCCGTTCATGATCAAGATCTAATCTATTTGTAATCATGCATGTTGTGTTTGCGGGGATCCGATGGATATTGAGATTATTCTGTTGGTTTGATTAATGGTTTTGTCTTTATGATTTTATCATGTCTGTGTTGTTTGTGATCTTGCATGCTCTCTGTTGTTAGTAGCTATCTTGGCCAAGTGGTTGCTAGTGACTCCAAGAGGGGGTATTTATGCTCGATAGTGAGTTCATACCTCTAGTTTCCAAGGTAAGTGACAGAAATCTCTTCGGTTGTAGATGTGATGTTGCCACTAGGGAGAAAACAACGGTCTCTTGTTCATGGAACATGTGGACTGTTTACCTTACACACTTTGCTTAAAGCAGTTATGCATTGCTTTGCAACTTAATACTGGAGGGGGTTTGGATGATAACCTGAAGGTGGACTTCTAGTCATAGATGTAGTTGGATGGCGGTCTATGTATCTTGTTGTATTGCCCAATCGAATCTCATAGGATCTTTCTCACTAGTAATTGCATTGTTATGCCTTGCTCAGTTCCTGTTAATTGCCCTGCTGTAATTTGTTTACCCTTCATGCCATGTTGTTTATCTAAGGAGAGAACCTCTAGTGAACTATGGACCCTGGTCCAATCTTTACCATTGATACATCTTCCGCTATTACTCGTTTACTTGCTGCAAACCATTACCTTCCACACAATACGTTTAATCCTTTGTTACAGCAAACCGGTGAGCTTGACAACCTCACTGATTCGTTGGGACAAAGTCTTGAGTTTGTGTTGTGCAGGTCTCCACGTTGCTTGCAACACCTTTGAGACGTTTCCTTCCTCCTTCAGGTTCGATAACCTCGGTCTCTACTGAGGGAAACTTGCTGATGTGCTCATCACACCTTGCTCTTGGGGTTCCAACGAAGTGTCCCACGTCAACACTGGGTGCCTACATCAGCAGCCGCCCCCTAGTCGCCAAAGCTCTACGAGCTGGGTTCTACTGGCCAACTGCAATGAACGATGCCAAGGACGTAGTCGAGAGGTGCAACGCCTGTCAGAGGTACGCGGACAAGCCACACGCGCCAGGATCCGTGTTGAGGCCTATACCAGTAGCCTGGCCCTTCGCCTATTGGGGCCTCAACATGATTGGCAAACTGCCAAAATCCTCGCTAGGAGGCCATGTCTTCCTCCTGGTCGCAGTTGACAAATTCTCCAAGTGGATCGAGGCCATGCCTGTCAGCAACCAAAGCGGCAAAATTGCCGTCAAGTTTTTCAAGTCCATTGTCTACAGGTTCGGCGTGCCCCATAGCATCATAATAGACAATGGCTCGAACTTCATCTCGAAGGAATTCCGAGACTTCTATGGGAACCTCAGAATCAACATATCATACGCCTCCGTGGCGCACCCGCAGACCAACGGGCAGATCGAAAAGGCCAACGGCCTCATAGGCAACAACATCAAGAAGCGCGTACTATGCCCACTCGAAAGGCTTGCGGGATCCTGGGCAGACGAGCTACCCTCCGTTCTTTGGAACCTGCGTAGAACGCCGAGCAGCTCAACTGGCTATACGCCCTTCTTAATGGTGCACGGAGCCGAAGCTGTGCTACCTGCTGAGGTACGCCACAAAACCCCCAGGTCGTCGCTTACAGCGAGGCTGAATCATCGACCGCACTCGAAGATGCCGTCGACACGCTCGACGAGGCACGCGACATCACCGCGGCTCGCTCAGCGGTCTATCAGCAGAGTCTCCGCAACTACCACAACCGCCAGCTGCGCCCAAGGTCCTTTGTCGAAGGAGACCTTGTTCTGCGACTCAAGCAAGAAGGGCACAAGAAGCTCGAGTCACCCTAGGAAGGACCCTACATTGTCACCAAAGTCATCCCAGGTGGCGCCTACCGCCTCATGGACGTCGCATCAGGAGCCGAATACTCCAACCCTTGAAACGTCGCACGACTACGATGCTTCTACCCCTAGTTACCCTTTACTTTCAATAAGGCTATTCAGCTAGGCTACTCAGGCGAACAATGTACCTCCTTGTTTACAATGAATAAAAGGACTTAACCACGCTGCAGTAGAACGTTCGTCCGCTCCTCAAATACATCTACAATTTCTTTGGCGTACTGCACCACAGCCGCATAATGGGGACGCATATCCCACGCCATGCCATCTCAGGGGGAGGCAGCCTAACCGCTATCTCCGCTAGATCAACATCACGACGATGCAGTCGAACAAGAGATATGACAGCCTTCATGCCCGCAATCAGCTGATGGCGCATCAGCTCCTTCACATGACCTGCATCTCAAAACTTCCTGAGCAAGCCTAGAAAGCTAGAAGGTGTAGTGTCCAAAGGAAACATGGTGGCCCAAATAGCCGCAAGAGACGATCTCGCCCGCTTCAGCACCCGAAGAACTTGGTGTACGTGATCTTGCACCGTCGCAAGGACGATCGCCCAATCATGGTCCATCCAGAAGAAGCCACTAGCCTCCAAGTCTTGTTGCGTCAAACAATTCATCTGAATTGCGACATTCTCTTTCTCTTCCTTCGGAAGCAAATTTACAACTACACAAAGCATTGGGTGAGCCAACATAAAAATAAGGCGCACTTGAAGAAGCAGCGGTTCACAAGGACTCACATTGGTGTTGCTCACCCATCTGCCGAAATTCTTCGAGTAAGAACTCTTCCCTGGCATTGGCTCGCTCATCCTTCGACTTCCACACATCCGCATGACCACGGATGCTTAGGATGTCCTTCTCCAAACTTTGGACGCGGTCACACAGGAAAGGCAACTGCGATGACTCGCTCAGCAACGGGCGAGGGCCAGGCGCAGGAGAAGGCGTGATCACTGAAGCCTCTCCCGAAGGACCCTAAGGGTAAACAGGCAAACACGAACATCACAAACACTTTCGACAACAGTTGAAAGAAGAATTCATACGTATACATAAATAAGGCCATTTCATGGCAAAGTAAAGATTGTTCATCCACAAGGGGTTACAACAAAAGGAAGAAAACTAGACTAACTACAAGGCAGACGGGCCTAAGCGCCAGCACCTAGAGCAGCTTCAGAGCCAGAGTGCCTACTCTTGGCCGCTCGCTACTGCTCTGGCGAATAGTCGGCCAGGAGATCGATGATCTTAGGCCCGAAATGCTTGCAGCGGGAGGCAAAGGTGGCAAAAGCTACCTCAGAGCCATTCGCCGCCGTCGGCATTCTGGACATGACCTGGGCTAGATCTAGCTCCGCTCCGGATGCCATTGCCATGGCCAACCCCATGGCGGCACCGACTCCCTTCTGCTTGCGCTTGTACTTTGCCGGAGCGTCGCCTGACAGAGCATCCGCCTGCGAACTGACGTCCTCGAGGGCAACGCCCTTGGGGTTAACCTCCTCATAAAAGCACGTCAACACCTTCTTGGACTCGCCAAGAGAACCCGCGGGAGAAGTGCAGTGATCCTCGATCGCTGCAACAACATCCACAAGAAGATCCCCGTGCTCCAGCACGTTGAGGTCAAACGCAACGCTAGAAGCATCTGGCAAGAATAGGAATAGAACACTCGACCGAGGAAGGATAAAACACATTCACAAAACAAGAACACACAAAAAGGAAACAAGACCAGCTTACCAGAGATAGCCTTGGCAGCAGCCATAAGCTTGTCAGCCATGGCCTTCTCCCGCATGGTTGCGGCGGCCGCGAGCTGCTACTAATGGTCTTTGGCCTCCTTCTGCTGGTGTTGGAGGGCCTCCGTAGCATCCGTCGCCTTCTTCTCCGCCTAGTCGAGGCTCTTTTTGAGAGTGTTCAGCCTACGGAGAGCAGCATTGTTCTCATCTGAAGCATTGAGAAACATTGGATAAATACAAAAACAAACTTTATGCACTCGAAAAATAGGCAAGAAGACATCTACGCACCTTGGAGCTGCTTGAGTTCACCCTCCAGCGACAGATCCTGCTGGATGAGGAGGTTGGCGTCGCGGACAAAAGGCTGCAAAAAAGGCCAGCAGGTCTGATGAGTAAAGGACTCGGGGGCTCCCCCCATGCAATAGAAGAGCTACACTTACATGGTCTGACATGGACTCCGAAGGTTTGCATATCGTCTTCTGAGTCACGAGTGCACGAGCCTCCCGCCTCGCGGAGCTCGAATCCTCGTCCTCGGAGTTGGCCACCACCTTGGGAAACAAAGACGTCGGCTTCGATTCCGCGATCACCTCTTTGGTGTCCTCGTCAAGGAACTCCTCCGAATGATTACCGCTAGCACTTATCATATTAGTAACAAGCTAATACTTAGCACCTGAATAAGGTAACAAGGCTCAAATAGAACAACTTACGATGGTATGTCTAACAAATTGAAGACATGAGGCTCCTTCTCCTTCTTCTTCTTGGCCGGCGGTTGCGGGGCCACTGCCCAAATGGGCACGGCAGGAAAAGGTGCAGACGACACACCCTCATCCTTGCCGTGTTGCTCGAGGAAGGATGGACCCTTTGGTGTTGGTGGTGTCGCCCATCCGAAGTTTCACTCTAGGAGCATTTTCGGGTCTGCCCTTCGCTCGGCTCGCGGGCTTCCAAGGAAGGAGAATGCACTAGGGGAAGCTCGGATTTGGACTTCGCCTCCTCGTTGTCCGGCGGATTCGTGTACTTCTCAGATAGAGGGCATCATCCCCGCTACCTTGATACTCTACAAACAAAGGACAAAATAAAATAAGATAAGGAAGCCGACATGCAAAAGGCACTCGAAAAGCGCTATGCGCACACAACAAATTTCACCTGGGAGACTACTTTCTTGGTGTTGAAAGGGGCGGCCAAAGATTCACCCTCTAAGATGTCGTTCTTCCACGACCTCTTTCGGGTGATCTTCTGTGTAGAATCAAAAGGGGCGAGACCAAAATGCCGCCCGTCCATCTTGACGTCGCGGATGTAGAACCACTTCCGGCGCTAGTATTGGACGAACTCACAAATGGAAAAAGAGAAGAATTGGACAGTGGAGTGGATAGAGATGATGTAGCCTCCGAGCAGATAAACACCACCGGTGCCAGATTGCCTCTTCATGGAGTAGAGTCTCCGGAAGAGGCCAAAGTGCGGCTCAATGTCGAGCCAGCACTCACAGAGAGTAATGAAGCAAGCAATGTGACGGGGAGAGTTGGGAGACAGATGATGCAACTGAATTCCGTAAAAGAAAATAAGCCCACAAAAAAATTCATGGGCGGGCAAAGAAAGACCTCGAATGATAAAAGCATAAAACATCACCCGAAATCCTTTGGGTGGACACGGGATTACCTCCTGATCGTGGAGGATGGCGTCGTCCTTCTCCTTGGAGATCAACCCGGCGTCGCGCAACTTGTGAAAATCCGAGTCACGCATCTCCGTGCGCTTCCACCCACCGTTAGTGATATGGGCCGGAGCGGCGGCCTTCTTGCCAGCGTCGACGGTGCTCGACCCTGCTACAACAGATGACGCCTTCTTCGGCTTGCCCATCCTGTAGCGGCGAGTGCGGAGATGCGAGCGGAGGAAACAGGAAGGAAAAGGTACGGAGAGCTTCCAGTGCGCGATGAGAAACAGAGAACTCACGAAAATGGTGGCAATGGAGATGAGGCAGGAGAAAATGACGAAGGATAAAACCACTGTTTTCCCCGTGGTATAAAAGGGCGAAGATGATGCAGAAGAGCCATCGATTGAGAAGCCCTAGCGCACACCTCAGATCTCACCGTACACGTGTCAGCATCAAACTGAACCATCGCCAGCACACCGTCCACTACACGTGGAAACCGAGGAGACGTCGTAACTTGCTCCACGCCTACGCGTGACTAGTCAACGTCAAGTCACGTAGTGGGACCCACGATCGTCCCATCCCATCGTCTCTGCTGCCGCGGATGGTTGAGTTCACCAATCGTCAGCAATGACGTCACCAAAGCAAAGGCCAGCAAAGGCTCACAGATTTCGACTGATCATAAAAGTACTTACTCGAGTCTACGACTCAACCAACTACTCGGAGCTACTCCTATCAGGAGTGCTGGCCGCGCACCTGGGAAATTACAAAAGGTAATTTCACCTCGAAGAGATCTTCGAGTCCTACGTCGAGTCTGCGACTCCACTACGGACTCGGGGGCTACTCCCATAGGGAACGCTGGTCGCGCATTCGAAAAAAAGTGTCCTTTGGACTAATCATGGAAACAAGCGCAAATGGCTGAACTAAAGTTTCTGCTCGAGTCTATGACTCGAACAGACACTCGGCGGCTACTCCCATAGGGATCGGTGGTCGCACACCCTATGAATTATTTGATTGAGATCCTTCGGATCAAATACGACAAAAATCTTTTGGCAACTTTTCCCAAACTAACGCTAAGTGAGAAGCAGTCTCCTTGGCCACCTGAAACACCTCCATGGTGATAAAATTTCGGATGTTGTTTCTACAACGCAAAGATAAGTCCTACAGATATCATATGATGGCCTGGTAACACACCCGACTGTTCTCTAGTAGTAAATTTCCGTGTCAACAGGCACGATGAAAATCCCGACGGACGTATTGGGTACATCATTTGAAAAACACTAGGATTCGACTCCTATAAGACCTTAACAGCCTGATTCGAATCATACCAGCAATCGTTCCGGATTCGAGTCCGGGGACTCGAATCTGATGAAGACCGTGTTGTTTTGTCCTATGACAGTTAATTGACCCTGATTCGTCGGGTAAGCCAAGCACACGCATAAAAAATCCCTATGAACTAAACATTTTCTCCTAAAGACAGGATCAAGTACAAAGCACCCGAAAGATTGTAGAGTCTCTAGTCGAATCTTTGATTTAACTGAACACTCGGGGGATACTGACATGGATATACCCTAAGGGTGCACAACATTGGTACAGCCGGTCCAGCCCAAGGAAGGCCCATACGAGGATTTGCAGCCCAGGAAGTTTTCGGGTGGCCCAAGCCCATGGCAAATTCGACTCCTTGGAGGACAAGTCTAGATTAGATAGAATTTCAAAGGGTATCAACGCTAATTTCTAACCGACTCGACCTATCCCGAGACCTTGCCTATCTATATAAAGGCCAGAAGGGTACGGCGAGAAGGATCCTCAACACCTTATACACACACCTCCACGCCAGATTGCATCTGCGCACCCCTATAATCTTCGGTTCCGCCGTAATCAAGAACAAACAAGCAGGAGTAGGGTTTTCCCTCTAGGGGCCTGAACTTGGGTAAACTTCGTGTCCCCGTGTTGCTTGCCTGTTAACCATTCCACGACTTCTAGCATCCCCATCTTCTCGAAACCCAAGTCCATAACAATGGGCATTGACGAGTCGAACCCTCATCACTATCACCATGAACTGAATTTTCCCGCTCCTACTTTGTCATCTGCAGAAAACAACAAACAAATCGTTCTTTACGTTTATGCCTTTTATTTTTGAAGTTTACATTTTAGTTTTATTTAAATACTTTCTTTTAATCCAAATTCTATTCTTATTTCAACACTTGTAGTCAATTCACTCAAAGACATGTGACAACTTTGGGTGTGACAGAGACTTCACCCATAAACACTTACCTTTGGGCTCCCTGTGGGATCAACATCTGAACTTCGAAACTAGCTACAAATGATCTATGCACTTGCAGCCATCAAGTTATTTTCTGGCGCCATTGCCGGGGAGCTAAGCGCTAAGTGTTTTGTCTCTTTACATTTTAGGTGTTACTATTACAAGATGGTCTCCCTAGGAGACAAAGGGTCTACACGCTCTGGTAGGGCTTATCTACCAGATTATCTTGATCGCATACCTACGCAAAGGCGCGAGGAAATTATTAAAAAAAATTTAGATCGAATAAGGTTGAAGTTGAAAACCTAAGTGACATCATGGAAATCATGTCCATTCATAGGATAACTCCCAAGAAACCTGAGAAGACTCTCATAGAATACAATGCTCCAAATTCTGCTTTTCTTAAACAACCAATAGAATTTCCTAATTCTGGAGTTAGATAATATCGATTTGATGGTGAGATTATTAAAATTTTGTAGGAAAAAGCTTTCAGCGAAAGGGAGGATGAATATCTAGGAAGACATCTTATAGAGTTCGACGATGTGATAACATTACTTGGACCAAAAGGTTTGCCTAGAGAATTCTCTTGTCTAAAACTATTTCGTTGGTCTCTCAAAGTTAAAGCTCTAGACTGGTTATATTCTCTCCCTCGTCATTACATTAAATGTTGGGAAAACTGCATTGTTAAATTCATAACCAGGTTTAATCCTTTTACAAAGGTAACAAAAATTAGAAAGAATATAGTCAACTTTAGTCAGAACGAGGGAGAAAATTACCAAAAAGCCCGGGAAAGATTCTTTGGAATGATCAATAGTATTCCTAATCATGGCTATTCTGAGTCAACTGTTTGCCACTTATTTTACCATGGTATTGATACCCAATGCAAAGAGTTGCTAGATTCATCAGCAGGAGGATCGATAAATACTTTAACTGTTAAAGCATGTTTGGAATTGATGTCTACTAGGGCTAAGAATGATTCTTTATATAATCCTAATTTCGGTACTAAGTCGGAAAAGGGAATACTTTGTATAAATCCTGATCTAATGCCTAAGGTATGCAAAACCATCAAAGAAAAAGGTACACCTTCTGAACTTGTTAAGAAAAACAAAGTAGATTTGTTACAAGATTTTATTAAAGAGGATGAAACTATAAAAGTTTTTCAAGAATTGAAACATCTACAGGCCAAATCTTACAATAGCTTGCATAAGAAATTTCAAAGACACAAAAAGATTTTGGCCAAACTTACATAAAATTATGAGGAAATTGGCCAAGAAATAAAATTATTTCACAAGTAAGCCAAGAAGATGATACATTGGTGGATCCTCAAGATGAGACTGCTCAAGACACACAAGATCAAACCTTGGAGGAGCAGAATGATGCATAGGATGACAGTTATAACTCTGATGCAGAGACTGTTGATCCAAGACAAGAAGAAGACACAAGCAAAGAAGACAAGGTTGTTGCAATAGAAAAGAAGAAAAATGATAGGCAACAACAAAAGAAGGCAACTAAAGAGCCTGATCCTCCACAAAAGGTAAAACATAAGAGTAAGAAACTTCCATATCCAGATCGCAAAAAGAAAGCACCGGACGAGGTAATCTATGACTCTTTTAAAAAGGCATTAAGTGATCTTCGTCTAGAAATTCCATTTGCGGATGCAATAAAAGTACCTGCATATTCTAAATTTCTCTGTGATATTCTTAATAGAAAGAAAGAGATAACTAAAACCGTCGCCATGGTAACTAGTTACCCTGCTAATGGGAGGCTATTTTCTAAGTCAGGAGACCCAGGGATACCAACTATTTCATGTTCTATAAGGAAAACTGATATTCATAATGCCTCGTGTGATTTAGGTGAGGAGTTAGTGTAATTTCATACTCCCTCTATAAAATGTTAGGATTAGGGGAATATTCCCCCACTTCTATCACCTTACAGATGGCTGACAAATCCACTAAACAACCTGTTGGTATGATTGAGGATGTTCTACTTAGAATAGATGAGCATGTTATTCCCACTAACTTTATTATTCTTGAAATGCCAGAGGATGAAAAATTATCTATAATACTTGGAAGACTATAGGGGACTGAACCCAATAAGTTACAAGTCCCTGTGTTTATAGTGCTAGTCCCTGGATCGAATATCTAGCACCCACAGTTAAGATGTAATATTAAGAAAAAAGGTCATATTACATCGCATATCCAGGAATAAAATAGTTCATTACAACTTACATAGCTCATATGGCTATCTTATTACAGATGAGATATATAAATATAAAGCATGGAGTCCTTCATCTTCATGTGCCACAGGTAAACATGTTGGTTGTAGACTCATAATCCCTACTCATCAAACTTCACTATCATCAAGTAATCCTGCAACATGATAAGTTATAGCCACAAGGGTCAATACATTTGAATTGTATTGGCAAGTGATACCATATTGATATAGAGAATCTAACATGTACATGAATATATGGCTAAGTGGAGTTTTGGCTGGCCTTTGCACAAAGTAAGTTTTCCCTATCCTTTGTAAAATAGTTTTTCTCTTTTTCATCAACGCTTCATCAAACATGGCACACTGGATACCCTCCAAGTGTTTCCCTTGTTCACCCAACAAGTTTTAACTTAGAGAAATTAGAATGATGAGATTCTTGATTCCGCTTCATTGTCTTGATGCTCAAAAATTGTCCATAACCGGGGACACGACTAAGTACTTAGTTTTACCCTCTCGAGAGGTGGTGCACTTTCCCCACAATACTCGACATGCATCGAGATGAGACTTTTCAGAAACAATCCCTCAGACCACCACATACGCGTTCCATCCTATCATCACTACCACCTTCTGTTCGTCTGGCTGAGTTCTTGCAACTTAGTTGGTCAAGGCAGAGCTCATATGCCATGTGGCTGCACTGGAAGCTTTCACGACAAGAATGTCTCCAATCTCTTTGTTCCTGGGTGGCCATCCACAAGTGTGATACACCAGGGTAAACGATAGAAATGGGCCCTAGGTAACCACTCAACACAATCCATACAAGTCCCATTTCCACCCAGGTGTTTCATTAACATCAGTTGTTTTCATTAGTCCAAAAATACTCATATTTTTTATAAGACATCCTATCATGATTTCCACCCACGAATCTATATAGCAATACTAAACATTCTAATATTATAATGTCTCCTATCTTTAGGAAATACTACCAAGGTAGATACTATAGGATTAGCATAGCATAGAAATATACATAATAGTCCTATCATGCACACTACAAAAGCATCACTAATGCAATATTGAAAAGATAGGACTTTTGATGACCAAAAGTATCACTTGCCTTTATAGTAGAATATTTAGGTACTCTCCTTGATCTTACAAAATCACACTCTTCAAAGTCTACAACAATACAAACAAGCAAAAAGCACACACTCAAAACTACAACACAAAACAACAAAACAATATAATAGAATGTATGCAAGCATGCAACAAGATCATTTTATTGAACAAGTTGTTCCAACAAGGTTAGAAACATTACAAACACCTACCGATCCTTTTTATAAAAGTGGAATTCCAATTGGAACCAAGTTAGTGTAATTTGGTTATTTAAATTGTTTTTCTTTTGTTAGAAAATCTTTATTCAAAGGGATATTTTTTAGTGCCAACAAATTATATTTTTAATTTCAAATGTTAGTGTTTATGGTCATAGGGTTCAAAACACCACCATTTGCAAAAGGATTCACTCAAAAATAATTTTCACAACAATTTTTATACTCAAAATACTCCACAAAAGGTTCTGCCTAAAAATCAGTTTTTACAGAAGCTTTTGCACAAAAGGAGGTCACATTAGTGTAGGTTACATTTTTCTGAATCCACAGACACCAAATTTGTATTTTTCTAAATTGTAGATTAAAAGTTATGATTTTTACAAGTTTAAACATCTAACAAATCATTTCTGGATTTTTGTCTGAAAAGCCTAGCCACGTGGCCTATTCTAATTGGCTGGTACCGTTTCAGCAGGAACAACAACGTGAGCCGTTAGATTGAAATAAGATCGTAGGGGCCAGATCAATTGATACCCCTTTGTTGCCTAATCTAATCCTGGACTTAGGATGCAGATCCAGTGGACCTGGGCGCTTTGGCCAAGAGCTGGCGGCGCTGATGGCGAGGTGCAGCGGCAGCACGTCTGGCGAGGGCGCACCGATGGTGCTAGGCGGTAAGGGGAGGGTGCAGGGTGGTTACCGAGGTCGTGAGGATGCAGGGGTTGTCGTGGTAGACGTGGTTGACGAAGGAGCGCTCAGATTCTCTTGCAATTGCTCGCCGGAGTTGCGTCCACCATCGGTTGCTCGCAAACAAAGTCAAAGCCGAGCCTACAGGGCACAAGCAAGCAAACGACAATGATTAGCGGATGCGCCTGAGGACAACGAATGTGATGGAGCAAGGCAGTGGGCGAGGGGCAGACAAACTTTGCCGGAATGATCGTCGGAGCTTGTCGGGGACTGCGGTGGTGCGAGCTAAATTACAAGCAGCCTGGGGGCTCTCTAGTGGGGTTGTTTGAGGGGAAACGGAGAGGAGGGAGTGGGGGTTAAGAGGACAGGGTCGGGGGAGGGGATTAATCCTGTAAACACGCGTATTTACTCGGATTGAGGTTGACCAGAAATGGCAGGGGAGGGGGAAACCGGCTTGGTCATTGGGTTGAAGACGATGATGATGTGGAGGTGGGGTTGAGCTATCAGCGAGGGGGTGCGAGAAGGGGTGCGGTGAGAAAAGGAATCAGCGGGGGAGAGGGGGAATGTCGGGTGGGCTTGGTGGGCTGCTGGTCCAAAAGGGTTAGCTAGTAGTTTTTTCCTTCTTATTCCTTTTTCTTTTTCTGTTTCTATTTTCTGTTTATTCAAATCAATTGATTTAAACACCAAATTGATTTCAAAACTTCACCAAACCTTTTTAGAAGATTTTATACAAAATATAAGTTGGTTATTTAGTCCAATTGGAGTATTTCAAATATTTTTATAACTTACTATTCATTTAAAATTTGAGTGTGGCACATTGGTATAATTTAATAAAATTTGAATATGGCACTTAAGCCATATAATTTTATTAAATAAACATTTATCCTTTTATATTATTTAAATATACTTTTATTACATTCACTTATGGATTTTAGCCATGGTTTAAATTGACTTTGCAATATGTCTTAATTATTTTCTTCTTATCTTATATAAATCATATATTTTTATCCATGGCTCCAAATAGAGTGAAAACAATTCCCATGGTTTTGTAATATTGTTTTTTTACCATTATTGATTATTTAGGAATGATGTTGCTAAATTTTTATATGGAGCAAAGCCATAGTCTTGTATTGATCTTGATGATCATTTCTCTTATTAGGGTTTAGGTTTTAGGTTTATCTTTTCCAAGTGCTGAATATCAAGATAAATTCCATGCATTAATGCATTTGATCTGTTTGAAACTTTGTTTGTTGCTTTCTCATTCAAATTTTTGTTCAAGTAAGGTTTTGATGCTTCCACTTAGAAATAAAAAGTTTCTTTTCCCCCTAAATTTCATCCTTTATTTCTTTTGTTTGTTTATTTTTCACATTTCAAAATTTGAATTTTTTTGGGATGTGACAGACTATCACCCTTAAAAGAAACCCGTCCTGAGATTCAGGAAGGCTAGAAACAACAAGTTGATTTTAGGACAACTAGGGTACTACCACCCTTAAAGGATTTGACTAGATTGCATCTTGGCTTACTTGGTGTCTCGATGTAGTTTCTCTAGACAGTTGTTTGCATAGTGCCCCTTATTACCACATTTGAAACAAGTGACAAGGTTGAGGTCCTTCCCAGGTTTTCTTGTCTTGTTCCTCTCTTTTTGTAAATAATCAGACGCATAATGGCCTAACTCTTTGAAATTGTAGCACATCACCTTGCTAATATCCTTCTTTATCCTTTACATCACTATCTCTTGTTTGTTTTCCTGGCCCTTCTTCTTTTCTGGGCATTCATTAGCATACTATCCCATCTCCTTGCATTTGAAACATTGCATCTGGCTAATGTCTTTCCTGCTGGGGTTGGGGCGATTCTTCTTGTTCTTGGGTTTCTCAAGAGGTCTCTTAGTTCATGTTCTTCATATTTCACCCCAAATTTAGGAAACCTTTCTCGGTTCTTAGAATGGTTCCGAGGATAACGTCCATGTTTCCTCTTTTGCTCACCAAAGTTGGTTACATTGTATGAAGGTGCATACTGAGATTTGACTTTGTCTTCATCATCCTTGGTAGAAGTTGTACCTTCATGGGTGTTTCCAAAGACTTGATGTATTCCATCCTTAGCTTGATGTTTCATCTGTTGAACTATAGGATAGATGTGGCATTGGACAGGGACATGATCAGTTCCTTCACATAGGAAACAGGTAACTTGAGATGTGGGGCATTGTCTAGCTGGATGATTCCCATTACAATTAGGACACTGGTCAATATGCTCTTTATAAGTGTGTCCTATGTCTCCACAAATTTTGCAGGCTCGTGTTCTTTCCATAATATCATCCTTGAATTCATTGTTGTCATAATTTCTTTGGGAAGGGTTGTTTCTCATGTTGATCATCTGATTGGTCATCCTTTGCAACAATTGGGATTGGGATCCCA
This sequence comes from Avena insularis, assembly GCA_023614405.1. Lineage (NCBI taxonomy): Eukaryota > Viridiplantae > Streptophyta > Magnoliopsida > Poales > Poaceae > Avena > Avena insularis. The sequence continues at coordinate 34,540,703 of CM042684.1, forward strand.
AGAACTTTAGCATGGCCAGGTCTAACACAGTGTTGTTGCGGTTGTTGGCTAAAAACTAGGTTGTCACTTGATTCAACTTAGTTTCGGTTGCTAGCAGTTGTACTGTCATGTGCATCTCGAGGTTGTTGTTGTTGTCACCATCCTTGATGTTGGAGTTGTGGTCCCTTGGAGAAGTCATCTGCTTGGGTTGGGTTGGAATTAGAATAGACAAAAGATTTCTACGGAAATAATTCTACTCAAACACAACAATTCACACAAAGCAATATGCAAGCAATAACAATCATGCATTCCACTAAAATAGCAAGGTTCAAGCATATTTTAGGCAAACAAAATATTATTGCCATACCACATAGGTTGGTATGATCAATAAATGATCAGCAAATCGATTTTAAATGAAACACTAGTATGGTGGTCCAACTATAGGGTTCCACTTCCACAAGAAACAAAAACAAAGATAACCTAGTAAAACCATAATAGATAAGTTCTCATCCTATGGTCTTCCCTAATTTCTCTCTTATTTTCCTTGAGACTTCTTTACTTGAATTCTTTTGATGATGTAAGTAGGTAGATCCAGCATGTTCACATAATCGAGAAGTCCCATTTCAAGCAGGTGGTCTTGAAGTCCTTAGTGATGTTGAAGCTGAAGTCCTTTTTGTTGATGTCCTTTAGTGAAACTGAAGTTGAAGTCCTTTGAGATGTTTAAGCTGAAGTCCTTGATGATGTTGAAGTTGAAGTCCCTAGCCATCAAGTTGAAAAGGGAGAGATGTGAAACAAAACAGAATACTGAGGAAAAAGTTTACAAGATTGTTTGTAAATAACTTGCACAAATGCAACTCTTATTTTTCTAAGGGGTTATGTCCAATCCTAGGGTTACAAACCTACAGGCAACATAGTCCTTTGATACCATCTGTAGGGGACTGAACCCAATAAGGTACAAGTCCCTGTGTTTATAGTGCTAGTCCATGGATCTAATAGCTAGCACTCGTAGTTAAGAAGTAATATCAAGAAAAAAAGGTCATATTACATCGCATATCCAGGAATAAAATAGTTCATTACAACTTACATAGCTCATATGGCTATCTTGTTACAGAGCAGCATATATAACTATAAATCATGGAGTCCTTCATCTTCATGACTCATAATCCCTACTCATCAAACTTCACTATCATCAAGTAATCATGCAACATGATAAGTTACAGCCACAAGGGTCAATACATTTGAATTGTATTGGCAAGTGATACCATATTGATATAGAGAATCTAACATCTACATGAATATATGGCTAAGTGGAGTTTTGGCTGGCCTTTGCACAAAATAAGTTTTCCCTATCCTTTGTAAAATAGTTTTTCTCTTTTTCATCAACGCTTCATCAAACATGGCACACTGGATACCCTCCAGGTGTTTCCCTTGTTCACCCAACAAGTTTTAACTTAGAGAAATTAGAATGATGAGATTCTTGATTCTGCTTCATTGTCTTGATGCTCAAAAATTGTCCATAACCGGGGACACGGCTAAGTACTTAGTTTTACCCTCTCGAGAGGTGGTGCACTTTCCCCACAATACTCGACATGCATCGAGACGAGACTTTTCAGAAACAATCCCTCAGACCACCACATACGCGTTCCATCCTATCATCACTACCACCTTCTGTTCGTCTGGCTGAGTTCTTGCAACTTAGTTGGTCAAGGCAGAGCCCATATGCCATGTGGCTACACTGGAAGCTTTCGCGACAAGAATGTCTCCAATCTCTTTGTTCCTGGGTGGCCATCCACAAGTGTGATACACCAGGGTAAACCATAGAAATGGGCCCTGGGTAACCACTCAACACAATCCATAGAAGTCCCATTTCCACCCAGGTGTTTCATTAGCATTAGTTGTTTTCATTAGTACAAAAATACTCATATTTTTATAAGACATCATATCATGATTTCCACCCATGAATCTATATAGAAAGACTAAGCATTCTAATCTGTAACATCCCAAAAATCATGAATTACAAAAGCTTGCATTTCATTCATGCATTCATGACATTCTTGACTTGCATAAATTTTTTCAAATCAAAACTCCAAATAAAACCATTTTTATGCCTATTATCTATATATCATTAAGGCATGGTTTTATTTTATTTTTTCAAAGGATCAAAGTGTAGTGGACTAGATAGTGGTGTTTGACACACATTTAGGTGCAGGGTTCACACTACAAAAATCCAGAGAAAATTTGAATTCAAATTTGTTTGAAAAGGGTTTGAAAATGATTTCTGAAAAATCAAATAGAAAAAGGAAAAGAGAGAAGAAAAAGAAAAGGGCCAGCGCTACCTAATCGGACCAGTGCTAGAAACAGCTCATGAGCCCACCCGGGCCATTTCCCCCTCTCCCCTGTTTCCTACCCCGCAGGAGCACACCCACTCGCTGACGACTGGGCCCCTCGGCTACGTCACCCCCTTCTTCCTCAATCAACGCCAGAGACCACCTCGCCGCTGCCGTTTTTCCCCATTTCTCCCGCGTTGATGCCGCACTTAATTGCATTGATTCGGCGAGCGATTTCCTCACCCAATCCCCTCTACTTAACCCCCACACCTCCACGGTCATTTCCCCTAACCAGCAGCACGGGCGCCCCATTTGGCCGTATTGCGATCGCTTATCATTCTTGAACGTCTCCGATGAGATATTCCGACGAGCACCATCCACCCCATCCCCTCTCGTTCTTACTATCGTACCCCCTTGTCCTTGCGAAGCTTACTGTGCTTTTGGTTTGCCTTGTACAACCCCAGAGCAGAGACTCCTTCCTCGTCTGAGCGCCACCGACGACAAGCTCGACTCCGGTGACTTCTCTTGGTAAACCTAGCCCTCCCCCTTCTCTCTGAATGATGCTCATGCATTCACTTTCCCCGTGCGCATCTAAAGCTGCCCTCTGCTTGCCTTCCCATGCCTTGTAGCTTCACCTCCGACGATGCTAGAGCATGCCCGACGCCAGTAGCATCTTCGGCGAGAAATTCCTAGCGACCTTGTGCGCCCCTTGGCCAATGGAGACCACCTCGAGCATCCCCTCACCACAGCGACTTCGGTAATGCCCTGTAACCCTCTCCTTTGCTTCCTGGAACTGCTGGAACACCGTTGGCAGAGCGCCGCCGCCGCGCATCTGGCGCCAACGCCGCCAGTTAGTGGTCAACTTGCTTTGAGCCGTTAGATCCAGATCAGTGGTTAAGTTAGATCACTTAAGCGAATCGTTTTTGGTTGATATGAGCCCTACAGGGTCACTTAAATACAACGCCCCACATCGCACGATCCAAACAAATCGGTATCGTCAGTAATAACACGCCACGTGGCCAAACTCTTTTAAAAACTGGAACTAGATCTATTAGATGTTTGAATTTGTAAAATTCATAATGTTTGTTCTGTTTGTCCAAAAAATGCAAATAAGATATCATTGGATTCAGAAAAATAAATCCTACACCACTGTCGACCTAAATTTGTATTTTTCTTCTGTAAAAATGGGTTTTTGTGCAGAATCAAATATAGGCTTATTTTGGCTATATAAATTATTTGGAAAATGATTTTAAAGCAAATCTAAGTTTGTTTAAACTATTTATAGTTAGTTTTGGTGTTCAGTACTGTTTGACTTGATTAGTTTAGTGTAGAAATTCATTTCATTGCATTTGCATGCATTCATATATTTTTGCTTGATTATTTGAATGTAAATTTGGTGCTATCATTTTATGTGTAGATTTTGGTTCTAGTGGTGATTGTGATTGTGAAGATTGTTGCTACTCCCCCAACTACCAAGGAAAGTGGTGCTTCATGTATTTCTCCTATTATTTTGACTATGCACTAGTGATATTTTGAATAGGGCTTGCATGGTTTTCCTAAGTATTTATACTATGCTATGCCTTGGGAAATCCTAGTAGTTGTAGTCTTGGTAGAATGTTTCCCTAAGTTAAGATACTTGCTATGTTATCATGCTTAGCCTAGCTAGTAGCAAACAAGGGTGGACTATATACATGCTATGGAATTTTTTCTAAGTCTTTGACTTATGTTTTTGCTTAATAAAACAACTAAGTGAATGAATCACCTGGGTGGAATGGTATGATTGGGTTATGTTGAGTGGTTACACAAGGCCCATGTCTATGGTCTACCTTGTGTATCACACTTGTGGAAACCCACCCAGGAACAAAGGAGTTTGAGATACTTAGTGTTTAGAAACTTCTAGTGTAACCACATGGCATATGGGCTCTGCCTTGATCATATAGGTTGCAATAACTTAGCCAGATGGACAGATGGTGGTAGGGTGATAGGATGGAACGCGTCCATTTGGTCTAAGGAAGGCTTCTGAAAGATCTCATCTCGATGCATGTCGAGTCTTGTGGGGAAAGTGCACCACCTCTCGAGAAGGGTAAAACCTAAGTACTTAGTCGTGTCCTCGGCAACGGACAATTTGAGCATCAAGACATTGAAGCTATCAAGGATCTCCTCATCCTAATTTCTAAGTTAAAAACTTATGGTTGAACTAAAGGGAATATGCCCTAAGAGGCAATAATAAAATGTTTATTATGTGTATTCCAAGTATATGATAGATGTTTATTTTGCATGCTATAATTGTATTAATACGGAAACATTAATACATGTGTGTTTAATAAACAAACAGAAAGTTCCTAGTTATGCCTCTCTCATAAACTATCTCGTTGATTAACAAGATGATTAAAGTTTCCTGATCATAGACATTGGATGTTATTAATAACGAGGTCACAACATTAGTGCAATGGTGTGATGAACATTCATCCGAAGTATAGCATTATGATCAAAGCCATTGAGTTTATATTGCTATAACAACTTATGAAGTGATCCTAATCCTTAGACCATGAGATCATGTCAATCACTAACACTGGAAGAGTTTCTTGATAACATCAAACGTCACATCGTAACTGGGTGATTATAAAGATGGATTCAGAACTACTAAAGTGTTATGTTGAGGCCCATGGATCGAGAGTGGAATTTTTCATCCCAATGACGGATAGATATACTCTAGGCCCTCTCGATAATATCACATTGGTTAGCTTGCAAGCAAGTGATTTGATCACTAGAATGTTATATCACGGGAACGAGAAAAGAGTGCATGTCAGTAATGAGATCAAACTAGGTATGGAGATACCGATGATCGAATCTCGGACATGTAATATATCGCGAAACAAAAGGATTAAGATACTAGCGTAAAAGGTTCCGACGATCACAAGAAAGTCATCGTTGAATGTGTGGGAGTCAGTATGGGTCTCCAGATCCCGCTTCTGATTATTGATCAGATAGGGGTCTCGATCATGTCTGCATTATTCATGAACCATAGGGTGGCACACTTAAGAGACACCGACATCCAAATGGAGCAAAAGTTTCATGCCAGAAAGACTAACAAGCGCAGAAATTTATTTCACTAGATACCGAAACAGGTTTTCGGGTGAAATTGCAGAAAGTGTTTTTGCATGTGAAATGAAATACTATCAAGGGGTTATATGTGAATGTTTTTCATTAAAGTAATTGACAAAATTCTGAATAAATAAAAGGAGTTTTATTTAATGAGAGTTTGCATTAAATTTGGTGGAAATTTAATGGGAATTTGAGTGGGATTTTGAGTGGAGGAAATTGAAAGGCTTTTGAGTGAGTGGAGTGTCCACCCACATGAATGAGGAAGAGGTGGGGGCAGCCCCATGGCTGGGCGCCATGCCCTTTGGGTGTCCCCTCTACCCTATAAAAGGCCCTCCTCTCATCCTCTCAAAGCACACCTCCTCGTGAAGGATCTCTCCCCCCTCTAGAATTTATCCCCCATGGTCTCGGACTAGCGAGATACATGTTCCCGGTGGCTATTTGGCAAGAAAGAGTTGTGCTTCCGCTGCATCGCTGGAGCGAGGAGGCGGAGGTTGCTCGGTGTCTTGTACGTGTGTGCGAGCATGGACGCGCTGCTGTTTTGCGGCGCTAGGACTTCCTCTCGATCTTGAGATCGGCAAGAGATCGTCTACATCAACCACGAGTTTAACTCGTTAAGCTTTGTCGGTCTTCAAGGGTATGTTCTCTACGGATATACATCCGCCCGTTGTTTGCATCTAGTAGATAGATCTTGGTACATAGTTGTTCCCATCGAAGGATTTTTTTGTTTTCTATGCTGCGAACCCTACAGTGGTATCAGAGCCGGATCTATGCGTAGATGCTTTACACGGGTAGTACACATATGAGTATGTGGGCGATGATGATCATGTTATTGCTTCTTAGTTGTATTTTGGATATTGGTGGCATAGTGGGATGAAGCGGCCCGGACAAACTTTACATGCCCTCGCACATGAGACTTGTTCCACGCTTTACATGCAACTAGTTTTGCATAAGTGGCTAGCGGATGTCTGTCTCTCCTACTATAGTCAATATCTAATTTGCAACGAGTTGTCAACAATTTGGTTATCCTCGTTGTGGTTAATGTTCGTAGGTATGAACGGTTCTATCTTCGAAAGCCCTAAGCCACATAAAATTTGCAATGGATAAATTAGAGGCGTCTAGTTTAGATTGTTGCTGGGCTAGTGTTATGATATGGTGATGTTGTAAGTAGATGTATGACATGATACTCTTACAACACACATAACGTGTAAGTTCCATAGACCTTGGCCTTACACATAGAGGTATGATAGTGATCATACCAAGGAGCACATGATGGGGATCATATGCGGGAACCATATCATTTCACTTACAAACATGTGATGTTTGATTGCATCTTATATTGCTTGTTTGGCGTTTTATTAGCATAATAAGACGATCCCTCATTTAAATATCAAGATAAGAATGTGTTCTTCCTTAAGTATGCACCGATTATGTTTCGTCGCTCCAAGACATCACGTGATGATCGGGTGTTCTTGGATCCACCACCATATTACGGGTGTAAGACAGTTACACACGCGAATACTAAGGTTCTCACTTGGCGAGCCTAGCATGTACAGACATGGCCTCAGAACACGGACCGAAAGGTTAAGCATGAGTCATATGGTAGATATGATGCCCATTTGATGCTCGCCTTTGAAGCTGCACCGACTGACGTGATGACCGGACTTGGTGTAGTGGATTTGGTTCATGTAATCACCAAAAAGGCACGACGGATGTCATTTTGAGTGGGAGTTCATTCGTAATGTGGATTAGTTGAACTCAATCTATCATGAACTTAGTCTAAACTTTACAAATTCTGTTGTAGATGGCACCGCCTGCTTTTAATTTCAATGTGTTCATGGAGAAAGAGAGACTTGCAATGAACGGTAGCAACTTTATCGAATGGGCCATGAATTTGAGGATTCTCCTCTCTGCTGCACAAAAGCAATATATGCTAGAAGCGCCGCTAGGCCCCCATCTTTCGATGATTCCCCTGATGAGGAGAAGAATGTCTATCAGACTCATTAGGAGGACCACAACTTAGTTCATTGTGGCATATTGTATGGGCTAGAGCCAGAACTTCGAAAGCGTTTCGAAAACGACAATGCAATTGATACAATGGGTGAGTTGAAAATGATTTTCAACACACATGCTGCTGTAGAGAGCTACAATGCTTCAGAAAAGTTCTTTAGCTGCATGATGGAAGAGCACAACTCTGTTAGTGAGCATGTACTCAAGATGTCGGGTTACGCCGATAAGCTTTTGTCCTTGGGAATAACGATTCCCATTGACTTAGGCATCCATCGTGTTCTGCAGTCTCTGCCACCTAGCTATAAGAGCTTCGTGATGAACTATAATATGTAAGGCATGAAGAAGTCTCTCCCCGAGCTTCTGTCAATGCTTACTGCAGAAGTGGAGATCAAAAAGGAACATCAAGTGTTGATGATCAATAGGAACACTGGTTTCAAGAAAGACAAGAAGGGAAAACGGAAGGGAAGTAAGGGCGACAAGCCGGTTGCCATGCCCGAAAAGAAACCCCGAGTTGGACCTAAGTCTGATACCGAGTGCTACTATTGTAAGGGGACTAGACACTGGAAGCGCAACTGCCCCAAGTATTTGGCAGACAAGAAGGCCGGCAAGGCAAACAAAGGTATATATGATATACATGTTATTGATGTGTACTTGACTAGTGCTCGCGATGCTTTGGGTATTTGATACCGGTTCAGTTGCTAATATTTATAACTCGAATCAGGGGCTGCGGAACAAGTGACCGCTAGCAAGGGGTGAGGTCAAGATGCGTGTCGGCAATGGATCAAGCATTGATGTGATTGCCGTCGGAACACTGCCTCTCCATTTGTCGTCGGGATTAGTAATAAACTTGAAGAATTGTTATCTAGTGCCAGCACTAAGCATGAACATTGTATCTGGATCGTGTTTGATGCGAAGTGGTTATTCATTTAAATCCGAGAACAATGGTTGTTCCATTTTATGAATGAAATCTTTTATGGTCATGCACCGATGATGAATGGTTTATTTCTTTTGGATCTCGATAATAATGTTACACATATTCACAATGTTGATGCTAAAAGGATTAAACTTAATGATGATATATCCGCATATACGTGGCACTGCCGTCTAGGTCATATTGGCGTTAAACGCATGAAGAATCTCAATTCGGATGGACTTTTGGAATCACTTGATTTTGAATCATTTGATACATGTGAGCCATGTCTTATGGGCAAAATGACTAGAACGCCATTTTCCGGTTCAATGGAACGGGCGATAGATTTATTGGAAATCATACAATCTGATGTATGTGGTCCAATGAGTGTGTCGGCGCGAGGTGGATATCGTTATTTTGTTACTTTCACAGATGATTTGAGTAGATAGGGTTATATCTACTTGATGAAACATAAGTCTGAAACATTTGAAAAGTTCAAAGAATTTCAAAATGAAGTGGAAAATCATCGTAATAGAAAGATCGAATTTCTACAGTCCGACCATGGACGTGAGTATCTAAGTTACGAGTTTAACACTCACATGAAAGAGTGTGGAATTGTTTCACAACCCACACTTGCCGGAACACCACAGCAAAATGGTGTGTTAGAACATTGTAATCGTACTTTATTAGATATGGTTCGATCTATGATGTCTCTGACGGACCTGCCGTTGTCATTTTGGGGTTATGCACTAGAAACTGCTACATTCACTTTAAATTGGGCACCATCTAAATCCGTTGAAAAGACACTGTATGAATTATTGTTTGGAAACAAACCTAAGCTGTCATTTCTTAAAGTTTGGGGATGCGATGTTTATGTGAAGAAACTTCAACCGGATAAACTCGAACCCAAAGCGGAAAAATGTGTCTTCATAGGATACCCTAAGGAAACAATTGGGTATTCCTTCTATCACAGATCCGAGGGCAAGGTTTTTGTTGCCAAGAATGGATCCTTTCTAGAGAAGGAGTTTCTCATGAAAGGCGTGAGCAGTCAGAAAGTAGAACTCGAAGAGGTTATTGAACCTTATCTTCAAAGTATGGCGAGCAGAGCAGTGCCGGAAATTGTTCCGGAGTTGGCTTCACCAGTTGAAGAAGGAACTAATGATAATGATCACGAAACTCCGAAAGAGAGTATTACCGAACCTCGCAGGTCTATCAGGACGTGTGCAGCTCCCGAGCTGTACGGAAACCCTGTCATGAATTTCATGGTTGATGAAAATGATGACCCTATGACGTATGAAGAAGCAATGATGAGCCTGGATTCCAACAAATGGTTAGAAGCCATGAAATCCGAGATGGAATCCATGTATGAAAATCATGTTTGGAACTTGGTGGACTTACCTCACGACGAAAGGCCATGGAGAACAAATGGATTTTCAAAAGGAAAACTGATGCTGATGGTAATATAACCGTCTATAAAGCTCGACTTGTCACAAATGGGTTTCGACAAATTCAAGGAGTTGACTACGATGAGACATTCTCTCCCGTAGCGATGGTAAAGTCAGTTAGGATTATGTTAGCAATTGCTGCATATTTCGATTATGAGATATGGCAGATGGATGTCAAAACCATGTTTCTCAATGGTAATATTGAAGAAGAGTTGTATATGATACAACCAAAGGGTCTTGTCAATCCTAAGAAGGGGTTCTTACCTATGTTGCAAGGAAAGACATTGAGTAAGACTCAAAGTCCGGCTACGACAGAAGAAAGAGAGATAATGGACAAAGTCCCCTATGCTTCAGCCATAGGCTCTATAATGTACGCCATGCTATGTACAAGACCGGATGTGGCACATGCTATTCGTTTGACTAGTAGTTACCAATTGGATCCAGGTTTGGAACACCGGATATCGGTCAAGAATATCCTTAAGTACTTGCGAAGAAATAAGGATATGTTTCTTGTATACGGAGGTGAAGAAGAGCTCGTCGCTAAGTGTTATGTCGATGCTAGCTTTGACACCGATCCGGATGACTCTAAGTCTCAATCCGGATACGTATTTCTCATGAATGGTGGAGCGGTTAGTTGGAGGAGTTCCAAACAACCTGTGGTGGCGGGATCAACGACGGAGGCCGAATATGTTCTTGCGGCTGAGGCAGGAAGCAGTTTGGATGAAAGAGTTCATATCCGAACTAGGTGTGGTTGCAAGCGCGTTGGACCCAATGGTGATCTATTGTGACAACAAAGGTGCCATTGCCAATGCCAAAGAACCAAGGTCTCACAAGTATTCCAAGCATATTAAGCGCCGGTTTCACTCCATCTGTGAACATGTCAAGGATGGAGATATAAAGATTTGTAAAGTACATACAGATCTCAATGTAGCAGATCCGTTGACTAAAACTCTCCCTAGAGCAAAACATGATCAACACCAGAACTCCATGGGTGTTAGATTCATCACTATGTAACTAGATTATTGTCTCTAGTGCAAGTAGGAGACTGAAGGGAATATGCCCTGAGAGGCAATAATAAGGTGTTTATTATGTGTATTCCAAGTATATGATAGATGTTTATTTTGCATTCTATAATTGTATTAATACGGAAACATTAATACACGTGTGTTTAATAAACAAACAGAAAGTTCCTAGTTATGCCTCTCTCATAAACTAGCTCGTTGATTAACAAGATGATCAAAGTTTCTTGATCATAGACATTGGATGTTGTTAATAACGAGGACACAACATTAGTGTAATGGTGTGATGAACATTCATCCGAAGTATAGCATTACGATCAAAGTCAGTGAGTTTATATTGCTATAACAACTTACGAAGTGATCCTAATCCTTAGACCATGAGATCATGTCAATCACTAACACTGGAAGAGTTTCTTGATAACATCAAACGTCACACCGTAACTGGCTGATTATAAAGATGGATTCAAAACTTCTAAAGTGTTATGTTGAGGCCCATGGATCGAGAGTGGAATTTGTTCATCCTGATGACAGATAGATATACTCTGGGCCCTCTCGGTGATATCACATTGGTTAGCTTCCAAGCAAGTGATTTGATCAGTAGAATGTTATATCACGGGAACAAGAAAAGAGTGCATGTCAGTAAGGAGATCAAACTAGGTATGGACATACCGATGATCGAATCTCAGACATATAATATATCGCGAAACAAAACGATTAAAAATACTAGCATAAAAGGTTCCGATGATCACAAGAAAGTCATCGTTGAATGTGTGGGAGTCAGTATGGGTCTCTAGATCCCGCTTCTGATTATTGATCGGAGAGGGGTCTCGATCATGTCCGCATTATTCATGAACCGTAGGGTGGCACACTTAAGAGACACCGACATCCAAATGGAGCAAAAGTTTCATGCCGGAAAGAATAACAAGCGCAGGAATTTATTTCACTAGATACCGAAACAGGTTTTCGGGTGAAATTGCAGAAAGTGTTTTTGCATGTGAAATGAAATACTAGCAAGGGGTTATATGTGAATGTGTTTCATTAAAGTAATTGACAAAATTCTGAATAAATAAAAGGAGTTTTATTTAATGAGAGTTTGCACTAAATTTGGTGGAAATTTAATGGGAATTTGAGTGGGATTTTGAGTGGAGGAAATTGAAAGGCTTTTGAATGAGTGGAGTGTCCACCCACATGAATGAGGAAGAGGTGGGGGCATCCCCATGGCTGGGCGCCATGCCCTTTGGGTGCCCCCTCTCCCCTATAAAAGGCCCTCCTCTCATCCTCTCAAAGCACACCTCCTCGTGAAGGATCTCTCTTCCCCTCTAGAATTTATCCCCCATGGTCTCGGACTAGCGAGATACATGTTCCCGGTGGCTATTCGGCAAGAAAGAGTTGTGCTTCCGCCGCATTGCTGGAGCGAGGAGGCGGAGGTTTCTCGGTGTCTTGTACGTGTGTGCGATCACGGATGCGCTGCTGTTTTGTGGCGCTAGGACTTCCTCTCGATCTTGAGATCGGCAAGAGATCGTCTACATCAACCACGAGTTTAACTCGTTAAGCTTTGTCGGTCTTCAAGGGTATGTTCTCTACAGATATACATCCGCCCGTTGTTTGTATCTAGTAGATAGATCTTGGTACATAGTTGTTCCCATCGTAGGAATTTTTTTGTTTTCTATGATGCAACCCTACATGAACAAGGGTAAAGGTTCACCAATGTCTATTGGTGGTTCCTTGGGAGTTTTGACCAACAAAAACTTAGTGTTTTCAACTGATAGGAAAAACCTATTTTGAGCAAAGCAAGCCTAAGCTACACTTAGCCAAATTCATATAGATGTTAGATACTACTATTCTACTATGGTATCACTTGCCAATACAATTCCAAATGTATCAACCCACTGTGGCTATAACTTATGATGTTGCAGGTTATTCTGATGAGGATTAGGGTTATGAGTCTACACTCAACATGCTTGCTTGTGGCACATGAAGATGAAGACTTTACTTTATTTACTTATGTTGTGAACTCTTGTACTAGCCTTTGGCTAAGGAGTTGTAAAAGACTATGTTTATCTCTGGAATGACGATGTAATAAAGACCTTTGTATCTATGTACTTCATCTTAAACTGTGGATGCTAGCATTTGATCCAGGGACTAGCATTGCAATCACAGGGACCTTTACCTTTATAAAGGTGGGGTCTTATAGTGGTATCAAAGCACTATGTTGCCTGTAGGATTATGACCCTAGGTTGGATTAGATTAAGAAAACCACTAAGGAAAAATGCAACTCTTTGCAAATTCCACACTTGTCTTTTTCTTCTCGTAAACCTCTTCTAATCTTATTTCTCATCTCAATTTGTAGATGGCCACCATCAACGAAGCCGTCAAGAAGGGACCACTCATGACCATGACTTTAGAATGTGAGACGGAGTTTCCCAAAGCACTCAAAACCCTTATGGTTAGCTTGGGGATACATGGTGAGGCCGTGTACAAGGGATTTCCAGTTATGGATGACGGAGAAGAATATTGGTGGGTGCAACTTCACTTGTACAAAAACAAGGGAGACAACCACAAAGAGTTGGGATTCTACATGGGCACCAACTCAGAAATGTATACAACATTCTTTGACTCTGCAAGAAATGCAGCTTGGAATGCTATCGAGGAGCTTGGTGAAAGACTCAAGTGTAGGATGCTCAACACTAAAAATGATCTTGAGGAGGAGAAGAAGTATACCCAAGACTTAGAGACCGCCATAAAATGTCTAAGAGAGGATATCATAGACTTAGCATATGAGTGAGAATTGTACCGTAATCCGCTAGTTGGACCACCCCACTTGTCGTTTTCTCGCAAAATTTTGTCTAAGTTATGTTTGAACCTTAGTGTTTGTGGAAGACTTTGTATACATGACTTGTATGTTTTATGGGTGGTGTATGCTTTTTTGCTTTCATTTTACTGTCTTGTTTTTATCTTACTCGTGTTCTAATATTTCTCTATCTTACATTAGATGCCTAGCTTTGTGATCAGCACTGCCGAGGAGTTCAATGGAACTCGTTTTGGTTCACGCATCGTGCAATTTACTAGTGTGCTCAACCGTTTAGTAGTGTGCTCAACCTCCCACTTCCTAGTATCAAGGCACTCCACCTCACCAAGTTTGAGAGGAAGGACCTTTGGGGCTTTAGAATCACACAACCAGGATGCCAGACGGAGCCACTCACGGAGGAGATTTCCTGCAAGCTGATGCACGATGACAAAGAGAAAGGTCTAGATGTAGTCATGCAGGAGCTACTCGGACGCCTTTGCGGACGCCACTCCACCGAGCTTAGAGGCCTCTACTTCCACATGTTCAGGAGACGTGACGAGGAGGGAGAGGTATTGGTGTATGAGGGCACTGCTAGAGAGACGATTGAACCAGTTCGTCTGCATCTCCAGGACCTCGAGGGCCTTATTAGACACCTCGACACCGATAGGACCAACGTCATGCTTAGCAATGACGAGCTCCAGGTTCAGTTGAGGGAGAAGGACAAGCTCTTCGCGGAGCAAGACGAGATCGTCAAGGAGATGGAGGCCAAATTCGAGAGCCAGGACAAGAAGTTCAAGAATCAGTAGAAAAGAGTCCAAGACAAAAACAAGAAAATCAAGGACATGAAGGCCGAGATAGAGGCCAAGGACTTCGAGCTCGAGACCCAGCAGGGAGTGATTGAGATGCTGCGTTCACAGAAGAGAGCTCTTCGTGCGAAGGTCGAGGCCTTGACCACTAGTGTCGAGGAGTACAAGACAGCCATGGAGACAGCCAGACTTACACTTGTTGACGTGGAGGTTGACATGGAGGAGTAGTGTAGACTACTCGACTATATTTTATCTATCATACTTTGATTATTGAGTCACAATGACCATCTAACATGTGGATGGCTTGTTATTGTGTGTTTACTTTTTCCAAAAATTGTTGTTTACATCGTTCAAACTCTATGTTTTATCTTGTGATTTCTTATTGTGTTGTTGCTATATGATGTATTGTGCATTGCATCTATGGGTTGTATCTCATTACTTATCCTCATTGAAACCACAGATGCCTCCCCATCGTGCCAACCCCATCCCAAACAACAACAATAACGTCAACCTCGAGATGCAACAGTTGATGATAGCTCAAGCTCAACTAATGCAGATGATGACCCAGTTCATGGCCAATCAAAATCTGAATCAGAATAACAACAACAACAATAACAACAATCCCAATAATCCACCAGCATTTGACATGCTTAAAAGATTTTTGAGGTTGAGGCCAGCCAAGTTCTCGGGAACAACTGATCCAAGGGTAGCCAATGACTGGTTACGTTCCGTGAAAAAGGACTTAGTCACTGTTGGCTGCACCAACGAGGAAAAAGCCAGGTTCACAGCACATCTGCTTGAAGGACCAACAACAACATGGTGGGACAACTTTCAGATCACCACTCCCCTTGAGGATGTGACATGGGCTATCTTTTAGGATGGTTTCCGCACTGCCCACATCTCATCAGGAGTGATGAACCTGAAGAAGAAAGAGTTCCACAATCTGAAACAACGTCACCGCAGTGTGGCTGAGTACATTGAGGAGTTCAACAATCTGGCACGATGTGCACCGGATGAGGTTGGTACTGATGCCAATAGGAAGGAGAAGTTCCTCTAAGAATTGAATGATGAATTGAACCTGCAGCTATTTGTTGCCTATGTACCAACATATCAATCACTTTGTGACAAGGCCGCCATCTTGGAAAACAAGATGAAACAGGTTGAGGGCAGGAAGAGGAAGCATAACTTTGATAAGAACAACTCGGGATCGTCTCACAAGCGTTCCCATAATGATGATAGTGGAGGTTCTAGATTCCACAAGCATGGGAAGTATAACAGCCACCACAACCACAACCGTCACCATGACAACAAGCATCATCGCAGTCATGACAATGACAAGTACAAGAACCACAAGAGTGGACACAAGAGCTACCACAGTGGAAGTGGTAATGGGAGTCAGCCTGCAAAAAGAGACATCAGTTAGGTTGAGTGCTTCAAATGCAAGAAAACTAGGCACTATGCAAATGAATGCCTAGAAAAGAAAGTTGAAGGAACCAACAAGCCTAACCCTTTCCAGAAGGGACAAGTGAACCACATCAATGTGGAAGAAATTTATGAAGAGTCTGATGCTGTTGCTGGTAAGTTCAAGCTTAATTCTTTTCCAGCACTTGTTCTTTTTTATACCGATGCATCGCATTCATTCATATCAAGAGAATTTGTTGATAAAAATGGACTTCCAACTGAAACTATTGGGTGTCCTATAAAAGTAAGCTCTCCTGGTGGAGAGATGATAGTGAACTTTGGATGTCATGATCTAGTGATAGAATTTGGAAAGTATAAGTTTCCAGTTAGTCTGATAATACTAGACTCCTAAGGATTGGATGTAATCTTGGGAATGGATTGGATGACTAAGTATGAAGGAGTACTAGATTGTGCCAATCGTACTGTTACACTCACAACCCCGGATAAGAAACGGATTAGGTTCAAGTATAACTTTGAATCTAAAGGGAGTAAGCTAAATTATCTTAAGGGAGTTAGCATAGACAGTGTGCTAATTGTGAGGGAGTATCCAGATGTGTTTCCAGAGGAATTGCCTAGAATGCCACCAGATAGAGATATAGAGTTTCTCATTGACTTGCTGCCAAGATCTGGACCAATAGCAAAGAGACCCTACAAGATGTCAATTGGTGAGTTGAAAGAACTCAAGAAACAGCTTGGAGAATAGTTGCAGAAAGGTATTATTCAACCAAGTTCTTCATCTTGGGGTGCACTAGTTCTGTTTGTTGAGAATAAGGATAGAAGTCAAAGGTTATGCATAGATTACCGTTCACTCAATGAGGTGACTATAAAGAACAAGTATCATTTACCTAGAATCAACGATCTATTTGATCAGCTAGAAGGAGCCCGTGTGTTCTCGAAGATTGATCTTCAATCAGGCTATTTTCAGCTAAAGATTAGAGAGCAAGACATACCTAAGACTGCTTTCACCACTAGGTATGGTTTATATGAGTACAACGTGATGCCATTTGGTTTGACAAATGCACCAGCCTATTTCATGAATATGATGAACAAGGTGTTCATGGAATTTCTTGACAAGTTTGTTGTCGTATTCATCGACGGCATTTTGATCTATTCCAAGAGCAAAGAAGAACATGAAGAGCATTTGCGTTTGATACTTGAGAAGCTCAGGGAGCACAAGCTGTATGCCAAGTTTAGTAAGTGTGAATTTTGGCTGAATGAAGTTGGATTTCTCGGACATATTGTGTCGGGAGATGGTATAACTGTCGATCCCGCAAAGGTGTCAACTATGACTGAGTGGGAATCTCCCAAGTGAGTGAAAGAAGTTCGTAGTTTCCTCGGCTTAGCAGGATACTATAGAAGATTCATTGAGAATTTCTCAAAGGTAGCTAAACCAATGACAAAATTACTCAAGAAAGAAAAGAAATTTGATTGGACTGAAGGATGTGAAGTCAGTTTCCAAGAATTGAAGAATAGACTAGTGTCAGCACCAGTCTTGTGTTTGCCATATTTGGAGAAGGATTTCCAAGTTTATTGTGATGCATCTCACCAAGGATTAGGTGGAGTTTTGATGCAAGAAGGGAAAGTTGTGGCTTATGCCTCGAGACAACTCAAAACTCATGAAGTGAATTATCCTACTCGTGATTTAGAGTTAGCCCCGGTTGTCCATGCACTCAAAACATGGAGACATTATCTTTTGGGAAAACATTGTGAAGTGTTCACAGATCACAAGAGTCTGAAGTATATCTTCACTCAAAAAGAAATCAATATGAGGCAAAGAAGATGGCTTGAACTCATCAAGGACTATGACTTGAGTTTGCAATACCATCCCGGTAAAGCAAATGTTGTAGCGGATGCTTTAAGCCATAAAGTTTATGTGAATAGCCTTACGAAGGTAGAGTTGCCAGATGATCTATGTGCCCAATTCAAAGATCTCAGATTGGAGATAGTACCTGAAGGACATCTCATGTCATTGGATGTTCAACCCACATTGTTGGACAAGATCAAGGAAGCCCAAAATATGGACAAGGAAATTGAAGAGATCAAGGGTAAAATTAATAAGGGGAAAGCTAAAGGATTCCATGAAGACAAACAGGGTACTTTATGGTATGGAAAACATATCTGTATTCCACAAGATCCGGAGCTTTGGAAACTGATTCTTCAAGAAGCACACAACTCACCATATTCCATTCATCTGGGTAACACCAAAATGTACATGGATGTGAAGGAAAGATTCTGGTGGAATAACCTCAAGAAAAACATCACAGAACATATTGCTTTGTGTGATGTGTGTAGTCGAGTAAACGCGGAACATCTGAAACTGGCAGGGTTATTACAACCACTACCAATTCCTGATTGGAAGTGGGACAAGATTGGTATGAATTTCATCACCGAACTGCCAAGGAATAGATCGGGATATGATTCTATTTGGGTTGTTGTAGATCGCCTAACTAAGGTGGCTCATTTCATACGCGTGAAGACTACATATACAAGTGCTAAGTTAGCCAAGATCGATATGAACAGGATTATATGTCTGCATGGAGTACCCAAGAGTATTGTGTCTGATAGAGGAACTCAGTTCACTTCGCATTTTTGGAAACAACTGCATGAATCATTGGGAACGAGATTAGAGTTCAGTACAACTTTTCACCCCCAGACTGATGGACAGACATAAAGAACCAATCAGATTTTGGAGGATATGTTGAGGGCATGTGCCCTAAACTATGGTGCTAGTTGGGATGAAAGTCTGCCTTACGCAGAATTCTCTTACAATAGCAGCTATCAAGCAAGCATTGAGATGGCACCGTTTGAATTCCTTTATGGAAGGAAGTGTACTACACCATTGCTATGGAGTGGTGTAGGAGAAAGAATTTTTTCGGACCAGAACTGATTAAGGAAGCTGAAGAGAAAGTCAAATTGGTAAGGGACAAATTGAAGATAGCACAGTCCCAACAGAAGAGCTACGCGGATCAAAAGCGTAGAGAAGTCACCTATGAGGTAGGTGATAGAGCCTATCTTAGAGTCTCACCACTTCGTGGTGTAAAGAGATTTGGAGTCAAAGGAAAATTGGCACCAAGGTATGTTGGACCATTCAAGATTTTGAGTCATAAAGGAGAAGTGGCTTATGAGATTGAATTGCCCAAATCTCTGTCTGCTATTCACAATTTGTTTCATGTGAGTTAGTTGAAGAAATGCCATCCAAAGATGGAAGAAAATTCTTTGAAGGATACTATACCTTTGGAAGAGGTTCAGTTGGAGAGTGATCTCACCTATGAGGAGAAACCTATCAAGATTCTTGAGACTACAGAAAGAGTTACTCGAACCAAGACTATCAAATTCTGCAAAGTTTAGTGGAACCACCATTCCGAAGAAGAAGCAACTTGGGAAAGAGAATATGATCTTCGAAAAGACCACCCACACCTATTTGCTAGCCAATCCAAATATCGAGGGCGTGATTCATCTTATGGGGGTTAGATTTGTAACATCCCAAAAATCATGAATTACAAAATCTTGCATTTCATTCATGCATTCATGACATTCTTGACTTGCACAAAAAATTTCAAATCAAAACTCCAAATAAAACCATTTTTATGCCTATTATCTATATATCATTAAGGCATTGTTAAGTTAGATCACTTAAGCGAATCATTTTTGGTTGATCTGAGCCATACAGAGTCACTTAAATCCAATGCCCCACATCGCACGATCCAAATGAATCGGTATCGTCTAGTAACAACACGCCACATGGCCAGACCCTGCTTTAAAAACTGGAAATACATCTATTAGATGTTTGAATTTGTAAAATTCATAACGTTTGTTCTATTTGTCCAAAAATGCAAATAAGATATCATTGGATTCAAAAAAATAAATCCTACACCACTGTGGGCTTAAATTTGTATTTTTCTTTTGTAAAAATGGGTTTTTGCGCAGAATCAAATATAGGCTTATTTTGGCTATATAATTTATTTGGAAAATGATTTTAAAGCAAATCTAAGTTTGTTTAAACTATTTATAGTTAGTTTTGGTGTTCAGTACTGTTTGACTTGATTAGTTTAGTGTAGAAATTCATTTCATTGCATTTGCATGCATTCATATATTTTTGTTTGATTATTTGAATGTAAATTTGGTGCTATCATTTTATGTGTAGATTTTGGTGCTAGTGGTTATTGTGATTGTGAAGATTGTTGCTACTCCCCCAACTACCAAGGCAAGTGGTGCTTCATGTATTTGTCCTATTATTTTGACTATGCACTAGTGATATTTTGAATAGGGCTTGCATGGTTTTCCTAAGTATTTATACTATGCTATGCCTTGGGAAATCCTAGTAGTTGTAGTCCTGGTAGAATGTTTCCCTAAGTTAAGATACTTGCTATGTTATCATGCTTAGCCTAGCTAGTATCAAACAAGGGTGGACTATATACATGCTATGGAATTTTTTCTAAGTCTTTGACTTATGTTTTTGCTTAATAAAACAACTAAGTGAATGAATCACCTGGGTGGAATGGTATTATTGGGTTATGTTGAGTGGTTACACAAGGCCCATGTCTATGGTCTACCTTGTGTATCATACTTGTGGAAAGCCACCCAGGAACAAAGGGATTTGAGATACTTAGTGTTTAGAAACTTCTAGTGCAACCACATGGCATATGGGCTCTGCCTTGATCATATAGGTTGCAATAACTTAGCTAGATGTACAGATGGTGGTATGGTGATAGGATGGAACACGTCCATTTGGTCTAAGGGAAGGCTACTGAAAGATCTTGTCTCAATGCATTTCAAGTCTTGTAGGGAAAGTGCAACACCTCTCGAGAAGGGTAAACCTAAGTACTTAGCCGTGTCCCCGGCAACGGACAATTTGAGCATCAAGACATTGAAGCTATCAAGGATCTCCTCATCCCAATTTCTAAGTTTAAAACTTGTGGTTGAACAAGGGTAAAGGTTCACCAATGTCTATTGGTGGTTCCTTGGGAGTTTTGACCAACAAAAACTTAGTGTTTTCAACTGATAGGAAAAACCTATTTTGAGCAAAGCAAGCCTAAGCTACACTTAGCCAAATTCATATAGATGTTAGATACTACTATTCTACTATGGTATCACTTGCCAATACAATTCTAAATGTATTGACCCACTGTGGCTATAACTTTATGATGTTGCAGGTTATTCCGTTGAGGATTAGGGTTATGAGTCTACACTCAACATGCTTGCCGATGGCACATGAAGATGAAGACTTTACTTTATTTACTTATGTCGTGAACTCTTGTACTAGCCTTTGGCTAAGGAGTTGTAAAAGACTATGTTTATCTCTGGAATGACGATGTAATAAAGACCTTTGTATCTGTGTACTTCATCTTAAACTATGGATGCTAGCATTTGATCCAGGGACTAGCATTGCAATCACAGGTACCTTTACCTTTATAAAGGTGGGGTCTTACATAATCTTACTATGTATCCTATCTTTATGGTCAGAGGGTTCAAAACACCACCATTTGCAAAAGGATTCACTCAAAAATAATTTTCACAACAATTTTTATATTCAAAATACTCCACAAAAGGTTCTGCCTAAAAATTAGTCTTTATAGAAGCTTTTGGACAAAAGGAGGCCACCGTAGTGTAGTTCACATTTTTTTGAATCCATAGACAGCAAATTTGTATTTTTCTGAATTGTAGATCAAAAGATATGATTTTTACAAGTTTAAATATCTAACAAATCATTTCTGGATTTTTGTCTAAAAAGACTAGCCACATGGCTTGTTCTAATTGGCTGGTACCATTTCGGCAGGATCAACAACGTGAGTCGTTAGATTTAAATCAGATCGTAGGGTCCAGATCGACTGATACCCCTTCATTGCCTAATTTAATCCTGGCCTTAGGATGTAGATCCAGTGGACCTGGGCGCTTTGGCCAAGAGCTGGCGGCGCTAATGGCAAGGTGCAGCGACAGCGCTGATGGCGACAGTGCACCGGTGGTGCTAGGGGGTAAGGGGAGGGTGCATGGTGGTTACCGAGGTCACGAGGACGCGGGGGTTGCTGTGGTAGACATGGTTGATGAAGGGGCGCTCGAGTTCGATTGCAATTGCTCGCCGGAGTTGCGTCCACCATCGGTTGAGGGGCGAGGGCGAGGGGCGGCCAAGCTTCGCCGGAATCGTCGTCGGAGCTTGTCGGGGACTGCGATTGTGTGAGCTAAATTACGAGCAGCCTAGGGGCTCTCTGGTGGGGGTTGTTTGAGGGGAAACAGAGAGGAGGGAGTGGGGGTTAAGAGGACGGGGTTGGGGGAGGGGATTAATCCTGCAAACGCATGTATTTACTTGGATTTAGGTTGACCAAAAACGACATGGGAGGGGGAAACCGGCTCGGTCACTGGGTTGAAGACGACGATGACGTGGAGGTGGGGTCGAGCTGTCAGCGAGGGGGTGCAAGAAGGGGTGCGGTGAGAAAAGGAATCAGCGGGCGAGAGGGGGAATGACGGGTGGGCTTGGTGGGTTGGGTTGCTAGGCCAAAAGTGTTAGCTGGTAGGTTTTTTTCCTTCTTTTTCCGTTTCTATTTTCTGTTTCTATTCAAATCAATTGATTTAAACACCAAATTGATTTCAAAACTTCACCAAACCTTTCCAAAAGATTTTATATAAAATATAAGTTGGTTATTTAGTCCAATTGGAGCATTTCAAATATTTTTATAACTTATTATTCATTTAAAATTTGAGTGTGGCACATTGGCATTATTTAATAAAATTTGAATATGGCACTTAAGCCATATAATTTTATTAAATAAACATTTATCCTTTTATATTATTTAAATATACTTTTATTCCATTCACTTATGGATTTTAGCCATGGTTTAAATTGACTTTGCAATATGTCTTAATTATTTTTCTTCTTATCTTATATAAATCATATCTTTTTATCCATGGCTCCAAATAGAGTGAAAATAATTCCCATGGTTTTGTAATATTGTTGTTTACCATTACTAATTATTTAGGAATGATGTTGCTAAATTTTTATATGGAGAAAATCCATAGTCTTGTATTGATCTTGATGATCATTTCTCTTATTAGGGTTTAGGTTTTAGGTTTATCTTTTCCAAGTGCTCAATATCAAGATACATTCCATGCATGAATGCATTTGATCTGTTTGAAAATTTGTTTGTTGCTTTCTCATTCAAATTTTTGTTCAAGTAAGGTTTTGATGCTTTCATTTAGAAACAAAAAGTTTCTTTTCCCCCTAATTTTTCATCCTTTATTTCTTTTGTTTGTTTATTTTTCACATTTCAAAATTTGTAAAATTTTGGGATGTGACAAAGACCTTTCCTTAGTACTACTGGAGCGTCAGTTGACTGTGCTAAAGGGAAAAAATCTTCAATGTTTATGATGCTGAAATAATTCGGTATATTCCAAAGAAACTAGAAGAAGGAGAAAGGTATGTTCCACCGGCAAAACGAGTTCATGTGGTAAGTGCCTTTGATAAAGGTCAACCCAAGGTGAGAATTCGAGAACAGAAAAAGGGTTGAATTATTCAACCGTTCTTGTCACATCCCAAGATTTTCCAAATCTTGTAATGTGAAAAACAAATAAACAAAATAAATAATTGTTGAAATTTAGGGTGAAAAGAAACTTTTGTTTCTAAATGGAAACTTAAAATCCCATCTAGAACAAACTTTGAATAATGTTTGAATCCAACTAAAATTCAAATCAAGTGAAATGCATTCTTCATAAATGCATCTGGAAATTTTAAACACTTGAGAAATAAATCAAAACCCTAAAACCCTAATGGAGGAAAATAATTTTCAAGTTATCTCTAAGACTATGGATTTGATCCATATAAAATTAGTCAAACAAACATTTCAAAATGACCAAGAATGACAAAGGGAAATATAATAAAACCATATAAATTGATTTCATTCAATTTGGAGCCATAGATAAAATCTTATGAATTCAATAAGATAAGGGAAATTGCATTTCCAGAGCTAATAAAGCAACCATCTAGAAATCCATGCCAAATGGTGAGAAAATAACCCTAAAGGAATTTAAAAAGATAAACAAATAATAAATAAAGTTATAATAGTTGGAATCACTATTTTTTGGATCATTTAATAAAAAGATATGGTTTTCAAAAGCAAAGGTAGAAATGTAAATAAGGACTATTTTAAAAAGAGTCAAATTTAATCTTGGCCAAGCTTTTGAAATAAAATATTTCTATTTGATAAAATAGGGTAAATGTTTATTTAAATAAAATAATAAGGATTTACTAATATCCAATTTTATTTAAGTAAAGACTTTTTCCATTTAAAATAGACACTAAAACTTAATAAGGTTTTTAAATAAAAAATTCCAAGTGTTTTGTTTTTCAAATGAAACCTACTGAAAAGGTTTTGATATTATTTAGATTTCAAATAGAGTTTTTAAAATAAGTTAAATCCTATTTGAAATAAAGGCTAAGGTCTATTTATTTAATTATTAAATGGACCCTAAAAGAATAAAAGAATTATTTTATTTTGGACCTTGGAGTATGTTGATAAACAGAATTTAAATCAACACAAAAGTTTGGTGATGGTTTGAATTGAATTAGAGTTTGAATTGTTTGAATGAAAATCAAATCAGAATATTCAAAACAGAAAAGAAAAAGGTTTAGTATAAAAAAGGAAACAAACCCAACCCATTTGGACAGCCCACTAAGCCCAACACCAGCCCACTCCTACTCTCCCGTGGAAAACGCTTCGCACCAGAGTTTTTACCCGCACAGCGAATGACTACTGGACCCCACCTCCCCTCTCTCTCCTTCGATGACGATGCGACCCCACCTCCCAGCTTTCTTTCTCACCCGCGCGACGAACCCGCCCCCAACTCCTCCGCTGCTTCGCCGCTGAAGACAGCATACGACATCGCCGCCATTAATTTCCCCCTGACCTTGCATACTTAATCGCCACACTCCCCTCCTCCTTTCCCCCCAGTCGTTGCCCCACCGGAGCCCCCAGGCTGTCCTAATTCACCCGCACATCACCACTGCCTCTGACGAGCTTTGCGAAGAATTCCGGCCAGTCTCCCTCACCCCTCACCCCCTCGACCACACGAGCTTGACCCACAGACTCTGGCGCATCTCCCAGTGGCCCCAGCTCACTCGTGTTCGGTCCAGAACATCGGCAACGTCTTCACTAGTGCGCCACCGACGACCACACAACTCCGGTGAGCCCTAGAACTCAACTCCGTACACGCCTCGACCAGTGGATCATGCCGTTTGGTTCGCCTGTGTCTTATGCATCTCCAGGTACTCGCCAATCAACTGCGCGCGATCTACAACCTCATCTCCGATCGCGACAGTACAAGCCCGTCGCTAGGCATCTCTCCGGCGAGCAATCACCGTCACCACCATGCGCCCCTCGACAAGCGGCAAGCACCTTGAGCATCAGCAGCAAGCTGCAAACCCGGTGAGCCTTTCCTCTACCCCTGTTGCTTCCGATATCACCGGCTCCGCCGTAGCCAGAGTGCGCGCCGCCACCTGCCGCCGCGAGCGCCGCCACTCGATGGCAAGCGTGCTGTGCACCGTTCGATTTTGATCTAGTGGCTAGGATAGAATTTAACTCGAAGGGGTAAGTTGGCATCTGAGCCGCACGATCTGTTTAAAATCTAACGCCCCTCGTTGCACGATCCGCACGAAGCGGTACAGACGAATAGCAACACGCCACGTGGCCCTGTCTGTTTGAATAAAAACCAGAAATGATCTATTTGATGTTCCAATTTGAAAAATTCATAACTTTCAAACCACACGTCCAAATTTTGCAAATTTTTTATCAATGGATTCAGAAAAACAAGTACTTTCTGACCATGCACTTTGTTTAGTAAAATGATTCTGTTAAATTGATTGTTTTTGCAGAAACTTGTGTAGGCATATTTAGAATATAAAATTTGTTCTAAAATGAGTTTTGAGATAAAACCTTTGGCAAATGGATTGTTTTGAACCTACTGACCTTAGAAACCAACTCATGGCTTTGAAAATGTATTTGGTAAAGCTAAAGAGTAAATCTTTGATTTAAAACACTTCTAGTCAAATAAAAATAATGTTTATGTGTTAAAAATGTTTTTGGAAGAAAACCTTTGGAAATTGTTTTGTTTTAAACTCTCTGACCCCAAGCACCAAGTTTTATGATTTAAAAATGTATTTGGTGAACCCTATAAAAATTATTGCTTTGCTAAAGGCATTTTCAACCACATAAAATAATGATTTGGTTTAAAAATGGTTTATAGGTAAATTTTTTTGCAAATAGTTTTGCCCCTTTATAAAATGACCAATAAGTGTTTTAGAATGTTTATAACCTACTATAAACCACTTTTGTAAATAAAACCAACTTTGGCATGCTTGCATGCATTGTCTTGTTTCTATTATTTTATGTGTTGTTTGCTTGAATGGTAGATTGAATTCTTGCTTGCTTGATTGAATTGTAGTGACATTTGAAGAGTGTGAACATTGCAAGATCAAGGAGTGAACTTATATTCTCTACCAAAAAGGCAAGTGATGCTCCATACTTTGTCCCATTATTTTCACTATGCATTAGTGATATTTCTAAGTAGGACTTGCATGGAATTTTTGCTAAGTATAAAGTATGCCATGGGAAATCCTAGTAGATGAAACCTTAGTAGAAATTTCCTAAGTTAATATTCCTACTATCATGCTTAGCTTAGCTAGTAGAAAACAATGGTGGACTATATTCATGCTATGGAATATTTCTAAGTCAAGGACTTGTGTTTTGTTTAATAAAACAACTAAGTGAATGAATCACCTGGGTGGAATGGAAGGAATGGTTTGTGTTGAGTGGTTACACAAGGCCCATTTCTATGGTTTACCTTGTGTATCTCACTTGTGGATGGCCACCCAGGATCAAAGAGATTTGAGATGTCAAATGTTGAGAAGCTTCAAGTGCAACCACTTGGCATTATGGGCTCTGCCTGGATCATATAGGTTACAATTACTTAGAAAAATGGACAGTTGGTGGTAGGGGATGATAGGTTGGAACGCGTCCATTCTGGTCTAAGGGAAGGCTTTTGAAAGATCTTGTCTTGGTGAAACCAAGTCTTGTGGGGAAAGTGCACCACCTCTCGAGACAGTAAAATCTAAGTACTTAGCCGTGTCCCCGACAATGGAAAATTTGAGCATCAAGACATGGAAGCTATCAAGAATCTCCTCATCCCAATTTCTAAGTTAAAAACTTGTGGTTGAACAAGGGTTAAAGGATCACCAATGTCTATTGGTTGATGCCTTGGGTGATTTTGACAAACAAAAACTTAGTATTTTCAAATGATAAGGAAAATCTATTTTGAGCAAAGCAAGCCTAAGCTCCACATAGCCAAATGCATATAGATGATAGTTACCACTATACTACCTTAGTATCACTTGCCAATACAATTCAAATGTATTGACCCTTGTGGCTGTAACTTATTATGTTGCAGGTTTGTTTGATGTAGTGAAGTGTGTTGAATAGGATTACAAGTCTACAACCAACATGTTTGCCTGTGGCGCTTTGAAGATGAAGGACTCCGTGCTATAGTTATTTCTGCTGCATTGTAATGAGATAGCCAAATGAGCTATGTAAGATGTAATGAATTATTTTATTCCTGGTTATAAAGTTGTATTATGACCTTTGTTTCTTGATATTACATCTTAACTATGGATGCTAGCTATTGATCCAGGGACTAGCATTGTAAACACAGGGATCTCTACCTTATTAAAGGTTGGGATCTCTACAATTATGTTATTAAGCATGAGGATATTGAGGATAAATCTATAGCAGAGCTTGCTCCTAATTATGATATTGCCGTAGCTTCTTTAGTTCATATATTGTAGGCTAGGTTTGTTAGCCTTAACCCCTTCATACAATTTTTGTTCCTAAAACTAAAAGAAGAGAAGAATGCTGAAAAGAGGGAATTCATCCTTGAAACTTTATCAAAATAATTCCACGATGTTGCTAGGGAAGCCAAAAAGGTCTTTGAGCGTTTAAATATGCTAGGCTCAAGTATAGATGTTGTGGGTATTTCTGCAGAGTGTGAAATCTAAGTACTTAGCCATGTCCCTGGCAAAGGACAATTTGAGCATCAAGACATGGAAGCTATCAAGAATCTCCTCATCCCAATTTCTAAGTTAAAATCTTGTGGTTGAACAAGGGTTGAAGGATCAGCAATTTCTATTGGGAGATGCCTTGGGTGATTTTGTCAAGCAAAAACTTAGTGTTTTCAAATGATAAGGAAAATCTATTTTGAGCAAAGCAAGCCTAAGCGCCACTTTGCCAAAAGCATATAGATGATAGACTCCACTATATTACCATAGTATCACTTGCCAATACAATTCAAATGTATTGACCCTTGTGGCTGTAACTTATTATGTTGCAGATTTGTTTGATGTTAGTGAAGTTTAATGATTAGGATTACAAGTCTATAACCAACATGACTGCCTGTGGCACTTTGAAGATGAAGGACTCCATGCTATTGTTATATTCTGCTGCATTGTAATGGAATAGCCAAATGAGCTATGTAAGATGTAATAAATTATTTTATTTCTGGTTATAAAGTTGTAATATGACCTTTGTTTCTTGATATTACATCTTAACTGTGGATGCTAGCTATTGATCCAGGGACTAGCATTGTAAACACAGGGATCTCTACCTTATTAAAGGTCGGGAACCTTATAGTTCTTAATAAAATGCTTAATGGGAGTCAACCCATCATATCAATAAAGTAGAGTAAAATAATAAGATGTTCATCGCATTCCTACAACTTTTCCATAGAAATTTTTGCGGAAGCGCATCCGTAAAGATGCAGCTATCAAAAGGTAGTAGAAATATCGAATGAATAAGCATAGATTTAGTGTAGAAAATAAAGTTTGAGTTTTTTATGTAGAAACTAGCTTAATAATATTGTTCAGATAAAAATGCATCTCTGAAAATTTGGGTGAAAAAGCATGTTCTAGGAGTTGTAACGACCAACTATACGGCAGGAATATTTATTCCAGCCGTATATCTGCAGCCGTATAGTTATCGACAATTTTTTCAAAACTTGGGGCTCAGATACAGAAGGTTTGACGACCAACTATACGACTGGACTCTTTGGTCCGACCGTATAGTTGTGGCCCTATAGTTGTGATCTGGCATTGGGAAACCCTAACCCTCGCCGCCGCCACAACTATACGGCAGGAGCTACTTAACCCGGCCGTATAGCTCCCGCCATATAGCTCCCGCCGTATAGTTTTCCACGACCACTTAAACGGGTCGGGGCATGCTAGGGGTCTTCCTCCCACCATTATTTCTCTTAAACTCTCTCTCCAAACCTCTCAAAACCACCCTAGATCTCTCGATTCTTCTTGGATTTTGTTCGTTTGAGTGGGGGAATCAACATACCGGTATGTTTCTCTCCCTATCCATGCTTTTTTTCAGAATTCCATGGTTGAAATCTTCACATTGAATTAGTGGATGAACACAATCTTGATTGATTTTATCTTTTAATTTGTCATGTTAGGATTGAATTCCTCCACGTAGAATCCTTCATATATCATGTAGAAACTATATGCCTAAGGTTTTATGTTAAAATTTCTCAGTGCATCAAGATGAAAAAGCTCGTAGTATTTTTCACAAGAACAAGCGCCAACATGGTGAAGGCTCGGGGCTCCGGGCTAAGATCGACAACAAGTATGCCATTGTTTTGGCAAGGAAGGTGCTGCCCACACGAAGGGTGATTGCGCCTGAGAGCGCTTCGTCGGGAAACCCCAAGATCAAGGTGTGAAGAGCACAGCAACAAGTCTTCCCTCAGTAAGAAACCGAGGTTATGGAACCAGTAGGAGGAAGGAAACGTCTCAAAGGTGTTGCAAGCAACTTGGAGACCTACACAACACAAACTCAAGACTTTGCCCCAACGAACAGTGAGGTTGTCAATCTCATCGGTTGCTGTAACAAAGGATTAATCGTATGGTGTGGAAGGTAACAGTGGTTTGCAGCAAGTAAATAGGAACAATAACAGTGGATATGTATCAATGGTAAAGATTGGACCAGGGTCCATAGTTCACTAGAGGTGTTCTCCTTAGATAAACAAACATGGCATGCCGGGTAAACAAATTACAGTAGGGCAATTGATAGGACTGAGCAAGGCATAACAATGCAATACTAGACATCAAGATCCTATGAGATTCGATTGGGCAATACAACAAGATACATAGACCGCCATCCAACTGCATCTATGACTAGAAGTCCACCTTTGGGTTATCATCCGAACCCCCTCCAGTATTAAGTTGCAAGCAACAGACAACTGCTTTAAGCAAAGTGTGTAAGGTAAACAATCCACTTGTTCCATGAACAAGAGACTGTTGTTTTCTACCTAGTGGCAACGGCACATCTACAACCTTAGAGATTTTTGTCACTTCCCTTAGATTAAATAGAGGCATGAACCCACTATCGAGCATAAATACCCCCTCTCGGAGTCACTAGCAACTACTTGGACAAGATAGCTACTAACAACGGAGAGCATGCAAGATCACAAACAACACAGACATGATAGAATCAATAAGACAAAACCATTAATCAATTTGACATAGTAATCTCAATATCCATCGGATCACCACAAACACAACATGCATGATTACAAATAGATGAGATCTTGATCATGAACGGAGCTCACAAGATCTAGACATGAAAGCACAAAGGAGGAGATACAACCATCTAGCTACTACATGGACCCGTAGTCTAAGGTGGAACTACTCACGCTTCATACCAGAGGCTGGCATGATGATGAAGAAGGCCTCCAGGATGATATTTCCTCTGGTAGGGTGCCGGGAAGATCTTTAGATCCCCCGATCTAGGGACGATGGTGGCGGCAGCTAAAGACAGTTTTGTGGAATATTGATCGGGTACTTAGGGTTTAGGCATCGGGATCTTCTTATAGGCAAAGAGGCGAGGCAGGGGGGTCGCCAGGGCGGCTGCACCCCCAGGTGCGGGCCCACCTTGGCCGCGTGGCCAGGGGGTGTGGCCCCCTGGTGGCCCTCCTCCGTATCGTATTCAGGCTTCGTGTTCCCCATGGTAAAATATTGACTTTGGCTTTTGTCCCGTCCAATTCCAAGAATATTGATTTTCTGTCTTTCTAGAGCCAAAAACAGAAGAAAACAGGCAACTAGAACTATGGCATCTTGTTAATAGGTTAGTACTAGAAAACATATAAAAACACCTCAAAGTGTAGACAAAGCAAAGCAAAGTAGATACTAAACAAGCATGGAACATAAAAAATTATAGATATGTTTCTGACGTATCAAGCATCCCCAAGCTTAACTCCTGCTCATCCTCGAGTAGCTAAGTGATAAAAAGAATAATTTTTTAGGTGACATGCACCATGAAAATCAAGATCAAACCATTTGCAAGCATTGAAAGCTGGGATCAAAGAACTCTAAACATGAGCATGAAAGATAGAGTTCTAACAATAAGACAAAGTAACTATGCATGCAACATGAAAGGCTACAAACAAAGATCATGAATAACATGCATTGAAAAACGTTTGTTTGTTTCACATACATACAACATGGCATAGTGGCATTCAGCTTGTCCCTCATGGAGTAGCAAATAGATGCATAAGACACCTTCAAAGTTCATAAGAGTGACTAGATACAGATAGCACAAGAACAAGTAATATAAACAATATGCATCAATCAATAAGTTTTGGGACAATGCACATAGAGCTAAGAATGGCAACTATGATCTCTTAACTGGTGCCTAAAGGTAGAAGGTGGAAACTCAATATAATAGTGGAAGAAAGGTCCTTCATAAAGGGAAGCAGGGATTTCAAGTTTCAAAAAGAGCTTCCAAAAATTATGGTACTTTTTAGCTTTCAGCCCTCATTGCCCCTATCATAAGCATCTTGAAGTGATTAAGGTTAAAGTGAACAAACTATGGAGTATATGCTTGACAAAGTATAAGTTGGCAATCTCATGTCCCTTGAATACGATAGACTCTCCTCATGCTAATCAAGTTTAGTTACCTGTAAGTTCTTGTCATAGTAAGTACATGCGTATCATAGAGAACCGCCAACGGGGTACCCCTTGCACATGGTACATGAGTTATCCCATAACCAAAATGACAAGGCAAGCAGACAATGAGCATCTCAGCGGTCTTCTTATTTACCATGGCTTTTTTCTCTATTTCATATTTTCTAAATATGTCTCTTTTTTTATAAGAAGAAAGCTTCATAGATGTCATTATGGTGATGCTGCAAGTTTCCACCATGATTAGGCATGGCTTAGGCTAGCGGCCTGATACGTCGGAAACGTATCTATAATTTTTGATGCTCCATGCTTGTTTAGTATCTACTTTGCTTTGCTTTGTCTACACTTTGAGGTGCTTTTTACATGTTTTCTGGTACTAACCTATTAACAAGTTGCCATAGTGCTAGTTGCCTATTTTCTGCTATTTTTGGTTTCACAAAAGCTAGTAAAGAAATATTCTCGGAATTGGACGGGACAAACGTCAAAGTCAATTACTTTCCGTGGGGAATAAGAAGTCCAGAGGGGAGCCGGAGAGGCAAGCCAGGGCGGCCAGACCCACCCTAGGCGCGGGTGGGCCCTGCCCCGCGCCTAGGAGGGGTGTGGGGCCCCTGGCCGCCGCCTCGGCCTCCCCGTTCACCTATAATAAGCCCCCAATGCAGAAACCCTAAGCACCCAATCAAATCTCCACGAAACCATCTGTAGCCACCGCCACCATCGTCCCTAGATCAGGGGGGATCTGAAGTTCTTCCCGGCACCCTGTCGGAGGGGAGATCATCCCAGAGGCCTTCTCTCCGGTATGATGCGTGAGTAGTTCCACCTTGGACTATGGGTCCATGTAGTAGCTAGATGGTTGTATCTCCTCCTTTGTGCTTTCATGTATACATCTTGTGAGCTCCGTTCATGATCAAGATCTAATCTATTTGTAATCATGCATGTTGTTTTTGCGGGGATCCGATGGATATTGAGATTATTATGTTGGTCTGATTAATGGTTTTGTATTTATGATTCTATCATGTCTGTGTTGTTTGTGATCTTGCATGCTCTCCGTTGTTAGTAGCTATCTTGGCCAAGTAGTTGCTAGTGACTCCAAGAGGGGGTATTTATGCTCGATAGTGGGTTCATGCCTCTAGTTCCAAGGGAAGTGACAATAATCTCTTCGGCTGTAGATGTCCTGTTGCTACTAGGGAGAAAACAACGGCCGATTGTTCATGGAACATGTGGACTGTTTACCTTACACACTTTGCTTAAAGCAGTTGTCTGTTGCTTGCAACTTAATACTGGAGGGGGTTCGGATGATAACCTGAAGGTGGACTTCTAGTCATAGATGTAGTTGGATGGCGGTCTATGTATCTTGTTGTATTGCCCAATCGAATCTCATAGGATCTTTCTAACTAGTAATTGCATTGTTATGCCTTGCTCAGTTCCTGTCAATTGCCCTGCTATAATTTGTTTACCCTTCATGCCATGTTGTTTATCTAAGGAGAGCACCTCTAGTGAACTATGGACCCCGATCCAATCTTTACCATTGATACATCTTCCACTGTTACTTTTTTACTTGCTGCAAACCATTACCTTCCACACCACACGTTTAATCCTTTGTTACAACAAATGGGTGAGCTTGACAACCTCACTGATTCATTGGGACAGAGTCTTTAGTTTGTGTTATGCAGGTCTCCGCATTGCTTACAACACCCGTGTGAATTTTCCTTCCTCCTTCTGGTTCGATAACCTCGGTCTCAACTAAGGGAAGACTTGCTGCTTTCTCTTCACACCCTACGCTTGGGGTTACCAACACAGTGCCACGTTGAGCATCATTAAGGCTTTTCTGGCGCCGTTGCCAGGGAGGATAAGGACGTCTTTGTTAGGGGAGTCCTTCACTTCCTTTCTCTTTACTTTGTTTTTAGTTTGCTTTGTTTTGTTTGCCTCTTTTCAAAAAACCCAAAAAAATTAGTCTAATTTGGTTTGCTTGCTTTATTCAAAAACACAAAAAAATTAGTTCCTACTCTAGTTGCCACCTTGCTCTATCTCACCATGTTGCTCCCCAAGTTCGCCCTGAAAGATCTTGTAATAGGTAGTGGCTCCATAATTGGGAAAAATATCGAAGAATTCTTTAATTATTGTCACATCCCAAAATTTTCCAAATTTTGAAATGTGAAAAATAAATAAACAAAAAAAATAATTGTTGAAATTGAAAAGAAACTTTTGTTTAAACTTGGAAACATCAAAACCCATCTTGAACAAACTTTGAATAAAAGGGAATCCAACAAGATTCAAATCAAGTGAAATGCATTCATCAATGAATGTATCTTGAAATTCAAACACTTAGAAAAGTTAAACCAAAACCCTAAACCCTAAAGGAATAAAGCAATTCCAAGATCTCCCTAAGACTATGGGTTTGATCCATATAAAAATTTGTCAACAAATATTTATAAATGATCAAGAATGATAAATAAAAATATTATAAAACCATAGAAATTGATTTCATTCAATTTGGAACCATAGATAAAATCTTATGAAGTTAATAAGATAAAGAAATTAAATTTCAAAACTAATAAAGCTCCTATCTAAAATCCATACCAAATTGTGAGTAAAATAATCCTAAGGAGATATAAAAGGATAAACAAATATTAAATAAAATTATACAAATTGGAATCACCAATTTTGGATCTATAAATAAAAAGATATGGATTTTATAAGACAAAGAAAGAAAGAAATAAAAAAGGAATATTTAAAAGCCAAATTAAATCTTGGCCAAATTATTAACAAATGAAAGTTTATGGAATGATAAAAAGGAATAAAATATTATTTAAATAAAATCATGAGGATTGAACAATATCCAATTTTATTTAAATAAGGATAATATGCCTAAACCAAATAATAAATCTCAAGGAATTATTTAGAAGACAATTTAAACCTTGAATTAAATCCATAAGCACATGGAATCGAGATAATCCAAATAAAATAAAGGGATAAATAATATTCAGAATAAAAGTATATGGAATTAAACCCTATTCTAATTATATTTTAATAAAGATAAAATCCCTAAAGTAAATGATTAATTAAATCATGGGAAAATAATAATTGGAATTTGCCCAAGTGGAATAAAAGTTATTTAATTAACTTAAATGGAATCAAAGAATTATTTGAAATAAAATTTATATGGGAATAAAACCATATTTGATTTTATTTTGAATAAATACAAATGCTCAATTTAAATGATTAATAAATCATAATAAAAATATTTCAAATAATTCAAAGTGAATTATTTAACACCCTATTAAATAAATAAAACCTACTGAAAAAGGTTTGATAAAAGTTAAGATTCAAAATATAAATAAAAACTTATTTGAATAAAATACAAGTGCCCATTTTAAATAAAATATAAACCATAAAAGAATAAAAGAATTATTCCTAAAATGGTATTTAAAATACATGTTTAATCAGCATTACAACTTACTGGAAGTCTAGTAAAAATCTAAATTCAAATGGTGTTTGAAATCATTTGAACAAAATTCAAAACAGAAAATCTAAATAGAAAAAGAAAAAGGTTTCAGAATAAAAAAGGGGAAACAACCCAGCCCATCTAGCCCTAGACCAACTGGCCCAGTGGGCCCACCTCCCACTCTCCCCCAAGCTTTTTCCTACTCACTAACGCACCCGCACTATCCCTGACGATCAGACCCCACCTGAACCCTCTCTCTCCTGACGACGTTACCCCACAGCCACGTCATCGTCTCCTTCAACCACGCGACGACCTCGCCCCTCACCTCGTGACCGTTTCTGCCATTTGATTCGAGGTGTAAATTCATTTAAATGCAAGAATAATTCTCACTGAGACCATGCTCGTTAAAGGCGCCTTCCTCCCCTCTACCTTTCCCCCCAGACGCCACACACCCTCTGCCCCTAGGCTGCTCCAATTGCTCGCAGCGAGCACCACTATTCCGATGAGCTTTTCGGCGAATCCCAGCCGTCCCTCACCACCCCTTACCTCCTAGTCTCCACGGGAACATTCTCCACCCTCTTGCGCACCTTCCAGTACCCCGAGCTAGCTCGCGCGTTCCCTGTATCCTCGACTCTGTCTTCAACCGAGCAATGCCACCGTCTGCCATTACTCCGTCAACCTCTCCCCGGTAATCCTGACAGCCCCCTCCCCTCTCGTTGACACACGTATGATATACTTGTTGGAGATATGCCCAAGAGGCAATAATAAAGTGGTTATTATCATATCTTCATTCTTATGATAAATGTTTGCATACCATGCTATAATTGTATTAACCGGAAACATTAATACTTGTGTGATTTGTAAACATAAAAGAGTCCCTAGTAAAGCCTCTTGTTAAACTAGCTAGTTGGTTAATATATGATCATGGTTTCCTGATCATGAACATAGAGATGTTATTAACAACAGGGTCATATCATTAGGAGAATGATGTGATGGACATACTCCTATAGTTAAGCGTAGCATAAAGATCAAGTCATTTAATATAGTTCATTTGCTATAAGCTTTTTGATACATAGTAACCTAATTCCTTCGACCATGAGATCATGTTAATCACCATCACCGGAAGGATGATTTGATGACATCAAACACCACACCGTAACTGGGTGGCTATAAAGGTGGCATTGAGTGTTCGGAAAGTATGGGTTGAGGCTCATGGATCAAGAGTGGGATTTGTCCATCCATATGACGGATAGATATACTCTGGGCCCTCTCGGTGGAATGTCATCCAATTAGCTTGCAAGCATGTGACTGGCTCACAAGGGATCACATACCACGGGAACGAGAAAAGAGTACTTATCGGTAATGAGGTTGAACTAGGTATGCAGAGATACCGACGATCAAAACCTCGGATAAGTAAACTATCGTGAGACAAAGGGAAATTGGTATCGTATGTAAGTGGTTCATTCGATCGCAAAGTAATCGTAGAAATATGTGGGAGCCATATGAATTTCCATATTCCTCTATTGGTTATTGATCGGAGAAGTGTCTCGATCATGTTCGCATAATTCACAAACCGTAGGGAGACACACTTAAGGATTCGATGTTGTTGAGTAGTTATGGAATGATGAGTAAGAGACCAAATGTTGTTCGGAGTCTCGAATGGGATCCGGGATATCACGAGGAGATCCGGAATGGTCCGGAGAATAAGATTCATATAAGGAAAGTCCTGTTTCGGGGTTGGAGAATGGTTCTGGTGTTTTCATCGGGAATGTTCTAGAAGGTTCCGGAATGTCCGGCACTCCGGAGGGGAAGGGTACATGAATGTGTCATACCAAGTTGGAATGATTGCATCATGTACTCGGTGTCATCGCTGAACAAAATAAAGGGTTTAATCAAATCCTAGTTTGAAAAGTCAAACGCCAATTTGAAAAGTCAAACGGCTATTTTGGAAGGTGGAGGGGAAGTAGGAAACCTACTTGGGGAGGAGTTCCTCCCCTCCACCGCTGGCCCACTTGGGATCCGAGTTGGGAAGGGACTCCCCTCCCCTGGCGCGCCTCCCTCCACCTATATAAGGAGGGGCAGGGCTGCCCCTCCAAGTACACAAGACCTCCACCTCTAAACCTAACCCTAGCCGCCGCCGCCTACCATAGCCACCGCCGCCTAGGGTTTCTCCCCTAGCCGACGACTTGGGCAGCTCCAAGCCCTAGCTGCCGGCCCTAGACCCTCCTCCTTGGTGCGTCTAAACCCTAGATCGCCGAGGCTCTCTCTCATAGTCCACCATACTCGCTCCGGCTTAAGGCGAAGCCCTGCGAGATCTCCCCTCTACTTCCGGTACCACGCCGTCGTGCTGCCGGAATCACGAGGAGAGTGCTACAACCTCCGCTGCCTGCTGGAACAAGGGAGAGGAAGGTCTTCGTCGAGTACCGAATGTGTGACCGACTGCAGGAGCGCTGCCGGAACGTAGCGCCGGAAGGATCGTCTACGCAATCTTGAGATCGACAAGTGTACGACTACATCACCCACGAGAATCTGCTCTCGTTAACCGCTTTGGAATCTTCGAGGGTGAGCTCCTCTATCGACTCGTTGCTACAATCTAGTAGATAGATCTTGGCTTGTTTGTTTGCATGCGGTAGAAATTTTTTGTTTTCCATGCTACGAACCCCTACAGTGGTATCAGAGCCGTGTCTATATGTAGATCTGTTGCACGAGTAGAACACAATGGTCATTGTGGACGTTGATGCTTTTGTTGTGATTGCTTCTTGTGTACTTTGCATCTTGCGGGATGGTGGGATGAAGCGGCCCGGGCTAACCTTACATGACATCGTTCATGAGACTTGCTCCACGCTTGACATGCAACTTGTATTGCATAAGTGGCTTTGCGGGTGCCTGTTTCTCCCAACATAGTTAAGATTCAATTTACAACGGGTGATTGACAATACTAGTATCAATGTTGTGGTTCTTGTTCGTAAGTTAGATCGACACTTATTGAAAGCCCCAAACCACGTAAAACATGCAAAGAAAATTAGAGGCGTCTAACTTTGTTTTGCAGGGGTGTGCTGTGATGTGATATGGCCATGATTGTGTTTATATATGATGTATGCAATGTTCCTTATTGTAAGTTGGCAACCGGCAGGAGCCATATGGTTGTCTTTAAATTCTGTTAAGACCCGCGTGTCTATTCAAAGTAGTTGTAATAGTTGAAGCTGGTGGACGACAACCATGAAGCGACGCCATTGACCTTGACGCCATGCTGGTGATGATGGAGATCATGTTCGTGCTTGAAGATGGAGATCGGAAGCACAAGAAGAAAGGCCATATCATATCACATATTATGAATTGCATGTGATGTTAATCCTTTTATGCATCTTGTATTGCTTAGTTAACGACGGTAGCATTATAAGATGATCCCTCATGCACATGAATTTCAAGTTCTTAAGTGTTCATCCTTAGTAAGCACCGTTGCTAAAGCTTGTTGTTTCGAAGCACCACGTGATGATCGGGTGTGTTAGATTCTGCGAGTGTATACAACATGAGCAAGCCAGATTTGCTCATGCGGAAGCTAAGGTTTGATCTTGACGAGCCTAGCATGTACAGACATGGTCTCGGAACACGGATCACCGAAAGGTAAAGCATGAGTCATATAGTAGATGATGAACATGATGATTGTTCGCCATTGAAGCTACATCAACTCTCGTGATGATCGGTTTTGATGTGGTGGATTTGGTTCGTGTAATCACTAAAACAATGAGGGATATTGTTTTGAGTGGGAGTTTAATAGCAATATGATTAAAAGTTGAACACTATTTATCATAAATTAAATCAAAGTGAATTTGCATAGTTGTTGTAGTCATTGGCATCCGTTTACCACCTTGTGCTTAGTTATAATTGAGATGATAGAACTATAGAATTCTGGTTAGTTACTTTACGAACTGGTATCGTATTGTTTTGAAGTGTTAATCTAAAGTTTAAAAGTCCCATTGCAAACTTTCAGTAAGTTTCGATTACTCCATGAAGTTTAATAGTTGGTATTAAATCAAGAGTAACAATTCCAATGTTAGTATATAAGTATCATGTTTATCTCCATGATTCTTGATATTCGAAAGATAGTTTCAATATCAAGGTTATCTAGGATCTGAAAGAGTTGTTTCAGAAACCATGATGTGTGGAAGATATTGTGATATCTGAAACGAAGTTTTGGTTGCAACATGATAGAGTATAATATGGCAAAAGTCATGTTCTCATATTTGATGAGAATTTGCAAAAGGTTGGAGACACTGGTTGTCCTAATCCTCCAAAAGGTTTTGGAGAGCAACATTATACTCGCGATTCACCGTTACAAGCTAAAAGTAGCTTGATCATGGATAATTCCATGATGAGGGTGAATATTTGATGTAGGTAAAATGTTTACTACACCAAGAGATTACTAAAGAAAGGAATTTGAAAGAACACCAAACATTTGATAATGGTGATCTACTTGAAAGTGCAAGTCCAAAGACATTGGTATTTAACTATACATGCTTTGGAGTATGTGTCATATGTATGACTCCACTATTGATGTTGATAGATTCTTTCAAACAGAAAAGGAAATACTGAAAGAGAATCTCATAAATATATGGGAGAAAAGAAAAGACTAGAATTGTTCAGTTTAAGTATATAGATGATGTACATGTTATGTCTATATTCTTTGCTTGTTAAACAATGTGGTTCTTAAGTATTGGATACTGAATTTGTTGGTATGAATCGTCATACGAAACAACAGAATTCAGGAACTACAATGGCCTAAGTAACTAGCAAAAGAATATGTGATGATGTTCATCGAGAACAAATAAAGGGTTATTGTATTGCTCGTCAAAGCTTGCCTTCAATATTTGTTTTATCAGGTATTATGAGAACAAAAGGGTTGTTCAAATAATTGTCGTAATCCATAAAAGATGGATGATTCACAAATCTCGTTGGAGAAATCACATCCATAAAACTAGTGCTAAAAATGTCGAAAGACAAATTGATTGAAAGATCACTTAGGAAGTGACATCGCCGTTTAAAATTATATTGGAAAGAAAACATGAAGAAACTCCATGTGGATGGAATTTTGGAGTCCTTTTTTATTTTGATCAAACGATGCTTGTGAAACTTTCCTAGAGATAATTAAAACTTCGTTCATAGGCCAAAAGGGAACGAATGACTAGCTTATTGGAACTTGTACATATTGTTGTATGAAGTCCATTATGTGTAGTCAAGAGCGATGGATTTCAACTTCATATACTTTCTCCGAAAATTTGAGTGAATATATGAATATTTAATTAATAAGGATGAAGTATGAAACATTTGAAAAGTTCAAAGATTTTCAAGATGAAGTGCAAAATCATTGTAACAAGAATATAAAGAGTTTATGATAAGATCATAAAGGAAGATATTTGAGTTACAAGTTTAGCATAATACCTAAGATTTAAGGAATCGTTCCGTGGATTTGCATTTCCTGAAACACCATAAGAGTATGGAGCGTTCGAGATATGTGATTAAAACCTTGTTTGACATGGTAAGATCAAAGGTATAATTCATAAAACTGCCATAATATTTTAAAGATTAAAAGCTTTAGAGACTACCGTTTTTCCACTGAAAAGAGCTTCATCATAATCCGTTGAAATGACACCATATAAAGTTATGGTTTGGGATAAAGCCTAAGTAGTCTTTTCTTAAACATTGGTATGTTATGCATAAGAAAGATGTTTGCAACCAAAATCGGATGAACATATCTTTGTATGTTATTTCGAATAACTGTTAAGTATTCCTCCATAACATCGGAGACAAAAATGTTTGTCGCTTAGAACGTCAAGTTTCTTAGAGAAGGAATTTTTCGTGAAAATTTAAGTGGGAGGACAATAGAACTTTGATAAGGTTAAAAGAACCTTAGCTATATGTGCAGAGTTGCGCAGCGCCGAAAAGTGTTCCGGAGGCAGCAACAATGCTCATGGCTCAAATGCCTCAAAAGTTGTGGTTACGAAGGTCAAAGTTTCTATTGAACTAAGTAGGTCGAGTAAACAATCAAATACCAAGACTTGAGGGTTGAATCATTATTTGAGAATAATGAACGTACTACAGGCAAAGAAGCAATGATGGTCCCTGACTCTGTAAAATGGCTTGAAGCCATAAAATCCGTGATAGTTCCATACACGAGAAATCAAGTTTTTGAACTTGAAGGACCCTCGAGAAAGGTGTAAAACCTTACAGTTGTGTTTGGATCTATAAAGAAATAGACATGGATGTTGCACATCTATGAAATAGTCGACATGTTGGGAAAGAGTTCACAACAATATTCAAAGGTTGAATATGACAAGATTTGATCTTTCATAGCGATATTTAGTCTAGACGGATTAATGTAGCAACCACAACATATAATTTTGTTATGTGGTAGTTGAATAAACAAAACAAGTTCTTCTAATAGAATTTTTACCTAGGACATGTGCATAACACGGTCCATAGGGTTTTGTTAATTCAAAGGATGCTAAAAGCATATGCGAACTTCAATGGTTGAAGTAAGCATCGCGGAGTTAGAATCTTCACTATGATGAAACTGTTAAAAGAGTTTAATTTCATCGGAGACGATGAAGATGCTTGCATTTACAAAAAAATAAGTGGGAGCGCTAAGACATGTTTTTAATACATTATGTGGAAGACATATTGTTGATTGGAAATAATGTATCTTTCATTAACACATGATAAGAATTTCATCTCGATGAAAGACTTAGGCAAAACCCAAATATTTGGCATCAATAGACGCCAATATGGTTGTGCCAGAAGTACATAGATGAGATATTAAATGAGTTCAATATAGAAACTACAAGAAAGGTTCTTGTCGCACAGAAAGGATTGAATGAGTTCAATATTGATGATAAATTCAAGTGTATTGACACTTGGTAAGTGAAACACAGTGTCACATCCCAAGATTTTCCAAATCTTGTAATGTGAAAATAAAATAAACAAAATAAATTTTTGTTGAAAATCAGGGTGAAAAGAAACTTTTGTTTCTAAAAGGAGACTTAAAATCTCATCTTGAACAAACTTTGGTAGAAGTTTGAATTCAACAAATTCAAATCAAGGGAAATGCATTCCTCAATGAATGTATCTGGAATTTACACACTTGGAAAATAAATCCAAATCCAAAAGCCCTAATGGAAGGAAATCATTTTCCAAAGTTATCTCCAAATCCATGGATTTGATCCATACCAAATTTGATCAACAAATTTCCACAAAGGATCAAGAAAGACCTTAGAGATTGGTTTCACTTAGTTTGGAACCATAGACAAAATCTTGTGAGATAAGGAAATTGAATTTCCAAAGTCAATAAAGCCCACACCAAATGGTGAACAAATAATCCTAAAGGGATTTATAAAGATAAAACATTTATCAAAGGAAAATAAATTGTTTTGGAAACACTGATTTAGATCTTTTAATAAAAGACTTTGGTTTCAAATGAAAAGATGAGCCAAATTAATTTTGGCCAAACTTTGAAATAAAATATTTTGTTTTGATAAAATGAGTAAAGGTTTATTTAAATAAAATAAAAGGATTTAAATATCCAATTTTATTTAAGTAAAAGCTTTTCCCATTTTAAATGAACACCAAGTATTTTATTACTACTTTGAAATCTTTTATTAAAAGGTTTTGCTTTAATTAAAATGAATAAAGGATTGTTTAAATAAAATAATAAGGATTTAAATATCCAATTTTATTTAAGTAAAGGCCTTCCCATTTTAATTAAACACCAAAACTTATTTATTTAAATAAGCTTCCAAGTATTCCTTATTTTCAAAATAAAACCTACTGGTTTGGTTTTGAAAATAATTGGATTTCAAATGGAAATTTTATTAAATAAATCAAAACCCTATTTTTATTAAATAAAGATCCATTTTATTTAATTATTAAATGGATCCTAAAAATAAATAAAAATATTATTTTATTTTGAGATTTGGACTATGTTGATAAACAGAACCAAATTCAAAATACAAAGTTGTGATTGAATTGTTTGAACCTTGTTTGAAATTGTTTGAAAAATTGAATGAAAATTCAAAATAGAAAAAGAATTAGAAAAAGGAAAAAGAAGCAGTCAGAAAAAAAAAAAGAAAAGGGAAAGCAACCAGCCCAGCCGGCCAGCCCAGTAGGCCCAACAACAGCCCACCTAGCCCAGTATTCCCTCACCGCAGAGAAAACGTTTCGAACCAACTAAACAACCCGCAAGGCAACTGACCGGTGGACCTTCCCCCTCCTTTATTTTTCCGCTGACAGGTAGACCCCACCTCTACTGTTCTTCGTCCTCACTGCAGTGACCCGTTCTTCCTCGTTCGGCCGTTGCAGGCAGAGTAACTCCGGCTTAATTCGCCATAACGCCGCGTTGATTCCTCGCAATAACCCTGCCCCTTTAAACGCCAGTGATTCCTCTCTCGTTCCCCTCTGACACCTCGCGCTCGCATGCCCCAGACCGCCTCCAATTTCTTTCCGAGCACCCTCTGCTCCGACGTGGTCCGGTGACAATTCCGACGAAACCTCACCTCCCCGAGCCTCCCTGAGTACGCTGGCAGCTTCACCACTCTGACGACGCACGGCTCAGCCTCGCTTCGCCTGCTGGTACACGAGAACCTCGCCTGGTCGTCGACAAGGAGCACCACCGTCTGTCTTCAACTCCGGCGAGCCCCATGTAGATTCCGACCGCCCAGCGCCTTCTCTTTCACGCCGCGCGTCAGACCGACCTTGCGCAACTAACCTTGCCCTCTGTTCGCCTCCGGGTGATCTGCAGCGTTGTCCTCGACCTCAACCAGAGCAAACCGCCGTCTGCCTCCTCTCCGACGAGTCCCACCGGTGAGACCAGACCACCCCTTCACCTCTCGTTCAAACACACAGATTTGCCTGAGTCCTGCGCATCTAACCGTGCCGTCATTTCACTTCGAGGTAATCCCCAGCGACGCCAACGACGACAACCCGAGAGCACCGCCGCCGCAGTAACTCCGACGAGCAATCCATCCCGTGCCAGTGCGCCCCTCGTCGAACCGCGAGTACCTTGAGCATCGCCGTGACCCCCTGAGCCCGGTGAGCATCTTCTTTTCCTCCCTCGTTTCCTGCATCGTCGGCACCGTCGACGACCGATCGATCCGCCGCCGGTAGCCACCGCTCCGCCGCCAGTTTTTGGCCAAACGATAGGAACCGTTGGATGCAGATCCATCGGCTTGGATAGATTGACTAAGCGAAAGGGTATCTGTTGATCTGCACCGTGCGTAGCCACTTAGATCTGACGGTCCAGGAAGCTGATCCATGCGAACCGGTATGGACCAATAGGAAAGCGACGCGTGGCTAGGTCTGTTTTAAAAACAGAAATTGAAACAGATCTAAGAACCATTTTCAAACTCTTGTATCTTTTGATCCACACGTCCAAATTTTACAAATTTGATGTCGTTGGAACCAGCAAGACAA
The DNA here is from genome assembly GCA_023614405.1 of Avena insularis. NCBI lineage: Eukaryota > Viridiplantae > Streptophyta > Magnoliopsida > Poales > Poaceae > Avena > Avena insularis. The sequence goes on from CM042684.1 coordinate 34,585,445, forward strand.
GATCTAACCAACCCTGCCCTTAGTTTAGCATATAGTAACTGTTAGCTTGTTTAACTTTGCAGAAACTTTTGATTGCTTGTTTAGATTAGAAAAATCATTTAAAAATGATTTTTAGGTTAAAACCTTTGCAAAATGGTTTGTTGTGACCTTGCTGACCCTAGGAACCAACCCATGGTTTTGAAAATGATTTTGGAAAAGTTTAGAATGGATTAATTAGTTTAATCCATTTCTAGCCAATTAAAAACCATTGTTTTGTTTATGAAAATGCTTTCATAAAGAAAACTTTGAGAAAATGTTTTGGACCAAACCTACTGACCCAACACACCAAGTTTTGCAATAGCAACTCATTTGGTGAAAAACATAAAGTTTTGCCTTGATAGAATTATTTTCCACCACATAAAATGATGGATGGATTTAAAAATAGTTTTTGAACAAAACCCTCTAACCAATGACTTTGCCATTTTGGTAAATGACCAATTTGGAACTTACAAAGTTTAGAAGCATAGTGGAGACCATCCTTACAATAGAACCAACCCTTGCATGCTTGTGCATGACTTAGATTCCATTGCTTTGTGAGTGTGAAATTGTTTGTTTGACTTTGTTTGGAATGTTGGTAGATTGAGTTGTGCCTTGCTTGATTGATTGTAGAGACTTGAAGAGTGTGAGTGTTGCAAGGACAAGGAGTGAACTTATACCCTCTACCAAAAAGGCAAGTGATATTTCATATCTTATGTCCCATTATTTTCACTATGCATTAGTGTTTTTGCTAAAGTAAAATCTTGCATGGTTTTTATTTTGCTAAGTATAGATCTTGCTATAAGAAAACCTAGTAGATGAATCCTTAGTAGGATTTTCCTAAGTTAAGAATCCTATTACTACCAAGCTTAGCCTAGCTAATAGAAAACTTGGGTGGGATATATATTCACACTATGAAAAATATTCTAAGTCTGAGGACTTGTGTTTTGTTTAACAAAACAACTAAGATTAATGAAACACCTGGGTGGAAATGGAAGGAATGGTTTATGTTGAGTGGTTCACAAGGCCCATGTTTATGGTTTACCTTAGTGTATCTCACTTGTGGATGGCCACCCAGGAAACAAAGAGATTTGAGATGTCAAATGTTGAGAAACTTCAAGTGCAACCACTTGGCATTATGGGCTCTGCCATGATCTTAGGATGCTGGAACTTAGTCTTTTGGACAGTGGGTGGTAGTGATTGATAGGTTGGAGCGCGTCCATTTGACTAAGGAAAGGCTACTGAAGGATCATTCTTGGGAAACCAAGACTTGTGGGGAAAGTGCACCACCTCTGCAGAGTGTAAAACCTAAGTACTTAGCCATGTCCCTGGTAAAGGACAATTTGAGCATCAAGACATGGAAGCAATCAAGAATCTCATCATTCCAATTTCTAAATTAAAACTTGTGGGTGAACAAGGGTTGTGTGAAATTCTTCAATCTTTGATGGAGAGATGGCTTGGTACAAGGATCTCAAAATCTTAGATTGGGAAATTGTTTTTGCCAAGTAAATCTTCAGTCTTTGATTGATAGATGCCTTGGAATTTGTTTTTGCCAAACAAAACTATTTTCAAATGATAGGGAAAAATCTATTTTGAGCAATGCAAAGCCTCAACTCCACTTAGCCAAATTCATATAGATGATAGACTCCACTATACTACCAAAGTATCACTTGCCAATACAATTCAAATGTATTGACCCTTGTGGCTGTAACTTATTATGTTGCAGGTTTGATTGTTTTAGTGAAGATTGATTGATTAGGATTACAAAGCCTACAACCAACATATGTTCACTGTGGCACTTTGAAGATGAAGGACCCAATGCTTATAGTTATTCCGCTGCAATGTAATGTAAATAGCCAATGAGCTATGTTTGATGTAATAAAATTATGTTATTCCTGGTTATAAAGTTGTATTATGACCTTTGTTTCTCGATATTACATCTGAACTGTGGATGCTAGCTATTGATCCAGGGACTAGCATTGTAAACACAGGGGACTCAATCTTATTTAAGGTTGGGGACGCTACACACAGATTCAAGTATAGATTGATACTTGATGTATAAAATCATAAAGAGTATTTTATCAATCATGCTGTGATGTGTACAAATCCAGATATGTCCTATGCTCTAAATGTTACGAGCGTATAACAGAATAATTCATAAGATGATTATTGGACAATAGTAAAGATATTCTTATGATCTTGTAAAAGAAATAAGAATATATTATTTTGTAGAAGTGACAAATAGATGGTTAGTTCATTGTAAATGAATTACATTGATACTAGTTTTGTCACAAAGTACAAATTAAGTTTATCTCAATCTAGACTAAGGGTGGCACAATATAATGGAAAGTGAGTTCCATAATGGATTTGGATGAGTTCCAAAGTTAAGACATTGTGACAGATACTACAACAAAAGGCTAAGTATATGACTGCTATTATAGCAGCAAAAGAGGGCACTTGTGTCAAGTAGTTTGTTATCAAACTAGGTGTAGTTCACAGCAGGGATAATGCTATGAAGATATATTGTACGACAATATTATCAACATGTTTTAACCCCAAAGAACTAAAGGTCACACCAAAGGACCAAATTTGTACAAAGCCATCTCATTAGAGAATGAGTGATGCGTAGAGACGCAAAGACATGCAATTACACACGGACCTGGAAGTGTCAGATCCGGAGATCAGTTGACCACTAGCAATCGTGTACATACGACACCAGAAAGCCATAGGTGTTGAATACACAAAGGTTTGAAACTAGATTATTGACTCTAGTGCAAGTGGGAGATATTGGAGATATGCCCAAGAGGCAATAATAAAGTGGTTATTATCATATCTTCATTCTTATGATAAATGTTTGCATACCATGCTATAATTGTATTAACCGGAAACATTAATACTTGTGTGATTTGTAAACATAAAAGAGTCCCTAGTAAAGCCTCTTGTTAAACTAGCTTGTTGGTTAATATATGATCATGGTTTCCTGATCATGAACATAGAGATGTTATTAACAACAGGGTCATATCATTAGGAGAATGATGTGATGGACATACTCCTATAGTTAAGCGTAGCATAAAGATCAAGTCATTTAATATAGTTCATTTGCTATAAGCTTTCTGATACATAGTAACCTAATTCCTTCGACCATGAGATCATGTTAATCACCATCACCGGAAGGATGCTTTGATGACATCAAACACCACACCGTAACTGGGTGGCTATAAAGGTGGCATTGAGTGTTCGGAAAGTATGGGTTGAGGCTCATGGATCAAGAGTGGGATTTGTCCATCCATATGACGGATAGATATACTCTGGGCCCTCTGGGTGGAATGTCATCCAATTAGCTTGCAAGCATGTGACTGGGTCACAAGGTATCACATACCACGGGAACGAGAAAGAGTACTGATCGGTAACGAGGTTGAACTAGGTATGCAGAGATACCGACGATCAAAACCTCGGATAAGTAAACTATCGTGAGACAAAGGGAAATTGGTATCGTATGTAAGTGGTTCATTCGATCGCAAAGTAATCGTAGAAATATGTGGGAGCCATATGAATTTCCAGATTCCTCTATTGGTTATTGATCGGAGAAGTGTCTCGATCATGTCCGCATAATTCACGAACCGTAGGGAGACACACTTAAGGATTCGATGTTGTTGAGTAGTTATGGAATGATGAGTAAGAGACCTAATGTTGCTCGGAGTCTCGGATGGGATCCGGGATATCACGAGGAGATCCGGAATGGTCCGGAGAATAAGATTCATATAAGGAAAGTCCTGTTTCGGGGTTGGAGAATGGTTCCGATGTTTTCATCGGGAATGTTCTAGAAGGTTCCGGAATGTCCGACACTCCGGAGGGGAAGGGTACATGAATGTGTCATACCAAGTTGGAATGATTGCATCATGTACTTGGTGCCATCGCTGAACAAAATAAAGGGTTTAATCAAATCCTAGTTTGAAAAGTCAAACGCCAATTTGAAAAGTGAAACGGCTATTTTGGAAGGTGGAGGGGAAGTAGGAAACCTACTTGGGGAGGAGTTCCTCCCCTCCACCGCCGGTCCACTTGGGATCCGAGTTGGGGAGGGACTCCCCTCCCCTGGGGCGCCTCCCTCCACCTATATAAGGAGGGGCAGGGCTGCCCCTCCAAGTACACAAGACCTCCACCTCTAAACCTAACCCTAGCCGCCGCCGCCCACCATAGCCGCCGCCTAGGGTTTCTCCCTAGTCCGACTTGGCAGGCTCAAGCCCTAGCCGCGGCCCTAGACCCTCCTCCTTGGTGCGTCTAAACCCTAGATCGCCGAGGCTCTCTCATAGTCCACCATACTGCCTCCGCTTAAGGCGAAGCCTGCGAGATCTCCCTCTACTTCCGTACCACGCCGTCTGCTGCCGGAATCGCGACGAGAGTGCTACAACCTCACGCTCGCTAGAACAAGGAGAGGAAGGTCTTCACGAAGTACCGAACGCAGACCGATTGGGAGCGCTGCCGGAACGCAGCGCCGGAAGGATCGTCTACGCGATCTTGAGATCGGCAAGTGTACGACTACATCACCCACGAGAATCTGCTCTCGTTAACCGCTTTGGAATCTTCGAGGGTGAGTTCCTCTATCGACTCGTTGCTACAATCTAGTAGATAGATCATGGCTTGTTTGTTTGCATGCGGTAGAAATTTTTTGTTTTCCATGCTACGAACCCCTACAATACTCTCCCGTGCGCATCTAACGCCGCCTGTTTCATGTCCTAGCGCGCCTCGTAACCTCGCCCCTGTCAACATCAGTACGTGCCCGACGACAGAAGCTTCTCCGGCGAGGAATTGCCAGCAACTCCGTGCACCCCCTTCCCTTTGACGACCACCTCGAGCATCCCCACGCCACGGCGAACTCGGTGAGCTTCTCCCCTCCTTCTCTCGCTTGCTGTATCGCCGGTGATGCCACTTCCAGACCGCTCCGCCGCCATCCACCGCCGCCAGTGCCACCCGTTTTTGGTTTATGCAAATTGGGCCGTTAGATCTAGATCAGATTTGCGAGATTAGAACTAACCTGAAGGGGTACGAATCCATCTGAGTCGCACAGATATAATTAGATCCAATGATCCATGTAGCGCGATCCTCATGAACCGGTACCAGCCAATGAGGTTATGACGCGTGGCCTGTAGTTTGATTTAAAAACAGAATCATTTCTATTAGATGTTTAAACTTGAAAAATTCATAACTTTAAATCTACACGTTCAAATTTTACAAATTTTATATCAATGGAATCAGAAAAAAGATTACTTTCCAATCATGCACTTTTTTTTAATAAATTACTTCTGTAAAATTGGTTGTTTTTGCAGAAACTTGTTTAGGCATAATTTGTGTATAAAATTTATTCTAAAAATGTTTTTAGGGTAAAATCTTTTGTAAATAGATTGTTTTGAACCTACTGACCATAGAAACCAACTTGTAGAGTTAAAAGAAAATTTTGTGATGGTAAGGAATAAATCTTTGAATTAAAACATTTCTAGCTAAATAAAAATGTTGATTATGTTTTAAAAATGCTTTTTGAGTAAAAAACTTTGGAAAATTATTGGATTTAAACTCTCTAACCCTAAACACCAAGATTTAGGATTTAAAAATATATTTTGTGAACCCTATAAAATTATTACTTTGATAAAAGACATTTCCAACAAAATAAAATGTTGCTTTGGTTTAAAAATGGATTTAGGATGAAACTTTGCAAATGGAATTGTTTTAAAACATTATGAACATAAACATTAATATTGGTATTTAAAAACATTTTGGCTAACACTAGAAATCATTCTTTGAATAAAATCAATTCTAGCAAAACAAAAGGGATTTAAAGTGACCATTTTCACTAACTTGTTATCAAATGTTTTGCCACTTTGATAAAATGACCAATATGCGAGTTAAAATGTTTATAACCTATTAGAAACCACTTTTCCAAATAAAACAATCTTTGGCATGCTTGCATGCATTGCTTTGTTTTTATTATTCTATGTGATGAATTGCTTGAATGGTAGATTGAATGTGTGCCTTGCTTGATTGAATTATAGTGAACTTTGAAGAGTGTGACTATTGCAAGATCAAGGAGTGAACTTATATTCTCTACCAAAAAGGCAAGTGATGCTTCATACTTTTGTCCCATTATTTTCACTATGCATTAGTGATATTTTGAGTAGGACTTGCATGGAATTTTCTAAAGTATAAGCTATGCCTTGGGAAATCCTAGTAGATGATGCCTTAGTAGATTTTTCCCAAGTTAAGATCCCTACTACTATCATGCTTAGCTTAGCTAGTAGAAAACAAGGGTGGATTATATTCATGCTATGAAATATTTCTAAGTCAAGGACTTGTGTTTTGTTTAATAAAATAACTATGTGAATGAATCACCTGGGTGGAATGGGACTTGCATGGATGGATTTTTGTTGAGTGGTTAACAGGGCCCATTTCCCAATGGCCTACCCTGTGTATCTCACTTGTGGAATGCCACCCAGGAACAAAGATATTTGAGATGTCAAATGTTGAGAAGCTTCAGGTGCAGCCACTTGACATTATGGGCTCTGCCTGGATCATATAGGTTGCAATAACTTAGCAAAATGGACAGTTGGTGGTAGGGGATGATAGGTTTGGGAACACGTCCATTTTGGTCTAAGGGAAGGCTTCTGAAAGATCTTGTCTCGATGCATGTCGAGTCTTGTGGGGAAAGTGCACCACCTCTCGAGACAGTAAAATCTAAGTACTTAGCCGTGTCCCCAACAATGGAAAATTTGAGCATCAAGACATGGAAGCTATCAAGAATCTCCTCATCCCAATTTCTAAGTTAAAAACTTGTGGTTGAACAAGGGTTAAAGGATCACCAATGTCTATTGGTTGATGCCTTGGGTGATTTTGACAAACAAAAACTTAGTATTTTCAAATGATAAGGAAAATCTATTTTGAGCAAAGCAAGCCTAAGCTCCACATAGCCAAATGCATATAGATGATAGTTACCACTATACTACCTTAGTATCACTTGCCAATACAATTCAAATGTATTGACCCTTGTGGCTATAACTTATTATGTTGCAGGTTTGTTTGATGTAGTGAAGTGTGTTGAATAGGATTACAAGTCTACAACCAACATGTTTGCCTGTGGCGCTTTGAAGATGAAGGACTCCATGCTATAGTTATTTCTGCTGCATTGTAATGAGATAGCCAAATGAGCTATGTAAGATGTAATGAATTATTTTATTCCTGGTTATAAAGTTGTATTATGACCTTTGTTTCTTGATATTACATCTTAACTGTGGATGCTAGCTATTGATCCAGGGACTAGCATTGTAAACACAGGGATCTCTATCTTATTAAAGGTTGGGATATCTACAATTATGTTATTAAGCATGAGGATATTGAGGATAAATCTATAGCAGAGCTTGCTCCTAATTATGATATTGCCGTAGCTTCTTTAGTTCATATATTGTAGGCTAGGTTTGTTAGCCTTAACCCCTTCATACAATTTTTGTTCCTAAAACTAAAAGAAGAGAAGAATGCTGAAAAGAGGGAATTCATCCTTGAAACTTTATCAAAAGAATTCCACGATGTTGCTAGGGAAGCCAAAAAGGTCTTTGAGCGTTTAAATATGCTAGGCTCAAGTATAGATGTTGTGGGTATTTCTGATAAAACTAAGCCTAGAGAAGTATTTAAGATACACATACCCTTTAAGCTTGTTGGAATGCATGAAGCCTTTGAAAAGAATTTTGATTGGATTGCTCCTGAAAATCTTTTTGATGAATTTAGTAGACCAAAGAGAGATGAGAAGGGATCCTACAAAACCCATTTGGATGAGATACCTTTCCTAGTTGAAGACTTTGCAAATATTGATGTTAATGCTTCTTCATTTGAAAATACTTGATTCTTCTTGCTTCTTGTGCCTAACTTAAAGGCGTTAAAGAAAAGTACTTGTCAGGAGATAACCCAAGAGTTTCCTTGAGTCTTGGAAGTTATTACTTCAGTAATGACCTCTCCTTATCCTTTTTTGTTTGCTTTTTGTGCCAAGAATGACCTCTCATGAGAGGGAAGTAAGATTTGGGGCGTTGCTGTCCCGAAACAGATTTCTGTCCTCCACCAAAAAATTCGTGAGGAGTCTCTGTAACTCGTATTGAGCTCAAAATTTACGAATAAGTCCCCCTGTACGTTATCTAACTTTCGTTAGTTCGACACTTTTTAATTTGAGGAACATAAGATGTTTGAAAAAATCGGTTTCTACCTGCTGGTCTGTTTTGACAGATTTCTCCCATTATTTGCATTTGCTTCTTATTGATTCCTTTTTGAGTTCTCTTTAGGTGAATTGAGCTTTTTAAAGGAGTTACTACAGTATCTTGTGTTTTTAGTGAAAGCCTTGCTGTTTCAAAGCTTTCCAGAGGTCTAATATCTTTTGAATACACTAATGTTGCTAATGAAGATTGTGTGAAGTTTTGTATGAAGGAAAAATTTCAGGTGTAAAGAGAGAATGATGAAATAAGATGAAGAATGGACAAAAGCTCAAGCTTGGGGATGCCACCATGGTGTCACCCCACAAAATATCCAAGAGGTACAAGCGTCAAAGCTTGGGGATGCCCAAGGCATCCCCTTCTTCATCAATAAAAAGCACAGGTCTATCTAGACACTTCGTTTTTATTGTTTCATGCACAGTTGTGTTGTTCTTGGAGCGTCTTAGATTTCGTTTGCTTTGCTTAGTTTGTTTAGTTTGCTTGAATAAGAAGTTTGGACCCCCGTTCTTGCTGTGTTGTTTTGCAAATAAGTTGCTTGGTGTTGGAAAGGAGTAGTAAGTTCTTGCTTGAAGTGCAAGAGGAGCTTGCATTGACAGTGACTTAGACTTTAGCATGACATGCTAGGTGTTGTTTTAGCATTATGCTTAGTGATTATTGATATAGCATGTCTTGTTCCAAACAATTGGGATTGCTTAGTGTGCCTTGAATAAATTATGCATTGTTTTAGCATGCAAAAGCATAGTATTGTGGTATTCTCCTTTGATGTTTTGCGTGGGTTGACTTGGCACATGCTCACACCATGTTATGACTATGACAAGTCACCATTAGTCTCTATGATCATTTAGTACTTTACTTGTAGTACCACTCTTTGCTTTGACTAGTATGCTTTGTTGCACTGCATGATTATGGCCATTATGCTCTCTTAGTTGGTTGCTCCCAGTCTTTTTGCTAGCCTCCACTTGTATGAGTAAGTCCTACTCATGCCTCCAACTCCCAAGAAACCAAGTTATTCCAAAGTTTCCACTATAAACTCCTATGCATGGTGTGTTACACCATTCCAAGTATATTCTTGTTTTCAACTATCTTCCAATTAAAAACTATATTGTTATGTGAAAACTTAGTGATTAAAGCCCTCACGAACTTGATGGCACACTTTATATTCTTTGCCCCTAATAAACTTGAACCATTGTGAAAACTTTGTTGTATATGCTTGCACTTATACGTTGGAATTAACAGAACCGTGCTATCATGGGGAACGTTTTCAACATTGCACTTGTACTTTGTACTCAGTTGATATCATGTTCTTTTGTCTATGGATGTCACCGGTGTGAAATAAAGAGGGAACTTGTAAGTCCATGGAGTTTGTATCCTGTGTTAGAGAAATGCCTGGACTGCTAGCCTAAGCCATGTCTAATCATGGTGGAAACTTGAAGCATCACCATAGTGAGCTATCTATGAAGCATACTCAATAAAAAGCTATGCATATGGTAAATAAAAAGATTACTGAGATGCTCATTTTCTGCTTGCCTTATCATTATGGTTATGGGAAAGATCCTGTACCATGTGCAAGGGGTACCCCGTTGGCGGTTCTTAATGATATACAAATACTTACAATGACAAGAACTTACCTGGGCCCAAAGTTGAGTATGCATGAGGTGTGGCCCTCGTATTCAAGGGACTTGAGATTTCCAACTTATACTTCGTCAAGTATATACTCCATCTTTGCCACATTAACTTTAACCACTTCAAGATGCTTATGATAGGGGCAACGAGGGCTGAAAGCTAACAAGTACCATAATTTTTGGAAGCTCTTTTTGAAACTTGAAATCCCAGCTTCCTTTACAAAAAGGCCTTTCTTCCACCACTATTGAGTCTCCACCTTCTACCTTTAGGCACCATTAAGAGATCATAGTTGTCATTCTGTGTGCAGTGTTCCAAAGCTTATCGATTGATGCATATTGTGATATTACTTGTTCTTGTGCTATTTGTTTCTAGTCACCCTTGTGAACTTTGAAGGTGTCCTATGCATCTATATTGCTACTCTATGAGGGACAAGCTGATTGCCACTATGCTATGTTTTCTGCATGTGAAACAAACAAACGTTTTTCAATGCATGTTATTCATGATCTTTGTTTGTAGATTTTCATGTTGCATGCATAGTTACTATGTCCTATTGTTAGAACTCCATCTTTCATGCACATGTTTAGAGTTATTTGATCCCAGCTTTCAATGCTTGCAAATGGTTGGATCTTTATTGTCATAGTGCCAGTTGCATGTTTTCTGCTGTTTTTGGTTTCAGAAAAGCTAGTAAAGAAATATTCTCGGAATTGGAAGGGACAAACATCAAATTTAATTACTTTCCGTGGGGAACAAGAAGTCAAGAGGGGAGCCGGAGAGGCAATCCAGGGCGGCCAAACCCACCCGAGGAGCGGGTGGGCCCTACCCCATGCCTGGGAGGGGTGTGGGGCCCCTGGCCACCGCCTCGGCCTCCCCCTTATCCTATAAGAATCCCCCGATGTAGAAACCCTAAGCACCCAATCAAATCTCCACGAAACCGTCTGTAGCCACCGCCACCATCGTCCCTAGATCAGGGGGGATCTGAAGTTCTTCCCGGCACCCTGTCGGAGGGGAGATCATCCCAGAGGCCTTCTCTCCGGTATGATGCGTGAGTAGTTCCACCTTGGACTATGGGTCCATGTAGTAGCTAGATGGTTGTATCTCCTCCTTTGTGCTTTCATGTATACATCTTGTGAGCTCCGTTCATGATCAAGATCTAATCTATTTGTAATCATGCATGTTGTTTTTGCGGGGATCCGATGGATATTGAGATTATTATGTTGGTCTGATTAATGGTTTTGTCTTTATGATTCTATCATGTCTGTGTTGTTTGTGATCTTGCATGCTCTCCGTTGTTAGTAGCTATCTTGGCCAAGTAGTTGCTAGTGACTCCACGAGGGGGTATTTATGCTCGATAGTGGGTTCATGCCTCTAGTTTCCAAGGGAAGTGACAATAATCTCTACGGCTATAGATGTCCTGTTGCTACTAGGGAGAAAACAACGGTCTCTTGTTCATGGAACATGTGGACTGTTTACCTTACACACTTTGCTTAAAGCAGTTGTCTGTTGCTTGCAACTTAATACTGGAGGGGGTTCGGATGATAACCTGAAGGTGGACTTCTAGTCATAGATGCAGTTGGATGACGTTCTATGTATCTTGTTGTATTGCCCAATCGAATCTCATAGGATCTTTCTGACTAGTAATTGCATTGTTATGCCTTGCTCAGTTCCTGTCAATTGCCCTTCTATAATTTGTTTACCCTTCATGCCATGTTGTTTATCTAAGGAGAGCACCTCTAGTGAACTATGGACCCCGATCCAATCTTTACCATTGATACATCTTCCACTGTTACTTGTTTACTTACTTCAAACCATTACCTTCCACACCATATGTTTAATCCTTTGTTACATTAAACCGGTGAGATTGACAACCTCACTGATTCGTTGTGACAAAGTCTTGAGTTTGTGTTGTGCAGGTCTCCGTGTTGCTTGCAACACCTGTGTGACGTTTCCTTCCTCCTTCTAGTTTGATAATCTCGGTCTCAACTGAGGGAAAACTTGCTGCTTGCTCTTGACACCCTGCGCTTGGGGTTACCAACAAAGTGCCACATCGAGCATCATCACGACCCAGGCGTTTCTCTAACACACATACATAACTCCATGGATTTACAAGCTCCCCTTTCATTTCACACCGACGACATCCATAGACAAAAGAGCATGATATCAACTTTGTACAAAGTATAGGTGCAATGTTATAAGCGTTCCCCGTGACAACACGACTCTGCTAATTATAATGTATAAGTGCAAGCATATACAACACACATGACACAATGGTTCAAGTTTATTAGGGGCAAGAAATATAAAGTGTGCCATCAAGTTTGTGAGATCTTTAATCACTAAGTTTTCACATAAAAAATACTTTTTCATTGGAAGATAAATGAAAACAAGAATATACTTGGAATGGTGTAACACATGTGTAGGAATTTATAGTGGACACTTTTTAATAAATTGGTTTCTTGGGAGTTGGATGCATGAGGAGAGCTTACTCATACAAGTGGAGGCTAGCAAAAGACTGGGAGCAACCAACTAAGAGAGAAATAATGGCCATAATCATGCAGAGCGACAAAATATTACTAATCAAAGCATAGAGTGGTACTACAAGTCAAGGACTAAATGATCATAGAGGCTATGGTGACTTTTTCATAGTCATAACATGGTGTGAGCATGTGCCAAGTCAACCCGAACAAAGCATCAAAGGAGAATACCATAATACTATGCTTTTGCATGTTAAAACAACACATGATTATTTCAAGGCACACTAAGCAATCCCAATTGTTTGGAACAAGTCATGCTACAGCAATAATTACTAAGCATAAGGTCAAAAAAACACCTAGCATGACATGCTAAAGTCTAAGTCACAGTCAAAGCAAGCTCCTCTTATACTACTCAAGCAAGAACTTTCTACTCCTTTCCAACACCAATCAACTTATTTGAAACAACACAACGAGAACGGGGGTCCAAACTAATTTATTCAAGCAAACTAAGCAAAGCAAACGAAAACTAAGATGCTCGAAGAACAACACAACAGTGCATGAAACAATAAAAACGAAGTGTCTAGAAAGACCTGAGCTTTTTATTGATGAATAAGGGGATGCCTTGGGCATCCCCAAGCTTTGACTCTTGTACCTCTTGGATATTTCTTGGGGTGACATGGGGTGTCATCCCCAAGATTTAGCTTTTGTCCATTCTTCATCTCATTATATCATTCTCTCTCTACACCTAAATTTTTTCCTTCATACAAAACTTCACACAATCTTCATTAGCAACATTAGTGTATTCAAAAGATAATAGACCCTTAGGTTTAGCTTTATAACAGCAAAACTTTCACTAAAAACACAAGCTACTGTAGAAATTCTCTCAAAAAGCTCAATTTCCCAAAAAGAACCCAAAAAGGAATCAATAAGAAGCAAATGCAAATGATGGCAGAAATCTGTCAAAACAGACCAACAGGTAGAAACCGATTTTTTCGAAGGCCTTCTGTTGCTCAAATCAAAAAGTAATGAAGTAACTAAAGTTATCTAACATATCGGGGGATTTATTTGTAAAATATCAGCTCAATACAACTTACAGAGATTCCTCACGAATTTTTATGGTGGAGCACAAAAATCTGTTTCGGGACAGCAACTCCCCAAATCTTACTTCCCTCTCATTACAGGTCATTATTGGCACAAAAAGCAAACAAAAAGGATAAGGAGAGTTCATTAATAAAGTAATAACTTCCAAGAATCAAGAAAACTCTTGGGTTATCTCCCAACAAGTACTTTTCTTTAATGCCTTTAAGTTAGGCATGATAGTTTGAGAAGATGCTCACAAAAGAAATATGAATTAAAGTAAACGAGAGCATCAAGAAGCAAATTCAAAACACATTTAAGTATAACCCACTTACTATGCATAGGAATATTGTAAGAAAATAAATAAAAGAAGCACAAATCAACAAGCATAGGAAAGCAAAACAAGTGCAATTTCAAGATTTTCAATATAAAGAGGGGAAACATAATATTGTTGAGATACATAATACCATGCTTCCCTCTCTCATAATAACTTTCAATAGCATCATGAATAAACTCAACAATATAACTATCACATAATGCATGCTTTTCATGATCCACAAACACATAATTTCTATCAAGCTCAAAAATAGTGAGATTAAAACCTTCAAACCCACTTTTAACAATTTTATAATAAGGTGACTGATCATTAAATATAGGACCATCATCTAGAGCTTTATCATAAACATTTTCTAAGAAAAACTCCTTAGTACCATGCATTTCGATGTTAGGCACAAATATAGGATTATCATAGATAACAGGAGCATAACTATTATCACAAGTTTTACCTATAGCAGATATTTCAAAATAATCCATAGGAACGTAACATTCATCCTCCTTTGGTAAGCAAGGAGGACAATCAAATAATGTAAGGGATGAATAGTTACTCTCATTAGAAGGTAGGCATGGGTAGCTAATCCATTCTTCCTCATTTTGTTTATCACTCTCCTCCTCTTCTTCATCTAATGAGCTTTTAGGTTCAGCTATTTCTTCTTCCATAGGTTCCTGCAAGGCATTAGTCTCTTCCATTTGTGGAAAGCATCTATTAAAATATTCAAGAATATCGCCATTTTATTCCTTGTAATTATCAAAGCAAAATTTAAGTATCTCATAAACCTCATATTCATAAGGTGCATCATCAGTATTTTCAAGCAAACTGGCAAGTTCAAATGCACCCTTGAAAGCAATAAATTCTTCAATTTGTTCCACATCATAAAAGTTATAATTTCCTTTAACATAAGAAGATATGGTAACATTATCATTATACTCACATTGAAAAGGCAGGTGTTTATACCTCCTACAACAACAAGATTTATCAAAGCAATAAGTAACATTATAAGTAGAGCACACGTCTCTAGCAATAGTATTCAATTTATCAATTTGTTCCCATAAGTGTTTCCCTTTGCGGTGACCCAGTATACCACTACATGATGTAGTACACTATAGTCGTTGACATAACACCAATGAAACACCGTTCACTAGTATTACATCCCTTAGAGTGGTACAACAGAAACACAGCAGGTCCAAGACATGACTATAGGTTACAACTCAACTCTTTACACAAGATCCAGAGAACACTCTAGGTTAAAGAGAGAGAAAGAAACTTCTTACAAAGAAGAATCAGAAATAAACAACTCAGAAATTATCATACTAATAAGACTAGTATTTTAACTAATGGTCTGGCATTGCTGCTATAGCAATACGCTACAGAAATAGGTTCTATGGCTAGAGATTATATTCCTATCTAATCAGTAACTTTGTCTTCACTTGAGTTGATGTATATGTTGACTTTCTTGACTTCATCGAAGAACTTTAGATTCTGGTGATGATTCCTAGAGCATAACTTGATGTAGACATCGTCTATACTAGCTTCAGAACCTAGCAAGGGTTAAGAAGATACGTTTAATACGAGCGTACTCAGCAAGTTCACTAGATAAGGAGTGTTTGATGCACTATATCTACAGCCACAGACCGTAGGTCGTAGGAAATGCAGGTTTTTTTGTAAACATTTCTTCAAAGGTTGCTTTTATTCTGAAAAACTATGTCCGTTAGTCTTCACGGGTTTACCAGAACTTTCATGGAGTTCCTTTCCCGCCGCGTTCGCAGCTCCTTCCCGGAACAGGGAGTAACAAGTTACAGTTCTTACACTCTACAGAGGTGCATCACTTTACCCATGAGAGATCTTAAGCTTTGTTGCATGGCCGAGAGTATGTTCCCGTTCAAACTTCCATGGTTTGAGGCCCAACCTAAGATCCAAGCCAATCACTGCCCTCTCCGCGACCTCATATGTCTGCACGATCCTTCAGGCTGACTCACCTTCGTTAAGCCCCCTTTCGGGCAGGCTAAAACCCTGATGAGTTCCTGAAGACTCTATGACCTGGTGTTGCCTTGGCAAGTGCCATATTAAATGGTCCATCCACTAAACACCATCCATAGATAATCTAGACACCAAAAGTGTGGGGCGTAAGGGTGCCCACCCATATGTTGGATCCACACAAGGAATCACAACGTCACGTTAAGGTCGTCTTGCCTCCATACGAGAGGAAAAGGATACAGCTGACTTCTCCATCCCATTCCAAATCTCATGGTCAACGCGTAATATACGGCGCAAGAATCACTGGCGACATTGGTTGTTAAATCCTAGGTGATATATTCCTGAGTAGTGGTATTCCAACTACCAGGTTTAATAGATTAGCTGATCACCCTAGATTAATAACCAATAGTTCACATTATTATCAAAAATAGTGTTTTCTGACCTTTTTCAAATGCAGGTGATGACAACACTGGATTTGCAAAATACTTTATAGAAAATAATCAAAGGACATGAGCAAGTGTGAACTTGCCTTTTGTGATTACAAGATTATGCACTCACGGTCTTCAAGACCATATAAAAGATCCAATATCTGAAATCAGCATCATTGGTCCGGTAAGGACTAATGTTTAAAGAAGCAAAATGCTCTTATGCATAAGTAATGTAATGCACTTTATGAACGCGAATCCCGAGGATAACATTGATCTAGGGTTTGGAAACTAGAGATGGATTATTTAGAATGTGTTGTCCTTTTAGATAAGTTTCATACTTGTGCTTCTTATTAAGGCTTGTGAGTATGTGTGAAACAACATATAAACATAATGGCATACAACGATAATATATACTAATGAGATGTGCTACTCAAGGACTGCTTATATGAGAATTATCTTATCTTCAAGTTTTACCTTGCAAGTGATGACATTTATAAGGAACTTAAGTGTTAACAATCCTAGGTATATAAGTAAAGCTTAATGTAATGTGATTATTATTAATTGTCATATGTTGACTGAAGTGGCAAAACGAATAACTTTTGAAGAAAAGATTCCTCTATTAAGGTTTAAACAATCCTTATGGCTAATCAGAGGTGGTTGATGTTATTTGTGCTTGCTGGAACAGTTTGGACTTGAGATGCTTTACAACTTAATTATAATAGACCAAAGTTAACTATAAAGTATATAATAAAGTTTTTAGCATTATACTTAAAGCCTGGTAGACTAAAGTTAACTTTAAAAACATAGATGGTTTGAAAGTGTAATGCTTATGATATTGTATTTGCTGATCTTATAATATTACCTTAAAGTTATTTAATAATGGCATTACTTCTTTTTGAGTAGTGGTTTACTAACATTATAAGGGAATAGAAGCATTTATGCTTTTATAAAGGAGTGGTTATGGTTTGGAAACAAGAAAGTAATATTACTTAACTAGTTATGGATTCAATATAGTGTTTTGGTTTGTTTATAACTTGTAGTTGAAGTAAAGGAATAGGTTTTATCTCATTACAAATTATTCTTGAAGATTTTATATTTGATAAGGATTCTTTTTGGAAATATTCTACACTTACGGTTGAATTATAAGTCAATATTTTACCGTGAGCAACACGAAGCCGGAGTACGATACGGAGGGGCACCACAGGGTGGCCACACCCCCCTAGGCGCGACCTAGGTGGGCCCACGCCTGGGCAGGGTGTGGGCACCCTGGCGCCCCCTGCCTCACTGCTTCGCCTATATGAATCCCCCGATGTAGAAACCCTAGGCACCCGATCAAAATACCACGAAACCGTCTGTAGCTGCCGCCACCATCGTCCCCTAGATCGGGGGATCTAAAGCTCTTCCCGACACCCTGCCGGAGGGTAGATCATCCCGGAGGCATTCTTCATCATCATGAAAGCCTCCGGTATGAAGCGTGAGTAGTTCCACCTTGGACTACGGGTCCATGTAGTAGCTAGATGGTTGTATCTCCTCCTTGTGCTTTCATGTAGAGATCTTGTGAGCTTTGTTCATGATCAAGATCTAATCTATTTGTAATCATGCATGTTGTGTTTGTGGTGATCCGATGGATATTGAGATTACTATGTCAAATTGATTAATGGTTTTGTCTATTTTATTCTATCATGTCTGTGTTGTTTGTGATCTTGCATGCTCTCTGTTGTTAGTAGCTATCTTGGCCAAGTAGTTGCCAGTGACTCGAAGAGGGGGTATTTATGCTCGATAGTGGGTTCTTGCCTCTCGTTTCCAAGGGAAGTGATAGAAATCTCTTCGGTTGTAGATGTGCTGTTGCCACTAGGGAGAAAACAACAGTCTCTTGTTCATGGAACAATTGGATTGTTTACCTTACACACTTTGCTTAAAGCAGTTGTCTATTGCTTGCAACTTAATACTAGAGGGCTTTCGGATGATAACCTGAAGGTAGACTTCTAGTCATAGATGTAGTTGGATGGCGGTCTATGTATATTGTTGTATTACCCAATCGAATCTCATAGGATCTTTTTGTCTAGTATTGCATTGTTATGCCTTGCTCAGTTCCTGTCAATTGCCCTGCTATAATTTGTTTACCCTTCATGCCATGTTTGTTTATCTAAGGAGAGCACCTCTAGTGAACTATGGACCCTGGTCCAATCTTTACCATTGATACATCTTCCACTGTTACTTGTTTACTTGCTGCAAACCATCATCACCTTCCACACCATACATTTAATCCTTTGTTATAGCAAACCGGTGAGCTTGACAACCTCACTCTTCGTTGGGGCAAAGTCTTGAGTTTGTGTTGTGCAGGTTTCCACGTTGCTTGCAACACATTTGAGACGTTTCCTTCCTCCTACTGGTTCGATAAACTTGGTTTCTTAATGAGGGAAAACTTGTTGTTGTTCTCTTCACACCTTTCTCTTGGGGTTTCCAACAAAGCGCTCCAAGTCAACACCGGGCGCCATCACTTCCCCAGATTACTAGAGGCATGAACCTACTATCGAGCATAAATACTCCCTCTTGGATTCACAAGCATCCACTTGGCCAAGATAGCTACTTGCAACGGAGAGCATGCAAGATCACAAATAACACAGACATGATAGAATCAATAATCAATCCGACATAGTATCTCAATATCCATCGGATCCCCACAAACACAACATGTATGATTACAAATAAATGATCTTGATCATGAATGGAGCTCACAAGATCAAAACATGATAACACAAAGGAGGAGAAACTACCATCTAGCTACTGTATGGACCCATAGTCCAAGGGTGAACTACTCGCGCATCATACCGGAGGCTGGCATGGTGATGAAGAAGGCCTCCGAGATAATATCTCCCCTCTGGCAGGGTGCCAGGAAGAGCTTCGGATTCCCCCGATCTAGGGACGATGGTGGCGGTGGCTACAGACTGTTTCGTGGAGATCTGATCGGGTGCTTAGGGTTTATGCATCGGGGTGACTTTATAGGTGAAGAGGCGTGGCAGGGTCCGCCCGAGGGGCCCACACCTGGTGGCGGCGCGCCCTCCCCTGGGCCGCTGATACGCCCAATTTGCATCACCATTCTATATCATAATTTACCTCTATTCATTGATATTTGTCTTATTATGAGGTATTCCTTATGGCTTTTCATCTGTTTATGCATGATTGATGATTCCTGGAGGATGGACTGCGGGAGTCTGGATTCTGATGGAAAAGACGGCGTTTCGGTGCAATTTCACAAAGATCATAAAAATACTAGAAAAATATGGAAACATATTATTTTACCGGAAGACGAAGGAAGCCCGAAGGAGGAGCGAAGGGGGGCCTCAGGGGGCCCACACCCCCTAAGCGCAGGCCCACCTAACCCCGCACCTAGGGTGGGTTTGGCCCACCTGTTCGGCCTCCGACTCCGCCCCTTCGCCTATATCTTCCCTACGGAACCCTAACACCAGGGGGGCGACCACAAATAGACTTTCGCCGCCTTTGGGAGGCGGAAAACACCGAGAGAGAAAGATCTCTCCGGCAGACAGATTTTTGCTGGGGTAATTCCTTCCTGGAGAGGGGAGACCATCGCCATCAACACCGTCATCAAGCTAGGCTTCATCAGGATCATCATCATCATCATCCACACCATCATCTCCTCCATCACCATCATCACCACTCCGTCCCGTTGTAACAATTGTGTTGGATATTGCTTAGTTCATTAGGGGAAACTTTCCCGGTGTTAATTACTATTGTAGTTGATGCTTGTGAGTGGAACCATTGGATTATTGTTTATGTTCAGATTGTTATCCATTATCATATCATCTTTGATCTTGATCCATATGATGTCTTGTGAGTAGTTCGTTTAGTTCTTGAGGACATGGGAGCAGTCATGTTGTTAGTAGTGAATCTGTGATGAGTTATTATTCAATGGTTTAGTATTTAAGTTGTGGTGCTATTCTTCTAGTGGTGTCATGTGAACGTCGACTACATGACACTTCACCATTTATGGGCCTAGGGGAATGCATTGTGTATTTGGCTACTAATTGTGGGGTTGCCAGAGTGACAAAAACCTGAACCCCTGTTAGGACACCTTTGCACAAGGGAGTGTAGGATCTCAGAGTTTAAGGCTGTGGTTAGATTTATATCTTAATTACTTTCCTATAGTTACGGATGTTTGCAGGTGGTTTAATCACAAGTACGTATTAGTCCTAGGAGGGGCAGTATGTTAGCACAAGTTCACCCACACAACACTTACGAACACCAAAGGGAGAGTACTCAGCTATTTGCAGCGAAAGCACTTGACAGAATTCCCATGTGTCCTCGAGAACGTTTGGTCCTTATAAGTATTTCCACCGGCTTGTCCTTTGCTAAGAAAGGATTGGGCCACTTGCTCCGTTTGTTCGTTACTTTTGTTACTTGCTCTTTGTTTTGTTGCCTAGTCTGAAAACCACTAAAAATCTGTTTGCTAAGTATTCACAGGGATTTCCTGCTCCATACCACTGTTCAGCACCTTCTGCTCCTTGTTGGGATCGACACTCCTATTTATCGAAAGTACTACGATACACACCCTATACTTGTGGGTCATCAAGACTATTTTCTGGCGCCGTTTCCGGGGAGTGAAGCGCTATTGAAGAGTGGAACTGGTAAGGGAAACTTTTACTGTGAGTATTGCTCTTGTTACTGCTTGTTACTTTGTTTCCAATATGAATAACCCACTTGGTTTTCTGTTTGGGAAAACTACTACCACTTCTATGGCAGTAGATGAACCACCACCTGTTGAGATAGATCCTTTTAAGATACCTGCGAGTATTGTTAATCGTGTCATGGATAATTATTATTTTGGGGATGGAACTGTCCATCCTGGTGATTAATTGCTTTATATCCATGAATTATGCAGGTTGTTTAAGTGTGCAGGTATCACAACTGAACAGGTGAAGAAGAAGTTACTCTCTATATCCTTGAAAGGGAGAGCTGAGGCATGGTATAAGCTGCTAAAGAATGGACAATCCATGGAATGGGAGGAGATGGCATCTCTCTTTTACTCTAAATTTTATCCTCCCAGTGAAATCCAAAAGGATAGAAGTCTTATATATAATTTTTGGCCTCTTGATGGAGAAAGTACAACTCAAGCTTGGGGGAGATTGAAGCTGCTAATGCCTAAATGTCCTATTCATGAACTCCCTAACAATACTATTCTCAATAACTTTTATGCTAGGCTTTCTCTTCAGGATAAAGGTTTACTAGATGCCTCGTGTGCTAGATCATTCACAAGTATGAAGGAAGAAGCTAAATGGGATCTCCTAGACCGTATTCAAGATAATACTGAGGCTTGGAAGAATGACAAAGGAAGAAAGTCAGGTATAAACTATGATTATGAGTGCATTAAAACTTTTATGGGAACTAATAACTTCCGTGATATTAGCAATAAGTTTGGCCTTGCTCCTCAAGTTCTTGCAGAATGTTTTAATGCTTTTGCCTCTTATATTGAGATTCCCAAGAAAGAGTGGGACAAGTACCATGCTCCTTATAAAGACGTTGTTACCCACGTTCCTGCTAGTGTAGAGGTTTGTACTGTTGATCCTATTTTGCCTGAACCTTATGTTGAGAATATCCCTTTTCCCTCCAAGGTAAGGGAGCACTCTATTTTGGCTAATGTGGTTAGCAAAAGAGCAAAGAAAACTGTAGGTTCCGGTGAGCTGATTGATATCGAGCCTGTAGTACACTACTAGGAAATCCTTCATTAGTGGCTCATCTATATTGGTCTTCTGTGGCGCATGGCAGGGACGCCACTGTTACGTCGACACTGATGAAAACTTTTGTGGCGCATTCCGAAATGCGCCACAGAAGTCATGATACTTCTGTGGCGCATTTTGGTTGATGCGCCACAGGACTCTGTTCAGTAGCGCATTCTAGAAAATGCGCCACTAAAGCTCTATGCGCCACAGAAGGTAAAAACGATGCGCCACTGGTTTGAATATCAGGTATTAAAAAAAATTGAAACTTGTCCAAATATACAGTATTATACAGGTATTATACAGAAACAGTATATTTGACTTAGTATATGAAAACAAATATAATACAAACATGAATATAGTGCCATCACACTACTTAGAGCCCGAACGAGATAGACAAGTGGTCATCATATTACAATACAAGTCAAATGAAGTGTTTGTTACATTTATACAAGTGTTTGTTACAAGTGTTTATTACAAAGTTCACCATCTCATCACATTACAAATGAAGTGTTCATCGCCTACACTAGAATCAAACAGAATACAACTGTGATGACGGTGAGCAAGAGCAAGAGCACTAGCAATATCTTCATCCGGTTCTCCTTCCACAGGTGGTTCCTCCACTTGGCTACCGCCTCCTCTCGAGTCGCGTATCCTTTGTAGCTGTTGCCGCTAAACTTGTTCACCTGTTTCTGACAGTCCTCCCACTCATCGTAGACTCCTGGAACCCAACCCTTGTACACCACGTACCACTTTGTCATCTCTATAGATAAGGCATATTAGTAAATCATGCAACAGAAAGAACTAAATTGGTTCACATGCATATATATTCACATAAACTAAAGCAAAAGATCAGTAAACATAGAAGATAGCACATCGATCATAATCATAGAACTTCGACGACAACAACCACAATAGTGAAGTTTACAACATACGACCATGGTAGTATATAGTTTGTGACACAACACTACACACAGACATCTATGATAATTCTAGGCGCACACATTGATCAATGTTGAGAACTGCTAACGCTCGGCTTCGGGAATGGTAGATAGCCATCCTTTGTCATCCACGTCCTGTTGGAATTATGCCCTAGAGGCAATAATAAAGATGTTATTATTATAATTCCTGTTCATGATAAAGTTTATATTCCATGCTAGAATTGTATTAAGCGGAAACTTTGATACTTGTGTGGTTTATGAACAACACCGTGTCCCTAGTACGCCTCTATGGACTAGCTCATTGATTAATGATGGTTAAGGTTTCCTAACCATAGACATGAGTTGTCTATTAATAATGAGATCATATCATTGGGAGAATGATATGATGGACATACCCAAATCAAGCAGAGCAATTAGATCGTGTCATCGTGTTCATCTTTGCGAAGCTTTTTCTTATGTCAAGTATATATATGGGATTAATTGAATCCTGGCATCGTGGTTCATCCGATATGATCATAGATGAATGTGTGGGAGTCAATATGGGTTTCCAGACCCCGCTGTTGATTATTGATAGAAGATCATGTCTTCATATTCTCGAACCCGTAGGGTCACACACTTAACGTGTCTCGACGCTAGGATAGAATGGATAATTGGTTTATGAGTTTTTGTTAGGAGTCTCGGATGAGATCCAGGACGTCACGAGAGGTTCCGGAATGGTCCGGAGAATAAGATTCATATAAGGGAAAGCAGTTTTTGGATTTCGGAATTGTTTCGGATTGTTCGGTATTGTACCGGAAGCTTCTAGAACCTTCCGGAGTGGGACCTTCTGGATTCATTGGGCCAGGGGCCCAAGGCCCCATAGGCCCAGCCGGCCAAGCCCTAGGGGAAACCCTAGGGAGAGCTTCTAGAAGGGGGGGAAACTTGCCCCCCACTCCTCCCATGTGGCCGCCGACCCTAGGCTTGGAGGAGGGGCAAGGGGGCAGCCGGCCAGCCCTCTATATAAAGAGGGCAGGGGCGCACCCTCCCCCCACATCTCCTCAACCCTAGCCGCCTACCTGCTGCCCTCCTTTCTCTCTCTCTCCCGACTGCACGTAGGCAAAGCCCTGCCGCAGAAACTCTCCACCTTTGCACCACGCCGTCATTTTATAGATCCAATATACCTCTCCACCCCACTTGCTGGATCGAGGAAGGAGGAGACGTCGAGGTGCCGTACGCGTGCATCTCTCGAAGGCATCGCCACTTGCGGTGTTGGATCGGATCGGATCGCGAGGAGGAGAAGCTAGTACGACTACATCAACCATGTTCCGTTGAACGTTCCGCTGTGCGAATCTTCAAGGGTATGAAGATCTCATCTATCCCCCCTTGTTGTTTGCATCTCCTAGATTAGATCTTGGCTTTCCCATTCGCATCCATAGAATTTTTTTGATTTACTATGCTGCGAAACCCTTCACATCATGTTGTCACCCTGTTGACGAAGAATATTTTCAATCTCCCTCTTAGTCAACCCTCTGTTGTGTTTTAGGACCCCTCCCCTTGTGTTGACATCTTCCATGATGATTTCCGACAACTTAACCTGGATGCGATGGAAGTCTTCTCTAAGATCATCATCGTCCCTTCGCGCTAAATTTTCGGCCCATGCTCGGAAACTAGATGGCAGAGTTAGGTTTTGGCAATCCCGGAAAAACCCTTTAAGGTGATGCATGGCGTAGAAGGCCTCCTTGGCGCTGCCAGTAACTGGCTCCTTGACACATGGGAACTCGAGCACGTGCTTGAACACATGCTTGTCATCCTTGATACATTCCCCCTTGTTGACGAAGGGGCATCCCTTTTTAGCGTAGCCCTCGAGAGCCTCATTCAAAACACCCCTTATTCTGGTGTAGTCATTCTTCTTCTTCTGACTCGCCGAGTCGAAATACGATGCTATCGAGTACTTTGTGCAAATGACGATGAGTGTGCAGTATTTGTCTCTGCACAACACGATTGAAACGGGATGTTGGAAAAGGGCAAAGGAAGAAAGCTATAAGAAAGCCTAAGTTAACAATGCTAGGGGGTGTGTGTACTTACTCGGGAAAGAAAGGCAAAAGAAGCATGTTCGTCCTCTTGTGGTCCACCATGAACTTCTCGAGATACGCCGTCGCCTTGGCACGTGTCTCAGATCCTTCCCTCAACTGGCTATCACGCATGTAGTAGGGATCCACTATTGCGATGTAGGGTGTCTGCTCTCTCTTGGTCTTCATCGCCAGAATAGGCGGACCATGTTATAGTCCAGCCGTTTCGAGAGAAACAGCTTGAAGACGTCCTCGTACGCTATGAAGAACACGTCCGTGGGGGCTTCATGGACGAAGTCCACGTCTGATGGCACCTTGACAGTGAAAACCGGGTAATTTGGATCTTTGTCTTTAAGAAGAATGCCCTCTAGTGTCTTGATACTATCACTCAAAGCGAGCATATGTCCACCAGCAAGGCGAAGCAGCTCCGGAGTTAGTATCGCTTCACCGGCTATATGTATCCTGGGCAAGCCATCCTCGCGGGCTGGTATGACGTCATCCTTAGCCCGGATCCTCTTCGGAGGAGGTTGGCTATCGGCTTTCTTACCTCTCTTCCTGTGCTTCTTCGTCTTCTGAGCAGGCTCCTCCACTAGGGATGCTAAGTGCTCAACGGCCGCCTTTTGGAGTGTGCCAAGGCTAAAGACGAATCCAACAGGTTTCTCCTGTTGATCGGCGGCCAGAGGCGTCTCTTGAGATAAACCATGGAAGAACAGGCGTTGCGTGCATGTAGTGGGACGCCCACCTTGACCCTCGCGAGCGACGAAGGGTTCTTCATCCACAACAGGCATGTACAATCCTATGCCGGCACCGGTGTTGATGTAGTCGTCGATGTTGACAAATTCTTCATCATCATCGTTGTTGCCGCCATGTGGTGATGGTGGTGGCAGGGGCGACGGTGGTTGCGTTGCGACGACATCGCCTTGGGGCAGCCCACACGCTCCCAATAGTTGTTGGTGGCGACTGGTGGTGGCGACGACGACAGGTGGCTTCCGAGGTGGTGGCCGGACGATCGAGGTGGCTCCGGTGACAGGTGGCGTCCGAGGTGGTGGCCGGACGATCGAGGTGGCGCTTAGGTGCCCCGTAAGACGAATCCGAGTCTTCGGCCATGTCAAGGGCCAGCCGTGGCATTCTGCAAGGGTCTTGTGTTCGTCGGCTCCCTGAGGTTGAAAGGGAGGGTCCATGTCGTCGCACCCTGGCAATACCCGAGCAATCCGGACCCTCATCATGGCATCGTCCATTGCATTGTGCATCATGCGGTTCTCCAGTTGTATGATATTTCCCTTGGCAACATCCCTCAACTCGCCACTGGCAACTTTGTGGAGTAGTACGCAAGCAGTGTCCTGAATATCAACACATATGTGTTCGGCATCATGATCGAGGTGGCAGTCACCAAAGGCGCATAAAGAAGATGAAGCAGAGTATGATATTAGTTACCTTGGTGAGGGCGTTGAGCTCGGCTAATGTCGACACACGGCCGATCCCGGCGGCAGGCCTATCATCAGCATTCTCCCGCGGTACTGGTGCCACCGCCGGCTATGCGATACTGGTATTTTTGGCGGGAGCAGCAGGGGCAGCTGTGCGACAAGAAGCTCTTGCGGCTGCGCCGCGGCTATGGTGGCCGGCGGGGTCACCAAGTCCAGCGATGCGTTAACGTTGATGCTCGAGTTGCTGCCGCTAAAGCTGGGCACGTTTATCAGCCCCTGTCGACCTCCCGCATTCCAAACAGCTAGCCCCTCCATCAACCCAGGGGGATGATCGCGCGAAGCTTCTCCTCCAATAACTTGTACATTGCTTTCTCGTCCACTTTTGCCTCTAATGTCTTCACCTTCAACTTCAGCTCTTCAACCTCGGCTTTATATTTAGCCGTCGACTGGTTCTTCCTCTCCCTCCTCTTCTTTGCGTCCTCTTTGTAGTACTCGGTAAACTTCATGCTTGTACCGAAGCCGGACACACGGCCAGCTGATTTTGGCGGCAACTTCTTCTCCCTCTTCTTGTAAGTGTTCATCGCCCTGTTAAAAACAGTGTCCCATGGCTCCGCCGCAAAATCTTGGGACGACAAGTCCTCGCTAGCGTTCAATTCCTTCTCCTGCAGAGATACACGGAGAGGTGAACCCATGCATGCATTTAGATTCTTGGCTTAATTATTTTAATGAGAGATCCACGGTAAATTCCTTACCAGCTCATCCTCAAAGGCCTTCACATACGGGTCCTCGGTGACGAACTTCACTGTAACAGGGTCCAGGTAGTAGCGGGCCCGGACAAATTATCGGATCTGCAGGTCTGTGATTTTATGCCATGGGTTCTCTTTACCCAGGCGTTCAAGCTCGGCGTCCTCCTTGTCCCAAATGGGCTGTTTCCTCAGATTCCGCCGCTTCCAAGCCGGTGGTTACCTATGTTCTTCTCTCGCATAGTCTTTCCCCACTCAGTCCATGCTTTAGAGGCAGAGGTATCTAAGTCCGCCTTGAATATCTTGAACTCTTCTTCGTCGAGCATCGGATTTTTCCTACTTATAATCTCCCAGCTTTCACCTTTGTCAATGCTGTTCTTTACCCGGGTTTTCCAGCTGCTCAAGGCGTTGCTCATCTTTGTCAGTGCTAGTTTGTTCACCGGGTTCTTATTACTCTCCAGGTTTCTGAACTTCTCTGGGAATGTGTATCGCTTGTGAAGCTTATTAAGGAGGTTCTCGACCAAAGCATGATTACGTCGGATGTACTTCGTGTTGATCGACATACTTTCCCGGATGATGCACCCGAGTTGCATGCCGTACCCGCAGGAAATCGATGAAGGCGCAATGGGTTGGCCACCTTCTGTGACCTCGGTGAACTCATCACATACGTTGGCGAGCACTTGCGGCTTCCGATCCTTAATATCCTTCTTCTTCTTCTTCTGTATGGTGGCCGGGTTGCCGCTACCACCATCTGTGCACTCGCCACCATCCATGGTGGTGTTACCCTCCTCCCCGCCTTCACTAGTTCCGTCGTAGTCGTCGTCGTCTCCCTCGTAATCTGGATCTTCCTCGCCCCCAGCACCTCCGACGATGGTCGTTGGTGGTGGTGTCATTCTCATCTCCTCCGTCTCCTCATGCTCTTGGAATGTCCCCA
Source organism: Avena insularis (assembly GCA_023614405.1). Lineage (NCBI taxonomy): Eukaryota > Viridiplantae > Streptophyta > Magnoliopsida > Poales > Poaceae > Avena > Avena insularis. The sequence goes on from CM042684.1 coordinate 34,613,432, forward strand.
AAATGACTTGTTGGCCTCTCGGGCTAGATCCTCGACGCTCATTTGTTTAGAAGGACCGGCCTCGTCGTTAGTCGACATGTTTGTGCTTTTTTACTAAAAAAAGAGGAAAAATTCGGCATGACCTTTGCTAATTTTTGGACCTACGAGTGCCCATTTCTTAACCGACGGTGCTTTTCTACAGTTGTTGATCAGCATAAATTCATGAGTTTGCAACATCTGACAGTGCTTTTTTTATGAAAATCCACATAAATTCATGAGTTTGCAACATCTACAGTTGTTGATCAGCAGTAGTGGATAATGGGAGATGAAAATGATCATATATATGTGCTCTGGATAATGTCAGATTGCCTCACTGGATTTATGCTCTGGATTTGGGTTTGTGTGGATCTGACTATAGTAGTGGATAATGGGTTATATCCACATAAACCCACACAAATCCAGAGCACATCTACAGTGAACCATTTAACATTCTATCAGGTAAATAATATTAACATGAAAAAATATTAACTATCGCACCATCAAAATATTTGTGATCAAGAATTTACATGGAGCATTAGTTTTCTTGAGCTCAAAAGAAAAATGTCTTGAAAGAAAAATGTCATCTATACCCAGCATCCAAACTCCCAGCATCCAAACCCAGCATATGCACATGAGAACCCAGCATCCAAACCCAGCACATGAGAACCACGACATATGCACTTTGATTTATCTAAACCCAGCATCCAAACTCCCTTATATGCTACCATGAAAATAAAATAGATTACCAAAAGGAAGGTCAGACCCGTAATTTAAAATTTCACATAAATCATAGTATACAAAAGCTTAGATTGTGAGTTAGTTAGACAAAATAAAACTTACCCATAAATTTTACACACCAATATGTTGCTAACCTCCAAACCATGTAGCTCTGGCAGTTCAGTTTAGTTCAAAAAAACCTTCAGCAGCAAAATCCCATAGCAAACACACATGGTCCTGCTGACCAATCTTGACAAGGAATGGTACTGCATCTGGGAGGAGAAGATCAGATGCAGAGAGAGAGGGGAGGGGAGAACTGGGTGATGCTCACCAAGGGGTAGACGGCGAGGTGGCGTGGACGGCGAGGAAGCGTGGACGGCGAGGTGGCGTGGGCGGGCTCCTTCTCCTGCTCCTCCACGGGCTCCGGCGGCGGCTCCTCCTCCACCACGGGCTCCTGCGCCTGCTCCTCCACGGGCTCCGGCGACGGCTCCTCCTCCACCACGGGCTCCTGCTCCTGCTCCTCCACGGGCTCTGGTGGTGCTAGGTTTCGAATCAATCGGCGGCGCTAGGGTTCTGCAGGTGTGCGCGTGCAGGCTCGTGTGGGGGGAAGAATTAGCAAGTGGGGGGAGGGGAAGGCCGAACCGTTATTTTGGCTAAGTGTGAAGCTTCTGTGGCGCATTCCTCCAATATGCGCCACATAAGTTGAAAACTTCTGTGGCGCATATTGGAGGAATGCGCCACAGAACATGTACACTTAGTCCAAAACCAGCGCGGCGTTGTAGTTTGCATCAAACAACAGTCTAGCCTAGTGGTCAGTCTTGGTGCTCTAAATCTGGGCAGCCCAGGTTCGAATCCTGGCTGTTTCAGACTTTTTTTCTTAATTAAAAAATATTTTTAATTATATGATACAAATATAGTTAATTATGTTATATTAAAACAAGCAATAACAAATATATATATGTTACAAATATATTTAAAACCAAGAACATACACATTTATATATATATGAATATCACGATATATGTTTTTGTCTCTAACTAATACACAAAAAAGGTCGCACGTCGTCATGTGATGTGTCGAGCTAGCCTCTCTTCACAATCTTCTTGCCCTTTTTCTTCGCGGTTGAATACTTTAGCCCGGGCACTATGAGATTTCTTCTCGTGAACGGACAACCTTTAGTAGGTAGTGTAGTATTTCTTCTTACTGTAGTAGTAGGCATGTTGAAGTACTTGTCGAACTCCTCTTCGATCTTCGGATCGCCATTCTTGTCAAAGTCTTGCTTGTTGGCGGATCCTTCCATTCCGATGATGCTCCTCTTGCCCCTCCTCACTATAAAACGACTGGGATTTGACGGGTCGGTAATAAAGAAACATTGATCAACTTGGCTAGCGAGTATCCATGGCTCATTTTTCGTGGAGGCCTTCTTTGCCGACTTGGCATCTGGTATAATGCAGGTGGTGAAATATCGGCCTTATTTTTCGATGTTCTTGGCCCATCTAACACGGAACATTGGTACCGTCTCTCCACAGTAGTCGAGCTCCCATATCTCCTCGATCCTTCCGTAGAATCTTTCCATGACAGTAGTCGAGTTCCCTCTCTTGTATCGTCCATGGCCGCACACCGGACATGTGGTTCTCTCCGCGTACTTGTTACGATAAAGTGCGCAATCATTAATACATGTGTGGTATTTAATGTGCGGTAGGTCGAGAGGGCACACGATTTTCTTGTCCTCCTCTATACTTGTTGGCAATGTGTTCCCGTTAGGAAGACGATCGTGCCAGAATTCCATGTTAGCATTGAAGCTCACGTCGGTCCATTTGTGTTCCGCCTTCATCTCTAGATCCTTGAGCGTTACACTCAGGCGTGTATCCTCGGGCCGACACCCAGGATACAATGGAGTCATCCCATCTAACTCCATTTGCGCCAGCTTGGATTTCTCTCTGGCTGCAGCTTTGGCGTTGCTCGTCTCCTTGAGAAGCAGTTCTTGAACATGAGGGTCCCTTAACACCGAAGTTAGCAGCATCTGGGTGTTCGCTTCTTGTAACTACCTCGGTGAATTACGCTCTTAGTTACAAGCCTGGATGATCGGAAATGGTTAAAATAGTACGGTGGGGCCAAATGCCACTCACAGGTAGACCTTTTCGTCCCTAACCATTTCCAAACATCGGGACAAGAACGAGCGGCGTAATCGGCAGGCGAAGGGATCAACTACATACACAAATGAGTATGTATGCAAGCCACCATACAACAGTCCTCAGAGCCATTCCATCTAAAAGAAATAGAAATATTGCAACGCCATACGGCAAGATCCAAATATCCTAGATAGATATAATAGTTTAGGATATCTCCTCATACATCAAACATCAGTATCAAGGCGGAAAACAAGATCCGAGTACGGATAAGAAGAAAATCAGCATAAGATGCCCCATAAATAAACACATCCCGCCCACAGATCTCACGGATCCCCATTCCCGGAATCTCTACACCGAATGATCGTTGCCAACATCGTCCGTCTCCTCCACCCAGTATCCATCTTGCGAGTTTACCTGTTCATCTGAATCGAACAATTTATCGTGTGAGACCCTAGGGGTACTCAGCAAGTCTTTATGCCTCTAAAGGGGACACAACACAGGGTGACTTGATTTGCAGCAAAAGATAATCCCTAACAATTCTATAGATGCTGCTAACCATCCGCCTAACCAAAGATAGACGGATGTCCGTGAAGTAATAACAACAGTTATAACAGTAATATTAACAGATCCATCCTCCTCCTCGCTTACCAACGAGGAAGCGGACGAACAACCTCCCATCCGTTGGCAGTTTTATTATCCATTCCATGAGTGTTGCACTATTTACTAGTCAGGTACTTAGTCAAATTAAAAGCGGTACTTTAGTTATACTTGGATAGCGCGAATATTCAAGGAACAGGAATCAAGTACTCGGGGTCCTACGAGACACAAGTGAGCATGAAAAACCAAATAGCAGATATTGCTCACCGATGCCACTTTCATTAGTTATCCCATTACTACTCAGGTTAAGTTGTTTAGGTACCTCGTTATCCATCAGACACTCACATACCCTACACATGCTGTTCTACGACTCGCATGGCTCAAACAACTCCTGTAGTCATGGCTCATGGGATGGAGGAACAAGCTTCGGTGGGGTTTAAAAGTAAAGGCTATGCAGTACTTGGGATTCAGATTAATGCAATCGCGACTCCATGATGCAAGAATAAGATAGAGGCATTAGGTACTATATGTATGCAAGCATGTGGTAGTGCTTGTTGGCGGCTTCGATTGAAGCGAGGATGGATCCGGTAGTGCTCTGGTTTCTTGATATATCCCCCTTTCGGCGTCTATTCGAAGAAGAACCAAACAAACAAGGGCCAACATAAATAAAGTGCACAAGCATATGAATTAAAATGCGACAAGCAAACAATCATGCCATGATGAATGATGCACAATTTGCATGGCAATAATGTAGCATGGCATGGGTGAGGCGTGGAGTACAAGAATAAAGCCTTTTATTGAGTTTTAGTCACCTTTTATCCTCAAATAAGTTTCTGTATACTTTATATTTATATGATGCATGCTGCAATTCAGAACATGGAATGCATAGATAGAACGGGCTCGTCGCGCTGATCGATTTAGACATATTATTTGTTAACCTTGGAGTTATAAAACAAAAGTTATTAATTAATTAAGAAAAAAGGGTATTTTATTGTAATTTTAATCAACTCGAATTTTAAAGTGTTCAAAATATATTTTGAAGGGCATATTTGAATTCCTCACATTTTTCTGATTTCAAAACATATATCATATGTTTAATTTGGAATTATATTTCAAAGTTATTTAAATACAGATTTGAATTTGAAATTTAAAACAAAATTTGAAAAGATTTAAATTAAAACAGAAAAGAACAGAAACTTTTGTTACTCAGCCCAGACCTAGCCGCAGTCATTGACAAGTGGGGCCAGGGCTGGACCTGTGTGTGGAAAACCCTTTGTCACCGTGGGCTCACTTAGCCACTGAGGCTGCGGGGTGGGCCATCTGGCGCATGCCCACGTGACAGCGGCGAGGGAGGCAGGGAATGACAGGCGGGGCCGAGCTAGAGCGCGGGTTACGGCCAGAGAAACAGAGGGACTTTTCTGCAAGAACGACGGGGTGGCTGACAGGTGGGGTAGGCTGGTCCGCGGGTTTAGGAATTAAAAAGGTTGGGGGTTTTTCGAAGGCGGCCCACATTGTTCCTCTTCTCCGTGTGGACAGACGATGGTACCACGCACAGCCTTGGCCTTGTGGGATTCGATCCGGGACCTGGGCTCGCCGGGCTGGTAGCCACCTGAAGCCGGGGTTGTTGTCGGGAGGTAGCACACGCTAGGTGAGGCTCTCTGTGCCGGAAAGCGTCTGGAACAAAAGGCGACCGAGGGTGCACCGAGGGCATTCGGCGAAACGCCTGGCGCAGCTAGGGTTACCCGGTGAGACGGAGCATGTCCAGGAGGTAGAGGAGCTCACCGTGGGGCTCTCGGTGGCGGTGGATCGGACTGGAGTGCAGGGATCGGCGACGGCGCTGGCGGACCGGAGTTAGGGTTTGGCGTCGGTGTTGCGGTACTGCAGCAGAAGTGGACTTCTCCTCCTCATTGGCGGGTCTGGTGGTGAAGGGGTACTGCTGGTCTTCCTCGACACCCGTGATCGCCATGCCACCGGCTGGTATGAGAAGGGGAGGTGGAGGCCGACGGTGGCCGACGATGGGGTAGATGGTGGTAGGGTAGACGGAGAGGAAGGGGGCAGCCTGGGGAGATCTGGAAGAGGTCGAGGAGACGGGAGGTGGTGGTAGATAGAAGAGGGAGAGGGGAGGGTGTCGTGGGGGGAAGGTGGAGGAAAAAGGTGGTCTCGGCCACCTTTGCTTCTCCCTCTCCTCACGTGCTCGGGCAGGCTCGGCCTGGGGCTGGTCCAGGGTAGGGCAGGGCAGGTAGGGCTCGGCTGGTTCGGTGGGGAGGCTCGGGCTGGGGGGCCCTCATGGCAGGGAGAGAAGAGAGGGAGAGAGAGAGGGGAGGCTCGGTTAGGAGCTAGGTTAGGTATGGGCTCGGTTAGGGTTTAGGAGAAGGATGGGGTGAGGTAGATGGGTGGCTAGGTGGGGCCTGCTGGCAGGGAGAGGGGCACTCCTCGGCTTGGAGAGAGGGTGAGATGAGAGGGGAAGATGGGTGTAACTAGGTTTAGGTTAGAGAGGAAAACTAGGGTTTTGGAGAGAGGATAGAGAGAGAGATGTGGTGGATTTGGTTTGAAACATGACCAAAACAAGAGGTGTTTGGTGTTAGGAGAGAGGATTAGGGTGTTAGAGAAAAAGGTGGAAATGCTCACACATGGCTTGCATGGATGGGGATGGGTGTAGGGTTTTGACAATGAACCAAACAAGATCAGGCATGGAGAGGGGTAGAGAGAGAGATGGGAGATGATCCACTCAAAGATTCAAATAAAAACCCAAAAGACTAGAATGTGGTGGTACTTGCATGGCCCATGCAAAATAATTAATGCCATGTGTATTCTTGTGAAAACAATAGTTTTAACATGGCATTATTCTTATGCATTTCCAAAAGTGGAATAAAGCCAAACAAAAGAATTTAAATGGAAGTTCTAGGTGGAGTAGATGGAGATGATTCTAGTTGATTATATTTGGGACTTGCTAGTGTGTATATTCCACTAGATGTTTAATATTCCGAAAAATATCCCAACATGAGCATAAATCCATAATAATCCATATGAAAGCTAGGAAAAGGGGCACTACTCATAATGCATGCAAAGGTGGCTCCACATATCAATAATGTGAAAACAACATGATGCTGAGATGAGAGCATGTGGAAATAGAATTGGATCCATCCCAACCCACAGGAGCTAGAGGTAAAACCCAATAAAGTGCAAAGCTCATATTTAGTTGGATGGTGGAATTATAAGGTGGTGAAAGAAAGGGTGGTGGAGTGGAATAAAAGATATGCCCCCAACTCAACTTGGGCATTTAAACAATATATCAATAACCAAATACAATATCAAGAGGCAAATACAATTTACAATGCATATGAGAGAAGAACCAAAACAAAAAGGGGTTTTATATGATGCTCAAATGCAAGGTGGCATGATGACATGAGCATGATATGATTATGATGCAACAATTATATATATGAAGTAGCCATTATATTACTAGACCAAGTAGCATTACAATTGTTAGACAATTGGGATGCTACACTTCTTCTCCTTCTTCATGATGGTCATGCCCGTCGACATATCCTTCTTCGTCATGATGATCATGCCCGTCACCGGTATATTCTTCGTCATCATGACCATGCCCGTCGGGAGACTCTTCGTCTTCTCGCCCACTAAAAGTCTTCATGATGACCAACACCATTTACTGCCAGCTCCTCATCGAAGTCGTCACGCATGAAACCGCGCCTGAGCAGGTGATCGTCCTATTGTCCAGAAACAGGGTCGATCCAGCGCTGGAGTTTGCATGTTCAACATGGACATCTTATCTGGGTCTTGTTGTTCCGAATCATGTCCGCCTTGGCGTCTTTCTTATACCTAGTAACTCGACCTTCGCTCATGCTGACGACCATGGTAGCATGCGTGGTATGCACATATAGAGCAAAAGACAGGGAGTAGGTTAATTAGAAACAACACCTTATGCACACACAAAACACACATGCATGGTCGTTGCCGGAAAAATTCAGCATGACCTTTCCTAAAAGTAGGACATATGGGTGGTGCAAAAATTTGCCGAAATGGAAATGAATCAACATTTCGGCAAACATCCATGCACCACACCGGGACAGACAAGCAAAAACAAGAATCTTCTTCCCATGCAAGCATTCATGCACCACACAAGCTTCATGCACAAACATCATCTTCGCGCCATGCATGCATCGCATATACACACCGCCCGCACGACAAGCTTTACACCTACAAAACATGCATATTCATGGCCAATTACTCACCAGGTAGATTGAATACCGAGTTGAGAGCGCGATGTGAGAGAGTGTGGATCAATAGATCTATAGAGAGATAATAGTACACAAATAGAGATGTGGAGGAGAAAAGTAGGTGTGTTTTAGATCTACTAGTTGGAGAAAGGCTTTCCCTAACCAATCTATCAACTATAGTAGGTTTAAATACAACAAAATGTAGAAAAGTATAGACACAATGGGGTGGAAGAGAGAGGAAGACGAGCTGGGAGGAGGGGGAAGAAGGATGTGAAATGGATGGTGGTAGATAGAGGGGTGCAAAGCTGCCACCTTTGTACAGATCTGGTCGAAGGATTCTGTGGCGCATATAGGCAATATGTGCCACATAAGTTCAATCTTCTGTGGCGCATACTGTGCGCATGCGCCACAAAACCTTGGCCATAGGGTGCAGTGGGCCATGTGGGCCCTGTGACTCAATGTTCTATGGCGCATAGCCCATATATGCGCCACAGAACCTTGGCCAGTGGCAAGACATCAGTGGCCATAGGGTGCGATGGGCGAACAACATGGGCCCTAGCACTCAGTGTTCTGTCCCGCACGTTGTGGTTATGCGCCACATAAGATTGAACTTCTGTGGCGCATAGCTGACCTATGCGCCACAGAACACTGAGGGCAGATCTGCACCAAATTAAGGTGGCAGATAGAGCTTCTTTTAATGACACCCCTCTATATATACCACACTCACTGTCCAAAGCAACATACCTGCCCCTCATGTTTTCTTCCCACAACTCGTCGAAAGACTCACTGGAGAGCATAGCCCGCTCGCGTTCCCTGCAGCCTACTCGCAGTGGAGGGGGAGGTCGAGGCGTGCTGAGTCACCGCCATGGGTTCAGAGGTCAACCTAATCGAGGAGGAGGCCAGACTACGGCACGAGGCCCTCTACAACAAGGCCATGAGGTTGTACGCCGTGCTCGCGTCTCCGGAGGAGAGGACGCGCATGGCGGAACCAATCGGGTGGCAGCCGGTGCTCGACCCCAACGTGTCCATGGAGGACCACGTCCGCAGGTTGCAGGCGCGCGTGAATAGGGAGGTTTGGCATCTTCCACCGCCATCGCCCCCACCAGCTCTGTGAAGGGATTTGCAATGTTGTAGTTTGTGTATTTGCAATGATGTATGGCATTGTTGTTTTGCTGTTCAAGGCTATGCGCATGTGCATTTTGCAACGATGTATGTCACTGCACATGTCTATCTACTAGATTGTCTAGTATATTCTACCTATTCCACTGATACTTGTTTAGTTGGGAAAAGCACAATAGAAGTTTGTTCTAGGAAACACGAAGCATTCCGTGGCGCATATTGGAGGAATGCGCCACAGAAGTTTGTTCTTCTATGGCGCATATGCACAAATGCGCCACAGAAGCTTATACATGGGTGTCCAGAGTGTGGGGCCCACATAATTGTTTTGTGGCGCATATGGTGACATGCGCCACAGAAGATATAAACTTCTGTGGCGCATAACCTTGTATGCGCCATGGTTTGGTCGAGCAGTCGGACCCGCTGCTGTGGGTCCCACCAAACTTCAGTGGCGCATACAGAGTGATGCGCCACAGAAGATTCATGGTCCAACCGCTGGTGTGGGTCCCAACATATGTCTGTGGCGCATAGCTTTGTAAGATGCGCCACAGAAGTTTGGTGGTTCTGTGGCGCATTGCTCCGGATGCGCCACTGGATAACTTTTGTGGCGCATGGTCAGAACCATGCGCCGCAGAAGGTATGTCTATCTATAGCTAGTTTCCTAGTAGTGGTAGCTATTGTGAAAGATCTTGTTACTAGAAATATATGGGATGAGTATATTGTCTTCTGTGAAGACGCTTCTAATATTATCTCTCATCCTAGTAAGGCTAGAAAACCTAGTGTTCCTTTGCTCTCTGTTAAAATTGGTGAGCATTGCTACTATGGTTTATGTGATATTGGTGCTAGTTCTAGTGCTATTCCTTATGAGCTTTACGGGGAAATTATGCATGATATTGGTCCTTGTGAGCTTGAAGACATTGATGTGGCTATTCACCTTGCCAATAGAGAGCAAGTTTGCCCCATTGGTATTGTAAGGGATGTGGAGGTCCTTTGTGGTAATGTAAGATCCCTCCCTTTATAAAGGTAAGGATCCCTGTGATTGCAATGCTAGTCCCTAGATCAATGCTAGCATCCACAGTTTAAGATGAAGTACACAGAAACAAAGGTCATTATTACAAGTCATTCCAGAGACAAACATAGTCTTTTACAACTCCATGGCCACAGGCCTAATACAAGAGTTTAAATATGTAATAAGATAAATAAGTCTTCATCTTCATGTGCCACAGGCAAGCATGTTAGGTGTAGACTCATGACTCCTAATCATCATCAGAATAACCTGCAACATCACAAGTTACAGCCACAGTGGGTCAATACATTGGAATAGTATTGGCAAGTGATACCTTAGTAGAATATTGGTGGACTAGTACTATATGCATTTTGGCTAAGTGTAACTTAGGCTTGCTTTTCTCAAAATAGGTTTTACCTATCAGTTGAAAACACTAAGTTTTTCTTTGTCAAAACTTTCCCAAGGAACCACCAATAGACATTGGGGTCCTTCACCCTTGTTCAACCACAAGATTTTACTTAGAAATTGGGATGAGGAGATTCTTGATAGTTTCCATGTCTTGATGCTCAAATTGTCCAATACCAGGGACATGGCTAAGTACTTAGATTCTTCCATCTGCAGAGGTTGTGCACTTTCCCCACAAGACTTGATTTTCACCAAGACAGGACCTTTCAGAAGCCTTCCCTTAGACCAAATGGACGCGTTCCAACCTATCATCCCACTACCACCAACTGTCCAAATGTCTAAGTTATTGCAACCTATGTGATCCAGGCAGAGCCCATATTGCCAAGTGGCTGCACTAGAAGCTTCTTAACATTTGGCCTCTCAAATCCCTTTGTTCCTAGGTGCCTTTCCACAAGTGAGATACACAAGGTAAACCATAGAAATGGGCCTTGTGTAACCACTCAACATAAACCATTCCTTCCATTCCACCCAGGTGTTTCATTCACTTAGTTGTTTTATTAAGCAAAACACAAGTCCAAAGACTTAGAAATATTTTATCATAGCATGAATATTTCACCACCATTGGTTGCTATTAGCTAGGCTAAGCATGGCATTGATAAGACTTAGAAATATTTCTAGCAATTCTACAACTACTAGGATTTCCCAAGCATAGCATATAGATCAATAATATCCATGCAAGACTAGCAAAATATTTCTAATGCATATTTGAAAAACATAGGAATAAATCATGAAGCACCACTTGCCTTGGTAGTTTGGAGAGTAGCTACAATCCTCACAATCACAATCACTATTTGCACCAAAATCTACACATAAAATGATAGCACCAAATCACATACAAAATAAATTCAAGCAAAAATATATGGATGCATGCAATATGATATGTGATGATTTTCTATACTCAACAAGACAAGTGCACAATACTGATTCATAAACAAGTTCAAAACTTGCCCAACAACCTTTATTTGAACATTAAAACATTTCCCAAATAATTAATATACACAAAATAGGCCTACACATGTTACTGTAAAATTAACCATTTTAACAGAAACAAAACATTAAAAACATTGCATATATGGAAAGGGCTTTCTCTCCTGATTCCATTGATATAAAATTTGTCAAATTTGGACGTGGCATTCAAAAGTTATGAATTAAACAAAATCAAACATCTAATAGATCTAATTCAAATTTTTAAAACCAAACTCGTGCCACGCGGCGCTATCTAACTGGCTGATACCGCTTCGCACCGGATCACGTTCTCGAACCGTTGGATCTAACTAAAACGCGCGGCTCAGATCTAAACTTACCCCTTCGCTAAGTGATCTATCGTATGCGTCAGATCTAGATCCTACGGTGCTCGATCAACCTACCAAAGACTGGCGGCGCGCGGCGACGGTGAGAGGCGGCGCGCTCTGTCTACGGTGGCGCGGTGGCTACAGAGGGGGTTGGGGTCGTCGGAGATGCCTACCAGGCTCGCGGCGGTGTGCTGAAGCTCAACGTGGCGGTGGCTTGTCAAGGGGCGCACATATGCAGCGACAGGGTGTCGTCGGAGTTGCTGGCGGCGCCGGGTTCGTGCGGACGGCGATGTTGACGACGTTCAGGATCGCCCTAGCACAAGTCAGTGGTGTTAGCAGCTGCGCAAGGACAAGGAGGACCTGATAGCATGTATGAGGGGTCAAGGGGCGCACAGATTTTACCTAAATTGCTCGTCGGAGTTGAGCGGCGGCTCTAGCATTCGCGGGCGTGAACAAAGACGGTGACCTAGGTCACGAGCAGGCAAACTAGAGGTGTTAGCAGATGCGTAAGGACACGAGGGTCACGCTCGTTTGAACCAAAAGCAGAGGGGCGGTCGGAGCTCACCGTAATCGCTTGCGGAGTTAAATCGAGCGTGGCGGTGCGATTAATCTTGGCGACTGGTGGCAAGGTGAGCGTCTTTGTGTGAAATGACGCGTGGCGAGGTGATTAAGTAGCCAGGAGGGGCGAGGGAATTACGCTGCGGTTGAATGCCAATTAAGCGAGGAATCAGCGCTGGGGGTGGAGAAGAAGAGGATGACCTGGCTTGGGCCCGATGGCGATGTCGGGGAGTAGTCTTGGTGTGAGAGAGAGAGAAGGGGGAAACCCGGGTGGGCTGGCTTTTGAGCCGTTTCTGCTGTTGGGCTAGAATAGTGGCGCCGGCCTTTTTCCTTTTCTTTACTCCTTTTCTATTTCTGTTTGATTTTCCAGGAATCAATTTCAAATGATTTTAAATATGTTTGAATTCAGTGAACACTTCACATCGCTTTCCCAAAAGATAATGTCTCCATGATTTGAGTGCATGGACAATAGAGGCTAACTCTAAATCATGAGTAGGGTAGTTTACCTCATGAGTTTTGAGTTGTCTCGAGGCATAAGCCACAACTTTCCCTTCTTGCATAAGTACTACACCTAATCCATGATGAGATGCATCACAATACACTTGGAAATCCTTATCCAAATCTGGCAAACATAAGACTAGTGCTGTCACTAGTCTCTTCTTCAATTCTTGGAAACTGAGTTCACAACCTTCAGACCAAGCAAATTTCTTGTCTTTCTTTAGCAATTCTGTCATTGGCTTAGCTATCTTGGAGAAATTCTCAATGAACCTTCTGTAGTATCCTGCCAAGCCAAGGAAACTACGAACCTCTTTTACTGACTTAGGGGATTCCCATTCAGTTACAGCTGAAACTTTAGCAGGATCAACTGCTACACCATCTCCTGACACAACGTGTCCAAGAAATCCTACTTCATTTAACCAAAATTCACACTTGCTGAACTTGGCATACAGCTTATGCTCTCTAAGCTTTTCAAGTATCAAACATAGATGTCCTTCACGCTCTTCTTTGTTCTTGGAGTAGATCAAGATGTCATTGATGAAAACGACAACAAACTTATCAAGGAATTCCATGAACACCTTGTTCATCATATTCATGAAGTATGCTGGTGCATTGGTCAAACCAAATGGCATCACTGTATACTCATACAATCCATACCTTGTGGTGAAAGCTGTCTTAGGTATGTCTTGTTCCCTTATCTTAAGCTGGAAATATCCTGACCGGAGATCAATCTTTGAGAACACACAAGCTCCTTCTAACTGATCAAACAAGTCATTGATTCTTGGCAAAGGGTATTTATTCTTGATAGTCACCTCATTGAGTGAACGGTAATCTATGCATAACCTTTGACTTCTATCTTTCTTTTCCACGAACAAAACTGGTGCTCCCCAAGATGAAGAACTTGGTTGGATAAAACCTTTCTGCAACTGTTCTCCAAGCTGCTTCTTGAGTTCCTTCAACTCATCCACTGACATCTTGTACGGTCTCTTTGCTATTGGTCCAGATCCTGGTAGAAAATCAATGAGAAACTCCACATCTCTATCTGGTGGCATTCCCGGAAATTCTTCCGGAAACACATCCGGATATTCACACACAATAGGCACATTGTCCATGTTATCCCCCTTAAGAGAATTTAGCTTACTCTTTTTCGATTCAAAGTTGGTCTTGAATCTAATCCTTTTGTTTTTTGGAGTTGTGAGTGAGACAGTATGGTTAGCACAATCTAGCACTCCCTTGTTCTTAGTCATCCAGTCCATTCCCAAAATGACATCCAATCCTTGGGAATTTAGGATTATCAGATTAACGGGAAACTTATACTTCCCAAACTCTATAACTAGATCATGACATCCTGAGTTCACTATCATTTCTCCGCCAGGACAACTTACTTTTATAGGACACCCAATATTTTCTACCGGTAGTTCATTTCTTTCAACAAATGCTCTTGATATGAATGAATGAGATGCACCAGTATCAAAGAGAACAAATGCTGGAACAGAATTGAGTTTGAACTTACCAGCAATAGCATCAGGCTCCTCATAAATTTCCTCCACATTGATGTGGTTCACTTGTCCCTTTTGAAAAGGGTTGGGCTTGTTGGGTCCTTCAACTTTCTTTTCTAGGCATTCATTTGCATAATGCCCCATCTTTTTGCACTTGAAACATTCAACCTGACTAAGATCCTTCTTGACAGGCTGGCTTCCACTGCCACTTCCACTGTGGTGGCTCTTATATCCACTCTTGTGGTTCTTGTACTTATCATTGTCATGACTACGATTGTGCTTGTTGTCATGATAACGGTTGTGGTTGTGGTGCTTGTTGAACTTCCCATGCTTGTGGGATCCAAAACTCCCACTGTCATCATAATGGGAACGCTTGTGAGACGATCCCGAGTTGTGCTTGTCAGAGTGCTTTCTCTTCCTGCTTTCAACTTGTTTCATCTTGCTCTCCAAAATAGCAGCCTTGTCACAAAGAGACTGGTATGTGGGAACATAGGCCACTGACTAGCGCAGGTTCAGTTCATCATTCAACCCTTCAAGGAACTTTTCCTTCCTCTTAGCATCGGTGTCAACTTCATCCGGTGCATATCGCGCGCATTGTTGAACTCCTCAATATATTCAGCCACGCTGCGGTGGCGTTGCTTCAAGTTATGGAACTCTTTCTTCTTCAAACTCATCACTCCGGATGAGATGTGAGCAGTACGGAAACCATCTTCAAAGATAGCCCATGTCACATCCTCAATGGGAGTGGTGATCTGTAAGTTATCCCACCAAGTGGCTGCTGGTCCTTCCAACAAGTGAGCTACAAATCTGACTTTCTCCTCATTAGTACAGCCAACAATTACCAAGTCCTTGTTCACAGAGCGTAGCCAATCATTGGCCACCATAGGATCAGTAGTTCCTAAGAACTTTGCTGGCCTCAGTCTCAAGAACCTGGTAAGCATGTCAAAACCCGGTGGGTTGTTCTGATTGTTGTTGTTGTTGTTGTTATTATTGTTGTTGTTCTGATTCTGGATGAACGTAGTCATCATTTGCATCAGCTGAGTCTGAGCTGTCATCATTTGCTACATCTCAGGGGTGATGCTGTTGTTGCTGGGGTTGGGATTGGCACGTCGAGGAGGCATCTGTGGTTTTCAAGGGGAATAAGAATGAGATACCCATAGATGCTAATATGCACAATACTCCACATAAACAATCATCAATCATGCATCATAATAATAAGAGTTCAACAACATAGACAACAAGTTTGCAAAGTAAACACACCAATAGCAAGCCATCCACATGTTGGATGGTCATTGCGACTCAATAAACAAAGGCATGATAAATAAATGATAAATGAGTAGTCATCACTACTCCTCTGCATCAACCTCCTCGTCGACAAGTGTAAGACCTGCATTCTCCATAGCGGTCTTGTACTCCTCGACATTGGTGGTCAAGGTCTCTACTTTGGATTTAAGAGCCCTCTTCTGCGAACGAAGTCTCTCAATCACAGTCTGCTGATGCTCGAGCTCCAAGTCCTTGGCCTCCAGTTCTGCAGTCATGTCTCGAATCCTCTTGTTCCTATCCTGGACTCACTTCTCTTGACTCTTGAACTTTCTGTCTTGACTCTCAAACTTGGCCTCCATCTCCTTGACTATCTCATCTTGCTCCGCGAAGAGCTTGTCCTTCTCATGAAGCTGCACCTGGAGTTCATCATTGCTGAGCATGACGTTGGTCCTATCAGTGTCCACGTGCCTAAGAAGAACCTCTATGTCCTGGAGGTATAAACGAATCGGCTCTGTTGTCTCCCTCGAAGTATCCTCGAAGTCAATGGACTCACCATCCTCATCACGTCTACCGAAGGCGTGGAAGTGAGTACCTCTAACCTGTCGAGAGTGTCTCCCTAACAGACGTCCAATCAAGTCCTGCATTACTACCTCTAGGCCTCTCTCCTTGTCATCATGCATGAGCTTGAAGATGATTGCCTCTGTGGTAGGCTCAGTCTGGCATCCGGGCTGATTAACCTTGAAGCCCCAAAGGTCTTTCCTCTCAAACTTGGTGAGGGGAAGCACCATGATGGTAGGAACAGGGAGATTGAGCAAACTAGTGAGCTCAATAATACGAGGGCCAAAACGAGTTCCCTTGAACTCTTCAGCAGTGCTGATAGTAACATTAGGCATCTATTTATAAGATAGAAAAAGTTAGAGTCGACACAATGAATAATTTTACAAGGCAAAGCATCACAAGCATAACATTGACAAACACACAAGTCATAGCATACATAGAATCCATTACAAGCATCCAAGGTTCAACTTATTTTAGACAACATTTTTGGAAAATAAAATGATAAGTGTGGTGGTCCAACTAACGAAGTATGTTTACAATCCCATCTCACTTGCCAAGTCGGCTAACAGGGCATCCCTAGAGGTAATCTATTTATCTAGGTCACAAGGCTCCATTGCTAAGTCTATGATGTCCTTCCTTAAACTTTGGTTGGTAGCCTCTAACTCTTGGGTATGCTTCTTTTCTTCCCTAAGGTCATTCTGGGTGTTAAGCATTCTGCACTTGATTCTATCACCAAGTTCTTTGATGGCCCTCCAAGCTTCATCCCTTGCCGAATCAAAGAATGTGGTGTGCATCATTGTGTTGGTGACCATGCAGAACCCTGAGTCCTTGTGGTTGTCTTCCTTGTTTTTATACAAGTGAAGTTGCACCCACCATTACTCAACTCCTTCATCCATCACAGGAAAACCTTTGAACACAGCTGCACCATGTATTCCCATGGCAACCATGAGGTCCTTGAGAGCCTTGGGGAATTCTGTCTCACACTCCAAAGTCATTGTCATGAGTGGTCCCTTCCTCACGGCTTCGTTGATGGAGTTCATCTACAAATAGAGATGAGAAAGAAGATTTGAAAAGTTTACGAGAAGAAAAGACAAGTGTGGAAGTTGTTGAAAATTTTTCCTTAGTGGTTTCCAATCCTAGGGTCATAATCCTACAGGCAACACAGTGCTCTGATACCATCTGTAAGATCCCTCCCTTTATAAAGGTAAGGATCCCTGTGATTGCAATGCTAGTCCCTGGATCAATGCTAACATCCACAGTTTAAGATGAAGTACACAGAAACAAAGGTCATTATTACAAGTCATTCCAGAGACAAACATAGTCTTTTACAACTCCATGGCCACAGGCCTAATACAAGAGTTTAAATATGTAATAAGATAAATAAGTCTTCATCTTCATGTGCCACATGCAAGCATGTTGAGTGTAGACTCATGACTCCTAATCATCATCAGAATAACCTGCAACATCACAAGTTATAGCCACAGTGGGTCAATACATTGGAATAGTATTGGCAAGTGATACCTTAGTAGAATATTGGTGGACTAGTACTATATGCATTTTGGCTAAGTGTAACTTAGGCTTGCTTTGCTCAAAATAGGTTTTACCTATCAGTTGAAAACACTAAGTTTTTCTTTGTCAAAACTTTCCCAAGGAACCACCAATAGACATTGGGGTCCTTCACCCTTGTTCAAACACAAGATTTTACTTAGAAATTGGGATGAGGAGATTCTTGATAGCTTCCATGTCTTTATGCTCAAATTGTCCAATACCAGGGACATGGCTAAGTACTTAGATTCTTCCATCTGCAGAGGTTGTGCACTTTCCCCACAAGACTCGATTTTCACCAAGACAGGACCTTTCAGAAGCCTTCCCTTAGACCAAATGGATGCGTTCCAACCTATCATCCCACTACCACCAACTGTCCAAATGGCTAAGTTATTGCAACCTATGTGATCCAGGCAGAGCCCATATTGCCAAGTGGCTGCACTAGAAGCTTCTTAACATTTGGCCTCTCAAATCCCTTTGTTCCTGGGTGGCTTTCCACAAGTGAGATACACAAGGTAAACCATAGAAATGGGCCTTGTGTAACCACTCAACATAAACCATTCCTTCCATTCCACCCAGGTGTTTCATTCACTTAGTTGTTTTATTAAGCAAAACACAAGTCCAAAGACTTAGAAATATTTTATCATAGCATGATTATTTCACCACCCTTGGTTGCTATTATCTAGGCTAAGCATGGCATTGATAAGACTTAGAAATATTTCTAGCAATTCTACAACTACTAGGATTTCCCAAGCATAGCATATAGATCAATAATATCCATGCAAGACTAGCAAAATATTTCTAATGCATATTTGAAAAACATAGGAATAAATCATGAAGCACCACTTGCCTTGGTAGGTTGGATAGTAGCTACAATCCTCACAATCACAATCACTATTTGCACCAAAATCTACACATAAAATGATAGCACCAAATCACATACAAAATAAATTCAAGCAAAAATATATGGATGCATGCAATATGATATGTGATGATTTTCTATACTCAACAAGACAAGTGCACAGTACTGATTCATAAACAAGTTCAAAACTTGACCAACAACCTTTATTTGAACATTAAAACATTTCCCAAATAATTAATATACACAAAATAGGCCTACACATGTTACTGTAAAATTAACCATTTTAACAGAAACAAAACATTAAACACATTGCATATATGGAAAGGGCTTTCTCTCCTGATTCCATTGATATAAAATTTGTCAAATTTGGACGTGGCATTCAAAAGTTATAAATTAAACAAAATCAAACATCTAATAGATCTAATTCAAAATTTTAAAACGAAACTCGTGCCACGCAGCGCTATCTAACTGGCTGATACCGCTTCGCACCGGATCACGTTTTCGAACCGTTGGATCTAACTAAAACGCGCGGCTCAGATCTAAACTTACCCCTTCGCTAAGTGATCTATCGTATGTGTCAGATCTAGATCCTACGATGCTCGATCAACCTACCAAAGACTGGCGGCACGCGGCGATGATGAGCGGCGGCGCGCTCTGTCTATGGCGGCGCGGTGGCTACAGAGGGGGTTGGGGTCGTCGGAGATGCTTACCAGGCTCGCGGCGGTGTGCTAAAGCTCAACGTGGCGGTGGCTTGTCAAGGGGCGCACAGATGCAGCGGCAGGGTGCCGTCGGAGTTGTTGGCGGCGTCGGGTTCGTGCGGACGGCGACGTTGACGATGTTCGGGATCGCCCTAGCACAAGTCAGTGGTGTTAGAAGCTGCGCAAGGACACGGTGGACCTGATAGCATGTATGAGGGGTCAAGGGGCGCACGGATTTTACCTAAATCGCTCGTCGGAGTTGAGCGGCGGCTCTGGCATTCGCGGGCGTGAACGAAGATGGCGACCTGGGTCACGAGCAGGCAAACTAGAGGTGTCAGCAGATGCGTAAGGACACGAGGGTCACGCTCGTTTGAACCAGAAGCAGAGGGGCGGTCGGAGTTCACCGTAATCGCTTGCCGGAGTTCGTCGGGCAGCGGCGGTGCAGTTTGAAATACTGGCAGCCTGGTGGCGAGGTGAGCGTGCTGTGTGGGGGGAAATGACCGCGGTGGCGAGGTGATTAAGTAGCCAGGAGGGGCGAGGGAATTACGCTGCGGTTCAACGCCAATTAAGCGAGGAATCAACGCGGCGTTTCTGGAGGAAACGGCGGTGGCGGCATCTGCAAGCGTGGGGTGGAGAAGAAGATCTTGGCTTGGGCCCAAGTGGCGGTCGCGAGTAGTCTTGGTGAGAGAGAGAGAGAAGGGGGAAACCCGGGTGGGCTGGCTTTTGGGCCGTTTCTGCTGTTGGGCTAGAATAGTGGCGCCGACCTTTTTCCTTTTCTTTACTCCTTTTCTATTTCTGTTTGATTTTCCAGGAATCAATTTCAAATGATTTTAAATATGTTTGAATTCAAACTCTTTCTGGATTTTTATAAAATGTAACCTGCACATTTTAAGTATAGAACCATGCTGTTTCACTTAAACTTGCATTGGTCCATTGGAGTTTTAAAATAAACAGAGCCTTTACTAATGTTTTAATAATGATATAAAAATTGTTTTAAAGTCATATTTTGTTTTTAAAAGTTGTTCAAGCTTTGGAACACTTCATACTACCATAGGATCAAATATAACTGGTTTAACAAACTATCTCATGAAAGAGAGTAACATTGGGTTAAAGTTTTGTTCACATAAAATAATGAGCACAATTGCTTCTGTTTTTGGAATGGTTTAGAAAATGGAACCCTGTATGATCATGGATGCATGGATGATATGCATGAGTTTTGAAACATGATTTTAGGGATGTTATAGGTAAGGTTAAATATCCTGCTGATTTTCTAGTACTTGGTAAAGAAGCTAGTAAAACCTATCCTATCATTGGTAGACCCTTCCTTAATACTTGTGGGGCTATCATAGATTGTAGGAAGGAAAAAGTTTTGACTAAGTTTGATGGAGAATCTTATGAGTTTAATTTTTCTAAATTTTCCAAAACCCCTTATGAAAATGAATTACCTGATGAGGATTTCAAGGTTGAACAACTGTCTTATATTTCTCTTGCTCCTAACAATGCTTTGCAGCAGTTCATGGAAGATCATGAAAGTGATGCCTTTATGAAGGAAAGAGATGAGATTGATGAGGTTTTCCTTCATCAGCCTGAATTGCTTAAGCATAATTTACATGTGTAAGATTTGGGTACCACACTACCACCCAAAGGGGATCCTGTTTTTGAATTAAAACCTTTACCTGATGATCTTAAATATGTTTATCTTGATGATAAGAAGATATATCATGTTATTATTAGTTCTAAACTTTCAGGGAAGGAAGAAGAAAGGCTATTGGAGGTATTGAAGAAGCACCGAGGAGCTATGGGTTATACTCTTGATGATTTAAAAGGAATTTCTCCCACTATATGTCAGCATGCTATTAATATTGAGCCTGATGTGAAACCAGTTGTTAAGCACCAGCGCCGTTTGAATCCTAAAATGAAGGAAGTGTTAAGAAATGAGGTATTAAAAATCCTTGATGGTGGTATTATTTATCCTATTGCTGATAGTCAATGTGTTAGCCCTGTTCATTGTGTTCCCAAGAAAGGAGGAATTACTGTTGTGCCTAATGAGGATAATGAGCTTATACCCCAGAGAGTAGTAGTTGGGTATAGAATGTGCATTGATTTTAGAAATATTAATAAAGTTACTAAGAAAGATCATTATCCTTTGCCCTTTATTGGTCAAATGCTTGAGAGGCTATCCAAAAAGACTCACTTTTGCTTTCTTGATGGTTATTCTTGGTTTTCTCAAATCATTTGTGAAAACCGCAGGACCGTGGAGAAAACCACTTTCACTTGTCCCTATGGTACTTATGCTTATAGGCGTATGCCTTTTGGTTTATGTAATTCTCCTGCTACCTTTCAGAGATGTATGTCTGCTATCTTTAATGGTTTTTGTGAAGAAATTGTGGAGGTTTTCATGGACGATTTTTCTGTCTATGGAACTTCTTTTGATAACTATTTGCACGACCTTGATAAAGTTTTGCAGAGATGTAAAGAAACAAACCTTGTTCTTAACTGGGAGTAATGTCATTTCATGGTTAATGAAGGAATTGTTCTTGGACATAAGATCTCTGAAAGAGGTATTGAAGTTGAAAGAGCCAAAATTGAAGTAATTTAGAAGATGCCTTGTCCTAGGGATATCAAAGGTATTCGTAGTATCCTTGGTCATGCTAGTTTCTATAGGAGATTTATTAAAGATTTCTCCAAAATTTCAAAGCCCCTTACTAATCTTCTTCAAAAAGATGTACCTTTTGTTTTTGATGATGATTGTAAGGAAGCTTTTGAAACTTTGAAGAAAGCTTTAACAACTGCTCCTATAGTCCAGCCACCTGATTGGAGTTTACCTTTTGAAATCATGTGTGATGCTAGTGACTTTGCTGTGGGTGCTGTCCTTGGACAACATGTTGACAAGAAGCTGAATGTTATTCATTATGCTAGCAAGACTCTAGATGCTACTCAAAAGAATTATGCTACTACTAAAAAAGAGTTCTTGGCTGTAATCTTTGCTTGTGATAAGTTTAGACCTTATATTGTTGATTCTAAGGTTAGTATTCATACTAACCATGCAGCTATTAAGTACCTTATGACAAATAAGGACGCTAAGCCTAGGCTTATAAGGTGGGTGTTGCTTTTGCATGAATTTGATCTGCATATTGTGGATAGGAAAGGTGCTGATAATCCTGTTGCTGATAATTTATCTTGTTTGGAAAACATTTCTTTTGACCCTTTGCCTGTTAATGATAATTTTCCAAATGAGAAGTTAGCTGCAATAAGGGCAAGTCCACATGAGAATCCTTGGTATGCTGATTATGCTAACTTCATTGTTTCCAAGTATTTGCCACCAACCTTTACAACCCAATAAAGAAGGAAATTCTTCTATGATATAAGGCATTAGTTTTGGGATGACCCACACTTATATAAGGAAGGAGTAGATGGCATTATGAGAAGATGTGTTCCAGAATTTGAACAACAAGAGATATTGAGAAAATGCCATGGCAGTGCTTATGGAGGACATCATGCTGGAGATAGGACTGCACAGAAGGTTTTACAATCTGGATTTTATTGGCCTAATCTTTTTAAATATGCAAGGAAGTTTATCTTATCCTGTGATGAGTACCAACGAGTAGGTAACAGCTCTAGACACAATGAAATGCCTATGAATTATTCTCTTATTATTGAACCTTTTGATTGTTGGGGATTCGACTTTATGGGGCCTTTTCCTCCTTCAAAAGGGTATACTCATATTCTTGTTGCTGTTGATTATGTTACAAAGTGGGTAGAAGCCATACCTACGAGCAGTGCTGATGGTAAGACCTTTTTGAAAATGCGCAAAGATGTCATTTTTCCTAGGTTCGGTGTACCCAGATATCTCATGACTGATGGAGGCTCCCATTTTATTCATGGGGGTGTTAGAAAAACTCTCGCTAAGTATGATGTAAACCATAGAATAGCTTCAACTTATCACCCCCAAACTAGTGGGCAAGTAGAACTTTCCAATAGGGAAATCAAATCTATCTTACAAAAGACTATCAATAGATCTAGAAAAAATTGGGCTGAAAAGTTGAATGACTCTTTGTGGGCTTATAGAACTGCTTATAAAAATCCTATGGGGATGTCTCCTTACAAAATGGTCTATGGGAAAGCTTGTCACTTGCATTTATAATTAGAACACAAAGCTTATTGGGAAGTGAAAGAGTTGAATAGAGATTTTAGACTTGCCGGTGAGAAAAGACTGCTCGACTTAAGTAATCTAGATGAGTGGAGAGGTGAAGCTTATGAAAATGCTAGGATCTTTAAGGAAAAAGTAAAAAGATGGCATGATAGGAGAATTCTCAAAAGGGAGTTCCATGTTGGTGAGAAAGTTCTTTTGTATAGGTCCCGTCTCAGATTTTTTGTAGGGAAACTACTCTCCAAATGGGAAGGACCTTTTGTTATCAAGGAAGTGTACCGTTCAGGTGCCATCAAAATCTCTTCTTTGAAAGATGACACAACACAGGTGGGTAATGGTCAAATACTAAAACATTATATTTCTGGAGATACTTACAATGAAGAAGTGGATGTCATTCAAATGGTGACTCCAGAAGAATTTATCAAGAACCAAACACCAGAAACTGCAGAGTTCGTCTTCAAATAGGTAAAGAGTGGTGAAAACAGAGGGTTTGCGAATCTCCAATCTTTTTATATTTTTTATATTTTTAATACATAAGGTAAGTTATGAGACGAAACTGAAGAGGAAACAGAGCCCGGGGTGGACAAACCCACCCCAGGCGTGGGCCCATCCTGGTCGCGCCCGAGGGGGGTGTTCCACCCCCAGACTCCGTCTCCGCTTCGTTTCCATGTCAAAACCTTCCTTATGTATTGATTCTTCATAATATATAACCCCCCGGATCCCCCGAGGTTCGTGCATCATGTTCTCGTCGTGTTTTCGTTTCAATCTGTTTCTGTCAGGAAATCTTCTCAAGTTTAGAGCACCATGGCCTCCGCCAACGACAAAGGCAAGAAGCCCGTGGAGATAGAATTGGAAGAACACCACCACAGAAGGAGTGAATCGTCATCAGGTTTGGCATCCCCTTGGCTTGTTCCAAGCTTGGGGGAGTGCCGCGGTATCACCACCATTATCTTTCATATTTTAACTTTTTAGTGGATCCATATCTGTGGTAGAGAAGTTATCTTATAGTTTGGTTTGCATGTGGAAGTATCTCTCCTTTAGTTGATTATCTATGTATCCCTTGGTGTGAGCTTTATTGGAATATTAAGAGAAGTCTCGTCTTTTACTTTTTGCACTTTTTATTTTTAGTTTGCAATCTCTATTGTATGATGGATCTTGTTGTTCAGTATTGGCACCACTCTAGGATCATCAAGTGGATCTAAATTGGTTTTGGCAAACTGAGTTCTGGTCAGTGGCTTTAGTTTGAAAGAAAGAAAGAAAGAAAAAGCTTACATGTATTTTGTATCATTTGTTTTCTTTCTTGTTAGCTCATAATATTAGTATTCTTTATTTAAGATTCTTTTTTGTCTTCAAGGAAAGATTGCAAGTTTGGCTTTATTACTTGTATATTTGCTTGTTTTTTTCAACTCTCTTTCTTGCTACCCAGCCTTGCTAGCCAAAAACCTGTTTTGAGAAGGCATACTTCTCATGTTTCCAAAATCCTTTGAACCCAAAACCGTTGCCATTTGTGTCCACCATATCTACCTAGTATCTTTTACTATTCCAAGGAAATTCTCAAGCTTCATTTACCTTTCAAATTAAAAAGTATTTTGTTATGTGAAAACTAGTTAGTAAAGCTCTCACGAACTTGACGGCACACTTTATTTACTTGACCCTAATAAACTTGAACCATTGTGGACATCGAAGTTGTATATGCTTGCATCTATATGTTGGAATTAGCAGAACCGTGCTGTCACGGGGAACGTTTTCAACATTGCACTTGTACTCTGTACACAGTTGATATTGTGCTCTTTTGTCTATGGATGTCAACGGTGTGAAATAAAGAGGGGACTTGTAAGTCCATGGAGTTTGTATTCTGTGTTAGAGAAACACCTGGGCCGCTAGCCTAAGCCATGCTTAATCATGGTGGAAACTTGCAGCATCACCATAGTGAGTCATCTATGAAGCATCCTCAATAAAAAGCTATATGCATAGTAAATAAAAAGATTGCTGAGATGCTCATTGTCTGCTTGCCTTGTCATTTTGGCTATGGGAAAGCTCATGTACCATGTGCAAGGGGTACCCCGTTGGCGGTTCTCAATGATATTCAAATACTTACAATGACATGAACTTACCTGGATCCAAAGTTGAGTATGCATGGGGACTGGCCCTCATATTCAAGGGACATGAGATTGCCAACTTATATTTCGTCAAGCATATACTCCATCTTTGTTCACTTTAACCTTAATCATCTCAAGATGCTTATGATAGGGGCAATGAGGGCTAAAAGCTAGTAAGTATCATAATCTTTTGAAAGCTCTTTATGACTTGTAATCCCTGCTACCCTCTATAAAGGGACCTTTCTCCAGTTACCAGTTGAGTCAGTAAACCCACTTCCTCTCTATCTCCAGCAAGCTTTTGAGTTGTTGTGTTTCAAGCATTCATATGGTGATTTATTCAATCATGTTCTTTATCTTCCTTGTTTGCACAAAACTCTTATCTATTGAGTACTACTTGAAAGCCTTCACTTGTGAAAAACCTTTTTGAGCAAAGAGTGCTCCTGTTTTGAAACTTCTACAAAAAGGTTTTGTGAAACTATTTACCAGGTGTGTTCTCTAACCAAGAAAAAGTTTGCCAATTCCAATTATGATTTATCTTTATGTATCTCTACTGTGACTGCTGTACTTGGTTGCAAGCTAAGTTATATAATGGTGAGTTGCTTTCTTCTATGAGTTGTGCAAAGGTAAGTGTGATGCTTATTGTTCGTATTCTTTTTATCAACACTTCACTCCATAAACCTGTGGACATGTTCTTGAGCTCGATATTAAGCTTGGGGACAAGCGAAGTCTAAGCTTGGGGGAGTTGATATGCCCAATTTGCATCACCATTCTATATCATAATTTACCTCTATTCACTGATATTTGTCTTATTATGAGGTATTACTTATGGCTTTTCATCTATTTATGCATGATTGATGATTCCTGGAGGATGGACTGCCGGAGTCTGGATTCTGATGGAAAATACGGTGTTTCGGTGCAATTTCGCGAAGATCAAAAAAATATGGAAACATATTATTTTACCAGAAGACGAAGGAAGCTAGAAGGAGGAGCGAAGGGGGGCCTCAGGGGGCCCACACCCCCTAAGCGCAGGCCCACCTAACCCCGCACCTAGGGTGGGTTTGGCCCACCTGTTCGGCCTCCGACTCCGCCCCTTCACCTATATCTTCCCTACGGAACCCTAACACCAGGGGGGCGACCATAGATAGACTTCCGCCACCTCTAGGAGGCGGAAAACACCGAGAGAGAAAGATCTCTCGTGGAGAGATTCTGTAGGGAATTCCTTCTCGGAGAGGGGAGACCATCGCCATCAACACCGTCATCAAGCTAGGCTTCATCAGGATCATCATTGTCATCATCCACACCATCATCTCCTCCAGCACCATCATCACCACTCCGTCCCGCTGTAACAATTGTGTTGGATATTGCTTAGTTCATTAGGGGAAACTTTCCCAGTGTTAATTACTATTGTAGTTGATGCTTGTGAGTGGAACCATTGGATTATTGTTTATGTTCAGATTGTTATCCATTATCATATCATCTTTGATCTTGATCCATATGATGTCTTGTGAGTATTTCGTTTAGTTCTTGAGGACATGGGAGCAGTCATGTTGTTAGTAGTGAATCTGTGATGAGTTATTATTCAATGGTTTAGTATTTAAGTTGTGGTGCTATTCTTCTAGTGGTGTCATGTGAACGTCGACTACATGACACTTCACCATTTATGGGCCTAGGGGAATGCATTGTGTATTTGGCTACTAATTGTGGGGTTGCCAGAGTGACAAAAACCTGAACCCCTGTTAGGACACCTTTGCACAAGGGAGTGTAGGATCTCAGAGTTTAAGGCTGTGGTTAGATTTATATCTTAATTACTTTCCTATAGTTACGGATGTTTGCAGGGGGTTTAATCACAAGTACGTATTAGTCCTAGGAGGGGAAGTAGGTTAGCACAAGTTCACCCACACAACACTTACGAACACCAAAGGGAGAGTACTCAGCTATTTGCAGCGAAAGCACTTGACATAATTCCCATGTGTCCTCGAGAATGTTTGGTCCTTATAAGTATTTCCACCGGCTTGTCCTTTGCTAAGAAAGGATTGGGCCACTTGCTACGTTTGTTAGTTACTTCTATTACTTGCTCTTTGTTTTGTTGCCTTGTCACAAAACCACTAAAAATCTGTTAGCTAAGTATTCATAGGGATTTCCTGCTCCATACCACTGTTCAGCACCTTCTGCTCCTCGTTGGGATTGACACTCCTATTTATCAAAAGTACTACGATATACCCCCTATACTTGTGGGTCATCAGCCGCACGGCCCTAGGGTGTGGCCACCTCGTGGCCACCCTTCGGCTGCTCTTCTGGTTCCGTGTTATTTCCGGTAAAATATTGACTTTGGCTTTTGTGCCGTTCAATTCCGAGAATATTTCCTTACTAGATTTTCTGAAACCAAAAACAGCAGAAAACAGGGAACTGGCACTGCGGCATCTTGTTAATAGGTTAGTCCCAGAAAATATATAAAAATACCTCAAAGTGTAGGCAAAACATGTTGATACTAAACAAGCATGGAACATAAAAAATTATAGATATGTTTACGACGTATCAATGATCATTGCTATTATGGTTTATGTGATATTGGTGCAAGTTCAAGTGCTATTCCTTATGAGATTTACAGAGATATTATGCATGAAATTGGTCCTTGTGAACTAGAAGAAATTGATGTGGTTATTCAGCTTTGCTAATAGAGAGACCATCTCTCCAATTGGTATTGTAAGAGATGTGGAAGGCATTGCGATAAGACTAAATATCCTGCTGATTTTCTAGTACTTGGTTCAACTGCTAGTAAAACTTGCCCTATCATTTTTGGTTGACCTTTCTTGAACACTTGTGGAGCTATTATAGATTGTAAGAAGGAGAAAATTTTAACTAAATTTGATGGATAATCTTATGAGTTTAATTTTTCTAAATTTGCTAAAGCTCCTTATGAAAATGAATTGCCTAATGAAGATTTTAGAGTTGAACAACTTGCTTCTATTGCTCTTGCTCCTAACGATGCTTTGCAGCAATATATGGAAGATCACGAAAGTGAGATCTTCATGGAAGAAAGAAATGAGACTGACGAGATTCTTATTCGTCAATATGAGATGCTTAAGCATAATCCACCTGTGGAAGACTTGGGTACCACATTACCACCCAAAGATAATCCTGTTTTTGATCTAAGACCTCTGCCTGATGATCTTAAATATGCTTCTCTTGATGATAAGAAAATATATCCTGTTATTATTAGTTCTAAACTTTCAGGAAAGGAAGAGGAAAGATTATTGGAAGTATTGAAGAAACACCGAGGAGCTATGGGTTATACTCTTGATGACTTAAAAGGGATTTCTCCTACTATATGTCAGCATGCTATTAATATGGAACCTGATGTAAAACCAGTTGTTGAACATCAACGTCGTTTAATTCCTAAGATGAAGGAAGTGGTAAGAAATGAGGTATTGAAACTTCTTAATGTTGGTATTATTTATCCTATTGCTGATAGTAGATGGGTTAGTCCTAATCATTGTGTCCCTAAGAAAGGAGGAATTACTGTTGTGCCTAATGAAAATAATGAGCTTATTCCTCAAAGAGTAGTAGTTGGTTATAGGATGTGCATTGATTTTAGAAAGGTTAACAAAGTTACTAAGAAAGATCATTATCCTTTACCTTTTATTGATCAAATGTTAGGAAGGTTGTCTAAGAAGACTCATTTTTGTTTTCTTGATGGTTATTCTGGGTTCTCTCAAATTGCTGTTAGAAATCAAGATCAAGAGAAAACCACTTTTACGTGTCCTTATGGAACTTATGCTTATAGGAGTATGCCTTTTGGTTTGTGTAATTCTCCTGCTACTTTTCAAAGATGTATCTCTGCTATCTTTCATGGTTTTTGTGAAGAAATTGTGGAAGTTGTCACATCCCAAAATTTTCCAAATTTTGAAATGTGAGAAATAAACAAACAAAAGAAACAAATGTTGAAATTTAGGGTGAAAAGAAACGTTTTGCTTCTAAATGGAAACATCAAAACCCTACTTGAACAAAATTTGAATGAAAAGGCAACAAACAAATTTTGTAAGAATCAAATGCATTCATAAATGTATGTACCTTGAATTTAAAACACTTGGAAAAGTTAAACCAAAACCCTAAATCTTAATGAAAGAAATCATCTCCAAGATCTCTCTAAGACTATGGCTTTGTTCCATATAAAAATTCAGCAACAAACATTTCTAAATGACCACTGATAAACAAAAATATTATAAGACCATGGGAATTTATTTCATTCAATTTGGAGCCATGGATAAAAACTTATGATTTAAATAAGATGAAAGGAAATAATTTCCAAGGCTAATAAAGCTCCTAACTAAAAACAATATCAAAATTGTGAGCAAAATAATCCTAAAAGGATTTAAAAGGATAAATAAATATTAAATAAAATTATACAGAGTGGAATCACTATTTTGGAACTATAAGTAAAAATATATGAATTTTATAAGACAAAGAAAGAAAGAAATAAAAAAATAAGAAAAATTTAGAAGACAATTTAAATCTTGGCCAAATCCATAAGCAAATGGAATAAAGGTAATCCAAATAAAATAAAAGAATAAAGGATTATTTTAATAAAATTATATGGGTTTGAACCATATTCAATTTTATTTGAATAAAGACAAAAATTGCCTAATACAAATGAATAATTAAATCATGGGAATTTATTTGAAATTTCCAAAATGGACTAATAAGTCAACACACTTTTTAAATAAATTTACTGAAAAGGTTTGGTAAGAATTTGAGATTCATTTGAGGTTTAAATCAAATGAATTGAATTAAAATAGAAATCAGGAAAAGGAAAAGATTTAGAAGAAAAAAATAAAGAAAACGAAACCAGCCAGCACCCCAGGCCCAACTAGCCCAACCCTAGGCCCAACACAGCCCACCCGGCAACCCCCACCCCTCTTTCCCCGCAGAACCTTCGGCACCGCACGGAACACCCACCCCCTCGCTTACCCCGTGGACCCACGCCACGTTGGCATCATCGTCTTCACCCGCACGCCAGACCCGTTCTTCCCCCTTATTCCTCTACCGTTTTTGACTCGATTCAATTCGATTGAATTCAATTAATTCAGCGAGTAATTTTCTCCCACAACCACGCTCGATTAAACACCTCCCTCTCCTCTCCATTTCCCCTTAGACGCCACGCCCAATGAGCCCCTAGGCTGACTTGATTTTTGCTCGAACCACCGCTGCCTCCGACGTGCTCCGACACCAATTCCGGCGAGCCCAGACCACCCCTGCCTCCTGGCTCACAGTAGCTCACTGGCCAACGCCTTGCCCACCTTCTGCCGTACCCCGTTTGCTCGCGTGCACCCCTGACGCTCGGCAACAACCTCGTTTGCGACCACCCGACGGTAAGCACAACTCCGGTGAGCCCTAGCGTCCGAATCGTGCGCACCTTGTTCTCTGGCTCTTGCTAACTTGATCTCCATCGTCCTGCGCGTCTCCTGATGCTTGCCATTCACTCACGCGTGACCTGCAGGCTCGCCTCCGACGATGACCGTGCGTGCCCGATGATGAACTCAACTCCGGTGAGCAATCCCCATCGATCCCGTGCGCCCCTTTGCCAACCACTGCCACGTTGAGGATCCCCTCGCCACAACGACTCTGGTTGATGGGGATATACCGAGTGGGGTATACCCAGCAGGATGTGTCCTATTGGCCCAAGCTACCAGCAAGTGGGCCTGCAGGACGGCGACTGGATCAAGACCCAACAAGGAGCCAGGCGACTGGAAGCTAAAAGCCTAGAAGCGTAGCTAGGCCCAGTCGGATTAGGTCAAACACCCTCTGAATCCTTAACTAATTCGGTTGTAGATCTGTAAACCCTAGCGATGTGAGTCTATATAAACCTCCCTAGGGTACGCATAGAGGACACGTTCCATCATACACCCCCTGCGACTCCTCGCCTAGTCGACGAGCTCGCCCTTTGTACTCTCTCATCAATACAATCTAGCAGGAGTAGGTCTTTACCCTCCGGGGGGGCGAACCTGGGTAAACCCTTATGTCTCCGCCCTCATCTCGCACCGCAGATGGCTGGCCGCCCTTGCCCCTTGTTCTACTACTCGCTGCCGATTGCAGCATCTGCCGTGCCATTCCTACGATAGTGGCGTCCACCATGGGGCCTGGCCGGTCAGGCCGGTGATCTGCGGCGAGATCCAATCTGCCCATCAACGAGTCGCCACCGGCCGCATGATCGCGATCGACGAGATCCTCCAGATCTTGCCGAGCAGCTACATCCCGGCGGCGCGCCCGTCACGCACAGCGTGATCATGCTGGTCGACACGATCAACCTCTTCGTCGGCTTCACCGACGTCATCGTTTTGGAGGACTCGGCTCGCATTCGCGAGTCCCCACCGTGTGATCGGCTCTCCGAGAGTCAGGTCCACACCATCCATCGCCTCGACTCCGAGTACGACTCGACCAACAGCAACATGGCCGAGACTAGCGTGGTCGCGCTGATGCGGCCCTCAACGACGATGCCGACTCGGCGACCCCGGCGTTAGTCGCGGGATCCATCGTCACCGCGTCACCCGCGGGCTCCATCACCCAGGTCTCCAACATGGGGGACTTCGAGGACCCCTTCATCCTTGGGATCTTTGACTCCGATTCCAGATCGGAGAACTCCTGCGACTTCCATGCCGGATCTGGTTGCCACGTCGCGACCTACATGGCGAGCGGCACGGACGCCCCGCCAGACGCCTTCTCCATGCTGATCCCGCCGACCGCGACGGCGATGGAGGTCGAAGAACTCTGCCTGCGGCTGGAACAGGCAGTCCGCAAGGAACAAGCCGAGCGCGAAAAATTTCGCCTCGAGCAAGTAACGGCGTAGGAGCTCTCGTGCTACCACCAACTCCGCATTAGGTCGCACCTAAACCCCACCGTTCAGGGCCGCGCCCTGAACTTCAACAACGAGAGCGACTCGGTCTGCGTGGCCGATCGCGTGATCTGCGAGAATGCGCCACCAGGAGGAAGCGCTCGACCACCACCAGGCGCATTAGCGAACGATGCTCTCCCACCACCGCCCGGCCGCACACCCCCTCCAAACCAACCGCGGATCATGATCTCTGTGCAGGAGCGGGACGCGAACGGCCTCCCGTTGTTTTATACTCCGATGGACAACGTCATCGCGAGCCAAGCCGCGGTCGACAACATCAACGTGACCGGGGAAGGCGCCCTGCAGATCCAGTACGCCAGGGCCTTACTCGCCAAGGCCGTCGAGCAACAAGCTGCGGGAAGCGATCGCGAGGACGCGTCTACTCCGCCGTCGGCAAGCGAGGCGAGCGGCCGCCCGATGATGGCAAACACTCTCAATTGCCCACCCCGAGCCCCTGCAACTCCAGCCGCGACCTGCGAACGCGGCACTCTCCACCGACGACCCGCGACCGACGAACAACATGGTCGCTGCCAATGGGCAGCCAGTCGACGCACGAACCCACATCATCAACAAGCAGAGCTGGCGCGCATGCCAGCCTGGCAACTTGAGGCATACCCTCACCAACCGCCGTGATGGCGAGCCAAGGGGATCGCTCAGCCGAGTCGGCCCCTAGTGCTTCGGACCAATGATCCGAGGCGAAAAGTACCCGACAAACTTTAAAGTGCCGAAGGAGATCGAGAAGTACGACCCCTCATACGACCCAATAGTGTGGCTTGACACGTACCTCAAGGCGATGGAAATCGTCGGCCACACCGACCTGCTCGCCGCCCGCTACCTCCCCCCGATGATGGAGGGAGCGTGCCGACAATGGATCAACACCCTCCCCGCAGACATCATCGACTCCTGGGAGGAAATGCGCGACGCCTTCGTGAGGCACTTCGAGGGCTCCTACACCCGCGCCACCACCATCAAGGACCTGGAGCGATGCATCCAAGGACCCCATGAGTCGACCCGCAGCTAGGTCCAGCAGTGGCAGGACCTGTGGTACAACGCGACCGGAATCCACCCGAACACCGCGATCCACTACTTCAAGACCTCGTGCCGCTACGAGCCCTTGGTGGCCCAGCTCAAGCGGGTGTACAAAACACTCGACAACATACCGGACCTTCTCGAGATCGCCAAGCAGTACGCGGAGGAGGACCCGAACCAAGAAACCGACAACGAGTCGGGAGGAAACCGCCGCATGAGCGGCCACGACAACGGGAGACGACCCGAGCTACGCTATAGCAACACTCGCCTCACCGGCAAGCGCCGCGGTGACAGGCGAGTCGACTTCGTCGCCAATGCCGGCTACGCGCCACACGAGCCCAAGAGCTTCCGCTGTGACGGAGGCCAGCGCCGCGATAGCGGCCACTACAAGGCAAAGCTAAGATTCAATCCCGCGTCTCTCCTCAACCAGCCCTGTGTGTTCCACAACATGGAGGGGAAGCCCGCCACGCACACGACCGACGACTGCCACTCCCTGAAGGAGATCGAGAAGGCACGGCGCGCACGAGAGGACCCCAACAACCACCCGCCAAACGGCGGGGCATTCGACAACGACGTGGGATCGCTTCACACCTTCACCGTGTTCAGCACCAAGCTCGAGAAGAAGGTCATCGCCTGCGCTGTCACCGTCAATGAGGTGTCCTAGGTTGACGTCCCATGCTTCCTCAACTGGTCCGAGCAACGGATCACCTGGAGCCGCGAAGATCACTCGCCACGGATCGAATATCCGGGGCGAGTCGCCTTGGTGGTCAAGCCCAAGGTGGGAGACTACTGGCTCCCTAAGACGCTGATGGACGGCGGAAGCTCCATCAACATTCTCTACCTGGACACGTTCAGGCAACTGCGGCTCCCGCAGTCGATGATTGAGATGACCTACACCACCTTCCACGGCATCGTCCCCGGTCGGAAGGCGTACTCGATCGGCAAGGTGATGCTGCCAGTCACCTTCGGCATACCAGCGAACTTCCGCACCGAGCGAATCATCTTCGAGCCGATGCCCTTCAACAGCCCGTACCACTGCGTCGTGGGGCGGAAGGCGTTTGCCAAGTTCATAGCAGCGCCCCACTACGCGTACAACACGAGGAACCTCCCAGGGCCGTGCGGCATCATCACCGTCCACGACGACCCCGACATGGCCATAGAGTGCAAGGCCAAGGGGCGCCGAGCTCGCCGACACCGTCATAGCCGCTGAAGCCAACCACGCGGAAGAGCTTGCCAAGTACACGAGCGGGGTCAGCAATGACGACCCCACAATACTCAAGAAGCCTAACTCGGAGGGTGGCTGCTCAACGGCCTTCGAGGCGACCATGCACACGCGCTCCATCGAGCTGGTCCTAGGCGACTCTAGCCAGACGGTGACGATCAGAACGGGCATGAGCCCAGCATAGGAAGGCGCGCTCATTGAGTTCCTCCGTGAGAATCACGACATCTTCGCATGGAAGCCATCTGACATGCCTGGTGTCCTGCGGGAACTCGCTGAGCACAAACTAAACACCGACCCCAAAGCGCGACCCATCAAGCAGTCACTGCGGCCCTTCAAGGAAGAGCGTCGTCGAGCAATCGCTGAGGAGGTGCAGCGTCTACTCACTGCAGGCTTCATACAGCCAATCAAGTACTCCAAGTGGCTGGCAAACCCAGTCCTGGTCGAGAAGAAAGACAGGACCTGGAGAATGTGTATCTACTACACAAATCTCAACAGCGCCTGCCCCAAGGAGCAGTTCATCCTCCCGCGGATCGATCAAATCATCGAATCAACCACGGGATCGGAGTCGCTCTGCTTCCTTGACGCCTACTCTGGTTACAACCAGATAAAAATGGTAGTTAAGGATGAGGAGAGCCAAATTGGCCGCAACATCCACGCTACATCGACGACGTGGTGGTGAAATCCACTCGCCGACCTGGCCGAAACCTTCGCGAACCTGCGGAGGTACAAGATCAAACTAAACCCAGGAAAGCGCACCTTCGGTGTACCCACTGGACAGCTACTGGGGTATGTCGTCTCCAAACGAGGGATCGAGGCAAACCCCACAAAGATCAACACGATCGCCCGGCTCGGCAAACCCGAGTGCCCGCGCAACGTCCAGAAATTGGCCGAGTGAGTCGCGGCTCTCAGTCGCTTCATCCCCCGGCTAGGCACGAAGGCAATGCCTCTCTACCACCTAATGCGCAAGAATCCCACGATCGAGTGGGACAAGGAGGCAGACGATACACTCCACGCACTCAAGGAAGTGCTACTCGCGGCCCCGCTACTCGCCGCCCCCGTCGACAAGGAGCCCCTGCTCGTCTACGTCGCGGCCTCCGAGCGGGTCGTCAGCGTCGTTATGGTCGTCGAGCGACCAGAAGAGGGCAAGGAACTCTTGGTGCAACGACATGTCTACTACATCAGCGAAGTCCTCACCGAGTCGCGCTAGCGCTACCCGCAGTACCAGAAACTGGTATATGCGGTCTTCCGAGCCTAGCGGCGACGGCCGCACTACTTCCAGGAGCACCCAATCACGGTCAGCGCCGTTGCAGGACATCATCCGCAACCGCGAGGAGACCGGGCGAGTTGCCAAGTGGTCCGAGGAGATCAGAGTCCACAATATCAGATACGAGCCGCGCAAGGCCATCAAATCGCAGGCCTTGGCAGACTTCCTCGCTGACTGGGAGGAGGCACAACAGCCAGAGAAGCTATCGTACCTCCACTACTGGTCGCTACACTTCGATGGCTCCAAAAACGCAGATGGCGCAGGGGTAGGGATCGTTCTCACATCCCCAAAGGGCGACAAGCTACGCTACATCCTGTACCACGACTTCACCCCCTGCACCAACAATATGACCGAGTACAAAGCGCTACTCCACGGCATGCGAGCAGACAAGGAAATGAACATCAATCGTCTGCGCTGCTACGGCGACTCCGACCTCGTCGTCGGGCAAGTCGCCGGCACATGCGATGTAGTCTCCCCCACCATGGTGGCATACCGCCAAGCCGTGGACCAGCTGGGAGGTCACTTTGCCAGCTACTCCGTCGAGTGGATCGATCGGTGCAAGAACGAGGAGGCCGACGCTCTCTCTCGCATCGGGTCGGCTCGCCTCGCGCCGCCTACCAGTGTCTTTCTCGACACCATCACCAAGCCTTTCGTCTCTCCCCCGAGGGAGATCGACATCGGAATCCCGCTACAACCAGAAGCAGCCCTGGTCGCCATGCTCGCGGAGCCAAGCGACTGGACCGCACCATACGTCACCTACCTAGAAGGAGGAACCTTACCCGCTAACGATACGGAGGCCCGGATGATAGTGCGCCGTTGCAAGTCCTTCATCATCATCAACGGCGAGCTCCATAAACGCAGTGTTATTGGCGTGTTTCAACGTTGCGTCCAACCCGCAGAAGGTCGCAAGATCCTCCAGGAAATCCATGCTGGCGACTGCGGACACCACGCTGGCGCTCGGTCCCTGGTCGCCAAGGCCATGCGACATGGCTTCTACTGGCTCATCGCGCACGCAGACGCGGTCGACATCGTCCAACGCTGTGTCGGATGCCAGAAGTACGCCAACTAGACCCATGTCCCAAGCTCGGCGCTCAAGACCATCCCCATTACCTGGCCATTCGTCGTGTGGGGCATGGACATGGTAGGCCCCCTCAAGAAGGCCCCCTATGGCTTCACCCACCTCCTAGTCCGCAAGTGCGACGGGAAGACCGCCACCAAGTTCCTACACGAGCTCATCCATCGCTACGGGTTCCCGCACAGCATCGTCACGGACAACGGCACCAACTTCGCCAAAGGAGCCATGGCTGAATTCTGCGAGGAGCACCACATACGACTCAACCTCGCCTCAGTCGCCCACCCGGAGTTCAACAGCCAGGCGGAACGCGCCAACCAGAGCATCCTCCATGGCCTGAAGCCGCGACTGCAAGTATACCTCGAGCGAACTCCAGGGTGCTGGGTCGAAGAACTCCCCTCCATCATCTGGGGCATTTGCACCTCCGTCAATAGGTCGACAGGGTTCACCCCCTTCTTCATGGTGTACAGTGCTGAAGTCGTCATGCCGACCGATCTCGAGAACGACTCGCCTTGGGTGGTCAACTACGCGGAGGACGACAACAAGCTCGCATGCCAGGAC
This sequence comes from Avena insularis, assembly GCA_023614405.1. Classification (NCBI taxonomy): domain Eukaryota; kingdom Viridiplantae; phylum Streptophyta; class Magnoliopsida; order Poales; family Poaceae; genus Avena; species Avena insularis. Next base: position 34,650,780 of record CM042684.1, read on the forward strand.
AGGGTCGACCAGCTCGACGAAGCATGCAACCTAGCTCGCTCCCGCACCGCCATCTACCAGCAAGGACTTCGCCGCTACCACAACCGGCGAGTCCGGACTCGCACCTTCCAGGAAGGCGACCGGGTACTACGTCTGATCCAGGACAAGAAGGGCATGCACAAGCTCTCTCCCCCTTGGGAGGGACCATTCGCCATCGGGCGAGTCCTGGGCAATGACGCCTACTACCTCATCGACATCCGAGGCGATGGAAAACTCGAGGTCAAGCGGCCATGGAATGTAAACCTCCTATGGAAGTTCTACTCCTAGAACTGGAGACATGTACCTCCTACCCGCTATGAAATAAAGAAGATTGATTCGCACAAATTGTGTCCACTCACCATAACTTGTGCCATTCGCACTCGTAATAACAGCGCTATGCCACTCGCGGAAGTCAACCCTTGGTCACGCGACCGGCACGGTCAAGTAGTGCGGTACGAGGGCACCGAAAAATTTCGGGCCTTGTATCGTCCACGAAAAAAGGTAACCCGGATCCCCATCGGAGTTGCCTCGCTCGACTGGCTTTCCGAGCCAAGACAACCGCATTCGCTTCCCACAGCGACCTAGTCCTCCACATCCTTGGCGCAGCAACTCGAACAGCTAAGTACCACGCTCGGGGACTGAAGCCAGCCCAAACCTGAGCGACTAGGGAAAACACCAAGTATGAGAGCGCGTCCTGGACTCGCCACGCGACTGGTCCCACGGATCAGGTGGAGCGACGCGCCTAATACAACGCGCCCCATCCTCACCTACCTTGGGCATGCGACTAGAACAGCCAAGTACCATGCTCGGGGACTCGGCCACCTGACCCCGTTCGCGCCCGGGAAAACGGCTAAGTACAGAGCACCCCTCGGAGTCGCCACGTGACTGGCTTTCCAAGCCATGGCGAGTCGACCGAACTTACTAACAGTTTAACAACATACATACACATAAAAACGAGGTAAACCCCACAAGAGGGCGGACGCGCTCAGGGACTCGCACAACCCACAATCAAATCAAAACACTGACAAAAACATCCATGCATTCCTTACGGCAGCAAAATTTGTTCACTCACAAGGGAAGTTACATATTTATTACAACTGACGCCACTTGGCAACTTAATTTACTTTGCAGGCTTGGACGACGACGCGCCACCACTCCCGTGAACACGGATGAAGGGAACCCACGGGTTCGATGGGTACTTCGTCGAAGTACCAGCCATCGCCAAGCGGAAGGGCTGCTCCACCTTGGAGTCACGGCTTGCCAGCTCGGGGTCGTTGGGCGCAACGATCGTCTCCTAGTATGGCAAGAGATCACCCAACGTCAGCACTCGGTCGGAGTAAACCGCACCCCGCTCGGTCACCTTCAGCACCTCAGATATTTCGACTGCGCCCATCGATGAAGGGTACCCACTGGTGACGTCGTCCAGGTCGAAGTCGTCGGGGAAGTGCGCGAGCCCAAGACTCAGCACAGTCGTAGCACCACGTCGGAAGGCCGAGCGCGACATGAACTCCACAACCCCTGGAGCCTTCTCCAGATAGCAACAAACTTCGACGAGGTCGCTAGGGATCACCTCCGTCGGCGAAATTTCCTGGAGGCATGCGCGGATGCAAGTCGCCGACAGAGCGGCTGTGTCCACCAACGTAGTGACACACTGCCGAGCGTCATACGATTGTGCTTCAGCCTCATCGTCAAGAATCCTCCCTGCAAACCAGGAGAAGCTCAAAATCAGAAACGCGCAAAAGATTAAATCCGGCATGGGCGTTCAGGAGTCGCGAGACCAATCACACAAAAATCGGACAAGATCACCGATCAAAGGGCGACAGCGCCCCGTGATGAAATCCTGCAAACCGGAGAGGTCATCCTGCAGCCCGGCGACGAGTGCATCTGACATCCTCCGCTCCTGAGCAATAGTAGAAACGGCTGCCTTGTCCCTCTCATCCGCCGAGGTCGCCTCCGTCTTCGTGTCCTTGAGCTCCCGCTCCAAGTCGGTGATTCGCTTCTACGTGGCGCTCAAGGACGACTGAGCAGCCATCAACTCACTCGCAGGGACCATGCCTTCACGAGCCTTCTCCATCGCGGCCGGATGACCCTCTGCATCAACAAAACCATGAGTACGAATAAAGCAAGCGATACTACCAACAACAAGGACAACAAACACTTACCAGTAGTCGCCCGAAGATGCTCGTTCGTCCCTCGGACGACATGGAGCTCCTTCTCCAGACGCTCCCTGGCGGCAAGTCGCACCGCCGACTCGCGCTGTAGGCCCTGCACAACCATGAAAGCATTCGCGAAGAAATTTCTAAGTGCCTAGACGCTGAAATTCAGCGACTAGCCGCTCGGGGACTGAACAGCGAAATCAATAAGAATCCGACCGCTGAAATTCAGTGATCAGATCCTCAGGGACTAGACATACCCGGATCGCTGCACCTAGCATGTTGTGGAGTTCAACCGCGTCCACCGATGGGAGCACAACAGGTGTGCACCCGCGACGCTGCTCCACTTCCGCTAACTGCACTGGAGCACTCGCTGTGGAGGCCCTCGCCACAAAGCGAGGGAAGGTAGCCACCACCGCCCCCGCGGCACTCAATGTTGGGCCCGTCGCACAAACTGGTGCCGCGGGCTCGACCTTCTGCGACTCCGCGTCCATCGCAGCCGTCGCAACCGCACCCACTCCAATTGGAGCCTCACTCAGGGCGCCGACTGGCTCGTTCGAGATTGTGATGACTTCATCGCCCTTTGCCTTCTTCGCGCCCTTAACGGGCGCCTCGACCTCGTTGCCCTTCCTCTTCTTCGAAGAGTCGACTCGCGCTTCCGCGGCACCCAACAGGACCTTGGCCACCGAAGGGTGACCTATTTTCTTCACTCCAGTCCTGCAACACAATGCCATCAGCAAACCCGCCAGCCAGATATGAATCGATTGGACAAACGAATAACTTAAAGGGTACTCACTTGGCGACTGGGATAAAACGCAAACCAGTATGAATGTTCGATGGCTTCTCCAACTTCGGCCCTAGCTTCTGACTGAGGCCCGTATTGAACATGATCTGTGCCCAGGACACCGAGGGCTTCTTCAAGGATGAAGCCGCGGCAGGAGGATCAGCGGCGATCGCCGCAGGCGCTCCCCTCGGCAGCGAGGCCCTCGCAGATGGTGCGGTCCCGAGCCCGGTGACTGTGGTGAAGGGTGGTGGTAGCGACGCCAACGTCACCTCACCCTCTACCACGGCCGTGTCGGCCGCCGCAGTCGCATGCGCCTGTGCGCCAGCCCCAGCTTTCTCGGCCGTGTTGGAAGCTTCAGAGCTACTCACGGACCGAGGCGGTGACACCGGCTTAGCCGGCCTCTTCTTATTTTGGGGCGATTTCTTCTTCGACGGCGTGGCCACGCACCGCGAAGTGTATTCAGGGAGCTCATCGTCATCCCTGTCGTGAGCCTCGAGGCTCTTGCTGGCCTCGAGCTCACGTTGCCACTTCCCACTGGTCTTACGGACCGTGGGTGCGGCGACCTCCACGGCTTCGTCATCATCTTCATCATCATCATCGTCACCATCATCGGCATCGTCGCCTCTGGTGTGGCCCTTGTCGGATGAGGACTCACTCTCGTCCTCGACGGACTCGGTCGAGTTTTCGTCGTTAGCGGGTGGAAGCCAACCTTCCACCACTTGCAACAACTACGAAGATAAAATGCGATTAGCATGAACCACGACTGCATATCTGCGACTGCGAATGTACAAGAAAGTACGAATTTACCGTCGGAGCCTTGCGATTCGCGGTGTAAGGGGCAACCCCGCCCTTCGTGTCGAGGTATTCTGCGTCGGTGATTTTCTTTAGGGCCAAAGTATAATAGTTGAGCCTCCACTCGGCAGTGCAAGACTTTGTCAGGTTAACCTTGCCCGTGTACTCATACATGCAGTGGGCGCGACTCGCTAGAGGCACTAGCCTCCGACCAAACCAGCAATTATACAAGTTGATTGTCTGGAGGCCCTTCTTCTTCAAGCTGCGATTGTTTGCAGCATTTCATCGACCACCATCCGCTGGTCGTGCAGAAGCTTGGCGACTTGGAGCCGACGTGGCTCGGGCCGGTCGGTGGAATACATCGTAAGCTCCACCTCGTCGTCTGTCGGCGACTCGGTCACGTAGATGAAGGAAATATGCCCTAGAGGCAATCATAGAGATGATTATATTTCATATGTATCCATCAGTTATTGTAATGTTTCTTGAATATCCATATCAGGCAACTTGTATTGATGGGAAATTATGTGAATTGTTTGTGAAACTCTTTACTTGTATGGTTATTTAATAGTTGTCCCTAGTCGGAGTTCATGTGAGGACACATGTGAATATTAGACTAGCACATCGATTGGTTGATGACTATGTTTCGCAAGTCATAGACATGGAGATGTCAAACCAATGATGTGGACACATGTTATGAACATGGGGTTGGACTGACCCAACTTGAGACTGGCAATTAGTTGCAGCTCTCTCTCTCTCTACACATCGTGTACGTTTTATCCTTAGACCTGAGATTGTCGCATGTACTTGAGATGTGGATCGACCTACTTTGGGGCTATCAAACGCTGCCTTTATGTGAGTAGTTATAAAGGTAGCTTTCGGGTTTGTCCTGAAGCATGCTGCAAGGCATGGTCAATCAAGATGGGATTTGCCCCTCTCTACTTGAGAGAGATATCTCTGGGCCCCTCGAGTGATCGGATCCAGAAAAGCATGGCCATGCTACATAAGGTTAAGAGTTAACCTAGTAAAGGGATTCCAAATCATGGTATCGAGAAAGGGAGGTCAGCTTGGAGCTAGACCAAATATCGTGAGGCAAAAGGAAAGACATGTACTAAACCTTGTGATGGTTCGTCCGATATGATCTTTGTATGCGTTTAGGAGTTGGCACGTCTTGCTAGAGGCCGCTACCAACTATTGACAGAATAAGTGTATTCGTGTCATGTCTATACGCATATGAACCTATAGGGTCACACACTTAAGGGGTTGGAAGCCTAATGAGGATTGGATCCGAATTAGACCAGGCTTAGGCTACTAATGGGCTGCTAATAGAAGCCCACTAGGGATTCCTATATAAGAGAGGGTGGGGAGAGCTGGCCAGGGTTAGACCTGAGATCATTCCACCCAGCCGCCACTCCTCTCGCCTGTGTCGCGCGCGCGGACCTAGCAGTCCGACGTCTGACACTTCCACCTTGTACGTGTGGATACCTCGAGGCTGCATCATGGCGCTTGGAGCAGCATGCAGGAGCTTCGTGGGGCGAGGACAAGGAGGCGTGGTGCGTGCACTTGCGCCTCGGCAGCGCTTCATCAATTCCGCAACTACGCGTCTAGTGGTAATCCAGTGATCTATGACAACAGTAATCCTGGTATACGCGGTAGAAAATTTTGATTTGCGCTAGTGTAGCCTACCCGTATCCCTTCAGTAGAACCAATGCTTCTTCCACTCGTTCGCTGCCTTCTTTGGCAGCATCAGGTCGAAGAAGGAGGCCTTCGACTTCAACTGAAAGGTGAGGCCGCCCGCAGCCAACATTAGGCGCCTGTTTCTTTGCGCGTGATCCTCCCGTGGAACAGATCTTGCCACAGGGGGAAGTATGGCCGGCAGCCTAGGTAGTACTCGCAAAGAGACACAAATATGGCGAGTTGCTCGATGTTGTGCGGCCCTTGGTCTGATGGCTGGATGTCATAGTACGCAGAGAAGCGGCGAAAGAAGAGGGGGGTGGGGAATCCTAGCCCCCTCTCCAGGTGGCTGGTGAAGCAGATAAACTCTCCGTCGCGCAGATCTGGTACCACTTCTCCGGTCGCGGGGATGCGCCATCTCCCAGCATGGAGGATCCCTGCCTCCTTGAATGATTTCAGCAGCACTTTCGTGCACTTGGATCTCCCCCATGGTTCTGTCGAAGGCGCCATCAGTTGGAAGATCTAGGGTTGTGGGTCGCTCTGGTCGCTACGGGGGAACGGAAGACTGGAGAAGTGCGAGATCGGAGGAAGTGTGGGAAATGATCGCCCTTCACCCGTCACTCTCCTTATATAGAGGTTGCTACCCGCCATCTTCGGGGAGCCGTTACCGCACGGTGATTACACCGATATTACCGTTGGATTACCCAACGGCTAGTTTGACCAGTGCTGACGGTCCAACTTCGTCTACTCGACTCGCCGGCTTCAGCGACTCAACAACTCGCCGACCAGATCGCCCTAGTTGCGATTCAATTGTTCGCCGACCTGATCACCATAGCCGTGATTCGACTACTTGCTGGCCCATTCACCGTGTTGCGATTCGACTGGTCGTCGTTATTGTGACTAAGATGACATGTTCCTTCTTTCATTCAGGGAGTCCACCGCCGATTCGACTGGGCGTCCAAAATGGACCCATATACTCCGACTGCCAACGAACACCTGCGACGAATCAGCGACGGCCTTGGGGACTACTGATGGGGATATGCCGAGTGGGGTATACCCTGCCGGATGTTTCCTATTGGCCCAAGCTGCCAGCAAGTGGGCCTTCAGGACAGCGACTGAATCAAGACCCAACAAGGAGCCAGGTGACTGGAAGCTAAAAGCCCAGAAGCGTAGCTAGGCCCAGTCGGATTAGGTCAAACACCCTCTAAATCCTTAACTAATTTGGTTGTAGATCTATCAACCCTAGCAAGGTGAGTCTATATAAACCTCCCTAGGGTACGCAAGGAGGACACGTTCCATCATACACCCCCTGTGACTCGCTGCCTAGTTGTCGAGCTCGCCCTTTGTACTCTCTCATCAATACAATCTAGCAGGAGTAGGTCTTTACCCTCCGGGGGGCGAACCTAGGTAAACCCTTGTGTCTCTGCCCTCATCTCGCACCGCAGATGGCTGGCCGCCCTTGCCCCTCATTCTACTACTTGCTGCCCATTGCAGCATCTGTCGTAGCCATTCCCACGACACTGGTAACACCCTCTTTCCCTCCCATTGCTTCCTAGAATCTTCGGACTGCCGTAAACAGAGTGCCGCCGCCGTGCGTTGCCAGCCAGCGCCACCGGTTCTTGGTCAGCCGCTGTAGATCGTTAGATGCGTATCCAGTGGCTGCGGTTAGAAGATTGCCGAAGCGGTATCGTGTGTTCTGTGTCATGTGATTTAGTTGGATCTAACGGCCCGCGTAGCTCGATCCACCCGAAGCGGTATGGTCCAGTTAGAATCACACACGTGGGCAAGTTGTTGATTTAAAAACAAAATTTGATATATTAGATGTTTGAATTTGTAAAATCCATAACTTTTGATCTGTTTGTACAAAAATTACAAACTTTATATCAATGGATTCAGAAAAATTAAAACTTTGCAACTATGGCCCTGGTTTGGTCATTTGCTTCAAGAAATTTTGGTTTTTATGCAGAGACATGTTTAGGACTATTTTGAGTATAAAATTGTTCTAAAAATGATTTTTGAGTGAAACCTTTTGCAAATGGTTTGTTTTGAACCCTTTGACCATAAACAATAACATTTGAATTTAAAAATATATTTGGTTAACACTAGTAATTATTCCTTCGAATAAAAGCATTTCTAGTAAAACAAAAATGATTTAAAAGGCCTATTTTCACTAACTTGATTTTAAATGGTTTTCCCACTTTTATAAAAGACCAATAGGTGTTTTGAGATGTTTAGAGCCTTGTTAGAAAACTATTTTTCAATAAAACAACCTTTTTTCATGCTTGCATGCATTTCTTTGTTTTTATTGTTTTGTGTTGTGAATTGTTTGAGTGATAGTTTTTGAATGTGTGCTTTGCTTGATTGAATTGCAGTGAACTTTGAGGAGTGTGAAAATTGCAAGATCAAGAAGAGTACCTAGATTTTCTACAAAAAGGCAAGTGATACTTTGGTCATCAAAAGTCCTATCTTTTCAATATTGCATTAGTGATATTTTTGTAGTATGCATGATAGGACTATTTTTATATGTTGCTATGCTATAGTATATCCTATAGAATATATCTTGGTAGGAATCTTCCAAAGATAAGAGACAAGTTATGATAGAATGCTTAGCCTAGATATTAGAATTCATGGGTGGAATATTTATACTATGATATTATGCAAAATCTATGACTATGTTTTTGATTAATAAAACAACTATGTGAATGAATCACCTGGGTGGAATGATGAGAATGGTTTGTGTTGAGTGGTTACACAAGGCCCATTTCTATGGTTTATCTTGTGTATCACACTTGTGGGTGGCCGCCCACAAACAAAGAGATTTGAGATGTTTTGTGTTGAGAAGCTTCTAGTGCAGCCACATGGCATATGGGCTCATAGGTTGCAAGAACTCAGACAGGCAGATAGTTGGTGGTAATGATGATAGGATGGAACACGTCTGTGCTGATCTGAGGGATTATTTCTGAAAAGTCTCGTCTCGATGCATGTCGGTTCTTGTGGGAAAAGTGCACCACCTCTCGAGAGGGTAAAACCTAAGTACTAAGCCGTGACCCCGATAATGGGCATTTTGAGCATCAAAGACATTGAAATGATCAAGGATCTCCTCATCCCAATTTCTCTAAGTTAAAACTTGTTGGGTGAACAAGGGTAGCACCTGGTGTGTAACCAGCGTGCCATTGTGTGATAAAATGTTTTGAAAAGAGAAAGCTATTTTCAAAGGATAGGGAAACTTATTTTATGCAAAGTCCAGCCAAAAATCCACTTAGTCATATATTCATGTAGATGTTAGATTCTCCGTATCAATATGATATCACTTGCCAATACAATTCAAATGTATTGACCCTTGTGGCTGTAACTTATTATGTTGCAGGTTTGTTTGATGTTAGTGAAGTTTGTTGAGTAGGGATTACAAGTCTACAACCGACATGATTGCATGTGGCATATGAAGATGAAGGACTCCATGCTTATAGTTTTATCTGCTGCTTTGTAATAAGATAACCATATGAGCTATGTAAGTTGTAATGAACTATTTTATTCCTGGTTATAAGTTGTAATATGACCTTTGTTTATTGATATTACATCTTAAATTGTGGGTGATAGCTATTCGATCCAGGGACTAGCACTATAAACACAGGGATCTCCAACTTATTAGGCTGGGATCTCTACAGAAGTATTCATGGATGATTTCTCCATCTATGGAACTTCTTTTGATAATTGTTTGCATAATCTTGATAAAGTTTTGTAGAGATGTGAAGAAACTAATCTTGTTCTTAATTAGGAGAAATGCCACTTTATGGTTAATGAAGTAATTTTCCTTGAACATAAAATTTCTGAAAGAGATATTGAAGTTGACAGAGCCAAAGTTGAAGCAATTGAGAAAATGCCTTGTCCTAGGGATGTTAAAGGTATTCGTAGTATCCTTGGTCATGCTGGTCTCTATAGGAGGTTTATTAAAGATTTCTCCAAGATATCAAAGCCTCTTACTAATCTTCTCCAAAAAATATGTACCTTTTGTTTTTGGTGATAATTGCAAGGAAGATTTTGAAACTCTAAAGAAAGCTTTAACTACAGCTCCTATTGTCCAACCACCTAATTGGAATTTACCCTTTGAAATTATGTGTGATGCTAGTGATTTTGTTGTAGGTGATGTTCTTGGATAGCGAATAGATAAGAAGTTGAATGTTATTCATTATGCTATTAAGACTCTTGATAATTCTCAAATGAATTATGCTACTACTGAAAAAGAGTTCTTAGTTGTAGTCTTTGCTTGTAATAATTTTAGACCTTATATTATTGATTCAAAAGTTACTATTCATACTGATCATGCTGCTATTAGATACCTTATGAGAAAGAAAGATGCTAAGCCTAGGCTTATTAGATGTGTGTTGCTTTTACAAGAGTTTGATTTACATATTACAGATAGGAAAGGTGCTGAAAATCCTGTTGCTGATAATTTGTCTCGGTTGGAAAACATTTATTTTGATCCTATTCCTGTTAATGATAGTTTTCCAAATGAACAGTTGGCTGCAATAAAGGTAAGCTCGCGAGAGAGTCCTTAGTATGCTCATGTAGCATCCCAAATTTCATCAAATGCAAAATCATGTTGTTGCATTCATGTCATCACGGAATATTGATCTTGCACAAAAAATTTCAAAACAAAACCCCTAATAAAACCATATTTAACCCCCTTTTATTATATATATGGGGCATGGTTTTATTTTATTTTATGACCTCAAAATGTTTTTTTGAATGCTTTGGTGTGTTTGACACACATTTGGACACTAGGACCATAGTACAAAAGTATGGTGAATATTTGAATTCAAACAGATTTTAGTTAGCCATTCAAATTCAATTTAGAAAATCAAAACAGAAAAAGGAAAATGAAAAAGGGAAAAAATAATAGGCGCAACCTATCTTGCCCAAACCCCCCTCGCGGCCCACTAAGCCCACCGGCTTTCCCCTCTCCCTCTCTCTTTCTCACCCGCGCGCGCACCCTCTCTCTCACTGGCAACCAGGCTCCACTGCCACTTCACCTTCTTCCCCAAACCCCGCGCCTGTGACCAGCTCGCCACCCGTTTCTTCCCCCTACACTGCCGCGTTTTGATTTCAATTAATTAGCGATGAATGCATGCGTTATTCTCGCCCCTGCTCCGGCTACTTAACCCCCACCTCCCCGCGACCATTTCCCCTCACACTGCAAGACCCAAGCGCCGCCAGGCTCCACGAATTTCACTCTACACCGCCATGGTACCAACAAACTCCAGCGACACATTCCAGTGAGCTCCGTGTTCGCCTCTGCCTCTCGTTCACGCGAGTGTGTTCCTCTTTCCCTTGCGCTTCTTCTCATGCCTTTGGTTTGTTCTAAATCGCCACATGTCGTTGTCCCTGTTGAAGACTGCTAGCACCCGAGGCATCGTTCGTCTCCGGTGAGCAATCAAGGTAAAACTCGAGCACCCCTTGACCTCTGCTTCACGCCACCGTGTTTGTCGTGACCTTGCGCACTTGCTGATGCCTTTCGTTTGCCCTATTTTTCCCTAGGTTGTCGCCTTCGTCTCCGCTAGTGAGAACTCCGACGAGTTTTTCCGGCCGCGTTCGTGTGCCCCTGTCCAAGCCACGACCACGTTGAGCTTCACCATCTTCTCGCGATCGTGGTAAGCATCAACACGCCCCTCCTAACCCCCTAGACTCGCCGGTGTGTCACCGGAAGTAGTGTCGCCACTGCCAGAGCCATTTGCGCCACATACGTTTGGTCAGTCAGTCAGATCTGGTATGTTGGATCTATATCTAATGAATGAGATTAGATCTAGCACGAAGGGGTACGAGTAGATCCGAGTTGCAGGTTTTATTTAGATCTAACGGCGTGGAAGCGTGATCCAGCGTGAAGCGGTACACGCCAATCAGATGTTGTCGTGTGTCACTATTTTCGATTTAAAATCTGAATTTTGATCTATTAGTTATTCAAACTTGTAAATTCAATAACTTTTGATCTGTTTGTCCAAAAAATTACAAATTGTATATCAATGGATTCAGAAAAATGAGCTCTTTACAACTATGGCCTTGGTTTGTACATTTTCTTCTGAAAATTTAGGATTTTATGCAGAACCATTTGTAGGCTTATTTTGACTATATAAATTGTTTAGAAAAATATTTTTTAAGTAAATTTTGGTTTATTTAGACCTTAGAAAGTATGCTTTGTATTCATAACTATTTTGTTTGATTTAAAAAGTGTGGCAAAACATTCATTTGCATTTTGCATACATTCATATATATTTTTTCTTGTATATTGAATGTGAATATTGTAGTATGATTTTATGTGTAGATTTTGGTGATTGTGGAGAGTGTGATTGTGAGGATTGTTCCTATTCCCCCAACTACCAAGGCAAGTGATGCTTCATATTTTGTCCCATTATTTTATCTATGCACTAGTGATATTTTGAGTAGGATTTGCATGGTTATTTTCTAAGTATATGCTATGCTTGGGTAAATCCTATAGATATTGTCTTAGTAGTTTTTCCCTAAGTTAAGAAACTTGTTATACTAGTATGCTTAGCCTAGCTTGTAGAATACAAGGGTGGAATATTCATGCTATGGTATTATGCAAAATCTATGACTATGTTTTGATTAATAAAACAACTTGTGAATGAATCACCTGGATTGAATGGGAAGATTGGTTTATGTTGAGTGGTTACACAAGGCCCATGTCTATGGTTTACTTTGTGTATAACACTTGTGGATGGCCACCCAGGAACAAAGGGATTTGAGATATTTAGTGTTGAGAAGATTCTAGTGCAACCACATGGCATATGGGCTCTGCCTTGACCAACTAGGTTGCAAGAACTTAGCCAGATGGAAAGTTGGTGGTAGGGTTGATAGGATGGAATGCGTCCATGGTGGTCTAAGGGAATGCTTCTGAAAATTCTCGTCTCGATGCATGTCGAGTCTTGTGGGGAAAGTGCACCACCTCTCGAGAGGGTAAAACCTAAGTACTTAGCCGTGTCCCCGGTAACAGACATTTTGAGCCTCAGAGACATTAAAGTGATCAAGGATCTCCTCATCCCAATTTATCTAAGTTAAAACTTGTGGATGAACAAGGGTAAAGATTCACCAATGTCTATTGGTGGTTCCTTGGGTGTTTTTGTTAAACAAAAACTTAGTATTTTTCAACTAATAACAAAAACCTTATTTTGAGCAAAGCCAGCCTGAACCACACTTAGCCAAATTCATACAGTTATTAGATGTTACTATACTACTATGGTATCACTTGCCAATACAATTCCAAATGTATTGACTCTCTGTGGCTGTAATTTATGATGTTGCAGGTTACTCTGATGGAGACTATGGTTATGAGTCTACACTCAACATGTTTGCCTATGGCACATGAAGATGAAGACTTTATTTTTTTAAGTACTATGAACTCTATGTATTAGCCTTGGGCTAATGAGTTGTAAGTACTATTGCATCTATGGATATTGGGATGTAATAATGACCTTTGTATCTGTGTACTTCATCTTAAACTGTGGATGCTAGCAATTCGATCCAGGGACTAGCATTGCAATCACATGGGCATTTACCTTAAATGGTGGGGTCTTACAGATGGTATCAGAGCACTGTGTTGCCTGTAGGATTATGACCCTAAGATGGATTAGACTAAGGAAACCACTAGGAAAAATGCAACTCTTTGCAAATTCCACACTTGTCTCTTTTATTCTCGTAAACCTCTCCTAATCTTCTTTCTCATCTCTATTTGTAGGTGTCCGCCATCAACGAAGCCGTCAAGAAGGGACCACTCATGATGATGACCTTAGAATGTGAGACGGAGTTTCCCAAGGCACTCAAAAACCTCATGGTTAGCTTGGGAATACATGGTGAAGCCGTGTACAAAGGATTCCCAGTGATGGATGAAGGAGAAGAATATTGGTGGGTACAACTCAACTTGTATAAAAACAAGGAGGATAACCACAAAGAGTCGGGATTCTGCATGGTCACCAACTCAGAAATGCACATGTCATTCTTTGACTCTGCAAGGAATGCAGCATGGAATGCCATCAAGGAGCTTGGTGAAAGACTCAAGTGTAGAATGCTCAACACTCAAAATGACCTTAGAGAGGAGAAGAAATATACCCAAGACTTAGGGACCGCCATAAAACGTCTAAGGGAAGATATCATAGACTTGGCAATCTCTAATGAGAGGGAAGTAAGATTTGAGGAGTTGCTGTCCTGAAACAGATTTTTGTGCTCCACCATAAATATTCGTGTAAAATCTCTGTAAGTCGGATTGAGATGATATTTTATGAATAAATCCCTAAGTATGTTAGCTAAATTCCATTAGTTCAACACTTTTTTATTTGCGCAACAGAAGATCTTTGAAAAATTCGGTTTCTACCTGCTGGTCTGTTTTGACAGATTTTCTTCCATTATTTGCATTTGCTTCTTATTGATTCGTTTTTGGGTTATTTTTGGGAAATTGAGATTTTTGAGGGAATTTCTACAGTATCTTGTGTTTTAGTGAAAGTTTTTTTGTTCTAATGCTAAACCCAAAGGTCTATTATCTTTTGAATACAATAATGTTGCTAATGAAGATTGTGTGAAGTTTTGTATGAAGGAAAAAAATTTAGGTGTAGAGAAAGAATGATGTAATGAGATGAAGAATGGACAAAAGCTTAATCTTGGGGATGCCACCCCGTGTCACCCCAAGAAATATTCAAGAGGTACAAGCGTCAAAGCTTGGGGATGCCCAAGGCATCCCCTTCTTCATCAATAAAAATCTCGGGTCTTTCTAAACACTTCGTTTTTATTATTTCATGCACTGTTGTGTTGTTCATGGAGCGTATTAGTTTTCGTTTGGTTTGCTTAGTTTGCTTGAATAAATTAGTTTGGACCCTCGTTTTTGCTGTGTTGTTGCAAATAAGTTGATTGGTCTTGGAGAGGAGTAGAAAGTTCTTGCTTGAATAGTGCAAGAGGAGCTTGCTTTGACTATGACTTAGACTTTAGCATGTCATGCTAGATGTTGTTTTAACTTAATGCTTAGTGATTATTGTTGTAGCATGACTTGTTCCAAACAATTGGGATTTCTTAGTGTGCCTTAAAGGAATCATGCGTTGTTTTAGCATACAAAAGCATAGTATTGTGGTATTCTCCTTTGATGCTTTTTTTGGGTTGACTTGGCACATGCTCACCCCATGTTATGACTATGAACAATTCACCATAGCCTCTATGATCATTTATTCCTTGACTTGTAGTATCACTTTATGCTTTGATTAGTAATGTTTTGTCGCTCTGCATGATTATGGCCATTATTGCTCTCTTAGTTGGTCGCTCCCAGTCTTTTGATAGCCTCCACTTGTATGAGTAAGCTCTACTCATGCATACAACTCCCAAGAAACCAAGTTATTCCAAAGTGTCCACTATAAATTCCTATGCATGGTGTGTTACACCATTCCAAGTATATTCTTGTTTTCATCTATCTTCCAATTAAAAAGTATTTTGTTTTGTGAAAACTTAGTGATTAAAGCTCTCATGAACTTGATGGCACACTTTATTTTTCTTGCCCCTAATAAACTTGAAACATTGTGTCATATATGTTATATATGCTTGCACTTATACGTTGGAATTAGCAGAACCGTGCGGTCATGGGGAACGCTTTCAACATTGCACTTGTACTTTGTACACAATTGATATCATGTTCTTTTGTCTATGGATGTCGTTAGTGTGAAATAAAAGGGGAGCTTGTAAGTCCATGGAGTTATGTATGTGTGTTAGAGAAACGCCTGGGCCGCTAGCCTAAGCCATGCCTAATCATGGTGGAAACTTGCAGCATCACCATAATGACATCTATGAAGCTCTCTTCTTAAAAAAAAGAGACATATTGAAAATAGGAAAGAGAGAAAAAGCACCATTTTGCCATGGTAAATAAGAAGATTGCTGAGATGCTCATTGTCTGCTTGCCTTGTCATTTTGATTATGGGATATCTCCTGTATCATGTACAAGGGGTACCCCGTTGGCGGTTCTCTATGGTACACATGTACTTACTATGACAAGAACTTACAGGTGACTAAAGTTGAGTAGCATGAGGAGCGGCCCTCGTATTCAAGGGACATGAGATTTCCAGCTTATACTTTGTCAAGCATATATTCCATACTTTGTTCACTTTAACCTTAATCATTTCAAGATGCTTATGATAAGGGCAATGAGGGCTGAAAGCTAACAAGTACCATAATTTTTGGAAGCTCTTTTTGAAACTTGAAATACCCGCTTCCATTTATGAAGGGCCTTTTTTCCACTATTATATTGAGTCTTCACCTTCTATCCTTAGGCACCAATTAAGAGAGCATAGTTGTCCTTCTTAGTTCTATGTGCATTGTCCCAAAACTTATTGATTGGTGCATATTGTTGATATTGCTTGTTCTTGTGCTATTTGTATCTAGTCACTCTTATGAACTTTGAAGGTGTCCTATGCATCTATTTGCTACTCCATGAGGGACAAGCTGAATGCCACTATGCTATGTTTTCTGTATGTGAAACAAACAAATATTTTTCAATGCATGTTATTCATGATCTTTGTTTATAACCTTTCATGTTAAATGCATACTTACTTTGTCTTACTATTAGAACTCCATATTTCATGCTCATGTTTAGAGTTATTTGATCCCAGCTTTCAATGCTTTCAAATAGTTTGATCTTGATTTTGATGGTGCATGTCACCTAAAAATTATTCTTTTTATCACTTACTTACTCGAGGACGAGCAGGAGTTAAGCCTGGGGATGCTTGATACGTCGGAAACGTATCTATAATTTTTTATGTTCCATGCTTTTTTAGTATCTACTTTGCTTTGATTTGTCTACACTTTGAGGTGTTTTTATATGTTTTTATGGACTAACCTATTAACAAGATGCCACAGTGCCAGTTGCCTGTTTTCTTCTATTTTTTGGTTCCAGAAAACACAGAAAATCAATATTCTCGGAATTGGGCGGGACAAAAGCCAAAGTCAATATTTTACCGTGGGGAACACGGAGCCTGAATACAAGACGGAGGGGATCCTCCAGAGGAGCACACCCCCTGGCCGCGCGGCTAGGCCCAACCCGCGCCTGGGGGTGCAGCCTCCCTGGTGTAGTGACCCAGCATACCACTACATGATGTAGTATACTATAGTCGTTGACATAACACCAATGAAACACTGTTCACTAGTATTACATCCCTTAGAATGGCACAATAGAAACACAGCGGGTCCAATACATGGCTAAAAGGTACAACTCACTCTTTACATGAGATCCCGAGAACACTCTAGGTTAAAGAGAGAGAAAGAACTTCTTACAAAGAAGAATCAAAGATAAATAATGCACCGACTATTATACTTTTAAGTCTAGTATTTTAACTAAGGGGTTGGCATTGCTACTATTGCAACGCACTACAGAATTAGGTTCTTTGGTTATAGAGAGAGTATATTCATATCTAATCAGTAACTCCGTCCTCACTTGAGTTGATGTATATTTTGACTTCCTTGTCTTTGTTGAAGAGCTTTAGCTTTGGATGATGATTCCTGGAGCATAACTTGGTGTAGACGTCGTCTTAATGGCTTCAGAATCTAGCAAGGGTTAAGAAGACACGCTGAGTACGAGCGTACTCAGCAAATTCACTAGAAAAAGAGTGTTTGATGCACTATAACTACAGCCAGAGACCGTAGGTCATAGGAAATGCAAGTTTTCGTAAACATTTCTTCAAAGGTTGCTTTTATTCTGAAAAGCTATGTCCATCAGCCTTCACGGGTTTACCAGAACTTTCATGGAGTTCCTTTCCCGCAGCGCTCACAGGTCCTTCCCGGAACAGGGAGTAACAAGTTACAGTTTTACACTCTGCAGTGGTGCGTTACTTTTCCCATGAGAGATCAACTCCTTGTTGCACAACCGGGCAGCTTAGCCTTCCACAATTCTGTGTTGTGGGGCCCAGTAGATGATCCAAGCCAATCACTGCCCTCTCCGTGACCTCATATGTCTGCACGATCCTTCGGGCTGGCTCATTTGCGTTAAGCCCCCTTTCGAGCAGGCTAAAGCCTGATGAGTTCCTGAAGACTCTATGACCTGGTGTTGCCCTGGCAAGTGCCATAGTAAATGGTCCATCCACTAAACACCATCCATAGATAATCTAGACACCAAAAGTGTGGGGCGTAAGGGTGCCCAACCATATGTTGGATCCGCGCAAGGAATCACAACGTCACGTTAAGGTCATCTTGCCTCCATACAAGAGGAAAAGGATACAACTGACTTCTCCGGCCCATTCCAAACCTCATGGTAAACGCGTAATATACGGTGCTAGAATCACTAGCGATATTGGTTGTTACGTCCTAGATAATATGTTCCTTTACCACCAGAACTTTCATAGTAGGTTATTACCTAATGGTAAATAACCTATAATCATTTTATTACGAAAATAATTTTTTCTGACCTTTTTGAAATACAAGTGATGACAACACTGGATTTGTAAAATACTTTACAAAAAATAATCAAAGGACATGAGCAAGTGTGAACTTGCCTTGTGTGATTGCAAGATTATGCACTCATGGTCTTCAAGACAGTATAAGATCCAAAATCTAAAATCATCATCATTGGTCCGGTAAGTACTAATGTTTAAAGAAGCAATATGCTCTGATGCATAAGTAATGTGACGCACTTTATAAACATGAATCCCAGGGATAACGTTGTTCTAGGGCTTGGATTCCGGAAATGGTTACTTTAGAATGTGTTGTCCCTTTTAGATAAGTTTCATACTTGTGCTTCGTATTAAGGCTTGTGAGTGTATGTGAAACAATCATATAATTACAATATCATAAAACAATGAGACTCACACAAAATGTGAAATGCTACTCAAGATTTCTTATATAAGAGTTCTTGTTTGAAGTGGCAAAAAGAATAACATTTGAAGAAAAGATTTCTTTTCTAAGGTCTAAACAATCTTTGTGGTTAGTTGAGTCTGGTCGATGTTATTTGTGCTTGCTTGAATAGTTTGAGCTTGAGACGCTTTATGACTTAATTATATCATACCAAAGTTAACTATAAACCATATAACAATGTCTTTAGTATTATATTTAGAGTCTTGTAGACTAAAGTTACCTTTAAAACATAGATGCTTGAAAACGTATTACTTATGACATTTGTACTTTGGGTACTTGGTAATGTTTTCTTAAAGTTACTTAAGAATGGTTATTCTTCTATTTAAGTAATGGTCTCTTAAATTTGTAGTGGAACAAGATTTCTTGTTTCCTTATAAAGGTGTGATTGTGGTTTGTGGATAAATAAATAGTACTAGGGAATACTCATGAATTATTTTTCGATTTAGTCCATTATAAGGTTGTATTTGATTTATACATCATTCTTGAAGATTTTATAATTGTTAAAGATCTTTTTAGAATATAAATTATTCATATAGTAGAAGGATAATTCAATATAATAGTATTTCTAATGTTTTGAATCATTATGACTTATTATTAATATTCAAGACAAATACTTATTTATTAGACTTGATTGACTAATTTTTAGAAACATTAACAAATATTATTTACCCTTATATGAATTTTAAACTAAGAAAATAGGTTTAAATTCAAGTTATTAAAGTATTTGAATTTTTATTTAACTCAACCATGGAATATTGTATTTTTAACATGTAGATATTATTTTTGTGATCATTTTGGTATATTATATTTATTTTTATGATTTATAAATAATAAGATATGATTTTTATAAGATTTATTACTTTATAAATACTTAATAAATAATAAATATTTAAGTAAGTGAAATAATAATGCATGATTATAGTTTTAAATTATAGTTCTTATTTTTCTAAGATTTTTGGTATTTTATTCATATTTTTAACATTTACCATTATTGGGATATGAATTATCAAAGTTTTATTACTTTTAAAATCTTTATTAAACCATAATTATTTAAATAACTATTTTAACAATGTTTGATAATAGTTTTATTGGATAGATTTTATTTTTCTAAACATTTTCATATATTACACATTTTTTCTGAATTATAAAACAAAAGTTATTAATTTAACAAGAATTAATCATTTATTTGATTTCTGGAATATTAATAATTGATCTTATAACATTTTATTTATTTCTTAAACAGGAAATAACTTTTTACACCGCACCCACACCTAGCCCTAGGCACTGACCAGTGGGCCAGTGGCCACCTCAGCTCTCGGATTAGTAAATGTGTTTGTTACCGACCCTATTTCTACTTCCAAACAATGACACATGGGCCCTGGGCCACGTCACTGCCACGCGAGACAAAGACCAGGTCAAACAGAGGACTGGGTCCAGGGTGGCATCGGCGTGACGTTGCTATGGTGTCAGCACCACCACTGCCATCAGTGGGTGGTCGCCGACGATGATCCATGGCATCCTAGCAAACGAAACTAACCTAGTTCGAATCAGCACAACTCGCTGAACCCTAAAGTGGCGGCGCCGCTCGGAAATGGTCATCGGAGCCTTAGCTCCGACGAGCTCCGACGGTGGCCGAAGATGGCACAAGGTGAGATGGCGATTCACATCTAGATAAGGCGATTTAAGGATACTGGAAGGTTCAGGAACTCACCCTGATGATGATATAGAGGTCGGCGAGGACAGGCGTGATCGGAGGCGATCTCTCCGACAAGATTTCTGACGAACTGCCGCAAAGAGGAACGACAAAATTCATCCACTCTAGTGTTCCCTTTGATGCAAGATTTCACCTAGAGGATCTACGGAGGACGGGGCTTATCCATGGCTACATGGAAGAGTGTGGGGAGGTGCGGTTCGACGGTGAGGTGTGGCTCCGGTGAGCTAGGGTTTCGGCCCCATTCGAATCAGAGAGGATAAGGAGGTATTGTGGATATGGATTGAGGCAGGGCGTCACGGTGGCCTTCTTATCCCCGTCTGGAACGACGACGAGCATCTTGACACACGGCTGATGACGATGACGGCATTGGGCGGCGGCGAGCTCCTCCAGCGAGTTGCATGTGTGCGTGAGGATGACGATGACGTCGCTTTTGCGGAAAAACCCCTGGCGAATCTTTCAGCTGAACCCACAGTCCTTCTTCGGTCCCACTTGTCAGTCACAGACAAGAACAAGCTTGGCTAGCGGCTCGGCTTTTGTGGGCTGCACATGGGCGACAGGTAAGAGAGAGGAGTTGGGCCACGGCCAGGAAATGTTTTTATTTGTTTTCCTTTTTCTATTTTCTGTTTTACTTTTAGATTTGAATTTTACTTATTTGATTTGAATTCTCTTTATAGAATTGATTTGTTGAGTGATTGCAGCACTAATAAAGTATATTAAGGTTCTTTTATGAGTTTGTCATATAGTGATATTATTTCTTTATTTATTTTCTATCAGAACCCCTTTTATATAATGTAGAAATCCTTATTATTAATTTTCTTCCTATACTAAACCATGGCTTTATTATATGATATTTTCTTTTTTGTTTATAAAACTTAACTCTAGTTGGCTCATAGTTTGAATAGAAATTTTTATATGTATAATGATCCTATATCATTATTTGATGCATGAAATACAAAAGAAATTAATATGGTTAATACTACTTCTATTAATTTAGGAAATGGCAATGTATATATTCTATTAAGATAAACATAGGGGTTTAGGGTTTGAATTGTAAATATTTACCCTAGGGTTTAGGGTTTTTAATATACCTAGATTCTTTTGTTGATGTGAATAAAGGTTTAGTAACTAAGCATAAGGTCTTTATATTTGTGATTTTTACTGATATCACCATTTCAAGTAAAATAGTGGATTTGCTTTCTAGACTAACTTATGAGAAAGAATTAATAAAGTTAGTTCTTAAGCACCTAGGATAATTATGATTGAAAATGGCAAAGATGTGCTTAAGTGATTTGATATAGGAAAATATTCCTATAAATCATTGTGGAAATTAGATGATTGATTAACAATATGAAAGGGATATTATGTTTGGTTTGAGATTTGGAGTTGGGTGTTAACCAATAATGTCTATTTTCTGTAATTCACAATCCTAGACTTTTAATTAAGGAATTCCTTTACTAGATATACTACTTCTTCCTATCCATCATCATGGTTAACATGATGATCTTTTCTTCAAAAATATTCTTATCCACCTATTATTCTTCTAAATCCATGAATGAATACAATGGGCTTGACACTAAAGCTTTTATAGTTTTCTCATATCCATACTTGGTTATATCCACTACTCTACTGTTGATAACCTTCAATCCAACAAGTAGTTCCTTCAAACTCCACTCATAATCTTCCTTAATCATCCATCACTAATATTTCTCCATTAGATGTATACATCCAACTACCTTTCTCTAAAGCTTACTATCCTTTAAGATGAATAACATTACTTCCATAACTCTATGCCATACTAGCTTTAATTTAATCATACTATCCTACATTCACTTCACTCTAATACTCCTACTTCAACCTCACATTATTTTAATATGACTTTTAATAACTACTCTAGGATAACTTACCTATGCTAGGGTTTCAATCATGTTCTACCCACCAATGTCACTTATACTTGATATAAGTATTCAATCTTGGTGAGCAAGGCATGATCATTTTAATCCTTTAATCATTTATAGCTTAGGTTTCCAATTGGATAATCAAGGCTTCATCAATACAACCTTACAATGGTATTGAAATTTATCTTCTCAATATCTCTAATTGGATTAAGGCTGTTATTCATGGACTATGCCCACTTGATCCAATAGAATTACTACTGGTAACTATCTTCAGAGTTCATTCTTGTAATCTTCTTTACTACCATATATTTAGATATCCTAATAACTCTTCCATCATTTCAGGAGTGAGTTGAACTCCATCAATTATCACATTGATTTATTCTCCTTCAATCACTCCCATCCTATAGATGATATCTAAAACTAGCATTACTATTTACCTCTTCTTAGTTGTTTCGTTATAGGCACTTAAGTGTAAACTATGATATGGTCAAAAGTTGATAGATT
Organism: Avena insularis; assembly: GCA_023614405.1. Lineage (NCBI taxonomy): Eukaryota > Viridiplantae > Streptophyta > Magnoliopsida > Poales > Poaceae > Avena > Avena insularis. The sequence goes on from CM042684.1 coordinate 34,673,193, forward strand.
GAGAATTGGTGAATCAATAGTTGATTTCTCAACATTGATGAACAACAGATATAGGAATATAGCTCAATGGATCTGATAAGGACTAATATGGAAAGAAAAATATATGGTGAATGATCTAAACTTAGTTTCTTTCCTACTCAAACTCACTGAAGAGTTAAGGTTAGGTATTACCATGATACTCATGGTATAAGCAGACGAGATTAAGATATAATTGTTACATTCTTATTATTTGTGTTATATCCTTAACCTGATACTCATGAGTGATTATAATGAATACTATGATATGATCACCTAAGGATCAAATATAAATCATATTGTATTAGGGTTTAACTTTTATTACATTTGATCTACCCTTAGATCAAATCTACCTTACCCAAAATAAGGTTTTAGCAAAGGTCATATTGAAACTTATCGCAGTCAATTTGATGATATACTTCAATTCCATCAAGTTAAGATAAGCTTCAATCACTTTGACAAGTTTTGTTCAAAAGCGCGAAAATTATTCGGATTTTCTATGCATGAATGCAATGCACACATCTGGGTTCAGCTTATTTCTAGGCTCTAATGTTGGGATGTTACACCTGGCTGCCCCTGCCTCTCCTCTTCGCCTATAAAGACCCCCTGATATAGAAACCCTAAGTACCCGATCAATATTCCACGAAACCGTCTGTAGCCGCCACCACCGTCGTCCCTAGATCGGGGGGTCTAAAGCTCTTCCCGGCACCCTGCCAGAGGGGAGATCATCTCGGAGGCCTTCTTCTTCATCATGCCAGTCTCCGGTATAAAGTGTGAGTAGTTCCACCTTGGACTATGGGTCCATGTGGTAGCTATATGGTTGTATCTCCTCCTTTGTGCTACCATGTTTAGATCTTGTGAGCTCCGTTCATGATCAAGATCATCTATTTGTAATCATGCATGTTGTATTTGTGGGGATCCTGATGGATATTGAGATTACTATGTCCGATTGATCAATGGTTTTGTCTTATTGATTCTATCATGTCTGTGTTGTTTGTGATCTTGCATGCTCTTCGTTTATAGTATTTATCTTGTCCAAGTAGATGCTAGTGACTCCAAGAGGGGGTATTTATGCTCGATATTGGGTTCAAGCCTCTATTTAATCTAAGGGAAGTGACAGAAATCTCTAAGGTTGTAGATGTGTTGTTGCCACTAGGGAGAAAACAATGGTCTCTTGTTCATGGAACAAGTGGATTATATACCTTACACACTTTGCTTAAAGCAGTTATCCGTTTCTTGCAACTTAATACTAGAGGGGGTTCAGATGATAACCTCAAGATGGATTACTAGTCATAGATGCAGTTGGATGGCAGTCTATGTATCTTGTTGTATTGCCCAATCGAATCTCATAGGATCATGAATGTCTAGTATTGCATTGTTATGCCTTGCTCAGTCCTATCAATTGCCTTGCTGTAATTTGTTTACCCAGCATGCCATGTTTGTTTATCTTAAGGAGGACACTTCTAGTGAACTATGGACCCCGGTCCAATCTTTTTCATTAATATATCTTCCACTGTTACTGTGTAGTTTCTGCAAACCACTATTACCTTCCACACCATATAGTTAACCCTTTGTTTTCAGCAAACCGGTGAGATTGAAAACCTCACTGTTCATTGGGGAAAAGTCTTGAGTTTGTGTTGTGCAGGTTTCCAAGTTGCTAGCAACATCGTTGAGTCGTTTGCTTCCTCCTCCTGGTTCGATAACCTTGGTTTCTTACCGAGGGAAAACTTGCTGCTGTGCTCATCACACCTTCCTCTTGGGGTCTCCCAACAAATCTTCCATGCACCATCATGTCTTCCCGCCGCAAGCCATCTCCCGCCTTTCTTTCCCTCCGGTTCCCGCGAGTTCTCGGTGTTTCCCGCCGTGTCCATGCGCAGCCATAAAAAGGGGAGGCCGCCGAGCTATCTTCGACCATACCCACAGCACCCACAACACAAAAGACCACCATGCCTGGCCGCGGGCGTCGACTCGACGAGCTCCGTGGCAATCCTGGCCCCGGCAGAGAAGAGGTACCCAAGAGGTTGCTGCCCCCATGGAACCCGCCGGGTTTACCGGACGTGCTGCCTCCTTCGATTCCAGGGAACCCAGGGATTTACAGGATGCACACACCGCCACGTCGCCCTTTCTACAACCGTCACGTGACCACCAGCGAGCCTTTCAAGATGGTGGTGGCGGAACACGTCTTTCTGCCGGAATACCGGCGATGGGACCAGCTCGCATTGGTGCGTGGCGACCTTCTGACGATGCTTCCCGGCGTACCTACCTTGACCGAGCTGAAGAGGAGGTGCAGACGCAACAAGCGATCTGTAGGGGTTCGTAGCATGGAAAACAAAAAATTCTACTGCATGCATACAAACAAGCCAAGATCTATCTACTAGATTGTAGCAACGAGTCGATTAGAGTACTCACCCTCGAAGATTCCAAAGCAGTTAACGAGAGCAGATTCTCGTGGGTGATGTAGTCGTACACTTGCCGATCTCAAGATCGCATAGGCGATCCTTCCGGCGCTGCGTTCCAGCAGTGCTTCATGATCGGTCACTGCGTTAATTTTCGATGAAGACCTTCCTCTCCCTTGTTCTAGCAGGCAGCGGAGGTTATAGTTCTCCCCTCGCGATTCTGACAGCATGACGGCATGGTGTCGGAAGTAGAGGTAAGATCCCGCAGGGCTTCGCCTAAGCCAGTGCGAGTTATGGTGGATCTAGGGTTTTCCGGCGATCTAGGTTTAGAAGGCCATAGAGGAGGGGAGGTGTCGGCTATGCAGGGCGGCGGTAGCGTGCAGCGGCGGCGCACGGTGGGGTGGGCTTGGTGTTGTGTGTCCTTTGGGGCAGCCCTCCCCTCTATTTATGAGAGGGAGAGAAGCTTGGGAGAGAGGATTTTGAATCCATACCCAAACCCAAGTTGGATAGAAGGAAGGACTCTTTCCTTCTTCCACTAGGAAACTATTGTTCCAGTTTGACTTTTCAAACCTCCCTTTTGACTTTCAATTTAGAGCTTTATTTCTCTCTTGCAAATGCCCAACCAAGTGACCCAGGACATGATCCAATCATTCCACTTACCCATGACACATTCATGGACCATTCCACTTCCGGTCCGGTGAACCTTCTAGACCCTTCTAGAACCTCTCCGATGAAAACATCAAAATCTTTCCCGAACTCCGGAATCAGACTTTCCTTATATGAATCTTATCCTCCGGACCATTCTGGATCTCCTCGTGATATCCCGGATCCCATCTGAGACTCCGAACAACATTTAGTTTCCCTACTTACATTCCATATCTACTAAACAACATCGAATCCTTAAGTGTGTCTCCCTACGGTTCGTGAATCATGCGGACATGACCGAGACACTTCTACGATCAATAACCAATAGAGGAATCTGGAAATTCATATGGCTCCCACATATTTCTATGATTACTTTGCGATCGAATGAACCACTTACACACGATACCAATTTCCCTTTGTCTCGCGATAGTTTACTTATCCGAGGTTTGATCGTCGGTATCTCTACATACCTAGTTCAACCTCGTTACCGATAAGTACTCTTTTCTCGTTCCCGTGATATGTGATCCCTTGTGAGCCAGTCACATGCTTGCAAGCTAATTGGATGACATTCCACCGAGAGGGACCAGAGTATATCTATCCGTCATATGGATGGACAAATCCCACTCTTGATCCATGTGCCTCAACACATACTTTCCGAACACTCAATGCCACCTTTATAGCCACCCAGTTACGGTGTGGTGTTTGATGTCATCAAAGCATCCTTCCGGTGATGGTGATTAGCATGATCTCATGGTCGAAGGAATTAGGTTACTATGTATCAGAAAGCTTATAGCAAAAGAACTATTGAAATGACTTGATCTTTATGCTACGCTTATCTATAGGAGTATGGCCATCATACCATTCTCCTAATGATTTGATCTTGTTGTTAATAACATCTCAATGTTCATGATCGAGAAACCACGATCATCTATTAACCAACAAGCTAGTATTATAAAGAGGCTTTACCAGGGACTCTAATTTAGTTTACAAATCACACAAGTATTAATGTTTCTGGTTAATACTATTATAGCATGAATGTAAACATTTATCATAAACACAAAGATATAATAATAACCACTTTTATTATTGCCTCTAGGGCATATCTCCAACAGTCTCCCACTTGCACTAGAGTCAACTAATCTAGATTACATGGTAATATACACGAACACCCATGGCGGTTTGGTGCGGGTCATGTTTTGCCCTCGGGAGAGGTTTAGTCAACGGATCTGCCACATTCAGATCTGTGTGTACTTTGCAAATCTTTATGTCACCATCTTGGACATGCTCTCGAATAGCGTGAAAATGTAGCTTGATGTGCTTCAGCTTCTTGTGTGACCTTGGTTCTTGCGCATTGGCTATGGCGCCCATGTTATCACAATAGATAGACATTGGGTCCAGCTCACTTGGAACCACACCGAGCTCTGTAATGAACTCCTTCATCCATATCTCCTCTTGTGAAGCCTCTGAAGCAGCTATGTATTCCGATTCAGTTGAAGATCTCACCACAACACTTTGCTTTGCACTCCTCGAGCTAACTGTTGCACCATTCAAAGTAAATACGTATCCAGATTGGGATTTAGAATCATCTGGATCGGTGTTCCAACTAGCATCGGTGTAACCATTAACAACGAGCTGTTCATCACCTCCATAAGAAAGAACCATATCCTTAGTTCTTCTCAAGTACTTAAGGATGTTTTTGACCGTTGTCCAATGATCCACTCCTGTTCACTTTGATATCTGCTAGTCAAACTAACAGCATATGCAATGTCGGGTCTAGTACATAGCATGGCATACATAAGAGATCCTATGGCTGAGGCATAGGGAGTCTTACTCATCCTTTCTCTATCTTCTGTTGTTGCAGGACTTTGAGTTTTACTCAAGGTCGTATTGGGCAACATGGGCAATAACCCTTTCTTGCTATCTTCCATTCCAAACCTCTTCAGAACTTTGTCCAGATATGTACTCTGTGACAATGATATTAGGCGTATCGATCTATCTCTATAAATCTTTATGCCTAATATGTAAGCTGCTTCACCAAGATCTTTCATTGAAAAACTATTATTCAAATAATCCTTGACACTATTAAGAAGGTCTACATCATTCCCAATCAACAATATGTCATCTACATATAGTATTAAGAATGCTACAGAGCTCCCACTCACTTTCTTGTAAATACAAGCTTCTCCATAAGTTTGTATAAAACCAAAAAATTTGATTACCTTATCAAAACGTCGATTCCAGCTCCGGGATGCTTGCTTCAATCCATAAATGTACCGTTGAAGTTTGCATACCTTGTTAGCATCTTTAGGATCGACAAAACCTTTGGGTTGTACCATATACAACTCTTCATCAATGTCTCCATTGAGGAACGCCGTTTTGACATCCATCTGCCATATCTCATAATCATAATATGCAGCGATGGCTAATAAAATCCTCACAGACTTTAGCTTCGCTACCGGTGAGAAAGTCTCATCGTAGTCAACTCCTTGAATTTGTCGAAACCCTTTTGCGACAAGTCGAGCTTTATAGACAGTAACATTATCATCAACATCTGTTTTCTTCTTGAAAATCCATTTGTTCTCGACAGCCTTCCGGCCATCCGGTAAGTCTACCAAAGTCCATACTTGGTTTTCGTACATGGATCCAATCTCGGATTTCATGGCTTCTTGACATTTATTGGAATCTAGGCTCATCATCGCTTCCTCATATGTCGCAGGGTCATCGGTGTTGTCCACCAACATGACACTCATAACAGGATCATACCAATCAGGAGTGGTACGAGTTCTCGTTGACCTGTGAGGTTCTGTAGTTACTTCAACCGAAGTTTCATGATCGACATCATTAGCTTCCTCTCTTATCGGTGTAGGCGCCACAGGAACTACTTACGGTGCTGCTCTACTCTCAAATCCGAGAGAAGGTTCAACAACCTTGTTGAGTTCTACTTTCCTTCTAGTCACTTCTTTCGAGAGAAACTCCTTCTCTAGAAAGGATCCATTCTTAGCAACGAAGATTTTGCCCTCGGATCTATGATAGAAGGTATACCCAATAGTTTCCTTAGGTTATCCTATGAATACACATTTTTCCACTTTGGGTTCAAGCTTGTCTGGTTGTAACTTCTTTACATAAGCTTCGCAACCCCAAAATTTAAGGAACGACAATTTAGGTTTCTTCCCAAACCATAATTCATATGGTGTCGATTCAACAGATTTAGATGGTGCCCTATTTAAAGTGAATGCGGTTGTTTCTAATGCATAACCCCAAAATGATAGCGGTAAATCTGTAAGTGACATCATAGAATGAACCATATCTAAGAGAGTTCGATTACGACCTTCGGACACACCATTACGTTGTGGTGTTCCCGGCGGTGTCAATTGTGAAAGTATTTCGCATTTCTTCAAATGCTCGCCAAACTCGAAACTTAGATATTCACCTCCACGATCAGATCATAGAAATTTAATCTTCTTGTTATGTTGATTCTCTACCTCACTTTGAAATTCCTTAAAGTTCTCGAAAGTTTCGGACTTATGTTTCATGAAATAGATATACCCATATCTACTCAAGTCATCCGTGAATGTAACAACATAACGATAACCACCGCGTGATGCTACACTCATTGGGCCACAAACATTGGTATGTATGATTTCCAATAAGTCCGTAGCTCGCTCCATCATACCAGAAAATGGAGTCTTAGTCATTTTACCCATCAAACATGCTTCGCATCTTTCAAGTGATTCGAAATCAAGTGATTCAAGAAGTCCATCGGAATGGAGTTTCTTCATACGCTTCACTCCAATATGACCAAGACGATAGTGCCATATATAGGTCGAATTATCGCTCAATTTCAAATGTTTAGCTTCAATGTTATTAATGTGTGTATTTCTACAATCGAGATTCAATAAGAATAGACCATCTATCAAAGGTGTATGTGCATAAATCATATTACTCATATAAATCGAACAACCATTATTCTCAGACTTAAACAAGTAACCGTCTCGCAATAAACATGATCCGGATATAATGTTCATGCTCAACGCAGGCACCAAATAACAATTATTTAAGTATAAAACTAATCCCGGTGGTACATGAAGAGGTAGCGTCGACGCATGATCACATCAACCTTTGATCCATTTCCAACGCGCATCGTCACCTCGTTCTTCGCTAGTTTCCGTCTATTCGCAAAGACTCGCTTCGAGTTACAAATATGAGCAACCGAACCAGTATCAAATACTCAGGCACTACTACGAGTACTAGTGAGATACACATCAATAACATGTATATCGGATATATCTTTCTTCTTGATGTTGCCGTTCTTCAAATCCGCCAAGTACTTAGGGAAATTCCTCCTACAATGACCCTCTCCCTTGCAGTAAAAGCACTTAGTATCAGGCTTAGGCCTAGCCTTGGTATTCTTCGTCGGCGCGGTAACTTTCTTACCGCCTTTCTTGAAGTTCCCCTTTTTCTTAGACTTGCCTTGCTTCTTGAATTTGGTGGTCTTATTGACCATCAACACTTGGTGCTCTTTCTTGATCTCCACTTCCGCAGACTTTAACATGGAGAATAGTTCGGGCAATGACTTGTTCATGTTTTGCATATTGTAGTTCATCACAAAGTTCTTATAGCTTGGTGGTAGTGATTGGAGGACACGGTGAATCCCCAAAGCATTAGCAATCACTATACCCAAGCTTTGAAGCTTGCTTGCATGCCCAGACATCTTAAGCACGTGCTCACTAACGAAGTTGCCCTCTTCCATCTTGCAGTTAAAGAACTTTTCAGAAGCCTCATAACTCTCAACTGCCGCGTGAGCCTCAAATATCATTTTGAGTTCACGGACAATATCATGTGGGTCATGGTTCTCAAACCTTTTCTGAAGCTACGATTCCAAACCATACAAGATAGCACACTGAACTGTGGAGTACTGATTCTTCTGAGCGAGGAAAACATTCTTTACCGCATCGGTAGCATCAGCTGCAGGTGGGTCACCCAGCGGTGCATCCAGCACATAGGTCAAATTACCAGCATTGAGGACAATCCTCAAGTTGCGGAACCAATCCGCAAAGTTGCTTCCATTGTTTTTCAACTTTTCTTTCTCTAGGAACGCATTAAAATTGATGGTAGGGGCCGCAATTGATCTACAACATATTTGCAATAGTTTAGACTAAGTTTATGACAAATTGAGTTCTAATTAATGGTTAAATTAATCTAGGTGAACTCCCACTCAAAACAATATCCCTCACATTGTTTTAGTGATCACACGAACCAAATCCACCACATCAAAACTGATCATCACGAGAGTTGATGTAGCTTCAATGGCGATCAATCAACATGTTCATCATATCTACTATATGACTCATGATTTACCTTTCGGTGATCCGTGTTCCGAGACCATGTCTGTACATGCTAGGCTCGTCAAGATCAAACCTTAGCTTCCGCATGAGCAAATATGGCTTGCTCCCGTTGTATACACTCGCAGAATCTAACACACCCGATCATCACGTGGTGCTTCGAAACACAAGCTTTAGCAACGGTGCTTACTAAGGATGAACACTTTATAACTTGAAATTTTGTGCTAGAGGGATCATCTTATAATGCTACCGTCGTGAACTAAGCAATACAAGATGCATAAAAGGATTAACATCACATGCAATTCATAATATGTTATATGATATGGCCTTTCTTCTTGTGCTTCCTATCTCCATCTTCAAACACGAACATGATCTCCATCATCATCGGCATGGCGTCAAGGTCAATGGCACCGCTTCATGGTTGTCGTCCACCAGCATCAACTATTACAACTACTTTAAATAATAGACACATAGGTCTTAACGAAATTAAAAGACAATCATATGGCTCCTGCCGGTTGCCGACTTACAATAAGGAACATTGCATACATCATATATAATCACAATCATGGCCATATCACATCACAACACACCCCTTCAAAACAAAGTTAGACGCCTCTAATTTTCTTTGCATGTTTTACGTGGTTTGGGGCTTTCAATAAGTGTCGTTCTAACTTACGAACAAGAACCACAACGTTGATACTAGTATTGTCAATTACCCGTTGTAAATTGAATCTTCACTATGTTGGGAGAAACAGGCACTCGCAAAGCCACTTATGCAATACAAGTTGCATGTTAAGCGTGGAGCAAGTCTCATGAATGATGTCATGTAAGGTTAGCCCGGGCTGCTTCATCCCACCATCCCGCAAGATGCAAAGTACACAAGAAGCAATCGACAACAAAAGCATCAACGCCCACAATGACCATTGTGTTCTACTCGTGCAACAGATCTACATATAGACATGGCTCTGATACCACTGTAGGGGTTCGTAGCATGGAAAACAAAAAAATTCTACCGCATGCATACAAACAAGCCAAGATCTATCTATTAGATTATAGCAACGAGTCAATTAGAGTACTCACCCTTGAAGATTCCAAAGCGGTTAACGAGAGCAGATTCTCGTGGGTGATGTAGTCGTACACTTGTCGATCTCAAGATCGCATAGACGATCCTTCCGGCGCTGCGTTTTGGTAGTGCTTCCGCAGTCGGTCACAAGTTTGGTACACGATGAAGACCTTCCTCTCCTTTGTTCTAGCAGGCAGCGGAGGTTGTAGTTCTCCCCTCGCGATTCTGGCAGCATGACGGCTTGGTGTCGGAAGTAGAGGGAAGATCCCGCAGGGCTTTTCCTAAGCCAGTGCGAGTTATGGTGGATCTAGGGTTTTTCGGCGATCTAGGTTTAGAAGGCCGGAGAGGAGGAGGAGGTGTCGGTGGCGGCTAGGGCGACGGCGAAGGGCCGGTGGCGGCGCAAGGCGGCGGCGCACGGTGGGGAGGGTTTGGTGTTGTGTGTCCTTTGGGGCATCCCTCCCCTCTATTTATGAGAGGGAGGGAGGCTTGGGAGAGGGGAGTTTTAATCCATACCCAAACCCAAGTTGGATAGAAGGAAGGACTCTTTCCTTCTTCCACTAGGAAACTATTGTTCCAGTTTGACTTTTCAAACCTCCCTTTTGACTTTCAATTTAGAGCTTTATTTCTCTCTCGCAAATGCCCAACCAAGTGACCTAGGACATGATCCAATCATTCCACTTACCCATGACACATTCATGGACCATTCCCCTTCCGGTCCGGTGAACCTTCTATCCCCTTCTAGAACCTCTTCGATGAAAACATCGGGAATCTTTCCCGAACTCTGAAATCGGACTTTCCTTATATGAATCTTATTCTCCGGACCATTCTGGATCTCCTCGTGATATCCCAGATCCCATTCGAGACTCCGACAACATTCAGTTTCCCTACTTACTTTCCATATCTACTAAACAACATCGAATCCTTAAGTGTGTCTCCCTACGGTTCATGAATTATGCGGACATGACCGAGACACTTCTCCAAACCAAATACCACGGCTGTGCCATCCCATAACCACTCGTGCTACAACGATCCCTAAGCAGCCTTTGACCATTAGAGCATCTCCACTCGCCTATCCAGGACGCCGATCCGAAGCGTCGAATTTAGGTCCGCACGCTGAAAATCAGCCTAGTCACGTACCCAGGAACCTGTTTTCGTCCGGATTTGGGCGAACTTTGGTCCGGGATTCCCAGTCCGAACTCAGGTTCCTGGGTACGCCCTGGGAACGCCGGACGAAGCGAAAAAGGGTGTAGGCCAGGTTTGTCGGCGAGACAGTCCCATTTCCACCCACTCCACTCGCCCAGACTGCGGCGAAGAGCTCCCAGCGCCTCTGTCGGCATGACTTCGCCGGCGGAGCTCCTCCACGCCGAGACATGCCCACGCCTTTAGATATGCTCGCTGTAGTTGTCGCCCGCTTCGCCGCCCGTTCCACCGCCTCTTTCGCCGACCAAACTTCTCCGTAGCTCTGCTTCGCTGCGTGCTCCCACCACCACGCCCGCCAAGTGTTCGGCATTTGGCCGGTTCGGCATTTGGCCGGTTCGGCCATGGACTCCGACGGCGACGAGATGCTCGCCGTACTGCTGGAGGAGGAGAGCGCCGAGGTCGCCGAAGGTGAAGAGCACTTGGAGATCCTCGCCTCGCTCGCCCAGCTGTACCTGCAGATGGCCTTTGAAGTGCAAGGCGAGGCAAAGGATAGAGGGCTACTGCTTGTTGTACGCCGACTACTTCGCCGACCAGCCACTCCATGGAGAGGACATGTTTTGTCGCTGTTTCAGGATGAGCCGGAAGCTTTTCCTCAAGATCGTGCATGTCATCTGGGAGTTCGACCCCTATTTCGTTTGCAAGAATGACTGCACCGGCTTGGTTGGGTTTTCCTCACTTCAGAAGTGCACTGTGGCGATGAGGTTGCTTGCATATGGAGCGCCGGCTAACAATGCCGATGACTATTTCCACATTGCCGAGTCCACCGCCATCGATTGCTTGTACAGGTTCTGCAGGACAGTGATTGCAGTGTTCGGGGAACAATACTTGAGATCACTCACTGCTGAAGACAGTGCTCGGATCCTCGTAGTCAATGAAAGTAGAGGATTTCCTAATATGCTTGGAAGTATAGATTGCATGCATTGAGAGCGGAAGAACTGTCTATTTGCATGGCAAAAAATGTACAAAGGTCACAAAGGAGTTTGCACTGTGATACTTGAGGAAGTTGCTACACATGATCTTTAGATCTAGCACTCCTTTGGCATGACATGATCGAACAACGACATCAACGTCCTCAACTCCTCAACTGTCTTTTCCAAGCTTGTTGAGGAAGGATCCAGTGAGTTTGCTCGAGGAGGACGAGCCATACTACAGACAGGGTCCTCTTGCCGAGCCTGATCATCAGGTGCCTCCAACCTAGGCTGCATTCATCGTCATGCGTCAGGAGATCCGAGATCCCGCCGTGCATCAACAGTTGCAGGATGATTTTGTTGAGAACCTATGGATACGCATGGGCAATACGTCGTAGATGCCGAGCATGATCTGGCCGAACTAAGCCGAACTTGGCCGAAATATGTTGCACTTTCACTGCAGGCCGAACTATGTTTATGTTTACACCGAACTATGTTCAAAATTTCGCCGTACTTTGGCCATAAAATGTTCTGCGAACTATACCGAAATCTGGACGACTTGAGCCGAATTTAAGCGGAAACGGGCGTCCCGGAAACTTGGGGCTGGGTACGCGAGTGGGAAACTTGGCGTACCCAGACCGAAAACTTGCTTCGTCCGGCCAAAATTTGGTTCAAATTTTGGTATGAGTTCGTCCAACGAGTGTAGATGCACTTACAAAAGTGCCATCCCACGTTCTGATCGAGGCTGCCTATAACTACGGCAACTAGAGAAACTACAGTACAGTCGTGTTGAGTGACGACTCGTTATTTTGCTAACTGAATAACCAACTAAAACAATAATAAGACATGACTAGCAAATGGGCCCGTGCGGTTGCTACGGGTCTGTTTTTACTTTAGCATGTGTTGTCGATACGCTGTCGATGCGCTTAGGGAAAATATCGATATCTTCTTGGTCGCACACGCCAGATAGAATGTAACGGGTACTCACTTATAGAAATGCCGTTGTTGATTCGTTCAATTGAGAGGACTTCGATTCCGACACCTTGTTGTTGATTCGTTCTTGCACATGTCTTATCTTTCCAAGGGAGCACACACGCTCGCAATTATCTTTTCCAAATGCTAAAAAAGTGCTTGGAGGCTGGTTAACAATTTTTCAGCCTCCGCTTCCTCTCCGTCCGATCGAGTCCATCGAGCCATCAGGCCCACGTCACGACAAAAAGGCATTACAAACATGTCACGACAACAACGGACTACGGAGGCACCATGAACAATTTTCCCACCTAAAGCGACCATGCGAAGGAGCTGGACCCACGCTCTGCCGCCGGTCACACGCCGCTGTGACGGAGCCAGACCCGCACGCTGCCACCGGCCACGCGCCACCGTGCCGGAGCCGGACCTGCCAAGCGCCACCGCACTGACGCCGGACCCGCGCTCCGTCAGACTTGCTTTCCCCAAGCCCCTTTCTCCACAAGAGAACCAATTTGCGTCTAGACCTGAAGGGGAGAGATCGTTCAAGGGCACACCGGCGTCGAGGAGGATCCGCACGGCGACGGCGAGCGCGCTGGTGGCCGCGCATATGATTGGCTTCGTGTGGCAAAACGACGAAGTAGGTAAGGTCGGAGAAAAAGTGGATGCTTAGCCCCGTCTGCTTCGGTTATTGGGAGCTCGGTCGGCTGTTTAGATTGAATAAGAGAGAGATGAGAAAAAACGAGATCAGAGGTACACCCCCGACTCTGAACTTTGTCTAGCAAAAGTCAAGAAGGCATCTTAATGTTCGTGGGATCTTCTGTGAACAGCTCCTATGAATCATCCAACCGTGGGAGATTTACATAGAGGATGAATATATTGTTGGAATTTGGGTGTGGGCCTTCTGAAATTCTCATGGCCCATTCATGTCTAGCAAGGGATGGCACCAAAGTTTAGTCTCACCTTGCTAGTTTGGAGGGAGTTGGACCAATATATATAGTGGAGTGTTTCACTATCTCTTAAAGAGAGTGAAGAGGAGTGGCATACACGTGCGCTCCTCCTCCTCCGTCGCCCGCCTCGCCACGACGCGCGCGCCGCGGTTTGCGGAATTATGCCTCGATGCCGATCTTATTTTTTTCTGCTCGGGAAAATTATTATGCTTTCCGGAAACGTGGTCTTAGGCGAAAGGAGTAATACCCGACCGGCGAGTTACGTCTTACCCGATCGGCGCTAATGGTCTTAGGAGAAAACCCTAATACGAGTAATACACATCTCTCTACCTCCAAAACCTTGCGCCGCCGCTACACCTTCTCCATCCCCTCTTCGGCATGTACCGAACGACGGGACAGTAGGCCTCCGGAACCACCGCCTCTCGTGAACCTGTACGGGTGAGGGGCGATCAGGTTTTTGGGGAGCGCGTCTGCGTGACTACTGACGGCATCACGTCGACCGACCACTCCTTCCCCGACGAGGACTTCTTCCCGGACATCAGCAGCCTCTACATTGACGCCATGGCTGACGACACTGGTGTCAACACGAACCTCAACCCCAACCTGAACGCGAACCCGATTCCTCCCCCAACACCGTACGTAATCTGTTCCTATCTAGTTCAGTTTCTGTTGCAGTTTCTTGTACTAGCTTTTGAAATAGATGCGATCTGCTTATTCTGGTTGAATGTGATATGTTCGTCTATTCTGCTAGTATACATGATTAGGTTAATTCCAACACTTATAGTCATGATTTATTATTGCTTATTTCTGATTGAATATTATGGTAATTTGCTTATATTGTCAACATATATTGCAAAATCTTGGAGGAGCCATGCCTCTACTGGTCTCCTCCCTACACCCCGGCTCCCCTCCTCGCCCCACCCATGAGCTGCCAGCCGCACGACGGATCCGCCATTCCCCTTGGTGCAGGGACAAAGCCAGAAAAAAAACTTTAGTGGTGTCATTGCTTTGAATTTACCGATGTCACTCCGAATTTCTAAGAGTATTGCTTCGCAGACAAAGGAGAATTGTAAAATTCCATAGGTGTCATTTGACACCAATGAATGCTAGCTCCGCCCCTGCATTGGTGTCGACCTTTTAGTTGTCCTCTACTATTTTTTACCCATGGATTTATTGTTGTTGCTTGGACGGAGGGCAAGGATATAGTGTGGTCGGGTGAGGGTGCACCGGAGATGATGAAAAGTGCAATCCATCAAGCAATCATGCCCACATCTCGACAAAAGCAATATTGTCACCGACCTACGTCGATTTGGACGACTCGCTCTTCGCTCATCATCCCGCCCTCCAACGGCCTAGCTCCATGGAGGGTCGAGCACCACCGCTCTCAAAGTGACATCCTCTTTGGCTTCTTCTAGATCGTGTTGCGCCTCGTGTCGTGGCTAGCATCACCGGAAACATCTACGTTGATTAAGGCGTAGTTGTCGTTTTTAGTGCTAAGTTCTATACCCACCAGTGCTAAGTTCTATACCTCCCGGTGCTAATTCGTATACCTACTAACGATAAGTTGCATACGCAGTATTGTTAAGGTGTATACCCACTAATGCAAGCTGTATTTTGAGTAGTGCTAAGTTGCATGCCCAGGATCGCTAAGTTGTATACCAACTATGGTAAAGTTGCACCATTGTCCAATATAGTTGTATACGGAACATACATGGTTCCACATTGGGGTTAAGTAAACTGTCTCCTTAGTGTCCCCTCCATCCGGGTATCGCCTGTCTCAAAGAGATGTCCTCTTCGGCTTCTTGCATATCGCGCTGCACGTCGTATCGTGCTCGTGGCACCGGCCACATCCACGTTGATCACGGTGGAGTTCTACCTTGTGACGGCGGCTGACAAGAAGACAACAAGTTGTTTCTTCACACATGTGCCAAGTTGTATTTTTTCCGGCAGTATTATTGGTTCCACATATGAGGTAAATTGTATTTAAAATAAAATTTTCTCTCATGCATTTGCTAAGTCTTGCTTGTAGATAGTAAATTGTAGCTTTACACAGGTGTTAAGTTGCATACTCATTACTAGAAAGTTGTATACCCCTAGTGTTTAGTTGCATACCTTGTCTCCTCTGCATCCGAGTGGATGCAATTTATTTTTATGAAGTGGCAGTAACTATAGATTTCACAAAATGCAACTTAGTGGAGGTATGACTAGAACTAAAATATCAGGAGAAGCAACTCTTTATAAGAGTGCAACAACTATAGCTTGCGCATAATGTAACCAGGGATGGCTTCTTAAGTTGTGCACCATCATCTTGAACTTGCTTATCACCGGCCTAAGTTGCCTACCATTATTATTATGTTGGATGGTATCACTGTTGTGAAGTTGTATACCATTGTGGTGAAGTTGTATGTCCTGCCGCGCCTAAGTTGCGCATTGTTTGTTATAAAGTTATATTTTCGTTGCTACTAAGTTGCACACCTCAAGAACCAAGTTATCAACGATATTAGAGACGTATGATAGGCAACTAATAGTGCAAATTTGCTGATCTCCATATAATACTATGAAGTTGCTGGTTGTTGCTGTTAAGTGAGTATTTCAGAAATAAGTTAGCTATAAAATATACAAAAAATAGTGTAAACAACTCTTTGTAAGTTGCGTTACCATAAAACTAAGTTGCTTTTAAAAAAATTGTCGAAACATATATAAATTGGATCTAGTTTTAAAGATCTCATTGCGAGAGGCCCAATTTTTTATCCTGTCCCGCATAGAACTAAATGAAAATATAGCGTCCGTGAGCTGCCTAGCCACATCCATTATCTTTTTGCCTCTGCTCTTCACACCGTCGCCCTCTTCCGGCTTCGCCCGGTTATCGCTGCTGTTGCCTCCGGCATCCCACGGTCGAACGAACTGTCAATTTTAGTTTAGCCCACACCAGACACCCCCCTTCCTTTCATGCAAGGCCACAATCCTTCTCATTCACTCTTTGTACGTGCCTTCTCTTTGTTGGACCATGATGCCGCATCTTTTCCGGTGCTATTGCATATTTATTTCAGAGGCTATGTGGATATTTTTAAGCTACTCACACACCTATATAAATAGGTGAGACCCACTGTTAAAGAGCGAGGTGGGACTATATTACCAAAGCTTTGCACTATTAGAACTGATCGGTCAGTTCGTGTGGGCCTGTTAACTGCACTAATTGAACGGCCCAAGACCATCCTGTCCAGCACGACCAAGCAAACCTTCCCAACCGCACGTCCGCACAACATCTCTGCTTCTCCCTGCTCGTCTCTTATTTCACGACACGCAGCGAGCGTCGCCGCCTGGCCCTCTATCGCCAGTCGCCGCCTTATTCTCTGGCTTGCCGGCCCCTTCTCCCCTCGCCCGGGTGCTCCCATTAGCGCGACTCATTAGCGCGAACCCCACGCTTCCCTGCTTCGCCTTGTCTCCACCGCCATGTGCCCTGATTGAGCGTCGCCCCATGCGTCTCTTCCTCCAGGAACCCTCAGTGTTGCCGCGCCAGCCGCATACTCACCACAGGCGCCTCACCAGCACCCTCCTACTCGACCTCAACTTGCATAGCTCCTCTGCCGGAAGCCTGACGTCCGTGTCGACCTTGCCCAGCCAGCGGCCGCGCTTTGGGCCGCATCCCTGCTACTTTGGCGCACATCCCGGCCAGCGCTCTTTCTCTTGCTCGCCTCCATGCTATCTATCATCCTCGGTCCCCTAGTTCCATTCCCGAACGCCATCTTCCCCGACGCTGATGTGATGCCCACATGAAACCTTCTCGTCATGCACTTCCATTGCTTCGCGCATGATACCTGCGTCCCTCTCGACTTCCCTCTCCAGCTCATTTCGACCCGGCGCCCCTCTAGAACTCCCATGTAGAGCAGCACGTCACCAGCCTGCGAGAAGAGCCTTGCTTTCACCACTGGCCTTGCGTGCAAGAAGAAGAGGGAGCTCGTACATCACCGACCTTGCATGCAAGAAGAAGAGGGAGCTTGTACACGACCGGCCTTGACCTTGCATGCAAGAAGAAGAGGGAGCTCATACACGACCGACCTTGCGGGCAATTTACTGATCTATTTGTTTTGACTTGGCGGTGGCACATAACATAATACCTCCAAACTTGCAGGGATAAATCCGTCCTAAAAAGTGTTGGATCGGAAGAAATACTTCGTGCTTTATTATTAGATATAAATATAGATTAAAATGGCTAACATAGGGAAGTTTGAGTCCTTAGTAAATTCAATAGATAGATGTATCGTACATGCATAGAAGGATGAGAAGTACTCCCTTCGTTTCAAAATATAAGATGTTTTAGATTTGCGAAGAAAATGTATCTAGACTTTTGTGGCGTGTAAATTCACTCCAAACTTAAATAAACCTATATATTAAAAAAAGTCTAGATACATTTGATTCATAAACCTAAAACATCTTATATTTTAAAACGGAGAGAGTAGACAATACTCATATTAGCTAAAACCAGGGTCCAACACTGTCCGACATTGTAATAAAAGAAGTGCTTCATTTCTGACTTGTTCCCTCATGGAAGAAAAAGAATACGGATTGCGTCATTACATCATGACAGGGAACGTCCATGGTGAAATTAACATAACCACGGTACATATATACTTGAGTCACCATATGCAATCTGTTGAATCTGAAATCCACTTCCCAGAACATAGTATCCACGCTTCTGAACGTTGCACGCTAAGCCTCCGACCTGTCTACACACCGAAAGGATATTCTTCCCCATACTGGAAACACATTGTCTGCAGATTCCTTTTGCTAACACCCAGATAGAGATTTCCTGTCAAAGATTGTGCCCGGTTTCCCCTCCATTCTGATCCTGTTCTTAGCCAGTTGTAACCACACAAGGATTTTTCACCGAGAAGAAGCCCAGCTGTTTCCAGTGTAACATGCCTGCATCCGACACCCCTACTCCAATCTTGGATCAGTACATAAAGGTTTCTTTCAAGAAACACCTGTGTGTGGCATAATAAAGTAATTAACATAGTATTGTTTATGGGAGACTACAGTGATCAAGTTTCTATCTATTTTCTTGTGGTAATATAGCTAGTTCTTTTTTATAATATCACCTCTGTTCCTAAATATAAGATGTTTTGGTAGTCTATTTTAGCCTACGAAAACATCTCACATTTGGAACGGAGGTAGTAGTTTACAGGATGCCCATGCTTGAGATATTAAATTGGGTTGTTCTTTCTTTACAAACTGGTAAAGTTTTTATTTTGCAAGAAGAAAGGTGTTTCTGAATTCAAAATTCTGTTAACTTACCAAGGTACTACATAGAACATAATCATATGACTCTTTTCTCGTTTCATCTCATAATCCAACAAGGAAGGTATCTACGTCTAGCACAAAACAGCAAAATGTGCCCCTAGCTAGTAAACCAAGGAGTGTATATTAGCAATTTTTCCTCGAAGCATTCATTAGTCAAATATATCTATATCTATACCTAATAATAAAGAACACAAGATTTCTGTCCAACGTCTGTTTTGAACAGTTTTGCCCCTAGCGTTTCGGTGTTATTACAGCCCCTGCCATCCCTAAGGTGAATCTGAACGTTTTTTTTAGAAAGGACGGTTGGAAAAGAAATCTCGCCCGAGAGAACTGCCCCTCCTCTCCTGTGTGGCCAGGCCACGAGGGAGCAAGGACTACCGGTCGGGGCCTGCCTTGCTCAACGCCTCCGGTCTCCCTAGATCCCCGAACGAACTTACCCCCAAGTCTAGTTCCTCCGGTTCCTCGACCCCGAGCTCCAGTCCTCCCGCTGACGAGTCCCCATCCCGAGGTGTCCAGTGATTGGGGCGTGCGAGGCAAACCGCTGAGCAATCAAGACCCTCTTCGCCCTCGGAGACACGGCGCGAGCCCATGAGGCCACCTTCAGGATGCTAGCATCCGCAGTGGCGGGAGACTTAGTCGCGGCGGTAGTGGCAGCACGGAGACTGGTGCAGCGGCAGGAGCACCATAGCGTAGTTTCGGAGAAAGGAAGCTATGGAAGTGGGAGCATGTGCTGCGCTGTTGGCGAGAACTCCGGCGGCCCGGCCGGAGGAGAGGAACAAGACCGCCCCGATGGAAACTGGTCGCTTGTGAGGAGTGGAGACTCGACGGAGAGGTAGGGTTCGTAGGCACGAAGGGATAAGGTGGGATTTTTATCCTTTTGTTTTGGGTTCGGTTGGTCTGTCGGGCGGTGGGCCAGGTGACAGGGGAGGATACGCGCCATGGCGTACGGGCGGGTAGGAAAGATGCCCCAGGTCTTCCGTAGAGAATTAGTGTAGCAGCCCTTGCCGTCGAAAGCCTAGGGAAAAGTAATGGAACCAAGACGATAAGAAAATGTGGGCCTGGATTCCTGGACTAGGCACTTATAATGGCCTATTAATATTCTACCCAGGTAAAAGTGGCCTGGTTGCGATCTCAATGTCTCCATCCGTCCTAATTAAGATGCGTTAAAGAGAAGGAATAAAAATATCTTACTCCCTCGGATCTATATTACTTGTTACTAAAACGAATGTATCTACACATATTTTAGTGCTAGATACATCTATTTCAATGACAAGTAATATGGATCGGAGTGAGTATGTTTAATAGTACCACCTCGTCTCTTTAGACTAAATCTCTTCGGTTTATATATGTTTCTAAACTGCATGGAATACCAGCAAGCCAAGTCGAAAATCAACAAGGAAACACATCCTTGTGGTGTGAGCTAATTATAAATGTGAGGAAATTGGTGCATGATTAAAGGAGCTTGATGCGCATATTGGATGGTGCATGATAATAAAAGGAGAATCGATGACTTGATCGTGGGATGCGTGCACTCTTTGAAAGAAAGAAGTGCAACCTTGAGAGGCAGAGTATGAGGATGAGTGTGCTGATTGAAAGAAAGACCCTGGATGGTGTGTGGTGAACTATCTAAAGCCGTAGAGTGGGTGAGCTGGCTAGCCGTACCATGTCGACTAGGTTTGATAGAATTTATGGGAATTTTGTACAGAAACCGTGTGTTTATTGTAAAAAAAAGGTGGTGGATTTTCTCTCAACGTTGCAACGCATGGGCATGTGTGCTAGTATATATAAAAGACAAAACCCGCAACTCGTCGTTGTATGTAACTTAAGTAAAATATACACTACTACTCAGCAAAATTTGCATAACTCCTAAACTGCATTTTGATTCAAAAGTCACAGATTTGCGCTAGGTTGTCATAGCATGTTTATATGGCACTCAAACGCAAATGGTTTGCATGATTGCACTTAGCTCGTAGCTTGAAGTAGGTTTATCCCAACAAGTTCAAATAAAAAAATCATGTCCATGACAATCAGAATGTAGAAAGAGAGAATTGGGTGAATTAGGCCACACTTGGACCCTTCCTCATATATTCATTATATAGGCAAATACAAGGCGGTACCCGATTTACAATAAAGGCATAATCCTAACCATAATGGCCTATATCAGCTCTAAACAGCAGGCACAAGATATGGTTTGAATGCACTGAATATCTTCGATATTATGGAAGATATTTGGTTTCCAAACATTGTCCCGCAGTCGCAGAGGGAGACTGGCAGACGTTGACACTGGACCAAAAATCCAGAAACAATGGTGGCGCAAGGCTCTTAGTGAAGATATCAGCAGACTGGCGTGGCGAAGGCACGTGGAGGACACGCACTTGACCAAGTGCCACTCGATCTCGAACAAAGTGAAGGTCAATCTCGATGAGCTTGGTGCGCTGATGCTGAACCGGGTTTGTGGACATGTAGACGGCGTTGACATTGTCACAAAACACGATGGTGGCCTTAGGAAGAGGTCGATGAAGATCCTCCAAGAGTTGGTGAAGCTAGGTGAATTCAGCGACGGCGTTTATGACATGGCGGTACTCCGCTTCAGCACTGGAGCGGGAGACGGTGTGTTGGCGTTTGGAGGATGAAGACACGAGACTGTCGCCGAGGAAAACATGGTAGCCGGAGGTGGAGTGGCGAATATCAGGACAATCATCCCAATGCACATCCGTGTACGTGATCAGGGAGTCCGTAGCGTATGGTAGGAGTTGAAGTCCATGACTGAGAGTGCCCTTGACGTAGCGAAGAACACGCTTGATCAATGCGAGATGTTGGTCTTGCGGATCGTGCATGTGGAGGAATTTTTTTTGAACGGTGTATGCAATATCCGAGCGTGTGAAGGTCAGGTATTGCAGAGCTCTAGCGAGCCTGTGGTACTTCATGGGATTGTCCACGGGAGAGCCGGCGGTGGTGGCGAGCTTGACGTGGTGTCGATGGGAGTCGATGAGGACGTGCATGTGAAAGGACACAGATGTCGCCTAGAGGGGGTGAATAGGCAGTTTAAAACTTGTACGAGATCAGCTTAATAAAGGCAGAATAAAACTAGTGTTTACTTTGTCAAGCACAAAACCTACATAAACTATGGTTAACCTATGTGCACCAACAACTTATGCTAAGCAATACAAACAACTATGTGATAGCAAGATATATGATATCAAACACGAAGGCTATCACAAAGTAAAATGCATAGGTAAACAACTCGTGTATAGAGATAACTGAGGCATGCGGAGACGGCAGTGTATTACCGAGTTCCTCCCTACAAGGGAGTATGTATTGTTGGAGGGGTGTGTGGTATTAAGACCACCAGCGCCACAATGGCCTCACCCTATTCTTCGGTGAACCTCACCACAATGGTCTGATTCAATTTTCCACTATCGGTACCCTTCAAGACGGGAAACGGCGCCTTTACAACAAGCTCGGGACTCACATCCACAGCTGAATTGGAGGCTCCCAAGATCACCACAAACCTTCAAAACAACTAAACCGTCTAGGGTTCCAAGAACCCAAGAGTAAAAATCTTCTCACCTTCACCCAATCGAATCCTCACCGAGAACTCAAACCGGTGCACCAAATGCAGTGGAAAGAACACAAGAAGTGCTAAGTCCTTCTCACCCAAATCCAACCAAAGCAACAAAAGATATTGATGGAATAAGAGATGAAGAACACAAGAGGAAATCCACAAAAGAAACCCCAAGATCTAGATCCCAAGATGTTCTCCTCACATAGAGAAGAGATGGATTGGTTAAGTTGTAGATCAAGATCTCCCATTTCAAATCCCCCAAAGATACAAGAAATATGAGAGGGATTGAGAGTATTTGCAAGATATTTAAGGTAGGAACAATGGAGAAGATATATGATGCAAGCACCCACCCCAAGGGGGGAGAAGGGGGGCATTTTATAGCCCTCCCCAATGAAATATGACCATTGGGAACCTCGCAGACCGGATAATCCATCCCACGGATATTTTGGGTTCCCAGGCCAAAATATGGCTAAAAACTTTGGTGCGCGAGCCCCAGTATAGGGACACTACAATAGGACATAGCTTTGGTAACACAATCTTGTGTTACTTCGGATCCAAAACAGTGTTACTAGGCCATGCAGTAACATATTTTGTAATGTGTTCCATTAGGCCGTGTTACTAAGTGGTCTTCCCGGCCACTCATTGCATTTGTTACCATATGTTAAAATTTGTGTTACAACTTACCTTATAGTAACATGTATATTAAGTGTTACTGAACATGTTGGTAACACGTTTTTGTAACTATAGTAACACCAGTAGTAACATATTATTATTGTAGATGCAGAACTTGGTGGTAACATATTTTAACAATAATCGTAACATAATTAGTAACACCATTTTTAGCTCCAAGGCACAATTGGTAACATAATATCCAAATGTTGTAGCACTATGATTTATAGATGCCAACTACCATAGTAACACATATCATAACTATAGTAACACCATTGGTAACACTACTGCGGGTGTCGCCGTCCTTCCCGAAGGGTGTCAGGTGTATCTCTTCCCCACCTCCCATAACGTATCAGAGGAAACCCTAGAACCAGTTCGGAAAGCAGCATCGTTATCGTCGCTTTCCTTCTTGGAGGTGCTGCTTGGTACGTGAGGCTTCAGATCATGGTGGAAATTCTCCGGAGGACGCAGCGTTGGTGGGTCATCCCCTTTTTGTAGAGCCACTATTGTCGGCTTTGTTTTCTCTTCTTTTTCTTTTTTGTTTTCATTGTTTTTCTTGTGGGTGTTGTGTTGTCTGGCCCAGCAACGGTATCAATCATGGTTGCTATATTAATATAGCTTGGTGCATGCCTATTTTGAGGGTAGACCTACAGCTATGGCCACCTCCGATGAGGTCAAGGCAATCACCTTAAACGCGTGGATGCATCAAGGTGGATCAAGGTCGGGATGGTGTCCCGGGCCATGGCCAGACGCCACGACGGTCGACAACACACTAGGAAGATGATGGTAGAGTGAGGTGGAAAGCCGCGAGCGTGCCGACGCCGTCATGGGGTTGCACTCCGACATGCACAAGTGCAGGTTCAAGCCCGATGATGTGAGATGCAATGCCTTTATCATGTGCCCGTGGGTTGGGTCTGCAGGTTCTCAACACCATGCCAAGCACAAAGCACTGGTCGAGATGCAGCTAAAAGATGGCACCATGTCAAGCAGGGCAACTTACCACGTCCTGACCGATGGTGCTTCAAAGCCAGTGACTTTAGGTTGGGTCTGCGGGTTCTCAACGCCATTGCTTCATGTTGGAGAAGACGGTCGAGAGTGGAGTGTGGGGTGTGGACGATGGATGCTGAAGGGTGGCAGTCTCTTGGCATGAGTTTGCAGGGTAGCGCAAGTTTTCTAATGGTTCCTCTTGAAATTCTTGGTTCATTTTCTCAACTCTGTATGTTGTACCAAGAGAAATAGAAAACCATTACTCTACTAGAAGGTAAAATCGTTATGTTGCACTACACTAATTAATTTTGTCATGTCAGTTTAGCAAAGTAGAGTCGTTTCTGTTTGTGTTTAGGATATAACAAGGTGGGTCATCTCCCCTCGGTTATGTGTTAATATAAGTGCCAAACGTGGGCAGAGTTGTACAGGAGGTGTACGCCAATACACATACGTAATGGGTACGAATACATAAATAATAATACTATTACATACTCTAACACCCTTCCTTAATCTAAACCTTTTGAAAGTTTGAGATTACGTTTAAACTCATCAAGCTTCTTGACTAGAAGTTCTTTTGTAAAACCATCTGCAATTTGATCTTTGCTTGACACAAACCGAATAGTCAAACTATCATTAGCAACTCTCTCTCTCTCTAACAAAATAAAAATCAATCTCATTATGTTTAGTCCGTGCATGAAACACTGGATTGGTAGATAAATAAGTAGCACCTAAATTATCATCCCAAAGACTTGGCTTTTCTTTTAACTTTACTCCAAGTTCAGCGAGAAGAGCTTCAACCCGAATCAACTCAGCAGTGGCATTAGCAAGAGCTTTATATTCAGCCTCGGTAATATACCGGGACACTGTGGTTTGTTTTCTAGCACTCTAGGAGACCAAATTTGGTCCAACAAATATAGCAAAACCACATGTGGAGCGTCTGTCCTCTAGGCAACCAGGCCAATCTACATCTGAAAAGGCACTCAAGAAGGTGGATGATGACTTTGTAAATGTAATTCCAAGATTCAATGTACCTTTCACATATCTGAGAATACATTTTGCAGATGTCCAGTGTTCTGTAGTTGGAGCATGGAGATACTGACAAACCTTGTTTACAGAGAAGGACAAGTCAGGACGTGTCACGGTGAGATACTGCATGTCTTCAACAAGGCTTCGGTATTGGGTATTGTCTTCAGGACCAAGAGATGTACCACATGTAAGAGACAACTGCTCTGTAGAGGATAATGGAGTAGGTGTCGACTTGCAGTCATGCATACTGGCCCTATCAAGAATATCTGTAGCATATTTTTCCTATGTCAGAAGCAAACCATTCCGTGATCTTTTTACCTTAATACCAATAAAATAGTGTAGTTCACCTAGATCCTAGATAGCAAAATTCTCATTTAAATCTCGAAGAAGAGTAGTGATAACATGATCAGATGAGCCAGTGACTATGATATCATCAACATAAATCAAGACAAACATAGTGATACCTGACTTGCTGAAAAGAAATAATGAAGTGCATGCCTTTGATGGTGTAAATCCAAGCTCACACAACTTGGAACTCAGCCTAGAATACCAGGCTCGAGGTGCTTGTTTTAATCCATATAGGGCCTTGTAAAGTTTGCAAATGTAATGCGGAAGGTGGGATCTTCAAAACCTGGTGGTTGCTTCATGTACACTTCCTCTTCCAGAATACCATGAAGAAACACGTTCTTGACATCTAGCTGTCATAGACTCCATCTACAAGAAACAGAGAGAGACAGGACAATTCTGATAGTAGAAATTTTCACCACAGGACTGAAAGTATCCTCATAATCAATGCCATACCGTTGTTTGAAACCGTTTGCAACTAGACGTGCCTTGTACCTATGAACAGTGCCATCTGCCTTATTCTTTATGCAATACACCCACTTGCAGACAATAAAGGTTTTGTTGCTGCTTGGTGGAACAAGATTCCACGTCTTGTTATCAATTAACACATTGTATTCTTCTTCCATAACCTGACGCCAACATGAAGTGTTGAGAGCATCTGATAATGTGTGGGGTTCACCTGTAGAAGATAACATACCATATCTCACAGTACTATTAGTATACTGCTTGGGATTATGGATACCTTTTTGCAACCTTGTACGAACACCAGGAGGTGACGGTGGTGGTGGAGAGGCATCATCTGAATTTTTAGAATTTTCAGAATCATCATTGTCGGAGCTGGTAGCACCTTCGCCCCCACCAGCGTTGTCCACAGAAGATCCACCAGGGGATCCGGTCATGGCAGGAGACAGCGAGGGGGACAACGCGCCAGGCTGCTAAGGAGATGAAGGTGTCGTTCTCCTTGACACTGTTACGCATATCATATGCACATAGTTGATCATAGAATTCTTCAAGAGTGATACTGTAATTCCCGTTTACCGAAGTGATGAGGGCATTGTACTCAACCTTGCACACACAATGCAGAAAATATCCCCAAAATTCATCATGTTCAACAGGTTTACCAAGGGCAGAAAGTTCTGACACAAAACCTTTCATCTTGGTGTAGTGTTGATATGCAGTCATTGTGAACTTCTTGGTGTCGTTGAGTTGTTCACGAAGGTGATGAGCCTTGGTTCTTGACACAGTCTTGAACATGGCGTTGATGGCGGCCCAGGCCTCGGCGGTACTGCCCACATCGAGAAGATGTGACAGAATGTCAGTGGATAATGTGTTGAGGAGGAACCGGAGCACCTGCTGGTCCCTTGCGATCTACATACATAGGGTTCTCCACCTGCACCTTCTTCTTTTCAGGGTCTTCAACTTCGACCGTTTTGGGTGGCGTGGGCTCGGTGCCGTCGAGTAGCGCCATGAAGTTGGCACCACGGAAAGCGGGGAGCACGAGGGCCTTCCATAGGAGGAAATTCCCACAAGTGAGCTGCTATCCAGGGGCGAACCCAGGGCAGCAACGAGGGCCGAGGATGATCCGGAGGAGCTCATGATGCGATCTAGGTTTAGGGTTTTGGTGATGAGGTGTGGCGACTGGTGGTGTAGATGGGTTGTAGAAGGGGTTGTTTTTGGAGTTGGGTTTGTAGGCGGCGGTGGTGATACGCCCAATTTGTATCACCATTCTAGATCATAATTTACCTCTATTCATTGATATTTGTCTTATTATGGGGTATTACTTATGGCTTTTCATCTGTTTATGCATGTTGGATGATTCTTGGAGGATGAACTGCCAGAGTCTGGATTCTGATGGAAAAGGAGGCGTTTAGGTGCAATTTCGCAAAGATCAGAAAAATACCAGAAAAATATGGAAACATATTATTTTACCAGATGACGAAGGAAGCCAAAAGGAGGAGCGAAGGGGGGCCTCAGGAGGCCCACACCCCTAGGCGCGGGCCCACCATGGGTCGCGCCTAGGGCAGGTGTGGCCCACCTGCCCGGCCTCCGACTCCGCCCCTTTGCCTATATCTTCCCTACGGAACCTTAAGCCTCGAGGAGCGACCACATATAGATTTCCGCCGCCTCTTGGGGGGCGGAAAACACCAAGAGAGAAAGATCTCTCCGACAGACAGATTTCTGCTGGGGGAATTCCATCCCGAAGAGGGGAGACCGTCGCCATCAACACCAGCATCAATCTAGGCTTCATCGGGATCATCATCATCCACACCTTCGTCTCCACTAGCACCATCATCACCACTCTGTCTCGCTGTAACAATTGTGTTGGATATTGCTTTAGTTCTTAGGGGAAACTTTTCTGGTGTTAATTACTATTGTAGTTGATGCTTGTAAGTGGAACCATTGGATTATTGTTTATGTTTAGTGGGAGTTCACCTAGTAATTTGATTAAGTTGAACTAGTTATCATGAACATAGTCTAAATTGTACTTGCAAATTTTGTAGATCAAATGGCTAAGTCCAACTTCAACTTCAACGTTTTTGCTGAGAAAGAAAAGCTTAAGAATAATGGGTCTAACTTCACCAACTGGTTCCGCAATCTGAGAATCATTCTCGCTGGCGGACAAAAGGACTATGTCCTTGAGGAACTGAAAACCATGTTTCAGACTCAGGCCCGTTCTAAGAGATATGAGATCTCTGAGAAGTTCTTTAACTGCAAGATGGAGGAAGGGAGTTCCATTAGTGAGCACGCCATTAAGATGTCAGGCTACACTCAACGTCTTGAGCAACTGGACTGCAAGATTCTAGAAGAGCTCAAGATTAACAGAGTTTTGCAATCACTCCCTCCTAGATATAAAGGTTTTGTAGTCACTCACAATCATATTGGTTCCACTGATACTATCACTGAGCTCTTCTCTAAGCTGAAAGCTGCGGAGGTGGATATCAAGAAAGATAATCATGTGTTAATGGTCAACAAGGCCCCTAGCTTTAAGAAAGGTAAGGGTGCAAGGAAATCCTTCAAGAAAGGCAGCGGCGAGCGCGTTGCCCCTGCTGAGAAGAAGCTCAAGTCTGGACCTAAGCCAGACATTGAGTGCTTCTATTGCAAGGACAAGGGTCACTAGAAGCGCAACTGTCCGAAGTACTTAGCGGACAAGAAGGCTGACACCATTAAAGGTATAATTGATATACATGTTATTGATGTTTACCTTACTAGCGCTCGTTGTAGTGCTTGGGTATTTGATACTGGTTCAGTTGCTAATATTTGTAACTCGAAATAGGAGCTACGGAATAGACGGCGGCTAGCAAGGGATGAGGTGACGATGCACATTGGCAACAGATAAAGAGTTGATGTGATGGCCATCGGCATGCTCTCCTTTTTACCTTCGGGATTAGTTTTAAACCTTAATAAGTGTTATTATGTGCCTGCGTTGAGCATGAACAATATATCTGGATCGTGTTTATTGCAAGACGGTTATTCATTTAAATCGGAGAATAATGGTTGTTCTATTTATATGAGTAACATCTTTTATGGTCATGTACCTGCTATGAATGGTTTATTTCTTCTGAATCTCGAAAGCAATGAAACACACATCCATAACATTGAGGCTAAGAGATGCAAAGTAGATAGTGATAATTCGACTTATTTGTGGCACTGCCGTCTAGGTCATATTGGTGTAAAACGCATGAAGAAACTCCATTCTGATGGACTTTTGGAGTCTGTTGATTTTGAATCATTTGACATGTGCGAGCCGTGCCTCATGGGCAATATGATCAAAACCCCGTTCTTCGGAATAATGGAGCGAGCAACGGACTTGTTGGAAATCATACATACCGATGTATGCGGATCAATGAGTGTTTCGACGCGCGGTGGATATCGCTATTTTCTCACTTTTACTGATGACTTAAGTAGATATGGGTATATCTTTTTAATGAAACATAAATCTGAAACGTTTGAAAAGTTCAAAGAATTTCAGAACGAAGTGGAAAACCATCGTAACAGAAAAATTAAATTTCTGCGATCCGATCGTGGAGGTGAATATTTGAGTTATGATTTTCTCACGCATCTTAAAGCAAGCGGAATCGTTTCGCAACTCACGCCACCCGAAACACCACAACACAATGGTGTGTCTGAACGCCGGAATCGAACTCTATTAGATATGGTGCGATCGATGATGTATCTTATAGATTTGCCATTATCATTTTGGGGCTATGCATTAGAAACCGCTGCATTCACTTTAAATAGGGCACCATCTAAATCCGTTGAGATGACATTGTATGAACTATGGTTTGGTGCTAAACCTAAGTTGTTGTTTCTTAAAGTTTGGGGATGTGAAGCTTACGTCAAGAAGTTGATGCCGGACAAGCTCGAACCCAAAGCGGAGAAATGCGTCTTCATAGGATACCCTAAGGAAACGATTGGGTATACCTTCTACCACATATCCAAAGGCAAAGTGTTTGTTGCAAAGAATGGATCCTTTCTTGAGAAGGAGTTTCTCTCGAAAGAAGTGAGTGGGAGGAAGGTAGAGCTAGACGAGGTTATTGAACCTTCTCTCGAGTTGGAGAGTAGCGCAGCACCTGAAATTGTTCCAGTGCCGTCTGCACCAACAAGAGAGGAAGCTAATGACGAGGATCATGAAACTTCGAACGATGCTATTACTGAACTTTGCAGGTCGACAAGGTCACGTGCCACTCCTGAATGGTACGGCAACCCTGTCTTACCCGTCTTGTTGTTAGACAACAGTGAACCTGCGAACTATGAGGAAGCAATGATGAGCCTAGACTCTGAGAAATGACTAGAGCCCGGATGATTCTAAATCTCAGATAGGATACGTTTATATTTTGAATGGAGGAGCTATGAGCTGGAGAAGCTGCAAACAAAGCGTGATCGCGGGACCTACAGTAGAATCGGAATACATGGCTGTTGCATAAGTGTCAAGTGAAGGAGTTTGGATCAGGAACTTCATCACTGAGCTTGGTGTGGTTCCAAGTGCCTTGGACCCACTGGAGATATTGTGCGACAACACTGGCGCCATAGCACTAGATAAGGAACCAAGATATCATCCAAAGAGCAAGCACATGAACCGCCGGTTTCATATAATTAGAGATTATATAACAGAAGGAGATCTGAAGATTAGCAAAGCACATACGGATCTGAATGTCGCAGATCCGTTGACTAAACCTCTTCCACGAGCAAAACATGATCAGCACCTTAATGCCATGGGTGTTAAATTGTTGCTAGATGTAACCTAGATTATTGACTCTAGTGCAAGTGGGAGACTGTTGGAATTATGCCCTAGAGGCAATAATAAAGATGTTATTGTTATAATTCTTGTTCATGATAAAGTTTATATTCCATGCTAGAATTGTATTAAGCGGAAACTTTGATACTTGTGTGGTTTGTGAACAACACTATGTCCCTAGTATGCCTCTATGGACTAGCTCATTGATTAATGATGGTTAAGGTTTCCTAACCATAGACATGAGTTGTCGATTAATAATGAGATCATGTCATTAGGAGAATGATATGATGGACAGACCCAAATCAAGCAGAGCAATTAGATCGTGTCATCGTGTTCATCTTTGCGAAGCTTTTTCTTATGTCAAATATTGTATTCCTTAGACCATGAGATAATGCAACTCCCTGGTATCAGAAGAAAGCTTTGAGGTCATCAAACGCCATCCTATGTTAGGGTGATCATAAAGGTGTCCCTCAGGTGATCGGAAAGTACTTGTTGGGTTGTATGTATCGAGATGGGATTTGTCCCTCCCAAGTCGGAGAGATATACTTCGGGCCCACTCGGTAATCGATATCAACACTGCTTGCAAGCACGTGGTTAAGGAGTTGATCACAAAGTGATATCGGATTACGGAACGAGTAAAGTACTTGCCGTGAACAAGATTGAACTAGGTATGCCGATACCAATGATCGAATCTCGGGCAAGAAAAATATCGTGTGACGAAGGGAATATATATATGGTATTAATTGAATCCTGGCATCGTGGTTCATCCGATATGATCATCGATGAATATGTGGGAGTCAATATGGGTTTCCAGATCCCGTTGTTGATTATTGATAAAAGATCATGTCTGCATATTCTCGAACTCGTAGGGTCACACACTTAACGTGTCTCGACGCTAGGATAGAATGGATAAATGGTTTATGAGTTTTTGTTCGAAGTCTCGGATGAGATCCAGGACATCACGAGAGGTTCCGGAATGGTCCGGAGAATAAGATTCATATAAAGGAAAGCAGTTTTTGGATTTCGGAATCGTTTCGGAGTATTCGGTATTATACCGGAAGGTTCTAGAAGCTTCTGGAGTGGGACCAACGTGGCCCCACTTGTCGGAGGGGTGCGTGGGCCTACGAGGGAGTGCCCTAGACACTTTGGGCCAGGGGCACAAGGCCCCATAGGCCCAGCCGGCCAAACCCTAGGGGAAACCCTAGGGAAACCTTCTAGAAGGAGGGGGGAAACTTGCCCCCCACTCCAACCCTTGGGGCCGCTGCCCTAGGTCTTGGAAACCAATCTTGCCTTTGTGGGATGCATTCTGAGTGTTCTTGACAACAAGTTGTTTGATGTGTATATGCACATCAAAGATGGAAAAGAGCTCTGGGAGGCACTGAATGCTAAGTTCGGTGTAGCAGATGCTGACAGTGATCTGTAGATCATGGAGAGCTTTCATGATTGTAGGATGGTTAGCAATCGTTCAGTAATTGAGCAAGCTCATGAGATACAGTGCTTTGCCAAGGAGCTTGTAATCCTGAAGTGTATCTTACCCAACAAGTGGATCATCCAGATGGGTTTGTGGTAAAAGGTGAAGATAGAATGGTGTGCAAGTTATTAAAATATTTATATGGCCTGAAACAAGCACCTGAGCAATGGCATGAGAAGTTTGACAAAACTCTACTTTCCGCTGGCTTTGTCATTAATGAGGCTGATAGGTGTGTTTACTATCGCCATGGTGGGGGCGATAGCGATATATTATGTTTGTACGTGGCTGATATTCTGATCTTTGGTACAAACATGAAAGTGATAAATGAAGTCAAGTCTTTCCTGTCAAAGAGTTTTGATATGAAAGATCTAGGAGAGGCTGATGTGATTCTCAACATCAAGCTTATTAAGAACAAGAATCGGATTACTTTAACGCAATCTCATTATGTTGAGAAGGTCTTGAGCCAATTTGGCTTTAATGATGGCCAAACTTCTCCAACACCTTATGATCCCAGTTTGACATTACGAAAGAATAAGAAGGAACCAACAGATCAGCTGAAATATTCACAAGTTGTTGGTTCTCTCATATACTTAGCAAGCGCTACAAGACCTGATATCTCTTTTATTGTGAGCAAGTTGAGTAGGTTCATGTCTAACCCGGGTATTGAACATTGGCATGCACTTGAAAGGGTCATGCGCTACCTATGTGGTACAATGAGCTATAGGATTCACTATTCAGGGCATCCTGCTGTGCTTGAAGGATGTAGTGATTCGAACTGGATCTCTGACGTTGATGAACTCTACGCCACGAGCGGGTATTGTTTACCTTTGGAGGTGGTGCGGTGTCATGGAGATCCCGTAGATAGACCATATTGACGAGGTCAACTATGGAAGCAGAACTTACTGCTCTAGACACAGCCACTTTTGAGTCAGAATGGCTGCATGAGCTCTTGATGAACTTGCATGTGGTTGAGAAACCTGTGCCGGAAATCCTTTTGAATTGTGACAACCAAACTGTGCTTGTCAAAGTGAACAATTCTAAGGATAACGCGAAGTCATCAAGACACGTGAAGAGACATTTGAAGTCTATCAGGAAATTGAGAAACTCCGAAGTAATAACTGTTACCTATATTCAAACAGACAAAAACCTGGCAGACCCCTTTACAAAGGGACTATCACGAAATGTGATAGAAAGTGTATTGAGGGAGATGGGGTTGAGACCCATGGATGTCACACCTAGTGGTAACCCAACCTATGTGATTGAAGATCCCGTGAATTAGGACCTGGGAAGAACAAGCTAGTGGTTTGACTGAGGAGAGTAGTTGGTAACCCTCTCTATGTGAAGATGCATAACTCTCATAATCTGTAAGGCAGGTTGGCAACATGCCTTAATGTGTTTCTGTTGGCTTTAACTAGCAAAGATGCAGTCCTACAGGGCATTCTTGAAAGAACACACATATATGAGCTCGACTGTAAACGTTGCGGTCTATGAGACTTGGGTAATCTCTAGTAAACTCATGAAGAGACCAGGGAGTATAACGCATATGCTCCAACCCGCGGGGTAGGCTACTGGTAGCCAGGTACTAGTTATGATTTTGAGTGAAATCTATTGGCACCAAACTTGCAATTCAAGGTTCATCCATTGTTCAAGTTGTTGATAGACGTAGTTCAAGATTCTAGGCGGAAGTTCAACTTAACAGTCTCTGCTGAAACACTGGTATATAAACAAATAGCGAGGATTGGAAAATCTTAAAATGGGCATTTGAGATCTGGTGGGGGATTGTTAGAAATAATGGGCTAAATCATTAGACCCATGTGTGATTTCAGATTTTCCCTAAATCTCAAAGCCCATGTATGTGGAAGCCCATATGTGATTTGGCCCAAGTTGGTGGCAGCTCACATGTGTGTGGCAATAACTGTGGGAGCTAAAGTTTAGTCCCACATTGAAAGTTGAAGGAGACTTGCACCACCTTATAAGGTGAAGTGTTGCACCACTTTGTAAGTAAGTGATAATAAGAGATCTACATGCGCGCTCCTCCTTCGACGACACCGCCGACGCTCGCATGCACGCTCGCCTCGCCTCGCCTCGTCTCGCCTCGTCATGACGCGCGCGCGCCGCGGGTTGCGGGAATCTTGCCGAGCCAACCTTTATTTTGCTGCTCAGGAAAATGTATGCGGTTAGACATACGTGTCAACAGTTAGCGGATTCGGGTCTCTCCTGGATCGTGGGCTATCTGTAACCGGCCCAAACATGCGCGACGTGGGCTTGGTCCACTTCGTCTCTTGTACGGTATTTCCGAGCCTCTCTATATAAACGCCTGTGCGGCTTCCACAACTCACGACACCCAACCAATCTAGGGTTTTGCCATCCTCTCTGCTTGCGCTGCCACCGTAGTCTACTCCATCCCGCTTGCCGGCGTGCACCGGCGGTCGGGAGAGCAGGTCTCCGGAACCACTCGCCTTTGTGATCATGTACGGGAGAGGGCGAATAAGGTTTTTGGGAAGCGCTCCGCGCGACTGCTCAAGTTCGTCATCATGGCGCGTCTTCCCGATCGTCAACCCGGATCTCGTGCGCGTCGTCTTCAACGCCGAATTCTTCGACAGGCTACTGCACCAACGACAACTACATCAACAACCGATCAATACATACACCGTCATCAGATCAGTTGTTTTACTATGGCTGTTAGTGCGTATAATTTTCTACTATTCATTTTGATCAATACATCTAGTATGTTAGAGGTTCACGTGATTGTAGCTGCTGTTGTAATGATTT
The DNA here is from genome assembly GCA_023614405.1 of Avena insularis. NCBI lineage: Eukaryota > Viridiplantae > Streptophyta > Magnoliopsida > Poales > Poaceae > Avena > Avena insularis. Next base: position 34,708,050 of record CM042684.1, read on the forward strand.
ATATTCTAGAATTAATCATGGAAATCATGACGAATAATTCAAAAATCCAAATACCTTATTATAGGCAATTTCCTGAATTAAACATGGGACACTTGGCCGATGCTATGAAGCCAGAAAATTTTACCGGTGTTCATTTTAAGAGGTGGCAGTATAAGACCACTTTGTGGCTGCAAGCTCTGAAAGTATTCGAGGCTAGTGAGGGTTTAACTGAAGGAACTACATATGACGAGGTTCAGAACAAGTTTAAGGAAACCAATCTTGCCTTTGTGGGATGCGTTCTGAGTGTTCTTGACAACAAGTTGTTTGATGTGTATATGCACATCAAAGATGGAAAAGAGCTCTGGGAGGCACTGAATGCTAAGTTCAGTGTAGCAAATGCTGGCAGTGAGCTGTACATCATGGAGAGATTTCATGATTACAGGATGGTTAACAATCGTTCTGTAATTGAGCAAGGTCATGAGATACAGTGCTTTGCCAAGGAGCTTGTAATCCTCAAGTGTATCTTACCCAACAAGTGGATCAGCCGGATGGGTTTGTGGTAAAAGGTGAAGATAGAAAGGTATGCAAGTTATTAAAATCTTTATATAGCCTGAAACAAGCACCTAAGCAATGGCATGAGAAGTTTGATAGAACTCTACTTTCTGCTGGCTTTTTCATTAATGAGGCTGATAGGTGTGTTTACTATCGCCATGGTGGGGGCGATAGCGTTATATTATGTTTGTACGTGGATGATATTCTGATATTTGGTACAAATATGAAAGTGATAAATGAAGTCAAGTCTTTCCTGTCAAAGAGTTTTGATATGAAAGATCTAGGAGAGGCTGATGTGATTCTAAACATCAAGCTTATTAAGAACGAGAATGGGATTACTTAACGCAATCTCATTATGTTGAGAAGGTCTTGAGCCGATTTGGCTTTAATAATGGCAAGACGTCTCCAACACCTTATGATCCCAGTTTGACATTACGAAAGAATAAGAAGGAACCAACAGATCAGTTGAAATATTCACAAGTTGTTAGTTCTCTCATGTACTTAGCAAGCGCTACAAGACCTGATATCTCTTTTGTTGTGAGAAAGTTGAGTAGGTTCATGTGTAACCCGGGTATTGATCATTGGCATGCACTTGAAAGGGTCATGCGCTATCTATGTGGTACAATGAGCTATGAGATTCACTATTCAGGGCATCCCGCTGTGCTTGAATGATATAGTGACTTGAACTGGATCTCTGACGTTGATGAACTCTACGCCACGAGCGGGTATGTATTTACCCTTGGAGGTGGTGCGGTGTCATGGAGATCCCATAGACAGACCATATTGACGAGGTCAACTATGGAAGCAGAACTTACTGCTTTAGACACAACCACTGTTGAGTCAGAATGGCTGGGTGAGCTCTTGATGGACTTGCCTATGGTTGAGAAACCTGTGCCGGCAATCCTTTTGAATTGTGACAACCAAACTGTGATTGTCAAAGTCAACAATTCTAAGGATAACGCGAAGTCATCAAGACACGTGAAGAGACGTTTGAAGTCTGTCAGGAAATTGAGAAACTCCAGAGTAATAACTATTACCTATATTCAAACAGACAAAAACCTGGCAGACCCCTTTACAAAGGGACTATCACGAAATGTGATAGAAAGTGCATCGAGGGAGATGGGGTTGAGACCCATCGATGTAGCACCTAATGGTAACCCAGCCTATGTGATCGTAGATCCCGTGAATTAGAACCTAGAAAGAACAAGCTAGTGGTTTGACTGAGGAGAGTAGTTGGTAACCCTCTCTATGTGAAGATGCATAACTCTCATAATCTGTAAGGCAGGTTGGTAACACGCCTTAATGTGTTTCTGTTGGCTTTAACTAGCAAAGATGCTGTCCTACAGGGCATTCTTGAAAGAACACACCTATATGAGCTTGACTGTAAACGCCGCGGTCTTTGAGACTTAGGTGATCTCTAGTAAACTCATGAAGAGACCAGGGAGTATGACGCATATGCTCCAACCCATGGGGTAGGCTACTTGCAGCCAGGTACTAGTTATGATTTTGAGTGAAATCTATTGGCACCAAACTTGCAATTCAAGGTTCATCCATTGTTCAAGTTGTTGATAGACGTAGTTCAAGATTCTAGGCGAAAGTTCAACTTAACAGTCTCTGCAGAAACATTGGTATATAAACAAATAGAGAGTATTGGAAAATCTTCAAATGGGCATTTGAGATCTGATGGGGATTGTTAGAAATAATGGGCTAAATCATTAGACCCATGTGTGTTTTCAGATTTTCCCTAAATCTCAAAGCCCATGTATGTGGAAGCCCATATATGATTTGGCCCAAGTTGGTGGCAGCTCACATGTGTGTGGCAAGAGCTGTGGGAGCTAAAGTTTAGTCCCACATGGAAAGTTGAAGGAGAGTTGCACCACCTTATAAGGTGGAGTGTTGCACCACTTTGTAAGTAAGTGACAATAAGAGAGCTACACGCGCGCTCCTCCTCCGACGACACCGCCGCCGCTCGCTCGCCTCGCCTCGCCTTGTCTCGCCTCGTCACGACGTGCACGCGCCGCGGGTTGCGGGAATCTCGCCGAGGCAAGCTTTATTTTGCTGCTCAGGAAAATGTGTGCGGTTAGACAGACGTGTCTACAGTTAGCGGATTCAGGTCGCTCCTGGATCGTGGGCTATCTGTAACCGACCCAAACATGCGCGACGTGGGCTTGGTCCACTTCGTCTCTTGTACGGGATTTCCGAGCCTCTTTATATAAACGCCTGTGCGGCTTCCACAACTCACGATACCAAACCAATCTAGAGTTTTGCCATCCTCTCTGCTTGCACGACCACCGTAGTCTACTCCACCCCGCTTGCCGGCGTGCACCAGCGGTCGGGAGAGCAGCTCTCCGGAACCACTCGCCTTTGTGATCCTGTACGGGAGAGGGCGAATAAGGTTTTTGGGAAGTGCTCCGCGCGACTGCTCAAGTTCGTCATCATGACGCGTCTTTCCGGTCGTCAACCCGGATGTCGTGCGCGTCGTCTTCATCGCCGAATTCTTCGACAGACTACTGCACCAACGGCAACTATATCAACAACCGATCAATACGTACACCGTCATCAGATCAGTTGTTTTACTATGGCTGTTAGTGCGTATAATCTGCTACTGTTCATGTTGATCAATACATCTAGTATGTTAGAGGTTCACGTGATTGTAACCGTTGTTTTCATAATTTATATTCTGGAATTAATCATGGAAATTATGCCTAATAATCCAACAATCCAAAAACCTTATTATAGGCAATTTCCTGAATTAAACATAGGACAATTGGCCGATGCTATGAAGCCGGAAAAGTTTACTGGTGTTCATTTTAAGAGGTGGCAGTATAAGACCACTTTGTGGCTGCAAGCTCTAAAAGTATTCGAGGCTAGTGAGGGTTTATCTAAAGGAACTACATCTGACGAGGTTCAAAACAAGTTCAAGGAAACCAATCTTGCCTTTGTGGGATGCGTTCTGAGTGTTCTTGACAACAAGCTGTTTGATGTGTATATGCACATCAAAGATGGAAAAGATCTCTAGGAGGCACGAAACGCTAAGTTCGGTGTAGCAGATGCTGGAAGTGAGATGTACATCATGGAGAGCTTTCATAATTACAGGATGGTTAACAACCGTTCTGTAGTTGAGGAAGCTCATGACATACAATGCTTTGTCAAGGAGCTTGTAATCCTCAAGTGTATCTTACCCGACAAGTGGATCAGCCGGATGGGTTTGTGGTAAAAGGTGAAGAGACAAAGGTGTGCAAGTTATTAAAATCTTTATATGGCCTGAAACAAGCACCTAAGCAATGGCATGAGAAGTTTGACAGATCTCTACTTTCTGCTGGCTTTGTCATTAATGAGGCTGATAGGTGTGTTTACTATCGCCATGGTGGGGGCGATAGCGATATATAATGTTTGTACGTGGATGGTATTCTGATCTTTGGTCCAAACATGAAAGTGATAACTGAAGTTAAGTCTTTCCTGTCAAAGAGTTTTGATATGAAAGATTTGGGAGAGGCTGATGTGATTCTGAACATCAAGCTTATTAAGAACGAGAATGTGATTACTTTAACGCAATCTCATTATGTTGAGAAGGTCTTGAGCCAATTTGGCTTTAATGATGGCCAAACTTCTCCAACACCTTATGATCCCAGTTTGACATTACGAAAGAATAAGAAGGAACCAACAGATCAACTGAAATATTCACAAGTTGTTGGTTCTCTCATATACTTAGCAAGCGCTACAAGACCTGATATCTCTTTTATTGTGAGCAAGTTGAGTAGGTTCATGTCTAACCCGGGTATTGAACATTGGCATGCACTTGAAAGGGTTATGCGCTATCTATGTGGTACAATGAGCTATAGGATTCACTATTCAGGGCATCCTGCTGTGCTTGAAGGATGTAGTGATTTGAACTGGATCTCTGACGTTGATGAACTCTACGCCACGAGCGGGTATGTGTTTACCTTTGGAGGTGGTGCGGTGTCATGGAGATCCTGTAGATAGACCATATTGACGAGGTCAACTATGGAAGCAGAACTTACTGCTCTAGACACAGCCACTGTTGAGTCAGAATGGCTGCGTGAGCTCTTGATGAACTTGCATGTGGTTGAGAAACCTGTGCCGGAAATCCTTTTGAATTGTGACAACCAAACTGTGCTTGTCAAAGTGAACAATTCTAAGGATAACGCGAAGTCATCAAGACACGTGAAGAGACGTTTGAAGTCTATCAGGAAATTGAGAAACTCCAGAGTAATAACTATTACCTATATTCAAACAGACAAAAACCTGGCAGACCCCTTTACAAAGGGACTATCACGAAATGTGATAGGAAGTGCATCGAGGGAGATGGGGTTGAGATCCATCGATGTCACACCTAGTGGTAACCCAGCCTATGTGCTCGGAGATCCCGTGAATTAGAACCTGGGAAGAACAAGCTAGTGGTTTGACTGAGGAGAGTAGTTGGTAACCCTCTCTATGTGAAGATGCATAACTCTCATAATCTATAAGGCAGGTTGGTAACACACCTTAATGTGTTTCTGTTGGCTTTAACTAGCAAAGATGCTGTCCTATAGGGCATTCTTGAAAGAACACACCTATATGAGCTCGACTGTAAACGTCGCGGTCTATGAGACTTGGGTGATCTCTAGTAAACTCATGAAGAGACCAAGGAGTATGACACATATTCTCCAACCCGCGGGGTAGGCTACTGGCAGCCAGGTACTAGTTATGATTTTGAGTGAAATCTATTGGCACCAAACTTGCAATTCAAGGTTCGTCCATTGTTAAAGTTGTTGATAGACATAGTTCAAGAATCTAGGCGGAAGTTCAACTTAACAGTCTCTGCTGAAACACTGGTATATAAACAAATAGCGAGGATTGGCTAATCTTCAAATGGGCATTTGAGATCTAGTGGGGATTGTTAGAAATAATAGGCTAAATCATTAGACTCATGTGTGATTTCAGATTTTCCCCTAAATCTCAAAGCCCATGTATGTGGAAGCCCATATGTGATTTGGCCTAAGTTGATGGCAGCTCACATGTGTGTGGCAAGAGCCGTGGGAGCTAAAATTTAGTCCCACATGGAAAGTTGAAGGAGAGTTGCACTACCTTATAAGGTGGAATGTTGCACCACTTTGTAAGTGGGTGACAATAAGAGAGCTACACACGTGCTCCTCCGACGACGACACCGCCGCTCGCACGCACACTCGCCTCGCCTCGTCACGACGCGCGCACGCCGTGGATTGCGGGAATCTTGTCGAGCCAAGCTTTATTTTACTGCTCAGGAAAATTTGTGCGGCTAGACAGATGTGTCAATAGTTAGCAGATTCGGGTCGCTCCCGGATTGTGGGCTATCTGTAACCGACTCAAACGTGCGTGGCGTGGGCTTGGTCCACTTCGTGTCCTGTACAGGATTTCCGAGACGCTCTATATAAACGCTTGTGCGGCTTCCACAACGCATGACACCAAACCAATATACGGTTTTGCCATCCTCTCTGCTTGCGTCGCCACCGTAGTCTACTCCATCCCTCTTGCCGGCATGCACCAGCGGTCAGGAGAGCAGGTCTTCGGAACCACTCGCCTTTGTGATCATGTACGGGAGAGGGCGAATAAGGTTTTTGGGAAGCGCTCCGCGCGACTGCTCAAGTTCGTCATCATGGCGCGTCTTACCGTTCGTCAACCCAGATCTCGTGCATGTCGTCTTCAACGCTGACTTCTTCGATAGGCTACTACACCAACGACAACTACATCGACAACCGATCAGTACGTACAGCGTCATCAGATCAGTTGTTTTACTATGGCTGTTAGTGCGTATAATTTTCTACTATTCATTTTGATCAATACATCTAGTATGTTAGAGGTTCACGTGATTATAGCTGCTGTTGTCATGATTTATATTCTAGAATTAATCGTGGAAATCATGACAAATAATCCAAAAATCCAAATACCTTATTATAGGCAATTTCCTGAATTAAACATGGGACACTTGGCCGATGCTATGAAGCCAGAAAAGTTTACCGGTGTTCATTTTAAGAGGTGGCAGTATAAGACCACTTTGTGGCTGCAAGCTCTGAAAGTATTCGAGGCTAGTGAGGGTTTACCTGAAGGAACTACATCTGACGAGGTTCAGAACAAGTTCAAGGAAAGCAATCTTGCCTTTGTGGGATGCATTCTGAGTGTTCCTAACAACAAGTTGTTTGATGTGTATCATATCAAAGATAAAAAAGAGCTCTGAAAGGTACTGAACGCTAAGTTCGGTGTAGCAAATGCTAGCAGTGAGCTGTACCACATGGAGAGCTTTTATGATTACAGGATGGTTAACAACAGTTCTGTAGTTGAGCAAGCTCATGAGATACAGTGCTTTGCCAAGAAGCTTAAAATCCTCAAGTGTACACTACTGCAGAAAGGCTTATAGCCTCCAGGTGGTTAGTGACAGGCAATACTGTGCACATCACTACTGAACTTTCCTAGTGACAGACAAGGATAAGCGTGTCACTAGTATAAAATAGTAGTGACAAACATACAAATATGGCTGTCACTAGCATTATTTTTTTGAGTTCATCCGAATAAAAAATTACCTAGTAACGGGCATATATAAATGCTTGTCATTGGATTGCTATTTGTAATGACAGACTAAATTTGTGCCCGTCGCTACTACTTTTTGTGTAGGCGTTCCTTATATTATAAGGTGTATAGTTTTCGATGAAAATTTTAATATAAGGTGTATTGTTGGACTGGACAAATTTACCTCTCTTTGCTAATACTCCCGCATGTAATCACGAGTGAAAATACCTAATATCATGGAGTTTTTTTACCGCTAAGGTCTCCCGGCCAAAAACCTGACGCGATCTTGAAAAAAATGTTGTATGTGCAGGCTCCCTTCGTTCCATAAAAAAACAAAATTGTCTAGTTGTTCGTACTTCCACATTATTATTTTACCTTTTGATTCATGGCTGCACGTACTCGATCTCGTGTCTTGTATGTGAGGAAACGAATTTGGTGTTTCTTTTCTCTATCTATGTCACGATTAGATCTTCCGTTTTTCTTTCTCTCACGAAAACTGCGAGGGAGATACTGATCCATGAGAGTCAATCAGAGAGAGAATTGTGAGATTGGTTAAGCTAATTTAAGAGATAAATCGGATGAGAAGAGAGAATAATGTCTAGGTTTCCCTATTTTCCCTAAGATACACGAGTAGTCGAGACTGTCGAGTACCCTTTCCCCAACCACCGCCCCCTGGCTCCCCGTCCCCATCCCCGATTCCCACTCCCCACCCGTCACCACCCATCCAACGCCACCACCCATCCAACGCCGCCATCCCCTCCAACGTCGTAGCTCGCGGCGGCCCCTCCCCTTGACGCGAGGACGTCGCCGCCCATCCAATGCCCCGCCGCGAGGACGCCGCCGCCCGAGGACGCCGCTGCTCGGAGCTGCGCTGCTTCCTCCCCTACACCACCAGGCCCACCACCGTCGTTGCTCTGAGCTGCGCTACCTCCTCCCCTCCTTGCTTTGTTCGTCCCCATGGCTTCCTAGGGTTCCCATCACCTCCACCGTTGGCGCCTGCATCACTACTTCTGCCGCCCTGCACTGCTATGTCCACCGTCGACCATCAGCACAGCCCAACGGTGCCCTCCCTCAGCCTCTCGGTCTCTCTCTGCGCGACACCTCCCCACGGCTGTGCACTCTGCAGTCTTCTTGGTGGTCTCATGCACTAGTACTCCATGTGATACTATATTTCTATCTCTGATATGGATACTAATAAAATATACTAATACACTCGTTTGACAGCATGGTTTGTATACTCTAACCGCCACTTGTGGTGACCAATCAACTTCTTTATGTCAGTTGGATATTTAATATCAAACTATAGTTAGTTTATCACATGTTGATTATTTAGTCTTGTTTATAAAATCAAGTGAATTTGAATTGATTGAAAATTAGATATGTGTGGACTTATATGAGGCCTTGCTCCTAAGTTGTACCATACTTTTCAGTTTTTCATATGTGCCTTTAGTTTACTCCTAAGTTGTACTGTACTTTTCAGTCTTGTTTATATTGGGATTTCTAAATCTTGGTAAGGTTACTTTCCGCATTTGTTTGTTCCAATATGTAATGGTAGATAGTGCAAATCCACTCGAGTTGGTCAAACACATGTTGTAGTACGCACGTGTTTACAACTTTAACACATGTCGCGCTGCAGTGCATGTATGCACTTCCATCATATTTTATTGTGTTTATAGATCTTTTTATAAATACTTATTACTATCTCATTGCTATCTTTGTTTAGAAGGGTTTTAGCATGTCAATCGGTCAATATTATAACCGTGCATTTGTTTAACTAGATGTTTTTGTACATACTGCTTACTACTGTCCCATTTGTATCTTTGTATCTCTGTAGGTTTTCCATGGCGGTGATGAATCGCTGGAGGTTCGTGATTCACGTACAAAGGTGGCTGCAACCCAATTGATTAAGCATGCATGATCCCAGAATGAGGTATGTGGCATTTTATTCTGTTTATTTATTTTTTCCTTGATTCTTTATCTCTGCAAATTGATAATCGAGTTTATACTGGGTTGATATGCTGATACATAAGTAACACCATCATACATCTATTCTTGTGCTATTTAATATGCTTGCGAGTATTTTCAACCATTATGTGCAAGATAACTCTAGGGAAAGGAAGAGTTGAAATTAATTGCAGGAGTAATATACTTTAGAACCATGTAGATATCACATTCACAAAGCGAAAAAGACATGCACTCGTAGTGTCCATTTTACTGAAGATATCTCACTATAAATGAAATGATTTAACAAGTTAACATTAACTGCAATTTGTAAATTCTAGTGAGAGATGTATCAAACATCATGCACTCTATGCTTATTGTGAAAAAGATGTGAGAGTGAATCAACACAAACAATTACCGGAAAGTATACCATTGAGCCAGGAACCCTGAAATTTCTATACAAACCCAATTTACAAGCAATCGGGTGACTTGCGGTTACTGTAGATTTGGCGTTACTGTAGATTCCCGTTTTGCGGCAACGATCGGCTGACGTGTCACGCGTTGCACCTTTAGATGGACTCCCGCGTGTGGGTTTCTTTTCTGTTTTTTTTATTTCTTTCTGTAGAAATATATGGGATCGGTCCGTCTTTCACGCTCTCTGCACCTCTTTGATCTAGGATTGGACCCAGGGCTCCCCGCCCCTCCCATGCGTTGCTCTTCTACTCCTCGCCTCCAGCTTCGTGCCTCAGGGCAATATGAGGACAACTCATGTCGGTGAGAAAATAACCAGCCAATATCTGCAGAATTAACTGGTGAGAAAACTATCTAATGAATTACAATTTTTCTCGCACAAAGATACAACCTCCACAACAAATGATAAAAAGGAAAATCTTCAACACCATGTGGTACAACAGCTAGAAAAAGGTATGTGACTATTTATTTCACATCAGTATCACTATTTGGTGCAAGCTTACTAATCATTAAACAAATAGATTCACTTTACAAGAATCAGTAAGTAAACTGAATATCAGGACATAATTTTAGCTTCTTTCTTGCAGCAATTGGCTGAGTTTCAGCTTGGTCAGTTCAAGCCTCTTCCAAATGCAAAAATAAGAGAATACTAATCTCAATACAAGTTACACTGCAAAGCATTTTTACCAGAGATATATGTCAATATTATCAATTGGTCTGACACTACCAAGCTTAGGCACTCTCTACCTGCTACAGTATTATGTATCCGGATATCCATGTATAATTATCTTACTTACCTTACTTCTTTAAACCTGACTACTATTAGGCTATGTATGTACAATCAAATGTACCTAGCAGTTCCGAGTCTTGCAGGCTTTCACGCAGATTCCCACATGCTTCACTCCTACAAGATTTACATGAAAGATTACATAGAGAAGATCACCAAGTTGTCTCTTAACTATGACAATTCGTTTATGTTTCTTCTTATGAGATGTACGATTTAGCACACGGACCTGTTCAAATGATTTGAAAAGGAACTCTTATTTGCTCATTTTTTTTTGCTTTGTACACGCTAATGTGCCAAAGGGTTAACATGCAGTGACTTGAGATGAACAATTCGAGGCAATTCTACGCTATCAATCCATCTAAACATGCATATACCTAGCTTTAGTTTCTGCTAACAATTACGCCACGGGCGCGGCGTGTCCCTGTGCCAAGTTGCCTAGTCTATACTGATACATCCTTGTTATTTCAAAACTATTCATTTTCTGCTTTTGGAGTTCTACTTTATTTTATCCTTGGCTGATACTAGTTAGTACATACTCACATCTTAGTGTTGGGTACATAAATACTATGTCTAAACTGTTTAGTGTTTTCTCATTTCTGCAGATAGGCATGGTGGTCTGCTCGAGGGTACTTAAACATGTCATATATGTTGGTAGTTCTTATGTGTCATGTGGTCTAGTATGATCTTTGGAGTTCAAAGGCGAGGAAACAGGCTAAACCAAATTTTTGTGGACGATGGTCCTATGTAAGCCTGGGCAAAATGGTGTGGCCGGTTTCATCGGTTTGTGCTAGTTCAGAATTTTGTACTAGTTTCAAAGTTTAGATTGGATTTGTGAATGATATTGAACTAGAATTTTTTTTGCCGGTTTGACCAGTTTCACTTTTTGCACGGGCTTAGTCCTATGTCATTGTGTTATCTATGCAAAACTTATGTCATATTCACATATGTGAATGTATCATTGTTACAATATTTTATTATGCTATCTGAAATATTTTTGGAAAATCTATTTATTGTGCTATCTCGAATATTCAGGGAAAACATATTTTTTTTTATTATTGACATGCACACCAGTGACAGGCAGGATAATGGTCCTATCACTGAAAACGTCGTAGGTCCACGGCCTCCGATTGCAACCAGTGACATGCATTCATTTTTGCATGTCACTAATTCACATATACTAGTGACAGGCACGGGAAAATGACTGTCACTGGTACACGTACTAGTGACAGGCACTTGCCCGTCACTAGTAACCTTGTACCAGTGACTAGTCATTAGTGATAGGCACTTTGTCTGTCACTAATGGGTATTTTAAGGCTGTCACTGATGGCCTATTCTACAGTAGTGGTATCTTACCCGACAAGTTTGTGGCTGGATGCATTATTGCAAAGTTGTCTTCTTCGTGGAGGAACTTCGCCACAACTCTCAAACACAAGAGACTGGAGATATCAGTTGAAAACCTGATAACGTCTCTTGATGTTGAGGAGAAGGCTCTAAGGACACTACTGAGAGAGGAGGTGAGGGTCAGTCCAGCGCCTACATGTCGCAGAAGAAGACCTTCGGCAAGAAAAAAGGGAACTATACGCCCTCGTTCAACAAGCCTGAAAAGACGACAACCTTCAAGAAGAAGAAGAAGAAGCCGAACAAAGCCGAGCTACATTTTTATTCATGTGGAGAGCTCGGTCACTTTTCCAAGGACTGCCCAGAACATGCAGATCGTAGAGGGAAAGGTGGGAAGATTGTCAACTCGTGACCGCTAGCAACACTGATGGGTACGGTAATTTATTTACTGTTCTTTCAGTATTTCAATCACCATGTTGGTGGATTGATACTGGTGCTAATGTTTATGTGTGTGCTGACATCTCTACGTTCACTTCTTATCAGGTCGCTCGGGATTCATCCGTCCTAATAGGGAATGGATCACATGCTTCTGTTCGTGGTGTTGGCACGGTGGATCTGAAGTTTACTTCCGGAAAGATCGTGCAGCTAAGGAACGTGCAGCATGTCCCCACTATGAACAAGAATCTCGTTATTGGCTTCCTTCTGTGCAGAGATGGTTTAAGGTTATGTTAGAGTCCAATAAAGTCGTTGTTTCGAAACATGGACAATTTATTGGTAAAGGTTATGAGTTCGGAGGCTTGTTCCGATATTCACTTTCAGAGTTTTGTAATAAATCCGTGAATCATATTTGTGGTGATGTTAATGATGATATCAGTGTTTGGCATTCTCGTTTATGTCACATTAATTTTGGTTTGATGTCTCAGATGTCCAGTATGAGTTTAATTCCAAATTTCACTATTGCCAAATGTTCTAAGTGCCATAGTTGTGTGCAATCAAAGCAACCTCGAAAGCCTCACAAGACTGCCAAGGAGAGAAACTTGGCACCTCTAGAACTCATACATTCTGATCTATGCGAGATGAATGGTGTATTGACAAAAGGTGAAAAGAGATATTTCATGACGTTGATAGATGATGCTACTAAATTTTGCTATGTTTACTTGTTGCAAACTAAATATGAGGCTTTAGACTACTTTAAAATCTATAAGTCCGAAGTTGAAAATCAACTAGAGAGGAAGATCAAGCGTCTTAGGTCGGATCATGGTGGTGAGTATTTTCCCAAAATATTTGACGAATTCTGTCAGGAACACGGAATTATTCATGAGAGGATGCCTCCCTACTCGCCCAATCAAACGGGATTGCCGAGAGGAAAAACCGCACGCTGACTGAATTGGTGAATTCCATGTTAGCCACTGCTGGTTTATCAAAGGCATGGTGGGGGAGGCTTTGTTGACTTATGTCATGTCCTGAATAGGGTTCCTAACAAGAATAAAGAAAAGACCCCTTATGAGGAGTGGGTTGGGAGAAAGCCATCACTTTCGTATTTGCGCACTTGGGGGTGTTTGGTGAAGGTCAACATACCGATCCCCAAGAAACGCAATCTCGGACCCAAGACAGTGGATTGTATCTTTCTAGGATATGCTCCACGGAGTGTAGGCTATAGATTTTTAGTGGTTAAATCGAAAATTACCGATATGCATGTTGATACTATAATGGAATCTCGTGATGCAAGATTCTTTGAGAATATTTTTCCTATGAAAGATATGCATAGCATTGGTAGAATTTTTTCTGAAATACTTCCTGAATCTAGTGCATCTATTGAGAATTATGAACAACCACATGAGGAAGTCCTTGAGAAGGATGACGATGAACCTCTCACGAGGAGTAAGAGACAGAGGATTGCAAAATCCTTTGGTAATGATTTCATCGTGTACCTTGTGGACGATACTCTCAGATCCATTGCAGAGGCATATGCATCTCCTGATGCAGATGATTGGAAAGAAGCTGTCCAAAATGAGATGGACTTAATTCTTTCTAATGGAATGTGGGAATTATCAGAACGACCCTATGGTTGTAAACCTATGGCTGTAAATGGGTGTTCAAGAAGAATCTAAGGCCTAATGGTACTATTGAGAAGTACAAGGCGTGGCTTGTAGCTAAGGGCTACACACAGAAAGAAGGCGAAGATTACTTTGACACATATTCACCTGTCGCTAGACTGACCACCATTCGAGTACTAATGTCCCTGGCTGCCTCTTATGGTCTTCTCGTTCATCAAATGGACGTGAAGACAGCTTTCTGAACATCAAGCTTATGTGATTCTCGTTTTGATATGAAAGATCTGGGAGAGGCTGATGTGATTCTGAACATCAAGCTTATTAAGAACGGGAATGAGATTACTTTAACGCAATCTCATTATGTTGAGAAGGTCTTGAGCCGATTTGGCTTTAATGATGGCAAGACTTCTCCAACACCTTATGATCCCAGTTTGACATTACGAAAGAATAAGAAGGAACCAACAGATCAACTGAAATATTCATAAGTTGTTGGTTCTCTCATGTACTTAGAAAGTGCTACAAGACCTGATATCTCTTTTGCTGTGAGCAAGTTGAGTAGGTTCATGTCTAACCCGGGTATTGATCATTGGCATGCACTTGAAAGGGTCATGCGCTATCTATGTGGTACAATGAGCTATGGGATTCACTATTCAGGGCATCCTGCTGTGCTTGAAGGATTTAGTGATTCGAACAGGATCTCTGACGTTGATAAACTCTACGCCATGAGCGGGTATGTGTTTACCCTTGGAGGTGGTGCGGTGTCATGGAGATCCCGTAGACAGACCATATTGACGAGGTCAACTATGGAAGCAGAACTTACTGCTTTAGACACAGCCACTGTTGAGTCAGAATGGTTGCGTGAGGTCTTGATGAACTTGCATGTGGTTGAGAAACCTATGCCGGTGATCCTTTTGAATTGTGACAACCAAACTGTGCTTGTCAAAGTGAACAATTCTAAGGATAACGCGAAGTCATCAAGACACGTGAAGAGACGTTTTAAGTCTGTCAGAAAATTGAGAAACTCCGGAGTAATAACTGTTACCTATATTCAAACAGACAAAAACCTGGCAGATCCCTTTACAAAGGGACTATCACGAAATGTGATAGAAAGTGCATCGAGGGAGATGGGGTTGAGACCCATGGATGTCACACCTAGTGGTAATCCAACCTATGTGATCGTAGATCCCGTGAATTAGGACCTGGGAAGAACAAGCTAGTGGTTTGACTAAGGAGAGTAGTTGGTAACCCTCTCTATGTGAAGATGCATAACTCTCATAATCTGTAAGGCAGGTTGGCAACACGCCTTAACGTGTTTCTGTTGGCTTTAACTAGAAAAGATGCTGTCCTACAGGGCATTCTTGAAAGAACACACCTATATGAGCTCGACTGTAAACGTCGCGGTCTATGAGACTTGGGTAATTTCTAGTAAACTCATGAAGAGACAAGGGAGTATGACGCATATGCTCCAACCCCCGGGTTAGGCTACTGGCAGCCAGGTACTAGTTATGATTTTGAGTAAAATCTATTGGCACCAAACTTGCAATTCAAGGTTCGTCCATTGTTCAAGTTGTTGATGGACGTAGTTCAAGATTTTAGGCGGAAATTCAACTTAATAGTCTCTGCTGAAATACTGGTATATAAACAAATAGCGAGGATTGGAAAATGTTCAAATGGGCATTTGAGATCTGGTGGGGGATTGTTAGAAATAATGGGCTAAATCATTAGACCCATGTGTGACTTCAGATTTTCCCAAAATCTCAAAGCCCATGTATGTGAAAGCCCATATGTGATTTGGCCCAAGTTGGTGGCAACTCACATGTGTGTGGCAAGATCCGTGGGAGCTAAAGTTTAGTCTCACATGGAAAGTTGAAGGAGAGGTGCACCACCTTATAAGGTGGATTGTTGCACCACTTTGTAAGTGAGTGACAATAAGAGAGCTACACCGCGCTCCTCCGCCGCCGCCGCCGCCGCTCGCACGCGTGCCGCGGGTTGCGGAAATCTCGCCGGTTAGACAGACGTGTCAACAGTTAGCGAATTCGGGTCGCTCCCGGATGGTGGGCCATCTGTAACAGACTCGAACGTGCGTGATGTGGGCTTGGTCCACTTCGTGTCCTGTACGGGATTTCCGAGACGCTCTATATAAACGTCTGTGCGGCTTCCACAACGCATGACACCAAACCAATCTAGGGTTTTGCCATCCTCTCTGCTTGCGCCGCCACCGTAGTCTACTCCATCCTGCTTGTCGGCGTGCACCGACGGTCGGGAGAGCAGGTCTCCGGAACCACTCGCATGCGTGATCCTGTACGGGAGAGGGCGAATAAGGTTTTTGGGAAGCGCTCCGCGCGACTGCTCAAGTTCGTCATCACGTCGCGTCTTCAACGCCGACTTCTTCGACAGGCTATTACACCAACGGCAACTACATCGACAACCGATCAGTACGTACACCGTCATCAGATCAGTTGTTTTACTATGGCTGTTAGTGCGTATAATCTGCTACTGTTCATGTTGATCAATAGATCTAGTATGTTAGAGGTTCACGTGATTGTAGTTGCTGTTGTCATGATTTATATTCTGGAATTAATCGTGAAAATTATGCCTAATAATCCAACATGATTGTGATAAGAATATTATTGTTAGTTTGGAAGAATGAGAAGAACAGGTTTCTATCTTTTTTTTTGTGAGAATACAGAACATGAATGTCAAAACCTTACAATGACGTTTCTGTATTTTTTTCAGACTTTACAAGAGGTGATTATGTTGTTCTTTCTCCACAATTGGTCTAGTTTTTTTTGTGTGTGGAAGAGATACTTTTCAGAATTCAAACTTCCATTAGTTGATAAATGCATTCAACTAAAACATAATCATCTGATTATTTTCTTGTTTCAACTCATAAGCCTAAAAAGAAGATATCTACTGCTCGTGCCTAACACCAAAGTAAGGTATAAAAGAGAAAACATGCAATGCAACATTCCATGTAACTTAAGTTTAGATTGGTTCTGATGTCATGTTGATTGCATGCTCCAACAAAAATAGTCTGCATGATCGTACTTAGCTCACTGCTTGAACTAGATTCATCATACAAAGCACCGGTGAGGTATGGCATAACAAGTTAACAGAGATAATTTCTATCTAATGTATATACAGTTGACATTCTTATTTAGTTTTGCTTATGCAAAATAAGACAGTATACAAAGAAAAGCAGCTGACAGAATGTAGTCAGTATAGTTAACAGAAGGCCAACCTCCAAAGATTTACCACCTACGCCTTTAACAGTCCCACTTGCATCCTGGAAGGGCAGCAAACTTGTTCCAATCTGGACCTTCCTTCCGCTGAAACTGCTCCTCCAATGCTTGATGGCATCTAGACAGGAAAAATGTCTCAAGTGATACAGGAAGACCTCTCCGTGGCAGTGACATCAGCCGGGGGCACTCATCTATCTCAAGAACCCTCAGCGAATAGAAACCACACATATCAGGAAGCCGCAATAAATAAGAGCAATCAGTAACTGACAACTTCACAAGGGAAACAAGGTCACACAACTTTTCAAGAGATGATAGCGCATCACAAGATATTACAACCAGTTCCTTCAGCGCTGTATGGTGGCTTTCTGTGGACAATCGCCTAACTCGAGGGCAGTCGTATAAATGCAGTTTCTGAAGAAATGGCATGTCATCTAAGTCTGGTACAGATTCCAGGTCACAACATCGATCTATATTCATCTCCTCAAGAGACAACAGTGCTTCTGATCCCTTAATGGATGATATCCAGTCACACATAAAAATATCCAACTTTTTCAGCATCCTCAAGTAATGCAGGCTTACTGGTAGAGAAGGTATCTCAACAGTGTCACAATCTCTTAAGGATAGTGTATCAAGTGACTGTAGGTTCTTCAGTAACTTGGAGAATGAGGATGGTTGCAGGTAGCACCTTTGTAACTCAATGCATCTAAGTGTTGAAGGAAGAACAGTGCTGCCATTCTCATTCCAGAATATAGTAATAACAGAGCAAGTATTGCCTCGCTCGACCCCCTGTATTTTCAACCGTTTGAGCGATTTCAGATTGTTCCATATTGACCTTGACGTGTCTGCCACATGGTTGACATAGATCTCCATATCTTCTACAAATTCTAGGTGATGAGCATGCAAGACATGGAAGTAGCTTGATAACATGCGACAAAACGATTTTGATAGATCAAACCTATCCACGTAAACCTTAAGGCCTTGTTTGGTACTAGTGTCTTAGTAGGGATTAGAGGGGATAATCCCCAAGGGGATTGGGTGAAATCCCCACCTACACCCAAACCTCTCTAATCCCCACAAAATCCCAATCCCCACAAATCCACTAGGTAGGAGTAGTGTATTGGATTTGGAGAAAAATACACTAGAACTTGGGGATTAGGGGGGATTGAATCAGTCAAATACTCTAGAACCAAACATACTATTTGAAGCAAGTGGGGATTGGGGGTTTAGTGGGGATTATCCCCTCTAATCCCCACAAATAATCTAGTACCAAACAAGGCCTAAGTTGGATTCTTTTCTGGTCAAGTAAAGCTATATGTCTGAGTGTACGAGGATAAGTGGGATATGCTCTTAACCGTGGACAGCCAGCAACAGAAAGATGCCTGAGATTACGTAACACTTGATCATTGTCCACAAGACACCACTCCAGTTTGGGTAAGCGTTCCAGTAGCAATCTTTCGAAAGTAGGAAATCCAGCATGACCAAAGAACTCCTGGCCAAGTGCTTTTAGTTCATCCATTCTCCGCACTTCAAGAGTTCTGAGTAAGGGGAGATCCCCTAAAGGTGGAAGGACCTCCCATCTATTACAATCTCGTAGACAGATCAATTTCAATCTTCTTAGCCAATCAGACTCCAGCCAAGAAGGAGATTTGACACCTGGGTACCCACTGATAGTTAGCTCATCACGATTGTGGTGCGGCTTTAATACATCCAGCACCTCAAAGCCCTTGTCCATATCATGAGCGCCATCACATGAACCCCATTCTAGCTCCAACTTGGATATGTGCTCCTTCAAGTCTAAATGACACTTAGCAGCCTCCTCTCTATTTCTTACATTCTCAAGCAACCTAACAGAAAGATCTCCCCGTAAATTGTTGAGATCCTGAAGTTGGACCAAACTTTGCTCCTCTTTATCAACAAGGAATTTTCCGGAACCCTCCACACAAGGAAGCTGATGCATGCTAGATAACATGAGAGTGTACGCCTTCTCTATATCGACATGCACCAAGTTAATAAGCCCACTTATGCTTTCAGGAAGACTGAAATGACCTCCAGTAGTGTTCACGTCCCCCCTTGAATATTTCAGCTGTTTTCTCTTGTTTGAGCAATATATCCTCGAGGAATAACATGAATGATACTGCACAAACAAGGCCTGTAGATGATTAAGCCTGGAGATCGTTATAGGCAGTGGGTAATAAGTGCGCGGGATAGCTAGATAGCGCAGGTGTATCAGATAATTAACATATTCAGGCAAACTTTCAAAGCAGCACCCGCTTACATCCAGCACCCGCACACTCTTGAGTTTACTGAGTATATCATGACTCAGAGAGACTTTGGAACAGAACCAAGCATCATTCAGAACTATAAATGTACGCAATCTTCCAAGACCATCATAGTTCACAAGATCTCCCAGGTGTTCAGAAGAAACAGACAGGTGCCTGATGCAATGAGGGAACACCCCAACGCTGACATGGTCAATTCTAAAGCATTCCCCATGGGAAACATGAAGTGCCAGGTCATTCATTAAATCATGCATAATGTAATATGTTTGATCTCCACAGAGGAGCACTTGGAAAAATGACCGAGCTAACAAATCGTTGAAATAGCCCCTTCCAATATCTTCCAAGCTTCTACTCATATTTCCTTCTCGATGAACAAGGCCCTGTGCTATCCACATCCAGATCAATTTATTTGGATCAATACGATAATCTTTTGGGAATAAACTACAATATGCAAAGCACTGTTGAAGGTGCTCTGGCAAACTTTCATAACTGAAGTGTAAGATCGACAAAATATCGTTTGGATTGAGTACACCTTTGTGAAGAACATCATCCCACTCTGCATCACTGTTCCTTCCATTTAAATGCCCTCCAATAACCTTCAATGCTAGAGGTGAGCCTTTAAGTTTCTGAACAATTTGATCTCCAATTCTCTCTAACTCTGGATAATCTTCTGGCTCTGTGCTTCCGAATGCACACCTTCTGAATAGTAACCAACTATCATCTCTTCCCAGACCTTCTAAAATGAACAAGCTTCTAGAGTCCAGCATTTTTGCAACCAATGTTGTTCGGGTTGTCACTAGAATCTTGCTTCTAAATATTCTTCTCCCTGGACTTGGATAGTAAATGCTTGCAGATTTTTTAATGGGAGCTATTAATTCCTTCCACATCTCTTTGATGTGTTCTCCGTATTTCTCATCTTACCACACATCATCCAACACTAAGAGAAAGCTCTTGGAAGAAAGTCTTCGTTTAAGTTCTTCCTGGAGCATACTGAAATTGAAATTTGCAAGTTCAGCCTTCTCACCATTGGTTGTGCATGCTATCATCTCTTTGATAAGTCTGATTTTGTCAAAATTCCTGGAAACACAAACCCACATTCTCAGGTCAAAAGTATCAGCTATTTTCTCATTGTTACAGACAAGTTGAGCTAAAGTAGTCTTGCCAATGCCCCCAATACCAACAATAGTGTGAACCTCTGTCTCATAATTTTGTTCACGGTTCAGTGGATATTCATCAAATTGATTCACGAGCTGACCTACTAGCTCATCAATCTCCTTTTCTCGCCCAAAAATTGCATCTTCATGCAAAAGAGATCCTGTTGTTCTTGCTGGGACACATTCAAGAGACTGAACGGTGTTAGAGCTCTCCAATGCCATCACTCTGACAAATATCTCTGCAGAAGCTCTAACCCTTTCCAAGCTTATGAGGACCTTTCGCATATTTGACCTGAACTTGTCAATATTGACCAAACGCTTGCCGATAGAGAGAGGAGAGGAGGCTATGCGTCTGAGCAGGCCTTTCTGCTCAGCCTTTTCTTTTAAAAGCATGTAATCGAACTCATCCAAGACATCTTCTGCATCAGAAACTGCATCTTTCATTCTCTGCAATAATAGTATCTGATTTGCGCCCACTACATGTTGCCTCTCAGCTGCGCCAACTACGATAAGTATATCCATTAAAATGGCCTCCAAATTCTTGAGATCAGATACTATCACAGATTTCCAATTGTACTGGCTTGACATATAGGACTGCACCAAAGACACCATCCTCCTAATAATAGGAGAAACAACCCATCCTACAGCACCGGCTGCTGAGACTGCAGCCATGTAATCAAAGAATGTTCCTGTACAACATAATAGAAATGTTTTAAGTGGTGAATAGATGACAAATTACAAAGCACACATAGACACAACCACAGAATGTCCAGAGACTTAGTCTACAACTGAGGATCAAGTAAAATGAAGCTTGATACATCCGACATAAACTATCATCAAATCGGCCAATGATCTCGGTAGATATCAGAAAGCTCTGAAATATGCTCAAACTATTGATACTTCATAAGTCTATTCAGATTCTGAACACACTTTTGACAATCTCCATCCAGTCTGTGATTTGTATTCGTAATAAATAAAATGATAGCAGCCGTGCGGCCACAGGAGGGGGTGGTGGCACGGCATGGTGGAGCGCGGCGCGGCCCCATTCGCATAGCGAAGCGGCGGCGCTGGAACGAGCCCGGCGGCTGGGAAAGGCTGCTCCATCACTCCTCCTGACACAGAATGTGGGTAAAGAAAAGCGTCTCATCCCGCCGCCGGCCAGCCGGTGAGCTGACCGGAAGCGGGAGTTGGCTTGTGTTCGGTTGTTCGCTGCCCGTGAGTGTCTCGGCGACTGACGCATCCTCAGACCTGGGCCTGTAGACTAGCCCACCTGGCCGACAGCACCTATTTGCCACATTAAGCCCAACGGAGACCTGCAAACAGCCCGCCCGAGTCCGTTCTTGTCCGACCGGACCCAACGCCCACGAGTCATAGTGCCGCACCGGTGCGGCGCATTTCGAAAAAAGAGATTAAGACTATGCTATATTTAGAACGGTCGATAGATTATTAAATCTAGCGAAATATAGAATGTAGTTGTCTGAAATCATATTGACGCGAGCGAGTGCTGCAGCCGCGTGAAATCAGAAAAAAATTGTAAAAAAAAAAGCCGTCTATTGCATGAAAAAAGTAAAAGGGAAACTGATTAGGTCATCAACATTAAATACACAATTCTTAAACTAAAAATATTTTATAGGTCAAACCGGTTTTCCAATTTAGAATTTGTTTTCATATTTGGACTAGTCGTGACAAGATTTTCGAAGCTAGATTTTATATTGATATGTTTTAAGAACTTATTTTTTGGATCAAAAGGTTATCCACACGTAACACGTAAGTTATTCAAGTTATCCACCAGATAACACATAAGTTATTCATCCTATGAACGGGTTCTGTGTTTGAGTTTTTGATACGTGCGAAAACATAAATATGAACTTTTCCGATTTAGGATCCATTTTCACCGAGTCGACGACGATGAAGTCTTCCTATCCTAACACCTAGGCTACCGTGTACCAATTAAGTAAGTCTATCGCACATTAATTAACTAAAATAGATATAACCAGGTCTTAAAAATACAGTGT
Organism: Avena insularis; assembly: GCA_023614405.1. Classification (NCBI taxonomy): domain Eukaryota; kingdom Viridiplantae; phylum Streptophyta; class Magnoliopsida; order Poales; family Poaceae; genus Avena; species Avena insularis. The sequence continues at coordinate 34,730,405 of CM042684.1, forward strand.
TCACAAAGAGAACTAAAGTTATTCTGAAAATTGTACAAAATTACCCACAGAGATAAATAAAAAGTTATACATGATATTATAGAATAATTACCTACTAATAACACGAGAGTTATCAATGCTTCGGCATGTAAGTCATCCACTTAATAACATGTAGATTATCCATCACTACCCTTGTAGAATAATTATTCACTAATAACACGAGAGTTATTAATGTTTTGGCGTGTAAGTTATTCACCTAATAACATGTAAGTTATCCAACACTACCGTGACGTACATGTGACGAAGCCACGAAGGATGCTAGAATATCGAACCTTTATTGTTCGTTGATACTAAGCATCGACGGCGATGAAGTCTCGGTACCCTAACACTTAGCTATCGCGTCTCAATTAAACTATACCGTACCTTACATTTACTTAACTAAACTAAAATATATAAAGCAACCGAGGTTTTATGAAGTGAAAAAATACAAAAAGTTACCCACGTGAGAAATACAAGAACTCTTTTACCCAATCAATTTATATGGTAGATAACTTATATGTTATATATTACATGGTGGATAATTTATATACTATGATATGGATAACTCACATATTAGGGGTGGATAACTTTTTGGTCTAATTTATTTTTATCGAAACATATCAATAGAGAATCTATTTTAAAGATCTTGTCGTGACTAACTCAATAGTAAAAACGGATCTAAATCGAACGAATGGTTTGTTCTACAAAATATTTTGAATTTTTGATTTTAACCTTACCTAGATCTGATTCACGTGTTCACACTTCACGCCCGCTCGTCCACACGATTGTTTATGTCCTAATTAAACGACAAAGGTTAGCCCGCCAGGTTTTACAACCTGCCGACCATTCTGAACGTAGATTTTCCGTAAAAAGACGGACCTTCTCAAAGGTTTGTTCCACGCGTCGTCCTTGCGCCAAGTGGCATCTTTTCCTTCGCGCGGTCCTCCTAATGAGACTCTGCATGCTTACCAAGTGTCGCAACAAAAGGCAATATGGAATTAAGAGAAAAGAGAGAGGGGAAGATCCTGAGGAGAAGGGTATTTTTCCTTTATTTTTTAAATTGGATGATTTAAAACGAAATATATTTGAGGACCGTTTGTCCAAATTACGAACCGCTTTTACTTTTGAGCTCCTCGTGCCGAGATCTTTAAAACTCGATCCCATGTTGATAGGTCTCAAATAACTTTTTTTTTACTTTCAAAACCGCTATGTTCGTACTTTAGATTATTTCAGTTATGTACTTTTATACTTGGGGTTCTTAATATACTTCGTACTCGGGTTACTACACACTTATACTTCCGTGCACTTTGGCGGTGAATACATTTGTATTTTTCTATATTTCGGCTCCTAGTATAATAATACTTTCGTGTATTTTACTTTAAGTACGATTGTACTTTCTTGTACTTTGACTTCTAGTAAGGTTGTACTTTTATGTATTTTAGCTATAACTACGGTTGTAATTTTATGTACTTTGACGGTACTTCGACTCTAAGTACGATTATAATTTTATGTACTTTGGCTCTAATTATAGTTGTATTTTTGTATACTTAGTTTGCAAGTATAGTTGTATTTTTATATACAGTTATACTTACATTATTAACTATTTTATTCTCGTGTGTATATTTTATTCTCATGTGTATCAGCGGCGCGCCATGTGTCGAACGTAGAGCAACTCCAGGCTCGCGAGCAAATCTTTACGTAGATCGGTATTTTTTAACGATACCCGGTGCATTTCTATCCCAAACTTGAGCCAGGTTTGCAGGAACGGAGAGTCCGCGCCGAGTCTGTCCTCCCACGTGTGCGCACATCGTACACTAAACTATAGAATAGAAGATTTTTTTGAACTAAATTAAAAACATAATAAGCCTAATTAACCTAATAAAGTAATTGGCATCCTATCCTCACAGTCGTTCTCCTTGGCCCATCTAGCCAGGGTGACCTTGTAGCGCCCCGCAAAACCACTAATAGAAAATCGCGTTATTTTTGTGCATTGCTTCATCATGACCGCATGCTCATGTCATCATGCCGCATTGCATTTGAGCATCGTCATCATCATGCATTTGTTTGTCTGAAACTATTTTTGAAAAAAAACATATTTTGTTTTCTAAATACCCCGCCTTTATTTCAAATCCAAAACCCGGGTCTCCGGATTATTTTGTTTCGTCTGCCAACGGTTTGCAAAAGCCCAGTTTTAAATAAATAAAATGTTCCATTATTTTTAGGGGGCAGCCGATCCGGACCGATCCGACCTAGTCGGCCACCCCCGTACAAAACCTAGCTACCCAAACCCTTTTCCTACCTAACCCTAACCTACCCAGTCCCCAGCCACATCACCCCACCCAATAGCCTGCCGCCACCTCGCCACTCCCTCCCCCCTATCCAATCCCAGCCCGCCACCTCACTGCCTCAACCCACCCTGCCTGATGCACCGCCCCCCACCACCTCGCTCCTGACCCACCCCGAGACCACCTGCCCACTCCCGTCGCCGGGCCCACCACCTGGGGGAACCCCGAGACCGCCCCACCTCCTCGATGCCCCGGGCCACGCGACCCCCGCCCCGCATCTCCCTCCTCCCGCTGCCGCCTCCTCGCTCTGCATCCCGCCGCCGGCTTTCTCTCCGCCTCGCCAGGAGCCCCGCCGCCAAGGACGCCCTCGCCAGTCCTGCTTCCTGGCCCGCCTCCGCTCGGCTTCCCCCGGCTCGGTGGCGTTGCTGCCACGCCTGCGCCTGACCAGCACTGC